>OX418218.1:53798696-56368097 GCA_948455865.1 Conomelus anceps
GCTCTATTCTGCATTTGCTTTGATACAAGTGCTTAACAGCTGTAATAAAACGCCCATAATAATATCATACAATACAAATCAGTTGACAATATTTTTTCTCGAAAGTTTCAACTCAAAATTTTTATTTTTGTGAGCTGTTTTTGGTAAATTTCAAATTAATACCCTCGTTGTAATCCAACCTTCAATCATTTGTAACTCTCTTATGGAAAAAACTGTCTTTGGACTTGCAGCCTGTTGTATCATCACATTTTTTTGTAATGTAGTCTTGAAATAAATGAGTTCTTATAAAACCATGAGATTGGGTAATCATGCGCTGAATGAATAATATAAACAGAATTAAGGGCTTTGAGGACTCTTGTCATTGCTTATTTTTAATTGCAACCGTGCTTTATTTATTGATAATTTATGAAATATCTTCTTATCGCTAGACATTGCAGAATACGATAAAATGTACTTGCAATGAAATACAAGAGAAGACAGTACAATAGGCCTACTTGTGCAATACATGTTATAAATATAGATTCTTGATGTTCGAATAGTGTAGTAATAAATTACATGTAAATTACGAAAACGTAATATCCTCTGAAAGCTCAACAAGCTCTGAGGATGAACATTCAACCACTAAAATTATTGAACTTTACTTACAAAGCCTAGGTAACATTTTGGACTTGGTTTGTAGATAGTCGTAGGTACGAAGGAAATCCAATCACAATACCAATCTTGAAAGCGTACAACGTTCAACCGTGCGTAATTCGCGGACCAATTTCTAATTGGAGTTAGCTTTCGAGCCGGATCGCTGCTAACTTTACGGGCGGACGAACTTTGATTGCACAGCCGAATGGCCGCCGCATGAACGTTGGGCAGGCATCTATCAACGTGTATCATGTATCATATTGTGGGTGGTGGGCATCTAGACAGGAGTCAGGCACCACACTAACTATGCCAATCTTGTAGGTAGGCGGCGGCTGTCTGCAATGGTGGCGAATTAATGTTAATAATTTGCACGAGAAACAGAGCAAGGCGTGTTAACAATATTAGTCTGCGGCTCAAGCTACACCATTGCTGGTTACACCAGATGAGTTCTCTAGAACAGTAAGGAGTAGTTTTCCTCCTCAGTCATAAATGGCTGTGACTCACCATCTCATTGCCTTTCATCCTTAACTCCTACTCAATTTCTCACTCACTAAACTTTACCATCACTGTTGACAGCAGATCCACATTTATTTCAATCACTCTACATCTTGGAACTATGTCTATCACGCTTGGTAAAGTTGTGGATGCATTACCACCCTGAACTGAAGGGAATGAACTGGAATAATAAATCATGTTTCCGGTTGAAATCTGTGGATGTGAATGTCAAAAAATTGTTTTGTGGGGGGGGTGGGGGGGGGGAGGTGATTGTTGAAGTAGCGATCAGCTTTACTCATATAAATTCACAACAAATTTCTTGTACGAGTGACTAAAACAATATTACTAACAACACATCTTTTTTCGGAGGATGAAGCCTAAATAGGTCTGAGACCTGTGTGTGGGTAATGAATTGGATGATGGTGATTGATGAGTTTAACCTACAGGTTTAGGTGAGTTCCGAACCACCGGGAAGTTATTCCACAGCAGAGAACAGAGTCTTTTGTGATAGCCAATCCAATCGGTCACCCTTACAAAGAGCGCCCAGGAGTTTCATAGCTTATCTCTGATTGAACAGATACCTGCTACGGCACTCCGCTATCACTTCCCCAACTAATCTTCCCTAGACTAATATTGTTAATAGGCCTTGCTCTGTTTCTCGTGCAAATTATTAACATTATTGAAAAGGATGTTAGTATTATTTGACTTACTAAGGAAAGTATGAATATTCAGCAATGATAATCGAAATTAATCATTCACATAAGAAGGCAGAGCTCGGACAAGACTTTCCCAATTCTTGAAACGCTTGACCTTGAAATGATAATTCAAAGATGAGGAAAATAATTATTTTTCCTCCATTAACGTCTTCAAAGCTCACATTTTATAGTGCAAAAGACTCCTGAGAATTCATAATTTGCTCAGATATAATCCTTCATCTACCATAATTAGCTAACAGCTAATCAGAAATGCAGCTACTGGTTGATATTTTTCGAAGGACTGATCGAATCCTCTCAGAAAGATACGATTTCTTCTGCGAGAAATCTAAGTGGAGAACATATTTGCAAGATGGCGTTCTTCATGGTTTTTGATAAGAGAATGTGAAATTCAGAAGATTGTTCCATAAATCATAAGAGTATATGTTTAATGGAAAAGTACAAAGGTCAGAGACAATAAATTGTTGCAATTACAATGGAATTTCAATATTAGACTATTATAAACGTCTGAATTCACTAATCACTTTGTGGTAACTAAGGAAGTCGGAATCGTTGTTCATGGCAATGGCTATGGTGTATTGTGACAGTAATAATGTCAGTTCATTATTATTGACAGATATTATTATCAGTAATTTAATATTTGTAAACAAATCTCTTATTCATGATCCAATGATCGATAGTACTTTGCATGATTATGCATTGTGCATCACAGTCAGAGTATGACATTTAAAGTATGTATAAGTATGACTCTCGACATTGTATCATGTGCATTTCAAATAGCTTTGAACCGATATGTTAGAATAATACATTAGATAACTAGATGAAGCGGGAGATATTAGAAATATTTTATCAACACGATGTGGATCCTAGTAATATAGAGATTATAATAATTAATGACAAATTATACTGGTCTATGAATATAATATAATATTATCTTATAATATAAATTCTAGACTTGTAGAAGAACATCCTGTAGGCTCAACACCAATTACAACGAATTCCATTCTTATTAATTCAGTTTTGATATTCTATGACAATTAATCTGATCAATAATAGGGATGCATGGCCTCTAAAAACTGTGCTAAGTTGTGCTGTGCAGTGCTGGAATTGCTTTTAAAATCAAAACAATAGTTTTTAATAAACAGCCCGCCACCAAAAGCAGTGCTGTACTGTGTTGCGCTGTACCAGTTACCAGGTGTTTATTGAAAACCATTGGTTTAGTTTCAAAAGCTTTTTCAGTCCAGCACGTACAGTACTTTCAACTGCCGTGCGCCAAGAACACAGCCAAGGGGAGGTTTTGGGGGTACGCTCCCCCCCCTCAAGGAAATGAAATGAGCACTGGTTGGAAAAAAATTATGATTCAGGTGGTCCCGATGATGTTTTACCTATTTTCAGAAAAATTCTCGGGGAAATAACCCCTGGACTCCCTTTTTCATGCGAGAAAAAGGCCAATTTTTTTGTAGAAATTTTAAAAGATTCTTGTGAACAAATAGGAGAAAGTGAGTTACATTCATTTCTCGAAGCAAGATCAACTACTGCATTAGTTTTGTGGTAGTTACTTCTCAGAATGAAATAGTAGGCTCAAGGGAGTTGAACTTATGTTGGATAATTCATACCCAGGTAGGTGATCTTTCCTGCTGGACCGCCCACCTTGAAAAAAATCTGAAAGGAAATGTAAATGAATCTATAACATGGTAAAAAGAGAATAATTATTATTTCATCAGGCTACTGACAATCTATGTATTAGGAATTCTTATATTCGTGGATTGTAAAATAAACAACATTGTTGACAAAACACAATATTTTGAGGGCAAAATATCCCTAGTATTCGGGGTTAATTTTAAAGCCCGATTAAAAAGATAAATCAAATTCAATAAGTTACAATGCTGAATAACACAGCATCAATTTTTTCATCAAGTTTCAACTCAAAATTTTTACTTTTGTGAGCTGTTTTTTGTAAATTTCAAATTAATACCCTCGTTGTGATCCAACCTTCAATAATTTGTAACTCTCTTATGGAAAAAACTGTCTTTGGACTCAAAGCCTGTTGTATCATCACATTTCTTGTAATGTAGTCTTGAAATAAATGAGTTCTTATAAAACCATGAGATTGAGCAGTCATGCGCTTTTCGGAGGATGACGCCCACATAGGTCTGAGACCTGTGCGTGGGTAATGGATTGGATGATGATGATTGAAGAGTTCGATCTACAATATTTTAGGTGGGTTCCAAATCACCAGGAGGTTATTTTACAGCCAAAAAAAGAGTTTTTTTTACTGGCCAATCCAATCGGTCACCCTTACAAAGAGGTCTCCATCGCAATTTTTGAAAGGTTATTGAAAAACAGTTTCATATCTCCCTCTCAAAAAAGATTTTTTCTAGAAATTTTAACACTCGTAATTTATTTTAATAGAAAAATCCAGATCTTGAAATAAAACTAATAATACTTGTAATACAGACTAAATTTCTTTGACACTTGGAAGTGGAAGAAAAGGGCAAGTTGATGTTCTGAACTTTGCCCATTCGAGTAAGTCATCACTCTGATTATCCATCTATCTCAACATTTCTACTGTATATTCTTTTTCGCCACACTAGGACGTAATGAGCTGTTTTTCGTGCGTCATATGGAGGCCGAAAGTGTTTGGTTTCCGTCGAGGTCTGTAAACGTTTACCGCCCTAGGGCGGAAAAGAAAATGACCTTGAATGACAGCTGATCGTGTCTGGATACAGCAGTCATGATTGTAAAAATGAATCCTTCCAACTTTTATGTAAAACAAAAATATTTAAACTATCAATAAATGTTTATTTTTTATAATTTAATATGTACGTAGTATTTAAAATGTCAAAAATGATCACTTTTTATAACTTAATATGTATTATTTTGTAGTTTTGATATCAAACAATAGAACCTTTTTATCCAACCTACAGAGCTCTGGGTGGGAATTTTGTCAACTATTACAAATGTTGGTAACCTCTCACCAAAAGGTTGGTTGGTTAGGTTTTTTGTTTTTAGGAATTTTGACTACTACTGCAACTGTTAGTAAATGTTACTGTTGGTATAGAAAGGTTAGTTGGTTAGGTTTTTGGTTGTTTTATGCAGGTTTCGAATCAGGAACAGGAATAACAACAAAAAACCTAACCATCTAACCTTTTGGTGAACAATTGTAGTAGTTGACAAAATGCCCACCCAGAGCGCTGTAGGTTGGATAAAAAGGTGATAGCCGTTCCTTGTATTCTTGCAAGTACCATAGCCTTAAAATTTCGCTTTCAAAATTTCCATCTTAACATTGTTGTTTTTTTTTCCTAGTGTGGCGAAAAATAGCGTTCGCAACACGGGCAAAAATGTTTTGCCGGCTCTCAAACGCTTCAAGTTCTCGACTTCGTCTCGAACTTGAAAACCGCGATCTCGAGCCGGCAAACACACATTTTCGGCCCTAGGTGCGAAATATACTATTTTGTTGTAAATTTAACGACTCACGGTTAGTTTTATATTGTGAATATAATAAATGTAATCACATTCGGCCGAACGTTTTTGAGGTATTGAATCTCATCTTCAAGGCCTTGAGGATGAGATTCAATACCTCAAAAACGTTCGGCCGAATGCGAGTACATTTATTATTTATTCACAAAATAAAACTGACTGCAAGTCGTTAAATTGACAATGAAAAGCTAATGTTAACAACGCAGATCGTTATAGAATAAGAAATCCAAGAATTGTATATGTCCATTAAATTAATCATGTTGTTAGACCGTCGTTAAATTTACAACAAAAAGTTGATATCAACAACCCATATCGTTATGGAACAAGAAATCCAAGAATTGTATTTGTCAATTAAATTAATCATGTTGTCAGACTTCACGAACCTGAGACTCACTGGCATACTGAATTGTGTTTTTCAGACATCATTTTCGAATCCCTGTGTTGTGATTCCGTAATATGAAATAGATTTTCATGATTCATTGCAAATCGATAGACACGAGTTAAGCCATTTGTATCTGCATAAAATGGGTAGTTTTATTGACTGAGCCTATATGGCCGGCTAATTTTCCAAAACTAGTCTCGTATTCCTCTGTACACTCATTACTATTTCAATGGTTCAGTCATTAAAACAATGTCTAGGATGTACACTGTGCAGGTATGAGATACGAATACTAACATGCCTCCAATTGTATTAATCTGAAATTTTGATTTGTTGTATCAAATTGGAGTTCTAATGGAATACCTTATCGAACTCCACGTGATACTCTACGGAGTTATAAATCTCATTACACTATCTAAGTAAAGGATGATTGAGCATGGATTGAATATATTATCTTGCACGACTACGGACTTTGACGGCATCACCTGGCCTCCAAATCAAAATCACATACGGCGCCGAGTGTCATAAGCGCTGCTTTATGTGGTATTTGTATTCATGATCCATGTTATCTTATGATCCAAATTTAGACATTGTGCAATTCGTGGAACTGGCCCCAACAAGCCATGTTTGATATACATTCATGCAAATGAGGCTCAATTATGATTGCGCGTGCCCTCATAACCGAGTCATAAATCTAGGCGCGCAAGTTTCAGTCCAAAATAATTAATCATAGCCTGAAGTGTAATGCCAACCTGTGACGTACAGGTTCATGCCTATCTCGATGATCGATATCAAAGGATTTTCCCTTCAATCGAGTTGTAAAATAAGATAGAGATAAGCTGCGTTCTCGTAGGTCCTGTTTGTAACGGTGACCGATTAAGATTGGCCAGCCAGAAAGACACTATTCTCTGCTGTAAAATCACTTCCCGGTGGTTCGGAACCCACCTAAAACTGTAGGTCCAACTCATCAATCACCATCATCCAACTCATTACCCACGCACAGGTCTCAGACCTATGTGAACTTCAACCTCAAAAAAAACGTTCGTTCATGTTACTTTCTCATTCTAGAGATAAAATAGAAATGGAAATGAAATGAAATTGATTTGTTTCCCAAATCTAATATAACATTGAAAAATTATTTTATCATGTGAATCTTAAATGCTATAGTGAAGAAAATCGAATGCCGTGGTTACTTAAGCAATAATTCGTACATAAATTCTCTATACCATTATCTTACATTTTATATCTTCCTGAAATGAAGCGTTTTCTGACCTACGGCTCTTTTTTGTTATCTATCTCGATGACAGACTGCAATACGGCAAACTCCGTCTGAGCCACTCTGTATAACGTTTCCAAATATGATGAGTTTTCAAAAACATATTGAAATCAAGGACGGATTTTTCCAGACATGATAGTGGTGTTACATTGGAGAGATCACTCAATTCGTAATGTATCTCATATCAAGAAAAATATCTATCAGATTTTCTTTCGATGTAACACTCAAATTATGACATGCCAATCATCCGAGGGGCAAATTTATATTCATCCGATTTTCACCATAACTTATATGTTGCATATGAAAATGGAAAAACTGATAATTTCGAGAATAAATGATGATCGTAGTCTCGCATATTGTGAGGAGATTCAAACGAAGAGGAAAACTTCCTTCAAACTCCTGCATTGGGCGTTTTCACACACACCGACACGGCGCCGGCACGACACCGACACGGGCGCCGATATCGTCACGGCATCGTCACGACATCGCTGAAGCATTTCACACTTCGTGTCGGTAAGCATCTGACTGTCGGTGAAGAACCAACCTTATTTTGCAGTGGGCGGCACAATTCAAAACGGTACGATGGCTGACTACAACAGGAGGTTGTATTTGTTATATTTATTATATCTACGATGTAAAAGGCGCAGTCGTAATAGACAACTTTGGATTGACCCAATAATAAAAGTTCGCTATTTGGATGGCTTGTATGATATTGTATAACACCTTATTTTATAATAGTGACAAACCCAACAAATTTTTTTAATTTTCTTCGTATGAGTACTGTAAGGAAACTTTTGACTCTGAAACTTTTGACTGTGTCAAAATATTAGTGAATTCTTTGTGATGAAATCAAGAAACAAAACACTCGGAAGAGATTGGCTTCGGTCTCTGAAGATTTTCTTCTATAGTTTTGTCCCATAGACAGGGCTCTGATTCAACTAATTCAATTAGGGTGACAACATCATATGCGTTGATTATACTACTAATATAATATCAATGATCATATCTATCAGCCATCGTACTGTACCAGACTTTTTTTTCAGTACCTAACCTCAAACTGTTGACAAAATGACCAAATTCTGTTCAAAACTATGGACGACACACAAGTGTCGGCGCTGGCACCGGCGGGAGCGATGCTGCCAACGACATGCCGGCGCCGGCAACCGGCTGACGGCGCCGTGTCGGTGAATGTGAAAGCTGTTCCATTTGGCAGCATTGGATCTCAACCCCCACGACACCGGGACGACACCTTGCCGGTGTCGTGCCGTCGCCGTGTCGGTGTGTGTGAAAACGGCCATTGTGTCGAGTTGCCTTTGCAATACTATTTACAGTTCGATAGCAGGCAGGCAGGGTCCTGCCTGAGTAAAAAATATTGAGGCGCTTGTTGTTTTCCTCTTCTTGTTTCGATGCTCTCTTTCACTCTTACTTGTCAAATGTGATTCTATAATTTTCGAGAGTATCCTAGATGACAGCTCGTCGGGTCTGACAATATTGTGACAGTAGAAGGATTCGGAATAGAAGACCTCTCTGTACCAATACCAACCTAAGAAAAGGCTGTGTTTGTCAGTAGTCAGTCAGTCTTTATTCAAAGCTCCTGATAACAAGTTCATGAAGGACAGTTTATTTCGTGGCAGTCAACATTCTCTTCTTCGTGGCAGTACTACGCAGTACTATACAACTATACACAGTACAATTAATTGCGATTCAGCGTTTCAAGTGTGATACAAGATGTCATAAGTTTTAATTATCATAGTTTATTATGATAAGATAGTCAGAGATTAACAAACTTCTCTTGGACTAATGTCAGTAAGTGCTTAGCTTATTAGTGAGTTATTGAATAGTTCGTCAGACATTTCTTATGAAGTTATTGAACAGTTTATTGGACACTAACTTATAATTGAATTGTTAATCGTCCTATTAACATTGATCGAATAGGTTTGGACGGTGATTAATTTTGTTATGTAAATATTCATTAATAGTTGAACGTTATTGAACTGTTTGTTTTTCTATTGATTTTCTTGTGTGTTGATCACTTATTAGTTTCTGCTGTGAGTCAATTGTGTGAATAAAGTCTAGTGCTACTTTCAAGTGTTATCAGTATTATTTAAGTGTAAGGACCCGTCAAAATACCCTCGATAACCTATTAACCTCTTGAAATGACGAAACATAATGTACTTATTCTATATTTCTTCGCTATCATCATTCTATTGAAGTCTTTCAACTGTTCCTTGATTAAAATAAAAATCTTCCGGATAGTAAACATTGTCAGTGAACCTCCAGAACACAATCGTGAGACTGAATCCTTAGGATTGCGACAAAACTCGGATGTTGGCCTTGATGTACTACAATAGAGTACCGTATCAACAGGACCAAGTTTGCCGGCAACTTTAAAAGCAGAAACAAAGCTTCATAGCTGGTTAAATACTTTAGTAACGCTATCATTTACAATTCCGAACATTGTGTTTTATTTCCCTAGCAAGCATTCGCATTAACGTTATTCATATTCTAATGGGGCAATATATTTAGGGCAGTTTCAAGGGCTGTACTCCACTTCGCCTTAGTTTTGAGGTTGACGAGAGGGTGGGGTGGGGGCGGTAACACGCAAACCTTTTTCAAGAAGAAAGGCCACACCAGCACGGCCGGAAAGCATTTATAACACGACGCGGAAGAAAAAAGCATTAATGTATGTTTCTAGGCGTGTGCCGTATTTAGCGTGACTCCCGTATTATTGTAACAAGGAATTCATTCGTTTTGGCTCAACACCTGTACAAGTCACAGTCCTGTCGCGCTAGCCTGGCAAATTGCAGCCGACTTGACGCGTAAACGGAATACTCAAATCTATCAAAGTCAGTAGTCTTCAAAGTTCAAAAGGCTCCCGCCGAGTTCTGATTGAATAGATGCTTGATGAGATTGAAAAGCTTCTCAACGTAGTTGAGCCTAGTTGAGTTGCACATGAATGAAAAAACTAATCTGATGACTATAGGTTATAAATTAATAGTATAGATCTAATTGGAATATTTGAAAGATTAGGTCATTAGATGCGACGTGACACTATTTGACCGGAGGAATTACGAATCGAGGATGTTAGTTCTAGAACAAATGTCTAAAATATCGACGGGCACCATTTTTTCTAAACTGTTTTACTAAAACCATTGAACATTGGATGTAGATGCATATAAACATGTCCTCTTCCCACATATCACATCTCTAAAAACTTCGCCTTAAAGGAGAAAGCAATATTTCTATACATTCTTTGAATGTCACTATGCTATGTGAAGGGGCTAGTAACATTACCTTAGGTGTGAACCTGTATCTACTCATCGGATCGTAGAAAAGTAATAGTAGAAATCGATCAGGAATAGAACAAAAGTTTGAAGGGGTTGATAGAGCGATTAAAGGTGCAGTTTGTTTCAAATGAATATAACCCGATAGTGCCTGAGTGTGAGTAGCCCTCGACCCTATATTCTCTTAAGAAAATGAACCAACGTGAAATTATTTCCCATAACTCTTGTCTTTTACTGAGGTTATCATAGAGAATTTATTATACATTAATACATATTTACATCTGTCGCTATCTCTACTGTGTATATGTTCTATATTTTTTAATATCATTGTACTGTTTTCCAAATTTTTGCAACATTACTTCATGCATCCCATCAATACTTGATAATAACCATAAGCAATCATTAACATTGATACCTTTGAGCTGAAAATCTAAGCTAATATCATAACTGAGCTAAGGTACATCAAGCTAACGTAGCTATACATCTCCAACCAGATATAGAACCCTTAATTTGGAATAGGATCGATCGATGAAATTTGAGCACATTAGGAAACTTCAAGTTTGTTTGGAAGATGGATATTTTTTACTTTCGTTGTTTTTATTTGACATGAGTGTTGAATTTTATGTCTGCTTACTCATGCAGAATGACTCATCTACCTCCGCACAAAATTAAAAAAGAATACACGTTGAAGTTGACGAGTTAAAACTGCTGGCGTGTCTACAGAGCAAAAGGGTTGGGACGGAAATTGAGATGGAGTCACAGAAAAAGCTAGACTGTTCTTTGGAGATTGAATGAAGGTTGGTTCATGATAGGGAAACGTATTGTTATGACAATGGAAAGAGAGATGATGTTGATTGAGTGGTGGAGCATCGTGGATAGGAACAAGAGTAGGCAACATTGGAGAGAAAAAGTTTAAGAATAAAGAAAAGACGGTAACAGTGGAGTCTTAGCTCTAAGAATCGAATTCTATCAAGTTCAGTGCAGAACAATTCCATGAGACGTTCGTGACCAAGAGGGCAATTGAGTTCGCTATTCGGGGAAGATCGGATATCAAACTTCAACCAAATGAGGCTGATAAGTGATGACATGCAAAAAGGGGATATTGCGTGCGAATAAAGTTTAGACGCGCAAAATAAGCATGAAACTGGAAAAAATTTCAAAGTTATTTAGTTATAAAAAATTATACTTTTTAATTATTACAAATGAATAATTATTACAGTACACTGTTGGTACTGTGGGTCATCTGACGATGCTCTTGACAACAGATTGAAACGGCCGTCACACCATAACGTGAGTCATAAATTCCACTTAAAAGTGTTTTTTAAAGTTTTCATCATACGGTATACTAGTGGAAAAAAGATGGATCTTCAACATCGAAATAAAATGTTATTGACATTCAGTTCATTGAACAATAGACGTCATAAGTCAATCCATTAATCAATCAAGTCGTTGAACAACTAGTACAAGTAGTTGAGTTGCAAGTACTGAGTACAACTAGCTGTAAACAGATACATTGTTGTGAAAAGATGTTAAATTTTGATAATAATATCAGAAACATCTAGCAAGAACATTTGAAACAGCACAAGACACTTCTAAACAATAATTCCAATCCCAAAAAAACTTATTAATGCTATAAAAAGGATTAGCCACCAGACAATAAAACAACCTGGTCTTAAATATTTTTTCAGTCTCCCTTATCAACTTCAATGGAAGTTTGTTGTACAACTTCATACCAAGTATGTCATAACTATTTGTTGTTTTGGACAGGTGTTGATAGGGTATACAGATTCTATTAAAATTACGTGTTTTGTGGTAATGAGTTTCTTGTCTCAATTTAAAACTGGTTGAGTTTTTTTCAACATTCAGCAACACTGTGTACATGTATAAATTAACTATTGTCATGATTTTCAAATCAATAAAAAGAGGTTGACAGTGTGCTGATCTAGAAGAACCCGTTAATAACCTGATCACCTTTTTTTTGCAACAACTTTTTTTCTTTATGTTTACTATTGCCCCACAGTAGTATATCATGATAATATGGCGATACTCTGGAAGAAAGCAAAATAACCTCAAATAAATGTTTGGTAGCCTGGTAAACATGGCTTCTTAGTTGTTTGAGTAGATAGATTACCCTTGAGAGTTTGCTTGATATGTAATTAATGTGAGCTTCTCAGGTCAAATTTCCTTCAACAAATATACCCAAAAACTTGACATCACTCATTTCTAAATCAGTATCATCTACAACCTACGCCTTCCCGAGACTAAAGTACATGGTTTGAGTTTTATTTTCATTTAGCATAAGACAGTTGGCCCTAAACCATTTCGAGGCTAGTAAAAGTATGGTGTCAGTAAGCATTTTGAGAGTTTAAAGGTCAGAACAATAATTATAAAAAAGGTTGTGTTATAAGCATATAGAATTGAATGACATTTAAGTACAAGTGGAAGATCAAGACCAAAAATAGAGAATCCTGGACTAGAGGGAGATATTCATCACTACAATACAAGTTCCAGGAATGCCTACAGACTGCAGGCTCACAGAACAACATTCTACGAAAATAGCCCAAACCACATGAGCATGAAAATTTTCAACAATCTACCTTCTCAAATAGCAAGCATTGACAAAATACATATTTTTAAAAGTAAATTGAAGGACTGGCTGCTAGATGTTAGCTTTTATAGTTTAAGCGAGTACTTTGAACACTCATAATTTTGATGTACTCTATCAATATATCAATTGGTACAAAGGCTGTGATTTAATATTGAAATGTAGTAATATGTTTGTTATGTATTTTTTTAAATTGATATCTATTGTTGTATTTTATTGTTATATTATATTTTGTAATGACGATTGCAAAACAATTTTTGTACATGCAGAGATGAATAAATTCAAATTCAAAATCATTTATCATCAGTACAAATAATAGTACCCCAAGAACTGATCCTTCTGCGGCACGCCATGTTTCACACATGCTACTTTTGATCTAAAACTACTTTTACCTAAACCATAAAGATTCAGATGACTACACGATTGTAAGTAGATTTGTGGATAGAATATCATGAGTAATCTATGAATCCAATCGAGTTGTAATTATTCCGTTGCTCCAGTCTTTCAAGAATATATTGGACTTCCAAAGATTTGTGCTTAATGCTACACTACTCCCTCCAAAACAAATACTAATGCCCTTAAGATGGAGCACCTGCTTCATTCGATATAGATTACAGCCTGATATGAGAATAATATTTTTTTCTATTCATCCTTTTCAATACCGAATAGCTATTTCAGTGAATTTTTTTCACTTTGCACTTTTGCAATTTTTTATTGTTGAGTTACTTCAGTTACAGAAAAACGATAATTCCACTTGCATAATGTTAAGCCATTTCAAGCGATCCACTTGCATAGGGTATCAGCGATCAGCTGGCCTGAAATCGGTGGAGGGTGTTGAAGCAATACATAACGGCTATAAATCTTTTTCGCAAGCAAGAAAAGCCTGTCTATCCAGGCGGCCCTTCCACAGCTCATCACTACCCAGGCAGCTCGCATTTATGGCAGAGAATTTGTTTATGTATTTGTATCGGCATCACGATTCTAAACGCAGACGAACCGCCTGCCAGGACGTACGACGACGTATGGCAAATGCAAAGAGGGGACGAAACACAGTCGATGATGGAAAAAGGGGAAAGAAGTTGATGGCGAAAGAGGGTGAAGAGGAGAAAGAGGTCATAAATCACCCGGGCTGTATTCTTTTCACGTCTGGAAATCATTTATTTATCTGGCGTGTCTCCTTGGTGAAGTGCCAGTCGGAAATCGCGGATAAATGGAAAAAGAAGTGATGTAAGCAGTCGACTGCGACTGGAGAAATGAGCTGGTGTTCGTTTGTTCAACAGAAGGCATGATGTAATGCATTCTCAATCATGCAGACATCTCCCGATGCAGTGCAGTCTGTGTTTGTAGACGATCCTGGCTCATTCATTTTGCACAATTGAATCTTGAAATATAAATAACCCATTCAGATTAGGAACCAAATAAATTACAAGTGTTTGGCCATATTGAGTGGACTGGTCATCTCTTGAGATAAATCTATATTGGTCAACCTACGGGTTGAGCATTTGATTATCAAAAATCACCGCGATAGGTGAGCCAGTGGTTTTAGAATTCTATTGGGTTATCAGGTAATAATAAAAAAAGGTATTTTTTGGTGGGGAGACCCTTACGTTTGAGCCATGTTATGGAGAACATTGAAGTCCTTCAATTTTAGGATGGTTCCGAATCACCGGGTAAGTAATAATAACACTTATAACATCGAGTCATAGTAGCACGGTCACCAATCCAAACGTAGTCTTGAGCGGTCGTGACTGAATATCATGTTCACATGAGCACCACTCTGAAGAGACTGCCAAGCATATCATACTGGATTGCGAGAGACTCGGGGCAAGGAGAAGGGCTCTGTTTGGCTGCAAACAACCAGGTGATGAATGGGACGTTAGCATAGGGAAAAAACTCCTGGATCTTGTAAAGGGCACAGGTATTGGTTTGCCCAACTAACGTACTAGGGACACACAATAAGCTTCGGTTGACGTGTGAGTATCTTTGCATCTTTGGATCTTTGAATCCGTCCCTTCATAACATAACATAACATAACATAGTCTTGAGCGGTCGTGACTGAATATCATGTTCACATGAGCACCACGCTCACACTTGACAGAATATATATAAGTAAGTGAAATAATATAAGTAATGTGTTACAAGTACATTTTTTCATCTCCTGAACAAAACCGATCCTAAAATTATCAACTGAGTAGAATCTGGAGCTGTCTACTACTCAATATGTATCTTGTGCTTGATAAAATACAAACAAAAATAAGCTGGAAGTATTCTGTCAATCTCAATTTCAACAAAACAGTTTACATGTTTACATTCCACCTGAAATAGAGTATGTTTAGGATGAAAGCAAAGCTGAACTGTGTTCCAATTAGAACTGGAAGAAGGTGAGTATTGGAAACGTTAGCTTATTCGAATAACTTTTTTTGTGTGGACTGGATGGAAAGAATTATCATCTCTTAGAAGTACATTTTCTAGTCTTAACAATCTATAAAGAGAGCATAATCAATTGATTGAACTCAAGAGATGTAGGTACAACTGACTAAATTTTACGGGCCATAATAATTTTAATACAATATTATTTCTTAATGACTAGCTATTTGACTATCACAATATTACAAACTATTCTCTTACTAATTTATCGTAGTCTAACTATTTGGAAATTATGCTAGTAATATCGCATTACATTATTATGGATGAGTTTCCCAATCCAATTAGTCTCACCTGGAAGCATAGTGTAGCCTATATAATGAGATGATCATGACATCAACAAATTGGCTAGAGTCCAATGATAATAGTATTGTAGCCTTAATTTTTTTAATGCGATATTATTGTTCCAATCGATGACCTCTTATTGTAACTTGTTCAAAAAAATATTATAAATTTTCTCTAGTTTCTACGAACTAGAAAAAAAATATTCATATCGATTTGTAAAATGGATTCCACGATATAATTATACAGTATTTTATCTGAGCACAAAAATAGATACAGTTCAACAATTGAGAACTGCGTAATGAACAGTTAGCTATTCAAATATGGCATGGAATTCACACACCCACACTAATATGAGTTAAGAACAAAACTCAATCGAGGGTCAATCGAACTATAATTTGATTGCAACTATGCAGAATGCATCCAGGTGATTTCAAGGATTGAATAAATTTTTATATTAAGCATTTGATGGTATGGAGGATAAAAATTGTTGTTTTTTTGACAAGTCATAAGAATAGGACGATGAATAAAAATGATCTATGTTCCATGTACATGGAATTGTCTTATACATGTATTATCACGGATCATCTCTTCACGTTCACCATACATTGCCCTCTTTCTACGAACTAATAGAGAGTCTTCACCTCTGTCCTCGATTATTCAACTACTTACGATAATATGTGACTTAGATCCTTTTTGAGGATTGCATTCCCTTTCAAGATGAATATTCGATGATAAAAAATTCATGAATTGATTTTCTTTTGTCAAGTTAGAGTAATAGAAAGATGGATATGGAATTAACTCTGACTGATTATTATTGAAGTCATTTTATATCGCAAATTATAACAAGCTGTTATGGTTCTCAATTGTACGGATAAAAACACAGTTTCCAATCTCTTGTAATTTAACACAGTAAAGGATGAAAGAAGATATTCCCGATACAAGTCTCTCACTCCAATACAGCTGTAGATGCAACATTGGTGAAACAATAAATTGTGAAACCATATTAGTACTAACCACAGAATACAGTAGACAAAAATAATCCAAACTTATATTTTGTCTTCTCGAACGGTGCAATATTTTTATTTTTATCCTATACGTTCCCGTTTTCAAATCGCCTTTCCGTTTTCTGTTCGTCAGATTGCATGAGAAACAATTTTAAATCACAAAGTACCTATTCTATTCCTTTATGCTGTTGACACCAAATCCATCAAGGTTTTACCAGTTCTGTTCAATGGTGTCCTACTGCGGAATAAAACTGTCACCAGGTTATTGAATTCGACTGATAAGAGGATGTGGAACACGCTTTATTACTCGTTTTATCAATAAATTGAGGATTGAAGCATATATTTATCTACAGAGGCCTATTCCTGTAGCTACGTTCCTCTCTATGATAAAGTATGTAATATTTTCTTTTACCTTTGTGATGATATCCGTAAACGACGCCCTCAGGCAGGAGAGCGAAGAGGAAGAGAAGGAACACCATGTAGCACGTCATGATAAGCGAAAAGTTTCCAACGCAGCACTGGTGAACTGATAAGGTTCTTCTAGTCCTTCTATCGCCAAAATACTAAGAAAATGATGTTCAAACCCCTGGAGTGAAGTAATATCATTCTAGTGTTGTGCTGCAGTCTCCTACTTCACTTATTTATCAACAATTAAGTTCACAACATCAAATGGTGAACTACGTTAAACCTTCCACATTATGTTAGAATGTTTCTACCATAATCTAAATGTGTACTAATGAGATTCTATGATTGGTGAACAAATTAGGACAACAAGGAGATATGAAAAATCATCTCCGAGCAAGAATATAGAATTTTTAAGGTACCATTTTCGTGTATTTCTCGCAATTGTCTGTGAACCAAAGATCAAACTGAAAGTGACGCAAATGCCAAAACGTTCCGGAACATCCTTTATTATTTAGTTTGATATTTTTCTCGTTCTACGCTACGACACAATCACACAGCGCCGAAAATCACGGACGTTCATCGTTCTCCGACGTTCATCTGTCACGCCGCGACGACCAAACAACGACTGAGCGGTTTCGGTTTCGGGCTTGTTTGTTGTACGACGTGAAAGCTCAAGTTTCCCGCAGAGCGCGTGCGCAGTTTTCCACCTGTTAATGCAAGCGAAAGCTACTGCGCGCTCAGCCGGCGGGAAATTTTCCGACCAAATACGCGAGGAATTTTTAAAACCAACGGTATTTGGGTGCTTGGAAATTATTGTTCTAACTTAGCCACAACCCTTCGTCTAGATTTCAGCGGAGAATAGTAGTAGAAGAGGTTTTAGGAGAAACTTTGGATATTAAACAATTTCAAAGACAGAACAGTTAAGAATTTCATACTTTCAATGGAGTCATTCAAGGAGCAACTGTAATAGTTGATCGTTGATACCTTGTCATAAATTTATACTTACTAAACCAACTTTCCATTACTCTGACAGCTTTTATATAGCTGTTATATCCAACTACACAAGCTAATCACGCAATACATGTATAATGTACTCATCGTAGCTACTATGACACTATGACGTTAATGTCCAATTACAAATTATAATGTTAATTATTGGTTCAAAAGAGAGCATTACTTCTTAAATTCAGACACATTATGAAGTTATTCAATGTATTTGTCATCCATACTGTTGTTTGAAGCATTGCATTTCATATCAAGATAATTTGACTCTTGTGAGACCGGTCTCCCCAGCAATTATTATGGTATATTATTTTATAGAGAAGCATGGCATTTAGAGTTTACAACTTTTTCCTGTTCTCTTCTTACAAAAAACGTGCCATTATTTTCTGTCTGTCACTAGTGTAAGTGATAAAAATAGAACAATGATAATTAGTGAATAAATAAGAAATTCAAAGAAACCAGAGATTTGAATGTTGAAGAATTCTTTTCAGGCGGAGTTAAGACTTTAAGGTCTTCTCTATCACTCAACCACTAGTAGACTAGTCAACCTCTACCACTAATTAGTAGCTTAGAAAATCACCTTTTGAGCTCTAGGGATTGTGTTATTAGGGAAACAACCGACCAACACAGTGTTGTCTATGGTTATTAGAATTCAAGACAATAAATTAAATGACCAAGGTTGAAAAAAAATTAGTCCACAGTTATAATGATAATGATAATGATAATAGATCATAATGATAATGAACTCGACTTCTTTCTCCCTTTGTAATCAATCCTTCTCAATTTATATCATCGCAAAACACAGATCACTCTTAGAGCAGTCCGCATCATAATCGAATAGATTATTTTCTTATTATCAGGAAATTGCAAGTGATTTCATCAATGAATTTGAATGTTGAGTATATTGCAAGATAAATCTATGGGAATTCATTCAAATTGCATAACTATGTTGCATTGAGAAAAGAACTGTATCAGAGAAAATAGCTTGCGGAACAGACACTGGCCACAAATAATATTCAAAGGGATTATCATTAAAATTAATATTATTCATTATAAGAGTCTTGAAGTCTGTTTGAAAATCACTTTTATTTTCAAAAACGGGAACATATTAGGCGGATGTATCTCACGAAATTTTCAACCGGCACTGAAAAAAAGTTTTCTGTGTTTTGTATGTAGATAAAGACCTTTTTATAGGTAATATCCCCCCGACAATTTTTCTCAGTTGATATTCACCCCCCTAAAAATTCCTGGCCTCCCCTGAACTGGGAGTGCTTTGTTCTGCTGCTCATCTCATCTACATCAATTTTATCGATCAATATCTATATCACTGATAAAAACACTTTCTTGCATTTCGTTTCTATCTTGTCAGGGACACGAGCGTGGTAGAAAGGTCAGTCAGGCCGGTTTTCAATTATAAATTCAATTAGAAAGTAGGCATATCGATTTGTAGGGCCTTTTGCTGCGCGCGTACAGTATGTTTTAACATCGATGAAGCTTTCTGCACACCATTCCCCCCATCTATACATCATCACCCCCTACTACACCAGCAGTTCGCAATTCACCGCTCTGAATCATTCTTTCTCTGACGAGTGAGAGAGAGCCGACCTGAATTAATTGAAACTGCTGATGCACTGAATGAACGACCTGCATGCGTGTGATACGGTGACAGTGACATTAGCCCAACGTACGCACACGCAATGAAACGTTTCGTACAAATCCAATCGCTAAAAATATTGAAGTTTGCTCTGGTCATTCCAGATAATAAAATAGTAAACGTATGTCAGGGATTTAATTTATGTTTGGTTACAATGTTTTGTACTTTGAAAAGTTATCATATCAGCTTGTTTTTTTAATCAAGTTACTTTGGAAAGGAACCGCTTTTGATGATGATTTTTCTCCTCTCCTTGGTGTAAAAAATAAAATACACATATAGTCCAGTAATTTTAGGAAATTAAAAGAAAAAAAATGATACAAGCAAGAAACTTGGCACATATGTACTACTTTTCATGCTGAATAACATAATAAAAGTCGTCGGCGATAAAAGTTGTGCTTCAGCAGTCTCAGACCTATGTGGGCTTCATCCTCAGAGAAAAAAAAAACTTGTATGTATTCTCCTCTCCTTGGTGTAAAAAATAAAATACACACATAGTCCAGTAATTTTAGGAAATTAAAAAAAAAAAAATGATACAAGCAAGAAACTTGGCACATAATTATGTACTACTTTTCATGCTGAATAACATAATAAAAGACGTCGGCGATAAAAGTTGTGCTTCAGCAGTCCAACTTGTATGTATTCTCCTCTCCTTGGTGTAAAAAATAAAATACACATTTAGTCCAGTAATTTTAGGAAATTGAAAAAAAATGATACAAGCAAGAAACTTGGCACATATGTACTACTTTTCATGCTGAATAACATAATAGAAGTTGTCGGCGATAAAAGTTGTGCTTCCATCTAACTAAACCATCTTGGAAAATGGCGGCCAAATTTCAGTTTTTCCCAATTTTCTAAAAAACCATCAACCGCATCAGAAAAAGTTACAAATAAGAAATGTTGTTTAGATTAATATTTACAACTTTTGTTCTTTGAATTTTTTCAATTTATTCAACTCTCACGCCATAAAATTGAAAATGAAAAATCACCTTTTTTGAAATTTCCTCAAACATAAAGTTTGACTCATGATTTCTCATTGAAATCAAAGTTGACATGGAAAAATTCTCACCAAATCGATAAACCATGATAGGTAGCTAATTTTTATGACGAAAGACCAAGGTATTCATCACTCTGGAATTGTACAGCCCTTTACCTCTCACCAAACCACCCCCCAGCTTCCTATCAGTTTGTTGGCTTTTTTAATAGAGAGTCATTGTGTAGGGGGCTAAAAACCACCCAAAGTCTACAAAAAATGATAATAAAATTTATCAAACGGGTATTATGACTGCGTTATTCAATCCTGTAGAATTCTACAATCAGTCTAGAACTCTCATCTTCACAATATATTATTGAAAGTACTTATTAGAAGTAATACTATTAAGTTATATTATTTATATTGAAGTGATCAAGAAATTTTCTGCAATTGGTTAATGGAGCACAATCCATTCCAATTTGAGTCAGGAGATTCAGTATGCCTGTCTTAGGGCGTAGTAGGGGATAAAACTGTGATGAGGCCAAAGAAAAGGGTCAAGAGTCGATGAAAAGAATTACTGGACAAACATTTGGGTCACTGAAAATCCTTTAGAGAAAATATAAAGTGAAGTCACTAGCTGCTGTGAATTCGTCCATCAAACTGAGAAACGATAATGTGGTTTTGAATTCATAGCAGCTTTTCAATAGAATCATATTATGTATTAAAAATGAACCGGAGAATTTGAAACCGTGATTCAAGTGAGAGTTAGCTTTCTGGCCTTCTTTCTTATTTGATGAGGTGTCACTTCGTAAAGGAGTGAAATCATCTCTCATGAAAGCATTTCTTCCTGGAAAAGTGATTGAGATACCTGAAGACTACACCTACATTTAGAGATGGGTCGTACTAGGTTTTACTGATACTAAGTATTCGAGTACGAGTACGTTCTAATACCTATTCCAAATACCTGTTCCAAAATACTAGGTAGTATTTTATATTAGCCAGTTTGCCAGAGTAGACGTACAAGAGTACACATACAAGAGAGTATCGTACTGCGGTACTGGTACTGTTTATCACGTTAAATACAGCACGAATCTTTATTACTCGTGTTAAATACAGCACGAATCTAATTATTGAGTTGCTCTCAAATGTGCTGTAGCGAAATGAGACGCGGACGGCAAGACCTTGAGACGCTTGAGTAACAAAATACTTTTTAGTACCCGTATACTCAAGTACTGAAGAAGTATTTATACTGGAAAAGTACGCGCGTACGCCATACGCAACCAAAGACAATGTAGACGCATGCGCCTACAATCGAGTATAGTGAATAGAGAGAGAGCGTTAGAGTGAGCGAGAAAGAGTGAGTGAGTAGTTGAATAGTTCTATAACGAGAAATGAGCTATTAATAGCTACTGTACAACTGCAAATTACAAAGCTCCACTCCCACTCCGTAAATTGGAGTGGGGACTTGAAGTCGCGTAGTTTACTAGTGTCTAGAAATACTCACAGATATCTGAGTATTTTGTTCTTCGAATACTAGGTGCTAGTCCGTACATTCAAATACTCAGTAAAAATACCTGTTCCAGTAAATACGCCTCATCTCTACCTACATTGTGGATGGTGGACATCTCTTGCACTAAGTTACATGGCCAAGACCAGCTACTTATAAGGAAGTTTTGGATTCGTATATCGTATTTGAAATCCCAGTATAAGGATAAGTGCGTAGTGGTATTTCATTGATATCCTGACCACCCTACGATTAAATGTTGTGAGCAAGAACGCATAGCTGCAAGGCGAACCTCTGCTACAATTCAAGCACATGAAAGCAATTCGACAACAACAACGCAAGCTGCATTTTTGAGAAATAAGCAAAACAAGAAATGCTTGATTGAAATGCTTATCCAAAGATGTATTGCTAACAAAATGAAAATTTGCTCAGCAGAGGCAGATGCTGATTGCCTGATTGTGTCTACAGATTTGTAGAGATCTAAAAGCGGCAAGACAGAAGTGGTTGTAGGCTAAGATACAAACTTATTTTTTCTTCTAGTTTCCTCTGCCTCTAAAAAATACAATGTGATGCATTTGCGACCAGGTTCTGAATCCAAGATAAATGAGACTATTTACATAATCTAAAAGCAGCAAAGTATTATGGGAGAAATTGGTGAGATGATTTTTTTTGTTCATGCAATGACAGGATGCGACAAACTACCACTACTAGTTTTTGTCATTTATTCATTTGTAGATTTATCATTTGTAGATTTCTAGCCCCCTAAACAAGGACCTTCTGAAAACAAAGCACACAAACTTATAAGGATGAAAGGGTGATATAAAACTCTATTACTGATTTTATTATAAGAATTACATATCTCCTTACAAGATTCACCTCCTCCCACCATATCAAAACTAGCCACACATTTCTATTTGACCCACCACCCTGTCACGCGAAAATTTTAGCGATGTAATTAGCATTGAATCCATTAATATTGTTGAGAAACGTTTGTAGAACATTCCAATGAAATAGTTGACTTTGCTGAGAATTCCAAGTGTAGTCTTGTGAATGAAAACATTAAGATCTATTTGAGATCATTTTACAACTCAAGGGTTGAAAATATCAAAAAAGTAATAATATGAGAGAAAAGTAAACAAAAGTTTTAGATCTTCAATTAAGGATCATTTTTTATTCATACTTTTTTCCAATCTGAGCAATAGTTTTCAAGTAAACAAGAAAATTAGATTTTATCCGCCATTTTCCAATATGGCTGCCATGTGTCAGATTCCTTCACTGAAAAACTTAAATTTATCATTTCGAATCCTATTCGTAATAAATCATCATGATATTTCCATTTCAAATGATTGGTTGTAAATCATAAGATGAATTTCCACATTTTTTTTTTTTTTTTTTTTGTAGATTACGTCTTGGAGACTCCAGTTAAGGAGTATAAGACAAGTCAGATCAACAATATTATACACTAGATACCATAATTACTTCAATTAGTTGAGGTGAGGCTTAATTTTGATGTGAAAGGAACTCTTGTACACTATAAAAAGCTTTGTCAACTAAATATTTCTTCAATTGATTTTTAAATATTTCTATATTTTCAAGACTCTTCAAAAACTGCGGTAGCTTGTTGTAGAATTTCCTACCAATATAACTAGGTTTTTGTTTGAATAGGCTACTATTGTGACTCACCAAGTGATAATCTCCTCGGCTTCTTGTATTATAATCATGTACATCAAGATTTTGGTTAATATCATTCGTTTTTACATATAAAGTAGCTTCATACACATATAAGCAGGGTACAGTTAGGAGACCAAGTCTCTTGAACAACGGCCTACATGAATCTAATCTATTTACTCTTTCTATACACCTAACCGCTTTCTTTTGGATCTTAAACACCCTATCAAGATTTTGTTTTGATGAATTACCCCATACTAAGATAGCATACCTAATATGTGACAGTAAGAGCCCATGGTAAGCTGTAAAAAGTAACTTTTTGTCATTCAATCTAGCGAGCTGTCGCAGGACAAATACCCCAGATGAAATTTTACTACATATTTTCTCAATGTATGGAGTCCAGGTCAATCGTCTATCCAACGTAACTCCTAGAAATGCAATTTTTTCTTCCTGGTCTAATTGATTATCGTTTACAAACACGTTTATAGCCCTATCTTCATTTAAATTATGTTTGTTTTTGAATTGAAGGTATTGGCATTTTTTACTATTTATAGTTAATTTCAACTGGTTTAAAAATTGGACAATGGACTGCACACCTATATGGGCACTTATTTCTAAATTATCTAGAATGGAATTGCTGAAAATGAGTGATGTATCATCAGCAAATAAGAGGGCTCTACCACTAATTAATTCTTTAGGTAAACGGTTGACATATAACAAAAAAAGCAATGGACCTAGTATTGACCCCTGAGGCACTCCAGCTTGCACCTCTAATTTATTAGATTTATTCTTTACTATACTATTACCAACTACTGTAGTTAGTTCTACACATTGTTTTCTCCCAATAAGATATGATTCAAACCATTTCAGTTCAACCCCATTTACACCTACATTTTGCAGTATTTCCAATAAAGTTCTATGATTAACACAGTCAAATGCCTTTGACAGATCTAAGAAGATTGCAGTAGCTTTATCACCTGAATCTATTATATCTATTAGTTTTTCAACTAGAGAAACTATGGCTGTTTTTGTTGATCTCCCTTTCTGGAAGCCATGTTGTTCATCACAGATAAAGTTAGCTTTTTGAAGGTGCAGAAGTAACCTATTTAGAACTACTCTTTCAAAAATTTTACTTATTACATTTAAAATACTAATGGGCCTATAGTTTTCTACCTTTTCTCTATCACCACTTTTGAAGATTGGCAAGATCTTCCCCTCTTTTAAGTTATCTGGAAAAACACCTTGTTCTAATGAATGATTGATCAGATGAATCAAAGGGTCTAACAATTGATCTTTACATTCTTTCAGAATTTTACTGGATACCCCATCCATTCCTACAGTTTTTTTATTATTTAAACTATCAATGATATTTGACAACTCGTCTTGGCATACTGGGTGGAATTTTAATTCGTTCTGAAACCCCTCAGTATTCCTCATGTTTGCATCACTAATACCTGTATTGAGAGATTTTTGAAGATCCTTAGCAACCAGTTGATAATATTTGTTAAAGAAATTACAAATGTCTACACTATCATCAATATATTTGTTATTTTCGTTAATTATTCTGGGGACACTAGTATAAGCATCTACATGAGCTACTTGCCTATTTTTGTTTATTACATCCCACACTGCTGTGTTAAAGTACACACTATTATTCAAAATTTCAGCTGTTTTCTTACATTTCGCTCTTTTCACTTCTCTTGTATAATTTTTCTTTAGAGCTTTGTAATTATCTTCACTTAACATATTTCTAGATAGTTTGAATTCATCATATGCATCTTTAACCCTATTTCTTTCTGCAAGGATATCATCAGTTATCCACTCTTCAATCTTGTCTAATTTGTTCTTTACAGGGACTTTTTTAACTGGACAACTCATAGTAATATGAAACCTTAAAATATTAATGAAACTATCATATTTGTCATTTAAACTATTGCTATTGTAAACCCTACTCCAGTTTTCTTGTAGCAGATTCTGCTTCAAACAATCGATATTCCCCTGTTCACATTGTTGAATTTCTTTCATTACTCTAATCTTTTTAATTGATTTATGACCTTGCAACCCCACCTCTAAGATTTGATAGTCATGATCAGATAGTTCTGAGCCGCCTAATCTTGTTTTAGAGTAATCTATATTAGTAAGGATGTTATCAATTATTGTTTGTGATGTTCTTGTGACTCTGGTATATTCATGAACTTTTATTTCCAAGTTATTCATGCATATAATATCCTTTAAATCTTCTGTCATTTTATTCTGTGTTGCAAAGTCTGTATTGAAATCTCCCGCTACAATAACGTTTGTAAAACGAGTAGTAGTAATCTCTAAAAGCCTATTGAATAGTTCACAAAAATTGTTCCATTCCCCATTTGGTGACCTGTAAATACCTAACACAGCTACTTCGAAATTATTGTCGATTTTTACTCTCAAACCAGTAACTTCTAAATCCATTTCCACAGCAAATTTCTCTACATATTCTAGATTAAATGTTTGCATATTCTTAGCATTTTTAGTGAAGATAGCTACTCCCCCACTTCGATGAGATGTCCTGCAATACGACGTTTTCAATGAATAGTTTTGGAACATTGGAAGCTAGGGGGTGGTTTGGTGAGAGATAAAGGGTTGTACAATTCTAGAGTGATGAATATCTTGGTCTTTCGTCACAAAAATGAGCTGTCTATCATGGTTTATCGATTTGGTAAGAATTTTTCCATGTCAACTTTGATTTCAATGAGAAATCATGAGTCAAACTTTATGTTTGAGGAAATTTTAAAAAAGGTGATTTTTTATTTTCAATTTTATGGCGTAAGGGTTGAAGATATTGAAAACATGCAAACAACAAAAGTTGTATATTAATCTGAGAAACATTTTTTATTTCAAACTTTTTCCGATGCGGTTGATGGTTTTTGAGAAAATTGGGAAAAACTGAAATTTGGCCGCCATTTTCCAAGATGGCGGCTGAAGCACAATTTTTATCGCCGAAGACTTTTATTATGTTATTCAGCATGAAAAGTAGTACATATGTGCCAAGTTTCTTGCTTGTATCATTTTTTTTTTCGAGGGCCGATTTTTTGATCTAAAATTACTGGACTAATAAGAGACAACAGTGAAACTTCTTTCAATCGTCACATTCGGGGCCGAGCCTCTGGCGGATTACTTGATGGACGGATAATAGAAATGCCATAAAAATAATCAGTAAGGGTTCTAAATTTAAACTGCCAGATGGATAGTCGACTCCACTCACGCTCCTACTTGCAATCCAACTTTATTCCTAGTCAGCTGTGAACGTCGCTCTCGAGCCGAAAAATGTAACCGAAGTTGCCCGAAGGTCATGCACTGACTGAGATAGGTTGGACGACTTTGATCCGACGCCCCCACACACGTTCCAACACTGTCGACATTCGGAAGTCGTCCCTCTAGTCATCCATCTAGTCGTCCATCTACAATTCCAACCATCCAACAAGCCCATTCACGTTCCGTTTTCGGATCCAACCTTGGAGGTTGGACTGCAAGTGGTACTGCAAATCGGAACGTGAATGCCCAGCTTTACGCAGGTTCCCTGTTCTGAATTTAAAAATAGGTTGACTACTCTGCTTCAGCTACAAAATATAGTCAGCTGTAGTTGAAAGGAATTTGATTCGACGATAGGTTATGTTAGGAATTGTCAGATTATGCATGTCCTGTTTTGTTCTGTTTAAATCACCTTATACATTACTGAAGGGAAAATTTAAAGTGTAATTCCAGCGCAAAGTATTGTTTCTGCACTTTATATACGTGCTCATGCAACTTATCACATCATTCATTGAGGATTATTCCCTTTTTTGCCATGTACCATTAAATGCTCCAACAATGTTCTTATGATGATCAACATAATTTTCTTCAGTAGAACCGGCACTGTATTTTAAAGCCGCGTCTCCACGAACCAAACATGCTTGACGAACAGTGTTTTTTTTTAATTATCTAATGTCACCAAACATTTTTTGGTGTTGGTTGGGTGTGGACGCCTTCTCAAACATTATGATCGGAGTGGCGGGAACCTGTTGTTGGTCGTCACTATTCGCTCACAGACCAAACATTTCAATTGAACTCATGAACATGTTTGGTGACCCATATGTTTAATGTTTGTCTGTTTTCTGTATTCACCAACAATGTTTGGTAGACATGTTCGGTTGTTGGAGACGCGGCATCACACAATACTATTCTTTTGCACAGTTTCTTCAACAGCAAAACTAACACTCATCAATTTTCGGCAATATCGTTAGCTGATTCTTTTTAAAATGTATTATATGTTGACATTTTTTCAGACGCTGGGGCAAGTTCTTGACACTAAACAGAACCTGCCCAGCTGTCAACCCTTTCCCAACGATACTCAACCCATATAATATACTAGCCTAATTCTTATGTCATAAAGCTCCTGATTTGTATTTTTTACGGATTTTCAAGAGTGAAACTCATGTTGGAAATCACAGTTATTGCAATAAAGTTCCAATTGAGAATCTAACCTAACATGCCAATCACAACTTCTTAACTACAATCACCACAAATTTTACATAACAGACACACCAAATAATACACTACTAACCACTAAGTAATTCTAAATTCTTGGATTTCTTGTTCCTTAACGATCTGTGTTGTTAATATTGACTTTTTATTGAATAATTAATGACTTGCAGTCAGTTTTAATTGTGAGTAAATAACATTTCCACTCACTCAGGCTGGACGTTTTCGAGTCAATAATCAAAGGCGCTTCAAAGGCCTTTGACTCGAAAACGTTTGGCCTGAGTGAGTGGAAATATTATTTATCAACAATTAAAGTTGACTGCAAGTCATTGAATTTATAATAAAAAGCCAATAAATCTAACACTACATTTCCTTAATTATTATTATTATCATCAATGGATTTGCTGTAATCTGCAGCAGATGGCTTTTGAGGAGCTGGATGGTTTAGCTGATTCATTTTGTTTTGATGCTGAAGAAGTTTGCAGTTCAGGATATATTTTGGGCTGTTTACATTCTTTTTTCCTTACGAACTTTAGAGTAAACTTCCATTTACCGTACTTCACAAAATTCACGTGAATAATAATTCTATGCCGATAATTATTATTGAATTTCGGTAACGAATAATAATTATGAACATAACCTATGAAACATGTGAGATGAATAATATGGACTATTGTTGTCTTTAAAGAGACAAGGAAATATAAAAACTCTGTTTTAGCGAACGAAAAATCAAACGTACATGCTAGATTTCTACAAATTTTTTCATATGGAGATAATTGTCGATTTTCTATGACTTTTATATAGAAATGTTAAAAAAATATCAAACTATTAAATGGCGCGAAAATAACAGAAAAAAAATACTGGGAAAATACGATTTTTCACTTTCCACGTGCGCCTTGAGCCAACTGTGTTTAGTCGTGAAATTCTGCCTAACACGGAAACTCTTCTATTGATCGGTTTGTCTATTTTATTAGTAATAGCCGGAATATCTTCAGAGTTGTATAGCAGCCTGTGCATTAGTACCGCTGCGTTTATTCCTGACAGGTCAACATCAGGGGTAAATTATAACGGACTTTCCACAACCTGATGCATTGTTTAGATTTGGATTTGTATTTATTTTCTCAGTGTTTGGTGTGGTTAGTTCGTGACATATCGCTGCGCCGAGAGATATCTCCATCCACCCTGTCTGATAGTATTTGTTGTGGATAGTGTTGTGAGATCCTCAGGTCTTAGAATAAGCCTTTCCTTTCATAGGACAATCACATCACCTCCACAGTAATGTTCAACTGCTGGACACCCATCTAGAGCAGCCGAACCCAAGAATTGCAATCAGGTAAATCGTTTGAGAGCAAGGTCTTGAAAGGAAATCATTCAGTTTTCGTTTCCCAGGATCTCCACAGGAAAAGCACTTTAAATCTAATAAATTGTTTCATTCCAACTTATTAAAATTATTCTCTATTCCTTTGAGTACCATTTGCTCAACTATAAATCATCAAATGAGAGTCGATTTCAAAAATGTTACGTTGAAACTCAGTAAAATTATTCCACAGTACAATTGTTTTGGTTGGTCTATATAACGATTTCTCTAGTTTTGGTCTTTTCTGGGATTGAAATATACTTATGACTCGAAATTCACGTTTCACATGTTACATTAACAAGCTATTTCACAAAATTATGATCACTGACAATACTTACTACTGAAAATTGATAAAGACAAACTTATTATGATTATTTGACTTATTTCACATATTGTTTAACTGAATCATCCAGGTATTCTACATATTAAAAAGGTCATCGACAATTAGATTAAAATGAGTCTTGGAGTCCAGTCTTTTGTCCAGACAAAATAATTCACGATGACCATGATTTTCGGTTATTCAATATACAAACATTTATAGGTGAGCGCGCGTGCTTGTGAGTTGAGGGCTCAAGACAGTGTGTGGTGTGTATTGGCTACAAGGGTCCCTGGTCCGACTGAAGATAAACATTTCATAAATGCAAAGTGGGTCCCTTGCTTGTAGCCTCGAAACCCCCTATCTAAACTGGCCATACGATAAGGTCTACACCCCTTCCACAACCCCTTACCAACCCGCCCAACTTCTCCTTAATATAGCACAACCCTCCAGCTAACAACGTCCCTATATGATGAGATTAGTCCCAAAGTGGCTTATGATTTATTATTAACACGTCAGATTTTGAAGCGAATACATTAAAGTCTGCTTCCGTTTAATTTGAAACGTAGCTATCCAGTAGAAAAAAAATAGAATAACAGACCGCCAACTACCTGGTATGTTCAATCTCCGGTTTATTAACTGGAATCCACTTGCTCATGCATCGCCTGACCAACTCTCATCGGAGTTCTACAGTTAAAACTATTTGTTCATTGTGTGTTACATACAGTTACAAATTGCATAGCCTCCTGTTGAACCCCTGATTTAGTAAATTAAGTCCTGCTGATTTTATCATGCACGTTGAGCCTAGCACCAACAAATACCGCTCGATGAAACAGAATCCATATTCTAATAAACCTCTTTTAATACTTCTATAAAAAGTGGATGAATAATAGGCTAACACATAAATTTTTTTGACTATTTCTTCATCACACCAATAGAAAATGAAGGAACTGCTACCAAATTATCATGAGTGAAAGGAAATCTGCCAGTTTATTTTAACTCAGAGAAAGGTTTCATATAGTTTGAACAGTCCACAATAAACAGTGTGGTGTTTTTTGTGACAGGTTGAATTATAAAGCAAAAACATGCTGTTTTACTAGTTCAAAGCGACTGGTGAAATTTAATGAATTCGTGCCAATTTGAATAGAAAAATTGTAGTTAAAACCAGTAAGTTACGCATGTAGACTAATGAGACAAGAGCAGTTGAAACAATTCGAGCTTGGCAGCCACAGCTCTACGTTTGACAGGTTGTGGTACGCTGAAAATAGGCTGAAAGCTGCCTTTTTTTCACAGGACTTCTACTTCTGGTCATGCTTATGTCATAATAATAATAATGATAGTGGTACGGGTTCTATGTCTTTAAAATAATGCTGGCAACACATTTTCACTCGCACTTTATTGACGCAAATTACTTACAATACGCGCTTATCAGTTATGTCACACAAAATAAATCAATCAGAACCGAAATAAATCAATAATGTTCAGCTAGTAATGAACTTGCTATAATACTGTTCCAAAATTAATCACTTACTGTTGAAAGGCCGATCAAATATTTAACAAATAATTGTTGAATAATCGTTCAATAGTTCAAACGTCTAAAACATAACAGCTGAAACATTTACAAAGTACAGTCTGTCACTGTATAAACGAATGAAGAAGCGTGAATAATTATCGGTCACAGTGTACTGTGTTCACCAACACATTGACGTTCGTATGACACAGTCTGCAGTAACGCTCACTGGTGATACGGTTTATATGAACAGAAACGGGAACTGTCACACTGCCACTTGTTATGTCAACAGAGTTTGAACAATGATTGAACTGAACGTTTACAAGAGCTTCTGCTTTATATGAGTTTTTGTGACATTCCAGGAAACAGTAGAGGAATCATTATCTTTTGAGATTATTCTTATGTACACAGATAAGAGTTTATTAGTACATTCCAGTAGACTACAAGGCAATGAGAGAACAGGTTTATCGCTTCAACCCAAAGCCATTATTGACACAGTGCAGAAGGGAAAGAGAAATACTTTCTCTCCTTTCCAGCATTTCATGACAATACCATATTATATTGATATATTACTATAAGAATATTAATGCCATGAAAAAAAGAAAATTATAAATTGAGAAAAAATTGCTCATTAAAAGTGAACTGATGTACGTTTTCACCATTGTGATGCTCACTTAAGTGTGAAACTTATGGGCTTGATTATCTGCATGTGTCTATATTGATTTCCATTTACCATTAAGCAGCGAGTTATTCTATTTGCCCTTACTCCTGTAAACCCCTCACTTTGCGATTTATTGGGACACCTCTAGAATGTCCTTATCATGGCAATTAAAATAGCCTGGATGAATGTAGAATATTCTATTTGTTTACTTTAGAAATAGATAGAAAAATGAAGAGTTATCTAGTTCTTTCTAGATTATGAAAAATGTATAAATAGGAGAAACTCTCGTAAAAGCCAGTCAGTTGTGATTTGATCATTAATGCGACAGGTGGCAGATTAAGAGTGACAGTGATGGGTCCCGCTCATACAAACCAGATTACCAGTGAGCGCGATTACAAACTGAGTTATGAACGTTTGTTGTTAAAGTGATAATCGCAGTATATTGTGGCAGATTATTATTCAAACACTCGTAAGTGCTTGTAGTGTTTCGACTGTTATGTAATAGACGTTTTTTCTTGAATTGTTGAACAGTTATTACTCAATATTTGATTGGCTTTTTAACAGTCAGAGATTGATTTTTGTACAGTAATATTGCAAATTCTTTATTAGCTGAACTTTATCGATTTATCTGTTTTTGATTGATTCCTTTTGTGTAAGACAAAACTGATTAGTGTGAGTTATCAGTAATTTGTGTAAAAAAGTGCGAGTGTTACCAGTATTATTTCAGAGATAGAACCCGTAGCAATATGAATTTATGAATATATGCAAATGATCAGTCTGATATTGTGTTAACTGAAATTTTTATAGTTAAATTATTCATTGTAGCCTGATTGTAAGGTTATTCGGTTATTCAGTGATAACAGATTTCCTCAATACTTCCAATTCAAAGCATATTTTCTATCTAAACTCCAATAACTTTCCCAAATATTAGAATACTGTTATACAAATCAGACCTGATATTCAGTATTCTTTCTCATAATGTCAGTGCTACGAATGTTGAGTTCGTTAAGCACTGCAACTACGGTGATTCGCACCCGTCTCAAAAGAGTCGCGTGCTCAGCTGTAACTAACTGAATATTGCTCCAGCATCGTGCCCGACAAAAGTGAACGTGTTCTTGTAACCTACTGATATTCTTGTCAACCCAATGTGGTGGGAATATTTTTGAATGGAATACGGAATTTTTTTAAGACAAGTTTGTCTTTCAATTTGTGTAGAAACATTTTGAAAGTCACGTTTTTCAGACTTCAACACCTAACTCGATATGGTTACATGATGGTTCACATTTGTATTAGTGGTGGTTCGAAATTCAAAGTAGTGATCAACCTTTTTGGAAATTGATCATGAAAGTAGCCTAGACTTTTTGTATCTGTATTATTGTAGGCTATTTTTTTCCAATTGCATTTTAACTGTGAATAGTTGTGTCTATTTCATCCTTTGAAACTAGGACGTGTTCTGCCGGCTGTGTCATGGACATTTCAAGATTTATAATAATTTAATGGATCAATAAATTCTACATTTTTGCTCATATTTAAAAGATCGGAATTATTATCTTTCGACTTTGTCTGTTCGGAAAGTAGGTAGAATAATTTAAGCAAGTAAAAAAAATTATTTTTTCAGGTCTGATATCCATTATTGGACAAAAAATGCCTAAGTAGAGTACATGCCTACATGCTTTTTCAAAAATTGTTCAAAAATCATAAAAAAATTTCCTACAACTGCTCGTAAAGTAGTTCTTTACGTACTGAAAACTAATTGTAAAATACCTCTTCACTGCTCCGCAAGCAGTTTAATTTTATTTTATTTTATTTTATTTTTTTACATTATTAAGTATATTAGTAAATACTCATATGTTGATAGTCGCTTATTTTTATTTCACATTATTTTGTTTCAATTTATTTTTCTGTAAAATTATTAGTATTGTAATGGAGAGTTGAGTGTAAGAGAGGGCCGGCTGCGCCTTAACTCCGCTCTCTAGGATAAAATAAAGGCAGTCATTCAATTCAATTCAATTCAAGCGGTAAAGTACTTTTCGCCACACTAGGACGTAATGAGCTGTTTTTTGTGCGTCATATGGAGGCCGAAAGTGTTCGGTTTCCGACTAGGTCTGTAAACGTTTACCGCCCTAGGACGGAAAAGAAAATGACCTTGAATGACAGCTGATCGTGTCTGGATACAGTAGTCATGATTGTAAAAATGAATCCTTCCAACTTTTATGTAAAACAAAAAGATTTAAACCTTCAATAAATGTTTATTTTTTATAATTTAATATTTACGTAGTATTTTAAATGTCAAAAATGATCACTTTTTATAACTTAATATGTATTATTTTGTAGTTTTGATATCAAACAATAGAACCTTTTTATTCAACCTACAGAGCTCTGGGTGGGAATTTTGTCAACTACTACAACTGTTGGTAACCTCTCACCAAAAGGTTAGTTGGTTAGGTTTTTTGTTTTTAGGAATTTTGTCAACCACTGCAACTGTTGGTAAAGATTACTGTTGGCATAGAAAGGTTAGTTGGTTAGGTTTTTGGTTGTTTTATGCAGGTTTCGAATCAGGAACAGGAATAACAACAAAAACTTAACCAAGTAACCTTTCGGTGAACAGTTGTAGTAGTTGACAAAATGCCCACCCAGAGCTCTGTAGGTTGGATAAAAAGGTGATGTTTTGTATATTCTTGCTAGTACCATAGCCTTAAAATTTTGCTATCAAAATTTTCATTGTTGTTTTGTTTTTTTTTTGTGGTGTGGCGAAAAATAGCGTTCGCAACGTGGGCAAAAATGTTTTACCGGCTCTCAAACGCTTCAAGTTCTCTACTTCGTCTTGAACTTGAAAATCGCGATCTCGAGCCGGCAAACACACATTTTCGGCCCTAGGTGCGAAATATACTATTACGCTCGCCAGCTGTTTTCTTTACGCTTCTGTTTTGATGTCTTCTCATTGGTGGATCATGGAATCCATGATTATGTGAAATTCACATAACCTCAAAAAAGTCGAACGCTAACCAAATCCGCGCACGGTCTGTGATGTTACAAACTACAAACTTTTATTGTGTTGGAATCCAGAACTGCAGTTGTAGGAAAAATATTTTATGTATTTCGCGCGTGAAGCTTCTTTATCGCTCTCGCAAAATTACTATGCTCCGCTGTGCGTCGTGCAGTAAATGTTTTGGCTCGAGCGATAAAGTCGTGCTTTACGCTCTTAATACATAAATAACTATTTGTTCTATTTTTTATTTATTATTCAGTAACATGGTGATAATAGTGATTTTCTGGGCTTAAGAATTATTCCAAATTCTCCCTGAAATTTCAACCAATTTTCAGGAAGCACTTGTGACTAGAGGGAGCCACTCTCATATAAATGTATTGACGAAGAGCATCCTCGTGACTCGGCAACTGATACGAACGATAAGAGCGTTTAGAATGTTCAGTGAAATTTGCAACAGCACGAAAACTGGACTAGCTCACGATCCAGTCTTTTGGCCGATATCACGTGCTCGGAAGCCATTTCCATTAGATTGATTACAATCGATCATTTCACTGTTGTAATGTTCCTGGGATGTTCAAATTTTCGCTTATATTTGAAACAAGTATAATTTGTAATTGAACTTTCATGTGAGACAGCAATCAAATCCCACAACTTGTTATCAATTTTGATTGGAAAGACAATCAATAATTCCAACATAATAAATGAATATCACTTTAATTAAAGCAAATTACCATGAGTCAGGCATACTACCTATTGATTAAAAATAAACAGATCATTCCCGTCAATCATCACAGCTGTGTAGATCAAATTCTTCAATAAAGGAGGTTATGAGTGATTATTACAGAGCTATATTCCTCAAAAAATTTCCATGAAGTCATCATTCTAGAAATTTATTTTCTGATTCCTTCCTTCAACAAGATTGTGGAACACAATAGCTACTTGCTGCTACATTGGTTAAAGCAGTTGCAAATTATTTAGTGCTACAAATTTGCTGATATTTGCAATGTGCATTTATTTATTGCAGTATAACTTGCTTAATTAGAGACTGTTTATTATTCTTTGTATTCCACTTTGAGATAGGCTATATTTCGAAATCTTATTGCGGATTCAAATATAAATTGTGGAATTAAATAAATTGGATTAAATTTAAAATGATTTGAACTTTTTTTTTCATTGCAGAGGGACACAAGAGCAAGACACTTACTGACTGCCGGAAGTTCAATATAATATAAAATCAATAATACAATGAATAATATAAAATAATATATTACAATATAATACAGTATAATGCAATATAATACAATTCAATTTAAATAATTATAATTACAACTACAATTCAGAAAAATACATCATGTCTCTTTGATTCTTGTGGCTGTTGAGTGAACTATGGGTAATGTGAATGGAAAATACTTTTATGTACTTGCTGTTTCTCAAGTAAATACCGTACTGGATAGTAGGGATGCGAAAAATAAATTGACCATTATCTACTGATAACAACAGAGATTTCTACTGATCTTATTCAAGTAAATGTGGATTTACTGATTTCCAGAAGTGGATATGTACTAGTATTTTGTTGAGGCAGCTACTGACCAGATTCACAGTTGCGTAGTCTTAGAACTGGCAGACCTGGCAATTGCCGGTGGCCGGAAGGGATCTGGGGGGCGCACTCAACAATTGGAGTTGAGCACTAGATATTATGAGTTTTTCTAAGACCACCACAATAATTGTTGAGTCACTTCGTATTTGTAGTTAATGCAAAAACGTATAGAAGTTCACTTATTGATTAAAATTATAATTTTTCAATATCAATAGGCCTATTGTTGTTAATGAGCAAGCTCATTATTTTAAGCCGTTCATTTTAGAAGGGGAGTGTTTTCTCTCATTATTTTCGATTTTGAGGAAGTACTGCTGCTTTTCACACATCCGCTCAATCAGCTTCTTCAATATTGGAAAAAACCTTGAATGTGCTGTAGATGACTCACTATGTTGGATAAGTTTTCTATAGACTTCAAATGATATTATATTGAATTTCAAGAGAAAAATCAATGTTCATCTCACCCAAAAATGATGAACAATCTATTGTCACAAGGAAGCGGCGCAATTCATTTTCTAAAAAAAAGTAGTTTGATTGGTATTCTATTGTCAAGCTTAACTCTCAAGTAAGATGGCATTTCTCAAACGACTGTGATTATTCTTTCTAGTCTGCTTTATCTCTTCCCTTTGTGTAATGGAGAAGGAATAGAATATTCTTTGTGCTCTTTCTAAAAATCAATGTGCTTATTGGTAAACATTGAATGTTAATAAACAAATTGATGGCAGTGTTGAGATTTCCAAGTATAGAAATAGGTTCAAGTTTATGTGAACCACCTCTCGATATAATTCATAGAGCTCCCGTCTTTTTTGTAGTTTAAATATTTTTTGTTAATAGTAAACCCACAGTGCTACACTACAATTCTATTCCATAGGCGTGGACTAATGCAAACAAACTCATTCTCAGAAATTTACAAATTCTACTGTTTCTTATCATAAACAAACCTTCGAACACATTATTCATATTATTTACTTACTACTTACAACTTTTACAACTTGCATGCTTTACTCATCTCTTGGAAAGTTGTGGTCGATTTGAAGTTTTGAAACCGAGAAGTCTGTTCTATTGATAGGATCAATGCTCTCATAATATATATAGGCTAATTGGCTGAGTTCAGAAGTCTTGTTTTTGCAGATATTTTGCTGTTGACTGTTATTTGAAATGAAAAAATGCTTCAGCTCATTATTGATAATTTACAATTCTATGTAGCATGTCAGTTCATCAGTTTATTCAGTCATACAATTTTTCTTATTATTACTCAAAGATCTGATGACACAAATTGCACAGATGAACCAGATTTCATTAGTATGGCTAGGACCTAGTTTTGAACTTTTTAACCATTCAACGTGATCCTCCCTGGTTGCCTTTTCAAATGATTTATTGATATGTTTTTTCTGTTTTATTATCATGTAAACTATTATCTTAGTCCTTGACTTTCTTGAACTGGAGGTCAACTGTAGCAGTGAATGTTGGATTAATGAATAGAAATGAAGCTTTTGGAGGGTTTTGAAATCAGCTAAAAGAAAAGCCGCCAGCAGTTTCATAAAAAATCTGACAATAAAACAAAAGTAATTTTGACATTGGTTAGAAATGGAACAGCTAAAAACAAGGACTATTCATCAGATATTCAAATAGCAGATTGCAATGACTCTGTGGATACCTGGAAAGAGGCCGCCGATTTATTAAATAATTACTTCATAAAGATGCCACTCAAAATACAACAAGCACTCCCCCAACAAACCAATATAAATTTTTTTTCAAATACTCCACACTGTAAAAATGTTAGGTTGAAGTTAACAAATTTTGAAAAATTAAATAATTAATTATTAGCCTATAATTATAATTAAAATAATAATAATAATAATAATTAAAATAATAAAAATTAATTAAGAATTTTGAATTAAATAGTGAAGAGCTTCCGGAAATCGTAGTCACTCAAAAATAAAAAATCCTACGATTGCTTTAATATCTCCAACTACTTGGTAAAAAATCAGCTTCAACAATCCTAAGGCCATTGAATCTCATTGAATCATTAATGATCATTTGAATGATTAATATTCGATGAAAATAGGTTATGTACTTTCTAAGTTGAAATTGTCAAAGGTTTTTCCACTTTACGAGAAAGGCAATACTACCTTTCAGAAAACCATCGACCAGTTGCTAACCCCCCAGCAACTTCAAAGATCTTTGAATATGCTGTCCTGAGACGATCAAAAAAGTATTTGGATGAATTTGGTTTGTAATCTTCCACACAATACGGTTTCAGGCCTGGATTTTCTAGATGACACCTTATTTTCCATCTTGGATGAGTTATTGACATTGGCTGATGGTGGATCTAAGGTGTGCGGTTTGATTGCTGATTTACAAAGGCATTCGATCTTCTTGATACAGAGATTTTGTTGAATAAGCTGAAATTTTATGGTTTTGGTGGTTTGGTGCTTGAATGGTTCAACTCCTACTCTGACAATAGATTCCAAAAAGTTGTAATAGAGTCTCACCCACACATATTTGTGGTGTCCCTCGGGGATCTGTGCTGGGTCCTCTCCTTTTTCTCTTGTACATTAATGACTCACCCACTTTCCTGGAACCGGCTACCTGTGTTTTGTATGCAGATGACGTCATCATTTCGCTAAAGAGCAGCACTCAGCACGATTTGAAAACTCAATGCAGAAATGTTCTTGATAAATTAGACACTTGGCTAGCCGCTAATATGTTAAGTTTGAATTATAAAAAAAACAAAAGAAATTTCATTTAGATCAACTAAAGACGCGATTTTCAATATAAGAGATCATATTTCAAAGTCTGTAAAGGATATGAAAGTACTCGGCATGATAATAGATTATGAGATCTCCTGGAAATCTCATCTTTAGTAATTGAAGAATAGACTAAATTCAGCAGTCTTTGCACTCAGAAATTTAAAATCACTTCTTGACGTTGGATCTCTTCGAGGTGAATATTTTGCGCTTTTTCACTTTCTCTTGACAAATGGAATAGCCTTCTGGGGCAACTCAAGTCGCATAATAGAAATATTTAGATTATAGAAGTGGGCATTGAGAGTGATGGTGAGAGAGTCTATCCGAACAAGTTACCGACCAATTTTAAGCAGTTACAAATTCTTTCTTCCTCTTCCAAGTCTATTTATTCTCGAAACCATATTTTTCATGAAAAGAAATGAATATAAATTCAACACCGGAGAGCTGTATCATGATTATGGAACTAGATTTAGGCGAAACTCAAGAGATGACCAACATCATACAGCTTTGTATGAACGTGGTGTAAAGAGTTCGGATATTCGGTTGTTTAATTTGTTACCATCACGGCTCAAGGAAATGAGGGGTGAACAATTCAGAGCTCAGCTTAAGAAAGAGCTCCTGCATGTTTGTGCATATTCGAGTGAAGAAATTGGGGCACATTGTGAGTTGCAAAATAACAGAATAAGTTAGGTTTTATATATGATGAAAACTTAAAATTTGACAATTCCAAATACCCTTTTTATGGGAGGTCATTGGATGATGCTATGAGAAAATAAATAAAATAAAAAAGAGATAAAAAACCGCTAATCTTGAAATGAATAAATTGCATTGTAAGTATAATTATAAGAAACGAATGTTATTGGAAGAAGCCCGATAACTTACGTCATAATAACCACGCCTTGAGCCCAAATAAATTGCGCGAACCGTACCTTTAGGAGAGGGTGGGGGGGGGGGGGCAAATTTTTGTCTGACATGGCGCCCAAGGCTACCTTGCTACGCTTCTGCAGACCTATAACCTTTTACTTTTTCATCATGGCAGCTTACATGAAAGTAATGAAAATAAATACTCGAGTAGATGACAATTTATTAGATTGTGATTTTATTAGAATATTAACATGGATAATGAACAATAATGTTTCATTTATTTAACAGGAATTTTGCATAAATTGAAAATTTACTAGACTGTTTCACCTCAGCACATATTTATATAGTGAATTGTTCATGAGTAATCAATTTGGAAATATTTATACACAGACATAGTAAAAATTTATTATTATGTATCAAATAAAGATAAACTCCTTGGACAGGATTGTTCAGATAAAATAGAAATTAAAAAATTGAGCTTATCGATAACAGTGCTGGTTCCATTGCATAAAACGCTATTCCTATTCCTAATTTTTCCCAAGAACTGAAATTAATATAGTATCATTTAACAGAAAGTTGTTGTTTAGCGTTTGCAATCGAGATGAATAAGTGTTTTATGAATATAGAGCACCTTCAAAATGATTTCCACTCCCTCATTTAGCGGCTTTCCACCTCAACCTGTTTCCAAAAAGAAAAAGCACATAACTTTTTATTTGTTTAATAAACGGCTTTGCAGAAAAAACAAGAGCTTAGATAATTTTCTCACTCCACTGAACACTACCACTGACTTGATGCTTAGAATGGGAATATTCGGCCCGCTTAATACCATTCATTATTTTCTACCTTGTAATTATCGCTCCTTTCCCTCCATGGGCAAAGCAGTCACGGTTGATGCAGAAACGGGCATACAAGACCGTTTTAATGGTTAGAATAGGAGAGAAAACGTTTTTTAACGTGATACCGGCATCAGATGTTGCCGAGAATTTTTGTTCTCTCTGTCTTATAGCAACGAAGAACATGCGTGATTTTGCTCACTTTTATTTTTAGTAATGTTGTAGCCTAAAGATAAACATTCCTACATACAAATAATTCTGCGGAGTTGACGTGCTTCCGATTTCAATTACTGTTTTACACACCGGAACCTCACCAGGGGTCACGATAAAAGACATGCGCTTATATACACTTGTAAAGACAGTTTATTGTACCGTCCATAGCACTGTAGTATATGAATTACCGATAGCTATTGTGAGACCAATATACTGTAACTGTGATTCCTCACCCATGAAATAGTAGAGTCTATGCGAGTTTTTTGCTGTTCATTTTCATGAGGAATAAGAGAATCAAAACCTCAATTATTATAGGTTCTCCAATAACGATGATTCATTCATGTAAGAGTCTCCAACTGAACTATTATAGAAGATGCATTAAAAATACTCAATTCATGAAAAGTCTCCAACTGAATGATAACAAGTGCAGAAGTTGCGAATGTTCTGATGAAAGTGTATAAGCTATACTTCTTCAAAATATAATTATTATATGGGACTATTCAAACATGGTTTGATGCTTCTGAAGATGAAAAAAGCTGTTGAGAAAAGCAGAATACCGTACTGGATTCGCAATTACAATAGACCAGCGGTTCCCAACCTGGAGTACGCGTACCTCTTAGGGGTACACAGTGTCCTAGTTTGGGGGTACGCAAAAAATTATCCATAATGGCGGATGTTCATTGTCTAGTGGCATAGTCTAAGGAATGGTTGTTCTATGCTAGAGGTGAGCAGTTTCTGTTGTGCGACTATTCTATCTATAATGTATTCTATTCTGACACTTCTATGTAGGCTATATTTTATTAACATTTTGAAATTTAAATTATAATATTCATCTCTGAACATATTACATTCGATGTCCTCAATAAAAGAAATAAAAGAAAGGTTGGGAACCGCTGCAATAGACCATCGATGTCATTTTTTCCACGAGTCTCTTGGTAGACTATGATTTTCCAAGTGCGTATATTCCAATAAAAATGTCAATCACTCTCACTACTCGAAGGAGTTCTAGCAGTGTAACGTTCTTTATGCTCTAGCAACAGAAGTTTGTTCCCAACTTCTAATCTTCAGTACATAGATCAACTGTTCTCTCCAACAATCTATTACTCTTTGAATCAAGAATACTAGAACATTTTTTCATTATTTGACTACTTGGTAGATAATGTATTTAAACTGTCTTTCGAATAATTTCTCTAATTATTGATTGTGAATGACCTTTTCCAAAAGACGCATTAATTGAAAAGGATAAATATATAGGATTACGGATATAAGCTGATGCAACGTTATGTAATGTGCTGCATAAGATGAACTGTTAGAAGTCTGCTTTGGGGACAAACCTCTAAAAAGCAGTGGCATTTTTGAAATCATAAATTTTCTCGATCGATATTCTATTTGAGAAGTCTTAATGCAGAAATTCTCATGTTTTTCTCGCTCTGCCTTCAGAATTTCCAGAATCAGAAATGTCAATCCACATTTTGCACTTAGCGGTCGTGTACTATGTCACAGTGAGCTCCCTCAACACTTAGTTTCCTCTCATTGTGACAAGTAACAGGAGAAAAATAACGGATTTGTTCATGAAAAGTAGCTTTGGAGAACTTGGCTGTGTTTCCATCGAACGGTTCTGAATCTGTAATGATTCACCAGTTGCGGAAATAGACAAACTGCTTTCACATGTTGCGTGTTATCACAATCGAGCACATTATTTGCGTAGAATTAAATATACACTCTGTGACGAATCTAAGCGGTACACCACTTTTCCGCATGTCACCTGTTCAGCTCACTAGGTCAGGTACTACTGTTTTCTACTAATAGAAAGCCAATACTGTTAACAATAGTAGTGGGGAATTTTTGTCGAAGACATAATATATTTTTGTCCCAATTCATTGACAGAATCTAGCTAGCATCTAATCTTTCTCACTCAATCTTTCTTTAGGCTATACATATTCAAGATTTGATAAATTTGTCATGTTGCAGTATTTTTTATTATTTTACTTTCCACTGCTCATATGCCTGATGAAGTTCTTGAAGTTCGATAAAGTTCCTCGTGTAATGATATACTGCTTAACCATTTTAAGACTCGCTCTCAAAACATACGGACTCCACCACTTCTTTGACAGTAAGTCGTTGTATTTGATAATTGTAATACTTATACTTCAGAATAAGGGATCAACCAGTAAAAATAATAGTCTACAGTATAGACTCTATACAATGAATCACATCTAAATAAATTCTGATATAAGATGATGATAAAGTCGTTATTAATTACTTTTTTATAAAGTAAGCCTGTTATGAGTAATTTACAGTGTGTTATCATCAGCATGTTGTAGTATTTCACTTGTAAATTTAAGGCTAGCCAGATCATTTGCACATATATATATTGAACAGAGTTGATGATAAAATACACACTTCTCTGAATTGAGTTGCATAGTTTAAGGTTTAGGAGATGCAATAAAAAAATTGAAAACAAATATGTTATTTTGTAAAATATTCTTCAATTTCATTATTCAGGGGTGGGGTGGTTCACCCGTGGCTAACAAAGTATTAAAACGCCACTTTTTTGGAGGATGAAGCCAACATAGGTCTGAAACCTGTGCGTGAGTAATGGGGTGAATGATTGTGATAATGAGTTGGACCTAAAGTTCTAGGTGGGTTCTGACCCACTAGAAAGTGATTTAAAGCAGACAAGAGAGTCATTACAGCTGATCAAACCAGAGAGGTATCAAAGTGGTTACAAAAACAATGAAAAACACAGAATTTTATAAGAAAACAAATGCCTGTATTTGTCACTTATGTTCTGATCACCCATGACATGCTTTCTATAGGCATTGGTAGCTACCACCTGGTCTTGTATAGCAAGTACAAACCCTTCTGTCTCTGGAAACAGGTTTCCTACTGCAAGCCACTTTCTAGATAGCTCCTGATAAGTTAGGCCAGAGAACAAACACCTAAAGTAATGCACATGCAGCTCTTTCTGCTGCCACTCAGCCTTAAGAGATTGGATGGTGGTAACCTCTTGCTCATTGGGACTTTTTGAATTGAGTGTGGTATATCCATTGTCTAGCTGCCTTATTTTTTTGAAAAGGCTTGATTCAGAATTTCTGAATTAGGCTCTTAACCTTTTCTCCTGACTTGCACATAGATAAAAAATCCTGGTCAGACCACAACCACCCAGCTTCCTTGGCAAATATAGCCGACTCATTGATGCTCTTGGGTGATGCATTCTGTATTTAGTCATTGTTGTGTGAACAAGTTGGTTCATCTTTTCAAGGCGAGTATCTGACCACTTCAAAATACTAAAACTGTAAGTCAAAGCTGAGATAACCCATGAATTTATAGCTTTAATACAATGTTTTGAATCTTACTTTGCCTTCAGCACCCTCTTTAGTCTGCATCTGAACTCATTCTCAAACTTCTCTATTGCTTCAACTCTTGAGATTTTGAGATGCTGCTGGAACCCCAAATACTTATAAGTCTGTCCTTTCTCTAATTGTGCTAACTCATCATTCATTGTGAGCATGTGTCCCTTGTCATCTTTAGCTGACCTTTTTCAACATGCAACACAGCACATTTATCTAGTCCAAAGTTCATGTGGATGCTCTGACTAAATGCTGCAACCAGCTGAAGCATACTTTGTAATTGTGATGTTGACTTGGCATACAACTTGAGGTCATCAATATAAAAGCTGTGTGACAATGTCAAGTCTCTTGCTATATCAAATTTATGGCCATATGAGGAATCCCTTAACATCAAACTGAGAGGATTTAAGGCTAAGCAAAACAATAGGGACTCAAACTATTAACCTGGAAAACCTGGACTCCTGGAAGACCTGGACGACTATTATTGGAAGATTCCCCTAGCAATCTGTATTGCACCTATCTGGAGTTGATCACTCCCCTTTCCAATATATAGCTTCACACTCATAGCTTCACAATGCAATTTCTGCATTGACCTTATAAAGCTGAAGAACTTGATTGCTTGAATAACCAACTGTGTGGGTCAGAGTCAAAGGCTTTTGCATAGTCTATCCATTCCACTGATAGATTCCTCTGCTTAGCACTAGCATGACCAGCAATAAAAGAGTCAATAACTAGCAGCTCTTTACATGCTTTTGCTCCCTTCTTGCACCCAAGTTGTTGTGGGGCTATTAATTCATTATCAGAGATGTGCTTGTCAACTTTGGAAGCAATAATGGAGGTCATCAATTTATATGTGCTATTCAAACAGGTGATAGGCCTATAATCTTTGGGGCTGAGAAGTCCTTCCTTCTTGGACACCATATAAGTCAACCCAGATGCAAATCCCTCAGGAATTTCTGACCTCTGATGTAATAAGTCAGTGAAACAGGTAGCAATAACTGGATGAAGGCTTGTGAAGTTCTTGAGCCAGTAATTCTGAATGCCATCTGGACCTGGAGCCTTCCAGTTGTGAGTCCTCTTTGTTGCCATAGCAACATCACTAGTGTCAATAACACATTCCACCATACCAGGGGCATCCCTCACACTGTTTTTCACCTGTCTCATCCAATATGCATTTACATCATGTACAACTGGTCTCTCCCATAGAGACTTCCAAAAACCTTCAAGAGCCTCAACATTTGGGTGCTTCACAATCCCCTCATTGTCACCATTTAGCCTCTTGTAGAACTTCCTTTCATTACTCATGAACAGAGTCATTTGGGATCTTTTTGTTTCTGATTGCTTATACCGGGACTTAGTTTATTGTTAGTATTATTATTATTATTATTAATATCATTATTATTATTGTTACTATTATTTCTATTATTATTATTATATTATTATTATTATTATTTTTTTTTTTAATTCTATATTTCTCCATTTTACTGGGTAAGAGGGTGGCATTGGCTTTTTTAGCAAAATGACACTCTTTCTATTTTGGTATATTTAGGAAGCTCCTTACTATTGACATTGTGCACAGTATGACAGCTTTCTGCATTAAATTTTGCACCCACACAGGCAGTCTCAACTTTTTCATCCTCTCAGGCAGCTCTTTTGGTATGACACCTGTAGCTGATATTATCAATGGCATAATTACCACTCTCTCTTGCCTCCACAAGTATTTTATCTCCTCTACCAAGGGCAGATATTTGAGCAGTTTCTCATCACTGTATTGCTTTATATTGTGTGTATTTGGTATGCCTATATCTATTGAAAATGTGGTTAGGTTCAGTTTGTCCATTAATATGATATCTGGTCTATTGTTGGCTATTGTTCTGTCTGTGAGTACTGATCTATCCCAATACAACTTGTGAGTCGCATTCTCCAAAACTGCACTGGGAGTGTATTGATAATATGGAACTGAATTGGGCAGCAGGCTGTGTAGACATGACAGACTCTGATGTACAATCCTTGCCACCTGGTTGTGCCTATGGAGATAGTCTGTTGCTACCATCACCTGACATGCGCCTTTCTGACAAACTTTACCTCCAGTTGTTCTGATCACTGACACAGCTGCCACATAAAGAACAGTGTGCAAGTCCTCAAATTCGATTTCCTCTTTAGATAGGTACTGGGGAAGGATGACCTCATTCATCATCTGAGTGACTTTTGCCAAGCGCCTTGATGTATGCTGACGAGGCAAAGGTGGATGTGGAAGAAGATCAGTACCCATAAACTCAGAAAGAACCCTTTCAAATTCAACCTTCAAGGTCTCTAGGTCTCCATCAGACTCCTCATCCCCACCAATGTCCCCATCTCTCTCTCCTGAAGGGTCAGGGTCTGGATCTGGGTCAGGATTGGGGTTTGAATCAGGTTCAGGGTCTGGTGCCATAGAGTCGCCAGTGATCTCAATATTCTGACTTTGTTCTCCACCCTCCTGCACACTTATTGACCTTGCTACTTCAGCTCTCAGCTCAGCTAGCCTTGCCTCCGGGATCAAATTTCTAACAACTATTGCACGCCTCTGGTCTGCAACTCTCTGTTCAGTTACCTGCAGTGTGGAAAACCTTTCAATAAATGCTGCATGCAACTCCTGACGATAGATGTTGATTGTCTCTAACTTTGTTATTGTGTAATAGCAGCGCATGATATAAAAATTCATTTCATCAGTCCACCTCATACGCCGCCTTGGCAGACCTGCTCTAGTGGTCCCCTGTTGGTCAGAGGTAGCATCAAGAGCAAACTGTGAATTTCCTTGTCCAGATTCTATTTCCTCAGTGGATTGCCTACTTGTGGTACCGGTTGGGGGAAAGGTGACACTTGGTCCACCTATAGCATCCCCACAGGCTGGGCATAATGATGGTTCCGAACAGGGTCAGCCTGCACCCCTGACCCGCCCCTATTATTGCTTCTTGTACTTCTTGGAGCGATTGTATCTCAGATGACATGAGCTGCTAACACATGCCTCTGGTGTTCGCAGTTGATGCTTCATGTGTTCAAATATTCCTCTAAACACACTACTAACTGGGATGCAATGATGTTTGATGCCTACCAGTCTACATCAACCACTTGCATCAGGAAGCCGGGGGATTGCCACACCCCAGACAGAATAAATTCTGTCCCCTTGCGGGGTTATTATTATTATTATTATAATTATTATTAATATTATTATTATTATATTTTACTTTTCTTTATCTTTTTAGCTTCAAGCTAATTGAAGAGAATCACAATATAATATGCAATAAAAATAAATAGATACAACAATAGTAATTAGGAAATGTGTGTTCCATAATTATTACTATCAATGTATTTATTTATTTTGCTTGCATATTTTATTGTTATTCTCTTTAAATAGCTTATAGCTAGAAGAGATATAATTGCACTGTATGTATATGAACCTGTTTGAGTATGAGAGAAATAAATTGAAATTGAAATTGAATTGAAATTTTTATTATTATTATTATCATTATTATTATTATTATTATTATTATTGTTATTATTATTATTATTATTATTATTATTATTATTATTATTATTATTATTATTATTATTATTATTATTATTATTATCTTTTTCTTTTCTTTATCTTTTCAGCTTCAAGCTAATTGAAGAGAATTACAATATAATATGCAATAAAAATAAATAAATACAACAATAGTAATTGGGAAATGTGTGTTCCATAATTATTACTATTAATGTATTTATTTATTTTTCTTGCATATTTTATTGTTATTGTTATTGTTTTGTGACATTTATTATTATTATTACTATCATCATTTTGAATTCCTTCTTCACTCGCCGGATCAATGATGTCATTTTGTCCAATAGCTGCTGGTTTCCAATAGATAATTATAGTGGAGGAAAATCAAACTCATCAATCCAACAATATTGGAGTTGTGAAGATACTGGTGAGAAACGTTAGTAGTAAAAGAACACGTGCGGAAGATTTTTGTGAAAAAGGGAATACTGCCGAATCAAAGTTATTACCATGTCAGCGTTTGGAATTTTTCTAGCGATCGGAATCAACGGGCTAGAGAGAGATTTTCCACTTGCGGCGGATTTTCTATCGCACTCGACTGTGGCGGTTGCGATATCTAAACAGCAGACTGGGCGTGGTTAGTGGCTGACAATATCCGGAAAGTGGATTTTTATACACAGGTAAGCCGTAGCTGTGTGTAAAACCTACTCAGCCGGTATTCGAGGAAGCCGAATTTATGTATTTATGTAAAGTGGAGTCGTAGCAAGCGAATAAGATATCGGCTTTCGTGTCTTCTTGTCATTTTTGCAGCCGATTCAAGCCAGATAAAGAGAGTGCGAAAATGTACCGCTATCATTTGATGCTTCTTCATTATATTGTCTACTTTAAATTCGTCAACGCAACGTGCGGCCGTTCCTTCTGATTTGAGCTATATGCGATCAATTCTCTTCTTCCATACACTTCCTCCGACACTCATATTACTGCTATTGAATGAGCACTTACCAGCAGCCTGTATCTAAGATCTCATAACACCAGTTTAAGCGTAAAACGACGGAATACTCGTTTTCCAAACGTCGGTTTGCTTTTTTATAGTGTAACAGGGAAGGAGATTGAATGTAGGTAGGTATGCAGAGTAGAGAAGAAGCTCAAAATGTGAGAATGATTAGTTATCGAACGAATGATATAATCACTAATTTGCTCATTGATCTTTAATTATTATAAACTTCCTAGCTACTACCTGAATTGAGCTTCTCCACCATGTACTTTAATAACAATATCAATAGTTTAAATGACAAATATGATAGTTTCATTCATATTTTAAGATTTCATATTACTATGAGTTGTACAGTTAAAAGTACTTGTAGCAAAACAATTAGACAAAATTGAAGAGTGGATAACTAATGATATCCTTGCAGAAGATGAATTCATATTTATTATCTAGAGATATGACAAGTGAATATCTAAAGCTCTAAAGTAAAACTATCCAAAAGAAGTGAACAGAGCCAAATGTAGCAAAGCAGCATATTAACACAATCAAATTATCTAGAAATATATAAAGTGAAGATAATTACAAAGCTCTAGAGAAAAACTATGCCAGAAAAGAGCTAAAAAGAGTAAAACCGCTAAAATTCTGAATAATAGTGTGAACTTTAGCACAGCAGTGTGAGATGTAATAAACAAAAATGGGCAAGTAGCTCATGTCAATGCTTATACTAGTGTCCTCAGAAAAATTAACGAAAATAACAAATAATTATATTGATGATGGTGTAGACATTTGTAAGTTTTTTAACAGATATTATCAACTGGTTGCTATGAATCTTCAAAAATTTCTAGATACAGCCATTAGTAATTAAAATATGCAGAATACTGAGGTGATACAAAATGAATTGAAATTCCATCCAGTATCCCAAAATGAGTTGTCAAATATCGTTGATAGTTTAAATAATGAAGAAAAAAATGTAGGAATGGATGGAGTATCCAGTAAAATTCTGATAGAATGTAAAGAGCAATTGTTAGACTCTTTGTTTCATCTGATCAATCATTCATTAGAACAAGGTGTTTTTCATCTATTTTGAAAAAGGATCTTGCCAATCTTTAAAAGTGGTGGGATACTATAAGCCCATTGGTAGTTTAAATGTAATAAGTGAAATATTTGAAAGAGTAGTCCTAAATACGTTACTACCCCTGCACCTTCAAGAAGCTAACTTCATTTGTAATGATCAGCATAGCATGGCTTCCAGAAAGGGAGATCAACAAAGACAGCCATAGTTTCTCTAGTTGAAAAACTAATTGATATAATAATAATAATAAGCGTATGGCTTTTAATGGTGGGGAGACCCTTACGGGTAGTTCCACCTCGCCGTTTGTGCCATGTTATGGGGAACATGGTGGACCTACTATTTTAGGTGATTGATATAATAGATTGAGATGATGAAGCTACTGCAATCTTCTTAGATCTATCAAAGCTATTTGATTGTGTTAATCATAGAACTTTATTGAGAATACTGCAAAATGTAGGCATCAATGGTTTGAGCTGGAATGGTTTGGATCATATCTTGTTGGGAGAAAACCATGTGCAGAACTAACTACGGTAGTTGGTAATAGTATAGTAGAGAATAAATCTATTGAATTGGTGATCTAAGCTAGAGTGCCTCAGGGTCCAATACTAGACCCATTGCTTCTTTTATTATATGCTACCCATCTACCTGAAGAATTAATTATCCTCTTATTTTCAAAAGATACATCACTCATTTTAAGCAATTGAATTCTAGATAATTTAGAAACAAGTGCACATATGGGTGTCCAGTGCATTGTCCAATTATTCTTAAATCAGTTGAAATTAGCAATAAATAGTAAAAAATGCCAATACCTTCAATTCAAGACCATACCATACCATAATTCAAATTAAGATAGGGCTATAAACGTGTTTGTAAACGATAAATAACTTGATCAGGAAGAAATGGCATTTCTAGGAGTTTTGTTGGATAGACAATTGACCTGGGTTTCATACATTGAGAAATATGTTGTAAAATTTCATCTGGGGAAGTTGCCCTGAGACAGCCCCCTAGATTGAATGACAAAAGTTACTTTTCACAGCTTACCATGGGCTATTACTGCCACATATTAGGAATGCTATCTTAGTATGGGGTAATTCATCAAAACAAAACCTTGATAGGGTGTTTATGATGATATCGAGGTAGCAGTGGTACTCTGCATACGTTGACTGAACAGGCTCTGCGAATTTTGAAGCATAGAATTTTAATTCGAACGGATAAGTAGTATTTTTGTTTATTATTATTAGTATTTATAATATCTTAATAATTTACATCATTGACTTGTCTAATATAAGTTAAAGTATTTAAATAAAAAGTCAAATTCTATTTTCGAGGTTAGGTGTACCGATATTGATAAATTTTCTTGTAATTAAATAGTCTCAAGTTGACAATTGTAATAAATTAAGTAATATTTCATTAAACATTTAACTAAAATCAATTGAAAACAATTTTTAGCTAGGAAAATGAGTCCAAACAAGGCATCTAAATCTAATTGTTCAACTAAAACTCAAGTAGCTACGCGATCTCAGCAATTATTAACGAAAAAATCTCCAACAGCTCTTAAAGCTACTGTAGATGTAGAAGAAAAGGTTGCTAAACTATTGAGTGATCACACCAAATTGAAAACAAAATTAGAAACATCACTAAAAAATTCTGAGGAAGAACGAATAGGGTTAGTGGATCACATAAAATCTCTGGAAGTTATTGTAAAATTGCAGCAGGAAGACCATAAAACTGAAATACTAAATCTCACAAGTCAATGTAGGACTATGTCAGAGGAAATCGAAATATTAAAATCAAAAATAAACTTGGCTAATGTAAGATCTGAACCTCTGATCAATACAAAAAAAGTAGAACCTAAATCAAATGGGGAAAAAATAAATAGAAATGGTCAAACAAAAACGTATAGTCAGGTTTTGCAAACAGCAACCAAAACTAAAGTAAGGGCAAATAACGATAGGAAAGGTAGAGTACTGCTCTTGACATCCAGTCATGGACGAGACTGTAGTGACCTACTAAATAAAAGATTAAAAAATAAGTATGAAGTTCAGAGCTTTTTCAAACCAAGTGCCCCTATAAACGCTATCGTAGAGTCAGCACAGGAACAAACTAAAGATTTTGGAAAAAACGATTTTCTAATAGTACTGGGTGGCTCAAACAATATAAATGAACCTAATCTAAAACATCTTCCTGAAATAAATGAAAAAATTAAAGAGATTGTGCCACTCAGCCAAAAAACTAATGTAATAATAAGTACAATTCCGTATAGGTTTGATAGGCCAGAGCTAAATGAAGCCATTAAGTCAACAAATAAATCAATTCATAATACAATCAACAGCCTAAAAAATAAGAATTCTAAGCAGTTGGGGATTTGTTTTCTAAATGAAAGGCTGAAAAAACAAAACTTCACTAATCATGGTCTACATCTAAATCAATCTGGCAAAGAAATATTTTGTAATAGGCTGGCAGAGCTGATTGAAAGTCGTTTGCAATCTACTGTCAATAATTCTCCTAAACAATCATCTAACGAACCTTTTTTAGTAAAGTGGCTCAAAACCGGGAAGGGAAACTAGTTTCAGATGATAAATTCATATCTTCAATTGTATTAAAAGACGTTAATCGATCAAAAAATCAGGATAGCATTAGTGGAAGGAACTCTTGTAGCAATCTGATAGGCTCTCAAGATTCTAAGAGATTAAGTAAATCTACTTCAATATGCAAAAGCAACGATAAAGTAATAAGAGATGATAGGGAAGTACCGGTACTCACTGTGTTCCATCAGAATATTCAATACATTCGTAACAAAATAGATAGAATCGAAGTATTTTTTAAAGAAGAGGCTCCTGATATAGCTATTTTCACAGAGCATGGTTTAAAAGAAGATGAATTGTCACAACTTAATATTCCAAACTATTCATTGAAAACGTCGTATTGCAGGACATCTCATCAAAGTGGGGGAGTAGCTATCTTCACTAAAAATGCTAAGAATATGCAAACATTTAATTTAGAATATGTAGAGAAATTTGCTGTGGAAATGGATTTAGAAGTTACTGGTTTGAGAGTAAAAATCGACAATAATTTCGAAGTAGCGGTGTTAGGTATTTACAGGTCACCAAATGGGGAATGGAACAATTTTTGTGAACTATTCAATAGGCTTTTAGAGATTACTACTACTCGTTTTACAAACGTTATTGTAGCGGGAGATTTCAATACAGACTTTGCAACACAGAATAAAATGACAGAAGATTTAAAGGATATTATATGCATGAATAACTTGGAAATAAAAGTTCATGAATATACCAGAGTCACAAGAACATCACAAACAATAATTGATAACATCCTTACTAATATAGATTACTCTAAAACAAGATTAGGCGGCTCGGAACTATCTGATCATGACTATCAAATCTTAGAGGTGGGGTTGCAAGGTCATAAATCAATTAAAAAGAGAAGAGTAATGAAAGAAATTCAACAATGTGAACAGGGGAATATCGATTGTTTGAAGCAGAATCTGCTACAAGAAAACTGGAGTAGGGTTTACAATAGCAATAGTTTAAATGACAAATATGATAGTTTCATTAATATTTTAAGGTTTCATATTACTATGAGTTGTCCAGTTAAAAAAGTCCCTGTAAAGAACAAATTAGACAAGATTGAAGAGTGGATAACTGATGATATCCTTGCAGAAAGAAATAGGGTTAAAGATGCATATGATGAATTCAAACTATCTAGAAATATGTTAAGTGAAGATAATTACAAAGCTCTAAAGAAAAACTATATGAAAAAAGTGAAAAGAGCGAAATGTAAGAAAACAGCTGAAATTTTGAATAATAGTGTGTACTTTAACACAGCAGTGTGGGATGTAATAAACAAAAATAGGCAAGTAGCTCATGTAGATGCTTATACTAGTGTCCCCAGAATAATTAACGAAAATAAAAAATATATTGATGATAGTGTAGACATTTGTAATTTCTTTAACAGATATTATCAACTGGTTGCTAAGGATCTTCAACAATCTCTTAATACAGGTATTAGTGATGCAAACATGAGGAATACTGAGGGGATTCAGAACGAATTAAAATTCCACCCAGTATGCCAAGACGAGTTGTCAAATATCATTGATAGTTTAAATAATAAAAAAACTGTAGGAATGGATGGGGTATCCAGTAAAATTCTGAAAGAATGTAAAGATCAATTGTTAGACCCTTTGATTCATCTGATCAATCATTCATTAGAACAAGGTGTTTTTCCAGATAATTTAAAAGAGGGGAAGATCTTGCCAATCTTCAAAAGTGGCGATAGAGAAAAGGTAGAAAACTATAGGCCCATTAGTATTTTAAATGTAATAAGTAAAATTTTTGAAAGAGTAGTTCTAAATAGGTTACTTCTGCACCTTCAAGAAGCTAACTTTATCTGTGATGAACAGCATGGCTTCCAGAAAGGGAGATCAACAAAAACAGCCATAGTTTCTCTAGTTGAAAAACTAATAGATATAATAGATTCAGGTGATAAAGCTACTGCAATCTTCTTAGATCTGTCAAAGGCATTTGATTGTGTTAATCATAGAACTTTATTGGAAATACTGCAAAATGTAGGTGTAAATGGGGTTGAACTGAAATGGTTTGAATCATATCTTATTGGGAGAAAACAATGTGTAGAACTAACTACAGTAGTTGGTAATAGTATAGTAAAGAATAAATCTAATAAATTAGAGGTGCAAGCTGGAGTGCCTCAGGGGTCAATACTAGGTCCATTGCTTTTTTTGTTATATGTCAACCGTTTACCTAAAGAATTAATTAGTGGTAGAGCCCTCTTATTTGCTGATGATACATCACTCATTTTCAGCAATTCCATTCTAGATAATTTAGAAATAAGTGCCCATATAGGTGTGCAGTCCATTGTCCAATTTTTAAACCAGTTGAAATTAACTATAAATAGTAAAAAATGCCAATACCTTCAATTCAAAAACAAACATAATTTAAATGAAGATAGGGCTATAAACGTGTTTGTAAACGATAATCAATTAGACCAGGAAGAAAAAATTGCATTTCTAGGAGTTACGTTGGATAGACGATTGACCTGGACTCCATACATTGAGAAAATATGTAGTAAAATTTCATCTGGGGTATTTGTCCTGCGACAGCTCGCTAGATTGAATGACAAAAAGTTACTTTTTACAGCTTACCATGGGCTCTTACTGTCACATATTAGGTATGCTATCTTAGTATGGGGTAATTCATCAAAACAAAATCTTGATAGGGTGTTTAAGATCCAAAAGAAAGCGGTTAGGTGTATAGAAAGAGTAAATAGATTAGATTCATGTAGGCCGTTGTTCAAGAGACTTGGTCTCCTAACTGTACCCTGCTTATATGTGTATGAAGCTACTTTATATGTAAAAACGAATGATATTAACCAAAATCTTGATGTACATGATTATAATACAAGAAGCCGAGGAGATTATCACTTGGTGAGTCACAATAGTAGCCTATTCAAACAAAAACCTAGTTATATTGGTAGGAAATTCTACAACAAGCTACCGCAGTTTTTGAAGAGTCTTGAAAATATAGAAATATTTAAAAATCAATTGAAGAAATATTTAGTTGATAAAGCTTTTTATAGTGTACAAGAGTTCCTTTCACATCAAAATTAAGCCTCACCTCAACTAATTGAAGTAATTATGGTATCTAGTGTATAATATTGTTGATCTGACTTGTCTTATACTCCTTAACTGGAGTCTCCAAGACGTAATCTACAAAAAAAAAAAAAAAAAAAAAAATGATCCAAAATAAAGCGGTTTGGTGTATGGAAAGAGTAAATAGGTTAGATTTATGTAGGCCGTTGTTCAAGAGATATGGTCTTTCAACTTTACTCTGCTTATATATACACATACTTGCTTATAATATGGGTATAAAGCTAACTTATATGCAAAAAAGAGTGACAATAACAAAAATGTTGACATACACGATTATAATACAAGAAGTCACGGAGATTATCACTTGATGAGTCACAAAAGTTACTTATTCAATCATAAATCTAGTTATATTGGTAAGAAACTCTACAACAAGCTACCACAGTATTTAGAGTCTTGAAAATATAGAAATAGAGTATTCAAAAAGGCAACTGAAAAAATATTTATTTGATAAAACTTTTTATTGTGTGCAAGAGTTTCTTTCACATCAAAATTGAGCCTCACCTCAACTAATTGATATAGTAATTTTATTATGATAAGTAGTGTATAAGATAGTATAATTGTTAATCTAAATTGTCTTATATTTCTCAACAACTAAAGTCTCTAAGACGTTACCAAAAAAAAACAAAAAAAAAAAAAAACAGTTTCTATGGGTGGTGATTGATCACGCCGTGAGCGTGGTTTTCACACGATGGTGATGTTCAGTCAAAACTGCGCTTGGATGGATGACCCAGCCGCTATGACTTGCTGTTATCAGCTCTCTTATAAATCACCTGGTGGTTTGGAACCCACCTGAAAAATTGTTTTTTTTTCATGAAATGGCACAAACGGCGAAGTGGAACTACCCGTGAAGGTTTCTCACCAATTCAAAGGGTTTCTTCATCAATACAAAGCTATACACTTGTTATTCTATTATGACAGCTCCCATTTGAAAGTTTGTAATGCTATTTCTCAAACAAACTTTGATAATAATCATTTATCATCACCTATGCTGTAGCATGAGTTTTTTGGTATTTCTTTCTCCTATACACATGATCGGAACTATGGTCCTTACTGAGTATCACCCCTGTCAGACAATAATTCTTTTTTTTTGTTGAATATGGTTAACGTTGTCAGCTGGCTAACTTTATTCCAATGTCTCTGGAAAATCACTGATTAGTTTCGGTCCACTCTATATATTCGGGTATTTTTCTACTCTAAAAGAAAAATATGAAAATTCTGAACGAAAAACGTAGGGAAGATGGAAGACATGTCCTGGTCCCTTAAAATACCATAACATGAAAATTATTTGACTCTTACATAACATGAGTTGTTCATCTCTAGAAATGATAAGATGAATGGTCAGTTGATACATTATGTTCTAGTTGATGGAAGCTATTTGAGTTGACATGCATCACGCTTCCACAGGAATTTCAGGTGTTTTTATTCAGTAGAGAAATTCTGGGTTGGAAGGAGTTATTTTCAGATAAAACATTCTGGTTCTGACACTGAAAATCGACAAACTCTTGGCTATCGCTGAGAATTTGCATGCCATGAGCCAGAGCTTTTTAAAGACAAGTACTTCAATAATACTACAAATGAACTCATCTCATTACATTACAATCAAATCAATTGCAAGCAAGCGTTGCTGCATGAGGGGAGCGCGGGTACCACTCACCAATATTAACACTGAAAGGATGTGGAAAAGTTTTTCTCAGGCTTCGACGACGGCTTAACCGGAACTCATTACGGCGACTTCCTTGAAAGGTAATTGAAGATGATAAACGAAGTCAGCTGAACTTGAAAATCCCGAGGTCGTAAGAGCGCGTTTGGGAGAGGGAATACTCAGCGTGTGTGTTTACTTTACATAAAGGAAGGTATCATCGACTGATAATGAGATAGAAAGAGAGAGAATTAGAAAGAGAAACGCCAAGACGCTGATAAATACATCCAGGAGCCATAAAGTTGCATTACCGTAGACCGCAAAGTTAATTTGATAGTAAGGGAATACTCCACGTTAATGTCGACAGCGACCTGCTTTAATATGACATTATCACCTCCAAACTTTCTTGGCCCTCGATGATTGTGCTTCCTGGCTCCCTGACTCACTCTCACTCTGGCTTTGACTCCCGCACGTGTAATTCGCTGCCAACTTCGCTTATTTGCACTCCCAGCCAACTAGCTCCCATTCAGGTTCGTTCGCACCTTACAACTGTGCCTACAAGAAACCAGATGAGCAGTAGCAAAAAACAATGTATATATCTGGTTAATAAGAAAACAAAACTCCATAGGTGTTTAGTTGTTTGCTGTTTGTCACAAAACTGAATGGTCTGTTAACTGGAATATTTCTTATTGAATCTATGAAGAAATGATTTTATGGATTACAATATCTATCATGTTCACTGTTCAATAAATTACATTCAATTCTCATTGATCACCCTGGACTCATCAATTGAATCGTATTATCTTGAAAGCTATAAAACGTGAGCCTATCATATTCATATAATTGATTGCTATTTGGCAACATATTCTTCGATATTCCAGTTGGTAAAAGTGATTGTAATCACGCAAATTAATAATCTCACGTATCTGCAATAGTAGTGTGGTATTGCAGGAACGGCCTAACCAATCACAGGCCTGCATTTCAAGGTCACCCCCCCTTAGGCCACGCCCCCCCTGGCCAATGGGAGAAGACCACGCCCCTTTAGGGGGGAGTCGGCCATTTTGTAAATTTTTGAGGCACGCCATTGGCTGCACATGTTGGAGTGGGGGACCCGTTTACCCCCCCTCAAGCCCCCTGGACCTATCCCCCTTCAAGCCCCCCTGCCCCTGTCCAAAGGAAAATGGCGCGCGCGCCCACGGTCTTTTTCCTTTTTTGTTAGGCTTTGCCCAAGCCTGTACTGCATGAATTTTTCTTTTTTTTAGGTGGGGGGATAAGTTTAGGAGATAAAAAAATAAATAACCTTGTTTAAAACAGCCATTTTCTTTTTGTAAGCATCACCCAAACCTGTACTACATGAAAACAGCCATTTTGAATTGTTTCCACTTTTTCTCTTTTTTTTAGGTTTTGCCCAAACCTGTACTACATGAAAACAGCCATTTTGAATTGTTTCCACTTTTTCTCTTTTTTTAGGCTTTGCCCAAACCTGTACTGCATGAATTTTTCTTTTTTTAGGTGGGGGGATAAGGTTAGGAGATAAAAAAATAAATAACCTTGTTTAAAACAGCCATTTTTTTTTGTAGGCATCTCCCAAACCTGTACTACATGAAAACAGCCATTTTGAATTGTTTCCACTTTTTCTCTTTTTTTAGGCTTTGCCCAAACCTGTACTGCATGAATTTTTCTTTTTTTTTTAGGTGGGGGGATAAGGTTAGGAGATAAAAAAATAAATAACCTTGTTTAAAACAGCCATTTTTTTTGTAGGCATCTCCCAAACCTGTACTACATGAAAACAGCCATTTTGAATTGTTTCCACTTTTTCTCTTTTTTTAGGCTTTGCCCAAACCTGTACTGCATGAATTTTTCTTTTTTTTTAGGTGGGGGGATAAGGTTAGGAGAGAAAAAAATGAATAACCTTGTTTAAAACAGCCATTTTGAATTGTTTCCATCTCCAGCAGGAGACAAGAATCAAGTTTAAAAAAACAAAACAAAGATAGTAAGAGCGAAGCCTTGAGTCATATTTTGTTTGCAGAACAAAGAGCCCGACCGGCGTATCAACGCGATTTATGTTGAGAAGAAAAAAGAACACAGAACCTGCTCCGTGTCAAGCGGCAGCTGCCGTAGAACTGACTTGCCGGTCAGAATGTTATTCGGTCTCCTGAATAGGCTACCCCACCCAACGTCAAATGCTAGCACTATATTGGGCGCCTATCGGCCAGTTTCCTTCCACTTGTCCGTAACCCCCCACGCCGCAACCCACAGCATGTTGTCGGCCTGTCTCCTTTGTGCGCTAATTCGCATTCTGCTCACCCGACAGAACGCTTCACTGTCGCAGCTCTCAAGGCTCGCTCGCAACCCACATCATGTTCTCGACTTGTCCCCTTTCTACGTTATTCGTAGGTCGCCCGTTCCTACTCTTCAACCTACCGTGCTATCGGCGCACCTGCTTCACGCCTACGCCTAGTCTAGGTTATAATGTTGGATTCCCTCAGTTCTTCCAAAATTGAATTTATTTCGATCGAATGTGATTGGTTACCAGCTTTTCTGGAAGATAAAAGTAATACTAACCGGCTAACTAACTCATTTGGATTATCATAGAAAATATAAGATCTGTGTTGACTTGTATTTCTCAAAAAATGCAAACCTTTACCTACACGCTGTCTTGCAGCCAAAGTAGTTCTTGATGGAAACATTCTTTGAATTAACCGTGATTTAATTCCACTAGTTCTCTTTACATATCCATCTTTATTCAAATGCGCCCCTGTTTCAATTAAAATTTTTCTATAATTTCGAAAGTCGAGTGTGCTACATTCATCGTCATTCGGTTGTGATTCAAAAAGTAATTCTAACAAACCAGTTGTTATTTTAAATTTTTTACCTCTAACAATAATGTATTTATCTACAAACTCAATCGGTACCTTATTTCCCATAAAGTATGTACCATTTTCCAAATTATATTGAATTCCATATGATACACCTTTTTTCTTTAATGTGTGAAAACTGTCTAAATAAGAATCAAGCAAAACTTGTACTGGGTTTTTCTTAAGCGAAAATGACTTACTTAAAACAGTAGATGAATCCGACTTTTTGTCAACTTTTTCTTCGTCGAAATAAACAGACTCATTATCTGTCAATTCCTCCTCCTCCTCCTCCTCCTCCTCCTCAGCTGTTGATTCCCCTTTTTTTATATAGAAATCTTTTTCACTACCTTTCTCAGCTTTGATTTGTTTTTCAATTTTAAGTGAAGATTCCTTCAATTCCTGGAGCGGGTTTATAATTGGTGCCAACCTATTTTTCAAATTTGTCTCTGTTTCAGACTGTACTCCGCGTAAAGTATTAAATTTTTCAACAATGGATTTCCTCAAATCGTGAATTTTATTCGTTAAAAGATCTCTACTAGCGTTCACACTTGTTCTCGATTTTATTTCCCTTCCACGCCGTTTTATTCTCACCTTTTCCTTCCCTCTCCTCTGTCCTACCGTTTTCTTACCACCTTTCATAATTGCAAACACTCAATAAGAATGCCGTTCAACAACTAACCGCCAAATCGCGTTTGTTATATACTAGTCTATTTGAACTGGTTCGGGTCTAAAAATACGTCTAAATTCAATCTGTACCTACCATCGGTTAATTTACATTCCGTGCAGATTGTTACAAAGTTATGACCTTCACCTTTAGTCCAAACCTCGGAACACATATTTTTAAAAGTATTAAATATCATATCGCTCTCAGCGAAATCCCTATATATGAGTTTCAAAGATAATATATCTACTCTAAAGACCAAAATTATATTACTGTTCTCTCTAATTATGTGCTTCTGAATACTTGCATACGATTGGTTCAGAAACAGCACATCAATTTCTTTATGTCGTCCCATACTGTAATAATCTTTGATCTGTGGAACTCTTTGCAGTTGTAAATCGTCAAAGATTACTAAAGAATGTCTTTCTAAATCATTCGGGTTCGGGATGCTAGAAATATCATCTGACATAAAAAACTTTATAAACTTTAGCGTGGAGAAAATCTTTTCCAAGAATACATACTTTGGTTGATATAACGATTTACTAAATACATGTAAGCTGCGAAAGCGTAATGTTTTTTTATTAAAAATTAGATTCAACAAAATATTCGTTTTTCCACAATTTGAAGACCCAATAATCAAGCCGCGTACATTATGCGGAAAAAGATCGCCATGCTTATTGTTTTCACCTGATGTCTTCTTTGTACTGCTGATAATCAATTCGTCGAAATTTAAAATAGGTATTTCAGGTTTAACATCATCTTTCTTTGATACCTTATTTTCAATCATTGTTAACAGTGTGTGTGTGTGTGTGCGTTCCTACACACGTCATAACTACAACTAAAAGATAAAACATGGGTTTTTTCACACAATAAAACAACCAACAAGATGTCGCACTATATTCTCTCAAACAACAATAATACAACATGTCCAAAAGCTATATATACTAACTTAAAAATTATTACACTTATTTATTTTCTTAAACAATAATTCAACAATTGAAAGAAAATGTTCTTATCTAGCAACTTAAACTTAATCACGTTTTAACTCGGCTTCTAATCCACACCTCTCTAACATAGTGTCAATAATATCCTTTCCAAAAGAGCTTAAAGTTTCATGTTCACTAACATACCTACGTATTTCACTCTCCATCATACCCAATCTAGTACAAGGACATGTATCAACAACGTCTGGTAATCTTTTTCCCTCACGTTTCAACCTATCAAAATCTATTTTTGATAGATAACAAAAGCTTAAATGTCCAAATTGTTGTATTGTCTCACATTTCCCACTTAAAAATAATAAATAATCGTTCAAAGTAAAATTTGAATCGGTACAACAACATTTTAACTCATCTACAAGTTTTTCTAAAAGCCTTGTCAATTTACAATTGTGAGGTTCAAATTTGAACGGCGGCGATGATGGCATAATCTGAAAAAATACATACGTATTATTAATCAACAAGAAGATCCGTCTTATTAATCCAACTAGGATGTTTGAATCCGACCCATTGTACTAACACCTTTCGTCCTCTACGTTTCAGTACCTTCTCAACTAAATAAACATTCATATCATTCTCGTCCAACTCAGTTCTCTTTAATTCTTGTTCATAAAACCTCCCCAATATAAGTTCATTGTTAAAATCCTTCAATTGATATGTTGGCGGATCTGACGGGTATACGGAAACAATTTTAAACAATTCTACGCTCCAGTTGATGTGATAAGATTTATCGAAAATATTTCTATGCTTCGAAATGCGCACTACTTCGCCTAGACGAAATTTAGGTCTAATTTTGTTCTTTTTCAGGTTACGTAATTTCTGTCTATTTAACTCGGCAATAATTTTTTGTTCATGTTTTAGTGTAACTTCAGCAGGTTTTAATTTAATCATCGAATGAACGGTGTCATTATACTGGCTTACAATCTTGTCTAACATATCTATCCACCTATAATTCCCGGTTTCGGTGAAATGTCTGTAGATTTTTGACTTTAATGTTCGATTAAATCGTTCAATAATAGCAGCCTTTTTGTCTGAGTAGACATGGTAATGGTGTATGTTATATTTCTTTAATAACGCCTTCACATGCGAATTGAAGAATTCCGACCCTTGGTCTGTGCACAGCAAACGCACACCACGATTTTTCTCAAAAATTGGTTTTAAGGCTATGCTCACCTCGCGACCAGATTTCGATTTGAGAGGAACGGCGTACGCGTATTTCGAAAACGCGTTAATAACCGATAGAATAAATCTGTAGTTAGAGTTTATTTTAGTAAACTGAGTCATTTCAATTAAATCTGCCTGCAACATGTCCAAAATTCCCTTTAAAACATAACTCCGTCTTTTAAAGTTTTTACGTGCACTCGAGTGTAATTCCTTAGCTAAACGTTGACGAACAGTATTCATTTTGTAATAACCATGCACTCGGAATAAGGAAGAGTGTAAAATTTAGTTCAATGTTGACTCGCATCCACCGTTATGCTGTAATAAATAATATATGCAACCGGATTTTTATGCACGCTATAACGCAAAACACGTTCGAGTCCTTCACCTTTGCTGCAACAAGCCGGCTAACGCGAAATGCAAAAACTGACCTTCCACAACACGACTGTAACTCAACTGTGCTTTCACTCGTCTAACAAAACCTGACCTATCCAATACTTCCTGATGACGATATCGACCTCAAGTTCTACCTTCCCCCTCCTCCTCCTCCTCCTCCTCCTCTCCATTGAAATTAGGTATGTCTTTATGAAACCACGCTAAAGTTTTAATTCGACATGGAAGTAAAAAACGCTTATCATCCAGCGGACTAATACAAATTCTACCCACTCGAACCTGAAATATATGGTGTAAATAGGAACGTATCAAATTTGATGATTCGTAATGAACACATCGTTCAAATAAGCATTTTTCATACATTGAAAATCTCAGTTTTGAATCAATAATGTATCTTGTTACGCCTTTAGCTACATTTTTATTTTGAATTTCATTATTTTCATTGAGAAACTCAAACGAATATAATTTTGGTCGTAATCCGACGAATTTTGTTATTATTCTTGACTTGAGTTCATCTTTGAAGCAACCTAGTTTTTTATGATTAAGTAAGCTGAAACACTTATGGTTTCGAGGATATTCACTTGTATCAAACAGATGTGCTTGCCTCCTCATATCCTCATAAAAATCCTCTGTTTCTACATAATAAAGAAAACTGTCCGTATCTGACATAAGAATTTTAACTTTCCTAAAGTCATACATATTTAGAAATATATTATAATGAAAGTTATACATGACAACCTTGGATAAATCGAGCACTGTGAAACCGCAATAAATCGGTCGATCTAAAAGGATATCAATTTTCTTCATTTCAACACCTACGACATTAGGATTAAAAATTTTCCAACGTTTGACTTGTGGGCGAGAAATTAACCGATCCAAAGTTTTTTCATCTGTCACCAGCCTCATATTAAACCTGTTACGCACACGTTCGATTAATTTACCATACGTGCTGTTCGAAAGATTCTTGTACTGCAAGGATTCAAAGCTATTTTTTGAGTTTTGACGTAATTGATTATTGAAATCAATGTATGGTTTCAACCAAGCAGATTGGCTAAAACTTATAACACGATGAATTTTTGTTAATTTCATACCTAGACTTAGATATAGCTTTAAATTACGGTAATGTAAGACGTATTTCTTTCTACCGGCTAACGTTGTTAACAATTTAGTTGTTACAATCTGTTTCCTCCCATCATCTGCACGCTGATAGTCGGAAAATAATTCCATCGGAGGTTTTTGCTTTAATGGCGCTAACGGGAAATCATTGTGTTTATCGTGGAGATGTTCTGGATAATCCAAATCAACCTCCAAAATAAAACCAACAGGCGCGTCATCTGCAACGGTTGAAATGTCAAGTGAGGAAACTTCTGACGGTGTTAACCATCTAAAATCGCCGTAAGGTAGGTAATTACACATTGTAAATGCGTATAAGGCGTTCGCGTCAAGGTAAACAATAAAAGAAGTAGGTTTATTGCTATCATATGCTGTACTCATGTATGGGTTATTTGCTAGACTGTATCTATTAGGTATTACACTAACACCCCCGCGGATTGCGGATTCGATTAGAAGATGCATACACGGGTCTGTAATCAATTGTAGTTCAACTTTAGTTTTAAAAAGCATTGCTTGAAAACTATAGTGTGCTAAAGAGAGAAACTGAGATACGTCCAATCCATAATGTTTGAAAAAAATTAATCGTAAGTCTTCGAAGACATCCGACAGGCAGAGGATGTCTCTTATCAAATAGTTGTCATGAAAATCTCCTAGATTTTTCATTGAACATACATTCCACACTTCCAAGGCATGTTTGTAATCATTTTCATCCAAATCCTTTTCCGATAGACTATTATAAAACTCATTTATAGGCGGAAGAGCGGTTTCATTAAACTTTTCGGGACTATCTATGTACTGATAACAATACACACCTTTTCTTAAGAACAGTTTTTGATGTACTTCATTTTTAAAATGTGTACATAAGCGTTTGAATTTTGTTCTATAATCATCACAATCCGCCAGATTTTTTACTAAATTCTCAAGAGACGTGTTTAGAAATTGTAAACTGTCAATAAATTTAACGTGTCCTACAGTTATTGTGAGAAACTTCTCTGATGAGTTAGCGATACAGCGCAGTTTGCGTTTATTGTAAGCCAAAGACTGTACAACGAAATGGGAATCATACCCGCGAAAATTATGCATAACACACGGAACATAGGCGGGCACCTTACAGTTTAAATTGCAGCTCATGTGTGTTGCAGAAAGATATCTGCCGCTGTGGTGATCATGATGTCTGCATTTAAAATCTCCAGCAGCAAACGGTTTGTTACACAAGGAACAATTCACAGCCGTATCAAACTCGTACTGTTCTTTTTCACTTAAGCAATACATTGGTACTTCTAACATTAAATCATCGTAAAGCCTGTCGCCGAGTTCGGTTATCTCCTGCAGAAACCGTGCAATAATATTCTCCCCTAAAAACTTTGCTCTGTATAAACGTGGACCCACACATATCTCCCCATTTTCATTTAAAACGATATAACCGTAACTACAGGGCACATGTCTAGCCGTTTTATCTGTATAGGATTTTCTTGATTGTCTACCATCATTATCATCATCATCATCATCATCATCATCGCCGCCTTCAAATTCATTGTTTATTGGAATAATAAAAGATTCAAAGTCACTGTAGATTACGTACTTTGTTTTAAGAGTAAAAGAATAATTTGTAAACTTCAAAATATTTTTCCCCGGCTCGGGGAGACGCGTTCTCTGTTCGCCAAACTTACTACACAACTCTATATGTTGTTTTAAATTTCGCTCCCCATCAATATTAGCGCTTTTATTTGATGTGAATCTGTGAAAGCAGAAAGGACAGATATGTACAGCTTTTCTTCCTTTGGTTAGTTCGGATAATAATCTCGACAAACCGTTCCTATTCTTAGTTGTGTTAATCAAGGTGTAATGTGATTTATTCGGGTGATTATCATTGAATAAGAGAAGGAGCATTATTTTATGTTGTCTTTCCCTAAATAAAGAAACTCTGTATGGGAAAAATTTTTTCCGTGTTCCATCATAGGCTAAAACAGTGATACTTATAGACGGATTAAGAATTTCAAACCTCTTTATATCACGTAATTCCACCGGAAAGTTTATTCCTTTAATATTTAACTCTTTCTCGTATTGTTTTAAATACTCTACATTCAAATTTCTACGTCTGTAATGCAGATATGCAAGAACACTCCATAGAAAGCACTTCTTATCGTGTAAGTTTTTTATATTAATTACAACGTTTTTTGATACTATTGCCTTAGGTGTGCTAATAAATGATGAATTGTTATACCCAGCATAAATGGGATTGTATCTCGCAAAATTAAGGTCTAAATATTGTATACGATTAACAACCCATCCCGAGCCAAAACACAAAAATCTGTCAAGAGCATTTTGTAACTTATTAGACCCCGCTTCATACTGACTGAGTAATTCATCCTTATTTAAACTTATATTAACGATATTATGAGACGTACTGTGAAATGTTGCGTTAGTTTCAACCTTCAATTCTTGTCCATCACCGCTAACGTCAGCTAACGCAGATAACTTTACAAGATTAACGGTAGCAGCGATGAACCAACGAAGGTTTCCGTCAAAATGTCTCGATTGATTAATTAAAATTTCAAATATTTTATCTTTTAACGTTGATAATAGTAACTCTAAATCTATTTCGTTATTAATGAATCTAAATCTATACTTTAACACATTCCTATTCACAGCTGATGAACATTCAAGTTTGTATTCCATTTGAATAATTGTATAACAAAAGTTCCGAAACAAATTATCAGATGTAATCTCACCGAAATTGTGCTTTGAGCCGTCTAATCTGAATGTCGTTCAAGACGATGTTGAATTCTCCTCAATTCTGTCGAACGATGGATGAAGAAGGTGTGAAGGATGACCCGTGTCCTCTCAGGCTGTTTGTAGAGAAGGATATCTGCGTGTGTGATTGTAGAGAAAATACGTCGTCAGCACGGTGGGATGGACAGTCAGCCTCTCAAAATGCTAATACAAATGTAGAGAAGGATATCTCACGTTGTGGTAGAAGTTGATTCTGAAACAATAACGTCAGCTTAGACGTCTTTCACAGCACAAAATTCAACAATGAAACTGTCAATAGAAGAACTAAGCTATTTATAACAGCGGTGCGAGTATAAACGGTTTCTTTGTATGTTTGCAAAGTTATTTCCCTTCTAATTTACGTCACACCGCAGAAGGATGTATTCTCTTTATGATGTACGTCAGAGTGTGATGAGACAATGAAAATATCTTTCTGGTGTAGGCGTTAGCCCGACGCGATTTTAAGGACAACTAGAATTTCTTCCCGATTTGGGTGTTGGCCCGCCGCCGTAATTGTCCTTTGTGAAAGTCACACACACATAATGATGGCCGGTGTTTAGTACCGGCTTTGAAGAAGGACGAATTTTACGTATATAAAGCGTTAAATTTCAATTGTCAAATTACCAGTTTTCATCCTGTGAACCGCGCGCGCGCAACACGGTTTCAAGCAACCCAACTTCTGCTGCACCCAACTGCTGTCGTGACAACTCAACCTCAGGTATGTTTTGCAATATTTTTTCTTGTGAAATATTATTTAAAAAATCTCAACACTAAACTTTAAAACATACGTCATTAGTAATGATATCTTCTTCTTTCGAGTTTTTTCCCTTCTTTGAATGTACACTTACCTAGAATGGCAGCTATGATGATGATGATGGCGGCAGCGTGGTGGTATTTGCAAACACTGACTGAAGTAATTGGTGAAAATCGTGTGCTTACCCGGCTATTTATAGAGAAAATTTCCAAACCGGGTTACAAAAAAATAAAACATTTGATTTTCATGTGCATGTTTGAACATGTTTGCGAGTACTGAAACCGGTTATGATCATAGTCTGTTGTATACATTTGAACAAAGCAGACGTGTGCAGCAATGAGTCTCACAGAGGAGGATAATGAGAATCAATATAGACCGCAATTGGTTTGTGTAAGATCAACAGCAAATGTGATTAAGATAGTTTGCATCTTTACGTGCATAGCATATTGGCTTTCAATTCTAATTCTTCTTTATCTGAATTATTCCGAATTAGTTAATCAAAAATGTTTTACACCAAATTTGCAAAACGTCTTAAATTTCAATCAAAGTGCTGTACTATTTGAAAAGGAAACTATGAATTCTAGCTTCAATCATGATACACCATCTTCCAAAAAGGAAGATACAAGTTATCAACTACTCGACAAAGATAATACCGAATCAGATTGGTTTTCTAAACACTTATTAGATTTGGAGAGAACTAAAAATAAAACACTTTTCTTTATTAATGCCTGTGTTCGATCAGGTTTAAATAATAATATACCAAAATCGTTTGATTATCAACTTGAAAGTTGGTATTCGACTTTACTCTCACCTTACTCGCACGTATGTAATTTTTACAATTCTTATCAAATTCTTAACAATTGTGCAAGTCAAACAGAAGAAGATGTGAAGAAGCTTATAGATAGAACAAAACATGTTTGCAGAATTATCTAGGTAGGTGGGCGGCGCGATCAACATGAGCTTAGTGTTCTAGAGATTGTCTAGACGAAAAGATGGTTTGTCAAAACAGTCAAACAAGATCTGGCAAGCATAGAGGAAGAAGAAAAACAGCAACAACGAGGAAAGGAATAATAGGAAGCGGCTTATTATCTGTCTTAGGTAACATTGCGAAAGGTGTTGTGAATAGAGCGGGTAGCGCGGCGTCCACCCTACTTAATAAAACAATAGATTCATTACCTGGAGAATTGCATTTACCACATAATTTTAATTGGGGTAAATTTGATTCTTACCAGTACTGCGGGCCTGGTACAAAGCTAGAAAAAAGGCTTAAGAGAGGTGATCCGGGAGTTAATTCACTCGATAAAGCTTGCAAAATTCATGACATAAGTTATTCGCGCTCGTCTGATAATTTGACACGTTCGCGAGCAGATAAAATTTTAGCTGACAGCGCTTGGTCGATATTCAAGAATCCTCAGACAGACTACAAGCAGAAGGTATTAGCGTATTTAGTTACTTTGGCAATGAAAGCCAAGTCGGTAATTGGATCTGGAATGAAAATTCCACATGTTTCTAGTAGTAGTGGTAGAAGAAGGAAAGGAGTGAGAAAAACATCTAGAAAGAAAAGAGAAGGAGTGGGTAAAAAAAGGAATAGTGATTCTATGCGACGGGAAGCTATTAAGCGATTGACAAATCATGTAAAGGGAAGGGGATATTATCTCCGACCATACCCAGAATATTTTGGTGGGAGAATATTAAACTCCTCGACTTCGACGGTTCCGCATAACGCACACGGCCTATTGTCGTCGCTGAAAAGCAAGAGAAGAAGGAAGAAGACTCATTCAAAACCGGTTAAACGCGAAGCTAGAAGTAGGCGGAAAAAGAATAGGAAAACATGAATGCGGTTAATATTGAGAACTTAAAACTCAATAAAGCTTTGTCTGATCATGATCTACAAAAGTGGGCATACTTATTGAAAATTCCATTGCGCGGTGTGTATATGCAGGATACACTACCAGAAAGAATTCGTCTCAATGAGATGGCAATTGTGAATTTGGATAATTATTCAGGAAAAGGTACACACTGGGTGTGCTATGACAAACAAGGTATAAATGTATTCTATTTTGATCCAATCGGTAACCTACAACCTCCATTACAATTGGTAAATTATTGGAAGAAACAGAAAAGGGTAAACGTTTTCTATAATGCTGATGAAATACAAAAACCTAATACAAATATTTGCGGACATCTGTGTTTGTTATTCTTGTCTGCTCAGTTGTAACTTTTTAGTAGCAGAGGTAAGTACTGCTATGGCTGTAATATCGCTGACCGGTACAAGCAGCGATCTATACGAACATTTACCGCAGGTTATAGAATTAGATAGAAATTGTGAATATGAAATTGGATTAGTTAATTTGTGGACTTTTAATTCTATTCCAAATGTGATTAAAGATAAAAATTCTAGTTTTAAATACGGCGATCAATTAGTCAAACTCGAAACAGGTTCTTATGAAATTGATAATATTGTAAAATTGATCAAGGAAAAATTGAATGTAGCTGGTGACGGTCTCATTATACGCGGGAATAATAATACTATGAAAATCGAAATCTATTCTGATAAACCGATTGATTTAACTCATAATGATTCAATTGGCAAAATAATGGGTTTTAATCAAGAAGTCTTAGCACCGCTTATTTGGCATTATTCCAGAAGACTTGTTTCAATATCCAACATTACAGCAATCGAAGTTTCATGTAATTTGGCGTGTGGGAGTTATAGTGATGGAAAAGAAAAACACACCATTTACGAGTTTCTTCCAAGAGTTCCTCCAGGATATTTAATTAATGAATCACCAAATCCAATTGTTTATGTACGTTTAAATACGCACAACTTTCAGAGCATTAATGTGAAAGTGACGGACCAGAACGGTTCATTAGTCGATTTCAGAGGAGACAGATTAACGGTTAGATTACATATTCGAGAGAAGAAGAAGAAGTAAAATGGGTTTCATTGTATTCAACCCGTATTCGGCTCGCTGTAGCTATAGCGAATATGAAAATAGTGATCTTAATGGAAAGAGAACAAGGATGAAAAGGAAAGGGAAGAGAAAGGTTCAAAAGAGTGTTAGTAGAGTTTCACATTCCGCCGTGTTAACATCTAAAAACGCAAAGATTTTAGAGAAATTAGGATTCCAAGTGAATTGGAATAATGTCGTCAACAGCGGCAATAAGTGAGATCTTAGATGTTGAAAGGCAAATACATTTTTTTAACGAGATAAAAAGTCTAGAGTACCATTCCCACGGTCCCTATGCAAACCAAAGATTATCAAATTCTGATGAGATAAGAATCCCAATTAATTCGCAAGATAACTATAGCCTACCATGCAGATCGTTCCTAATTATCGAAGGTGAAGTTAAGTGTAAAAAGACTGCAATAGGTGTAGACGGTGTGAGTAACATTATAGATGCACAGTATAAACTAGTAAGTAATGCAATCGGGTTTATGTTTGATGAAATAAGATATGAGTTGGCCGGTCACCCTGTAGCAAAGTCGCGTCTTGTAGGTCTCACAAGTACTATTAAAGGTTTACTGTTGAAAAGCGTGTTTGATAAAAATACTTACCATTTGGCCGGTTTCGACAGGGAGGGGTATACTCTAACCGAAAACAAGTTCAGTTTTTGTATTCCATTAAAATTACTTTTAGCTTTTTTTGAAGATTTTCAACAAATTATATTAAATCTGAAACAAGAACTCGTACTGTTAAGATCGCCGTCGGATATTAATTGCATCGAATCGGCAACTGGTTCAAGTGTTCAGATAGACATTACAAAATTACAGTGGAAAGTGCCATACTTACAACTTGAAGATCATGTACGCCTTAGGTTTTTACGCCTACTTGATAGCGATCGTCCGTTAAAACTTGCTTTTAGAAAATGGGAAATTCACGAATATCCTGTTTTACCGGCAACAAAAGTACACAGTTGGACAATTAAAACCGCTTCGTATTCAGATGCGCCGAGATTTGTAATTTTAGCCTTTCAAACAGATAGAAAATTGAAATATAATTCTACAATGGCTAAATTTGACCTGTGCGAGTTGTATAATGTAAAATTGTATTTAAATTCTGTTTACTTTCCCTATGATAACCTTCTCGGTAACAAACAGTTAATGTATAGAATGTTTTTAGATTTTGCAGGAAGCTATTCTAATTCGCCGGTAAATTCTGAACATGGGAATGAAATTGATTTTAGTACATTCACTAAAGATACACCGATTATGGTGATTGACTGCTCACACCAGACAACAACTTTAAAGAGTTCAGTAGACGTCAGACTTGAGTTTGAATTTGGAAAAGATGTGCCGGCTGCAACTGCTGCTTATTGTATTTTAATAAGCGATAATGTTGTAGAGTATACACCATTAACATCTATGGTGAGAGAGGTGCAGTAGTTTTTCCGATAGAGTGCAGCAGATAGGCTATATAAGTTGGAGTGGGTAGGTTTTATGTCAGTAGGTGAAAGGCCATGCTATCGAGTGGAAGTTCGTCATCGTGTGACTCTCTATCGCAATCAACTTCTTCAACCTTACTTCAAGATTATCTAGTTGGGAAAGAAGAGGATATCTACGAGCGATTACCATCTTGCTATACCGGCGATTTATTGTCAGGATTAGAAGACATGGGTGAAATTTGTTCTTCGAAACCGTCGAGGAAACTGTATTCGGAAGCGGCAGCGCAGTGTGATCTAGACAAGGAGGATAAATGTGCGCGGGTGGAAGAAGAGGAGGAGGAGGAGGAGGAGGGGGAAGTGAGTGATGGATATTCGAGGAAGAACAAACGTGGAAGTGATGATTCGTTCGCTGTTGTTGAGTTTCACGGTTTCAAGGATGAAAATAATCAGTTCATTTTAAAGGAATTTGCGATGATTGATCCAAAAAATACTTACATTATTCTACATTTTAAACCACCATTTCCAAAATCAGAGCTATCATGGAAGACATATCGCGAAGTGTGTTGGTTGGAATTTTATCATCATAAAATAAAATGGGAATTGGGCGAAATCGATTATTCTGATGATACAATAAGAGCTTATCTTAGAAACTATGATAGAATATACACAAAGGGTGGAGAAAAAGCAGAGTTTTTGAAGAAATTTCACAATAAAGTTGAAACAATACCAGATAATTTTGAAAGACCTGATTATAGAAAGTTCTCTAGTTGTTGGACTTTTGATGCTTGCAAAATTCATAATAAGATTGCCGATGGTAGGTGCGCATTATTCAGTGCTAAACACTATTTATCATCAATGTTGTGTAAAGCGGAGGAGAGAGGAATTGATCGGAAAATAGATTATTTGTGCGAGGGGGATAGGATGAAAAGTATGAAGACATGTCCATTTTACACCAAGGAGAATAAACGCAAGTATGCACGCCAAGGATTCTATTATAACGGAGAGGAAGTGGTTTGTGTATGGTGTGGATATCAATTGTACTTGCACAGGGCGAGAATCTGCAATCTAACAAGCGATGTTGCTAATCCGGTGAATTTTTCTGTTCTTTTACCACTCATATAAATACTTGAATGCAAACAGAAATTGCTTAGTATTGTGTAGTAAGCCAACAGTGTTGCTATGGATCCAAGCAAATGGTTAAGTGCTGATAGTGAATTGGAATCAAAATTACAAAACTATATTGATTGGTTTGAAGTGTGTGAAGAGGCTATCGCAAAAACTAAAAGTAAAGGAGGTGATGTTGAATTTGCAAAACAATTAAAGGCGATTTTTCTAGATACTGTCGATATTAATGAAATAAGTGATTATCTACGTTATTACAGACCGTTGAAATTAAGCGTTTATAAACTATTACAAATTGAAGATCAAGTGTTGCGCAATATGTGAAACAAAAGGTTATTGACTGCTCACAGACATGTTTTAACATGTCTGTCCTTGAGCGGAGAAGAAATCTGGTGGTGGGGATAAGGAAACCGGCGGCGGGTGATTGCAGGCGGCAGCATATTTTTCATCATTACCAGTTTTTCGCCGGTCGAGTACAGTTGTGCTTTTCTCAACCGCCATGTATCAGCAGCGACAACAGCAGCAGCAGCAGCAGCAGCAGCAGGAATCGCGTCCATTCAGTTTGACTAGATTCAATGAGACATCGCGGGAGAATATTCCTATTGTACAAATACATGGATTGAAATCTGACTTTAGTTATCCTATTCAAAAAGCAAGGTTAGCTCGCACACAATTTGGAACAAGAATTATACTGCGATTATATGAAATTAATAATCATGGTGGACATTCGTACTTTGATGTATATTTGCCGGAAAAGTTTCTATCCGAGTTGAATGCTCAAACTTTGGAAAGTTTCAATAGCGGGAGATATGTTATGAGATGTATTCATCAGGAGGACAAACCATCGCTGATTCTTCTGGATAATGCAGCATGTTAGAGCAATGTGGAAGATAGTGGTATAGGCCTGTTTCTTAGCTGAATATAAAATGAGATTTCTATATTAGACTATTATGAATATTTTTCACAGTAGTCTAGTGTAGAAGCGAAATCAATGTTTCAGTTTTGAGATGGGGAAGCGCTTTAAGCTAACGCCTGCAGCTTCGTACAGCACAAAGATGGAGCTAGTTAAACCTGATAGCAAACTGTCAAGTTTAATTAAATTCATCCTCCTGTCAGGTGGAAAGCGAAGCAATAAAAGTGAGTATATAGGATAAGTAGACTGCAGTATAGGCCTGTTTCTTAGCTGAATATAAATTGAGATTTTCCATATTAGACTATTATGAAAAATATTTTTCACAGTAGTCTAGTGTAGAAGCAAAATCAATGTTTCAGTTTTGAGATGGGGAAGCGCTTTAAGAGTGCTAACGCCCGCAAATTCTTACGGCAAAAAGATGGAGCTAGTTAAACCTGATAGCAAACTATCAAGTTTAATTGAATTCATCCTCCCGTCGGGTGGAAAGAGAAGAATATATAATATTAGGTAAGTATTGCATTTGATTTAGTATAAGTTTGTTAGAGCTACAGTTAGGTAGTAGTAGCAGCACGCAGTGAGAGCTTCTTTAAAACATAACCTTAAAAATGTCTCAATGTTTTAGTTTTGCAAAGTTCAAGAAATTATCCAGATTGTTAATGGGTATAAGTTTGGATGAGTTTAAAGAGCTAGCTAATAGTGTAAAATTCTCACAATATTGTGTTGAAAATGTTAAGAAAGATAAGGATGATTATGATGATAAGGTGTCATCTGATAGCGATGACTCATGGAAAAATTCTAGTTCAAAATATTCTATCCTCTCTGAAATTTATGAGCTCTTAGATATTGTAATTGAGGAACGTGGACATTTTCACTATGGATGTAGCAATGATCATCCCATTACTACAATTACAGATTCTAATCAGTTGTGGGAAGTTATTTTCGATCTGGCAGAGCTGAAATGTATCAGAAAGGGCTAACATTGTTAGATTGATGGTAGAGTATGTTTTTCACAACAGTTAGGCTCAAGTAATTTCAGATTTTTAGTTACATCATGTCTGTAGACAGGTTCGGACGTGTTTCACGTGGTAAACATATTATTGATAGTGAAAAACAAATAGATGAACTTAAGAAAACAATTTTGACTAGATCAAATTTTGATAAAGAAAAAACAGCTTTAGTCTCAACTGACTATCTTCATTCGAGTTTGAAAATAATTATCGAAGAAGCAAAGGGGCAAAGAGAAAAACTGCTCAGTAAAGATGAATTCAATAAAGAGAAAAAAGATAATTTACTGACTAGAACAGAATTCAAAAATGAGAGAGAAAAGCTGCTTAGTAAGGAAGACTTCAAAAAAGAGAAAAAAGATAATTTACTGAGTAGAACAGAGTTCAAAAATGAGAAAGAGAAACTGTTTAGTAAAGATGACTTTAATAAAGCTAAGAAAGATATTTTACTGACTAGAACAGAATTCAAAAATGAGAGAGAAAAACTACTCAGTAAAGATGACTTTAATAAAGAGAAAAAAGATAATTTGCTGAGTAGAACAGAGTTTAAAAATGAGAAAGCCGGATTTGTCTCCTTTGAAAATCTTAACACAAGTATAAAAGTATTAGAAAGCCTTTTAATCGATTATGTACATAATAGTCAGGATTACAAGAATTATTTAAATACTATAATGTATCGATATGCTTATCATTTGATAGGAAAGTGTCTAATAGCTATGAGAACTTTCAACTGGGAGGAATTGGAAAGTCGTGGGCTTACACTAGAACATTGTGTTGATGAGTTTTTTCGTAGGATTAATATGTCAGAGCCAGAGGTTAAATATGATGCTAACCAGTTTCCAACACCAGAGCAACAACGGTTAATAAATCGTTATAAAAACTACTCATAAAAAGATTTTTTAGACAAAGAAAGTTCTAGCAATGAGAGAGATAGGACTTCCATTTTATAGGTGATGGAGGTGGAGGAGGCAATTCAAAATGGCTGTTAACATAGTTATTTATTTTTTTCTTTCCTAACCTTACCCCCACACAGTGCGGGCTTGAATGATGTCTAAAAAAAAAGAAAAATTCATGCAGTACAGGTTTGGGCAAAGCCTAAAAAAAGAGAAAAAGTGGAAACAATTCAAAATGGCTGTTTTCATGTAGTACAGGTTTGGGAGATGCCTACAAAAAGAAAATGGCTGTTTTAAACAAGGTTATTTATTTTTTCTCTCCTAAACTTATCCCCCCACCCAAAAAAAAAGTGGAAACAATTCAAAATGGCTGTTTTCATGTAGTACAGGTTTGGGCAAAACCTACAAAAAAGGAAAAAGACCGTGGGCGCGCGCGCCATTTTCCTTTGGACAGGGGCAGGGGGGCTTGAAGGGGGATAGGTCCAGGGGGCTTGAGGGGGGGTAAACGGGTCCCCCACTCCAACATGTGCAGCCAATGGCGTGCCTCAAAAATTTACAAAATGGCCGACTCCCCCCTACAGGGGCGTGGTCTTCTCCCATTGGCCAGGGGGGCGTGGCCTAAGGGGGGGTGACCTTGAAATGCAGGCCTGTGATTGGTTAGGCCGTTCCTGCAATACCACACTACTTGCAATCACCTTCTATAATACGTCGTCTTTTAACGTTAATTTCCCTGGTGTTAATAATTGTGTTTTAATAGCCTACCATACTTCTGTGAAAAGCCTGCTGGAGAACATGCTGGTGGAATGAGTGGGAGTAGTTAAGGGATTTCGTCATTTGGGGTTATACTTACTAAGGTTCTGAAATCATCATTCATTTTAAATCTAAGTCCATGAAATATTTCCAATAGGGGAATCACTCTCTTTACCTTTCTGATAATAGTATTTAATATGTCGATATCTGTTCAATCTATTCCCGATCTCTAGGCATATTATGCATCATTTCTGTCCCCCTAAAAATGGTGCATCGATTTCATTAATGATCATAGTACCTTTCCAGAGACGGATAGTAATGCAATTATTTTTGGGTCGGCAGTTGAAACTTCTATGCCTCGAATCACATGCACAGAATAATCCAATAGAATTGATTTGATGACTGCAGAGGCCTCCCAACTTCATCAGAAATACACATCAATTGTTTGACATGTGGGAGCTAAGCCATGCAACAATTTCACACCTATTGGCGTTTCCCATAAGTTTAATTACTTAGGGGGGTGGCGTGTGTTGACCGGTGAGTTTGAATTGAAAATTTTAATAATGAACAGAAACATCAATTAGGGGCGGTTACTGTTTGTCTACGCTCTGTACACATACTCGACCCCATCACGCAGCAAATCGCAAACACAGCAAGAATAACTTGTACATAAATGTAGACCTAATAGCGCTCCAACCATATTAAATTCTTGTGTAAACATACGTGTTACCCCATGTGGTCACTCAATTCTGCCTTTCATTGTAAGACACGGAACAGAAAGTCCAAGTTCAAGCGAAAAGTGAATAATGCATCATTTTAGTTAAAGAAAAGTTCAAGATGTGTGGAAGGTGGGATTCGTTAACTTACAGAATTCTCTTCACCACGTGAACTTATTATATCAATGATAATTTTCCGCTGTAGATGAAATAATTATTTTAGAAACATTAGTGAGGAAGATTTGTTTATTCAGTGTACGCTTTTTTTCAGTTGATTTCTATAATACAAGATACGCAATCTCTACTCATGATAAAAGAAATTGCAAAAATCTATTAATTGGAAAGGGAAAGTACAAAAATTGAACTGCCATTTCTAAATTTGGATTCAGCGTAAAGTATTGTTGACAAATATGATAATTTTCAGCGTTCTGCCTATATAATCCACTCTAAAACAATAAGCAAACTATTTGAAGTTTCAAAATAATTATTGGACAAGTCAATGACGTCAAACCCATCTGAAAACCATAAACCTTCCAAGTTAATCGCTTTTAAAACTTCCTTCTGATACAATGTACCAAGTTTTTACTAAATTGGCGCAATACAAGACAGCATTCGTGAGGTATTCGTGATTCACTATTGAGGTCTATTGACACTAGAAGGGAAGGGCAAGGCAAGGCAAGGCAAGGCAAGGCAAGGCAAGGCAAGGCAAGGCAAGTCTCGGTTTTTATCGCTTTAATGTAAAAGTAATATTTTTGTTCAAACTCAACATGTGAGCTCCGTTCAATCAACGTGCCTTGAACGAACATTGTCGGCTCGATCGAAAGCAGAGCGATCAAAACCGGTCTCTGCCAAGTCTCCAGCATATTGAACGACTGCCTTGCCCGCCAAGTGCCCGGGCAATGTGAACATTCGGGATCCGTCAAGGCACGAGCAAGGCATTGCCGAGTCCTTGCCGTGCCTTGCCCTGCCCTTAAAGTGTGAATCGGCCATTATTCATGACTTTCAATTGTCTTCACAACAACTGTCTCAGCTGCTTCAAGTAGGAGCGGTTTGTATTTATTTTAACTACCCAGCTTTGCAAAGTACGGTTTAATAAGAGTGCTTGTTTCAGGAAAAAACTTCATTCTTAAAATCACTTGCTTTTCAATTAATTTTTGAATCCTGAAAACTTTATTCGTTACTAATTGTTAGGCGGCGTTCACACCGGCACGATATGCGACATGCGATATATCTTAGTGAAAATATCGTTGAGATATATCGCAAGGAAGGTTCACACTGCAGGCGATAAATCGACGCCACCTCTGCGATAAGAATGTGAAGGGGGACAATGAGTCATCATTTATTTCTAAATTCAGAACAATTCAAAACAATGAGACTACTTTAGTCAAAAATATGAGCTCAAGTGAGGAGGATGTTGTAGTGGCTCATTGGTTCCTCAGGCGTAGGATGAGGAAAAAAAGGAAGTACTGGGTCATTCCAGATGCACTGACGAGATTTTACTAAATTAATAAAATGAAATACAGCCTTGTCTTCTCTTCCCGACATGTTGACTACTCGAAGTCAATATGCAACTAATCGTAAAAACCAATAGCATGAAGGAGAGAGGAGAAAGAATATTGGAGTACTATATTGTAGGCTCAGTATGACCACAGACAAACTAACCAGACCGATCACGCTAGTTCCACAAACACACGCTAGAATGCGTAGGTATAGCGCCACAAGCGCTTGTCATCAACGTCTGTTGAGATTCCCTCCATAAACTCACACATGTACACGCGCACGCTCGCTCCTGTGCGTATACAACTATGCTTCGTCATCTATTCACACTTCTGGCGCTGTTCTCATATTCTGCATTCTGCATTCGCATCTGTATTCTACAAGCTGCCTGGTATTTTCTGTCGATGAGCGCAACTCGGAATCTTCCTTCAAGTTGTTACTTGTTAATGTTAGTCAGTTTATAGTCATGAGATAATAGCACAATTTTGCCGATAAAGTTGAAATAATTTTTTTATTGGAACTAAAAATTCATAGTTAATAGTTACAATTTTTTAGCCATTTTTTTCGTTTTTATAAAAATACTCAATTAAAATATTTTTGTTTCAAAAGTTTCTAAATACTAGTATTACACTACATTTCACATTTACATTTTTTAGTTTGCTAAATAAATGGATAACATTGCTAGTTATTTAAAGTTTTAAATTTAAATTCAAAGTTTCTAATTCTGTTGATTTGATAGGTTTATAACTTATTCGTGGAGTTTTTCTTGCAAGTTCTAATAAATATTTCGTAATCAATAATTATATTAATTTTATACATTCAACGCTTAGAGTTCCTGTACTTTTCCAATAAGAACATGAATAATAGTCATAATTTTGGTGGTTAAAAAAAATAATGTAGAAATTAATTGTTAAATAGATTATAGTCTCTAGTTTCAAATGTTTCATGTTTTAGTTGTTTACTTTAATAAATTTATGGATGAAAGTTAGAGTAGGCATATTTATAATTTAAAAAAATAACTTAATATTGCATATTCATAATGTCGGGTAATTTGTGCGCTTTTAAGAAATGTAAAAATAGCCGATTCAAAGTGAAAGGACTGAAAATGTTTTTTCAGCTTGTTAATATTGTATCGAAGCATAAGTTAGGGCAATACATTCATATGGGCCTACTCTGTGCTTTGATACAATATTAACTTTGAATAAATATTATTAAGTTTATGCATAAATATAAACTTATGCTAGTCAAAATTTAAAACGTGAATAACACTTGATTTTTATTAAAATGGAACCAAATTATTCAAAATATCATTATAATCTAAAGTTTAAGCAACCAAAGAGTTATTCATGACTTGTTTTCAATCCGTTTACATGTCAAACAAAATTGAGTTGTCACAATATAATCTATTGAATATAAAAAAAAAACAGATTTTCAACAATAATTTATTGTCTATGGGCGCTATTTTCTATATCATCAATAGCATTTTCATATTTCTTCTATTTTATGAAGAGTAGCCTACATCTCTAGAATGTAGTAGGTATCAGCAAATTTCACGTTTTCGGAAAGTTTCAAATCCGGAGCATTTCATTGGATTTTTGAGCCTTTGATCATTATGACTGTATATAATATTCATTGCAGCTTAAAGGCCTGTATATAAAAATATGTTTAAAAAAAATATTATCTAGAAATGGGTGTTATTTCCTATTTCATGTAAAGTATATTTAAAAGAAAATGATTTCTGGTAAGCACGTTTCTACAATGTTTTTATCTAAATTTAACATTTTGAGGAAGTTTCATTTCCATCTACGTGTTTACTTCCGTTAACTTTTTCTAGGAATAATTTTATGTTACTGTTTAGGCCGACTGAACACCGACTATTACACACCTCTTTTGAATGACAAAAAAAAAATGTAAAACTGTTTCAAGAAACAAATACACCGATTCAACGGAGTATTGAAGGACCCGATATATCATACGTATTCTATACTAAAGAAATAATAATACTTGGATTTTTATTTTGAATATTTATACGGACTTTTCACCGCAACAAAACCCGCCCGCGGATAATCCAAGACTGTGCATCGAAATTTTCCTAATGTACTGACATTCTTACTTACATTCAACAAATTGTTAAGTTATTCAACTTACTTACAATCCCAAAAACCTATAAAATTTATTCAACAGAAAGTCAGAATATTTTTCATGTCACTTTTTATTTTAAGCACCTCTCCTCTACGAGAGGATGATTTCTTGAAACAACTTCACATACATATTTTGCTCACTTTGCAATGCCTAATGCCTATATTATTTATTTATCCTCTACAAAATAATATAAAAATAAAACATTTTTTAAAGTTTTCGAAATTTTCGCTAACCCGTTTGACTTTTCTAGCGGTAACAATGTATATTGAACTTCCCTTACTTGCCTCACACCTCCAATCAAAAAACCTAAATTACTCACAAACAAAAAGTTTAAAATTTATTTAGACCCCCATTTTTGAACGTGGTTTTGTTTTTCACCCCCCCCCCCCCCCCAAATACCGGGAATTACGGTATCAAAAAGCGTTCAAATTACATTTAGTAAGTAGAACACTTATTAACATTTAAAAAGTTGAAAATGTTGACCCTGTCAAAATAAAAAAACTGAAATTCCCCCCCCCCCCCAAAATGTGGAAATGGGGGAAAAAATCCCGATGTGGCTCGCCTACGAGAACAGTTGGGCACCCCAGTATTAGTGGCTTGTAATTCGGTTTCAATGTTAACTGTCACCGCTCAAAACTACTCTGTGTATAGTAAGTTGATCCAAACTTGATTTTTCCACACTTTCGTCTGAATTCAAGATTTTCTCAATTCGAAATAATGCTTTTTAATAGAGAATAAATTGGGTGGAAGAAGGTTCATGTTGAATACATTTTAGGTTAAATATTTTATTTGTCTCTGGTTCGCAAGCCATCCCTATGAGGTTCAAAAACCAAAGACCAATAAACCCCTCGTCCACCTCTTATGAGATACAGGCTAACTACAATATTCTAGAAAATGGTAGTAATTATCTTAAGACAATTGGCGACCCCAAGCAAAACGCATTTGGCGGCCCTTCCGTTTGAAATATTGTGAATTTAATAATGGTGTAAGCCTGTCAAAATATCACAACAGGCTTTTTTCACATTGAATAATGAAAACAAATTCTAGTATGAAATGTTTTACAATGAAATATCAATAAATAAATAATTCAATTGAGTTATAGAATAATATAATAAATTGTCATAGTATTCAGTAGGCCTTATATTCGAAGCAACTGTGATTTAGTAACAATTTACTTATTTATTTGATTAATATATTTCAATACAAATAATACTGACCTTAATGATATTGATACAAATTATTGATCAAAAGAAACATTGATTAATGATTATCACCATCACATCATATCAAAATAATATAAAGTGAAATACTGTATAACTTTTATTTTTGGTAGCAAAATCGTTGGTAAGTTTGGAGAAGTTAAGACGGGCAATGCTGTTTTTGATGGAAATAATTTTTTTTATTATTTTGTTGTGCATAACATCGTAACTGTGCAGTGACTTTTGTATTTCTATCGGTCACCGCTACAGATTCTGTCAACGAGCGCCGTGACTTATCTTATCTGAGTTACAGATAGCGGCGCTAACCGTTCGGACGTATCACTTCCCATAGTTATTTATGATGTATGTATTTTCCCCCTTGGAAAATACTTTATCCGCCATTGATTTTACACAAATGTTTTTTTTTAATTCTTGCTTGTAGGGTATTCCATATTCCCAGACGTTTCAGCCCCCCCCCCCTTGGAGAGATCATGGTTCCACCACTGGGTGATAGCGTAGGGTTAGCGTAGGTTTATGAAATCTATTATCTTATATTATTATGATTATTTCTAATGTTTTTGTGGGTTATTTGAGAGTTGATCAATAATAATCTTATAATGTAATAACTTGGCTGCCCCAGGAGCCAGCCTTATTCGCAAGCCTATAAAACCGGCCCTGACTATATATCAAAACCTGATGAAAAAAAAATCTTACAAATCATTGAAAAGTTATAAGAATTTTTTTAGATATTCAAATGAATTTTTATTAATTCCACAATCTTACTGTAACATATCAGTCATCAGTCAATAAAATCTTAGCACAAAGTTATAACAATGTATTTTCGATATTTTTTTATGCATTTCACAGTATATTTATCCTATGTATATTATATTTATTATTGCACAAATAGAAATTTGTTTACTGTACTTAAATTACCTGTTTATTTATCATCCTTTACTTATAGCCTGTTTGTTTAGTTATTTGAAAGTTCACCCCATTTCATAATATTGTATGACTGTGTCCTTTTCAGGTTAATTTAAAGGTGGACACTAAAAGATAAAATAGCGAAATTGGTCTGGAAAGTCAAGAGGTATGAGTTTTAGATGATTTCATACAATCGAATATATTTATGAGAATATTATGAATATAATACAGTAGAATTTATTCATCTAATAAGTAATTATTAGACCCTGGAATTATCTTATTAACTGTCGGAATAATTGAAGCATGTTTCTCTAGATGCGTTTTAGTGGTGCAATGCCATGAGTCAAATAAATAAATGGCTGTCATTGGTTTAGTTGGTGAGTGACGTCACTGTCATCCAATGACAGCCATTTATTTATCTGGCGAAAGGCGCTGCGCCGCTAAAACGCGTCTGTGGAAGCATATTTTAAACATATACATACATACTGTTAAATATAACTAATATAAATATAATATTAGTTAAATATAACTAACTTACTGCTGAAAATAACTAATCAAGCTCTGCCAGCTTAAGCTTTCTGTTTCTTTTTTATTCTGTACTTTAACTCAAAATGGGGTGATTTTTTCAACAAGAGTTGAATACGCCTTTTGGTCAACTGTTCAAAGTTATGCCTATATCTCAGAAAGGTGTTATTTATTCAAACAGCGTTGAATACGCCTTTTGAAGTTTTAAAAGGCTCAAACAAATTTCCGCCAAAAATCCCAACTTTCAATTTTTCCCTAAATTTTGCACCCCTACAATAATAGCCCTCGCATTCAAATCAAGGGGTGGCATAGCATTGTTCGTAATGTGTCCTCAACTTACCTTTAACCTCCAATTACAAAACCCTTGAAAAATCATTTAACAAAAAAAAAATCATTTTTTTAACATGTTTCATTTCAAGCGACCCTCTTTTTCTAGGGGATTATTTCTCAAATGCATGTTCTGCTGACTTTCTAATGCCTTAGGGGTGACTTTTAAAAATTATTCCACATCGCATTTAATACAGATTTTTTCATTATATATGATACAAGAAACAAATTTTCAAACATATTAATATTTAAGAAGTCCACAATTTCAACCCCCTCATTTCTTTTGAAGAGAATCCATTTGTGACGCACACATCCCAATCCCGATTGTCTTGCGCTTCAAAATGAAAAATCAAGAAGCTTTTCATTAAAAAAAAAATTAACAAATTTGTACAAATTTCCAGTTTTAAACCACTTTCATCCCCTTAAACGATATATTTTTCCAAATCGCACACATATCATAACACAAAAATCACTATAGAATAAAAAAAAATTCAAAAATATCAATGTCCAGCTTTTTCAAAAAATTTTATCCCAACCTAAACCCCCCAAAAACCAAATTTTCCAAAAACGTTTCACAACAACTTATAAACCATCACCCAATTCTGATTTAAAACTATTTAAAAAAAAAAGCATTTATCAAATTTTCAACCCCCCCTTTACCTGGTAGCTTGGGGCACTTTTTGGAAATGTCAGATTCCTCCCTATGGTTTTGAGCCTAACCGAGAATAAACCACTCACCTACAATCGAACCCCCATCATTGAATCTTCAATATCAATAAGTGAATGAGTAATTCCAGAGTTGCTAATTTAATTACTTTGAAGAACTTTTACATGAAGTAGCGATAACTCAAATATTCCCGCATTGCAACATGTGCTGCTCTCCGTGGACGAGTTTTCTAACCGTAGAGTGCCGACAATTCAAGTATTCCCGCACTGAAACAGTGCTGCTCCCCGTGTTGAAATCATTGACGCGTGGCGCTATCTCTGAATTAAATCATTAACTAGGAAATCCGCAAGCGACGTGATCGATCTGGTTCTTTATCTGTGGTATGACGCAATGTCTGTTTACTTAACAAACTCCTTCCTAGTATCGTATGCAACTAATCGCAAAGACCGATAGCATGCAGCACTTGGTGCGATTCATCGCTTACGATATATTGCACAATCGCCTCGGTGTGAACCATTTTTATCGCCTCCCTCTACATTTCAAGTATCTGTCTATGCGTGTCGCGTCTCACGTATCGTTTAAGATAAATCGCATATCGCATATCGTGCCGGTGTGAACGCCGCCTTAGAGGCTGCATGAGTGGAATCTATAGAATTTATTGCTTCCAGTGGGGCAGTCCCAGCTAATAAGTTTTGAGGTGAGGGAAATCACTGGGATTTTGCTGAGAGATTTCGTTTTCAACAAATTGCTGAATTCTATCCTAACAAATTGTATTCAAGGCTGAGTATCTACTAAATCACTAACCAAAATTCAAAACATTTGAAAACATCGTCGTTAACTGTTCAATCCAATGTAGTATACATCAGTCAAGTAGTGTCACTCGTGAGCCAACGGCTAAATTACCAGAAGAAGATTGACCGCTCGCTGTTCTGACTGGGGTTAGATCCATTTGAAAAGAGTGCGTTATAAGTTACATGTCACTCACAGGTGGAAATGATAATGTCACTGCTGATAATGATAATGTTCACGCGACTAGGCGACATCTCTATCATTAGTGCCATGACATTATCGAGAGAACGTGATAATAGTTCGATGATGTCATGAGAATGGGCTTGTTAACTCCTCAAAAGCATGCAAAGTGGTCAAATCCTTTCTAAAAATCATCATCGATCAATCACTGAGTACAACTTAAAAGTGTAACAGGTGGCATAATTATCTTCTCAGCTAACTCAGCTATTGATTATCTGTGACATATTGTTCTAGAAGAGTGGGTTACGAATACGAAAGAATAACAGAGCATAGACACATAGCCAGCACCAGTTAACTCTACATGATACAGTCATTATTATATCATTACAGGATACTAGATACATTATTGTTACTGTACACTAATAAATTGATATAGTCCAGTTTATCGTCAAACTAGTTTCTCTAGGACGGGTGCTACAATCGCGCGATTGTAGCCAGAGCAATTAGTGGACAGAGCAATTATCGAGACTTGCGCGATTCTAGTAGAGCACAGGATAGGATTGTGCAGTTCCCACATGCTACACTTCGCTGTGATGTAGCCAGCTTGTAGCCGATTCCTCTAGAATCGCGCGTTTGTAGCCAAGGTCGTTGCCAAGTTGGCTGTTTACCAAGAAAAAACTATATAATTCACTGCCTGTAAGCATTAAAAGTCTTTCCAGTGGTCAATTTAAAAATACAATCAAACTGACATTGAGTGATGAGTGTTTATTTATAATGTATCAGAATTTTTTAATATTGATATAACAGTACAGTTAAAATATGTTTTATGTGGTATTTTTTTTGTACTGTATGTTTGTATTATACATTGTGGAATGATTTTTTATGTCAATAAAAAAAATATTTATTTCTATTTCCGTTTTTAACTCAGCCAGCAACAACAAAAAACATAAAATTGTGGATTTTTGATTTTTTTTAAATCCCAACAGCGTACGCTCATTGTCGTGGATACGTAGGAGCTCGAGATCTTTTCTAGCATGAATATTAACATTTTTATAGAATATTTGTTTGCACTGCAATAAGTCTATTTGATAGCATAGAAATGTTAATTTTAAGAAGAGGAGAAAAATTCAAATTGTTCTGGATTAAGGAGGCTGAGCACAGGAGCATGGAACTTTAAAAAATTTGAATATATGAAATTTTCATGTTTTGTTCATTTGAATTAGAAAAAAGGTCGGCGACAGCTCTGCGATTCATAATTATTGCTTTAGCGAGGCTGTTGCCCGTAATAATAATTTTCTTTGGCTACAATCGCGCGATTGTAGCTCGTGTGAACAGCTCTAATCAAAAGTAATGTGAAGACTATTACTGAACCCCACATAATGAGTCGGCTTTAAAGCTTACAAAAATGTGCCTTGTGTAAAAGTGCTAAAAGTGCTTAGCTTGTACCTGTAGTGAACAAGATATTCTGCAGTGTTTAATCTTGTACAGTCCTCTAGAAGAAAAGTGAATCACATTTATTCAAGTTAGTGATCTTAATGACAAATCTTAGTGTAAGTTTTATGCGAATCGCGCTATTAAAAGACTAAATTATTTGAAAGTAATAGTCAATCAATATTTAAGCTCACACACTCACCATGAAACACGATACAGGATCACGATCAGTATCAAATTTACGTACCATTGAAGACCTTGTTTTCTCCTCAAAATGAAGCAATAGTTTTTACAAAGCATACGATGGAAAAGGATACCTTTCTAAGGTATCAATTCTTTTCATGAATATTACAGTGAAATCATGCGAACATTTTTGAATTAATGAGTTAGCCATTGAACCATTATCTCAATGATACTAAGGAGACATTGGAGTAGATGATTGAGTTAAATGGAGAAAAGTAAAGAGATAGTAGTACAATCGCGCGATTGTAGCACGTGTGAACCTGGCCTTAATCAAGAGTAATGTGAAGACCATTACTGAACCTCACATAATGAGTCGGCTTTAAAGCTTACCTATAGTGAACAAGATATTCTGTAGTGCTTAATCTTGTACATTATTGTTTCGAGTGTTTAATCTTGTAGTGGATAGTGATTTTAAACGTACTTCAAATTTCAGGACTAATCTTTAACTAGTACCTCTTGAACACGGCAAAAGTATTGTTACGCGTTCTATCAAAAGAATACTACTGTCAACACTTGGTATTAACTAACACTCGAACTTTATTTAAACCAATTACTTACAACAAACACAAATCAGTTACATCACACAGGAAAAACCAATAAGAAACAAACAGATCAATGACGTTCAGGTGATAATGAATTTAGCCTACTATATCACTGTACAATAACTAACATTATAACTAACTGTTAATGGGCCGATCAATAATTCAATAGTATTAGGTGTCCGATGATGATTGTGTTAGATGATGTAGAGAGAAATATCTAAAAATCAGTTAAACACTGAACACTTACGAAGCACAATGGTCTCTCACACTTTCATCAATCAGAATTCGTACTGTGTATTCTGTCACAAAGAATGTCTACTGTTGAAAATAATTTTCCACATAATCTTATCACGAGTACTTTTATTTCTGTTTGTATACTGCCACCGCAAACTACCACTCATTACGAAACGAACGTGAAGGAAGTTTGAACAATAACTGAACTGCTGCTCACCATGGCATCCACTTTTACGGTTTTTGTAACATTCCAGAAAACTCTCGAAATCCCCATAGGTTTCTAGATGTTTCTATTTACACAGATAATGTTGTCTCGAACATTCTAGATGACCATTTGAGAGTAAAGAAGATGAAGGAAAGAGGAGGAGAATAAAGAAAAAGTGCAAGTTATTAATGTAACTGGAAGTAACGTTTGAACAATAGGTAGCACAGAAGTATGCTATTTTCTTCCTTGCATGTCATAACAGTATCATAATTGAAAGATAATCTGCATCTTTTCAAAGATGAGATCTTTTATCCCATTTGCTAATGCATATTTTGATCATAAGTAAAACAAATCAGGAGAATTGAATGATAGAGTTATACTGGATGATCCCATTGCATCAATGTTAGTAGAAGTAATGGATTGGGCATTGTTTCTAGTCGAATGAACTTTAAGGTTGAAGTTACGATGCTTCCATTTCAACTCAAAAAGAAGGGGAAGCCTTGTCCGAAATCTGGAAGAAGAGGCCATCTTAGAGACGGATTGTAGCGTTCAGTTGATTGAAAACTTCGGTGGTAAGTGATCGAATCCATCACACAAAAGAAGAAGGAAGAAAAAGGGAGAGTAAGGAAACATCTAGGATTGGCCATGGAGTAGGAAGGAGCCATGAACGGCCTCTGAGTAGTAGGACAGGTCAAATCCGTAAAAGCCGATCACGATCATGCTAAACTCTCCCACCTGGCTCGTTGACAGTACACAGCTTTAACACTCCAATACACGCGCGTCATCTCACAGATGACCTGCTCAGTTTCTTCGTCATAGGTTTGTTGGAGGGGATGGAACATGGTTCCCCGCTCCAGTATTCCTCAAGGTCGTGTTGCTTGACAGTTCAGTTGCTGGTGTGCTTGCGTACAGTGCAGTTTGCGCGTGTTTTGGCCAAGAGAATCTCACAGATGACAGGCGTGTAAAAATGTAAGTTTTTCATTATGCACAATTTCTGATTTCTACCTTTAGCATTCTTTTGTTACAATTTTTTGATACCTTTTGATAACAATATTTTTTAGAAATGCTTATTTTATACCTGATAGCAGCATGGTCATCTCACAGATGACATGCGTGTATTCATGCAATTCACAATTAGAACATTTTTTTCTTCAACCATTTTTTGTTCAGATCAATGTTCTGAACTATTTTATGTTGTTTTTGATATGTTTGTTGATTGGAAAGGGCCCTCAGGTTGCTTGCCTGCATAGATTTCCATATTACAAGTATAAAAAACTCCAGAATCAACAGCTGCAAAAATTTTGATGCCATATTTTGCAGGCTTAGAGGGAATGTATTGAATGAAGTTGCATCTTCCCCTGAAGCCCTCCAGTTTCTCGTCAATGGTGACATCTTCTCCTACATGATAACACACTTGACAGTTCTTGATGAATTTTTTGTTCATATCAATGTTCTGAACTATTTTATGTTGTTTTTGATATGTTTGTTGATTGAAACTGTTTTTCTTTTTCACATAGTCTATAAATGGCAACGGAAAAACGCTTTGATGTGAATAAACCTGATGACATCGCCCAAATTCATCAACTTCTTCTTGATGGCTGCAACCGGAGTGATGATGAACACTTTCAAGATGATGACCCTTAATCTCCAGCTCCAGGGCCCTCAAACCGTGTTGCTGAAGTTCTTGAAGAGGATCTTGACACTGATGCAGAAGAAGAGATTGAAGAATGGGAAGAGAACTCAGATACAAGTCAAAGTGATTCGGAAGCATTGACTGACTGTGATGATGACGAGCTTGTTTTTGTTTGTCACCATAAGAAGGGAAGAAAAGTAATTGTTTCAATTGCATGGAAAAAAACTCCCTTGCCCAGTAAGAAGAGAGGGACCCACAATTTACTGAAAAGACTCCCTGGCCCGATTGGTCAAGGAAAGGGCACAAAAACTTTTTTCGATACGTGGGCTTGCTTGTTTGATGACAGCATGCTGGAAATGATTGTTGTTTTCACTAACCAATATATCGAGGTCATCCAACCCAATTATTCACGACCTAGAGATGCTAAGAAGACGAACAAAACAGAGATCAAAGCATTTATTGGCTTACTCTACATAGCTGGGATACATAAATCCGGGAAGCTGAACCTGGCAGACTTATGGGCCAGTGATGGTTTTGGAATTGAGATATTCCGCCTCACCATGGGCATCAACAGATTCCGTTTCCTACTTATGGCTGTAAGATTCGATGACAGGCAAACCAGAGCAGAGCGAAAAGCACAAGATCGACTCGCCCCAATCAGAGACATCTTTGAAAAATTCATCAAGAACTGTCAAGTGTGTTATCATGTAGGAGAAGATGTCACCATTGACAAGAAACTGGAGGGCTTCAGGGGAAGATGCAACTTCATTCAATACATTCCCTCTAAGCCTGCAAAATATGGCATCAAAATTTTTGCAGCTGTTGATTCTGGAGTTTTTTATACTTGTAATATGGAAATCTATGCAGGCAAGCAACCTGAGGGCCCTTTCCAAGCCAGCAATAAACCTGTGGATGTCGTTCAACGCATGGTTACCCCCCTCCGTAACTCAGGTCGTTATATCACTGCCGACAATTGGTTCAGCGACACTACTCTCCTTCACACTCTGTTGAGAAATTATGGGCTGTCGTATGTGGGGACTCTAAAAAAGAACAAATGGCAAATCCCAAAAGAGATGAAAGATTTGAAAAATAGAGAAGCATACTCGAGTATTTTTGCATTCAGTAAAAATGGAACTATGGTTTCATATGTACCACAAAATAAGAAAAATAAAAAGAATGTGCTTTTGATATCTAGTATGCATATGGATGGAGTAATTGACGAAGAAAGTGGAGATAAAAGGAAACCTGAGATGATTACATATTATAATCACCATAAAATTGGTGTGGACATGGTGGATAAAATGTCCGGTGCCTACAATGTACAAAGAGGTACAAGAAGGTGGCCAATGGTGGTATTTTACACAATTTTAAATGTGGCTGGTATCAACAGCCAGGTCATTAGTCTGGGTAACGGACAAAATGTGCCAACTCGCCGACTTTTCCTTTGTGAACTGGGAAATGAACTCATCAGAGATCAGTTGATTATGCGAGTACAGCTCAGCAATTTGCCACGCACTGTGATGCAACGTCTTCGAGAACTCCTTCCCAGTGATCAAATACCACCACGAGCTTCAAGAGCAGCTACTGATGCTGGTGAACGCCAGTGCTGCGGAATTTGCTTGGAGAATAAAAAAAAAAACGATACACCAAATATTCTTGCAAGGAATGTGGTCAATATTTATGTCTGCAACACTGCGGCTTCTCTTGTGCTGATGGATGTAATGTGGGTGTGGGGAATGAAAGTGATTCAGAGTGAAATTTTGCAAAAGCAACCAAAGGGTTCTTGGTTTTTCAGTATTTTTGTTATTGGTCACTTCCATTTGATTGAATGACTTTCCAAATGATGAAATGACTACAAATGATGCCCAATTGTCAATGTGTTCATACATTTTACATTATTATCATTATTATTATTATTATTACTATTGTGTTCTCCAGAGTTGTATTCCTAGGTTTGATGTCGATATCCTTTTGCAAACCAGTAATAAGGAATAAAATTGGAACTAAACCACCATGGCAACTGTGTTACGAAAATTCGACATATTTGAAGATTTATGTACAGATATTTTTTCCCAAATACAAATTAAAAAGCATTTATTAATTTTTTTTCTGTGCACCATTATTCCTGCAAAATCGTGAAAAAACAATATTGTATTAATCATTTTTGGCAAATAAATAAACAGTCATCTGACAGATGATGCGCGTGTATTTATGTCTCACTAGGAGGCGCGTGTATTGGAGTGTTAAGATAGCAAAAAAGCTGTTCTACACTTTCTACTACAAAAGTCTACGTGGCGTCCAATCTAAATGTCATAGTTCTTTGGAGAATACTTTATACTTCAGACAAGTGCAGCACTTATTCACTTCTCAAATACAATTGAAATTATTATTTCAAACATCTGAGAGTAGGGAATATCTTGATAGATGGAGAATCTGATATGAGTACTATTGATAATGACAATAATATCAATACGCTCTCTGAGAAATAGATGTCAATAAAATTATATTCATTAGCATGACATAGATGGGAAGAGTCACTATTCATTGTGAAATCACTTGGTATATTGGTAGACTTATTGTAAACTATTACGAGTAATCGAGCTTGGTGTGAATGCTCTTTATCCTTGTTACTGCTACTTAGAACAATATCTTTTATTAACCTATAAAGCAGGCTAACCTAGCCTAATGACAAGTCTGAGAGTGGGCTAGGACCTGTCTTTAGTCTTGTATAGATGTTTGTATATCCTGCATTCAGATGTCAGGAGCCAATGACTCATGAAAGACAGTAGACGGACTTATTGCTTATAAATTGAAAGAAAAATGTGTTAAGCAAATCGCTTATTCGGTCAAGTACTACTGGATTAGTTACTGACAATCCAAATAATCTTTTTAAGAGCAGCGATTTCCAACTCAACATCAGAGAATCAATCAACAAACAGATTGTTGTCTAGAAAGTACTGCAAGCTGAATAAGTAGCTATCGTTATGAAAATTATGGGAGAATGGTTGTGGGACCGCAATGAAATTCGCAGCATGCACAGACACAGTGCCTGTGATTGGCTGTAGGAGAGCCGTATATCACTAACAATATCGACTTGCCGTCTCGTGGCTCAATGTGGTGGCTTGCTGTGTTTTACAGGTTTTTTTGCGGCTATCAATAGGCCGCTTATTGTGTATCGATTCCTTGGATGACGTCGGAAACGACTCGACCGCATGAGTGTGTGGGCCCTAGATGGAGAGCAATTTTTCCTTTGTGGTGTATGTGCGCACCTTCATTCCTCTGATCATAGAATGACAATGGTAAGAGAATGCAGGGGAGAGAGGATTCCGAAGAGCGGATTAGAAGCGGAACTGTTTTACCCTTTCCGATCCGTTCTTCCGGTCGCGGTGGCTTTTGTGGCTCAAAAATGATTGCTTCTTTTAAAGAGTTTTCGTTATCCATTTTTCTCTTTGACCAGCAACGGACATCCGCCAGTCAGTTTGATCTGAATATAAGGGATGGAAGATTAAAGTAGAAACGATAGGATACACGATAAGCAGGAAAGTTCATGTATTGATCAATAGTCTATAGTCAATTTAATTTGGACAGAATTAAGTCCTCATGACAAACAGTGGATATGAACGTAACTGATGTTAAATATAAAATACAAATTAAATTGAATAGAGATTTCAGAATGAATAATATAAAAATAACTAGGTTATCACTTTAATAATAATATTAATACTGTAATAAATGAATCAATTTTACAGTGAGGGAGTGACTTTGAGGTTGACATGAAATACTGAGATACTTTCTGAATGATACTGAAAGATACTTTGATCTGAAATATATCTCATATGAATTCAGTGTGATTCACATCCCATCGATTTGCAATATCATCCGAGATTCAATATTACAAATGGTCCGGTCATGTACCACACTGAGATCATGTAAATACCACTACAATTCAAAATTTGAATTGGTTTAAAATTGCATCACTGACCGCTGATTAAATTCTATAACTGAAGTATATGCTAGATCTGAGCAGGGACAGTGACTCATAACACTAAATTCATAAATGAGCATTCATTCACTAAATGATTAAAAATGATCTTTCCACGCAGGGGTTTTTAAATTTTTCTGAAAATAGTCCTTAGTGCTAGACCACACCTAAAATAATACTCACGAGTGGAGAGATTTATTGGCTATAGAATATACCATACACTAGGCGGCAAGCGAAATGTAACGTCTAACTTGAACTATTTCCGCACACTGCTCTCATTGGGCACAATATATTATGATACTTTCACTCACTTTCGATGTCTTTGGACCTCACACGTGGATGGTTCTGATCGGTGGGTGTAGTCGCCTATCGCGTGGATGATCTCGCGATTTCTTTTTTAATTTTTCGAATACTATTAACGCTTTGTTGGGACAATCTATATTGAAGATAGCCAATTTAGGAACTTCATAATCCAACACTTGAAAAAAAGTTTGAGACATGAATTTATATGGGAAAAACTTTGAGATAATGATGGAGGCTAAAAACGGTGCCTCATCCAGCTAAGTCTCACAGGCAAGTTCTTGTTAAAATTGTTATTGCCTACGTGACTTCTGAAGAAAGTTTTTAGAAAGGGGCTCAGTACCAATCTAAAAATATGGTAATTCAATTAATTAATTTTTTAAACAACACTCAGATTATCTGAGTGGGGGTGAAATAAGCAGATTTTTTCATCAAAATTAAGGCTTTATTTTTTTCTATTCATGATATGTTATACTAGACTCTTATCTAGAACCGGCACAGTTCCCGTGGAAGAAGCTCTAACGTGGACTCTGTTTTGTAAAAAACGGTTAGGCTGTACCTTAACATGCATTTTAAGAATGATTATTTATGTCGTTTGAGATATTTGATTTAATAATATTCATCCTGAACACATTCAATGCATATAGGATTCATCCAATATTGTAAAATCATGAATTTCAATAACTAACTGATTAACTAGTTGATTACAGACAGCAATAGTTGATTACAAGCAATATGTAATCAACTTCAATAATGAGAATAGACAAACTAGTTGATTACAGAAATATGTAATCAACTTCAATATTGAGAATAGACAAACATGTAGAATGTAAACCTTTGTTTTTTGAAATACAACCAACATTATAATCATCATGAAACCCACATATATTTAGGAAACCCACATATAGACTAGGGTTAAGTGTAAGAGAGGACCTGCGAGTCCTAACTTCGCCTCAATAAAGACAAATTATCTATTTATCTATCTATATTATCGTATCCTCATTATCATCCTACATATCATCATCATAAAACCCTCATGAATTATCATCCATGAATTCCTGTCTACTGTAAAATACCTAATTTATCAAGTAGCTTTTCAATCTTGTCTTAAAAGTGGCCAGGTTTTTACAATTTTTTTATATCTGGTGACAGTTTACTTATAAATTTGAGACCAATGTATGTAGGGTTTTTTGTACAGATCAGTTCTGTGGTACTGTGGAGCATAGTTTTACATTTATGTCGCGTATTATACTTATGTAAGTCACTTTCTTACAAATTATTTACTTCTAGAGTACAATACGACTTCAAGGATGTAAAGGGATGCAGACATCATACAATAAATGTAATTCGAAATAAGTGTGTGTGCGAGCATGAGATGAGTGTTCATGATATCCTTATTTATTAAAGTTTGGCCAAAAATTCACAATTTTAACACAGTTTGGTCAGTCAGAGCACAATGCGTCCTGACAACAAATTAATAATTCAGTTTTATACGACTCTCATCTCGTTATGCACGGAAGTAAGTGGGAGAACTATTTTAATTTAACAAGACAAGCATTGAAATTGGAGTTTTATATGTTGAGGAGAATTTGCTTTTGGAGCTATGGTGAAAATACGTCTATTTCATACAAGTACAGTGGGAGAAGGCAAGAGGAAGTCTCCATGCTAGCCCTTCTGACAAACTGTAAATATGAACAAGAGAGATGTAATAATAATAATAATAATAATAATATAATATATATATATATATAATATATATAGTATTGAAAAGAAATGTATCATCATTATTAAAAGTAGTCTATATATCACCTTCTCGTTCTCAATTGATCATAGTTAGCATCAGCTAACGTTTCTTTTTTACAATTATTCTGACAGATTGTCGAAATTTAGGATAGAATATGTAAGAACACCTACAAATTTCAGCTATTGCAACTATCAAATAACAATTTTAAATTTTATTCTCATTTGAATAGACAAGTTCATTTTCTTTCAATATGAAAATATATAAATATATAGTATATATATATTTTTTTAATTGACTGGTCTGATAATTTAATTCACTGCCAAATTGATAAAAGCATACACACATTGATACAAGCATTGTTAAATATCAGCTCTTGAGTATATGAGAACGCTCTCTCATCTTGAGAATCAGACTATGAGATTAATTCCGATGAAGTTTGTCGATAAAACATCATCTTTTTTCCTAATGAAGAAACTGACATTTAAGAAATTAGCACTCACATTTTGCGTGACGGTTATTCTTGTTACACGAGCATCATTACTGTAACTGTTACATTTTCTTGTTACTGATAATTCAATGGAATTGATATTTTTCACTAGTAGCTGTACGGCTGAAACTGAATTATATTTGGATCTAGGAAGTTTTTTATGTGGCAGTGGCTGATTTCTAACTCATATTGTGAACAAAACGTTGAGAATTCATAAGGTTTTTTATAGAAGGAATAAACATTGCTGATGGTAGATAATAGTTACAGAAAACACTATTATTCCAAGTCTATGAATAATTTTCCTCATGCCAGAGCATAAGAGATTGCCCTATTCAACACAAAATTCTCCCACCCAATCCTTTGGCAAAACTGTTGCCAATAAGTAAACTTTGCAGCAGCTTCCATCCTGTAAAATTAAAAAACTGATCACATTTCTATCATCTTGACCAATGTTATCCCAAGGGCACCATACTTTACTGTGTATTGGCAATGGCGAATTTTTATCGCCAGACTCTCCAAATATCCATTGATTAATACAACGTTCGAACGAGAAACTTTCAACCTAGAGTACTATTTTTGTGGAGTCCATCCAACCAGCCAACGGAATGCAAGTCACGCAAGCTCTAAAATCACTCGTCTTCATGTCTACCGACATCTAAAGTGTAGGAATAATGTATGTTATCGATTGATTTCATTTCGCTGAGTGATCCAGCCCGCTTCCAACTTTAATGTGATTTTGTGGATCGCATGTTCCTAGTTTTACTGTCCACCGCTATGTCCAAACTGAATTCACCACACATGCCAACTGGTTGAATCGTTTCCTGTGGACGAGATCTGCCATTAATATTTTAATATCCTCCTTTCAAGCAAAACTTGTAGCCTGCTTCAGTTACAATATTCCAAAAGGCTTTATAAATTTACAATTTAATGCTCTATTAGAGCAGATTTTTATTGTTGCTTGGAATTATGAATTTTGAACTACTATTTGCGCAATTAACAGTCGTGGAGAATCCTTATTGTGTCTCACAGTGAATAGTACATAAATTGTGGATTTGCTTACGGTTTAGAGCCTGTTTACACGTTGTGTCTTTTCGTGGAGCGTCTGTCGGGCAGTTGATGTCGAAGCATTGTCTTATATGAGATTTTCGTGTTCTGTTCGCACGTCGCTTTGCCACAAATTTACCTACGCGACAGCCGTCATCGGGTTGTTGGCTTCACCACAGAAAACCCCAGAACAGGGCCATCGCTTCTACTGTTTCAGCCACAAAGCTGAAGGACTACGGAAGCGCATAGTCGCGCGACATCGCGCAACCGATGCGCTTGTAAGGCTGTCTCAACCAAAATAATTTTGGTGAATTTTCCGTTAAGAGCTTTTCAAATTGGCATCACCTTCTATATGTTCAACTGAGTTCGTCTTTTTGATTATTTTTCTATCAGCAAAATTACACTTTTTTCGGGCATAAAAATCTTATTATAGAAAGTCATGTAGAAAAAAATAATTCAATTAAGAAATTATAGTGTTGGGAAGGTTTACAATGTGAACAGCTTCACAAATTGCAAATTATATGGATAATCTTCTTTCCCCTTCCAAGGATTAGGCAGTTGCCTGTTCAGACTCACAATAGCCTATAAATTTTTTGAATGTGTACTGCAAGATAATACAAGATGAAGCCTTATTGCCATCTCTATGATGGTCTTTCAACCATGTGGTTTATACAAAAGTTTCAAGTGAAACTCTTCCCGTTACCATTCTTTCAACATGATCCTCCCAATATTGCCGGTAATGAACAACTTTCATTCAGGCATTAGTTATCAATCCGCCCGAATATCGTCATTCCTTATGTGATCCCTTCGATCACAACCCTTCACTCGACGCAAGAATCGCATCTCTGCCGCCTGCACTCTACTTTCTTGTGGTTTAGTGGTGACCCACGATTCACTACCATAGAGGAGAATTGGAGTGACCATCACTTTGTAGAGTTTGACCAATGCTTCCTCCCTGGCTTTCTTTCCTAGGTAACTGTGACTGATATTCCCACATACTTACTGGAGTTTAGCTACTTTATTGTCAATGTCTGAATCACCTTTAAAACTGATGTCACATCCCAGGTATTTCAAATTTGGTACCTGCTCTAGTACTCTATCATGTATTACAATCTAGATTCTGACAGGAAACTTGCCACAGAATGTCATAACCTTGTATTTATCAATAGAAACTCGAAAATTATAATATTTACAAAATTTATCTAGGAGGTGAACAGATCTCTGGAGCTTGTATTCATTCTCATGGATAATTAATAAATCATCTGCAAATAACACAAAATAATAACAACGCATTCAGGTAATTGTCATCATTCAATTTAAAACCTACATTTGCATGTTAATTTGTATGGATAATGAATGAATAAATAAATATTTATTTGTGTAAACAAACTTCAAATGTTATTACATTTCAAAAACAAGAGATCTCTGAACAATACTCTATGTATATGTAGAGAATGCTTATTTTTCTCAGTGCAACAGAATTATTTTTAATAAGTCGGATATCTATCAACCGATAATAAGCTCTACTAACTTCATTAATGGAATAGAAGTAGCAAATAAAGAAAAAAATGCACTAAGTAATGAAACAGTAGCCTCAATTCTTGAGTGACCTTCATTCTGGTCCAGAATATCCTAGTAGTAGTAATTTTATTGCTTTTTCTTGAGAGAGTATGCATGTGTGTGCATGTGGACTATATTGACACTATTTCTTGTTCACTAGAATTCCTGGAGTTGAATGAGTACTTTAATGCAAATATAAAAATAAAAAATGTATATTAATGATGGCATTTTTGCGTTGCATAAAATTGAACATCAACAAACTAGTCAATAATAATCATGAAAATAGTTATGATTCAAGAAGAGATATACAAGTAAACTGATCAAATATCAGTCCTGCCAACTGCCTAGTCTCTTTTAAGAAATAAAACTTGGTTATTCTCACTCTCCCATCCTTTCTCATCGTCCTGAATAACTTAGTCATAGTCGAGAAAATTTCTTTTCATCCAGATACAAACTGTTTCAAGAAACAATTAGACAAAATAAAATTAATAAGAACATAAAAAAATTGAAGCTGGAATGGAGAAATGTTTATTGAATCATATAGCTCAGTGAACTAAAATGAGAACAACATTGACTCTCAATTTCGAGGGTAACCCCGGATTTATTATAACTTCAACTATATTTTTATACTGTGACAAGAAGGACAATAGGCATAAGAGGTATGAATAAGAAGATTCTCAAGCAAAGAGAAAGGCAATGCATTTTTGGAGAAGGGTTGGTCAGACATCCCACCTCTCTGTGACCTCTCACCTTTTCTCTTTCTACAAGGTCATGTCTCCCGCTTCCTCACCAGTCTTAAAAAAAACTGTTGTCAAAACAAAGAATTAATCAGAGCTTCTGGAACCGTCTAGAATATTCTCACAGGCAATGGCTATTGTTTGCCTGTCACTCATTGATCTTGAAAGAAAAGTGGCGAGGAGGCTTTAACCCTATATTTTAAGAGCAAGTGAACAAGGCATTTAGGAAGAGATTGGAGAGTTTTTTTAAATATCAAACTTCTGTGCATGTACGTCATCTGTCTCAGATAGAGACAGTGGTGTTTTGCTCCAGTGTAGTAAGGAGTTTGTTTGCTTCCGTGAGTTGTGAATTAAAGAGCTGTAAGCTTATAAGATCGTCTAAAGTGAATTTTAATTAAAAGTGATCCAATAACTGAGTGAAGTTCTGTCTCTGTGGTGTAGCAGTGAACTGTCACTAGGGTGAAAGGTGAATTCATTGTAGTTCATTTTATAAGGCTCAGACATTTTTTATAAGGCATAAAAACGGGGTACTGCTAACTATTAAGATTAAATTTGATAGGTAGTAGTGTTGAGTGATCTGTAATTATTGTTATTAGGATTGTAATTTAAGGTAGATTCAAATTCAAATTCAAATTTATTTATCAAAAACATTTTACAATACAATGAATGGATAATATAATATTATATATAATACAACGATAATAATTTCATACCTCAAGTTTTTTTAAATATAAAAATGTAATTAATAAATTAATATACCCCACTATAATACTATGTGTTGGGGTTTTTCTACTTCAAATGTTTTCTATATTACTCAAGATATTAGTGTATAAGTTTTAAAAGTGATTAATTACAATGCATTAAATAAAAGTGAAAAAGAAAATTAGTTGAAAAGTTTAAAATAAGTCATGAAAAAGAACGAAAAAAGTAGTTGCTCAACTATTTACAGTCTTACTAAGTTCTCACTAATGTCCACTTCAATGTCTATCAGCCATTGACTAAACTTCTTTTTAAAATGATATGTGTTAATTTCTTCTTTAATATTTGCAGGTATTATGTTGTAAATTTTCGGCCCTAGGTAAATGTAATTTCGTTGTCCAAAAGTTGTGTGCATCCTTGGTACTATTGAATTTGTGTTTCTTTGCCTTGTTTGGTGTATGTGATTTACCAGTCTTAATTCTTCGGTGTTTTTCTTCATTCTTGTGATGATAGCCTGGATGTAGAGTTGCCTCACACTGAGTACTTTACTGTCCTTGAAGAGAATGTTCGTGGGGAATTGATTCTCCTTGAAACCAATTATTTTTAGAATGCGTTTTTGAATTTTATAAAGTGGTTCAATATGTATGAAATGTGTAGCTCCCCAGACAATTATGACGTATCTTAGGATTGATTGGACTAATGAAAAGTAAACGGTTTTTATTGTATCATAGTTTAGGATTTTACGCAGTTGATAAAATTTATATAGAAGTTTCCTAATCCTGGTTACTGATTGATTGATGTGCTTGTCCCACTTGAGTTTGCTGTCCACTATTGTACCTAAATATTTCATATCGTTGACCTTTTGAATTGAGGGGCAATCACATGTGTTGTTGATCCTTCCACAGTGATGCAATTTGATTGAAGAGTCAGGTGGTCGCGTGCGCTCTGTCAGAGAAAAGGCCAAGAATTTTGTTTTGGTTGCATTTATTGTGAGCAAATTCTCTCTTAACCATTTATTAGCTTTCAACAATTCTTCCTCTGCCAAATGAAAAACCTCCTCCCAGGTGTTTCCCTCGAACAGTAATGCTGTATCGTCAGCAAAGGCAATGACTCTCCCCTCTATCTGCAACGAACATAGCTCATTTGCATATGCCAAATACAAAATTGGCCCCAGTACCGTTCCTTGAGGAATTCCGAATTTCATTGTAGTTTCTGAGCTGAGGTGGTGTTCTACCTTGACTTTCTGATGACGGTCACTGAGGTATGATTTGAACCATTCCAAAGTTACTCCTCTAATTCCCATGGCTTCTAATTTTTTCAGCAGCAAACAGTGATTTACAGTATCAAAAGCCTTTGCCAAATCCAGGAACACTGCTGCACATTTTTTGTTATTTTCTAGCTTATCTATGACAAATTTTGACAATTCTAATACCGCATCCTCTGTACTCTTACCCTCACGAAATTCAAATTGATTTGTGGAAAGTAAATTATTTTTTTCTAAGTAATTCACCAGACGTTTTTTAACTAGTTTTTCCAAAATCTTAGAAATGTTACTAATTAGTGAAATAGGTCTGTAATTGGTGGCATTTGTTTTATCCTCTCCTTTATGCAATAGTCTAACACATAATTATCTCTTTCAAAGCATTTGGGAAAATTCCTTTTGTCAGACTCAAATTGAATATGTGTGTTAGTGGCTTAGCAATAAAATCCTTTATGCACTTCAATGTCCTATTATTGAAACCATCAAGTCCTGGGGCACTGTCATTACGCAAAGTACCAATAGCTTCAAGAAGCTCTTCTTCATTTATTGGATGAAAATACATGGACTTTAAAGTTCTTGTAGTGGGTTTAAAGAATTCCAGTGATTTATTCAAAGAATTTATTATTTTCTCAGCCATATTTTCTCCAATATTAGTGAAAAAATTATTCATGTGGTTGAGCACAGCTTCTGAATTTTCCTTCAATGTTACAACTGTATCATCTATTTTTATAGCATCCAAATTCATTTTTGTTTTCTGGTTAGAGTCAGTGGCGTCTCTGATTAACTTCCACATTTTTTTATTGTCCTTTCCAGCTTCATCTAATTTTTCTTTATAATGTTGTTCCTTTGTTTCATGAATTAAGGTTGTGAGTGTATTCCTATATCGGCGATAGTAGTTGGATAAGTTTATGTCATTTGGATTTTCGTTTCTTCTTTTGTTAAGCAAGTTTCTGGCTCTTATTGCTGTTACTAGCCCTCTGGTGATCCATGGTTTAATAGGTTTGTCCTTCTTCCTCTGCCGATGTTGTTTAGTATTATTTTGTATATGCTGTTTTAAAGTTGATATGAAGGTGTTGTAAGATGTATCCGGATTGTTATTTTCAAAAACATCAATCCATTCCTCATAGAAGTAGAAGATTGTTGGAGAAGTATTCATTGCTGATCAATTGAGTTTGTTTATTAATTGATATAAAATAGGCGAACATGTTTTTTTGTGATGACAACTCCTCCATGGTTTCTCGCCTGATTTTGTTCGTTCACGTCTCATTTGAAAGATCTCATCGAGTAGATGTTTGATAAGGTCTTACATTTTGAAAAAAGTCATCAAAGTGGACATGAGGAATAAACGATAAAAGTCTCAATTTTTGCCATTGCTTTAACATAGGGATCGGTGAGCTGGAAATTTTCACATTTCAACTTATGATTTGATGATCAGGTGTTTTGAAACAAAAAGTTTATTTTTCATTGTTCATTCAGAGAGAGAGGGTGGAAGGATAGGATAAAGAGGAAGAGAGAGAGAGGAAAGAGAGAGAAAAGAAGAAGAAGGGAAGAAGGAAGAGGAGAAGATGAAGAAGACGAAGGAGAAGAAGAAAGAGGAGAAAAAGAAGAAGAAAAAGAAGAAGAAGAAAAAGAAGAAGGAGAAGAAGAAAAAGAAAAAAGAAGAAGTGGAAGAAGCAGAAGAAAAGGAAGAAGAGAAAGAAAAAGAAGAAGAAGAAGAAAAAGAAGAGGAAGAAGAAAAAGGAGAAGAAAAAGAAAAAGAAAAAGGAGAAAAGAAGAAGAAAAAGAAGAAGTGGAAGAAGCAGAAGAAAAAGAAGGAGAAAAAGAAAAAGAAGAAGAAGAAGAAAAAGAAGAGGAAGAAGAAGAAGAAAAAGAGGGAGAAAAAGAATAAGAAGAAAAAGAAGAGGAAGAAGAAGAAAAAGAAGGAGAAAAATAATAAGAAGAAGAATAAATGGAAATGGAGCAACTCATACTGTGCTTAAACTTATCATCATAGGCAATGCTGTCGTTCAGTATGTAGAAAATCTACATTTGGAATGTATTTTACAACGTTTAATTATGTCAGACCCGGGATAACCTAGTATTTCATGAAAGCCTAGACCCAAAGTTTGTTACGGTACGTTCATTCCATTCATCTATGATCCAAGAAGGTCACGTGAGTGTTTTAATAACTAGGTTCGTCTGCAACCTAGGATCAGATATATTCGAAGCTGATTACTTCTAATTATGCAGGTGAAAGGGAAATTAGATGTTAGATTTCTTTAGTAGATAATGAGCTCTATGCATTTTCGGGTACCTGTGATTGGTACTTGGGATGATCCATCCTAATTATTGTAGGCTGAAATGTTATTTTCTTTTTTATTACTCAATACATCATTCAATAACTATCTAAGTATGGATCAAATTTGAAAGGTCGTCTTAATACGAGTCCAATCACCCATGACTGCAATCTATAGGTCTGATCTCTCGTTGATCATAATGACTGTTAATTTATTCAGTATGTTGAAATATAGAGTTCTTAATTTGTGAACTTTACAATAGTAATTACTAGATTCAGTTCATTTGTGATTTATAGGTGTTTTAAAATAAATTTCAGTCCTATTTTGTAATAGTCGTTCTTATAACAAATAAATCCCAGAATCCACGTTGGGAAACTTTTACAATATGTTTGAGTTATAGGAATCTTTGTTTCTTTTCTTAATGGAGTAATCCATGGGAATCAAATTTATTTTGTGACAATGTAGTGTATTTTTATTTGTAATTTGATGTTTGTGATGTATTTTTAATTTCAATTCTGCGTTTGCTATGATTGTAATTTACAATTATTCTTGCAATAGAATAGACTCGTAATTTAACCTAAAAATGGAATGAGCCTGCCCAGCTCAATAATAAATAAATCCCTCTCTCCTTGATCCAGGGGGTGCAGCCCTTGGCTAGATGGGTGAGGCGAACAAAGCGAGCCTGCCGGCTAGTAATTATAATACTACAATGGAAATTGGCGGGCCGCTTAGCGCAGTTTTGGTTGTGGCGTCGCAACTTCAGCTTGCTGTCGTTTCAGCGGTCGTGGGCTCGAATCCCGCTCCTCCGTCTGGCATCTATGTGTTATCATTCACTTATTACCCACACACAAATCTCGGACTCATGTGGGCATCATCAGCAGAAAAAAATTGTTTTGGTGGCACATTAGTCATGCGTAGTGGAGTAGCAGACGTGCCACTGCTCTGCTGCGCTACCATAACGCTGCAGCTGCTCCACAACGCTCGTTAGTGCAGCAGCTATAGAGCCGCAAGAAGTTGCTTGTGTGAACAGGGTCTCATTCAATGTAGACAATTAGCTAAAAAACCATAAAAAAAATGAACGACTGATCAATGTCATGACAGTTTCAATATATTGCTAGGAATGGAAGGAAGAACAATAGTCTATTTTTTGTTATCATTGCTTCCATTCATTGTTGGCATGTGCTTCAAAGAAATTGTTTTATGATTTTTTTCTATCAATATCATTAATCATTTCTATTTACAAATCATCTACCATAGTGAATAAGGTACTTTCTGATTTCAAAAAAGTTTCTGATTTTTTCTAACGAACTATTTTTTTTTTTTCATTGCTTCCATTCATTGTTGGCATATGCTTCAAAGAGATTGTTCCATGATTGCTTTTTTTCTATCAATATCATTAATCATTTCTATTTACAAATCATTTACCATAGAAATGAGGTACTTTCAGATTTCAAAAAAGTTTCTGATTTTTTTCTAACAAATCCAAAATCATATTCTTCATCATCTCTTCTTCTAAGGTGTACTGATTTACTGATGTGCAGTTTAGCTTTTGTATTTCTTGATAACGTACACAAAGAAGAGAATGACCACGTGTAGAGATCATTCTTGAAAGTTAGTTTTAGAAAGAAAGCAATGTTTCAACATTCGCCTTATGATTCTTTCACTGTCCAAATATGTAATAACTGAGAGGTAGACACTTGTTGGAATCAATTTTTGATTGCTGGAGAAAATTCTCATTTCAGCAATAAAAATGTGGTGAGTCTTCTTTATTCTTGGTTTTTCATCTCTTAATCGACTTGAAAGCTAAGGGATTATTACTTTTTGGAATCATTGGAAATGATCAAAGAAAAACAAACTCTAATAAAAAAGTTTTTTTTATCAAGCATCAAAAAAATTTAGAATTTTCTAAAGACAATTTGCCACAGAGACCCCAAAAAAATAACGTAGCTACTTTGCAATTCATGCAATGCCTTCAATTATCAACATTCTTATTCTCAAAACGCATGACAAGTTGTCTCCTGAAGGTGAATGTATGTTTCATTGAACTACTAATACATTTTAAAACAACCACAATCCACCCTATGAAGCACAGAAAATTAAGCTCTTCATGTACATGAAACCTGACATTTATTTACATAAGTTATACATCAGTATCCATGTACTACTATGAGGAAATTAGCCCATGACAGATCTAATTCGAGAACTACAACTGTTTGAGAGTAGCAACGAAATGTGAACCACTAATATTATCGCCTAATGGTTACAACTGATGAATAGTACATACTCGTCGAGTAAATTATTCAAAATGCCTCTTTTCCGCTTGTAGTCAGCTTGAACACTAATGAACGTCATGAAATATTTCCGATCAACTACGACGGTAAAGAATGATGCCGGGCAAACAACAGGCGCAGCATACACACCAGTCGTATACATTTCATCATGTTCAATGCAAATTGAATCAATGTAAGCCTGCATATTACATCACCTGTGATCTGTAACTTTTTCGTTTCATGTTCCACATATGTAACAACCCCAGCTCGACGTCAGACTTCATTAGTTCAAATTGTCTATCGCAAATAACACCTCTACCACTCTGTCGATATAAATAATTATTGCTACCCGAATTGCTACCAGTTGTGAATTTTTCATGAACACCAGCTGAAATCAATGATGGAACTTCCAAATGGACATAATTTATGATACTCATGCGATAATGCTTTCAAACGAGACAATATCATCCTTCTCATTATTATTATTCATTTGCACCCACGTCATTCAATTATTATGTCCACCCAAAAATACGTTGATTTAGGATGTGAGAACGCATTTGGTGACAGAGAACCTTTGGAATTGAGTATGACATCACCGAAAGATATTTCTAATGAAACATAAAACGTGTTTTTTGACAATTTTTTTTCTTCCATAATGCAAACGGAATATAGGAAAAAGCATCATTGGAATACAAAATTGTGGAAGGGTGTGGGAAGGTTGTACAGAACATATGTAGATATGGTAATAAGAGAGAAGGAAGACCTAGAACAAAATTCTGTGTAAAAACTAGAATTTTGTTTGTGACTCATTAGAATTGTAAATGCTTACATAAAACTTCAATAAGATGTAAAGAATTAATTTTTCACAGTCGTTCTCGTTTATAATTATTCTGAATGGTTCGGGCTCTGACGGTCGCTGACTTTTTCTGTTGGTCTGGGGGAATGCTTGCTGGTTAGACACTGAGCGGTGACCAAAATGCGGGACAAATCAGATGTGCCTCTCTGGAACTGAGTTCCACATCTACAACGTCATACGTTTCTCCTCACTCTGATCAATTTTTATTTGTCATGTGAATGCTCAGTCTTCGCGTGGCCATATTGGCGGGTTCAGTGAGATTTTTTCTTCATCGTTATTTGATGCAATATTAGTCAGTGAATCTTGGCTAAAGCTCAACATAACTGACAAGGAGGTTTGTCTCCCAGGTTACATTATTTTCAGAAACGATTGACTTGACAAAGGTGGAGGAGGAGTAGCAATCTTTTTAAAATCTCATCTAAAATTTTGTTTTCATAAGTTTTCGTCTCCACATTACAGTTCCAAACCTAAAAACATTTTCATGAAGGTGAAAGTAAGTAACAAAATAATGTTTTTCTTGTCTTTGCTACCAGCTGCTATTTTTATTTCTTAGTTTGAAAATATCTTACTTGAGCTCCTTCCATTCTACACACACACATAATTATAATGTGTGATTTCAACATAAACCTTATGAAGTCCAAAGTCCACAGTATGAAGTTATCCAAATTAAGAAGTTCATTTTCATCTTGTTACTGTACTCTACCACCACTTAACCCAACACACCACACCAATAACTCTCATACTCTGTTAGATCTCATTATTATCAGTGAACCATTCAAAATCACGTGACATATCCCTTCTCCTGGCTTATTGGCATAAATCTTACCTACAGTGCAGTGTTATTAATTTTACATTCACCTGAACCCAATTCCATTGAACACAGAAATTTAAATGCTATCAACATATCAGAATTCATCAGAAATACTTATTACCTTGCATGGCATTCGAACTATGATCTTGATCAATTTGATGACTTGGTGGAAATATGTAATATTATTTTACAAAACGATGTATCAATAAAGTATTTACATTCAAATAGAGCTTTCCGACAACAGGGTATGCTAATTACACCAAGACCACAAATGGAAATGTTTAGGCGTTTTTATCTGTATATGGCTCCAAAAATGTACAAGTTACCTGAAGAAATCGAGTCTATTTGAGGTAATAAAGCTTTTTTCTATGCCGTGAAAGAATGGCTCTCGAAAATTCAAGATTTAGAAGCCTACATAAGATGAGTAATGTTAACCTATGTTAATAATAATCCATAATCTATAATTATGGACTGTTTGCTTTTTTATTTCAAATGTTTTATTATATAAGTTAATTGGAAAATATACCTAGTTGAGAGACAGCAAGACGTAAGAGAAGATAAAGAGTTTGTTTTCATCAAATTCTTATGACATATGAATATAAGCAAAAGCACAGTTTTATTTCAACATTTCATTTCTTTCCAAGGGAATGAGATTAGGTTGGTTACCTCCAATACAGTTTTAACTCTAGGAGGTTGTTACCACACCTATTATATTTCATTCCAAATAGTGTGATAAGCTTCAGAATTGGAAACGAACTAGAACCTAGAGTAGGTGAACAGAGCATCTGGACTGAAGTTGTTTAGTAAAATAACTTAAGTTCAGAATGCACAGAATTGGAAATATAGAAATTAGGTTGATTGACCAAAGACAAGAGTGCAGTTTGAACAACCAAGATAGTTATATTGAGAATAAACAAAATTAATACATAGAAATATGAATTTCAGATATGGCCAACAAGAGAATTTGAATTTAGGAAGTCGAAGTATGAAAGTTCAAAATTGAAAAAGGGTACCCTTTAGCGAAGAACATGAACGAAAACGAAAAATTGAACGATGCGAAGAGAATAATAATATTTTGATGAGGCTTACCGACGCAGCAAGATATAATTATTCCATTTTACCGTATTCCAAAGGTAATGTAGTACATAATTCGAAGAAATGATCCATGACTAAGTTCCTTTTTAGTTTTTCAATTTGGTATAGAATCTCTCATCTGATTTTGGTCGTTCCAAAGTATTTTAATATTTTAGGTCCATATTTCATCCATTTATGTTTATACAAAATGAAAAAAAAACCTGTACAAAAGAACAGAGAGAGTTAAAATGATTATACTCAAAATATTATTAGTAGTAAGCAGAGACAAAGTTTAACAATTCAATTAAGTAAGAAATATGAATACGGTAAGAAAGCATGGTCATTTCATTACAGAAAGAATGTAATTATTACTTATCCAACTGGGTTAAAAAAAGGTGGTTCAAATAATTAAATCAAATTGATCCATCTCTGATTGATCAATAATAAGCCTTTTAAGGCATTATTCAGAAAAATTTGCCAATTATTTCAAAAATTGAATCAGAGAAAATTATGGTTGTATTCGTAACAGAATTTTTTGCAAGAGCTCGCCAGACAAATTATTCTATCAGCCTTGATAGAAAAAGATTGAGCAGTGATGCAACGTGACAAAACAAAATTTCTCAATAAGATATATTATTTATTATTTTTATTTATTCTAATGAATATTCTTTTGAATTTGTAATTTAATAATAAAAATGAAATAAGAATAAATTAAATTTAAAAATTTTGGCACAAGGTACCTAATTATACATAAGAGTGATTAGAAATCAAGTAGATTCCATGTAAAGGTAGCATTCCGATCTCGGCAGTTGCGACCTAGCAGTCGCTGCCCGGCAGCCGCGGCCGTGGCTGCGCCTACTGCTCTTACGGATTTATAGGCAACGCTTTCCGATGGAAGCGACCTGGCAGCGCCGCCAGGGGGCGTGGCTTCTGCGCGACCTTGGCAGCGCTGCCGAGATGCTTCAGAAGCGGTATGGTCGCGCTGCTCACTCGGGATAGTAGTTGTAGGAAGCATTCAATTGTGAAAAGCATTCAAATGGCGACGTTTACTGATGAAAATGACAAGTATATAACTCGGATGTATATAACTGTTATCGTATTATTATTTCTCTATCTTGTAATTTATTTTTATTAGGTACACAATTAATATACAGAAAAAATATAATTTAAATAAAACTTATAAATCTGTATACTACATTCCAGCATAAGCCAAGAGCTTGTGCGCTGAAGTGGAGTTCTATGAGACATGAAAAATTGAAATGAAAATGAGAAAAATTGTCTGCAAAATCAAAATTTGGATTTTTAGATAGCACATTGGAAAGATTAAACACTATATTTAGCGATTTCATTTACCAACTGAACTATAATAATGCATATAATGTATATTCATATAATAAGACAGAAGATAACGTTATTAATCTAAAAAATATCAGGAAAAAATTTACTCAAATCATCAGAAAGACCAAGAGACAATATACAAAAGATTTGATCAACTCTATCAAGGAAAATTATCACAAAATGAATTCAAGAGACTATTATAAGACATTTAGTAAGCAATTACACAAATACGATCCTCCTACATTGATATTGAAGGATAAAAATGGAAAATTGGCACATAATAATAAGGAAAACGCTGAAATAATGGCGGAAGCATTTCATAAGCTCTTGAACTGTGAGGAACCAAAGAACCTTCTACAGATCAACACAAACACCCCAATAAGAACAAAAGCAGAAAACATAAATCCACCGACCATTCAAGAAGTGGAGAGAGCAATAAATGAAATGAGAAACTATAAAGCATGTGGAGAAAATCAAATATGTGCAGAAATATGGAAACATGCTAGTGGTTCAACACGGACCTCCTTACATATGGCCCTTACAAAGATTTGGACTACTGAAACACTCCCAGAACAATGGACTGAAGCAGTAATCAATCCGCTACACAAAAAAGGGGACAAGAGCAACCCAGACAACTATCAAGGAATTTCTCTTCTTGACTGCACCTACAAAATTTTTACAAAGATCATATATAACAGAATTAGAGACCAACTGGATAAGGAACTTGGTGAATATCAAGGTGGCTTCAGACCATGGAAAAGGTGTTCAGAACATATCATCACGTTGAAACTAATCATGGCGTACTACAGAAGACGGAATAAACCTCTTACAATTGCATTCATAGATTTCAAAAAAGCATACAACTGCATCCACAGACAATCAATGTTAAAAATTCTGAGACACTTAGTACTCCATCCAAAACTTTTAAAAATGATAGAGCTCACCCTGACAAATACAATATCTAAGATCAAATTCAGAGGAGAACTGTCCAAATCGTTTGTAGTAAAAACAGGTTTGAGGCAAGGAGATGGCCTGTCACCACTGTTTTTCAATTGTGCCTTAGAATATATAATGAGAGAATGGTATAAGAGTAATCCAAAAAATATCAAAGTTGGAACTTCTAGAGACAATATAAATATAAACTGCTTGGGATTTGCTGATGACCTAGCACTGCTAGCTAACAATATTCAAGAAACCAAGAAACAAGTAATTACACTACAGAATATTTCTCAGAAGATTGGCCTTAGAATATCTTTTGAAAAAACAGAACTCATGCTAACTGATCCACCTCTCACAAAGAAAATCTGTATAGGAGATCAAGAAATAAAAATTGTGGACAGTTTCAAATATCTAGGTGAAATCATAACGTACAATATCAATGAGAAACAAGCATGGGACAGTAAAATAAATAAGTTGAGAAGAGTACAGTATGCCACAAAGAACACTTACAATAAGAAATTGCTATCAATAGCCACAAAATTGAAACATTACAAAACAGTTACTCAACCGTTAATAATTTACGCAAGTGAAACCATCTTTAAAACTACTAATACCATCGCAATAGACAAATTACTAAAAACTGAAAGAAGAATCATCAGAACCTGTATCAACAAAAACTATCAACAAAATGGACACTGGAGATTAGCTTCCAACGAAACTGTATACAAAGAAATTGAACCTGTCACAAGTACAATGAAGAGAAAGTGAATATCTTTCTTCGGTCACTTGATTAGAGCTTCTGAGGATAGACTAAGCAAAAGAATTATTGAAAAGCTGTGGAAAAGTAAAACAAATATGAAATGGATTGAAGAACTCAAGGAGGATAAGAGAGTTGCGCATAACATTCGAGGATTTGAAAGACAAGTCAGACAACATCAGAATCCTGAAGGACAAACAGACCAGACTGCAGATCAAAGTCAGACATAGGATGAGAAGAGTGATTTCGGATGAGGAAAGGAAAAATTTCTATCTTTTAAGCTAGTATATTATTATTATTATTATTATGGTATGAAGATGATTTGATTTCTGAGCGGATGAAGAGATATTGGGCTGAGAGAAGACAGAGGAAAGCCGGAAGATACTGACTACAGTGGTCCAATGAAGGCCATAAAACTATAATAATAATAATAATATATAATAAGTTGAAATATATGAAAAAACACAATTATAGAACTTATATTTTAGTGAAAGATAGTTACTGAGAATTCATTACTTTTCACCCATGCATCCCACATCTTTAAGAAATTTTGGAGTGATCTTTTCTTTTACAAATTTATCTGGCAGTATGTTGATTAATTTATCACAGATATATTCTAACTGTCTCCTACAAATACTTAAATCAGTTCTGGACACTTGGTAAGAATATTTGCCAGAGGGACGTAAGTTATAAATTGGTAATGATCCTCTATCAGTTGCTTCACAAGTTCTCGCTTTCGTTTATCCAAGTTATCAGACATAGAATAGTTAAATTTATAGTTGATAGTTAAGTCTTGGTATTTGAGTCTTCATATTTGAACATGACCGGAATGAACAACTGTTCGCACTGGCTGCTGCTTGACTACTGCATAGTAATCACTATTCTATTCTCTCTGACTGCACATGGCAGTTGCTGCCTGGTCGCTGCTATCCGACGCATAGTGGCAGCGCCGCTGAGCAGTCGCAATATGTTGCGGCTGCTGGGCAGTGACTGCCAGGTCGCAACTGCCGAGATCGGAATGCTACCTTAACTGATTTTTGTTTTCTATCTTTTAAGCTAGTATATTATTATTATTATTATTATTATGGTATAAAGATGATTTGATGTAGTTCTTTGCTATTATCCTTTTCTAGTGAACAGGCTCTACTCATAACTCCTATGATCTAGAATCCTACCACTTCTTGGATCACATATGAAGTAAGAACTATCATGGAAAAACATGATGCAACAAATCGCAAGAAACGTAGGACAGGTAATCAGGCTGAGTTTGAGGAATAAGGCTCAGAAAGAGAGATGCAAAGAAAAAATGCGATTCACTTATTATAAGCATTATAAAAGCTTGGTATTGGAAAAGGTAAGTCTCAGGATCCATTGGATTTTGATGCTGGAGAACTCAATGACTATCTTGTGTCTCTTCCAGGGGATAAGATAAGATAAGATAAAATTACTTTATTTACGTAAATTTACAAAATATAACTGTGACTGATTAAAAAGAATATTATTAACAACACAATAAATAAGAAAATGAGAAAAAGTTTGGATATTAACAATAACATTTTTGTTAAGCATTTACGTAATAAGGGCGAAGTCTGGACAAAAATTCGTCCATTCAAACTTAACCTTGATAACTTCGAACTGCGAGACTATATAATTGGTAATAATAGAATAAAATTTGAGTACAAATTGAAAAAGTTAAAAGTGATTAAAAATAATTGATATTGTGTTTTTTTTTTAAATATTTTCTGAACAATACAGATGGGATATTATTTACAAAATGAAAGATGATGGTTGTCATGCATGTGCTCTATGGTTGAAAAGATGCAGTCATTCCCTCCAAAAGATACCTCTTCAATGATGAGGTGAAGCCCGCTCGACTCTCAATGCACCTTATGGAATTAGGAAGTGCGTTCCAAGCCCGACAAGCACTTACAACAAATGATTTAGTATAGATTGTAGTACGGTGGTTCGGTATCCTAAGCGTATTATCCCCGGTTCTTGTATGAGAGACATTATTCTGTCTGCCTTCAGAAACAAATTTGAAATCGTTTTTAAAGTAATTAGGTTTGCCATATTTGAGGATTTCTCTGACAAGTTTGTTTATTCTGAATAGTCTCTGATCTGGGAGTTTGAGAGTTGAGCTTGTAATGTGGGATTGAGTAATTCTATCATGCCATTGAAGAGAGTAAACGTACCGAAGACAGTAGTTCTGACTGCGCTGCAGTCTATCATTCAGAATGACTGTCATGTCATTCATTACAGAATTACAGTACAGGAAATGTGGAAAGATGAGAGATTTAACCAGTAACAATCGGACACTTCTAGGGAGAATATCTTGCATTTTCTTTAAGGGATGCATTGCTGAAAAAACCTTCTTACATGTTCTAATAACTTGCTCTGACCAGTCAAGAGTTGAGTTCATTATTATACCCAAGTTTTTAACTGAACTACAGTATGGTATTACATTGCCATCAACTGTGATTTTGTGAATTAGGTTCAAGTCAATACTATTTATCAAGCGTGAATAACCAATGATAATAGATTGCGTTTTTACAGGATTGAGTTTAAGACCATTTTTCCTGGTCCATTTCATAATATTATTAATATCTTCATTCATCTTATCAACAGTTGCATTGATTTTTGATTTTGGACAGCTGGAGTAAATTTGTAGGTCATCTGCATAAGTATGGAAACTGGAAAAATTGATAATGGAGGAAAGATCATTAGCATACAGGGTGAAAAGAAGAGGACCGAGAATAGAACCTTGTGGGACACCATGTATTACATTTTTCCATTGGGATTTGTTATTAACATTAGTGACACATTGTTTTCTACCTATGAGATAAGATTGGAACCATATTAGGGCTTCATGACTGAAGCCAAGCAGAGCTAATTTATTGAGTAAAACCTCATGATCAACAGTGTCAAATGCTTTAGAGAAATCAAATAGACTCAGAACAGTACATTTTCGTTGATCCATAGCCAACCTGATATCTTCAGTGACACGCAATAGTGCTGTCTCAGTTGAGGGGATGTGAGAGCGGTGGAGTCGTTTCCATCACTATTTTTAGGGAAGAGAGAAGTTCCTACTGTTGATACAAACCAGCTTGTTTGTTCTCCTATTTATGAAATTCAACTTCTGAAGGTCATCAATCAAATAAGTTTAAATGCAAAGGGTGCTGACTCTATTCCAATGCGCTTTATTAAAGATACCCTTTTCATTACAACAAATCTGTTTGTTGGAACACCCCTCAAGAAGACTCAAAATACTTTATCAGTAATCAATTGATTCCAATTTATTTTAGTGTTCTGAGTGCTTAGTATTGGAACTATTGAATTAGAGTCTAAAATCAAACAATTTTCTCAATATATTCCAGTCCGGGCTACCTTCTAATCATATTTCTATCATGGCACTTATTAAAACTCCTGCAACTTCTTCTACGTTTCTATACATAATCTGTTTTCCTCCTTCTTGGCCCATTCCGTATTTTCGTCTCCCCTTCTTTCCTATGTTCTTTCTTAGAAAGTTCGTTATTCACCAATTCCTTACGAATAACAACACCTTTTGGACACGATTAACATTCCTCCAATTATGTTGCTGTTCGTCAATCTAACCCATTCCATAAGCGTTGAGCCCTTAGAATAGGTATAAAATCCACGCAGTACATGAACTCTATAATAATTCAACATTTTTGAATCGTGAAAAGCACTGTTCAGCAATGGAGCCCTAAATTCGTTTGAAATCTTAATCTAGTACAATCTGTTCATGCTTGAGATGACAGTGCTTCCGTTTTAAATGGAACAATGGGAGAGTACTACAACAGTAGTGTAGTGGTACAGCAGGTTCTCTAATGATGAGGGATGAAAATAAACATAAATATGAGTCTGAAACAACGGCAAAATAATGACCTTGAATAGAGAGGATATGACAGGGACATGCAACTTGCACGAGCCTCCTCTCACTAATGAGACTACTCTCTACTGTTTACTTGTCTCTCTCTCATCAACAGCCGTCATACGCCTCTGTTCTTGCGCCAGTGTTTGAGAGCGGGTGGCGAGTATCCCTCCATCCTGTTCTTCCTCACAATGAGAGCCAAGCTTCGAGCTGTGGGGAAATAACTCAGACACAAATTGAACAGCTGAAAGATAAAAGCGAATGCCTGCATTCTACAGGAATATAATTCCGACTCGAAACTCTTTCCAGAAAGTCTCCTATGAGAAAAACTGAAATTCAAATAAACGCTATACTTAAAAGAGTTTTTTCCATTTTCCCATATAGTGGAGAGGGTTTTATAATCAGAGAGTGAATATCATGGGTATCCCGCTAGCTAACATATTAATTATTTATGGAAAAATTGAACCACTTGCAAATCAAATTACGAAACTATCATCAATAACCCTGAACGGCATTTTAGACTATAGACTATAGAATCACTTTATGTAACCAATATTGGATCCTGTGCTTCATCCAGTAAGGGCTTATTGCGAGCGGAATATTTCAAACAGAGAAATCAGATCAGACGAAATTAAGTCAGCTGTTCTGTGTACAATATTTTGGTTGAATTTTAATTGGGGCATTATAGTCTGTTCAGCGAGCCTACGGAATGAAGTAAACAAACTTTGCATGTGTGTGAGTGAGGAATTCCGAGAATTGTACTGGCATCGGTCGGTCGGCCTATTCACATTCGTTGCCAACTCCTGTTCATTCAACAGCTGATGTCGCACTTCCAGTTTGTGAAATAAATAAATTATCATTGCATTATTTCAAGAACATATTAGATTTCAAATTCAGTTATCAAGTCAGTATTTTCATTTCAAATGTATAGGTAAAAATAATTCAATCGACAAATTTATGAACAATTCTAATAATAGTGATACCACTGATTGCTGAATGTTTGGATACATTACCTAAGCATTGAAAATAAGAAAATAGCCATCTCATTCATATAATTCATTATTCTCATGTGTCTATTTCCATTTACAATAAATAATAAGTATTATCCAAGTAGGTGTTTGAAAATGATTATTGAAAGTCGTTTTCAATGGGTAGGCCTGTTACCTGTTCGATGCGTTTCGAAAACTAGGCTATGTGTGAATCGGGCTTTGTTGAGTTTCGGCTTGCACGCACACACATGTTTTTTTACTCCACCCCGTAGTCTCGCTGAACAGACTATAGTTTGGTTTAATGACCTCTCAATAACTTATCTGGAAAACTTTCATGAATAAGTGCAATTTAGTATCATAACCACGATACCACAATGAAGCATCTTTACAGAAACGAAATTTATTAATTTACATTGAACATATTTTTTGACTCAGCGCATGAAATTCTTATCTGATGTGAGTAGAACTTGGACCAAATACAGCTATTTTCACGCCTTACGATCGGACTCTAATCGACTCAACAGATCAACAGTGGACTTCAGTCACTCAACGGAGTCCACTTACCCATTTTATTCCATTCAAGAAACCAATTGTGTCAGTGGCGGATCTACAGGCGGGGAGGGGCTTTCGGGCTCAAGCCCCTCCAAAACCACCAATTTTTTTATAAGAATGTAATTTTTTTACCAATAAGTCAGTTTGAAGCTTGTAAAATATTCATTAGCAAGAATTACCTTACTCCACTACCAAGTCTTCAATTGTTAACGTTTCCGTTAACGTTTCAATACTGTATAATGTCTTAGTTACATTTACATTGCCTGCAACCAATCAACTCAAAGTGTTTTGATTTTTGTGCCCTTTCGGTTTATTTAGTTTGATTGCAACGATATGCGCACTAGCGAGGGCGCGCACACAGTTACTAGCAATAAAGGCAATGACAGTATTGATTCTCGGACCATGACTTCAAGTCTCCAAACAAAACTTCTCTGGCCTAATCATTATCTATCCATCTTTCGCCAGTAAGTAGACTACTATGTACGAGTAACATTAGATGTACGATATAATAGAAAATAATCAATCCTGTCTTTTCATCTGTCTTTTATAACTTTAACGTACTGTATTTTATTAGCAAATTGGTAAACAAAACATCATGAAAATTTTTAATGTGAAACACACGTTTTTAATCCATAAAATAGCGTTAAACTACTATTTTGATCGCCTCATTAAAAGTCCTTTCACAAAATTTCCTTTTCCCCACAAAATAAAATCTTAGTTTTGCCACTGCATTGTGTTGAGCCAAGATTATTCTTTGATGTTACTAGCCAAGAGCCAAGAATGCTGTATCGACTCAATTCTCTCTTATCACCTTAAGCTGATTAGGCCAACAATCTAAACATCTCCGTCTGACTCGATTCAAAATAAAATTCAGACTATCAGAACTTTGCCAAATTTGTTGATTCTCTTCTAAGCTTGTGCTTATATCGTCTACTTCAGTATCATTTGGATCGCATTACTCAGATTTCTCGGTAAATTAAGGCAAGACAATAGTAGAGCATTTGCAATACCATTCAGGGCGAAATGTAATGCATTCTGTATAATAGTATCTTGGATCGTTATTCTTGCACTGGATAGATAAGTTCAGCTTATTGGTTATTCGATCCGTAGTCTGTTTACTTTACAGAAATATTACTGCTTGTAGTATGGACTAACTAGTAGTCAGACTCTATTAAATTTATCTTTGCTTATAGTATGTTAGAACAGTGTGTCTATAAGTTAGAACTTGTTAGCTATGTACTGAACTATAATAGTGACTTTCTAACAACTGTACAGAATCGAACTGTTTAAAGTTTAATAATTTCGAATGAATCTGAATGTATGCGATTGAGGAAGACACAAAACTTGATAGCTACATATCTGATACAAAGATTAGTTTGTAAAGTACTTTAGTAACAAATAATGTTTATCACGTTTGATTCATCCCCAATAAACTTTTTGAGTATAATATAGAATCTAGCATCTAGTAACTACAATGAGATAGCTCAATAGAAAATAATTGAGTAGAAATTGATATTTATAACTTTTTGTTCTTTTTTTTGTAGATTACGTCTTGGAGACTCCAGTTAAGGAGTATAAGACAAGTACTGATATAGCTCCTGATGAATACAACCTTCTTGAATCAGTACATCATTTCATTTGTAATACCCATATTAATTATAAAACCCATTACTCATTACACCAATAATTTAGAACTTTCTATATTTAAATCCACAACAATAAACTCTAAACTTGTACGGTTTTCTGAACAGTTACTACTTATTGGAACTTTTGAAGCTCAATGAAATATAATTTTATCTTTCATCTAAAACTAGCTCATTTACTCAATAGAACATGGAGGGGAAATTTTTAACTCAGCTGATAACCAGTCAAATAATGGTTCTTATTATTACGTGTATTACAAATTCGAATTTTCACTTACAAAATAAAAGAATGTGAGATTATTTATTAGCTATTGAATATTCATTTCACAGTACATCAGGCCCAGTTGTAAAAAATTGAGCAATAAATTGAGACGTCAATGTCTAGTCAATTAATTGACCATTAATACTAGGCTGTCTCTAGGCTGACGCTGACAGTCTTTTTTGGAAACGATCAATGGTTTTTTGCAGTTTGTTAGAGTACATATTAAAGGACGAGCGTGCTTAGAAAGGTTGAGGTAAAACGTTTGGTGATGTGGATACAAATTGAACGTAACTTTTGAAGAGAGGTGAAGGAGATGGTCCATGGCCCTTACGACAATTGAGGCTCCCTCGGATTCAATTTCCGGAATAGGTCGAGCGAGCTGAAGACGTCAGGTGCCCCTTTGGTGAGATGAATGGGGGTTCATGATGGTGAAGGAGGAAGGAGAGCCTGAACAGGAACACTAGCTCCTGCGGGACGTCTTCAGGTAAATTGGTGCGGCTCAAACCGCAGGGAATTCCCTACCGTTGTCGCTCGGCCAGAACGCAGCAGAACTGGGCTCACGTGCCTCCAAGTTTACTCATGGCGGCACACATCAGGAAAAAGGATACTACAGACCCTTCTTATCCACGTCGCACAGTTTGTTCTTACAATCTCTTATTCAAAGAGCAACCAACATAGTAGTAACTACAAACTATTTTAGGGGAAGACCGGTAAAACGTAACGTATGGTGCTGCACTGCTCAGAATCCAAATCACAGGCAACTTTTTGATGTTCCATAGAAATGAGATGAAATTTCTTAGAAAAATTGTGATTTTCATTCCAAATGAGATAAGTCAATTTAAATTCAGTGGATATGGGTATTTTCAATACTGCTAAGTCTGTAATATTTTTCTATTCTATATAATATTAGAATGTTTCAAGATTTAAGGGGTACTAAAAAACTTTTTCCCTCTATAACTTATTAATTTTTGAAAATTCTCTTAAAATACTTTTAGAAATTAAAGCTTCTAAAGGGATTAACAATTCAAGCTTGCCACTTAAACTCTATGCAACTTAAATCACAAATTTGACATTTTACAGAGTTTTGTAGCAAATATTCTGGCATTTCGGGAACGGTCTCCTTTATTCAGATTTTAGAGTGTTGGCATTGAATTACTTAATAAATAATTATTCCTAGATTTTATTTTTAATGTGTAGCAACAATATATATAGGATTAGCAAAACAGGAATGAATTTTAAAATTTGATTTTTCTCAAACTACCTACAATTAATAGATAGAAATATAACTCCATCGCCTCAAAAAATTTAAATTTCATTTGAAACTCTCACCAGCCATAGTAGCTCTTCTAATCATTATCATATTGGAGCTGCTGTTTGTCTGATTTTGTTTGAATTTAGCAATTACATGAAATATTCTTAAAACGAATATGGCTCCATGTGAAGAAGATGTATTAGAGCTCGCTATGTATTTGATTGAGAGATCCATGTTTATCTCTAAATGAAAATGTGGATCTCTGTGGGTTTAAATACACAAAATAAAAAATGTTTTTGCTGTTTCGTCGCAGTTTGAAACTTTAATCAAACAACAGCGCTAACGCTGGCTGATTAAATTATTGGGTAAAATGATTACCGCCTATGAGAATGTTTGAATTATGTTTTCATCTTTTATAGTTTGAAGAAATAAATCATTGAAATATGTTTTTTCTGAATAGCCCTGTTTAAGATCATGACAATAATTAAATATGATCTATCAAGTGAACAATTTATCATATTGTAATCTTGTATGAATGAAACCTTTATTTAGGCCCAAATAGATTTTGACAAGTCCTAATAAGGGATCTTATAAACATAAATAACTAAATCGATGTAAATTAAATTAGTTCAGTTGAAATAAGACGTAAAAATACATTGATAAAGATGAATTTCATTAATTTATACGTTTTTAAGATAACACTAATTTTTCCTTTTGTTTCTTGAAATCTGATAGTAAATAAGGCTGGAAGAGTTATTACCACCTGTATATTCATCTTAAATTATTATTCATTGTTTTATTTGGGTCTTTTACAACCACATGCTGAAATCAGAAACTCTCAGCAATATTACAGCTATAAATTTAATCATGATGGATACTAGGAATAGATACTCGTAATTTCTCCATTCTTATCTTGCAGCACATCGATCACAAGTCGCTAGGTGAATTGACAAGAGAACAGTAGAAAAAAAAGTATGTGTTGAAGTGTGAGTGGAAGAGAGGTCAACCAAATTGTCATCGTGATGGCCGACTGCAACTCTCCAGGATTGAATTTTGGACGTAAGAGACATGTTCTTGATCTCCTGGGACTACTTCAGGTGGATTGAGCTCGAATTTACTGGGCTGAAAGTCGTCAACAGAAGAGTTCTCTCACATTTCCAGCAATTTCAAATAGTGTGGTATATCTGAGAATTTGTCTTGAAGAAGTTGAATTATTCGGTCTTGAAGATAGATCTTTATTCAGTTCAAGGATGTAGAAATCGAGGTGAAAAGTTATCAGGAAATCACTACAATTATTTTGAACCGATAAATTTCCAACGAAAATTCAGGTAACCATTCTCACAGAGTAGAATCGACTGTAATACCATGAAAGAATTCAACTATCTATATGTATTTACATGTGTGATTATTATAATTATTATTAATATTATATTATAATTATTATTATCTATATAATTCACAATAAATTAATATTCATAAAGGTTAGTATATTCATAAATAAATATACTATTAAGGGATATGAAATTTCAATTTATAAGATTAAAATTATATATTTTTATTATTAAAATAGTTAAAAAATATACATATATTGTATTACTTTTAAAATATAAGTATATGAATAAATAAATGAACTATGATTCTTGGATAGAATGTCAACGAACAGGTGCACAAAAATAATATAGATTCATGAGTAAATTGCATTAACGTGGAACATTGAATTAATCAATGATGATAGATATTTATTTGGTTTAAAAATTTAGATTATAATAGTAATTTATTATAAGGAAATCACTACAATTCTTAACCAATCAATGCTCAAAATAATTCTAGGCAATGATTCTCACAAAGTCTGATACGACTCAAATACCTGAAGAAAATCAAACTACTGACAACAGTTTATTTATAAATAAATAAGCTATAGTATTCTCTACCAAATGACAATGAACAGATTCTGAAGGGTACATCAATAAATATAATTCAATTGAATTTTGAGTGGAAAATTTCAGTGACTGCTCAAAATCCAGAGCTTTATTGAATAGAAATTGACTCGATTGGATGGGAATCTTTTCATTTCCAGTTTATAAACATCATAAATAAGATGACATCCGTTACCCTTCTACTTTGGTGAAAAAAGTTTTGAATAGGCTACTCAATCGATAATAATTATATCGTCAGAAGTCATAAATTGCCTGATTATTGATTTGCGCTATCCACATCCACACTCATCTTCCACTTACAATGCGTTATTTTCATTCGAAGGCTACGGGTACATGTTTATTTTCATACGAGTACATAGCAAGAATGGGAACAACACTTTCAAGCACTGTCTTCAGAAATAAACACACTGCCCTTGATTATTAAACTATAAATTCTTGAATTAGTCAAAAGGGAATTTATAATCATTTTTGAGCAACTGTAACATTGACAGTATAATTTTGATGGACTGGCTGCAAAACAATATCGTCTACATGTCTGCCGAGTGCTGAAGCAAGGGTTGACCGAGTTTTAGCTGCCCTTTTCCTAGAGCACGGAAGAGAAACGCACTTGAACACTGACTGGCAGCCCTTAGTGCATTGTGAGTGACTCCCTTAGACTCTCACCACCAACCAGTTCTTCCCACTAATGAGGCTCTTTTCTTTTGCCTTTCCTCAATCTCAACATCCTTTTTCTTCTCCCTTCCTCTTATTCGCTTTCCTCTCATCATGACACTGTCTGTCACGGAGTCTCTCGAGTACCCTCCAGCGTTCTTTCTCTCTGTATAAACGTCCAAACTCTTGCTTTGTTCTCGTTTTCAAAAGCCAGCGATGAGGATCACACAGCACAAATGAACTGAGAAAATCTCAATTGAACTCCCAATAGGAACGCTGTTTATCATAACACATTCTTCATTTTTTCAAATCAGCTGTAGCATTACAATATGGAGGATTTAGTTTCTCTCGACTGTCACATCCATCGTTTTTGAATTGCAGGTAATGAATAATTATTTTAGCTCAAGACTTCAGAATTCTTCAGATTATTCTTTACGATCAGACTTCTTGGATTCCATCAAATGAATTGGAAAGTTTCATGCTGAGTTGAACCAACCAAGATTAACTCGGTTGATCTTGATTTTTTGTTTCACCAAATCTAGATCCAAATGATCTTCACCATACTATACTCTGTTCACGCAAACGAGAGACAAACCAAAACAAACGTTTGCGATTGTGTGAGTGAAAAAGTGAGGACTTATGTCAGCTGTAGATCGATCGATTAATTTCTACAAGTTCACACTGAGTTCAGTATCACATTCGCTGTCACAGTTACCGGTTCACTTATATATTGCACGTTAATTGTATTTTTGTAGTTAATTGTAAGCCAGGTCGTGTTTACATCGTCTTCCCTTACCGTGAACGGAGTAGAGTGAAATATTCCGGAGTATTCTGTTGCACCAATCAAGATTATCTATTTAATTTGGGGAAATAATCAGCTGTGCCCTGATAAATCTCTATATATAAAAGGATGATACCCTGACTCACTCATCAACGCAGAGCCAAAACTACTAGGCCTATGAACTTGAAATTTCGTATGAACAATCCTTATAGGATTTCACCGTGCAATAAGAAAGGATTTTTCAAAATTCGCAATTTTAGGGGTATTTTTAGGGGGTTAAAGTTTTGCCTATGCAAAGCATGGGTACATGGCTAGCTATCTTACTGGGATCTTTTAATCATATGGAAAATTATTTGAAATTTTTCGATCTGCTGTACACGCTGTTTCGATGGACAAGCTGTTTGTGTGTTTTGCAAATCATCATTCACCTAACCTACTGAACTTGCCGGCCAAACAGCTTAAAGGAACAGCTGATAGAAGTCAACAGTATTTAATCATACGGCAGGCCCCTTAGCGGCGTTATTTACGCTGTCTGGAACGCAAAAACTTTGCACGTAGGATACCGGGCAGTCGGAGCCTTGCAGTATGTAGGAAACAGACTGGGTATGATGAAATGTATTTATGCCGGGTTGATGACATCTGTTAACCAATGCAGCTAGAAATTTGAAATGTATTCTCAGTAGGAGGTGGCGAATAATAAAATAAAAAACCTAGCTTCTACCCTAATAGTCGTGGAAGGTTTAAATTTGAATTTTCATTGAGAGGTGGTGAGTAAGGTCTTACTGTGTAAGAAAACAACGAAGGAGGCCTCTCTGATCAGCTGGAAGAGCCCTAGGACTAACTTCTTCCTAATAGTCCTAGAAGGTTGAAATTTGAAATGTAACCTCAGTGGGAGGTGACAAATAATAAAATCGAGATTTTTTTATGCGAACGCAGCAACGCGCGTCGGGTCAGCTAGTTTTATATAAAATCGATAGAGTTGTATTTAGTCAGCTAGTTTGTACCAACCATGATCTAGTCTGAGCCTGGATCACCATTGTTTATTTCGGGTGTTCGTTTCAGGAAATCTAGATCAACAACATTTTGGATTGGGATCCCAGATCATGATACAGCCATGGCTGCTCTGTTGTACCAACCACGATTATGTACTTGATCTTAAAAAATAAACAGATGAACCAGATCACAGTTGATATCACGACATATTTGGGTGGAGTTGGAGGTTAGGGAGTGGAATTCGGAAAGTTGTTCAATGTGGTTCGTATACACCGTGTGGTTGTACCAGCCTAATACATTTGTAATGTTAGCTGGTACGTTGTGGGATAAGAACCATGGATGAAACGATGCCTCATTTCTAGATAAGAATGATAACATCAGTGTGTTTATAATTATTGGAATAATTGGCTCTGGACATCATGGGATGTATATTTTGTGTTATTCTACTGCATTGACTATCACTTTAGATAGGTAATGGATTTTTTCTTCATACAATTAAAAACATAATAAATACAAATTAATTGCGGTCCCCCTTGTTCATGCCCTCTGAAATCGGCAATTATTGACTAGTGAAGGGCTAGGAGCACGGGAAATCTCGCGTGAAATGTCAGCAAATCCTATTTGACACCCCCTCTCAAACTTTTTAGTTGGGACCGCTCCTGTGTACAAACTCATCATTTAAATACAATTGAGTTATCAATATTCATTTAAAAATAAACAAAGTAATAATCTACCTGGAGAGAATTTCTTAAATTGAAATATATCGGTTGATATTTCAATACACTGCTACTGAAAACAAGGGAGCATTACCTTTTTTCAATTCAGTTCTATTTGGTAGAGAAGATATTTTATGTTGCTCTGGAGGTTTGAATCTCTACTTCATCTCTTAAAACATCTTCCTTAAACATTAATTAAATTGGAAATTTGTGGGTTAGAAAGTTACTGGATTTGAATTGGGTGAACTAAGAAGAAAGGTTTCGAAGCTCAGTTCTTTACAAGGAACTGAGAACTACGAACAATGATGAGCTTTATTGAATTGTGATGATGTTTCATTAAGGAGCTTGATTGAGAATCATGGATGTGAATAGTACAACTCTCAATACTATACAATAATTTCGATCAGCAGCTCCATATAGTTTTTCAAACAAGAACAGTCTGGAATAATAATTATGATGTCAATAATGATTAGAATGGTATTGTATACTAAGAAAATTTGTCAGTGTTGAATTATCAAATATTACTTTATCATTTCAGCCAAAATTAATCTGAAAGTCTAAATAGAGATACGTTGTCGTTACTGTAATGAATATTGTTTATAAATTAATAGTTCTCAGGTGAATAGCAGGGCCCGGGATAATGGTTTGACTGTCTCAGCCTGACTACGGGCCTGAGAAATATTCAGTTGTGGCAGCTAAATATTGAATTGGATGACTAAGTGAAGGGAAGCTTGGAATTCGCTACATCCATCGATAAATCTCAACACCAGCACAACTTCTTTAAATGTAATTCATTATCAAATTCTTCGAGACAAGTCAACCTCATCAGTTGTTTTACAAGATTTACAAAATTAAATTGATATGTATATTTTTATGCTTATCCAAAACATTACATTAAAGAATATCTGCATTCAATACTGTCCCATTAATCATTTTGAGGATCTCTTGCCACTGTTGACGATTATGGGTCATTGAGTGAGGCTATAACCCAACAAGCAGGGGCCAAGGCACTCCATCACTCTCCCACGGAAAACTTAGGAAGGATTCGTGCCGCATTTGCAGAAAGATCGATTTAGAGGGTAACTCCGGTCAGCTGTAGTCTTTACGCGTTTTACGATCTGGATCTGCTACCGATTGCCCATAAAATACAACGCGAATACACCAAACAGGGCACGTCGACTTACAAATATCTCCTTCCCACCCTATTTGCCATGCTTTTTCGATTTCTACACTTCCCTGCCAATTTGCATAAATACATAAATTCTTGTTCCTCTTCTGTGCAGAACATTTTACATAAGACATGACTTTCCTCCAAATGTTTTGTTTATGAGAACGTTGATAGTAGTTTGTGTGTCTGTACTCGTCTTCCACATATAGAATGACAGAAAAAACGGAGAAGTTGTGAAAGATTTGCTCTTGAAGGTACGGGTGATGGAGGGTACGGATTGTAGGGTTGGTTATCAAGAGAAATAGGAAATAACCTCAATAATGAATATCACAATACATGGAGTAATACTATCAAAAAATCAACGAAATCACAAGATAGAATTGAAATCCACGTAATGTCGTTTGAAGATCTAGATACCTTAATTTTGAATAACCTTTATCAGTAGTAGGCTACTAAATGAAGAGGCGGAAACGGAAATACGAGGTTTGGGTTACATATATAATATCTCACTGATATTTTTATCCTTCATATTCAGTATTCACGTCCAATTACGAAATTTATCATAAGATTCACAGCTTCCTGTTATTTAAAGTTGATTTTTCTCCCGTTTCTCATGCTGGTATCGATTTGAAACTCATAATGATGAAAGTAGATGGATTCATTCTTCTCTCCAAATCAGCTATATGAAGAGAGTACAGCTTCTTTTAACATTTCACTCCATTGTTCGTTCATCAGTAGGCTTATCTCATCATTGTACTTTCGAGTAATTTCATCGTGAGATTTATGATCAAAGAAAAGCTACTGTCATCTTAAGATGACAATTTTCTTCTTGGAAGCATTCAATCCGCGGAAACTTTTGAAATTCCATTTCAGCTACGGATGGCAAAACTTCGCGCAACTCTAAGTAGGTTATGGTGATGAGAAAACTCGTAGCCTTTTGTTTATCTATAGTCATTCTTCTACACAACGAATTGAATCAGCTAGAACGCGGCAAGATTCTTGTATTGAGATGGAAGAGGGTCTGCTGTTTACGTAGTCAAATTTGGGTTACCCTTTGGCTCTAAAGTGGACTCTGTTGCAGATAAACAATTTTATACTTTATTAGGACATGGGCTACACTTTTCGATTCGCTTTTGGCTATGCGCTCAACTTTGACAAATCTCTTGCTTTGCAGGTCCCACTCCACTTTCTACAGATTCGTCCATTTATCTTTCCCCTTCCTCAGACTATAGAATCTGGCGAGTGTCCGTCCAGATTCAATTACCTGCCGGCCTGCTTCATCTCACCTGTCCTCTACCTTTCCGAGACACCTGCGTTTCTAAGCTCGATATTGAAAATTCGTTTCTCCGCTTTCCCAGAACTGTCAGACACTGGACCCATCGTACGCCGCTCGTTCACTCAGATCTGCATAGATCCAATTTAGACTTTGACTCGACTTAAACAGCAGCTGCTCACTATTCTGTCACCGTCTTCAAATCTTCTGTCCTCTAACTTCACCCTTTTTCTCTTCATTGAAACAAGCTGAAAACATATTTAAGACTTGACTGGAACTGACGATCTCATTTCTTAGAAATACTTTATTGATATGATTCTGAGAACTAATCATAATATGATTATCACTATCACTATATAAAATAAATATGTTCCATGTATCAGTATCACGCTGGATTCATGGCGAGACGACATTGCAAATAATTACGCCTCGGAATCTTGATCATAAAATGGTAAAAAGTTAATGAAATCTGGGTGAAGTTAGTACACAGCATTTGCATGAGTATGTTGGAGAACTTTTAATCATGAACTAAAAATGCTCAATGCTGGCTGAAATTAGCATTAACTACTATCGTCTCATAAATTCAAAATTCCTCAATCATAATTTTTTTCATGTTGAAATATCCGTTACTTGAATACCGTTATCATACCAGCACTATTCAGACCTAATTGAGTGGGAGCATATTATGGAGTTTTATTAAAGGCTACCTGATCACCATCCAATTCAAATTTGAACAGAAATAGGAACAAGTAGTGCTTGGGAACCCTTCAATATTACTTTCAACTAATGAGGAGAACGTGTTTCTATCACTTTGTTTTAACGATCAAATGCTTGTTTTTCTGAATTATTGACTTTGAACTTTCCTATGGCTCCTTTCGGCATCATTATCATAAACCTTGTCAGTGAGTCGTTGATTATATTGTGATTAGTAATATATGCGTAATATTTTATTATAGAACATTTTAGCTGAGGTATGAGTAGGTAAGTAATGGCTACAATAGTCATTGCAATTTTTTTTTTTGTATTCACACAATGATTTCTAGATAACCCAACCATAATTAGTATTTTCATGTTGATTGAATTGAATGTGATGTATTAATTATAAATCAAATAGTTCCATTCTTATTAAATACGATTCTTGGACCCAGTTATTATTCATCTTATTTCATTATTCGAATCCAGTCTACTGAAGGGCTTGACAGTAGCTTCACAGCATAATCAAATCAATCAGAACCTGTATTTGCTTTCGCTGAATAATGGAGTTGGCTGAACTCCATTACAGCGAATGACCTTAAGGCGTAGCATGCAGCATTGTCATAATGGAGTAGGTTAGTGAGCGCTTAGTTCAATGTGACTAAGTTGGGATGATGAGGATAGAGTTGGAATGTTGGAGCATGAGATGGTAAGTGGGAAATGGAGAAAGGATAGGACAGGATATACAGAAAAGGAAAGTCATCGATCAATCCGTTTGGGCTCGTTTGACAGGAGTACATGGGAAGAGTCTCACGACGCTAGCGGAAGCAAACATTCTGATAGAATATTTCCACTCGTATGATCCATATTTATACGTAGAAAGCGACTAGGCCTCTCGCCTCAACATGATTACGAACTTTGATCAAATGGGATTGTGTGCTTTTGAAAATAACCTTCAAATCAATGCGCTCAGTTAACATCTTAGTTTAAATAATGACTCATCCACATAATACTCTATCACATTCTCATCGACCATAACATCGCTTGACTATTATTAAACAAGACATTTCAATTAAAAGTGTGATAATACCATCAAATAGGAATTCGACACACTTTATCATCTGTTAATAGGATATTTCATAAGTAATTCATAAGTTTGGCCAAATATTTCAAGTGGAGTATGTTTTATTGATTGAGTAAGAATGAATACGAAAAATTAGAAGTTTAAATTCGTTTGGAGGTATTTAGGTCATCAAACTATTGAAAACAATCGATTTATCAATAGCCAGGTAACTATTTTGACTGATGATCAGTATTTGAAACAAAAAGGGATTTAAAGTATTCATATTTGTCTCCAGCTTCTCAAAAGTCTGGTCGATAAAGCTGGTCAGACGAATACCATCTTTGAAATACATAACTAATTTATAATGCTTCCAAACCATCACTATCACATTGATTTATGGAGTCAATGCGTCGTCTCATATCACTCCTGACGGCATAAGAAACTGACGAGAAATCAACTATCTATTATGATTGTCATTGTATGTTCATTAAGGAGACTTCTGGCAATGGACCTTATAGTGAGTCTCGATTATGCTATCTGGAATTGTTAAAATGTTACTTTTTCACCTAGATAGATGATTTGCGTTGCATTGAAATTGTTTTCTGATAATTGATCAATTCATAATGATACTGTAAGTTATTAATTCGATTCATACATATTATTTCCAAAGCATTTGATGATTCTCATAAATTTCCAACGTTTGAATGTACAATTTGTTCCAGTATCTCATCAATTTAATCAGCAAATTGACAGAGCTTGCCTGTGAATTCTGAAGAAGGGCTCTTGTTCTTGCAGAGAACTTTGGAGAGTAATTCCATCGGAATATTTGCATTCGCCTCCATAATTGTTGAGTGGGGAGGCTTCTCTGTGTACTTGACGCATCTATTCGACAAAATACTATGATTCCGGCTATATTTACTTTTGATTCCTTACCTTTGCATTAGCATTGTTGATAATTGAAAGGGGAATAACAACCTGCTTGAATGTTTAAAGTGGAAACAGAAGTTGTAACTGTTTCCAAGTAATTGATACTGACAGTTTCAGAATTACAACCAGTCGCCTCGATTCCAGCCTACTTTGAGCACTCATCTTTGTCTTTCATGTCGCATCAACTCTTTTCTCGCTTCAACTCGCTTTTATTTCATTTTCGCGTGGGATTCGACCGGGTGAGAAAGGAGCCAGTTAAGAACGGCTCGTTGGAATGTAGGCGCCCGCATAAAACGCACCAAATTAATCTCAACTCGTCGACGCTTCTGCGACTGAATTATTCCAGATTTCGTCGCGCTCAAATTGATTGCAGTAGTTGTCGTCGGAAACCTGCTGACCGGAAACGTACAGATAGACCCTTCAAATACAACTTCTTAATTAGAAGTATGTTTATCAGTGGAAGAGTCTTAGTAGAATGAATAGTTAGTTGATAATATCATGAAAGTACGGGGAGGAACCGTGTAAAAATAATAGGGGCATTAATCGTGTAAGGAGATTTCACCTGATAACATTACACTTCATGGTTGTAATTAGGTTATCTGAAGAATGAAATTGAGACTTTTGGAACAACAAAACTTTTGGAAACGATCACAATGAAATTATATAAATTAGAAATAAAGCCAGAATAGCAAGTGCTAGTAAGTAGATTCGAATTGTTACTGATTAGAGTCCAATCAGTCGGAAGGGAAGAGAGCGACCAAGAAGATAATGGAGAAATGAGGTTGATGAGGCTATAGAAGTAAGAAATTTGAGGGATGGTGAATGTGAGGACCGGCCGAGATGGAAAACTCGACTGAAAGAAGAAATGCAGTGAGACACTGTAGAATCCTAGACATATTTATATATATAGACATGAAACACATACACACACATGTGCAGCTTAAGAAGTGTAATATTACAAATTAAAAGAACCTATATTTATGTAAATAACTTGAAAAGATTTATCACCTCCTAATTCTAACGCCCACTTATACAAATTGTAAAATATTTCAAATTTGCTGCGAAGTCAACTTTTGAGAACTTTCAAATAATTTTGTATTGTACCAATTTCCACTTTGATATTTAATGTCTAATATATTTATAATCATAATTAATTCTGTTGAAATTAATTACATATAAACTACTAAATTTGTAAAAGACAAAATAGAATATTCATCTTGGTCTCCCTTCAAACCCCCAGATGATAAACTGATTTATTGATTTTAGAAAAACAATTGAAATCAAACATTTAAACTTGTGAGTTAAATTTTGATCTTCATGATGGAAAGGTCAAAATGTGATAACTGAGTTTCGTATATTCAGAAAACTTTAATGAAATGAATTTGAGATTTCAATTTTGTTACTTTCTTCTTAAATATTATTTGAATTAACGTCGGGAGTGTGAAATTATCTGATTGATAAATTACTCATTCAGAGAAAAATAAATGAAAGAATCCATTTGATGAAAATCTCCCAACAATGAAAATCTTCCATGGGAAAGATGAGTATTCTTTCTAGTTTTTAAATAATTATCTAGCCTTTCTATTAATTTCTGTTTTATAAAAAAAGAAGATACATCCAATTTCATTAAAAAATATTCATTAATATCATCAAGAAGAAAATATTTTTGCTTATACCAGTTCATTGAATTTATAATATATTTCATGTCAAGAAAAAACAAACAAAATTGTAGCAGTTTCTTTGGAAAGCAAGTTTCTCCATTTATTTGGCTAAAACTCAATCAATACTCGAAAAAGGACAATTTTTTGGAGCCGATGTCTTGAAATTAGGTTAAGAGTAGGAAGTCCGTTCCAAGGAAATTTCCATAAAAAAACGGAACGCAGCAGAAGGAAGTCATATTTTGGATTGGGAATATTGTGAAAGCATATTCATGTTTGGAAAAAGTTTTATTGATTCTCAGAAATTTGTAAACTATGTAGCTGTAAACTCAATGAGCGGAAAAATGTTACATTATTTGATGAAGATGTGATGGTATCTATATTCCTTAGACAATAGACATAATTTTTCAACAGCAGAAATTAATCTAGATAATTAATCGAAGATCAAGTTAACAATTTATCAAGTACTATACTATAGGCTTGGCAATAATGACTCTTTTCAATGAGTCGTTCGATCGCCCACACTCTTATAAGTGAGTCATTCATTTGAACTAGTTCAAAAATGAGTCATCAGCAATGCTCGTGCTCATTCACTACCATAGCTTGCTCAGCGCTCACTCGCTCACTCGCTCACTTAGCACTCATACATACACAACAATAAACAGCCTTGTCGTATTTCTGGCGCCTCAATATAACCAATTCTCAGAATCTGAGTCATCAGTTTAATATTCCAGAGCACAGAGCTTAGTCAATGAGCTTTCTGAGCCAGCTGTTGTTGCAGTTAGTTCACTTCACAGTTGAAAATGCTCATGGAGTGGAGAGGTGAGTGCTCTTGTCTAGCAGAGCCTAAAGCAGGCCGCTGCACTGCTCTGCTAATTCAAAGAGCGCTCACTAGATGGTTTGTTGACTGTATTCGGTGAAAACAAGCGCAGCTCAAAAATGAACTAACTACTTTCTGAATTTGAACTACTAGTTCGTAGTTCATTTTGAAGAGTCAGTTACTTTGAACGACTCGCTCAATCTGGTCACTCACTACTATACTGTCATACTGTGGTGAAAGTGATAATCAACTGTCTGGAATGAGAAGAGGGCTTCAGGAAGAAGACTGTTTCTAGCTTGAATCTGGATTTGTGGACTGAGAACTGAGTAGGCCTATATCTTTTGTGGGCTTCATCGTATTGAATTAAACGCTTGGAAAAACCAAGCTCATGTGTATGAGTATAATGCATGTTATTGGAACAGACTTAGCGCTACAATATTATGTTTGATATACAAAGCAGACAGACATTCAGACACACAATCAGAGACAGCCATTTTATATGCACATAGCCTACATCAGGAGTCATGACCCTATTGTTTTCTATAAATATACTCTTAGTATGGCTTATTCAGAACTTAAAAAAAATCGTTTATTGTTAATTGACAAAAGTTTGTTAAAAGCTTGTGATTTGAAAAAACAAATTAATTTGATGCCAGCCAGCATGGACGAGTGATTACTGGCTATGAGGGTGTTCTCATTCGTTAAACAACACTGATAAAGCTCTACTCATAGCTCATGAATAATTCTAAGAAGGCAGAAAATATGACTCATAAAATATTCCGAAAGCAGGAAACTCGTGCTTCCATCATGAAAATTATTATCACTTGCATTTCAATTTCTAGTTTTAATGATCAATCTCCTCCAGTTCAAATTTGCATATTGAAACTTAATTCCCTTCCCATTAAAACTGCACAGGTTGGAATAATTTTTGCAATTTCGCCCAGTTCTGGGAAATTGAGAAATTCCATCATTGAAGTCAAGAATCTTTTAATGACTCTTCGAGATGATCATTTCTATCTTCCTGGTGTGTAATGTGGAATAATTGAAATCGTCAACAACGGTAGAAATGATGGATGAACGGGTGCAGGAGGAATAAAGATTATGGAGGAATGAGGATGGATGATGGAGGAATTAAGAGCGATGATGGAACGTAGTTTCCAAGAAGCGAGAGAGAAACGCGTTCCATAATTCAGATTGTGGATGAAGATTGGCCGTAAATTGACGCGGTTAGAATTGAAAGTCGCCGAAGGACCAGCGATGAGTGAATATTAAAGAGATTGGTAGTCACTGAGATATTAGTCTAGGATGCATTAAGACGAACATAAATTAGCAATAAGAGCTTGCCCCAAGGTGGATGGAAAAGTGGATTCTGGAGGTGGTGTTGTTGAAGTGGGTTCTGTTCTTGGGATGAACAACTAAGTCCCTAGTAGTTGTGGTTGCAAACTTCGGAAGCCAGCTTTGGTAATTGAAACAGGACTGTGCTACATAGTCTCCTGTGAGATGATGGAGCGATAACTTTATTTCATCATCTAGTTTCAGCTTAATTTTGACAGCTATCGAATGATATCTCAATAGATTTTGGACACACGGCCTCCAAGTTTGGTCGAATCTCATTGATTTTATAGCTAGTAGTAAACCCGTGGTAAGTGATTGGTCGCGCGTTTTACATTAGGGTGGTTTTGATTTTAAGTCTCAAGAGCTCGAACTGCGCTTATACGGGTGACCGGCAGCGACGACTTTCTATTATTTCCTTCTTTATCACCTACATGGTGGTTTGAAACCCACCTTGAAGATGGTCTACCTCAAGGCATAAGTCTACCCAACAAAAAAAGCCTTAGCATTCACAAAATATAGCCTAAAGTAAACAAGCAGACTGTGAAATTCTGTATTTATTGCCTAGACTTCATTTATAATTGTTCCAAAAATGTCGAATGTTGAGTGAAATTTTTTTCTCAGAATTAATTAGCATGAAATATTTAAAAAAAGTATTCATCATCAATTTTACGGGGCACGTAGAATATTACACAATAACTGATACGGGAATTTGATGAAATCTAATGAAACAGAAAAAAATGTGATAGCTATCAGACTTAGGCCTATAGCAAGAAGATTGAAAATTCAACATGATAGAAACTTTTGAGTGGCAAACTGAAAATCGATTTAAGAATGCGTTATTTGTTTTTTAAAATCCATATAAATAATGGTTACAAAGCTTGAAAAAAATACTATGGGAAGTTTAACAACGAGTGGACTAGCACAGTTTCCCAAGGATTTGTTCATACCATTCGAGTGAGCATGCCAGTTCACATGTCCTGCACTCAAATGGATTCGTTGGTTCCATTTCCATGATGGGAAAAATGTTCAAATACCTACGCAGGTTCTCAATGATTAACTAACCGACTTCTGGATCACTGCATCTATCCGTTCCCAGCAACTGTCTCACAATATTTACTTTGGAAGAGACAGGTGGAAATTCTAGTCAGACTGCCGAAAGTACGTAACGTCCGTTATGTTGTTGTATGAATCATGACGTTAACTTTTGCCAGGAAAATCAAAGCTATTTTCATGAGAAAGCATGCAAAGTTGTCAGCAGCCTTCGTTCACAAGGTTGGAGTATTCATCCGAACTAATCCATCCCACGTCGACTACCGAATCCTGTAGTAAAGCAGCACCTTGCACGTATTGTGTATTTGAACTAATTGCACGAATGAATTCCTTGAATGTCGGCAACAGGAATGTCAGTTGAATAAATAAGCACATCTGGATAATCCGATTGAGGTCCTTAATTAAGGAATCAGACGTGAAACCAATATTATTACATAGTCGAGCAGTTGAACATTAATTAGTAAACGTCCCATACAGAAATTAATTATTGAATGTGAGAATAATTATTCAGTAAGCTTTGCCTTTCGTGCATCAGAATACATGTTACACAGTAGCATATTATAACTGCAACAATATTCTCTCATCTTCAGTTAAGGGACTAATTGGTTTGTGTAATCGATGGGATAGTAGAAGCTTGACGTTTTCATATTTTCCCACTTTTGTAATGGAAACTGTGAGTATTAATTTCAACCCGTCTCCTACTTCAATAAATGTACTGATGTTGTAGATTATTCAATCATACGTTATGAGTGATGAGAAACTAAAAATATTCGGGAAAAAAATTAGAGGGGGTCTGGAAAAAAATTTCAGAAAAAAATATAATGAAAAGGATGGATAAGGAAAAAATGTTTAATTTAATGAGGAAAGTTTAATGACACAATTCCAAATCATCCAAAGTACAATATTCTATCAGTTTTATCAATTTAAATTGATACTGTGGTAATCCCTCAAAGATATTTAGTATAATTATTTGGGATGTTTCTTATTCTAGAAGGCTGAAATATTTTGTGATACTGATTACTTGAACTCGTGGAAGTCTAATCACTACTTGTTTTTGAGCAATATTTTATATGTGTCATATCAGCTAAATAATAGCTGATATTGTCAGGTTCATTGTTTCATTGATTCTATGATACTCTATGTTCCCTCATTATAATAATTTTACGAAAGCTTCCACCTATTATGGATTGTCTCACGGAAGCAAGATTAGTGTGCTCTCTATCATCTGAGAGAACTTTATGTCTTTCTACTTCTCGGTAATTATTTATTCCAATGAGATTTCAGATGGAAAAATCTTCATGATTGGAAATAAAACAATTGAGAAACAAAAACATATCTTTGCAGATAGTAATTGCTCTATCCTGTTTATATTTTCTAACAGAATATCATCCCAGTATTATCGTCATCACATACAATAATGCATTATTCAAAGTATGATCATGAATTTATAATTCATAATTTGATTTTAGAGTTTATAGAGCTGAAATACGTAAAAATATCCAACAGAATTGTAAAAAATGGACAAATGAGAAGTTCAAATTAGGACACTCACCTCTTCTCTTCAGCTATGATCTCATCCATATAGTTGGAAAACGTCGTTAAAACGAAATAATTAGTTTTTTAAGCAAGTATCAAAAACAAAAATTCGCTGAGTCTTTTGAGAGTTAGCCACTTCAACGACATAATTTTGAATTACACAGCTCTCTTATCCACCTCTCTGAATAATAGACTTGGGAAGTCATCATAGACAGGTCGCTGCGTTGCAACTTCAAGAAAAGCGTCTATCTGCTTTGCTCAAGCCGCTTTTCACGTTGAGACTAGATGGGCAATGAGGAGCCCTTATCTGGTCGCTTCCCTTCCAAGTAAGGGCCACCGTGTCAAGCCGACCCTCGTTCTCTATTTTATCGTGGAGAGAGAAATTAACCTCGATTTTGCTTTCGGAAGCTACTTAGTGAACGTCGGAAAAAGTTTCTACGTGACAAGATGATATCGCTAGACGTTTAAGACGTTTGCATTTGCTTGTTGAGAACCAGCTCTGAAACAAGTCAACTTGAGTCTTTATAGTCCGATCAATGGGAGCATAGCAACTAACTCACTTCAAGCAACTAATGAGGAACCTGCTCTTTGAATGTCATGAGTACACTTCTTTAATATGACTTTCTACTAAAGTGGGTCTTATTCAATAAGAAATGAATGTCTCTTCAGATTTTCAGAAATCTTGCATCAGCATTTTTGAATTATCAATATACAACTCTTACTCATTGTGCTTAAATCACTCATCAGTCTTAGAATTATTCGTGTCTGTATAGGGCAATTACTCTTTTAAAAGCTATAAGCTACATCTTGCTATATTTGAGCATTTATGTTGAGCTCAATAACATTATATTCTCATATTTTCAAATTAGTGTCTCATTTTCCTTTCTCACTGACATGGCGTGACATTAGCACAGCATAGTATGTGCCTTATGATGTACAATAATACCAATTATGAGGAATTATTGAATTTATATAAATTGAGAAGGCATGTCTTGGGCTCAACAAGCCACTTCCGATAGTTTGAGAAAAGAAACTAAACTGGAATATTTATTACATGAAATTCAAATAATTGCGCTCAACCAGCTGTGTTCTGGTGATAATGACGCCACTTGGAGCGAAAATTCAAACTTTTATTGGCCAAATAAATATGTAAAGAATAACTAATAATATTATAACAATCAACAAATTTTATATTGTAATTTAACGTATTATTCTTGTACTTCAAGGGGGGTGGAACCTTCGAATACAATTATAAAACTCATGATAAAAATAACCAGCTTTGTCTAACCTCACTCTGGCAAAACTCGAAACTGGAAACACAAAACTCAAAATAATAGTAAAATTATAGCCTAGAAATCATAAGTAATGCATTACGAATTAAATATACTGCATGTAAATATTGCACTCACGTAATAACCTTCTAATAATAATTATTGGCAAGCAAATAAAACCAACCAAAGCACTAATAGGCTCAATGTTAGAATTTTGACAGTTCCAACGCACTTGGTGATAAGCGAACTCTGTCACACAGGCTTGCTGTTGATAAGGGTTTATATCATAGTGGAATGTACCATGCATCATTCCACCATGGGTTTATATGGCATATATTTGAGAAGCCTAGGAGCTGAAATGATTTTTTTGAAGAACTTTTGCCAAATTTGGTGTTATCGCTCTTGTTGTCACACGCCAATTTATCACTGAGATTTTTGATTATCAAATTTATAATTATTTCTTATTTTGAAAAATGTTATTTGTGGTGTAAAAAGGGAGGCTCACTCGTTCCTTGAGAACATGCTTGAGTCTTTATGTGCTGAATCTCAGTTTTAGTGCTACAATTATTGTTCTATATAAATCTAAATTTCAACGATAGCATTTTGAGGCTTGGATTGCCGGAAAACCCCATCAGCTGTTTCAGGGTATTCTTTCCGGTAGGAAGAAATTCCCCAGGACATTGCTACTCGACTTCAGCCTAGATGGAGGCATAACTTAAATTTAAGTCACATTTTTTTATTTTAATTTCAATGAAGCACTGAATGTACAAGTCCATATTTTCTCTTCATTATTCCTCTAACTGTTGAACAGTCTAAATTATAGTTTATTGTCATTATTTTGCGAATCACAATTCAAAAACACCACTTCGAAATCCAATAATTGGATACAATTGTTGTACCTGAAGGCAACCAGACGATTATCAATACTGTCCATTCTGGAAAGTCCAAGGAAAGAAGACTGTGAATCAGTGAATTTAAAAATTAAATCCTGATATGGTGTCAATTGTAAAAAATTTTTTAAGTGCGCGAAAACTATAACTTCGCCAAATAATAATGCTGCACCATATAGATTGTTTGTGTGTGTGTGTAACCCTCAGGTGTAATTCCTCCCACAAGGGAATTAAAATAATTATCATACAAATATATAGTGACATTAGAAGAATTTTTTTAGTCTGATTATCTCGAAAGATGATTTATTATTTATTTTATCTTCTGAGTGTTGAGTCAATCAACTTCCTAATTCCATTTTGTTTGTGAAAATTGTCGTCACTACACACATTCAATGAATTTCTGAAAACTACATATTTGAGTTCTTTGATTTTCCTTCTTGTTAAATTAACTAACCGTGGATTTGAACACATATTCAAGGAAATCGGTCCAACAGCTCTTGAGATGAGCAACGACCAACGCTTTAGTATTTATTTCAATAACAGTTTGAAATTCAACAGTTCAAAAGGTAATAGCATCATATAAAAATGACATCATGGTCGTGAACATGCTGCAAATGAGTCTTCTCTGAAGAACATTATGATGGCAATCATTTACTGAGAAATTTAATAGCTGCAACTGTTTTCCTTTCAACTTTAAGCTCATGAGACCAAAGTACAATAATTCTCAAATTTCACTGCAATGCTCAATACTCATGGATTTCAATGTTCAATGTTCATAGCACTACATCACCTTTTCACACTTGATCAATCTATTCCAAATACTCAGAATTCTACAGAGTGAGGAGCAAAGTGAATAATATGGAGCAATGAGTGAAATCTTCTCAAAAGAGCGTATTTTTTTGAGAGTAGAGCTCTAATGAAATTGAACGATAAATCATCAAATTATTCCCTATAACTAAGAACCTAATTAGAGATTTCATTCATTTCTTTTGCACACTTTTGACTACAAAGAAACAACCAATCGAGATACTTCTTTTTTAGTACTTGTAGAGGCCGCATCTTCAAACAGATCTCTCCATTGCAGAAAAATCAACTTCAATCTTATAACTGTATAATTAGTATTCTAAATTTTTTATTGAGAAAATTTCTAAATGAGATTCAGCCACTGTTTAAGAATACTAATGTTTTATGGAGAGCTTGACTGCTTGAGAAAATTCATGCCTCTTATGTACCGTTTTCTCAACCTCCTCGCAATATTTGGTATGGAATTGATCACTACTATTTGAAAAAACAGTGAGAAGCCCACAAAATATTCGAATAAGTAGTAATGAGTTGTTTAACTCGTGTGAAAACTCTTAAAAATATAATCTGGAATGGGGATGAATCTAATCTAATCTAAATCGAATCTAAATATCTGGAATGAGTGAAATTGATAAGAAATTCCACAGTATAAAACTTTTCAATAAGATCTCGAATAAACTTAATCAGATCATCTTATTTTTTCTTGATAAGATTCAATCGAAAAGGAAATTTGAAAAAGTGAGACATCACTTCATTGCTGCCTTTGGAGAACGTACTTTGAAATTATTTTTGATGAGGACAGTTAATAGTCCTGTTAATAATGACCATCATTTTTCTACTATTGTTGACAATATTCATTCTGTTAATAACAATCAGATTCAAAAACAAACGAATGATGGAGAATCAACTACTCTATGTTTCTGCTAAATTACTACAGTACAGTATTTCTATTACATGCTCTAATAATTACGTCTATCATCTGATAGTGGTCCAAAATGGGTTAGAAATAAAATGAATTGCACATTTTTCATGATTACTCTCCATTTTCCTTTTCCTCCCACCTCCCGCCTTCCAATTCCACCTCTTCTTTTCTCCATTTTGCATAGTTTCGAGAACATTTTCTCATTGCCACATGGAATTGAGGCAATATACTTTTGTCGTCTGTATTATTATTTCCCTTTCTACCAAGTCAAACCACTGAGCCAAGCTTATACATAGGTTCATAGAACTTATTATATAGTCCGTTATCCATTGATTATTATGATAGAAAAATCGAATTTGGAATTGGTGATGCCATACTTTCTTTTGAAACCGTTTGTATGACAAGTAAGTGACTTTTTGTTCCACGTTTAATGTATGAGAGGATTTCGGAGAGCTGAAAGTAATTCACACGTATCGAAAAAAGACTGGAAGTGTCGATGTTTGATTAATTACACCCGGCGTATTATCAGAGCGCTCACCTTCAATCCATCCCATCCATACCGCACCACCACTTCTCTCTTCCTTTCCTATTTGTGCCACCTACACTCCATTAGCACTAATATCGTTTCTCAACGAACGTTCTATTTATTAGATAGTCTCTTCTTTTTCTAGTTTATGCACCTCTTTTTGCATTAGCAGTGTCACTACCGTCGGTCCAGTGCTTTCTCTCTATCAACATACCTTATCTCAATCTGGTTGCCTCTTATTTCTCTTTCTAGCTTTGGCACATCTTTCTACACCAGTATAACAAACTCTGACAAAATTATTCTCCACATACTCTCATTCTATCCAACCATTTCCAACGTACCTTCTCTTCATCTGAGAGTCTCTTTCCACCCAACTACGTCGTCTTCAGTCACCTCATATATATCAAATCCCATGTATATCATCTTTCTTTGTCTTCTCCTTTCATTTGTCTTCTTTCTTCGTCTTCTTCTGTCGTTCGTCCTCTTTCTTTGTCTTATTTTGTCATTTGTCCTCTTTCTTTATCTTGATCTTTCATCCGTCTTCTTTTTTTCTTCTTCTTCCACTCGCCTCCTCTCTTTGTCTTCTTCTTCTCTCTCTTTCTTTCAACCTCTCCTTCCTCAACAAATTCCTTTTAACCTCTCCCTTCTCAACAAATTTCTTTTTTATCTCAGACTATTCTTAGTCAAATTTATTTCTACATTCTACACTCTAGCACAATGCTACTGCTTTTCTATATAACAGTTCTCATCATACTTTTTCTGTGTCATTCTTCATCACTCCCTTTTTCTTCTTATTCTCATTACTTCTCCTTATCTGAGATTCTCTTTCAACCTAGCTCTTCCACGTCTTTCTACTTCAACACTACCATATCTCCACATGCCTCCCCCCATCCTGTATTCTTTACCTTTTTCAGTTCTCCTTCTACCCTACCATCCTTTACTATCGTTAGCACTGTACCCTGGACTCATCACCCTTCCTCTTCATCACTCCAAAACATAATCCTTCTTTTCTGTTCCTCGTTCCATATCGACACGGAAAAGTGTTGGAGTGGTGAGTGGATAGGAAGTCAATTATCTGGCAGCGAGCGTAGCAGCGAGAAGTGCACGGAAATCTAGGCTCTTTACCCTTTTAATAGCGGCGCAAGTGCCAACTCTTCATTCACATCACGTACTGCGACTTTGACTCTTAACAAAGTAGATACATTAGCCGTCTGCCCTTCACCTCTTGGCGCGCGCAAAGCCCTAAAAATCCCACTTGACTCAACTCACCTTCTACGTCGTCCTCGTCGTCTGGAGCAACAGTCTGCTTCTTCAACGACTGGTGTTTGCTACATATCTCCTCCTTTGCTCTTTAACTCCCATCAAATTGTGATTCTCGACCATCTCTGGAAATCGCACCCATCTAGAGTTTTCTCACTATTCGAATAGCTTTTATCATCCAACTCCATTATTTTTTGCTTCTTCTCACCACTTACACTTCCTCATCACGCAACAAAACCAATTATAAGGTTGCAACAATAATATCATCAATAACAATGGATGGATCGAGTTGGGTATCACCAGTTGGTAATTAATTTCCATTGGATGAATTATTTTAAAGAGAAACTTGGTTTTTTTTTTATTTCCACATGAGTCCAAGACTTGTGCGTGGGTAATGAGGTGAATGATTACACATAAATGCCTGACGTTGGAGTGGGATTCGAACCCACGACCGCTTAAACGACAGCAAGCTGAAGTTGCGACGCCCCAACCAACTGCGCTAAGCGGCCCGCCAACGGGCTTGACGGAACCTTGTTACCTTGACGGAAGCTCAAGCTCACTTTCACACATTTCTCACTGCGGTGTGTCTTGGGTAGGGGATTTGGCGGTTGGTCCCGGCTGGCCGTTGTATGTGTAGAATCAACAGAGGAGGCGGCGTTGTCTGCTAGAGGTCCTGGAGACAGTTTACTCGAGCTGGTCGTGATGCTTGGTTACATTTCACCAGCACACTGCCATCGTTGGTCCATACGGATATGTCAGCCTGTCCTCCTTCATCATACTCCTTGCCTCATTGAATAGCATGCATATTTGTAGCTGCTCATTCAAGTGAATTTGTGTTTCTGGAAAAGCGCTGTCTATTTCTTTATCTATCAAGCTACGTTTGTGGCATTTCCCGAGGATCCATTCGTTCTTATCAATCTAGACACGAACGGTACGACAGTCGGCTAAGATTTTTTAGATTCGCCCTCACGTACAGGTTGCCAGTGATCAGCGTTAATGTCCGTTTTGTAGTATGCCAACACAAGTAGTTTGGATATTTTGCATGATAGGGAATAAGTCGACATCTTTAGGTAGAACAGGAATTCCAGAGATATCAATATTGTTCTACCTTGTTTGTTTGGAGAAGGTGAATTCCACCTTTGGCAGCTACAAGCTTTTGTCTCAATTTAAAATTTTTGTCTCTAACTGTTGCACCTTTACATCCGTTTCGTTTGCGTTTTACCTTATATTGACGGCTTTTGTTTTCAAACACGGAATGTCACTGAATGTAAGGTTCAAGTTCTATTGCATACTATCCAATTTTCGATCATTGGCGTCCAACCGGTTGTTGATCTCGGTACGTAACGCGGCAATCGCCTCCAGCATGCACACATTTGTCTGTTCGTTGCTACTCACTGGTTTTTCAGATAATTTTGACGGCTCAGAGGAAAATGTCTCGCCACTCCGGTTTTTTTTTTTTTTATCCACGTTTTTGAGTTTTTTGTCTTTTTTGTTTCTTTTTATTGCTGATGATGCCCACATGAGTCTGAGACTTGTGCGTGGGTAATGAAGTGAATGATTACACATAAATGCCTGACGGTGGAGCGGGATTCGAACCCACGACCACTTAAACAACAGGCACACATGACAAGTATTACTGAGTCTGACATTCGACACACACACATTATTCGTAAACGTGATGCCTGTTGAACACTTTCTGCATTAACCATCTTGAATGTAGTGTAAGTCCACAGTGGAAACAAGTTATTATTGAAATAAAATCGTAGAGTTTAATTCACGGCAAAAAAGCCACAAGCACCGGATGAAAAACCGAACCAAGATACAGTTTTGCTTGCAAATCCGATAAGTCTCCGTCTGAACTCATCGACGGTCAGATAAGAACTGTGTGCAAATTACAATGTCCTCGTTGTCATCTCTCTACAAAGATTGAGGAAATTGCTTCCTCCAAAACTGACTGATGAGGAATAGCTGTTCTGGGACTTTGTCAGTTCTACATCCGCTATTCATATTTTCTCTAGTTTTGTAAATCTGCCCAACCAATTTCTATTGAATGAATTTCATTCATTTCTGTGCAATATCAAAACCAAGAAACCTTATAAATTCGATATTATGAATTATACAAATTTGACTACCTCAAAAAACTCTTCACGTACGAATGAATCTACTTATGAGCTGATGAATATTTTTTCTTGCTGATAATTCCGACATAAGTCTGAGACTCGGTAAATGAGGTAGATGATTAAACAAAATGTTCCAGGCTAAGCGGAAATAAATCGAATTGATGACCGAAGAAGCAGCAATCAGTTGAAGTTCTATTAGAGAAAACTTAAAAGCTTTTATTGGTTACAGACTTTGTTTAAATTTGACCTTAAACAATAGTAGAGTGTAGATCCCCTGCCTTGAGTTGAGTATTGTAAATTTTTTGAGCATATTCAGCACATGTCGAATATTTCTTCGGATGACCTTGCTAACTGAATTACTATTTCATACGTATACTAGTACCAACGGTATACAATAAATTATACTATGCTAATCTAGATATTGTTTGAGAGACTTACATCGCACAAAATCGTGTTTGTGGCCTTATACCAATCTTAATAATAGATTATTGAATTGAAAGATTACGGAACTTGTGGACTATATGATAGGACTGCTTGGGCGAGCATGGTATTGTGTTTGATCAGTATAGGATGGAAGAGGAAAATTATATTCCAAAGAGGTTGGAGAATTTCATAACCATTAATCGTTAGTTGTGTTGTGGGCGGAGTTATGACGTCATGGGGGTGAAGGATTACGTACAAAGGAAGAGCGGAGCAGCTGGTCTGACGAGTTGCTGTCGTCGTCATCTTTGTCACGTCGGTTGGTAGGTGGTGGTGGAATGGGCAATGAAGAAGAACAATGCCCTTTTCACTTGATTAATTAGTGTTAATGGAGAGGAAGAGCGAGTGAGACGGTGTGAGAAAGAGTTACTGAAAGAGAGAGTGACTGTGTTTCAACGGTGATCTGTCCGAGAGGTGGCGAGACGTGAGGTGAAGGCTTGGTCATGGAGACGGTTGCGAAAGGAATTTATGGAGGGTGCACACGAAACGTGCCACCAACCACCCCTTGCCAATGAAGCTTCTCCCTCCGAGTGACAAATGGAGCGATCGCACGACTCCAACACACTCTGAATATTACGTAGCTTACGCACGACGGTCAGCAGACTGGTCAATGGCCACTGGCTCCTTGATCTTCAATCTAGATAGCTCTCTGTTTTACTACCCACTCACGCAAACTAAACTTAACTATGATACAACTGCAAATATATTGTTGTAATGGATGTGACCACATTTGTAACGTGTTTACATGTTAATGTATCACTCAAACTTTTGTTTGTTTTATTGAATGCACAATAATTGCTCTTGATCAGCCAAACAAAATCATGACTGAGAGTTTTCACTATAGGCTATCACAATAATTTCATTGTTATATACCTGCATCATGCATCTATCTGTTCAATGGAGAATTGTTACAGATCAAATTGAAAAAGAATATCTTATCACCAGATGAACAGCTTGACAAATAATGTTCTACTTGATCATACTAATTCCAAGATAACTAAAGCTACGTAGTCGCGTAGCCAGGATTGAACTTTTGGTGGGGGGATACTAGGGGGTGTTGGGGGAAATGGAATCTCCCCCCACAGTTGATAGGGCGGTTCGGGGGTCCTCCCAACAATTTTTTTATTTATCATTTTCATAATGATTTTTTGAGCATTTTGAATTAATGTTTACTCAGATATTTCAAGACTTTTTTCAAAACGTTACTTAGATATTACAATAAATAATTAACAATAAAATTATTTCAATGAAATATGTCTCCAATCCAGAAGATCCAGTGACAGACACCACTCAAAAACACTACAACATTGTTCACTAAACTGTATATGACGTGGCAGAGTAAGAGTGTACTTTCATAATAGAATTGTATACTTTTTGCGATTCCCGTGACAAACTCTTGTGATAAATAAAACGAAGGTCTATTTTTGTATCAACTGTTTTAATTTAATCTGTGATTATTAGCATTGTGAAAGATGAATACAACATCTCGGCTTGGGGGGGGGGGTGTATCCCGATATCCTCCCTCCCTGGCTATGGCCCTGAATCTAAGTACGTGAATCATTTTTTTTTAATATTGACTATAATATGAATGTTGTGAGTATGTCAACCATCATCGATACTCAACTGAAAACAAATATCATTAATGTAATTGAATGTACAAGTTGTTTTGACATTACAAATAAGTTCTTGAATTTTTTGATTCGTCACTAACTGCTATGCTGGCGTATCATTCATAAAAATTACATAATGTTGATGAGCAATCATTTCAATCAATGTATTGTCATTGTCTCTGGCATTTGCTTCCTGAAAATATTCCCAAATAACTCAGTTTCCTTTCTATTTTATAATTGAACCTTCACCAGTTTTCATAATTTTCTAAAATAGCTTTCACATCACACCTATGTTTTTCCATGAACTTTGTAAAGTTAACGTTTGAAAATCTCTGAAAAAGGTCCTTACCTACTTGCTTTGACACAGATATTGCTCTTTTCCAGTGTTGTTTGAAAATGTTGGGGGATTAATCCCAATTATCATAATCCATATATGATCAATGTTCTGATCAAAATGATGAATTAACAATATATAACAATACTTTTTTTTTCTTTTTTTTTTTTGGAGGATGAAGCCCACATAGTTCTGAGACCTGTGCGTGGGTAATGAGTTGGATGATGGTGATTGATGAGTTGGACCTATGGTTTTAGGTGGGCTCCGAACCACCGGGAAGTGATTTTACAGCAGAGAACAGTGTCTTTTTTGCTGGCCAATCTAATCGGTCACCGTTACGAACAGGACCTACGAGAACGCAGCTTATCTCTCTGATTGAACAGATGCCTGCTACGGCTCGCGGCTATCACTTCCCTTAAACTTGTCATGGCAAATAATATTCTCACCGCTTTTAACTAAGAATCTGACTACAACAATTTATTTACCATCAGTCAATTATATTGGGAATCAATTATAAGATTATCAACTTACCATATATTGTATGTAATGTCAACTGAATGAATTATTATTTCTAATGAAAGTACAAAAGTAAAGGAAAATAAATGAAGCAAAAATATATTACAATAAGTAGCATTTAAATAAAATAAGTTCCTCTCAATTAAATAGATTTCCATCCTCTTCTCCATGAAATGCCAGATCTGGGACTCAGTCGATCCACATGTTTTCTGCTAAATTTGAATCAACTCTCAAATACCGCCAAAGCCCAGCAGCCAGTCAGGAAGCAGCCTCAGTTACCGGCAAATGGAAAAACGCCGGCTTATCCTGAAGGATTTAAAGAGGAAGAAGGATCAAGGGTCAATGCTAGAGGACAAAAAAGGTCAAGACAAGAGCAGAAGAAACATTATTACGTGCAGGGGGCTGAATTTTCTATATCCTTCATCATTTATAATTTTTTCAAAAGTTATAAAAGTGTTCAATGTCACCATCAGACCCCCTCACCAACCGAAGCCGCCAACCAGCCATCCAGCACCTCTGAGGAGACCTGATAGTCTCATAAAGACGCCGCCAATCAAACACTTGAAGGTCCTAGCCTGTTCGCCAGTTTTGGGGTGAGTAGGAGTCCACCTATAATCCGGAGGAAAGGTAGGATCTATAGACCTTCCATTAGCACTACACCGCGCATCATCAGGTGATGAATATTTCAATAATAAATTATTCAGTGCGTTATAAAATAGGCCTACGCGAGTGCATAACTTTATGAGCGCTATTCCTAGATGAAGGTACCGACTAAGACCTGTCTCTATATAAAAAATGTCAGTGCTGCTTGACCAAGCATAGGTTTAATTCATTTCCAATAATCTTATTCGTTTTTTCATGTTTTGGATGTGGCTAACCCTCACCTAGTCGGACTTATTATAAAGTTTGTTCCATCATTTGTATGTCTAAGATTACTGTTCACATATTGAGTGTGATATAAACTATTTATTTTTGCACATGTAGTTCTCTGCCTAATTGGGCTTTAATAATAAATCTGTGTAATATCACCATCAGGTTTTCATTCAAGAAAATTACATGTGAACCATTGAAGCAAATCTGGAGATTGTGAGTGTGCCAGTACCTAGAGTATGTTTGACTTCGCAATACTGGTGGCGTGCTGTGGTTGTGAGAATTGATATCATACAAATTGGTTTCCCAACTTGTGGTTCAGAGCGCAAGGATATACAATTGGGGAATCATTCAAGTCCATGACCAGTTGCCGTGCTCACTAAAAATCCGTTGCGGACATTCACACCCTGGGTATATTTACTGTCACCGCCCAGTTCTCTTGGGGACAATACCTTGAATTAGATGGTTCATGGCGGCCATATTTCCTAACACAGAGACGTCACCAAGGAAAGATACTAAAAAGGGAATATTCTGCAGATATTAGCATAAAGCAGCCGGTTTTCGCACAGGTAATCACCACACTGTTAATATATGAAAATTGGTTCAATAAATATTGTTGGAAAACCTAACTAGTAATGCATATTGGGTCTACAACCCTGATGGTAACGCGGTATACTCAGTGTGTGAAATCTACCACGTTATAATAAAATAAGTTTATGGTAAAGCAAACCATAACACACTATACCTACTCATCAATATTTCCTCATTCTTCTCGCCTAATAATTCCTACCATTCCTATTTCTAAAACGCATTTCAAAATATTTATTTTATCGGAATATCAATTTGAAAATGTCGTATAGCACAACGTTAAATGTGATTGGAGATACCTCCGAATTCACGTTACAGATGAGGAGAACTGTTTAATCTGCAAGTGACAAGGAGGATGACCGACCCAATCTCCAATGCAGCTGTCGCCTTGCTAATGATCGATCCGTCTCCATTAGCGCTATTGCGCTATTAGCGTTTATATTTTGATCTCAATATTTTGCACATACCTCACATTTGCTGACCTGTAGTCAAAGCATCGACTAACTGTCGAGGGCAGAATTGCCATCAAACTCATGCTGTTACAAATATGATTCAGGAGCACCTATCTGTTCCAGACTTAGTTATATGTTTCAAATCAAGTTATATGTTTCAACTACAGTGAACATTTGTCATCATTTTTTCCTATTGATGAGAAATGTTTTGCTCTAGAAGCTTCCAATGAAGCTGCATTCTAGTCACGTGAAGCAGAAGATTTCTAGATAAATATAAAAAAATATTGTTAGATGACAGAATATCTCTAGGTCGGTGGCTTTCCACGTTCCAGTATTTTATACATTTATTTGGTGAGCTCGATATTTTTTATTATGGAATAATAAGAAATATCACTTCATTCCATGTCTTTTTCATCGAGACTGCATTGTATTGTCTAGATTGGAGACAAAATTACTGCACATCCAGCTAAAAATCCATGAAAGACTTGTGTTGATGGAATATAATGATGTGAAACCTATATTACAGTAGTCACAGATTGGTAACATGTTTTTTTTCAGCCTATTTCACATAGACTGTGTTCAATTTGGCCCTTGAATGAAGAGTACAGTAGAGATTTCTGAATGACGGAATGTATAGGTGTTGACATCAACTGCGTTTCAAGACCTTTTTTTATGCTGAGAGGAATCGGCGCGTGCAATATGATCCGCTTTACCTTAAAAACTATATTTATATTAATTATTGTGGAACTACCTTGATGAACTCAGTCATTATTGATTTCATGGAACATGATATTAGTTTTTAAAATTCAAAAAGTTGTATGTGTTATCGATTTATATATATACCATTTATTAGAATATCATTAATTCACAGCAGCTTGAGTCAAAACCATCAATTCTAAATTTTACGCTTTCTTCGCATATGTTATATAACTTATCCATTATGTGGAAAATGAAGCGAGATGTCGAATTCTACTCTTACTTCTATTAAATTTAGAATACTTAAGTTTCAATGTTCATGAAATCATTCTCAGTTGGTGGTTAAGACTGGAACAGTTCACTTGTATAGCATTAGGTAATAAAGGACATTCGTGACAGGGTTAGCAACATACAAACTAAACTAAACTTAACCAAAGTAGTAATAAAATTGAACTTATGAGAATATGGGCAGTCTAAAAACAATTTTAATATTGAACACTTGAAAATTCAAAGAATAAATATTTCCTAACCTGATTATTATTTTAAAAGTTAATGTCAAGTTGTTATGTTGCTGTGATTTAATTGTAATCTAACTGAAAATTAACTATATATCCACCGAATATAATATAATATGGAATAATAATATGATTCACTAAATGAAATAAATGATTATATGATATAGTCTACTGTTACGGGTTCTATCTCTAAAATAATTCTGGCAACACTTTAAATTAGTACTTGCACTTTATTCACACAAATTACTTTCTTACAACTCGCACTAATCAGTTATGCCACTCAAAATAAATCAATCAGATACGAATAAATCGATAACATTCAGCAAATAATGCTATATTACTATATTTATAGTCTACTAATATTTGCTATATTACTGTTCCAAAATTAATCACTAACTGTTATAAGGGTGATCAGATATTTAACAAATAAACTCTTCAATAAATTGTTAATAATTCAGAAATAAACGTATAAACATAGCAGATAAAAAACTTACGAAACACAGTCTGTCACTGTATAAACGATTAAAGAAGCCTGAATGATAACCTGCCACAATATACTGCGTTTATCACTAACACATTAAACATCAGTATATCACAGTCTATGATAACGCTCACTGGTAATACGGTTTCTACGAACGGAACCGGGAACTGCCACTGGGTATAACCAAAGACGAACCATCTTACTTCCTAATCTATGGTAAAACTGTCACTTGTTCTGTCAACGAAGTTAGAACAATAAATGAACTGACTGTTTACAAGAGCTTCCACTTTAAATAAGTTTGTGACATTCAGAAAACAGTCGAGAAATCAATATCTTCTGAGATTATTCTATAAAAATCTATATAAACAGATAAGAGCTTAATTAGAATATTCTGGATGGATTGCAACGCGAGGGGCGAAGCGGGAGAGTAAATGAAACATGTTTGTTATCACTTAACGGAAGCTATTATTGACACTCTTCTTTCTGGCATTTCATAACTACTGAACGGAATAATTAACTTTATAGCATTTATGCTTACATTCTATCAAAGACAATATTATTATATTGTCTTTGATTCTATGATCATGGAAAGGCACTGACAAACAAAAAGATGGTTTCCATAAATTTCTAAAAAATTTTAACACCAACATTAGGTTCTAAAAGAATTATTAGAAAAAGTCTGCAAGATAAAAATCTCTCATACCTCACAATAAAAAAGAAAAGTGGAACCCATAAGTTTGATGGAACCCAACAGAAAACTTACAGACAGTGATTGCATAATCCCTAACAATGTATGCCAGAAATGACAAAAACTGATATTACGAAATTTTAAGTCACTGCTACGAAACATGAATCAAGATAATTGCTTTCTTCCTCAACTTGTATGAAGGAGAAAGAGCCGTGTGACTAACAACCAGATCGAACAGTAAACATTTAAAATTTGATTTTCAATTTCCTCATGACTGGACCAAGGAGATTTTTCACTTCTCATCCAGACCTAGTGCCTGACGGAGCGAGCGGCCAACAATGGTCTGAGATTTCCGGATTTTTCAATTGGTAATCAGGTATTGTAATCTATATATATATATATTCATAATGTAAACCTATAATTTTCATTCCTTATTAAAAAAAATAAAATAAAAATATTAGATGGAAGAATTTAAGCTATATAATAGCACTTTTCTCACTGTATTTATTGTTTTCATCTAAAATTGGAATTTCTGTATTTTATCACCATTATCTGTAACTCAAAATAAAAGTAAATAGAATTAAAATTAATTGATAAATTATGTTCAACATACAAAAAGAGGGAGATTGATCAAAAATCAATTCCGTAGACAAATAGACAATAAATTTAAATTCTGTATTTCATATTGACCAAATAAGAATAAAAAATCAATTTAATTTAATGTACAAAAGTATTTTTATAAATTATAATAATTGTCAATTTTAATTCCAATTCAATTTATTATCCTCAAAATAATACAAATTCACATTTAACAAAATAACAATTACAAATTCAATAGCAATATTTATATAAGGAAAACAAGAAAAATAATATATAATTTAAGTTTTACCATCAAAAGCTATGCCCCTTGTATTTTTGAAGTAGTGAAATATTATTCTTGCGCCCTGTCTTTCCCACATTGAGAGTGAGGTTGGATGTGGAAATTGAGGAAGAATAAGTGTAATAATAATATTACATCAATAATCATTCATTGCACAATCCTGGTGGAGGCATCTTTATATGAAATTCAAAAACATTACAAATTGTAAAGGCGCCGTCCTTCACTTCAATCACTACACTATGATAAAAAATCAGTTGGGACCAGATTAAATAATGGTCTCAGAAATAGTTCAATTAAATCAGTTTTCCCAATCAACAATTCCAACAGTGGAAACAGAACATGGACTATTTTACCATACATTGAGAAGATTTCCGAAAAATAGGGGAAAGTGTTGAAGAAGGAATGCTTAGATGTTGCTTATTTGATGAGACCCTTGTTGAACGATGTACTTAAGAGTGATATTATTAGTAATACTTGTATGATACTCATATACTTATTAAGTAGATCAGTATATACACTTAATAGTAATAGTTATTCTATTTATCTTTAGTTATACTGAAGATACAATAGAATTAGGGGAGAAAAGTGGAGTCTACAAATTGACATGCAGTGATTGCAATGCAATGTTAAATAGGTCAGACTGCAGGAAATTCAAAGACAAAATAAAAGAACTCTCAACTTGTTCAGAGAAAGGCCAAATGGACTCAAATTTCGCCAATCATTTAATTGAAAATATTCACAATTCAGATGGAAAATTCAAACAAAAATTCACAACAAAGGTGCGATTACTCAATGTATAAGAAGCTATGGAAATGAGAAGAATTGAAACCGATTCACTAATAGAAAGCCTCAATGAACAAACAAATTTCCACCAATGCAAAATAGCCTATAGTTAATTATTTCATTTCGTAGATTATTATCATACAGTTAATTACTTAATCAAGTAGAAATAGTCCAATATAGTTCATTTTCAATTAGATTACAAGTAGGTTACAGCAATACAAAAACTTGACATGACAACTGGAAGTGATAATTAGGTTAGGAAATAGCTATTAATATTAGCTAGATTCAGAATCAAGTAGTATTTTTTAATTTTTAGTTGTTCAATATTTACAATTATTTACAGTTTTGGACTGTCCATATTCTTTCAGGTTCAATTTTATAACAATTTTGGTTTAGTTTAGTTTAGTTTGTGTGTTATTACGTCTGTCACAAAATAATGTCCATCACTTCTAATGCTATACGAGTCAGTTGTATCAGTCTCATCTCAACCATCAACTGAAGATGATATCTTTTGCATTGAAACTTGAGTCTCGTAAACATAATAGAAATAGAAGTAGAATTCAACAACATCTAGTTTCATTTTCGCATCAATTCTAAGATGAATTTACTTGGAATTGGATACGACTTGATAATATTTATGAAGATAAAATGATTTAAAAGACTTTATAAGGCATTTCTTCGATTATTCTCTTCCATTATCACTTTCCACTATATCCTGAGGAAATAGGGGTTTCTCCACTCACCACATACGTGGTACAATGAATACATTGTCATTTAGTGCGGGCGTCAAATCTGTAACTGAATTTGTAAAATTTAATTTGAATTTTTTAAGATCACCATACTGGGTGAAGAATGTAAGGAAATTACACATCAGAGAGGAAATATTTGCCGCTCGTCTTGTCGAGGTCAACCGGCCGGTGTACCTAGTTTTATGGGCCTTTCAGCCGAGCTGACAAACTTCGTATAGCGTCGACCGGCGCAGTTTGCAGCCCAATAAGGGGCAGGTTTACGGCCGAATAGGGAGCTTGTGAATTTTTACAAGTCTCTGCAATTTTGTGACAAAGGTTGAGCGAGAAAGAATGAAAGTGAGAGTGAGAGTAAGCGAACTTCCCCTGACTATTTTCCACCACTGCTTCTCTCAAATTAACAATGTTTTATTGAAGCAGGTGAGCAAAGATCGTGAAAGCTGAAACTTGCCTCGTTGCCGAATTTATCACTGTACTCTTGTCTCTTCTAGCTGGATCAGGTCTAACTGAGACTCGATGGACCTTTCCCTGCTAAATGTAACCTCGGGAGGGTCTCGTTTATGACGTGACCAGAAGGGACATCTGTTCTAATCAAGGACAAGATCTGTTCCCTTGACATTTGAGAAATACTGAGAGCTTTGAGGAGACTCTTCACGTGAGTAATGTTTGAAATGCTGAATATACTTACAGTACCTCTATTTCTGAAAACGTAGCATAAATAATATGATATTATTTGTTTGGTATGGCACGACGATATTGGAATTATTCAGAGCAGCAGATCACGATAGAAATTAGGACCTTGAGAAGAAAAATGTAAAGAGAAAGAAGAAGAAGCGGCGGAAGAAAAATAAGAAGTAGAGATAGAAAAAAAGAACAACAACAAAGTAGACGGAGAAGAATAGAAAAAAAAGTTCTTAAAATTCATAAATGTCCTACTGTATTACAAAAACGAACCTTCCGAGTCAATAATAAAGAAAGTTTCTTTATTTTCCAGCTAATCACTTGCTGCATTTCTCTCCTGGTTTGAGGAGTAAAGTTGATAGTAAGCAGATATATAAATATATATATTTTTTAAAGAAAGGTAGAAAGATTAATAGTATTTTCCTGTGTAAACTCGCTGAACTTGTATATGTATGAGCTTCTTCTATCCAACACAATATACTCACTAAGGGAGGAGTCTATGAGACAAATTCAATGCATCCTCCACTATTGAACCATACGTTTTTCAAGTATCTACAAATGCCAACGTCACTGTAGCCTGTAGTACAATATTGATTTACTATTACCCACGTTCTTTTGTGTTCTAGTTTCGAGTTAGCACCAGGTTTGTAACTATTTATAATGATAATCATTACTTCAGCTCATTTTCACACTATTTTTTGAAATCCCTCTCAAATATTCGTTTATTTCAAAGAATCTCCCTCTGTAAGCTTGGTCCAATGACCCTCGTGAAGGTCAGATAGACAAGAGTGAGCCTATTATCAATTTAGTCAACAATTTGAACGGATCTGTTGAACATTTTTTTTTTCAATTTTACTCTTTTCTTTATGAGGAAAATGTATGCATAATTCAATAATGCATTATTCATGTATTTCAAATTGCTATCCAGAAGCAGGCTGCTTGATCAAAAGAAATATGTTTCTATTTCTTTTTAGAATTTCAGAGGTGAAGGAGCAGAATGAATAGGCTATAGCAGTTTATAGCCTGGAAAAGCTATTATTCTTTGTAATTTCGAGCAAGTGATGTGTTTTGAGCGATCCAGTGTTGCCTTCGAATATGAAGGTGTATCGTTTTATTGTTGGTTGGGCGGACGCATTGTTGTCAATACAACACAATGAACGGTTTTTGAAGCGAGACCTGTGAGAGATATGGCCGTATCCGATCTGCATAAAGGCGCAATACTATCAAACATTTAGCAGCAGGTCGAAGGAGTTCATCAAATGCCGCCGGAGGTGGATGGGAGGTCTCGATTGTGAGAGGGTCTACAAGGAGTTAACAGGGTGGCCACGAAATAATGGTGGGCACAAGGAGACAAAGGACTTGTCTGAATAGATGGATAGATGGCGAACGGCCTGGTGCCTGCCATTCATGCAGCCATGAGAGAAAACCATGGAGTGGGAGTGAGCACGCCGTTCAAGGCGTAGAGCTCTTTTCTCCTCTAGAGAAATTATTGTCGCAGTGAAAACTCCATTATATTGCGACAATGGTTGGTATCAAGAGGAGTCTGAATTATTAAAAGGCCGGAATTCTAAAGCTAAAGCTTCAGTTCCACTAGTAGCTGCTTTTAACCTACTATATTGAGAATGAGTACTACTAATTGGGTGCCAAACTTGACTGAAATTTCTTGATTGATTACACCTATTTTTCTCATACTCACTTTCTGTGTCCGTAAGCCATCGAGCCCGAATAGGGGATGACAACAAGGGCTGGGTAATGGCAGAGCGCTACAGTAGCCGCTATACCGTAATCTAAGTCAACAATTCGTTGTCATTGTGCTTTGGAGGGTCATGATTTTAAAACCTGCCCGAACAGATTATAAAAACCAGAAAAAGGAGTATAAACATAAAGTAAATTATACAAGCTGTCCCATGTATATTGAAGCAATTAAAACGTTGTTAGATAGAACGTATTAAAGCTATTAGAACATACGACCTGAAATAGAGGGCAATTCATTTGCTCCCTGAATTTAAAATGAATTATTGTATTATGTGGACTCAACAGAAAATATTATACAAGACCATCCACTAAAATCACACTCAGCAAACACTTATCACATTCCAATAACAATGAGAGCAACCAGTGAAATAGGAAAGCTAAAATTCAAAATATTAAATTGTAAAGTATTGATTTTTTTAAGCCTACTCCAATCCAAGATTGTCTTGGAGCGCTTTCTACAGAATGTTAGGAAACTATTGAAATAGACGGTATATTCAACATTCAGCATACCGGTTTTGATGACTCAGACTTATCTAAATATTGAATAGACTTATTACAAAAGAACATTCGTAGCATCAAACAAAATTTCGATGAGCTAACCTGCAACATACGAAATAACAATTGTGTATTTCATATTATTGTACTTGAACCATAAACAATCAACCATTTGATTCTAATACTACAGACTCCAGTGATTCAAACCACTCAAGTGACATCAACAGAGCGAGCGGTGTTTGTGTTTATTTTAATAATGATTGGAATGTAAACAATCTAACTATCATCATCCCGGAGTGTGATAATATCATAGTCTTAAGAATAGAAATCACTCAGACGAACGTTAAAATTACTCTTGCACCAGTTTATTGATCACCTTCTAGGCCTATAAATGATTTTCACTAGGCCTGGATGAGTGCTTGGTTAATCAGGGATGATGATTATACAGTTTTTTTTTGTTGGTGATGTCAACATTAATCTCAATCAAAACAGTGATTCAGTGAATATATAATAATATGGAAATAATGTTGTTGAAGAGTTTCAAATCCTACATTGATGAATCTACTCGCATAATTCCAAGTCCTGTATTCCATAGTATTGTTATGAAATGCTGGGAAGAAGAAAGAAGCATAATAACTGCTGTGTCAATAGTGTCTTCAGGCAGGGGATATGCAGCATGTTTTGTTTACTCCCCCTGTTCACCCCTCGCGTTGCAATCATCTAGAGAGTTCCAGAATGGTATAATCTGTTACACATTAGAATTTTATAGAATAATCTCAAAAGACAATTAATATTTTCTCTAGTTCTTTCAGGAATGTGAAAAACGTGTATAAAGCGAATTCTCATGTGAACACAACTTCATTCATTTCGTTGACAGAAGAAGTGGCAAATATACCTAGTGGTAGTTCTCGGTTCCGTTCATACAAACCGTATTACCAGTGAGCGCTAATACAGACTGCGTTATATGAAAATTTAGTGTGGAAGAAAGTGATAAATGCAGTATATTGTGACAGATTATTATTGAGGCTTTTTTAACCGGTTATTAGTGACTCATAAGTGCTTCATAAGTGTTAATTTCTTTATTAAGTGTTTTAGCTATTCTTTCTGAATTATTGAACAGTTACTTGTTTTCAAAGTGAACATCTAAATTAATATTCAAGTTTTGGAAAGAATCAGGAATTGTACTTCAAAGTGAAATTTCTAGTTGAACTTAAACGTAACCTGAAATTTGGATTTTTTAATTGAAAATTTGTAAAGAAAGCAGTAGTGGGCTGTGCCTGTTGTATCTTAACTTGATTGTGTTTCGTAATAAATAGATGATTAAATAAATAAATAAATAAATATTTGATCGGCCTTTCAACAGTTACTGATTAATTTTGAACAGTAATATAGCATATTTTTTATTAGCTGAACATTATCGATTTATCTGTTTCTGATTATTTTGTGTGAAAACTGATCTATTAGTTCGAGTTGTAAGTAATTTGTGTGAATAAAGTGCAAGTGTTAATTTAAAGTGTTGCCAGCATTATTTCAGAGATAGAACCCAGAACAGTAGATTATAATAATCATATAATTATTCATTTCATTCAGTAGATCATAGTATTATAATTATATTAAAAATAGCTCTTTGGAGAGTGGACACATACAAAGGGAAATAATGAAATTTGAAATAACTGATCATTTTCCAGTCAGTTACCGCCTCAAATACCCTGTAATAATGAAAAGATTTGCAGTCTGTATAAAACGACATAAAAAAATTGATTTTTAAAGATTATTCTCTCACCTTGAATCGGAAAGTTGGTATGGTATTGTTAACAACTGACATAAACACTCAAAATAAATAATAATAATAAAATATTACCGCATTTCTGAACAGAATAAAAAATAGAAAATTACAATAGTTTTGAAAAAAATTAAACAAATACCACTAAAATGTTGGATTAGCACTTGCCTTGTAAATTCTATTTCTGTCAGAGATAGAATCTCTTCCAAGACTGCCTACAAATTTCACTTTGAAAGGGAGATACATAAAATATAGAACCACGCTTCATTAATCGATTGGACCAGTGACGTTTAATTATTTCTAATATCAAATTTTGGGAGATGAAGGTAACAGTGAAATAATATGAGACTGCATGAACAAAAACGTTTGATTATGACAAAAACGTTTCAAACCCTTACATGGATCCATTAGTGCTCAATAACCATTCTTCAACCACGAGTAGTAAGTAGGCTGAGAAAATCATTCAAATTTGTCCTTCTGTTTCAACTGAAAAACGTCACCCAGTTTCAATAACAAACACCAGATTTTTTTAAATATTTCTTACTGATGAGAATGAAATAGTTGAGATTATCAAGTCTCTTAATAATAATAGGTCACCTGGCATTGTTGGTATAACTGATTCTTATCTTAAGAAAATTTCAATTTATTTTTCAAAACCATGGGCAACAATAATGAATAAAGGTTTTGAACAAAGTTACTTTCCTAAAGATTTTAAAACAGCTAATATTATACCACTGGAAATCTGGAGACAAAAAACCATGAAAACTATGGAGATATAGACCAATCACTTTACTTTTATCCAAAATCATGGAGAAAATAATAAAATTAAGAATTCATAAATATAAAGTAATACATACTAATCAGTAAGGTGTCCAAGAAAATAAAAATACCCAGGATGCAATAGCACAACTTGTAAGGTATATATAACGGACAAATTTGAAAATAAAAATGATCCTTGGTCATATTTCTTCATCTGGCTAAGGCTTTCAACACAGTGACAGTCAACCTGCAACACTACAGAGACAAAACTTCGCTCAGCGATGATTGAGTCTTCAAATTACAATTCACTTTTAAACTCACAACACACGGGAAATAAACACTCCTTATTACACAGAAAAACTGCCTTTTTACCGGAACAGCTGACATACACTCACAGAGGACACACACAGTTCAATCTTCAAAAACTGACTAACTTATTACACAAGACCAACAGAGTTCACAGACACAGAGGCTCGACCTGTTCAAACACTCTTTGAAACTCTTTTTCTAAGAATTTGTCAACTACCGCCACTATTCTTCAGCCATTCACTCCTTACATAGAGTCTCATTGTTCTAGAACATTCTTCATTATTCCATCGCAATCCATAAATTGAAGGCAATCACAATAGCTATTGTCCATACAAAGCTTCAAGATGTGTCCTTATGTGTGTTTTGTCAAATTGCAACCAATTGCCTTTGTTTCCGATGGGCGAGGAAGACTAGAGGGGAAAAGGAGAGAGGGTGCCGCTACACACCCCTCTCTTCTAAGAACACCAACTTTTTCCTTTTGTCTAGCGCCTTCTAAAAACCTCATTTGGCTCCTTGTCACAATAAAATGCGCCTTCACAATATTCTCAGATATAACTAAGACCAAACACATCAATGGAATAACTGAGAATAGGTTTTTGTGTTAATATGAAAAATGTGTGGAGCTTTTCACAGGCTATGTTTATTCCATTAATGTTTCTTTGAAAACGTGTTGAGCTCTCAGCAGATGATTTTTTTCTTTTCCACGGTCAATATTTCCCTACTTTGGAAAAAATCTCTTAGCCCTTCAACCCCTCTAGTAAAAATAGATAGATAGATATTTATTTGTTAGTTGTCACTAGGCTTATCGCCTATGGTGACAGATACATATTAAATGGACAAATATACAAATATAAAAATGCAGAAAAAAAATAATAATGTTACAGCTTCTATGTCTAAAATAACGCTGGCAACACTTAAATTTATCACTCCCACTTCATTAACACAAATAACTCACAACTCACACTGTTCAGTAATTTCTTACACAAAAATAAGCAATTAAAAACAGATAAATCGATATTGTTCAAATAATAAAGAGATTTCAATAAACTGTCAAAAAACAATCACTAAAAGTTAAAAGGCCGATCCAATATTAAATAATAACTGTACAATAAACTGTCCAATAATATTCAGAAAGAAACGTCGAGGAAGAACAATTAACTTATGTAGCACAAGTCCGTTATACAGTAATAGGTAAGAGAATTATCATTCTTAGTAATGGTGAAGGTGATATTGTGGAAGGTATCCATAATGAATAATAAAACGAAATTGTCACAACCACATTTATTAAAACTTTGAGAAACTAGTTTCGGTTGTTACACCATTATCAATCTCAATCAAACTGAAAACTGAAGTACAGAGAAGCCTTATATATACTGTGCATGGAATGATACTATTGGCTAAGAGGGAAAGAGGCTGACCTTAATCGGACGTTGTGATTGGTTGTCAAGTCACGCCCCCTGGTGGGAGGAGTAACAAGCAAAAATACGAGTCAAATAATTTTACAGATGAGACCAGTAGTGTCATTTATTAATTCTCCATGTTCGAAATTGGCCCACAAACTCAACAGTAGCTTCAGATCGTTAACGGGATTCCAACCCAAATTTGGAATAAAAAATTCATTGGAGTTAGTCAATAAAATCAAAAATATTCCTATTCATTCATCTTATAAACTTGTTTCTTTTGATGTAACTAATCTCTTCACAAATATACCAACTGAAGAAAGTCTTAACAGAGCTGAAGAGATCATGGAAACTACAATTAATGATCCTATTATTAGAACTGAGCTGTTAGGATTGATGAAGTTATGTACTGAATATAACTATTTCAAGTTTGACAATAAATTTTATGAACAGAAAGATGGGTTAGCGATGGGTTCACCCCTTTCACCCCTACTAGCTGAATTATTTATGGATAGCCTTGAAAGTAGAATTTTTGAAAATAGTAATTTTAAGGATAGGATTGCTTATTGGTACAGATATGTAGATGATATTATTTGTTTGTGGAAGGGTAGTAATAGACAATTAGGTAATTTCCTTAGCTATTTGAATCGTTTACACCATAAGAATAAATTCACCATAGAGTTAGAAGAGAATAGTGTTTTAAATTTTCTAGATTTGAGAATTGACCATAGCACCGGAACCCACAACTTATCTATTTTTAGAAAAGTAACTCATACCGATGTAATCATACCTCATCACTCATGTCACCCAATATCGCACAAACTTGCAGCTTTCAATAGTATGATTTATAGAGCTTGAACCATTCCAATGAGCAATCATCACTTTGAAAAAGAGACTAGTACCACTAAACAGATAGCTACTGCAAATGGATAAGAGGAAATCATTGTCAATAAAATCTTAAATAAAATAAATATGAGACTAGCAGTGAGTGCTAGCATTACTGTAACTGAAACTGGGGAAAGGTCATGGATAACGGTGCCTCACCTTGGCCCAGTTTCTGATGAATTAGGAAAACAACTGAAAAAGAAAGGTTTTGATGTAGCTTTTCAAACCAAACCAATTTTAAAGAGCTTATTTGAGCGTAGTAAAGACAAAATTGATATCTGGGATAAAAGTGGGGTTTATAAATTGAATTGCGGTGACTGTAATGCTTATTATGTAGGTCAGACTGGTAGAAGTTTCAAATGTAGGGTAAATGAACATTTATCAGGGATTGGAAAACCCAAAAAGGAGATTCAAATTTTGCAGAACATCTCATTGATAATGGACACAAGTTCAAGGCTGAAGAAAATGTTGAATCTCTGCATTCGATTGGCAAAGGCAGACAATTGAACATTTTAGAAGCTTTGGAGATAACTAAGTTGGTAAAAAACGATTCCATAACTAATTTAAATGACCAAATTTATTTTAACCAATTCAATACAACTAACTTGGTTTCATTATAATTACAGCCTATTTTTAAAAAGCAGTTCTTATGTGTATTTCTCAGTTGACCTTGATTGCACTTCAGTGAGCTTCTAATGTTAAGAAATTTTTAATTTTAGTTTGATTAAATTCTAGCCTTATTACAATATTTTTGTTACTTTCTTGATTTTCACAGTGTTTAGTTATTGATTTGACTCGTATTTTTGCTTGTTACTCCTCCCACCAGGGGGCGTGACTTGACAACCAATCACAACGTCCGATTAAGGTCAGCCTCTTTCCCTCTTAGCCAATAGTATCATTCCATGCACAGTATATATAAGGCTTCTCTGTACTTCAGTTTTCAGTTTGATTGAGATTGATAATGGTGTAACAACCGAAACTAGTTTCTCGAAGTTTTAATAAATGTGGTTGTGACAATTTCGTTTTATTATTCATTAAGAGAATTATCACTATAGAACTGTCAAAAGAATCATCACTACAGACAACGAAAGTTCAGTAGATGGTTTGTGATAGCGTCAATGGGATTGCACTGTCTGTATTAACAAGAACTGTCACTACTGCCACTTATCAACGTAGAACAACAACTGAACTACTTGTTTATCACGACGAATTTCGAAAAGACTGAATTAATTTATAAAAGTATCCCTCTATTTATATAATTTTCCATAATTGAGATATCTCTGGATTTTTCTATCAACTTTTACCGATTTTTAAAATAAACAATGAAAGACCTTCACACCTTCCACAATATTCGATAAGATTCCATTAATTTCTAATCAAACAATTAGAACATTCTACAAATGTCCAAGTAAACACCATAAAAGTGTCAAAAGCAGAGTAATTAATTGCTTAGAAGTAAACATTTATATAGCAGATAACACCGAGAACCACTGTTTCTTCTTTCTCTCAATTCTCACTACATTAATAAAAATAAAATTGAAATGAAATAAAACAGATACATGGAACATAAAAAACAAAATAATAAAACTTGTATTTATAAACTACCGCTGCAAAATTGAATTATAACTCTAAAAAATTATAGCTCTTCATTCAGAAAATTGAAAAGTCTGTATTTAAATGTTTTAAAGGTAGGTGAAAATACAATATTCAGTGGTAAGAGGTTCCAAAGTCTTGAGGCAGTAGCAGTGAAGGACTGATTGTAAATGATTTGGAATCTGGAGGAAGAATTCATGCTGCGATAAGGCGATATGTAGTACACAACAAGAAATACTTCCTTCTACGCTTCAACTTTAAACAACGCAGCCTTCTATAGTAGGGTGTAATGTGATCATCCCTTTTCGAGTCAAATATGAAACGAATCGCATAATTTAGAGCATGCTGTAATTTTAAATTCATAAAAATAAGTAGAATCAAATACGTTTGTTCATAGTGGAGGCACTAGAAATCTTCACAGAAGGGTGTTGTCAACAGTGGTGTATATTTAAATAGAGTAGGATGGATTGCATTTTTATTCATGAAAAACAAGCAGTTGAAAACATATCGAGCTCCCTCAACTTTATGTGACTACATGATAAGATATTGCTTCATAAAAGTCTCCATCCCTAGCAGTTTCCAGCACAATTTTGGCTACTCGTATACTTAACACTGGTAGGCTTTAAACTACTTTTATAGTATCATCTACAAAATCAATTGATCACAACCTTCAAAAATACTGAAAATAGCTTTGAAGACATGCACACATCATGTGGCATTTCGTCAAACCGGAATCGACAACAGAATATCGACTATTTTCCATCATTAAGCTTGCTTTGTAGACTAATTCATGTAGCGACTAGCGCTAATTGTGGAACTGTTTCCCCATTGGCGAAGGAGAGTAAGCCATTGTGTCTAGATTACGGCAGATGTCACCGGGTCTCCTCCTGGTTTGTAGGCCAGAGGCGACCCCCTTCCTTATCAATGGTATGAACCTCTGTCTGAGCAGCACCTGTCAAGCCTGGCTAATTATGTGTAAACCAAACCCGGCCCCTGCTCTTCAACTTTGACCTCCCCGCCACTACCGACCAACACACAAATAGACGGCTCATACCCAGAAGAGCAATGATGGAGTCGAACACTTGAACGCTGTAACTTAAATATTCAGTACCACCAAGTGAGTGCATTTAGTCGCATTGGGGTCAATAACATGAAGAATTTTGATTAGAATCGATAATTTGAATAATATCATTATCAATCACATCATAATAAAAATTCTGTGGATCTGATGGAGTCTGATGCCAGACTGCTCTTTTTGATCATAACATCCCCTTGTAGGATATAATTTATTTTATATTGTTGAGTTCTACCACAAAAATAGTGATGGAAAATCTTGAAATTAACACTCAAAACTCTATTCACATAATTAACTTAAAAATGCACTAATCGGCTATTTTTATCACACGAGGAAATCAAAAAAGAAACCATCGGTTCAATATCGCTCAAGTAATAATGAATTTATTATATAACTTGTGATGCTGCACCTATTATCCGACTAATAAAGTCATAAAAAATTAAGAAAGTACACCAGCTACAGAAAGATTAAAGAAAAAATATATTCATCTCAGTACAGTCACTTACCAGATTTCCAATCATTATCAAATTCAACCAGATTTATTAGAACCATATTCTCAGTCAGTTTTTATCAGTAATTAATAATTTAGAAATTCAAATCACAGGCTACCTGTCAGCTTTAAAAGTTCAATAGGTTAGTTTTTTTGTTTACTTTTCAACCGCCAAATTTAACATGTTATCAGTCAGTGTCTTCAGCAAACAAACTCAACGAATAATATTTAATAGTATCTGTAATATAAACCATCCAAAACATTAATATTGTAAGAACTGAAAAACTAGTATCAGAAAATATTGTATCAAATTTAATAAATTAAAATAAGACAGTGCATACACTTCATACTCTCAACTGTATACAATTTATGCCGGTATGAGAACTGATAAATTTAATTCAGGAACAATAATTTAGTTATTTGGGACCACTTTTTGCAACAATTTATAAAATTACAGAAACTTAAAAAACCCTCTAGAACATTCCACGGAAGGAAGTGAACATATAATCAGTTATCTTGGGTAGGCAATGTGCTCTGAAAAAAGGAATGGTAGTGACTTGATCCCAGACTGTGCTGCGGGCTGAATGTGTTTTTGCTAAAGTAATTAATTTCTTTGTTCAACATTCCAAAAAATTATAAGTTCATCTTCGAAGTGTTTTAAATCAAAAGTGCAGCCAAAGAATTGATGCCTAAAAGCAGCGAATTTCAACAGAGGATTTGTAAAGTTCATTGGACCAGCGAAAAATACCAGCCAGGTGACTTCTTTCCATTTATTATTATTAACCCTCAGAATTAAATTGGGCCCAATTAGAGGGATTAAAGAACAATCGCTAAATTATATATTAGGCATCTCTACTCCCACACGAGACAAATTGAAACGTGGATACCTTCTCACACGAGCAAACTCACGCCCAGCCACGCTGGACTAGGAAAGAGGTAAATTTAGCATCCTTCACCTCAAATAATTGTAAACACAGCTTTACAAACTGTAAAAGAAATAATTACTAACTGTTGATAGGCCAATCAATAATTCAAAAATAATAATAGGTGTCCAATTACCTGTTCAATAATTTGAATTATTTGTCTAATAAACGGTTGAAACACTCAATGAAAAACTAAGTGTAACTATCAGAGCTGAACTTCCCATTTGGTGGCGTAATTTATTCGTTCTCCGATCGGCCATATTTATTTCTGGGCACACCCAGGGTCCGGCCGAGCCTATTTAATTCAATTCAGCTAATCTTGTTATCCATGATTTGTATCAAGTCATTTTCTAAAGTGATGATCAATTTATTTTGACCATAGAACTTAAGCCGCTAATACTTTCTAGGAAAAATGCAATTTACAACAAACAAACAAAAAACAACATACAAAAAGATAACCACTCGTGTCTTCCTAGCCTACTACAAATTAATAGAGAAAACCCATTTATATTTAAACCCATTATATTTCTTGATAATCCTAAATATATGGAAAGCCCTAATAAAATTTGATGGCCCCTAATCAGACAAGCGAATCCTTCAATAGACTCACCGACGGCTATCAGAATCACAGTTCACACCGAAAACAGCATGTTCACAGTTCAAGTCTCACAACATGTTATGTATGGTCTGAGAGTTGCGACAATTCGTGCCTGCCTCGATAGATTTTACATGTCACTCTTAAATTGAAAACTTTTCATCACTTCACTAAATTTTGCCACTTTTATTCGATGTTACCACTTTGAGTGTTCGAACGGGAATCAGTACAAGGAATGCAGTTTTTCACCCAAGGCCAAAGGCTCTTCTTCTGAAATGTGGAGAGAAACTCATGACCGGTGGGGGAGAGAGCACCAGGTATTGAAGATGGGACGAGGGGTTGGGCAATAGCTTTTCTATGCCGGGCATTGTAAAACGACACCGGACCCTGGGAAAGTTACCTCACCTCGCCCATTGTTGAAAAAACTGCAAACTTCTCTAATATTACATTCAGTAAAACAATTACGATCCACGAGTTCAAAATCAATTTCAACTCTAGTATTTAACTCGTGCATGAAATTAACTTTCAAATAAAATCGTTAAATGAAAGATCTAATTAATAAAAAAAATTATCCTATCGATCCCACACTATTATTTAAGCACTTACAAAGCACAATGGCTGTCATGGGCTATTATCAATCATAATTATAGCACTCAATCGCAAAAGCACTGTGTGTACTGTCACAAACTGTCACTCGGTACGAACGAACGCTTTTGAAATCTGAATCACAACTCACTTCCTACTGACTAGCACAGCCGCTTCCATAAGTTAGTATTGTTTATTCTAGAAATCTTCATTTCCAGAGGTTTCTAATTCTGTATATCTCTATCACAACAGAAAACATTACCTGAGCATTCAGCAAGAGTGACGGATGGTGGACCCAGCGAACACATAAAGCCGCGTCTCCACCAACCGAACATGCTCGGCGAACAGTCTTCGCTGGAATCAGCTGATGTTGCCAAACATTTTTTGGAGTTGATTTGGTGTGGACGCCTTCTCGAACATTATGATCGGTGTGGTGGGGTTAGTGGCGGGAACCTGTTGTTGGTCATCACTGTTCGCTCACAGACCGAACATTTCAATTGAACTCACGAACTTATTCGGTGACCCATATGTTTAATGTTTGCCCGTTTTTTCTATTCCCCAACAATGTTCGGCAGACATGTTCAATTGGTGGAGACGCGGCTTAAGACCAATGGTCTTATAAGACAAATCTTACACATAAGACCACACATTGGACCACACGTCTTATGTGTTTGCTGGGTGGACCGTTGACATAATATTGGCACTGTTGACATACTTCTCTTCCCTTGCATTTCGTAACTATATTATGTTATTAATTCTATGACTACAAACTATAAAATAAGATACTTTACACTACTTCCTACTATATTTATGAAGGATATGACCATTCAATATGGGAGTTACAGTTATTCTTCCTTGAAGTGAAATTTTTTTATTGTAGGCCCTACTTCAGAGTATTAAATTCACTTTCAACTTGATTTGAAGAGTCACATAAGTTATTCAATGTTACAAACAAGCTATAAAATTATTGTATATGAACTTTGATAATACTTCCTCGAGCTGATGGATTGAATTGATTAATTTTCTTTACTGGAAATACTATTGATACCTCTAGTTTTGAAAAAATTGTTTTTTAATCCAACTTCTGAACTAAATCATAGAAATCCTCACTTTCATTCTCAATTGGATTTGAGGATACTCCTATGTAAGCTCAAAACATGATGAAACCATGATAATGCAATTTTGTTCAATAATTTGAGAGATTCATCTCTATCACTTCCCGCTATCTACCACTAAAAATTCATTTCCGTTATATGAAATTTCCGTTATATTTTATGAAATATAATAACTCCCATTTTTTTCGCTTGTTAAGAACTTTCATCATTTTCTTTCTCTATTGTCCACCGTTTAAAATGTAGAATAAAATAGCCGGAACCAATTTCGCAGGATAATTTAGCTGGTGAGAAAAAAGCCTTAGATTGTGCTTGCGAGGAGAAAAATCCTAGTTGAACTTGGAGGTCGACTGGTGTGCTCCATTTGCAAGTAGCCATTTGTATGTTAATAGGGAATGGGAAAAAGGATTTCCAGCGGCTAATTGTGATATATGCCCCAAGGAATAACAGAAGGACCCTGGCGATAAATTTTCGCTCGCAACCTTAAAGTCGGACGTTTTAATTTCGCCTAACAGCTCTACAACTTTGAATTTAATTCTCGGGTGGACAATTCGCTATGAAGAAGGAGCAAATCTGCAAGTATTTCTGCGTTTCACATTTTTGTCCTAGCTAAAAAGGTGAGATTTCGGCAATTGAACATGTTGTGTAGTTGGACCTACGAAACATGATAATAGTAATGAAAAATATTGCAACTATTGCCTGACCATCCAATTTTCTATAAGTTCTCAATGCTTGAAAGAGTCGAAGATGGATGAGAAGAGCTGATTTACTTAGACTATGAAGCACTCCATAGAACCTCCATTTAATATTATAAGGAGCAATGACATTGGTAGTCTATATGATATTGATATGAAAAACAACCCATTGATTTCATTAGATAGAATCTGCTAACATTAATAATGATGATAATAATAATAAAGATAATATAATGTGGCTTCTTTATTCATTACTCACTCATGTAGATGAGAGATGATAACCCAAGTTAAAAATCGTAGACTGAACGTTGAATCATTCAAAGTAAGGTAGGATTTCAACTTGTTCGACCAAAAAGACACGTGGGACTAAAGCTCTTGCAATTTCAATAGGCCAAATAATGATTGCTGCAAATTCAAAATTAATTTGAAAGAATGATTGTAATCAAACTCTTCAAATAAAATGATAACTCATAATGAGAATAATTAGGAATAAGAAAATGACTGTAATAGCTTTTCGAGCAGTATACAAATCAATCGTGAAATCTGGCCTTTTTGATGAAAAGTAAAAACACAGTTTTGTACTCACATTTTTTCTGGACATACTCAAATGAGGAGGAACACGTTCTGATACTTAATGATGTGGCTCATTTGAGGAAAGATCTAAAAAATGTTGTTATTCTGAGAAGAGCATTTCCATTCAAATTGAGAGCCCGGATCTGAAATAAAATGTTTCATTTTTCAACCTCAAATGAAGATTTGGTTGTAAGACATTCCTTCAAACTATGGAAGATGAGAAGTGGAATTTTGAATACCAGAGTATGGATATGTGGATATAAATAAGTCACGTCTTGAATAACTAATATGAAAAAATTATCATCACCGATACTAAAACGATTAAGAAGCCTCATTATTATGATTGTTATTGGAGATATTATGATGGAAATTTACAAGAAAAAAGATGCGTTTATGAGTCGATCTCTGCTGTAGACTGCAGGTAGGGAATATCAACAAATTCTCTGAGTTTTGGTGTATGTCTCAAAGCGGTTAGACTTGATGTTGATTGCCAAGTTTATTTGAGATAGGCTATGGAGGTATACAACCTACCACTGTTTGTCGGGTAGCCTATAAGATGACAGAGAGCAACTCGATTACAGTCGGTTTGCCTGGTTGGTTTGGTGTGGGATATAGGCCACCTGTTTGTCACCCCCGACCAGACATCATTATACACGCACGTTAGCTGATGCAAAACATTTGCTTAAACCGCTAACTAACCCTCGGATCTGCAGCTATCCTTCAGTCATTAACTGGTAATAACCGATTGCTTTGGTTTTGGACTTGACTTCAACCCTTCGTCCACACACAGAACGCCTGTATACAGAAAAATTAGGTCCATTAGAAAAAAAAGTTCATTGGTTCATGCTTTTAATTTATTAATTTACAATTACAGGGTCAGTTTTGCATAGCAAGTTTCTACATATGAATAACTACAGAAGTCTTCCGATTACCAGCGAAATTGGCTAACAAGGCTACTGTGGATGGTGAAAATCTCGGATGATCCGCAAAAGAACTAAAACAAAGAGGAAATAGCAATTTCAATTAATGAATGATTAATTTGTAGAAATTGAAAAACATTTGAAGTCTCAGAGTTATCAACAGTAGAATTAATTCTTGATGAACAATCTCAAAACTGACACTGTATTCCTTTTTAACCTGAGATTTTTACTCACTTATACTGGAGATACTGCACATATTTCATTAAACCGTAGTAATGAAATTAATCGATTGAGTTAGATAAATGAATGGGAAAATAAGTGAGAAATAGGATGAGCCATGGCCGACTCTAGTTACTCACTAGAACAATCTGTTCTAGTATTCAAGAGCACGAATTATACGGGAAATTTTAATAGTAGGCTATAATATAATAACTTGATCGACCTAATCCAAGATCAATATATACATATGATTAGAGTAAATGTTAATAGTGAGAAAATATGATTTGATCACCTTTTTACCTGTTTTAAAAATTTTTAGAAATATTAAAACATATCGTGAGGACATTTTATAAAAGTGAATTATATCATTCTTAATTCAAATGTTGTTCATTCCATGAATCATTTTATCATTCGATATTAATATTGTATTATAAATAAATATAGAAAAAATATATTTCTATCTATCTATCTATCCATCTATCTTGTTGAGAAGTATTTTGACAGTGGAATCATATTTTCAAAGTTTTATAAAAAACTTTGAATGTTATATAATCGTTTTGATATCTATGACGAAGAAAAATTAAGATTGAGAGACTGAACTGAGAGCTGAATCGTGAAAACTCCTACTAAAGTATTTATTATGTTGAAGATCAATCTTGTCTACATTAGAATATAATAAAAACTTGAAAAACTTATCCCCTTCACACTTCCAACATTCATAACCCTCAAACTGATCGTCTGACGATGCTCTTAACAACAGAGAGAGACGGCCGTCACGCCATACCAAGTCACAATTTCCATTTAAAAGTGTTTTAAGTTTTTATTAAAGTGTTTATTTATTTTTGTATCTTTATTCGAACTCATATTCCAATCGATCAAACAAATAAACCAATACACTATGAATTACAAGGACTCGATGAATTCAGGTAGAATAATGATATTTATTATTTATTGTCAGTTGTTCTGATAGGCATATGCACTATTTAACTGTGTCGATTTTTATAAACACCATGTGCTTCTCAAAAAATGCATATCTGCAGTCCTTGAAAAAGTGTTTTTAGTTCTTCTTGTACAACAGATCTTATAATAAATCATGCCTTAATATTTTCTCTCTGTGCTTTTCTTTTTTAATTTGATGATTGGAAATAATTTGAGACAAGATTTCAACCTAATCAAAAATCAAAAAGTCAGCTCTCGTACTTAAAAATAATATAGTTGATAATTTGGTTAAGCATCAGCCTTCGTAGTATCCAATGTTTTGATTTTAAATGTAAACAGCGACAGCACCAGCTGTACTATTTTTCTATTTTTACCAGTTAAAACTATCCTAGATTCCAATGGGGATTTTTTTAAATCATAATAATTTTTTCATTCGACCCCTCAACTCTAAAATCAATAGTGATCTCAATTGGCTAATGGGGAAGCTATACATCAAGCTTCAAGAGTCTAGAATCTTCCTTTCAAGCGTTTGGGCACAGACGGACGGACGAACAACGGCATGATTTCAATAAGGCCCTGTCGGTTCCTGAATATTTGGATTAATCATTATTATCAATAATAAGTGCTGATGAAGTTATTTTTTGGATATATGAAGAAAATAAAATTACACGATTTTTTAATACTTATCGCATCACCTTAAGACTTTATAGTCATCTAATTAATTATTCTCGTATAGAATTTGATAATAGTTTCATAACTGAAAGGGGTTTCTCCTACTTTGTCTGAGAAACTCGCCCTACATTCCCAAAAGTGTTTAAGCGCCATGCCAGCGGTTTCTTGCGTTTAACTTTGTAACTAACTCGTAGCTCTGGTGAAAGCAGTATCATACACCATACGTCCTGATGGCAATGTTACATTATTTCATTACCCACCAGAAAATGTATTATTCGCTATACCTAATAGCTAATACCATCTTATGGTATTATTCCTCCTGGGTATTAAAACAATATCATTTTTCAATTCTGGGTTGAAGTGGAATCTGAGGTTGAACATTGAACTTGAACTATATTTTTTAAGGTTTCTATAAGGGAACGTCATCAGGGGTGCACCCAGATTTTTGGTTTAGGGAGCTTCCCCTAAACTTGAATTTTGCCAACATTTATGCAAGATCAGCCCTCACGTCAACTCTTTCCTACCCTGTCTACCCAGTTTTTAAAATACCACCCAAGATTGAAGTTATTTTTTAATTCAACTATTTTTCTTTCAGCCTTTCCCAAGAGCTACGTAACCGAGTTGAAATGTGGTATCCTTGTTTGGTTGTTGACCTAGACGCATGCTAAGAAAGAATTCAAAGAAATTCCTCTAAATATGACCAAAATTTAAGATATTTTATTATTCAGTGTTTTCCGAGAACTATGTTGCTGAATAAGTTGGAATATACACATTTTCGGTTTCAAAAAGGCCCTGAAACGCGTGGTGACAAAAGTTGTCGAAATATTTTCAAATATATCCTTCCCATTAAGTTAATATTATTTTTATTATTATTATTAATATTAATATTATTATTATTATTATTATTATTATTATTATTATTATTATTATTATTATTATTATCATTATTACTATTATTATTATTAGACGTAAAACTCCCAAAGTGGAAGACGCTGAGTGAAGATGGTCCATTTTTTGGACTTGTTCTTCTTGTTTGCGCACCAGCTTTTTTTTGTGCAATTTCAGCTTTTCTCTCTTCACTCCATTTTGTTACAACTCTTGGAAGTTTTGTCACTGGTATAACTTCCCATTTATAAAGTTTTATTGTAAATTTCTTTTTTGGCTATTTTGGCCAGTTGTAATAGGTCTTTTTTAACATTTCTTATTCATTCTCCTCCATTGACAAGTGATGCTACATAGTTTACAATTCTTTTATTTAGTCTATTGTCTGGAAGCCTCATGACGTGACCATAAAATTTAAGGAGCCTTTTCCTCATATGTGTCTCTATATTAGAATATTCTTCAACTTTAGACGTTCTCTGTAGACAGCCTATTATTATTATTATTATCATTATTGTAATTATTATTATTGGCGAATTCTCCCCGGGTGGAAGACGATAAGCGGCGATGACTCGGTCAATATATTTTTGGGTTTTCATTATTATTCCAATAGGCTTTCATAGTTTCAGAGAAAAATTTTGTCTTTCTTACGTCCACTTTGGCTGGAACCGCTTCTCTTTTGGCTGCTCTGTAATTGTCCACTTGTCTGCCTTATGTCTGAATATGTTTCTATCATAAATCTCAGATAGTGTTATGTTTGCTTTTTTCTTGTCATTACGAATTTCGTCTAGCCAGGGTTTTTAAATTTTCAGTTTTGTTGCACAATCAATTATTCTTTTGGTTAATCTACTTTCTGTTAATCTGCTGATATGTCCAGATAACTTTAATCTTCTTTTCTAAATTTCAATTTCAATGTTTGAAAAATGCTCTGTTGTTTTAATTGCTTGCATCCTGCACCAATCTTTAGTAAGTCGAGCTCCGAGAATTTATCATATAATTCCTTTTTCCTTTTCTTTAATTACTTCAATTTCGTGTTTTCTGTTCAGTGCTGAAGTTTCACTTGCATAAAGGACTGTTGGTTTGATAACTGTGTTGTAGTGCCAAATTTTAGTTTGCCTTGACATGGATTTCTTGTTGTAGAAGTCTTGAACTAATCCTGGAGATTTTTTCATTCACTGCAGGTGGGTCTGCTGAGACACTTTTTCTTGGCCTCTTGGCTCAATGAATTCCCCGGGGTACTTGAAGTGAGGAATCCTGTCGATTTTACCATATTTTCTTATTAAACTTGTAGGCATACTATCTATTTTTGAGCTTCTCAAAAGATGTCTGTAACCCTACTTATTCCTGCACATTCCTTCAAGTTCTCCAACTGTTTGATGGCAGTCTGTTAATAAAGCTAGATATCATCAAAGTCGAGGTATGGTATGGACAAGTTGTTTTTGGTAAAACCTAGTTGAACTGGCTTCCAGAGTTTACATACCTTGAGCTATTTCTCCCATGACTATCTAAAACGACATTGAACAACAGAGAAGATAGTCCTTTTCCTGCCTTACTCCTATTTAAATTTTAAAAGGCTTTGAAGTTTCTGCCATGAATTTTACTTTAGAATTAGAATTGGTGAAGGGTTGTTCAATCATTTTCTTTGTTCTAGGACCTAGTCCTTTCTTTTTCGAAATGTCGAATAAGGAAGGCCTATCTATTGAGTCATATGCCTTTTTGTCTGAAGGTTCTTGTCTGAAGGCTCGCATTTTAATCATAATTTTGAGATTGTTTATTTGTTCTGAGCACGAACAATTTGATCTGAACTCTGCTCGATATTCCGCCAGTTTAGGCTTCAATTGTTGTTGTGCTCTGCTTAACAGACAGGACAATAGAATTTTGTGAATGACTGGTGAAAGGGGAATCCCTCTATAGTTATTGACATCGGATTTGTTACATTTTTTATGTAGTGGGTGAATAAATGCGATTTTCCAGTCATCTATTTCGGTTTGCCAAACACATCGGTATTTTGAATTATTTTTGTTATTTCTTGGAGAGATTCAAGTCTGGGCCTAAATTTATCAAAAGTTCAGCAACAATCCCGTCCTTTTCTGATGCTTTGTCATTTTTTAGCTTCTTAATATGTGCATAGATTTCTTCTTGTGTTGGTGGTAGAGAGTTACCTGTTATTGTTTCTTGTCGCAGCTTTGGAAATTTCTCTCTGGGTTCTGGACAATAGATTCAGTTGTGAAAAATAAGAAGCTAATTCATGGAAATTTTCCTTAATTTTCAAAGTTGGCTCACCATCTTGTTTTAGAAAACAAAGGTCTATGGTAAATATGCTTTGATTTGGTTTGCAAATGTTCTATAACAATTATTTATGTGTATTACAATTTATAAAATGTCATACTTTCATTTGTTTTGTCTCAAGATCTTGGATGTTTCTTTGCAAACTTCAGAAAATTGCTTGTTTTTGTGTTTCTTCTGTTTTTTTGCAATTATTAATTTAAAGTTCCTGCTTTCTCTCTTCCAGTGCATTTTCACACTCTTCATTCCACCAATGATGTTTTGCTTTTTGTGACAAGAAATTGATTCTTTTGCTGTTTTAATATTTTTTTCTTCAATTCCTGCCAGTTTTCTGCAGACTGTTCTTCCGATTTTTCTGTTATTTTTGACTGTTTGATGAAGTTGAATTTTGGAATTGAATTTTGTGGCTGATGTTCAAATTCTCTTTTTGGTGAGAATTTAGTTTTAATGCTAGTTAAATAATGGTCTGAATCTATATTCGCACATCGATGGACGTATATATCATGGATTTATTTTTGATAGTTGTATGATATTGCAACATTGTCAATTTAGAATTCCCCTAAATGGTGAATTGGTGATTGCTATGTTTTTTGTTTATTGGTTTTTCTCCAAGGGAGGTTGACATATTTATCAGGTTATTAATTATTAGGTTAATAATTATTTTGGTGTTCTTTATCTGTAATTAGTTTGTGTTTAATTTATGTATTTTGCTTTGCAGGTAGCTAAAGAAGAACTGCAGGCCTGCATCAAGGAAATGCTCGACTACAAAAGGATCAATGCTGAAATTGAAACGGCCAATCCGACTGGCGATCTAGACAAAGTATTCAGAAAATATTGCAGGTAATGTACTGTTTTTAGCTTCTTCATTTATTAAATAATTAATTATAATTGCTTCACAAGTTAGTTTGAAGTAATTGACAATTAAACAAACTGACAAATGTACAGAAACAGAATTTATTAATTTCGAATAGCACTTGAAGGAATTCGAAATTAATAAATTCTGTTTTATAATTGTTTCTTTGTCATCTTTAGGCGATTTCCTGCTCTTTTTTTGTGTATGTATAGAGTGTTACAGTTACCAATACTTTGTAGGCTTATCATACTTACTCATTCTTTGGTTTCTTAGAATGCAGATTTGGACTAAATGGACAGCGGAAAGGGACGCACGACAATATATAAACTCCATTTGCTTCCGAAATATATATATAGTTTATGTGTATAGTACCATATAGTAGCCGATTTGGATAGTAGGTGACTCTTCAGTTCAGGATAGTGTCCAACTGTCTTTTTATACTTACGCTCCTTGTCAATCTGCGCATTGAAGTCTCCAAGTAGGATTTCCAGATCATCTTTTGGGATTCTAGCCGTTTCTGTTTCCAATTTTGTCCAAAATTTCTCTGTTTTATCTGGTTAATTTTATTATCAACTTTTGTGTTGCCACAATTTTGCATATATATTGATGAAAGTGTAGTTTTTGTTTGCATGCTTCAACATGCTCTAACATGCTTCATTCTCATAGTCAAGAGTCTTTTGTTAACACATCTATTATTGTATCCAGTATTCTTATCCACAACAAAAGCCATGCCAAGTAGCTGCTCCTTAACAAATTTTCTTGTTGGTACGAATTTTGAAGATTCTATAGTTATCATGATCCATTGCTTCTGAGTCTGCGCATAGTTTTTTTGCAAGGCAAGAATTTGTATTTTCTGTTTCTTAAAAGCTCTTTTTTTTGGAGGATGAAGCCCACATAGGTCTGAGACCTGTGCGTGGGTAATGAGTGATTGATGAGTGATTGATGGTGATTGATGAGTTAGACCTACAGTTTTAGGTGGGTTCCGAACCACCGAGAAGTGATTTTACAGCAGAGAACGTGTCTTTTTTGCTGGCCAATCTTATCGGTCACTGTTACAAACAGGACCAACGAGAACGCAGCTTATCTCTATCTGTAGATAAGCTGTGATAATATATCACAATCATATTATCGTTATCAAATTGCATCTTATACTGTATTCATATCATTGATCAATTCTTTAGTTTAGATTTGTAAAATTCATAGAACAATAATTACAGTACTTATATATTTTTTGTAACTATCATAATCTAGAATCTAAGACTGTGCATTTTGTAATCTACATGAATAAAGTAAATCATCTAATCTAAACTGATTGAACAGATATCTCTGTGGTGAGATCGTGTAATTTTCCTGTTCGAATCAGAGTTTGAATGTTTAAAGTGCCAATGTAGATAATATGGTTTCTCTGTGAAAGTTTATTAGAGCACACTGATTTTCTCTCTCATATAAACCCAAGCTCCCCAGAATCCGAATGTTTGGGTGCCGTTTGCTCACGGGTGGATTGGATACTACCTGGGGTAATTTTGTCTTCACTCGTACGAGTGATTTTGCTTGTAATCAGCATTCTAGCTCTTGCTAGCGATGTATAACTAGGGAGTGTGAGTTCATGGAGCTTGTTTACAGTCGCACCTCCTGATAAACAGTCGCTGACCATCAGTCACTAGATGCTAGTACAGACGCCAATGAATTTTAGTGTTTTTTTTATACTAAGCCTCAAACAAGGGCCTGCCTCCTCCGCCAGATAGGCCGAATAACGAGGTCACCGTTTCTGCTTCACTGCCGTTGAGGTCTTCACCCGTATTCCTGGGCAGGAGACTGCTTTATACCCCGCGGTACTGGGTCATCAACCATTATTATTACTATTATTATTATTATCATTGACGAAATCTCTCTGGGTGGAAGACGATAAGCGACGATGACTCATTCAAGATTTTTTTTTTTATAATTCCAATAGGCTTTAATAGTTTCAGAGAAAGCTTTCTTTTTTTTGCATTTGTGAGTTTGGGAATTTTCAAGTCTGAAATTTCTGAGCGATGATGCTAAAACACTGCTCAATAGTGGCGGTCAAGGCGGCTAAGCCCCCTGGCAAGACTTATAAAGAGAGCGTGTAGCGAGCTAGGTGCTAGTTAGTTGTCAATGAGTCGATTGATTTTCCAACAAGTTTTTCCTTATTTTCTCGTATTTTGTAAAATATCTTACTAATTACGGTAGTAACGAACCTGTAACATTTTTCATCAGTTAATCCAGCTCTTTTAACATCATAACGTTTCGATTCACCACAGAATGAATGAATGCCTTACAGCTTAAAGATTCTGAATAAGTGTTTGATAAAGATAAATAAATAAATAAATGATTTATTTTCCAAACTAATACTACTACAAATTTACAAACATCTACAGTTATTAATACAAAAATGTGCTAGTAAAATATCAAAATTTATGTTATAATACAGAAGTTTTTGTGTGGAAAATTGACCTACTCCACTATGGCAAGCCATGTTCCAGAGTAGGTTTGAATTTTTGTGAGTGAATAAGTAAGATTAGTAAGTGTTAAGTAAATCAGTATATGTCTTGTGGGTATGTGTTCTGTGTTAGATGATACTATGAATTGTTTGAAATTACTGTTTCTATTCTCTGTCTTCCTTTGCTTGTTAACCAATTTTGTACTGTTGCTTTGAACTTTTTGAAGTGAGTTATGTGTTTAATGTTTTCAGGAAGTAGATTATATCATTTTGGTGCTAGATGATTGAAATGTCTTTGGTATAGTGCCTTCTTAGCAACATTAGTGATAAGAAGGTTCCTGTATCTGGTGTTGTGGCTATTGTTTCTGGTTTGGAAGCTGGCTGGATTTTTGTGTATTCTGCATAGTATTTCCTTGGAGTACAGCTGTCTTGGATCCATCACAACGAATTCGCTGAATAGCTGGTCCGATGGATAGCATGGTGGTTTCCGGTTGATGACCCTCATAATCAGCTTCTGAACCTTGAGGAGCGGCTCAATATGACGGAAGCTGGTTCCTTCCCATCCTACAATCCCATACATAAGCAAGGACTGGGTCAGAGAATAGTAGATTGTTTTCAGACACCTCTCATCGACTAGTGTCCTCAGGATTCTGAACTTGTAGATGGTTTTTCTCAACCTCCCGCATAAGTCGTTGATATGATGGTCCCAGCGCAGAAACGAATCCATTGTAACTCCAAGATATTTGTGAAACTGTTTTCTGTGAACTGTGTATGATGTGTTATTCATATGATTAGTGACTATTAGATTATCCTCTGTTGGCTGTCCATGCTGAGTTGCTGAGAAGGACAGGAAATATGTCTTCTCATAGTTCAAGGTTAGAAGATTCCCATTCAACCAGTGAGACACCCTCTGCAGCCCAATCTCAGCCTTTCTCCAGGTCATCCCCCAGGATGGCTCAGAAAACAGTAGTACCATGTCATCTGCAAATGTGGTGATGGATCCATCAATCTCCATATCGCATAATGGATTTATGTAGAGCAAAAAGAGAATTGGTCCTAGTACTGTTCCTTGTGGCACTCCATATTCCACTATCAGCTTGCTGCTCACACATCCATTGACTCTGACACATTGTGTTCGGTTTGTCAGGTAGCTGTTGAACAGGTTCCATGCAACTCCTCTTATGCCATAGTTGTTGAGTGTGGATAGTAGGATATCATGTGATACAGTATCAAAAGCCTTCTTCAAATCTAAGAATACTGCTAATGGTTTATCTTCTGCATTTATTTTGTCTACAATCCGAGTGGTAACATAGTGGATAGCATCATTAGTACTGCAACTAGATCTGAAACCATATTGGTTTGGTGATAGTATATTGTTTTTTTTTCAAGAAAGCTGAATAGTCTAGTTTTAATGCATTTTTCAAACAGTTTTGATAGTATACTAAGCAGTGATATAGGTCTGCAGCAATTCATATCTTTTTTATCTCCTGATTTGAAAATTGGACAGATGACAGCTTCTTTTAGACATTGAGGGAAAACACCTTCTTCAAAAATTATATTTACAATGTATGTTAATGGCTTGGAAAGGCTAGCACTGTTTTGTTTGAAAAGTTCTGGTTTGAGGTTATCCAATCCTGGTGCACTATTCACTTTGAGACTGTTTATCATTTTTATCATTTCATCTTCATTCACAGGCGCAAAGAACAATGATTGGCAGACTCTTTGGTCAGTTGCTGCTGATTCATCTGTGTGGTTACGGTTGTTGTTTAGAATTTCCTGGGCCAGTTTTGATCCAATGCTTTTGAAAAACTTGTTGAATGAATCTGCTATCTCTTCATCATCATCTCCCAGTTTCAATTCTCTTCCTTCTAAGTTGATTTGATGGATCTGTGTTTGCGGTCGTTGAACTTCAGTTATATCTCTTATTACCTTCCATGTTTGCTCAGAGTTGTTAGCATTCCCAAATCGCTCTGAAAAGTACTGTTTTTTGCATTCTCTATAACCTTTGCTAGTAGATTTCTATACCTTCTATAGTATTCTCTAAGTTGTAGATTCGCTGTATTATTGTTGCTTTGTCTATGCAATTTATCTCTCTTCCTTATTGATGTAACTAATCAATTTGTAATCCAAGGCTTGATCTTGCGTTTTTTATGCGATACTCTATTGATAACTTTATATTCTTCTGTGTATTTTTCAACTATTTCCATCATTTTGTTCAAAGCACTCTCAGCACAGTCCTGCAGATACATGCTCCAGGTCTCTTTCATTAGAGCTAATGAAAGTTTATTATAATCAATACTGTCATAATAGAACTTCTTTCTGTTGTAATTTTGTTCGGTAGCATCCTACTTAATTCCCAAAATAGTCATGAAATGATCGGTTATAGAGTTTGGAAAAATTATTGGTATTACATCTTTTTTTAAGTTTATCAGAATATGATCCAGACATGAAGTGGAAAGCAGATGCATTGAGTAGAAATTATCTAGATGAAGTTGAAGACCATACCTTTGACAAAGATATTGAGTATCACATTTCGACAGTTATTCATTTGCCTATGACAGACCGGAAATATGAGTTGTTTAAAAAAGAGACCTTGCATGATGATGACTTACAGACACTGATAGGCTATGTAACAGATGGATGGCCACCCAAGCACAATGTTCGGGAATGTTTAAGATTTTATTATAGTTTGAGAGATAGTATTTTTGTTCATGATGGGTTATTGTTTAAGGATAATTGTGTTATAGTACCCAAAGAGATATGCTTGAAAAAATTCACTACAATCACTTAGGAGTGAATAAGTGCAAAGCTCGTGCAAGAGAGTGTATATATTGGCCAGGAGTGTCAAAGCAAATTGAAGATATGGTTACTAATTGTAATACATGTCTGCAATTTCAAGTGAGCAATAGAAAAGAGCCACTCATGCCCAAAGAAATACCCTGCATTCCATTTGAAGTTGTAGGTACAGATTTATTTCACTTTCAGAATAATAATTTTTTAATTGTTATTGACTACTTTAGCAAGTTTGTGGATTTTTTCAAATTATCTGATTTATCAAGTGAGATGACAATAATAAGCTTGAAATCATGTTTTGCTAGGTATGGAATTCCAAAAGTACTATACTCTGATGGGGGTCCGCAATTTTCTAGTAGGCAATTCAAAGATTTTTCAAAAAAATGGGGTTTTGAGCATAGAATGTCCAGCCCACACTACCCCCAATCCAATGGTATGGTGGAAAGGTGTATCCAAACAGTGAAGAAAATGTTGCATAAGAGTAGAGCAAATAACAAGGATCCATATTTGGCTCTATTGGAATATCGAAACACACCAATTTCAGAACAAATACCCTCACCAGCTGAAGTACTTTTTAAGAGGAAGCTGAATGGGTTGCTGCCATGTTTCACCTCTAAGGTACAGATGCATAATGATGAAGTACAACGTAAATTGAAGGATAGGCAAGAAAAACAAAAATTCTATTTTTATAGGACTGCTAGGAAAGGGAGAAACTTTCAAGATGGTGAGAATGTTTTTATTCCTGATAGGTCACAGAAATTAGTACATGCTCAAGTCAGAGGACATGAAGTGAGTCCTCGTTCATTCAATGTTCAGTTGGTAATATTGTTCGTAGAAACAGAAGACACATTTATAAGGGTTCACCAAATTTCAATTTCACTGTGAGACAAGACAACAATGAATTTGATATAAATGGGAATGATGGTCAAGATAGGGGTATTATTGAAAGGGGTAATAGGAATGAAGGTCAAGACATTAGAGGAGAGAATATTCCAAACTGGAACAGGCATGATGAAAATATTGAAGAAGGAAATGTAATAAGAGACATGAATAGAGGATGCACTAGGTCAGGTAGAGTAGTGAGAAGACCTCATTATCTGAATGATTATGTTTAAAATTACTAGAAATTAAGGCTCCTATTATTACTATTATGTTATTCAAATTACTTAAGCATTAGAAATTAAGAGGTTACTATTAACTTGAGTTATCATTCAATTAAGTATTGAGGTAGATTTAAACTTGAATTTTAGTATTACAGTGTCATAGATTACTATTGTGTCATTAATATAAGGTTGTTAAATTGTCATTCTTGATATAGTAAATTTCAATTGGTTATATGCTATTATATTGCGTGCTATGAAATTATTCTATGTTGTTCAGTTATAAAAATGATATGTCCTTTCATTTCATTTAATGATCTTGATAATGATGATTTGCTAATGTTTAATTTGTTTGATTTGATAATGTTAATTTGCACTGTGTATGGGAAAACGTGACTTGTTTGTTATGAAAAAAAAGGGGGATGTCATAAATGATATATCGAATTGTGTAAATGATTATCATACTGTATTACTGTATATCGTAGACCGATAAACTAATAATAAATACTTTATTTTGACAATGAGTTATTATTCCTTCTTACTCCTGTTCCTTCTTACAGTGCTTCATGACAATGCATAAAACCTTGACACTTGAAGCATCTTTGAGCTGCAATGTAGTCGCTAGCTTTGCAACTTGTGAAGTCGATAAATAACTTCGCCTTATTTATGATGAGTTTCCTTATTTCAGGATCGCATTCTAGCACCCAATGGAGCGTATCTTTGTTTTTTGGGCCTAACTTGAAGGATGGGACGCAACCTCTGATAAAATCTGCTTTAGGGATCCCCAAGTGACTGAAATTCTTATCATAAAAGATCTCTGTTAGCTCTTCCTTATCCATATCAGATGGGACATCATACAAGATTATTCTTGGCTTTTTGTTAGCGGGTTCCGTCATTTTGATTGCTTCTGTTTGTAACCGTTTATTCTGTAGTATTTTCTTCTTATCATCTAACGTATCTAAAACTATGAGGAGGCCTCCTCCTCGAACATTGACAGTTTTCTTTACCCTAATATTTTCTTTTTTTGGGATGCTTTCTTTTAGAGTTTTCCTTATTTTTTCACTACTCTGCTTCTCATTTCCTTTCAATTCCGATGGTTTCAATAGGACTACATGCTCTTTCGGTTGAATTATCCTAACGTTTGTTGATTTATCTACTGATGATACTATATTTTTTGGTAATTCAATTACTTCTGCGAAACTCGCAGGCTTCTTGATTTCTTGCATTGTTTTGTTTAGGTTAACTATTGATTCTTCCAATTTTGGCCCTCCTGAATTTAGAGTTGATGCTATCTGGCTGATTGTAGTAGCCCGTGTTTCTATTTTAATTACTGACTCTGTTGTTTTACTAATCAATTCTGAAAATCTATCGTAGTCTGCTCGACAGATTTTCTTTTTTTCAAATTCTGCTGTAGCCCATTGTTTAAATTCCGAAAGTCTATTACTTATATCAAGAATGTCCTTTTTCAACTCATTGTCCATAACTGTGGTAATATTTTCATTAATTTTACCTTGAAGTTGTTGATCCTTCACCTCCTGCTCTTCTTCCTTCTCCTGCGGGTTGATGTCCTTTTCCTGCTCCTTTTCCTCTTCTTCTTCTTCTTCCTCCTCTTCTCCGTATTCTGCTAATACTCCATATGGTGGCTTTACAGATGAACGCATTGATGTTATAATACTAATAATGAAAACTAACACTTCTATCCACTGACCTACTTTTCACTACTGCTATTGAACTACTCTACTTTCTAGCTGAGATGTTTACTTCTCGACTGCTCGACTACGTAGATAGATGCAACAATCTGCTTTCTTCAATTCTGTAACTAAGCGTTTCTGGAGAAGTAAGATTTTCCAGTCTTGAAAATTTCTTGTGAAACTTTAAAAACTTATGTTATATATTATATTATCACTACATACTCAAATGTATTACAGGTCCTACAGTTCCTGAGAAAAGCAAATATTTCAATTAATCAACAAAATACAGCCACCTACTCCAATTCATCACAACAGAAACATCTTCTTACCAGTGACTTCATTTTTAATTATGCTGCAAGGCAGTCTTTTTCCACTCATTATTTTTAAGATAAGTCATGGAAATGTTGTGGATATTCTGTTATGAACTATATTGAGACCTTATGTAGCGTAGACCACGGTCTGTCTCAATAAGCAATAATTTTCACTGGAAGTTTATATGAGTTTATTGATTTAAAGATAATTGATAGAATAAAGCAATTAAAAATATGTCATGGACAAAGAGTTCTCAAAAAAAGGAAAGAATATTGAAATTTGCAAGGAATCTACTTATCACTTTGCACTGGAATCTACTTTAATATCATAATGAAGAGAATTTTAGTAAATAATATATTATTATTATGAATTCACTTCCATAAAGCTGCGTTAACATTAGCAACAGAACATTAGAAACAATGTTCCTCAAATCGAAAAATAACCACTCTCAAAAGTGTTTCCAAACAGTGTTTAGGAACGTAAATTCTGTGTTTATTGTTTCCCGTAGAAAGCGGAATGTTTCGAAAACAAGTCGTCTACATTTAGGAACATTGTTCCGAAGCATGTCATCAGACGACATCTTCAAGACTGCAATAAAAATAAATAAAATGGCTGTCCTTAAATGTTTTGGAACATTAGACTATTACTTGAAAATGAATTTCATGACTAGCAAAATGTTCATCAAAAATGTTCCAAAAACATTGTTTGGGAACAATATTGTTCCTTAAACAATGTTTTGTAGCTAATGTAAACGCAGCGTGGTCAGAATCACACGTGCTGAAACACGACAGCTATGGAGTAAAATGTGAACTCTTTGCGGTGCTTAGTTCACTGAAAGTCCCCATAGATAGCGTCAGTGGTCGTAACTGTACAGTGACTATAGCGACAGTGTAGACATTGCCTGAGCTGCCATAATAATAGTCTCCAATTTATAATAAATAAATAAATAATTTATTTTACAATCAAAATTCAAAACAAACAAATAAAAACAGTATCAAAATACAATGGAGTTTGGAAAAATAAATTGATATGCCACCCCTGAGACAAAGCTGTGCGGGGTCAAGCTTAGAGTAGCTTAATAGTAGAAAGAAAAACGCTGTGCTTCTTTTGAATATAACATTAATATTGGAATACCTCATCCAGAACATTTATAATACCATAGTATAACTTAATTCTAAGAAAATCGAAACTTAAAACTCAAAAAAGAAAGATGATAGCAGTTCAACAATCTACGGTTTTCTTGTTAATTAATTAATTAACATAACCCATACTAATTATACATAAAAGTATTATAATTAATTGTATATCTATATAGACTAGATATTAGATTTATATTACAAAACATTATGTTTTCTACATGACAGCATGACTCCGGCTACACAGTACGCGCGTAAAACTTTGCGTTCCTGCCAGCGCAGCTTGAATACAATAGTATATCATATTATGGTTCATACTGTAATGACTGTGAAGAGGTAAAGAGATAGCCACTGTAGACAACACTCAATTTGGAAACCGAATGACGAATTTATAACAAGTGGCTACATGAAGCGTATATCTAATCAGTATATGTGTATCTTATCAGAAGCAAGGTATCCAATGGCCACACTGTCGAAATAAAGTCACTGTAGTAACATATAACAATATGAATATAATACAGACCTGCGAATCTCTGACGTCCGAGTGTTTCCCGTGATAAGGAAGCCTTCTCTATCAAGTGCCAACGGTCTCTAAGGAGACACCTAGGGCACCTTCTTGTCCTTGAAGTGAGAAAATTGCTCCTAAGGGCGGAAGAACTTCACAGTCAACGGCTTAGGATGGAGAAGGCAACAGGAAACCACTTCAGGATCACACAAGATATCCCAAGAATTAGCAACACACAATGCCAGGAGGAAAGCTGACGGATGGACTGACGTGTTGCTGCCAACCAACCTTCGGGTAATATGTAATATATAATTATTTGGTATAATCTGTCATTATTTAGTATATTATGTAACGCCTGGGATTTGAAATGAGAATAAAACGGGTAAAATCAATTCAACTAGAGCAATATTTGAAACTATTTACTGGAGAAATATAGACCACCAGATAATCTATCGTTATCTAGAACTTGGAAGCAAGATCGTTAACTCGCCTATTATAACTTTGCTGTACAAAATTATCAATCCAAATTAATTAATTCTCATCACTGGAGTCACTAAATAATGAATTTGTGGAATTTAAACCACTTTATATTTAATTTGAGCACATGAACTGTGAAGCATAGCTCGTGTTACCTCGAATTTTCCAAGGCCATTTTCATGGAAAATGGTCAATTTGATCAAAAACGAAATAGCACTCATGGACGGTCAACTACTCATTAAATTGAGTTCCAAATTTCACTGATTGAATCATAAAAAAGTGTGTTCGTAGAAATTTGTCCAAATGCCAAGCATATCATAAATATAATAAGTGTGACTCAATACTTCACACTTTACAAATAAATTCTTATGTCTCTGAAGATTTAATAGTAAGAATTTCATAATATTCTATGACTTTTAAGAGTAGAATCCGATTTTTTGAACAGTTTTTCACAACCATAAAATCAGTAATTTAGACAATGCAGTAGCCATTTCTATAAAATAATACGTAGCAAACGTCTCACTCTCAGTCAAATTCCTGCAGCTCGGGCTCACTGATTGTTTAATGTCTTTGTGTATTACAACTTCCAAAAAAGTACAAAAGTCAGTTAATATTTTATGACCTTGAAGAGTGAAATCCGATTTCTTGAGCAATTTTTTACAAGCATAGAATCAGTAATTTAGACAATGCAGTAACCATGTCTATAAAATGAGACGTAGCAAACGTCTCACTCTCAGTCAAATTCCTGCAGCCTGGGATCACTGATTGTTGAATGTTTTCGTGTTCTCTGTGCATTTCAACTTCCGGCAAAAGTGCAAAAGACCAATTAAATTAGTAAATTTTTGAAATAGTGACGTCGTCAACAAGTGAATATTGTGTGAAGATGAAAATATATATGAATAATTCCAGAGCAAATATTTACTTAGGCCTAAGTGCGCATTTCCGCGTCATCGTCATCTGAAATCCTGATCTTGAGGAAACGTGAACCAGGAGGTGCTGATGCTGTGCTGGGTGCGAACGCGGAAGTCAACGCAACTTCCATTTCCCTTTCCATAGAAAAGACAACTCCAAATCTGTAGTCTAACCTCTCCCTAAAAAGTGATTCACCTACCTCGAACTCACAAATTATTGATGAAAATTATGTGATATTCAAAATCGTTGGTTAATATCACGCCTGGCAGGATATGAAATTATGCAGAGTTGGCAACATTAATTTTACACTGCTCTATCTGTATTAATTGGTCTTTGCTTTTGAAACAATCTTTCAAAATTACATTGTTCAGACTTGACAGTGAAACTCACTTTACATTTTTTATTCCAATTTTTTTTAACGAAAAAATGACAGCATCATTCGGCGCCCACAAAACTCAGCCCCCGGGCACGTACCCCCTTCAACTCCCCCCACCGTCACGCTAGATATGGCTCCGCTGTAGTTACTGTACAATGACTTCATATTGAGAGTCTGGTCATTGCCTTCAGCCGCCATAATAATATTTTCTTCAATTTATATTTGATTGTACATCTATATAGGATTGTAATTATACAGCATATCCATTATAAGCCCTTTGTCAGTGAGTCTACTTATAAAAAAAAAAATTTCAGTGCTTTCGCAGACTTATTAAGATGCTATTTTTTTTAATAGTATATCATGTTTATTTGTTCGAATCAACAAATTCATGTGTAGGTTGAGATTCAAGCTGCCTCTCAGATCAAAGCACTTCGCGTTTTAAACAAAATATTCGAGTGGAAAAAAAGTTAAATTCTATATCATCATTATGATAATAATATTTCAAAGTAAGTCTATCACTTCTTTGATAATCTCAATGACTGAATAAATTTATAATCTACGTGTAGGCTATCTTCACCATGTGGACATAGTATTGTCTGCTGTTGACATTTGGCATTGTTCTTCGGTTTTACACAATTGATTCAATTTCAATGTTTTGATGCTTGAGCCTGATAGACTTATCCAGATGATCACCGTTAATTGATCGATCCTCTGGGCACGCTGGCACTTGACATATCCCTTGGCAGGCTTTGCCATGTTAAGGTTCGTCAAACAGAATCCTTCTGTAAGATCCAATCAGCCTATCTGTAAATGAATGTGATAGAGATGAATCTAGGGTGATTAAAATTAGCTGTCAATCACAAAATGATTGACATGGATTGTCCAGTCCAAGTAGCAGTGTCTCAAGATTCAAGTGACTCTACTCAAAAGTAAAATAGTGACCTATAAAATTGATTGATAATATCATAATCTGTCATTAACAGTGAACAATATACGATTGTTAAGTGAATTTATCGACACCGTATTCATCAATCCACTATGAGTAGTATAGGGAGAAAATATTGTTCTTGAAGTCTGAGGTTTTGAAAGTCTTCTTTAATCTATTAGCATTTCACGTCTTGTTATCAACAAAGAAGTTTCTCATTCTTTTGTGGATATAATAGTTATATTAAAACAGCTTTATTAAAAACACAGATTTTGGATTTCCTGGAGTTCTCTCTGGCTCTCTTGTATAGGAGAATAACAGATAGATTAAAATAAATTTAATGATTTATAGCTATTATTTATTGTAATATATAACTATTATTTATAATAAACAGCAGGCTCGCAACGCTCCCCTCAACCGTCCGACTAGACTCAGTGAAGGGGGAAAAGTTTATGAAACAAAAACATAAGATAAGATTTTTATTTTCTTTATGTGATAATTTTTGAAGCATTACTTGGAGCACACCCAGAGTCTCAAATGAAGCCTACAAGGCTTTAGAGTTGAAATGTGAAAAGTTGGAAAAACGTCGAAAAATCATAAAGCTTTCATTTTTACATGGGGTTTTGACTGGCCGTATCGATGGCCCAAAGACACTGACTTCAATAGGCTGGTGTATGCCTACTTATGCGGGTCGCGACAGAAGACTTCTGTACTTTGGATTGGCACGCACAGCTTACCATGCAGGCTTCCATTTGATATCCTCTGTTGTACTTTTCAATTCTGTGGCAGATGATGTGGATGTAATGATGTCACAGGTGTGTTTTAGGGATGCCAGCTCTCGAGCAATACCTGATTAGTTCATGCCTGATTAATTATTTATTGTTATCAGGTTATAATCATGTTTCATAATGGATTTCAATTTTTCTAAATGTTTTGTATTTTACCATGTGAAAATGAATTTTATTTTTACGTATCTTGGGATCTTCTCATGTAATTTTAATTTTCTTTGGATAAGTAAGCTTTCTTATTTTTTCGTTTCATGTATGTATGATCCAGATTTTTCTCTCCTAAATTGCTATACTGAAATATCATTTATAAATATATATTTTTTCAATACTAGTTGCGAGTCTAAGCTGATTTACTATTGAGTGGTGTGCTATAGTTTTCTATTAGTGAAGCAAGTTTATTAGTTGGATTTTTAATCTGTTGAGCTTCTTTTCTTTTTACAGGCTAATATCAATTTTTTTCTGAAGCTACGTAAGATTGGTCATTTTATAGTTTCGTGTAATTTGTAAGCTTTTGTGACGTTTCGTTTTTGTTTTATCCCTGTGTTTAAAAATCTTTTTCTCCAAGATATAGTGATCAACAAAATTTTCAAAATTCGCTCTTTTGCGGAAACCTCTTGGAGCACTATTCTAATAAGAATGTAAGGCTCAGCCTGTGTATCTAATTCATTATTTCGGCTACATAGCTCAAGAGAAAAACGCCAATTTGAGCCGAGATTTTGAGATTTTTCAATTATCTTTTTGAAACATCACAAAGGCCTCAACTGCACGTGTATTTCACATTCCAATATTTTAGCCACGTAGCTCTCCAGAAACGGTTGTTACGGGTTCTAATAGCTAAAATAAGGCTAGCAACACTAAAGTTCGCACTTTATCTACACAAATTAGTCTATTTACACAAATTAATTGTAAGTTCAATTAATTAAATAAAAACAGATTATCAAATGACAAGCTAATACTTATTTTCAGTAATTATTTACAAGAATTAATGAATAATTAATTACAGGCTGATCAATAATAAGAGAAACAAGAGTCCAATAAACTGTACAAATAAATAATTAATTACAGGCTGATCAATAATAAAAGAAGCAAGAGTCCAAAAAAACTGTACAATAATGCAGAAAGAAATTATAAAAAAAGCAACTAATCACTTACAATAACACAGTCCAATTCGTTATTTGACAGTCCCAAATAATATCACTTAACAAAACGTCTTTAAGGGTCGGCAGTAGCTAGAATGTTTTTCAAAATCGACAGTAGCGAATCTGTCAAGTTATGAACGAACTAGTTTCAAACTAAAAAGAGTACAGTATCACTGGCATTTGTGTGAGTAAGGTTTGTCTTTGTGTGCGTGTGAGAAGTGAGAGCGCTAAGAGAGAAGAGACAAAGAGCGAAGAGCCATCCACCACCCTAGGAAGACAAGGTTACTGCACTCTTATCTGTTGCATCTTGCCACTGTTGACATTCTTGCTTCCTCTATTCATCATTTTATTGCTTTACGAATAGATATTGTTTGAGACCTTTCAATCCATAGAAACTTTTATTTGCAAGAACATTAATTTCTTGAAAATTTATAATATTGCACAAAAATCATCTAAGCATTAGGATATACTTTATAACAGATACGGTACAACGTCAATAATATGAAACATCAAAGGTCCGAACAGCATACTGAACTTTGTTTTAAAAAATGCATCAATCACAAAATAATAATATACACTAGGCTATGAATAAATATCGCAACATAAATTTAATATTCCAACAGCAAGAAGATGGCAAAAATATAAATGCAGATCAATCAGCCATTAAAAATAACAAATAACTATACCAGAATTCAAATATCTATCAAAATATCCAACAGTTAATTCTGTGAGAAAAAAAAATAGTAGGCCTACAAAATATATGAACATATCAATGAATAACATAGACTAACTCTAATATTTGAAAATGAAATTTTTCATCTAAAAATACAGTAATAAACTTCATAAACATATTATTATTGCTAATTACGATCGAATAATTAGTTACGTTGAGCAGCGAAAATGGGCAAAGCTATTCCAAAGCATAGACTAAATGAAACTATTTACTAGACTTCGAACCTATTCATGATTATAACACATGAGTGCAAGGGTACTGCACACTTTTTGTAGCAATATTTGAATTCGACTGCATCGAACATTTAAAAATAATGAATTCAGAAACATAGGCCTACTAAGTATTGTATATTTTACTACTGTATACTACTGCAGAAGTGAATAATGAACAATAATTTGACAAAAGTATTGATCAACCAAAACATATTGTACAATTTATTCTACGTGCAAAAAATTGTCCTAATAAATAGAAAAAATAATATACATGGCTATTATTTTTTTATTGCTTCAAAAATATGAAGCAATTTTATGAAGAATATGAGCAAAGCTATTATCCAAAGCATATACTAAATAAAACTATTTACTAGACTAATAAACTATTTATGATTATCCAAAGCATATACTAAATAAACCTATTTACTAGACTAATAAACTATTTATGATTATCCAAAGCATATACTAAATAAACCTATTTACTAGACTAATAAACTATTTATGATTATCACATACGATTGCGAGGGTAACTGCACATAGAATATTTAAAAAGAATTAATTCCAAAAAAACAAAGTAGTGTGTATTTTAATACTGTCCACTACTGTAAAATTGAATACTTCAAAGAATGAACAATAATTTGATAAAATTATTGATATATGTCTATTGTTTTATTTTTTTGAAATTGCTGCAAGAATATGGCCGATTTTTTAGTTTATGGACCTTCAAACGTTTTTTATTCCCCATAACTAGAAAAGTTTTGCTCCTAAAACTTCTAAAATCAATTCAGCACGACCGGATACATGTCCCTTGACGCTACAACGATCTACAACTGACTGATGGAAGAAAAGAGAACAAATAAGAAGAAGAGATCAATAAGATAACAATAAGATAAGATAACGTAGATTCTCTGTACTGGAAGGGAGACAGCTATTTGCGAACAAGCTTCAAGGCCACTCACTGCCGGTTCAGTTACTATTGTGTGTGTTTGTGCGTACTGGCGCTCCCTGTCAACGGTACTGCTTATAGGCAAGTCTATTTTGAGTGGACCGAACAGCAGCTATTTTGTTGAACATACCTCCACAAAAAACCATTTAAAAACTTGACAAATGAAGCAATACTTGAGAAAAAATTCCTTGTCATGAAAAACATTATAACGGAGAGGACTAGTTTTGTCATTTTTTGATATCTATATCACAAACGTCAGAAAAAAATCATAAATTCATGACTCATAAATGCTTATTTAGAACAAACAGTGGAAGAAGTATGAATTTTTCAGAAAGCAAAGTCGCTTGAGCATAATCAGACCTTCAAAATAAGACATTGACAGTAATTTTCTGATTATAAATAGGTGAGTTATATGGTTTCGAAATTAGCATTGCTCTTATGGAGATACAAATCCAACATGGCCGCGCTACAGCCGACCCTTAAACTATTAGTAAGATGCATAAACAATAAACACTTGTCTCTGCACTTGACACTGTCTAAAGACTGAATAAAGCACGGTTTACTCCACTGGCACGAGATCTGTAATACAATCTGTCACGCGGGTTTGTAGAAAACTGACTGTCTGGTTCATGTGGACTCATTTATATACGAGATAGTTGTCATAATTCCAAGAACTGGAATCACCAGACGTTTCGAGAATGCCAAGGAACATGATCTCGATTGTTCAAGAAGTCTGAAGAAAACACGAGAAGTCTCAAGAAATCAATCGAGTGAGAGAGTTGCAGACTTGAATAATAAGAGTGACAAAGACATGATGTGAAAAGAGACCGCAAGAGAGCAAGAGAACGCATATTGTGTTTGAAGTCACGTACGATCATGAATGGAATGATCTATGTAGAATAAAATAGTTCTATGTGCGTAAATAACTGCTTTGCTTGCTTTTGTAACACGGTGAAGAATCAGTCGAAAAGTCAGCGACTGGTATTCATCTTCGATAATATATAGATTATGTTTGTCGCTTGTGTCATAGTTTGTATAGCATTGTGACGTTTCTAAAGCGGGTGTTCTGGGGACATTTTTGAGTGGGAACGAAAATAACAAAGCAAGAAAGTTTACTACACTGAATAAACTCAATAAAATTTATACTCAACAATATATCAAAATAAATGGCACAAGTTTACATACAGAATCAGAAGATAACATTTCATTTCTGTACAGTTTCGACAAATTATGACGACGACTGAAGCAGACTATTTTTGAAACGTCTACGTCTACCGTCTAAGGTCTAAGGTCTACCGGGTGTGCAAGGCGACAAATCTTCACGTCTTGACGAGTTCATTTTTGCACAGATGCGACAATTACTGACAACGTCAAAAGGAGACGGGATTTTCGTCTCGATTTGTCAGAGTATAAATTTGTCAGTGTCAGGGTTTGTCATCTATCTCATTCTTACACTTGAACTGTGACTGTGAGAGTGAGGTAGAATGAGGGATGGTTGACAGGGCAGGTAAACAAAGAGGACCTATCAAAGTGGTAAACTAAAATAGGTTTGTATCTATAGCTAACTACCTCTACGCACTATACATCTATAGTCTACCATATTCTTGTCAATAGTCTACAATGTTGGTTTCTATCTATTCAAATTTCATTCAATTAGTACAGAAGGACTTTTTAATCGGGAAAAGTTTCTGTCAATTAGGCAGAAAAGTGCTTTAAATTGAGTGTTCAAAAATGTAAATTTTTCATATACTACAGTTAGTACATGTTTATTTGAAATTTTTAAATTTTGTCTTTGTCACAGTATTATAATCATAATATGAGGTGTTATCTCTAATATAACGTGTGACAATATGTGTTGCCAATTCTTATTTTTTCAAATCATTCCATCAGTGCCTTGAAGGGAAAGATTTCAAAGTTTACTCAACTAAAATTGATTTGTATATCGATATTATTTATAATAATTTTCAAATTTCTTCTCACTCGTCCTCAAATCAGCAGCAGATTAAGATACTTCTCTTTGTTGAAATAATTTGATGATTATCGGATACTTGAAATTTTGACAAGAAAAACAAAGAATTGGAAATTGGTCGTTCACTCTATCATAGTATCACATGAATGAATACAGGACGAATAGTATTTGAATAGCTTCATTGAATAATGTGGAAAATTCGTGCAAAACTTACATCTATGTGGAGACGAGTATGATCCTTGTATACATGGTGATATAAATATTCTGGGACAGAATAAGATGGAAGTTTAATAAAATGTGGAGACTGGCGTCGAAGAAATGTATGTGCGACTAAGTCGAGAGTCAAACAGCCATGAAGGAAGACCGTTGAATTATAAAAGTGAGGAAAGCGACTGCTCCCAAAATACAACACACACTCATCCACTCAGGTCTTACTTCTCTTTTATCTTTCCCTATTTCTTCTTCTTTCTTTCTTCTTTACAACATTATTAGCTCATCTCTTCACTTTCTTGTATCCATTTCCCTGTTTCCTGCCACACTCTCGTACAGCCTTACTCTTTCCAGCATTTCCCTTTCTCCTTTTGTATGTGGAGATACACCACACGTGAAACATTATTTTTTTAATTTCATCACTACACAGGCCAACGGAAAGCCTGTTATTATTGAATTATACTACATCTAAAACCACTGAATAAGAAATTATAGTGATGGAATAATGTATAAGAGAATCAGTTTTGTGGATATATATTGTAGGAATTTAGAGTTTGATAAAAACAGAAACGTGAATTCTCTTCCATGCATCACAAGCCTTTCTTGCCTCCCATCTACAACATTCTCAACACAAGATTTTCAATCTGTTGAAGCTCGTTTCCTCAGCGATGCGACACCATTGCTGCGCTGAAGTAATGACGTTATAAAATTTTTAAATTGCCATGCACGATCTGCTCATGCAAAGTGTGAGCATTCTGAGAGGTTATGACGCCATTGCGCAAGCGTGAACGTACCTATACAAAAACATGAGTATTTGAAAGACTCCATGCTGCTTGGATTTAATTACATAAATCAACAGCGGAATGAACTCTTTGGAGCAACAATAATCAGAACAATCATTATTTGACTGATTCGATTGTTTTATTTCGCTTTGCATAGGTCATAAGTAATAGGGTGTTTGTTTGATGGGAGAGTGTTGAAGGATGCTTGATGACATGCCTGGGAGGGTCTCCGACTTGAAAAAAATTATTACCAAAAAAGGGGGCTCAAAGGAGGGGGGTAATTATTGATTCTGGGAATTTTCATCTAAATAACTAAACCTGTAATATGATTGCAATGGCACTTTGGAGGATGTTTGGTGGCATGCCTGGGAAAATACTGAATAATCTCAAAAAAATGGAGCTCGGGTGGGCAAATATAGATTTTGGGCATTTCCAGCCAATGCCCGTGTAACTCGTGGAGGTATCAAGTACGGATGTTGGGCATTTCTATCTATCTAACTATACCGTTCAACTGATTGCTATGTACACTTTTTTTTTGAGGGATGAAGCCCACATAGGTCTGAGACCTGTGCGTGGGTAATGAGTTGGATGATGGTGATTTATGAGTTGGATCTACAGTTTTAGGTGGGTTCCGAACCACCGGGAAGTGATTTTCAGCAGTGAACAGTGTTTTTTTGCTGGCCAATCTAATCGGTCACCGTTCCAAACAGGACCTACGAGAACGCATCTTATCTATCTGATAGAACAGATACCTGCTACGGCTCGCGGCTATCACTTCCCCTTAACTTTAATAGATGGTTGATGGCCTACCCGGAAGAGATTCAGAGTTAGTAAAATTCACCCCAAAATAGTGGTGGAGCGGGGGTCAAGGGGGCGAATATTGATTTTGGATATTTTTATCTGAATAAGTAAACTGTTCATATGATTGTGATGAAACTTCAGGGGATGTTTAGTGAGATACCTGAGATATGATTTGGTAAAATTCACCCAAAGAAGGGTGGCTCAGGGGAGAAGCCAAATGATATAGATTCTGGGCATTTTTAGCCAAGGCCTGAACTTTTCATCCGATTGCATTGCAATTCCAGGAGATGTTTGTTGGGATGTCTGAGAGGGTTTCTGAGCTAGAAAAATCCACCCTAAAATGGGGGCTCAGAAGTAGGGGGCAAATATCGATTTTAGCATTTTAGCTACTTCTGGGTAACTGCTTTCTGAATCTGAGTAGGATTCGAGTGACTTTGAGTGGATTATTATTTGTATTATATCATGTTTATGGAGCTCCAATAATGTACTTAGGAACAAAACCTGGAAACCGCCCAAAAACCTATTTCCGCCAAAAGAGGATCATAATTATAAGAATTTCAAATACCCACTGCTACATATTGTGTGATATCTCATTCTACTTTGTTTGTCAATGCAGATAAACTTCAAAATTATGTAAAAAAACATGGAAGCCCAAAAAATGTTGGTCATGATTGTGGGGAGGGATGAATACGAAATTTTCAACTATCTACTGCTTCATATTGCATGATAGCTGATTCTACTCAGCTTACCAATATGGTTAAGATGCAAAACCATGTAAAAACTCTGAGAACCTAAACAAAAGGTTCGTGGTCCCTCGTGTGAGGGGGAGGGGGCTATGAATATTAGAATTTTCACTATCTGCTATTTAATATCGAGTGATAGCTTATTCTACTGAGCTTGCTAATGCAGTTCAAATTCAGAACCACGTAGAACACAAAATCTGCTAGAAAATCCCTTGTAGGGATGCCTTGAGGGACAAAAATTTGAAATTATATCATAAACCTGGAAAAACCAAAAACCCTTTCAGTCATAATACCAGATGAGCACGAATAGGCTACGAAAATTTGATCTATCCATATTCTGTGATAGCTAATTCTATCAATACAGTTGAGATTCAAAACCATGTGAAAAATCTGAACCTACCAAAATTGTTAGTGGTGCACCAGAAGCTATGCATATGATAATTTGTACTATGTACTTCATCATATTGAGAGATAACTCATCTACTCATTGTTTCGTATTTAGTGTAGTTAGTTTATGTTTTATCTCTGCTCAACATGTGTAGCTGTTACTTGACTTTCTATAGTGTTGCCATGGCAACCAGTTTTATTGGCCACTGCGCATGCTAAAGTTGTAATGGCAGCTTGAATGGTAATTCCCAATTGCATTCTTGTTGAAACCGCATCGCTATGAACAAATCGTCGTTCTAACCTCAAGTAATAGAATTCGTTACAACCGCAATAATTACTTATTAATTTATTATTTTGTAAAACCTCAATATTCGGTTTATTGAAGCCTCATTTGCTTATAACCGCAACTAGCACTTTATTTTTCTTGTTCTTTAATTCAAAACCTCCAGTATTTTATATCGGCCGTGAAATTAGTTCCATCCTATTTATTCTAAAATAATTCTTCACTCATCCTCACCGACCTCACTCCTCAGTGCACAAAAATACCTCGAGTGCTACGCATTATCATCAGTGACTCATCTCATCAACGTGTGCACACGCATCGGCGTCTACAGAAACGACTTCTCATATGGTGATAGGAACATTAATAAGGTATTACTCAACTATTCCTTTTTATTTTATTACAACCTCATTTCCTACCCTTCTTACCGCAGGTCCTCCATTTATATCCTATGTTTTACAGCCTCATTTGAAAATTCTATATTCTACACCTCATTGCTCAATCCCCAACATTTTGGTCATCCGGGCCCCGGATCGGATCATTTTTTATTTTCATTCTATGGAAATACATATTCATTGCTCATTAAATAAAGCTATCATTTTTGGTGCAAGTACAAGTTATACGGTATTACAAGTTACAAAGCACATTGTTCAAACGAGTTCACTATCAATGCCTTGCAAGTTAAAATTTGTCTATTGTGCTCAAAAGTCGTAAACAACTCATTGTTTTGTTTCATCGTGATTATAACGGAGCTCTGTAGTATTCAGGCTGACATTATAGCTGAGCATTGCGTCGTCAAGGTCAACTTTGTTTACATTGAACTTGAAAATAACCTACTATTCATTCACTAATAGCTTATGCTATCAAATGAGAATAACTGCTTATGGCTTGTGGTATATTTCTAATTGAAATAAATACTTATTGTTATTCCGTGAACTTGACTGATAATTGTATTCAATTGTGTAAAATTACATTGCTTATTTCAAAATTGAAATATTATTTGATTTATTCATATCATACTTCGAATGTTCAATAAGTATAATATCTTGCATTCAATTCGTAACTTGAGTGAATTCAATTCAGATAATTGTTTAATTCAATTGAATTCTCAGAATATTCATGCTTATTGATAAACGCATTACTTGTTTTATATTTCGAATATTATTAGATTTCTTTTGTGAATGCTTGCCACTTATCACTCAATTTGTAATCGTAATTACCTCAATTACTACCACGGCAGTGTGTCGAGTCATTTTATCGGCTTATTATCACTATTATTAGTGCAATCTCATTTAGTTATTGTACCCCAGGTTATTATATTGTCAACTTCAATACTTGTGATAATTTATTACTGTTATCAAGTAGGTAACTTAGTTAGTTATAATGGCTAAATCGTTAGCAGTGATCACCGCTAAGAAGAATAATGCTTTTGAACAAATTCAAATCTTATTTGATATGTCAAAAAAGATCTCTGATAAGGAAATTTATCAGAAATTACTCGCTCGTTCAAAATCTCTGAACAAATTAAGATCAGACTTATCAGACTCACTGGATTGTTATCATGAATTACAGTTAGAAGAAGACAAAGAATTCAAACCAAATTATGCACCTCTTAATAGTGCTGATGAAATGATTGACTCTATTAATCTCACGTTACACAACTTAGAAACGAAATTGAATCAGTCTAAAGTAAAAAATGAACAGCCAGTTCGCTTACCTAAGCTTGACTTGAAACAATTTTCTGGAAACCCTCTCGATTGGACCTCATTTATTAATTTATACAATTCAAGCATTCATTCAAATTCTACATTATCAGGTGTAGTCAAACTTCAATACCTGTTGAGCTCAGTCTCAGGAGAACCTCTTGATTTAATTAAATCATTACCACTAACTGAGAGTAATTATCAGATTGCCTATGACTTGCTTCATGAACGCTATAATTCACCTCGCCGATTGATAACACTGCATCTCAATAAAATTCTCGATTTACCCAATATCACTCATCAACCGGCTCAAATGCGGAAATTGTTGAACTCCTACAATGAGAATACACAAGCTTTGAAGGGATTAAAAATTGATATAACCGCTGATAATCCTTTACTGTGTGCTATGATGATGCGAAAAATGGATAATAACCTCCGAAAAAAGTTTGAACATTTTCGTTCTTTGAACAAATCTAGCGAATCTGTACTTACTGAAGCAAAAGAAATAATTACCTTTTTAACTCAGGAGTGCAATGAAATTGAAAATTCAAATCTTCACTCTTCTTCTACCTCAAAAACCGCTTCAATGTCTACTTCAGTATCTGAAAATAAATTCTTTCCTAAAATAAATAGGAGTTTTTCTACAAACAAGGTAGCATTGATGACTACTTATAATGATGAAATCAAAAGTGACACAAAACCTTATGACTGTTTTGTTTGTCATAACAATGAACATAAGATTTATTTATGTCCTGTGTTCAAAAACAATGCACCCAAAGCACGTTTTCAAATTGTCAAAGAAAATAAAAGATGCATTTCTTGTTTAGGAAATCATACTCTTGACAAGTGTAAATCGAAATCAAACTGTTTCACATGTCATAAAAGGCACCATACTTTGTTGCACTTTGAAAATAACCACTCAACTGTCAATATGACACCTCTCCAACCCAGCAGCCGTGCAGTTTCTGTGGGTCAACCTCAAGTCAACATGACACCTCCTTCAGTAGTACTGACCACTACTGAGAATAATCAACCCTCTCATCGTTCATCAATGTCTACAGTGCTATTGGGAACGCTACTCGTTAAAATTACCTCTCCTCATGGAAAAAGTTATGTTTTCCGCGCCCTCGCAGATTCTGGTAGTCAGTCATGTTTCATCAATGAACATGCTGCACAAGTATTAAGTGCATCTCGCACTAAGAGCAACCACAGTGTTGTTGGATTTTCTCAAGCCCCCATACGTTCTAAGGGCCTCACCTCTCTTTCTATTGAGACTCTGAGTGGAAAAGTGATTTCACTTAATCAAGAGTTCTTGATTATTGATAAAATTTGTGTTGATATACCTCGCATGGAAATTGATCCAGAGGTATTGGAAAAGGTTCGACCATATATTCTGGCTGACCCTACATTTCATCTAGCTGGAGGCATCGACATTCTTCTTGGTGGCTCTGTTTTTCCTCTTCTGCTCAACCAGATTGTTCATCATCTTGGTCCTGGCCTGCCGAGTTTAATTGGGACTCATCTTGGTTTTATGGTCATGGGTGAGACTCCATGCAAGCCTAAAGCTGATTCTTCCATCACTCTGCAAGCATCAGCCACCCTCTTGGCTATCAACAATTTGGATTTGCATAACTCTCTCCAACGCTTTTGGGAACAAGAAGAGCCTCCAATGGCATCTGAAAAATCTGAAGAAGAAAAATTGTGTGATGAACATTTCCTCTCAACCTATTCACGTGATGAATCTGGACGATTTTGTGTCAGACTGCCATTCAAGGCTAACCACCCCACTTTGGGTCAGTCTAAAGCCAATGCTGAACAAAGATTAAATTCTATAGAAAGGAAATTCAAGGCGCAACCTCATTTTCAGTCTTTGTATACTGATTTCATGTCAGAATATTTGACATTAGGTCATATGGAACTGAATAGCACCACTGATCTATCTACTCCTCATTATTTTCTACCACATCATGGTGTCCTCAAAGAAGCTAGCAGCACTACTCGTCTACGCACTGTATTCGATGCTAGTGCAAAAACCTCAACTGGTATTTCCTTGAACCAGATTCTCCTCACTGGAAGGAAAATGCAGAACAATATTTGTGATTTGTTGCTGGTATTCCGCTTGCACAAGATTGTCTTTTCTTGTGATATACGTCAAATGTATAGGCAAATCAAGGTTCACCCTGATGACCAGTGCTATCAATTGATTTTATGGCGTACTGATGCTACTCAGCCTGCATCTGTCTTCAAATTGACCACAGTAACATATGGCATGAGCTGTTCTCCATATCTTGCTATAAGAACTCTTCATCAACTTGCCACTGAAGAAGGCAATTCCTACCCAGAAGCAGCTGAACTTCTGCGTTCTCAAACCTTTGTTGATGATGTCATTGCTGGTGCCAACTCCGAAGAAGAGGCTTTAAGACTGCAACAACAACTTATCTCTCTACTCAAATGTGGTGAATTTGAATTACGTAAATGGACTTCAAATTCTAATGCACTTCTTTCCAGCTTTCCTGATGGTCACCTTGAGAAACCGGTATTTCTTCAGGATGATCAACAACCTCATTTCAAAATCCTTGGTATCCAATGGTCAGCAGCAAATGATTGTTTTGCCTACAACTTCAATCTACCTCATGATGCTACCACTAAGCGTAAAGTACTAAGTGTGATAGCCAAGATCTATGACCCTTGTGGATTCCTCTCACCAGTGGTTCTGTGGGCTAAATGCTTCATGCAACTTCTTTGGACAAAGGGCCTAAATTGGGACCAACCTCTACCTCCTGAACTGCTTGCAATGTGGCAAAGCTTTGTTGACACATCAGCCATACTTCAAGATATCTCCATACCACGAGCTCTACAGTTCTTGCACTCAAGCCTCATTGAACTTCATGGTTTTGCAGATGCTTCTGAACGTGGATTTGCCGCAGTGATATATCTCAGGACATCACAAACTGATACTTCCCCCACTGTCCAGTTACTCATCTCCAAAACCAGAGTGGCCCCTTTGAAAAAACTCACTCTACCACGTCTAGAACTGTGTGCTGCTCACTTGCTTGCTCAACTGACCTCATATGTGATCTCAACCTTTCACAAAAAACTGGAGTTTTCTTCTATCACATTATGGTGTGACTCTACTGTGGCCTTGACTTGGTTACAGACTCCTCCGCATCGTCTTAAAACTTTCATAGCAAACCGGGTTGCTCAAACCCAAGAATTGGTACCAACTGATAGCTGGAGACACATTTCTGGTGAACAAAACCCTGCAGACTGTGCTTCACGTGGTATACTTCCAGCTGAACTACCCGCTCACAACTTGTGGTGGACAGGTCCATCCTGGCTACAGAAGCCTTCCAACCTCTGGCCTACATCTGCATTCACTCCAGTGGAACTTGCTGATACTGATGAGAGCAAACCTCTGTCACCCATCACTCTCGTTGCTACTGCACCTCTTGAATGGGATCTCCTACAAAAATTTTCTCACTTCAGTAAACTTCAGCGTGTTATGGCTTACATCCTCCGCTTTGTCTTCAATACTCGACACCCACCAAAGAAAATTGGCCCTCTCTCCACCCAAGAATTGGCTACTGCCAAATGTATAATCTTCAGACAAGTTCAAGACTCAGCCTTTCGAGAAGACATTGCCAAGCTGAAAATTGACAAAACCTCCACTGTATCAAACTCACTTTGCCGCCTCTCTCCGTATCTTGATGATGACGGTCTCCTGCGAGTTGGAGGACGTCTCAAGCATTGTCATATACCTCAAGATGTTCAACATCCTATCATCCTTCCAAAGCAACATCATGTGGTCAACCTCATGATTGACTCCTACCACCGACAATATTTGCATTCTGGAGCTCAACTAACACAATCTCTTCTTTCACAACATGTTTGGATACTCTCTGCACGTAGTATCATCCGCTCTCGAATTTTTAAGTGCAATGTTTGCTTTCGACACAAACCTCGCCACAACATTCCACCCATGGGGCATCTACCTCAGGCTCGTGTGACACCTTCTCGCCCTTTCCTCAATACTGGGATTGATTATGCTGGCCCATTCAATATCAAGGTGCACAACCTCAGATCCACATCACTCACAAAGGCCTACATATGTGCTTTCGTATGCATGGTCACCAAAGCAATCCACATTGAAGTGGTGACAGACTTGTCTTCTGAGGCCTTCATTGCTGCCTTGAAAAGATTTGTTTCTCGCCGTGGTCTCTGCAAAAACCTCTACTCTGACTGTGGGACTAATTTTGTTGGTGCTAACAATACCTTCCAAGCACTTTCCAAGTCAAAGCAACTCCTACTCTCTGAATTTGCTGCTACACAAGGCATTACTTTCCACTTCAACCCACCTGCAGCTCCACATCAGGGTGGCCTTTGGGAAGCAGCAATCAAGAGCATCAAGCACCATCTCCGACGTGTCATTGGAGAACACACATTAACACTTGTTGAATTCACGACACTGGTCACTCAAATAGAGGCAATATTGAATTCAAGACCTCTCACACCTCTATCAAACGATCCTAATGATGTCTCAGCACTTACACCAGGTCACTTCTTGATTGGATCTCCTTTGGTGGCAGTTCCTGAAGAAGACATACAAAATGTCAACCTCAATCGCCTCAAACATTGGAAATTGATTGAAGCATTCCACCAGCACATTTGGAAGAGATGGCATTTGGAATATATCCATACCCTTCAACAGAAAGCCAAATGGAATAAGGCTGTTGATAATCTCCACATTGGTGACCTTGTCTTGGTCCATCAACCAACTCCACCACTTACCTGGCCATTAGCACGCATTACTGGTGTCTCTCCAGGACAAGATGGAATTGTTCGTGTGGTGCATTTGAAGACTCGCCAAGGAACCTTGACACGTCCATCCCACAAGGTGTTTCCGCTACCCGCAAACTCCAAATAATTTATAGCCCAGCTTGGCACCCTTGTAATTAGTGTTATGAACTTTATTCACTAGTTGTGAACTTTATTATTTTTTTTTATCATTCTTGTTGAATCCAGGTGGATTCAAGGCCCCCGCTATGTTTCGTATTTAGTGTAGTTAGTTTATGTTTTATCTCTGCTCAACATGTGTAGCTGTTACTTGACTTTCTATAGTGTTGCCATGGCAACCAGTTTTATTGGCCACTGCGCATGCTAAAGTTGTAATGGCAGCTTGAATGGTAATTCCCAATTGCATTCTTGTTGAAACCGCATCGCTATGAACAAATCGTCGTTCTAACCTCAAGTAATAGAATTCGTTACAACCGCAATAATTACTTATTAATTTATTATTTTGTAAAACCTCAATATTCGGTTTATTGAAGCCTCATTTGCTTATAACCGCAACTAGCACTTTATTTTTCTTGTTCTTTAATTCAAAACCTCCAGTATTTTATATCGGCCGTGAAATTAGTTCCATCCTATTTATTCTAAAATAATTCTTCACTCATCCTCACCGACCTCACTCCTCAGTGCACAAAAATACCTCGAGTGCTACGCATTATCATCAGTGACTCATCTCATCAACGTGTGCACACGCATCGGCGTCTACAGAAACGACTTCTCATATGGTGATAGGAACATTAATAAGGTATTACTCAACTATTCCTTTTTATTTTATTACAACCTCATTTCCTACCCTTCTTACCGCAGGTCCTCCATTTATATCCTATGTTTTACAGCCTCATTTGAAAATTCTATATTCTACACCTCATTGCTCAATCCCCAACACTCATCTTGTCAAAGCGGTTCCTATTCTAAACCATGTAAAAACCTGATGAATCCCCTAAACTTATTAGCGGGAACGCCAGGAAGGACTTAAATATAAGAATTTGAAGTATCTACTGAGGTAAAGCCTCTTCTCTTCATACACTAGGCAGCTTAGAATATAAAAAGAGGGTACAGTGAGCAAGGGAAACTCAACAAAAAAAAGGCCTAGAAGATCCCCAGATTTAGCACCACAAATCAACCTAACTGCCCTACATACATACTCAAAGTGGATAGTGAGTAGTGCAGACAGATATTCACAATCTGAGCACTCTTAACATGAAAATACCATTGAACACCCTTTTCATGACAGATTCAATGTGACTATCCCAGCTCAGGCCACACACATTCAATAGTAATGCTAAGAAATTTAATTAGTTCAACCTGTACACTTCTAATATGGTTTGATGTGAACCGAGTTTTAGTAGTTTTTTTTTTCATCTAGGCTTAAACTATTTGCATAGCACCAGTATTGGATGAGTGAGAGCAAATGTCTAAGTTCATTTTGAATTACAAATCATTTCCAACAGTAACAGAAAGGGCCAAATCATTTGCATACATATACATACATAATCAATCAATCAAATAATTTTTTTATTTTGACATCACAAACAATTAATTGGAACACTTTTGTTGGTTACAGGCAATAATTAAGTAGGAAAAATAATTTCAACAAAAACTGTACAAAACTGTCTCATAACAACAAACTAATATAAGGCCAAAACAAAAAAGTACTACTTGATAAATTATAACTGTTTAGATTAGTATTTTAAATGAAAATACAGAGTTCAATATTATAAGCAATGTATCTTTAATGTGGTTTTGGACTGAACTGTTTTCACTAACAAAATAATCTCTTAGTAACTAATCATATGGAACAGCACAACATATGTTAATTCATATCATCCTAACATCTCCCTCTTTTTTTTTTCAAAAATAAAATAATAAATCTATAAGTTAATTCTATTTGGGGCCCTCAGCAACCTTCCAGTCCTTGATGTACCAGGCTGTGTGCTAGCTTGTTGATTTCTATTATGACTTGGAGTAATTACTCGTGAATACACAGTTGGGGTTTGATGCAAGGTTGTAGGTGTAGGTCCTATATTTGATGGTCCTATCTCTCCCCTTAACAAAATCTCATCCTGAGATGGAATTTTTGATCCCGAGTTGAATTTTCGAATATGTATTGTTTTTCGTCGCTGAACACTACCATTATTATTTTTCACCAAGAAGGAACGTGGTTGTGGTAGTTTCTCAATAATTCTTCCTTTTTCCCATTCTTTGTTCATTCTTTGTCCCATTCTTTGACAGATTCAATGTGACTATCCCAGCTCAGGCCACACACATTCAATAGTAATGCTAAGAAATTTAATTAGTTCAATCTGTACACTTCTAATATGGTTTGATGTGAACCGAGTTTTAGTAGTTTTTTTTTTCATCTAGGCTTAAACTATTTGCATAGCACCAGTATTGCATGAGTGAGAGCGAATGTCTAAGTTCATTTTGAATTACAAATCATTTCCAACAGTAACAGAAAGGGCCAAATCATTTGCATACATATACATACATAATCAATCAATCAAATAATTTTTTTATTTTGATATCACAAACAATTAATTGGAACACTTTTGTTGGTTACAGGCAATAATTAAGTAGGAAAAATAATTTCAACAAAAACTGTACAAAACTGTCTCATAACAACAAACTAATATAAGGCCAAAACAAAAAAGTACTACTTGATAAATTATAACTGTTTAGATTAGTATTTTAAATGAAAATACAGAGTTCAATATTATAAGCAATGTATCTTTAATGTGGTTTTGGACTGAACTGTTTTCACTAACAAAATAGTCTCTTAGTAACTAATCATATGGAACAGCACAACATATGTTAATTCATATCATCCTAACATCTCCCTCTTTTTTTTTCAAAAATAAAATAATGAATCTATAAGTTAATTCTATTTGGGGCCCTCAGCAACCTTCCAGTCCTTGATGTACCAGGCTGTGTGTTAGCTTGTTGATTTCTATTATGACTTGGAGTAATTACTCGTGAATACACAGTTGGGGTTTGATGCAAGGTTGTAGGTGTAGGTCCTATATTTGATGGTCCTATCTCTCCCCTTAACAAAATCTCATCCTGAGATGGAATTTTTGATCCCGAGTTGAATTTTCGAATATGTATTGTTTTTCGTCGCTGAACACTACCATTATTATTTTTCACCAAGAAGGAACGTGGTTGTGGTAGTTTCTCAATAATTCTTCCTTTTTCCCATTCTTTGTTCATTCTTTGTCCCATTCTTTGACAGATTCAATGTGACTATCCCAGCTCAGGCCACACACATTCAATAGTAATGCTAAGAAATTTAATTAGTTCAATCTGTACACTTCTAATATGGTTTGATGTGAACCGAGTTTTAGTAGTTTTTTTTTTCATCTAGGCTTAAACTATTTGCATAGCACCAGTATTGCATGAGTGAGAGCGAATGTCTAAGTTCATTTTGAATTACAAATCATTTCCAACAGTAACAGAAAGGGCCAAATCATTTGCATACATATACATACATAATCAATCAATCAAATAATTTTTTTATTTTGATATCACAAACAATTAATTGGAACACTTTTGTTGGTTACAGGCAATAATTAAGTAGGAAAAATAATTTCAACAAAAACTGTACAAAACTGTCTCATAACAACAAACTAATATAAGGCCAAAACAAAAAAGTACTACTTGATAAATTATAACTGTTTAGATTAGTATTTTAAATGAAAATACAGAGTTCAATATTATAAGCAATGTATCTTTAATGTGGTTTTGGACTGAACTGTTTTCACTAACAAAATAGTCTCTTAGTAACTAATCATATGGAACAGCACAACATATGTTAATTCATATCATCCTAACATCTCCCTCTTTTTTTTTCAAAAATAAAATAATGAATCTATAAGTTAATTCTATTTGGGGCCCTCAGCAACCTTCCAGTCCTTGATGTACCAGGCTGTGTGTTAGCTTGTTGATTTCTATTATGACTTGGAGTAATTACTCGTGAATACACAGTTGGGGTTTGATGCAAGGTTGTAGGTGTAGGTCCTATATTTGATGGTCCTATCTCTCCCCTTAACAAAATCTCATCCTGAGATGGAATTTTTGATCCCGAGTTGAATTTTCGAATATGTCTTGTTTTTCGTCACTGAACACTACCATTATTATTTTTCACCAAGAAGGAACGTGGTTGTGGTAGTTTCTCAATAATTCTTCCTTTTTCCCATTCTTTGTTAAGTATATTCTGTACTTATACCTCCTGGCCAATAACAAAATCCTCATTATTTTCAGATACATTTCGATCACAATAAGATTTCTGTAGTGATTGATTCTTCACCATCTTGTTTATCACGTCATCAGAGACAATGTTTGGTTTCAATGCTTGATTTGGAATAGGAATCCTAGTTCTTATATGTCGGCTGTTGAGAAGCTGAGAAGGTGAATATTCCAATCCAGCTACAGGAGCATTACGATAGTTTAGCAAATACAACTCCAAGTCTTGTTTGTTTGCAGCTGCCTTTTTAACCATAGTTTTGAATATTCCAACTGCCTTTTCTGCTAATCCGTTTGATTTTGAATGGTATGGGCTTGATGTGATAATTTTGAATCCCCAATTTTTAGCAAACTGATGCATTTCTTGGCTATTAAAAGGCATGTTGTCTGCTATCAGTGTTTGAGGTATTCCAAATCTGCTGAATGTTTCCTTCAATTTCTTAATTATAGTGGGGCTGTTTTTGCTGTTGATTGAATAAGCTTCAAGCCATCTTGAAAAATAATCAACCACAATTAGGTAGTTCATTCCATTGATTTCTGCAATGTCAGCTCCAATTTTACAGAATGGTTTATCTGGAATTTCGTGATTCATCAGTGGTTCTTTGGTTTTTGATCTTTTATATCTTTGACAGATGTTACATGATAATATCAAATTGTTAACATCTGAATATATACCTGGCCAATAGTAGAACTGATCAACAAGAGAATTGATCTTTGAGCTGCCTAGGTGAGTTTCATGCAAACGACTCATAATAAAATGCCTGAGTTTTCGAGGTACAATTAACCTTGTTCCAAAATACAATAAACCATTACTTAGTTGTAAATCATTTCTCAATCTGTAAAAGTGTTTCATATCACCGTGTATCACTTTCATGTCAGGCCATCCTTCATGAAGGTATGATATAACATCTCTCAAATCCTCATCATCATTAGTTCTTTCCTCAAAGTCTTTCAACATAGGTTCACTTATTTTTACGTCTGTAGATCCCAATGTGTGAATAAAGTCTTTCATTAATTGGTCTTTTTCAGTTACAGTTTTGATCCCTGTCCGGGACAAGTAATCAGCAATAAACATGTGCTTACCAGGTAAATATTTAACTTTTAAAGTGTAGTTAATGAGCTTGAGTTTGAGCCTTCTCAAACGGTTGTTCAAAATTTTATCCATTGGCTTGGACATAACTGACACTAAAGGTAGATGATCAGTAAAAATGGTGACAGAGTCATGGCCATAGATGTAGTTGTGTAGTTTTTGTATGGCAAAGCATATGACTAGCATTTCCTTTTCTACTTGAGCATAGGATTCTTCAGTTGTTGTCATTGATCTTGATCCAAAATACAGTGGCTTTCCTTCTTGGAGCATACAGAAGCCAAGTGAATCTTTAGATGCATCACATTGCACTTCAATTGGGCTTTTTGGGTCAAATGCTCTTAGTACTTGAGGACTGCAGATAGCCTGTTTCAGTCTCTGAAAGGCTTGACTGTGAGTTTCGTTCCATTGCCACAATACATCTTTCCTCAAGAGTTTTCTTAATGGTGATACTAATTCTGACATATTTGGTATGAAATGTCTCAAGTAGTTCACCATTCCCAACATACATTGTAAATCTTTTTTGTTTTTTGGATTTTCTAGTTTCTGCATTGTTTCAATTTTTTCGGGGTCAGGTAGCATGCCTTTCTCACAAAATATTACACCTACATATTTTATTTGAGACACGCAATACTGAAACTTTTTAAAGTTGAACTTCACATTAAATTGTTTTGCTCTTTCTAATACCTGAGTCAGTATTCTATCATTTTCTTCTTTTGAGTTACTAGCAATGCAGAGGTCATCAAAGTACAATGAGATGCCTTCAATATCTCCAAAGTATTTTGCACTAATCTCTGAAATAGTTCTGGCAAGCATGACAGACCAAATGGGGCTCGTAGAAATCTGTATGTTCCAAATCCTGTGCTAAATGAACAAAGCTTACTTGACTCCTCATGAAGTGCAATGTGGTAGAATGCGTGTTCAATATCTAAAATAGTAAACACCTTCCTGTGAGACAGTTTTGGTGCTAGCTCCTCTACTGTTGGAATAAGATCACGTTCCCTGATTATGTATTTATTCAGTTCAACAGGGTCAATACAGATTCTTAGTGATCCATCTGGCTTTTCAACAACTACTACATTATTAATCCAGTCAACAGGCTCTTCAACTGGAGTTATAATACCTTTTGATTTTAATGATTCCAAAGTTTCCCGAAATTTCTCTTTAATTTTAATTGGGATACGTCGAGCAGGACTTATTGTTGGAGATGCATTTTCTTTCAATTTAATTTTGCAAACATCAGGAAAGCGCCCAAGGCCATCAAAAACATCTTTATTTTTTTCATAAATAGCTTGCTTTTCTTTATCCTCCTGATGATTTGTACCATTATTGTTATCTATAATTTCAACTCTTTTAATCAAGTTGAGATCAATACATGATTCTAGGCCTAGAATCGGAACAGCTGAAGGACATTTCACAATTAAGAACTTGGCTAGGGATATTTTAGAGTCAGATTCAATGTGTATGGTTACACAACCTACAGGTTTTATTTTAAAGCCCCCAAAAGCCTCCAATTGTATGTTACATTTCTCCAATGACTTATATGGAATACTATATTTTCCAAGTAAGTGGAAGGGTAGAATATTTACATCAGCTCCACTGTCATTGTCAATGTCAGCTTGACATTCATTTTATGCCCATTTACAAGCACTTCTTGGAACCATACCCTTTTTTTGCTAAGCAAGTTTACAGTGTGAAGGCTATCAATTTCATGATTAACCCAATTGTCAGATTCTATATCTTTGGTGTTTACTTCCCCATAACTCTGGTCTTCCTTGCTGCTAATCTCATTAGCCTGCCGAGAATGTTTCAATCTACATACAATGGCAAAATGATTGGGTTTTGAGCAATAGCTGCAAATCTTTCCTAAAGCTGGACAAACCCCAGAGTGTCCTCTACCACATCTAGAGCAACATTTGTTCTTATCTGTACTAGCTAAAGAATTGTTAGATTTTCTGTTAAAAATAGGATTATTCAACTTAGCTGTAGGAGTGGAAGACGTCTGCTTGACTGTGTCAACACCTCTCATGATTTCGCTGCTTCTGCTCAATAGTTCCATATTTCTGTTTGCTAGCTCAACTGATTTGCAAAAGTTGACTACCTTGTCAAGATTAGCATCCTCACGAAGAAGTTTTTGCTGCAATTCTCTTGAGTTTACTCCAAGTGCTATTAGTGCCTTCATAATTTTATCTTCCTGGTCCTTGAGGTCACATGGTTTTATTAATCTTCTCATACCTGCATAGAAGCTCTCAAACGTTTCTTCAGGTGACTGTTTTCTAGACAGCAATTTGTAGATGTCCATTGTCATGTTCTGTTTCGGTTTACAGTGTTTTTCCATAACATCAAGGATCGAGTTAACCGTTTCCCTGTCATTCCCTGTGTTACGATAGAGAGCTCAGAGCGAACGGTTATACTTTTTGAGCTGCGGTATCTATAATAGCCGGTCCTAGTAATCTACATGATAACGGTGAAAGTTTATTGAACGAACTGCCATCTCGTTCACTATCGTCAATTATTTCATAGTGTTATTTCTGTATTAATTCGCTACAATTTCGTGATTGCCATGGCTGATATTTGTTTCAAGTGTGGATCTAACTTCAACAACTCAAAAGATATTTTAGAATGCTGTGAATGTAGAAATTCTTTCCATCCAACATGTACTAAGGTTCGTACGTTAGAGAACTTTAGAAAACTTGGAGCACGAAAAACAAGTTGGAAGTGCGACGAATGTAAAGAGAAATCTCCTATGGACAGCAATGATCTTGAATCCACTTTGATGAACACTATTAAAGACACCCTTACCCAGGTATTCAATGATAAATTTAATGAACTAAATACTATAATTTCGACTCTTAATTCAACAGTTGAAAGTTTAGAATCTTCATTGGAAATTGTGCGCGAAGAAAACAATTCAGTAAAAGAACAGTGTAAAAAACTTGAAACTGAAAATAATAAACTTCGTAGAGATATGAATGAAATTCAACAATACACTCGTATGGACAATTTGGAAATAGCGGGGATTCCTGAGACGAAGAACGAAAATGTATACATGATCCTGGAATCTGTCGCCAAATCGATAAATACTCCGTTCAAAAGAGAAGAAATTTCTATTGCTCATAGGGTTCCCTCTGCCAGCAACAAGACAACATCTATAATAGTGCGTTTTACATCAAGAACGGCCAAAATAAATTGGAAATATGCGGCAAAGGCGAAGGGACACCTGAAAACTAGAGACTTGAACTGTAATCTTCCTCCCGGCAATGTCTATGTGAATGATCATCTCACTGCTTACAATAAATATCTGCTAAACAAAGCAAGAGATCTAAAAAAGAATAACAAATTGACATATGTCTGGGTTAGTGATTCGAAGATTCTAATTCGCAAACAACAAGACTCTCCTGTGAAGCGCATATCAAACGAAGACGACCTCAAACCATTTGAATAGATTAACTTAATCAAACGTAGAAACGGCCTACTGATTTATAACAGAAGACAATTTGTATTATCAAGTGTGGCGATATGTGTAGCGCGAGATGACCGAGCTCTGCATTAATTTCTTTCATAAACAGTCATAGACTACTAATTTCATTTGTTTTTTTTTTCTCGTGAATTTTCTTTCTATTGTATTCTCTCTTCTTTTAGTACTCTTTCTCTTTACCTCGTCTTCTTAATCTTATCTCTTGGTATTCTTACCTTCTTTCTCCCTTTCTATGGTACTGGTAAACAACTTTGAAAATGAATTATTACTAGAGTCGTACGCGACTCGTGAAGTTGATGATGTTTTTAATTTCAAGCCTCAAAACTACATTGATGAATTATGTGATAATTTCTTTAATATCTGTCATATGAACATAAGAAGCATGAATAAGAATTTCGATGAATTTGCTTATATTATGCAGAATTGTAAAACCGAATTTGATATTATTATCCTCAGTGAAACCTGGAGTGGTGAAAACACTTTCAGTTATAACCTCAATAATTATTCAGTTCATAGCAATTCTGGTAAACTTAATAAATGTGACGGGATCTGCGTTTTCAGTAAAAATAGTTATAAAATTAGTCTAATAAATCTCGACATTCTTGAGGCTAACTCTTTGATACTGGATATTTCCATTCCAAATTGCAATATTAAATTGACGATAGTCGCTATATACAGATCACCTTCCTCCAACTTGAATATTTTTATCAATAGTTTGAATGAATGTATTGATTACCTAAATACGATTGAGAGCCAAAACATAATAATAACCGGTGATTTAAACATAGATTTAAACCGTAACTCAAATGTTGTAAATGAATATTTTAACTTGCTTTCATCTAACGGTTTCAAATCATATATTAACAAACCAACACGGGTGGTTAATGGCTCTCAATCATGCATAGACCATATATTTTATAAAAACTCGTCAAATTCTATTAATATTTCTATTGGATCGATAATTAAAACAAGTGTAACTGATCATTTCCTAACTTGCTTGAGTTTAGGTATAAGTGAAACAGTAGATAAACCACACATAATAAATTACTATAAAGAATCAATTGATTATAAAAAATTAATTGCAAATTTGAAAAACTACAACTGGTCCGATGTTAATGCTCTAATTGACTCGAATGTTGATGATGCTGTAGATTTTTTTGTAAATACACTATCTACAGAAATTAGGAAAGTAACTCATATCAAAACTTTACCACACAAACTAAAACCTCTAAAACCTTGGATTACAACTGGACTTATTACTTCCATAAGAAAGCGTGACCACATGCATAAACTACTTAGAAAGCAACCTTTCAACATTCTCCTCAAATCTCAATACATAAACTATAGAAACATTTTAAATAATATGATCAAACAATGCAAATATGACTACTACAATAACAAATTATATCAGTGCAAAGGAAATTCGAAAAAAATATGGGAATGCATAAACGATTTATTGAATAATAAACGGAAAACAAGTATTCCTAATATCGATTCAGAAGTTCTGAATCATCATTTTGCTCACATTGGACAACTGTATGCAAATGAATTAATAAATAAGAGTCCCGACAGACAACACATCCATATTGATTCCACAATCTCTTCATATAACTCCTTCTATCTGACCAATACAGACGAAGAAGAAATATTGCTAACTCTAAATTCTTTAAAAGTTTCCTCTTCTCCCGGCGTAGACAACCTTAGTACCACTTGTCTTAAGAAAATTTCTCCTTTTATCTTAAACCCGTTGAACAAAATAATTAACAAATGCTTTCAAACTGGTTACTTTCCAAAACAATTCAAAATTGCTAAAATCGTTCCTATCTATAAATCTGGTGACCCAACTAATCCTACCAATTACCGCCCCATCAGCTTACTGAATAACCTAGCTAAAGTAATTGAAAAATTGTTAAAGAGAAGATTAGTCAGTTTCCTGGATAAATTGAATATAATTAATACAAATCAGTATGGTTTTCAAGCAGGAAAGTCAACAGATGATGCAATATCTAAACTTCTGGAATTAGTAACAAATAACTTTAATAACAAAAATAAAACGCTCATAACTTTTTTAGACTTAGCCAAAGCCTTTGACACGATCTCTCAATCCAGACTTTTGCAAAAAATGGAACATCTGGGTGTTAGGGGTTTATCACTGGAATTGTTTCAATCCTACCTGTCAGATAGATATCAAATACTCACAATTAATAACAGTACTAGTGTTAAAAAGCTCACTGAATATGGCCTTCCACAAGGTACAGTTTTGTCACCTATACTATTCCAAATCTACATAAATGACCTCCTTAAATTAAAAATAAGAAATTGTAATATGTTATCTTTTGCGGATGACACCGCTTTGGTTTTTACGGGACACTCATGGGACAGTGTGAAAAGCACAGCGGAAAATGGTCTCAGATTGGTGCAGTCTTGGCTGAATGAGCATCTTCTAACCCTAAACACAGATAAAAGCGTATTCATGACATTCTCTCCTAATGCATCAACCCAACCACAACTAATTAACACCATCAAAATCCATCAACTGTATTGCAACAATGAAGATTCCTGTCCTTGTCCAAAAATAAATAAAAGAGACAATGTAAAATATTTAGGTATCTCAATTGATCCATATTTAAGGTGGAACACTCATATAAATAACATGTGCAAAAAACTTAAATTCCTCATTTACAAATTCTATCAAATTAAACAACTAAATAATTTAAAAATAACAAAACTGATCTATTACTCATATGCGCAATCTGTATTACAATATGGTATCCGGGCTTGGGGGGGAGCTTTAAATGCGCATTTTACTAAATTATACATTATTCAAAAATATCTTATAAAAACCATTCTAGGTAGACCTCGACTTTATCCAACAAAATATTTATTCAATGAGTTTAAAGTGTTAACAGTCCGTCAGCTTTATGTTAAAAACCTAATTATTTTCATCAAAAATAATAAAAACCTATTTCAATTGCGTGAATCACACCTCAATTTACGACCCTCCAGAAATATATATGAAAATATTAGAATAGATCTGAATGTGTGCAGGAGACAATATTTTTACATATCAAGTAAACTGATCAATTACATTCCAAACAATTTTATTGAAAATACAAACAGGAAACTTGATAGAAGATTTAAGAATGAAATTATTGAGTGGATAATGTCCAGTAGAATTGAGGAAAAACTTTTCGAATGATTTATGTCCTATTTTAATAGTAAGCTAAGTTTGCCATCTCTTCTCTTCTCTTTCTCTTTCATTTTCACCTTCTGATTCTCTCTCTCTCTCTTTTTTTTTCTCCTTGGTATTTATTTAAAATCTCTGTATTATTTTTTCTTTGACAGTTCATTAAGGTTTTTGCTTATGTATAATATTAGCAACTCTTACCTGCGCACAGGATGTTTCCTTGTAGGTAATTATTAGATTTTGTAATTTATGAAGATTTATTCTGAAATTGTTATGATGTGAAGATCTAAATAAAAGTTTTTTGATTTTGATTTTGATTCCCCTCTGATAAAGTGTTGTAAAGTTTAAGTCCATCAGATCCCAATAAGTTTTTCAGCCTTGCTACTTGAATTTCACGAGATTTCTTCTCAGTTTCAGTTGCGGTCAAATAAATGGTTACTTCTTCTTTGAAGTTAGCGAAATTATTTGCAATGTCTCCATCAACAACCAAAGTACCTGGTTTGTTGAATTCCATTTTTAACGTTGAACTGTCACTTTTCACTTATTACTTTTCCAATAATAACAGACGAGTTACTATTTAAATTTCATTTTCGACTGCGCCATGTTTAGATTAGTATTTTAAATGAAAATACAGAGTTCAATATTATAAGCAATGTATCTTTAATGTGGTTTTGGACTGAACTGTTTTCACTAACAAAATAGTCTCTTAGTAACTAATCATATGGAACAGCACAACATATGTTAATTCATATCATCCTAACAATAACAATTTGCATGCAAGTAGGATTTAAATTTTCTTTCTAATTGCTACATTCACACACAGATTCACACATCATACACGCTTTAGAAAAAAATCCATATTGATCTACTATTCTAGATCAATTAAGATGAAGTTAGCCAATGACAGTGAATAAACTCTCAATATTTTCAGGTGGAGCGCAAATAAGCCGTTTTGCAATTTTCTTTTTAAAAGAAAAGATGCTGTTAGTTCTTTTTATATAATCAGGCACATGTTGAAAAATTTAGGACTAAGGAAGACAAACGTTTTCTGAAAAAAAGTTTTGTAAGCATTAGGTAGCCTTTGGCTTGTCCCACACTGGATCTGCTCAGTTCAGCCCACTCAGCTCAGTCGCTTCCGTAAAAATTCGGAAACCATGTATTCAAACGTAGAGCAGCAGACTGGATCCGTTCCGCTAACTCAGCTCAGACATCCCCCCCTGACCATCATAGCCACTTTTTGGTAAGCGAGCGATTTTTGCCTGAAGCTGTGACGCCGCGCCTGCGCACAGTAGGCCTACAGACACGTGTTGTGCAACTGAACTCGGGAGGTCTGACATATTTTCGCAGTGCTGGGATTAGATCATATGCTGTGAGAGAGATTATACTATATCAAGATGAGTTTTGATGAACGCCTGATATCAGCGGTACAGGCATATCCAATGTTATACGACCTGTCACACAAGGACTATTATAATATTACGATGAAGGAGGTCGTATGGGAGGAAATATCTGCAAATCTCAACGAAAGTGGTAAGAAAAATCCTGCATTATTTTTCCATATTTATAAATTCTCGAAATAGAATCACAACACTACAAAAAACTCTAAACAATAAATTTTATTAAAATTATTCACCTGCTTTGAACGTTTGTCTATAAGACAAGGGGCTCTGGCTGGCTTCGTTTCCTGCAGTCTTGGGTTCGAATCTCATTCAGCCATGGATGTTTCTCATCATTCACCTCATTACCCACGCACAAGTCTCCGGACTCATGTGGGCATCATCCGTAATAAAAAAAAACGATTCAGTAATTCAGGCCACTGGAGCAGGGGCGGATCCAGCAGCAGATTTTGGGTAAATAGAATAATTTAATGTAGCAGAAAATTTAAATTCAATCCATTGTTTTATCTCAAATAAACATTAAGTGGGAATATCACATTGAAATATTCATAATAAACTTGAATAGAAAATAATTATGTTATTGGTCAAGACAGCAGCTGAATTAATTCAATTGAATTAAAAGATTTTATTTTATAAATAGATAATATGAATCCTGGGAGCTGACTAGATTTCAAACTTGAGAAAAATAATTTCTAAAAATCTCAAAATTTACTACTGAGCTGAGCAGAACGAACTGACGTAGTGTGTGGGATAACTGCCGGAACCTGAGCTGACTGATCTGTGCTGAGCTGAGCGGGCTGAACTGAGCGGATCCAGTGTGGGACAAGCCTTAGAAGATTGTTAGTTGCACATCTTGTGCCATATAAGTGCACTCCTTCATATTATTGCCTACTACGATTTCCTGACTGCATGAAGAATGAAGATAATACTACTTTAAAAACAAAAATGTAATGCAATGGTAAGCATTTGTAAGATTGGAAAATTGGGAAAGAGTGATCGGTTCTCCTTACACCTTTCATAACACGTATTATGGATTTTGAATGGTGACTGATGGCTTTAAATTGGTTTTATACGTTGAGCCCCAACAAGTTATACCATAGTTCAACTTGGAATCCACAAGAGCAAAATACAATTGTTTCAGAACAGGTTCAGGCAGTATTTTTTTAAGAAAAAAGAATTTTCTTAAAAGCATCAGTAGATATCTTTTCAATTTACGTATTGATGAGACCATGTAAGCTTCTCATCTAGCAATACTCCAAGATATTTTATAGAGTCAGACTGCATCACTATTTGGCAATCACAGTGTTACACCGGTTGTATGCATAACTATGAAACTTCAGTGGAACATGGAATGGCCAAGATGTGACCAAGGTGAAAAGGAAATATTTTGTTTGGGACAAATTAAGGGAGAGACCATTGCAGGTGAACCATATAAGCAATTTATGCAAATCCTACAGCATCTTAATGAATAAACTTTCACTGTCTGCACCACAATATGAAAAAGCTGTGTCGGCTGCAAAGGAGACAGGCGATCCATTGAAGTTGCCATTGAAAAGATCATTTATGAAGATCAGGAATAACACAGCACCCAAAATCGAACCCTGTGGTACCCCATAATCAACATTTAGAATTTCACTCTTAGCATTTCCAACACTAACATACTGTAATCGATCACATAAATAGGAAGCAAACCAATTGTACACCACACCTCTTATGCCCGCTCTAAACAACTTATTGAGTAAAGCAGAGTGATCTACCATGTCAAAAGCTTTTCTTATATCTAGAAAAACACCAGCCACACAAGGAATCGAGATTCTTTGGAACCTCGTAAACTTGGAATTGAGATTGTGATATATTGAAGCCATGGAGCTCTCTAGTCATTTCAGTGCTGAACCCCTCCCGGAAACCAAACTGACGGTCATAGAAAAAGTTATTCAGGTTTAAAAAGCTAAGCAGTCTTTTTTTAACAACTTTTTCCAAGAATTTTGGAAATACTGATACTAGAAAAATTGGCCTATAATTGCTTAGATTGAAATGTGAGCCACCTTGGCCAATTTCAACTTGCTTGGAAATTTACCACTTGAAAGACTTCAGTTGAATATATCAGTGAGAATCAGAACAATAGCAACTGTATAACTGTATCCATCATTCACTATAGTAGGTGAATCATTTATATAAATAATGAGAAATATTTGTCCCAATAAAGATCCCTGTGAGAAACCATGTTCAACTAACATAAAACTGGACATAGCAGTATGATATCTGTCACTCGAATAAGATTCAATCAGTTTAACACTGATATAATGAATACCATAGAATGACAGTTTTTCTGATAATATCCTATGTAACACTGTATCAAATTCTTTAGTGATATCATACTACCTCCATTCTACACTCAACTTATTTTGTAGACAATTAGAACATCTGTTAACAAAGGATTATACTGCATCTATTGTACTATGTCCGGCTCTAAGCCCAATTTACTGAATAAGTTACTTTTCTCAAAATAGGCTACAAGCTGACGACTAAGCACAACCTCAAAAACCTTGGAAATTATGATTATTATACAAATAGGTCTAAAATTCTCATATGCATTCTTGCTACCCTTTCCATGAATAGGAACCACCTAAACAAGCTTCAAAATGCTAGGAAATACAACAGTTAATAATTACATAAGCGAGAGGCTCACAAATATGAGCTGCAACCTGTTTGAGAATAATAGAGTTCAGCTCATGCACGTCAAGAGCCTGACTGTTACTCAGACTAATTAGAATAGAGAGAAGATCCTCAACACTGATGGGATTGAAATCCAACTCAATTTTCGGTTTGTTTAATTTATTATTGAGGTAGAACATAAAACTATTTGTACTGGTTGGAATGCCAGATACGGCATCTGTGACCTTATCAACAAGAAAGTTGTTAAAGCCTTCTGATAGAAGATTGGTGCTGAGAATATTAGATTTTGGTTTAGCATTGATACAATACAATGAGTTTCCAACAGCTCAAGTAGTTTTGGGTTTATTGGGTGACTCACTTATTATATTGATACTCACACTTTGATCTTCTTAGTTTGAACCTATACTTTTGTATAAGGTTATAATATTTCCTTTTGATATTCTTAGTGCTATAGATCCTACATTTGTGATAATAAGAAATACATTTCTCTTTTAAGCCCTTAAGTTGATAAGTGTGCCATTTATTGTTCTTCTTTTTTGGCCTATTATGCGTGACACTTTCATGGGACAATGGAATAGAGTGAGTGACTGCATAACGCTTCAACCAATAACATTTTCCAAATTAAAACTGAATATAAAAAAGGCTAAACTTATTCATCTTCCTTTTTATTACCCACCAGTTGTTGGCTTAGATGCATGTGTCTCTACTCCATTGAATAAAGCCTTCATCAATATGGCATCATGGTCTGATACCAAGGTGGGAACAATCACCGCTGTAAAGAGTTCATTATAAATATTATTTGTAATAGAATTATCAATACAAGACATCTCATTAGTAGTTCAACCAATTCTAGTAACCTGCACAATAGCAGGTTCAAGTCGAAAAGTACTTATGAAAGTGAGGAATTCTACTGTTCCATACTTGTCAGATAAGATATATTTTTTTAATTTCATTATAACACTACAAGAGGGTAACGTAGCAGCTATGCAACTCAACGTGTCATGAAGTCTAGATATAATAATGTCGACTGAGGCCTTGCTTTAATAAGGAATTCTATAGAGTACTGTATAGAGATCAACAACTACAATTCAAGAGTCGGTAATATACAGTCCACATACAAAAGCCATATTATCCCATATTTGTTTTGAAATTTTTTGTGCAGTTCTTGGGAATCATTGTATTTATGATGAGGGTGAGGCTGTGTGTAATTTCTCAATTGTTTTCCACTTTTTATTATTTTATTCATGCTGCATAGTGGTCGGTGATATCAGCACGAAAAACAGCCGGACGGATCCTCCGTATCAAAGTGCCCGACAAAAATATATATGAGACAATGGATTCTTAGAATATTCATTGTTTGAACTTGGATAATCTCAGTAGCTAGAGCATTGATTGAGTCTCCAAACATATAGATAAAGATAAACAAAGTTGAGCAAGGGCGATACATACTATATATAAATATGGTTCTATTGAAACGAATGTAATAACAGCAGGCAGCTTCAGACTGAGTTGAAAATTTGTTCAAAGCGAAAATTGGATTTTCAAGCAGCGGCTTTAGTGCTCTTCTTCCTGATGAGACACATTGACGACGAACTGCTCATTTCTGGATACTATTCAAACTGAAACTTCTCAGCGCCGTCGTAAAGTTGTATAAATCGAGAAGGAAGGAATTGTTCACACTGTTGGATGCTATCTAGGTCACATAACTTATTCAGCTCCTTCCCAATGCGAGCGACGCTAAACAGCACGCCTCTCAAGACTCCACCATGGTTTAAACTGTTCTTTTAACATATAAACTCGAACAGATATTTCCACGCTTGGTAACTAGAAAGTCATTACATTATTTGTTATAGAAACTTCTCATTAATTGATTTATTTCTGTAACTCAATTCAAATAAGCCTATAGGATATAAAGCAACTATAAGATGAGGCTTATAAGATTCTAATAATAATTTACTCAATGGAAAATCAATTATTTATTAAAGCCTTGATCCTCTAAAGGTTAATTGTCATTCCTAACTCGACTTCAGACAATCAGACAAATTGACAATCAGATTCCAATATATACAATACTTATTTTATCGGAACAAGGAGTCAGCGAATCGGATTTTATTCTATCATAATTAATCTTAATGAAAACTAACTAATAGGGAAGAAAAAGGTCAAGATATCATTCGGTCTGTCGTGACCCCTGGGAAAGAGTTTATTTGAAGTTCCCTCAAAGCTGTTAGCCTAATCAATGTATGCAAAAATTACCTCTATCTGAACTATTTTTAGGAAATTTCCCAAGTTATTGCAATTTAACATTTTCAAAAATTTTTAATAATAGAAAATTTGATATTTTTTATAATTTCAGCTCATATTATATGCATGCAAGGTGAATGGAACCCATATTACCGGTCGGGAGCCTAGAACATTAGACTTTTCTGTAACCTTTCTGCACAGAAGCATTCATTTTAATCTTGGCCATATCGGCTGCAGAAAGGTCACTATTGCCTACTAACTGGTTGAGGCGCCCGATCAGCAATTGGGAGATCCGTGGTTCGATTCCCGGTGGTGACCGATATTTTTGTACAGTGGTATTCATCAATTTTCATCAGCTATTAAATGCTGTTGTCAATATCTGTCATTGCGGAAATCTCCAGTATAAATTGATAGCACTTTGAGAAATTCGAAATAAATAAATTCTTTTTCAAGAAATTATTTCAGATTTCTGCAACTCGCAGGCCCTCTTATTCATCTGGTTAAGCCTTGATTCAGGCTTAACTTATCACTTGATCTTAACATTTAACAAGCTTAATTTTTAGTCATTTGATGGTTCAAAGCTCACCTAAAATTGTAGGTTTTCCATAAAGTGACTTAAACAGAGAAGTAGAATCACCTGTGAGGATATTTTCATAAATGAAAGCTATACGTTTATAATTATCCTCTCAAATGCTGTCATGTTTGTTATTCATATTGCATTCGATCGATAACAATCCATTGTTACATGTCTTTTGCTTTTATTAGTAGGAATTTGAATCTGATTATTCCTGGGAAATTACGTTGAATGAATTTTATATGGAAGTTTCTTCAGCCTCACTTCATCCCAAGAAACCAAGAATTCACATCACACTACTCTTGATATCGGGCCACAGACATGACAGTGATTTATCGAGCTGAGTTAGCTGTGTGCTCTGCTCACGACGAATGTATAAAGTCCGGAAAGTGACAAAGACAGATGAGCTGATCTTGTTCTTTGGAATAAAATACAGAATAAATTTCGATGGAATGCAAGCAAAGACTAGAAGTCAGCGTCACATGCATTATTCTTGCTTGAAACTGGACAAAATTGGTGGGTTCGACCAATCCCCTTGAAAAACAAGATGTCAAACCCAAATAACACTATTATTCACATTGACAGATTCAGAATTATATTCCTGCACTGAACTGCCGATGTGTATCCACTTATAATTTGGTTATCTGGCTCTTACTCACGATGTGAATGATATGGTTAAGGGAATGTAGTGAATGATCTTATTTCTTCAGTCTGATGCTCATAAACAAGATAATAGCATAATATGAACAAAAAGCTTGCTGACCAATAAGTAATCTATAGTTTCATTCTGAGTAGTCAAAAAAATGTAATAATATAAGACATCAATAAATTTGAAGGAGGATAATTGGCATAGTTCTATAATAATGGCCAAACAAATTCTGATAGCAGAACCAGGGGCGGATCCAGCAGCAGATTGTTTGGGGGGGTGACACCTAAGAAGAGCCACCAGGGGACCTCCAGAAATGTTGTACTCTTGAGACTCTCTACTATCGGCTATAAAAGAAGTGTTTCATCAACATTAGAGATTTATTAGAAAAATAACGACATAATGAGGTATTTGTTTCTAGAAGGCATATAAAAACGAGAGACAAATTTTGATAACTTTCAATTTTTTCGTTTTTACGACAGAAATGGGCACTACAGTGTATCGTTACATCACACAAAGCAGTGGTATGGAAGCAAACATGTTCAGTCTTATGGGAGGGGGATGATCAAACATGTTGAGGGAAGGGTTAAACTCTGGGTACAATAAAATTAAAATAGTAATTTGAAATAGTAGGTCTACACAGCAGGCAGTGAAGGAGGAGTCATTCAACGATAAATTAAGGCTATTTCAAAACGGTGGTTCGGGCGTACTTACCTGGATTTTTTGTTTGAATTACCTTTCTTAAGCGATATTTCAAGTGATTAGAGAGATGAATCCTTCATATTTAACATTTCAACTCGCATTATGTGTCAGAGTAAATTCATCTAGTTCTTGTATCCAAGAATGTTGTACTCTTGAGACTGTCTACTGTCTACTATGGAAGTATTGTCCCATAAACAATAGAGATTTGTTAGATAAATAATCACATTATGAGGTATTTTTCCTAGAAGGCCTTCTAATAAGAGATCCAAAACTTCATTGGGTTCCAGAAGGAACTTTCACTCTGCTGTACTTGATTTCTCACCGCTTCTGATTAGGGGTACCGTACAGTACCGTAAGCTACTTGAATTTTTTTCAAAAAGAGGTTCGGGGGTACTCCCCTGGAAACTTGTTGAAAAACCAAAACTCATCAAAAACTACAGTTTCAGTGATTGCAAACATCTTCTTCGAATCTTTCGCCAAAACTTATCTCACAGACTGCTAAAATTCAAACATTCATTTGTTCTATGACGGAGGGAAACGCCACTGGTTACGCCACTGACACAAATTATTGTTAATGGAGAATGAAAAGAAAAATTGTTTTCCTCCACAGACTATCTAAAGTCGCAATTTACTCCCTGGAATCGAATACCAAAGTACCACTTCATACCCTTGGGATCAACCTACTTACTTTTTCTCCTTAGGGAGTAATAGTAATTACGTTTTGTCTTTAGGGAGTAGCAGTAAACCCTTAAGATTAACCCGGAAATAAGTCACACAACGCCGCGATTGAAGAGAAAGGAATATGGTAAAACTGTCGAATTGTCCCACATGGTCGAGGAAAATTTAAGAGAGCTGTATTACGATCTTTGGAATATTTCGATCTAGGAAAAGAAATAGCTTCATTTCGATTGCGAGGTTGAATGTCATCTCTACGAGAGCGTTCATCTATGACAGACGACTGAGCGTCTGCACAGAAAAAATATTCATCATTATAGTGTTATTGGTGTAGGTGGAGCGAAAATTTCTTGTGCATCACGGGAAATTGTTGCCCTCGGCTACGCCACCTGGCTACAACAGTTTCCCTCAGGGAGAAAAAGTTGCACTTAGTCCCTAGATTCACAAATTCACTATTTCATTATTCGCAATTGAAAAACTATTCTGTAACCACCTAAAATCTCTCAATAATCCTTTTGAATGTTTAGGCCTACGGGTGACTAGCGTGATATCTGAATGAATTCAAAGTAGAATGCATAACACGAGTCTGATTTTTTGTTTTGGTAGTATTCAGCTATGTTATAAGACGCAGAGTCGAGAAAAACCTTCTAGATCTTGTATTATTAACAGATCAAGTACTGAAGTACACAATATTTGCAATCAGTGGCGTAACTGGTCGGTCAGTGTTGGTGGGGGGGGGGGGGGCTGGATTACTAATGACATAATGAGTAGGCTCCAGCGCTCCAGGCAATATAAAGGAGGGGTTCTTTAACAATAAATCAATACTATAATATAGTTTACTCAATAGAGGGCTCGGGGGAACTCCCCGGAAAATTGAAAAAAAAATAGTAGTTTATGCAACGATTTTATTTCGACCCTTATTAAGGCACGAGTTAGATGTAAGTTATAACACGAGCGAATGCGAGTGTTATAAATATCTCACGAGTGCTTTAATGGCCAAATAGAATCGTTGCATACACTATTTTATCTACGACCACTAGTATACATTTAATTAAAACAATTTCATTTTACCTGTGACTGTCAGAGATACCTAACCTCTCATCTCAAATACGAAAAGTTATAGTAGATTGTTAGGTTAAAGCAGCTGGTGAAGCAGTTTGATCAAATCAGCTGATAGTTTCACAATATTGAATTACGATATTGATTCCATCAAAAATGCTTCTGATTGGTCCAGAACCCGTGTTATAATGTAGAACCTGTACTATAATGAGCTCATTATGCAACGGGTCTCAAAAAGCATTTCGAAAAGACAGCTGTTTTGGCATCAATTGTGAAACTGTTATGTATACATTATGACATGGTCGTAGATAAATATCCTTTTAAAACCTCATTTTATGCGATTTTAGACATTAAGCCATTCATTTCAAAATTATACTAACACACATTGTGTGTTGAATTTTTACTAAATTTCTGCAGTATTGTCAGTGGGAGATTCGAGCTCTCGTGCTAAAAATGAAGCCGAATTTTAGAGCAGGCCTGTTAAAAAATTTTTGTTACACTTGATAGAAAGTAGCTACTTTCCATAGATTTGTCACGTGTGGAAAGTGCCTCTTTTCCCTACTAGATCGGAAAAATCAGCTGACAAATAGGGCCTTATAGCCCAGCTGATTGCACTAGGCTATGGTTCATATAATATGGGAATTCGCCCATCAAATTCTGAATCTAAATAGAGCAGCTGATTCACTTGTCTTGTTGTCTTGAATACTTTTAAATGTCTCGCATATTATCCAGCTGATTGGAGCATGCCTTTCTATCAAGTGGAACAAAAAATATTGTACATTACAGGGCTGTAAACTTTTGCCGGTTCTCGCATTCTCGTTTCTGCACTCGGCTGCGCATCGTGCATAAACTATCATATACTCGACCGGCAAAACGTTATTTTCCAGCCTAGTAACATAATATACTATTTTTATTCAGCTATTCTTGATCCACACCACACCTGATTGGGGTGCAGTATGTTATCATACTAAACTAGTAGTTCTGTGAACAGTAGACCTTACTCGCTCAACACTCACACATAAGGGGATGACATTTTCGAAAAAAGTTGAAGAGCGTTTTCAACTCGATTTTAATTCCTTAATCTTTTATTGAGGACAGAAACTGTAAAAATCAATATTTGAAAATACCAAAGTTTTTGATGCCGCCTGGAAATCACCCCTCGTTTGAGAGACAGTGAGACAAATGAATGGTTCTCATGCATTTTTAGCAGCTTTTAATATCAATAAATCTCCAATAATAAAAAACAGAAATTATTCATCAAATAAATGATGAATTTGTTTATTTACTTTTTCTCATCCATCTTCCATTCCCAATTTTCACCAACTAAAATGTTGTTGTTTTTTCACCTGTGATGATCAACATAATATCACTATCATCATTAAAAGCCTACTATCTGGATTCTCTCTGCAGCTATACATTAAATTTTTTTATCATAATATTTTCTGACTTAAAAATATTTTGGAACATCGAAAGACAAAAAATTGAATAACATGTGGAGACGGTGACCGAGAGATAGGCAGTCCAAGACTATAAAGAATGTGTTGTGTAAACACACTGCGTAGGACCAAGCATGCATGCACACACACACACACACACACACAGACGCGCGCACTTGCCAGTTACAATCTACTAAACTGGATTTTACTAAGCCTAGCTGGCCCAATGCGCGTTGCTGCGTTCTCATAAAAATTCTCTTTGATTTTATTATTCGCCACCTCCTGTTGAGGTTACATTTAAAATTAGGAAAGAAGTTAGTCCTAGGGCTCTTCCAGCTGATCATAGAGGCCTCCTTTGTTGTTTTATTAATCACCACCTCTTAATGAAGAAACATTTCAAATTTAAACCTACGACTATAAGGGTAGAAGGTAGGTTTTTTGATTTTATTACTCGCCACCTCCCGCTGAGGCTGCATATCAAATTTCTAGCTGCATTGGTTAACAGATGTCATCAACCTGGCATAATTACATTTCATCATACCCAGTCATATGTTTCCTACATATCGCAAGGTTCTGACTGTATGGTAGCCTACATGCAAAGTGCAAAGTCTTTTGCTGTTCAAAGACAGCGTAAATAACGCTGCTAAGGGGCCTGCCATATGATTAAAAACTGTTGACTTCTATCAGCTGTTCCTCTAAGCTGTTTGGCCGGCAAGTTCAGTAGGTTAGGTCTATAAAATGGATTAATTAATAATAATTATTAGCTCCCCTATTAAAATTAGAAAAAAAATATATACATCGCTGGGCCTAGGAATAAGGAACATCCACATGAAAAATCATAGCAATTGGTCTAGGCGTTCGTCTGTAATCGTGAGACAGAGAGACAGAGGAAATGCCGATCGTCTTAAAGGGTAGACCTCACTATCGTTCGGTCAAAAATGTATTTTAAAAGGAGAGGTTCAACATTTTTCCAAGATTTAGAATGTAGTTTGGAAAATTCAAAAGGGGGATCTAGGGTTCTCACCAGGAAATGTTTCTGAGAATAATTCCTCTAAAGCCATTCCAACAGCTATTCTATACGTCTTCTCTACTCTTTTGTCAAAAATTATTGTCTCTCAGGGCTTGTTGAAATTATAAAATTTCTCATGTTTATATCCCCTTGATCGTTTCTATCCTCAAACATTATATTTGTAATGAAGAATTAATTGTTGGTTTGACATTGTCGTCTCATTTTTCTCGCTTTTCCATAACTTTTTTCAACTTTCCATTTTCTACTGTTTTTATAATTTCCCTTCATTCCCATTTCTCCTATTCATTTCCTTCTACTTCTCCTTTTTCTTCTTCCCTTCCTTTTTCATCTGCTTCTTCTGCGTTTGGGGGGTTTCCCTTCCCCCTCGCCTCTCAGTGGATCTGCCACTGAGCAGAACAAAGATCACCACAACTTTTAAACCAAAACAGAATAGTTAAGAAGTAATGAAGAATCTTATGGGTAGAAAAACTTTCACCAAGCGAAGAAGCATTATCCAATTTAGCTCTCATCCAGGGAATATGGAGTACTTTTGAGAATCCAAAAAAATCAGGTATAGCTACCGCTATTCTGAGAGTTTCATTGATGAAAATGTGAGGGAAACTCAATTCCAGGGCTTCTACGTGTTTAACTAGATTGATGAGCACAAAGTTACCCAGGATGTGATGATAATCCACATTTATTCATTCATAATTTATCAATTTGGTTTATAAATTTATCTATTTATGGTCAGGTTGGATTTTCCTCTGCGCTCTGTAATTTAAAATAATACCTGAAATAAATATTTCCTCCTTGGAAATATCCGGATGCGGTAGGGCCTAGTTGAGGTGAATAACACGGCAGATTCAAATCAAACCACAAGGGAGGTAATTTGTCCCTCAATCAATCCTCACAATTATTCCTTGTAGGCTGATAAAGGACATATCACAAATTTATGGTAGATTTCTGGCCGTACCTAGATCTTATGCTAATTAAAAATGTAACCAATAATTCAATTTCACCAATGAAGTGGCCGCTATTATTTGAATAACGCCATTGTGTGTGATATAAATTCAGATCAACTAGGGACAGAATACTGCTTCTATCCTTGCTCAATCAAAAAAGGTAAGCTGAAAAATTAGGACTTCCGATTCACATGTGGTATAAGATAGTCTGGACCAGAGCGATCGTCAAGCAGGGTGTAACACAGAATGAATATAAAGTAGTAATAATTAAAAATTGAAGAGGCTCTTCTATCACTGACTCCAACAATGATGCTTGCTGTGTTTTATTATTGAATGTAGCAGTCAATATAAGTTGAATATACTTACGTTAAAATATCCCAGCCAAAGTCTTGCCATCAGTTTCTTCATGTTAAATGTTCTTTCTTGTTCAATCAGTTCATAAAAAAGATCACAGTCAAGTCGATTATCAAGCTAAAACATGATTATCAAAAGGATAAGCTTATTTGATCTATCTCTATGCTGATTTTCAATGGAAGACAGTGATGTCGACGGCTCAGGAACTGATGAAGGATCATATTGGAACGCAAATAGAATACAATGTTATTATTGTATTCCAATCTGTCTATTGCAAAGATGTGATGTTCTTATCCTGCTATTCTTAGCACACTTCCAATGAAAGAGAGAACAATATGAATTGAGTGTCCCATGCCTCCTCTTGTCATCTTTCCAACTTAGTCGAATAATAACTTTTACTACAACTCAGTCAAATTACTGTACTTCAACTGAAAACAACTTGAGGAAAGAGAGGATAAAATAAGAATTTGATGGGTTACTCCTCCACTAGACATCATATTTTTCATATTTTTAATTTTTGTGATTCCATTCTTCTCATAATGCAGTATGTTCATCTCAAATCGAAATCTTTCCTGTTCTTCCAACTCATAAATTTATTATAATGGATGATTAGTGGGATATGATGTAAATCAAAAAATGTATTAAATATTTGAGTAGAGGTAGTTGTTAAAATACAAATATATAATACATTGGTCAAATTGGAGCTTTGTTTCAAATCCTGATTCATATTGGGATCATTTTGCTCTTGGTTTGGATTCCAAGAATAATTTTGTGAGGCTACCCAGAGAATAAGAAATAAATTTATGTAACTGGGTGCTCTCCACAATTTCAAATCCTGAACCATAAACCTAAGGACAAAATCCCATGCTATTGATGAGAATTCATAGCTCTAACTTCGTCTTCAGAAGTCTCGTTTATCTCTTCACATTCAACGGCATCGAATTCTGTCACGAACACTGAATAATACTAAGGAGTGTTGGGAGACCTACTTGAGAATCGCTAGTGCTGCTTCGAACTGAAATAAACTGTAACCAAGTTGCAGCACCTCCTTCTATGAGAAAGGAGAAGTGAAGCTGACAAACAACGAAGAAGGACTCCTCAACTCTCAGGTCTCATTCGCCGATCTACGTGACAGGAACAACGATTCTTTGTCCCGGTGGCGAAATTCTTGATGAGTTCGAAACATAGTTCAGAAGTTTTCCGTCATCTAGCTGTGTTGAAGGAAAAGAGCGATGGGACAAAATGACTCGTCTTGCCTTCGTTCGCTCTTGCCAACTCCAAATGAGTATCTCCAAAATACACTTGCTGAGCTGCGTACCTCCTATCTATTAGAATGAGCCTGCCCTTGGTGTTCCAGTATTAATTCAGCTGTATTAATTCTTCCAGATCATGTCCGCTGAAACTCATCTCTGTAATCACTTTCAGGATTTCGATCAAAAAGATTATTTTCATCAAAACTCGACTAGTCAAAGGTAAGGCTACTTCGAAATTTGGTTTCGAGGTACCTAAGTTCAGAATGGATTTTGTTCTATGAATGATACTAGTTTCAATGTTTCAGTTGAATGGATGCTATTCACGAAAAGCTACTGGCAAATAAAAAGTTCAGAAAATCAATCACTTTCTTGACCTCAAATGAAAGTTTTCAACAAATCTCGAATGTGTCATGCAATGAATAGGAAATCTATCCAGATAAATCTGGTAGTTTACTAGTTACAAAAAATTATTTTTATTGATAGAGTTACGTTGGGGAGATAAGGAGGACTCGTTTACTAAATTACTCGATTATTTATTTATACCAATATTACTTATTTGTACCAAAGTGTACAGCATTGTAAGCTACATTATTGTCAAGTGTTGGAGATATGAACCACCCAAAGTGCGAATGCAACAAAATTCTGAATTCTTCAAATAGTAGAAGTGAAATTCATGGTCAAAGTGCATCCCTTCTTCAGAGAGATGGATTCAGGAGAAACAATATTTTCCATGGTAATAATAATGACCATTTGTTCATATCTATGAACATGTATCTAAAAAAGATTGTGTATTATCCATCATAATTCAAACAAGCCAGGTTTATCATGCATCAACTTCTTCTGTTTTTGAACATTTTCACTATAATTCACCATTGTGATTGTGTTATAATTCATGTTAATACTTATTCAGACAAAGGGTATTATAATTTTTATCGGAATGAAGCGATAGATTGTGATAAACTGGCTCTATTAAATTTTCGATGTAGGGCAACCACCCCCTTTTATTTTATCTTGCACCTCACTGTTCCAAGCTGGTTAATATTGAGAGAATATGAACAACAAAGAGATGATAAAATAACAGGAAGTTGCATTGAAGATGAAAAATGTTTTGATAATTTGATGGAAGCATGTCTACTTTGGCATACAAAGGCACCAGAGTCACTTACATTTTCTGCTTCTCATGTTTATTCGTGGGAATATACTAGCCACGCAATTTAGTGTGGATGCTTTACTTATTCAAAATGTGTTTCTAACATGATGGAAGATAATCAAGTGCGTATAGTAGGTGAGATCATCAATCATGCAAGCGAGCGTGTTTTAATCAAATCTTGTCCAAAAATTGATTTATGAAACCCATTGTGTTCTCTTTGGTCATATAACACTTTGTTATTACTCATCATTTTATTCAGTTAAAATCGAATGATTATTTCCTAAAGTGCAGACCAGTATTAATCATTTTGTGAAATACAAGAGTCAAGGTGAGTTAGAATAGGCTATTCAATATGGCTTTTTAATAAGCTGTTTTGATATTGCTGTGACATTAATTTATTGTCACATTGAATATTGACATTAAATTGGGACATTAAATATTCTGTATCAGTAGTAAAAATAGCGAAAAGTATTCCACATGGGAAAATAATTATTTTTTAAATATCTGACTATTTTTGCAATGTAATGGAAAATGTTTATGAATTTCCCCAGCTACTTGATGAATTATTCAGCTCATCAATGTTTTATATTACACCTCTTCAATACTCAGATCAAAGTTAGTGTACATCTTTCATTACAAAATATTATTTTTCAAGTGAAATTCCTTGTGATCTTGAGTCAACTCTTGTCATGAATAGTTCTGTGGGATGTCGTTCTGCGTTTTGAAAAATTGGATTCAATAATCAGTAATGTAGAACTGGTGTTGATATTGTGAAAGCTTTCAATGATTGAAACAAAACAAAAGTTTTCAAATTTCACTAAACTAGCAATTTGAGTAGCAGGACTACGGTTTCGGGCTTTACTAACACATCTTCGGCTGTACTGAAGAAGCAGGAGGCCTTTCAATAACAAAATGTTGTATCCGAAAGCTACTTGATAGTTGGAAAAGCGAAGATTGCATGGGTAAATCTTACTTAGACTTATTTAAAATTATCGATTAATATTAAAAAAAAAATAAAATTACACCTTAACATAATGAAACGTAATATTCTAAATCCATTTTACTGAATGGAATATGTAAAATTCTTTCAATTTATATAATTTAATACTTGTGAATAACCTCAAGTTAGACATAGGCTACCCTATGTCTACTAAATCAAGTTTGCTTTTGGATACAACATTTTGTTATTAAGAGGCCTCCTGCTTCTTTAGTACAGCTAAAGATGTGTTAGTAGAAAACGAAACCATGGTCCTGTGTCTCAAACTGTTAGTTTAGTAAAATTTGATAACTTCTGTTTTGTTTCAATCAGTTATGTTTTGGAGATCACACCGAAATCCTGCCATAAAAACTGTTTTTTCCCCATTTTATTCACTTCAACTTAATTGGTGTGTTTACCAATGAATCAATTTATTGTGACTACTACAATTTATTGTACCAGTGTCGTGGCCAGGATTTAACTTCAGGGGGTTATACCAGGTGGTGAGGGGGAATGAAATACCCTAGTTAATAGGTGGTCCGGGGGTCCTCCCCCGGTATTTTATCATATTTATCATTTTTATAATGATTTTTTGAGCATTTAAGTAATTTTTACTTGGATATTTAAATTAAAGCACTTGTCAATCTGAATGGAATATAGCTATGACCCTGAAGAGTCAGTGACAGACACCACTCGAAAACACTGCATTGCCACATTGCTCACTAAAATGTACAAGCTGCGTTAGAGTAAGAGTACTGTAATAACATTGTACACTTTTCGTGATTCCCGTGACAAACTCTTGTGCTGAATAAAACTAAGGTTTATTTTTGTATAAACAGTTTTAATTTAATCTGTAAGTTATCAGTTTTGTGAAAAATGACTACATCATTTCGGGTGGGGATGTATCCCGACATCCCCCTTCCTACGCCCCTGGTCACTACTAAGCAAAGAATGATTGAAATGGATTGAGTTGTTTGAAACATATGATAAATTTTTCAGTAATAGAATGTATTTGATTTAAAGAGATCTTGAAGTCCTGAAATAGAAACAGTCGGTTGTATCTGTTTCAGTAGAATAGAAATCTGATTCACCATCACCTAGTTTCAATTTTACAGCTCAAGTTTTACTGGAATAGTTTAAGAAACGCGTTTCTCAGGAAGTTGAAAAAAACACCAATGGAAAAACAGGAAAGTAAAATAGAAACACATGGAAAGTTCATAGTATTATGAAAAAATTCTCTGGATGCGTAAGAGTGGATAATAATATTTTTTTTTTGTAGATTGTGTCTTGGAGACTCTAGTTAAGGAGTATAAGACGAGTCAGGTCAACCATAATTACACAATCTTATACAATAGTTACCATATCAATCAGTTGAGATGAGGCTTAATTTCGATGTGAAAGAAACTCTTGTACACTATAAAAATATTCATCAACAAAATATTTTTTCAATTTTTTTAAATGCTTCCATATTCTCAAGATTTTTTAAAAACGGCGGTAGCTTGCTGTGGTTTCCCACTAATATTACAATGTTTTTGTATTATAATTGTAACCCACCAAGTGATAATCTCCTTGGCTTCTTGTATTATAATCGTGTACGTCAAGATTTTGATTAATGTCACTCTTTAAACACATAAAGTAGCTTCATGCACATACAAGCAGGGTACAGTTAGGAGACCAAGTCTCTTGAACAACGGCCTACATGAATCTAAATCAAATCAAATCAAAATCAAATCTAATCTACTACTAGGCTATACTGTACTGTATTCACTATTTCGAAACACCCAAGAGCTTCCCTTTGGATCTTAAACATCCTATCAAGGTTTTCTTTCGATTAATTACCCTATACTAAGATAGTATACCTAATATGTGGCAGTAAGAGCTCATGGTAAGCTGTAAAAAGTAAATTTTTGTCATTTATTTCAGCAAGCTGTCGCAGGATAAATATACCCCTGATGGAATTTTATAACATATTTTTTGGATGTATGGAGCTTAGGTCAATCGCCTATCCAAGAAAACTAGAAATGCATTTTTTCTTCCTGTTTCAGTTGATTATTATCGTTTACAAACACGTTTAAAGCTCTGTCATCATTTAAATCATGTTTGTTTTTAAATTGAAGGTATTGGTATTTTTCACTATTCATTGTTAATCTCAACTGATTCAAGAATTGGACAATGGACTGCACATCTATATGGGCATTTATTCATGAATGATCTAGAATGGAATTGCAGAAAATGACAGATGTATCGTCTGGAAATGAGAGGGTTTCACCACCAATTATATTTTTAGGTAAACGGTTGACATTAACAAAAAAAAGCAATGCACCTAGTATTGTACAATGATGCAATCCAGCTTGGGTCTCCAATTTATCAGATTTATTTTTTAAACTATTCCCAACTACTGTAGTCAGTACACATTGTTTTCTCCCAATAAGGTATGATTCAACCCATTTCAGTTCAACCCCATTTACGCCTACATGGTACAGTATTTCCAATAAGGTTCTATCATCAACACACAATTAGATGCCTTCGATAGATCTACAATGATTGCAGCGGCTTTAACACCTGAATCTACAGTATATTATATTAGTTTCTCAACTAAAGAGACTATGGCTGGCCTTGTTGATGAAGAGCTACAGGAAGATAATTATCAATTAAAATTCAGTTGATAATAAGCAGAGAGATTATCATGGAAGCCAAGGTCTTCACAGGAATGCGGAGCTACAGGAGGATGTTTATCAAAACTTCTTCAATGATCAGTTCTGTAGATCATTGCAGATTCCTGTTAATCACTACTATAACTTGTGCTTGAAAATTCCACTGCAGCGCCAAAGTGCTTAGTGGCTATTTGGCTTATGCTGGGGTGTAGTATGCATATCTACAATAATATATTTGATTTATTCCTTGAAGTATTTATAGTATTTGAATATTTCCACATCTTTTGCTTTTGTGATGCTTTGATGTAATATAAAGAACTTGATTTTGTCTTTATAAATTAATGGTGACGATGATTATCATCGACAATCATAATGTATCTGAATATTCGCTCGCTTCAAACTATTGCATTGATTTTTCAAAGCTTTCAAGAAATCTAGAGAAACTCACGAGATGACCGAGAAGGTCATCAAAAAAAAAAAAATAAACATAACAATAAGGCAATCCGAATACTTGGTAGCCTGCTAAGAAAGTCAGCTACAGTGTTCTAATGACAATAATTATCAAACATAAATAATTGTTGGTGATACTTTACGCGGTGATTCATTTTTAACAAGCTGTTGCAAGTCGTTGAATTCATATTAGGAAGTTAATATTAATTCTACTTTTATATACGAGTTCACACTGCATATATTTGGCAGGGAGAGCTGGGGCGGCTTGCATGTTTGCTACTCGCTGACTTCTCAGCTAGTAAACTCACTTTCACTTCAATAATTGAACTTCGTATTAATAAAACTCATTTGGTGATCTTATTTACTTGAAAGTCAAGATTCTCTTCAAATTGGTGCCTTAAATCCGCTCAGAGCCAAGGTAGATAAAGATTCATTTTTGAAGCTACCTTGAAGCAATTCTTTCGGATTATTCTCATCGGATAATAATTCCTCTTCATTTTCTATGAAAGTATATCGGTTCGTCAATATATAAAATTCTACATATAGCATTCCATGCAATAGCCATTGCATTAAATTTCTACACCATTGCAATAAAATTCACTGTATAATCGACCAGTTACAGCCATTTTTTATCCACTTTCCCCAACCCATTAATTTTCTTCTCACATATATAAGATAGAATCATATTGGATAAGGTAAGAATTAAAGCAAATGCAAAGTTCTTCTGCCTGATGTTGACACTCGCTAAGCTACATTAATCTTGCATTATTCAAAAATGTTGAAGTCATAATTTATTACTCAACAGAAACTTAGAATGATACGGTACATCATCATTATCTTAATCCATGATTGATATTATGTTTGTTGGTGTCTGAAATCATATCTCGAAGTTACGTTTGACATTGATAATGACTCACTGGCGAGTCAACATGTGAACTAGTTGAACGTAATAGATGCATTCCATGAGCTCGTCGATTCTAGTGACACAGAATAAACATTCATAAATTAATATGGTCTTGAAAACAAAGCTGTATTTGTGTTTTTGTAGGAGGTGGGATCTCTTTATGTGTTTATGTGATATCTCACCCTCAATCCAACAAAGTTAGAGGCATCGGACCAAATCAAGTGCATAAACTAAACTTTTGGATATTCGTCCTTCCGAGCAAATGACCTTTCCACAGTTCATTGTGATATGAGAAGCAGACAGTAATCTTGTTTTTGAAATCAGCTGACTGGAATCTCATTTGTCGTTATTATCACACTTGATTTCCCAATTTCCTTCTTCACCAAGCACCAAGCCAAACTGTTTTCAAATTCATTGTGGAGCGACATGGTATAACTGCATTAAAGTATACTGAACTTTCCAACTGAAATTAATAAATGAATGATTATGAAGTGCAGAGAGTCTGAGAGTAGAAGCTAGATGTCAGCCAGCACCGTGCCTTCATTTCGACGACGATGAATGCATTTTTTCACACACCAACTGTCGAAAAAGAGTCATTAGGAGTTGGGGAATTGGGGACGGCTGAGTCGGTCGAGCCCCGTCTGACCCTAGCTGTCGCGGGGGTGACCTCTGCGCATGCCCAGGGATGCTGCGATCATCCCTCTCCTGGCATCCTTGTCAGTTGCACTACAACCTTCATCTCTTCATCCCTTTCTTGGAGCAAGTCCTGTTGGGGTGGAAATGAGCTGCTGCCTGGTCTGACATCCAGTCGGCTTCAGTTACAAGGTGCCCCACCCGCGGTCGCTTCTTCAACGGCTGGCTCTCCAATTGACGAACCGACCGGTAAGCTCTCAACTACAACACCCCTCTTTAACCTCTATCTTCAATAAATTTGTGACAAGTGTGTCATTCAATTTCATCTCATGTTATTTCAATTGTAACGAGAATTGTTTTCGTAAATGGCAGTCATTGTATCACATGCGGCAGGTGTTACAGTTGTGATTGTACCTGGTTAACCTCTATTTTCCAAGGAATAGATATGGATGAAGCATATTTATCCAAGATAAAAATAAATCATATGTGGGGAAAGAAGATGGTAGACTAAAAATACATCGTTCTTGCGGTAGAGATTATTAATTATTAACAAAGTCAGATATACTAGTATAATTAGAAAAATCATTGCATAGTGGAGTCACTCACCAGATAGTATATAATATATATACCCGGATATGAATCACTTCTCAAATATAATGATTGATTTTTTTGGTCTTGGAAAAAGAAAATATATATTTCCTGTATCATTGTTGAGAGAACTCATGATTCGACGTCATTGCAGCGCATTTTAAAAAAACAGTATCTAGTTATAGCTTTTAACTAATTACATCAAAAGCCAGTATTTGAATGATTATTTGGAAAATACATTGTAGAATGCAGTTAATCACCATGATATTCTTCTGGTGTTCGCTCTTTAAAAAAGGTTGATGTTCTCAGACTTCGAGCAACATTATTCATATTCCCTTCGAAGTAGAGTGCATTCTCTAAATTCTCAAGGAAAATCACTTTGCTCGAAATTTCACTGCTTATCATCCATTCAATTTATGAAAATTATTACTTTAAAAAGTAGCTACATTGAACACCGCTGAAAAATTTTTTAATGATAACATTTCAACTGTCTTTTTTAAAATGATTTATGAGTTCTTTATCCATAATCAATTTTTATCGATGTTACAATATGATTTGCCCGATCTTTTTGGATTGCGTAATAGAAACTCCATTATAATAAGACAAGTAAACACAACACTGTGCTATTAATCTCAAAAAATTGAATGCTTTCAATTACCTTCTATACTTAAAAATCGAGTGGAGTCCTGATCAGTTGTTTCATGAATCTCATTTCTATGCCATTGTATTCGAATACTCAGTTGGAAAAAAATGTGTTGCATAGATTCTCAACTGTTGAAAAACAGCAAGACTGTTGATTGGTACAGTGGTGGGAGCTATGGAGTTCCTGGCACATTAAATTTCAAAGATACACGGACACCAATTATCATTTCAAGTTTTAATTATATAATAATAATAATAATAATTTTTTATTTATTTATAATCTCACTTTTACATGACAAAATCAATAATATAAGTACAGTATACAGACAAAGCATAATTTATACATATATTGTGAGAATAGAAGTAGATTAGTATATTTAATCATATTTATTCTGGTGGCTACCCTATGAAACTAATTTTAGCTTTTATTAGGTTTTTATCATATTATTTCTTTGTTTATTTTGTTTTTTTAGACTTATTCCAATTATTATACCAAAGTATTGTTTTATGAGGTGCAGTTGTACTTATGGCTACAATTTTTGTAATTTCCTGCTATATGTATATTTTGTGTATACAAACCTATTTTGTATTCCCAAACTATCAATATAATTATTGAGAAATATGATTGTTGGCTTCCTATTGATTTGTTATATAATAGCATTTGTTTTCTCTTTTTGCATCGGCATATGTGTTGAGATTTCTTAGGTGGTTAGGGATGTTGTTGAGGATATGTGGTACAAAGTATTCTGGTACGTCTTTTCCTACCTCTATGTAATATTTTGATGTTCTATATTGTGATTGTCTTGTGTTATATCTGTTTTCATTTATTTGTTGGTAACGGTTTTCAAAATAGTAACTTGGTAATATTATGTAGTTGTATAAGTTTTGGAAATGGAGTATTTGCAGGATATTTGTATCTAGACACTGGAAAAGGTTTCTTCTTATTTTGTTGGTTAACTGTACAATTTAATTCAGAATATAATTTGGGGCATGACCATATACAGTTATTCCATACATAATTTGGGATTCAACCAAGCTAAAGTATACAGTACGTTTTGTTTTTGTGGGTAGCAATTCTCTCAATTGATAACATCTATGTGCTATCTACCTCAGTTTTTTTGCTAACATCTGGGAATGTGTTTACCATTTCATGTTTGAGTCAAAATGCAGTCCCAAGTATTTAACTGAATCAGAATGTTTGATTTTTTTGCAATTACACTGATTAGTTATTGAAAAGCATTTGTAGTTGTGACTAATTAATTATTCTATTGTTTGAATCAAGGATACTTATATTTTTTTTGGGTTATTAATAATAATAATACAAATAATAATAGTAATAATAATAATAATAATTTTTTTTTTTTTTTTTAACCTAGAGACCGCCTGGAACTGTTTATCACATTACTTCAGAACGGCCTCTCATTCCTTTAGCTTATTCAAGCTACCCTGCTGCATCAAGATCTCTCTTCTTTGTCTGTAGTATGGTGATTATATAGTTAGCCATCTTCACCCATTGCTGCTTGCCTTGGAGCATAACAGAAACAACATTTTCTGGGGATAACCAACCCAGTTCTGCCTGCACTCTTTCTCTTAGTTCTTCCCACCTGCTACACAGAAAGAAGGTGTGTTCAACATCATCTCTACTTTTAGGACAGTAGAGACATTCAGGTGTATCTGCTTTGCCCAACTGATGGAGAAAAGATCGGAAATATCCATGACCAGTCAGGAACTGTGTCACAAAGTACCCCACTTCTCCATGAGCCCGGTTTACCCACTGCTTGACTCTGGGTATCAGCCTTGATGTCCAGTGTCCACGTGCTTCAAGAGTCCAGTCGTTCTGCCATGCTTGGAAAGTTCTGTTCCTTTCAACTCTTGCAATATCTTCTTTCCTTTCTCCAGTTTTACATTTCTGATATATGTTATATCGCTCCTGTGCTAGAAGGGTGATTGGGATGACCCCTGCAAATAATAATAATAATAATAATAATAATGATGATGATAATAATAATAATAATAATAATAAAATAATTTCTCTGGATGATGGAAGACACATCCAGAGGAGTTTATTGAATTGGTAAAATACCCTTCAAATGTCTGAGATCACACTTATTTTTGCTTGTTGGTAGGCTGGAAAACATGTGACTAATACTCTTATTATTAATTTACAATATGAGTTTCCATGTTAGCATGTTGATGGTACGATTTTGATTGTTGTGCCTCAGACTCTGGTATACTGAGATGTGTCAATGGATGGATTAGCTACGTAAATTGGGTAGCTTAATATGGGAATATTCTATTCATAGATCAATCATTGATAATGATTACTGGTACATCAATAAACAATAATATTGCCTTTGATTGGACTCAGTGCAGCTGATTATGTTCACATTAGGTCTCACGAGGCTTAAACTCTCTCGAACGCTTTCCCTCTTTCTTTCTCTTGCTCATTCGTTTTGTTATGCTCGGCTAATCAGTGAACAATCACTTTTCGGGTAAACAAGAACACAGCGCCGAGGTCTGTCCAACAAGTCATCGGATTAATCTGTGTATGCGTTCTCAGTAGCGAGAATACTCTGAGATTACAATCTGTGCGAGCAGTCATTTCAACAGAGCTGGTTCATTTCTAGCACATTCACCATTATCCTTCAACACTGGTGAAAACTGTTAGCAATGCTGCATTAATCCATTGACAGTAGATTAAAAGAATTTTCCATTTTTATTTTTTTACTTCTATTCAGCTGGGGTTGAGTGGTGAAGTGGACTTCATAGTCTTAAATCCGCCCAATAAAGATTTTTTCCATTTAATTTCATTTCAATTCAGACCTGTGTTTCACTTCTATACTAGAACCTAATAATCCATATAATTGAAACAAGGGCCTTCGCAAAGGTGCGACCTGATAGCTCTAACACTAGACCTGAGTCACTCAGATCACAAGTTAATATTATTAATTATTATAGGTAATTATATATATAGGTAATTATTATTACCTATTACAAAAGTATGAAGAGGATTTTGATGATCTTCTGATGCTAATGAGTATGAAGTGAGAATTGTATTAGGTGAGAATTCTGCGAAAGTACTTATGAATCAATAACACCATGATATAACCCCAATTAACTCAAACGTCGATTGAAACGAACATTATCGGAAGGAAGCAGAGGTTTCTCTTTCAACATGGATTTAGAAGAATATCAATGATTTAGACTTATTCCTAGACTTTCGTCTTATCAAGTACTGTATACTAAACTGGATACTGAAATAAATTCATGAATCTCAACTGAATGGTTACATAATGAATGCTACATGAAATGTTACTGAATGATGATAGTGATTGTGATAATAGTAATACAGATACTGATACAAAAAATCCTTCTCATACTTTTGCAATACTAATAATAATAAGGATGTGTGACCTGGCTGGCTCAGTTCTTGTGTCAGAGAATTAGATCGCACCTGAATAAGTTGAAGGCCTCAGTTTGCAATTACACGATCTAATAGTGCTGGAATATTATTGCTGAAAAATATTTTATTGTAAGCATCCCGCAAGTTTGAAATATGAGTTGATCGCCCTGATATTCTCCTCACTTCCAAATGGATATAGATTTTCTCAAAATAACCAGATCCTACTCAATGTGGAACGGAAGTCGTTTGATGAAATTTAAATTATCATGATTGAAATGTATCATTACTTGTATATTATTACTTGTAGCTATTAAATTTAGCCTTTGAAACCTTGAAAAATAGAGCATGAGCTTGGAAACGTCACTCTGGCATCTTGATACAATGAATCCTTCTGAACTGTATGAATGTGAGTGACTTAGAAGGTTAAAACATTGCCTAGACATTTTAAGTGAATTTTTGTAATTTTTTCATTTTAATATTCCATTACAATATGAATCATCTATAATCATGGAATAACCTGTTGCAGAGCATAAAATGAGCTGACTTGAATTCTTGTAAAAGCATAGTAAGGTAGATGAGTAATTTCCTACCGAGCTTTGCCCAAGTGTGGCCGATTAATTAAAGGGTTTCAAATTCTTCGGACAACTCTTCTAAAACTTCATTGATCAGCAGTCCCTTCTTACTCACTTCACTGAAGAAAGAAATTCATAAATTGAGGACTCTTACTCTTTCTAAGAAAATACAATCTACACTCATACAACGAATTTTTCTTGAAATTACTCTTTCTGTTTTAACTTGAACCTTTCTGCTTTTAGAGAGCAGAAAATTATACCAGGTTGAAATCTCATTGACCATTGTGGAACAAGTACAAGCCTCGCCTGAACAATCGAATAAGTACTTCCAGGAAACTTTTAATTAAAACACTTCCGCATTAAAATGATAAAAAGTTGAAAGGCAGATATCGAGGAAGCTCATAACTAGCCGAGTGCGATTTTCACAGGTAGAATAATAAGAGAGGAATAAACTTTTCAACTGTTACGCCATTCATGGTACAGAGGGTTGAAAATGTTATTCATTATTCTTCCACTTATCTTCTCATTCTTTTATTTCTTCTCCCTCCAGTTCGCACTTCATCTCAAGTAAGAAGAGCTTCCATAGAAGAGCTAATGTTTCTTTTGGAGATTTCAAATAAAGGGGCAAGAAATATAGATTCAGAATAGATTAGAGATTTATGTTTCTTTATTTCAACTATAATTTAATATTCAGGTTGTGTGCATTGTTTGTGGGAAGAATTTCATGAGCTCTGTAAACTTTTAAACAGCAACTATTGTATTAAAATCAAATTTGAAAATTTTTATTAAAACAATAATTCACAAACGAGATCTTATTTCTAGAATGACAATTACAAATGAGCTATATCTCTGTATTATGAAAAAAAAACATTTGTTCCATATAAATATTTTGCTCCATATATTTGTATATACATATAGCTTTCCAAGAACAAAATATGGTCTATCTTATAATGGAAGTTACAATTCAATTGTGATAACGCGTGATTCCTGAAATAGAATTATTACCAAAAAAGATAATCATTATTATTTGAACCATAAATTGAAGCATATCAGACAAGTAGACATACAGTAAGAATTCATCTACAGTCTATGATGTTCAGTAGACTTTCAGAACCATTTCATTTTCCTGTCGATCATAAGAACTCATAAAACTGGGGCGTTGGTGAGTAGAGTGTAATGTGAGCAAAATAGTTGCCAGACTGCTTCTACTGCATGCTCTTTAACATAGAACTATTGGTGAATCAGATAATCGCATTGATAATACAAGCATATTCTATTGCTGTTATTATTATAACTTTTTTTTTGTATTGATCCCAGCTTTAATAGTGGAATGTATTAACATCCAGTCAACTACCAAGGAATGTGGACGGTACACGCTAATTTTTCTATTATTATACTGTTTTTTTTTTAAAGTTTTTTATTATTATTGTGATTGACTGACAAGCTTCCATTTCTCTTTTCTTCACACAACGGTGTTAGTGCGCCTTCACATCAGGCTACGTGCATAGTGGAGCTGAGAGCAAAGCGTAAAAGAGCCTATAGTCCGCGATAAAAGAGCAAAGAATGAATTACTCTGTTTAGTGTGGAGTGAAAATGTAGTGAGGAGTTGAAGGAGCGAGCATCAAGTCTGTCCATCTGCCCAGTGCCAAAATGCATCGAATTAATTACAATTGCGATTGCATTCGCAAGTATTTTTTTTCCATGAAATATCTCCACTTAAAACATAGTATATAGTTAATAACGATTAATTATGCGTTCAAACGGCTATTAATCGTTTAAAAAGAAGTGAAGCAGTTCCTGCAATAAATCTGTCAGGAAATGTAAACGGAAAATTTCACCATCTATCTAGTGATCTAAGAGCACGCCCCGAATATTTTCGGATGAACATGGACACTTTTGAATTGGACAAATTTTATTTTGAGCCCTATTACACGATATGAACAACTTGCAGTAACTTTGAGGCAGGTAACAAAATGAAAAGCTCAGCTCTAGCACTTTATCTATCGATAAAAATTTAGCTATTATGTACTATTATTTTATTATTGAAGCTCTACATTTTATAATATAGAATATTAATATTTAATATTATATAAAGTTTATAGTATATAATATATACCAAATATAATATTTCATAAAACACATTTTATAAAATATATTTTATTCTATACTATATCACTACAACATGCTACTACAAGATATTTTAATACTTAAAATAGTTAATAATAATGGTAGTGAATAGTAATAATAGTGAACAATTCCGTCTTTTATTATATAAAATATATATTATAATATATGTCTATAATATATAATAAATGGACTATATCAGGGGTTATCAATCTTTTTCAAGGACTTTACCCCTTGATGAAAAATTTAAATTTAGTGTACGCCCCTGTTATGGCCAAATGTTGTAAATTAAAAATCCTTTCCACATCAAAAATACAATACATTGAGATACATATTTGAAACCCATTACAGAAAAATAAATGAGAAGGATCAGCTTGCTTCTTAACATAGTTCCTCAATGTTAGGCTCAGGGTAAAACCCTAAATCGTCCCCAACATTAACCTTGTCTCTGAACTTCTACGAAATAGTTCTACAAGCCTATTGCACTTGCTGGTTCCTAGTAACTCGCCATAAAGTATTCAATTTTTAGATTTCATTATTAAATAATAACCTTGTGTGATTGCGAAACGGAAAAAATGGATTTATTTTTTATTAACCTGCCCCGCGTACCCCCTGAAAATTTTCAAGTACCTCCAAGGGGTACGCGTACCACAGTTTGAGAGCCCCTGGACTAAATAAATTTTGTTTTTCATAATTCTTTATTTTTTTTTCACACACTTATAAATGAGATACAAATATAAATACTATATAAAAATATACAAAATTCATCTAACCAAAGTTACAACAGGCTATAACATAGATGTGTGCGTGAAATTAGGTAGACTTGTATGGGAGTTACCATCTTTCATTTTATAATTAAGTTTTCAAATAGCTCACATCAAAAAGATATGGAAATTATCGGTAGCAGTTCTATTCCCGAACACTATATACATATAAAACTAAGTTAATGGTGGACTAATGTTTTTATGGAATATTTATGTTTTTATGGAAGGCATTTATTGGTGAAAATAAGGGTTCAAGACTGCCTAGCAACAATTTATGCAACGTTTCCTTGAATTTTATAGTATTTCTAATTGACCGGATCTCAAAAGGCAACAGACTGATGGAGCGGGGAGCAATGTAAAAATAACACATACGAAATATTTCTTTATTGGGTTTGGGAGGTCTCACAATTCCTGCATATTTTATATTATATTGTGGTGATTCCTATCCTCCTGGTCCCGATGACCGTTGGGATTGTCAAGTCTAATCAAGTCAAATGGCCGATCTAATATTAAACAATAACTGTACAATAAACTGTCCAATAATACTCAAAAAGAAACGTTGAGGAAGAACAATTAACTCACGTAGCACAAGTCCGTCAATACAGTAATAGATAAAAGAATTATCACTTTTGAACTGTCAAGAGAATCACTACAGACAACGAAATTTCATTTCATGGTTTGTAATAGCGCCAAGAGGATTTCACTGTCGCTAACTGCGTTCAGCTGTTCAGCTAATCAGCGTTGACTTAGCTGATTTATCCACAACAACTATATGTTACAACAACAATACTGTTACCGATAATTTCTATATCTTTTTGATGTGAGCTATTTGAAAACTTAATTATAAAATGAATGATGGTAACTCCCTGTAGCGAATTTGAAATTAGAGAGAATAGAAATAAAGAAGAAACAGTGGTTCTCTGTGTTGTCTGCTATGTAAATTTTTAATTCTAAGCAATTAATTACTCTGCTTTTGACACTTTTATAGTGTTAACTTGGTAATTTTTACTCTGCTTTTGACACTTTTATGGTGTTTACTTGGTAATTTGTAGAATGTTCTAGTTGTTTGATTAGAAATTAATGGAGTCTTATCGAATATTGTAGAAAGTGCTAGTTTCTTTATTTATTTATTTAGAAGATGATAGAGAAATCTAGAGATATCTCAATTATGATAAAGTATATAAATAGAGGAAGTCTCTTGTAAATGAGTTCAGTCTTGTTAGTAATTCGTCATGATAAACAAGTGTGACAGTTAAGTAGTTCAGTTATTGTTCTACGTGATAAGTGGCAGTAGTGACAGTGAAATCCTGTTGGCGCTATTATAAACCACGAAATGAACTTTCGTTGTCTGTAGTGATAATTCTCTTGACAGTTCAAAAGTGATAATTCTTTTATCTATTACTGTATTGACGGAATTGTGCTACGTAAGTTAATTGTTCTTCCTCGACGTTTCTTTTTGAGTATTATTGGACAGTTTATTGTATAGTTATTGTTTAATATTAGATCGGCCTTTTGACATTTAGTGATTGATTCGTGTACAGTTCATTGGAAACTCATTATCAGTTGAACAATATCGTGTTATCTGTTTTTAATTGCTTATTTTTCTGTAAAAAATTACTGAACAGTGTGAGTTGAAGATTATTTGTGTTAATATTTTTCTGTAAGAAATTACTGAACAGTATGAGTTGAAGATTATTTGTGTTAATAAAGTGAAAGTGATAAATTTAAGTGTTGTCAGCATTATTTCAGACATAGGACCCGTAACAATTGGTTACGGTTTACAACAACAATATCAGGACTATTATGGTCCACTGTAAGATCTGTAAGGTTTGTGCGGTCATAGTAAAGTTTATACTTATCATTTTCTATAAGAGATAAAGGACCTGTTGTATGGGGTGATTTCATCACGAAGTCCAGAGTCTAAAACTAACTTCTGATGAATAATCTTGCACCCATTGTTAAAACGAGTTGTAGATTTTTTTGGGGTCGAAATCAGACATCCTCTAATCATATAAAATCCTATCAAATGCTGAATAGACTCAGCAGTGTTAACCCACAGTCGAAAGAGGTCAGATGTGACTGTAGGGTCCTTAACAATGTGTTTCCTGTAGGTTCTTATCGCCACAACTTCATACTGAATTGCAAAAGCAAGACCTTCAGAATTTATTAATTTCGAATTGCTTTAATTGCTATTACTTTATACTGAAGACTTCCGCAATGGCGGATATTGACAACAGCATTGAAAAGCTGATGGGAATCGATGAATGCTACTGTATAAAAATATCAGTCACCACCGGGAATCGAACCATGGACCTCTCAATTGCCGGTTGAGCGCCCTTAACCACTAGACCATGGAGACCTTTCTGCACAGCAGAGCCGATATGGCCAAGTTGAAAATGAATGCTGCTGTGCAGAAAGGTCTCCATGGTCTAGTGGTTAAGGGCGCTCAACCGGCAATTGAGAGGTCCGTGGTTAGATTCCCGGTGGTGACTGATATTTTTGTACAGTAGCATTCATCGATTCCCATCAGCTTTTCAATGCTGTTGTCAATATCCGCCATTGCGGAAGTCTTCAGTATAAAGTAATAGCAATTAAAGGAATTCGAAATTAATAAATTCTGTTTATGTATATTTGTCAGTTATTCAATTGTCAGTCACTTCAAACTAACTTCAAGACCTTCAGTTTCAGTTTATTATTATTATTATTATTATTATTATTATTATTATTTATTTATTTATTTTTTTATTTTTTTTTTTATTTTTGAAATTATAGATTAATTATTGATTCAGATATTATGGTAACATAAAATAGAATTAATATAATGTAGATCTAAAAAAAAAAAAACTACCTAGTTTTAATGATAAGGTTAGTCACTAGGCCAGAATAATGACTACTACAAATAATTATAACTTTAAAACATGAATAAGTGGAAATAGAGTACAAATAAAAAATGAAGAGACTATAAAATTCTTTCTTTTATGAATGGAATTCAAACAAGTAATAAGGAGGAAGGAGGTGAAATAATCAGAAATTAGCGTAACCCAAGCGAAAAAATAAACATAAGCATTCTATAAAATACAAAATGAGGTTATGGTCCGTCAGTGGAATGTGATCATTGAACAAGTAGATATTAGATTTGATTGAGGCGTTTGAATTGTTGAGTTGATGTTTTCTTTTGTTGGTCTGTGGAGAAAAACTATTATTGTATTGTTATTGTTATATTATGTGTAACCTACAAAAATATAATGATTGTCGTATGAACCAATGTAGTAGAAATAATAAGTGTTAAAAACATCTCCAAAAAGCTTTCATTGGCTTCGGAGAATTATTTAAGACTGATAAAATCTTTGTTTTGTAAAAATTTGAGGAAGAATAAATTGAAATTGAAATTATTATTATTATTATTATTATACTATTATTAGCATTGATGATAAAACTCTCTTGGAGGGAGACGCTTATTATTTCATTGTCTGTGTTAATTCTTTTTTTTCTTGTTAGCCCAGTATTCTTTTATCCTTTGCTCGGGTTTCTTTTTTCTTTTAATCTCGGTCTATGTTACTTTGATCTCAGCTCTGGAGAAATCGCTTAAAAATAATATGAATATTAATAAATATAATCTGATAATATAATATTATTATTATTATTATTATTTTCTTTCGAGCTAATCAACTGCAAGGCTTTGGAACAAGGCATTTCCGTTGCTAACCTTGCATGAATTTCTCAACGACTTCTGTCATATTGAGAATATCGTTAACTTCAAATTCAACATGTGAACGAGTGAGCTGTATAATGAGCTGCGAAGCTATTAATCGGAAAGGTTTGTAGTAATTTAAATGTGATCTCCTTGCACTGCGAAATCATGACATCGATATTATTCATTGGAATTATTATTTAGAATAAGATAAGTTCTATTGACATTGAATTTCGAATTAAGCTGGTTCCTGAAAATTAGAGTTAATCTTTCCCAAGTTATATTGAAAACGTCGCCGGGTGCATTGATTGGATAGTACGTATCCCAAGATAAGCATGAAATCGGAATCTGTCGTCGGTTTGTTAGTGCATCGTTCTAAAATATTATGCAGCTGCTAATCAATAATCACTTTATAACCTGATAGCTAGATCCGTTTGATAATCGCTTCAAAATTCTAATCAGTATGGCGAGCGGAAATTAACAATTTGCTGGATTAATTAAAGCTTAGCAAAGTTAATGGCAATAATATGAAAGACTAACTGTACGTAAGCTGTAGTGATAATCGCATCAGGTTTGGGCTAGGTCGGGTGCGGGTATTTTGTGACCCGATTATTTAATGTATTGCAACCGTAGGATTAACGCTTTCATCCCTGAAATTCTGTGCCATTCAAAGTTTTTGCGCATTATCAGTTACTATATTGAACATAGCAGCTAACTACCAGTCTTTCAACGGAAAAAAACTGGATTCTCTTTTCAACTTATCACCGCTATTTCACATTTCACCAATTATCTAAATTCACACGTACAACTATTTTTCAAATTGTTATATAGCAGCCTATAAAATAGGCAGTTTAGGAAGTTCTCATTCTCATTTGCCAACAAGTTTGCAAGTAGTTATTTGAAAGCGTAACGATCCATGGTCACACTCACCTTCACATTAGTTGGTAATTGGATGGTTTCAATTCATTCCTCTCCAACCAACAAATATTCCACCAGCTCAGTTCCACTTGAGCTCCTAGTGCTTTGGAAGTTGAGAGCCTTCTTTTTCTTGCTTTTGAAACTGAATGAAGGCTAATGGAGTAATAACTCCATACTCAGTTATTCAGAACGTTTTTTAGCAGCCACATGTCTTGACTGGCATGCTTCATACTTTAATTCTTCGAGGAGAATTTTAGAAGGTGGTATGTTCCTTTATTTTCTTATCTTTTGAAAAGTGAGCAATTCGCATATAATAGCGTCGGGTAATTTTGGAAACCTCTCAATTGTTTTGCTGATTATGCTGCTATGAATCTGAGTCTTGTACGTGGGGGAGTAGAACTTCCTTAGCTAACTAAACTAAGTCTTGAAAGGGGAATGATTGCACAAAATATGTAGGGCTGAACGGGAATCCAGCCTGTAACCTTGGGAGTAGCAGTCAGTCAGAGGTCCATCACTTCGATTATACTAGTTCCAATTATCTCTTCTTAAAACTTATCTCTTCCTTATAAACTCTTATTCCTTTCATCTCCAAGAATGATGGTTATAGCATTCCCATTTTATTCAGAATGTGTACATTATATCTTCTTTTTTCCGAAGATGAAGCTCACATAGGTCTGAGACCTGTGCGTGGGTAATGAGTTGGATGATCGTGATTGATGAGTTGGACCTACAGTTTTAGGTGGGTTCCGAACCACCGGGAAGTGATTTTACAGCGGAGAACAGTATTTTTTTTTTTTTGCTGGCTAATCTAATCGGTCACCGTTACAAACAGGACCTACGAGAACGTAGCTTATCTCTATCTGATTGAACAGATACATGCTACGGCTCGCGGCTATCACTCCCCGATCAGATAAATGCTGTTTTTTTCGACGATAGCATTCCCCTATAATAAGGAATCCTCATTCATCAAAACATTCATGACGATGAAGAGTTATCTCAGCCTACTCCAAATAGAGAGAAGATTCTAGCAATCCCTCAGAACAATGTGATCTTTCTATAGAGGTAGAGAGGATCTAAGTTACAATAAAACAGAGACTAAGAGTTCAAATTCATTACGACATCAACTTGATGGATTCTGGCTCCTGAATTACTGGTAAAATTTCGGGGGAAAATATGCTTCAAAAGAAGTGAGATGCTCTTGTAAGATATTGAAAGCAGTATATTGAATATCAGAGAGCATTGAAATGTTGTGAAAACTCGACATTGCGGAATAGAAATGGAGATTATTCTGATGTTGAAAGGAGAATCGAGAGTATCAATCAACATTCACTATAGAAAGATATTTTACACCCTGCTATTCTATTATTTTTAATTTTCCTCTCACACTTCCAACGTACAAACAATGTTCAATGTTCACTCAAATATCCCTCAAGACCTTCAATGGTAACACAGATTCTGTAAACAATGAATTTTTAAAGGGATGTATTTTCATGACATGATTACAATGATCCATTATGATACACGAGGGATAGTGTGATTAAGTCTTTCACACAATTTAGGCTAAACTGATTTTCTTGAGACTGCACAACATACTATTCTAATAAATCTATTATAATGTTGACAAGAGTATTTTTCTCTGCAGCTTGAAGATCGAGCTAGACTGTAACAACTACAGTAATTGCTACAGTTATTAATGCACTCAAAGTACCTTGATAGTAGCCTACTTGATAACCTTTTTTCTCATCTATGCTGTTCAGAGTAGCAATTGGCAATAATTAATAAAAGTCTTCTATCATTATATTCGATATTCGAGTCCCATCCATACAGGTAGATGATTGCCCTCACCACAATTATTACCGGATTCAGTCAGTTGCACATTGGTGACAAATCGGCTTCGATAGGAGAACGATGGAGTTTCAATGCAATATCTTTGAGAGCCAGAATTTCAGAGCTTGGGAATTAGTAACCGACATTTAGCTGGAAGCTGCATTTTGTGGCATGATATGAACAGAGGTTATCGCTATGTTTAGACTTCAAAGAGATATATTTGCTCTACTGTAGCTTCTGGAAACGACCTGGAGCCACCGTGCGCTTGTTTATTTTAGTCCTTTACAAGACATGAACTTCAAATGGCATTATGAACATTTCAGGTAGGTAAGCGACGTGCAATTGGAATTTATGCAGCTACATTTGGAATACAATGGGGAAAATGTAGACAATTCTCATTTGACCTTTCACGGGAATGCTCCGAATGGATGTGACAGCATTATACGTGGAATATAATGAATTATTTATGTCTGTTCATCTCATAAAGAGCATTAGCATTCGGAGTAGGTATTTGAAACGGGATTTTCTCCTGTGATATGATGGAAATTGAGTTACATAACCAGTGTTACATTAATAATTTGTGATCCTCCAGAATTGTTCATAATTAAAGGTTGCAGAGTTATACTAGTCTAATAACTCCCATTGATGTACTTTCAGAATTACCTACACTTCATTCTCCTATTGTAATAGTATAACTGTATGAAGAGAATATCAGGACTCAGTCAATACTCTATCAAAAAACTGTGGTATCTCAAAGTTTCACAGAAATTTCAGGAATAATTGTAGCACAAGAAATGCTAGGGAATATGTTTGTACTCTCATCAGACTTTATTCTCCAAGAAAGCTCAATTAGTTGAAATTGCATAAATTTTGGGACATTCGTATACACGTGATATATGATATGATATATATCCACATGATATATTCATTCAATGAATAAACGAACCATCATAGATATTAGTAGTTCGGTGAACAGTAGACCTCACGCCCAAGAATAATGGTGCTTGCACACTGGAGCATCCAATACTCAACGATAGTCACCATCGCTAATTATGACACAAGTTGTGAAATGGTTATATTCTCGCGGCTCCAATCTGACACCTTTCTACAGCATGTGTTTGATCTTTCGATGGTAGTTCTTGTGGAACACAGAAATGAATTAAATTCAGCTTTCCTTTCGTTGCTTTATTTTGCACAAACTTCAGAGCTTTGGTCTGTAATTCAACTCCCCATCCTTCAATTTTAATTCTCAAAATTTTCCTCATGTAAATTTCGTACGTGGTGATTCTGGCAAAATCTATATATCTTGTAATATTTTTAACCGATTTCAATAAAGAGCAAGGTTTTCAATTCGACCTGTTTTTGTTTTTATGTTTGTACATCAATCATTTGAACACTATTAAACTGATTTCACGGAATTTTTTTAAATGAAAGAGCACCAATCAGCGGTGGACCCATCCAAGATTCGCAAGGATCGGCCCAATATTAAACAAAAAGGAGAATTCATCAATGTCTTCATTTCAATATGGTTTGAATAGTATAGTTTCACACATAACCGCCAGTCGGATAACCAGTGTCGTTTACCAGGCTGATCATTGTATCATAAAGCTGGGCATTCACGTTCCAACTTGTAGTACGACTTGCAGTACTGCTAGATGGATAGTCGACTCCACTCACGCTCCTACCTGCAATCCAACTTTATTCCTAGTCAGCTGTGAGCATCGCTCTCAAGCCAAAAAAAGTAACCGAAGTTGCCCGAACTTGCCCGAAGGTCAAGCACTGACTGAGATAAGTTGGACGACTTTGATCCGACTCCCCCACACGCTCCAACACCGTCGACAGTCAGAAGTCGTCCTTCTAGTCGTCCGTCTACAAATCCAACTATCCAACAAGCCCATTCAAATTCCATTATCGGATCCAACCTTAGAGGTTGGACTGCAAGTCGTACTGCAAATCGGAACGTGAATGTCAAGCTTAATCGCTTCACACTTAACCGATTTTCGAAAACATGATGCAATGTAATTATGTCGGGTAAACGACATCGGTTACTCAAAGCTGGTTATGTGTGAAAGAAGCCTGAAATATCCCATTTTGACCAATCAGCTGAACTTAATTTGAATGAAGAAAAAGAAGAATATAATATGCTAGAGATTCAGTACCTACAAAATTAACTGTATATAAGAAGGAAGCTCATATTGATACAATTTCGCTTTATACCTCGTAAACCGGCCGCCATATTGAATTTGAAAAAAAATACATACATCGCTGGGCCTAGGAATAAGGAACATCCATATGAAAAATCATAGCAATTGGTCTAGGCGTTCGTCTGTAATCGTGAGACAGTGAGACAGAGGAAATGCTGATCGTCTTAAAGGGTAGACCTCACTATCGTTCGGTCAATTATGGGTATAGAGTTGGGAGGTGTGTGCCTTTTATGCGCTTGAATATTATTAAGGTGACCGGAAGCTGCCATCGGACAAATTCTTAAAGAATTTGTTAGGATACACCACTCCAGCTCAAACCCACACAAGAAAAGATCTATCCTTGCGAAATGAAATTGCGGGGTGAGATACAAAATAACTGTTATTAACGCCCACGCCATCACAATTCAAAAAAAAGATAAATTCAGTATCAGGAAATATTCAGCTAAGTCCCTCTCGCAAGCGAAGATAGGGTGCAGATGCAATTCTTGCTAGTTTCACCCTCCTCGCAATTCACGCTAGCGAGGTGGAAAAGCTATGGAGAAGAAGTCCTGATACAAATCGTTCTCCAATAAATAATTGAAAGAATCAATACCATGTGTCCTTCAACAAGGACAAACAAGAATATTACTGAAATAAACAAATAAACAAATCCCTCTCGGCTATACCGCTTGTTGGTTCCCTGAAATAATTCATAAATATAACCTGCAGCCATGGTCAAGCAAGGATTAGAAATCAGAACTACTGTTTTAAAATTAGTATGGATTTTTAATGAGTGTAAATTTGAAAATATTAAATGCATCGTTACAAGATAGAAACTCATGAGCGGAGATGCAACTCTCGCTAATAGCTTTTATTATCAAGATATTACAATTAATAATAATAATGTCATAAATGAATCAGTTATGAGCATTTAGGTATTTAGCCTACGGATATTTCAGTTGCAAGAGTTCGTTTGATGGCAATTTGCAAATTGATATGCCTAATCAATCTACATAAACCTCTTATGAATAATAAATATTTTTGCTCATACCAAACACTTTTGGCCCAATTATACGCGCACTTGTCAAAGCGTAATATCTTCTTCGGCTCGTTACAAGTTGGCGTCACCTTCAGACATCTTGGTTTGCTCCTCGTGGTTGATCGCGAATCTATTTCAATTCACAAGGTTTGAATTAATTTAATCTTTGGCAATCTTGTTGTTGCAATCAAACGACGGGATATAAGACATTAGAAGCATTGAAATTTGACTAGAATCGGTATTAAACTTTTTAAAAAATCATCATATAGGGGAGTTTTAAGACGGGACCTCTCCCTTAAAAGCCAGCCTAAATTTTGTGGGAATTGTCTCCTTCTTCAAGTTCTGTCGACAGTACTTGGAGTAGGGGCTGCGTCATGCGGTAAATCCACAATCACAGCTCAGAAATTTATTTTCCTCCAATGAGGAGCCTATACCCGATTTTCAGTACGGTGTACCATACGCAAGAAAAATTATTATTGAAAATTGGAGGTAAAAATAATTAAATTAAAAAAAATAATAATCAACAGCACAAGCATAGGCAGATTTCCCAAGTTGATTAAAAAAACACATACAAGAAATAAATTACAATATTGAATTTTAGCGAAAAGGAATGTAACATTGATAGACCGGTTACAGCTGTTGAGCCGCGTCTCCACCAACCGAACATGCTCGGCGAACAGTGTTCGCTGGAATCAGCTGATGTCGCCGAACATTTTTTGGAGTTGGTTTGGTGTGGACGCCTTCTCGAACATTATGATCGGTGTGGTGGCGGTAGTGGCGTAGCTTACGTGAAGAAAGATCTCGGGACTGATCAATGACGTCATCTCATCTGGGGCTTATGTTCAAAATCATGTGGTAGAGTTGATTAGCTGAGCAATACTTTATTCCCATTTTCAATAAATTATTGAGCACAATTTCACAAAAAAATCATGAACCAATAATAATATTATGCAGTGAACACCTAATCTTACAATGGAATATTTTTACAGCTGTTTGAAAAATTGAATATCTTGATTTCAAATATTTTTACAGCTGATTGAAAAATTGAGTATCTTGATTTCCAACTGGAAAGTAAACAAACCAGATGAGGTGACGACATATCAATTAGGAATTTTTGTCCCGAGGCCTTTCATAGCGTAGGCCACGGTAGTGGCAGGAACCTATTGTTGGTCGTCAAAGTTCGCTCATAGACCGAACATTTCATTTGAACACACGTGATTTTTGGTGCAACTTGAGCAGTTTTCTTTGTTTGTATTGCGTTGTAGCAGAGAGTGTGTAGGTATTTTATTAATATTAATTATTAATAATATAATATATTATTATTAATATTGGGTGAGTGTTCGGGTTCGGTTGTGTTGATCTATTTTCTTTGGACATAAAATGGGTGATTTAGGAGGTAGTGAGAGCTTAAATAAACAATCCTGGTCAATAGAAAAAACAATTAGCTTGATTCAAGCATACGAAGTACATCCTCTACTGTGGAATCCCAGGGAAAAACTTTATAAAAATAAATTTAAACGCAATGATGCATTTTTAGAAATTGCTTCAGATATCGGTTACAGTGTAATTGAAGTTAAGAAAAAGATAGAAACTATTCTAGCTCAATACCGAAGAGAGAAGAAGAATGTTGTTCCCAAGTCTGGAATGGCAACAAGTGAACGAAAAAAACCGTGGTAGGGACTTAAATACCTTCGTTTCTTGGATGATAGGTATACACCAAACAGTACCACTTCAAGCTCCGACAACTTCCAGGTTACTGAAGAAAACAGCACAGTAGTGGAAGAATTGCAATCCACCGATTACGAACCAATCAATAATCGTGCCTCTTCATATGGTAACAAAACTTTTAAAGTTCCTCCCAAGAAGAAATGTCGTAAAGAAAAACAAGACGAAGCCTATAAAATCATGAAAGAGTGCTATGAGGGATTAACGTGCCCAGACAACCAGCGGGACGAATTTTCTATATATGGGGAAGCAGTAGCTGACAGAATAAGAAAAATAACGGATCCTATTGCTATATGCATGCTAAAAAACAAAATTGACAATGCTATTTTTGAAGCAGAAATGGATCAATACCAGAGAAAAGGTACCAGTTATTATTATTATTATTATTATTATTATTATTATTCATGCATCCGATGACCTCCTGTGAAAGGGGTATATGGACTTGTCAAAATTTAAGTTCACTAACAACTTATTCTATCTTCTTTAAAAACTTAAAAATCAATATAAAACATATCTTGTCGATTCTGTACAAATATTATCCTACAATCTGTTTTGCCTCTCGTAATGTACCCTAAATTCCTCACTTGTGTAAGCACAAATGTCCAGTAGCTCCTTCTTCAATTGAGTTTTAAAACTCCTACCCGTTAGTTCCTTGAGACGAGTAGGTAATAAATTATATAAGCGTATACCTGAACTCTTGACGCCTCGCTCATATAGAGTTGTTTGATGTAGGTCATCCCTTAGGTTTTGCCTATATCTAGTTGCATAGTTATGGACCAGTTCTCCTGTGTTGAATTTGTGCTCATTTTTCTTTATAAAACATATTGTTTCAAAAATATACAGGCTTGGTAAAGGAAAAATTTCTAATTGTTTAAAAAACGGCCGACAACTGGTTCGGATAGATTCACCCACCATTATCCGCAATGCCCACTTCTGCAATCTAAATATTTCTACTACATGGCTAGAATTTCCCCAGAAAACTATTCCATACGTCAATAGGGAGTGAAATAGAGCAAAATATACATTTCGTAGAGTTCCACTGTCTAGAAGTGATTTTAAATTTCTTAGAACAAAAACAGCAGAATTCAGTCTAGTTTTTAAATACTCCAGATGAGGTCTCCAGGATAATTCAGAATCTATAACTATTCCAAGTACTTTTATATATTTCACGGATTCTATAGTATAATCTCTTATTTTTAAATTAGTTTCTCTAGATGTTCTAAATGGGATTCTTTAGTTTTGTTGTAGTTTAAACTCAACATATTAGCGGCCAACCATTCATCTAATTTATCTAAAGTACTTTTACATTCCAACTCCATATTAGCCTGGCTGTCATTCCTCAGCAAGATACTAACGTCATCTGCATATAGAACACAATGAGCCGGCTGAAGATACGAGGGCAAGTCATTTATGTACAAAACAAAAAGCAAAGGACCCAGTACGGACCCTGAGGCACTCCGCTTCTTGTCTTCAACCAGTTTGAGTTGTACACATATGGGTGAGACTCTATCACAACTTTTTGATATCTATTATTGAAATATGAATTGAACCAGTTGAGCACTGAACCATCAAAACCGTAGAACTTCAGCTTATGCAACAGAATCTCTGTATCAACCAGATCAAAAGCCTTAGACAAATCGGCTATCAAACCACAAACCTTGGATCTATTATCGACGGAGTTCAATACCTCATCCATTAAGGAAAACAAAGCGTCATTGATGGAGAAGCCGGGCCTGAATCCGTATTGCTTTGAAGACAGTAAACCTAATTCATTTAAATACTTTCTTAATCTCCTCAAGACAGCATATTCAAATATCTTTAAAAACACTGGAGGATTAGACACTGGTCGGTGGTTTTCTGGAAGGTTGTTATCGCCTTTCTTATAAATTGGGACAACTTTTGAGAGTTTTAACCTAGTGGGCAAGTACCCCGCATGCATTGAACTATTGAGAATGAATGTTAATGGCTTTAGAATTGGCATAGCTGATTTTTTTACCAAGTAATTGGAAATATTATAGCAATCGTAGGATTTTTTGTTCTTTAGTGATGTTATAATTTCTTGGAGTTCTTCACTGCTTAATGGATCGAAATGTTCTAACTTAAACCTATTTTGTTGTGTGTTACTTAAGAAATTAAAAAAATTGTGCATATTATTTTGCTGTGTAAGCGATTGCTGTATTTTTAGTGGCGTGTTTATGAAATAATTATTCAAGAATTCAGCAGCTTCTTTACCACCTTTAACAATTCCGTTATCAGTGGCTATTTGAGTCTCTGATGTAAAGTCCTTGTTCTTGGCTGATTCATTTCTGACTAATGTCCAAATCGCTTTGGCCTGATTGGCGGAACTCTTTATGAAACTACTAGCAGATATTTTTTTTGCTACTTTTAATACCTTTCTATATACACTCTTGTATATCTTGTGATATGATACAATGCTAAAGTATTTGATGCCTGTTCTTGTAATTATATGAATCATATAGTCTCTCGTGGATGAGTTCCTCGCTAGATAACTCAATGTTTTCAACCTATTTCTAGAGACTTGTATACCTGGTATAATCCATGAAAGGTGGCGCTTTCTTATCATGTTTGCTGGTTTTTCTGGGACAGAAAAGTTACAATGATTCATATATATAGATAAGAAATTATTGAACATATCCTCAACATTATGACTATTATAAACGGCATGCCGTTCGTCTACATCTAGTAGTAGTATTTCAAATCTGGTGCGATGTTCATTGGTGGAATCCGTTTCTGGAGAAGAGTTAAGTTGCGCGTCCATGGAAGAAAACTTGGGTAAGGACTTTGAAGGTGATTCAGAACAGAACTCTTTACGTTTTATACATATATTATAAAATGTTTCAGCTATAAATCGCGTAAATTAATTTCTTATGCTGTTTATTTTCTGTTCATGTCATAAAAAATAAAAGGTAATATTCCACTATTTATTTTAATATGTAGTTCATTTTCCCTGTGCATTGTTTTGTATTTCTCTGATATAAGATTTAATAATGCAAAAATTAGCAAGAGTTCATACTCGATAATGAATCTCATATTTCAAAACACAATATATTTGTAAAACTTGTGCCATTTTTACTACTTACACTCGTTATTCACTTGATCACATAACTTATACAGGTATAAATTAATAGGAGGTATAGAGTGGCCAAGAATAATTGGTCAAAAATAATGGTGTGAAAAATAGCAATGCTATGCTAAAACTCACTAATGTTTTATTCCAATAATATGTTTTTATTATTGTTGTGGTTATCCATTTTTCGTGAACTGCAGTAGAACTATTCATATGTATTATTTTGCTGTGCAGAACTGACCTTTTTGAGTCACGGCGGACGCGTTTCGAACTATGTTGTTCTTCTTCGGCGCTTGGTTGCAGACCAAGCGCTTGTCTGCAACCAAGCGCCGAAGAAGAACAACATAGTTCGAAACGCGTCCGCCGCGACTCAAAAAGGTCAGTTCTGCACAGCAAAATAATACATATGAATGCTTTTATTATTAATATGGAAATATATATATTATTGAAATGCTCAATAGATCATTTTTGTAAAACATTTTTTTAATATATATAAATATTTTTTTTATTTATTGTCAGCTTAATAATACTGAATTTGTTTGTTTCACAATATAAAGTATTTATTGGCATAAATGAATAATTAAAACAATGTAATGAATGATATAGTGCCTATAAGTAATTTAGTATACTAATAGAAGTTGAAACACAGAAATTTATTTATTAAACACAGAAATCTACCAAGTTAACAAACTGACAGTTCAACAATAACCGAAATGAAAAACAACCATATTACATTTAATTAAAGGTTTTGTTTAGGTACAAGTTTATTACTCATACTCATGCTGCCATGGTACACTTCTTTCAGTAGAAATAAAGTATGAAGCATATTCATCCCTGATATTTTTTGCATGCTCACCAGCTTTTCTACCAATACGAGGTAAGGGATAGAAAGATTCGCCTCTTCCAGTTTCAGCATTGCGCCAATCCCCTGGGACAATAGTTCCATCAGACAACACATAGTCCACCGACCCAGGAGGTGCGTAGTAGTTAGCAGATTTGTTAGCACGTAAAAAGTTGTGTAAGTACACACATGCACAGGTAATAATCGCTGCTTTTTCTGGTTCAAGAAGCATGGGCTTTCTTAGTACTCTAAACACTGAACTCATAATTCCAAAAGCATTTTCTGAACATCGCCTAGCTCTTGAAAGACGGTAGTTGAAAATTCTCTCCTTGCTACCTTTTTTTTGATGTCCAGGGTAAGGTTTTAGTATATGTTTGTTGAGTGCAAAAGCATCGTCTGCCACAATAACGTGTGGTACTGGATACACCCGTCCAGGTGATGGTTTGTCAGCAGGTAAATTGTCACTGGTTTTAAAAATGTTATTCCACAAACCACTGTTTTTAAAAACACCCCCGTCTGATATCCGGCCTTTGCAGCCAACATTTACAAATAAAAATGAATAGTTCGAATCCACCAGAGCCATTAAAACGATACTATAATGCCCTTTGTAATTGAAATAATCAGTTCCACTATCAACAGGGCATTGTATAACTACATGCTTTCCATCTAAAGCACCAAGACACTGTTCGAATTGCCATTTATATTTAAAACCAGTGGAAACCATTGCCCATTCTTGTCTACTGCTAGGTGTTTTCACATATTCAGATAAAGCATAAACAAGTGCTTCACACACCTTAGGCACTATTTCAGAAATGCTTTGTTTTGAAATCTTGAACAGATACATCAAAGATGTGTAGGAATCGCCCGTTGCCAAAAATCTTAAAGTCACAGCCAAACAATCGTTTACACTTATAGCATTGCGGTAGTTGGTGTCTTGTTTTGAAATAATTGGTCCAATAAGCGATATAAGTAGTTCAAAATCTTCATTACAAACCCTTGTAAAATTTGTGAACAAGCTACTTGCTGTCAAATCTGTACGAAGTTGGTCACTGCACTCATCTCTTCCCCTAAATAGTTGTCTCTGCCACCATCGAGGAGGTCGACGAGCGGTCAATGTCATGTATCCAGCCGCTAAGCACGCTAATAACATACAACGACGACGACGCTGTGATGCACTCATGACTCAACTAAACCAGCTCACTCAACTAAACCAATTACTAAAATGTCCAGCTGTTTTCACGAACATTAATTTGTATGTCCACGAACAACTGAAAATGTTCGACGAACATGTTCGGTGACCCATATGTTTAATGTTGGTCCGTTTTTTGTGTTCGCCAACAATGTTCGGCAGACATGTTCGGTTGGTGGTGACGCGGCTTTAGATAAACCGGTTTTATTAAGAAAATTGACAAGCTAACTTTTCAAATTGAATAAACAACTTTCACGCGCTTCAGCCCATTGTATGGCGCTGATTTATAATTAATTTGGCAAATGTTTGTGCAACTGAGATTTTATATCAAAATAATTCCGAGTGAGTATAATATTATGATTTCATTCCTTATTTTTTCAGATTTATTAAGGTAGCATTAGCTATTTGAAGTTGGTGAATTTGCACCGTGACAATATGTGGTGCTGCAATCTGTGTTACAGTATAAATATCTTCACTTGTACGTGAGACAAGCTGAATCCTTTCGACCTTCTGGTATATCCATTTTATGTGGCCAACATGCGCGCCATCAATATAGAAATTGTACTGTTTGGAACTGACTCATTATTATGCGATATTCATTCCGAAGGAATGAACTTTCTGCATTTTGTTACAATACTTGTAATTTCTGCAATACTAGCTTCACCTGAACCATACAAAATTCCATGAATATCTGTTGCTTGTCAGTTTTGTTCTAGAGATCATCATTAGTTTCAAGAGAACTTATATGATGTTTCCACTTATGTGATAGGAACTTAAAAACACGTGGGTCGTGTGTTCTGAGGGTCGTCTGACGATGCTCTTGACAACAGAGTGAAACGGCCGTCACGCCATAACGTAAGTTAATTTCCACTAAAAAGTGTTTTTCAAGTTTTTAAAATTTATATATTATAAATTTTGCGAGTATAGTGTTTAGAAGGATGTACATTGCAATTGGAAATCGAGCAATATAAATCGTGAATGAGTACTCGTATTCAAAAATATTTATTCTTTCGCCTATTACTCTTGTACGTATAAATAAATGAACACTATTTTACACTTGTTCGATATTTACGTTTGCACCGGCGGGTCTGGAATTTGTGCCAGGCAGCGGTCGACCAGAGAATGTTCAATATTGTAACGAAAGCTTCAAAAACACAGATGGTGATAAATCAACTTTGAACAGGAGGTGAAAATCACTAAGCAGCAAGCAGTTAGACACAGGTGGCACATTTTCCAGGTTTCATGCAGAGGCTTCCATGCCAGGGTCGCCATTGATTGTGTCACGCGTGTGCGCGTGTGCGTGAGTCTAATTGCCGAAAGAGCCAACGGTCCGTGAAGAGTCCTGGGCCTGCGGGCTCCATGGCCATTGGACTGTGGCTAATATGACCGGCCTTGGACCCGAAGGGTGTGTTATTTTTACGAATCGCAATGAAAAGGCGAAAAGGATTGTTACGAATTTACAAACGACTCGCTCGTTTTCCAGCTCCGTCGTCCATTCCCCCTTTTTTCAGCTTTTTTCCCCTGACAAAGTACATCTATGGTGAATGCCGAATGAGATCCACCACTTTTTTGCATATCTAACTGGAGACAAGTGCTCAAACTACATAAAACAGAATGAAAGTATTCTCTACAATACTACTATGTTTAGTTATTTTAAAGCATCCTCCCCTTAACACTGATCATAACCTTCCAAAAACTAATATTCCAACTGTAATTCAGTCCATAATCATAATCTTTGAAGCGAAAATCATTACTATATTAGATCATTGATCAATAGTATCTTCTATTGTAGAACTTCATTTCTGAAAACATCAAGAGATCTAATTTTAGACATGGAAATTTTCGGGGTTCCTGATATCAAAACTGATCACTTTGAAAACGGTATACTGTAACAAAAGGTTAATTTGGTTTCTTATCCTGAAAACATTCATCTCCATTTAAAGAATATCTTCATAATGTTAACTTTCTAAAGTTATATTTTTTAAATTCATGACGTATTTTCTTTATAATCTATGATATTTCCTTAGCGTGATATCAACGCACAGATAGACTAGCAAAGTTTTTTAATGCCTGAAAATAATGATGATAAGCATATGGCTTTTATTGGTAGGGACTACTCCAGGGACTACTACTCTTACGGGTGGTTCTATCTTGTCGTTTGAGCCATATTTTGGAAATATTGTGAACCTACTCTTTTAGGTGGGTTCTGAACCACCGGGTTATTAATAATAAAGCTTATAACATTGTTATTGCATGATGCACGGTCACCCATCAAAGCGCAGTCTTTTCTGTACATCACGATCGCATAAACACCATACTCACCACGTGACCAATTTTGCCTGGACCAATTATTGATATTATTTTTTATATGGATGTTCCTTATTCCTAGGCACAGTGATGTATATACTTAATTTTTTCAAATTCAATATGCCAAAATTTTTTTTTTCAAATAAACCGAAATTTTATCAAAATGTGCTTTCTTCTTTAATGGCGTTAATGAGGTAGGTATATCTATAATAGTGGATACATGATATGCGGTAATAATAAGGAATAAACTGGCAAGCGAGTGTGTGTGTGGGTGTTTGTGTGTGTGTGTGTGTGTGTGTGTGTGTGTGTGTGTGTGTGTGTGCGTTTGCACATAAGCTGTTATCAGATCCGTCATATGTTTACACACCCACACTATTAGATCCGATGCGGTACTTGATCCGAGACCCCAGATCTAGTATCGCCAGAGCATCATTTTCGAGTTCTCCAGCTTTTTCTGGTCAAGAATCGATAGTAAATATCTCGATCTGAGGTGGAGCCGATAAAGCTTGATTTTGACAAAGTGTGCGTGTGTATGAGCTTCCAAGATTGTCCACCACGTCGCGCTTCAACGCCGAGCCACGATCTGTGTGTTCATAGGTTTGGATTCTTGGATCTAACAATCACCGTGGACTGCAAGTCGAGTGTGTATTCACTCTCCCCTCTCTCTTTGCCAAACATTCCTTCCTCTTTCCCACTTCCTGCTTCATTAGCAATTATTCGTTCGTTACTACAATCTTCGACACCAGCTCTGAGAGACTGAGACTGAAGAATTTCGCTGGCCGGCTGGCTCGGCCATTTCTCAATCTGTATAACTGATTTGTCACCTATTCTGACAGTGCCGGAGAAAGAACATTCTCTGCCACTAATGTTAAATCAATTTGCCGCCCCCGCGAGCTATGAATTATTTTTCCTAAATAGAGAATGTTCTGTATAATAGTTTGAAAAAGAGTTTCGAACATACCACAGAGCAACCAATTAAAAATTGATACAACATTTATTTAGAGTTTTAAAAATCTGATTGAATGAACTGAACTGAAAAAATGGAAACCCAGAAACAAGTCAACAGTATTATTGGTTTCAAGAGTGTAATATTCTAATCCATAATCTATATTCATCAGAATCTGAATGTACTAATTACTAAGTTATTGTACTTTCAACTAAATGATTAAATAATGTTGAGGTTCTAATTTTTTATTAGTTGTCTGATCTGCAAATATTTATAATTATAATAAATTCAATCCCAATACATATTTTTGTAATTTTTGCATCAGCTACGAACCGGCTAACTTGGGACAGTTTAAAAACTTCACACCTTCATCCATTAACTCTGTGTGTTCATTATTTAATTCTATTCTAAAAACAGTAGAGGTATTCTGGATTCTCGCTTTCCTCGAATCAACCTCCAGGACCCCCAATTGGATAAGTAAAGAGATATCTATAAGCAAGCACGCTTCGCTCATCTCTTTATCCAAATCCAAAGTTTCCACACTCTAGAAGACTGGAAAGTTTAGTGCGTATTACAATAGAAATTCTAACCATATTTTCAAACAATTATTCTTTAATAATTTGAAACCAAATCACTGATTCGATTTTGCTTTTTTATAGATTTGGCTGGGTCTATTATTTCTCAAATTTTGAATTTTTACTCCCAGTTTAAATGTGATACATCATTTCCAAGCTATGCCGTTTTACCGCTCTCCGCTGATACATTATACAGTATATAATTATTTATTATATATAATAGATATATCGGTATATTATAGGCAACAATACAGACCTATTGTCTATCAAATTTTCAAGTGTCTTATACAGTCGTAATCTGCATAGGCCAGTATCTCCAGTATGAGTAAGTAAAAATCATAACATTTAAATAGGAATCAGGCTGGTGAAGCTTCTCTTTAGAAGTTAAATGCATCACTCCAGTATCTCCAGTATAAGTGAGTAAAAATCATAATTTATTTAGAAATCAGGCTGATGAAGATTCTCTTTAGAAGTGAAATGTATCCCTCCAGTATCTCCAATACAAGTGAGTGAAAATCAGAATTTAAATAGAAATCAGACTGATGATGCTTCTCTCTAGAATCGAAATGCATCCATCCATTTCCAAGCTATGCCGTTTTACCACTCTCTGCTGATACATTATACATAATATATAATAATTTAATATAATATAATTGATATATCGGTATATTATAGGCTATAATACAAAATACAGACCTATTGTCTATCAAATATTCAAGTTTCTTATACAGTTGTAATCTGCATAGGCCTAAATTGACGGTCAATTTGATATGACTTTGTTGTCGAATATGTTGTTTAATAATGCAGTTTTGGCGTTCGAAACATTTGAATGCAATACTCTTGATTGGGGACATTATCAGATAAGGAAAGAATTGAATAAGAGAGGTGAGGATAATGAAATAGCAGTGAAAAAGGTCATTATTGGAGTCAGATTGCAAAATTGCTCTTGAAAAATGAGAGAAATGGCTAGCTTATAATATTAATTTTGATATTAATGATGATATTAAATCACATCAAAATTGAACAGATGCCATTTAGAACGGCTAGAGGAACTACATTAGAGATAAGAGACGGCACAATAGAATCTGTAAATGACATAAAAGTGCTCGGTGTGGTGAACTTTCCTCGAGACCTCATCTAGAATATTTAAAAGACAAACTTAATTCAGTAGTCTTTGTCCTTAGAAACTTAAAAACTATATTAGACTCAAGAACTCTTAAGGACGTTTATTTTACACTGTTCCATTCTCTTCTTGATATGGCATTGGTTTTTAGGGCAATTCATGTCAAGTGATTGAGATATTTCGAATTCAAAAGTGGGTATAACGAGTAATGGTAGGGGAATCAATTCGCACAAGTTGTAGACCATATTTTGAGAAATTAAGGATTCTCCCACTTCCAAGCCTGTATATTTTTAAAGCCATCTGCTTTATTGAGAAAATATCAAAAATTCACCATATTCACTTTACCCATTCATAAACTTAATTCTAATAAATACTTGTATAAAACTACTGTTTTTGAGCCTCGAATCAAGTTCTCAGCATCGAAAATCCCAGTGTTCCCATGATTAAATAATTAGGAATACACAAAATGAATGGATTTGAGCTTTTCTAGGCATGAGTCTAAAATCTCTTAAAAAACGATTTTAGAGGAACTGCTTATCAAAATCTGATGTAAAATGTAAAGGAATGTATGTGCTAGGATAAGTTGATTGATGAGTTGTAAGAAAATAGCAGAGTAATAACAATTACATTGAATGCTTCGTCTTTGGCAATAAGTAATTAATATTTACAGGTTATTTCAAAATGGGTGGTTTAAATCGGCTATGGTATTACACCACCTAAATACCTATCTAGATGCAGGCACAAACAGGTTAGGTTTGCTCATAGAATTTTGTATCTATGGTTGAAATTACAAATGTTTTTATTTATTTCCTAATTTTTGTGTTAAATAATGATCTTAATTGTAATATTTATATAATTTTTTGTATTTCATCTCATTTGTAATAAATGTCTGTTTGTAGAGCAACTTTTTTAATTGCAGTTTCCATTGAAACTCTTTATTATCTATAAAATAAGTCCTATAATAAATTTCAACCAATTTCAATCCCTTTCGCAATGTAAGTTCTCCAATATAACAATGTCATCACAATATTAAGATGAGTAAAATACAGTACCTCTATGGAACAATCGCAAAAATCTTCTATAAAGAAAAATTTGTTTCCTTCTTTTGACACAATCGTAGTGTGAGAGAGAGTGAGTGAGCGCGAGAGCGGAAATAGAATGTGGGTGTGGTATGTGCAAACCAGAAGATAGGATTGATAGTGCTGTATTTTTCTTATTGTCTTTGGTGCCAACGTTGACATCTGCAAACTATATAGCTATGACATCCAAAACAATTATCGCTCAGAATGAATGCACAGTGATGAGGAAGAAAGTTGAGATGTTGAGTGAGACAGCGATGGTATTGGAGAGTGAGGGAGCACGATAAGGGGGAGGGAGCAATGAGCTAAGTTGTACAAAAAAGGAAAAAAAGAGGAAGAGTGGCAACACCGCCAGAATTGCATATGTGTGAGTGGAAGTGTTTGCACACCCGCGTTAGAAAACCTGACTCCAGAATAACGCTTGGAGTCAAAACTTTGGGGCAACGTAGCTACCAACGGTTCAATTTGGATTTACAATTATCTCTATATTACTAGAAGAGATATCCGAGATTTCAATGACATATTTTGTATTTCAATCGGGAATATAGTTTTTCTGTAATTAAGGTTTAAAAAAATGAAAACATTGAAAAATGAAATATCTCATTACAAAAGCAATACTTAGTTACATTGATCCTGAGATTTCCATTAAAAATCACATCGTTGAAATGTGAGAATAGCAGAATCTCTGTTGGGTCACTAACTTCATAAATAAATACAAAAGGGAATTCCCTTGCAAAAGGGAATTTTCCTCTCTCTCAATAACCTTTGCTCTTTTTTCTGTACATTCTTCATCTTTGTCCTGTGAGTGTGTTGTAACGTCACTGGCTCATTTTTCCCACATTAGGGATATTAATCAAGAAAGTTTGTATGGTTGATAGGCTTGAATTATTCTACAAAGTTTTTGAAATATTGATGATGACGACAGACGCCAGTGTGTCCAGCACTAGTACATAATTATGTACTAGATCTAGTACACTAGTACATTTGAGGTAAAATCTAGTACATGTTTTAATCATGCCGATATTTGGGAAATAAATACAATATAAATTTGACACAAACTTTCCCTCTCAAAAAAAAAATCAACTTGATTGCTGATTAACTGACTTGATAAAAATAAGGTTTTTTGACAATTAAAACTGACAAAAAGAACCTTTGGTACAATAACTAATTGTGCTAATAGCAATAATAAATTCAGAAAATTACTAGAAATAACGCATAATTGAAATTGAGGTTATTAAAATTACAAGTTGAATGACAAGGATTAGGCATCCAAGGAAATTAGTTGAATAATATTCAAGATATGCAATGAGTAATGCGGTTTTACAATACAAATGAATATACTGGAAATTCAATGGAAGTAACTGAAGTGAAAATTCATTGAAATTCAACTCATTAAACATTCAAAGTATGGTATGAATAAATATGGCAGTAATAACAGTCTTACAGTCGTTTGCACGTAGGAAAATTAAATTTAACCACTGTAATATGACGTCATTTGACGGAGCCAGCGCAACGACTTCCCTATTGAGCTCTGTAAGATGACGTCATCTTATGGTGCTTAAATTTAATTTTCTTACATGCAACTTACATATACTTTACAGTTTGCAATGGTTTGGAGTTCCATAGTTTTTTGTAATCAGTATTGTCTCCCACAGACATAACTAGGATAATCTCAAGGGTTCGGGGAATGTGGAATAACCCTGAAAGGGTCTGAGGTTTCCACCCAGGAAACTTTTTAGAATAGAAGCCTCAAAAATGAATTTTATAACAATTTCCTAACTTATAGACAGCATCCTGTAAGAGTAGAAGCTTTATACACGCATAATAATATTTGTATTTTACTTGTTTTATCCATCATTTTCCCTAATATATTCACTATAAATGGAGGAAGTTATTCAATTATTCAGTTATTCGTGATTGGATTGGTGTTTTTCATTGAGGCTCTGCTCAAATTTATCTAATTATGTAGGCTTCTTTTAAAAAAATATTGACTTTCAGAAAAAATAATGAGAGAATACAGTTTCCTGCTCCTTGCTTATCAACTCATATAAGTATGAAATTTGGAGGGCCTCCACTATAGAGTGACTACATGCACTCCAACACTTGAAAGGTAAATTGATGGTGGTACAGGGGCTCTCCCCCAGAAATGTTTTGAAAATAATCTCTCTAAAACAGCATTTTAAGCATTTGAAAACACAAATTAATAAATCAAAACTCTTGGGACTAGGGTCTCTAGGAAACTTATACCCTTCCTCGTTACTTGCCTGTAGGTGATTGATATAACCTAATAATATTTTTATTTCAGATGGAAGGCCCGGTCTCCACTTGAAATTTATAGTTGCACAATTTTTCTGTTGTAAAAATAGAACTCATTGCTTCTAGTTTCATTTTGTGGAAGCATGTGGGTTCACCCTAACTAGAAGCGATCGGTTCAATTTTTCTCCTTCACTATCAGATAAGCACGTCTCCTTCATTATTAATTGATGATCGCTGATGAATAAAACTAACAAATTTTTTTAATCCGTTAATATTCGAACATCATTAATCAATTCCGCAGATTTTTTTAATGCTCAAAAGCTATTAAAGGAGTAGCTTATGGAAAACTGGTTTATACCACACTATAATAAAATACATTTTATTACTATGCATTATCTATATATTTTATACTATGTATTTCATTAGACTGTCTTTATACTTAATAAAACCAATTTTCTAATAAATGGCAAAATTTTCCGATTCTCAAAACTTCAAGACTATGGCGCAACTTGCGCAGTCTTTCCCCCCCCCCCCCCCTCCATGGGCAGCCCTGCTAGGATCCACTACCCAGTCAACTAAATTCGTCATTTTTTCACCATAGGAAAAACATTGAGAACTGGCATCAAATGATGACGCTACACATGTAGTTGGCAAACGAGTAACCATTAAAAATTAGATATAACAATCAAGCGTTTCTATGAATTAAAGTATACTTGATCTTAGAATAGGCTTCTCAAGTGAAACTTGCTTCCCTTTCTTGAAAAAATCTGACATATCAAATTGATTTACATACTGACAATCATTGATTCATCATCTTTATTTCCATGATCTACTAAAAATGAAGTAGAATGGAAAAATCATAGACGCATGATATTTTGAAATGAAAATATTTACTGTCAATTCTAACCAATAACTTAGTTTTTAGAAGTCTAGCTCCCCGAATAACTCCTCCATCCAGTGTGTGTGTGTGAGAGAGAACAAAGGGCAAATCTTTTGATAGGTTTTTAAGGTAAATAATAATTATTGATTAAAAAATGATGAACTATGTTCTGGATCTAATAATAATTTACACACTGGATCTAATAGTGAATTGTGTTATTGGATCTAATAACAATTTACACACTGGATCTAATAGTGTTGGTGTGTATATTGGATCTAATAACAATTTACACACTGGATCTAATAGTGTTGGTGTGTATATTGGATCTAATAACATTTTACACAATAGATCTAATAGTGTCAGTGTGTATATTGGACCTCATAACGCCTATACACTGGATCTAACACTTAATGTAAAAAGACATATTGAAAAATTTAAGAATTTTGCAAATTTGAGATGACTACAGTATTCTAGGAAGAATGCTGAGTAAAAGTGATAAATATTTTGTCAAAATATCCACTCCTTCTGGTGGATCTGATATAGCTGGAATTTTACATAGATCTCATAACAGCTTATTTGCGAGTATGTGTGTGTGTGTGTGTGTGTCCCCATACTAAGTAGAGCATGGATAAGAGCATACATTTGGCATGAATAAGAGCATCTATTATTATTTATTCTTCTCTGTCTTGTAACCCAGAAATAGAGGCATTCATTCTACACAAAAATAAATTACAATAAATGAAAAGTATATTCAATAGTAGATTTTGCTGATCAATTAGCATCCCACTATAGAAAATATGTGTCAGGATGCAAATATAAGTCTATCAACCAAAATAACAACTATTTTGATCTGAATGTGAACATAAACATAGAATATTACATATGTTATTTGAAAAACATAAATAATATGAAAGTAAAATAAAGATATTTACAATAAAAATATTATTAAATACAGAATTAATCCTTGCTTTTTTCAATGCCAATTTTAATTAAAGAAATTTTCATTTACCTAATGTTAGCTGGCAGTAGATTAAAGCTTTTTCCTACAACTGCTCGTAAAGTAGTTCTTTACGTACTGAAAACTAATTGTAAAATACCTTTTCACTGCTCAGCAAGCGGTAAAGTACTTTACGCTCGCCAGCTGTTTTCTTTACGCTTCTGTTTTGATTTTGATGCCCTCTCATTGGTGGATCACGGAATCCGTGAAATTCACATAACCTCAAAAATGGCGTACGCTAACCAAATCCGCTCATGGTCTGTGATGTTACAAACTACAAGCTTTTATTGTGTTGGAATCCAGAACTGCAGTTTTAGGAAAAATATTGTATGCAATTCGCGCGTGAAGCTTATTTATCGCTCTCGCAAAATTACTGAGCTCCGCTACGCGTCGCGCAGTAAATGTTTTGGCTCGAGCGATAAAGTCGCGCTTCACGCTCTTAATACATAAATAACTATTACAGCCTATGAACAAAACAGATTTCTGACCAGAGGTTGCATTCTTCCATGAATATACAGCTCCCTATCATTAACTATTATTGTGTTGTAAGCATGATCTACATTTCTGGTTAATCTAGGAAATCGTTTGATCAAAATGAGAACAAATATGTTTATATAGTTGCCAAACGCTTAGAACTTTATACTCCTGAAATAATTTATCGCTCAGTTGATGTCATAGCTGAAATTTTGATGTCTTGCAATTCAGTAATAAGATCATAGCTAGTGAACCAGTTATCAATAGTCAAATTTCTTCCAGAATTTTTTATGGAGACTAAGAGACGTTTCATAACTTCAGATGGTCAGTTATTCAAAACAAGAGGGCCTTCAGGCTGAGTTCCCATATAAATTTCCAAGTTGTATGTATAGGGAATCCGAGCATGGGAAAATATTTTTAGTCCATACTTGACCGGCATCTTTGGATTATATTGTTGAAATACACATCTACCTCTAAAGGCAACCAACATTTAATCGATTGTAACATTTTCTCCCAGACTTTAGTATTTTAGAATCATCAAGAAAGTCAGAAATATCATTGTGTAATGGTAAATAGTAATTTATAATCTGTTGTTTATCGTGAAGTGAACATTGTATCCACTAATTTTTTGGGACAAACTCTCTTTTTATAAAACATTCCGTCAGAACAATAACACCGAATTGAACCGAAATAACCTGTAATTGAACTATAAATTTATCAAAGGTTTTGTTTATGCTCCTTACATTCATATTCGGAAATTTCAAATCTTCTTCATTCAAATTTTCTCTAAAACCACATAAATCGTACGTAATATCAATGGAAGAATCTAGGTCATCTGTTATGGAAGACATTAAAACGATGCTGATTCTTCTTTCTTGATTAAATTGAGTAATAAAGCTATTATGCAACTCAAATAAATACGATCCACTCATATCAAAAATAATTAGCAGTTATACTCATCATTACATTTTTTTCAACTGTAGATACATGCCTGAATGTATGTCTACATGGAGCAACCATTATGTGAGGTAATTTATTGTAGATTTTAGTGGTTTTGTATTCATTTTAACCAGCACTACTCTTCTTTCTGTTAACACTCCATAAGTCACGCCTCTTATTGTGATGTGAATGCTTGCGTGGTGTCTTCCGCTCGATTTCTAATGATTCTACAGATTCTATTTGTCATTATGAAGGAGTAACGGCTCTGCCATGGTTATGTTCACGGCAGGAGCGGTTCCTGCTCGGGTGTTTGGGGAGGGATGTACTCCCAAGTTTTGGGTGTTTGTACTCGCCCATACAGTCACTTGAAAGAATAGAGAATGAGATTCACATACATTAGCTATCTCAAAAGAGAAATATCATTTTTCTGTGCAAATGATATGATGTAACCTTTTCTATCATCAATAATTTGTGATCGATCATCTTAGATTCTCGTCAGAGGTTCATAATGCAAGTCACGTGACCAGCTCAGAAAATTGATGGGCATGAGGCTTTTTATTTGAAGAAGATAAAAGTAATGGAACATTCAATATCCGAGACATATTAAACCACCAGTCTTGCTGGAGAAGCTCACACTACGTTTCAGTGCAGTTACTGCGTTCATAACGCTCACGATCGTGACATTAAACACCATCATAAAGTACACAACCCTGGCGCAACAGTAACATATTATGTTGAACCCGCAGATAAGATTCATAAACAGCAGAAGTTTGTATAGGGCTCACTTGCCTTCATTCAGCATTTCTCCATGAACTCCTTCAATATTGTCTCGGAAATATTTATGGTAGTACCGATTATTTTATTAGTAATATTATTAATACTATTATTATTATAACGATTGTTAATGGGAGAATTTCCTTTTCTTTATTTGATAATGCGATTTCACATTCTTTTGCCAAAGAAAGAACTCGTAGTTAAAGCAATGCTGAGAGTCTTGTCACTTTTAGAGCATAATGAACATCTTCAGTAATTTCAAATTACACCCTTTTAAAATGTTCGGGTTACCTGCAATCCCTTTATAACATTATGACTATTTTAATTGAATTCACCCAAATTCACACATACCTCAGGATAATAACAATGGATGAAACGGATGTGCGCTAAAAAAATGATTTTGTAATTCTATAATCTTGCTTATTTAATTTATGGCACCTATTTATTTCTTACTGACACAAGATTTTCATAACTGACACACTTCTTGCACTCACAAAAAATGATGAATTTTGCTGCGAAAAGCATGCGTTTCATAACTTGTTCACTATGAATCAACTGAACCGTTTTAACTGTATCTTAATACTTGACACGGTTATTTTTTGTGAGTTGAGCACTAAGAGAACACTCAGAATCATAATTAAGTAAAGTATTGATGCATTTGAACAACTATCCTCAAACAAATATTGGAAAACCACACTCTTTGTCATATACAAATTGATGTACATACAATAATGTATAATGTACAGTAAATCTCGATATAGAGTTCTTTAATACTTTTTTTTTATACTTAATTTTCAAAACTTATAATTTATCGGGTTATGTGATAGTAGCTTATGAGGAGCGGTTATGATTTTGCGTCGTATAGTGAAATATAATGTGGTAGGTTGAAGAAATGTACGTTGGCCTAAAACGAATTCGCAGTAGAATAAGATTACGTCTCTCTCCCACTCAAAGCGAATAAAGCTTATCAAGTGATCATCTTCCTTCTCAATACTTGATTGATTCAATCACCCTTATAGTAAACTTCTCAATAAATAGTTATTGTAGTTAGAATGGATAACACCACAGTTCAATACAAATCGTGGCCAACAGTCACAGAGAGAATATCAACTTTGACGTACAACTTAGAGTAAAGTGAACTAAGGTTTATAACTTTGTATCGACTCCGCCCTTTGTGTAGTTGCAGTACTCCAAAGCAAGGGGAACACTTGGTAGCCATCAAAATATCGGCTGGTGTCTACAAAGGGCACTGTTTCCATCGCTGAAGCGGCTAAGGCTACTCGATTTCCCTGGAGAACACAGGGCTCATCAAAGAGAGTGTATCTCTCTTGCTATTCAGTCGTCACCAAGCATCAAGGCTGCCTCAGTCGAGTTAATCCTCAGTTTAAAGGCTGAAGTGTAAGTCAGAAGCAGGTATAAGCTGGCAACGCTGCCTCAAGTATCATTAATAATTACAATGCTTCTATGAATTCAACAAGAGCTCGGAGAAGAGCTCTCCCTGAATATTAAGTCAAGCTCCATCAATGGATTTTCAACCACGGTAAAAAACAAGAGTAAAAGTGGTTGGGCTCTCGACTTATATCAACGAAGACTTAACAGAGAATAAACTGAACAGTTGCTCCTTCACGTTGATATATACACGTTGATCCACTACATTTTCTCCTACACACCTTTTTCTTCTTTTTTTTGAAGGATGAAGCCCACATGAGACCTGCGCGTCAGTGATAAGTTGGATGATTATGATTGATGAGTTGGACCCACAGTTTTAGGTGAGTTCCGAACCACAGGGAAAATATTGTTTATAACAACAGTCTTTTGTGCTGACCATTCCAATCAGTCACCCTTATTTTTCATTACTATATTATACACCTATACAATATGAATTAATGAACTCTATCATCGTTGATATAGATCTATCACCATGTCTTCCTATGAATGCACAAATTAATAGATTTTGTACGTATGCAAAACTAACATCTTTGCAATTTTATTGGGCCCTCCCATGATATCATAAATGGTAGTAAGAATTTTGTGTGGAATGTAAATAATGTACTCATATGCATGGAGATCAAACAAATTTGAAATTTGTTTGGGAATTTACCAAGATTTCATCGATAATTGAAGGAATTTGACTGATTGAGTACGTGAAATTTGATTTGGAAATTTAATGTAAATTTTGCATCCATAAGTATGGGATTCAAAAGATTTGTGAATGTGTTAGGTGTACATGTATTGTATTTCAATGCTGTTGAAGAGATAATTACATTTTGACTACTTATTGTCTTTTCCCATCAGGAAGAACTCTTCTATAATACAAAGTTAGAATCATGCTATAAGTAGCAACATCTGACAAGCTGTTAACAAAGTATCAGATTGGGTAGAGCTATACCAGCAGCTGTGAGACACCGCTTTAAGACAGAGGGCAGAACCTTGGCTTCTGTGAATTCGATTGGCAACTAACAGTTTCTTGGTGATTAGGACCAATTAGAGTGGTCTCGAGCAAAGCTTCAATACCAGCTACGAAGTTCCCCCCTCTATTTCCACGCCAGCTTTCGACTTTGAACTAGCAAGTTCCCAGCGGTCACTCGCAACTAAGCACTGCGGCGACGGGATTCTACCTCGCCGCTGGTGCTCCTCTACACTTCTCATTAATGGGGCTGTTGTTTGTCCCTGTTCCTGAATATTCAAAGCCCACATTTCTCTTTCCTCCTCCCTCTCCTTTATTCCTCATTAAGCTCTCTCCCTCATCGTAGCGACAACACTTTCTTTGAGCTGGTGGGAACAGATGCTACCTCAGAGACCAACTCATTCCGTATTCAAGCCGCACCAACCTTCGTTCGGCTTGATCGTATTTCCAAGTCCTCCACTGAAAGATTAACTGGATGGATGGTCCCATGGTGAACGTAGACTCATATTTGCCATTATGCAAGGATACTCTCAATATTGAATCAATATTTGTGAAAGAGCGTTTCTGGGCTAAGCTGAATGAAAACTGAATGAATTCCAGAATTTAGCACATTACTTAGTCAAGTCTCATATTAGCCTACATGTATAGTTATAATTATCAATTACCAGCATGTGACTCAGCGAATATGTCAGCGTATTGATTGGTTCCATGCTCAGTCTTTTTATAAAGAACAGAACTTGAGTCAAATGGATTACAAACCACCGGCATCCTCCCAACTTCAAAATTATCAACTCATTAACTTTACTTTTATTGATACTATAGCTTTGTCCATAATAATTTATTGCAATCTTATCAACTCGTCACCTTCAACACAGGCTTATGCCTCTGAAGGGATATATCCTACATATTCATTCATGTTTATACATGTATTATGTATCACATTATTGTATGGGAAATAAAACATTTTATTTTATTTATTTAAACTTTCAGATTAACTTTATTATTAGCGATAATGAAACAGAAGAAATCAAATATACTCAGTAAGGATAATCACGTAAAAATAGTCAACAGTCTATTGCCTCTCAGGCCCAACAGGGCCCCGTCACGATATCAAACAAAATAGTCTATACACGTTTCACATTATATTAGAAGATGAGATTATTAGCTCATTTCAAGTTGAACGTCAGGGCTTTCAATGACCGAACTATTTCCACATCACATACAGTAAATTTTCCATCATCACTCCCGTTCACTCATTCGGTTTTTCAAAAATGTCAAAACCAATTTTTTCCTCAGTAAAATTCAAAAAGATTCAAACTTCAATTGGAATTTGATTTGAAAAATATACTTATCAAGAGTATTGTTTAGAATTTTATATCCTATCACAATATTTATCCCGAAATTAAAATATATATTGAAGGTTTATAAAAACCCGTTCGGGTCTCGACTATGTGAAAATGCTGTAACTTTAAAGCGCTCGCACTCTAGAAAATTGAATTATGAGAATAATTTCCTTGTAGAAAAGAGAGAAAGATTCCAGTAGCTTAATTTTGTACTTGAGTGAATGAATTTGATTTTGGATCAGTATGACCATAATGAGTCATTCAACCATGAATAAAACCTTTTATCAAATAATAAAACCTCAGTCAAGTTGTGCACTCGACTTGCTTGCTCACCATTCTTGCTCTTTATTTATATCTATTGTCTGTGAGACAAAGAATTATGGTGATGATAGTTTTTATTGAAATATAAGGCCCAAAGATGTCAATAAAAAATCATTCAGGATTGTTTACATAATATTATATCAGGCTGCACTACCCAACATTCCGTTAAACAAGAATTAGGGCCTATCTTGAAATACGAGTGCGTTCTTCCCTGAAGTAAACAAATTACCACAGACATTACAAGGCATGGGTGGAAGGGCAAAGTACCACGTCTCTACCTTCCTTGAGCACACGAGACTGAACTTCAAGCAACATTATGACACAGAAGATAGCGTCTAGTGTTGCCGAACAACTCAGAAGGGAATTGGTGGCAAAGCATTTAGTAGCCTGGAACACGCTGTCGAACTATTCCACCATCATATTCTTGCCTTGCTCCTTTACTACGTGACGGCCAAAAACATGTCATGACTAGTTCAGGGGGTATCTATGAAGTAGATCTCTATTTGTGGATTTTGCTCACCTGCTCAATGATCACAAGTTGGGAGTAATTGGGCTGGATTATATACTATCACCGTGCTACTTCACTTCATACAATGGGATTCAACGTTTTGCAGTATGATTGCAAGTGATAGTAACTTCTTAGTATTATAAGGTGTCATTATGTTATTCAACAATAAGGATGAAATGAAAAGACACAAACGAGAATGTGATCCACAACATGATCCAGTAGATTATTGTTGGTGGATGATAATAACTCCATTTCTTCCTCTCTAGTTTTTTTTAATGATATCAACAAGATAATAATGGAATTAAAAGAATTGTATGTATTTTACCATTAATGAGATTCATCAATAGATGTTATGCATTCTATTCAATTTAATAGTTAATGTGATCAATTTCCAATGAGTGCATCATCAATCATGATTTACGCTGTTATCAATATTTTCATGCTCCAAATTATGTAAAAAGCATAATTATTATTTGGGTTGAATATGATTCAAGATAATTATCAGCATTGACCTACATCGAATTACAGAAACAATTAAAGCATTAAGTAATTACGTGAATGAATAAAATAAAAAAATTACATTCAAGGACATAATGACTTATTTTCGACCCTGATTTGAAAAGATACATTTTTTCAGTTATTTAAATCCACTTTTGACAACTTAAGTCAATCAAATGAAGAAGTTTTATCTAGGCGTTTTGCCTTGGTGCACTTCTTATATTTTTCTTTCTTTACTCTTTTCCTGTACTCTTTCAATATTTCTGACCTCCTCTTACCTTCTTTAAAACCCTCAACTGCTATTGTCAATTTTTGCCACATAACTGCTATCGTTGGGTAATTTTTTACCCGACATTTTTTTAAATGTTCTGTTAAATTTTTGTGGATCACGTATCTTAAGGATCCCAATAATTTTCTTAAATTCGAAATAATTATGCATTCCAATGATAGAAACGTATTTTTTCTGTCACAAACAAAAAAAAGTTGTTAGAAAAAATTAACGAAATGAAACGAATTAATGAAAAATTAATTTTTTATAAATGTTATTCCAATTATTCAAAGAAAAGAAGTATAAAATTCAAAATTTTCCCTCAAATTTTTTTTTTCAATAAAATTGCAAGCATGATATTTGGCTTCTAATAATGGAGTGGAATTTGGAAAGAGCAAGTTTTAGAATAATTTGAGGAAAGTTCTGTAATTTTTTCATTTGTCCTGTCAACAATGATATCTAAAATGTCTTTGTCAATAAGAACACTCCAGAAGTCAATGGGCATATTAGTAGGAATATTGCGCGCACCGCCAGACAAACCTGGCAAGTGATGGCTCAAGTTGTGTCTTCCAGTTCGAAAGTCTGGATATTATTCCTTTCACCATTTGTAACGATTTTTACCTTAGATGAACCTTCTTCTATTATTATTACTATTATTATTATTCTTACTATCGTCAGAATCACCCTCGTTCTCAGAATAATCTTTGTTGACATCATTATCAGCTGGCTGAGTAGCTGGGTTGTGATCCTCATCATTCTCCGAATCAGGACACTCAATTTCACTCTCATTGTCATGGTCAGAAGTAATTATTCCACAGTCACTTATGTAACTGTCATGATCGTGCTCCAAGTAATCAATAATCTCTTGTTCATTCATGGTACTATGGAGTGAAAATAAAAAGTGTCTTTGATGCAAAATACCAATGTAAACAATATCGTCGGGTCAAAAGTGACCCGGAACAGAAATAGCACACGAACTATAAGTGTCACTGACTCTGTCTCAAGGCCTACTACTTCCGTACCACCTCAATGAGGATTGCATAGAGTTATAATGCAATAGCTGCAGCATTCATGCCACTACAACAAAAATAAATTACACCAGGTCAATATTAACCCGACGATAGGGTTAACAGAAATGCCTAATTGCCTGTCGTTTAGTTGATTCTATTTGTTCAAGTCTATGGTTCCCAGCCTGTGCTAACTTCCCAATTTGGTTTGGGATCCTTGAGTAAAATTTGGAGCTTGTTCAAGTCTCCATTAATCCATTCAGTGAGGCTGTGATTTCCTGTTGTAACATACAATGAATTCGTTTGGAGATTCTGAAGAGTCGACCCTGAATAGATGCCTGAAAAAATACTCTTTTTTTTTTTTATCTGATCAACAAGTGATTCACAGTTCCTGTGAGTCTCTTCTTCTAATAGAGATTTCAAGAATTAATAGAATACTATAGAAATAATACTCTAGAAGAAATATCATTGATCAAGTATCAGCATCATTGACCAAAATCATGTGGCGATTTTTCGTTGTTACAGTATTAGAAATTCAGCACTCAGAAAGATTAAAATGAATAAAAATTTATTGTAATATTGGAATGTTTAATGATACTTGAAAATTCTTATCACCATTATCAAAAATTGTCAATGATGATTGAATACAAATCATAATGGCTGAACTTCTGCTATGAATAAGCAATGCATATTCCATATTCACATATCTCTCATATCCATATGTGGATCCATATCCACATGCATATCTTTCATATCCACATATTTTATTACAGGGAGCTCAAGGGGTGGACATTAAAAAAAGACCGCTCATCAATCTCATACTTTACGAGGCAAATAACGTCCCTTCGATCGAATTACTTGATAGCCAGAGAGCTGCGAAAAAGGAGAATACACAGAACAGTAACTTACTCTATGTCCGGGCAGCTTTTGCTTTGTGAAGTAAATGGACCATATGAACTCATAAAGAATGGAACTCTATATATTTCTGTTGCTTCGGGGTGAATTTCGTGGTCGATTTACTGCGAGAGACCAGGCAACTTTCAAATTTACTATCATCTTATGCGTTCTTTTGTTTCAGTTTCACCCACTTCATCATTCCTTCCATTCCTCTTTCTTCTATGTTTGCTGATCCAGGCTCCGCTCCGCAAGTCGCTTGTCATTGGTCAGAAGACACCATACAAGATTCAATGCAAGCATGAAACTCAATTCTAGGTTGTGACAAAACCTCCTTTTCTTTTTTATCGAACTATACTATGATATTTAGGACCTACAAACTGGTTTCCTCTCGTGATAACTATTGATAAAGTACTTCAATCACATTGTTGATTCAATAATTCAATGATTCTAAATTAATCATACATAATATTGGTGTCTCAGAATATTGACATGGAAAAGCAACTTCCAAACAATAATTTTCTCAGAGTTTTGTATTGAAAATTATTCCGAAATGTTTTCTAAAACAATTGAGAAGGCAACTCAGTATTTTGAACTTCTTTCATCATCACCATCTTAATCTTTAGCTTCATGTTCATCGTCATCTTCATCTTCATCTTAATCTTCATTTTCATCTTCATCTTTATCTTCATCTTTATAATAAAATAAATATATTTCTCCTTTTTTGTCTATTTTCATCTTTATCTTTATCTCTATCTATCTCTATCTCTATCTCTTTCTCTATTTCTATCTCTATCTGTATCTCCATCTCTATCTCTATCTCTGTCTCTATCTTCAACTTCAACTTCAACTTCATCTCTATCTCTATCTCTATCTCTATCTCTATCTCTATCTCTATCTCTATATTTATCTTTATCTTTATCTTTATCTTTATCTTTATCTTTATCTTTATCTTTATCTTTATCTTTATCTTTATCTTTATCTTTATCTTTATCTTTATCTTTATCTTTATCTTTATCTTTATCTTTATCTTTATCTTTATCTTTATCTTTATCTTTATCTTTATCTTTATCTTTATCTTTATCTTTATCTTTATCTTTATCTTTATCTTTATCTTTATCTTTATCTTTATCTTTATCTTTATCTTTATCTATATCTTTATCTTTCTTAGTAATGGCGAAGGTGATATTGTGGAAGGTATCCATAATGAAAAATAAGACGAAATTGTCAGAACCACATTTATTAAAACTTCGAGAAACTAGTTTCGGTTGTTACACCATTATCAATCTCAATCAAACTTTATCTTTATCCACATCTTGTTTTACTAGCGGTTGACTATTCTCATCGCCTGATGTTATAAAGATTTCAACAGACTATAATATATCGTTATGAATAACTTATTAATTGAGAGACCAATTATTGATTAACTCCAGATTGAAACTGGGTTAATTAGGGCTGATAATTGTCAAGAGTAGTGTGATTACATTCTATCTGATCAGCACAACTCCACTAAGGACCAGTGTTGAACCAAGAAATATCCGACCTATTCTGAATAATTCTGCTCTAAAATAATCCATAATTTATTTTCTATTTCCAGTTCATCCATGACAAAAAATTAAATCACTCTTCAAAACTCTAAATGGTCTCAATTATTATACACATAGTCCGTAATCATGTCTCATATCAATTTCGAATAATATATTATATTACTGCGAATTTTCATAGAAGTGTAGCATTCTGGCGTTGGGTGATAAAAGCTCAGGAATAAAAAGTTATCTGCATATCGAAGCACAGAGCGGGCAGATTGAGCAGGAATTAGTATTGGACTTTGTGGCCCGAGCCAGGCAGTCACATTGAAAGGAGGAAAAGCTCAATTGAAAGGCAAAAGACCCTTGTAAGGAGCAAATCGACTGACTGTAGCACAGTAGATGTGAAGAGACGGCAACTTTGACAAAGCATCAGAGAGTTCTTTGTTCCTCAGTCTTCCGATTCATAGTAGACTGTTTCCTGAAGATATTTATGTGTTTGGGAACGTTAAAGTTCATTTCAACTTATAGAATATACTCAACCCTTACTGTGATTGAAGCGAATTCAGCCACTAAAGAACTGGCTCTTTCTATAATATGATAAGTCAAACACTTTTTTCTTGAGTTCTATCTCATCATAGCTTAGCACATTGAAATTTGTTTTTTCGAAACAATATTCAATCCATTAATCGTTATAATATTTTCATTCAATTATTTTTCACGTTGAGGTGTTCGATATCTATTTCACATCATGAGGAGTGTCACTTATTAACAAACAATTCTCGAAAATCTCTTAAATATTTTTAAATGTATTTGATCTTTACTTAGTACTAAATACATCTTCATTAATCGATATTTTACCCGCAGGAAACCTCATACAAGGAAAGAACAAAATTATAATAATAACGACGTATCACTATTTTACGCTTCTCACGGACAGATGTCTTTCTGTGTGCCTAGTCAAATGTCATTAGAGGATATTGTAGGGAGATTATTCTGAAAATAAAGAATACCAAAAACAAACATTGATACCCAAGTAAAGCTCGATCCCCCAATATTTTAGAATCATGATGGAGCTGCATGGGGCAATCAGCCATGGGGTAATGATGTAGTCTATAGCGTGAGATATATTGAAAGATTTTCCTTAACATTTCCAACTAGAAACTACGATTTTCTTCCTCCCCCTTGAAAAAATGCTGATAACTTAATTATTCGTTTCATTATTCTATTAGATTACATTCAGAAAGGTTTAAAGTTTTAAACGTTCTATGTGCCATCGGGAAAAAACAAAAGTGTCTAGAGCACAAGCTGAAAAACATACAACCAGCACTAACTAGTAGATTGTCTAGATACTAAAATATCATAGTGGTGGTATTCAGTACTGGAATGGGAGATCGGCATGTAGAAAAAAATTACAATAATTACATGGGAAATGGCACTTGAAATGTTAGAAACTTCTACTTTTTCACTTTCTAATAGGTTTCCACATAATAGTCTATTCAATTGGATAATCCTTCCGAAAAGGCCTCATTTTTCCACCGTGGTCTACACTTCCATTGTTTGAGAAAATGAGATTCTTCAAAAATTTTGATAGACTGTATATAATAATGAACAAAGTCTGCTTTTCCTCCTTCCAAATCCATGAATTATAAATGTGCTCCTTCACAAATTTAGAGCTCATACGTTCTAGAAATCGTCGAATTCGAGAAAGAAACACGCAAAGAGCTCTGCATCGGCCGTTTATCAATTGATACCATCTCTTTTACCAGGAGAGAAATACGAGATATAAGCGCTGGGATGGATACAGTCCCCGAGAAGCTGTATCTTCCAAGTTTCCGAATGTTGAAATTTATCTCAGAAAACCTTACTCCCTGCCAGATGAGTAATATTTTCCATGGAGCAGAGCCTAAATTGTTCACCTATAGAGAAAACGGTTATTGCTTTTTTCTTATCTCGCTACACTCCTGATGTGGGCCTATAAACATTACTACCTTGATTTATTTATGCTCCCAACTCTGATCTATTGATTTACAGCAAGAACAACTGTATCGTTTTTCATTGTGCATACATAGACCAAGAACAAGGCGCGGCAATAGTTAGCTCCTCGTTAGTTATCGATCCAAATTCATGTCGGCTGAATTCCCTCCACAGGTACGTTTCCTGAGGAATATGAGAATGTATATCGCAAAAGTAATGTATTTCCCATTAAATCTCCAATTCAATATGATGTAACAAACACAAAAAACTGTGATAATCTGACATCGCATGAAGTACCCCTGTCCATTTGAGAGGAACTTGATAGATTCATCGAAAAAGAAATGGAAGAGAAAAAAGGTGAGCCTCTTGATATGATTGAATTCTTAATGATTATTGAGTAAAACTATAGTCTAGATATCTTAAATGAACTGTCATCTGAGAATAAATTATAACAATACTGATTGGAAAATTTTCCTAGGGCATAACCACATTCTGGCGTAATTTGAATGCTCATGAAGCATAAAAGACTCTAAACAAGAGGTTTCCAATGTTGCTTTCATGTTATCAACCTGCTAATGAGTTTGAAACATTTTCGACCTTTTATAGAAATTGGAATGTGTAATTTATCGTTGCTTGTGTCTAATAATAACTGGCGTTCTCTGTTATTGTTATTGTAGTGAGGAAATACAGCAAAAAGTTTGTTTCTTTCTCCAATAATGAATTGAAGGGAAAGCTATGGGCATGAATCCCATCGATCAATTCACATCGGCTTTATAAGGATGAATAAATGAATGCAATCCTCAAAGGATTAAAACAAATGTTTTTGGAACCGTCAAAAACTCAAAAAAGGAGAACATGACCGTTAATGTAAGAGGAAATTTTACAATGCTTTATTATTCAAGTTCTATTAATATTCTATTCCTATGAATAATTATTATTGCTCGTTGTCTTCCAGAACTCACTTCACTGCTGGCTTTCAGATCTCTCTCTACCTTGCCAGCAGCAGTCTTTGACTGTACTGTATATCATTATTATTTTTATTCAATTATTTATGCTGATTTGTTCAATTATAAAGTTATTACAATATGCAATGTTTGAATTATTTTGTACATTTGAAAAAATAAATTTCAATTCGAATTTGATTCAATTACTACGGTTTCCACGTTATAATGGTTGAAATTGGCAATAGGAAGAATATGCAAAGCAGAGACAGTCTTTATATCTTGAAACTTCTTTAATGTAAGAAAAGGTCGAAGCAGAAATACTTTGATGCCTCATCACTCTACTATCCTAGCAAAGTTTCTCAGGATGTTAAATTTTGAAAACCGGGAATGTTGGAGTCACGCTATTTCCACGCTTTTCCAGCGAAATAGCACTCATTCTAACGCGACATTATCACAATAAAACTGAACAGCTTCATTTATTTTATTGCAGGTTATATCACAGGCTAAGTCATTGATTCCAATGGGACGCTCTGGAGAACCAATGTGAGTATACACGTTTTTCAGCCAGTTTTATTATTCATCTACTGTAGCTCTCTTCTGGAGATAATTCCAATCACAGTTGAATCATGACTTCTCACGGTGAAATAAATATTGTTTTCCTTGAAACGTCTTTTCTCACATAAGACTCCAACTCTATTAGCTATTGATAGTTTAACTACGAGAATAACTCACCATCTCTACAATACTCTGTTGAAATTTGCGTTACCGTTCTAGTAGCAAGAAAGATCCAGAAAAAACTCAAATTCTTTCTCTCATAACTGTACCTTTGAATTCTTTTTAAAAAAGCAGCTCATCAGGATAATTAGAAGTAGGCCTGGAATCATGACAATGGACTCAATCTTATAGTTAGTAATTAGATCATAAGTAATCAGTAATAAAATAAAGTTTTACAAATATTGATATGAAATATTATGATGCAAATTACTGTATAATGTTTGAGCTTACCAGGTTGATGCAAGTTGTACTCGTGCCATGTTGAAGATGGTCGAGTAATTGTTCTTCAAATTTCTGTTCTAAGATTACTGATTTATGAGCTATTGATATTTAAACAATGAAAATTATCAAAAATCTCTCTATATATTGTTGAGATTTCTGTCTAGTACAGTTCTTATAGCAAGAACGATTCAGAAAAGCATTCGAATTTTTTATCACGAAATATTTAATGTTTGGTCCAAATAGAATGGGTAATAGCAACAATGAAACGTATACATGACAATGGTTGGCTGCAGAGTAAGAAACCCTTCACCTACAATACTATCTGGAAAACGATTTCCATCTGGGAATGTTTGTTCCCATCAGAACGTGGAGCTGTTGAACCTATTTCTGCTATTCAAATGTTGCAACAGTCATCTGATTTGTGTGAGTGTGGGGTCACAGGTATTTCCCTAACTTGTGAGAGCGAATGGAAACATGTTGATCATTGAAAAGTCGAGTCGAATCAGAAAGAGGTGGTGGATGGTTGAAAGGTAAATGAATGCGTGGGAAGAGAACTGCAATGATTCGCCAGCTGGAGAATAAAATCCAGAAGAGAAGAGGATGAAGAAGGAAAGCGCGGTAACTATCAGAGTTTGTGACTGATGGTGTGAGTGAAGATTTCTCTGTTAGCTCAGCGTCAAATAAAATTCTTTGGCACATCAGGCGTCATTGCAGAACTGAGAAGGTGGGAGTGGAAAGAGGATGGAATGAAAAAGAAGCAATAAAAGCATGCATGGAAAATAATATATTTAATTAGTGAAATGAGTGACACTTTCTATGGGTGAAGTTCAATCAATATTAATATCAATCACGACATGCTCAGATTCAGATTTGAAAAGATGTATATGTATGTTTCTGAAAACAAAAATTCATTAATTTATTGTGAATCTCATTGTGCATCCAATTTGAATAGGAATGGCACAAAATATGCTATCAAAACAAATAATATTCCATATTATACAGACCCACTAGAGAAGGAGAAAAAAATTATAATTTATTGTATTGAAATGATATTTTTCTTCTCATACAGTATAAATCATAGGTTATTTATACAAAAGGAACACATTTCAAACATTTTTCCTCCCAAGCTATATAATATAGAAGAATGATTCAAGCGTTCATCAAGAGGGGAAACGCCCAAAATTTTCAATTAGTCAAACTAAAGTTACAATCATTATTTGTTTGAACATTGAAGATGTCGTTTCATTGTAGTTACAGTGGGTTTGAAGTGAATTTATCTGTATTAAGTCACTGTAATTAAGGAGTACCATAGTCGATCACGCCTGTTGTAGGTCACTGTAGCTGTTGTGAATGTAAATCTGTAGAAAGTTTAACGCTTTCGTTTTTCTATGAACATTAAAATTATGTTTCTATCTTCTGTAGTTTGAAATAAAATGTTTGTAATCTATTTCTCTCTCCTGAATAGCCCTGTATTGTATGAGATGAATAATTAATATTGGTACAATATTACTTTCCTTTTGGCTGTGCTGGAGTATTGATGTTTTCAAAAACATCTACATGTCATTGTCAGTGTGAAATCAGATTCAAATAGGCATCAGTAATATACGTGATATACTATTACTTAAACTTCCTACAATATTATACTTATTATAAAGAAGTACGTAATGTCATCCATTATTGTAATAAAACAATACAATCATGATCATGATTGTTAAACAGATACTTTAGTATTAAGAAAATTATGTATGGTAGTGTTTTTTTTTTCAATAAGTAATAGGGATTATTAAGCTCGTTTCCTAGAAAAGTTATTATTGTCATCGAACAATTAGAGACATCATGCCATTACTGTGATACGATATTTTTCATTTCTGTCTCATTATTCATGACAATATGATCTGATTCAATATTTATTTATTTATAATATAGATATTATAATCCCATGATATCGTAATGGTATAAAAAACTTCAGTTTTGTTCACGGGGTAGAGATTACTTATCAAACTACAGGAGAGCATGATCTCGACATTGTAATGGTACACAGTTCTCTTGTTTCCTATTTTTATCAAATCAATGCGAAATATACAAATGAATTACTCTCATTTTCAGACGAAAAAACAACATTGTATCATGAGAAAATACTAGTCTGCAAATTAGTGATTGGAATAATGGACAAATTTATGTCATTATTCCTGCTCTTGTCTGCTCTTTGTCATGTTTCTGTCATCAGCCGTCTGATGTGGATAAATGAACGTGCAGAGTTATTCACAAAGTGATTCATCACAATCCGACTGTAGCACAAAATCCTATTATATCTACCGAGCTCATCAAATTGTCAAATTTGTAATTAATTTCACTAATTCTCTTCTCGTTCTGTTATACGTTAATTTCAAAAATACTCACTTGGGGAATCACCGTTGGTAAATTTGACATATTCTCATGAATTCATACATTTTATCCAGAAATGCTGATTTTTCTCCATTTAGACTAGGTTTCATTATGATAATATGATGCTCCAAGGAAATATTTCGAGTTCATAAACAAACTGGTTATTTGAAAGTTATTTGGAGCTGTACCTTCCACCTATTTGCAAGCTCTCGTAAAATATCCATCCAGAACGGGTCTCGTTTCGTGAACTCGATACTTAGTTTCTGACGAAAAACGTTCTAATACTTTGGAAGCTGAATGTTCATCCCTCATGATTATGCGGATGAGCTTGAATCACAGCGGCGAATCAAGTGGAAGCTTCAATACGAACCGAGATAAAGAAAGTTTCTCTGCAGGCTTGAAGATGAGAATATAATATTACTTCAGTTATGAGATCTGACCGCACATCCAAACAAACTTTATCGACAGAATATTAAAGTTTTGACCCGCAGACAAAAATCTCAAGAGGCAGTGAGTAGAAAGTTTTGAATCTATCTATTTATGAAACGATCATTTCCAGGATTTTTGTTCCATGCAATTTCTTGTGTTTAACACACAATAGTTTCTCATTATATTCGTTTATTCGAAGTTTTTTCTCTATCTTCAGTATTTTGAGGATAAAATATTTTGAATATTGGAGAAAAACTAGATATGAAATCCCAAAGTACTAATCTTATTTGGTCCAGTGTCGATACTCAGGTTCCTTTCTATGTTAGTTATGAAACTACTATCTAACTTTATTATTCTATTCGACTATGGAAGAAGATAATGGGGTGATATTATTCAGGTATGCGTCATTGTTGTCAGATTTCAATGTATCAGCTAGTGGATGAGTAGACTAATGGTTTTGCATCTCTTCCTTACCATTACAGTCCATTATTTTGTACACTATTCACTGACCAAAATAATAGGGAAGTTTATGGCCATTAGTTAAAGAACGTTATTAATCGGCCTTCAAAATGCAGACGCAACACTTCCTTCTGAGACAATTTGTTACAATTAACCTTATTCTATTGATATCTCTTGCCAGTCTCTTCCTCAAAGTCTTTGGAGTAGCAAATTTCGAAACAGTCCCAAGCACCGAGAAGATCCAACAGTCATTTTTTATTCAGAGTGATTTACATTGAATGGGACACACAGCTTTTGTGTTCCAAAAAAGAAATAAAATCTTGGAAATCATTCATCTCCAACAATATTTATCATTCTTCATACGATTACGCAAGTCTCATAATTGTTATGAAGTTTAAAGTTGGAGAATGTATGTTCAGTATATCAGTGATCAAATAAGTATCCTACAACTTTTTAGTTGGCTTGGCTTGATTTCTTGATGACTTGAGCTTACGAAGGGAAGACAAGCAATGGAGTAGAAATTAATTTTTTGATTTATGATGAGTTGAGGATTTTAATTTTTGCATTTTGAAATGTAGAGTTTTAATTACAGTTTGACCTTCCAGTTTTTTTTTATTTATCTTTTCAAGGGATTGAGTTTGATTAGTCTTCATAAATGTAATTGAATTAAATATCACCACCAAATATTGGGTAAGTTTTTCAAGTTTCTAATGTCAGTAAATTATCAATTCCTATTGTGTCTTAAAATTGAATTCTGAGATAAATATGTCAGTAATGCAAAGATTTAACCTATAATTTACTCTTTAGTTTAATTTCAAAGATTCTTATTTCTAAGAACACTTCAGGTTTCGTTTGAGAAATTCATTTGTCTAAGTTTCTCTGTGAAGTATCTAAAGGTTACCGTAGATGGACCATAAAATTTGTTTTTCTGTTAGTAATTTCGAATGTAATGTTTTTCCTTTTGAGAAAGCCTTTACTAGTTGGTTGTGATTAAGTATTCTTGGCATAATGCTAAAATTTGAGTAATAGGTGAACTCGATTTAAATAATTATAGAAGTTTGAACTTTTCTTTGGATAGGAATTAATTATGTAACATAAAAGATTAGATAGATGAGATAAACTATGAGTGTATTATTTCTGAAACGTTTTACAAGAAATAACTTGAACTATTTAATGAAAGTAGCAGAGGTATCTCTATTTTTTATTGAACGGTTTTGTAATCTAGAACTTTATGTCTCTTTAAAATCTGAGTTAGAAAATCAAAATTTAATGAGAACGAATATTTGACACATAGAGTATATTGTTGTATTCTTTTATTTTTGGTAAATTGTGAAATTGATTTTAGTTTGTAGTCAAGAGAGTAAAGAGCAAATTGTAGGACAAATTGATTAATTTCAGTGGTCCCAGTTGGAGGTACGAGTTCTGGATCAATTTGGCATCACTAATTACCAGTTAGAAATTTCAACCTGATTTGGGATTACCAGATGAATCCTTAAGTTTGCTAATGGAGGGCAGAGACAAGAATATGTACCGGTAACTGTAGGATGAGTGTTCTAAGGACCAAATCAAGGTAACATATCAACAATTTCTAGTATTAGTGGGCCCACTCGTCGATAGTGCGATCGATTATATGGACTGACTTGAGGACACATTTGGGGGGAAAATTTAATAGTCGAAAATACATCAAGAGAAAAGGTTTATTAGTTAAAAGTTTAAAGTTTGCAAGTGATGTTTGCCTCAGGAAGATTAATTATTAGTAACAAATTGTGACCTTTAATGTTTTGATTGATATTATTTTATTGTGATAAATTTCTGTGATATTGTGTTGTATGGTTTTTTGAATATGTTTGGTTTAGACAACGATTTAGGTTTATTTTGTTAAAAAAGAGTAATAAATCTGGAAGGTCATTACTGAAGCTGTGTTTAATTGTCTCTTCCGTTTCTTGTTGATTAGAGTGTTTGGTCAGTCAAGCAAACAGTAAAAATGCTGTTTGGGTAATTTGTTTTATGTTGTCCGTTCAAAATTCAAAATTTACAATTAAAATCAATAAAGGACGGCATAAAAAACTGCGCCACTCTGCTACTCCATTTTCTTTATGGGCATTATTTCAAACTTTATTAAAATATCTATTGACTAGATTTCACTGATGCTAAATAATTTATGTCCAAATTCATCTGACCATTCACCTATGATACATGAGTGCGGATAGTAGGCAATTAATAGGCAACCTAGATTGTAGTTAGTGAGAAAGTAAGTGTTAAATTTGAGAAACAAATTTTTTGTAGTACTAATCTAGTTGACCAAGTTGAGCCAAGTTTCAATTTTAAACGTTGCAAGATGGCAAGTTCTCCAGTCCGCTCTCCTAATGTAGCCAATGTTCCAGTGGTGAACTATTGGGATTTGAAAGCTCAAGTGGATAGTCTTTTTGACTTGACACCTTTTTCAATCCAGAAAATTAATCCGAATTATCTTGTGAAAGACACTTTGCTTTTTGAACTGGAAACTTTAGGATTTCCAATTAGTACTATACAAGATTTAGATGTGGACAGTTTAAGAGCCAAATATAGAGCTACTAAAGCCGATCCTGATGCAAAAATTTTTCGAATTGTGTATAATGAGAGTAATGTAATTTCTGAACTTGACAAAATCAATTCTATTCTTGTTAAATTTAACGAATATGTGGGAAAATTTGATACTTTAAGTATGGTGGACAAAAAACCGAGTTTGGCAAAGGGAATTTCCATTTTCTTACACTTGATTAATAGAATTTTCCAGTTAATGACCTACGTTAAAGAAAAGTCTGATGATAGTATTATAACTCAGCTCAATGAAATTTTAGAACGAATGAAAATAATTAACGGTCTTCTTGTTGATATTCAATTGGAGATTAGGAGTAGAGTAGGTTCACCTGTACCTCAGGCGTTTACAACTCTTGCACTCAGTCCTACTGCGGCAATGTTTGAGACTGTGTCAGGACCAATAGAGGATAATGTGATGGATGCGCAAAATTTAGGGGACAATCCGGTACCTGGGGGAAGTAGAGTACATACCTTACCTAAATTAATAGTTACCCATAAGAATACTGAAGCAGGTAGGATAATGCCTATTCCACAGATAGCTAATCAGCAAGCAAGAATGAATCAATTTTTTCCTGTCTCCTCCAGACAGCAACAACACATCACAGGTAACGAGGTCAGATTTAAAACGTCATCACAATCTGTATTTAGCAATCTGTATAATAAACTTCCAAACCCAATTGAGCATTTAATGAAACAACTACCAACAAGTGATGGACTCATTGTAGAAAATTTGTTGAACTTTTTGTCAGTGGTGATAAAAATTCAAGCCTGTTCTAACCTACAGGGTGTTCAAGTTTTCAGCCTTATACATCCTTTTGTTATGGGTCCACTGGCGGAGAGATTGAAGCTGGCAATGGATTCTAATGCCTCTTTTGATGATTTTCACAGAGATGTATTGAACTATTTTGTACCAAGTCGTCTAATTGCGGTGATGGAAAGAGAAAAATTCTATCGTTTGCAGAGTAATGGTGAGCCTTTGTCCTCTTTTATTGTATCTATTAAGGAAGCGGCGACTTTGTTGAGGTTGAATAAAACAGAGGGGGAGATAGTGTCAACTATCTGCTCTGGGTTGAATCCAGCTGAACGTTCTAGACTGGTGTTTCAGAGTAGACCAAGCACTTTTGAGCAGTTGAATGAGCTCAGTGTACAATCCCAAAATTTGAGGTTTGCAGATATGGAAAGAGAACGTTTTGAAACAAGCATGAGTAATAGGAGTAAAGAACAAAAGGTCAATACCTCTTCTTCAACTTTTCCTAAAACTTGTTTTAATTGCCAGAAGGTAGGACATATTGCAAAATTTTGCAGATCAAATCCTGGTAGCCAAAATTTTAATAGAAATTCAAGTAGTCAAAGTCCAAAAGTTCAAATTCAGACTAATAATTTAAAAAAGCCAACTGATGTAAAGTGTTTTACCTGTCAAAAGTTAGGACATTATGCGCGCGATTGTAGGGGTAAAGAGAAGTGACTAGAGAGCTATAATAATAATAATAATAAACTTGGAAGAAAATTCAATAAAAAGAAAGATAGTTTCAAAGATAAATTAAATTCAAATAACTCCTTCTTAATTAATTGTATTAAAGTTAATAATGGAATTACAGAGAAATTAGAAGATGAGCCTGTGACAGGGAAAGGCAAATTTAATAAGAAACTAAAGCAAAAATCCAGAGATCATCCTTCACAGTATAAAATAAAAGGTTTTTCAAACAATGTGATACCTTGGATTAATTGTGAGTTAGGAACTTCACCCTTAAATTCAACAGTTCTAATAGACTGTGGTTCTGTTAGAACTATAATTTCAGCATCACTTTTACAAGAGATAATGATTAATAACCCCACCTTACCTATGAAAGATGAAAATATTAAATGCATCACAGCTAATAAAGCCCAAATGGTATTGTCAAAATCAGTTACTTTAAAAATTAAAATTGAGAACTTTAGCTGGAAATTTAAATTTTTTGTTAGTGATAGTTTGTCAGTTCCTGTAATTTTAGGGACAGATTTCATTAAACATACTCAAATGGTGATTGATATTTTCAATAATCAATTTTATTTTGGTTTCAGACCCAAATTTGAATTTTTGTTGGGATGTGACATGCAAACGTTTTCACATAATTTGCAGAACAGTGTTTCAGTTGGAGAAACTGGTAATGAATTGGGACAAAGAGAACAACAAAGTTTAAAAGAACTTCTAGATAAGTATCAGGATGTATTGACCACCAAACTGGGTAAAAGTAAGATGGGAGAGTATAAGATTCAACTACTTTCAACAATACCTGTGAGGAGACCTCCCTATCAGTTAAATCCAGTGAAGATGGAAATTTTGAAAAGTAAAGTTCAAAAGATGATCCAGGAAGGAATAATAGAACGTTCCACCTCAAACTATTCTAGTCCCTGTTTCTTAGTACCTAAGGGTCCTGATGACTACCGTTTTGTCGTGGATTATTTGTTTTTAAATAAACAAATTTCAATTGACAGTGTCCCATTGCCGAACATTGATGGTGCTTTTAACTGGTTCAATGGTGCTAAATTTTTCTCAGTTTTGGATTTAAACCAGGCCTACTATCAGCTTCCATTAGCTAAAGAAAGTAGACATCTCACCACCTTTTCAACAATGACTCAAACTTATCAGTTTCTTAGAGTTCCTTTTGGATTGGCAACAGGAGCTCAGGCTTTGTCCTCAGTTCTTGATACTTTATTTGAAGACATTAAATTTAAATTTTTGTTTCATTACCTAGATGACATTGTAATTTATTCAAAAGACTTTGAAACTCATTTGAAACACATAGAGATTGTCTTATCTAAGTTGAAAGAGGCGGGTTTCACTGTGAATCCTCAAAAGGCTGTGTTTGCAAAAGAGCAAATTGCTTTTTTGGGACATTTAGTTGACAGAAATGGTATTCGTATTGACCCTAGCAGAACCAAAGCAATACGAAGTTTCCCCTCACCCAAAAATGTGAAGGCAGTAGCTCGTTTTATAGGTATGGTTGGATATTTTCATAAGTTTATACCAAACTTTGCTGAAATTACAGCACCTTTGAACTCTTTGAGGAAGAAAGATTCTAAATTTATCTGGAAAGAAGAACACGAGGAGGCTTTTCAAAAATTGAAAAAAGCAATAATATCCCCACCATGTTTGAAAACAGCTGATTTCAAGAAAACTTTTGTTTTGCAGACAGACGGTAGCTCAACAGCAATAGCTGCTGTACTGTTGCAGGAAGTAGATGGTATTCTCCAGCCGATTGCTTATGCTTCAAAGAAATTAACCCAACAAGAGTCAAAGTACTCTGCTTATGAGATTGAATGCCTGGCTGCTATTTTTGGGATGGAAAAGTTTAAGTTGTATCTTCAGCACACCAAATTTCTTTTGTTAACCGACAATTCGGCTCTATCATGGGTTCTAAAACATCCAAAACAGTCTGGACGAATTGGTAGGTGGATTTTGCGGTTGCTTCCCTTTAAGTTTGATGTCAAACATATTCCTGGCAAAGAAAATGTTATTGCGGATTGCCTGTCTCGCATGTTTCAAGATGAAGATGACAACCTTGAAGTATCTGAAGAACTTGAAATTGAGCCTTTATTTTCGTTGGTCAATTCCTTAAAATTATCCGATTTTCCATTGATTTTTACTGATATTAGATCACATCAAGAAAAAGATCCTTTCATAGCAGAAATTCTAAAAAAAATTGGTGATAAAATAGATCAGTTTCCTTATTGTGTGTCAAAAGGAGTGCTTGTAATCAAAAAAAGAAATCAAGATGTTTACAAAATTGTGTTACCTAAACTTTTAGTTCCTCTGGTTTTCAAATATTACCATGAGACACCTTTGGGTGGTCATTTAGGGATTGCTAAAACTATAAATAAAATTCTGGAGAATTTTTACTGGCCAGGGTTGAGGAAAGACGTTATCATGCTGGTAAAGTCATGTGAAATATGTGGGAGGAGCAAGCCCAGTCAACAACAAAATTTCGGTTTTTTGTCATCTAAAATTGTTGAGGAGCCAATGGTTCAATTTTTTTGTGATATTGTGGGACCTCTTGTGAGAACAGCACAGGGTAATACTCAAATTTTTAGTTGTGTAGATGGTTTTTCAAAATTTTGCTGGTTAATTCCATTGAGGAAAGCTAATACAAAATCTGTAATTAAAGCTTTAAAGTCAATTTTTGTCAATTTTTCAGTTCCCAAAAAGATTGTCACTGATAATGCCTCAATATTCACATCTATAATGTTCAAAAACTTTTGTTTCCAACTTGGAATTAATCATTTTACGACCTCACCGTACTATCCTGCACCAAACCATGCAGAACGCCTGCATAGGAATCTCCGGAGTGCTCTTATTGCTTTTCACAGTAATGCTCAAAATAAGTGGGATGAAAGCTTGTCTTGGTTACCACTGGCTTTTAACATGGGAAAACATGAGAGTACTGATTCAACTCCTTTCTCGTTAATGTTCAGGTATGCACCCAAACACCCTCTGCTTACAGCTTGGAAATTGGATGAAATACTGCCTGCCCAATGTACTGATGATACTGTAAATGTTTGGCGAAAGGCTAAGCAAAACTTAATGAAAGCTCATGAAAGAGTGAAAGCTAATTATGATCGACATAGAGTGGATAATCCTTTTCAAATAGGGGATTTAGTTTGGCTAAAGACACATGTCATAAGTAGTGCTGTAAATAAAATTTCAAGCAAGCTTAGTTACAGATGGAAAGGTCCATATGTAATAAAGAAATGGTTAACACCTGTTACTGCAAGTTTGCATGATCCCGAGTCTGACAAGTATGTTCAGAAAGCTCATGTCTCTCAATTGAAAAGATATTATGCTGGTAATAATGTTCCTGTTGGATGAATAGTTATTCTATTACAATTGTCTGTTTGATCCTTGTCCTTGGCAAGAAATTATTTCATCTCATCAATGAAATTATGCCTTTGGAAAATATTGTGTAACAATGTAAGCTATAGTTTTGACCTGATTCTTTTTCTGACTATGTGCACGGTCATCTAATCTAGTGTCTGACATAGCTGTCACAGAAACTCATTTCTGTGAGTAACACTCACTGAGTATTGGTACTCAGATGTGGATTTGAATCTTTTCCTTGACCTTGTATAAGGTAGGAATAAAGCTTGAAGTGTGAATTTTGTGATTTCTGGTTTGTGCTGTGAGTATTAAATAGGTAGTTTTGCGTAGATTAAGATAATAGTGATTCTTGAATTATCATCATCATCCCTTAGCTACAGTTCTAGTAGTGTAGTATGCCTTGTCATTGTAGTTGTCATGTGTTTTGCAATTGTAAATTTACTCAATGTATTGATTATTGTCCTGATATTTGCTAGTAGATAAGTTTTGATATGATGAAGGATTACCAAAGTTGATTTTTTGTCTAGTGAGCTCTGTTGTGAGACCAGTCTTGTTTAGTCTGACAATTTCTGGTGACCTGTTGTGGTCTACTCTTCTTACTGATTTTGTGTTTTTGGGTGAGTCTTATCCGCGGTTGGAGTCATCCAGAAGTTTGTTTTATGTATTTTTAATTTAATGTATCAGTTACTGGCAAAGGAGAAGATGGCCACTTCTCTAATGTTACTTTCTGATGCCCATGTTTCAAACTTTACATCACTTGTTTGTTTCACCTCTGTCTTTGTACCTTACTTTGGAATTTTTGATTGATACATCACTTTTAAATAAATTTCTAGTTTTTTTTAGGCTATGTTTCACACAATAAAGAGGGGGAGTATTGTGATGAATTCACAATGTTTTGAACTTTGCGCTCAGGTACACTCTTTTGTTGGCAGTTGCTAGGTACATTATTTTAAATTTTATGGCAACCATTTGAAATTTTGTATATAAACTTCTGTGAATTGGAATTAATTATTAACATTAATAATTGACTTGCTCTTAGTGGATTAAAATTAATAAATATAAACTAATGTAAATCAATATTATTTAAATCATGCACTTAATGAGAAATGTGTGATTTAGAAGGCTGCCTAGCCATGTAATCATACGAGGTGGCGTGATCTCCAGTTCTCGTTTTTTATTGGTTAAGTCAAGAAAAAATGTGAGTGTTTTGTTAAATCTTGCATCTCGATCAGGTAGCGTCTTTTTTAGTTGGCTTGGCTTGATTTCTTGATGACTTGAGCTTACGAAGGGAAGACAAGCAATGGAGTAGAAATTAATTTTTTGATTTATGATGAGTTGAGGATTTTAATTTTTGCATTTTGAAATGTAGAGTTTTAATTACAGTTTGACCTTCCAGTTTTTTTTTATTTATCTTTTCAAGGGATTGAGTTTGATTAGTCTTCATAAATGTAATTGAATTAAATATCACCACCAAATATTGGGTAAGTTTTTCAAGTTTCTAATGTCAGTAAATTATCAATTCCTATTGTGTCTTAAAATTGAATTCTGAGATAAATATGTCAGTAATGCGAAGATTTAACCTATAATTACTCTTTAGTTTAATTTCAAAGATTCTTATTTCTAAGAACACTTCAGGTTTCGTTTGAGAAATTCATCTGTCTAAGTTTCTCTGTGAAGTATCTAAAGGATACCGTAGATGGACCATAAAATTTGTTTTTCTGTTAGTAATTTCGAATGTAATGTTTTTCCTTTTGAGAAAGCCTTTACTAGTTGGTTGTGATTAAGTATTCTTGGCATAATGCTAAAATTTGAGTAATAGGTGAACTCGATTTAAATAATTATAGAAGTTTGAACTTTTCTTTGGATAGGAATTAATTATGTAACATAAAAGATTAGATAGATGAGATAAACTATGAGTGTATTATTTCTGAAACGTTTTACAAGAAATAACTTGAACTATTTAATGAAAGTAGCAGAGGTATCTCTATTTTTTATTGAACGGTTTTGTAATCTAGAACTTTATGTCTCTTTAAAATCTGAGTTAGAAAATCAAAATTTAATGAGAACGAATATTTGACACATAGAGTATATTGTTGTATTCTTTTATTTTTGGTAAATTGTGAAATTGATTTTAGTTTGTAGTCAAGAGAGTAAAGAGCAAATTGTAGGACAAATTGATTAATTTCAGTGGTCCCAGTTGGAGGTACGAGTTCTGGATCAATTTGGCATCACTAATTACCAGTTAGAAATTTCAACCTGATTTGGGATTACCAGATGAATCCTTAAGTTTGCTAATGGAGGGCAGAGACAAGAATATGTACCGGTAACTGTAGGATGAGTGTTCTAAGGACCAAATCAAGGTAACATATCAACAATTTCTAGTATTAGTGGGCCCACTCGTCGATAGTGCGATCGATTATATGGACTGACTTGAGGACACATTTGGGGGGAAAATTTAATAGTCGAAAATACATCAAGAGAAAAGGTTTATTAGTTAAAAGTTTAAAGTTTGCAAGTGATGTTTGCCTCAGGAAGATTAATTATTAGTAACAAATTGTGACCTTTAATGTTTTGATTGATATTATTTTATTGTGATAAATTTCTGTGATATTGTGTTGTATGGTTTTTTGAATATGTTTGGTTTAGACAACGATTTAGGTTTATTTTGTTAAAAAAGAGTAATAAATCTGGAAGGTCATTACTGAAGCTGTGTTTAATTGTCTCTTCCGTTTCTTGTTGATTAGAGTGTTTGGTCAGTCAAGCAAACAGTAAAAATGCTGTTTGGGTAATTTGTTTTATGTTGTCCGTTCAAAATTCAAAATTTACAATTAAAATCAATAAAGGACGGCATAGTCGAATAGTTCCTTCAAATGTTGATTTTTGTTATAAACTATTGAAATTATGATTAAATACTTCATCTTCAAAATTTCATATTGGTATATTCATTACTCCAGAAGCATATTAGATAAATATATGGACAATACAGCCTACTGTTACTAAATGTTTCTCATAATAATTTTGAAATTACATCATCAGAGATAAAGCTGCTGAACTTTAGGAATTCAAATTATCACTGAAATTTGGTCGAAGTGACAATTGTTATTATCAGGCTTCTTGCGTGTAGATTAGGCTGTCATAATTATAAATATAACCGTAATGGATAACCGTATTGGAGTGTTGTATAACATCGACGTTGTTCGTATTTTGTGTTTCTGGATCCAAACCAATTTAATGAAGGAAAGAGGGGAACGCATCAGCAGCTTGAGCGTTCATTTCGCATTTCGTGTGCTTGCCAGAGAGCTGAGAGAAAGAAAAAGGAGACAAACAGTTTCGAGCGCTATGAAAAGGTTAACAAGTGGCACGGAGGATTGAGATAGAGGCACGAAGGGCTCCTATGGTAAAGTGCTTTTTTTGTCCAAGTTGTTCAACGATTTCGTGTAGAGAAATGTGCCTTGTGAAAAGAACGGGTGAAGCAGTGAAAAAACTGTGGATCTGTGAAAAGATTCACTAGGATTCCAAGCGACGGCTCGCCTGAATGATCAAGGGAAACGTTGTCACTATAACGTCAGAACAATAGTTTCGTGCACTGCCGAAAGAAAATCGAATAAGATGGCTGCCAGTTCTCTGTTCAGCTGCTGGGACATTTCCACAGCTTCGGCTGCGAGTTGAATAGCCATTATTCTGACTACACGTATGGAATACACAAGAAATAATAACATAGAAGGAATACAAAATCATTGGATGTACCATCATTGCAATACAAAACTGGAATAGCAGTGCGTTGAAAAAGACAACCTATTAAAATATCACAAGATGTATAGTTATTTTCAATCAGTCTTTGTACTGGGAGACTTCAGTATCCATGCATGTGCATTTTGCTCTCATCAGTTATTCCCATGACCAGTATTATTGGCTGTTTCAACAATCAATGAACTGTGTCAATAATTCCTCCATTCCTTATGTCTCGAGGACTACCATTACTTGATTACTGAACATCGCTTTGAAACTGTTCAATTAGAAAGAAATTGCGGCAGCCAATAGCTCATTAACATTATTCCTGCAATCATTGTTGAATATACTAATTTATTACAATAACATTTGATGGAATAATAGCACAGATATTGTCAATTTCTACTAGTTTTTATTATGCAAAACCAGGTTTCAATGCTCATGGCATCATCATCCGTTGCATGTTGAGTTAAATTCATGAGCATTGGAACCTGGTTTTGCATAATAAAAACTAGTAGAAATTGACAATATCTGTGTTATTATTCAATCATAGAACAGTTCTACAATATCTCTGAAAACAGTGTTAAACATTTGATTGTTTATCAATAATTGGGGAAAAGTAGATATTATGGAAGTAGCAGCACACCAGCTGCTACACCAGTTGCTACACCGGCAGCACACTAGTTCAATTGAGAAAGTTGAGCCAGTGTGAAAAGCGACATTCCTCAGCACAAGATTATCTTTTCAGAACAGTTTCACAGTTTCAAACATTTTTTGTTCACATAGTGGTGAAAAATGTCATCTGATTATATTTCCAACGTTCACATTGATTATTTTCTCAATTCAACTCCATCTGACACTAACGCAGTAAGACATTTCTAAATAGGTGTGTAATCATTGGGAATGGAATTCGATTGAGTCTTCTTCTATAAATAGTATTGTCACTTTACTCTTCACAGTTACTGTATTTATGGCTGCGTTTCAGTTACTATAACAGTACCACGCAATAATTTGGATAGTTTTTTCTTTCTCTTTCCGGTTCAGTTCACCCACGGTGATCACATTATTCATCCCCACTTCAGTGGGGATGAATAATTTCTATTATTATTATTATTATCAAATTATTCATCCCCACTACAGGCGAAGAGATACGGAAATTTCCAACATTCAATCGGCTTAATGCATTGTCCGCTCATCATTAACCACACTAAACTGGAGAGCAATGTCAACCTTGTGACAGGTGACAGTGAAGTTGAAACGTGTGAAGGCGGCTTTGCACCACAGTGGAGGGCATTCTCATTCAACGCTGTGCAACTGTCAGACTGTAGCAGATCCGCTCGCACACGGATGCGCATAGTTGATCCCACCTTCAAAGCACTCACAAAAACAGATACCTACCATGGTTTGCCAACCTGTGTGACAAGATAGTCCCACATGATAAGCACCCAGTGGTCATGGAGTTTGCTTGAGTGGGCGCATGTGCATGTCCACGTTGATGTATGTCTCTGGTACTGCTTTTTCAGGTCCTGTCTGTCGCCATCCATATGCACTCCACTAAATGAGTTCTGTAGTTACATTGCTTGCTCAGAAGTTTGGGTTTGCAGACAACTAGCCTTCTGGTTGAATGAGCTCCAGCTGTTACTCCTTGTATGATGAATATTAGCGGTTCACCCGTGCGTTGCAACGAGATTTTAGTTATAATCACAAAACTTCCTAGCTTTCCTAAAATTTTATTTTTTGTTTGGTTAAATTGCAATCAGGAAATTCTGTTTTTTTCACCAATGAAATGATGAATGAAACATAAGCTGAGCTTTGATTCTCCAGTCATATGATTCCTCTATGACTGCAATGCTCCGACTACGCGGTACGCCCATAATGATTAAAAACTGTTGGCTTTTTTTCAGCTGTTCTTTCAAGGATGAATTTCTTATTTTTTTGTCCTTCAGCGAGGACTTTTGACCTCTCATGCTTCACAGGAAGAAAATAAAAGCATATACCATAAAATTTAAGGAATTTATGAACAATCTAATTCTGAAGCTGAATGAAATGGCAAAATCAAAAGATTTGAGAAAAAACTCTAATTTTATGCTAGAACAAAATTTGAAGCTGCTAAGTAGGTACTCAAGTCTTTTTTAAAAAACTGCTTTCAAAAAGAAGATTTTCTATTTGATAAGTTTTTTCATGTGTGTACATCAATTTATTACTCAAACCCTTTGATTTAAAAAAAAAAATCTCAAATAATGAAGGATCATTATTCAGCGGTGGTCCAATTCAAGTTTAGCAAGGGTCTGCTTAATACTTGGACCAATATCATGCTCAAAGTCATCAAAATCTTCTTCTTAATTTTTCTGAATACGCCAAATACTCAGCTATTGCCATAAAAATGTTTTCATGATCGTTAACTAGAAAACATTATTATTTGAAAGCTATCCCTGAAGTAATCAATTTTTTAGTGTAGTTGTAACTGGGAAAGGGTTGAGTCTACTTGAAATTATTTTCAAAATTCCCAGTTACCAATTTTTCAGTGAAGTTATAATCTGTGAAAAGGTAAAGACTACTTGAAATTAATTATTTAAAAAATTTTCCAGGCATTAATTTTTCAGAGTAGCTATACTCCGAAATGGACCAAATTCTATAATGACGAAACAAAAGCCATTTCACTTCTATGATTATAATTTATGGAAGTGAGTTTTTATAATTTTCTCAAATATAATAAACTACATTCAATATAGAATTGTAAAATTGTAATTAGTATATCAATTGTTAGTTGATTCCAAGTTGCAACAATTTATTTAGAAATCATATTAATCACATCGATTATACTCGTAGATTTTGAGTTGCAGCAATTTATTTAGAAGCTATACTAATCATATTGATTATACTCTCATACTAATACGTTTAGAATAAATAATTCACTCAAAAACAAATACATATCTGTTCAAAATTTAAAGAGAGTAAATGCATACTTCAAACATTCAAACTGAATTTAAAGAGTTCTTCAAGTAGAAAATTGGCTCTTAAAAAACCTATTTTTTCAATTCGATATTAGTAATTTCTTGAAATCGACACCAAATAATATCTTAGGAATTTATAAATTTATGGCCTTATATTTATATAGTTTGTCGTGTTATTGATACAAATAGTGGAGTCTTGAAATGTGTCTAACCTTCTCTGCCTTTGTCTATCCCCATAAAACCGTTTGAATGTTATCGTTCAAAATTTGATCACGTTTGTTCTGTCTGAAATTTTATCGAACGGCTAAAATCGATGTGTGTGAATCGAACCGCAGTCTCAAATCATGCATTTGTGTTGAGCTGTTCGCCTGCTCAGCCCCTTCGTCAATGATTCCGAAGAAAGGTGAGCGATGAATGAATCCACCTCCAAGCTTGGTTGAGCATGATTATTAGGTCTTATTATGGCATCTTATATCTTATCTATTGGGTTTTCAGCTTAGGTCTTATGCAGATCGAATATACAGGTCTATCATTATGCGACTCGTCATCACGCACAAGTCACTTAGACTAATGTGGAAAGCATTCGCAATCACAAATACACTGAGAAAAATTTGTCCAGTAGAAATTACCTTTTTTGAAGGTAAAATCATTTTTTGGTGAAAATCTCATTTTAAAGGTGATTACTGCTGAATACGGGTGTCTATTACAATTTTATAAAGTAGTTTTTACCTTTTAAAATGGAGAAAGACACAAATAATAAAAAGAAATTGGCGAATTTACCGTGTAAGGTACTAAACACCACTTGTTTGCGGTAATTCACAATCTTATAATGTAAAAATTACTTTATCAAGGTGAATTGTGCTCATTCAATGTGATTCCTGAAATTACCTTTTATAAAGTGTATTTTTAACAACATTGATATTGCGAATTTCACAATAATATAAAGTAATGCTTACTTTAATCTGCGATAACAGCGTTTAACACTTTCATAATTGTGAAAATCACTTTGCAAAAGGTAAAATCTACAATGTAGTACTTTTCGTAACAGTCTACAGCACATGCGCGTATCACATGACCATTGCTGGAATTCACTTCTTTGTTCATTTCATCGAGTATTTAGTTTTGATTCTCAACTAATCAACAATGGCAGATTTCGAAACAAGGAATTTGTTGGAGAAGTGGGGACCTCTGGAATACACCCACAACTTTATAGGTGAGTTTATCTCTTTGATTATTCATGATATGTTTAAGTTTGAAAATGAAAAGTTTAAAATTAATTGTTTGGACTTTGAAGTTTGAAGTCAACTTATAAAGTAAGGATTGACTCCATAATAAAAAAGGTTAAACTACGTACTACTATTTATAATAATGGTGGCCCTATACACATTTAGCAACATTTTATTCTTGAATAATATTCTTTCTTCTGATCGTCTGACCCAGAGAAGACTTTATAGTTGTACCATGGATGCGTATTATGACCAAGAAGCGGTCTTATGAATTGGTCCAAACAATCAAATGTCTGTTTTTCAATTACTGTTTGTAATGGCTGCTACTTGTACATCAGACATGCACAAATTCGTCAGAACGATTTGAGCGATCAAATTAATGAGTTTGAATTTTTCCTACAAACTCTAACGAACTGTATCTAATCTACAGAGCTCTCATGGGAATAAGAGGACATACATTTTTACGAAAATTGTTATAATATAGTAAATAACAAGTTTTTAAAAGATGTTCTTCTGTCTGGGTAAGGGGTTCGGGCCAAATGTTCATCTATTCAGTGCTCTAGAGTTTACTATGCCAACTGTATCTCATCAACTATTAACTTATATCGTCTATGCTCTTGTGTCTTGAAATCTTGAATATAATTTCAGCTTCACCGGGTCGACAAGAGAAGAGATCATGACACTGTGAATGGAGCAAATATAGTTTAACATGTAAATAGAATGTTTTCCATACAATACGAACACAATCATTTTAATGCTTTCGAATCATGATGGCTCTTGATCATGGCTTAGAATCAATAATCACTATACTGAATACTGAATGAATATTGTGAATGTATTTGTGTGGGCAACCATTGTTCTGTTGAGCTTCTGCGAGTAAGTACGTGGCCGGAGGTTAATTGTTATGATTGTTGCCAAGTGATCGGCGAATCTACGTCAACAATAGAATATAATTTCAGCATTAATCCTCCAGTCAAACCATTCACTTTCTGTCCCATTATTTAGTGACCTTTTGTTTAATCCTTCTCTTCTGGCTTAGCGCGCATCTCAACAAATTCATATGCTGTAGATTTGTAAAAGGATTTCTCTGCTTAATTCACGGTTCCAGTGTGAAAAATTATACTTTTTTTTAGTAATGTCTATTTTCTGTCAAATTCTTCTATACTGACAAAGTTTTACTTAGAAACTCTTCAAGTGGAAATTTTGTGTCTCAGGACTGAAGTGTTTTTGTCATCATTGTCATATTATCTCACGTTATGATCATGAAAATAAGAGTTCTTTGTAGTAACAAGTCAAAAGAGGAAGAAAACATTATATAAGAGAATGACGTAAATAAATGTCAAACGACAGTTACTTCTAGACTGACAAGAAGACTATAGAGCACTGGTGGTGCTTAGATGGTATTGTGACACCATTACAATACTTTTCAGAGCTGGAAAGTCTTCATAATTTGCACTCTTTTTCTAAAGCGTTTGTTCATTTTGAGCTTCCATACTCTTGAACGAGTCATACTCTAGAGACTTTATAGTCTTTACATTCTATACTCTAGAGATGTATAATGAAATGCCTGTCCCTCAACAATACGCCTTCGAGTTGCACCGTTTATTTCTTTGCGAATACTTTTTTTTTCATTATTCTCCAACAGAAAGCCCATGTTTTCATGATGAATGGAATGCTACAGCATTCGCTGTCTCTTCCATTGTTTCTCATGAAGTGCACAGCTCTCATTTCCATCTTTCAATAGTAGTTAGAATCAAGGTGAAAGAAGTGTTTGTGTCTGCCTCTATCACTTCTCTTTTCTCTGTGAATGTCAACCTGCTTCTCTCTCCAAAATAATCTGAGCAGGAGAATTTAACGATCATTTTTTGCCAGCGTATCAGTCGTGGAACTTTGAGTTTCCCAGATATTTTTTCTTGTTACTTCTCTTCAGAATACGAATCCCCATCATTATCATTCAAAATGTTCACGCCCACGAAAAATACTGCATTTCATTGTAAGCGATCTTCCAATATCTTTTATTATTCCCATTCTGATATTATCAGGAATCAAAATATTATTCGAAGATGAAAATAAAAAGTAAATTCTCTTCTTTTTCTATGGATGACGTCTTGAAGACTCCAATTTAGGAGTATAAGACAAGTCAGATCAACAATTGAATGATATTTTACACTAGTTACCATAATTACTACATTAATTAGTTAAGTCATTAGTTAGTTAGTCATTTTTATGCGGAATGAACTCTATAAAAGCATTATCAAATGAATATTTTTCAAATTGCTTTATAATATTTCTGTATTTTCAAGTCTTTAAAAACTGCGGTAGCTTGTTATTAAGCTTCTAGATCTAGATGATAGGAGAGCGGCCTCATCAACGAATAACGATACCTCAAGATTATTTCACTCATTCTCTGCTCTATTTTGCACGTAAAAGTTAAGAACTATTTTTGCGTGTCCTTGACCAAGCATTGAATAATATTTCTGGAATGTTCCTAATTCATACGAGGTTCAGAGTAAGCAAAAAATATGCTCCATCCATAATCAAGTGAATCGGTAGATATGCTTTCAATTCAAGACACTGACATGTAGTTAGGTACAAAAAATGAATAATCGATAATTATAATTAATCTGAAATTTGAAGGACGTAAGGCATGTTGTAATAAATTGACCATCCAATGAATTAACCATCAAGAACAGTTTATACCAACTGCATGCCTCCGAAAGGTTTGATCATTTTGATTTCTGTATCCAAAAGATTTATTCATCTTGGAAAGGATTATTGTATATCAGTAATTTTCTGGTAGAAACGCAACTAGAATTGTTATCTAAAACAATGGGAGTGTGAGGTAATTTTAACTTGATTCTTTATTCTGGTTTCATTAGGGGAAGAATTCTCATGTATAATATGTGCTCACATGTGAAATTTTGTTTCTGTAGTATAAAATGAATAGAACTCCAGATTGCGATGTCTGGTTGCTAGGAATACCCATGGGAATGAGAAGCTTGGTTGGTACCGGATGCACACCTATACTATTCAAGAGTTGATACAGGGCTTGAACTTCCTGCACATTCTGTACAGTGGACAGTGTCATCCATCTGAGAGCGACTAATGACACTGGTGATGAGAGTTCTGATCTTTGTTTCAGGTCTTTTGAAGGATTAATTGAGCCTATTGTTCTTCTATACAATCACTGCTCCATTGTGAGGCTGATTTAGCGGTGTGGCGTTGATTAGAATTCCTTTCCTGCTTCAGTTGTCACAGAGAAGCGGAGATTCGCCTGAATTGAGGAGAAGCCCATAGAAAAACGTTGAATAGCTCCATATCCTTGCTCTTGAGATCGAGTTTACAAAGTGGAAATAATCTATTTTCAATTTGGGGACTCTCAAAAATCGTGATTCTCAAGTAATTGACTCGGTCAAGAGAGCCCTGAGATGATTAATTTCACACTTTAAAGTATATTAAAATCAGATGAAGTAGGCCATAGATCGAGATTTTATGGGGAGCTCAATTATGAATACAAGTAAAGATTTTCATCAAACTGGAGGAAGATCAGAATATATATTGAATATTGAAGAGCATGAGAAGTACTTTTGAGAGCTCTGGTAAAATCGAATTTCAGGTTATTTTTTAAGTAACCTAAACTTCTTAAAACTAGAACTCTACTCAAAACAAATGTTCTTGTAACGTTTCACAGACTATGATGAGCACAAAACAAAGTTTTTCCAGTCAAGTTAAATGTTCTGGAATATTGACTAAGCTGTTAAGCGGGGGGAATTGACTGGAGCTATGGATTGAGCACCCCATGTTTATGACTTATGTTAAAACTGGATATGAATGCTCATGTAGCCTTGTCACTACGTGTTCTGGGAAAGTGTATATTCTCGTGTATCTTCTGCTTCATTTGTTATGATCTTTCCCCTGTTATGATCTAAAGAAATTGAGACAACAGCATACTCCCCATTTTAGAACAAGGAGATTTTCGTTAATCTGTTCAGTGATTTTTTCTTTTGATTCTCTGATGACTGGAGTCATCATTGAGTGCAATCTTCCCAAATCCTATCTGAATATGATAGACTTATATTGCCAAAGTATATGGATCTCACTTATTCAACTTAAAAAATACGTTGTGAAGCTCACTACAAGCGGCTTGAAATTAAACTGACAAGGATGCTTCTCTGACAAAGCGAATATCTCAATCTATGGCTAGCGCGATATAAATTATTGTCAGACTCACCTACATCTCCTGTTGATTTATTTATTTATCTCCTGTTGATTGGTTGGCAACAGTGAGTAGGGTGCTCTGTCCAGTAGTGCGGGGTGTCCAGGAAACTGACAGCTGGAGCTGATGTAGTGCTTAGCTGGTCGGTCGGTCAGTTGCTGTAGCTTGATCTTCCAGGACGAGGGGATTAAAATAAGTTGTTAGCATCGCATGCTGGAAGCAAAAACAGAAGCAAGGCTTTGAGATTGTACGAAACGTGTTGGGAACGGTTATAAATTGATTCTGACCGCTTGTATACAGCAAGGGTCAAAGCGGCTAAACATTTCATGGCTTGAACAAAAAGCCGTCCAAGCCTACCAGCTACCAGCAAACAGTAATCAGTCGCTAGTCTCATGGTAATCTGTTTCTCTGCCCTGGCTCTCATGGACTACACATTTATCATTTGAGCGTGAATTATGACTCTATGGCAGTGGCCATAGATATCTGATTAGAACTTTCGGCTCATCAGTTTGGATGTAAAATACATACTACTTAAAAGGTATAATAATGTATCGCAGTCGATCAATTGGTTATTATTTGCTTATTTATCGGTGTATGGAATCAATTGGTTCTTTTTTGTTGTACCAAAAATTTCACCTACATTTTGAGACCTTGCTCGTTTATTGGGCGTAAAATACCACTCCACAACTGAAGTGCTATAATTTATTTATCACGACGATCACTAGGTACCACTAGGTAACAGATATAACAGAGGAGCAACAGTCGCTGTTTTTACTGGAAGCCCAATGATAATAAGATTTTATTAGCCTGCATTAATAAAGGATAACATCGCATTCATGATCTTCATAGTTCTTCTCTCACTTTGAAGTATTGTTCTTCGCATTAAAATACTTTAATTCAGGATAGTATGAGTAACTACGATAACTCGTTTATAATAGTTAAATTATTTATTTATTTATTCCTTTAACACCTTACAAAATATAAAATACATTTTAAAAATACACAGCAAAAATGAAATAATCACAATTATACAAATTAAAACATAAGGAACTACTTCCCCAAAAGAGCAAGCTCGAGCTTGGGGAAGGAGCAGCCGTGCTTGGGCTTAACTAAAAACTAAATCCTTCTAACATAAAAAAAATCAGTAACAAGATAAAATTTTTGTGCAAGTAATTTATGATATGTGAGAGTAAGATATAATATTGTGCAGATGAGAAAAAAATTTAGACTTGAATGGATATTTACAGAGTAGTACAAAATTTAAATGTGGTGAGTCATTAATAAGTTTATACATGAAGAGTGTAAAATGACATACATACATACAGTTGTGTAGAACTGATACATAGATAATAGAGAGAATATAACTAAAATCTTATCCTATCGAACTCCAGAATCGCTCGGCCCCATCCCAGCCATGAGAGTCAACAAGATACTTTTTTAAATGCAAACTAAAATTCTTTTGGGCGATTACACCTCTGACATTGCTAGGGAGGGTATTAAAAAATAATGGAGATAGGTAGAGGAAGCTACGCTGACCGGCTGTAGTCAAAAACCGAGGCACAGTAACCAGACCTGACTCTTCCCGTCTTGTTATTGAACAGTCCGTTCTATTTATGAATTGAAATAGTGAAAACTTCTTGTAATATAATAATGATGTGTTTCAAGTATATCTGTCGGATGGGTAAAACTGAAAATTCTGAAAAAACCGCTTTAGTTGAAAACATTCTATTCTTTTTTAGTATGACTTTTATTATTGAGTTCTGTATAGTTTGGACTGGTTTAAAAACATTTTTATATGAACTCCCCCAACCCACAATACCATATTGAAGCAAGGACTGTGCCAGCGCATAATACACTATTCTCATGACTTTAACAGGCAATACTGAACGCAACTTTACGAATAGGTAAATTAGTTTTCTGGATCGCGTAGCAAGTTGTGACAAATGTACGTCCCACTTTAAATGCTGATCCACCATCACACCAAGATATCGAATACTTTCAACTTTCTCTATTCTATTACAGCTAGTTGAACACCCTAGCCATTCAGAACACTCTGAAGAATGCAAAGCAAGTGACATATTTTCTGGCTGATTATGCATATTTAAAGAAAAAGTAATGTATTTTGTTTTAGTGAGATTAAGGGTTAATTTTCTCATATCCAGCCACTTTTTTACTTTTTTAAGTCCACTTGCAGCTGTGTCATATGCGCTAGCCCAGTCCTCCTCTTGAAAAATTAAAACCGCATCGTCCACAAAAGATAAAATTTTCCCATTGACTAAATTAAGGTTACAAAACTCATTAATATAGATCAGGAAGAGACAAGGTCCAATTACTGTTCCCTGTGGAATTCCCATTTTAACATATTTATAATCACTAAAAACGTTGTTGACTCTCACACACTGCCGCCTGTTCCTCAAATAACTGTCAAACCATCCCAGAGCCGTATCCCCAAGACCGAGGCAATGGAGGCAATCAATTAGACGATTATGGCACACTGTATCAAAGGCCTTTGCCAGATCCAGGAAAACGGCAATTTGTCTCTTTCCTGAGTCCAAGTTTAGAATTGTTTCTTTGACAAAAGTGGCAATTGCTTCTTGAGTTCCCATCCCCTCCCTAAAGCCAAATTGATTATCTGATTATATTGTTAATGCTCAGAAATGTATGGAGCTGCTTCTTAACACAATTTTCTATTATTTTTGCCAGATTTGAAAGTAAGCTTATAGGCCTATAATTAGTGATTTTTCTTTTATCTTGCGATTTAAAAATTGGTTGTATTACTGTCATTTTGAAGGCATCCGGAAAAATTCCTTGTTGAAAACTAGTATTAATAATGTGTTTAAGTGGTGAGGCTACACAATTTTTAACAGATTTTAAAACGGATACAGTAATGCCATCATGACCAGGCCCAGATGCACCCCTAAGGCTCTCAATCGCCTCCACAACCTCAGCCTCAGAAACCAACCGAAAAGAAAAATTATCCTGCGGTTGCCAGTCGGGATTGTGAACATTTAAAGGCCTCAAATCACCACCAGACTCTTGTTGAATCTGCTGTACCATATTCTCTCCAATAGAAATGAAAAAATCATTGAAAGCATTTGCACAAATATTAGGATTATCTCTAGCACTATAGACATCACCATTAATTTCAATTTCTTCGACACATTCCTTCCTATTATTATTATTTTTTTTTTTGTAGATTACGTCTTGGAGACTCCAGTTAAGGAGTATAAGACAAGTCAGATCAACAATATTATACACTAGATACCATAATTACTTCAATTAGTTGAGGTGAGGCTTAATTTTGATGTGAAAGGAACTCTTGTACACTATAAAAAGCTTTATCAACTAAATATTTCTTCAATTGTTTTTTAAATATTTCTATATTTTCAAGACTCTTCAAAAACTGCGGTAGCTTGTTGTAGAATTTCCTACCAATATAACTAGGTTTTTGTTTGAATAAGCTACTATTGTGACTCACCAAGTGATAATCTCCTCGGCTTCTTGTATTATAATCATGTACATCAAGATTTTGGTTAATATCATTCGTTTTTACATATAAAGTAGCTTCATACACATATAAGCAGGGTACAGTTAGGAGACCAAGTCTCTTGAACAAAGGCCTACATGAATCTAATCTATTTACTCTTTCTATACACCTAACCGCTTTCTTTTGGATCTTAAACACCCTATCAAGATTTTGTTTTGATGAATTACCCCATACTAAGATAGCATACCTAATATGTGACAGTAAGAGCCCATGGTAAGCTGTAAAAAGTAACTTTTTGTCATTCAATCTAGCGAGCTGTCGCAGGACAAATACCCCAGATGAAATTTTACTACATATTTTCTCAATGTATGGAGTCCAGGTCAATCGTCTATCCAACATAACTCCTAGAAATGCAATTTTTTCTTCCTGGTCTAATTGATTATCGTTTACAAACACGTTTATAGCCCTATCTTCATTTAAATTATGTTTGTTTTTGAATTGAAGGTATTGGCATTTTTTACTATTTATAGTTAATTTCAACTGATTTAAAAATTGGACAATGGACTGCACACCTATATGGGCACTTATTTCTAAATGATCTAGAATGGAATTGCTGAAAATGAGTGATGTATCATCTGCAAATAAGAGGGCTCTACCACTAATTAATTCTTTAGGTAAACGGTTGACATATAACAAAAAAAGCAATGGACCTAGTATTGACCCCTGAGGCACTCCAGCTTGCACCTCCAATTTATTAGATTTATTCTTTACTATACTATTACCAACTACTGTAGTTAGTTCTACACATTGTTTTCTCCCAATAATATAATTATGATTCAAACCATTTCAGTTCAACCCCATTTACACCTACATTTTGCAGTATTTCTAATAAAGTTCTATGATTAACACAATCAAATGCCTTTGACAGATCTAAGAAGATTGCAGTAGCTTTATCACCTGAATCTATTATATCTATTAGTTTTTCAACTAGAGAAACTATGGCTGTTTTTGTTGATCTCCCTTTCTGGAAGCCATGCTGTTCATCTATATAAATAAAATTAGAGTTTTGTCTGTACATTTATCAGAATTGTATATTTTTTGGTTCTTTTTACGTTTTATACATTAAATAAGCCGAAAATAGTCTTATCTCACTTTCTGTCTGTCTGTCTGTCTGTCTGTCTGTCTGTCTGTCTGTCTGTCTGTCTGTCACGGCCCCAAAGGCATTTTACGCGGCCTTCTCCTCAAAAACGAGAGCATCGATCGGGATTTTAGTTATTGAACAGTATTGAACAGTTTATTGACAATGTCTTTAGCTATAAAAAACAAAATTAACTTTTTTTTTAACAGAGTAATAAACGTTTAAAAACCAAGTGTTTTGCGATTTTGGATACATTTTACGCGGCCTTCTCCTGAAAAACGAGAGCATCGATCGGGATTTAAGTTATTTATCAGTATTGAAAACCTTTTTGACAATGTCTTTAGCTATAAAAAACTAAATTAACTTTTTTTTTAACAGAATAATAAATGTTTAAAAACCAAGTATTGTGCGATTTTGGATACATTTCTTCCAAGTTTTATTACCACATAAGAATAAGAACAAATCACGTGATTTATCATGATATATATCAATCAGCTGTTCTCAAATATAAATGGTGGGCCCTTCGCGGCGTTATTTACGCTGTCTGCAGACTTGTGGAGTCGGAGCATTGCAGTCTTTTAGGAAACATATGTCTGGTGAATCAAAGCTCATCTTATGTTTTATCAATTATTTCTTTTTTGAAAAAAAACAAAATTTTCTTATTTCAATTTATCAAAACAAAAATTAGCATTTTAGGAAGGTGCGGTTTGTGCTAGGCTCTTGAGAATTCGCCAGGTAGCACTATTATTACCACATAAAAACAAATCACGTAATTTATGATGATATATCAATCAGCTGTTCTCAAAAAATATTCTCTCCAATACCTCCAATTGCTTACGTTCTAAGTTGTTTACTAAGGGCCCGTTCACACGATACAGTTTTTGTGCGGTACAGTAAATTTGCTGTATCAGTTATTTTGCAGTACTTTCATTTGCATGTACGTTTCATATTGTATGTTCATACAATACTGTTTTGAATGAATCCAGTAAAAAAGCTGTTCTAGCCGATTTCTACATTCGGTTTTGTCTTCAAAAACTGTATCGCTAAAATCAGCTGTACCGCAAAATAACTATCCGTATCCGGTGGCACATGTATTGTATCGGTAATGGATATGTTCAAACGATACACTTATTACGCTGGAAGCAGTCTTCAGATCGTAAGCATTGATATTCTTCAGCATTGATCTTCTTATTAGTGAATTCCAGTGTCCAGAAGTGGAAGATATTAATTGTGGAAATTTAATTTCTCTAATATATGAGAGACCCGCCTTGTGGGACAAGACTTAAGATTAATATGAAAATAAAGAGAGAAAAATGTGTGGAATATTGAAACCAGAATTTGCGTACTTTGATCAAAATTTAAGAGAAACCTTCAGTAAGAAACTTATTTAAAAAAATCTTACACAAATAAAAAAAATCCTGGACTGGAATAAATAAAACTGAACTGAAAGCGCAATGGAAGAAGGAGGAGAGCACAGCAATAAGCAGCAAAGCTGGACCGTGTGAACTTCACAGTACAGTTGACGCCGTACAGTAAAAAAACCGTACCGCAAAAAAACTGTATCGTCTGAACGGGGTCTAAGCTGCTAACAACTTCATGATCGTTGCTATCAAAAAAGCCGAAACATATTTAGTCTTATTTCTAAACATAATCCGTACGAAGGACGGGCACAATAGCTAGTCACAGATAAAGTTAGCTTCTTGAAGGTGCAGAAGTAACCTATTTAGAACTACTCTTTCAAAAATTTTACTTATTACATTTAAAATACTAATGGGCCTATAGTTTTCTACCTTTTCTCTATCACCACTTTTGAAGATTGGCAAGATCTTCCCCTCTTTTAAGTTATCTGGAAAAACACCTTGTTCTAATGAATGATTGATCAGATGAATCAAAGGGTCTAACAATTGATCTTTACATTCTTTCAGAATTTTACTGGATACCCCATCCATTCTTACAGTTTTTTTATTATTTAAACCATCAATGATATTTGACAACTCGTCTTGGCATACTGGGTGGAATTTTAATTCGTTCTGAATCCCCTCAGTATTCCTCATGTTTGCATCACTAATACCTGTATTAAGAGATTTTTGAAGATCCTTAGCAACCAGTTGATAATATCTGTTAAAGAAATTACAAATGTCTACACTATCATCAATATATTTGTTATTTTCGTTAATTATTCTGGGGACACTAGTATAAGCATCTACATGAGCTACTTGCCTATTTTTGTTTATTACATCCCACACTGCTGTGTTAAAGTACACACTATTATTCAAAATTTCAGCTGTTTTCTTACATTTCGCTTTTTTCACTTCTCTTGTATAATTTTTCTTTAAAGCTTTGTAATTATCTTCACTTAACATATTTCTAGATAGTTTGAATTCATCATATGCATCTTTAATCCTATTTCTTTCTGCAAGGATATCATCAGTTATCCACTCTTCAATCTTGTCTAATTTGTTCTTTACAGGGACTTTTTTAACTGGACAACTCATAGTAATATGAAACCTTAAAATATTAATGAAACTATCATATTTGTCATTTAAACTATTGCTATTGTAAACCCTACTCCAGTTTTCTTGTAGCAGATTCTGCTTTAAACAATCTATATTCCCCTGTTCACATTGTTGAATTTCTTTCATTACTCTACTCTTTTTAATTGATTTATGACCTTGCAACCCCACCTCTAAGATTTGATAGTCATGATCAGATAGTTCCGAGCCGCCTAATCTTGTTTTAGAGTAATCTATATTAGTAAGGATGTTATCAATTATTGTTTGTGATGTTCTTGTGACTCTGGTATATTCATGAACTTTTATTTCCAAGTTATTCATGCATATAATATCCTTTAAATCTTCTGTCATTTTATTCTGTGTTGCAATGTCTGTATTGAAATCTCCCGCTACAATAACGTTTGTAAAACGAGTAGTAGTAATCTCTAAAAGCCTATTGAATAGTTCACAAAAATTGTTCCATTCCCCATTTGGTGACCTGTAAATACCTAACACCGCTACTTCGAAATTATTGTCGATTTTTACTCTCAAACCAGTAACTTCTAAATCCATTTCCACAGCAAATTTCTCTACATATTCTAAATTAAATGTTTGCATATTCTTAGCATTTTTAGTGAAGATAGCTACTCCCCCACTTCGATGTGATGTCCTGCAATACGACGTTTTCAATGAATAGTTTGGAATATTTAGTTGTGACAATTCATCTTCTTTTAAACCATGCTCTGTGAAAATAGCTATATCAGGAGCCTCATTTTTAAAAAATACTTCGATTCTATCTATTTTGTTACGAATGTATTGAATATTCTGATGGAACACAGTGAGTACCGGTACTTCCCTATCATCCCTTATTACTTTATCGTTGCTTTTGCATATTGAAGTAGATTTACTTAATCTCTTAGAATCTTGAGAGCCTATCAGATTGCTACAAGAGTTCCTTCCACTAATGCTATCCTGATTTTTTGATCGATTAACGTCTTTTAATACAATTGAAGATATGAATTTATCATCTGAAACTAGTTTCCCTTCCCGGTTTTGAGCCACTTTACTAAAAAAGGTTCGTTAGATGATTGTTTAGGAGAATTATTGACAGTAGATTGCAAACGACTTTCAATCAGCTCTGCCAGCCTATTACAAAATATTACTTTGCCAGATTGATTTAGATGTAGACCATGATTAGTGAAGTTTTGTTTTTTCAGCCTTTCATTTAGAAAACAAATCCCCAATGCTTAGAATTCTTATTTTTTAGGCTGTTGATTGTATTATGAATTGATTTATTTGTTGACTTAATGGCTTCATTTAGCTCTGGCCTATCAAACCTATTACAACCATCTACCTCCTTAATTACGTTCCAAGTCCGTTTAATATCATTACCTGCCTCCTCAATCTTTCTGCTATAATATGTTTGTTTAGCTTCTTTAATAAGAACTGTCAGTCTGTTTCGATAATTTCTAAAATAGTTTCTAAGGTTTAAATTAAAAGGTTTTTTTACATTTATTAAATAACATCTGTTTTTTTCTGATGGATACTACCAAACCTTGAGTAATCCATGGCTTAATTTTTTTAAACCTAGAATTAGCTTTAGCTGTACTTACAGTGGATTTTTCAATATAGCTTTACAAAGTTTTAACAAAATTGTCTGCTGAATCATTAACATTCCCATTAGACAAGACAGAATGCCATTCCTCAGATTGGATAAGAGTCAAAAGCCTATCATAATTATTGAGCCTGGTGACAACAAGCGGCACCTCACGTTGGGCAGCAGTGTGGGCCGGGTCTATGGCACAGCGAACCCAGAGAGATGTAACATAATGATCAGTTAGACAGGTCTCCAACACCATGGGTTCAATGTGATTATTATTGTGAACATTACCAAAAAAATGATCCAAACACGAGGGTGTTCCCTGAAATGGGTACCTTGTGCAACAGTTCACATAAGATATAAGCCCGTTTTCATTTAATAAATTCAAATATGATTCAGTGTGAGGGTTATAACTATTATTAAAAATATCGATATTTATATCTCCTACCAATATAACATTTTTCCCCAAACTTATTTCCAAAAGCAACTCAGCCAAAGAATTTACAAAATCATGACAATTTTCATTTGGAGATCTGTAGGCACAAACAATTACCCACTCCTCCTCAAAAGCTTTCAACTTTACAATAAGACAACTAGCCCCAGATAATGTACATTCCCGCACAGTAACATTGTCATAATTATTTTTCAAATAAACTACTACACCCCCATTTCTATTTGTCTGGTTCATGGAATAGTATTGATTGAAACCAGGTATGTCACACCCAGATGGCCTAATACTTTGGTGACCCGTCTCAGATAAAACTATCATGTCAATGAGAGGCAATACATTAGCAAATTCCAAATAAAATTCGTCAAAATTTTTCCCAATAAACCTAATATTACTATGAATTATATCGAAATTTTCACTAGGTTGGTGAGAAATAATATTGTAATAATCAATAGAGTTTTTTAAACATAATGTTTCAACTTCATTATATTCGTCTAAATTTTCAAAAATGTCCATAATAAGTAGCAATCAATAATCATCAGCGAACAAATCACTCAGTACTTTAAATCTTAGAGAGGTCGACATCACTTTTTATCTGGATTACCACTTTATTTTCGTCCTTCTTGATGAGAATGTTTCCATCGCGCACCCACACAAAGCGATATCCTTTTTCCCGAGCTATTTTTCTAGTTGTGTTCAACAGTTCAAGTGTAGAGGGGATCAAGTGTTCGTGAGCCATTACCCTACTACTAGGTAGATCAGTCGAAATTACTTTCGCAGAGATACCAGGTCCACTAGTGTCTTGCGAGGAAGCTCTTCTAAAATTTCCCAGCCACGACACCTTGTCCTGCCGACGCACGAATTTGATAACAATGGGTTTAATACTGTCCCTCCTACTAGGAAGCCGATGGGCTACACTAATGTCTTTTGCAGTTATCGCACTCCCAATCGCCTTTGAAACTGAATTGAATACCTCATTTATACATTCATTTTTTGTCTCCGTGATACCGGTAATAACAATGTTTTCCCTACGACTGTAGGCCTGTAGGGCTGCAACTTCACTTTTCAGTTTTCCATTTTCATCCTTCAAATTTTCAATGTCCTGTTTCATTTTCCTATTATCCTCCTTGATAGCTATGAGTTCATTTTTAAAACTGTCGAATTCATCGGAAATAAAATCAATCGAATGCTTAATGTCTTTGAGGCCACTTTTGAATGAAGGCGGCAATTCAGCTTGAATGAGCTGTTTGACAACAAGGCCGATCGCTTGAAGGTCAGCTGAAGAGAGAGCGCCGGGAGTAGGCACCCCGACCCCCGCCTCCACCACAGTGGCAGTTGACGAAGAAGCACTGTCACCCACACTGGCGCCGGGCAGCGTATCGCTTATCTTTTTTCCAGCTACCGGCACCGACTTGCATTCGTTGCACTTCCACTTACCCTTAAGCCTGGTTTACACGGGTCGAGTACTTCGGGCGAGCTACTCGGCCCAGTCACTGGGCCCAGTTGTTGTTTTGTTTGAACTCGCCTCAGTACTCGACCAGATGTCCACACGCATCACATTTCAGCGCGTGACTGTTGACAGACAGCTTTAGTTTTAACGTTGTGAGTTTATATAATGGCTCGCCAAGAGTTTAAGGCCCAAGTTAGAAAGTGTTTTAAAAGAGCCTATGAGGTTGTATTAGAAGAAATAGATGACGTTTTGGAAGAGGAAATTAACAAAGAACCTAGAGTATGGATTAAAGATTGGTTAAAAAGAAGAGACACTCTTGGGGCGTCCTCTCTTTTGCTACGCGAACTTGCCGTAGAAGATGTGAAAGAGTACATATCTGTGTTGAGGATGACTCCTGAAATGTTTGAGTCACTTTTAGATATGGTAACTCCTAGAATATCAAAACAAGATTCTGTTATGAGAGATGCTATCCCCTCCCAAATCAAGTTAGAAGTTACCCTCAACTTTTTGGCCACAGGCAATAGTTTTAGTTTTATTTTTTTTTTAGGATTAAGCCCACATAGGTCTGAGACCTGTGCGTGGGTAATGAGTTGGATGATGGTGATTAATGAGTTGGACCTACAGTTTTAGTGGGTTCCGAACCACAGTTTTCAGCTGTTCTTGGTTGTAAGTTGATCTTAGGTTTTTGATTTTTTGTTTGGCTTCAGCTAATCCAAACCCTTCTTTTTTATTTTATTTATTTAATTTATTTTTATATTGTGGAATTCGCATATTCCATAAGCATTCATTGTCTTGGTATAAACCTACAAACATCACTGTTTCCTCTTCAGTCCACTTCATTTCTAGTTTCCAGTTAAAACAGTGAACCACCAGACAAACTCTTCACCTAACCTCAAAACTGAAGCTGAACAGACGTTTCGCTGGGGCAAATTGTGGTGGAGGGGGTAGCTACTGGGCCGAGTAACTCGCTTCCCAACTAAACCACTCGACTCGCCCTGCAACTGACCGGTTTTTCCGACTCGCCCGCTACTCGACTCGCCGATCTGTCTACATCAAGCGAGTAGGAGGGCGAGTGTCAACTCGCATACTGACTCGCCCACTCTACTCGACCCGTGTAAACCAGGCTTTACTGTCAGTGGAAATTTTTCGAAAGTTTTTTTCGTTTATAAGCTGACACAAAAAATGGAATTTATTTTTACATACACTGCACAGAAGTAGGTCCTGTTCGTGAACATCACAATCACATTTCACGCAATGCATACTGATTAAAACTAAATAAAACGAATGATTAATACGGAGCAGACAACAATAGATGTTTCCTCTTCAACTGCCTGAGGCGTACTGGAAATAAAATCAAACCATTAGTAATGAGTGACTGAGTAAATGTAATAGATTCCTATACTGAAATATGAATAATGATGCTGTTTATAATTTTTTCTTTCAATAAATGAGAGGCATTATTGTCTAATCATGTGAAAAGTTAGTTTTACCATAGCAATAATGCTGACAAATATCATCGCATATCATTGATCTATGAAACCGTTAAAATTTTTAAGTGATTATCTTATAATCATTTCTAAAGATTATGCTATCAGTGAATAAGCTCAAATATAGCTTGTGAGTATAGTATAAGCTCAAGAATAAGTTCAGTGCACTTTCAGTGATCTAATCAGTAAAAACAAATACTTCTTTTAGGACTTGAACAGACTGCTATTTGACATAACATATTTTGTGTTATTATTCACCTTATAGCTCACGCTTAAGTCTAAGGCCCATTTGAGCTTCATTTGAGGAAAAATCCATTAACGTGGGGATGTCACTTCAATCATTCAACATTGATTTAGAAGCTAGAGCACATGATTCAATTAATTAATCTAGCTAGGAGTAACATATCCCCATACAGACTTATTAATGCACTATTTTCCTCACCACATCATGGCCTACTTTGTAGAGAGAATATCTTCTTCATGAACTACCTTCATAACAGCGTTGAGCTCTCAAATAACAGTCCATTCTATCCAATAGAGTGATAGGCATCCTTTTCCTCTCGGCGTAGAGGGAAATTGCATTTTCTGGCGTGTTTTAGGGCCTCAGGTTGTGTCTGTCCCAACGCAAACCGCTCTCCATCACATTCCGCTCAGCCATTTTGCTACATAGTGCACTTTCCCATTTCTTCCTTTACAGTGCTCTCCACTCACACCGTTTCATGTCTTGGTCAAATGTTATCTCACATTAGAATTGTTTGTACTGAAGAGCAACACTCAATGTCAGTTTCCCCCCCCCTCTCTATTCCTTTCTCTTTCCCTCCAATCCCTTTGTATTCTTATCCTTTATCTCATTAGTAATTTCATATTCCAGGAAGGCAGGCAACTCAATGTACGGGACCGTATGTAGTTCCGTGTATTAATGGAGCTTCGTACACTGAAACAATGGAATTTCCTCTGAGAGAGACATTATTTTATTTCTTCATAGAAACCAAATAGGTTTGGGAGTTTCTTTCAAACTTCGATCAGACTGCTGTTATTTGAAAAGCGTCAACTTTATACTGGACAAAAAATATCTCTCAACAGAATGTTTGAGAGTACATCACGAGTTGTACATTGATAAGTAATCACACACCAATATTACTCAAGCAGAGAAGAATATAGTCAATAAATGCCGGAACTGTATTCACAAATCACATTCATTGACATTGATGATTTAATTCAAGTCTCATTGAAAACATTATGAGTAACGTTCCAGTAACGTTAAAAACTAGAGAAGTAGAAGTCAAGAGTTATGAAGTTGGAGTTGAAGGATCATCATAAATAGCAAAAGTCTATAACGATTTCAAATCCCAAGCGAACACATTCAATCATGAACTGTGAGAAAATTGACTGAATAATTTTGAGAATCAATGTCAATAATGTTACAAAATCAACTATTTTGAAAATACAGTATGTGATCAACCAGGAAGTACTTTTGAATCCAGAATTCAAAACTCATTTTTTTTTTTTTTGGAGGATGAAGCCCACATAGGTCTGAGACCTGTGCGTGGGTAATGAGTTGGATGATGGTGATTGATGAGTTGGACCTACAGTTTTAGGTGGGTTCCGAACCACCGGGAAGTGATTTTACAGCAGAGAACAGTGTCTTTTTAGATTGGCCAGCAAAAAAGGCACTGTTTTCTTCTGTAAAATCACTTCCCGGTGGTTCGGAACCCACCTAAAACTGTAGGTCCAACTCATCAATCACCATCATCCAACTCATTACCCACGCACAGGCTCAGACCTATGTGGGCTTCATCCTCCAAAAAAAAAAAATCAAAGCATGAGAAACTATAATTTTCAACATTTAAAGTAACATTGTATACTCAAATTAATACGAAGCTTTAGTTAAATACTCTCATGAAAGCACTGTATCCTAGTCATAAACTCAATTATCATATTGCATTTTGTGATTTTTATTCAATAAGAACAATTGTTATTAGCTGTTCCTTGTTCGACAAAACATGATACCACGTTTTTGACATTATAAACATTCTATTGTAAGGAAGTGCAGAAAAAGGACTAGCTTATTTTATTTCGCAATGTCCTACATAGATTTCCACTGAATAACTAGACTACTTATAGAATCATTATTATATGGATACATAATGAATACTATACGTATGGAATACGAAAAAAATCATCTGTAATTGTGAGATATCAATAATAATATGATCATACTCTTTCCTGTTGCAATAAATTTTTTATTAATTATTATGAAACACCTTTTTTGTGATGGTGCCAATATAAATCCGAGACTTGAGCATGAGTTGACATGCCGGATAAATTTATTCTGAAAAGCTGCACATTTTCTGTATCCATCTCAAGTTCCAACTGTCTTCTTTAGAGAACCAGTAGTTACACTGTCGGTTATTGAAAATTAGAGTTTGTCTTGTTTTTGAGGCGAGGTAGAGACGAATATTGCCGGTTGGCTCTTAAAAGATCCAGTGGCTGCAAGAAATGAATCCTTTCGACTTCTGAATTAATAGGCAGAGATTTTTCTGAAGCGCAATATTTCACATCAAAATATTCTTCTACGACTAACACTGGAACAATCCATTATAAGTTTCCAGCAGCAATTCATCTCTTCTTCCCTCTGGCGGAGCGTTTTGAAATGACACAATTCAATATCGAGTTAATGTTCCAACCAGAGTTTCTCTCTTGTGATATTACTTACTCCGGGATTGATATCTTGTTCTAGAGTCCTGTATGAATTTGCATTGAATTTGCATATCGATCTAGCATGGATCCTCACAACGAATTGATCATCAAAATCGATGAATTTTATAGTCTCAGATTTCATGTCATCACTATACTTGAATCCTCATCATTTTGTTCGTTATTATTTGTGGAAACATTAACTTCTTTTCCCAATGAGAACTGAGATCTGAAGTCTGAATACAGTACGTAATTTCTTTCAGTTGAAAGGAAAATTAATTAACATCAATCTTTTTCGTTTTTATCGAAGGATAAAAACACATAAGTGATATTTGTCCTTGAGTAAAGAAGTGAATGATGCAAAAATACCAGGCCTACCTAGAGTATCGAGCTTGAGACTGTCGGACTAGCTGTCACATGGCCTGCCTTTATAAACAACGCTATCGTTGATAAATTAATGACAATATAGAGTCTCTGATACATGCCATGCCAAGTTTGTTGAAATCAGAATTATTATTATTAGTTTTTTTTTATAAATTATATAAAACAAGTCTAATCATTAACTTTCTATACACTTCTTAAATTTAAATTTTTGAATTAACTTCAGTTGCTTCATTGTTGACTGAAGCAGTTCTAGAATTTTCTAGGGGACATAGAATTTTCTAATCTCCACTCACTAATTTAAAGGGCTTTGTCCTCTTCAGTCTTCTGGTATTTTTTTGATTATCAAGCACCTACATCTTATCTCGCTAGATAAATATAAAATGTGTAGATCCCTGTGCAGGTCACTGTTGTACCAAGGTGCATTTACCTTGTTCCTTAATACTTCATTTTTGAATTTCTGTATAACATCGATAACACTTTGACAGGCACATCCCCAGTGCTGGATCCTGTACATCTAAATTGGCTTTAAAATCTGCTTGTACAAGATGATATTATTTTTTCAAGATGAGATTTGATTGGTGATCCAACAATTAATACATTTTTCTGTATTTGATGTCAATTTGTCTCTTTTGATTTTGATGTGTTCTTTCCATTTCAATTTCATATTCAACGTCATCCCCAGATATATTGCAGTTTACTCACAAGGAATTTTAAAACCATTTATATTGATGTTGATTCGTTCTGTCATCGTTCTCTAAGATATGATGCACCCAAATGACATCTTATTTTGACTTGAAATATGGACACATAAATATAATATCTATCAATCTCTCCGTTTTCTGAGGCTCAGAACTTTTTTAAAGTTGACTTCATAGAATTCTCTCCAACATTGTAAAAATGTAATAATGCATAATGTATTATTACTGGAAAATGGCGGGAAAAAATGGCATGATATTGTCTAAATTAATTATTCATTTCTACTGGAATTCTGCTTTCAGTTTTGTTTTCAACGTTTAAGAAATGATAATACATTTAAAAAGTCAAATGGAAATTTATATCGGTTAGAGGAATTTCAAATTGAAATTCAAGATGAATGGAGAGAAACATGCAATGAAAAATCATAGCAGAGAAAATCTCTAGCACTTCTCATTTCTCAAGCATAACATTTTACTTCAAAATTATGAAATCTTTTGGGCTGTGAACGTCAATAAGCTGGAAGGAATCATGAACTGATCACTGAGTAAAAATGCTTTTTTCTAACAAACTTGGATGAAGCAGAAGTCTGTCAGCCGTAGTACTTGTCAAAGGAAAGATGACAGAATTCACACTGTTCTTGTTTAGCCGTCAATAACCTCCCACTTCCTCTATTCTGTCGTTCTTTGCCAAGTTGAACCAATAGCTCAGACAGACGAGATAGTAGAGCATCTCTCGGGGGAGCTTGTCTGTCGCTTCCCAACGAAGATGAGTTCCCCGCAGAGTGACCTCAACTTTGACCTTAGCCTAACGGAGCCTTGCCAGCGTTGCAAAGCTATTTCCTTCGCAATAGCTTCCCCTACCGTCACCATTTCTCTCTTTCAAATATTTTTGCTACAAATTATTTTTCTTGACAGCACTACTTTTTGACTGTTTTCAAATAACCAGACAATTTCAAAATTTCTTGTTTCAAGGGAGTTGTTAAAATTGAAGATACTAGAAAACATACAACGATATGAAATTCTAAATGAATAGGATCAACTTTTAAGTTTGATAAAAAAAAAAAAATTGGATTTGATGCACTCTCAGCCCCATCCTACCCTATCGTTACCACCCGTTCATTCCTTCCCCTCTACAACCAAGCTCACTTCTGCATTGGTGGTCGTGCTGTGAGCATCTAAAAACTATCGCTGTGGATGCAAACCTATTCTGTGTTCCACCCCTCTCGGCACTATCCCACTCCATCGTTCATTCCTTTCACTTGGATGTCATGCTGTGAACATCTTAAAAGCGTCGCTGTGGACGCGTGCCCGTTCCGTGTTACTGTGTGACATCCAATTATTAGAACAGTAAAGTCAGTATAAGTTACATGCAAGTACACATCTTTACTGAAAACCTACATACAGTCCACTTCCTAAAAACTATCCTCTTAATTCAAAGGTTTGGCCGCATTATAACGTTATATCTTAACCATACCCTGGATCCTTGTGGTTCAAGGACAGGAAAAAATAACCAAAAGATGAATACAAAACGTTAAAGGTTATGCAGGAAAACGTAAAGTAATATTTGTTGCTCAAAAATTCTTATCAATAAATAAACTGGAATATAATATGAACCAATGCTTTTCTAACATCATCTTTCAGTCATTCATGAAATTATTGTGAATTACATGACAATTCTACAAATTCAACTCTCACATAGTTTCAACAATTGTATAGTTTTGCAATCTCATCAACCATCAAGAGATGATGAGGGATTTTTATGTTGGTAGAGAATGAACCGATGGTAGCAGTACATGACAAAACCTTAAGCCCTTTTGCCCTTAACTCTGAGTAATCCAATTCTCTTTTTCATTAAATTGAAGAGAAAAATATGTAATGACATAGAAAATATATTTGCCAATTTTTGTAATCCATGGTATATTGGTGAGCCTAAGACTACCAGATTTGAAGAGACTGCCTGACACCTAAAGCCAAATCATATTCTGCTAAACACAGGTTTGTTTGTGGTGCTGCACCTGAGGACTCAGTCAACGTATTTGAACACAAGAGCTTCATGCCAACTCTAATGTGAATGAATTATAGTTATTTTTATAAAATACTTGAGGCGTCCAATTTTCATTGAAGAACATGATAGCTGATAGAATCTAGATTCGTGAAAAATGGCTACTGTATGCTAACATAGTAATTCACATTAGAAGCTGTGTACCAATTCCAACTTTTTCCCCAATTGGAATTCTTCCCATCTTTCAACAAGATTTATCACGAATCATTACAGTAGCCTGAGAGGGACCCAGAGGTGAAGAAAACCTAATTTGCCAGATACGATAAAATAATATTACGACTGGATGACTCATTCGGAATATCCACTATTCCAATAACACTATTAGAAGTTTCCAGCGTGAGGTGTGAGAGAGGTCATACAAAACTCAACTTTGCCTTGATCAAGACAGTTCACCGATTTACTCCCCATTAATCAGCCTCCCTTATTAAAGTTAATGATCGAACCATGTCAAGCTCAATTCTAGATGTTATCTGCGGCTGATGGCTAATGCATTGGTAATCAATGCGTTTCATGACCTGTTTGTGCACGTTGTTTGCAATGTTAATATGTACCGATCGAAGGACAGACCTGAGTCAGATGACGTGTGTGTGCGTGTGTGTGTGCGTCTCAAACAACATCGAGACAACACCGGCGGACTAATAACAACATCGCGTGGCCGTGCGGCAAGACTCGAAATAGTAATTAAGCTACCAGAGGCAGCAGCCTAAGCAATTTAATTGGCAAGCAACGTATGCAGAAAGGACCGCGAACGGATCCCACCCTTACCGTTCTCCGCGCGGATGTGGAGAGCTTATTCGGGCACGCGCTTGCGTGCCTTGCGTGCCAAGCAAACCTTGTAGACGTGTCATCTCTTGTCGCTCGTCATATGGTCGCATCAGAAGAGGCGGCAAAGCCGCATCTCGACCACGCCACCAGTATTTACCATAATAATCCCCGATGATTTAACTCAAATAGGAAGCTTGCAAATTGAATCCGGAGGAAGGAAATTGGCTGCAATTTAACGAACTGCCTTGAATCCCTTAACGCCTGGCTCCCCTCTCCCTAACAACAAGCCCCACCACACTCCCCACCGAACAAACGTTGTCATTGGCCGTTAATAGATTGTCGGTGGCAATTTACATATTGAATGACGCGGCAAGGGAGATCTGAAACTTTAGTGATGGGAAAACGAACCTGATGAAAGGTGAAGGATACACTTTGGAAGATGTTTGTGTGGGAAGGAGTGGCTGCATGAACATATGTTCTTGTCAATGTGGTGAATTGTTGATATTCTGTTCCAAATTGAATGAAGATAAATTAACAAATCTGTGTCGTTTGATCAATCAACAAGATCTTTATCATAGCTCTTCTACATCTTCTACAGAGAGATACTGCTTGCACAACTTGAAAGGAGATAGTAGAAAATATATGAAAATAATTATTATTTCAAAGGAATAGAATAGCCTTCAATCAAGTAGACCAAATATAATAGTAGACTCAATTGAAACTAAGGACTAGAATAAAATTGGTATACTCGATAGGAAGCATTCAAGAAATTATTTTAAATAATTTATTAGTCTATAATATGTATAGTAATGTATAGGATTTATATATAGGATTATATATTTACACACACTTTTGGGATTTATAAATATATATATATTACAGTGCTTTATTTGTAAAAATAAAGGTACCGGTACGATGGGGGGTAGGTACTGACTTGGGGGTCTGGTCAACTCCTCAAAACTCATTTTTAGAGTGATTTTAAGGCTTGAAGTTGTGTATTTTCAGGGTGGCCACTCAATCACAATTTTGAAATTCACGGTTTATTTTCTGGGTTTCTCTTGATTTTCCTAGAATTATGAAAAAATAACAATTTAGGCCTACTAAAGAAGTAGGTTTGAAGATAACATCTTCTTAAAATTACAGTAAAGTTACGTTTATAAAGTAAAATGATAAAATAAATATCATAACGGCAATTGTAAAAGGCAGTTGCAGAAGAACAAACAACTAGCTACTCGAGACAAACATTTGATAAAAACCTTTTGGTAAACAAGGTAAAATAGAAACTCAAAAACATGTTACAAAATTGTTTATTGAATTGTTTATACAATAACTCAAGTTCAGATCATTTTCTACTCACTGAATTGTTTTACTCTAAATTAAAAGAAAAGAAAAACCTTCACATTTTATTTAACTTGAAACTAAAAATATCAAAAACGGTTTACCAAAAACAATTAACATCACTTACTTATTATTTCATTTTAAACTTATAACCTGATACCAAATAGTACCTCAGTAGGCCAAAACTACGTACAAGTACAACCTCAGCAAACGTTAATCTTGCCGCTCTCATAACTGCGTAGTATTTTTCACTCTCTCACTCTTTCCCAGAGGTACCGGTATGGCGTACCGGTGCGTACCGTTACAAATTAAGCCCTATATATACATATATATATATATATATATATATATATATATATATATATATATATATATATATATATATATATATATATTACTAGATCTATCTCAGTCTATTAATATTGCTAATATGGACATAATATTGAAAATAACTGCACCCGCTAGTGCTTTCTCAGTAGAGTATTGAACATTATATATCAAAATGTCAGTATTGAGACTTTCAACTATCAATATGATCTATAAATTGATTCAGAAGCAATGTTTTTTTTTGGGTCATTTTTACAGAAATACTGTAATCACATTTTTATGCAATGTTCATCTCTTTTGAATCCATGAATTGATCGTGAACTATAAGCGATTCTTATTCAATTAAAAATAAATAGAAACGTTTTAAAAATATTTTCAACTATGCAAAGTAAGGAGGTCTTTCGTTCAAAGGCTGAATTCTTAGCAGCGAGCTATAGATATGCTTATACCAGGATCATCCCGAGATTCACATGATTTTGGAATAGAGTCAAGTGAGGCAGCAAATCGAGTTACACCACCATACACAAGAGAAGACCATCAATCCCTTGAAAAGATGTACTTCCAATTTGAAGTAAGATGACTCAACTTGGTAAGCTTTATCTTGTCAAAATATTACTTCAAGTAGAATCCGTATTTCCAAATGATATTTTTTTACTTATAATACGTGGAAAATAGTATTCTGCAACAGGAACTGGAATTTGATTTGAGATAACAAACTTTTATCCTGATATCCTGATCAATTATATTGCCAAAACATAATGTAGCGAATATGAAATTGGAGAGAATAGAAAGAATGAAGAAACAGTGGTTCTAGGTTGTTATCTGCTATGTAAATGTTTACTTCTAAGCAAATAATTACTCTGCTTTTGACACTTTTATAGTGTTTACTTGGTAATTTGTAGAATGTTCTAGTTGTTTGATTAGAAATTAATGGAGTCTTATCGAATATTGTGGGAAGTTCGAGTTTCCTTGATTGTTTATTTTAAAAATCGGTAGAAGTTGGTAGAGAAATCTAGAGATATCTCAATTATGAAAAATTATATAAATAGAGGTGAACTGTTGTAAATTAGTTCAGTCTTGTTAAACAAGTGTGACAGTTAAGTAGTTCAGTTGTTGTTCTACGTTGATAAGTAGCAGTAGTGACAGCTCCCGTTAATACAGACAGAGAAATCCCGTTGGCGCTATTACAAACCATGCAATGAACTTTCGTTGTCTGTAGAGATAATTCTTTTGATAGTTCTATAGTGATAATTATTTTACCTATTACTGTATTACGGACTTGTGCTACGTAAGTTAATTGTTCTTCTTCGACGTTTCTTTCTGAATATTATTGGACAGTTTCTTGTGCAGTTATTATTTAATATTAGATCGGCCTTTTGACATTTAGTGATTGATTTTTGTTAAGTTTATTGGAAACTCATTATCAGTTGAACAATATCGTTTTATCTGTTTCCGATTGCTTATTTTCGTGTAAGGAATTACTGAACAGTGTGATTTGTGTAAATAAAGTGCGAGTGATAATTCCAAGTGTTGCCAGCGTTATTTTAGACATAGAACCCATAACAATAGCTTCTGATTAAATGCGTATCCACAAATAACAATTTTTCACTCATAATATGTGGGCAATAGCGGTATAAATACAGGTAACATTGTGCACAAGTCCAGGAAAACGTGTGCTTAAGCAGATGATTTAGTGCTCATAGATAGGAATGAGAAAGAGCTTAAACAAATGTTTTTAGAGATGCAAAGAAAAGACTAAAAGATGGGACCAGAGTTGAATGGAGAGAAAACAAAATATGAATTATAATTAATCAGAATTTGAATCAACTAGCGTTAAATGACCTCACAATTGAAAGATAGACACTCAAAAATGTAAAAAACTTGATCTACCTAGAATCTAGGTGTGGATGGAAACAGCTCCAGCAAGTAGTGCACTCTTAGGATTTTTGATACAGTCCAATTGCTGGATTATAAAAAAATGTTATCAATTCACATTTTATCAGTTTCACTTCCAAAGTTAATCCTCTTCTGTAATTTATTAGCAACTTTTTCTCGATCATCACCTTACCAGAAACATTCTGACATGGGTAAGGTGCTCCAGTGAGAAAGGTGCATTAAATTTCCTCTGTGAGATCTGTAAGTCCGCACTAGTGTTCGTTCTCACTTGTGTATGCATTTGAAGATACAAATAATGTATTTGGTGAAGAACCAAGTATTTTCTATTTTGAAATATTCATCATATCACGATGTAATGCATTCAAGATTAATAAAATAATAAAGAAGACAACTGTTGCTAAGAAAAACTAGAGACTCGCTCTCTACTCATCGTGGGGCTGGTGCTAAGACACATAACACTATCTGTGACAATAGCTCTTATGTAATTATTTGAAAATGATCAATCTTTTAGGATAATAATCATAGTATTCCTGTTTCAGGTGAACTAACTGAATCTCTTTGTTAGGTAAGTATCAAGAAATATAGATGGAGTAAGATATTCTTCTTACTTAATCTCAGAGTGAGACACAAAACTATTCAAAGCACGGGATATCAATACAGCATGATATTTTGGCTTTTCTCAAGACTCCTACTTCAGCCTGAACTCGTTGCTGGCATCGAAACCCTTTAAACTCAACATCATTACTCCGTTTTCCAAAATAATGGATAATATTCTGAAGCTGATCAAGCACCGATTGTATTAAGGTGGTACTGACTGAGAGTGCATATGTTTACAGAGCACAATATATGTCACTGATTCAGAATATCTACTCCTAGACTTGAGAAGAGCACTGGAAAATCTCAGCACATAATATGAGTAAATCATGCCAACGTATTGTTGGCAGTTGTATGAACTTTTAGTGAAGTATGTTGGCTATCTTTTTTTGGTCACTCTCTCTCTCTGCTCTCTGCTGCTCTGGTCAATCCCAATCACCCCTTATGCCTGGTGGGATAACTTTAATAGTACATTACGTTACTAGACTGGAAAATAACGTTTTGCCGGTCGAGCATATGATAGTTTATGCACGAGGCGCAGCCGAGTGCAGAAACGTGAATATGCGAGAACCGGCAAAAGTTCACAGCCATGTAATGTACGATATTTTCTGTTACACTTGATAGAAAGGCATGATACAATCAGCTGGATAATATTCGAGACAGGTATTGAGTCATAGGTGATGAGTAATGTTGACTATATCTATACATATAATGTATATATATGTGAGTCAAATGGTTTTTGTTACACTTGATAGTAGAGATGGGTCGTACTAGGTTTTTCTGATACTAAGTATTCCTAGTACTAGTACGTTCTAACACCTATTCCAAAATACTAGTTAGTATTTTATATTAGCCTGTTCGCCAGAGTAAGAGATTACACGCCATACTGGTACTACTACTGTTTCTCACGTTAAATAGAGCACGAATCTTTATTACTCGTGTTAAATACAGTACGAATCTAATTTACTGTATTGAGTTGCTCTCAAATGTGCTGCAGCTGTAGCGAGATAAGCATGATTATATAAGCAGGGTTATATTGAATAGAGAGAGAGAGAGAGTGCGTGTGAGAGAAGAGTGAGTGAGTAGTTGAATAGTTCCATGATGAGAGATGAGCTATTAGCTACTGTGCAACTGCAAATTACAAAGCTCCACTCCCACTCCGAAAATTGGAGTGGGGACTCACTGATCGTACTGAAGTCACGTAGTTTACTAGTTTCTATAAATACTCACAGATATATGAAACCTAGTATTTTGTTCTTCGAATACTAGGTGCTAGTCCGTACGTTCAAATACTCAGTAAAAATACTTGTTCCAGTAAATACGCCTCATCTCTACTTGATAGAAAGTCTCTACTTTCCATAGATTTGTCACGTATGGAAAGTGCCTATTTTCCGAACTAGATCGGAAAAGTCAGCTGACAAATAGAGCCTTATAGCCGTACAAGATAGGAATAGTTATTTGTGCATCTAGGGACTAAAGTGCAACTTTTTCTCCCTGAGGGAAACTGTTGTCGCCCGATGGCGTAGCCGAGGGCGACAATTTCCCTGAGGGAGAAAAAGTACTTTAGTCCCGTGATGCACACAACATTTTTCCTCCACCTACACCAATACCTATAACAATGTATAATTTTACTTTACCTTCACGCTTTCACACTATTTTTTTAAAAACAAAATTTAGCTTACCTATGATAATAATTTGTTGATAGTTGCTAGTTGATAGTTGATGGTTGATAGTTAATTGTTGATAGTGTAAAAATTTAGCCTACTTCTGATGCCGATGACGTTAGAGGTGAGTACTTTTTCATATCCTCCAACGGTTGAACATAACCTCACAATCGAAATACAGCTACTTATTTCCTAGATCTAAATATTCCAAAGATCAAAATACAGCTCTCTTGAATTTTCCTCTACCGACCACGACAGTGTTGCCACATTCCTTTCTCTTCAATCGCGGCGTTGTCGGACTTCTTCCCAGGTTATTCTTATGGAATCACTTTTATTCCCTAGGGAGTAAAAGTGATTACTTTTAGTCCCGCTAGAATCACTTTTAGTCCCTAGGGAGAAAAAGTAGTACTTTAGTATTCGATTCCAGGGAGTAAAATGCGACTTTTGATAGTAGGTGGAGGAAAAAGACATTTTTGTTACACTTGATAGAAAGTAGCTACTTTCCATAGATCTGTCACTTATGGAAAGTGCCTCTTTTCCGTACTAGATCGGAAAAATCAGCTGACAAATAGGGCCTTATAGCCGTACAAGATAGGAAAAAACATGGCGTGCGGCAAAAATTTTTCTGTTGACTCACATATATATATTTATATAGTCAACTACAGTCCATACATTACATTGTCTCGAATATTATCCAGCTGATTGCACTAGGCTATCATTATTTTGATTTATGAAAATTCGCCCATCAAATCATGAATCTAAATAAAGCAGCTGATTCAATTGTCTTGCATACTTTTGAATATCTTGCATATTATTCAGCTGATTGGAGCATGCCTTTCTATCAAGTGTAACAAAAAATATCGTACATTACACGGCTGTAAACGTTTGCCGGTTCTCGCATATTCAGGTTTCTGCCCTCGGCTTTCGCCTCGTGCATGAACTATCATATGCTCGACCGGCAAAACGTTACTTTACAGTCTAGTAACGTAATATATTATTTTGCGGATTGCCAAAAATCTGTTGAAAAGTGAATATCAATCTTTCTTAGTTGTTGATTGCAAGGTATAGATATAACAATCAATGACATTTTCCAGTTTCTGTTGAAAGACTGCCTCAGGAACACATCCTCAGCAATGAAAAATGCCACGTGGCTCACATTTTGTTTGTTGCGCTATGTTTTCGATCAACCTACACCGTCCTGCCAGGGGAGTTCTAATTAGTTGGAGGTAGCATGGAACGATCTCTAGCAATCGATCGAATTCAATGCAAAATGAAATGAACGTGGCCGATGTGATTCAATCAATTGTTGCCGTGTGTTCTGATTTCAATCTACTCGTGATCTCAATTTCCGACCCCGTCGAATCCCCAGTTGCCAGTGCAAAATTGGCTCTTCTTTTCCATCATGCCACTGTTTGGCCCCGGAAATATCTATTGCTTGTTTGCTTACAAACTGATCGTGGAAGCTCTGCCCGCTTTTATTATTTCCCTCGTAGCAGAACACTCGAACAAAATGTTTTATTATTGGTTTACGAGCAATCATCAATGTATCTATTTTGATAGATTGTATCACGTGATCATATTTTGTTTCCAATTTCATTCATGTGTAACAAGTCTCTTACTGGTTTACATATTATTAAAGATTATAATAATGATCACCTGGATACCATAGAATCAATAATATAACTCGCAATTGAAAGTTATAGATTAGGAAAATGAAAGGAATTCCATAATGCTTATAATGTGAATTATCAGAACACATTTCAAGAGAGCCAGAGATGCTCTACAAAGTTATTATCACTTACCTAGTGATTTGGAGCTCACCATAAACTGTAGGTGCACCATCTACATTATTTCCATCATCAAAAATCATTACCTATACACAAGTCTCGGGCTCATGTGTTTCACCAGCACAAAAATGGAATATTTCCTATTTCAACAGAATAAATTAGTTTCATGAATAATGATATCAAGTTTTCAGTTCCTGTCCTTTAATTCGCAACTGTTTTCATTCATAGCTGTTTTTATCATTTACTTTAGTTTTTGGGATAAACATCATCGATTTCTATGATAAACCATGTCCACTTCAGAAGAGTGTGTTTCATAACCTAATATTAGCTACTTCTGGATTTGGATGAATCCCTGATGTAAACTTATATAAGCTACTCCAAGAATAAACTAGATTCCTATCTCATTATAACAGCATAGTGATTTTTTTTTATTTTTATGATGAAGCCCACATAGGTCTGAGACCTGTGCGTGGGTAATGAGTTGGATGATGGTGATTTATGAGTTGGACCTACAGTTTTTAAGTGGGTTCCGAATCACCGGAAAGTGATTTTCAGCAGAGAACAGTGTCTTTTTTGCTGGCCAATCTAATCGGTCACCGTTACAAACAGGACCTACGAGAAAGCAGCTTATCTATCTGATTGAACAGATACCTGCTACGGCTCGCGGCTATCACTTCCCTTTTTAAAGTATATTATCTTTAAGATATGCTTTACAAAGTTATTATCACTTACCTGGTGGATCATAGCCCACATTAAACTGTAGGTGCACCATTCACATTATTATCATCAAATTATGACTGAAAAATCATTATGCTGTTACAATGGTACTGAAATTCAGTTTAGTCTTGGAGTAGCTTACATGTGTATTTTTTTTTTTACATCAGGGATTCATCCAATTCTATGGGAGGTGATAGCCGAGTGCCGTAGCAGGTATCTGTTCAATCAGAGATAAGCTACGAAACTCTTGGGCCATCTTTGTAACGGTGACCGATTGGATTGGTCAGCAAAAAAGACTCTGTTCTCTGCTGTAAAATCACTTCCCGGTGGTTCGGAACCCACGTAAAACTGTAGGTTCAACCCAACAATCACCATAATCCAATTCATTACCCACGCACAGGTCTCAGACCTATGAAGCCCTCATCCTCCGAAAAAAATTCATTACCCACGCACAGGTCTCAGACCCAAGTGGGCTTCACCCTCCAAAAAAATATTTTTTATCTATTCTATTATGTAACACATTCGGATTTTCATAGAAATTGATGATGTAAATCGCAAACACCAAAGTGAACGATAAAAACAGGTAAGAATTTTTTTTTTGTAGATTACGTCTTGGAGACTCCAGTTAAGGAGTATAAGACAAGTCAGATCAACAATATTATACACTAGATACCATAATTACTTCAATTAGTTGAGGTGAGGCTTAATTTTGATGTGAAAGGAACTCTTGTACACTATAAAAAGCTTTATCAACTAAATATTTCTTCAATTGTTTTTTTAATATTTCTATATTTTCAAGACTCTTCAAAAACTGCGGTAGCTTGTTGTAGAATTTCCTACCAATATAACTAGGTTTTTGTTTGAATAAGCTACTATTGTGACTCACCAAGTGATAATCTCCTCGGCGTCTTGTATTATAATCATGTACATCAAGATTTTGGTTAATATAATTCGTTTTTACAGAATGAAAAAAGTAGCGAATTAATGGACAGGAACTAACTAAAATCTTTGAGATTGGCTGTTGAAACAAATCTGACTACCCTATCAGATTTGCGGCTTACATTTTAAACTATGCGTTCAAACTCATAGCTAGTAATGTGCTAGTAGTGAGCAACCAGCTTTTAATGATTAAGGGGCAGTCTGACCCCAAACACGACAATATACCATTTCTGATTATACTTAATTGATCACAGCTGAACTTTCAATCATCTCAATGATTATCTATCATGGCTACGTGCTCTAACGTAATTTCAACATTGTTATTTTGATCTTGTAAGCTTTAATTTATTTCTCATGTATTTTACTTGGTCGCTCAGTAGATCACAGTTTCACTGGGAAATCCAACTTAGAATTGAATGACGCCTTTCCAGATTCAATAAAGCATCGAGACTTTAACAGCGTGCATTTTTCTCTCATGAGATTTCTCTGTCTTGACAGGCGTTGGGTAAGAGGACATTTCTGCTCCTTTCACTGTGAAGTCATTCAACCGTTTAATGCTTGTTTAATTTACGTAAAATAGCTGGGATGCTGCCAGTAGTCCATATACATCCATATAACATTTTAAATGTTATATTAAAACGAGAGGACAGTGCGGGCATAAAAGTTTTCTTCGAGTACTTACTCGAAAGTACTTCTTAAAATTAATGATTTGGAGTTGATAGATTACAATGTCGTTGCTTCAGGAATAGAAATTCGAGAAATTGAGTGAGAATTCATGTTCTCCAAATAGTTCTCCCAATAGTGTGATGATTAACTCTTAGTCCATCTTCTATTAGCTATCAAGCAAATCCTTTTCCATTGAAATGATAGAAGAACCAGCACTTTTCAGACTATCAAGACGGTCGCGGACATTTAAAAAATGTCACCGTAATGCAAGGAGAATTACAAATTAGAAACTCATTTTTTGAAAGGGGGAAAATAAAGTCGGTATTGGAAATTGTTATAAGATTTTTTTTAAATTCTTTAAAGTTTTGAAGATTTGATACTGCAGTGGAGTAACGCTACCCTGGAATAATAGGTGCTGAACCTTGTTCAGATTAGTGGGAATTCGAAATAAGTGGACTTCTACCGGATTTTGGAAATAATATTAACGTACCGAATTGACTTGTTATGACGTGGATTGAGTACAAGGATATCCGCTATTCAGATCTATGCGATACATTCTTGAACGATTCGTGTACTCATTCAGTGAAATTTTGAAGAAAAGGGCAATATCCTGTAATGACTCCTAGCGAAGATTCTCAAAATATTGTGTTATAAGCATTGACTAGCAATATAAGTTCTTGTATTTTAAGTCTCGTTTACTTTGTATATAAGTTTTTAGTGAAAACAAATACTTTCTGTCATAAATATTTTTCTTGAACATTGTTTGAATAGGCGGATTCTCGTTATAGCGACGTTCAGCATACTCTAAAGTATGTTTAAAGATGTCAAACTATGTGAGCTTGAACCCGGGGCATCTTATCCAATCTTTTTTTCATGATTATGGTCCCTTTCTTCACTGTTCAATGTAGGCCGACAATCTATTGATACATACCCATGAAGATAAAAATACAGTTATACTTGAGCATCAAGAGCATGAAAAAGTTCTAATAAATTTCCATCAGCTTTTTGCATACGGGACGTACCCTAAAATGTAAAGCAATATAAGCATACAAAAACCTCTTCACCACGCAAAAGAGACATAATTATTATGAAGTTTTTTTTAGTCCGTAAAATTATGGTGAGTAGTGAAGGAGTGAACCGTCTATTCCTTTACCGTTTATTCTGCTTGCTTCAATCTCACAATTTTGCGCAACAAGTTATCGAACGATATCCTGCTCCCAACAGTGAGCAGATAAATAAGTTACAAAAATATTAGAGAAATGCTTTGTATTGACGACGTAACGTAGTTAATGTGATGTAAATTATTCTAGAAACAGTAGCTGTATTGGAAGAATTTCATATAAGGGGAAGAACAGCCATTTTATAAGTAGGATGAGAAGCTTATGTTAAGGGACCCAGTTTGATAGCAGTGCATGAACTCATTTAAATTGAAGCTTAAGAAAACAACGGATATTCAGTTACATTAGTCTGTTCTAACCAGATATGTAAATAGGTCATGACTGTTGCAAGAGGAATATATTCATCTGAATAATGTACAAGACTTGTATTAGTAGGCAACGATATGTGCGGGGTTGCGATGCTGTTGTTCCAAGTATTGAGCATTGCTTCAATGGCGAAGAAGCGTCACAATGAAGGGTGAACTTTTAAGGGTGGGAGCTTGTACGGATATATTGAATGTGTGACGAGCAGGATGTTTCGGAGCAAAGAGTGATGATCCCGTCTGCGTGAGCAAGGATGCCATTGTTCATAGGTGAGTGGGAGTTGTATTTTAGATTTTTAGATAGTTGAAAAAGAGTTGTTGGTAACGTGTTCAGTGCTCATTCAACGAGAGTTCCAATCTGGGTCTCATCTACATAAAAGTTTGTCATTTATATGCAAATACATCAATTTTCCTTGTTCTCGCAATTGATTAGTACGCAAACTATTGAACGGCTGTGGGCTAAAACTTGTAGCTGTATTTCAAGAACACGAATTGGATGTATTTCATCGTGGTTATGATACAGCCGTGCTTCCCATTGAGAACAATGATCACTCATTTCTTTTGCATTTTCTGTTCAACTCATTTTGCAATAGATATAAAAAAAAATTATATATTTATAAATTCATATTATGAGTGATGGAAAGCTGTGATAAAGTATGAATAGTGAACATAAAAGAGTGGTCCCAGCTGGGAAGTTTTGAGGCGGTATTGGAATCACAAGTACAAAATATTTGTTGAGGTGAAATTATGACTCCTTCTTTGAGACCATCATCATTGAGTGAACAGTGAAGAGTCTTCTGAAAATATGGGATATATTAAACTATTATCTTTATACATGAATAATCATTCACCGATTTTAATACAAACCTGGAAATGTATTGATGAATTTTAATCAATAGAAAATACTTCTTCTTCAACGCTTTAACTCATTCTGTATTAAAAATAGCTCACTTCATAACAAAATAATGCAGGATTGGATCTGAGAAACCTTTTGACCAGGAAGAAAGCTCAGTACATTAGAAATCGACTTCAACTTATGAAAGAGACAAAAAACTCTAACCGAACCAAAAAGCTTATTTCGTATGCAAAGCGTGCTTCTCAGTTAGTCTTTTGCCGAGCGCAACGTGAAGTAGTATCCTCTACAAAATCTAGAGTGGAATGAATAGTAGAGTTTGAAGTGAAATTCAAAAAGTTAGTACAAGACAGAGATATAGAATACACAACCGCTTCATCGGTGATGAGCGCGAGGACCTTAAAAGAGACAGCTGCAAGCTGAAAGCATAGTGTTGAAAAATATAATTCAAAATGATAAATTTTCCGATTTCAATAAATAAATATTACGAAAATTTGATGTGAAGCTTTCTTCAATTTTTGTGACTCATTAAATAAGAGACAGCAAAGATGCTTATTTCGTATGCTAAGCGTGCTTCTCCCATATTGCCAAAAAGGGAAAAGGCAATATCATTGATGGAGGAAAAATACTCACAGAAGGAACAATATCCTCTTGAATGTTTCTATATACAAAGTGGCCACGTTTCAATGATAAATTTCTTTTCCTTTCACATGAATTCAATTTCCTGTCCCCGATATTGTAATTCCGCATGAAATTATCCCACTCTGTTCCTTTCAAGCCAGTTTCCACTCCCATTTACCATTTGTTCATTCACCAGTCCGCTTAAATCTGCATCATAAATTGCAAAAGTGAATCGATTATAGAGTAGAACACTCACGATCTTTGTATTTTATAAAAATTTCCGGTCTTATCACTAGCCAAGAAAAAAGGCTTCATCCAATTGGATTTTAATCCATTCAAAGTCCTTCTTTTCAATAAAGTCCATTTTCCCAATACGGTAAAGGATTTTCCCAAAATCCAATAGAAATCTATTCTTAAAACATTCAAATTTATTGAAATATTAATTTATTTCCCAGAATAAGGCTACAGCAAGTTCCACTCTCTGCAACAAACTACGTTGATATGAATTCAATGTTATATAAAATGATAATTGATGTATCCACAAGTGGAAGTTACGTTGAAAAAGATTAATACTTCAGTTTTGTCTTTATTCCCTTCCGCAGACTACTGGACGCAGCGGGGTGTACTGTTTTGTATGCATATTATAACCATTTTTCTGTCCCCTTCAAATCCTTCTAATTATTGTTAAGCATAGAAATACTCGAAAAATTTAAAATGTAAAAGAGAACTGCCATATAGACTGCTTTATTGTCGTAGTGTACGGATTAGCACGTTATCATGGTCGATGCTTGACACCGTGAATTCTCAGTTTTTGTTTTGACAATGAACATTATCGATTTTTTATTTCACTATGACTGGGAGCAGAAAATACCCATTCAAGCAAAAATAATATAAGTGATCTGGTCACCTGTTCCTTCAGGTGAGTAGTGAGTTCAGGTGAGTTCCTAGTCGCTTCGTGAAATTTCGCCTATTCAGGTTAGGGAAACCTTGCACTTTTCTAAGTTCCACAGCACAGCCCGACTCTAGTCATATTGATGCGAACATATCCAAGCCAGATTTTTGACGGAGAAGCTCCACAAAAGTCACAATTTCCAGAGTTTCTCTAGAATACTTTTATGATATGAGTTTGATGTTTTGTTTCCAGTTGTATGAAGATGTTAGAAATTTTAATTTCCTATCTTGAAGATCAGCTTCAAGTCATACCATCCTATTCCATTCCTATTCCATCTTCAATACAGAGGAGAGTTTAGGAATTCAGATGAAATTTTCAAGTAGCAAAAAATGAGAAGTTTTTTTATAAGGAAATATTTATATTGAAAGAGCTTATTAAACCACGAAATTGGCAGAATTGGATGAACTTATATTATTCAGTTCAAGGACTGGACACCTTCATAGGGTTCACAGAATCCAAAATATAAGTTTATGCTTTTGCTTGAGGTTGAGTATTCGGAAATAGTGATGTATTCAATAACATAAAAGGAGAGATTGATCATGATCAACATTGGGAAGTGATAGCCGCGAGCCGTAGCGTAACCCATGGGACAGAAGGCCTTACGACTGATCAATGACGTATTCTCATTTGTTGCTAATGCTGAAAATCATATGGTAGACTTGATTAGCCAAGCAATACCTTTTTCCCAATTTCCATAAATTATTGAACAGGAGTTCACAAAAAATCGATTAATCTAAATTTATATCATGATGACTACATTTGTTCTTTTAAATACAAAATTTGAAACAATATCATTCAGTAAGAATTTCACAAAGTAACTAAAAATAATCATTGATCAAACTCAGGTATACTTAACAGTTGCAAAAATTACAGCTCAAGCTATTTTCAGACAATTAATTCTGTAGTATTGATAGATAATAAGGCACTGACAAGTCCTTAATAGAGTTACTGAGAACAAACATTAGGGAACGTTGGGGATAAGACAGGAAAACCCAACTACTTACCAGATAAATGGTTTAATTTATTCATCAATCCTAAGCTAAATCATTATTACCATAACGCTGATGATTCCACACTAATATTAATGATTTTAGTCATATGAAGAATATTATAGATGAATTTAACCAATTGAGCACCCTTCACTTAATAATTAGAACAGTCATTCATCCCTTCTAACTATTTTTCCATCCAAATCTACTTAATAAAACGAACCTCTGTATTAATTCCAATTGCATCACTAAGAATTTCGAGCAACTACCATAAAAACGTCAATAAAATCTTATATATGAGCCAAGAAAATAAAAAACTCGATTATTGAATGGATTTGAATGTAGATGCTTACATTAATTTGAAGAGAGACAGTTGACAATTTAACAAATCAAATTTGAAGAAATACTTTAGTTAAGAGATTCCCTTCGCCTTTCTTCACTCACCTTTTCACACATGATTACAAGTACAAGTGAACATTAGATTTCTTAATCTGTGACATTAGTGTTCAGAACAGTTTTATATTATCCGCATTATAATATTGAAAGACAATAATTGAGTTGTTTCATAGAAAGTCTAAAATCATATTATTTGTCATATATTCATTACTCCTATATAGGTTGGTCAGTTAGTCCATGCTCTATCACATGGCATGCTAACAAATAAAATCATGTTATGAAAAATGTAGGTGAAGAACATTGAGATTCGATTTCAATTCAATTTTCAATGTTGATTAATTTTATTATGCTGGACACTGTACAATTTAATGTATTATAATACATTCCTGCTGTATAAGGAAGACTAGAATAGCAATAATGCCTAATATCATGAACTTACCTGCTTCACATTAATAAAGACATTATGCAAAGCATTATAAATAATGCATTTAAAACACACATGTTAGTCGGATCCACATCATTTATTAATCTATTCATTCATCTAATCATTACATTCAAATAGTAATTATATAGAAACGTTACTTGTTGAATTTTGTGGTGAATTTTTTTTTTTTGTAACATCTACACACCCCAGGAAACAATAATCCGTTGGAATTTTTTGGGGGTCGCGATTATTTCACAAAAAAATTGAAATTTTCGAAAAAAACATTTTTCATAAAAATTTATATTTTTATTTGAAAAATTCATAATTTGCAAACGTGTGAGGTGTTCCAAATCTTAAAACAATGTAAACCAAGTGAATAAAACATTTGCAAAACACTACCTTCCCCAAACGCAGTGCGCGCAAAGCGCGCATAACCAAACCTAACCTAACCTAGCTAGATGTGACTGAACCACCTCATACCTTTATTATTTTGGTAATTATATAAAAACGTTAGTTGTTGAATTTTTTTAATATAACAATTCCTAACCTAACCTAACCTAGGCTAGATGTGACTGAACTACTTCACAAAAGACCTAACCGCGCGCCTAACCTTTGCTATCATGAAGTCACTGTTACATGCATATATAAAAGAGCAACACTCACCAACCTTGTGGTCCATCACTCTCAATGTGATTTGGTGTTCTCAAAAAAAGACTCCACTCTGGCTGACCCGGCAAACCCGCAAATTCTTGCCGCCTTCTTGCCAAGCACCACCTTCTTCTGGCATCTAAACATGAGAGTGCCCCGATTCACGTAGAGATCATCTCCACAGTTCGGACAGTCAATTTTTTCTTTTATCACTTTGTGATGTATTAAAAAATTTAAAATGTCTTAATCATTCATTTTTATCGACTCCAGAAAAGTCACTTCACACACGCCATAAATTACCACACAACAATACCTTGAGCAAACACACAAAATTCATTCACCACGACACCCAGTACAAGAATGACTAGGTTTTTTCTTCTTCAAGTAACCGCATGCAACTAACTTAATTACCGGAAATCATTAAAAGCGAAATGATTTTTTTTTTTTGTTTATTACGCTTTTACACAGAAACTACAAAACCAATTATTTAAAAAAAATTGACTTATATTTTAAGAATACCGTATTGCAAAAGATAAGTACAGTATAGGACAGATTTTATTTAAAATAATAATTTTTTTTAAACATTGTTAGGAAAATCGATTCTATTCAAAAGGGAAACACAGCTGATACAAATCAATTAAAATTTTCCAATTCATTAGAACTGAGAGAAGGCATGCCTCATAGCCGTGCCTCAAACAAGAATTCTTTATTAGTGAGTCAGCTGATTATTATCAAACTTGAAGAAAGTCAGGATTTTTGACACTGCAGATTTTCACAAATGGAAATATTTTCTTGCGCCTAAGAAAAATAGTACCACTGGAAAACTTAAATTTTAATGTGAAATAATCGCGACCCCCAAAAAATTCCAATGGATTATTGTTTCCTGGGATGTTTAGATGTCACAAAAAAAAATTCACCACAAAATTCAACAAGTAACGTTTCTATATAAATACCGCAATAATGCCTAATATCATGAACTTACCTGCTTCACATTAATAAAGACAATGACAAATGCAAAGCATTATAAATAATGCTTTTAAAACACACACGTTAGTCAGATCCACATCATTTATTAATCTATTCATTCATCTAATCATTACATTCAAATAGGATTTCAGTACCTACAAAACTTATTCTCACCAACTCTCAACTGAAAAGTTCACAAAAATCTTTGAAGATTACGTTGCCTACACACATATCTCTCACTAATGGTTTTCACTGAGAAGTTCATAGGAGTCTTATCGATTTAAAGATAATCAACAAAATAAATCAATTGATAATATGCACTTAACAAAGAGTTCCAGGTAAGAGGATATTGAAATTTACTAGAAACTTCAGAACCGAAACAATACTATGTTCACCATACGTTTTCCTAATCTTACAATGGAATACTTCTACAGCTGATTGAAAAATTGAATATCTTGATTCCAAACTAAAATGTAAACAAACCAAATGAGGTGACGTCATATCAATTGGGAAATATAGTCCCGAGGCCTTTTGTCCCGTGGGTTACGGCCGTAGCAGGTATCTGTTCAATCAGATAGAGATAAGCTGTGTTCTCGTAGGACCCATTTGTAACGGTGACCGATCAGATTGGCCAGCAAAAAAGACATTGTCCTCTTCTGTAAAATCACTTCCCGGTGGTTCGGAACCCACCTAAAACTGTAAGTCAAACTCATCAATCTCCTCCATCCACTCATTACCAATGCACAGGTCTAAGACCTATGTGGGCTTCATCCTCAAAAAAAAGATCTCTTGAAAATTATGAGTAAAGATGTATTTCACTATTAACTGAGCTCTCGTCGTTTTCCAGTTCCTTAGTTCTTTGATCTAAGCTTATTTCCGACACAGTGACCGTGACTGGTTTATACTGTAGATGCTCTGGAGCATGTTCTTCAAAGAAAAATCTAATTATGCAAGAAATATCATGGCTGTATTTTGTTTGAAGAAGACTTGGTTCGAGAAAAGCCTCGCGTAGTACAAAACGGAAGAGAACCCCAGATAAATATTTAATTTATTCGGATTTAAAAGATGCTGAATAATTCATAACAACTGTGTTCATGGCTCTCAGAATGTTGAATTACATTCAGGTTTGAAAACTCAACGCTCCTCAACATTGGCTTGACAAACGCTCTACGGCGTATAAGCTTAGCAATTAGGAAGCTCAGTCAAAGGCCGGGATTAGTATCTTTGTGGACTTTTTCCATTTCATTTCACTGGCTTGAACTACTTGAATCTGGCACATTAAAAATAAGCGATAATTAGCTCTTCTTTGAAAAGAAGCTGCGTGTTTTTCATCTTGAATCCTGATTAAGACGAAATTATTTGTGAAGTTCGACTATTATCTTTTTTTTATTTTCAAATGATATTCATCCCCTTCAACCCCTACTACGAATCACCTTTTCTGATGCTTTTCTCTCTCATCATACCAGCTTTCCATCTTTCATCTATGAAATATTTTCTGAATTCTGAATGGAGAGTTATATCTAAAAATAATCTATGAAATCTCTTCTCCTCTACTTTATCTAAACGATTTCACTGTATAACATTACTGCAGTACTGCTGACCCATTCTACTGTATTCGCAGGTTCATATTTACTGCATTAATTCAACTTCTACTGCTTTTGAAAGTTATCATTCAGTTTGAAGTTATGTTCATATGGATTACTATATTGTTAGGTCTTTTCCATCAATGAAAGCTATACGTAAATACTGATAATATTAGATTCATTCTATTAATCAATAATCATTGTAGCTTATCTAGGTCTAGGACTATTCAAGGATTGCTGAGCCAATCACACACCAGCAGTAGGCTGCACTTTCATAAGAAGAAGTACAATACCTCATCAACACGATCAACATAAAAACGAACTGTCTGAACGCTTGTTTTGGCTACAAGTGGCTTTATAAAATCACTGTTGTTTTGGCCAGAGATATTGATGATATTGCTTTACATAGACTAGAAGGAATTAGAAAACCAGAGTAAGCCAAAGTCAACAATACTTTTTTCAATATCATCAGTGCTCGATTTCTGGAAATTGAGTTGCTGGAACTGGAAATCTTCCGGAAACTGCGATACTACCTATGCCTGAGCTTGAACTTGAGCTCCCCTGAAATTGAACTCTCGTTTGTTTTAAGTAGTTTTCATTGTTGTTCATTATTTCAAGCTTTGGACTCTATTTAATTTCAGTTTCTGATCCCTTAAACTGTGAGCTGGGCACACTATTGGCGTATGAATAACAAAGTGAAAAGTCCATATCAATATTAAAGCGGTCTTCAAAGTAGACATTTGTCTCCCAACACGTTTTGAAATATCCGATCCCGTATTAAGTTTACTCTCATGATAACGCGACGGAGTTACGTATGATCCGATGAAATGATGTGACGTGTCTGGACGGGCCCTTAATAAGGAGAAATATCTAGTCAAAATGTGCTTGGTGAAATATTATGAGATGATTCGCAGTTATGTATTACTCTATTAATAAATGTATTACTATTATCACTTATTATGTATTATCAGCGAATTCCATTTGAAGTTTATGATGTGTACTACTTCTTTTTTAAATAGAAGTTTAGGATGAGATAAAGGCGGTTGATTGAAAGTGGTTGCTACTGAACGGGTTCAAGAACCTTGTTGTCATCTGTACCATCATCTGTCCCTTCCCACTCTTATCCTTCTCGCGTTCCCGAAATTCCTTCTCAACCCCCAACTCTCTCAGGCTCACATCTTTTCCATTTTCAGACCAACTTTCTCTTAAACGACGTTCTCTTTCTTACTTTTTCTCTACCTCTTCCTCTACCTTCTCGCGTGCGCTTATATTAGTTCCCCGATCTGAATGCCGACCGCTCCACTTAACCTCTTCCCCTCATCATTCCCTCTCACACTCTAGTCACATAATTAATCAGTTTTGGCCTCAATATTTGCTGAAAGGTATTTCGCTGCAAGGAAGAAATGAACCTAGCTGAAAATTTTGACTCTATCTGGTCAAATTATACGGACACTAACGTTTTATCACTTTCAAAGCGACAAAAACATTCTACATCCCTGATTAAATAAATTGTGGAAGTCTCTAGTATATTTTTGTAATAGACTACCAGATAAAAACTATTTTCAATTGGATGACGATGTCGTGTAAATGTGTGGATACAAAAAGTGATACCTATGACCTAAAATATGGAGGTTTGTATTTGTTATAATATTTTATATGTGTTTCTTCGTGTAAATTATTGGTTCCACATAAAAGCACCATCACAGAGCCTGATTCTGGAGCTCAATTTTTTCAGAGGAACAAGTTTGAACTGATAAGACATTTTTTTCTTCCAATGTAGTATTTGGGAAAATAGATGAGTGGATAAGTTATTAGTTGTTATAAGTCAGATGATAAGGTTGCACAAAAACTTTTAGTACGTGTTACTTATGTTTGATAGGTTTTAAGTATTGTCTTGGAACCTCATAAAAGTAGTTTGAAATTTCCTATGCTATCTCTCATGAAAATGTTTTGATTAATCTTCCATGAAATGACAGCTACTTGAATATTCAAGATTCCAAAGAGTTCTTTATTAGTCAAGAAATCAGAGAGTTTTTGATTGTTCAAGAACACACATAGGGTTCTTGATCAGAGAATGCCATTGAAAAGTCATACTCTCCAACGCTGAAGTAGAGAATATCCTCAATTGATGGAGTCGTGAAGTATTTCTTTCCGGTATTAATCCGAATCTCACCCGCTAGAATCAATAGCAGAAATCTACTTAACATTAAATTTGGATGGCAGTCCCACCATCCAGCTTGAAGAATGAAGAAGATATATTATGATTTTTTAGGAAAAATTTGGCAAACCGAACAAGTTTATCAAATACCTTTTCGTAACTAAATAAAAATGAAAAAAAGACTAAATATAGGAGAGTATCAAGCAACAGGAAGTAGAGTAATCGAATTTTTGGATGGAATGAAAAATACATTATAGAATAAAATTTATTCTTCAATGTATGTACTTATCAATTCAGGCTTAATTCTCTACACACGTTGCAATAATAAAAAAGTGAGATCCCAAGTGGGTTTAAGTTGAGTGGTGGACTCAGTACTCCGGAAAAGAGATTAGAGACACAAAGCACTAGAATGAGATGAATCTACAGAGTTAGGAAGGGCGTTGAGTATCTTGGAATGATGAATAATATATCAGGCGGGGCTGTTCAGAAGAGAGTGTGAGAGGGAATGAGAATGTTTCAGAGCGGGAGGGAAGGAGAGAGAGTAATAAAAAGTAAGAGAGAAAGGAGAGCACTGAATAATTTGTAGGCGGCACTGAACTCGGTGTAAGAGGATCTTGACCATTGTGAAGTAAGGGACGGCTGTTTTCCTGGGGTCTTGGCTCACCTCAAGCCATTCATTGCTTCGGCTCCACTGCCTTGGATCACAAAGAAAATAGAGAGTTTTTAGATGCATGTTAAGATGTAACAGGATCGGGGGAAAATGACGCTTCTTCTATCACGCTACTAAATATTTGTCTTATTGTGGCTTGAGGTGAGTTTTCTCAGATTCAAAAATGGCTACATCAAGTATTTTTCAAACGTCTCTGCACCATCTATGCTATCGATGGTGATTTGATGACAACTTAATGATGGCTAAATTTAGACGCCGGAAATAATTTAGAAGTGTGATAAATAGCATACAGTAAACACACACAGAAGCCGTGTTTGATGGTGAGAGTAGACTGTTTCAGCATAAAACCTCTTAGTTTGTTTCAGTAGGCTTATAATAATGATGATTATACATGTATTAGATGGATAGCTAGGATACCTCACATACCTCATTGCATTTTGGTAAACTTTATTCATTCGTTTTCAGAAATCACAGTTACCCAATTCACCTTTACTGTCCCTTAAAACAAATAAACACTAACACTGTCAGTATTGTCAGCCTATAAGTTTTATATAAATATATAGGCTAGATATAGCCTAAATATATTGTCATTATTCTTTTTTTGTTGAGATGTGAAAAAAATCTGAAAAGAAAAATCCACATATAGTTGTTCCAAAAATTAGGACCCTTTTGTGACTACTCGCATGCGTCAGCCTAGTTCTTCCTTATCCACAAAAAAGTGGTGAAAAAGATGCCCTGAACCTCCCCAAAATTTGCATTGTCGTGTTACTGCGATTTGCAGAGGTCCAGGACGTTATTCGCCAATCCCTATCGATAGACTGGCAACACTGTCCCTTTGACCGCTTACAATTGCACAAGTGTATATGTTGAGTAAGATGACCCAAATTCAGACTATAAACACAAGTAACTAGTAGATCTGTTCAGGTTTATTAGAAACAAAATCACAACAATAGATAATTTTCATACAGAGACTGACGATTCAATTATTATTATTATTATTTCTTATTAGAACTGGTGAAGCATAATTTCAAGCCAATTATTAAGAAGATTTTCGAGAGCGGCGAAGAAAATGCATAGCGGGGGGCCCGCTGTCAGCGTTCGAGCGAAGCCGTGCCGGGTGGACGGGAGAGCAGCACTCGCACGCAGGTGACGGAAATTTTGTATTATAATATTTGTGGTCTCAAATCGAAGATTAATGAATCAGGTTTTTTGAACTTTTTGAGTAGATTTGATGTGATTTTTCTGGCTGAGACTTTTATTGAAGATAAAGATGTTAGTTATTATGAAAATGTTTTCCATAACTTTGAAGTAAGGTGGCAAGGCGCAGTCAGGCAATCTCATTTTGGTAGGGCCAGTGGAGGAATGCTGATGGGAATAAATAGATTGTCAATGCACCGTAAAAAACTTACTCTTAAAAGTGTAAATAGCAGTTTAGTTGTAAATATTAATTTTCATTCTAAGGGAGAAGTTAACCTGTTGCCTCTTTACTTGAACTGTAATGACTGGAATAATGAATTTGTGAATTTGATCAATTTTATGTATTCCAATGTAGTGTCTAATTTTATATTGATAGGCGATATGAATGTACGTATTGGAGCAGAGCAGGTGATTAATGATGAAAGTTTACTTATGGATGATAACATGGGGTTTGCATGCAGGAGAGTTTCGAAAGATAAAGAGCTGAACAATAGGGGGCGAAGGTTTTTAGAACTTTGTGATGATTATAATTTGATTATACTGAATGGAAGAACGCCAAGTGATAAGTTAGGTGAATTAACATTTATTGGAGGCATGGGAGTTGCAGTGAATGATTTAGTTGCGGTGGCAGGAAATGTGTTGAATTTCGTGAATGATTTTAAAGTCATAAAAGAATCCTATTCAGACCATATGCCATTAGGTTTGCAGCTCAGAAATGTAGCATTAGGTAATGAGAATAGCGACTGTAAGATTTTGCCGAAGAAGCTTATATGGGGGAAAAATGACGAACGGATTTATAAAGATAGGTTAACGGCAAGATTGCGAGAATCAATAACTGGCAATGATGATGATAATAATCAGATAGCGATAAGAGAGGTTTGTAACTGTATAGAAAAGGCAGCTAGCTCATCATTCGTTCAAGGTCAGGGTCGTGCTAACTTTAAACAACGTTGGTTTGATAACGACTGTAAAAGAGCACGTGATAAGATGTTTGGTCTTTTGAATTTATTTAGGAAGTGTAACACCGCAACAGTGAAGGATATGTATACTGAAGAGAAAAAGATATACAGGAAATTATGTCAAACAAAACGAGAAACGTATCGTGCGAATATTTATGAAGAGTTGAACAATGCGAATGAAACAAAGAGATTTTGGAATGCGATAAGACTCTTTAAAAAACCCGCCAGGCAAATAACAAATAGCATAGGCACAGATGATTGGGTGAAACATTTTAAAAAGCTATTGAATCCACCACTGAGTGCCGATCCAGTCCTGTACGCAGAGCCGTTGGTTTTCAATGATATTCTAGACCGAGACTTTGAAATGGAAGAGTTGAAAGCCCTGTTACGAAAAGCGAAAAATAATAAGGCAGCAGGTCAAGATGGAATACCCTATGAGTTTTATAAGAACGGCACAGATGAATTGTTGAGGAGAATAACGAAAATTTTCAATAATATCTACAGAACGGCAAACGTCCCTGATTCTTTTCAAAGATCAATAGTTTTCCCTCTACATAAAAAAGGAGATGTGAATCAGGCAACGAATTTTAGAGGAATAGCCTTCATAGATGCAATAGCAAAACTTTTTGCAGGAAATTTATTGGTCAGGCTAGAGAAGTGGGTTCACACGAATAAAATATTAAACGAATATCAGGCTGGCTTCAGGAAGGGGTATTCCACAGTGGACAACATATTCAATTTATTATCGATAGTCAACTTGAAAATTAGTAGAAAACGAGGTAAACTCTTCTGTTTCTATGTCGACTTCTCGGCCGCGTTCGATACGGTAGACAGACGAGCGCTTTTCTACAAACTCTCTTGCATGGGAATATCGTCAAAATTTATAACGATTCTCAGAAATATGTATTGCGGAAATAATGGAACTACTGCACGAGTATGGAGTGAGAATGGGCTGACGGAAGAGTTCAGTGCACGAGTAGGCTTGAAACAGGGCTGTCAATTGAGCCCGCTCTTGTTCTCTCTTTTTCTGAATGATTTGGAGGGTGAATTAGGAGGAGGAGCAAGAGTGGGTAATCTTTGAATAAAACTACTCATGTACGCTGATGATATCGTGTTACTGGCTGAATCGGACAGAGAACTGCAGGATATGATATTCAGTCTAGAAGTGTACTGCAAACGGTGGAATCTGAGAGTGAACTTGAATAAGTCGAAGGTAATGGTTTTTAAAAAGGGTGGAAGGCAAGGAAGACAGGAAAATTGGGTTTTTGAGGGAAATGTGATAGAGAAGGTCACTGAATACAAGTACTTGGGAGTATTGATAACATCATCGCTGAGTATGTCTACACACCTTGAGGAAAAATTGAGGAGTGCTAAAGCGGGTCTAAATGCTGGCTGGGAACAGTTAATTAGCAATAGGAAGGTTCCGTTGTCGGCTAAGTGGATTTTATACAGGGCTGTATCACGGGCGGTCATGGTGTATGCTTCTCAGGTGTGGGGATACAGAAGATACGATCAGGTAGAAAAATTGTGGCGTTTTTTCATCAAACGATTGTTTAACTTACCCTACAATACGCCCAGTTATATTCTATTCCTAGAAACGGGAGAGCCACCACTTTTTGAATACACACTCCGATTGCATTTCAATTATATAAACAAGGTGATGAATATGCAAGATTGGCGCCTACCAAAACTGCTAGCAGCGGAAATTGTAAAAAGAAGAATATTCTGGTACAAGAGCTGGCTAGATATGGCGCAAGGGCTAAATGCTGATGTAGATCTAAGTCTAAACAATTTGGTTAATTGGAAGGACGATCTCAATAAAATTTGGAAGCTGAGTAAGTTGAAAAATATGGAAGAATTTAAAATTGCAGCAAACACAGCCAGATACCACTTAATTTATAAGAAGCTTAGGAGTGTGAATTTGGAGGATGACGGCTATCTGAAGGGGGAATTTGCACTGCCTGACATCAGTTGGATAATGAAGGTGAGAGGGGAAATGCTATACTTGAATGACAGACCGTGGATAGAGGGAAGGAGTGGGACATGTTCACTGTGCAATTCGGGCGAAAGAGAGGATACGTTCCATTTTATTTCTCGGTGTTTAGTCTTGGGAGAGTGGAGACGAAAGTGGCTAGGTAGTTCAGCTCTGTCAGAAAATGAGTACATAGAAGTTGTAAACGGAGGAAATTGGCGAGGGCTGGTTGAATTTTGTAGAGCTTGGCATTATCGATGGTTCATGATAGAAAATTTCAACTATTAAAAAACAGAATTAATATTATCTTGAAGATTATTGATACATGATAAAAATTTGCTCTTAGTTTATAGTCTATAATTTCGCTGTCTAGTTTATATGTATATGTTTAACTTCTATGAAAGTTAACAAAGTTATAAGATAATGGTTTGTTCCCAGTAATGTTTGTTTTGCTTCTGCATTATCAACTTCTCTAAAAAATTTACATACAAAATTATAGAAAAAAACGAGAAGAATTCACTCTCTTATTGGTGCAATGTCATTTTGTTGCTTCTCCATAATTTTTCCGAAGATGTTTGTAATGGGTTATTGTTTTCAAATTTTGCTCTCGTTAAGGTTTAGTTCATGCATGTATATATATATATATATATATATATATATATATATATATATAAGTTCAATTACGTTATAATGTTTGTTGGAAAATAAAATCTCAACTCGAGCTGACGGCGAAAGCCAAGCTTAGGATGTTAGAAATATTATACAATGCAATACTAATGTTAACATGAAGTTGAAAAAAAAGCATCATCATTATTATTTATTATTATTATTTTTATTATTATTATTATTAATATCCATCCACTGACCTCCTGTAAAGGGGTGTATAGATTTGTCAATAAATTTAAGTCATTAAAATAAAACCCTGTCATCTCTTTTGCATGTCATGATGACCGTGAAATTCCTCATTTCAGTATGCACATATATCTCACAATTCTTCTTTCAGTTAAATTCTAAATTTATCACCTTTAAACGCGCTGGTAAAGAATTATATGGATGGATCGCTGCACTTTTTACTCCCCTCTCATACAATGTTGTTCGATGTAAGTCGTCTTGTAAGTCTTGTCTGTACCTGATTCTATAACTGTGAAAGAATTCACCTGTTTTGAATTTATCCTTATTTTTGTCAATAAAGCAGATGGCTTCAAAAATATACAGGCTTGGAAGTGGGAGTATCCTTAATTTCTTAAAATATGGTCTACAACTTGTGCGAATGAATTCCCCTAGCATTACTCGTAATGCTATTTTGAATTTTGAATTCGAAATATCTCCATCACTTGGCATGAAAAAAACAATGTCATAAGCAAGAAGAGAATGAAACAGTGCAAAATAAACGTCCTTAAGAGTTCTTGAGTCTAATATAGTTTTTAAGTTTCTAAGAACGAAGACTACTGAATTGAGTTTGTTTTAAATGTATTCTAGTTGAGGTCTCCAGGAAAGTTCAGAATCCATCACCACCCCGAGAACTTTTATGTCATTTACAGATTCTATTGCGCCATCTCTTATCTCTAATGTAGTTCCTCTAGCCGTTCTAAATGGTATCTGTTTAGTTTTGCTATGATTTAATATCAACATGTTAGCAGCTTGCCATTTCTCCAATTTTTAGAGCAATTTTGCAATCTGACTCCATGTTTTACTGGCTGTTACTCTTTAATAATATACTGATATATTATTATATTATACATTGTATCGGCATACAATGTGCAGTGAGCAGGTTCGAGGTATTGTATTAATATACAGCAGCAATATTCTCTTCCAAATAATACATTTTTGAAAATGGATCTTTCTCCAGATTTATTTTTAAAGTTCATGATATTCAAAATCCCCACAAGAAGGGTATGATTGGGTCCCGTGTTGGAATAGCTCTCTACAACTGGAGATGTTACATTTGATGTTGGTTTGTGGTGAATTTATCCCATTATATTTCTATTTCGGCGCACTTTATCACAAGAGCATGACTATACTAAATAAATTCAAGATAACTTACGTTACTGGAACTCCTGAGTGGTTTGCGATTCTTTGGTTAGTCGCCCGTCTTTTAGAATAGATGGTTCACTATTTACGATTATAATCAGACGCTGCCGTATCCCTTCACATTAGGCGACTTCGGGAATTTATGGACGATCTAATTTAAAGCTTGATGAATATTGGTAGAATTAAAGGATTTGATCAGCAGGAATAAGGAAGCTAATCAGCAGGTTATCAAAGAATTTGAGCGATACATTTTTATATTATTAAAGAAATTAAAAATATTTGGTTATTAAAAATGAATTGAAAAATATTCGGCTTTCTAAATTTTGCCGGTTTATAGATGATAAGAACTGATAAGAGAATCACGTTGACACTTGAGCCTCAGAAATTTATTTATAATATTGAAGTGCCCGAAATGTGTATCAAATTGCATCTAATCAATAACAGTGGAGAGAAAAAATATCAGTTTAACAATAAAATGTGATTTGTGTCGAATATCAAACTCATGTCTGGACTAACCTTCAAAGTGAAAGTGTTTACATTTCAAATCAAGATGAAATTCGTTGATAGTGTTATGAAACGCAAGGAAGAAAATAAAATATTTCTACGCTTCTACGCTTCTACGCTTTTTTAGAAATGTATTTTTACAACATTGAACAGTTCGTTGGATGTTTATTTATTAAATTATTGAGTGGCCTACTGACAGTTGGTAATTGGGTTTCCTAAAGTGATATTTACATTTCAAATCAAGATGAAATTCGTTGATAGTGTTATGAAACGCAAGGAAGAAAATAAAATATTTCTACGCTTCCCGTTGTGTCAATAGTACTTCCGTTCAAATTGATAATAGGTACTTTTTGTCTATGTTTTTATTGTTTATTACCTGCTCTTCCCTTGGCTTGCTTACTCTCAAATGGTCACCTAGAATGTCCCAGACAACACTGTCTGTGTTAATAGAGAGATTTTCACAGTTACAAAAGCAGCTCAGTTCAAACGTTTTAGGCCGGGTGTCCACGGACGACAATCGCAGAAGGACGTAGTTACCACAATTTTTGGAATTGTCGGTCCGGAAACGCAGCTCCGAGTCAGTACATTTGAAACAATGGCAGTCGCGTCTATCGGTGTCCACGGACCACGCGTTTTGTCGTAGGTTTTTTATGAGGTGCGCTAGTGGTACCGACTCGCCGTGCATACCACTGTCCCCTAGCTTCTGTGGTAGTCGCAGCCTGTTTCCCTCGTCGTCTGGACGACTTTTCTGCGTTCTGTCCCAGTGTTTGTGCGTGTATATTATATTTGCTGTTATAAATATGGTTGAATTTGGCACAGAACGTTTTATTATAGAAATTGAGTGTAGACCGGCGCTTTGGAAGATGTGTGCACTATCATGGTCCCGGGATATGAGTCACTAGAAAGTGGAGAGAAGGTGGAGAAATGTTGAACATTGTTGTAAAATAACTTATTTATAAGCAAAATGAAATAATGATGTGTAACTATCTAGTAGGCCTATGTGGTGAAATATAAACACAAGTTAAATTAATGAAACAAAAACAGTAAAAATTTACTTTTTGTTATCATTTGAAAGGCCTAATCATATTATAAAATATACAAAGTGTCCCAGAACTAGCTGGAACATTTTATTACAAATTGTTCCTTAGGTCGAAACAAATGATTTTTACAAAATAAACATGGATCTACCTACGATGCTTGGTTTTCTGTTTGTCTGTATGTTATTGTTTACAAGAAATTCATAACTTAAAAACTGTTTGAGATACAATGTTGAAATTTTGCATAAATATTTTTGTTATTAGAAACAAATTTTCATACAAAATTCTCTTAAAAATTTTAAACCATTCCAAAGTGGTGGCCGTTTCAATTATTTGATGCCAAATTTTACGAAAACTTGTTATTTTTCAAAAAGATGCCAAGAGAAAACAAAGTTAGCATATTTTATGCAAATTTCAACGATAACTTACTTATTACGATTGGACGAAGGACAGTTGAACCTCTGTATAACGAAGTCGATTATTCTAATAAAAAATTCGCCGTAGAGAGGTATTCGTTATTGAGAGTTTGTTTTGTAAGGAATAGTGCCACCCCATCTTACAGATCTTGTACTATATTGCGGGCGGTAATTAAATGAATACACAATACATTTTAATATCGCGAGCGTAGACCCTGCCTAATAGACCAATGTTAATATAGAAATTTGAAAATTCATGCTTTTGAAAATAATAAAACACATTCTTTTGAATATATATCGAATGTAATAAGTAGCACAGCAGCAGCCGCCACATACCACATCGTGGACACCAGTGAGTGCGATTTGTGGTACGCATTCTTCGAATTCTCGGTCAGTAGTACCCACTTACCACATGCGATAGTCGTCCGTGGACACCCGCCCTTAATCTGCTGTTTCTATGAATGGTGATTACGCATATCAAATACAGTGACAGACTGTGCTTTATAAGTTATATGTGAACCATTTCTTTAACTATTTTTTTAGAAATGTCTTTTAACAACATTGAACAGTTCGTTGGATGTTTATTTATTAAATTATTGAGTGGCCTACTGACAGTTGGTAATTGGGTTTCCTAAAGTGATAAAGAAAATAGAACTGCTGGGGATTGACTGTGTCTCAATTAAGGATTTTTATGATTACAAATAAAGGATGCAATTCAATCAAATTTCTAGAAGTACCAGTTTTAGAGGAGCAAATATATCAGGAGCATGAATTCATTTCGAATAATGAGAGCTTATAACTTGACAGTTGAAACACTGGAGAAGACAAATTTTAAAGAAAATGAATAATTACATCGATGAGAAATGACAAATACTACTTGTAATGCAATGCGATTCATTGTCTTGGAGTCGAGAATGGATCCAAAGTGATTGATGATCGCCTTGAATCGTCACCAGCCTAAATCAAATTCTTCCGAGTCTGGCTAGGGTTCCTTTGTCATCTGCGTGCAGGGTTGGCATGGATAGTGCTGGATGAGCTAAGAAATGTAGAAGGACTCACAAAAGGGTGGAGGATGAAGGAGGTGTGCTGTAGGCAAGTAATATAATGTCGGCGTCATTCCTGAAGTTTTTGACGCAGTGTAGAAGATTTATGAGGCAAAGTAGCAGTGGCCGAATTAACTGTGGGGAAGATTGTAACTTGAAAGTAGAAAAAAGTGCAAATACCGCATCGATGAATGGGAAATGGATCACCGCGGCAAGTCAGAAAGGCTGAGTTGGAAAGTGATTAATCAAACGGGAGATTGCAGAATCTTATCTTGGTTGAGAGCCGAATCTTCAATGAAAACTTTTGATTCGAAGCATGCAGAGCTTTTATTATTGAATTGTCAAATGAAAATCCAATTTATAACCATGCACTTCTCATAATAGTATATTTTATGATGTCATTAATTTGACTATAATTATGCTATCTGTAATTTATGTTTTGTTAGATTAAGGATAATCATTTGGGATGAGGATGACGATAATTCCCCTACTCTAGCATAGTTTCTGATTTTCTATGACTTGAAACCTTACTATAATGAGTCATTGCAGTCGCGGTCGCGCGCCTTCGTCGCTCAGACAAGTAACTCTCATAGACGCTACACAATACATGCAATATGAAAGGCCCTTATTATACTGAGCTTCAACTGTGGTCAAGCCTCCTTAGTAGCAACCCTTGGCCATTCCAGTCGCCTACCCCCGATTCTAGTGACGACGCCGTGCGACTGACTGTGAGCTTTTGTTGTTTGTGAATGATTCTATGGAGGTTTTTTCAATGATTGATGGGTTGTGTCTGTTTTCTGCAACTATGTATTTGATGTTATTAAGTTAATCTTTGAAGGCAGTGGAGTTCATTGATATGTTGATGAGTCTGTGGAAAAAAGTTTTTTAAAAATCCTCATGATTTCTGTTTAGAAAGTTGCATAATTACTTGAACGATCGCTTTAATGATAAAATCATTGAAAACTCACTACAAAACCAATAGCAAAATTCCAGATTTGCAAATAAATCATTTGCAAAAGCAGTTCCAGTTGTACGAAAAAAAATAAATCTGTATAACAAGTCGCGAATGTGATTTCCGAGCATTTCTGCCTCTTCACCGAACATGAATTGGATTAGTTGCTCTAACTTGGGAATTGAAACCCATAAATCTTTTAGCGTCTACACTTCTACTACTCTTTTACAATCAAGTCAGGAGACAAATTTCATGTTAGATTCTTGTAAACTTTACGAATAACAGAACTTCAATTTGATCTCTAACGAAATTATGGAATTTGCGGAACCAATACATAGTTGCTTTTCAACTTCAAAAACTTTTATTTAGATCTTCACATCATAACAATTTCAGAATAAATGTTCATAAATTACAAAATCTAATAATTACCTGCAAGGAAACATCCTGTGCGCAGGTAAGAGTTGCTAATATTATACATAAGCAAAAACCTTAATGAACTGTCAAAGAAAAAATAATACAGAGATTTTAAATAAATACCAAGGAGAAAAAAAAGAGAGAGAGAGAATCAGAAGGTGAAAATGAAAGAGAAAGAGAAGACGAAATAGAAGAGAAGAGATGGCAAACTTAGCTTACTATTAAAATAGGACATAAATCATTCGAAAAGTTTTTCCTCAATTCTACTGGACATTATCCACTCAATAATTTCATTCTTAAATCTTTTGATTTATTTGTTTGTGTCCCTCGTTAAAGCTAGATCCCGTTTATTTCGCACTTGGTATAAACTCCCTACAGAATATTTCACAGATCAAAAGCATACTGCATTAAATTTTTTTATAACGGAAATGCAGATTTCTTACTGATTCACAAACATGATTTGCTACACACTGGAGTATAGGCTTCTCACAAATTCAATAATATGATTACACTGAAGTATCATAATATAATACTAATTGATAAGATCTTATGAATACCATAATTTTTTCATTATTATTGATATACTACTGTTTCAATGACTGTGATTGTTAGCCTTTTTATCACCCTGCTTTTCATAGCCTAGTTCCATGGTCCTACAAATTTCGTCACAATAAGCTTATACTTCAGGACTCAATGAGTGTGAATTCATCATAAGATAAAAACTACGTACGTTTGATACTTTATTCTAGTTTAACGGCTATTCAAAAAACCTTTCTCTAGGACCTATAATCGAGTGCTTTGTTTGCTGGTCAAGTGACATGAGGTGACTTGACCATCAGCGATTTGAATTCGATCTTTTAACAAAAATATGTGCCAGTTATCTTTAAACACAGAATCTAGCTTCTCCTCGGATCAATTCAACTCATATGAGTTGATATAGCCATTTATTCAATAATAACGATAAGCCTGTATATTTTCTATACGAATGGGAGCCTTCATTCATTTATACTGAAAATCTTGATATACTTTTTTCTAGGTGAGTTGAATCTGCAACGTTTGTCGACTTTCTCAGCTGCAACAGCTAGGATTCAATTAAAAAATTTCCTCCCTTAAAAACCTTTTTTTTAAATAAAATATGAAATTATCTATTATTCATCCATCCACTTGAATTCCTTCACCCGAAAATATATACTGATATTAAAATATAAACGCTATTTCTTTTACTGTAGAATTTGTGAAATTGCATCGATTTCTCAAACGAATAATAAAAAACAAGATCAGTATTATACCGGCATTGTAATAATATGGATTATGAAAGGAGATATCAAATAAGGAGAAATCCAATAATTGCTATTCACGAAGAATAAATCACAATTTTTCCGAAGTAAGATTTAATGAAATAAGTTTTTGAGAAGATCAGAGCATGCTAAGCTAATCCCTCACTGGCTTTACAGTTCAATGGCTATACAGTAAAGTGGTTCTAGGATTGAAAAAAATATATAGATGTGATAGGGCAAAAGAGTTGCTCCTGGCATGAAATATGGAGAAAATGATATTCTCATAAATGAAATATTATTGAATTATTGTAAGGTTCAATTATCTTTCAGGTTAGTTTGAAGTGACTGACAATTGAATAAACTGACAAATATACATAAACAGAATTTATTAATTTTGGTCTAGGTCTCCATGGTCTAGTGGTTGAGGGCGCTCAACCGGCAATTGAGAGGTCCGTGGTTCGATTCCCGGTGGTGACTGATATTTTTGTACAGTAGCATTCATCGATTCCCATCAGCTGTTCAATGCTGTTGTCAATATCCGCCATTGCGGAAGTCTTCAGTATAAAGTAATAGCAATTAAAGGAATTGGAAATTAATAAATTCTGTTTATCTTTCAGGGCTTTCAAATTTGAAAATAATACAAAATCCACTACTTTTTGGAGTATTATAATCATGCTTTGTAAAGAGCCATACCAATCAGACTTTCTTGTCAGACAGAACAAACTGGCTGTGGGGCATATTTTTTATTCATTTTTCGCCCTAAAATTCTCACACTTGTGCAAATACGCAATCCTTTCCCCCTTCTCAGCCATTTATTCTGCATGTAAAATGCTCTGCCATTCCTCCGGCAGCCAAACCGTGCTGACAAATCCCTTCCGCTTCGGTGGCGACCTGAGACGACTGGAGCGTTTAATTGGCCGCGATTATAACGTTATCTTTAATTTCCGCTGCGTCAAACTCGATTTTCATACAGCCAACTGAATCCATGACTTTTAAGACTCATCTCATTCGTTTGCTGATTTTTGTACGTCAGATGAACAGCTAGACTGTCAATAATCCGCGTAGCAATACGAAACCCTCATCTGAAACTGCATGCTTGTCAAAACATATCTACCTCCTTAGGTTTGATGTAAATTATGCTATCGTTCGCACAGAAAATGATTGATATATTAAAGTTAGTTTTCTCCAAAAAATTACTCACTTCATACAACGATGTGCGATCGTCATTATTGATATCTTTCCGTATCCTATAACTTACATTCTTATAATATTGCCATAATTAATTATTATCCGATCAGAAGCAAGGCGTCTCAAACATGAACCAAATAAAGGCCATTCAGAGGCCTCCTTGGAAAGTTCGTCCTATTTTGGGAGGATAGTCAAAAGACTCAGAAACAGAATTACAATAAGAAATCCTGATATAAATATTCAGAAATTTGTTGTTGTACTCTCAACTTGAATTTCAGCATTTTTTGGGTATAAACGAAAATGTTTGTAAGGCTCTGTCTCAAAACTCATCAAAGATGAAAATACGGTTGAATTCGTTTCAAATATATTGTAGAGAATTAAATTATCTTCAGAGTGATTTTCAATTATGAATGTACGATCCATCATTCTCAAGATATAAACATAAAAACCTGTCAAAATCTCAAATTTTCAGTTTTTAGTGAAATTAACCTATACTTTGGAGAGGTGAAAACTTGGGACACATGAGGCCTATGAAAATGAAATTGCTATCTCTTGTAAAAATTTGTGTACTAAAAAAATTGCAAATGATTTTTTCGTACAATGCTCAGTTTGGATGTAAATTGGAAAAATCTGGAAAAAGAGCCGAAATTTCGGTGTTTTTGGGACACTCTGTAATACGCACCAAGGATAGATCAACTTTTTGGCTTCAGATTACCCAAGACCCCATCAACATTGGTGAAAAATTCACGGGGTTACTAATTTTTTCTCGCATCAAACCTCTTGTGACTGGACTAGTAACAGAGCAAAAAAACTACTTCATGCTACAGCTACACAAAAAAAAAGAATTCTCTTCGTAGACCTTAAGTTACTTCAAGGCCTATTCTTCAAGTATAATCTTCAAGTTACTTCAAGTATATTGTATTTTAGTAATTACCTAAATTGAATTTGACATTTTTTGAAAAGCCATCATTTATGTATTGGCAAGATTCACATCAGGAGGACAGAGCATCCATCTCAGCACATTAATTTCATACAAAGCACTTCTCAGTTTTTTTGAAAGCAATAACTCTAAACCTTTTCTATCCACTGTGAGCCTCATGTTTCAAACTCGAATTCAAGTTCGATTTTTGTGTTCCATATGTATTGTTTGAGAGGTGTAATGAAATTTTCTTGTGCAACATTTCTTTATTCAATTTTCAATAATAATAAAAAATCAATAACTTCTTTCCTAGCCACGTAACAAAAACAAAACGATCTTGAATGTTTTCGAGATTTGAGGCTATAAATTCTGATCCTTTTTATCCTCCGTTCTTCCACTGATTGAAATTATAAAGGGACTGAGACTGTTGAGAATATGTGAAGCGCTCAGAGTCGTTCATTCTGAAGCGGTGGATTTTACTGGAGTGGCAACGTTCTGCAGAATGAGTTGATGGCCTTATAAATCTGAAGGCATAACAAACGTGCATAGTTCACTTTTACGATTGCTCATTAAAAATTGCATGTTTGTCGACAAGCGTGTGTGGATGTGTGAACAAAGTTGGGTCACAGATTCGCTGTGACAGGGTAGGAGAAAACATTGTGAAACGGTGTGGAGAATAGAGACAGAGAACAAGATTTATGCCTTAATATCATCCACTTTTCCAGTACTATGTTTTCGAAGCACGATTTGATCGTAACTCTGGAATTTCATCTTATATTGATCTTTTATTTCTTGCTAGTTTACAATGGTACCCCGTTCTCTGCTCATTTAATACGTCCAGCAGCCCCCACTCGTTCACAAACACAATTACTCAATCTCTATTTGTCATTTTCAAGTATAAAATACGATCTAAGAGATTTACGCTTCGAGCTTTTACAGCCATGAGCTTTTCACACTGTAATCATTTCAACCGTATGTGCCTCACGTGTCCGCGTATCAGTATAAGTTTGTAACCGAAGGGAGAACTGTCCAAAGACGATCCATCTTCCTTTCTGTCTCTTTACGCCCGGAGCGTAATAGGATTTATCTAATTTGTTTTGAAGAGCAGTAGGTCTACATCGAAACAAGAAAATAAAGTTGAGCCGAAGTTCGTGGTGTTTGTTGCTGAGGAAGTATCTTGTGAGACTTTACGACATCTCCAACAAACTTTCTTCAATGAAAAATGTATGTAGTACACAATGAGCTCACTTCCTTCGAAAAGTTGCATCCATCGAAGTAGTGTATTGGTTCGAGCCCGGTATTGCCTGACTTTGCACCCAATAAATTAAAAGACTAGTCTCAAGTTTAGGGTAGCAGGTGAACACTCCTCACAGTCCCAGTGAGGACAGGTTTGCTTCAGGTATGGTACCGTGACCAATGCAATGCCTTGGTTTCCTCTTACACCCATATCCAAGAAGATTTCATGTCCTTCAAAATTCTTTCCATCCTTCCCCATCCTTATCACCAACTGCAGTCTGGTATTGGTTTATCAAAGGCTGAGGGAAGGAGACCCTTACAAAAATTACCTGGTTCTTCTAGTAGGGGGTTGGATCAAAGGGGGTTGCACCTCATCATTCATGAGGAAAATAACCTCACTAAGCAAAAAATCCCACAAACACGCCTTGGAAAAACTGGACTGGAATTTGGGAAGACAAAAAAGACTGAATGAAAAGGAAAAAACGAACAAGGAAACGAAAAATGAACTTTTTAACCTGGAATGCCCAATGAATCAATACAATTAAAGTCAAGGAGAAGAAGAACTTAGAATGTATAATGCGATTGATATTGCCCTACTCACTGAAACTAAGAAGAAAGTAAATGGTTTTGAAGACATGAAGGATTATCTACTCTTCTATAGTGGAGTTGCCAAAAGTAGTAGGGCGCGATATGGAGTTTCAATTACATTGAGTGAGATACTGAAAGCTTTTGTAAAATCATGGCAAGAAATTGATGAAACACATTTGAAAATAGTTTTTAAGATCTTGGGTCATGATGTAATTGTTATTGCAGTTTATGCAACTGATGACTCAAATAATGAAATAAAAGAACATTTTGAGGATAAGCTGACAGAGCTCTTGTGATATTAACCAAAGACATGAAATAATATTGCTAGGGGATTTTAATGCCAGAACAGGTAAAAAAATTAATTACCTGATCGTAGAAAACTTTGGAGCAGTCAATAGCAATGGTACCTGCCTTCTAGAGACATGTCAGGAATTTGGTCTAAAAATATCGAATGGTCATTTTCAACATTGCAACATACACAATTTTACATGGACTCAACAAACACTGCAATTGAAATCTATTATATACTATGCAATTATTAAGCAAACTACCTCGCTGGATGTTCACGATGTAAGAGTTTACAGAGGTGCAAAATGTGGAACGAACCACCATTTGCTGGAAGTGACAATGTATAATAAAATACCTCATGAGAAAATGTGCATTCAGGTGGAGGGTGTCAAACAGAGGACGAATCTGGCAACTTAACCCACAGGAAACATAATTTTTGAGCATCTACGTTTACGTTATGTTCCACGTTTAGGTTTAACTGTACAGTTAGGTTCAACTGTTGAAGTAACTCGAAGTGACATAAACCATGTGTTCATTTATGAAATAAGTTCATAGGTTCAAGCAATGAATATAATTTATTATTCATTTCATGTGAAAAGTGCCATCATTATAATTATATTTCAACTATATTTCAATGTTTCGGTTATTGCTAGCGAGGTAAGATTAGCTTGGGTTGTTGGTACCAATTTGATAATAAATGTATCAATATTAATATTTACTGAAGTTGAAATGCTTGAAGATAAACACTGATATAAACAAAATACAAATTGATTAAAATTTCCGATTCCATGTAATGGGAAATTTTTGTCCTACAATGTATAACTACTTGAATATTTATTTGTGGGTTCGTTTGTTTTACTCCACGTTTAAAATTATCATAATTTTTCAATTGCTTCACAGTGCTCTCACTCACTTCAGCATGACTGTTGAAGTTTTCAGTCGAATCTATTCAGGCCATCTTATTCTGTTTTATTCCTAAAACTCTATTCCTCTGCCCTAAAATTTAAACCACGGTTTTTTCCGCCTCTGTCATTTGTACGATTTACACGGTTTTCTTCAGCCCCTGAAATTAAACAACACTCGCACAACTGACAACAATATGACAGTCCATTCGAGAAGCTTCGGTTCTCATAACCTAAAAATATCACATTGTATAACATAATTATGTAGCTAATAGGAAAGCAGATCGAATGCAGACAGCCGAATTTCAAGATAGCCAACCTAAAGATTTGCAACAAGATGCTCCTGCAAATTTTGTCGACCCTTCAAAGTTAACGGACCGATTTTTTCCCCTCGTCAAAGTTGTTGCAACACATTCCATTTAAACGATTTGTCAAATAATAACGAGTCGTTAGTTTGACGATCCGGTGTACAATATTCGACAGAGGTTGGTGAGACCGGGCATGAGAGTTTGAAAGATTACTCTATAAATGTTTCTCATAAATGAAGATTATCATCCAAATTACCGAATTGGACAACAGGAACAGCAGAAGAGGAATAAATCAATTTGAAAGAGGCAATATAAAGTGCAGCTTCTGAATCACTAGGAGAAAGTGAAAAAAAGATGGAGCAATAAAGTGACTTATGGAAGACTGATGAAATAAATAAAATCGTGACAGGAAAGAAAAGGCGTTATAATAACTGGTTAATAACAAAGAATGATCAAGATAGGAAGTTATAAGAGCAGAAACGCGGAGAAGTAAGAATAAAGATACAGCAAGCCAAAAACGAAAAAAAGGAGAAAGTTTGTGAAAGAATAGACCAGTATATAGGTGCTAGAAGCTAGAAGAACAAAGGAAGCATGGAGTGTTATTAATGTTATGGGTTCTATGTCTAAAATAACGCTGGCAACACTGAAATTTATCACTCACACTTTATTTACACAAATAATCACAACACTCACTGTTCAGTAATGTCTTACAGAAAAATAAGCAATTAAAAACAGATAACACGATATTGTTCAACTGATAATGAGTTTTCAATAAACTGTACAAAAATCAATCACTAAAAGTTAAAAGGCCGATCTAATATTAATTAATAACTGTACAATAAACTGTCCAATAATATTCAAAAAGAAACGTTGAAGAAGAACAATTAACTTACGTAGCACAAGTCCGTAATACAGGAAAGATAAAAGAATTATCACTATAGAACTGCCAAAAGAATTATCACTACAGACAACGAAAAATCATTGCATGGTTTGTAATAGCGCCAACGGGATTTCACTGTCTGTATTAATGCGAACTGTCACTACTGCTACTTATCTACATAGAACAATAACTGAACTACTTAACTGTCACACTTGTTTATCATGACGAATTTCAAAGACAACTAAACTCATTTACAAGAGACTTCCTCTATTTATAAACTTTATCATAATTGAGATATCTCTAGATTTCTCTATCATCTTCTAAATAAATAAATAAAGAAACTAGCACTTTCTACAATATTCGATAAGACTCCATTAATTTCTATTCAAACAACTAGAACATTCTACAATGATCCAAGTAAACACCATAAAAGTGTCAAAAGCAGAGTAATTAATTGCTTAAAAGTAAAAATTTACATAGCAGATAACGCCAAGAACCTTCTTTCTCTCTATTCACTCCAATTTCATATTCGCTACATTAAGAATCTATGGAAGGACAGTCAAGGTACTGCAATCAATGTGATTTGAATTGATAGATGTAAAGACTACTTCTCTGAGATCTTAAAAGAAAATAGACCAGAATATTCACAACCTGTAGTAGAATCAGAGCCATCGCTTGATGATCAAATACAAGAGGTAACCACAAAAGAAGTATAAGAGGCCATTAAAAAGTTAAAATAATTGTAAATCGCCAGGTCCAGGAGGTATCCCTATTGAGCTCTTGAAAAACGCAACTTCCAGAACCCATGAAATACTTGCTTACATCTTTAACAGATGTGTCTTTGCGCATGATATATTGGAAAACTGGTTGTTTGACACCTATCCACATGAAACGACCAAGAGACGAATGCGCAAATTATAGAAGAGTCAAATGTTGGCTACAATGGGGAGAATGTGTGGATGCATAGTGAGGAAGAGAATTGAAAGAGATGTTGAAATAGGTGAAAAACAGACAATGTGTTCTCATTAAAGCAGCTGATTGAAAAAAATAATATTTATAAATTTGGAAACAAATGCAATATTTCTATTGACCTCCAAAAACTTTTTGACACTGTGTCAATCCAAAAGCTTTTTGAAATTTTAAATGAGTCAGATAATATTATAAAACTCTATATAAGTGCAATCAAGGAATTGTATGAAGATTAAACGAATGTGAAAAAATCTCTAGTAAAATATCAGCATCATTTGTTACAGATGAAGGCGTGCATCAAGACTGTTGTATATCACCGTACCTCTTCAAAATTTATGATATAGAGAATATACGGTATACAACGGTTGATGAGATCAAGAAAAGGAGCCTTGTATGGATGGGACACACGCAAAGAATGGATGATGAACGTTGGCGCAAAAATATATTAAATATAGGAATTTGGCAGAAGGAAAATAGAGATATAGGGAGATGTAATGTGGAATGCCAGAGATGGTGTGAGGTGTAAAATTGACTTGCTATATACACACACACTCGAGTTTATAAAACATTATTCTTGAGATATTATAAAAACATGGCTTGTGAATTTGTTGTAGAGGTTTTTTTCTATGAATATCGTTTTCTTCATTAGAGAATCCTGTTATAATAGATTCCATATAGTTCACCTTGTCATGATATGGATGGATAATCAATGGATATAATTCAATTTGTTGTGATGGCTTTGATGAATTGACTGCCACTTCAATTATAGAATTAGCCATATTGACTGCTACTCTATGCTGGGAGGTGTTCCCACATACTTTCAAATATGAAAATTGACTAGCTCTTAGTTCTGGCGCTTTGAACACTGTGTACACTGCATAAGCAAAACGTTTTGCGCACTGTAAAGAATGAGTTGACAGACTTGCCAGGATCATACTTAGAAATTCAAATTAAGAGATATGATTGTATGATTAAAACTGTAATGTCTTGTTTTGGCCGATCAGGGTATAGGTAACTCAGGTAAACTAGAATATCTCAAGATTTCACAGTTCACTCTATAGGGCGATCAGCGATGAATTATCATAATTATGCCAATATATATGTACATTATATAACGTAATTGAGAAGAAAAAATATTTTGTTTATTGGAACAAACATAGTAAATAAGTTAATTTTACATTTTAAATATAGTCTCAGGGTGAGCTTCAACCAGAAGGAGGATAGAAGAAGTTCTGATTAGAGGCCTGGAATTGACTTGCTATCTTAAAGTCCACGAAATGAGCTCCGATGGAATAAGAATAATATAAAGACAATAATAGAAATCAATATAAAGTCAATTTCATTCATTGAATTTTTTTATTATGCTTGCACTGTGGAACAGATCAGTGGTAATCACCATGCATTGTACTTAAAAACGTATTCAGTTTCAGTTTATTTCAAAAATAAGCACTTAGAGTTATATAAGAAAACTCAATATCATTCATACACTTGAATAAAAAAGGACATTTGCTGATAACTGCAGCTAAGAATAGTATTAATAGAGAAAAAAATACCAGAGCTGATTTTTGGGAATCACCATATGGATCTCAGGTGTCTGTTTTAGGGTTTTTTTATAGGACAACCCCTTATTAAGAGCACAGAAGTGTTCACACTTAATTCAAATCTCTGATTCACCACTCTGCAAGCACGCCGAAGCTTTATACATTATGTAAAGTAGTTCCAGAGATCAATATCGAATTCTCCCAAGAAATATGTTAACCTTAGAACCTAGAAACATGTACTTTTTGACATGAATGACAGTAAAAGTTCAAATCTGTCGATGCAGAAGTGATAGTTTCTAGTCATTCGTTTAAACACACTAGCTGGTCCCTAGACGTCTAGAATCCCAGCTCAGTCAGTGTACCAATGCCCGTGAATAGTATACCTCCAATCAACTGCATTCACGAGTGAACCAGTCTCACGCATTGTTCATTATTTTTTATATTCTATTTTACACTGCTTCAAGTGATTCATGGCTTTGAAATCGAGTATTGATCCTTATAATTATTACGCAATCGATAGCAAAAATTATTCCAGTCGGCTGATTCCAATAGAAGGAAGTATAATTTGCCAATTCGACAGACTGGGGGACTGTGGCCACAATTTATCCCCAACTGAAGCCCTGTAAATTAGCTGTGAACAATTCGGCCGTTGACGCAGGCAAATAATTAATTGCTCCTTGGGGCTGCGTCCGATGTTAATTACTTTCAACTTAACTGAAGCGGTGACTGTGTGTGGTAATATGTTCAACCACACCCCCTTGGTCCAAGGTACTGGTTTAAAAAAAATTTCAGCAGTTCATTTCGAAACTGAACTTTCATGCTCATATCCATGCTCAGGTTCAGCCAGAGGCAAAATTTAGTTTAGTAGACGGAATTCTCGTTGAGTGTAATTAACTCTGGAGAATTGTTTTGGCGGCGTTTCACGGCGTTCTGAACACACTGATTCATACCCGCTCTATAACATTCATTCATAAGTAATACCTATAGATAAACTCATAAAGTTATACTTTATTGTTATATTATATAGTTGAAAGCTTGAATGACATCTATAATGCTCTACATTCTGATTTTGAATTATATTTTCTGAAATAGTATGCAGCACTTTCAACTTTATCGGACAAAACTGATCACCTCTAATCACTCGAAAACACATTTCTCTACTGAAAGGGGTGGAGAATAGCAAAATTGTTAACAGTGCTAGTACTAATCATGACTTTATTGACCGTTAATAATTATGCCAACCGTTAGGCGTACTCGTTGATGGCTTATTAGTTGTCGGCCGATGCTTTAAAACTTCCTAGAATCCTCAAAAATACATTTTTCAAATTAATCACGTCAAATCAGATTACGTTTCCCATTCTTCTTAACGAATTAATAATTGTCTTCATATTTTATATCAAATAAATGATCAAGAGAGAGATGTTGTAGAGAATTTTTTGACTTTCGAGTGAACAGCTGGAAACTTTCTTGTGAAATGATGTTGAAAAGAATTTATTTTTATTATATCATCAGTCAAGACTGATGGTGAATATTTGAGACTGCTAATATGTTATTACTCTATGCAAGGCTTGCGATTTTGAATATTTTGTTTAGAAAAATTCTGTTTACAAGATTATTGATAAAAATATGCATTCTTACTAGTAATATCTTACTACTTCAAATTAACCATACAAATATATTGAGATTGTTCATACCCAATTGAAAGATTAAAAATAATTCTATTTCCTCTCAGATTTGTTCAAACGCATTTGATGAGAATAAAATGATAGGGTGATCACAGCGGAGGATCCAGATCCTACATGCTAAACTTGGAAAATACAGTTTTCAAATAAAAAAACAACGGAATCCAATTAGTTGATATGCTGTGAGGGAAGAGCTATTCTTAATAACAGGGTAGTATGTGGTACTTTCTCTAGAACTCAAAACCTATTCCCAACTAATGCAATCACATTGATAAATCCATCAAAATTATAATATTAAGAGAGAATTCAGTTACAGGGATTAAACTTATACAATACTAGCTGGCTCGACGCGCGTTGCTGCATTCTCATAAAAGTTATCCTTGATTTTATTATTCGCCACCTCCCGCTGAGCCTGAGGTTACATTTCAAATTAGGAAAGAAGTTAGTCCTAGGGCTCTTCCAGCTGATCATAGAGGCTTCGTTGTTTTCTTAATCAGCACCTCTGAATGAAGAAACATTTCAAATTTAAACCTCCTACGACTATAAGGGTAGAAGCTAGTTTTTTATTTAACCGACTTTCAAAAAGAACAAGGTTACTATATTCGACCTGTTTTTTTATGTTTGTACATCAATCATTCGAACAATATTGAACCGATTTCGATGATATTTTTTTAAATGAAAGAGCATCGCTCAGCGGTGGTCTCATCCAAGTTTCGCAAGGATCGACCCAATACTTAGCCCAATATTAAACAGAAAGGAGTATTCTTCGATGTCTTCATTTCACAGTCCTATAGGCGCACAGTCCTATATGTGTGAATCAACCTTTAAGCTGTTTGGCCGGCAAGTTCAGTAGGTTAGGTCTATAAAATGGATTAATTAATAGTAATTATTAGCTCTTCTATTAAAATTTATGGTCAGAAACCATCCTCAATATTCACACAACATATTCCCAAAGTTTCATGCTAATCTGTCAAGTGGTTTTGAAGTCTATAGGGAACATACATACATACATACATACATTCATACATACATACATTCATACATACATACATACATACATACATACATACAGACAGACATTCATTTTTATATATATAGATTTATTAAAAAATGAAACGCTCAGCGCGATACTAATTAATTACAGCTGATTTGAATATATAGACGATGTGATTCACCTCTACAGATGATAAATAAATATTTTCATAATCGTTTTCACACAATTAATTATAAATTGAAGAGAGACTCGATTATCAAGTGAAAATGAGTATGTAATCTCCAGAGGAAAACTGATAAATATTCTGCAACTGTATTCAGATGATCATACTGTACGAAAAATAGTTTTATTGAGTGAAGATAGTGCTTTTGAATGGAATATAAGTGAATAATGAGTTTTTTTCTGTTTAATTCTACTTAATTTTGTAACAATAATTATTACATTAATAAATAATACGGCTGATGGATAATAATAAATAATAGAGGCTGACGAATCTTCTCTTCACAGGTAAAATGCATCCCTCCAGCATCTCCAGTATAAGTGGGTGAAAAATAATATTAAATAGAATTACAGTGTCAGCTTTGATATTAATAATAATATGAAGTTCATATATTATAGTTTAATTGTTTGACCTTAATCTCAGCCCAGAGATAAGATACCAGCATTTTATTATTAATGCTCAACCATCACTAATATAAGTTATATTATTATATATTGAGGTTACACAATAATAAATTACAGTATAGAATCACAGTTTCAAATATTTTCTCAATCAGGTCTAGGAAATAAAAATGTTATACAATTTATAAATATTTCAAATATATCTTGCAAGGCACACACTTGTGAGTCATCTCCAATATACAGTACTCTCTAATTGTCATTTAATTTTTCTGTGCTATGGTGCCCTGGGCATCAGTTAAAGCCAATCATTTCCCTGACTCTGGAATACTGTACGATCATTCAAGAGTTTGGCTTCTCTTCCCTCTGATGGAGCCAGTGGCATACTTTTCCACAGTTTTTTCTGCGAATGTAAAAAACGGCAACTACTGCTTGGACTGCTTGGTGTTGTAATGTGCAATTGCAACGAGTGGGGGATTTTTAATTGCCCAGCCAACAGTCGCAATTAACTGCAACGAGTCCCCAACTCCAAGTGCACTCAAGAGGCAAAATAACATGAGGCTGTGAAAAGCCGCACATACCACACAACTGTACTGCAATTAGTGCAATGCGCCATTCAAGTGTACTGACGACATTACACTAACGAAATTATACTCACCTGGCTGAACCCCATATCTTTGTACTCAAAGTGAGTACAGGTAGTGTCATGGTATAGCATGAGTATAAAATACATGTACAATATGAATCCAATATCCATGAAATCATGAAAAGACACTGAACTATTCAAGGTTTAAAAGTATCCACTCACATTTATCTGTTAATAATTTTTCTCCATTATTTATGTTACTCTGCACATTCATCTCCACTCTTTCGCTGACATGTGAGATGCTCGGTTATATTACGAGGTAGATATCAGAGGCTATTGAATTATGTCAATGCGGCTTTATTTATTTCATGCCTTATCAAAATAGTGTCATAATGGAGCTATTTAAACATACTGTAACTTTTCAGTACAGGAGTCTAGACCTACAACAATCATAACTCAGGATTTCTTCAAAGCAGTGTCGAAATGAATGTTATGCAATAGTCACATCAGCTGATTTAAACATATTAAAATCAAATTGGATTTCAAATCGAAGCTGTCGACAGCAGTCATGCATTGTAGGTTAGCTATATTTTAGGCAAGCTATCAGATCGAAATTCATAAGTTGAATCAAACATAATTTACTGATAAAAAATAATATTCTATGCAAGGATTGTATTTTGCCTTTTAAATCAACTACGATGTTTAGGGCACGAGCGTTCTTGTGATTGTTATATCAACTACTATATTGGTATTTCTCTAAACAATATAATATTGTTTAATGTTCTGAATCAAAATCATTATTGTATGCTCTAGGCTATTTACTTCTTTCCTCAACCTGTACTTGCTCTTTTTCTGTGTGCTCTTCTCCTTATATTACTTTCTATTTCTTTAGCGCACAATGACTTGTGTTCGCTTTGGTAAGTAAATTCGAACTTAATTTAATTATTCTCATTATCAATTGTTTACATATCTAGAAAATGAATCACACTTGAACTATTCTGATGCTAGAGACTGAGGTTGACTGAGGGTAACAACAATAACTAATGAAATTATTATTACAACGTTTTTGTTGAATCAATTGAGAATTTTAAGACGATGACTATCATGTGGAGTGGCTCAAAAGCCTCGCAAATTGCAAATACTAAACAACTTTTCGTATTAAATTTTTCTATTGAAGGCTGAAGACGCTGTAGAGTTGCTGGAAGGGCTGACACTATAGAAGATAATTAATTCTCTGAATGATACAAGGTTTCACAACATGATAAGAATGTCAATGCAAATAGCAATACGAAGCATGTTGAGACAGAAGATATCTGTCAGAAGAGATCTGAAGATATCTGGGGTGAATTTTTCCTGAGACAATCTTCCACTCTCGCTTGTTGAAGAGGCTTCACAGATTCTGCTTTAGTGCATGAGGTGGAGTTGGAAAATTGGGAGGAATGACCGAGCCACCCACTTCAGCTCCACGCGCACATTTAACCCAGATTCTTCAGAGAAGATCGAGTAGTCTACTTATCACTAGTGGCGACCGTCACTAAGGACCTGACGAGAGTCACTTCCTTGCTTCACCAAATTCGCCTTGCACTCTCTGACTGTACTTAGGCTTGCATTTGTCGCGCAAAAACCTCTTATTCGTGAATCGCTACTTATCTCTCCATTTAATTATGATTTCATCAAGTGTTCTCTATTAAAATGTTTATTGAATCTGTGACTTTTAGCTTGGATACAGGTTCGAAAGAATATTTTTGTGATGAATTTATTATCAGATTAATACTTTCTACTTATGACTCACAGAAATTTTACTCATTTTCCGAATCCTACTCATTCTATTTTCTTTTATTCATTGAATCAAATAATCATCCCATCATTAGTTCCCACAACAAAGTAAACTCAATAGCAACTGTGAGTTTGTCAGCTTTCTGAACAGAGGAAATCTCAATATGATTTCTGAATTAATATTTTGGGAATTCCTATATTAGTGTATTCATCATAAACTTAATCTGTAATCATTTTATCCATGTGCAATCTGATCGAATTTTAACTTCAAAAAATTATTGGAAGTGTGGGTTACTATTGCAGTTAACGATAGAGGAGTTGCATTGGTGTAAATCACGTGAACTTCCAAATTCTACTGAAAGGTCAGTAAAATTTGGAAACATCAATATCGTTTCACATCACACCTACTATATTTTGTGCTCCAAGCATTTATTTTTCATAAATAAGATTAACCAAGTAGGCCACTTCTAAGTTACCATGATAATTTTACAAGTCTCTAGGGTAATGCATCTAGTTCTCTATCTTTACTTGAATAATAATAATAATAATAATAATAATAATAATAATAATAATAATAATAATAACAATAATAATGATAACCGCAGGTGGGCAGAATCTTCTGTCTAGGGGACTTGGTGATCTCCCGGTTACCTGAGCAAGTGGTTGATGCAGACTGGCTGGCACTAACATCGTTGCATGTGATGTGGGCACATGAAGCATCAACTGCGACCACTCTGCCAGTTGGGTTTGCGGCCTCCTGGTGGATACAAACGAGTTGCACCAAGACAAGGTAGTGGAAGAACTCTGGTGGTGAGGGGGTTACAGGTTGACTCCCTTCGGAAACCTGACGGACAGTCTGGGATAGAGGAAAGTGGAGCAAGTGGTACCTCTCTATCACAAGGAGCCACAAGAACTCGGCAATACAACTTCAGAAATAGGCATCAGATAATAGTTGAAAATAACCCAGTTGATCCAGACCCCAATTTGGCAAATGAACACATTAGTGGTCACTCCAGTGATCAGGGTTTGGAAGAGCGACAGCCTCCTCCCGCCCAGGTCACAAGACCACAGCCAGTGCGTAGAGCTAGGAGGATGAGATGGAGCAGAGAAATGAATGCAGCTGCCATCCGTGCCTACTATCTAGCTACAAAAGCAGATACTGACCATACTTTGTACAGAGAGAGATTGTTGCAATATTGGCGAGAGATAATGCCGCAGTCTGAACTTACATCCCAAAGGATGGCTGACCAGGTTAGAGTAATAAAACAAAGAAAGTTTCTCTCTGATGCTGAGCTTTCCAGCATCAAAGATGAGGTCTGGCAGCAATTGAATGGTGCAGGAAATTTAAAAAACATGGGAGTTGAAGGTCAAGTGCATGAAGAGATAGAAGGAGAAAATATGGTAGATGAAGCTGTTGTTAGTGCAGAGAATATCGATGAGATAGTGCCTCATTTACCTGAGGAAGCTGTAATTGATGAAGGAAGGCTTGAGGCTGCTCTGCTAAGTAATGTTTTCAAGTTTGAGGGTGTAGCAATGGAATGTCGCACTTAACTGAAGAAGGTGTTTTATAATGGGAGGACCTTCCATACAGTCAAATCTTGCTTGTCTGACAATAATTATTTATTGGATTGGGCTGGATAGCCAAGCGCCATGCAATACACAGTGCTGTAGGGTTCGGCGACGCGGTGTCCGCTACTATTTCATCACTCACTATGACGCCATAACTTGAACTATAGTAATCAATAGACACATCATTTTAAAGCTTATTAAATTATCTATAAGTTTTGTAAGGAACGGCACAACCAATAACGCGATATTAAAAAAGATATGATCAGTTGAAGTTGATTTTTGTGGTTCGTGGTGACATTTTTTCTATAAACTATATTTTTACTGGAAAACTAGGCTATCTACATAGAAAATGTATATGACATATCTTTTAGAGAATGATTTCTCGTATTAAATGAGATCAGAATCACAACGATACCTTAATTAGTTTTCGAGTTATAAGCCTTTAACTGAAGTACTGCTCTTGCAATGTTGATAGGGGGGCGGTGGGGGAAGCAAGCGGGGTGGGGGTCGGGACTTTGGTTTTTTTGAGTAAGTACTATGTATACTAACATCCTGCAAAAATTCAGCTTTCCCCTAATTTGTTACGACACAAAACATTCATTGCCTGGGCTATATGTCATTCCCAGAACAAACATTCACAGAGAGACTTCTGACAATTTTTAATAGTTCATCTTCACCCATGGGGTAAATAAAAATGCTCTTGGTATAATGATTTTTTTTTAATCTCACTTGAGTACACTCGAGCCAGTGTGTCTGAAATAGGTGGACAGGACTGATAGAGGGTCTCAGGTAACTCAATGAAGTATTCATTAAATATATTAGTCACTGATCTGCTATCTGTAACTATTGTGTCATTTTCATCAAAGCGCGTCTCATGACTGATCCTGCCAGCTCCTGGCAAAACAAAGTTCAAAAATTTCCATTTTTTTTTTAGTTTTTATCATTCAAATTCAGTTGATTTGAATAAAGTTCACATTTTGTCTCCTTCACCCACCTTTAAACATATTTTTTTTTATATTCAAGAAGTTATTTTCAAGAGTGATATTATTTGGTTCTCTTTGGTATAATTTATAGAGTTTATCACAAACAGCAATGCTGTTAGATAAACCAGGACTCATCCAAGGCTTTATCATTTTAGTTTACTCTTGTTTTTTTTTATTAATTTTATAGACTTATTCAAAATAATGTTTATTATTTCATAAAATTTGTTAAAAGCTGCATTTTTGTCGTCTAATTCATAGACACTCTCCCAATCCTGCTCTTTGATGTAATTACTCACTAGTGCATAGTCAATTTTACTAGCTTCATCAACTTGTACCTCCCTCTCCTGCTCACTAAAAGGCAAGATACCTGCTATAGCTCTATGGTCAGTGATTTTCAATTACAACAACCTGATATACTGAGATCTGATTTGAACGATAGGAAAAATTATCAATGCAGGTGGATGAGGTGTCAGTCACTCTGGTGTCAATATCTACCATCTGCTCTAATCCATGACTGTTCAAGCAATCCAAGTATTCGTCTGTAACTGGGTCATTTGAGGCAATATCAATGTTGAAATCTCCAACACAAACTAGATTATTTATTCTTATTCCATCAAGGGCAATCCTCAAATTGGTAGAGAAGGATCGTCAATCCCCAGCATGCCAACGGTATATTCCTAATATCGAGAATTTAAAATTCTCATACACACAATTAACAGTAAAGAATCATTGTTAGCTATGACACAATTTTGGACAACAGCAGTTATGGATTGTTGAACAAATCTGAGAATTCCACTAGCTCTTGATAAGGGATCAGATGAAGAAAAACTCTCATAGTCATCAATCTGATACAGCAAAGCATCATTTTCATCATTCAGCCACGCCTCACTAAGAATAATTATATGTGGTTTAACAGTCAAGCTGTTGATATATAATAGCAATGAATCAAAATTGGAATTACAACTACCTATATATATACATCTATATTACATATACATACATATATACATATATATATATATATATATATATATATATATATATATATATATATATATATATATGCATATATATATATATATATATATATATATTTATTTATATATATTTTGATAGTATATATACAGGCCTGGCGCAAAAAAAAAGTATTTACCTCATCAACTGAACTGAGTAATTCAGCAACAGACATACAAATGTGAAAATATGACACAAGAATAAAGTTTTAATAGTAGTGCACAAGAAGCAATAAAATTGTGTAAGTCAAGCAGTGGCCTAGAGAGTGACAGTTAGCATGTAAAAAAGACATTGAATCCAAGGTGTGGGAGATTGATAGTGGATTGCAAAAGAACATGAAGAACAAAGAACAATGAGTGATGTCCAAAGTTAAGATGAAACTTACTGAACTATAATATATCAGGAAATATATGAGGACAATATAATATAATTAGCCATTAAAATATAAATGAATCAATAGTGACACATTCAGTTGTCTGAATGTTGTAAATACAATCAAGTTGCAGTGAGTCATATTTATTATTAATGCAATTGAAGGAAATTTTTTTGAGTTGATATGATTTGCAGTAAAAAAAACAAGAGCGTGTGCAAACCTTCTCATCACCTTAAATCAATCAACTCCAGTTATTTAGGTCACCACAGCAGATGAAATAAGAAACGAATTGCAGTTCCGTACTCATATCAGCCTCGTATACTTATAAACACTTTTCTCTGCATATGCGCCCCTGGTGATTTGTTGATTATGAGTCTCTGAGATAGTCTTATTTGTTGAGTGATTAGAATTTGTGTCTTCAACTTCCTCATCAACTGGCTTGTTGCACGATGGTGCAGCCCAAGTAATCATTCCAGGTCGCACTCCGGTTTGTAGCTATCGAACTACTTTGTTGATGTGACATGCGTTCCATACAAGATTGATGAACGCCTGCAAAAGAATGCAGCATCACTGATGCCACCCCCTTCTCCCAGCTACTTCCCCCTCACAACCAACACGACGCTTCATCCAATAGCGTCGAACGACTTCGAATGGCGTCGAATTTCATTAGGACGAACGATAACGGATAATTTGTGACTGTGTCATGTCACACGCCTCAACTTACACGGTTCATTATCTCTAATGGATTACGATCGGCTCCATAACTTCCCAGTCTATGCAATTCTGCACAGAGCAGACAATATTTTTTCCTGATCTTCATCATCATCATTATTGGCACTACAGCCCACGCAGAGCCTTAGCCTTCACAACCACATCCTTCCATCCATCGCAACATTCTGCTGCTCTTCTCCATCTTCTGACACCCAATCTTCACAAGTCCTTCTCCACATCATCAACCCACCACTTTTTTGGTCTTCCTTGTAGTCTTCTTCCTCCGGGTTTGCCTTCCAGCACCATTTTTGGCACCCTACCTTCCGGCATTCTGTGCACATGACCATCTCAGCCTCAGACATTTCACAACAGACAAAATACTGGTCTCCACGAACAATCTTCCTAATTCCTCATTTGTTCTTATCCTCCATATTTCATTTTCCTTGATTGCTCCAAAAATTCTTCTTAAAATCTTTCTTTCCCATCTCTGTAGCAGACCTTCTTCTCTTCTAGTTAATGTCCAAGATTCGGCCCCATATGTCACTATTGGTCTTAAAATTGTTGTGTAAATTTTTATTTTGGCTTTTTTTGACACATTCTTGGACTTAAGGATATTTTGCAGGGCAAAATAGACCCTATTTCTGGACTTTATCCTAGCATCCACTTCTTCAGCCACATTATTTTCTTCTGTTATTAGGGTGCCTAAATACTTGAATGATTCCACTTCCTTAAAGGTTCTACCTGATAACTGTATCTGTGCTCCATCATTCACTGGCCTCCTGGACATAACCATTACTTTGGTTTTTTTGCATGTTGATATCCAGGCCCACTTCTCTTGCCTCATGTTCCAGCTTTTCATATACCTCTGTCAGTCCCCTCCTATTTCTTGCTAGTATGGTCACGTCATCCGCATAAGCCATTATTTGGCACATCCGGTTAAAGAGTGTGCCCCTGGGGTTGTTGGTGGTCACCTTTCTGATAATACTTTCCAGCACAGCATTGAATAACATGGTTGACAACACATCTCCTTGCCTCAGTCCCCTTCTCACCTCAAAATCATCTGTTATACTTCCATCAATCTTGACCACAGCTCTGCTTCCTTTCATTGTCATACTTATGAGACGGATCAACTTTGTGGGGACATTTAACTCTCTAAGTGCCTCATACAACTTCACCCTACTGATAGTATCATATGCCTGTTGAAAATCAATATATATCTGTTGTACATTGTTATCAAACTCATAGCATTTTACCAGAATTTGCCTAATTGAGAAAATATGGTCGACTGTTGATCTTCCTGGCCGAAAGCCACATTGATATTCTCCCAAATTACATTCTATCCTTTTTGCTAAAATTTTGGCAAAAATTTTATACAGAATACTCAGTAGGGTGATTCCTCTGTAGTTTCGGCACTCCATTTTGTCCCCCTTTTTATGGACTGGACAAATTATACCAATACTCCATTCTTCTGACCATATTTCTTTGATTAGAGCATGGATCCTATGTACAAACATGTCCCCTCCTTCTTTAACAAGTTCTGCCATTATTAGATCCAACCCAGGGGCCTTATTATTTGCCAGATCTTTGATGGCCTCTCTCACCTCTTCAAGCGTTGGACTACTCACTTCCTCTTGTTCCGTTCTCACATCATCATAAGCAGGTTCCGCTTCTTGTTGGCCATGGTTCAAGACTTCATCAAAGTGTTCCCTCTATCTCCTCTTTATTCCTTGTTCATCTCCTATCATATTTCCTAATTTATCCTTGCAGTACACTGCCCTGGGTTGAAACCCTTTCCTATCTTCTCTCACTTTTTGGTAAAATTTTTTCATCCTTCCTCTGCCATAATGCTCTTCCATACTTTCCAGCTGCTGCTTCTCATATGCTCTTTTCTTTCTTCTACAGACCTTATCTGCCATCCTTCTTTCTGATCTATAATCTTCTACAGTTCCCCGTGTTTTTCTCTGGATCATTTTGAGTCTGGCCATATTTCGTCTTTCAATTGCAGTTATGCATTCTTCGTCAAACCAGCGAGCCCGAATTTCCTTCTTTCTAGAGCCAATTACTTCCTTTGCAGCTCTAATCACACTTTCCTTCAAAATACTCCATTTTCCTTCTACTCCCTCCATGTTCCATGCTTCCTCCTTCTGTTCTAGACAGTTCTTCAAGCATTCCTCATATCTGTCCGACACTGCCTCTTCTTTCAGCTTTTCCACATCAAAACGAACTTGTGTTCTTGCTCTCTTGTTGTTTGTCACTGCAATACGTTGTCTACAACCAATCCTGACCATATAGTGGTCTGAGTTTATATCAACCCCTCTACAGCTCTCTACATTTGTTATATCAGTACAGTGTCTTTTATCGATTAAAATATGATCTATTTGATTTGATGTGACCCCATCCGGTGAACAACAGGTAGCTTTTTTTTATGTTTTTCCGCTGTTTCTGGGTGCTACATATAATCATATTCTTTCTTACGGCAAGATCTATAACTCGTCTTCCATTGTCATTACTTTCACTGTGTAAGCTCTTTTTCCCTATCACACTCTGAAATCTCTCCTCTCTACCTATTTTTGCATTCAGGTCATTCACATCATGATGCACTATTTCATCAACTACTTCTTCCAACTTCTCATAGAATCTCTCCTTCTCCTCTTCATCAGCATCCTCTGTTGGAGCATATACGCATACTAATGTGATGTTGAAGAATTGAGATCTTAATCTTAGAGTGCTGATTCTCTCATTTACTGGTTTGAAACCGATTACTGCTTCTTTCCTTTTCCTATTGACCAGAAATCCAGTACCAACCATTCCTCTTCCATCATTACTACCACTAAAGAACACAGTCCAGTCTCCACTCTCCAAAATTCCGTTCCCTGGCCATCTCATCTCCTGAATTGCAGCGATTTCAACCCTGTAAAGTTCTAACTGTCGTTTCAATGCATGCAGTGCTCCTGGTCTTTTCAGTGTTCTAACGTTCCATGTTGCTAAAATCAAATCCATATCTTTTTTCCTTTTGGTGCATTTTCCTTTTCTTTTATTTCAGTTTTTTTTCCGATCCAATCCGAGGCTGTGTTGTGTTATTCTCAACGTGCGATGTTTTGACAGGGAGGGCTTGTTAGCCCCCCGCCAAACCCCCAACCTGGAGGGCCAGAGATTTTTTTCAGAGTTTCTTTCTCCTAGACAATTGCTTCCACCGCAGCTTACAGAGCGTTGTCTGCCCTGGATTTTATTCAGGTTTACTCCCTAGGCTCTTCCGCCCTCTCCGCCGTTGGGATTACTCCTCATCCGCCTTCGAGACCATTGGCCGGTTTTCACCCGTGACCCTGGGCAGGGTGCTTTTCCTGATCTTAATCACTTTTAAACTGTTATTGAACATTCTTGAGAGGTGGGTATTTTTTTATTATGATAATTAGATACGCGAATTTATCACCATAACATGCAAATTTGGCCCATCTGCTTATCAATTACGAAGGCAATGTATAACCTATCTTGGATATTATTACAGTTTCCACTTTGTTGTTATATTGAATTAATAGTAGGAAAAACTCCAAGGGTGCTTTGTTACACTAAGACAAGGATTTTCAACAATGGAAATTCAAAATAAATATTTTATTCTTTATTTTGGACATTATGTTAAATTCTAATCGAAGGAAAATGGAAAATATCAATGAATAAGGCTCAATCAGATGAATCTGGAAGCGCGAGAGCTATCTGTGAATGTAATTCATATTGCCTATGCCAGTCTTACTTTTTCCCTTTAAAATATCCATTAAATGCAAGCACATTTCGAAAATCCTTACACATGAATCGCTAGGTATTCCTTGAAGGAAGAATCATGCAAAGTTTCATTGAATTTGGCGCTTAGCTGTAAATATGCGTTACAAACAGACAGACAGAAAAATTTTAAATGGTCGACTTGAAACAGAGATCTCTCTTCGTTCGGTCAAATAATATGATTTTTTTCATAGTTGGGTTCTAATTTTGAATTCCACAACCGAAACTCTTTTATTTGTTATGAATAATGGAGTCTGGTGAAGACTCAATGAGATCCATTTCGTTCGTTCTTGAGCCAACTTTTTTGGAAGATGTGAACATTTTCCTCACAGATAAAAGTAACCGTCTTTTGAACCTACGTGAGCTGAAATTATACGGAACTCATTGAAAGTGGATGATAGAAGATGGTGTGGTCTGGAAGCCCTGGTCTCAATCCGCTTGTCATATTATTCACCATGGCCCTTCAACGTGGCTGGCAGGCTGAAATTGAATATGGGCTTCTCGGGAACAGCGATACGGAAAAATTCAAAGCAGCTGAAAGGAAAATCTGATTCTCTTGTCTGCTCCATCTCATCACAGATTCGTGGCGAGAATGATTGATTCGACCGTGTCTGGGTCTGAAGGCGCTGAAGGCTGCAGAGGTGCACCTTATCTTATGCTTGCTGCTCTCAAGCTTGCAAAAGGCGCCAGACGCCAGATTGCCAGCCAAATGCCGGAAATATTGAATTGCGGAAGCAAACAAAAATCGCGTGAATAGTACTCCCAGAATCGTTATATTCAATGGTTGAAATTCAAATCTCACTCTAATATACTGTCGGTCGCATTGTAATGATATTCTATCTATTGGTGGCAATGTGCAATAACAGCTATCTATATGAATGAGTACATCTATATCATAGTCTACTGTATAAAAATGCTGGTGAATGAACATTACATTCAAGCACCTCTTTATCATATGTTTTAATCGTTCTTATTCAAGAATGAATCACAATTTACAGGATATTGAAACTGATAGTTAAATTGCATCATTTTCACGGGTCTTCAGGGGCCAGTTCTACGAAAGCCACAAGCTACACAAGCACATATTCACTAGTGAACTTTGAGTAGCTTTTCTAGGCCACATTGTTTCACAAATGAGATTAACAATGCTCGATCTTATGTTCCGGATGTAATTGTTTTTTCTTCTAACTGATTGTTAGGTTAAAAAAAACAACAAGCAAAGACTCCTACTAATAAAAATCCAACTGAATAATTTGAGAATTTCGGGCCGCTGCCTTCCGATTGATTAATTCCCGTCAGAATTCCAGAGCTAGCCAAGAACAAAGCTATAGAATCCTACTTCTGGACCATTCAGTCTATGATAAACTTTTTAGACTAAACTCGATCACATGTGAGTCAGTTACTGGCTATCCAAAGGACATCTGAAGGCTGATAGTCATAAAACGAGATATCCTTCCTTTCAAGTTTTCGTGGATAGAGTCAATAGAAATAAATCTATGAATGATATCGCTTTTGAGCCTTAACTAATATGGGGAGGCAATATTACTTTACTGCAGCACTGCGATATGAAATTATTACTGCCCTCAAGTCCACCAGCAGTATATAAGTGGAAATATTTGTGTATTTCATTCTCAATAAGCTCGAGAAAATCAATGAGTGATTATCAGAAAATCTTCAAAAATATATTTGGGTCATCTCTTCACAAACCCATTGGAGGATTAGACCAATATCAATAGTTTGAGAAGTTAAAAAGTCTGATCATGATTGGTTAGTGCGGCGGCGGTTATAAATTGCAGTGGGGTAGGCATTTGCCAAGGACATGGCAGCTTGGGTAGAGAAACACTTTAAGCACAAAAAAGGATGGAAAAGAAAGGAATATTTGAATGAAAGGGTGTCGAGTGGAACGCTCGAAAGAGAAGGCAAAATGAGCAGGATATCGAGGAATTGAAGGCGAAGTGAGGCAAAATGAGAATAAGAAAACTTGTGAAAAATATTCTTTTTGAGGGGAAAGCCCTTGGAAAGAGACAGCTTCCGGAGGCGTTGCTTGAGGAGAAAATGCCTTTTCCTAATTTCCAGAGGGGGAAGAAAGTTAAAAGTCGTGAGCCCATCGTTCTTAGGGATTTTTCAACCTCTTCTCGCATACCAGCATTGGCAGCTCTAGATAAATTTCCACGATTAATGGCACAGTTCCACAGTTTTTACCCTCAACAATTTTGCTCGCTACTCATGCATGAATGAAGCTAGGGTAGAAGAAGAGAATAGTTCATTTTGTAACAATGGTGTCAATGAACTTTCGATGTTTGAGAATGTATGGATTGGCAAGAATAAATTTGATGTGTAAGATAATTCTGGGATGAATTTTGTTTTAATTATTCCCTGTCATAGTATACAATTCACACACAACTCCTCCAACCCAGAATCTACCGATTTAGAATGATAAAGACAAAGGGGATTTTCGATGATTAATTAAGTTGTTCCAATCTCTATTTGAATTGGTTAGTTATTGTACCATGGAGCAGCTCATTTAAAGTAACAAAATGAGTATTTTAGCTACTACTTTCGAGACTATTCACCTGAGCTACATTGATTCTAATATTATTATGAACTTCACGTCATCCACCAACGTTGACTCTTAGAATGAAGGTTCAGATTCTTCTGATGTTGAGATTTATAATGTGCTTATTATTTGAAAGGTATGGAAGTCAGCAACTGATTGGTGACAATGAAAAGTGATTGATTATTGTTCCGATGAATCAACATCATGATTATCGCATTACAATAGTTGTGAGTGATATTTCGTGTGAAAAACACCACTTTACTAAAGTTGATACAGTTTTCAGTTTATATTGCTCCCTTATTTCGTTTGGCAAAGTGGACCAAGTAACAGTTATAAGTGACAGAGCCTGTTTGGATGTCAGTGAACAGTCATAAATAATTCATCCAGTGGGTCAACTCCCAACTGAAGCAGCGTATCAAAAGCACAAGCAGTCCAATGATTTATACGACTCGAGTCGCTTTTCTTCGGTAACAGATTGCCTCTACCATCTGCATTGCCACTGACATCTGCTCACTTCGTCGTAAACTACATTTTTGCGACTTTTCTCTCGTCGTCAATTTTCCAGACGAACGTCTCTCAAATGAGAATTTCTTCTACGTCATTAGTTTTAGGAACATTATGCGCTGTTGCTTGAAAGCCAATTCCTATGTGATTGCACTGACAGTCTTCGCAATAATATTCGTGATTGTGAAGATTTCAGGAGGGGAAGAAAATGTGTGAGATGTTGAGCCACATTATTTTTCTACACACTTTCATTTTCAACCACTGCTGAAGAATCCCTTTCATACGTCTTATTTTTCCTAACCTAATGAGTGAGGCTGATCACAAACGATATTTAACAAGTTCCAGTGGAAAGAAAATTATTCATTAATGATTACTAATATGATTGAATGGAACTCAGGCCAATTCTAACAAGCGACAAACCAACTGTCATGAAAAAACAACAATATGGAAGTGAATGATCACATAGTTTCTGTGAAATGACGCTATCTATACGAATCTTTCAAAACTTTTTGATTTGTATTGGATGAAAAAAAGAGTTAATTTCATCTTCTGACGTGAGAGAAATGCGATACTGCAAACGCTGTAGAGTAGGAATGTAGTCTATGCTCAAACACAGCTTTAAATGTATGAAATCATCTATTTATTCATCCAAATGATGAATTCAACTTATCAATTTAAAAGATATCCGTTCAAATAAGTCGAACGTCATCCAGTAAGAATTGTGTTCATTCACATATACTGTAAAATTCACAGTTGTGTTAAATTATGCTAAATATTATATAGGCTATTCTATTTATCGTTTCCTCCTAGTTTAATTTCATTCCCTTAGTGAATTCGCAAGAAATTCTTCTCTTAAGATGACCTAAAGATTGTGCAATACAAACCTATTCACTCCTTATGAAATTCATGGAACTCGGGGATTGACTTCTTATACGTACTATAAAAGCGATAATCTGGAGATTACGAGAGAATAATGAATAATGAATTTTATTTCCAACCAAGAAATACAAATAATACAAATTTTGCAAAAAATATCAAGGACATTACCTGGCTACTACCTCCAATACATGTAGCCAGTGTGCAACTAAGCTTAGAACTTAATTTATAAAAAAAATAGATTGATGGTATGCTAAAAAGCATGGTGACAAGATGAAATCGGCTTTTGAAGTTTGATCCTAGTAATTGAAGTTATTTTTGCTGGTGCTTCAAAACATTGTAGCTAACCTACTTTTTGGTTACTCGAATATCCACGCGTGAGCCTTACTGGATTACTCCGGGATAAAGAAGGGGATGACACTGAGCGATATAGCATTGTCAGTAGATAGGGATAGCTGTAAAGTAGCGCTTCTCTGTTTCATGGCGAACAGGCATAACCAAACACATACATGTATATATTCACATATATAAGCGTGAGCGTGCTCAAAGCGTAGTGTTTTCTTATCGCGTGACAGTAATGCGAATAGCCGAAACACTATAAAGTGTGAAAGTATGCGTGAGCATTACGTCGGAAGTATAAAATCAGCCCGTGCTTGTAAGTGCAGCGGACTTGTGAAGTGAGTAAAATTAAAGCACGTGCTAAGCTCTTTCTCTCAGTTGGACCGTTTACAGCATTCTGTACGACCGGAATATTTGAAATTTTCAAGGAGATTAGAGCTATTTGCATGGGAATGGCTCACTTGTAAGAGAACTCTTCGCCCAGAAACATCTACATGTTACAACCAAACGTACACATTTTATTTGGGGGTTGTTTATTCTAGTTCAAGATTAGATAGATAGCAGAGCCTACTCTATAAGAGAACAAACTGCTTCATTCTTTATCATTCCTTTTTGGATGAAACAGTCAACGGCTAACATACGTTACAGGCATCAAGTTTCATGAATGATTGGCTGTAAGAAATCTATCATGATTAATAACATATCAGCGTTTCTTCTTCCACATGGAAATACTTTCAATTGAAGAGTAAGTAAGTGACTGAGTAGTACCGATTGGTAAGTTGTTTGAGGTCGAGTTTTATTTCAGGATCATTTATTCCAGGATCATTCAGACCAAGGATTTATTTCAATGAATTTAAATCATTTACAGTTCTACATTGACTTCCCAAACTGAGACAGATTATTGATAAGCTTGAGAAAGACCAGACCTCCTCCGAAATCTTTTGATTAACAACGATTAACAACGATATGGCTGAGAGCAGAAAACAAAAATAAAATGTAATTATTCCAAGGAGAAACTCTGGCAGTGCTGTACGTGACATCAGTGCCTATTTGCAACTTTCGATACTGAAAAAGCTACAACGTTCAATACAAAATATTACATCCAGTTCATAGTACTCCGAATTGAAATTTTCCTTTCAACAGTACACATAATATTCAAATAGAACGTGCCACTATGCACAATAGTGGAATCGTTTTGAAGTAAAACAATGCTTTATAATAGAGTTTTCATCAAAAATTTGATATTTTGACCCTCTTTCGAACCCTCTTAGAAATGTCAAATTCATAATCGAAAGTTATATAATCAATTACATTTTTACATAGCCTGAGTGACATCAAATAGCCAAGTTATAAGTTATTCAAATTCCATGCAGTAGAGTTCATTCGTAGAGCTCTATTCGTTTGATGCAAACAATAGGTACACAAGAATAATGCATTTTATAAGATGAGCTTTGAGCATAAAAGCTCCTTTGCCGAATTGTGTAAAATTTGGATTTCAACATAATATCTCTAATTGAATGGCTGGAGTCAATTAAATTAATTGACATCAGTGCTGGATATCATTAGGAGTGCTATTTCAATCAATAACAGATGAAATTAGGCGGGAAGCTCAGGACTCAACTATATAATACAGACCATTGGGCAAGCCCCAAAAAATCTTCAAACTGGTGCTTTGATATTTCGAGGGAAACATTCTTGTGTCAGGGAAACTTTGAACTGTGTCAGGGAACATTCTTGAGGTATTCCCACTTCCAAGTGAATCATCTCATACTAGCATTTCAAGAGCTAGATTTTCAAAAATAAGTGCTATAGACATCAGCGCTGTGCAGTACGTGGAATATGTAAAGTAACATTGATAAGAAATCTATTCTCTACGAACCTACTTGGGTGTGAAATTAAAAAAATTACTGGCATCCCAAAAATATGCTATAATAATTCATTTCAAATACCTGGCTCAGGCTATCACTACAAATCATTTCATGATTTGAGATGTCTGTATTTCAATTCGAAGCTAAATTAGAACTACAAAACGTGCATAATAAGTTGTCATAAATTGACATATTCAGCCAGACTTTGACCTAATCACTGGATTGATCATAATCGAATAAATAAATCTCTTGTATTAAAATATTATTATTATAATCAGGGCGACTAGCCAGAGAGTCGCAAACCACTCAAGAGTTCCAGTGCTGTAAGTTATCTTGAATTCATTCAGTATGACCATACTGCAGAAAATTAATATTTGCTATAATTTTGTTTCTAACGAACCTACACTCATTACTTGTGTTTGTATTTGGGCCATCTTGCTCGACGAATACACTTAGTATTAAAGCAGACCTGTAGTTTTAAGCAGGTCAAAATGAGAGGGATAGGTGAATGTTGTCCTGGACTTCTGCAGATTGCAGTAACAAGGCACTGCAAATTATGGGGAGGTTTAGGGCATCGTTGTCACCTTTTGTTGTCGATTTGAAAGAACCAAACTGACGCATGCACAAAATGACTCAATTGCCAAAGCAAGTAGATGTTAATTTTTCTTTTCAGAAAATCTTTTTAAATCTTATTCTTTACCATAGAAGAGAACATAGACTATAATAACGGACGAACTTTGATTCAATTGTTTGAAACAAATGTTGAAATGTTTGTTGACTTTTCAATAAAGGTACTGAATGATTGATCCGTATGTGCTTTAATTGATTGAATTACATTTTGACTGGCTTCCTGTCGAATAGAAAATGCAAAATGAATGTCATTTGTGACGAGTATCTCATTAGTTTCTGCACAAGCGATGATAATGCATTCATAAATATTATTCATATTATAATAATAGTATATAATTCTTTATTGTCAATAAAATAATAGTTCATATAGATCATATACATACTGACCACAAAATTTCAGCTTAAATGTATCAAACGCTGTCTCCCGTTATCTGTATAGTTGAAACAATGAACCAGATAAATCTAGTAGTTGACCGAGTGACCGCTATCATCGCGCAGGGCATTCTCCCTTTTATATTCGGAATAGCAACAACTACTATCTTCACAAGAAACCCTAACTGCATACACACACGCGCATCAGAGTTTATGTTTGCGTCTGTGGTTGTGAATGCAGCGGCGTTGTCCTGGAAGTCGTGGGGGGGGGTGGAGTGATGGCGGGAGGGGGAGCTCGGTCGCTGTCGACCAATGACAGTAGAACAAATTGCGTTCACCATACAAACTACGAACCAGGTGATCATTTTTCTTTGTCACGCAGCGACCTTAAAACCAAAGACCCGAAACATCTCTCACGCCCTGTTCATCCATCTCTGTTAGTTTTTCTGCAACACTGTGAAGATTTACGTGCGTTCCCTGAGCACACACGCTTATCTTTCCCTCTGGAATAGCAAGCATACATAGTTACAATCATCCAGCACTGTTCTCAATGTAGGAAGACTTACTCCGATCGCATCCCAGTCTGCGGATAATCAAGATAATTTTATCTTCATTCGAAATACTACTAATGCATATCTTGTAATACTTTTGATACATTCATTCACTATTGAGAAATTTATATTTTGCCTTCACATCAATATTTAAAGGAGAGTTTCCAATATAAGCCTATTTCACGTGTTCTTCCATATTGAGTCGTTTTACAACATTATCATTTTTGTTTTGGAAGATCGGAGCCTTCTTAGATAGATATCCGAGCGGTCACTGGCCTCTCCTCAAAGCTGTCTATAGATTTGTTGAAATTTATTTATATTTTACACAACTCATATTGTGTATTCGTAGCTCAACCATTCCATTAATTGAATCTCTTCATGAATATGACAAGAGAACTCAGGCATGCTTACTGCTATTGAAGTTAACCAAATTATGTATTTTAATATAGAAATATTGTATATGATAGATAAGTACTCTAAGTAGCTTTTTTTTGTATTTTATAATGGTACTGTCATTGTCATGTTTTGCATTCTTTTGTGTTTTGGTTTTTTTGAAATAAATTGAAATTGAGATACTTCTATCTCTTATACTTCTGACCAGAATAAAATTTTTTTGTCTTTGCTGAGTTATAGTCGTGGGTTAATTGGTCTAATTCAATAGCTTGCCTTCGTGCTAACTTATTGTGTGTTCAATCTTTTCTTGCATTTTGAGGAAAATGAGCTAAAAGATGAAATGCATCAATCAATAAAATTGAGCTACTTCAAACTAACCCACATGCTTTATCTACTGCATGATCTACTTCTCATCATAACTATTTCAATATATGTTAATGTATGAAAACCATTGTTTTTCATTTGGACTAAGAGTAATTGTACTAATAAGTTTCAAGAGCCTACAACTCTTCGTCCGAAATATATTGCATGGATGAATAGACAGACTGAAAATAATCACGATTTCTACAAAGCTTTGTCAGTTGTACAATAATATACGATGTGGATACAGAACAAGATATCCAGGACTCCTGGTTTACACTGCATGAAACAATCACTTTGAAGAAGGTCTGATCATTATATAGTCCAGTACCCAAGTACTTTGATCAGAAAAAAATATAGTAGCTTTTTCTCAACGGATTCTCATGTATTCTTAGGCGCTTAATCTAAGTCTGAGCTTTAAACCCTCAAAAAAACTCTTGCGTCACGTGGTATTCCCAAGATGGCGACCAAATTTTTATACTTCGGCAATTTGAGGCGATGGAAAAAAATCTAGAGCAATGATTAATTGTGATGATTATTAGCTCTTTGTAATCTTCTGAATGGAAATATGTGAGTTTTATTTTCGGATTTTGGAGGTATTTTTGTTATGGCGGACATCGAAGACTGCTTTCTCAGATTTTCAATAAAATAACAATGATATTCCGTGGAACAATCGTTTTTTGAGATGCCAGAGTTCAAGCCCGTATTCAGCTCCTGAAAAAACATGAGGATTTATCAAGAAAAATACAATTATAATTTTTTTTCTCCCGTCACCAAAGTACCTGTTTAGCAAGGTTACAAGATATACATATCTTATAACCTTGCCTGTTTAGGCCTACTGAACTAATTTCAATTACATTTTTGAATTACAATGATAGTCTTAACCTAATAAGAGTATGATTTGGAACATTTTCAGGTTTATTGGATATCATACTATCAGTTATCCCAACTTGCCATATAATAAATGGTCAAGAGATAAAGGGTGGTCCAATTGAACCCTAACGTTGGATTCGCCCTTCTCCTTTTCAACGGTCAATCTCGCTCAATCGAGCGATAGCTCATTTTTCTCAGAAAATGGAGGCGATCCAAATTCATGTGTTACGTGTCAAACTTCGTTTATAATTAAGAATTTCACTTGAAAGGATAGGTCTGAAGTTGAAAAATGTTATAATATTAGAATACCTCTATCTTAAGAACTACTGGAGATGAAAATGTTAGGTTTGTTTCAAATTATACACACTACCTTGTTCCTATTTCAATTTTGAAAAATCATCATTTTCCAAGTACAGGCCTACCCTTTATTGGAGTGAAATCCTCAATAATTATGGTTTCGAATTCGACTTTTAACACATGAATTTGGTTCGCCTCCATGAGCTGAGAAAAATGAGCTACTACTCGATGAGGTGAGATTGAGTGTTGAAGGGTGTCCAAGTGGGCCTACATAAAAACATTAGTGCATGTATTTGTGAAACAATGACAATTGAAAAGCATGTCCAGTTGTCTACCAAATGTCTGTTTTATTGATGAGCATTTCTGATACGCTTCACTGATAAATAAGCACAAAGGTATCTCTGTGCTCCAAAAGTTAGTACCAGAAGACACGAGTTCTTTTGCGGTTCCGGGCTGGAATTTTTTATCATCATTCACCCACGCACCAGTCTCAAAATTCTATTTCAGATCATCAGAAAAAATTGAATGCGCCTTTTATTGAAAGTTTCTTTGATAAAAGTAATTGATGGATGTGATACCTTCGCAATATACCACACAAACAAAATGCATTGTGGGTTGCAAGTAACGTGGCCCAGTATGCTTCAGAATCTCTCACATAGTGCTTCCCGCGCTCTTCGAGGTAGGTGAGCAAGCGAAAGCATAAAGGACAGACCAGCGTGGACGGATCTATTGTAGTAAAGCAATAGCAGCAGCGGGCGAATCGATGCAACGACCAGTAGATGATGAGAAGAGGAACTCTCACTAAGGACTCACACCTGCACACATCACCATTCCCTCAGCCTCAGCGTCCCTTACACCTCATGACTCACACCTCCTCATTGTCACCATCCCAAGCTCCTCGCTTCCCTCATCCTCTTCACACTTTGTTAACCCATGCACGTTACCCCTGTATCCTTGCATCCATCTCAACCCTATTCCGTACTTTCCCCTGCACACGCATCCCATTGTAAGCCATGCTGCTGTCACAGCCTGTTCTTTCACCCGTGATGTAGCGATCGGTGATGTGAACTGAAAAATATTCACGGAATGATCTAGTACCGTTTCTCACCTGCCACAAAAATGTTAACTGACCATGGCAAGATTTGATTCAAAATAAAAATGGGAATTTAAACTTGGGATCTGATACCTGGACTTGTATGATCTGATTCTGGATGCGGCAATCTAATGTAAGTGATTATGTCACTTCACTTCAAATATTCTAAGAGGAACACTCCAAAATATTCAGATATTTGATCAATCAGCTGAGGAAATTGAGAGAATCGCTCGAATTTTTAATATATGACAGTTAGCTATTATTTCGCCTTTTGTGTAAACAAATATGAAGTTGCGTTTTACAGCGGAAACGGACGTGTTTCAGGACCTGGTCACATCCTCAGCGAACAGAGATCACTGACTGAATTTGAAAGTCGTGAAAGCTGTGTAGTGTTTGAAAGATCATTTATTGTTATTGGAGTGGAATAAGAATACGAATGTCGTTGATGATGTTTAATTAAAAATTAGGATGGTGCTATTAGGATGGTGTAACAGTAGTAGCTCTTCGCTATTTTATCATCTCTCTTAATAGTATCATTGTGCTCATGGCCATGGGCCATGAAAAAAATCCTGACACTGTAATCACATGTCTATTTTATTGAGGTCATAGAAAAATCTTTGCAACAGTAATCAGTAATCAGTCAGCCGCCGCAGTGAAAGGACGAAATCGCAGTTACGGATCTGATGGTTTTGTCGGCTCGTGTAATGCGCTATTAATTAATTGTTCGTCTTTCCGGCCGCTATATTATATAATTAAATTTAATTTGTTTCTCTAAAGCATGTTAAAAATCGCAATTGTGCTCAGTAGTTATCCACGTTGTAATAATGAGTTCATGTAGTGTCTGTAAGCAGAAACTATGTCTCTTAACAGAAACATCAAAGACAAGAGCATTTGTAGCGAGTGCAAGTGTGTGGGACTCATGAAAAGTGTGTGGGACTCAGTGAAGCGGAAATTTAACAATTGTAACAAGGTTGGAAATGTTCATCTTGTGTCACTAAGTTCCGAATCAATGAGACAATTTTGATAGGACTCCGAGTGAACAACATAGGACTACAATCCACTGGCTCTTGTTTTGTTCTTTTGTTTGGCATTGGAGCCTGGACTCTTACAAAAAAAATATTATCAACTTGAAGCATTTGAAATGTGGCTCTATGGTGAAATTTTTTTAATATCTTGTATGCAAAAAGTTACTAATTCGGAAGTTTTGGAAAGAACGAAAAATGAGCCAGAATTGATAAATTGCCGAAGACTCTAATACCTTAGCCACATAATGCGGAGCCCAGATGGATATAAGGTACTTCAGGAAATCCTTCAGGGCATGATCAATATCAAGGGGTTTACCAGGTCGAAGAAGAATATCATGTTTGGTAAATCTAAGGACGTAGTTTGGCAAATCATCAGCTGAAATCTTCAGCATTACCAACAACAGGATCAGGATAGCCTTACTGATAGCTAACATCCGGAATAGAAAAGCACTCAAAAAAGAGGAAGATCATCCACTGATGTGTCATTTAGAACTCTCAATAAATCTTTGGAATAACTCAAATTAATGATACTAGATAGTTATGACAAGCTTCAAAATGATCTAATCAAGATTATTCGTTCCTGTGCTGAAAAGGTTGATAGGAGCTGCAAAGCACTTGCAAAGCAGGCAGAACTTATTAAAAGTCAGCAAGCCTAAGTTGAGGTTTCATCTGATGAGAATGAAGTGCTGGTTGAAAGAATGGATGAGTTTACAATACATCCCCTTGCCCTTGAATAATATAAAAGGAGAAATACAATGAAATTTGTGTGTGTGTGTGTGTTTTGAGATTAATTTCTCCTTATTTCAAGTTCAGTCAAGTTATCTTTGTGTTTCATCTAGTTTTTAATTTATTTCTATTTAAATTTAGACTCTAAAAGCATTGAACAATTTTTTTTGTTTCTTATGTAGTATACTAAAAATTGTTTGTTTTATTAGGTCTTTCAGAATTCTAAAGGACGGTTTGATGCAAAAAGCGCCTCAACTTCGCTCTCCAAGGAAAATAAAGGCAAAAATGCAATTAAATTCAATTCATGTGGAAGGGACTGAGTCGTTTACATTACAACCGATTAGCTTATGGTCGTACCGTCGCTGAGTTCTCGTTGCCGGCGCATTTCCCAAAATCCTATAGCCAATAATATTATCCTCACTGGGCCCCACCAACCTTCCTCCATCCTCCTACATCTACGTCAATCAACCACAGCACTATCTTCACCTGCTCCATCAATTTTCAAGATTTGTCATTCAAATTGCACAATAATTTCTACAGTCACAATTTCAAAATAAAACATTCGAGGTTGTTTTCGTGGTTGACATGCGATATTCCACAGTTGTGAAATGAAACTTCTCGTTTCTAACGTGATCAGTATGTGAAAGCAGTGGGCCTACTTTCACAAACATATAACCTCTTTCTTCTTGTTTCAATGGAATATAAATGTTTGATGTTCAATTCTTTGGACGTACTCAATGAAAATCAATCCAACCAATCAATCTGCAAAGCAATAAGGATCTGGTTCATTTGGAGGTCCTGAACATGACCTGGCTTATGTGGTCGAAGGCAGTTGTGAATCATTGGCTTGTGATTCATAACTTGGCATTCAAAACTTCTTTTCCTCATCTATATTTTCAAGTCAGGGAGAAAAGAAGTTGCAAGTAATAATAGACCCATCAATATCTTAAACATATTTGCCAAGGTTTTTGAGCAGATATTGTATGGACAGGTTTTGCCTGGACAGGTTCAATCGAAGCTTACTTCTCCTCAGCATTGTTTTCTTCCTGGCCGCTTAGCGCAGTTGGTTGGGGCGTCGCAACTTCAGCTTGCTGTCGTTTAAGCGGTCGTGGGTTCGAATCCCACTCCAGCATCAGGCATTTATGTGTAATCATTCACCTCATTACCCACGCACAAGTCTCGGACTCATGTGGGCATTATCAGCAATAAAAAAAAAATATTTGTAGACAAGTGTACCAAAATTTATATTTTTTATTTCAATAACTTTTATTTTTCTTATTTTCTAAATATAATCATGGACAATATCTTTGAATTTCCAAATATTATTTATTTCTAGTTGATTTTAATTCGTTGGTGTGGTAGCACTGTACCGAGCCAGGACGGCTTGCTCTGTCTGATCCCACTATTCTTCTTATTCGATACAGCCTAAAGAATGGATGACTTTTTGAAGGCTAATATTTGAGATTTCGTATCTGAACATTTCAATATGCTAAAGTAGCATTATTTTATTTTAAACTTCTTAATACGATTTGATTGAATCTCTATAACCCAGATTGGGTAAGTCTTTTTCGATATTATTGTAATTTATTCTGATGAACTGTGTGATAGATTACTCCTATGCTAAGCCTATGTTTATTCTTGTCAATTTCGATCTTAATTCACTTAAATAATCCTAGTTTGAATATTTAACTTTTCATAACTACTCAACTTTTTCTCCATCAATTTAACTACCTATTTTATTCTAAATTTTGTATAAAATTCAATCCTTTTAACTTGAAAATGTAACTTCCAAGTTTGGTACTGATTTTATGATTTTAGCCTTCTGCTTCTTTATTGAATCTTTAAATTAACTGAGAAAGGTCTTTTTTTTAGCTAATTCGAATATTTATTGTCCTGTAATTTATAATTATTAATTCTTTTGTTACCATGAAATAACACTACTTATTTCAGAATGGTGTACATTCCTAAACTTGTTAACTAACCTGTCATAATTTGCGTATCAACCCTCCTGGTTAAACTTGCTCATATGTTTGTAGCAAATAGAATTTTATTTAATTTCTTTTGTTCCAAACAGGTTTTTTGTTTATTTTGAATTAAATATGGAAAAGATACCAGGAATTTAAATTAAATATGGAAAGAACACCAGGATAATTTGAACAGAACCAACTATAAAGATGCAATATTTAAAGGAATGATATGGAAGTAATCACAACGGTAAATTCAATAAATAATCTACGACAAAATGCGGTGAGATGAACATCAATCATACACCTTTTCTCCGACCATATTCTTCAAAAATTACTATGAAATAATCTTTGATATTCTTCGTTTTCCTCCGCCAATCTGCGCCAAATTCTTCAATTGATTCCGGGTTATTAACAAATATAAAACTTCAACTGTTGTGTATTAATTTCATCTGTATTGAATTTCTACGGTTATTAACAAATATAAAACTTCAACTGTTGTGTATTAATTTCATCTGTATTGAATTTCTACTGTAATCTTTATGAATTTCTTTTAATTATTTTAAAATATAAAGATTCAATCAAAGCTTTCAATCTTATTTCAACCGAGATATCCAGATTTCACTGGACCTCTATCCCAGTATTGCTTCCTCCTGTGTTAAGCAGTCCTATTTGAGTAATAGGATTGGTTACACAAGGTGTCTGAAGTTTAGGATGATGGAGGTAGAGTAGCTGTGATATATACTGATTATTCTAAGGCTTTTGACACCTTGAATCACAATATTTCTCTGCTTAAGATGAGACATTTTAGATTCAGCCATGACACAAATCATTTTTTGGAAACTCGTCTAAAAAAACAGAAATCAATATGTGTTGTATAATAGCCATAACTAATAACACCATAACCAACAAAGATACACCACTAATATACCCATAATAACATATTAATACAATACCAATATACACCATAATAATGTGACAATACTACAATATGAACACTTAATACTACCCTACTATATAATTATAAATTGTCTACATTCTACTTACTATAAGCTCCTCAATAGTGTAGATTCCAATTTCGTGTAACCAATCCCTAATTATTCTTTTATATCTATGTATGTTCTCTTCTTCTTTTGCTATTTGTGGCATTTTATTATAAACCCTAGGACCCAAATATTCTACTGACCACTGTCCAAAAGCTGTATTCATTCTAGGTATATTTTGAAAATTTAAGTTTCTGATTCTTGTGTTATGACTATGGGCAGTTAAACTATTTAAATTTGTATTTTTCTTCATGTAAGTGAGTAAAATTGATATATACAGCTGTCTGACGCTAAGAACTTTGTTTTCGGTGAATAGTTGAATACTTGGGAAGCGATTGTCTTTGTTTCCAATGACTTTGAGAATGCGTTTCTGAGCTTTGAAAACTGGATCTATAAAGCTAATATTTGCTGCACCCCAGACCAATAAACCATATATTTAAAAGGGATTCAGCTATTGAAAAATATACTGTTTTTATCAATTCACTGTTGAGTACATTACGCAGCTGGTAAAATTTGTTTATGAGCTTTCTTATTTTTGTAGTTGTATATGATATATGCTTATCCCATTTTAATAAATCATCTATAATAATAATATTATACCAAGATATTTAACATTGTCAGAGCGCTCAATCAGAGGACAGTCACAGTTCCGATTCTCTCCTCTACAATAGTGAAGCTTAATTGATGCATTTAGTGGCTTGGTATTATCAGTTAATGAAAAGGTCAAGAACTTTGTTTTTCCTGCATTTAGTGTTAATAGGTTATTATCCAACCACCTAGTGACTTTGGAAAGTTCTGTTTCAACTATTTGAAATGTCTCATCCCAGTTCCTACCCTGGTAAAGGAGGGCTGTGTCGTCTGCAAAAGCTATAACTTTACCCTGAATTTGAAGGGAACACAACTCATTTGCAAGTATCAATTATGAAATTGGGCCTAAAACCATTCCTTGAGGTATACCAAATTCCATAGTTCCTTCTGCACTCATCTGGCTTCCAACCTTTGTCCTTTGCTGACGGTTACTAAAGTAAGACTTCCATTTGAGAGTTATATCCCTTATACCCATTACTTCAAGTTTTTTTTTTATCAATAAGTCATGTGATACAGAATCGAAGGCCTTGACCAGATCCAAAAATACTGCTATACATTTATTTTTCCCCTCTAGATTATGAATGACAAATTTTGATAACTTCAAAACTGCTGATTCCGTGCTCATCTCCTTACGAAATTCAAATTGGTTTGGAAAAATGATATGATACTTTTCTAGATAGCTCATTAACCTAAGTTTTACTCATTTTTCTAAAATCTTTGATATGTTACTTATTAATGAAATAGGCCTATAGTTACTTAAAATTTGCTTATCTCCTCCCTTATGTATAGGTCTGACACAAATTACTTTCATTGCATTAGGGAATATTCCAGTAAGCAAACTCAAATTGAGGACGTGAGCCAAAGACTTACAAATTAATTCTTTAATGCCTTTCAAAATTTTATTATCAAATCCATCAAGTCCTAGTGTACTACTATTACGTAAAGAGTTTATGACTTCAATTATTTCCTGCTCAAGTATGGGTGAAAAAATCATAGAATTAGGCATTCTTATATCCGGCTTATTACTAGTTACAATATCATTTATATTTTTTATAAATGACCTCCTGATGTACTCTGCAACTGATGTTTGCAAATGACACAAAGAACTTCAGAGAGATAAAATCTCCAAATGATTGCTGGATGATCTGGAAGCTTTGTCAAGATGGTGTGATGGTACTGGGTTGAAACTTAATGTTACTGAATGCAACTCGATGCATTTCACCAGGCAGAGGAATGCTATTCAATTTGATTGATACAATCAATGAGGATAAGCTAGGCCAGATATTGAATTATAAGGGTCTTGTAGTTCTCATGGATAGGCACCTCAGTTTCAATAATCGTATTGATTATCTTGCAAGCAGAAGTAATAAAATCATGGGCTTCATGTTCAGAACTTGTTCATGTTTTAGAAGTTGGAAGGCTATAATTTCTCTTTATAAGAGTATAGTTAGAAGTCTTATGGAATATGCAGCACCTGTGTGGAATCCTCATAGTGTAACTACATAGTCAGGCTGAAAAAAAGATAACAGAACAAGTTTCCTATTTCAAAAACTATATGGAGACTTGTGAGATTTTTTCAATATGGAGCCAAGGCATCTTATGTGTTCTCTGGAGGGTAGCGGCAATATAATATCATCCATGACTCTCCTCTACAACATCATTTGCACCAAATTTACAGTCCCTACTTGCTTTCAAGACTTGCCATCTCTGTTCCAATCTTGATACATAGACGGAGTCCTTTGTTTTTTATTGAGAGATCCAAATCTGCTGGCAGATATTTTTCGCCAATGAACTAAATACATAGATTGCATGTACGATGGTATTAGTGAAAAAATTAATTTGTTTTCTGATAGTTTGACAGCGTTCAGATGGAAAATTATTGATGTTTAATTAGCGCACTCTTAGAAACTCTATTAATTTTGCAATTTTCAAATTCATTTTCAAGTATTTTTCTGTATTTGCTATCTCCAATTTATTAGTTCTACTGCTAGATGATTTTATTACAATTATCTCTAGGAAGCAGATTCGGGCGTATGCCTGTATGCTTCCATAATATAGTTTCTATCAAATAAACAAAAATAAATATGAACAAATTAATATTTTTGTTGAGGGTCCCTTCTAGAATACCCAAACTGCGTATTATTTCACGTGATCATTATTGCATTCTGAAAACAGATGATGAATAGAGACTTCCAATTTGAGGAAAAATGCAGTGTGGTAGAAGTCTTCAACATCATGATTGTATGATTTTGATTCATATTTGGTTCACCATAATCAATGAAAAATGAATCATAGAGGAAGGTTGTACGAAATTAAAGGTGAAAATCGATGAAACAATAAAAGCCGTAATAAAATAATAGCATACATGCATACCGTATTTTTTATTCTCTGTCCACACGTATCATACCCATACATAATGGTAACTGCATAATTTCTTTATATGGGCCTGTCTTGGGCTATTCGACCATTTTCTCTGAATAGCAGGAGTTTTTTCAAGCACTTGCATTGTGATTTCGAAACACAATGGACAGTCATTATACAGTAGCAACAGTTGCACTAGAGTGTTGCTGAGAATCATAAATTACCCTCTAGGTTTCACAGAAGTACGACGAAGTGGAATCGAATATCTTGAGAGAGACTTAAGAGCTTGAGGATAGCGGAGGTTGAGATTGCAATAAGGGTTGGCGTTGCTGAAGGGTGTGCTTTGCAGCAGTTGAAGTCGACGCTTAATGATGCAGCAATGCCAGTCAGCAACAAACCGTTAATGTGAATGGAAGAGAAGGAAGTGGAAATGGGAGAGGAGATGGTATAAGGGCATGAGTAAGAAGTAAGCGGTGATGGGCAAGGGTAATGGGTGAGGGATGGTATAAGAGGTGGATGGTGTGAAAGCTCGAACGCTATCACTGTTGCTCACTAGCTGGCAGATGTATGCTCATTTATGGAACAGTCAAACTCCGTGAAACCAGCCCGACAGATAAGTTCTGGTATTTTTGCGAGATGTCGCTTCAAAAAACTGATTGTTCTCTAGTAAAATTATATTCGTCGGCATGAATAAAATCATATGTATTGAGTGATTTCATTTATGTAATGAGAATTAGTCTTTCCACTGTACCTTTCTCAAATTATCCCACAGAGAACTGATAACGATTTTTTTTATTTCTTACAGAACTAACCACCTGTCAGTGGCGGAAGGCGATTTTTGTAAGTACATTAATTCATATTATTTCCTGCCTAATATAAGAAGCGTACATCAAGCCTCCTAAATAAAACGGCTGTCAACGAATTGCCGTCACACTCGGTCAATGGCAGTTCAGTTCATCCATCGACTCTTGTGCTGCTTGGAGAACGCATGGTATGCCAATTTGCCTGGTAGATTTGAGTTACAGAATCTTGAAACCACTCCCAGAAATTGATAGTAGTTATTTCAACTAGTTGCTTAGTATTCAAATAAATAATGAATATATCGATGAAATCGGTCTCATTCTGGCTTCCGATCTTCGAGAAAATTTTGAAGAGAGAGAATGAATATCCGCTATTCTCCTTTCTTTTCTCACTCATGTAGAAGGGACTGACTACTTTTAACTTCTACGATTAGTTTCAAGCTACTGGAACTTGAATTTACCAGTAAAATTCGCATACCGTGCTTTCACCTGTATTATCACCGATTAAATTATGGTAATTCCTTTGCTAAGTCCACTTCTGAGTCCACTCTTAGTCTTCTTCTCAAAAATTTTGAAATTTGAACTAGTATTATTCAATTACTTCCCATATTCATCCTTCACCAACAGTTCTCTGATCGACAGTTAACGAAACCAGCGGTGTTTCAAGGTGGGAGGGCGGACCGCTCCGGGTGATAGCCCAAGGGGTGACAAAAAGCAGATACAATAACGCTTGAATAAATGCAAAAGGTTGAATGTTATTTTTTAATAGTTGGGTGAACTTTAATATTCTTAATTCACATTTTTTCTCTAAATTACAATAATTGAATCCCAAGAAGTCTCCCAAAAGCGAATTAGCTAATGGTCTACACTCTACAGGAATACCGCACTGGATCACATGCTGTTTAATCAAGCTTATCTCAATATTTTCAATCACCCTGCCCACATTCTGGAGAGTTTCAACATGCAGGCTCATGCTAATTCTACCATGAATGGTACAAATCGAGAATCAACTATAAATAATGTGCCGTTTGTCCACAAAGAGTAAGTTGTGGCGAGACAAGTTTAAATACCGCCCCGGGTGCCACAAGACTTTTCTACGCCAATGGACGGAGCTTGAGAACGTGGGAAAAAACGAAACTCGCTTCATGAGGTTGGCAATTTGATAGCTTGCAGTACGACTAAAGCATAAATAATTTAGTAAGCTACATTACACTGAATACAGTACAATTAAAATGCATTATCTTTGCAGATTTTCATGGCTACTTTGGTTGATTTTCATTGAGAACGTCTAAAGAATTGAATATCAAACATTCCTATTTCATTGAAACAAGCAATTAGGAAGAGGATGTTATATGCTTGTGAAAGGAGCCCACAGCTTGCACATACTGATCACGTTAGAAACGAGAAGTTCCATTCCACAACTGTGGAAAATCACATGTCAACCGCGAAAACAACCTTCAATGTCTCATTTTAAAATTGTGACTGAGAAGTAAAGTTTTCGCGCAATTTGAAAGACAAATCTTGAAAATTGATGAAGAAGATGAAGATAGTGCTGTGGGGAATTGGCGTAGATGTGGGAGGAAGGTTGGTGAGGCTCAGTGAGGAAAATATTATGCTGTATAGGATTTTGGGTGATGGGCCTGCAAGGTGAACTCAGCGACGGTAAGGTAATCGGTTGTAATGTAAAAGACTCAGTCCCTTCCACATGAATTGAATAGAATTGAATTGCTGTCTTTATTTCCCTTGGAGGCGCTTCTTGCACTCAAACCTACTTCACAATTCTGAAAGATATGATAAAACAAACAATTTTTAGTATACTACATAAGAAACAAAAAAAATTGTTCAATGCTTTTAGAGTCTAAATTTAAATAGAAATAAATTAAAAACTAGATGAAACACAAAGATAACTTGACTGAACTTGAAATAAGGAGAAATTAATCTCAAAACACACACACACACACAAATTTCATTGTATTTCTCCTTTTATATTATTCAAGGGCAAGGGGATGTATTGTAAACTCATCCATTCTTTCAACCAGCACTTCATTCTCATCAGATGAAACCTCAACTTAGGCTTGCTGACTTTTAATAAGTTCTGCCTGCTTTGCAAGTGCTTTGCAGCTCCTATCAACCTTTTCAGCACAGGAACGAATAATCTTGATTAGATCATTTTGAAGCTTGTCATAACTATCTAGTATCATTAATTTGAGTTATTCCAAAGATTTATTGAGAGTTCTAAATGACACATCAGTGGATGATCTTCCTCTTTTTTGAGTGCTTTTCTATTCCGGATGTTAGCTATCAGTAAGGCTATCCTGATCCTGTTGTTGGTAATGCTGAAGATTTCAGCTGATGATTTGCCAAACTACGTCCTTAGATTTACCAAACATGATATTCTTCTTCGACCTGGTAAACCCCTTGATATTGATCATGCCCTGAAGGATTTCCTGAAGTACCTTATATCCATCTGGGCTCCGCATTATGTGGCTAAGGTATTAGAGTCTTCGGCAATTTATCAATTCTGGCTCATTTTTCGTTCTTTCCAAAACTTCCGAATTAGTAACTTTTTGCATACAAGATATTAAAAAAATTTCACCATAGAGCCACATTTCAAATGCTTCAAGTTGATAATATTTTTTTTGTAAGAGTCCAGGCTCCAATGCCAAACAAAAGAACAAAACAAGAGCCAGTGGATTGTAGTCCTATGTTGTTCACTCGGAGTCCTATCAAAATTATCTGAATTTTTCTAGGGTCTAAATTTAAATTTAAAAAATTAAAACCTGGATGAAACAAAACCAAAAATCAACAGAATTTAGCTTGAAATGAGGAGAAAGTTATTCTATAGCACACACACACACACAGACACACAAACAGACACTCACACTCAATGCCAGCCTCAGCAATAAAAAAAAATTCGTCATCATGCCCGATCCAGCCCACCACCCCTGATCGACGCCAAAGTGAGAAGAGAGAGGAGATGAGTGGATAAAGAATAAGAGCAAAAACGGCATGTGTAGGAATGAATAGAGAGAGACATATACAAAGAGGATTCGAAAAATGGGAAGGGTTAGATCGTGAAAAGATTGCGATGGAGATTCTCCTCAGTCCTCTGAAAAGATTTGGTTTTATGGGAAACGATTGAGCAAAGAAACGGCATACAGATGGTTTTGTGACCAACTCACCTCAGACTAAATCCTTAACGCAAACTCACTAAATACACAGAAGCTTGGTCTCGTAGCAGTTCCGTTTCAAATCGGGTTTCAGTCTGTCTCTCTTCCTATCCTCTTTTTTTCACTGGTATACTTCTTTGCCTTTCAATCGTCTTCCCTTACAGCTTTTTATTATCAAAATCGACGTTGGATATTCACTCATGGAATCGGATCGATCGGGTTTCCATAATGATCTCCTGTACTTTTCTTATCTCTCAAATAAAATGAAATGTGTATATACTTAATCCTTTTCTGATTCCTCCTGAGTGGAAGTTTTAGAAACCTAGAAGATAGTCCTTGAAGGATATAAAACTATTCACTCTGTGAGACGTACCAATACTCAACATTAAAAAATATTTACAAATATCAGTTTGATGAATGGAAAAGAGAAATAGAGCTCAAATATTGGGAATAGAGAACTCTGAGGGAACGTAGCACATGAAGCATATTTAAAGTACCATTGACACTGGAGAATTCGATGTGTTGAGTACTTCTCCAAAATATGTTTCAGAAAAAAATTCATGGGGGGAAAAATCTGAGACGGACTTTATAGCTCAGCAAAAGAAGAATATTTTAAGTGACACTAAGTCTGGACATTCAGCCTGTTAATCATGCTAGTACAATTTCATGATATTTGGGCTTAATGAGTAATGATCTTTACGGAATTATTGGATATTAACACGATTCTTTGAACTTTATCCAAATCGGAATAACCAGCAACTCAGCTTCCATTTGATGATTTAAAAATTTAAAAATACATGAAATGCATTACAATACAATTTTGATGTATCATTCTGATTGATGGGAGAGTCAAATGATTCTGTCAACCTCTCCAACAAAGCTTCTTGCGTATCGAAAGTATTTCAGCTGTTGTTCAGCTTTTCACGGTTAACCTTGCAGCAACATCTGTGGGCGATAGTAGCGTAGAATTTTCTAATCTATGTTAGTGGGCAAATACGGTACCAGTACGCCTCACTCGCACTAACTTGATAGCCGTTTCATCGTCCACGGTGGTGAGTTTAGCCTCTAATCTTGTAAACCGTATTTTCGTTTGTGCATTTGTTCAACACAACATAACATATGTTGAGCAATATGTTGAAGAGAATACAAAAATTTCAAATATGGTAGCTCTGATACTACTATATTCCACTCCACTATACTACGTTTCGTAAAGGACGCAGTACAGTAAACGTGTACTACTTTGGTCTGTAATTCATGATTGAGATGAAAAATTCGATCGCCAATCATAGGGGATTGTATGAATAAAGGAGCCATCGCGAATGAGTTCTTCACCAATCACAACTGAACGTCCGTCGTTAAAAAGGCACGACCATACATACAATACCGCATCGTTACCTACATCTTATAACAAAGCATCTTATCATCGTGACATCGGCCCGCAAGAGCACACCATGAACACAATGATAAGATATAAGACGACGGCGTCTTGTTAAGGCACAATTTTTTACTAAGTTGTGTTTCGTGATTTACGTTAAGATGCAACAATGTCTGGACAAACCTCGAATTACCTTTCAACTCAAGGATCTCACTTTCGTTAGTTTTTAACCGACTTTCAAAAAAAACAAGGTATATCTATATTCGACCTGTTTTTTTATGTTTGCACATCAATCATTCGAACACTATAGAACCGATTTTGATGAATTTTTTTTAAATGAAAGAGCATCGCTCAGCGGTGGTCCCATCCAAGTTTCGCAAGGATCGGCCCAATACTTAGCCCAATATTAAACAAAAATGAGCATTCTTCGATGTCTTCATTTCAACCAAGTTTGAATAGGATAGTTCCACACATAACCGCCAATCGGATAACCGGTGTCGTTTACCAGGCTGATCATTGTATCATATGGAGCACTTCACATCTAGACGATTTTCGAAATCATATGATGCAATACAATTATGCCGGGTAAACGACATCGGTTACCCAAAGCTGGTTCAGTGTGAAACAAGCCTGTAATGTCCCGTTTTGACCAATCACGTGAACTTAATTTGAATCGAGAATAAGAAGAATATAATATTTCTGTCCATATGTTCATATGAAAATTGTAAATAATTTAATTGATGCTATTGAGTCATAGGAATATAGTATACTAGCTATTGTGCCCGTCCTTCGTACGGATTATGTTTGGAAATAAGACTAAATTAATATGTTTCGGCTTTTTTGATAGCAACGATCATGAAGTTGTTAGCAGCTTAGGCCCCCCCGTTCAGACGATACAGTTTTTTTGCGGTACGGTTTTTTACTGTACGGCGTCAACTGTATACTGTGATGTTCACACGGTCCGGCTTTGCTGCTTATTGCTGTGATCTCCTCCTTCTTCCATTGAGCTTCCAGTTCAGATTTATTTATTCCAGTCCAGGATTTTTTTTATTTGTGGAAGATTTTTTCAAATAAGTTTCTTACTGAAGGTTTCTCTTAAATTTTGATCAAAGTACGCAAATTCTGGTTTCAATATTCCACACATTTTTCTCTCTTTATTTTTATATTAATCTTAAGTCTTGTCCCACAAGGCGGGTCTCTCATATATTAGAGAAATTAAATTTTCACAATTAATATCTTCCACTTCTGGACACTGGAATTCACTAATAAGAAGATCCATGCTGAAGAATATCAATGAAGAAGATCAATGCTGACGATCTGAAGACTGCTTCCAGCGTAATAAGCGTATCGTTTGAACATATCCATTACCGGTACAATACATGTGCCACCGGATACGGATAGTTATTTTGCGGTACAGCTGATTTTAGCGATACAGTTTTCGAAGACAAAGCCGAATGTAGAAATCGGCTAGAACAGTTTTTTTACTGGATCCAGTCGAAACAGTATTGTGTGAACATACAATATGAAATGTACATGCAAACGAAAGCACTGCAAAATAACTGATACAGCAAATTTACTGTACCGCACAAAAACTGTATCGTGTGAACGGGCCGGGACCATGGCCGGGACCTTAGTAAACAACTTAGAACGTAAACAATTCAGTGACAGATATCGGAGAGAATATTTTTTGAGAACAGCTGATTGATATATCATGATAAATTACGTGATTTTCTCTTATGTGGTAATAATAGTGCTACCTGGCGAATTCCCAAGAGCCTGGCACAAACCGCACCTTCCTAAAATGTTAATTTTTGTTTTGATAAATTGAAATTAGAAATTTTTTTTTTCAACAAAGAAATAATTGATGAAACATAACATGAGCTTTGATTCACCAGTCATATGTTTCCTAAAAGACTGCAATGCTCCGACTACGCAAGTCTGCAGACAGCGTAAATAACGCCGCGAAGGGCCCACCATTCAGATTATATTTGAGAACAGCTGATTGATAAATTACGTGATTTGTTCTTATGTGGTAATAAAACATAGAAGAAATGTATCCAAAATCCCACAATACTTGGTTTTTAAACGTTTATTATTCTGTTAAAAAAAAAGTTAATATAGTTTTTTATAGCTAAAGACATTGTCAAAAAGGTTTTCAATACTGATAAATAACTTCAATCCCGATCGATGCTCTCGTTTTTCAGGAGAAGGCCGCGTAAAATGTATCCAAAATCGCACAATACTTGGTTTTTAAACGTTTATTACTCTGTCAAAAAAAAAGTTAATTTAGTTTTTTATAGCTAAAGACATTGCCAATTATGTTTTCAATACTGTTCAATAACTAAAATCCCGATCGATGCTCTCGTTTTTGAGGAGAAGGCCGCGAAAAATGCCTTTGCGGCCGTGACAGACAGACAGACAGACAGACAGACAGACAGACAGACAGACAGACAGACAGACAGACAGACAGACAGACAGACAGACAGACAGACAGACAGACAGAAAGTGAGATAAGACTATTTTCGGCTTATTTAATGTATAAAACGTAAAAATAACCAAAAAATATACCATTCTGATAAATGTACAGACAAAACTCTCATTTTATTTATATAGACTAGCTATTGTGCCCGTCCTTCGTACGGATTATATTTGGAAATAAGACTAAATATGTTTCGGCTTTTTTGATAGCAACGATCATGAAGTTGTTAGCAGCTTAGGCCCCGTTCAGACAATACAGTTTTTTTGCGGTACGGTTTTTTTACTGTACGGCGTCAACTGTACTGTGATGTACGCACGGTCCGGCTTTGCTGCTTATTGCTGTGCTCTCCTCCTTCTTCCATTGCGCTTCCAGTTCAGTTTTATTTATTCCAGTCCAGGATTTTTTTTATTTGTGGAAGATTTTTTCAAATAAGTTTCTTACTGAAGGTTTCTCTTAGATCTTGATCAAAGTACACAAATTCTGGTTTCAATATTCCACACATTTTTCTCTCTTTATTTTTATATTAATCTTAAGTCTTGTCCCACAAGGCGGGTCTCTCATATATTAGAGAAATTAAATTTTCGCAATTAATATCTTCCACTTCTGGACACTGGAATTCACTAATAAGAAGATCAATGCTGAAGAATATCAATGAAGAAGATCATTGCTGACGATCTGAAGACTGCTTCCAGCATAATAAGCGTATCGTTTGAACATATCCATTACCGGTACAATACATGTGCCACCGGATACGGATAGTTATTTTGCGGTACAGCTGATTTTAGCGATACAGTTTTCGAAGACAAAACCGAATGTAGAAATCGGCTACAACAGCTTTTTTACTGGATCCAGTTGAAACAGTATTGTGTGAACATACAATATGAAATGTACATGCAAACGAAAGCACTGCAAAATAACTGATACAGCAAATTTACTGTACCGCACAAAAACTGTATTGTATGAACGGGCCCTTAGTAAACAACTTAGAACGTAAACAATTCAGTAACAGGTATCGGAGAGAATATTTTTTGAGAACAGCTGATTGATATATCATGATAAATTACGGGATTTTTTCTTACATGGTAATAATAGTGCTACCTGGCGAATTCCCAAGAGCCTGGCACAAACCGCACCTTCCTAAAATGTTAATTTTTGTTTTGATAAATTCAAATTAGAAAATTTTGTTTTTTTTTCAACAAAGAAATAATTGATAAAACATAAGATGAGCTTTGATTCACCAGACATATGTTTCCTAAAAGACTGCAATGCTCCGACTACACAAGTCTGCAGACAGCGTAAATAACGCCGCGAAGGGCCCACCATTTATATTTGAGAACAGCTGATTGATATATCATGATAAATTACGTGATTTGTTCTTATTCTTATGTGGTAATAAAACTTAGAAGAAATGTATCCAAAATCACACAATACTTGGTTTTTAAACGTTTATTATTCTGTTGAAAAAAAAGTTAATTCAGTTTTTTATAGCTAAAGACATTGTCAATAATGTTTTCAATACTGTTCAATAACTAAAATCCCGATCGATGCTCTCGTTTTTGAGGAGAAGGCCGCGTAAAATGTATCCAAAATCGCACAGTACTTGGTTTTTAAACGTTTATTACTCTGTTAAAAAAAAAGTTAATTTAGTTTTTTATAGCTAAAGACATTGTCAATAATGTTTTCAATACTGTTCAATAACTAAAATCCCGATCGATGCTCTCGTTTTTGAGGAGAAGGCCGCGTAAAATGTATCCAAAATCGCACAGTACTTGGTTTTTAAACGTTTATTACTCTGTTAAAAAAAAAGTTAATTTAGTTTTTTATAGCTAAAGACATTGTCAATAATGTTTTCAATACTGTTCAATAACTAAAATCCCGATCGATGCTCTCGTTTTTGAGGAGAAGGCCGCGAAAAATACCTTTGCGGCCGTGACAGACAGACAGACAGACAGACAGACAGACAGACAGACAGACAGACAGAAAGTGAGATAAGACTATTTTCGGCTTATTTAAAGTATAAAACGTAAAAATAACCAAAAAATATACAATTCTGATAAATGTACAGACAAAACTCTAATTTTATTTATATGGATTATGTTACTAGGCTGGAAAATGACGTTTTGCCGGTCGACCATATGATAGTTAATGCACAAGGCGCAGCCGAGTGCAGAAACGTGAATATGCGAGAACCGGCAAAAGTTTACAGCCGTGTAATGTACGATATTTTTTGTTACACTTGATAGAAAGGCAAGATACAATCAGCTGGATAATATGCGAGACATTCAAAAGTATTCAAGACAAGTGAATCAGCTGCTTTATTTAGATTCAGAATTTGATGGGCGAATTCCCAGATATAAACCAAAATAATGATAGCCTAGTGCAATCAGCTGGATAATATTCGAGACAGGTATCGATTGAGTCATAGGTAATGAATGAGTAATGTAATGAGTTGACTATATATATACATATAATATATATGTGAGTCAATGGAAAAAATTTTGCCGCACGCCATATGTTTTTTCCTATCTTGTAAGGCCCTATTTGTCAGCTGATTTTTCCGATCTAGTACGGAAAAGAGGCACTTTCCATATGTGACAAATCTATGGAAAGTAGCTACTTTCTATCAAGTGTAACAAAAAGGTTATTCAATTCCAATCATAAGTTGGAGAATTTGGAAAAACAGCTAATCTCAGCAGTATTTTTAGTTTCGCTGCTGTGATGGATTAAGAATATTTATTCGCCATTAAATACATGTCCGTACAATAGGCTATTTTGAGGTTATGTTTGATGATCTTTTTGTACTAGCTCAAAGTTTATGTTTTTTATATTAAAAAAATATATATGAATAATATCACGAAAAATATCGTACTTAACTCGTCCAGGAAGATGTTTACCATACTCTTATGATAATACCGCACTCAACTTCATCTCCTGCGTAAACTTATCATATTATCTTTGAGTTACTCAAGTTTGGATGTTATGAATTAATTATTGGCTTTCTAATTTGATAAATATTTCATAAAGTAGGCTTTAAGAAATTTCTCATGTTTTCAAAGTTTGAAAATTCAACTAAAAAGCTTAAAATAAAACATATTTTAAAACAAAAAAAGAAACCGACTTCAGTGAAATGATAGAATACTCACGTACTAAAAAGTTTAAAATAAAGTATTTACTTTAAACTGGGAAAATTTTTAATTTCATACAAGTAATGTTTCGAAGTCGGCGCCAAATTTCCCATAAACTTTTAAAATATAACAGAATTACTCTGTGATGTCTTCCATGACGAAATAATTGAACAATTTAATATCAAAACTGACACTGTATTCCAGTAAAAGTGAGTGTAAATCACATATTTAATTGAAATACAGTGTTAGTTTTGATATTAGATAGAATTTCTTATCAATCACTTCCCGGTGGTTCGGAACCCACCTAAAACTGTAGGTCCAACTCATCAATCTCCATCATCCAATTCATTACCCACGCAAAGGTATCAGACCTATGTGGGCTTCATCCTCCAAAAAATACAGTGTTTTGATATTCGATAGAATTTCTTATCATCTTCATAAAATATTTGGCGCCGACTTCAAAAGATTACTTGTATGAAATAAAAAATTTTCTCAATTTAAAGTAAATACTTTATTTTAAACTTTTTAGTACGTGAGTATTTTATCATTTCACTGAAGTCGGTTTCTTTTTTTGTTTTAAAATATGTTTTATTGAAATCGTTCATTTCAAAAAAAATAATTGAACAATATTCTTCAAAGGTATTAATTTTTCGTAATAATCGTCAATTCACAGAGAGTTTGGAAAAACAGCTGATCTTAGAAGTATTAGATCTTAGTTTCACTGATCTGATTGATTTTGAGGTTATGTTTGATGATGCTTGTTGTACTAGCTCAAAGTTTATGTTTTTTTATATTTTAGACTAAGATACTAACGAAATATATCGAACGTAACTCGCCAGGGAAGATGTTTACCGTACTCGTATGATAATAGCGCACTCGACTTCGTCTCGTGCGTTAACTTATCATACAATAAACACAATTTTTCGCACTTGTAACGTGATATAGGCCTACTATTTCAGTGTAGGTACTGTATATTCTGAAAGGGACCACATCAAAATGAATCAAAAGCCATTTCCCTTTCAAGAAGCATTTTGCTATTATAATTTTCCTAAATACAATATTGCACATTAAATAAAGCGTTGTACAATTTTCCTTGGTTTATCTATCCTTATAGGTGAATTTTTAGTTACCGTACTTAAGTTTGGATGTTATATTGGCTTGCTAATTTGATAAATATTTCATAACGTAGGCTTTAAGAAATTTCTCATGTTTTCAAAATTTTTAAATTCAACTAAAAAGCTCAAAATAAAATGAAATTTTAAAACAAAAAAGAAACCGATTTCAATGAAATGATGCTCAAACATTATAAATAATACTTACGTACTAAAAAATTCAAAATAAAGTATTTAAGCTTACTTTAAACTGAGAAAATTTTAAATTTCATACAAGTAATCTTTTGAAGTCGGCGCCAAATATTTTATGAAGTTGATAGGAAATTCTATCTAATATCAAAACAAACACTGTATTTTTTTGGAGGATGAAGCCCACATAGGTCTGAGACCTTTGCGTGGGTAATGAATTGAATGATGGAGATTGATGAGTTGGACTTACTGTTTTAGGTGGGTTCTGAACCACCGGATTTACACTCACTTCTACTGAAATACAGTGTCAGTTTTGATATTAGATTGTTCAAGTATTTTGTCATGGAAAACATCACAGAGTAATTATGTTATATTTTAGAAGTTTATAGGAAATTCGGCGCCGACTTCAAAAGATTACTTGTATGAAATTTAAAATTTTCTCAGTTTAAAGTAGTAAGCTTAAATACTTTATTTTAACCCTTTTTAGTACGTGAATGTTTGAGTAATGTCTGAGTATCATTTCATTGAAGTCGGTTTCTTTTTTTGTTTAAAAAATTTTTTAAATATTTTATTCGATTCATTTTAGCTTAAAATCATTCAATGCAAGTAAAAATCACAGAATATTGATTTACCGACTTGTGATAACAGGTCGTACAAATTTTGTTTTTATCACTCGTTACTTTCACTTCTGTTGTCAGATTGGATTGTGGAATCGTCAAATATTTGGTCTTAGCACAGGCATCACAAATCTCGGGAGGATTTTGTAGGCTGTGACGTAACTAAGCGCACCCTGCTCATTAATCAAAGCAAGAATGTTCGTTAGCCAGAATGAGAAATAACATCGCGTTTCCTGGTTGAGGCAACTGTACAGTGAGCTCAAATAGGCAGCCTACAACACAGAGCCGGCTGTGGGCGAGTTACTTGCGAATAATGCCCCAGATAAATCACACCACACCCCCGGCTAAAAATATGTTCGCTGCCAAATGTATGAATGATTTAAAGTATGGATACATGAAACAGATGTAAGAGCAAAATCGTGGTTCACATGAAGCAAATGGTCAGATCAGGATTCGGCTGCGAGCCTAATGAGAGACTACTCAAAAATTCTCAGTGATGTTGACAAAAATGTCATTCCCGTTGAATTCAAAAACAACGTTACATATATCGTGGCGACACTTGTGTCTTTTTCTAAAAAGTCAAATAAAATCTACTCGACACTTAAACATAAGTGCTCGGTCAGTATTGTTGTTGTTATACTTAAACCATCTGTTCATTTTCTGTTGATTTAATTTTCCATGATTCACTTCTTGTACTGGACATATTCCAGCTAAATATTTACTCCAAAAGTTCAAATCTGTTCAATCAAGATAGATAGTCCTTCACAAATCATATATACTAGATACTTCTCATATTGAGAATGTTTTGCTCAAGAAAAGGATGAGAAAAAATGTTTTAAATGCATTGAAATATCTATGTTGACAGTTGAAAAAACAATGTTTTGATCAAATTTGTCGAACAAATGAATAATTTCTTAATAATTTCAGCTATGGACTAATTCAGTTGTATTAACTTTGATTCACGCTCTTGTTCTTATTCTGAGTCACAATCCTGACGGGATGATTGTAATGACTAATTGGGCCTCTCTACTGGGCTTTTACAGCATCCAACTATCCATATATTATTCATTATCTTTGTTATTTAAGTACTGTACAGTTAGCCGTTTCTCATTTAATATAAAATGAATTGAGTTATTTCAAATATGGTAATGCATTTTCCAGTAGATTTTGTCTGCGATTACAGTTTTACAAACATGATGTTTCAAGTTACGGTTTCTTACAACATAAATGATAAATGATGATTCAAGTTTTCGAATATATTTTGAAAAAATGAAGAGATCTTACTTGCATCAAAAATAATAATAGCCCATCTGACAGGAGATGGCACTTAATGAAGAAAGAGGACGTGAATCATAGATGATAAACCTACAATAATAATTATGTTGTCTCCAATTCTCAAAGAATGGATGAAGGAAACTTACAGACATATAACTTGAAAGAAGACATGAGTGAAACAGGATTTATGCGAATAGTTTGCTTCCCCCATTATACATTGCCATATTATAGAACCACAATGAATTACATTTTATGTAAATATACATGAATTTACAATAAATTCCTTGTTTATAATAAAACACAGACTTCGACAATAATGCCAATTGAGGTATTTTTCTTTATGTTCTTATATACTTGTCAAGTTGGGAAGGTTCCCTAGAATATCATGAAAATCTCATAATATTATGCTCGAAAAATGATAATTCACTTGCAAATACTATTGAACAGTATTACCCTACATGCCATCAAAATTAATACTCCATATCGGGTGTGATAGCTTGTGAAATAAATTTGTTCAGTTTTAAATGCAGCTCGCTCTGCGACAGGATGCTATTGCTTTTCTATCCTGACTTATCCACCCACTTTCATAGTGCTGTCTCGTCTGCCCACACGTCAACTACAAACTGTGTTATTTTGAATGAGATCGCTGAGCCCAGGCGCAACACATGCGCTCGACTGAGTTGCGGCTAACATCCGAAACAACGGCTCGGATTAGAACAGCGCCACAACAGTTTCTGCTCTTCCTACCCCGTTACTCAGTCAGTCAGTGTGGGATAGGGTGAGTGTGCCCTGTCTGGCAACTTCGGAGCAATGAGCTCCATGGTTGCTCATCGCAATACTGTGCTGAAATTTATGGGGTTCCTACTATTTTTAAGACCTTAAGTAGAACTTGGCATTTTTTTTTTTTTTTTTTTTTTTTTTTCATGTCTGTTTTTCTTAAAAATAATTTTTTTTTCCTATTTTCCTAATTAGCTGGATACAATAATATAATATAAGTAATATACACTGACTGGTAATATACACCGTTACTCTGACTGGTTCGTTCTTTAAAAGCTAACCAACTGCGTTTGTGTGAGTGAGACAGAAAACACCAAATCAGCGGTTTCATAGGGAGAGACAGAAACTCTACATCAGTCTGCGAGCGGTTTGGCTACGAGCCCAACGCAGAATGGACAATGTCCGCAGCACTAAGGTCACTCACTGTATAATGCACGTGTTCGTTTCTCACACCCTTAAAACTACCCTCACGCACTCACTCACTCAGTTGAGTGTAAATATGTACCGACGGGCATTTATTAATGTCAAACGTATATTATGTTAGATCGTTGAGGAGCACTCCGCATTCATTACCACATTCAACCCAATCGACCTGCATTCGTGTGAGCCGTAATTATTTCCATGTTCACTCACAACCGGTGTTCCGGTAAACCAGAATTTATGGGCGTTTTCAAGGTTGGTGACCTGAAAACAGAGAACTAGAAATAACACTCCATTGGTTCTCGCTTCCCACTTACGAAGTTCATGATTATAATAGCCTATAGTTTATGAGACTATTTTTCTTGGTGATTAATTTTCATACGCATATATTTGAAAATATTCTTTCAATCGTTGAAAAGTATAAGTAGCAGATTTGGGAATCTGAACAGAGAAATTGCGGCCACAAATATCATTAACTGTCAAAGATGCATGAAATTCAGTAAAAAATTGTGTTTTTGGTCAATATAATGCATGACCTTTCTTGGAATCCTCTGAGATGACAAAGAGAATGAGTTTGAGGCTTGGCTTCAAGAGCAAATGATGGCGAGGTACTGTTGAAATAATAAAATACATCAATACATAAAATTCATATGAGTATAATAATTATGTAACAATATTATAGCTAACTCCATGATTGATCATTGATTCTTTTATTTGAAAAGATGCTCTATGAAAATGACCTTAACGAAATTTCTATTATTGCTTCTATAAGCAATAAGATTTTAATAGATTATATTTATGTTTATTTATATTATTTCATAATTAGACCAACTTTTTACTAGCTACTATATTACTGTGATTCAACTTTCTTCCTTTTCACAAAACAAACATTTTTTGAGAAAAACTTGACTTTAAACATTTCTTATAGTCTTATCTGGAGCATTTTCAATTTTCAGACCAACTAAGATTCTTTAAAACTTGCGAAACATAAATTCCTTGGATTCTTCTATTAATATTCCTCATGACTAACTTGTTTCATGGTTCTGTTATCGGGCATCCTGAGTATATGGAACAAATGGGAAATTCTTCGTTTCTTCATGACGCTGATAATTGGTTCTATATTAGGCTACTATGAACTGTTTCATTTATAGCGATTCTCCAGGACCGTCTTCTTGGTAACTGTTGTTATGCATGTCCTAATGATTCTTTTTTTAGATTCTTAGTAGGTGGTCAGTTTTGGTAATATTTTTAATCTGGAAAAGGGTTTCACAGGCAATATGGGCTTCACAGGTAATAACAGATTTTGGATTTTATTGAGAGAGACTTCTTTTTGAAGGTTGACCATGTTCAAATTTGTGCCTTTTTGAATTTGATTAGTCTATTCAATAACGTGGGAGTTTCGTCTAGATTGTGGTGGATAATTTCCCCTGGATATTTGAATTGTTCTATTAGTTTCATATTGTTCCCGTTAATATTCACTCTATTTTTATATAGTGTATCAATGGCAATTATTCCCGTTTTTTCATAGGAGATTTTCAGACCGATTTTCTGGACTATATTTTCTTGTGATTTGACTTGTGATTTTTTTCCAGCTTCTGTCATATCCAATGCTAATAGACCTTAATCATCCCAGAACATTGGTTGCTATTGTTTTTAATCCGGTTCCTATTTTGGATTTGACAGGATTCTCTTTTGTCCAGATTCCAATTATACTGTATAATCTAAAGAGACATTAAACAGAAGTGAAGAGAGTTCATCTCCTTGTCTTAGCCCAGTTTTTATCAGAAAAGGTTGAAATATTTCTCCTCCAAATTTTATCAAAACAAAATCAAAATGGGACAATATAAAATACTTCTAAAAGATAGGTAAAATTTAAATCCAATTTCATTTTTGGGCGATTAGAGCCATTCAGAATTATATACTAACACAAAATCATTGGCCAATGATGCGTACAGGCATATTTCACTTTTCGATGATTCGACGAAATTATCTAACTAAATTTTATATCTTGTACGTTGTTTCATACTCAATCAGGATGCAGTGTAGAACGAGTAGTACACTTCATAATCAGCAAAGGCCAAGCTCAATTAGACAAGTTTGTGTGAAATCCTCAGCACAGCTGGACACATTTAACTGGATCTCCAGAAGTTGAGAATAAGTGTGGGCCCAATAGTTGAAATTAAAGCCTCAAATTGAATCTTGTCCCAAATTGAAATAAAGAGTAGTTTGGCCCCAAAATAGAAGCTGGGCCTCAAGATTTAAATGAAGTCCCGAAAGTTGAAGTTTAGGTCCTCAAGATGGAACCACTATAAAGAAAAAGTACCACCAAAAAAAAATAACTGGGCTCTAAAAGAATAAAATATTTATCTGTCTAGGCAATCAATCCTACTAATAAAACACTAACATAATTCGACTACAAAGACTTTTTATCTTAATTTTGTAAGAAGTTAATAAATTTAAACAGGATTTAGAAAACGATTACTTTCAACAAACAAAAGTAATGACATAACCAGAATTTCGACATAGTGAGTTCAATATCACTAGTAGAACAAATAAATTACATAGTCAACGGATACAAGTCACTGACTATGGGTATTAATTTATACTAGTTCCAAGTTAAATAGTAAAAATAATTATCAGAAAGAAACTAATCATGAGTCCAGAATCTGACCCTACGGTAACCCAAACAGTAATATTTCCCAACTTTAAAGATAATGAGAGTTTCTAGGTTGAGTTCCAATCAAAGATCAAAAACTAATATTATTGTGATTCTGTACTATATTATTATTGTTTCATTTTATTTTTCATGTACATTCAACCAGGGCATTCCAATCTTGAGTTCTTGCAATGATTTCTTCTAATATGTACATAATTTTTAATTTCAAATATTCAATTATTGTACTGTTTGGATGTCTTGTATCTGCTGTATTTGTAAAGGAACAATAAATATTACCTTTCATTTCAGTATGAAAAAATGATCATTGAAAAAAATGTATTTCCTCAGATTATTACATTGAAGCTGACATAACACACTATGAAATTTCTTAAATTACAATCTTGATTAATCTTCAACACCTTGAAACTAGTCAGCAATGATTTAAAAGTTTAAATGACTAACTTTAGCTCACACTCACCACTCAACAAAAATCCTATCGATAGCAAAGTGCAAAACAGATAGACTAAGCAGAGTCATGGCAAGAATATAACAACAATAGCACCACAATACATATCAAGTCTAATTATCTGTATCAGTGGTGTCAAAGTAAAATATCCAAAAGTTACAAACTTCGCAGGTTATCACTTTAAAAATCATATACGCCCTTCTGAAGACACCAACTGATTATTAGATAACACTACATAACTTTAAAAGCAAAGAAAAATTATCCTATGATAAGGATATAAAGATGTGAGTCAAAATAACCTCACTCATGCTCATGGTTCACATACCAAAAAATAAACAACAATATTTTGAAACAGTGGAGCGTGGAACCTCCGTCGATAATCGTACAGAGACTGAGAGCTGAGTTAGAGCCAAAGGGAGCTTATGGCTCACAGTTAAAGATTCATAAGAGAAGGGGTTATTCCATTGATGAAATAAAACATAAATTCACTCAACACATGCGTATTGAGTGCTAGCCAGCAAGAATGATGCTTAACTCATGAATTACCGAGCGACAGGCTATGACCCAAAAGGATGAAGCAAGACAGCAATATCAAAAACTCAATCAGTGTTCTCCCTTTTTTCGTTTATCGTGCAAAGACCGAGTCAGAAAAGAAAATTACATGCATACATCTTATATATCCATATAACAAACAATGCTAAATAACTTGAATACAACTAAATCTTCAATATTAACCGATCTACTCAGAAATTAGGGCCGGGTCCCATGTAAAGTTATAAAACCAGCCTCATAGCTTCATAATACTACTTATTAATCCAGGATAAATAATGAGAATCACAGAACAGCCAGGATAAAACAACAGTAGGTTTAAAATAAAGCAGTTTAAATTAAAAGTAATATTTTAAAACGTTGTACAGATTTGGGGGAAAAAGGCAGGACAAATATTAGAAGAATTACAACCGATTGGAAACAGCGCCAAAATAATATTTGATATGGTTTGAATATCAGAAGAAGTTGATGTAAATGAAATCATACATATAGAGCATACATATAGAGCAAAGAACTAAGTAGGCTTCAGAGGCCATACGTTGCAAACTTGGTTTCTAACTCCCAAAGTAACACAAATAATATCAAACAAAGTTGACAAAAATATGAAAAACATGATAGAAACAACTTGTACGTTCACAAAATAACTCTAAAAGGAAAGACAGTGAGTGATGACAAAGTTACAGTACATGATAAAAAAAGATCAACAAATGTGAGTAAAGGTAGTAAAACGGAGCAGCCAAAACTGTACCTTAGAAGACCAACATTAACGGAACAATATACCTATGTGACAAGATAAAATAAAAGTTGACTCATACACCCAACTGTGTATATAGTAATAAGTCACAGGAACAACTTTCCCTTAAAGAAAATTAAGACTAATTAATATCAAGAATCTAATACAAGTGGACATTTCATAATCTACAAGCAATATAATCTCAATAAGCACAATGATATCACACTACAAGACTTCCATGGATAACGCTTTTTACAGTCACAACTACGTCCAAGAAAATTGCCACCTCTTTGGAAGTCTGTACTTTCATTGACACAATTATGAAAATTACTTGTTTTTTTTCGAGTGCGTTACACTAGTAGAATGATAATTAACAGTTTTGACCTCAAAATAATTTTTACTAGATAGTCCAGTTGTTCGATTTCGACAATCTCTAGAAAAATTTTCAAATTTCTGGCAAGTAAAACCTGAATAAATCTGTTCTAATGAATCTGTCATCAAGGATATTATCTTTCTCAGCAAATGACATCAATATTCTCAATCAATGAATGAACTTGTTTAATTTCGAATCTATAAAGCTTCTTTATTTCCACTAAATAGCTTTCGAATAAAAGCATGCTGTGAGCTGTAGGTTTTATACTCTATGAATACCAGTTAGTGAATTGCATGCTATCCATGTATTTTATCACATACAAGGCTCACTCAGGACTATGACTTGGAGTATTGTCTTCACTCTCTCTAGCAGAAAAACTTGTGATTTCTATTTCATGGAAAATATCATATACCCTACTCAATCTTAAATTGAAATGCCTACAATTGCATGCAAGTGTTTTATCCATCCATTGGATTACAGTGGATCCATAGAGTTCAAATGTATAGTGAAATTCATGTTTACTAAAGCTATTACACAGTACAGTTACTTTCAATCGTAGAGCTTTACTGGAAGACATTTGACAACTGTCTGAAAATGAATTTTATTCAAAATCTACAATCATTCGATATTGAACGCATTCTTTTCAGCCCCTTGGAATCAAAACCTTCCATACAACATTATCCACTGATGCACGATTTTAATACACGTTTTATATCTAATCAGAAAATCTATTCGTCAACGATGAATGCCGTTATCAATTTATAAATCATCAATGAAAATTACATTACTATACAGACTATAGTTTTGAGCGTTGATTTATCGGCTAATAAAGTAGATGGAGTGTTGACGATAGGTAAGAGAGGCGGCTAAGTCTAATAGTTTGGCAAGATCAATCGGCAACCAGTATAAACCCATAAAATTCCCAAGAGATAAATAATGTTCTCTTTCTCAAAGACTAACGCTAAAGTCGAAATTGAATAAGTGCTTGTTCGTAGCCGGCTCCAATAATTGATTTCGCTCTCACTCCAGTTCACTTCCTACCCTATATTGGTGCTGAGGCCTTCTCTATCCCTTATCTTATTGTACCGTCGACTGTACTTTCCCATTTCGCACTGGACCGTATAATCGATAACAAAGAGATGTACGGGACAGGCTCTATCACCATTCGCGCTTCTTCCGTTTGTTCGGTAAAGAAACGACTGAAAAGAACAGGCTATCATTAAAAGTTTCGAACAAATAGTCAACGCAGAGCGCTGAGATGTTGTCTCTGCCTTGTAGAAGTCAGTGGCCCGATCTAGACAAGCACTGTTCATCCGTGATCCTACCTTCTCGTTTTCAAGCTGTCCTTCCATTGAGATTGCAAGTCTCAGGCTGCCTTTCATTGGATGGATGACTTATCAATGTACGCTCCGCAGAGCACGAAAACAGATTATCCCTTACGAGCTTCCAGGCCATGTTGCTCTGTTTTCTCTGTTCGGTTCACGGTTAAGCCACAATAGATACTTATCAGAGCAAAATCGTGCTTCAGATGTATTTCAATATACACATGTGCTCCACTTGTTTAAATGAAGATGCATTCGGGAATTACTAAGATATGACGGGTAAAATGTCTAATAATAAGATAGAGCTTTGAAAGCGGAGAGTGAAATGCTCCTCAGATGCAAAGCTTCATTTTTTGGCTGCAATATTCATTTTTCATTATTCAGGAAGGAAATAGAGCCCTTCTATCGGGAACAAAAAAGTATTTTTGAACATCATGTAAAGTAAGGAAAATTTAGGGGTCGATTTACAAATTTAGGTTTGGAAGGCTACTGAATGCAAAGCGATCTTTTGTGAAATAAACATCGACATAAAGGAGGTGACATAAAGTACAATTATTCTGATAAAAGATTACCGTTATTGCTCGCGAAAGACGCTTACATTTTTTCTAAAAATCCAATGCAAAATTCGTAGGTGCGAGTCATACGTGGGGATTTCCAAATGAACGGTAGCCTATGTAGAGTCATTGTTCTATATTTATCTTCGTGGTACTTTCGGTAGCAGTATTTTTTATATAAACTAAACTCAATAATAAAAGGTGCTAGTTTACAGGCCAGACGAGATCGAGTGCGTGTTCGAGTAGAAAGTGTTGCGAGTGAAAATGAATTCGATAAAGCATTTGCGTTCATTCACTGCTACTGAAAAATTAAAAGTTATTCTCGCCGCAGAAGAGACTGGTAATCGAGTTCGCGAACAGTTACTCAAACAGTTCATCTTATCGTACCGCAGTTGCGGTTACGAAAAATAGCGATGAACTGACATACTGACTGTATTTACGTATCTCTTATCATGATACGTAAATAAGTTGTACGTGAACAACAAAGGTTTGTCGTTTTTATTAATAATAATGTCTGATTTATATTTCAAGCTCTGGAAGTATGTTTTATAATTTAGTAAATGAAATATCATGAGTAATTGAAAGGTGCTTTTAATATGACCTGAACATAGAAAATTTTTGTTTTTTCATTAAAACTTACTCTCGTCTTTGAAGTGCGTGTCTTAGGCGGGGGCGCGTCGAACGTGAGCAAATACCGTACTTCCAATAAAATCAATAGGTTGAAAGTATAAAGGTCTACAGATCCATTGTAGTTATTTTTATAGAATACGTTCAACTGCCCTATTCTGATTCATCAGTAGTCATGAGCCTATAATTATTCATGATGTCTGAATAACATAGATTCCAATCCGCTATATTGGCTAAACTAAGTTGAAACACTGATGAGTTTAAGCTATGAAACCAATCCAACTACTGCGACCAGTAGTAGAAGCTTTAGGTGTGGACTATTCATGGGTAAAAGTGATCACTAACCCCGTTTGATCTGCTTTAGATCACATCGATTTGCATGAACTATCAATCGAGGAGTAAGCGTGGACTTGTACTGCGAAGTTCATCGCATTTCCGTAGCATAGATGTTATAGATGGCATAGAGCGTTGGTAGATCAGAGCTCGAGTAGTTCCCACAGTTGATACGACTCGATGTGCGAAGGCTTATAGACAGATCGATTGGGATGATCATTCAAAGTGAACTCCGCAGGTTGAACGCTCAACCCTTCTGACTCATTCATAATCCTCTGGTTGAACTCGAGCGATTGAGAGCTCACTTGTAAGGGAAGCTAACACGGCACGATGTAAACATGCCCGGCTGAAGCCAAACTACCACAGTTGAGACTAAAAGGAGATTATGTAGTTGCCTGCAATTCTCAAAGTACATTTGAATAAAGCCACTGAACGGGTCACTATACAAAGGATTATCAACATCAACCTGTTCTCTGATTGTTCTTTGAATTGTTCATTTCGACTCACATTAACTTTACAGTGCGTGTGCTGCCACAAGATAAACGCGTAATTTCGGAGTAACAATGAGGGCTCACAAGCTAAAGAGAGATCCAAGTGCTTATGCTACAAGTTACTTAGGTAGACTTGATCCCACCAGACCTGAGTGGATTGGTAGTCAAGAAGCGAAATGTGATAATATTTCAAGAGAAGTACTTGACGAACTTGGGCTCACACGGCCATGTTTACGTTACATTTATTTATTTATTTATTGCCACAGCTTTACAAACAAAACAAAATTTAAGTTTCGTTAACTTAATGTTAATAAATTAATACATGAAGTAGAATAACTTCTTAAATAAATGTAAATAAATAATGTTTTTTTTTTGGCACCAACCAGCAGAAGGAAAAACCCTTGTTCGCTGGTGGGAGTAATTCAGTTCAGTCCAGATTATTTCGTTTCAAAAAACAGTCCTTCGCAGATTCAAACAATTCAGTATTATTAATAAAATTACTCCAGATCATTAATTTCGAAAAAGTAATGTCTCTTCAACCATGACCTTTGTTCCACATTCAGATAATACTCCCCACTATTCACAAGATACAGAAATTTCGGAGGCATCAGATTAATCAACTTGCTACTTTTAAATCTTATTTGTTTTCGTACAGTCACCAAATCAGAATACTCAATTTTGCATTGTTTTACAGAATTATTTCTTATAGGTCATACACATTATTCGCCACTTGAAAGTTGAAACTAACACTGTTTCTAGCTATGTATCTGAATAGACTTTTCATATATAATTCTTTTTAGAAAACTGAATAATTAAGTGGATGTTCCAAGAAAATATTGCTACGGATTTGAGCGAATTTTTATTCCTTAAAGACTATATGTTTATTTTGATTATCAGCAAAGAAAAACATTTTCAATGGATCACGGTTATTACAAGAATAAACGCTTTAGTTCCACTCAAAGTTGCAATGAAATGTTATTCAATTTTTTTACACTGAATCAAAAGTAACAGATTTTTCCAATCTGCCTGAACAGTAATTCAACATCATATTGCAGCTATTGAATCTCCTTGATGAGAATCTGCAAATACCATGTAATTTTGATTACCATGAAATGAAATGTATTTTTCGGGAGCCCGTATTTTTAAGTGTAATGACTTCTCTCTGTAAGCTGTTTATTGAAGTTTTGTAGCTCAACTAGAAATAATTTGACAACTTGCGAGACCGGACTCCTTCATGTTGACATTTATTACAACTCAGGACTTGTGTGGCAGTGTTCCGGCTGCCCTACCAAGGGCCTGCTGTTGAAGAAGTGAAAAGAGTATTGATATCAGTATTCTGGTTTATCCATTTTCACTAGGACCTAGCTAACTTCTTTCATATAAATTTGTCTTGACTTGTGGATTATTCCTCATCAATTTCAAGTGGTTTGTTATCTAATAGATCACGTTGGGCCTGGCGCAATTCAACGCTACATTAAGAACAACGTCGTCAACCGAAGTGAGTCTCTGCTTTATTGACAAGAGCGCTGAGTGCTTTCAGTACAGCTTGAGTTATAATTGATATGCTTCACTGGGATCATGCTATGCTACGCTGATTCATTGCCTTTGGAAACACTATACATTAAATCGCCATCAATTATTCATATACCATTAACGTCAATCCTTAGCTTAGTATGATGATAGTTAGACGAATAAGCTCGTTTGAGTGATATGGAGATACAAGATTGATTCCAATTGTTGGCATTAGAATAGCATACTGTTCATGAGTGAATTCCTGTAGAGGGTTCCTGAATGTATGGATGTAACAAGAAATCAAGAGGCTCCGAAATAAATAATTAGTGCACTCTTGAATCACTCAAATTCCTTCTGATCAGGCTGCATCAAGATAATAATATTTACTGATTATCAAAAACATTTCTCTATCAATTACTATTGGAATTGTCTAAATGGCTGAAATCAACGCCTGTAAAGTCTTCTGAAATGTAATACTATATTATATTTTGTATAAATAAGAATCTTCAATAAATTGAGGTCATAAATCACCTAATATTCAAGTAATATTAAAAATGATGAAAACATATCAGTTCTTCAACTCTTGATCATGAAAGAGTCTAATTTTGATAAGCTCAACTGATAATTTGGAATTGTGTTTACTATTAAACACGTTGTGGCCAGCACATAACAGAACTACGAAAAATGGCCAAATATTAGTACAGCTCTGCAGGAATCACTACCTCATCAAAATCGACTTGCCTTAAAAGATCAACCAAAAGATTGAGAACATAGAAGAACCCTGATTGTAAAAGAGGGGGACATCAACTGGACAATGTATGTATGGATAAGGATACCCATAAAGAAATTTTCAATGTATGAGTCATGCAAGGAATCGAAATAGATTCGGACCATTATTTAATTGAAATAAAAATTGAAATAAACCCACTGAAAAAGAATGAATCAACACTCAAGAAACCCAAGAAACGTTATGAGAAAACAAAATTGAATAAAAATTAAGAATATAAATCAAAAACACAAAGCATCCCCCTTGGCAAGAAACTGGAAGATCTAGTGGGAAATCTCAAAGATATAGCTTCTGAAATAAGTGTCCCAAACAAAAGAGAGAAACACCCATGTTGGAACAAAATGTTCGATCTAGCAGTTAAAGAAAGCCACAAGAGCTGGTTAATATTCCAATCTAGCAAAACAGTAATTTAATCAAACAAAGAAAACTCACTCAGAAAATAATCCGTAATGCTAAAAGACCATTTGAGAGAAACATCTCAAGTCAAATAGAAGAAAGTTTCCAGGCAAACAAAACCTGGCAATGCTATAAGTACTTCTAACAAAAAATATCCCAATATGTAGCTCCAACATTGATGCTAAATGATGAAGAAGGGAAGATAGCCCACAATGATAAAGAGAATGCCAACATCATGGCTACAAACTTTCAAAATCTACTGAATTGCGATAACCAGAAGAACTTTTCAACATAGACACAAATACAGAAATTAAAACTTATTTTGAAAACAAAGAGCCCTCTAAATTCCGCAAAGTATTCACTGCAATAAATGAATTGAAGAACAATCAAGTCAGTGGTGAAAACCTTGTAACAGCGGAAATTTGGAAAAACGCCTCTTTGAAAGCGCTGAAGAATCTACACAAAGAGCTTATAGAAATATGGAACAGCGAACAACTTCTCTTAGAAAGGAAAGTAGCAAATATCCATCCACTACACAAGAAAGGTTATAAAACTAATCCCGACAATTATAGGGAAATTTCTCTCCTGGACTATACATATAAAATTATGCCCGAAATTATTTACAATAGGATTGAAGATCAAGTGAAAAAAGAACTGGTGAAATATCAAGGAGGTTTTAGGCCATGGAGAAGCTGGTCAGACCAAATTTTAACATTCAAATTAATAATAGATCACTTTAAATCTAAAAATAAACAACTTGTCGTGACCTTTATTGATTTCAAAAACCGTATGACTGTATACACAGGAAATCACTACTGAGAATATTGAGAAACTTTGGCTTACACCCTGAATTGGTCAAAATGATCGAATTAATCCTTACTGTCACAGAATCCAAAGTAAAATTCAGAAGCGAGATCTCGGAACCATTCAAAATTAAAACAGGATTGAGGCAGAGAGATGGACTTTCCCCATTTCTCTTTAACTGCGTGTTTTGGACATTGAGGTTTGGACAAAGATTTGGACATTGAGGTTAGGTATGGCACCGAAGCATAAATGCAGGAGCTGCTCCAAAATTGTTTCAAAAAATAATAAAGCTATAAAATGTAGTGGGAAGTGTCAGTTATGGTATTGAATGTGTAGACATTTCAGATATTGAATATGAGTGGCTAAGATCGCTTGATAATAAAATTGTGTGGATGTGTGATGATTGCCGAATCATTTTGACGAAAGTGGTTAGTGAGTACACGGAAGAAAATACAGTAAATGATAATAATGACGAACAATACAATAAGGTTAGTATAAAAATATTGACTGATCAAATATTCCAACTCACGGAAAATCAAAAAGAGTTTAGTAAACAAGAGTTATGTGTTGAAAATGTTAACCTAAGAAGTGCCTTGAACAATCAGGCCAAAGTTATCGGTGATTTTCTTTTAAATGACAAAATGCAGTAATATGCAGGCAAAGTTAAATCTAATGACGGAAACATTTTATTGATTGACAACTTGCAGGGTAAGGACAGAATTAGTAGTAATTCAATGAGATTCACAAATGAAAATACGTTTACAAATACACAGGATGTTATCCCCGGAGTAACTGGAACTGGTGCTGAGCAGACTAAAATAATTCCAGCTGGTTCTCCAGCAGCTGATTATCCAGCAGATGATTGCATGCAACAGGTTCTTCGTGCTCACAATATGAATGGTGTTAATAGCAATATTCAATTTCGTTCTGTAAAGGGCAAACCGGGTTATAAAATAAGGAAAGAGAATAAAGGACGGTCTTCTGAAGATTCCCAGGTATCTATTAAGAAAAATATAAGGAAAGATAAACAATTTATTACGGGTAAATCAACAGTAGACCATAATCTAGCAATTACTGAACGAAGAATGTTTCTTTTTGTTTCAAGGTTTACACCTGAAACTGCATGCAAAAATATATCAAAGTTTTTAAATGATCAAGAAATAGGTGACTCTGTTGTAGAGAAACTAACATCGAATCATCCAGATTTATACTCTTTGTTCAAGGTTGGGGTTCCTTTAAGTACATTTGGAAGGGTGTTTATGGCGGAATTCTGGCCTGAGTATACTTATGTAGCGAAATTTTATAACTCGAAGCCAAATAGTAAAGGTAATTTAAACTTGAAGGATCTTTCGGTGGAAGCAGATACCTAGTAAATAATAGCTTCTCTACAGATGACCAGACTAGGCTAGAAACTGATGTTGCTGTACTCCACTGGAACGTCGAAGGTATGATTAATAAGACTGATGAATTGATGTTCTTGATTGATAAATTTAATATTGCAATTATGGGGATTTGTGAGCACTGGTTAAATGCGTGTGAAATTGTTGATATTGGTATTTCTGGCTTCAAATTGGCTAGTGCTTATTGTGGACCGTCAGGACTTCGAGGTGGTACAGCTATTTATGTGAGAGAGGATTTGGAGTATCATGAACTCACATATTTGAGGGATTTGTTAGTATCAAGTGTTTGTGAAGTTGCTGCAATACTTGTACCAAGGTGGAATGTTATCTGTCTGGAAGTCTATAGAGTACCTGATAGAAGTAACTTTGAATTATTTATTGAAAATATGTATAATGTTTTGAATGTTTTGTTTGTTAGAAATAAAACAAATGCATCTATTCTGCTTAAAGGGGATTTTGATGTTGATTTACTTGTCAGTGATGTTAATAAGTCAGTTTTTGTCAACTTATTAAATAGTTTTAATCTTAGGTGTACTGTATTGGAAGTAACTAGGCCTAGCAGAACATATGTGAATAAAGGGACATGTATAGATAATGTTGCCACATCTATACATTCAGATAGAATAAGATCTGTATCTGTGGTGCCAACTTTGGTCTCAGATCATCAAGCACTCGTTGGTTCTTTTGCGTTGTCTGTCAATGAAGAGTCAGAATATAAGGCATCTAATTGCTCTCGAATTATTCAACCAATTAATGATGTGAACATGCAATACTTCACCTTATTGCTGAGTAGGGTGAACTGGTTGGACCTGTACTCGTCTGGTGGTGTTGATGAGAAGTTTGATTATTTTATGAGCAAATTTTTAAATATTGTAGATGTAGTTTTCCCTGTTAAATGTGTTAGGACGAAGAATTATCGTAAAAGATCTCATAAGCCTGAATGGTATTCTGAAAATGTATTATCTCTTGAAGAATATTGTTTAGAGATGTATAGTTTGTTCATAGGTACTGGCCTAGTTCACTACAGAGAATCCTATAAACTGTTAAGATCTAGATATAAGTATGAGGTTGCACAAGCAAAGAGGGAATATTATTGCAGTAGAGTATTGCAAACGAGGAATAAATCCAGAGCTATTTGGTCGATTATTAAAGAAAATTTGAATGTGAATGATAAGGCATCAATCAACTCAAATATAGCTGGACTTACAAGTGACAAATTTAATAAATGCTTTCTGAATAATGTAGAAGCAACAAAGCAAAGTATTCCTGGATCAGAAAAAGATGTACCTTATTATTTAGGTAAATTTGCCTCTACCAAACCTTTTGATATTGTTTCTGTTTTCTCCATTGGTAATATAAGTGTTGAAGAGGTGTACAGTGCCATTGTATCACTAAGTAATAGTGTGAGTTTAGATGTGTATTGTTTAAACTCGGCTATTTTGAAACTTGCTGCACCATACATTGTTGAAGTTTTAACTTATTTGTTTAATAAATGTATTGATGAGTGTGTAATTCCTATATGTCTAAAATTATCTAAAGTAATTCCATTGTTTAAAAAAGGTGCAAAGTCGGATTGTAATAATTATCGGCCGGTCTCAATAATACCGATCATTGCCAAAGTTTTTGAAATATTGTTAAATGCTAGATTAATAAAATATTTTGAAGGTGAGAAATTATTTTCTAACGACCAGTACGGTTTTAGGCCTAAAAGAGGTACCCATAATGCAATTTTAAACTTTATGAAAATTTGTATTGATGCTGTGGATGATAAAGGGAAGGTTTTGGGTTGCTGGTATGATATGACAAAGGCGTTTGATTACTATGGTTGATTTCAAAGTTAGAATACTATGGATTCGACCAGTCCGCTTTACGCCTGTTCTAGGCTTATTTGTCAGGGCGGTATTAAACTGTTTATTACAATGGTTGTTTTTCTTCATATCTGCCTCTGCAATCTGGCGTACCACAGGGATCAATTCTGGGGCCCACATTGTTTATTATATATGTCAATGACCTGTCTAATACACTTGATAGCAAAGTCAATACATACATGTATGCCGATGATTTGGCAATACTAGTGAATGATAAATTTCCCGATTTAGTTGAAAATATGAAAAATAGTGCAAACTCAACGATTGAAGACTGGACAGCAGCAAATTCACTCAGTCTAAATAAAAATAAGACCCAAATCTTGGAATTTAGTAGCACAGTAAGATCAAATAGTGAACATGCAAAATTTCTGGGTGTGTCAGTACAGTCTAATATTAAATGGAATGTACATGTTGAAAATGTAGGTAAAAGAGTGGCCAAAGGAATATTTATGCTTAAGAAACTTGCACCGTATATGAACCAGCCATGTGCTTCCACCATTTTTAGAACAGAATAATAGTCATCGTAGTCATTCTGGTCTGGTACCGTTTACTTTTGAAAAGCTCATTATTTCAAAGTTTTGTAGAAGTCGTCTTCTGTATTCATCCTTTGGTTACCAAGTACTATTGTTGGATAGATGTTGAATCTTTACAGTCATTTTCAGGAAGGAGCAAGAGAGACAGACGATACCAACTATTGAGACATTGAAATTCCCAAATGAATCTCTTCTTTCAATAAACTCGAGTGGCCAAAAGGGTTATTTGCCTGTGCAGAAAGTTAACAATGCATGGAAAAACCCAACATTATAACAGCATGCTAGCTAGAACTAACAATAATCTATATATAGCTTATTGCACTGCACATTTGTAGCATGGAGTAGATATATAGATATAAGAGAAACAGGCCGAACCACGTGGTCGAAAAATTAAGTTTTGAAGAAATAATAGAATGTGAAGAACTGATATTAAATAAAAAATAAAGGCATGATAATGTCCTTAAATAGACTAAATAAATGACTATATCATTTATTAGAGTACTTCATTGATAATTTTGAAAATTAGAGAAATTTATGATAGCTTATAGAGCTTTTATCAATTAAATACTGAATATTATGTATATTATTGTAGATACAAAAATAATACTATACAACTAAATAGTAGGATTAGGTTAAATATTGATTAGATAGGGTCTGATAGTTATAGCATTTAAATACTGTACAATAGTAAATAAGTCAGGTATCACCTTGCTATAATTTTGTTACTCTGTTATAATTTATTACCATATATTTTTCATGCTTGTAAATTAATAGTAGGGATATATTGAACACATGTTCAATTGAATAGTTATTGTAATAATTTGTAGATTTTACAGGATCCTGAAAACAACATATAATGCTATTATTTTCATAGATTATTGTTTTGATCACAGTCTGTTTGTTATTCATTGTCTATATTGCTTGCAATTTTTATTGAATGTTGTATTGTCACTGCTTTGACTATTGACTTGATCTATGTGTGATAATATTCACCTTAAATACGTGTATGTACTTGGTCTGAAATTAATATGCTCTGAAGTATGCTTTATGAAATATTATTGTCAATGACAGATAGATGATTTAAATGTGAACTGTAATCAGAACCATTGAATAATTCTAATTGTTAGAAACTGATGAATATTGTGTATAAGATCAAATGCTAAATGCTAAATATTGGAGTTCTGAAGAACTTTTTTTGAGTATTATTGGCCATTATGTTTTTATTATAGGAGGAGTCAAATTTCAAATATTGTATAAATCACTTTACTACACATACACAAGAAACACAATTTCAACAGTAAATTTAAATTAATACACTTAAAAGTAAATTCTATCCTAGCGGAATCTTTGTAAGCTACAAGAACAGTTAGGCTATAGGCGAAGGCAAGGGGTGATGAGGTGGTTAGTGGAGGTGGCTGAATAGTATAAAAGGGTAGTGAGCCCTGGAGTCTAGATCTCTTTTTGCTTGTGAAGACGTGGGAGGAGGACACTGTGCGAGAGGTAACTTTGTTCTACAGGATTTGAGGTCAGATTCAATATCCTAGAGGGAATTGACTGGCAATACTCATTGCTATCTTGTAGGAAAAGGTCCCTGAAATTTTATAGCAAATTAATTTTTATAATTAGCCAATCTCACCTCAACAGCCTAAATAGCCTATTTTGAATAAGTAGCATTTTATTTTGATTTTTCTTTTGCATACATATTTTGTAGACACAACTTTCAAATTTAATACTTCTTGTTTCAAGTTCTTTTTCTTCCTGAATTCTTTTTACGATTTTACATACACTTTTCAAGTTTATAAAAATTATAATTTCTCTTACCTTACACAAACACCTAATTGGTTTTGTAAGGCTCCTCATTAATTCATTATTTGCAGCTATATTAAATTCGGTAATATTTATTATTGCTTGTTTGAAACTTGGTTAAATAATTTCATTGTAGCCTACATATTTAATAACATATTATTTTGATTTTGTAAAGTTTAATAAGGAAAAAGAGTTCATTTCATTTTATATATGATGTCATTTCAGCTATGTATATATGATGTCAAGGAATTTTTGGAATGGATGGGTGGTGTTGCAAAATAATTGTAATTTAATGGTACACTTTTATTTGTATTTAATTTTGTATGTTCGTGACTTGATATGTTTAATGTATTGCATATAATTACATGTATAAGTTATATGCAAATAGTATGACTTAATAAGTGTATAATATATTATAATATTGTATTTGACGTTGTCTCACAAAATTACTTTGTTATTTGGCAATAAATGATTTGATTGATTGATTGAGTATATTATGCAACAGTGAAACAAGGGCCTCTACACACTGGTGTCTTAGACATCATGTCTAAGCATCTGTCGGTCTGTGGCTTTTATATCCAAAATCGACCTATGTTATTAAATGGGGGGCTATAGAAAACATTAAACTCTAGAATGATTCATGAAATGAGATTTCCCATCATATGCAAATTGTATATAATTCCAAGATAGCCTTTGAGCCCTCTTGTTCATAGGTTTAGCCTTAATATAGAGTTAATCATAAGAATAACATATTTTTTGAGAGGAACAAATCATTTATAATATTTAATCAAGTATAATAACATGTGGTTACTAATTGGATGAAAAGTATGCAAAATTTATAAATATTGTTCTTAATACTCATTCATCATACATGTGACATCTGATTTTAGCAATCAGCTATCTGGAGCAACATATTTAGCACAGATGATTGGCTGGTTGAGAACGATAGTTTTGGTGACGTGATACAGAATAACATTCTGTGGAATACAGACACGAAATACACGAATTGAATCAAGGGTTAGGTCTTATTCGTCTCTGTGTTCAACAAAAATTAATCCTGCATCACATCACTAATCCCAACTGTAGAATAAATAATATTGTATAAATATGGTAGTCGATATCAATTCAATGTTATATTGTAGGCTGTGAGTTACATTGAGTATTTAATCAATAATATTAATTATGATGGCTTTAAATTATAGAAATCATGATTTTGTGTGCACACTGGGTAAAATGTATTCTAAGCTATGCATCAGTAATGTTTGATACTAATGTTTGTATGCTGCAGGGTCTTAGTTCTCTCACAAAATAAATATTTACCACGCTGACCTTCATACAGGAAGTATGGACAATGTGTGCTGCTATGACATTATTCGGTCAGAGAACAATCACTCGAGCTCGGGTAAACAAATCACTCGGGACTTGTTCTATATTTCCCTTCCGCACATTCAATATGCTTCAATAACTCATATTAACATTGACGCTGTCCATCCCCGTTTTATTTCCATACTATGCTGACACATTATTAAATGATCAAATTTCTATTGGGTTGCATTATGGAGTACATTTTCCTTCATCATTCATTTTGTTGTATGATGATGAAAGAGAAAAATTCAATACTCTTGAAAACTGTTGCTATGAACTGGTTGCTTTTCAAAATGGAATAATCGATTACAGTGAGACATTTTTTATAGTGTACATTGAATAACCTGGGAACAAATATTTCTCATTATTTTATTGAAAATTATAAAACAAATTATACCAATACTTCCGAAGGGTAAAAAAAGGCAGTTTGATCACTTTTAACTGAGTTAAAGAGAATGAATCAAAATAATTGAATACAATTGCTATGTAGATACTATTATTATCACACATCAAATAAGTATCGATATTTATACTATGACAGCATTGCACTTTGAAATCGTAGTGAATCGTAGTAATCATGTTAAGAATAAATATTTTCAATTATATCATGGCTCCACTCCAATGTAACATATTTCTCAAAAAAAATTATTCACAGTTTTTGAGAGTTGAGAAAAGAAATCGATCACACTGAGCTGGGGTGAGAAGAAATGTGGAAAATGAATGAATAATAAAAATATTACTTCATATTAATTGGAAGCAAGTTCATTGTCTCAGAGAAATATTTTCATGGATTTGTACTTAAGTACTAAAAGATAGTAGTAGTCCTTCAGCTACTTGTACGGCTTGTTGCCTATCAGGTTCCTTGCAAACCAATTCTCTCTAAAAAGGTTTTTGGGCTGTTGAAGCGGTTATCAAATTGAAAATTCTTCCATGATATTTCAACTTTTTCTAGACAGTACAATCATTTTCAGAGGAAATAGGGTTCAACCTCAACATAATTACAAGGCCGATTTTTTTTAATGATAAATGATAGTTTAATCATCCCCTAAAAATCCCTATTAAACTTACATGCCCAAAAATACAGATTGGTCGCCATGATGGGGCCCGAAATTCATATTCCAACCAATATCTTTAATAGTTCGGTTTTACGATAAATTATATTTCACGAAAATTTTAGCTCTTTTCAAACTTTTTGATATCAAAATATTTTTTGTTGAACGAACGGCGTAGCCGCAATCGAGTCAAAATAGCAGTTTTCAAGTTGGACTTTTTCAACCACATAAAAGTATTTATATTTCAGATATAGGAAAAAATTACAAGTACACTCATAAATTGAATTTCACATGTAATACACGAATTCGGACAGCCATAATGAGTTGAGAAGAATGAGCTATTGTTTATTGAGTTTCATTCATTCGTTTACAAGTTAAGTGCTTCAGAAGGTTTCCAACAATTGATAGACGGCCTATTTTTGTGCGCCCTCGAAAAATTAGTCACATTTGAAGGCAACAAAGTGATGTTTCCAATGGACTAGAGTCTTTGAAACAGTACTTCTAGGAAAAATACTGGAGTAAATATTCAAAAATTTCTAGTTTAGATCCTCATTTGAATTTTACCATTTATTTATTTATTTTTTTTTTTTTTGTATGCACGAAAACTTGTGTACAGCTCTGCTTTGAAAAATACCGGGTATGAAAAGGTGAAACTGGTTTCAAATTGCGAAGAAATAAATCATTTTCAGGGACATTTTGAATTATATATAATATGTGATTTATTTATTTGACATTGACAATAGTTTCAAGGCTCAAGCCTATTGAAACAAAACTTTATTTGGACAAAACGAATAGAAGTTGCAAAATTCCTTATTGCTAAAGAAAAAGAAAAATAGTGATAATAATGTTTGTAAGAGGAAAACTAAAAATATAATAAAAGTGAGAAGAAGAGAAGAAAGAGTGAGAAGAGGTGATGAAAAATTTTACGATGATGATACAGCATGATGTGCATAGTAAATTTGTCACAAAGGTTGTTCCCTTAATAAATGAAGATATAGGCGAGATTTAAATGAATGAATACATGGAGCTGAGACAATATGAAATGGCAAGGAATTCCACAAACGTGATGATACAACTAGAAAAGATTTATTGAACATTTCAGTTCTGTGGAGAGACATCTGCAGCGTGAATTGGTGGGATCGAGTGGCTCTGGAGTGAACATCTGTGAATAGAATAAAGCTATTTTTCAAGTAGTCAGGGCCAGAATGTTTTACTATGAGAAGGTATGTGATTGAAAGGATGAAAAACTCCCTACGTCGCCTCAATTTCAACAAACGCAGACAACAAAAGAAAGGTGTGATATGGTCATCTCTTCGGGCATCAAAAATAAAACGGATTGATTAGTTGAAAGCCCTTTGCAGTTTCAAATTGAGGGTTTCAGGCAGGTCTTTATAAACAACAGAACAATAGTCAAATACTGGCAGTATCAGAGCATGTACAAGGGTGATTCTTAGAGAAATAGGAAGAAACTGTCTAAGCCTTTTCAACTGATGCATAGCTCCAAAAAACTTATTAGTAACTGACTTTACCTGAGGAGCCCAGCTTAATCTACAATCGAGCTGGATACCCAAGATCTTGATAGAATCAGAAAATGGTATTCCCTCACGTTCTAGCTTTACTTTTGGGATAATATTCATATCAAGTCAACCAACTAATCTATGGTAACCAATAATTATGCTTTCACATTTAGTGGAATTTAGAGTCAATCAGTGAGCTTTGGACCACTGGAGAACTTCATAAATATCTAGGTTTAACTTTGATACAGAATCTTCAACATTATCAGGAGAGAATGATATATAAAATAATAGGCCATCTGTATAAAGATGATAAGATGAGTGCAACAGGATTGAAGGTACATTATTTATATAAATAAAGAACAAGAGAGGACCAAGGACAGATCCCTGAGGGACACCTGCAACTGCAGGCACCCAATCAGAAATCACACCATCAGCCCCTCTCACTGCCTGATATCTACCAACAAGATAGGATCGAAACCACATCACACACGACAAGGATAAGTTACACTAGATCATCAATTTATTCAGTAGAATGGAGTGTGAAACATTATCAAGAGCCTTTGTAAAATCAAATGATACCAGAGGCGTCAGCAGCTGATGATCCATAGCACCCCTGATATCATCAGAAATTTTTAAAAGTGCAATAGTGGTGCTATGTGATGGTCGAAAGCCAGATTGATGTTCACAGAAGAAATTGAAAGAATTAAGATAGCATGTAACCTGTTCATATACTGTCTTTTCCAAAGCTTTGGAGATAGAACAAAGAATGTGGATAGGTCTAAAATCTTTTTGTGAGGATGGGCTAGTGACTTTGGGAATAGGCTGGATGATTGAACACTTCCAAAGATCAGGAAAGATGCTCATTTGCAGAGAGAAATTGAAGATATGTGTTATTGCTGGAAGAATAACAGGCAAAATGTTCTTGTAAAATGTGATTGGAATGTTATCTATACCCTTGCTGTTCTTTGCAATTGATTTAATTGAAATATCAATTTTATTTGGAGTGACATAAGAAAAGAAAAATTTTTCAGGAGGATTAGTGTGAGTATGTTGGTTTTGCATGTTTGAAGTAATCATGTAATTAGGAAAGCTAGTGGGAGGGAGTGGGGTTGCAAAAAATACATTGAGATCATTAGCTGGCAAATGAATATTTGAATTTGAAGGACCAGTATGGTGAGCACCTATATGCTTGACATTTTTCCAAAGAGCAGAAGATTTGATTCAAATAATTCATTATAATATTTCAATTTATAGTAACGGCACTTTGATTTGAAGGTATTACAAATTTGTTTGAACCTGTTATGATCAGTAGTACTTTTGGTTCAAAGAGAAGTGCGTCGGGCCCTATCTCTTGCAGATCTAAGTTGGGATAGTTTTTCATTGTACCAAGGACAAGGCTTTCGGCGCAAGCGTAGAGTGATTGATAGTTTACAAGATATAGAGATCATGGCCTCTCCATACCTCACTATACCGTACGTTTGACAGAAAACTTATGTTGTATGTGGGTTGATAAGCTTGAAAAGGGCTACAGTTTTGTGAACCGAACCGTTTCCGGGATACTGGCTGAAATAGATTTTTAGGTACCCATCATTCATGGCAGCCTTTTTTTATTTCTGGGCATGTTGCGAAGGTAGGATTGATGGAGAATCTTAGGAGTTCTGAAGGGCACTCCAAACTATCATTTAAAAACAATCACTTGTGTTGCAATTGAGTTTCATCATTAAAATGATTCCACTAACAGAAAGATGAATTGTACCTGTTTGTAATTGCTGGATGGACTCAATTTTATATTAATTATGTTCTTCAAAAGATTACAGTAAATCTCACTCGCCCTACATTTCTCACTCAAAAGGGGATGATATTTTCGGAATAACTTCAAGAGCACTTTTGAATCAATTACCACTCGTGATGGGAACTGCAAAAATGAATATTTGGATAGTCCAAAATTGTTCAGGCCCGCTGGAAATTGTCGCTTATACCTAATAAAGGATTACTATGCATTTTAAGCAGCTTTTAACATCAACCTCCAAAGCAAAAAAAAAAGTTATCCAATAACAAAAATCTGTGCACCCCCAAATTGCAAGTGATAGTTGGATTCGTAAAGGATTATTTTGAAAGAAATTTCGCATTGGAGTCAACAGAGTTTTCATGCTCTAACCAATGAGAAGAAGGATTCTTAAATTCTCTCAATATTTGAGTATTTTGAATAATTTCCTTTAATATTTGAGAAAAAGTTCAGTGACAAATTTCTTCTTATGGAGTTATCTTCCACTTTCAGTTGGAAGGAAGCAGAAATTGTCCACAAAATGCGTTTTTTGATGACATGAATAATTTCCCCAGCCCCTGACAAACAAAATGCTCGATTTATCTAAAATTTGGTATTTACTATCCCACTCAGCTCACGAAGCTCTGCCAAAAAACTGAAAGTTACAAAAAATTTCAATAATAGAAATTCTGAACCTTCCTCATTAATGCCACCCATTGTGTTTATCAAATTTTGTTGCGGATTGAAGCGCATTCATTTTGTTTCAATTTTAATCCAAAACCCATACTCAAATAAAGAACTCTAATAATCAGGGGTAAATTGAGCCCTCTAAAAAATATGGTGGGCGTTCTCTTAAAAAAAATTATAAATGCATTGCATGACCTTGGAATAAGAAATATATTATGACAATAAATTGGTCAAGGCATTTGACCGTAATCGTACAGCATACAGACAGAATGTCTGCCTAGACAGACGGACAGACAAAATGCTACATGGTCAAAATAACACTGAGACCTCACTACGTTCGGTAAATTTTATATTCCAATGTTAAAAGCGTATTATCCTATGTTTCAAAGCTTCAAAAAATAACTATATTTTCATCTGAGACTGATGAATATAAAATATCTCGTTCAATGGATTACTAATAGAATTGTAACATCAATAAGGAAAAGGGATAAATCGCACATGCAGAGTAGAAATGATGTAGCAAATGTTCAACTCAGTGCATATTATAAGAGATACAGGAATTTATTAACTACAGTGATAAAAAAAGCAAAAAAAAATATTTCTCAGACAGGCTAGAAGATTTGAAAGATTCAAAGCAAACGTGGAGTGTGATAAAAGAAATAACCGAAGTACAGCAACAAAGAACAAAAATCAAGCAAATAAATGTGCAAGGACGAGAATTGAAATTGGCTGAAAATCATGGCAACATTGCTAACTCTTTCAACAGGTTTTTCAGGGGTATTGGATCTCAGCTGGCACAAGACATTTTGTATGAGAATCAACACATCAGGTTCGAACCTGCAGCCATTGATGATGAAGTTTGTCAATCATTATACCTTTCTCCTGTAAATGAGGAGGAAATTATCAGGATAATAAACTGTCTCAAATCAGACAGTGCACCAGGCTCAGCTGCCTCAGACCAAAATTCTTCAAAAACAATAGTTCAGGTCTCTCCAAGCCCTTAACTTATATTGCAAATAGAATTTTTGGAGGAGGTGTTTTTCCACAACATTTGAAAGAAGCTGTTGTTTGTCCAATTTTCAAAGCAGGAGATAAAAAGGATATGAATTGTTACAGACCTATATAATTATTTATCATATTATCAAAATTTTTTGAAAAATGTATTAAAAATAGACTAGTGAGCTTTCTTGAAAAAAATAATGTGTTGTCACACAACCAGTATGGTTTTAGATCCAGTTGTAGTACCAATGATGCAATCCAACATGTCACCTCACTGATAACAGAAAAAATTAATATAGAAGAGAAACCATTGGCAGTGTTTTTAGATTTGAAGAAGGTATTTGATACAGTGTCACATGAAATCCTACTAACCAGACTCAACAACTATGGTATTAGAGGAAAAGCATGGGACCTCTTCAGAAGCTACTTATCAAACAGAATGCAGTCTGTGAGAGTGAATGGGTGCATGAGCAGCAGACTTGAGGTGGAATATGGCGTTCCACAAGGAACAGTGCTAGGACCAGTGATCTTTTTGCTGTACATAAACCAATTATGCAACATGCAAATTGAAGGAAACATCGCCATCTTTGCAGATGACACTGTCTTATTGTTTTCTGCACCACCTTGGGATTTGACTTGGAAGAGGGCTGGGATTGGGATGAAGAAAGTGTCACATTTGCTCAATAAAATCTTCTCACACAAAATTGTGAGAAAACCCATTTTTTGTGCTTCTCGGCTATGCAGCAGGGTCAACCAGTGGAGAATCATCAGACAGTTTTTGACATATCAAACCTCACTTCTTACATGGTACACAAAAAGTAGGTGCAAAAATACCTTGGTGTTACATTGGATTCTTTTCTGCGCTGGGACTATCACATAAATGATCTATGCAAGAAACAGAAAACCTATCTACAAGTTCCGAATGCTGAAGTCATTAGTTGATTTGAGGTGTTTGAAGATGATTTACTTTTCTGTAGTACAGTCCTTGCTGACATATGGGATAGTAGGATGGGGTGGAACAAGTTATGCACACATTGACCCACTTATAAAAGTGCAGAAACTAATAATGAAGGTCATAATTAAAAACCCACTGCGTTATCCATCAGATCAACTTTTCAGCGAATTCGGTGTGATGGATGCAAGACATATATAATCTAAAGGAATAATCTACAAAATACACAAAAATGCAGCACATTTTCAACACAGGATACACAGTCACAACACAAGAAATAGGCACCTTCTTATTACTAATTTGGCTAAGAAGGCTTCATACCAGAGACACTACAATCACTTAGCACCAAAACTTTACAATGTGCTTCCAAGAGAATAACAGGAAATACCACACAGCAAGAAATTCATAACTGGATAATGAACATAGAAACCATAATTTCGAACAATATGTGAGCTCACTAACCTGATATTAAAACACTGAATCCTGAAAAATTTAAATTCTAAACCTGCTCTAGAACATGGCATGCCATAGTAGAGTAGGTTTATTTCCACAAAAAAATGTTTATAATCGATGCTAAATCAAATTTCTAATTCAAATACAAGTTATAATATATTCGAGTATTTTTTATAAAGTTTAAAATTGTATTGTGTGCTATACTTGAATAGTTTATATCATTCGTTTAATCATACTATTTTTTCTACTATTACATTTTGATAATTTCTACTGATTGTCTCCAAAACCCGATTAGCAAGCCTGACTGAGCTTGCTAAATAGATATGCTATTGATTGAACCTCGTCTCGAAGGAACTGTTGTGTGGAAACACAGTGTTGGAGTTTTTCTGAGAGAACTAGTCGTTAAAAGAGACTGAACTTAGACTGAGCAGAGCACTCTAGCATGATGCAGGGTTAATCGGTTATCGTTGCAAACATCCGACTCCATTTCTGCTTTTCGTGTCTCTGTCAATCATAATTTATCGTCTCCCACAAGTTCTTCGAAAAGCATTTTTTTTCTTCCACATTGGGAAAGGAAAACTATAGAATGAATTCTTTTATTTTTCTATGTACGAAAAGATGGAAGCGTAGGCTGCTAACGCCCACAACCACTCATCTGCCAAAATTGATTAACTTTTTCATCTTTCAAAAAGTAGATTCGACTTGCTTGAAGTACAATACCATTTTTCTATCAGATGGACATATCATGTCTTCATCTGGTTCTTGTATCCTTGCCAAGTTTCACAAGAGAATCCGCAGAAACAAACGTAGACTAAAAAAATTTGGGTAAAAATCTATGACTAATTTTCCAATGTATATTCATGGTCTTATTTTCATGTAATCCCACACGTGTAAGAAAAATTGAATAAATATTCTAAACACATCCTAAACGTTAGAAAACTATAGAATTCAGTGTAGTTGAAAAAATTCAATTCAATTTCAAGAAATAAATGAAAATTAGATAAATTTTTGGGAAAATTTATTTAAAATTGAATTTTATTTTCAGGCGCCACCAATGTGACACAACAAACAAAGATGGGAGACTATGATGTTCTTCTAAAGAAGTAGAAAGCTGCTCATCCACAGGTATGTCTATCTCAGAATCCAAGTATTCTTCTCTTCCAATGATGCTATTACAATGTTATTATTTCTCCAGAATTGCTGACTGAATTTCTCTGAATCATGATTGAACAGTAATCACTCCACTACAGAGATTATACTTATAAGAGGCTGAACAAGACTTATAAGATAATATTATTTACTTCCTTGGGTCCGATCTCACTATACGACTTCCACTTCATGGATCCGGTCTCCCTAGACGTTAAATATGCAAAAAAGCAGGCACGAATTTTTATTAATTTTATTATTATTATTATTATTATTATTATTATTATTATTATTATTATTATTATTATTGTAACCGGACTGGGGATCAATTAGTTGGTAGCGTGCTTATCTAGACCAGTCCGGACATAATATATAATAACCACGAAGGAAGTCGGCCCAGATCTGCCTATACGACCCTGGAAGAGGCCCGTTTAATTTTAGATGGTTCAAATATCGAACTTTACATGAACGAGGCTCAGTCTTTTCCAGGAGTCGCAGACCACAGCAAATCTGTTCGATTTTCCTCTTAAATAACTATCATGCCTTATCTATGGGACTGGGCGACTGTAAATATAACAACGTATTGCTTATACTTGGTTTATTGTACAAGAATCAATTCTCCAATTCCATGTCAAGGTCGGAATCAAGATAGATACAACAATCTTGGTATTCACACCCACTAAATCAATACGAAATCAAATTACTCAAGATAATCAAAATTAATTAATTTACTGATCACTACAAAGATTAATTAAAATGAATTAGCGAGCAAAAGACAAATTATTTAAAAATGATAATAATACGACAAAATAACAATACGGCAAATTAATAGCTTACAATCAAATATTCCATGGTTCAGTTAACGACATATTCACAATTCAACTTCAATTCTTCGATCAGTAATATTTCTGAATAATTTATCAATTATTAACAAGTCTAAAGATAATAATCAAACGACAACAAAATAGCAACACGCCTCCCGAATATTTAATAGATCAATTATTAATGACGTATTCACGATGCAACTTTAAGTATTCAATCAGTTTGAGTTCATTGATTAATTTATCAAATGGCAAGTTAAAAAGATAACAATTAAAACGACAACATAATAGCAATACGCTTTTCAAATATTCGACAGAGCAGCTAATGACATATTCACGATATTACTGCAATATTAATCTATCATTTTAATTTTATTGAATAGTTCATCAAATAACAAGTTGAAAGATAATAATCACAACGACAAACAATAGAAATACAATAATCAAATATTCAATTCTCAATTTACGTCATAATCATAGGTGAAATTCAAAACATGGTCCAAATTATTCTATAGTGCAGTTAGTTAAGCCCAGTACAGCCTATCTCTCTCTTCAGTCGCCAATTTAAGTAACTCTTCATAAATAGAAAATACTCTAAGAACAAAATATAAATGGAAGGTTCGGTCAAAGAATATTTAAATCGAAAGTGGCTCAAAAGTTCTCACTCACCAGTGATAGCTATCCATACGTTCAGTCCCAGAAAGGTTGAGTCCCGCATCTTGAGATCACAGCACGAAATAAGTTTCTCACCGAAATTCGACTCGCACGAGTTGAAATTCGCTCAAATTTAATCAGCAATATTTAAATTCATCCGAGAAAGATAGATTCAGAGTTTGGAAAGTTCACAAAATTGAGATCCGGAAGGGTGTTCTGAATTGGATTCGCCAATAATTTGGAAAGTTCGCTCACACTCGACTTTAATCTTTAAACCACACGTCAATGGAATTTATCGAAATTACTCCAACAATGATACGAAATTTGTCAACCGAAAAATTCTCTAAAATTTTCTAACGTCTCGACCGCCGCAGCGCGCCTCGAGATTCAATCGTTCGCTTCGAGAGTCCGTCGTTGACTGGCTGGAAAAATCGTCAGAGGACGTTTACCCAGCCAGATCCACGTGGAAGACTCACTCGTTCCCACGAGAGGGAAGAGTGAGAGGTTTCAAAATGGACAGAGAAAGAGATAGTTTCTCAGCATAAAAAATGCAGAGAAATTGCAGTTTTTATTCTCCACGAGGAATAAGAACGCTGTACTGTGCATAACTTCATTAATTCAACGCAATAAATTAATTTCTAGTACAATTTCACACGAGAAAATTTGTAATAATTGCTTCGTTTTAACATTGTCTGTCGATCACGCCACTGAGTCCAAAGTTCATAATTGTGCAGTAACCATTGTAATAGAAATTAGAAATTCAATTTTAAATAATAAAATACTAGACCCCTCTTAATATTCACCCATCACATTATTATTATTATTACTATTATTATTATCATATAATCAACCCAGTGTATTGGCATACGAGAGTTGAACTGATGATACCTGGATATAACACGATACAATATTCAAGTATCCCTACAAATATCCAATTGCAACACCCTAGGTGTTTGAATGAATTGTTTATCAAGTCACAATGACACTGAGAATGAACTTGTGTCATTAATTACCGTCGTTACAGTACATTCGGCACATAGTTTTAGTTGGGAAGTTTCTGAAGAGAAAGGAATGGAGAGATCACGTCACAAGCAGAGAAGATTCACATGGCTGTTTGAGAGTTCTCGGAGACGCCTTCAGACAAGGTGCAGTCGACGCCGTATCGCATTGAATTCGCAAGTTAAATTAGACGCCTCAGGCTAATTATCATGGTTGGTGGTATGTTGGAGGCAGACGAGGAGGCCGGAGTTGGTTGGAGGGGGTCGGTGAAGGTCGGAGGTGATCGGAGGAACTCGGCCGCTACTTGCTAGTCGTGCGTTGTGGCTTCCAGTAGTTGGGAAACGACGAAGACGCCATGATGCGGTGCCGACGCATCGAGCGACGCCTCAAGCGTGTTAACTTCAATTGATTGAAGGGCGCCGGCAAAGTGATTAAAAGCTTCTCAGGTATCAAGACTGTTGTACCGCCCTGCGAGAACTGTAGCAAAGTCATCAATTCCCGGCGCAGTTCCATTATGAAGCGGATCAGAATAATCTGTTATACGTTCGAATAGCTTCTAGGCGCCTTTCACACTATAATGATACACACGCCTCGACAACTACTCTTTATAGGCTGCCTCCAACTCACTTAATCCAGTTGCACACTGAATCGAATCAGATCAAATGGGCGCCGAATGCTGGTCGTTCCCAGAGACTAAGACACAAGATATATGTGAAATTACAGCCGTTGCGAACTTGCAAGCAAGACAAGCCTAACTAATTGCACTTCGCTGCGATAACGTTGGCTGTTTAGCCCAGCAGCAGCAGAACCTTATTCAAATAGCTCAGTATCCGTTTGGAACAGAAACATAGTGTATAGAACTCGAAGTGGTAAATGTATTAGAGAAGAAACCTAGTCTATCTCGATCCCAAACTTTTGGAATGAGGAAATAAGCTCCTTAAAATCAAATTTTATTTGCTTCCAGAACCACATCAAGTCTACAGAGTTCAAGTGAGTACAGGTTATGCTCGCGTATGTTTGCTTGTACTTAGTGTTCTCATGGGAAATAGTTAAAAAGTTTCTAGCCTGTCCAATTCCTAGTCTTTGGGTGGGTATGTACTAGTATTTTCAGGATTTATAACAGCTTGGGAGTCTAATTCAACAAGATATTTGAAGAATGCAATGATTGAACCATCGAAGTCTAGTTTTTGGAATCGTAATGAAATGTTTTTTGAATAAACGTAATGAATATAGTTTTAAGCAACAATAATAGAATTTTATAAACGATCTTTGATTATCGTATTTTGTTAAAGATAAAATGCGCCAGAAGTGTCAACATTTTCTTAAATGCTCAACCATTTGAAAGTTTACTTGAAAAGAAATGAAAGAAATTATACATAATGAGTACTACTCGAGTAGGGCTATGTGTAAACTTGGTCTACTTATTATGAAGGAATACCCTACCATACACGAAGATATAATTAAGTCAATATGGAAAGACATGGTTAGAAAAACTAGAAGCCTGAAAACTCATATTTCGGTATAGTTATATACTTTTTCTTATATATTCATCACTGATTCATCAAATCAGACAAACACTATAAGGAATATGTGCGAGTTTTCACAAGTAATATTCATCTACCCATGATTGATAGCAGTTTGAAGAATTTAAAATGAATGAACTATTTTCTTTCATTATCCATTGATAAGGAATAATCAATAACCAAATGAATATCATTAATACCTATAGACGAGAAATGACAACGTTAAAACATCACAACATTCGAATTTCAGCCTCTGAATAACTAACCGCAATTTGATAATAGGCACATATCCTAACCAGGATTTCCCAGAAATCTTGAAGCAATGCTTTGTTTCCTAAGAATTATTATCGAGAACCGCCTAGCTGCTTTAAACATGATACGCTTCGATGCAGACCGTAATTAATTGTTGTTTACAAGAAGCCAAAATCCCGTGGTGCATCGCAAGCATAATTGAGCCTGGAATTGTGGAAGGAAACATTCAGTCGAACGTAATCAAATTATCTAATCATTACATTAGTACACAACTTGGCTGTTAAGCATTGAGCTGAACCGTGTCAATCTACCGAAACACATTGTGTTGAATGTATACGGTCAGCTTGCGTACGTGGACCTTAATTTTGACTAGTTGGCAATATTGTCAGTGTCAAATGGGGGTGGTCCCATGCAAAGCGTAGTTTCTGTTTGCGCTAATGGTCATTAGGGTGACAGATTTGATGCGCTAAATCGTTTCATGGTTGAAGCTTGTAACGCACATTTGGTGCTAAACTGGTCAAATTATTTCCCCAATCGACTGATCGACTTCGTTATACATATAAACTTGATGTTTATGATAACTTATGCTTCCGATTTTCTTTCATATGATTATAGTCAGAAAAATTCTATAAAGATGATTTTTCTCTCCACAAAACATTGGGAAAAATGTTTGTTCGAGACTGATGAAGAATTATCATCGAGAACCGCCTAACTGCTTTGAACATGATACGCTTCGATGCAGACCGTAATTAATTGTTGTTTACAAGAAGCCAAAATGCAAAGATGCCAAGATGCCAAGATGCAAGTTTGGAAAATTCTAGCATCACGAAATAAATTGTATTGAGACAGAACATGCTTCTTTGGATATTTCCCTCTACTTGCCCCGAGTATTCTATGAGTAATCTATGAAATGTAATCTATTGTTCTTAGAAATGTCTATAAAATGGCTTATGTCTACTTAACTATGGTAGTAGTGTTGAGAAAGTAGCATGCATTTGATTATGAAGATAATGATCAAGAATTTATGATACTGTTGGATTTCAAAATAAAATCTTATGAAATAAAATCATTGAACCTACCAATTTTGACAAAAAAAAACCTCAATTTAGAACCCTCATTATGATTCATTAATCCTTCCATCATAAGATCAAAATAATCATCATCAATTGTTTTGCTTATTCAGAGTTTATCTGAAGGTATTTTTCTAACAATAATCAATATTAACCTTTATTGATCATGAGCCTTACATATATAATCACTTCCATCCTTCAATTAAAAATACACTAGAATAATGATCACAATCACAATTCATTTTTAATTAATCATTATGATGAATAATTAAGATGTAATACATTTGATTGTGCCTCAGTCTATATTAAATGAGGCTCACTTGTCAAGCTCAACAAATATAGTAGTTTTGTTCAGATAAAAGTTTGCAGTGACAGCTATTCCAGATTTCTCACCCTGTTTAACAATAAGTTGCTTCGCCTTACAAGTTTGTTTATTCTTGTTGATTCCCAGAGGATGAGGTGGAATAGCAGACCATTATCGTTGACGGTAATATATTGGATCAGGTGTAACCTGACTTTCCGATTCAACATTTCCACGCCAAGTGAAAAAGAGCCAAGGTAAATAAGGAGCGGAATCCTGTGTTGTATTTGTGGGATGTTTATCTGGGATGCTGCTTGGATCAGGTGGGAGCCGAAACCAAACCCATTCTCTCTCAGGGAAAAATTCGTTCTCGCTATCAGCAGAGGAAAAAGAATACTGTTCCGGTTTGGAGGAGAATCCAGTGAGTAGAAAGGATGAAAGCAGACAAGGCCGTTCTTCACCGATAACACGACTGAGCACACACTCCAAGAGCTTGCTGCAATTCAACTGTAAGACTCAGAAGATCCTAGCCGAGTCTTCCTCTCACTACAGTAGCGTTCGAAGCGGGATAAAATTCTTCAAACACTAGCCTCCCTTATTTGAAGAGTCTGAACAATAGGTAATGTCATCGAAGCAACATTCGATTTCCAATGGAAGAAGAAATTCAAATTATCAATAATATTTTATTGAAAAATCATAATAGACCGCGTGCTAAGTATAAAAGGGAGATAATTTCAGGCTATTAGCTGATGAAGAGATTCCATTAGGTTTTCCTATAGATATTTCAATGATGGCAATCGACTAAGGAGACAATCAAACCTGATCATAAAATAAAAGAGAAGTCTTGTTTTAATCTGAATGTCCAATTATAAGAGTTCCCATTAAAATCGAAAAATTGTATGCTTTTGATTGAATCATTTTATGAAATCAACGCACTTACTTTCTGCGGTTTTCATACGTTCTCACTTTGTTCCTTTTCTGCTATATTCTATTGAACTATTTTTGTTAGATTTTTCATGATTTTTAGTCGATATTTCCAGCGTATCACGTGAACGTATTGTACACTTCTATACCCACTTTTTACTCATGAGTATAAGATGGAATATCTAAAGAGCATGTCTATCGAAATATTTGATTATCAGCGTGAATATATGCATGTTTTCCCATCGTTCAATATCGAAATTGAGTAGTATATTTTTTCAGTGAGCGGTTTTTATGGAAAGATGGTTTTGAACTCACATTTCAAAATATGTTATTAAACATTCGCCTGATATTCATTATATGAATACCTGATAATAAATTGATTGAATTTATTTTTGGTTATTATTATTTTATATTGTGATATCTGGATAAACATGTATGGACAATGGGAATGCATTGTTATCGAACTTAACAAACGTGAATCGCCCTTGAAAAAGTCAACAAGTGTAGTACACTAATGATGCTCGTGACGTTCATTCTGGCCAGTCCATTTTTTGATTTCGTGAATAATTTCAAACCTCTGAAAAAATCGAGTGCTCTCATGCATCACATGCAATTTGTCCGTGTATCTATTGCGTTGTGTGGCCTCAGGCACTACATTTTTTATAACTCTCTTGTGGGAGCTCGTTTACTACAAAAAGTACGCAGCACAGCGTTGTTAACAGCGTTGGAAAAGTCGGATCTCTCTATCAGGGTGAGAATAATCACAGGGGAGCTTTGAATCGGTCATTACGGCCGAATTTTGCACCCCAGTAATGAAGCGTATCAGGAAAGAGAGATCCGAGTGATCATTATTTTTCTCTGATGATTCACCTATTCCCCCATCGCTTGACATTTCCTCTCGCTGTTGGTTTCAAGTTCAGTAGAAAAAAAAAACAAAACCAAGAGAGAGTACATTTCGTATCGCTGTACGTTCAACTTTTAGTTTTTGATCTCCAGAGACGTGAAACTCTGTTTCAGTTACGAATGTTTAATTATTTGAAATGGTATCTCGTACACCCAAATAGAGTGATTATGGAATACCATGTTTCCCGTCCCTGAACATTTTTAATCTCACTTTTTAAACTAATTTGGAGTTTACTTTTCCTTAGTATTTCAAACCTATTTTTCAATACAGAATGTTCATGATAAACATGATTTTCGAGTAAAGAGATGAGTTTAAAAACGTTGCACTCGTCATTTATTTCTTCCCAAGGTGTCACATACAATATTAATCAGAGTTATAGTCAACAATGGGATAGCTACTTCATCTAATATTAAATAGTTTAACAAAATTAAAAACAGTACTATCAAAAAAGTCTCTTCGAAGCTTTTGGAATCAATGATTGAGAAACTCCTATTTTGAAATTCTAATGTAATTGAAAGACTCTGACTTGGACAATCAAGGTGAAACTCCATTTTCAATAATAATTTGAAGACATCGTAACAGATCCAGCTTAAGTAACGGACATTGATTTTTCTCTCAAACAATTCCTATCTAAAGCCATCTAATATATATTCTTGTATAACATACCCAATATGCATTATTTTAAACTGAAAATTGTACAACAGACCCCAAACATGTTGAAATTATTTGGAATGATTTCAGTTTTTGTATTAAATGAACAAATAACGAATATTTCTCATTCTCAAAAAAGAAATATAGCACTTTCTACAAACATAATATATACAGCTACCAAATATTCACAATTTACAATTTTCAATTCATCAATTACTTTATTTTTCAATGGAGATCACCCGTTTAACTATAACATGCCCTGTATTGAAGTAGAGGTGACCTAAACAAAATAAATATTTGCTCTAGAGGTAATTCAGAACATATTGATGTAGTAGAGTCTTAAATCAATAGGTAGGCTCTCATAATTATGTTTTGATATACTTTTTTTATTTGAGAACATGATCAATGAGCTCCAACGAGCATGTTCAGCACTTGAACGTGAAGCCGATTCCGCTCTAGTGTAGGCTCATCCATGCTGGACCATCGCCAGTGAATTCTCCTTATGACGTCAGCAATAAGAACGGCCCTCTATTATCCTTGGTCTCCATGTAAACTTGAGTTATGGCCGAAAGGGACAGAGAAGCCTACCGCGCAGAGAACATATATCTGATGCAAGCTTCAAACCAAGAATGGTGGTGCATCTTCAGGTACTATGAAATATGGGTCAATTCTCGGCCTGAATACTAGTGAAGCATGAACCGGAGAAAAAGCACTTGTTATAAATAATATAAAGACTCGTGGAAGGATTTACTATAGAGATGTGAATAATTACATCAGCTGGTAATTTATCATTTGGGTGGAGTGTTATACACACTCTTTCTCTCGTTCACTTTCGCTCTCTCTCCTTATTTTGCTGTCTCTTTTTTTTCACTCTCTTCTTCCCTCGTCACTCTGCAGTTTCACTTTTCTCCTCTCAAACCAAGGATGTAACATCAATTACCAGATGAGCAGTTTTCATGAAGCTGGCCAATCTTCCCTTTAATAACATAGTGTTGGATAATAATCAATTTATTGTCAGATAAAACTTCTAGGTTGTAATTAGTGATTACTCTATGACTTTCATAACAATGCTCTGATAACTTCTTAGTAAAGAAATCCCGACCATTTAAAACCTGAATAAGAGCTCCAGAAAGTACGACCTAGGGTAATGCAATTCCAGTTCTGATGGAAATCCAACATTAATTTGTAAGAAGAATCAAGTAGCGTCACAAGACTTTCATTGACATTTTCATTTCCACTTTCCTATTTCAATAAAAAAGTATTAATGAAAGAACATAATTCGACAGTGGGCCCATCCAAGTTTCACAAGGATCGGCCCAATATCAAGCAAAACAGATCTAGCCTATCGAAGTCTTAGGCTAGTTTCACACATAACCGGCATTCAGATAACGGGTGCCATATACCTGGCCAATCATTGTAACATATGGAGCACTACACACTTACCCGATTTTTGAAATCATATGACGTAATGCAATTATGCCGGGTAAATAGCCAAAAGCCAAGTATAAGTATGTGTGCTACAAGTCTGTAATGTCCCGTTTTGGCCAATTAGGTGAACTAAACAAACTTAATGATATCGCAGTCCATCTAAGACGTACGAAAAATGACTGATCAGAGAGGGATTTTCACACATGGCACTTTATTATTTATTTCAATCAAGAACAAGAAAAATATTATATTTCTACTTATATGAACATTCTAAATAATTCAGATGATGTCATGAAGTCGTAGGAATAAGTTCACATTGTTTTAATCATGGTTTAGAGTTGGGTTCTCCAAACTACGGCCCACGGGCCAGATCCGTTTTGGGCTTAGCTGTTGCGCTAAGCCCAAAACGGCCCACGATAAAAAAAATAATTTTAAACCAAAATATTCTAAACAGGTATTCCTTGCTGAAATTATTCTGTTAATGAGGAGAAGCTAATGTTATTCATTAGAGTTCGAGCAAATCGCAGCTAACATCTCCTCACCGTTCCAAGTTACATATGCGGTTAATTCGACAAAGTTAAGGTTTTAACGTGTTTGTCAAAAAGTGTTAAGAGCAACAGGATTTAGTGCGAGAATATGGTACGACACAGCGATTAAAACGATTGCATTTATTACAATATATAAAGGTTTCAAAATGATGCAGTTACTCTCATAGATGAATGAAATATCAATTAGTAAAAGAAGTATTAAAAGATAGCCATTGAAAATATATTATTGCAAGCCATCTCTAGTGCACATTTGCTACTTCTAGGGTTGCAATCGCTTGAACGGCCATATTAGTATGCAGAGAGTTTTGCATAGTATGGGCATGTTGTAAACACCAAAATAATGAAAATACTGTAATTCATCATATAAGCATAGGTTTGTAAATGCTTTGATATGATTTCAATGTATATATTCTACATATACAACGTGTTTCGCATTGTGTTGAGCTACTAATACTTCGTGTATGTTCTTCGGGCTTGTTATAGTCACTAGAATAATGAAAAAAGTCCGGAAATGGCTCGTTACAGCATAACAATATGCCAAATTTTTCAGCTATTCCCATCAATTCTCTCATCCAGAAATTTGTACTACCCTCATTCTCTAACTAATAAATTGATTGAGTTTCCTGTAAAATATGCTGAAAAATCTAATAACACAAGTTTGAAGTCGGTAACTACGGTAGTATTTGAGATTTAGAAGTTATTTTAACATTAATATATTCGTTAATATTGACAGCCTGCAGGTTTTTCAAACAAAACTTGAAAATAATTTAATTTGAAGTAAAAATGTTGGATTACCCAATATAGAAAAAACCCACACATAATATTTCAAAAAGCTGGTTTTATTGAACCAAAACACAGTTATTTTTCACAGTTAAATCCACCTTGCTTTTTTAAGTGATTTTTTTAATTATTAAATACAGAATTTTATGAAATTTTGGTGTGTATTTGGCTATTGGGGCTTTCCAACTTTTCCCTCCAGAATTAAATTTTCAAATTTTTTTCAGAAAAGCTAGTTTTTTTTGTAAATGTAACCAAAGTAGTCCACTTCAAATTTATTTGTTTTCATAACTGGACCATTTTTGCATATTTTGTTGAATGTTTGAAACAATACTGTTGAAACCCATTTCTAACCTCTTTATTCGATTTTTCAACTAACTCTAGATATAAATCCTGACCATTTCACTAATGGAAAAGACACTTTAATTATAATATATGGGTTTAGGAAAAATTTGGCACCAATTTTGAAAATTTCTATTAAATTTAATATTTACTCAGTTCAAAGTGGATACTTTATTTTAAACTTTTTAGTAAATTTGTATTTCTTGAGTATCATTTCATTAAAGCCGGCTTTTTTTAATATATCATTCTATCCCACTTTTATTGAGCCCACTAGCACTATTTCTCAATAATTTGAATTAAAAGGTTGAATGATGATAATGATTATGACCATCGTGGGAAAGGCTTAAAATGGAATAGATACTGTAATATATCATACTATAATAATATATGAATACTGTAATATTGTCAAGAGTATTATTGAAATTCATTGCTAACAATGATCTTTCTTGAGGAAAATATTCCAATATATTTGCTCCAACATATACATCCCCTGAAATATAATTATTGTTAAATGAATTGGAAATGTAATTTAAGATGTAATTGTAGAATGTAATTTATTGTGAAGCTCACTAAAAAAATGAGCTTCAATCAACCACCCTTTCGAATGTTCTACTTACTTTTGTGCTCAGTAGTAGAACCTCAAAATCTTGCACCTTACATGATTCAACTTTATATAGTATGATTTAAAATCTCATTACCTCATTAATCGATGTTATTAGTAAGAAAAACCGTTCGGTTGGCTGCGATATCAATGTTTATAATGTAATGCAAAGGCGTTATAGCTTTCAGAATAGCATCACACTTCTTGGCTGATTTTTGCTCTCAAGACAATATATAATTCAATTATTATTATCAAATGGACTGATATTCGATGCGTCAAGTCCTCTTTTAAAAGTCTCCATCCATTGTCGTTGTTTTTTCTTTTTTATGTCAAAAATTATGTTGACAATCTCTTCTTCATTCTTCATGATCCAAAAGGCTCTTCTACACTTCTCTGATACGAATCTCTCGAATTTTGAAAATGGTACAGGTGAATCAGATTCGATAATTGGCGAATCCAGTACTTTGATCGATGAGTTCTCATTACTACGAGCGATTCTCAAAGGGGGCGACCTCTGTGCATGGTTGACGCCTATTAGTAATGCGTAGGAACAGCCGCCACCACCTTCGAACAAAGTTTGGCGCATACGGTCGCCTCGGATTCGGTGTAAGACTACTAGAAACCGCCCGGGACCAGCAAAGATCATAAATTTGAAGTTCCAGCTCCCAAATAACTCTATTAGTAAGTGCATAGTTCACCGGAATGAGTTCATTAATTTCTAGTTCCACATGCATACCGTTGTTGGAGAATGTGCCATGCATCTCAAGGAGCTTTCCTGTGAAACATACTGCTCATTGTCGAAAAGGCATGGAGCTTGGAATGGCTTTAGTTTGAATTTCTCAAAAAGAGTGCAAGTTTTGGACTGTATTGCTTCGTAATCGTTCAAATAATTATTAAAATTAATCTGCATCGAAATGATGATTTTCACCGCAAAAGTGAATTACAAAAGATTTATCATGACTATTATTTTAGTATTTAATGGAGTAAAATGTTTCACCACATTTTCTTAGTACCAGGTTATTAACAATTCGATTTTACTGTTCAAATTCCATTTTGTGCTCTGTTCTGCAGTGGAGTTGTCCAATCAACATTACCCTGAACAGGTGTACTGTGAAAAGATCAAAAACAACTTTATCCTCATACCAGTATTTTAAAATGTAACCTAATCAGCTCCGTAGGGGGGAATAGCAGTTCTTGATATGACGTTCGCGACCCTCCAGACCCTGAGCCAGTCAGTGTAGTTTTCTCTATTTTCCACCTGCACCAACTATCCCAACCCTTTTCTTCTCTATCATTCCCCATCCCTTCTTTTCCTTTGCTTTTTCCTCTTTCATTCTTCCCTCTTATTCTGTTTATGTTTTGTTTTCTTTTCCTTTTCTGTTTTTCATTAGCTTTCTTTTTCAGTTCTTAATTTCTTCTTGTTATTTTTTCTTTGCTCTTTTTTCTCCTTCTTTCCTTCTTTTTAACATGTACATTGTAAAAGCTGACCAATTGCCGGCTTAAGCTTTGGGTGGATGAGTCAAAAAGGATAGGGCACAATTTTGTCTTAGAGTTGGGAAATCGGCTCTGAAGGCAAATAAACTTCGGAATGCAGTCAACAGCAAAAGGATTATGACGTTTATCAATCCAAAACTATAATGCGAGGTTGAGGAATGTCACCCGGACATTCACCTCATTAAGTCCTCATTAATAGTCCTAGTAAAATCAAAAATGGCTGTGCTTGTATCTAAATTTGATTCCGGTGTAAGTTTCTTAATTGGATATCCATAAGGGACAGGTATGGGCAGAGACATGATCAATGAACATCAGAGATAAAGAGTGAGAATAGCAACCTGGAATGTAAAAACGAAGAGTCAGCAAGGTGCATAATACGATGTCAAGAGATGAGGAGGATGAAGATAGATATGCTTAGAATAAGCAAAATGAAATGGCCAGACTCTGGTGATATTCTTGTTGATGATTATAGAGTACTTTATTCAGGTACTGCAGATGGAAGGCATGAGCGCGGTGTGGATCTTATTTTAAATAATAAATTAACAAAATATTACAGAGAGCAGTAGAATCTGTGAAAAAAAACTATTGAAACCAGAAAATTAAAGAAGAAATCTTAGATGACAATTGAAATTTTAGCTGACAGCTTAAACCTTCCAAAATAATCAATCTTCAAAGAACCCAAGATCAAAAGTAAATAAATAAATATAGCCTTATAACTACATAATATAAACCCCGATAGACGAGAATCACAGAACAATTAGAATCAAATCACAGTAGGCTTCAAATAAAACAATCTTAATTGAAAATAATACCCAAAAATTTTACAGATTTAAAAAAATCGATACATTATTTTTTGTTCACTAGATTAATTTGAGAACGTAGATTTTTTTAAAGTGGTGACCGTACTAAACTGCACGATAAACTGATTGTGCTGATATGAGTTACAAGATGTACAAAAAAAACTTTTGGAAATGCGCTCTAGAGAAGGAGCCGAAGCAACACGCGTTCACTCACTCTTATCCATTTCCATGAACGAAATTGCATTGCATCTTGCATTGTTACATCTTCCAAGTTATTTTGTATGGCATGGAAACCTGAACTCTTACCAATGAAAATATGAAGAATTAGAGCATTTTTTGGAATGCTCTATAACAGAACTTTTAAAATATCTTGGGCACAAAAAGCCGCTAATTTGAAAATTTTACAAAGAATAAGAAATGAGCCAGAATTGATACACACAATAAAATGCAGAAAACTCCGATACCTTAGCCACATAATGAAAAACCAAGATAGATAGATCATTTTCAGGAAATCCTCCAGGGCAAGAACAATAGCAAGAGGAAACCGAGTCAAAGAAGAATATCGTTGTTGGAAATCTAAGGACGTGGTTTGGCAAATCATCAGCTGAAATCTCTCAAATCACCATCAACAGGATCAGAATAGGCTAACTGATAGCAAACAGAGTAAAATGAGAACCTAATCAACAAATAGTTAAAACATTTGGAAATTATGTATTCTCCATGTATTGAAAGGTTTCAGGAGGAAACCAATGAAACCAATGTTTTCCTTATTTTCTCCATTTTTAATTCTCTATTGTCATTGAAAGGCAATCAACTCATATAATGGTTTTCATTCTGAAGCTGATATCACATGAAAGTTTATTAAAGAGAAGACATCATCAGTATAATCCTATGTGACATAGTTTGAAAGATTTAAAGAAAATAGATTCTATGAGCACTTGACATTAATTTTAAAGATATTTCATGTAAAGATTTTTACTTGGAGCTAACGTATCAGATATTGTTTGGAAGTGTTACACACTAATCACATTTTCTGTAAAGATTTTCACCCTCTACTAGCTTAGTACCTTGATAAAAATATATGGGGTTGAATTGGAAGAAGGTTGCAAGAAATTCAGTGTACAGTATTATTTCTCAAACTCTCAAGAAGTTTTCCTGTATGAATGTTTCGATCCATATCTGAGCAAGCTTCTGAATAGCCAAGATAGTTCCACCAATTCTCCTGTAGTGGAAATATGTATTCTCCTTGTTTTCCTGGCAAGGTAGAGATTCTCATGTCGGTTGAAAAGCAAAACGACAGTTCGTTTCTGATTTTATGTCCTTCAGAATATAGCAGTAACCATGGCAACGAAGAATGGAAACGAAATTGCCTGAGATAACATGAAAATCGAAACACCTGTCATATTATGAACAGGTTTTCCAGCGTACCTTTTGCTATATGGAGAGCATATTTTTTCCAGGGAACATATTTGTTTGTTGCTCAGGACAAAATTGATACATTACTCAATCAGTTCAATGTAACTCACATTTAACCTTTCCTGTTTGAGTGAAACTTTGCCACTTCTGAATTCAGATCGATTGTGCTCATGCTTCTTGAACATTAACGATTAGGTGTGAGACTTTTTTGAATCTGAAAATTTTCTCAGTCTAGTTCAGATAGCTAATCACCCACACTCTTATCAATATTCAACGAAAATATATGTATTAATATATATTATGAATAAGTATGGAAAGGCATGGTCTAAAGTACATGCTTAGAAAGCCCTTTGATAATGTTTCTATTTTTAACAAAGCTCAGAAGTATATATTGTAACTTTCCTCCTGGTTGTTTGGAACTGGGCTATTCCCAAAGTTTGCGAAGAGTTACCTGGAAACTCTTGAATACCAATCAGCACTAACAAATCAAGATTAATTAGTCTTGATTCGCTCATACACCTTGTCTTATAAAACGAATGTGGAATAATAGTCAACTCAGTAAAAGGCCTTTCCAGTAAAGGCCGTGTCTCTTGGCAGAATCTAATAAAAAATATTACAGTGTGCAAAACTCAATATTAACAAATTTCTGAACTTGAAACAAATTATTACCGAATCGAAGACTGACCAGCTTCACCACTAAACAAATAAAGTAAAATAACTAAAACTTACCTATTGTCCTTCATCTTTATCAATGTGATGTACATAATAAACCCCAAAAATCTATACGATGTCCTCTCATTAACCCTGAACCCCTTTCTTTAATTTTGTACCTTTTTGATTTCGAGTGATTTCACTCTTGGAAATTGTTCGTAAATAAAATAAATTTGTTACCTTGGATACTGCCGAAAATAAATAATTATAAACGTTCTCGTCCTATACTTGAATAAGTGGATCCATGGATAACTGCTACTTGTATTCAAGAATTGAAGCTGCATCGATTCCAGAATAACTGCTAGTATTCAAGAATTACTGGCTCCTGGATTCAAGAATTAATTCTGTCTGGATTCAAGAATTAATGATACCTGGATTCAAGAATCACTGGCCCCTGGAATCAAGAATTACTGGCCCCTGTGTACCAAAATTTAATTCATTCTTCTTTATTATTTTCTTTTTCTTTTTCTATTAAAAATTATAGAAATTCGTTAGTATTTTTTAATAAATTTATCATTAGTAAGTAAGGTGGTAAAATTTAATATTCAGTGTGGTTACGTTGGTAGTTCTGTCCTCACTGCACGACTGACGCTAACCAAAAAAGGATCATTCTGTTCGATTCAAAAATGGAAACTGAAGCTATTGGTTGAATCAACTTTAATAGTTATTTATGTATTAAGAGCGTGAAGCGCGACTTTATCGCTCGAGCCAAAACATTTACATTAGTAATTTTGCGAGAGCGATAAAGAAGCTTCACGCGCGAATTGCATACAATATTTTTCCTAAAACTGCAGTTCTGGATTCCAATACAATAAAAGCTTGTAGTTTGTAACATCACAGACCGTGCGCGGATTTGGGTAGCGTTCGCCATTGTTGAGGTTATGTGTATTTCACAGATTCCATGATCCACCAATGAGAAGGCATCAAAATCAAAACAGAAGCGTAAAGAAAACAGCTGGCGAGCGTAAAGTACTTTACCGCTTGCGGAGCAGTAAAGAGGTATTTTACAATTAGTTTTCATTACGTAAAGAACTACTTTATGAGCAGTTGTAGGAAAATTCTCCTTTATTCTCTCAAGGGTTAAGAAATTCATTTCGAGTATGGATACTCATTAATGTTTTAAATTCTTACTTTATTTTCTTCGTTTGATTCAGTGACCTATATGAAAAAAAACAATTTGGGTAAGTTTTGTTCGTATTTCTACATAATATTCGTATTGCTTGATGGATCTTGTTCAACCTCGTGAATCTTTGTAATATTTTCTTTCAATTGTTAAATTTCGCCTTTCTTTTAATTAATTATTTCTGCAAAAGTTCTGATCCCTCTGATATAATTTTCTTTTAGTCATTGTTAAATTTACTTATCCTAACTCAGATTAATTTAATTTAATTTCTTTCTGAATAGGCAAGTTCTCTTGTAAATTTCTAATAAATTTCATATTCTATAATTCATTCCTTCTTACGAATGTAATACTTATTTCTCTTGTTTAACATTCTTGATTATTATTTTTATCCTTTCTTGAACTGAATTTTATAACTTTTTGATATGTAACCTAGGGAATTTGAGTTGATACTCGTACAGTTCAACTACGATTTTAATTGTAAGTCGATTTAGATAATATTGTATTTTATTCTTTCTACAGGTTTTTTTTATGATGTACTCAATAGCCAAATGATGAGATTTACTGCATGAGTTGGACGAATAAACTGATCAAAATTGCAATTGAAAAAACTATATTCAAAACCTAACAGGATTCAGTATGTATTAACATGGAAACTTATTACAATTACAATTCTACAATAATGGTAAGCTGATCTACAATTTTCTTCGTTACTTCGCTTCGAAATAATTATCTCCGAAAAACCTGAGTTATTTTCTAGTAGGCCTACTAAGCTAAACTTCGTCGATAATTTAAATAGTCATAGCTTTAAACTTTGTAACTAAAATTTATGATTTATTTTCATATCTTTGTATTTCTTTAATTTAATATATATCGAGTACTGGTGACTTTGTCATGCAAAAATCATCTTTTTATTTTGAATTACCTGCTCTTGACTAACATATTATCAATTCATTATGATTCGCCGCCTCGCTAGGCACAACACCTTCTTTTGTGCCTTCTCATTTTGACCTTGGTCAAAACGGGATGTGTTACACCTGGGTTCAAGAACCGCTGTAAACAAACGTTCAAAAAAAAGCAATAGAAAATTTGTCCAAAACTAAATGATTTTCGACATTCTTTTAAGACAGACCTTTTTCTTATTTTATAAATATACGTTCTATAATCTTAGAAAAACATCTCAGTTGAATTCAAAATTGATAAGTAATAACATTAGCATATGGGGGTTAGTTCTCCACTGGAATTAAGAACACATCAATACGAGTCTATAGCTATAAAGCTGTCAAGTGTTCTACAATAAATAATTACTGAAGTATAAATTTTCACAAAACTAACCTGTCGGTTAACTTAGTCGGTATAATCAGTACAAGTTTAAGCAGCTTCAAAGATATCATGCTAACAAAAAACAAATCAGACCTAACAATTTCATTCCTAAGTAATATTTTATCAATTTTCATCTTCTACAACTTGTCCATTTACATTCATCAAGTTACTTTAGCCATATTTAGCTCGCAAATAACTGAGTATGCAAAATTTGATTTGAAGGGACTAAAAAATTTTTGATAGCATATTAGCTGAATAAATTTAAAAGAACAACAAGAATGAAACTATTATTAATGAGCACAGACATATTCACGTAGCCAAGTTCATAGTTACCATAACCTGTAAGTTAACTCTAATTTATTTTCACTTATTGTTCATCCAGTTCTAAATAATAATTTCGCAAAACAGTTTTGAAGGTAATCTTACAAAGGTGAGATTAATTTATTAATTTAAAATACATTTTATAACATAATACAAGTATTAGCACTTACCCATACAGGTAGATCTCAAATACTTATAAAACTCCCTTCTCATCCAAAATAGTCATAATAAAAAAATTTTTGCCAAGAGAAATCTGTATTATATTTCAACAAAGTGTTTACTCTTCACATTTCACAATAAAGGTAAAAGTATACGCAAAGCTATTGACAATAATTCAAAGTTTTCGTGAGAATAGACCTGTTTTCAGTGTCAGACCACTGACCTCAAAAAAAGCTCTCATCTCATTGGTTGAAACCAGATGAAGTGATCATACGTCATCGTATCGTACAATATATTTTTCTTGACAAGAAGAGACTTGTTCAAGTGCATCTCACTGTGGAATAGACTAATATCTCTTTCTAACAAGAGAGAGGAAGAATATTAGAGAAACAACTGTTATACCACGATGGCGAAGCAGTTGCCACTAAATTCAAATTCAGCATTCATTTCAGAATGACAAAAATTTCAATAAACTGAATCTATTTACAAAGTTACGAGAACATAAAAGTTAAAATTTAGTCTCAAAGGTTCAAAATCATTACAATATTTAGCGCATTAAAAATGTGAATAAAAATTCCAATTGCATAATATTTTTTTAATAAAATAGATGTTTTTATTAAGCCGCGTCTCCACCAACCGAACATGTCTGCGAGCATTGTTGGAGAATACAATGGACAAACATTAAACATATGAGTCACCGAATATGCTCGTGAGTTCAATTGAAATGTTCGATGTTCGGTCTGTGAGCGAACAGTGACGACCAACAAGGTTTCCGCCACTCCCCATAATGTTCCAGAAGGCGTCTACACCAAACCAACATCAAACAATGTTCGGCGACATCAGATAATTCCAGCGAACACTGTTCGCCGAGCATGTTCGGTTGGTGGATACGCGGCTTCAGTGTAACAAAATGTCAATGAATGTTCTCAATTTAATCATATTATTCCACGATACAGCTCATTACCCAGCTAGCTGCTCCATACGTGAATCCGATCAATAACTCATCAACTCTGTTGATCTTATGTAAAGCGTAATCTCATGCAAGGCATGGATGGAAATCTTTAACCTTGAGTCGATAGAGTTTCTTTTTCCTCGGAGGATGAAGCCCACATAGGTCTGAGACCTGTACATGGATAATGAATTGGATGATGGTGTATGATGAGTTGGACCTACAGTTTTAGGTGGGTTCCGAACCACCGGGAAGTGATTTTACAGCAGAGAATAGTTTTTTTTCTGGCCGATCCAATCGGTCACCCTTACGAAGAGCGCCCAGGAGTTTCGTAGCTTATCTCTGATTGAATAGATACATGCTACGGCACACAGCTATCACTTCCCAATAAGACAAGATTTTTTTTTAATGTTATTTTAAATTTCATCATCCATCCTTAGTTGGAATGTTATAGATAGTATTTGTATACTCAAAAGCTTTCTCCCGATTCCTTAGAAAATTTTCAGAATCAATTGTAGCCTTAACGAAGATGAAAATACTGGTTCAGATTGAATGCTGATTGAAAATTTTCACATACAGCTTTTTACAGTTTTAATTTCAGAGTTGAACCTTGTTGAGTTCGACCTTGAAATTTCTCGATAATCTTATCTTCTTATCTTGTTCCACTCTATCCATGATTTTGTAATGCATTTCAACAACAAACCTTTTGGCAATGTATTGTTTTTTTTATTGCAGATGGTCGCCTTCGCGTTGAGGCTGACAGTTCTAGCATTATGCTGGACAGCGTTCGCAGAAAACATGGAGAGTAAGTTTATAAAATAGTATCATCAATAATAATAATGATGATAATAACAATAATGATAATAATAATAATAGTAATAGTAATAGTAATGATAAAAATAATAATAGTAAGAATAATAATTATTCAATTCAATCCATTTTTATTTATCTCAAATTTTTTCAAAATAAAGATTTATCATTCTTAAATGATTCTCCGAAGCTGATAAAAGCTTTTTGCAGATGTTTTTGATAAATTCTTATTATTTCTACTGCATTGATTCATACGATAATCATTATTTTTTAGGTTACACGTATAATAACAATACAATAATAATATTTTTTCTCTACAGACCAACAAAACAAAACAGCAACAGTTCAAACGCCTCAATCAAGTCTAATATCTACTTATTCAATGATCACATTCCATTTTTTAAACTATATCATAACCTCATTCTATATTTTATTGAATGCTCATGCTTTTTTTCTTGGGTTACCAAAGCCTCCAACGTTGGGGACGGCCCTGAACACATTATAGAGTTTCAAAGTTCAGATTCAGACAGCGTCTAATTTAGAATCCGTTGAGAGAAGAACTACTAAATTATTTACCTGATATCACTTAACTCCGTTACTGGCCTAATAGCGCGCTACACAGTGGTTCAGATTTTTTTGCATAACTTGGAAACAAATATTCAAAATTTTCAGTACTCTTCTGGAAGTATATTCAATGATTTGAAACTTCTTTCCTGTAGATTTTATGTGTTTGAGTGAGAGTGAGCATGTACAAATAAAATGCTTTTAAACTTGGTGACGACTCATTTTTCAGAAAGGGGGATGAGAATACCTGATTTTTCAAAATTGATGGTGAATAAACAACTGAACCGATTTGGTATTGTTTTACATCAATCGTCGTAGAGCTTTATATTCTTCAATTTCGAATTGAACAATGCTTCCAACTCAATAGATAGTTTTCGAGTTTTAGGCGTAAAACTGTACAAGTGCTAAATTTGGGGTTTTTTGCCCCCATCCACAAAAAAAAACTGGAGTTATGCAGAAGCCATATTTATTCATAAATTTTAACGAATCTTTTCTAGGGCGCCTAAAGTGAATTCCAGTGAAAAATCCAGCTTTTTATCAATTTTTATCCACTAAGGACTTTTTTGGTTTAATTTGCCTGGGCTAACCATTCAAGTAGAATGAGAAATAATAAAAATAATATTTATAATATTAATAATGTTCATAATGATAATAATAATAATTATCCCGATTATTCATTTGCCAATATTTCTGGATAAAAATGTACAGTGTCCGAACACCAGTACCTTGTTGAACCTTCTCATGAAGTTGAATTTATTTCTGTTTTCAGACTTTCATATTTCTGCTAGAGATAATATTATTTATATAATGTTTAGCAGCAATATATCTGTCACTTGTTTATACTTTTTCTTTTTGCTACTGACAGAGCAAGCAGATTGAGCTTATCTTGGCGTTGTTATTGTCAGCATACAGGACAGTAGAGTCCTGGTTGGATCTCTTGCAGTAGTTAGTTGTTATACCAATTATATCCATTTTTCAAATGTTATTAACATTTATTTCATAGGTTTTCACAAATAATCAACATACTCATATATTATTCCATATAAATTACAAATATTTTCTGCCCATAAATTATGCGGTTGAAACCGAAACTTTCTATGTACTTTTGTGTTTCACTTCAATTATCAAAAATAATCTTGATTATTGACTCCATTATAATTATTATTCTCTATTGTAAATGTATGACAGTCCATCTACTCTCTAGCTTGTAAGTTTAGGTTTAGACCGATCTTTCTCAGACTTTTATTCCTCTTTTATTTTATTGCAAACAGTTGGATGACTTTACTCCGCCCACACTCTGTAAGATAATAATTATACAACCACTATCTTCAATTATTTAACACAGTTTCATGCTGCAAATCTGCGAAAACATATATTTTCGCCAAATAATCGTTTGCCCAGACTTTAGCTAAAACTGTTTATGTACCGATATAATCTTCAACAATTTATACGGTAACAACTAACAAGCACGTTTAATTAACCTCTTTTTTCTTCATCTCTCATTCAAGTGCTGCTTATTCACCACTCCTCAGTAACAGCCTCACACTCTCGTTCAGCCCCTCTCGAGTCCCGTGAGTACGGTTGAGTGCTCAACTCCTACAAAAGATAATGATATGTAAATTAACGGAAGTGTTTGAATTAAAGCTCCGCGTAAAACTTGCCTGTTAACAAACTGCTAGAGCAGGACATTGCTTGATTACAGAATTCCTTGCTTGAATCTCTGCATCCACAGTCGCTTCAATAATTGATCTTGGCGGTTTGGAAACACAGCAATCAGTATTCTATCCCTATTTATAGGTACGGTAACTGAATCGTTGAACGACTAAAATTCCTGAATTAAGTTGGAGTTTCTGCAACACACTTCATGCTACACACCAGAATTCAATCAGAATGATTGCATAAATTATGTTCTCATTCCCATCACTTGCTTCCTTTGAGATCTTGAGCGAATGATCGAGATATTTCGTTGCCATTTGAGATAGATTGATGAATCATCCAAATGATGAATTGTCCATCGAATACTTTCATGAAATGCAACAGAAAATGATACAACAAATATTCACAAAATATATTTAGTTAAATAATGATTTAGATTATTTAGAATATGCAATGAAGAAAAATATTAAGAGCAGTGGCGGCTCGTGCATGGAAAAAATGGGTGTTCACAAAATATTTGGTATACACTCTATGAATTGCTTTGCTCGTATTGCATGAGTAATGCTTATGATGTTCCACTCCTCCCCCTCACCTACACCCAGACGTCAATGCTCACAAGCAAAGGTTAGAAGAAGAATGATGGCAAAATGTTAAGCACTTAAACTTTAAAAAATGTATAAGATCATATTCTACTCACTACTGTTATGAAGCAACACTGGCCATTGTTTTGTCTGGCAAAACAGATGCGTCAGGGGCAGGAAACTGATCAGGCAAGATGCTCATGAGTAGATCATTCAATAGTACCAAAACGCATTTGATGCATTGCACATATGATAGAGTTCTTGAATAACCGAGATGCCTTTCAAAAATGTATTGCAATATAATGCAACGTTTTGTATTGCAGGTGAAAATATATTTTTTTAGAAGGATTGCTAAAAACTAAAAAATTTAAAATTCTTGCATTTGATTTTCAGATAGAAAAAAAATGTGAATTTTGATATTATAAAATTCATTTTTGATTTCCACTCACAAACTGGTGATGCACTGATTCCATCATTTTTTGTGGCAGGTTGACTTGCTCGATGATTCACTGATGATGTTTTTTGTTTTTGAAGAATATAAGAAAAACCAATAGTTTACGTTTGGTTTTAGTATAAAAAATAAATTCCGGTCTTATTTATATAGTTTTTTGATTTCCACTCCCAAACATACTCACTGTTTTTTGTTTTTGAAAAAATTAAGAAAAACTAACAGTTTACGTTTGGTTTTAGTATATATAAAAAATTAATTCCAGTCTTATTTATATCGTTTTTTGATTTCCTTTTCCAAACATATTCACTGATGACATATTTTGTTTAAAAAAATTAGAAAAACCAACGTCTCCCGGTAAACTCATTACATTTATCCTTCCGTGAATCTTCTTTCCTTCAGACTGACCTCTTCACATCTCTAAAAATTATTCTAGTCTCGTCGAAATCATGTGGACTACTAGGAAAACTCCATAACAATTATTGATCAATAAAATATACCAAATAATATATTATATTTTATAGTAGAGTAAAAAATTAGTTTTCGGTATGAAACTACGTTTCAATAACCATGAAAACAATAATTGGAAGGCATAGGGAGGAAGTATGGGTAGATGCTAGTCGAAATAGAAGGGGTTTCCTCATTCCACGCTTCTCTTTAGTCTTTAGCGTCGATGACACTTGGCAAGTTAGCTACGCGAGTAAGTAGCGAGTAGAAACGTTACAGACCGACCGTGCTACAGCCCAGTATCAACGACGCTTTTCTGATACGGTACTGCTGCCAGCGACTCAAGTAGCGGAGCACACAACTAGCTGTGAACGGATGGCAGCTTTTCCCCCATGTTAAAAGTCCATACTACTATATCGTCAATTTGCCACGCATGCGTAGAAAGGACCCAAAAGGAGCACATACCGATTGTGCACTCGTCCACAGAGAATGATTGCTTATGCTGCGAATAGATTAGCAGTGAATTTAAAATAAGTCTAATATCAAAACGGACACTGTATTTCTATTTGATATAGTTAAATAAGTTGTATCAGTAAGGTTTTGTACTCTTTTGTGGTTAAATAGGTAATAAATAAGCTAATATTTTTTTGAATATTCAAATTTATGGGGGTGCACGTGCACTTGTGAACATTATAAGAAGCCGCCGCTGATTAAGAGAAGAAAATATTATAGCCTATCGTATTATTAGAAAATAATAATAGCATAGTAATGATGAATAAATAACTGCTATCAAACATGATAAGAGTGAGTGACAAGATAATGAAAACAATAAGAAAAAAATATTGGGTAACAATAAAGTAATAATAACATTATTCATAAAAAAGAAGATAAACATTAGGAAAATGGACCAATCTCTTAAATCAACATTAAATGTGCATCGCTGTCCGCAATCTATTATCTTCATATTTATTCTCTGTAAATCTCATTCTGTTTATCTAGGGAGGCACTCTAGAGAAACATTTAATTTTAGTAATTTATAAATACTTTTCAACTAAGCATTCTTCCACAGACTTGTAGGTATCACTTCAGGTTTCATTGAGTAGTTGAGAAGTTATTCAAAAATGTTCTCCTTATGAAGCTGATCAGGCCCTAAGATAGAGCTTTCAACAAACCAACAACTTCAATTTCTGTTACTCTGTTATTTTATTGAATGTATGTGATCATTTAAAGTAACATTTATGGGGTGGGACTGTTCCAGTAGAGAAACGGTTGTACTATTTCCCTTTATGCGACTTACTATTTATGTATATCGTTGAACAGAGTGGGACTCTAATTCCACTACCCTATTCTATTGATTACCCGGGCGCCAATCAATCTTCCTGAGATTGATAAATAATAAATAAATTTTTTAATTGTTGTACTGTTTACACAAAATAATAATAACAATAACACAGAAAAAATCTTAAGCCTAAGTATTCAATTACTGGCAACGACCTGTGTCAGCAATCAAACACTATCAGTGATGACACTGTCTTGTATTCAAATGGGGAGAAGCTAGCAAAGGCTCAGAACTCCTCTTGTCCACTTGAACACAAATCAGTAATCACCCTGTCACATACAAAGAAATCTAATAATATCAATAAATAAAACTAAAAGAAGAGCAGGGGACTCAGGGCGTAGACAAGGGAGAAGGTGAAAAGCACAGGACCGCTTAACTTTAAATTTATTTACAACAATAAAAAAAAAATTAGAAAGATGAAATGAACTCTTGAAAATTAAATTACAACAAACATTATACAAGAGAACTCAATAAATAAAAGAAACTAAAATGAGTAGCCTCACAAAAAGATAAACGTTTAGTGCCGTGAATAGAAAAGGTAATATTTGAAAACAGAAAGAACTTTAGAAAAGATAGAAGGAATTGAATATGTGTCTACAATATTTGTTTGGCAAGAAAGAAAAACTGCTGGAAACTGAAACTGATTCATAAAGTTTTATAGGCTATTTAGCTGTATGGGGCAATAGAGGTGGTGTGACAGAGAATGTGATAAGTTGAGTAAAAAAATAATAGAATAAATATAATAATTATGTAATAGGTTTTACCAGTCTACTCCCTCTGAGACGTTGAATTCTGATACCTTTTTGCACACAGTGCACACTTCACCTTGTCACGATTCACAATTCAAAAAGGGTAGTGATTGGTCATGCGGTGAGCGTGGTGTTCAAGTGGTCGTGATGTTCAGTCACGACCGCTCAAGACTGCGCTTGGATGGGTGACCGTGCTTCAATGACTTGATGTTACAAGCTTTATTATCACTTACCCGGTGGTTCGGAGCCCACCTAGAATAGTGGGTACACCATGTTCCCCGTAACATGACACAAACGGCGAGGTGGAACTACCCGTAAGGGTCTCCCCACCATTAAAACCCAATACGCTTATTATTATTATTCAAAAAGAGACAGAGTCAAGGGCTGCTCCTTCTTATATAGTACTCTTGCCACACATACCTCCCCCCACCACCACTACCATGCCTCGCCCACAGTCAGGTCCAGCTTACAATAAAGGAGGATAGAAGTTAAGTGTTAGTTAAAATTACTGTTGGGTATTTGTTCTGCTTGTATTTGTGTGTTTTCAATTTTATTTACAATATTTCAATTTATGGCTCCCATGATGATTATTAAAAACATATAATTAATTTCAATAATGATTTTCAATAGCGAAAGTTATTTACAATTAATGAAATCAAAAGAACACCTCCGGAAAATATTTATAAGATTTTGAAATGATTGAGTTATAATTAATTCATAACAATCAAATTAATCAAAAATAAAAATATCTTTGACTCTAACCCTATTCATCTGCATATTACAAATATATATATATATATATATGTGTGTGTGTGTGTGTGTGTGTGTGTGTGTGTGTGTGTGTGTGTGTGTGTGTGTGTGTGTGTGTGTGTGTGTGTGTGTGTGTGTGTGTGTGTGTGAGAATTAATTTAAATACATGAAGTATATTGAAGAATTGAAGTTGGTATTTTTAAATATGAAGTTAGTAAAATAAGAGAGCATTATTAATTATACAAATAAATATTCAATCATAACAATTTTAATGATTGAAACGAGATTTCAAATCAGTGTCTACAATAAAACTGACATAAATGGCTTCGAAAATATTATTTAGTTTGTTTGAATAATAAAACATGAATTATATAAGACATAAATTATATCTAAATTTGATCCATAATTTCATAAGTATTCAATAATCAAAAATTAATATTTGGTGATCACCTTTTTAAGTTTAACTGAATCCAATTTAATAATTTTAAGTATGCCTACATTACGGTATACCTATCACATGTCAATATAATAACATAAATCAATACAATAAAATCAACCTAAATCTAACTGAATCCGGATTCAACCTACAATAATGCATTACAAATATATAAATTTATGAATAATGATATCCTAAGAGCATATAACAATAAATTGATCAAGTGTCATAGGTTGAAAATCTCTATAACTTATTCATCAATTTGAAATTACACTTTAATTTGTTTTCAGTCAATGAGCGCTTTTTTTTTGTATATTTATCATCAGTGGTTAATAGTTAGTTAGCATGCAACATTCCAACATACCTATATTTTAGTAATGTTAATTCTATATCTATATTACATTGTTAGTTCTACATATCTAATTCTACTCTACTACATATACATGCGGTTAATACTACAGCAGTGGATCGGTTATGGGAATTCCATTTTAGGCCACTATCGGTAACGCTCTATTGTTTGAAGTCTCAGGTGTATTGGGATTTTCAGGAAATAGTTGTTTTGATGGCAGTTCCACATCACAATAATAATAGAGCATCAATTCAAGTGCACAGGTGCACGAAATCATGATTCCAAATTTGTCTGGCCAGTCGTTCATCAAAACACCTACTTCCTTGAAATTCCCAGACCCTCTTTATTTTTAACTTTTGTAATAATTTGCCCTTCATACATTTCTGGGGGAACGTGGGTCGGCCAAAATGTTGAGCATGTGTCAACGGCTCACGGTTTATAGAGTCTTATGCATTCAGGTATTCAGGAGGCATCTGTACAATAAATAACCTCCAAGAAAGGTTGAGAGATTGATGGTCCTCAAAGAATTGGTTTTAACTACAGTATTATAAGACGTGAACAGTATATATGCAATTCACCACACGAACTCCCAGGTTTAAATTCTAGTTACTTCCCTCTCTCATATGAGAATTATTTGCAGATTCTCCTGTTATAAAAGCCAATGAACCATGTCGCAATTCATTTATTTCTTCTGGCAAAAAGTTTGAAGCCAGTTGATATGAACATCAATCTCTGTGGCCAAAAGATGCAAAATGGTTCTGGTGTGGGAGAACCCACTCATAAAAATGAAGGTTTCTACTAAGCCGTTAGAAGTTTTGTAATTTATACTGTCATATACAGAAAGAATCTGAAAGAAAATGGAAAGAAGCTGGGTGGATAAGTCGGGGAAACTCTTTGGTTAGCAACGGAATGTCTCGCTCCAGGCGAAAACGTATTTCCATGGCCCCATAAAGTGTTGAAAATGAAACTAGAAATTTGTTAAGTGAAATAGACGTGGTGGCATTGCAAACTTGAGCCTTTTTTATGGAAAGAGGTAGTCTTGGGAAGGGATCTCTGAAAAAGTTTTGAGGATCGTAATAATTCATTTCAGCCGGTTGAAACAGCTCTTTTCTAATGCAGCGAATTCTATTTTGAAAGCCGTAGAAAAGTTTTCTCGCTGATAATGAGGGTCACAGTTTCATTATAAAACTTTCAGAAAAATGGTTCATTTCTTCAATCACTGACTGGAAATGAGGCCATAATTTCGTTACAAATATGAGCTTCGCGACACTAGACTCTAGATCAGCTGTAGTTGAAGAGAAGTTTGCTGAATCAGCTTCAGCGTTCTTTAACTTTGGTTTGAAAGCACCATCTCATTTTAAAGGTCTCTGGGTCAATGCTTATATCATTCTAATTTTATTATTGGAAGACAAAAGTTTCTTAATATTATCATGAATCAATGGTCATCAGCCTTAGCAGTTGGCTTAGAACAGCCTCAACTTAATTATGGTCTATTTTTTTCACTTCATTTGTGTAATCGATCAGTTCTCGCTTTTTTATTTATTTATTTATTTGATGAAATTATTACAATCAAGTAAAAAACTACAGGCATTTGCCCAAAACAGTTCAAATTACAAATTTGTCACATAAATAGTCCAAATTAGGTTATGTCCATAGGTTGTGTTCAAATTTCTGTTTCCATCAAATATTTCCACTAAAAAAGTAGTCCGACAGTAAATGATCAATTTGAATGGTTGATAAAACCGAAAAACACTACTTTTTTCCTCATCTTCTTCCCTTTTCGCCTTTTTCACCTCCTTGCTTGCAGACTAATATCCCGCAACTTCTCAAGTACATTTTATCACGATTAGAGTGCATGCTTTCAACTACATACATTTTATTATCATCATGATAAAAATCATCGCTAATAATGAATCTATGGAAATGAAGAAATAATATTTATATTTCTTTGAATTTGTTCCCCACCATTATTCATGAGAATGGCTCTCAGACATCCACACACGAAATTGAGTAGGCTATTCCACCCGATAATGATAATGATGCTTGCTTCGCAAAACAATCGCACTGGTCGGTAATTTCATTCCTACGGGCGAATAAAAGGCTGCAAATTGATGTTAGGTCCGCTCACCTGCAGACCTGTTCAGCCACGGTACCATTCCCAATCGGTGGACAAACAAAAGACCACTTCAGCCAATGAATAACTTAGTTCAAGCTAGCTGCGTGACTGCATTCATCCACTGTTGCTCACTTCCATCATCCTCAGCCATATTACCCAGAACAATATCCAAGTGTGTCGTCTCACTTCCATGAAACAGATGAGTGAGACCTTCAAATAGAAAATGGGCATTCGTTATGATATAGCTTTTGATGTTGAATAAGTGGAAAATTCATCTTTTAAATTACGCATAATATAATTTATCAATGAATAATTTATGAGTCTAATTACTGGACTAGATATCTGAAGTCAGAATCAGAAATAGACTAGATACCTGGTCTCTCCATGAAATCATAGCTCAGGAATAATTCACTAAAATCTTGGAAAGCTTTTCTTTAAAAATAAAATTTTCGAGTAAATTCGCATTTGAAAAACTCATGTAATTCGTTCTGATTTAAAGAAGATTTATATCATGTATGTATATAGTACCATAGCCGATTCGACTGTAGGTGACTCTTCAGACCTCAACGTCCAAAGAGGTTTAGTCCAAAGAGCTATTTATATGATAATTAAAGCAAATTATACATCAGACAGCTCCACAGGGTTGAGAATATATTTTTAATTTGTAATTATTTACAATGAATAAAATAAGATAAAAACTTAAAAAAAAACACTTTTAAGTGGAAATTATAACTCACGTTATGGCGTGACAGCCGTTTCACTCTGTTGTCAAGAGCATCGTCAGACGACCCACAGTACACTGATTTAAGGTATGAGTTTCGAGAGTGAAACGGCCGTCACGCCATAACGTGAGTCATAATTTCCATTTAAAAGTGTTTTTTAGGTTTTTATTATATTAGTGGAAACAGGATGGATCTTCAACATCATAAAATAATATATAACAATATGATAATTATTCAATTAAATAAATAATTATCGAATATTAATAGAAATTGGTAAATAATAATAATAAACGTAATTTATTAATACTTATTTTTATTAGATTCTCAAGTGTCAAGCCCATTTGCGAGTCTTCAAAAGACTCAATAATTTCAATTTCATTATAAAATTGAGTAATTACTGTACATAATATTAACCGATATTTCATCATCAATAGTTGACTTTGCCCTTGTTCGTATGAGCTGATAGCAAATAAAAAGCTTAGACATTTGATCTGATTTGATTTCAAGAAAAAAAGGAAAAGGAGGAAGAGAAAGAAAAGAAGTATAAGGTAGAGAAAAATAAGTAGTGATATTAGTAGAAGGGGAACAAGAAGAAGAGAAAATAAAAGAAGGAAAATAATGAGAAGAGAGAAGGAAGGAAAACTTTATTCAAGTTTGGGGCAAAGAACAGCAGTGACTCATGACTACCCTCCATGAACTACATTTTGCCTACTCTATGAATATTTCTTCTATTGATATTGGTCAAAAGTGGGATTAATAAACCGACACAACGGAGTATACAAGGACTCGAAGAATTAAATAATAATTATTATTACTACATTTAACACTGTTTTCAGAGATATTGTAGAACTGTTTCATGATTGAATAATAACACAGATATTGTCAATTTCTACTAGTTATTAATATGCAAAACCAGGTTTCAATGCTCATGGCATTGAAACCTGGTTTTGCACATTAATAACTAGTAGAAATTGACAATATCTGTGTTATTATTCAATTATTATTACTACTATCAGTTGTGCTTATATACATATTCAACCAAGCTGCTTACTAACACGTTCTACTAACCTTGTCATTCAACTTCTTATGTTTCTATAAACATCATATCCTTCCCAATTCTCAAAAGATGCACATTGGCAGTTATCGAAAAAGTATACCATATAAAGAGTACATAAATATGCATCAATATGCTTTCTCTCTGTTTTCTTTTTCAATTTGATGATTTATAATAACTTCAAAGAAAATTTCAATACAATCAAAAATGAAAACTTCAACGCTTGCTCTGTAAAAAAGTAAAGCTTATGTTTTGATCTTCACTAGTCAAATCTAACCTGGAGCCTAGAGTTCAAATCTGTTTTACATCATAACTATTTTCATAGTCAACCCATCAACTCCAACATCGATAGCGATCGCACTTGGACTATGAGGGTGCTATATATCAGGTTTCAAGAGTCTAGAATCTTTCTTACGAGCGCTAGGGCACAGACGGGCGGACGGACAACGGCACGATTTCAATAAGATCCTGACGGGTCCTTAATAGAAGAAGATGATAATGTAATTCGAACGAGACCCATCGGGACATTAGGACATGTCCTCGTTACCTACTGTTTCCATGATACTGATGTAATGCTGACATTAGAGAGGACATGAGCTGTTGGATGTGGATTCAAAAGCTGAGTGCGCTCGTCTCTAGAGCTAGATGAAAAGGTTTTTGAAGGGGAGAGCAGTGAGTGACAACTACTACTTGTGCGAGTGAGAGCATTGGAACAGCCGAGCTCGGGCAGTGTAAGTAGCTTACTGGATGGAGTCTAATATTCTTGTCGCCTTCAACCTCTTGTCATCCCACCTTACTGCGCTTTTCGACAGAGGAGTGAGAGAGGATAGGAGGAGGATGAATGAAAGAGGGGAAAAGAAACGTGGCGCCAGGAAAGAGGGAAGGAGGAGAGAGTGAGAGAGAAAAGAAAGATGAGAAATAGATGGGAAAGAGAGGAGAAAGAAAGAATAGAAAATGAATGAAAAAGGAAGATAGAAAGAGAGAAGGAAGAACTAGGAAGCAGGGAAGAATGAGAGGTTAAAGAGAGGAGATGGATAGATAGATAGATAAAATGCCTTTATTTCGCACTTTACAATACAAAAAGTGCTGAGGACGAAAGTGAGGAAGAAAGGAGAAATATGAGAGGAAGGAAAAAGAGAGATACGAGAAAGGGGGAAAAAGATAGTATAATTGGGGAGGGAGAGAGGAAGATAGAGGTGAAAGATAGGTGGAAGTGAGGAGGAAGATAGAAGAAAGAAGTGAGAGAGTGAAAGGAGGACAATAGAGAGGAGAAAAAATTAAACAAAAATAGAAAGAAAAGAGAAGCATGATAAAACAGTGGAAAGAGAGAGAGAGAAAGAGGAGAAAAAGAGGGTAGAAAAGAAGAGGAGAAAGGTAGATGAGAAATGTTGGAAAAAGAATGGTATGAGCGAGGAGAGAGGAGAGTGGAGAAAGGGAGGAAGTAAGAGCGAAGGAGTGCTCAGATAAGAGAACGATATTGAGTGAGAGAGCAGTCGATGTAAGGCGTTTTGCCTATCCGGGTCCGTTGTAGCCGACATCATGCTCAATGTAAAAAGCCTTTCATAGTCGATACATCTGGAAGCCTTCTCACAAACCCGGATTCAATTCTCTCGTTCACCACTTTCGACAACGCTGAACGTACTCTTGCGGAAAAGTGAGCTCCTACCCAGTGAATGGGCTCGACAAATGGGTGGGAGTGCTTCATGTCGGCGAAGATGCAAATCTTTTGAATTACTGTATGTTGGAAGCAGGAGCACTGATGAACCTGTCACTCCTTTTTCAAGCCTATACAAAACTGTACGTACTCCACTTATTAATTTCCATACAGAGTGAAATAGGTATGATATAATTTAAATTGATTTGGTATCTCTTAATATTAATTTTAAAAAAGCATAATAATTGAAAAAATTCAAGAGAAATATTTCTGCTTCTTTCAATGAGTGTAGAAAATTATGATCTATTTGAGAGTGATCATAACCTCAAAAATCACCAAGGGAATTTATAGACACTTGTTGCTTTCATGGAAAATTGAGTTGAAATCCAATGACTAGTCCTATTCTAATTTCAACCGTGAACATTGCATTATATTTATAAAGCATCCATGTCTGTGGTATAGAAAATGATCTGAATTTGTTAGATTCATTTTTCAATAATGCAATATACTTGTAGACGTAATAAATTATAGTAGCGGCTAAGACTAATGGATTCGCCACTGCAAGACTCTTTCAGTCGGCGTAAGGACAGGTGGCGATCTACAGACTGCAACGGTCAGCTGACTCTCAGTGAACAGACTACGAGTCTACGAATCCATCCTTCCTAATAACATTAAAGCATTATCATCCCATTAGCCTTATTAGCCCTGGTTCTACTATGGTAGCCTAATTCGTGACTACTGTAGCTGTAGTAAGACTTCATTGACAGTTCAACCTATTGTCGATTATATTATGTGATATTATTCAATGTTATCCTATAATATTCGATATTATAAAATAGCCTACTTATTTCACAGAGTTTATCGTTTTCATATCGCTTATAATATTTAGCTTCATTTGAGTGTGAAGTACAAACTGCTCGAGTTTTGATTTCATCTACTTTCTTCAACGTGGAAATACTGTACCAAAATTTATTTCTAAATTCTATTTTTGTTTAATTTAAATTTTCAAGCATGAATATTTGCTGGAATATTAAAAACTAACTTTTTTGTAATAAACTATATTGTATTTTGTATCGTTGGGATACCTGCACTGGTACAGTGCTAGAGCGTCTTGCGTTACAAAAAATTTACTTTCACTTGCTCTTTACCAAGATGGCTTTGAAACGATGCATTTCTTCGAAAAAAATTACATTATTATTCTTCGCAAGAACGGATACTTAATAATTCGTCATGTTTAATGATGACAACTTATATTTTGAGCCTTATTTTATCAACCCTGAGGGGTAAGTCTTTGTGATAATTGTTACTTAATCTTGCAAATACGTTTTGACACTGATTCTTCTATCAGTTATAGCTTATTTCAATATAATTTCCAATTATTTTCTTAACGGAATATCTCGTTCTTCTATCAATTTGTTATTATATATTTGCATTAAATTTCCTTTTTAATCATTTTTCCACTGTTTAATAATGTTCAAGTTTTGAATTCTCATATAACCTATATTATTATCTCTGCACTGGCTATTTTCTGTTGAAAATATATCTTTATTGGTATTCAACCATTTTTCAACTACTAAATTTGTAATCATTCTTTTTGTATAGTGTTTAACACCCTTCTCGTGGCATCAAAATTATTATTCATTACTATTGGTATTTTGTTTCGTTTTTGTTTCTGCCTCAACCCTTTATAACATTGTAATTTCTTGTCTCCACTTATTGTTTTGTCAATTTGCGTTAATCCTTCAGATAAACACTTCCTATGATTTTGATGTACTAAAAATCATTGTTGATTCAATCAAGTTGGGCTCAATCAAAAGACTCTCGTTTTCATTTTGCTAATCTGTCTTAACTATTCTCAACTATTATTGATTCTTTGCTTGATGATTTTCAATATTCACTGGTCCTCTGGCCTAGTACGTTTGAACTTTGCGTGATTAAAGTCATTTGAGGCTTCCTCAAATAAGGTTGATTTCAATACAAACAGCTGCAATTTCATTCTCTTGAGTTAATTGTTTTTCCTTATGTATTTGAGCGACAAAAGTAAGTGTTTAGAAGCTTTGCAATGCAAGAAAAATTCCAATATTAATATACCGATATGACTCACGTAATTCTCTAAATGGAGAGGTGTTACAATACTGATTAATAACTAAATCGGCATTTTTTGCTCTTTTTGACTGACATTATTGATTTTTCATAGCCAAATTCATCATCTTTCAATACTTCAATATTGATGATTCAACCTATATTCTGATGGAACCCTGTTTCACTGGGATTTATTATATTCTGATCCTCAAAAAATATATTCCATTGATGTACACAGACGCCTCCTAGGTTTAAAAACGTTCATCCAAGTATATTATCAATCCACCCAGTCAGTTGCGAGAGCTACGGATACATTTTTGTTAGCAACACATTATAATTTATGGAATAGAAGATGATTTTTGCAAGGTGAAAGAGATGATCGGTGTACTAGCGCGCATTATTCATGTGTGCGAAGCTGATAAAATGTGTTTGAACAAGTCTGACATTATTAATTGAACGACTCTTGAGCCGACGAAGCGTCAGCCTGGAGTCTGTTCACGTGCTTGCTATTCATGTGTCAGGTACCTTCGTCTACATTAGACCATTTTCAACAATCTTCAGTCACTAACACCTACACACGCACAAGCGCACACATTTATGTCACCGACTAATGCTGATTGCTGCTGTTGCTGCTAGCTGCTAGGTGCCTCTTCTTCGAGGCGGAGAAATCTCTTCACTCTCAGTTTCAGTACGCTAAAAGCATTCAAAGTCTCAGCAACATCGTTTCGAGCAGCGAGAGATGATCATTAATTAAACAACTTCTTGTGTGTACCTAGACTGTACCTTCGGCCGGGAAACGCGCGCCAAGAAAATGGCTTTTCATTGTTCCCGTTTTAATTCCTTCTCAACCAAAATTATTTTATTCAGGGCTTGTTTATTAGCACCGGAGATGATGATCTTGTTGTTGATCTTCTTATTTCTTTGAAGTTAACGATGAAATGCCATTTGCAACTCTACTTTCTTACAGTGTTATAGAAATTTTCCGTACTCATCATTAATCTGAAGAAAAGCCATCATTTTCGGGTAAAAGTTTTCCATCATAAAAGATTATAACTTGCCTCTCAGCGCAAGCTGTTGCACTATAATCGTAGTTGCTATTCTCTGATCCCAAACAATGTTCAAAAATATGAAATAGAATAGCCTGCTTGAATTTTATTCCAAGTGCCGCTTGGTGAGCTCATGTAATTGAGGCCCCGGATGTACTTGGATGTACGGTACACTTTTTTTCTATCACCTTCTTATAACATTCTCCTTTCGTCATGAATCACTTTTTTTCTATGTATTTTTTTTAGTAACATAAATTTGTATAATTTGTTTCTTTCGTTAGTAATAACTATTTTTTCCTGTATCAAGTTATTTATATATTGAGTATATTTGCTTATTTTGTTCTATAATATGCTATTGGAATATTGAATTGTATTATTGTATTGAAATATTGTATTGTAGTGGGCACCTGCTGAAAAACCTACGGGTTTAGCAGGACCCGATAATGTTTCATGCGTTACAATAAAAAAATAAATAAATAAATAAAAAATAATATTATTTATTTGTCATTTATACTCAATATCAACAGCAGCCCTTGTCCAAAAATAATTATCATCTCCAGGAATCATTTTTTAACAAGAAATATTCGTATTCAAATAATTATTGATTTGAAAATAATTCACACATAGTATGAAAATGAATTTGATTAGAAGAAATTTCTAAATAAAAGTTTATTAAGGAAAAGAGTTGAAAGGGCATAAAAGTCGAAAGAATGATTTATTTACTTTCATGAAATAAGAGCAGTTGAGACCGTATACTATTTTCCCAAGACTGCATTATGATGCTAAGTAGCCTATGAAAAGAACTTACACTTTTTTAACTTTGCAGCATATTGGGTAGTACTACTTCAGAAGGAATCCAGACTGTTTTGTGCTTACAGCTACTGTTATTCTTAGTCTATATTCTCATTTTTTTTCTGAATTTTGGAATGTCCATGTACATTCATAGCATCACACAGACTTGTTTCATGTTGGAATAGTAATTTTTCTGAGAAAATATGATTATTTTTAATGAATCATTATTTCGCATCGCCATTAAAGCGACTCCAGAAGTGGAAGAATAGAAGAATGTTACAAATAAATATTGTTTTATCTATGATACATTTATGTTTCTGTACTTAAACAATATTTTAATCTTTAAAATATTATATTAACATACAGTTTCTTTTTATTGTTGAAGTGCTTGTTATTATTATTTGCATTGTGGTATTTTTATGGTATGAAATGAAATTTGATTTGATGTCTCTAAAGGATCTTATCCCATAATTGTAATCATTGAGCTAAGATGTACTGATTTTTTTAATTTCTTAACTGCAAAACCTAAAAGTCAAAATCTACTATTTTCATAAATCGTACGATACTTAGCAGATGCTAGACTGGACAAAATTAATTTACACTATTTTAATCGAATAGATGGAGACCAATAAAATATACTTACTGAAATATTTCAAACATCGATGCTTGCATTGATTCACCAGGACACTGTTCTAAAAGCGTTGAATGAAATAGATTTAATTTGAGCTTTGCCTAAACAGTATTTCCCTCAGAGTAATAAAGCAGCTGGAAGGAAGAAATTAAAGCAGTATCAGCCGATTTACTCAATGCAATAAATTTTGCCCGTGCGATAAAGATAGATATATTCCTTTGCTTTCTTTCTCTTATGCTCGTAGTCGGTTGAGTTTCACGAAACGAAACGGAAAACGCTTTTCATTTCCCCGCACCATCAGGTGTACCAGCACCCGCTAGCTATTAACCGTTCCACTGAATAGTATGTCCCACCAATCAATGACAGAGCTGGCGACTTTGCATTTATTAACTGTAATTATCATTGCCAGATGGCTGCCAAGGGTAACTACCTTCCTGATTAGAAATTATAATGCTTTAGAAAGACGCCAACAACTTTTAGCTCAAAAATTCTCGTCTTCTCGTTTAAAACCGCTTCTGCAGCTTCTGGAACTACTCTCTCTTTCTCACGCTCTCTCTCACTCTCTCTTTCTCCCTCTAACACTTCTCTTAGAGGTGTGATAGCTTTCATTACTCTTGTCGATGAAGTTTCTGAATAAATTGTTGAAGGAAAACTCTAGTCGAAGTCTTCGTCTTTTTAAGAATTTCCAATTAGAAAAGTTCGACGTTTAGAGTTTTACCAATAATTAGGGCCTATCTGAGAAATAGAATACATTTCAATCTCGACGTGTTCGATTGAGGTCAATCTGTAGCACAATCTGTAACAGAGTTCGTACGACGCGGAATAAATCTGTTTAGAAATATCAACTGTGAATAAATAGGAGATGGACCTATTCTCGAAAACAGTTTAAAATCATGATCCGTAGCTTAGTGATCATTTTGTATCAGTTCTGAAATAATGAATTCCATTATATTATTTGAAATGGTTTCATCCAGAAACCTAAAAAAAACTCAACGGAAATTGAAAAGAAAACCTATGATCCTTGACTGGGTTTGCAAATTTAATACTAGAAACATATATTTTGCTCTGAGTTGGGAGAGATCTTAAAAATATATCAGATCTCAGAGACACTATCAGTTATTTGGAAAATCGCAACAAGATGTCTGCACTAAATACTCCAATGACTTATAGGCGCCCTATCTAAACAAAACCGCTTCCTTTCCAGCTTTCAGACAACTTACAAGCGAACTCTCGGTGAGACTGTTTAAATTCCTCTTTAGAAAAAGTCTCCACAAAATTATTTTCAATCGTTATATGATTTAATCAATTGATTATTTGACATTCAAAAGTCACACCATTGGTGTTTGATTGCTCATTAGTTTTTGAATATTGTGAATATTGTAAGTGATACCAAGTGGATGCCAATTAATATTGAATAACTTAGTCTTAAATAAATCTCTCCCCCAATTATTATCACGCAGAGGTTCTGTACCCATAGCTGTCCATTATAATCAATATCATTTCCCCTTGTAGAGAGTGAGTACATGAGCACATAAGACCAAGTTTGTCAAGCGCTTATTCAATGGATGGGCTCATGGTTCATTTCTACAACTGCCAAAACAAATTATCATAACAGACAAGAAACTTGCGAGGAGCTATGCATAGTATCAATGGAGTTTCATTAGATTAAGATAAGAAATTGTGATGAAGACGATAGACAAATTAATTCCAGTTCATTTGCCAGTTGCTTTATCGAAATCTGAAGTGTAGTTTACATTGTTTCGGTGATACAATATTGAATTTGAAGCTGATGAATAGCTAAGCGATGCATATCATCTGAAGCGCTCATCAACAAACTCCAGGCCCGGTAATCAATAAATGTTGTGTGTCAGCCAAGCGAGAAGAAAGTAGACAAAGCTTTCACCCCATCGGCTTCAATGTCTGTCGATATGGAAAGCTGCCAGACACAGTCTTCGCCTGCTCTTCTGCCTGCAATGAGATGGAAAAGTCTCGTGCTCGGAAAAGTGAGAGGAAAAAAGACCAGACTGGAAGGTCTGAAAAGCGGATGGTGTCGTTGCGACAAAAGAGAGAAAAAAGAAAACTTTTTAGAAGAGAGATGGAGAAGAAACGCTTTATTCTGCTCGGTTGCTCTTTTCTTTGGGGCTTGGACGATATCATAGCGTCTAATGAAATTAAAAAATCCAATCTCCTCCCTCGCTGCATTTCAGCCCACTACTGGCCAGCAGCATGCTCAACGAGCAATTTCTATTAACGTACTGCAACAAAAGGTCTCCGACTATTCCCCTACACCTCCTAATACAATCAAGCTGAGAGCTCTCTCGGAAAGGTCAATTAATTAATGAGAGGACGATAAAAAATGCAAACGAACAGAACAAGAAAAATTCGCGTTTGGAATGTCTTTTAGTCGAAGAAATTACCGTGAAACAACTTCTCATTCAAACGCGAGTTGGATTTTACTTCAGAGATTCATCAAATGAAGAATTCTATCACTATCTTCCTTGCTATCTTCCTTACGTCATCTTTTTCAATATTTAAATGATGTACATTATATTTATGGTTCATGTGAAAATGAGATTGAAGTGGAGTGAGGAAGTGGGCATATCTAGACTAAATTATAGTCACTTTGAAGTAAAGTATGAAGCCTATTGTGATTTCTATGCATGTTGTATAAATGAGTTCAAAACAGAATTTAATATCATCTTTAAACTTTTCTTTCTTTCTTTGAACTTTTCATCTTCAAACTATGTTTCTTCAAAACATATTGAACTATTTTCTGTGTGATAAGAGTACTTTCAAATTGATAGCCTTCATACAAGAAAGCACAAGTTATTCTTTTTTTCATGTGAAATTGGCTCACACTCAACCTGCGAAGATATGCATTTCATAGACAACATTTTGAAGAAAGCAGTTTTGGGCTTGAAGTCAACTTTATCTTTACATTCCGTTGTAATTTAATCTTATAAGTTTATGAGAGATAAATAATTAATAGATAATACAATGATCCAATATGGTCACATGGTCAATCTTTAACTCACTATTTCAACTACTCTTATCTTTCTGGAACAGAATAGATAAATAATTAATTACATAACTAGATTGGATTTTTCTATCAGTAGGAGAATTAGGTTGATCATTTCAAAGTCTGTAGCAGAGCACGAGTGAGCTTAGCTCTGATAGCCTACTACTCCAAAACTATAATCTCAAAACTCTTATTAGAAATGAAGTATTAGAATCAAATTTGAACCAATTCCAATAGAGTCCATAGTATTTATCAGATTTTTTCAAAATATTTATCAGATCATTCCTATCTCTTTATAATTCTAATGATAGAAGTATTTGGAATAACAAATAGACTAACCGTATATGAAAGCTCCTCCCCCACAATATTTCAGCTTTGAGTTGTTACGATATTAATCAATTTTATCATTTCAATTTCCATTTTAAATCATCAAATCTATTTCTCACATAACAAGTGAGCATCAATAATCTGAGAAGTTTTGAAACCCTTCTTCCACCAAGATTTTCTGGATGCTATTCTAGGCGGCATGATTGATAATTTGCAATAATGGCTCATGAAAAACGGCATTTGAATTGATTACGTGCACCAAGAAATGTTGCCTGCATAAAGTATCGAGTATCGAGATATCTGTCACGTGATTATTAACGACCAGGTAGATCGTGGCAGTACCATTAGTGACCCGTTCCTCTAGATCTCGAATCCTATGTCAGCATCCATTACTCAGATGAATATTCTCTTCAACAAGCTTTGACATCGTACGTCAGTATAAATTCATTAAACCTTTCAGAGGTGATGCTGCAAAATTCATTTGAGCCTCTGGTGTTATTTCCAAGTAGCAATATCCCATTCAAATTCATTATTTACATTGTAAATTGGTTTTCGAAACATCACAGACTCCCATCCACATCTTTTTGACACTTGATGTAGAGATTCATACACGGATTACGAAATGTACGAAAATATTACATGTGAAATTATTATTCCACATGTACATTATACAGACCATCATTTCACATAACAGGACATTATACTTAAGGAGATATACATACATTATACATTAAACATTGACATGATGGGATGCCAGTTTGTTGCGATATCATCCATCAATACATGCTCTGTCCTGACACATAAGCAACTTTTTTTGTTTTATTTCTAATTACTCCTTCCACCGTAATAATAATAAATGTTACCGTCTATGTTCAATACTATGTTGACATCAAACCACAAAAATTTATAATTTAATAAAATTATTTGAATACTTATTATGCATTACATTCATGTTGTGCTCATACTAGACTTTTTACACAATTTTCCATGATAAGTCGATATTTAAAGCATTGTTTTTTGAAGAATGATGACTGAAATTAATGATATTTGAAACTTATATCCGATTTCAGTTCATGTACTAGGAAACTCACCGTGCTTTTATTTCTGATCTGTATAAAAAATAATTGTAAACGATTCATTATTATTCAGCTAAGCCTACTTCAAATCAACTAAATGTATTCATTATATTCTCAATAATGGAATATAATATTTTAATACAGAGCTTTGCTAAAAAGAAGCATTTAGAAAAGAATCTATCTTCTTACGCTTCCCACTTACAATACTGTACTTTTTATATTCTATATAACCGTAATTAACGATTGAGAGTGTAACTTCCTTTTGGATGCTGTTTTAGTAGCTATCTTGATACTTAGAGTTTCAAACAGTGAATTTTACCCAATCTGTGAGAGCCAGTAATGTTTACTGAAAGTTTTAATCGAAAAAGTTGATCAGAATATCTGAAGCTATTCCATATATATCCTACAGGAGTTGAGCGAAACTCGACCAATTCTAATTGCCTCTTGTGAAGAAAGCTGAGTTGTTCGACTTCACGATTGCAAAACTGTGAATTAGGTGGAAGTTTAGAATATTTTTGGGAGACTCTCAAGAGAACGGATTTTAACTTGTACAGCATGACCAGGAAGTATATCAGTGTAATTAATTTCCTCCTGACAGCCCTGTTTTTGTCTCCTTAGTGAAGTGAACTAAGTGAAGTTAAACACAACAGGAGCCAACTCAAGAAAAATATTTAGCGTTCGGCTTGGAGCTCCTTCCTTTGTTCAACCAACACTGAGGTCTTAGTAAACTAAATAAGAGTTTGGTTCTTGCTAAAGAGATTTCTTGTTCCGCGTTTTTTTTTCAGATAGCCGCGAGCCGTAGCAGGTATCTGTTCAATCAGATAGATAAGCTGCGTTCTCGTAGGTCCTGTTTGTAACGGTGACCGATTAGATTGGCCAGCAAAAAAGACACTGTTCTCTGCTGAAAATGACTCCCCGGTGGTTCGGAACCCACCTAAAACTGTAGGTTCAACTCATAAATCACAATCATCCAACTCATTACCCACGCACAGGTCTCAGACCTATGTGGGCTTCATCCTCAAATAAAAAAATAAAAAAAAGATAACTGTTGTAAAATAAAGTTTGGTCTCCTGCAGGAAATATTTGTTTGCATTTATCAGTGAAAGGCTGACAGAAAATGATACTTTCATCTGGAAGAACATTCTTGACATTGTGACAGAATGTGTTAATTCACATGATGAGTTAATAATATGAAGAAATCATTTCTTATTCATGTATCAACGATGAGTCAGTTGCTACGAACTATAATTTGGTGGGATATTGATAATGATAATATTGAGATAATTTATTCCCGGATAGTTGATTCAAACGTTTTTTAGTGGATGATTCTAAAAAATAACTGTTTTTGAGGACTCACACATACCCTCTAATCAAATTCCAATTGTTACATGCCTTACTATGAATTTCCTGGAATTTTTAATGCAAAAAATTATATCCTATCATAATCATTCAGATTGATAATGTGCAGAAAACGTAGAACAATAGTGATCGGAAATTGTTTGATGTGAAAAGCAATTTGACTCAGTCTACATCTAAATTATGAATTTACTATTATAAGCGAGTTACTCAGAGAAAAGGTATTTATCTTACTTTTATGAAGAATAACCGGTTGCCTACCTATCTTTTATTTCTCCCTCCTCTCATGATTTGTGTGCGAAAATCACTCTTCTCTTGCAAAAATTTCGTACGGAAAGTCATTCAAGTAACAATGATACTGATTCTTATTCCTATCATTTAGATCATAAACTTTATATCTTTTATTGGAAGAAATACTTATATACTTCTTGATTGTATTTATATTTCATTTGTTTTTCAGAGACTGATAACGTAACAGAGATTGCAACAACTGAAGAAGATGAGCGAAACTCGTCAATCAGCTCAACAACCCCAATCATAGTGAACAGTGAATCGACAGTGCCAACTGTAACAAAAGATGTTACATCGAATAGTTCTGATGTGTCGATCGGGCAGGGAGAACCCAAACGAGGATTCTCAAGTGTGACTAGTTCGGGAGCGGTGAGTAGCTCGAGTGATAGTGATACAAACGAAAAGAGAGCCAATGACACTGGTAGAGAGGAGTCATCAGTGCCGTTGAACGATCCGCGGATATTTTTGTTGGGTGAAAATCATCACGAGGATCTTTTTGATCAACATCGTGCCGCTTTGGACAAAGAGGGTAGAGGACATGAGAATGGTTCGGTGCATTCTCCTTTGGTGCGAGGGAATGGACAGCGGGTGGGGGATAGGAGATCGTCTCTGACTTCCCGGTTTAGACCTGAAACAGCAAAACTAGTCGCTCCGAAACCGTATTCTTTAGATTCGGTTTCGTCCGTTGCTCCGACATTTGCGCATTCCGGTGTCACAATATCAAACGACCACAGAGACAATTCGGTCAGGCATTCTGCAATCCTTCCTCGAAAGGATGCCTTTTTGAGAGCTTTTCATAAGCCTAGAAAATCGAATAGTCTGTTGAGTCATCTATTGGCACCAACAAGATCTACAGCGGCTACAACGGTGGACGTTGTCACTAAAAGACCAACTCTATCCAGCAAGACATCATCCCCAAGTACCACAAAGTCACCATCACCTTCGGATGATGATTACTACCTGTATGATTATCCAGATCTTGTCTACAACAGCTCCGGTGAGTATTTCAAGAACATTGCATTATGTTTGTACGAAATTTTATTCCGATATGGTCTCATATTATTCTGTAATTTCATTTTAAATGTATCTTCGATCAAGGTCGAGTTCTTCTTCAACCTGCTGATTCGATTGAGATTTTTCCCAAATAATATTCATTAATAATTTTCTTTAAACTTTGGCTATAAATAGGTGACTAGTGGTTATGAAAAAATTATTTTATCAACAAAATGTACGTGCACTCATGTTATGCTCTCATCATAATTACCTTGAGACATTTGTCATACCTGTGAAAAAGCTTCTCCGTAGTCTATTCATAGAATGTTGCCGCCAATGAATTTAAATAAGTTTTGACCTTGTCTTGAAGTTCCTCAGTAGTTGGAAAGTACTTCTCTCCAAGCTATTTCTTGCACTATTACTAGCAAATCTTATGATATTTGCGGCGATCCATTCAGATCAAACGAAGAGGCATGCTGACTTTTGAAATTGTTCTACTGCATGGCAACACCCTCTCTCACAGTGCCGGTGTAACCAAATAACTTTTTTAACAATATTTCAATCGGAAATTCTCTAACATACACCATACACTCTTGACCTAGCACCGAGCGACTTTTATCTTTTTTCTGAACTGCAGAAATGCTCGCTTGGAGGTAAACAATTTCCCACTACTGGGAACGTTAAGACAATCATGTTGGAGACTCATTCAAGTTCACTGGCTGCAACAATTTTAAAAAGCTTGTCCACTTGTCTTACAAATGCCTCAATCTTCAAGGTGTTTACGTGGGGGAAGTGAACATAAGTGTACGTACATTTTGTTGATAAAATATTTTTTTACATTCTCTGATCTTTCATTTATAGCCCATCGGAGGTTAAAAAATAATAATATATCAATTCCAAACAATATTAAATGATTTTCAATTGATTCAAGTGAGTAGTAAAAACTTCAATTTGAGTAATGTTTCTCCTAACATCATAAAATAAATAGGCTCATACATACTTGATTGAAGATTTATGATTTTCCTGATAATGAGATAGTAATCTTCTAAAAACTCAATAGGGGCAATAATTATGATTATTTTTGTAACCCATATTTATTTATTCAACGATTGTGAATGAACTACAACTAGTGTGACGTCTACTTCCATTAGTTGTTATGAATACTGTAATATAAATATGCAATTTTTTAACAATCTGACGAAATCAATAAGCAAATTGTTTGAGACACAATACATTAGGATAGAATGATCGTTGCTCGAATATAAATTTTCAGGAAGATCACATTCTTATTATACCAATTATTCTTATAACAAGATTAATTTACTTTATTTTGGACTTTTCACAAATCTTTGAATTTGATCTTCGGGAATATTGATGAATCTCACCTTATTGATGAGATTGGTGGAAATGCAATGCTTTTATGGATGTGGTATAACCATAAACCTTCCAATATCTCATAAATATTGCACGGAATAATTCAATTACAGCAGTTACTCCTGGATTATCAGGAACGCAATTTCCCAATTTATTGGACTGATTCCCAATAACTGATTGAATATTGCACGAATTCTACAGTAATTTTGTCCAATTATTAAAAGTATTGTATTATCAAAGTATTAAAAGTTCATACATACAAAGCTCATACATACAGCGAACAGTACAACGTACAGTTGGTCTAAAAAATTTGCGAAAAGCAATATTCCATTACTACACAGCTAGCTAGTCAATTATATCATCGGTCGATGTCAAGTATGGTTTTTGTGAACTCATGCTTATCCTTTTTATCATTACCATAGGATTTGCGAGAACTGTGAATGAAAGGAAGTCATTAATGATCTTTAGAAATCCATTGATTATTTGCACCATTCCGTTTCTAGAACGGACGTTGAAATAAAGAGATAATTGCTAGCATACTCAAAACGCCACCATCATGGAATTCTTAATTTACCGATTTTAATTTTCCCAACCCTGCTAAGCTTCATTGCTGCCCAATTCAGCGATCGTTTGGGTGATGATTGAAGTGAATTTTCATTACCACTAAAGCTCAACCCTTTAAATAAAACCACACAAGTGAACTCAAATCAATTCAATTCCATGAGCGTGACCTGATTTCAATTTTGAAAATTACCATTAAAAGTTAAAAAATAATAATTTTCCCCCCAAATCCATTCATTTGATGACCATTGACTGCCGTCTGGTATTCTGAATAAAAATATAATTGATACCTTCTGGTAATCTGAACAGGTATTTCGAGTATATCCAACTTTAAGAACATTGATTGAATAAAACTTTTCGCTCCTTGCAAACTGTTTTTGTTTCATTTTTTGCAGTTCTTGTGCAAACGATGCTTGAGTTTCTTTGTCAGTTGCCTTCATAATTTCATCTTCTAACAATAAGATCTCTGATCTCACTACATCATAAGCTCTCAGATTTTTTATCACGTCCTTCTTTCTTCCTGTTCTCTTTCATTTTTATCACATTGCTTTGTACACTGGTCACATCTTTACTGTCTGTTTTATTAAAATTACTTTTCATGATACCGTGAGTGAAGTCGAAAGAAATTAGGTGGAATAAGGAGTAGTAGAATTTATTAGAGGTCAGGTAAGACTATCCAAAAGGGGCAGTTTACAATAAAAAAACGTACAGTTTGCATATTTATATCAGCTTATGTGTGGAAGAGGGTAAATTGGACCTTGATCTCTACTGGACTGTGATCATTCTTGCCCGTTAGCGCCAATCTTTTCCTTGTTTTAACTAATAGAGTATGATTATTGTTGCCAGAATGATCACAGCTGAAAACTATTTATAATGATCTACCGGTTTCCGTAGAAATTTGGAAAATGATGGAATATGATCGTTTTTCCCGTAGCCCTACATTTCTTACCTGTTCTATAGAATAAGTCTGTTGCATTAAGTCACATTCCAAATTACTTTTCATTGTTGAAGTGAGCTACACCACCTCCTTTCACATTTTATTAGTAAACTAGAATAAGACTGACCGATCAGTCGAAATGAGTAAACACATTTTCAGATTGCGCTCATATAAATGTTTGCTACCCCAGAATGTGAGTTTCAATTTCTACTAGTAAGTCAACCTTTTTCCAGTTTCACAATTCTCCTTGTGTAAGGTAGATTCAGAAGAATCATTGGTTTGTCTTACCGCCATATTTTATGATTTATATAATACTGTTTTTTCTGGCCCGTTGGATAGTATTAAGAATGACGGTTATACTAACCATGCTTTTTATAATCAAATTGAGAAGAAAAGAATAATTGTTTTAAAAAAACTCTCTTCATTCATAAGAATAACATTTCAATGGAATCTGAACATACAAAAGAATTCCAAAAACTTATTAACTCACAGATTTGGACAATGCTATTGTAAAAAATTATTTTTACAATGAATTTATCCACTAGATACAATTTTCAAACTTTGTAGGCTAGTTAACAAAACAAATTGATTTAACTGGGAAATTTAACTCATTTTTTTACTTGAACGCTATTGGTTTGGAAGTTCAGTCCAAACGATACACCAAAATAGCTGATCAGAGTTGATAGGATTACATTTTTATTAGAACTATTGAGCCGAAAAATACAGAACACAAAAAACAGTGGTTTTTAGTTACACATTTCTAAGAAATAATAAACTTGAGTTCACTTTCTTGTAAAAAGTAAGCGATGTTATTTAAAATGTTGGCTGTATATTTTCATGAGTACACACAGTGGAGAGGCATCCAACTGAGACGATTTGAAGAAAATCCCGTCCAAAAAATCGGGTAAACCAGAGGATAGGAGAATTCTACAGGAGCAGGTGGCACCAACAGATAAGAATCCTGCTCTTGCCTGATCCCACCTTCAGAAGGGAATTTGTCTTGATTATCAAAGTCCTTTCAGCTTCCCCCTTCTCTTCCGCTACCCCACTCTTCCTGATTTTCTGTGAGAAAAAAAGAGCCGTGAACCTGTCTGACAAAAACGGGTTTTTCTTCTTTAGTCAACCTTGTTATCAACTCCATCTTTGAAGAAGCTATCGAGGATATTCAAAAAGATGTCTTATTCCTGAATCTTCATGATAGTAAAAATTGAATCATGTCATCTTGAAGTTGATTCTAGGAGCTGCTGCTCTGCTTATGCTTCTTCTGTCTTCTCTATAAAGCTTTCTCTTTCTCAGTCGGAAGCCTTTCTAGCTTTTTCACGAATGAAGGAGCAATTACATCGTCGTATACAGCGGACAAAGATGACAATGACAGCGGACAATTTGTGCAGAATCATCCTTCAAGAATTAGCAATGCAATATAAATCAATAGATATTCACACTCCATACTACAAATATAAACCTCACAATGTTTTAGAAAACGAATTAGTCAAAATATATTGGAACAGAGACTACTGACTCTAACAACTGAATAACAACAGACAGAACGATACAGCATAACAGGCCGGATATTACGCTCATTGATAAAGCATTAAAAATAACATACCTCATAGGCATAGCGGTACCAAATACTAACAATCTACAAAAGAACATTTTGGAAAAATAGTCAAGTACCAGCCATTATCAGAAGAAATCAGACAGATGTGGGGCCAATATCAAGTATTCACAATACCTATAGAGATTTCTTCAACAGCTGTAATTACAAAATCTATATGAATAAAATTGGAGTTTTGTCTGTACATTTATCAGAATTATATATTTTTTGGTTATTTTTACGTTTTATACATTAAAGAAGCCGAAACAAGTCTTATCTCAATTTCTGTCTGTCTGTCTGTCACGACCCTGAAGGCATTTTACGCGGCCTTCTCCTGAAAAACGAGAGCATCGATCGGGATTAAAGTTATTTATCAGTATTGAAAACCTTTTTGAGAATGTCTTTATCTGTAAAAGACTAAATCAACTTTTTTTTTAACAGAATAATAAATGTTTAAAAACCAAGTATTGTGCGATTTTGGATACATTTCTTCTAAGTTTTATTACTACTTAAAAACAAATCACGTAATTTATCATGATATATCAATCAGCTGTTCTCAAATATTCTCTCTGATAACTGTCACTTCACTGACATAACTGATAACAACTTCATGATCGTTGCTATCAAAAAAGCCGAAACATATTTAGTCTTATTTCTAAACTAGCTATTGTGCCCGTCCTTCGTACGGATTATGTTTAGAAATAAGACTAAATATGTTCGGGCTTTTTTGATAGCAACGATCATGAAGTTGTTAGCAGATAAGGCCCCCCCGTTCAGACGATACAGTTTTTTTGCGGTACGGTTTTTTTACTGTACGGCGTCAACTGTACTGTGATATTCACACGGTCCGGCTTTGCTGCTTATTGCTATGCTCTCCTCCTTCTTCCATTGAGCTTCCACTTCAGATTTATTTATTCCAGTCCAGGATTTTTTTTATTTGTGTAAGATTTTTTCAAATAAGTTTCTTACTGAAGGTTTCTCTTAAATTTTGATCAAAGTACGCAAATTCTGGTTTCAATATTCCACACATTTTTCTCTCTTTATTTTTATATTAATCTTAAGTCTTGTCCCACAAGGCGGGTCTCTCATATATTAGAGAAATTAAATTTTCACAATTAATATCTTCCACTTCTGGACACTGGAATTCACTAATAAGAAGATCAATGCTGAAGAATATCAATGAAGGAGATCAATGCTGAAGAATATCAATGAAGGAGATCAATGCTGACGATCTGAAGACTGCTTCCAGCATAATAAACGTATCGTTTGAACATATCCATTACCAGTACAATACATGTGACACCGGATAGGGATAGTTATTTTGCGGTACAGCTGATTTTAGCGATACAGTTTTCGAAGACAAAACCGAATGTAGAAATCGGCTAGAACAGCTTTTTTACTGGATCCAGTCGAAACAGTATTGTGTGAACATACAATATGAAATGTACATGCAAACGAAAGCACTGCAAAATAACTGATACAGCAAATTTACTGTACCGCACAAAAACTGTATCGTGTGAACGGGCCGGGACCATGGCCGGGACCTTAGTAAACAACTTAGAACGTAAACAATTCAGTGACAGGTATCGGAGAGAATATTTTTTGAGAACAGCTGATTGATATATCATTAAAATTACGTGATTTTTTCTTATGTGGTAATAATAGTGCTACCTGGCGAATTCCCAAGAGCCTGGCACAAACCGCACCTTCCTAAAATGTTAATTTTTGTTTTGATAAATTGAAATTAGAAATTTTTTTTTCAACAAAGAAATAATTGATGAAACATAACATGAGCTTTGATTCACCAGTCATATGTTTCCTAAAAGACTGCAATGCTCCGACTACGCAAGTCTGCAGACAGCGTAAATAACGCCGCGAAGGGCCCACCATTTATATTTGAGAACAGCTGATATATCATGATAAATTACGTGATTTGTTCTTATTCTTATGTGGTAATAAAACTTGGAAGAAATGTATTCAAAATCGCACAATACTTGGTTTTTAAACTTTTATTATTATGTTGAAAAAAAAGTTAATTTAGTTTTTTATAGCTAAAGACATTGTCAATAATGTTTTCAATCTGTTCAATAACTAAAATCCCGATCGATGCTCTCGTTTTTGAGGAGAAGGCCGCGTAAAATGTATCCAAAATCGCACAGTACTTGGTTTTTAAACGTTTATTACTCTGTTAAAAAAAAAGTTAATTTAGTTTTTTATAGCTAAAGACATTGTCAATAATGTTTTCAATACTGTTCAATAACTAAAATCCCGATCGATGCCCTCGTTTTTGAGGAGAAGGCCGCGAAAAATACCTTTGCGGCCGTGACAGACAGACAGACAGAAAGTGAGATAAGACTATTTTCGGCTTATTTAATGTATAAAAGGTAAAAATAACCAAAAAATATACAATTCTGATAAATGTACAGACAAAACTCTAATTTTATTTATATAGACATAATCCGTACGAAGGACGGGTACAATAGCTAGTCTCTACTATATATAAATATCAAGGATCTCGATCTTCCACCTAATATTTACATTGCCCTGCAGAATTCAATAGTATTGGATGCATGTCGATTACAAGAAAGTTTTAAGTATATGAAAAATGAATATAGTGATGGTAGTAGACTGGAAAAAATTAGTGTATTATATAGTATTGTAATGACAAAAACAAAAACACTAAATGTAAACAGAGTAAAAATGAATTGTACCTGTGTAACAAAATGTATATGAGCGCTTTAGCAGCTTAAGAAACAATTTCACGAAACAACTTTTACAATATTTAGTATGTACTTGTTAATAATAATAATAATAATAATAATAATAATAATAATAATATGATATGTTTTTGAAATATTCGAAATATCATAATATTACATTATTTTAAACTGCATTTGAAAGCAAATCAAATCAAGTTTATGTAGTGTAGGTGGCCCTGCCCTCTGTCCATTTATTCCAAATCCGCGTTCTAGGAAGCCGAAGCTCTAGTGTAGAAATTTGTTTAATTATAACACTAATATGTCAAATTAAAATTACTTTTTTCTTCATTCCCCAAATATCATAATGTTCATGCTAGGGCTGCTGTAGAAAAAAAGGACCGTTGTAGACCTTAGTAATAATAAATATTTGATAATCAATCTTGTTTTCTACTCGAGGCTTGTCAACTGATATCCGAAAAAAGTTTCGATGATGAAATGCCATCATTCTTGGATATCGATTCTCTTTTGAGTAGATAAGTCGAAATTAGTTGTTCACTGTACAAAAACTAATTACTAAACTGTCAATAGGCTGGTCAATAATTTATTAAATGACTGTTCAATGGACTATTCAATGACTTAACTGAATACTTACGAAGCACACTTTTATTAATCACAGTTACTACTTTGTATTCTGCCACGAAGAAGAATTTCTACTGTTGAAAAGAATTTACCACATAAACTTATCACGAGCACTTGATATGCTTAATCACAATTTATAGCAATAGCACTGTTATGTCTATTTGTATCCTGCCACCGATATGAAGAACTGTCTCTCGATATGAAGAACGTTTCTGAAATTTGAGCAACTGATCTGTTACTGTTATTTACACCCACTCTTATAAGATATTTTCATTCTAGTAATTTCCACAAAAATATGTGGGCCACTCTACTATTTACTCGAACATTCTAGAAACGCATTTGTCATAGGGAAGTGAGGAAGAAGAAGAGAGGAGACGAAATGAAGACAGAAAAACATGTAAATGTTATCAGTGGAACTGGAAGCACTGTTGACACAATGAGTACTGTAATGTTTTCTTCATTCTTGCGTACATACTGCCTGGGTAATCACGCTTGAAGCTCAGAGACTCTCTCCACACTTTCTCAATAAACCTTATTTGTTGAGATATATAAGATTTTCCATTGCGAATCTTTTGTAACTGGAATTGGAAAAATGTTCACTGAAATTTCGACCAGTGTCTCTTTAAATGAACACTGTTTAACCCTCAGTTAAGTAGAATCCTCAATTTGTGCTGGGAAGTACGCACCCAACCCGAGTCCATAAAAGGTGAGAGCAATGCAATAAACTCAAATTGTAAGACCAACGGCCAAGTGTTAAAATAGGCAGTAGAGCGGAGCAGTGGGCAGGGAGCCGTTCTTTTTGGAATCCAGAGACAGTAACCGTTTAACAGCTGCTCGCCCAGAGCTAAAAGTGTCCACTAGAAATATAATGGAGGCCTAATTGAGATCTGTGGCTGCATCAACTCCTTCCGTAAGCTTCTAGAACAATTTCCCAAATGGGACTTCGTCGTAAAATTCATGAACCTTCCATGAAACCTCACTGGCATTGGTGACTATAAATTTTACTTCCTCTAAAACTCATCTCTAAAAGCTCAGCCCCTATCAACGGAGCTTGTGCTGCTTTAAAATCTATAACAAAAATAAGGTCCTGTATCATAATTCTAGGCTTTGAAACATTCTATTCCACTTGCTGAGAAGGTTCCCTAAAGCAACATGAATTCATGCATATAACTTCATTTTTAAATTGTCTGTTTCGATTTCATAGTTCACACAGAACGCCTCTGCAATGGTTTTCTTAGACAATGAATATTATTTCCAGACTTTTCAGTTGTGAACTCTGCTGGGAAACCTTACGGCCCATACGCAGAAACTGGAGCTATTTGCTTGGCTCATTTTATTTTGATTCCACTTTTGAGTAGTTTGTATCGAAATTTTCAGTTACAAAACAATGATATGATAGAGATAAATTACTAACATGAGACTTATTTGGGCATATAATACAAGATAGAAGGCAAAAACTCACTTTACATTATCTGATGTGCTTGCTTTAGTATAACGAGATGTTATAATTAATATTCACATAAAGATAGCTTCAAAATTGCTCATTCAGCTCTCGGACTCATGACAATTGAACACTGTCTCGTGATCAGTAGATATCAACTCATTATCACACTTACCTTCCATGGAAAAATCATTCCACTTCACTTCGAGATCATGAACTTTATAAATACACCAATATATTGTTTGAATCACATTGCAGTTCATCGCCATGTTCATTGCAGTCCATTGCCATGTTCATTGCATTTCATTGCCATGTTCATTGCATTTCATTGCCATCGCTTAGTACCATGAAATATAAGAAATAGTCTAAGACATTAAAAAAACGTAGTTCTGTGGGGAAATGGCTCCTTCATGTCCATGATAAACATGGAAGCTGTCTTCCACCATATTCACATACCAAATATTTTCTATTTGGAATTTAATTTCTCAATAAATTCTTCTCAAATCGATAGAGTTTTACAAAAAAAATATCAAATACAATGTTTTAAAGTATCCGTGAAATATGATTCAGTAGATTCTACTCTGCTTTTCTACTCGGATTCAATCAATATAAGATAATAATAATATTGTATTTTTGCGGCAGGGTACGATGAGGCCGGAGTTCTTCCGGAGCCTGACTCGGACGAGAGCCAATCTCCAGATGGTAATCAGTTAGCTGAGCGGCGGTCTATGATGGACGAGGAAATAGTGGAGGATGAAGAGGAAGTGATGGAGAGTGTCGAGGAAGAGGAGATGCCGGTGCAGCTGCCCGACGACAGTCTAGTGGACACCGACCTCCACGACCACGACCTCATCGACAGTGTCATGTACATCTACTTCGGGCCTTCGGAGCGCGATCAGGCTAGCACGGGTAGACAGGTCTGTAGAGCTCAAGAATGCATCTACACGTTTCATTAACCGTATTTTTCCTAATTAATTGATTTTCTATGTACAATAAGAAGTCATTTACACACAACTTAGCTAAAAGTAAATCCGCTTGATAAATACTAATTAATTTATTACCTTTATACAGAATAAATTATTTAGTCTTCTATAATATTAGTCAATAGATATTAATATTAATATTATAATAGATATCAATAGATATTAATATTAATATTATAATAGATATCAATAGATATTAATCATTTTTTTATTTTTCGAGTGAAGGTTTTTAGCAAATCTTAAATTTTTAGTCTGTAATAACCTCAATGTTTTGGCCAATGTAACATAAATTTTTTGAAATTTTCAAATTTTGTGAAGGAAGCAGTTTTTGACTTGAGTCTGTTGCGTCTTCTCATTCGTTGTAAATTTGTCACAATAAATAAATAAACTGTCATCCCAAAAACAGTATTCAACAATCTTCGTGATAAAAAGGTAATATTATCATTATTATTAATTTATCTTGGTGTATTATATGAACATTCGTAGTTTTGAGAATGATGAGTAATTTTATTTGATATACAAAACATTGTACAAAAACTAAAAAAACTCCATCTCTGGTGACAAAATTACCTAACGCACTGTATCAGTTCATTGACTATAAAATTGAATGTATTTTTTTTTTCTTGCGGAATTTGAGAATAAAAATCTCTTAAATACTTTTCAAATTTTGAAATAATTTGTATGTTTAAAGCGAATACGCTGATTTCTAATGGTGAGATTTCTAATTGTCCAGTTCAAAGTAGAAACTTCATTTTAAACTTTTTAGTACATGAGTATTTTATTTCTCATTATTATTTTATTGAAGTCGGTCTTTTATTTCGTTTGAAAAACTTTCTATCTCATGTGATGACATCTCCTGGAATTTAGTTTGGTCCCGCACTAGGCTAATTTGAACTATACTAAAAGCTAGATAAACCATAGAGGATAGACCAACAATTGAATTGAAGCATCGAATGGTTAGTCTATTATAAAACTTGGAAACCTTGTGTTAGCGTTTTAATCATAAGTTAGCAATAGGAATTTTCGAATTCCATGTAGTCTTGGGTCGTTGACGGTTTTCTCGTCAACGAAACGCAACTAGTTTTGAATAAACGTTAGCAAGTTGATAAACTAGTTGAATGTTGAATTTAACGAATAATATGCGTTTTCATCTAAGAATAACAAGCTTTGTACGTGTCTAATGTCTCCCGATAATCGTTTTCAACATGTGCAAACAAGATAAGAAAGAGCGTGTCCGGTTACAAAAAACGAATGCCATAACTATGCAATCTAAATCGCGTAAAAATAGATATAGAAAAATTCTGATTGAAGATTTGAATTCAGCGCCCTCAAATTAATAAAATTATTCGCGAGTACACGAAAATAATTAAAATAAAGAAAGTTGATTTTTTTTAATAAAAAGTTTAAAAACATCTACTTTCTAGAAATAATGAAAAACTTGCTCAGTTTTGATTATTTTTTAGTCTCCGCGAAGCATTTTGTTAATTTGAGGGCGCTGAATTCCAATCTTCAATCAGAATTTTTCTATCTCTATTTTTACGCGATTTAGATTGCATGCATAAGGCGTTCGTTTTTTGTAACCGGATACAAAAATTGTCTTGAGACAGCAGTGCAGTGTTGTTGCATTTCTCACTCTCACTCGGAGGCTGCTCCTCCTACTTCTCTACTGCATGTGATTTATTTTTATTTTGAACGTTGATCAACTACTTGGCTATTCACACTTGGATTTAACAAAGACTTCCAGTTGTGTTGGAAATGAGTGCGCTGTGCCCGTTGATATGGAAAAGTAGTTGAAGCATCAACTGGTTTAGTTGAGGAGACAAAACAGTTGAATCGTTAATAACCAATAAACAGTTAATTCAACTAGTTCGTTGAATCAACGCTTTTCACTAGTTACAACCAGGAGTCTAGTTGTATCTTCTTTTATTCAAACCTAGTTACAACTTGGACATTTTCGGAGGATAAAGCCCACATAGGTCTGAGACCAGTGCGTAGGTGATGAATTGGATGATGGCGATTAATGAGTTAGACCCACAGTTTTAGGTGGGTTCCGAACCACCGGGAAATTATTCTACAGCAGAGAACCGAGTCTTTTTTGCTGGTCAATCCAATCGGTCTCCCTTACAAGATTAGACTTGTAAGTCCTTACTAGACTTCATCTAGTGTTAGCATTAACTACTTTCTATTCACTTTACCCATTGTATGAATGTAATCTATAAATTATCTCTTGTCACAGAATACCTTCACGCACTATATCAGTTCATCGACTTCATAAAGTTCGATAGATTTTCCAATCATATTGTCTCATTTTATTATCGAATTTGAAGTAAATAGAATCTCGGTCTACAAATGATTAATTGTATAAGGCATAACAGCAATATGAGTTGTGTTTTTTTTACTAATAGATTTTTTCACCTGAACTGTATATTTGAATCAAAATCTCAATGACGGATAAAACATATGCATTTTTTCCTAATGTAGATTCTCTTATCGCGTAACAATATTGCTATCACCCTCTACTTTTACTATGTTAACCTTCCATTCTCTAATTTACAATCATTTTTTACTTTGTAGATAGCAGCAGTGGGTGGAGTAGCTGCATTGGCCGCGCAGCTGCTTACACTGACCGGAGTCGCTCGCAGACTGAAAATGAAGCCAAACGACGCTTCAGCGCTCATCCTACTCAATGCCGAATTGGCTCTCACACTTGCTAACCTGCTCTTCATGGTTGGAGTTCAGGTAAGCACTTCTCCACATGCCAATCTGGTCCCATCATAATACTAGCGGCCATTTGCACGTAAGCCAAATAAATAAGGAGTTTAATGTCAGTTAACTAACTGTCGTAAGTGTAACAGCTTTATTTCTGTTGCACAAAGATCCATTAGTTATTCTTCGTTAACCGAACGGGCACAATCTGACAACACTGTAATTTGATCAACAGCTGATTTTGAAGTTGAGAAAAAATATGTATTAGAATCATTTCAATGTGAATTATTCGTATCATTATTCAACTATCTCAATATTATTATATTCTTAATAGATTTTATTCATTTTGAATAGGTTTTTAACACCTACGGCCTAATTTGCAGTTCCGTGTTCTGATACAATAAACATAAACTATGAAATGTAACTTAACGGGAGTTCGTGGAATTTAATTCTCAGTGAACGAGCGGTTCAGTATCTCTTACGCCGGTTAGCCTAATCGACGTTATCGCTTGTAAAATTGTGCTTTGTGCAACTTAATTTTCTCCATTCAGTTTAATCTCTGTAGAATGACGTTATTCTACGGGGATTAAATTCAATTGGTTTTTGTGCAACCAGCCGTAGGACATGCAACTAAAAGCCTGTGCAAAACTTAGTTTGCAGTGTTACGCTTGTGGAGTACAGCGCTACCAAGCCTAATCAAGCGGTTACTTTTTCAAAAAAACAAAAACATGTGTGACAGAATGTAATCGAAAAATTGGCAACAGCGCGCTCATATTCTCATATGAAACAAATATTGGGAGACCGAGCTCCGCTCGGGTGGGAGGGGGTTAAATGTTTGGGCAATTATGTGTATCTTGAAGATCGAAGATAATGCTGTGGGAAGGGGATTAACGACGCGTTATGCTGTGAAGCGGTCCCACCTCATCTCTACATTTTCCATCATAAGCTAGTGCACAAGCAAATCAACAATAATGTTAATCCCAAATGGTAATAATGTTCTTTTAGACACTACATATATGTATTTTTAGTAACAATCTGAATTTCGAGTTTACCAGCTCGTAGAACTGTAATTTTTCAAGATAGGTGGTGGTTGGGTTGATGGGATACCACTTTGTAACCCCTCACTCAAGAACGGCTTCTCACACCTTGTCTAATGGCTCATTGAAACGACCCAAATTCATACTTGTAACATTTAGCTTAATTTGAAATTCTTCTTGGAAGTGTAATGTAGGCTTTCTACTGTACTTGGAAAATGTCGATTTATTAAGAACTTGGTAACTACTCAAAATAAAAATGCAAAGTTGGTCTCAAATTGTAGGTAATATCTTTCTCTTCCACATCATTGACATTAAAATCTAAAAAAAACATTTTTCAAATTGAGCTATTATAATTAGCCAAATTTTCATGAGTTTGATAGTATTTCCGGCTTTCCGATCTTCCTAGCTTGTCTAGACCCAGAGTTATTGTACTGTAATACAAAATATCCAAAAATATTACAAAATTACAAATAATGTTTTTTTTTGTATGGTTAAATCAGCGAACACATAAGACCAATAGAAGGGGCTTCTTGTCGCCAAGGGTAAGCCACTTGTTACGCGCTCGTCCACTACAAAGATGGCGGTGCGGGGATGACTCACCCAAGTGGCGAGCGCTTGAGAAGCCAGTTTTTGCTATTTATTCTAAATTTACATATATATTTTTACAATTTAAATAAAATAAATGTTAGCACTGAAATCCAAGTACACTAATCAGATCATCAACTATCAGTTTCATATTATTCTATTTTGATTTTATTGTCCAAATAGCCTATATTGGAATAAATTATTTTAAGATATCATCATATGCTTTTTTTAAAGTAGTTCTTTTTTAAAGATGAAAATTTAATTTCAAATTTGATTGAATTGGGACTTACTCTTTGATTCAATACTAATTGAGAGAATCAACTATCGCATCATTAGTTAGGGCAATAATTTGTTGAATCAAGCTGGTTTTCTTTGAATCAACTTGCAATTTTTTAAACTGCTAAATTTCAAACATCATAATTAGTAAATACTAATTGTGTCTATCTGATCATTTATTCCAATGTAGGCTATTTGGACAATAAAATCATAATAGAATAATATGAAATTGAAAGTTGATGATTTGATTAGCCTACTTGAATTTCAGTGTTACCATTTTATTTGTTAAATATTAGATAGAATCCCGATTCAGATAGTTTAAGGATCGTAGGATATTATGCAGTTATGTTTATAGATTGGCGATCATCTTAGTTATTTTAGTATATTTACTCAATCTTCTTGTAATGCAATGTCTCTAAGTTTTAAATTGAAATGTAGGTCCACAAATTGAATACACTGTTCCAGTAATCATGTTTTATGTAAAACCTATCATTTTAATTCAGGATCCTGATTGAACTCATTGTATATTGCTTAGCCTATCCCATGTTAGGGATAGGCCAAGGTTAATCTTGTTTTATGTCATTATTATTAATTCCTAGGTTGATCTAAATATAACTTGTTAGGGAATTTGCTTTCAACTTAGAAAACTCTGTTAAATATGTATTGCCTTATTAAGCATTAGGCCTTCAAATTTTAAATGTTAATGTAATTTTTAGTATAAATGAGTCATGCTCTAGACGTTTCAATTGGCCTATCTTGAATGTAACATTAATTCTTGTTATGCCTCCTGCAATATCAATTATTGCGTATAATTTAATAGCTAATTCAATACTGCTTTAATAGTGCTATTTTAAGGGTTATATATATTTTTTGCTCAATGTCTTCGCGAGTGCTTGAAGAATAGCTTTATTAATATCAATTTTTATTATTTTAACATTACCACTTTCTTTTAACTTAAAATTTAAAAGTTAATACTTTTTTATCAACCCAAAGTTAATTTGGTTGGCGCCCATATGGAAATTATTTCATTCTGGATAGCGAAAGTACGGTCTTTACAATTGGCTATTACCCCATTAGACAAATTGAGTAAACGTTCAACTTTATGTAGTCATTGATTTATATGATTCAATGACTTTAAAGATGAATTTTTATTTAATAATGACATTGTTCTAATAAACATTTTCCTATTTGGATTTTGTTCATTTGCGTTCATAACGGAAAGATTCAAAAGTTGGACTAATTTAATAAATAATTTACTAAAAACAATCTAACTATAATATTATTACATTTCAATAATAAACCTTCAAGAAAGTATTGAATCAAACACAAGAAATAAGTGAATAATTGGCGTTGTGGTCCCGGATGCGCAAGCCGGCTGACAACAGCGCGCCATCCCGATCGCGTTTCAACGTTGCACTTAAACCTAACATTGCATCCAAAGTATAAGTCGTACATTAAAATAAAAATCATGAAAAAATCATTCAGTTATTTCTGTACAACTTTCTCGCTTTGATCACATCTCTACCCAAAAGATGAAAATTTTGGTAGCCGACTCACTTTTTCATGTCATGGTTTGAAACTCGGACAAAAGTATAACTTTAAACAACTAATTAAAATATATAGAGGTAACCATTAACTTTTATAATGCCACTCTTATCGTTAGAAACTAATTGTCTATACTCATGCCAAGTTTGAAAGTTATATCTTAATCCTAAGTGTGTTAAACTGCAGTTTATTTGGAGAGCGCACATTGAAATTTTCTGCTCTTGAAAACACAATTTTTATTTCGTCTTTCTATCCACTACATGGATGGCGGACTTGGCTTCACCTCCTATAATACTACGCTAGTGCATACGCCCCTTCTATTGGTCTTATGGGTTAAATTGTAATTAGAAAAGTTTTTTTCTCCAAAGAAATAATGGCGTCATAAGCTGAGCTCTGACTTTCCAGTCATATGTTTCCTACATGACTGCAAGGCTCAGACTACGACTACACGGTACTCGCGGAAGTTTTTGCGTTCCAGACAGCATTAATAACGCCGTTAATAGGCCTACCATATGATTAAAAACTGTTTCTCTTTTATCAGCTGTTCCTTTAAGGATAGATTTCTCCTTTTTGTGTCCTTCAGCGAGTTTTTACAGGAATGAGACCTAGCGCAATCGTATTTTTGCACCAAAAAGCTCCTATATTCGTAATTTCATCAAAATCGGAGTCGTTTTTGAGATAGTGACTGGAAATACGTACATACATACATACATACATACATACATACATACAATTCCTTGCTCGTTTAATAGAATAAGATAAGATATTGCCATGAGAACCTGTACTACAATCTAGGTTTGCACGGACTAAAGTGGCTAGTGGCCAACTATTATACTTATGTGAAAATCTCTCATTTCATTCTCATATCTATATTAGTAAACATGGTGTGTAATTTCACAACTCAAACTGATTGAAGAAAAAAATTTGCCATTCATCTAACACACGAACTACAAAAAAACCTAACGTATCACGAAGAGAATGAAGTTACGAAACAGTTGGTAAAAATTGAAACCTTTCGATATAGTTGGATGTCCTCTGAAACCTTGAGCCCTATGCTATGGTATGCTTGAACCAATCCTACTTTTCATACTTATATCAAATCTCGCAGCTCCTTATCCTCACTTTTCTTAGATAATAATTTGCAGTCAAGACCAGAAGACAACTGAGAAGAATCCGGAATTAAGAATAGTAAGCATGCACGCTGCATATTGGAACGAATCACTTCCGACTGGTTTTTTTTAAATATTTTTTTTTAATGCTGATGATGCCAACATGAGTCAGAGACTTGTGCGTGGGTAATGAGGTGAATGATCACACATAATCGCCTGACGGTGGAGCGGGATTCGAACCCACGACCGCTTAAACGACAGCAAGCTGAAGTTGTGACGCCCCAACCAACTGCGCCAAAGTTGTTTTTAAGGCTAGAATTTTTTTCAATATATAATAAGTAACTCAGCTAGGTGCACTCTATTGCATACGATTAAGGAAACTGTTTCATATGTTGAAAAAAATCTTTCTTATTAAGCTTCATAGTATTCTTCACTGTTTGACCTTTTCTGCTCACAAACTGTACATTGCAATCTTCAAGGCTTCAAGTTTCTTCATGATTTTATACCTTGAGGAACTATTATTCTATCTAATAGTCGCCTACACCTTCTATCTTTATATTTATATACCAGTAACAATAGACTATAGCAAGTTCGAAGCAAAAAAATAATTTGATCCATATGGGAAACATCATTCTGATATTTCATTCATTCACTTTTTCCGTCAAATAATTTTAGAAGAGATTTTCAACAGCAGACAAGAATACAATTTCAGGATCTAAACCTAGTAGACTCAGTTGTTAGAGGTATAATTATTGTTGTTGATGGGGCAATTTCTGTGAGTTGTAGTTTCTAGAGGGAACAAACAACGAACTTGTTTCGAGAGGGGCAACGTAATTATAAGAAATAAGACAGCAATCCTTTGTCTGTTTTTCGAGAGAGATTTGTAGAGGAATAAGTCATCTCTGTGTTTCTCAACTTGTACACCGTTGGTTGCCAATCTCACCTCATTATAATCGTTCTTTCTTTGTTATTCTATTTGGTTTCTCTCTCATCTTATATTTTTCACCTTTTAGATTCTTGCTCACTTACTATTTTCCCTTCCACCTTCACTTCTACTTGCTGAGGAACGAGATCCGCTTCTAAAAAGAGATTGGTTTTATGATCTATTTATCATTCAACTTGAATTGTCACAAGAACGATATAAAAAATAAAGTCTCAATTATATTCCATTCTAAATTTTTCTCTATAACTTTAAATGTAGATATCAATAAAACTTCCTTCTTTTTCACTTTTTTCTTCTACTGTTTCCCTCTGACAATGTCTCCAAAACACTGTCTTTTTTGGCTCAATGGATTTTTTATTTTTTTAGCTTTTGGTTATTTTGAGCGATGGCTTTTATCGGTGGTGAGGCCATTATGGGTAGTTCCATTTCGCCCTTCAGTCATTTTATAGGAAACATGATTGAGCTACAATTTCACGTTGTTCCGTATCATGAGGTAATTTCATTGCTGAATTTTGGAATACTATCAACGTCAGGGATATAAACGGACTGTTTGCACTATTACTTTGAAATACATCCCCATTGAGATGAAATTCCCTGTTTTTTTTCAGAAATCCCTTTATCCCGGAAAAAACATTGATGTTTAGTCAAACATTAATACGGGAATCCACCCAATTACGGGAATAAGCATCCAATTTCATAGAAATGATTCTACTATAATTATATTTTGCGCCTATATTATAGCAGTAATGGAAAATCCAAAATGATAATTAAATAATAATAATAATTTATTCGACTAAAGAACACATCAACAATTTTTAACAGAACACATCAACAATTTTTATGTAATATAAAATTGGGCAATTAAATTATAATTGTAATATCAATCACAATAATTCCATCATTCTCTATCTGCTTCCCTGCTCCCTCTGACTGACCTTTTCTTACTTGTCTGCTACCAATTTCTCCCTGTCATTTTCTCTCATAATTACATTGCAATCCTAGCTCAACATCAATCTCATCCTCTTCCACTAACTCATTCAATCTTCCTTTTCTATCTCCCCTCTTTCGCTGCTATAGAGATGTTGTCCGTTTCTAGCAGAAAGTGGATTGTAGACAGTGAACGAAAAAGTAGTGAGAACTCTTTCCTATTGCTTCTTTTTCTTCCATTTTGGATTCTTTCCAAGTAGGTTGGTGACATTTTTTGATCAAACTTTCATAAGCGACATCTGTTCGCCGGTTCGGATTTTCACTAACGTATAATGGCTTCTCAACATTGTCAGATCAATATTTGGTCCAGTGTTCCACCCAATGAAGAAAACCTTGTGATTATTCCTTGTAACATTGCTATATCGCGTTTTTCACAAAGGAACACTGTTTTAATGAAATATTCATATTGGTCAACAAACAAATCATCTCCTTTTTACGCCACTTCGAAAATAATAATTTCCACATTATTATATTGACAAAATTATCTTTGCAATATATTGAAATCTTCTTCGCTCAAAACCAATCATACATAGTAGTCCAGTACTCAAGTACTTTGGTTACGAAAACATATGCAATTTTTTTCTTGGTCGATTATTTATTATGTATTTTCAGGTGCTGAATCCGAATCTGAACTTTGGCACCTCAAAAACGCTCGCGTCATACGATATTTTCAAAATGTTATAAATCTCGGAAAAAATTCTGCAGCAATAATTGCAGAATGATTAAGTATTTTCTGTAGTTTTCTAAATCCGAGTATGTGACTTTTATTCCTGAAAAAATTCTGATCTTCGAGATAGTCTCAATATGTTAAGCATAAAGACTAGATTCTTCAGGTTTTCAGTAAAATAACAATAATATCTTGTGAAGCAAGTGTTTCAAATTCAGCGCCTAAAAATACATAAAAATCCATCGAGGAAAAGACTACTTTATATTTTTCACCCCACCAAAGTACCTGGCTAGGCCCACTGGACCAATAAAATTTAATTAATACACTATATTTTGGAATAACAGTCAGTGTATCAACTCAATAAAAATATTATTTGGAACATTTTCAGGTTCATTGGATCTCATACTATTAGCTACCACACCTTGCCCCACCAATGTGTTTTTTTCCTGGAATCATCTATTTATGACACTTGGCTACTCCATAGAACTCAATCTTCAATACATCATAGAGACGATATTATTAACAGAGCGTGCTGCTCCAGAAATAGGATTTCTGTATTAAGCTACTCTCATCTCGGTCCGATAATATTTTATGACCACAAGAAATGAACTTCAATCAAAGATATAAATAGCTGTTCGTTATCTTTATATATTATCTTAATATAGATATATAAAGCCTGTGAACCATAGGAATCGAGCTCGATTTGAGATCTTGCAAGAGAGATTAAAAAGGGTCTCCTACTTTTTGTAATGAATTTTTCCAAAAGCAATCTACTTTTACGACCAAGTCGTCAAGAATGCCTCCAGACTCTGTAGGAAACCGGTATTGAAGCGAAACTTTTTCCAGGCCTTCTTGCACCTGTGTCTTGAAAGCATTATTGTACATATTATCTTTCAATTGCATATCTACCGATATTATTTCTTGCTTTAAAACTAAAAATACATCTCAGGTCCTGGCAATAAAGCCCATTCAACAGGATATCTTCGACAATTCCAATTTCAGAACCTTTTTAAACTCGATATCTTGAGTAAAAGTAAATGGCTTAAACCATTTCAATGTATTTTAGCAAGTACTTCGCATCTCACAGTGTTCTTCGGAATTTCGAAGTAGATGAATTTTCCCAAGAAAAACTGTGAGGTTTTTCTTGGGAAAATTCATTTACTTCGAAATTCTGTGAACTGAGAAGGCCAGAATTTTATTCGGGATTAAATTCAAATTGAATTCTGCAGAGACTACTTTTGTACTTTGTAATACGGAAAAATCTTACAAAATTGTAGAATTCAACGGCGAGAGAATCAAACTTTTCAATACTTATGAGAAACTCTACCACTATTAGATACTAAGTTATTGTCTGAAGGACAGAAGTATTAACTTGTTGGTTTGGGTGAAAAAGTCAATGACTCACAATGTCGGCTGAAGAAGGATCAATTTATTATATCTTCCCAGGTCTTACATAACATTAAATTTGTCGATTATTGTGATCGAGAAAGTCCTCATTAATATTATTCCAATGATCGACATACTTTATTATGAGCCTTTAATGAATTAGATTCACAGTTACACAATTGAGTTAGTTTCACAATTAAGCTTACATAACATTGAATTTGTCGATTATTGTGGATGAGAAAGTCTTCATATAATTCCAATGATCTTCATATTATGGAGCCTTCAATAAAATGGTTATTCAATTCTGTCGTTGACTTATGCTGTATTGAATAGTCAGAGTGGGATTTTAAAGAGACAATGAAGAATTTATTAAATCCTTTTATTCTATTCAATCCAGTTCTTTCATAATGCTGATTCATATTATGATAAATAATCATTTTTGTCATATCGGATAATCTACACTCGAATATTATTCGATATGCATACTGAAACTTCAACTACTCAGCCTCAATTTCCCCTTTAAGCGAGGCTCCACAAACGATCACTCCCTTTCAAGTCAAATTATTTAATTATCCCATCACGTTCTACTTCACTTTATCAAGGGGCTCTGCAGGCCTCCAATTTGTACCTTTTGAACTGACTAGTTTGTTTTGCCTCCAGATAAATTTTCGTCTATAATACAAACGCCGCTAAACACAGCGGTAATGCGTCAAAGGAACTGTTCCTGCAGTCAAGGAATCTTGAAGATTCCCAAGCTTTTGATTGAGAGTTCAGGCCAGTTAAAGAGTTTATCGATGAGGAAATTCAATCAGCCCCGTTTGAGCTCAACGGAGAGCTCGGAAAATTTCTCTTCCAAGTATTCTCACATTTATCTTTCATAAATATCTCTGTTTTCCTTTCACTTTTGAGGATCTTTACCTTCTTTACCTTCCTTCCCCTAATCGATTAAAACTGTAACTCTGTTCACCTTGTTTCCTACATTCTTGATTTTTTTGGAGGAACTTGAATCTGGAACTTCAAATCAAGTTTATAACTCCACGATTATCATCCAATAGTGTACGAGCTTTATCTGTTCCACGAGAGAATTCACAGGTGTTAAATTGTCCTGCATAATATCACATTATATAATATTGTATGTATAAATGTATCTGTAATCACATATTCATTTATTCGTCATATAGGCTATGTATGTATACTTTTCTTATTGATAATTTGAAGTTTTTAGACAGTAGTGGAGACACAAATCCCAATTATATCGTATTCTGAAGTCATTTATCGAACAGTAAAAATTCTAACATTTATTGTTCTATTCAATCATAAGTATCATTATAACAATTCTAATAATATAAAATTCGAGTAATTGTTCCAGATTATAAATTATAGACAAGTTAATACTTCCCTTAGAGCAATCCAGAGACTACATTTAACAATATAATTCTTTACTCTGCTGTAAAATTACTTTCCGGTGGTTCGGAACCCAACTGTAGATCCAACTTATCAAACACCATCATCCAACTCATTGCCCACACACAGGTCTCAGACCTATGTGAGCTTTATCCTCAAAAAAATTATGTTATAACCTTCATATCATTACACTAGATTTCAGTGACTTCCTGCATATTTGCTATTTCATGTCCTGAAGATATCTAATTTCCAACAGAAATAATAAACAATTCATATTAATTATCAATTGGGCTACATTGGATGATTATTATTTAATCATGCACATACAAGCGTACAACGTATTTCAGTATTCTGTGAAGTTTAGACAATTTGATACTGACTAAGTGATTCCTACTGATGAAATCTTCTGTCCAAACCATAGTATCCTTTTAAAGAATAATTTTATTTAGAGCTGAGTCGACTGGTGTTAGTAGTGAGTGGGAAGAGCAGTGGAAAACTGGTTGAGGGAAGAGAGGGTGAAGCTCTTGAGCAAGAATTAGACGGGAATTGAAGTGTGAATTAGTGAAGGCGAGTGCTGGAAATTGATGGTGTGGGTCTGCTGGTGTGGGTTTGCTGCGAAAGAGCCGAGTGGGCTTTATAAGGCGCATAATGCACGCGTGAATAAAGTACTTGCACGGGTCTTCGTCAGAGCGTGAAATTACTTCGGAAATAAGTCAGAGCCTCCATGAATTTTGAGTCGCCAAAGCTGTCGTTGCAGCCTTACATAATTTATTTTGTACAGTGCATCAAATGATCACATTAGCTCGTGCTCAGCTTCAAACAACATGTGTGTTGCTCTTCTCCGTCTTTCGAAAGGCAGCACTGATATCAGGTCAGTGCTTTCTAGCAACGACAAATTGGTAAGGGTATTCGACTGTGATACGTTCTTTTGACTATTGAGAGTGATGCCAGAAGGTAGTTATTATTACTTTAAATAATCCCTTCATATTCTTCAAAATATAAGGAAAATTGATATTTATCATTTTTTCATTTAATTTTAAGCCACATTTCTTAGTGATGATGAATTGGATAGTTGGTGGGAGCGGGTAGAGATTCCAGTGAGTTAAGTGAAATAACTAGCATGAACTGAAAACACAGAATTATCATCTAAAACAAATAAACCACTGCAATACAATATAAGAAACTGAGCTGTATTGTCTTTTATAAATACACAAATTGATTTATTTTTACGGTAAATAATTTATTTACGGTATTTGGACTGAGACAAGTGATGTATACTTGTTTTTAGGAGGAGAGTAATTCACATATATAGGATATATTTATTTGAAAATATTTAAAAAATTATATGTATTTCGAACTTATAAAAATAAAGGCAGCGACAGTGATACATATAACTTGATTGAAAACATGATTGAGTACATGTGAAGCAACAAAAGCTAGCGTAATTTTCAAAGTCGTTTCGATTCTAAGTCGATTCTGTTGACGCTATTTAAAATAATGGCAATTGTAACAACACAATGATTAGTAGACAATTACAATAACTGGAATCACAATAACAATCATTAACGTTCACTCAAATTGACAGGATGCATCATTTGTCGGGGGTGTAGTGGTAAGAAAAAGTTAAGTTCTGAAAATTCTTCTATAGACCCAAATCACAAATGCCTCCAACTTGTTACGCAGTAGCTTCGTCAACATCCATCCCTCCAAACCATATAGAAGAACAGAGAACACATTACACTGTGCCAATCGAACTCTCAGTTTGAGGTTGATGTTGCGATTGCTCAGCACTGGTCTCATTCTGCAGAATGCACTACGAGCGGTCTCTATTTCAACTAGAGACTTACTCCTGACATGAATTATTCATAATAGCGTAGGAAATTCGATACGATATATATGTACGATACAGTCTATTATATACACGATACATTTATGGTTAGTCCGCGATAATAGTTACATTCGATAGTAGCAATAATTGTATATTCCTCATCGCGTTCATGTTCACAGACTGTTGCAATTCAATTATTGTTTTTAGGAGGGGGGCAGAAGAGGCTCCCAAATTCTAGTCCCAATAAGTTCAGAGTTACTCTTGTGACTCATTTGATATTTCAAATAAAATAACATCAAACTTCTATGAAGAGGTGTCAAAACCTATATAGAAGTAAGCCTATCGTATGAGTTAGTGTATTGAATTATTAATTCTGTATTGAGAACCATTTACTTCTCCATGAAAAATGCAGGATTACTGAATTGTTTCTATTTTTATTTCAATCTAATTAAAATCTATCCATGCATATCTAAACGAAATAGAATAAAAATGTTGGGATACATGATGATCGTTTACTAGCATATGTGTAGATTAAAATAGATTGGAACAATTAAGCTTGATAATGTGCTCGAAATGTATTCTACGATTTGTCAATGAAGACTGGTCACAGAGTTCTTGGAAAACTCGTTTTTGATGTATCAAAAGCAATATCTAATGAATTATGAATATATTAGCAACTTTAATCATGAATTTTATCTCGACTTTTGATTTAAAATCTTGGAAAGGACAGTATCTCACAAAAGAGTATGAAATAAAAAAGTTTTATCATTTTTAATTTTCATCAATGACAAGATATCATAAAGTTTCTGGAAAACTAGATTTTAAGCTTGAAAAGCAATATCCAAATTAATTATGAAAAAGATTACAACGCTCTCTACGAATTCCATTTCAAATTTTATTTTAAAATGTGGGAGAGACCAGTATCTCACATTTAAATATGAAATGAGTATTTCTCAGCTCAGTCTCTTCACCATCCGAGCATAAATTTGACTTTGGAGCAAAAGTGTCATTACTGCCGCAGCTATTGTAGCTCGATTATTTGAAATAAAAGTGATTGTTTCCAGTGCCAAGTATTATTCATAGCTGACATTGACCACAAATTTAATATCAATACGATGAAGGGTAATTGAACCATCACCGGAAAGAGAAAGCTCCATTTTCAGAATTTTCAGTATTTTTCAGTTGATAAAGCTCATTTATCATGAAGTTATCTTTTTACTTCCGATACAACTTTCAATTTATTCACGTAAATTTATAACATCAAAAATGAATTTGCAATCGAATGATACGGAAATTCAGCTTCGGTAAGCTTAATAAAGAAACATTTCATTAGAAGCGCATTCAATTTTCGAATCAATTAATCAAAATACAGGAAAACTTTCTTTGTATCCTCAATTAGACTATCAAAATTACTCGAATAATTTTCGAATAATCTTCTTTTTTTAAATAATTTTATCAAAATCGATTTTATATTCTAGTATTTCCTATACAACATGTGTTTACCAATTGCAAGCTGAATAAATGAAACTATCTCTCGGCAGTGGATGTAACGTAATTGAGCAGAATTCCGGCAACAGCACGACATTAGAGGAACGTAGAGATTTGTACTAAGTGTCTAGCTGCTGTACTTTGGCCGGAAGATTTGTTGACTCTGTGGATTTGCCACCTGAATTGCTTTTCTGATGCAGCACGAAGTTGGTACTAACATATCTTGCTAGCACATCTATATATCTAGGAGACTTTAGTACAGTACTAGCATCAATACTGTACATTACCTGGATGCCTAACCTTCTGCTATCCACCCACAAACTGCATTTCAAAGAGAGGCTTGTATGACTTTCGTCCTTATATGACCTGTTTCCAGTTCTTATACTATTCTGCTCATAGGTTTCTAGTCACAGATATGATCTATTCGCAATCAAGCTTTCCATCTTCAACTCTCAAAACTCTATAAACCTGTGAGACTATTGAGAATACTTTGACACTACCTTTACAGTAGTACTATATCAAGCTAGTGTCTGAATTATAGGGAATGGGTGATAAAGCTGGAGCTAGAAGAGAGCTGAAGCTAGAATATAGAGCTAGGCTAAGGAAAGCCTTACAAAAGTTTCACTTGCTTGATCATGAATTCCAGCTGTTTCCCATGGTGCATCCATGCACCACGTGTATTAGTAGCTAATCTCAAGTATAGTGATTGTGATCTACAATATCATCATTTATCGTCTGTTGAGATGATTTTTAGGGCTCTTCAAACCCCCAATATGAGTTGTAAAATCTTTGTAATTTTTAATTATGGAAATATGCCTGTGTGCACTAAGATCGGTGTGATGGAATGTTTGTTCCGGAATGTGTCAAAATGACTGCAATATCAAAATCTAAATGATCTAAATCATACAGCAAGAACTGAATACATAAAAATAAGGCTACATTAAAGATCCTAACAATCTTGATAAACAACGTTACTTATTCTACACGCTCTCTTAGCTTGAAAATTAAAAATATGGAGCTGGAATCTGTATATTTGTATGTCTTGCGAGATCTTTTGATATTTCTATTATGCTGCAAGAGTCTAGAGAACAATTGAATGCTCCGGAAAAATGAAAGACTTCTCTTTCCTCTTATATTTCGCTTTTGCACTAAAGTGTACACACGCTCGAGGTTGAATAAGGAGTCTTTTTGTTTCCCATTCAACCGCTTTATGGTTCTACGTTTGTTTATTTCTCATCCCTTTTGAGATGCACGAAATAGACAGACTTTGCTGGCAGCACTACTTCTCTCTCGCTCTTCATCCTTTTGACTTCATTGTTGTCCATGTCTGCAGTTCTTTTCATTCGCACATTTTCAACTTTCTCCACACTTGACAGGGGAAGGAAACGCACCTTTAATAATTTGATTCCTCTTTATGTATTCCCTCTTTATCTTGATAGATTAGCTCTTGAGCGATTCACTTCTTTTCAGTTGAATATAACTATGACATCAAGTTTAGTTTCATCGTTGCATTACAAGTAGGCCCATTTTTTCTTTTGTTTTTAGTTATTGGAGATAGATGAAGAGTTGTCAGTGATCAGATTCACCAAAATGAATAATTTAAACTAAACAAATTTTGATATTTATTTACTCAGAACTTTTCAGCCAGGCAGAGAGAGAAGAGGCAAGACTAGTGACAGTCAAAACAGAAGTGATCAACATGTTCTAGAAGTTCCAGATCGAGTGAAGTTGCAAGGCCAGATCAATACACCATACACAGAATTGCAATTTGACTATGAGTGTTCGCATCAATTGTGTATAGAGAATTATAGAGAAAAATAGATAACTTTAAAGTCAGTGCACTTTTTCAATTGAATAAACATCTTTTGACGAAATAGTGTTCCAATAAAATTAGGACTCCTTGAATTCATGGATATCAAAGTGAGTGAGTGTTAAATGAAACAATTATTGATGAAAGAGTAGTATTCAAATTTAAAAATCAGATTAGTTCTCAAGATACAAATTTGAAGTCTAATTCAGATCATTGTCTGTGGACTCGTCATTTAGTTATAATAGTTCCAATTTTACTTTAAGTTTGATTACTTCATGTAATCTCAGGTTATGTGCTAACTCTCTATCAATGAATAATCAAGTAAATTGCAAAGAACCCTCTATCGCTTACATTTCATATCTAATCTTTCACCACTGAACTATACAGAGAAGGAAACATTTTACTGGAGAGAAAATATTGGTTTCTACTCGTACGTGACAGTTCAAAGGATGAATATTTTATCAATTCAATGAACAATCAATATCTACAGCTATTCAATTGATATGCTTTGTTGTATTCAGGCGACCAGTGACAGAGACATTTGCCAGAGGGTAGCCGTCGGCCTGCACTATCTGCACCTGGCTGTGTGCTGCTGGTTGTTCACCAACTCGCTGCACATCTACCTCAGTTTGCGGTCGACCTGCTACAAGCCTCGAGTCCTGCTCTACTGCCTCTTCTCCTGGTTGCTGCCCATTCCCGTTATAATGGTAAGCTTTGTTGAAATCATGTTCACTTCTATGTTGTTACTATAATGACATTTGAAGGCAACCATTCTTATTGACTGTAGTGTATCGTATATAGTATACACCCCTCCTACCACCACTCAAACCTACAAGAAGAAGAACTCAGGGTAGCAGCGCAATATGAAGCCTCTTTTTTGATTCCCTACTAGGCTTTGAATGTAACCTAGGTTAGTTTTGTTAGTTGGGGAAAACTCAGTCTAGTAATTAATTAAATATGAAGCCCTTTGTTAAATTTTCCACTAGATTTAGTATTCAATACCTCTGACCTATTAAATTGGAATGAAAAATGATCTCCTAAGATAAATTTTCTTAATATTATTTCATATGGAACTTGTGCTATAATATTGAATATTATTCATTCCTCTTCTGCAATGGGAATATGAATGAAGTTTATGATAATCAAAACTCATCTTTGATTATAATATTTCATTACTGATGTATCATATAAGCCTAGTTCAGACACAAAATTAGAAATATTCACTTCCAAAATGCTTAACACAATTTATGTTATGGTTATCAGAAATATAGATGTAGGTCATCCTAGTTCAGGACTGATTGCTGTTTTAAAGAAACAATTTGATTATGAAATTATTGACCAATTTTTTTTTCTGACTTCTTTACTAATAACTACTGTAGGGTGGTGATTGGTCATGCGGTTAGCGTGGTGTTCAAGTGATCGTGATGTTCAGTCACGACCGCTCAAGACTGCGCTTGGATGGGTGATCGTGCTTCAATGACTTGATGTTACAAGCTTTATTATCACTTACCCGGTGGTTCGGAACCCACCTAAAATAGTAGGTCCACCATGTTCCCCGTAACATGGCACAAACGGCGAGGTGGAACTACCCGTAAGGGTCTCCTTAATATAATAATAATAATAAGCCATAATAATAAGCCATACGCTTATTATTATACTAATAACTACTGGACCTAGAAAATTGTTTGTTGGATGTGTCTATTTCAGACCATTAGACTCATTGAAAACCCTCTTAGAACTTTTTGATGCAACTCTCTTAATGGTGTTTGAAAGATTTGGCGGTTACGAAATCAACATTGGTGTTGATCAGAACAGTCGAATTGGATTATTGAACAATATGAATGATCCAGATATATGTGATGGCTCTACTATAAGAAACAAGAAATACACTAGACATGAATAGTACTTCTAGAGGAAAACTTCTCACTGAATTCATGGAAAATTATAGTCTGTGTATCTTGAATGGACGTTCAATCAGTGACAAGAATCGCTAGCTATACATATCTGGGTTAGAATGGAAGGAATGTGATTGACTTGGTCTGGTTAAACATATATGGAATTCTTTCAACAATATGAAAGTACCAGATGATATTCTTATCTCAGGTCACTTGCTCTTGATCATGAAACTTTCCAGAACCAATGAATAGCTTCAAATCCAAACTCATAAAATTATACTTCATCATTGTATCAGGATATTACCCACTATTAGATAACTTTTGCCGCAAGCTTCAAGGTAACAATCTCAGTACGCATTATTAAATGGGCGAATGCATTCGAAATCTTGAATTTGAATCCTGGTGATATTAGTCTGATGAAAATTGTTCAGTAATAATAATAATATCATTGTAGAAGAAATTCGACCTCATTTCTTATCACGCGTCTTCGTATCATTTATTCTATGAATGGGAGACCTTTCTTCTTCGTGAAAAGCATAAAAATGAAGTGAATTCATGGAAAAGGTTCTATGCTTGCAATAGAATAAAATAAACAATTGTAAACCCCATGGAAATATATGCGTCTGATAAAAAACCGCAAAGTGGTAGAAGTATTCATTCTTTCATGAAGCCTTCTGCCCTTCTCTGTTATCCAATATTTTTCCTCATCCAGCTTCCACACCAGAGGTCTTCCTCTCTTCTTTCTCCTTCCATCTGTTTTCCTCGTGAATACTAAGCAACTCCTATTCATAAATATTCTCTTTCAGTACCGATTCCTCTTTCTTTTCTTTCCACACATACACGAGCACACCTTTTCTTTTCACCCTTCTTTTCATCTGTCCACCAGCTCATTCTACACATTTATTTCTAGCCTATAAAGAGACTTGTAAGACGAGATGGAGAGTCCCTGTTCCCCAAGCTAAATTTATATCTAAGAAGTTCCTGACTCTGTCTGTAACCTCAAATAAATAAGCCATCACACTCTCCCTTCTAGTCCTTGTGTGGTCTACAATTCAGTACTTATCTCTAGTACTTACAGTATTCATCTCTTCAGATGAATAAGTCGATGAGCTCCGCTCCTAAAAGTAACAATAAATTTCAACTATCTAATTTGAAGAAAGTCGAGTTAGTACAATGTTACCAAGATCTGTCTTGAGACCATCTGTCTATGGACTCTATGCATTTTACGTGTGAAAGAGCACAGGTAGTAGCCCAATTTTTTCATGTTCTTCCTCCTGAAAAAGTAAATTTAATGCGAGTTGATGTTAAACAATCAGTTCTCACATGTTATTCATAAGTTTCATGGAATAGAATAGTTTGTTTTGGCAAGGCATTGGAATTGATCCATGAGAACGATTCATTTATTCCTTAAAAGTTTAACATTGAAATATCGAGCTACTATTATCTCATGATATCACATATATTCTACAAATAAGTATATAATTATGATTATATAAGAGACTGTAGAACAACGCAGAAAGACTAGCTGCGATGTTCAACTCCACCTTTCTAGGAAGTACTTTACTTCAAATCCTACTCTCAGTCACATAATGTATCACAAATTTATAATAATAATTTTCCTCCTCAAATATTCAATAATTTTCTAAATATTGTTGTATAGTATTCTAAGAATGTCTAATAGGCTAATAATGATTAGTAATAATAAATCTTATTATTATTGATATTATCCGATAAACCATCTCCAATACTAATTTTATCTTTGAAAATTCAAAAAATATTTTTTCTAATTTAATAATTCTTTTCAACTGGACGTTTTAATCAATGAAGGTCATTTTACTAACCAGATTTTAAGAAATCTATCAACCGTGTAAGAAGTATAATAGGATGAGTGACTGCCAACTCTTGAATATTGAATAATAATCAATAGCTTTTTTCTTTGGTTAATAATTATTCACTATCAATTTTTTATTTATCGAGAATCATTGCTGAGTAGAGCAGGATGACGAGCGGATGAGAATTCATGGATGAGAGATTAGATTAGATTAACTCTAATACCATACCATCACTGAATGATAGGACAATATGGATAGGACAATGGATAGGACAATATGTGCTAATAATAATAATATTGCTATTAATCCTGAACAGGAAAATGGATATGAAAGTCTAAAGAAGGAAGAAAGAAAAATAGTTAGGAAAATCCTCGAACCAAGACGTACCAAAAACGGATATACAGGTAGATTACAGAGAACGTCCAAAGTTGAAGAATATTCTAATATAGAGACAGATATGGGGAAAAGACGCCTCATGAGGCTTCCAGACCATAGACTAACAAAAAAAAAAGAATTGTAAACTATGTGTCACTTGTCAATGGAGGAGAATGGATACTAAATTTAAAAAAAGACCTAGTACTTGCCAAAATAACCAACAAAGAAATTTACAATAGAAAAAACTTCAGAATAAAACTTTATAAATTGGAAGTTATACCAGAGACAAAACCTCCAAGAGTTGGAACAAAATGGAGCAGAGAGGAAAGCTGAATTCGCACAAAAAATGAAAAGCTGGTGGGCAGACAAGAACAATCCAAAAAAATGAACCATCTTTACTCAGCGTCTTCCAATTTGAGAGTTTTACGTCTAATAATGATAATAAGCGTATAACTTTTATTGGTGGGGAGACCCTAACCTCGCCAATTGAGCCATCCATGTTTAGTAAAACATAGTGGACCTACTATTTCAAGTGGGTTCCGAGCCACCGGATAAGTGATAATGAAGCGATGATCATAATGTTTTATGAGAAGCTGTTGGAGAGAACTTATAAAAAATTTGCGGTTATGGAATGATAGTTGAAGATGGCAATTCAAGACTAGAGCAAGTGATGTTCCACATAAGAGAGAGAAGCTGGGGACATAAAGACTTGCTCTAAACCAATACAGGAAAGTGGAGAGAATACAAATTCGATTGAAAGAGCCCCATTTCAAACGTTCTTTAAAAAAAGAATTAGCTAAACCTCATCTGTTTGGAATTCATCGAATGGAAAAACTTAGGTCCAGACCAAAGTTCAATAGGCTGTATTACAAAGAATAGGCGAAACAGAGCGGACACAGTAATTCAGAAAACGTCCTCCATTCTCACTCACAACTATTGGTAGGAGGGGAGTGGGATTTGCCATTCTACGTGCGTACAGAGAAAGAAAATTTATTCAAGGCAACTCCTACACCCACTACACAACGAATTACCTTTTGAACTGTGACAACGCGGTGCCACTATATACATTTGAAAGTACGAGGATCTGTTTTAACAAGTTTTTTCTCGCTTAGTATGGATGGCTCCTCTTTCACATCTCTTTCCTTGCAAAAGGTCAACATCGAACTGCTTTCCTTCCCTCCTTTATTTTCTCAACTTCTGATCTGCCCACCTCACTCATCACTACTCCACCCTCGTCCGACACATCTTTGCTCCTTATTTCCTTCCTTCACTTCTTTCTCTGTTCTTTATATCCTCCTATCTCCTCTTCTAGCACTTCCTCGCCCCCTCGTCCTCTTCTTTTCCTTCCACCCCTTTCGATTTCTAAGAAGGTCAGCTGGAAAAGTGGAATGAGAGCTACGGGTGATGGGCCTTGGCCACAAATGACCCATTTAGCATTCTGGTCAGGAGTTTCGGTGCTAACCCGGGATAGACGCGATCTCTGAATTTATCATGATCGCCAATGAGACCAGGCTCGACTGTGTGTATCATTCGCAACGAACCGAAAATAAACACGTTTGAAACTACAAACGTTTGGTCGCTGTATTTCTGATAGCATTTGAAAGTCAGTGGAAATTTGTACCATACTGCACATGCGAATTTTTCTTTGGAAAGTTTCGCCGGTAAACTTTCATAGACTTGCCTGAGCTGAAAGTTTCAAATACAAGTTGTAATGTGATCCATACATCAACAGTTATTCATGAATCATTTTGTATTCTGTGCTAGAGATTTAAATTTAAATGGATTGAATCCATTAAATTGCCCCACGAAATCTTTTGTTTTAAAATAAACTGACCTCGCCCATTTCTGTGATAAATTTTAAAGATTATTCATTCGTTATTTTTTAAAGTGAATATTAAAAACGCAGTTGGTCATGGAACAAGAAATCTAGGTATTCATTCGTCTTTGAGTTTGCACCGAGATGAGTAAACAGCCTCCAGTTTTTCTAGATATATTCAAACGCTGCTACGGGTGTATTTCGGACCGTCTAGTGTCGCAGAGCGTCTAGTATGTCACAGCGTCCAGTTTTCAAACCATCTAGTTCTCTGTGTCAGGTGGTCTAGATTGCAGACCCTCTAGTTTCTTGCGTTACGCTGTCGCAGAGCGTCTAGTTTTCAAACCGTCCAGTTCTCACTTCGTCTAGTATGCTCGGTTCCAATTAAAGTGGACTCCTCTTGCTACGCCCAGCACAGTGGCGTTCAATTTCGCCATAAGATATGATTCAGTATTTCCCATCACTTCTGTCTCAATTAGCATAAAACAAACTGATATATTGATTTGAATTGAATTGAATTGAATTTATTGCCACATAAAAAAACAGAAACATTACAAATGTCATAGTACAAAATAATTATTTGTCAATGATTTGATTACAACTCTAATGATAAGGTCCAATATAATAAGTGCCCCAATCTCAATTAATTAATACAAGGTAGAAGATTGATTTCTTAATGAATTGTTAACAACTCTGATGATAGGGTCCAATAACAAGAATTCTCTATTGAAGTACTTGAAATTTCTTGTATAAATTAGCCTAGTAATACACAAAATTTTATTCCAAGACCATCCTTCTGACGGAATACTCATGGCAGTTCTTTTAAAAATATAACTACAGCATATCAATAAATTGCTCAATTGATCAAACTGAACAAAATAGATTATTTTTGTAAAAATTATGAGAAACAAACTGTTTGAAAATAACTACTGTGTATTAATTTCAATATCTGCTATTCCTTTTAACTTTGTTTCAATAAATCACAAGTATACTGAATTGTTTCTTCTGTTTATTCCTAATCAATCCAATTCACATCATCATCATCATCATCATTTCAATGTAGCCTAAATCACAAATCATGAGTTACAACCTACTTATTTGGAATTTTTAAAAGTTCATTGCATAAATCGAGCTTGAAACAATGAAAAAGGTTAAATTAAATGATCAATATGACTAAAACAGTAATTAAATATGAATAGGTTTATCAGTGTTAAAGCTTCTACGATCTTATTTCCATCAAATGAAAGAGTTAAAACGTATTGTCAAATTGCTTTATAGAGTCCTTCAAATTTCTTTAAATGCTGTTCAATATACTTAGGCATCCGGAAAGTAATACCCGTTTTTAAATTTGAAAAAACCAAGTCTTTTTGACAAACATGCTTCACATATAAACTGAAGGACTTTTTGGCAGGATATATTTTGAAAGTGACAAAGAACTGGAAGCAGCTATCACTACACTACCTCAACACTTGAGATGAGTGACTTCTTATCTTATACAAGGGTGGTCCCAGCTCTAAATTTGAGGGGGGGGGGGTCATGAATGAGTTTTTGCTGACCTTTTTTGCGAAAATTCCCCTCCACCCTCTCTTTCCCACCGCCCGTAAGCGTGACCAGAAATTTCTAGTGAGGGGGGTACAAACTAGCCCTCCCCCCTCACTAACAACAATGATAATGTACTACCTCAATCAGATATTATCTTTGACTTCATTCCAAGACTCGCCACTTAAATTCATTCTAAAAATATGTTTCTTGTTGAATTACAATGCTTTTATCAAAGTAATAAATTATCATATGAATGTATGTCACAAAAGATAAAAGAAGTGAATTCGAACACAATACTATAACTTGGTGAAAGGTTCCGATAAGCCTGCCCTTAATTGTGACAGACAAACTCTATAGTCTACCTTCACAGTAGGCCCATATCTCAAAGCTGTCTTTTCACAATTATGATGAAAAATATGTGGCTCTCATGCTCAAAAAGGGGTCCAGGGGCCCTCCCTCCGAAAAAGTAACCTATCTATAGCCACATTTTGATCGTTTCTAGACTTAAAATCCTCCTATTTTAACTCATTTCACGGGTTAAAGTTAATAGTGCTTGATAACTGTGAAAACTGTGCTTGAGTCATCGCCAAGGGGGTAGGGATCGGGACCGTGGAGGGATAGTGAAATGAGAGACGCTCATATTTACTAATCTATAAAATAGAATGGGGTGAAAAATGTAGTCATAGGCTTTACTGAGGTCAACTAGAACGATCAGATTCAACTCTGACCCATCCAATGCCCTACGAATATCATCAGTGACTCTCAGAAGGGTACTTAGTCCCTCTCTAAAACCAGACTGAAAGTCACTGATCAAACCTTATCTAGCAATGAACTTACTCATCTGGTCATGAACAAGAATTTCTAAAAATTTGGTAAGCACTAGGAGATACTAATAGACCTATAATCAGAAAGAGAAATAGGATTAGGAACTTCGTTCAAGGGGATAACAATTGAGAATTTCCAATCATCAGGGAAAACAGTCGTGAGCAGGGAAGTGTTGATTTTTTTAAATCGATAACCAATTTGAAATAAATTTCAACTGGTTTTAATCGGTTTTAAACTCGATTTGATAACTTGGAAACTGTCCATCGCCAAGGGGAAAGGGATCGGGATCTGGGGAGACCAGCTTCGCCCTTATGTCTCTTCCAGTAGATAAACGCAATTTTATCCCCCCCCCCCCCATCCTGGGACCTTTCTTGCTCAAATTGGTTAGGGCTACCCTTGAATTGATATGAAACATTCTTATACTTACATAAAGATTCAAAATAAATTACAATAGCCCATTTCGACATTTCTTGGATTGGTGGGGAAAATATTTTTGTCAATAATTTACAGTACATCGAATATTATCCAGCTAGATAGCACTAGGCTATCAGTATTATGGTTCATATATGGGAATTCGCCCATCAAATTCTGAATCTAAATAAAGCAGCTGATTCGATAATTGTCTTGAATACTTTTGAATGTCTCGCATAATTATTATCCAGCTGATTGTATCATGCCTTTCTATCAAGTGTAACAAAAACTATCGTACATTACACGGCTGTAAACTTTTGCCGGTTCTCGGCTGCGCCTCGTGCATAAACTTTCATATGCTCGACCGGCAAAACGTTACTTTCCAGCCTAGTGACGTAATATACTAATTTGAAACTGAAGTGAGAAGATTCAGAAGTACTCATAACTTCATAAAATGTGTATCACGACACAATTCAAGTCACTGTGATGATAGACTTTACTTCCTGGAAAAACTGAGTCTCAGCTCAGAAAATTGAAGTGACTTCAACCTCCTGACTGCACACAGTAAAACTCTAGACAGTTGAATAGGAGGCTATTAGATTAGTCTGTTTGGAATGGATTTTAATAATAGAAGGTACTCCAAGTCTCAAGTTATCTTGGTAGTGTAAGCTGTACATGTATGGGAATTTTGCAATTTCCTATTCGATTTCGATTCAATTTCCTATTCGAATTCGATTTCAAAATCGTTCATAATAAACTATGAGCATACTTACTATTATAAAAATTAAACTAGGCAGGAAAGTGATTTTATTTATTCCAGTTGATTTTTTTTTTTTTTTTTTGTTGATTGGAGTCTCCAAGACGTAATCTGCAAAAAAGTACACGAATCACACAAATAGATGCGAATCTCCGATGAATGATTTTTCGCCAGGCCAGATTCTGCTTTTATCAATTTCCAAACAGCTTGTTTTGGATTTTTTCACTTTTCTATAAATTTATTTACAGTTATTTTTCTAGCATTTTGCAAGTTATTCCTATAGACATTTTCTTATATTTTGGAAATAGGATTCAAAAGTAAAGTATTTCACTCCTATTCTTGTAATATAAAAACCATTGAACTTGTTGTGGATTTATTTTTCCAGAATAAATTCAGTCTTCATTGAATTACTTGAAATTGCTATATCTTTTGTCACCCAATTTAAATTGTTTTGGCTTCACTATCTTTTCTTGCTCCTTTTCGTCTATTTTCTACTTTTGACTCGACCGTTTTGCACTCTGTCTGTTTTTAACGCATTTACGGCTGAACGCGTGAACCGATTTCTTTTAAATTTGACATGAATGTTCCTTTTAGTAATGCGCAGTGATGTATACATACGTTTTTTTCAATTCTACCCTTTTGGCCTTCATTATAGTAATACATTTTTTGTAAGTAAAAGGCAATTTTCTCTCAAGAACGGTGCGCCCCTCAGAGCCTTGCGCCCTGGAGCGACTGCTCCACTCGCTCCATTATCTGTACGCCACTGAAGTAAGTGCTAGCAAAGCATGCTCTGTAAACTTGCCAATCTCAGTAACTTACTTTCTGTTATACATTTTAACGAGATTCAGTAATCAACCTGTCTTACTCGCAAAGAAATGATGATAGAAGTGTTGGCTAGATGGAAGATGGCGAGCCGGCGTAGCCTAGTGGACTGGAGCGTCGCAACTTCAGTCTGCTATCGCTGCTCCGGTCATGGGTTCGATTCCCATTCCATCTAGCATTTATTGTATCATCCTTCACCTCATTACCCAAGCAAAAGTCATAGACTTATCATCAACAGAAAAAAAGATGTGGATTCAGGGCTTATTTGATATAAAACCATTGAATACTCAACTATTATATTAATATTACTATTAAACGTATTATTTATTGTAAACGCACAGCCGAAAACTTACAAAAAGACATAAATACAATAATTATTGGCTTCAATATTTCCAGAACAATTAATTATATACCGGTATCCTAATCCTAAATATAGGCCTACATAAACACATGTTTATATAGAAACAATTCCAATTTTGCTAGGAAGAAAGAAGTAGGCTATTTTCTGCGCTGTGTCAATAATAACTTCCGGAAGCGATAAGCAAGCATTTTTGTTTTGTTTTTCATTTTCATTTTTGAAAATTTATTTTTGTTGCGTAGCCAGGATTGGATTTTTTTAAATTTAGTGGTGTAGATGCTAATCTAGACCACTTGTTTTGAATCAATTCCAAATTTGATTGAATTGGGGCTTACACTTTGATTCAATACTAATTGAGAGAATCAACTCTCGCATCATTAGTTAGACCAATAATTTGTTGATTCAAGCTGATTTTCTTTGAATTAACCTGCAATTTTTCAAACTGCTAAATTTCAAACATCATAATTAATAAATACTTATTATTGTCTATCTGATCATTTATTTCAATGTAGGCTATTTGGACAATAAAATCATAATAGATAGGAATAATATGAAATGAAAAGTCGATGATTTGATTAGCCTGCTTGGATTCCAGTGCTGCTACCATTTTATTTGTTGAATATTAGATAGAATCCGGATTCAGTAGGATATTATGCAGTCATGTTTAGAGATAGGTGATCATCTTAGTTATTTTATTATATTTACTCAATCTTCTTGTAATGCAATGTCTTTAAGTTTCAAATTGAAATGTAGGTCCACAAATTGCATACACTGTTCCAGTAATCATGTTTTATGTGAAACCTATCATTTTAATTCAGGATCCTGATTGAACTCATTGTAATATATTGTTTAGCCTATCACTGTCATGGTTAATCTTGTTTTATTAAAATTCTATCTGATAGCAGGGTACTTTTAATTTTATTCATTTATTTATTCATTCACAAAAACCGTTATCTCCCGTTATCTCAATGACGCCTTCCATCTTGGTATATATACACTCACAACTTGCGAAAGTTCCAGACTCACAATTGCCTGCACAGCCTTATTGCTGTACTAGCAGCAGTAACTGATGCTAAATTTTGGTATGAGATTGAAAAACAGTATTTGAGAAATAGAGAGGGGATGAACTAGACGGGAAATAAGCAATTACCGGCGCGACAGCCCGGCGACACTAAACAAATATTGCCGTATCGAGACTAGCCATTTTTATATAAATAATTCTACAAACTTTATGTATGACTCATCCTTTCCACCCGAACCTAAATCGCGCAAAAAAGGAAGAAATTCAGATTCCAGATTCGTGGCCACACACTAGCCCATTTATCTAAAATACTCGAAATTGAGGAAGTTCTCTTTATTAGCTGTGAAATGTATGTGTTTCAACCTTTCACCCAATAAAAAAGACATTCTAGAGTGGCAGAAAAATATTTCTAGTACTGTATTATTATAACTTAATCACATTATATATGGAAAATTTCCACCATAGAATAACATCATTATTAAATGGAAGAAATGAACCGAGCTCCGCTCAGGGAGGCTGTGTTTCAAGTGTTTCATAGAAAAACATTGGACAAAACCAATTTCATTTTGCATTTGAAATCATTTCTGACTCACAAATGTTGTGCTAATCTTAAATTTTGGATAGAAATACGGTATACAGATACAGAAATTGCTCACTTAATGTAATAGGATTTTACTCTTGCTACCTAGATTTTTGATTCACTTGAATAAAACTACATCCTTCATTTTTTCTATCATTGAGATCCACTGAAATCCACTGAGATCCACTGTATCACAAACTCATAAAAAAGTTATCAAAACAGTTTGTTCCTTTTTACTTGTTCGTTACCTTTGCGCAACGGGGTCGGTGGGGGCCTTATCAACTGTCGATTTTCCATGGTCTCAATATTCAGTTCAATGAAAGTTATATAGAGCTCACTGTGATTCCGTAAAACAAATACAGTATGACTTAGTTATAACATCATTTATTGTCAATATTATTGACGCTGTATCAGAGTGCAACTGTAGAAGGGCTACCAATTCATCAATAACACAGGAGAAATAAAAAGTTACGATTTTTCATTAAATACATACTTTATTCAAATACCTACTCAATATGTTGAATTCGATTTGAGGGTTTTCATTTCGAGTCTTCCTTCATGAACACAATCTAGCAGAAACAGGATTCTACAAACATTTTATTTATTAAAAAATTCACCAAAACTCTTGTTAAAAAATCATACTGGCTTAAATTCAGACATAATAATTATGAGCTAATTATAGGCTATTGTGCTTCTATAATAATTTTTCATCATTGCACATCGCTGTACAATCCAGAAAAACATGTAGCCTACAATAGTTTTTGGATTTAGACAAAGAAGATAGGGAACTTGTGCTTGCTTGTACAGAATGATTCATCATGAATCCTTGTCCTACTTGTCTAGCCTGTGTACCGAGACTTCTCCATTCCGGGGGTCCGGTCCACTCAAAATTCCTTGAATGGTAAATGAAATAAATTCACTTGAAAACACTACCGACTCATATCAAGAACTAATTTTTGAGTAGTGGATGGTTCTATGATTGCTAACGTGTTCTACTCAACGATTTCTATGGGGCTACATAAATATTTATGTATAGAAATCGTTGGGTCTTCCTAGCAATAGAAGATAAGTCACGTAATACTCGTGACAGCGGTAAAAACGGTGACCGTTTGACTGTTTTCAACTTTTCCAGCTGCTCTGATATTGTTTACAGCCATTTACCTTTGTAGCTGAGACTGTAGGTTCTCTCATCTTTCATCAACATCAATCACATTACACACGCACAAGCTTTAAACTTTTGTGGATACTATCCTCCGCAAAAAACTGCTAAAAATCAGTTTTTGAGAGTTCATTTCCCAAAACTTTCCCCCCCAATCCCTCTCCTATTGATTGCAGTGGATACAGCGAACTCCATAACTCGAATTTGAATTTCACAAAAATGGAGTACATGTCCATAAAAATAACTGGACAAAATTTGCGACATTTTCCTGTTAAGACATGATATAGATATTCATTATGGCAATGATAGTGAAAACAGAATTTCCAATGTCTATTGATTTTGAAATCAAATGATTTATGTACGTACAGCTTCCATAATTCGTGAAATCTTTTGAGAAGAAAACCCTGCATGTTCAAAAATAATTAAAAATGAGACTTGATAGACAAATATTCCTGCAATATGGATAGATTAATAAAAAATAAAGAGCATGAATTAGGAATTATGAAATCAATAATAAATATTTCTTTATGTAGAGTTTATCCAAAGCTACTTGTATTTGAAAAATCGATTTGAATTTATGATTTTCAGTTAGAGCTGAAATCAACGTAATTCAATTCTGACATATGATATAGAATATAATGTCTCTAACTGACTCTAACCAAAGGCAGGCTCAACGGAGCCTTTCCCTTAATTGTAAGTTATTAGAACATAAATAGTTATTCTTATTGTAAGTTATTGAAAGTATTTGCAGTATATTTATCCAGTGTAGGCTATAGGATAGTAATTATCCACGGCATTGTATATTTCTGTTATAAATTAAGCTAAATATTGCTGTAGGCCTATATTGAAAACGTTGTATACTGTACATCAAAATGAAACTTTGTAAATATAGCAATTAATAACATTGAAAGAATAACAGTGAATAACTGTAGAAGAAAAACTAAATCGTTAAACAACTTGAAAGGAACTAAGTGCTTAGTTTTATTTATCCAACTTGTAAACTCTGCTCCTAATTCAAAGAGAAGAAGGTTCACCTTATAGAGATAAAAGTTTGAAATATAAACTCAAGATAAGATCTCTATCTACAACTTTCCCACTTTTAAAACTTTCCATGAAAATGGGAAAAATTCTCTATTAGAGTTTTTTTTCAGTTCACATTTCAAAATTTTTGAAACATTTTAAAAGCTGAACGACTGCTTCAAATTGATGTTTTTTTGCATTGTTGGGATCACGTAATACCATTTGTCAAGTGTACCAAAATTATTTTTTTTCGTTGGAATTCAGATAGTGAAATGGCATTGTGAAACAATATGGAATAATTAGAACGTGTGATTACAGCTGGCGGGCTCTATTTTAGTCGGTAGCTGACTGTACCGGCCTGGCTGCTATGGAACCTAGTCGATATGAAATATATAGAGGAAGTGAGACGCTAGTCGATGTGAATACTAGACGATCTGAGACGATCAGCGCATGAAACTTCCAGCCGTCTCACATACTCCAGATTCGTTTTAAAATAGCACCTAGACGATCTGAAATCTAGACGATGTGAGATACTCCCGCTGCTACCACTCTCTTTTATGTTAACACTCACCCGATTCAAAATAAATGATCAATTTTGCTTGTAAGTATCGTTTATAACTGTGCCGAAACACGTTTCCAATAAGGTAGCTAATCAAATTTTTACAGAATCTTTAAATGAACTATGAAACCATACGGTAATTTCATTGTTAATCTATGCCATATCGTACCATGTATCATGTATAATATTTTATTCACTTATATGTGATGGAATACTTGTACTTCCATATGTCCATCACTTTAACTGTATTCTGAAAGTGTTAAAAAGAAAATAATTATATCTTGATGTTTTGAAGCTTATTCAAATATTGTCAATTTATTTATTATCAATTTTTAGTATTGTGAATGAGCAACCAGCTGTATGGTTCACTTTTAATCGATTGAGAGTTATCAACTTCACTATGAATACAGAAATTTATGATTCCACTCCACATAAACACAGAAAGACTTAGCAATAATAATGCTTCAAAGATACACTAGGAGCATCATGTCATGAAGGTGCAAAAGGTATTATAGAATAGGCAATAGGGAACAGAAGGTGTAATAGCGTAGAATAGAGCAATGCTTCTCAATCATACAGATAATAATTATCAATTCAATTATCAATATATTTCTCTATTCTCTGTTCAAACAAAGGGTACCTACATAACAAATATTAAACGTTACAACAGTAGAAAACACTGGCATTGTCCAGTACTCGGATATTGTTCTGCTGATGACGTTATTTACTGTGTCAACTGAACATTACCCAGCATTGTTGACACTGGAAGGTGGAAGTATAGCTATATATTCAGACAGATGATATGCGAATATTCACGTTGAGGGAATACCTGATGTTGGTTTGTAACTAGTGCTATTCTAGCCTGAAGTGGAGTGACCTCATTTTATCAGCATCCAGTGTGATGACCAAACAGAGTTCATGCGTATGTGGCAGGAATTAATGTCATCGGTTCAAAAGGGAGTTGTCAATATAGAATCCATATTGATCTATTCCATAGAAAGAATTTGTTTGGTTTTTGAAACATTAACTAAAAAGAAGTCCTAGTATTTATGAGCTGTTCGTTTTTATTGAATGATGGGAATGGAAATAGATAGATATATAGGTAGATTTTTATGAGGTGAAACCCGGTAGAAATCGTATTCTTACCTATTTTTAAAACAAGAACAATAAACATTTGATTTCATTTTCAACTGAATCACTTTCTTTCAATTCCATTATTGCAGCATGTCAATTTTTGGCAGGTGTATGAACTCTGCAAACTGTATTACTATTATCATTCTTCTTGCGAAGTGGAACAATAGACTATGTGTTTAGTTTCTGTTTCTGTATAAAGTTTTTTAACAAGCAATCTTTTGCATGACGAACATGAGAACTCATGATCTAGGGATTTTGCAGCAAGATGGAAGATGTATTTTACTTATCATTCGCATTGAGAAAATTATTGCACTATAACATGTTTACTTACAACGCGTAGCAAGGACTGTCCTAGGGGGGGGGGGGGGGGTCATGGGTCATGGGAAAATCCAAGCCTGACTAGAAAAACAACTAGGATAAGTAGAATTAATTTACCTCCTCGTAGGATTCGATTTTTATAAAATGAAGTGTGCTCAAAGCTCACAATAAACTATGTTGAAATAAAATTTGATGGGAAATTGCAATATTCCTGGACAATATACAGCCCACACTAACAAGATAACTTGAGACTTGGAGAACCATATAGCCTTCGATAGCCTATCGTAGATACAAGCCATTTAAATAAATCCTTCTTCTAAGGTTCTTTGGAGGATTAATACTGTACTATCATCATGAGATAATTTTGATTGCAGGGAAGCCTTGGAGGACGAGGCTACGAGACAAGGTTCTACTGTTGGATGTCAGCAAGGAGAGGAATGCTGATATCATTCATGTTACCTGTCTCCGCTCTAATTCTTGTGAGTAGAATTCAAAAATGCAATTAAAACAATATTAACGACGTTTGATATAATTTATAAGTCGAATGAAAAACAATTGTGCAATATATTAAATCATTCAAGGACGTAGCCAGGATATTTTGACTAGGTGCTGTCGAAAAGGATTAATCGTGGAGTGCAGGGATGAATAAACTGGAGCCGAAATTAGGAGTACCTAGTTTTTCCCATTCAAATCACAGAACAATTCATTTTATCCTTAATTATAAATTTGGCAAAGACTAGTAGTCGATTTAGCAAACAAATGCATCACATTTGTACACAAGAAATGTTTTAAATTTCAGGTGGAACTGCCTTTTGCTCGCTAAAACAGCCCTGGAGAGGGCCTCCTGAAACAGAATTTTGAAAAGATGAACTGCTTTTACTGTTTTTTAATGCTATTACTCACCCAAAGAGCATTTTATTTTGTTGTTGCATTGCTAAGGAGGAGGTCCGGATCCCAAAAACCCCTCCTCCCATGGCTACGTTCCTGAATCTTCTGTATATTTTTCTTCCTTTTCATCTGACACTAATAACCATTAACATTTAAAGGGGAAGATTGATTTCCAAATGAGTTTATACATACCACCTAGATTTGACAAAAAATATCAAATATTCTAAATCACACGTACGTAAAATGGGGTCAAACTGTTTATCATAATAAGAGTTCAAGTAGAATACCTTATAATTCCCAAAATGTATAACTTTCCATTTCCATCAAAATATCTTCGGAAATTAGCCTATTGACAATATGTGAATCTCGTTTCGAGAAACATTTGGAGCTTTGGCAGTACGATATTGAAAGGTGAATCAAGTGCCAGAACACTCAGAGAACCTTTTTCATAGCTATCAAAGTATTATGCGATATCCTCATAATTCAATTCTAATTCGCAGCCAGAGTCGGAATTCGGAATACCAAAGATTAATCATAGTTAACTCAAATTATGTTCCTGGATTTCTTGTTCCATGACGAACTGCATTGTTAATATTAACTTTTCGATGTTGAAGATCCATCTTGTTTCCACTAATGTGTATTATAAACTTAAAAAACACTTTTAAATGGAAATTGACTCACGTAATGGCGTGACGGCCGTTTCGCTCTGTTGTCTAGAGCATCATCAGACGACCCACAGTACACTGATTCAAGGCATCAAGATGCCTTGAATCAGTGTACTGTGGGTCGTCTGATGATGCTCTAGACAACAGAGCGAAACGGCCGTCACGCCATTACATGAGTCAATTTCCATTTAAAAGTGTTTTTTAAGTTTATAATTAACTTTTCATGTGAAATTTAACGATTTGCAGTCAAATAGCAGTCAAAATATTTGACTACAAGTCGTTAAATTTCACATGAATAGTTAATATCAAATTATGTTTACATCAATTTTTTTCATCTCTCGTGTATAATCTCTCTTGATATATATTCAAGGGTTCAATGTATTAGGGTGTGGGGGTTGAGAATGAACTTGGAAAAAGGATCCTCTTCTACCTTATCACCCCTGGTTCGCTCTTCACAACTTCAAATAAGACTGACTTGGACTGACAAAATATCGCGAAGACAATTTTGTAAAACATCTTTTCCCAAAGGAGCATTTTAAAAGATCTAGATGAACCAAATAAGAGCTAAACTGGCTTCCTCGCCTTCCTCTCAAGTTACTGCTCGACAAAAAAGCTGGTACGCCACTAAAGATTCTAGAGCCGAATTATAGGCCCAAGACCCAACGCGATAAAAGTTGTACAAAGTGCCGATAAGGAAACTCTTCCAAACTTCCCAGTTGGTTGGAGTTACCTTTTTCAACTTTATGAGTATTCGAAACATTTTCGGGCGTTGTCTAAATGTATATGATCTGCTTTCTTATACATGGCAAGGAGTTTCCAACTCTCAATAGTTTATTACCTTGTTCAGTATACTTCCCAAACTTCTCACTAGAACTTTAATATACATGCGATGTTTCTTGGTCCTTTCTAGAGCATTATAAGTAGGATCATAAGTGCATTAACAGAAATGAAAAGTAATTATTCATGAGCTTCATATTGTTTGAAGCAGAAAGATTCTTTTTGTTTTGAAATATTCAGGGAGGATGAAAAAATTATTTTTTCTCAGTCAGAAGTCAGACGTGTCTCTGACAGTCTAGAGCTTGCTTTTGAATTCGAAAGTTATCCATCTCCATCACGTTTTGTGAGAGTTGTTTGAACAAGAACAGTTTCTTCCAATACTAAAATAAACTCATATGCAAATAAATTTTTAGAACTCAACTGATTTTTTTAATAAATCGAGCAATTTCAAACGAATTATATAAACGTTCAAGCTTAGCACAGTAATTAATTATATAGATAAACGAGAAATAGCAGAGAAAACACGAGTCTAGATCTCCAATTCTCAGTAAAATGTCAAATAAATTCTAAAAAGGAAACTTCTCAACCATTAAAACAATCAAAAAAGAAAGCACCGCTCTCATTTCAAATCAATTTGAATGAATTATTCCAAGATCCACTTCTTCGAATCACTTCATGATTGAATATCAGCTACCCTTCCATTGGAAGTACTTTGAAAAAGTTTTCCTTAATGCGACTGGAATCTGTAAGATATCATTCCATCTTGTTTCAACATACATGAATGAGCATTCACTATTCCTATTCTCCTTCATGAAATTCAGATATCTTTTCCACAGTGCTTCTAGCATTTCGAAATACTTTCCTGTGATTTACAATCATAGCTTTCACCTTATTGAATTTCAAAAGAAACCAACCTCTTACAGCTAACATGAGTCAAAGTAGAATTTTTTCGCATCATAAATATGCAAATCCCAATACCAATGTCAATAAGCTACATCTTTCATGTGCTAAAACACGCGTTCACATTCATGAATAGATTGAGTTACTTGATTATGCATTTTAAATTTATTCATCAATTGACTCTTACATTTTAGAAGTGATACGATGGAGAGAGTTAAATATTCAATTCAGTATAATAGTTATCTGAGAAGAATCAACCCTGTACATTCCTTCTAGCGGATTTTTATGTACTAAACACTAAATTATACATGAATCAGATAAAAAAGATAGCCAGATAGTATAAGTTTTAAAAAACCTTCAACAATAAGTTCAATACCTGGATTAGATTTGATTTTTATTGGAAAATTTCCAAACCATCCTTCAATTGTTTCCTTAGTTTCCTCCAATGTCAAATTATTGTAAAATTATTTACTCCATTTCAGATTCTTACTCGTTATTCTGATATTTTAACATGAATTATAACCAATTAATCATATTTTTTCTCACAACGGATGCTATGATGTATTTTCTCAATAAATTACTTTTAACTCATTAATAACAATCTGTTGATAGCTTTAAGCTTATATAGCCTAGATAAAGTTAAATGATTTGTTACTGGTGAAATTTTCATTTAACAATTTCAATTTTTCTTAATTGCGGATGATGCCCACATGAATCCTGAGACTTGTGCGCGGGTAATAAGGTGAATGAGTAAATGATGAGAAATATCCATGGTTGAATAAGATTCGAACCTAAAGCTGTTGGAAACGAAGCCAGCCAGAGCACCTTATCTTATCTCAGACAAGCGCTCCAACCAACTGCGCTACCAGAACAATTCATTTAGTTTTTAACAAATTCCCTCAATAAGCCTGTATAGAGAGATTCTATAAATTTTTCTGAACTCATTCATTTTATGTTACCATTGACGTTCAACTGTATTCAACTGTATTGAATATATAAATAACATATCCCATATGAATGAATAAATTATGTGATTGTAGAAAAAATCAATTTTTTTCATTGAGAAATTCTGTCTATTTGTATCTATTTTAGTACCAATGAACCGCAATCCTAATTTCCATTACTTAAAGAATTGTTTCTCTATATTGAATATATCATGATTCCATTATATTGCCTACATGAATATTGATAATATTCATTTCTCTTATTTTTTCATGTAAATCATACTTATTATACTTCGTGAATTTTTTCACGTGCGTTTATTGAATCATGATCACAAACTTTATTTTCACTACCCTTACATCCACATTCATAGCATTCTATCAAAAGAAAAGTACATAGGCTGATACAATAAATTGAAATTAAAGACTCCCACTAGCGACCAAGTTTTACTTTTCCTGGTGGCGCCTTTTAATGTATTTTTTAAAAACTTGTTAATATTCCATTCATGGCTGTTGACAGAACCTTTCGTTCCTCTGCTTATTTTGTTCAAGATTGCATAGTAGCCAATTTCTTTATTATTGTTTTTTCGCAATTTTAAATTAATGAATCAATAAATTGATAATAAAGTTGATACTCTACGTACATTAATCACATGTGTATTTATTTCTTGTAGGGTAATACAGTGCTGACAGTGTGGGGCGTGCGAGGAGGGCTGCGGGGAGCCGTGGGACTGGGAGGGGGTGACGAGGGGGCGCGTCGCTCGCTGCGTGTAACGGCCGTCGTTCAACCAGCGTTCGCCGTACTCTGGTTCCTCGGCGTGTTGGCCCTCGAGAACGCCTCGTCCCTGCTCCTCTCGCTCCTGTTTGTCACCACCAATGCCTTACTTGTGAGTAGAGTACAACACCACCACAACATATGTAACATATTTTAATGACATATATGTCAGAGGCATTAGTGACTAACTGCGACACTTGTATTGTGGAATTAATGCCTAACCTTGATTTTATACACCATTGTTTGTGGTTTATGGTGGTTTGTTGGAAACATTGAACATTATTTTTTTTTGCTTACAATATCCACATGAGTTTAGTGCGTGAGCAATGAAGTGAATGATGCCACAGAATAGGGAATCGAACTCATGACCGCAGAAGTAGCAATCATAAGCAGTCTCATAAGAGATGAAGTCCAAAACGTAACTGATTATTCAAGTGTTTCAATCTATTTATTTAATATAAAATAAAGTATTCTCTTCCAATATAATATTAACATTGGTGTAAGTGTTGCAGAACTTTATAAATCTGCTCCGAAATCTATTTACCTTACCAATTTATCTACCGAACTTCACATACTATGTAAAATAACAAAACGAGGATCAACAAGTAATGAAGTAAGATCAAAGCAATACAAATAAATAGGACATGAATAAACAAGCAGACAGCGTTTTCTTTGATAGAGAAGAAGAAAACATAAGAACCATTCCTTGCAATTCGATATTTATAATACACTACTTTAAAAATCTAAGTTTTCATAAGCATGACAATAAACTTTTCCACCAAGAACCTGAATAACTTTAATATTCATCATACCTTTATCAATTAAAACTAACACAAATGACTTTGCAAAAATAATTGAGAAAACCCATGGAAAAATATTCAAAGATTATTTCGTAGGGTGTAAAGTTGAAATCGCTTCAACTATGGTAACACAAGTACTAGGGAATGTAGATTATTGTTGTTTATAATTGTTAAAAAGAATGAAATTATGAAGACCATGTCCAGCTGTTTTTGGATATCTAGTTCATTTTCTATTTTATTTTGAAGTTCCGGTATGCCGTTGTTTTACTGATTTGGTAGAAGTAGTTCATACAGAATTAGAAATTTTAATATTTAAAATAGAATATAATTTGATATTTCCACAGAGATCCATTCGAATTCAGGTCTATAATCTGCGATGAAACTAACCCCATATTTTGGTTCAAATTTGAAAAATCAACTATTTTAATAAATCGATTTTAATAAATTTCAGAACTGAACAAACAACATGTGTTTTTTCAATTCGTTGGGCATTAATAGTTTGCATTTTGTGTCTTCTCCGCAGAACTGGTTCATCTTCGGTTGGTGGCTCCGAGGAGAGCCTTCCGATGAGGAAGAGGAGGATGAGGAAGAGGAGGAAATATTCGAAGAGGTGTGCCGTGTTCTGCTCAAAGATTGCGACGCTACCGCTGCCTGGCGGCGGGAGGCCGAACTACAAATGGACCCCATTTGCACCATTTCGTCTTGAGTGGGTCAGACGCGCTCCCCCACTCAACCGCACCTCCGCCCAACAGCTGCCGCTTTTGCATAGTTCGTTGTTGTCCGAAACTAGTGCTGAAATTGAACAGCTTGTCCGAAATTACCTTTGAATAATAACTGTACCAGTGCTATTTTTTTCCAATCACAATGACTGTTTGGAATTTAAATGTCTGTATTTGCTCGAGATTCTCCTCTGTAGATTACTTTGTGAGTTTTCTTGTCTAGAATTCCGATTAGAAGGTTTCTTTACCTGCTAAATCAATGCAAACAAAATTCTATTACGTCTAGCCAACTGAAGAAACTTTTCACAAACAACGACAAACAATGATAATTCATCCTGTATTTTCAGAAAAAAAATAAAAACTTTATTCCAGCCAGGAAAAAAATGTTATAGCTGTGAAGTTATAAAGTTGTGCAAGCCTTATATAATCTTCACTAACGATAGCTTACCAATGAATGCAATACTTCGCAATTCCATTTGTAAAGGGTTTTCGAGACCAATCATAATCAAAAACGTTGAAATGTTGATTTTCAAATAATACATATTTTTTTAAAACGCGCATCATTGTAAGTGTCATTACAGATACGATGAAACAAATTGAAAAGCAAAATGATTTTTACAAATAAAAAATATGAAACAGTGAAATTTGGTTACAATCATAAATAAACAAATGGTTAACAGTTAAAGGTATCTTGCTTGAATTCCAAACGGTCATTTTTAGTGTTTTCTACGTTACTAATAAGTGATATTTGAGCAACAGAAAAACTATTGAAACTTGTCTGTGACAGGTTAAACGTCACGTTGATTTAGTGCTTTTTAAAAAAATAAATGTACATAATCTTGAAAAAATTGCCTTGTCGAATACTTACTGAATGCATTACTAAAATGTAGGGCAATAACTTTATTTCTATTTTATTCTTCGTTGAAATTTGAAGCCCTAGATATAACGTATTTATTGTTATTTTAAAATGAAAAGAATTATATTTTAAGCATTACTCACTATATTTATAATTATGATCCATATGATTGAGCGTTTTAGATGTGTATAATTTATTAGATAATATTTCACAAGCTACTAACGCAGCTAATAATATTGTTGTCATTGATAGACAAAAATCTTACTCTCAAAGAAGACTATACACTATTCAAGAAGCATTTCATTATTTTGAACGTAGTTTTCCAAAATAATGTATAAGTTAGTTGATCAATCACACCTTGAAGTTTTTTATCGATACCAGATACATCATAAATAAAAATTTATATAAATATAAATATGTCGCTACAGTTCTACAGTACTCCAAGAGGGGGAAGAAGTATCCTGAAGAGACATGACCAAAAATCAAGTACCGTAGCTACTTCGTTATGATATGGAAGATGGATATTGTAGAGAACTTTATTTCATTAATACATTGTGTTTAACTGTTTCTACTCTCCTCAGTAATTATTCTTCCATATTGTTCTGAGGGAAACAAATGATAAATGTTATGCGTGGAAAGTACAATAATGTTGCAATTTCATCAAACACTGAAACGGTTTCGATACACTAGATTTTATTGATTGTACAGTACACTGGGACTTGTTAACAATTTTTCATTTTACCCTTTATCTTATGACGGAAATTCCGTTAAAAATATGGCATGAATAATCTTCGTAATTAATCATCATTTATTAATTATTAATATATAAAAGAAACAATAAAAATGAAAAATGATACACAATTTTTGTCTGAAATTATTGAGAGAGACTTTACTAAGAGTTAAATTCAAAAAATTTAAAATTTAGTAAATTATAAACTGCGGTTTGGTACAATAAGCTAATTAACGCTACATAACAAATTGAAATGCTGGTATTGCAACGTTGAAACCCATCAATTTTAATAAATGTCAATAAAATTCCATCCCATAAAAGACATTATTATTTTTAGTCATTCAAAAGAATTCTTAGAGATTGGTCAAAAGGTTGATTCTTGTTGAAAAAATTTTAAACTTTTATAGAAGTGCGGATAAATCCATAGCGAAATCATTTTTCACACTGTTCAATTCACATCACACTATTTTATCACGATTACTATGATTCTGTTTCGTAAGTAGTAAGAACTTGATACTGATATTACAATCGCACATATTCCCCAGTTTTTATTTCATCATACGTAGATTTATTCTAAAAGCTCATTTACTCTGAGATTACAGTGAGAAATACACCTTAAATATTCATTCTAAACATGTTTGCCTTCGAATCTAAAGTAATTTATTACGGATAATATGTCGTTTAAATCTAAGCTACTCTCTGTTGTTTCAGATAGTAATTTCCATTACCTTATTGCATTGACTTTTCAAACGTTTTATTGTATCTGTTGATAATAGGATGTATTGAATTTGTTGTTAAGGTGTTAATAATCATGTTGAATGTTTGTTCAGAGAGTATAATTACGATTTGAGTATTGTTGTGATTCATTCTTAAATAAACTACTCATAGTGGAGAGTGTTAATTGTCCATAATTCTTGATTTTATTGAGGTTGCAGAATAATTATCAATTTACAAGACACAATAATCCTGTTGACAATTTTTTCCATATCTTTGTTGAAAATGAACATGATTTATGTTGATTTCAATAATAAATAAATTTACTGCTACTTTGATCTTTGTTGTTTGATGTCATTACACATGGTCAACCCAAGACCCGGTAGTTTAATCCAAAGTTCCTTCACCCCTATTTTCATTTTCAATTAATCAATTGTTTGTTTCTCATTCAAGGAGAATAAAAAGAGAAAGAAGAAGAAAAAGAAGAAAAAGAATAAAAAAGAAAAATATAATGACAGAAATTAATTCTATGCATGAACGTGTTTGGCACATTTTAGGCACCTAAAAAAAGTAGAAAAGTACACTAAAGCTTGAAATAAAAATATGGCACAGGTGTATAAAAAGATTTCAACGCCCTTTAAGAAAATAATGGCTAGTCTGTCTGTTAATACCTGTATTGATGGCTTCTTTCAATATCAGAAATTCTCATTTGAATAAACTTTCGAATGAGAAAATAGATTAACCGGAACATTGATAACCCAATTTAGAGTTCTTGATTTGGAATTACTAGAGTTTTTGGTTGACTGCATTCAACATCAATTTAGAGTAGATTATAGTTGGAGATACTTCATTGATACGTGAGCTCACTCACCCAATATTAATTTCCACCCAACTTAACCCTACTCTAGAACATGGCTAGTGATAGTTGAGTAAGGTTGTAAAAGAGTTTTAATAATTTTAATCCTCTCAAATGATCTGTTTTGAAGTTGATCAAGAAGGAAATAATGAATACTGCAATAAACATGATTGATTTAAATTTCAAATGAGAGTTAATGAGTACTGAAGGATAATCCTTCCAGAATAATCAATTCTGAAGTTAAAACAGGTAGAAGTTATCAATAATAAATATGACTGATTAAATTTTCAATAAGGATTAAGTACAAAAGCACGTTTTAGAAACTTCCGTTTAACAAGCGTCGGTTGTATACAGCCTATGAGTTGGGCTTGCGTCGGTGTTTGTGTTAGTGAACAGGATAAATCCGGTAGCCGCGGTGGAAAGCTGCTGGAAAAACAGAGAGGAGTGCATTATTTGTTGACGTTGAAAGTAGGGCCAGAGAGACATGATGACGTTCGCAGAGTTAATTGATTTCTTATGAAAACATTTGCTCTTCGTCGGAACAAGGATGCTGCGGGCTGTTCAGTGGAGTGTGTGTGAGAGTGAGTAAGAAAACGGCAATGAATGTAGGTGTGAGCAAGAGAGAGGTATTGAGAGAGAATTTAAGGTTCTGTTGGTTTTCGATAACAGTGTAGTCGGCAGAAACCTTTTACTAGTCCGACAAACGCATGAAAGATGGGGAACAGAGGCCGCCATTCAAAATGTAAATGCGAGATGTCTGTTCCAATACGAATGGAGCGCCTAGGGCTGAACTCTCTCAGAAGCATGATCGAATGGTATCAATGGCTATCGAGTTTTTAAGTGTAAACGGCTCCGAGAAATGTCAATTGAAAGCTCATCTCACATCTGCAGAGAAAAGCATGAATTATTCCACTCAAGCCAATCTGCAAAACTGCAGAATTGTTATCATTGAATGGCTCTTATGATTGGGATCGTATCCGCAGCAGTAACGACATGTCAATACAATTCCGAGTTGACTTTTAACAGCCCTTGCAAACATACCCTCGCAATGCCCCAGCCAATTATTGCCCAATGCTCAATGATGCATCAATTTGAAATTCAAAATACGAAGGCTTTCGTCGAATTCTCTCCGTCACGTAACGGAATTATCATACTGGAATGGTAATCGTTCTCTGTAATTGATTCACAATTATGTAGAATCACACGAATGCATTCGAACACTACCTCATTATTGTGTTATTCCGTGTTGGTTTAACAGAGCGCTTGTTGAGAAAGAACTTGATTCACCTTGATTTTCAGGCTGAGTTTATGCATAGATTATCGATAGATATGAATATTGATTCTGAAAGAATATTGAACCAAAAAAGAGGTCCCCTCATCTCAAAATTGATTTTCTGAATTCTCATCAATGATTATGATTGCATGTAAATAATGTTATTCTCGTTTCTTTCGTGATATGATAAGCTATACATTATCAGTTGAAGACATATAAAGACTGAAAATAGTGCTTGGAAACAATGCTATTGATCAATAATGAATTAATGATTTAATCAAGATATCCGTTTCAGTACTGAAAAAAAATAAACAGTATTATTAACGTTATACCCTGGATAAATTATTAGATAAAACTTGATTTTCGCATTTATTCGACTTATTAGGATTTGAGTCCAATTGAATCAATTATGAGTTTTAAGGGTCAGTTCAAGACCGAGACTCAAAATAGATACGAGAGTTTGGAAGCTATAGTATTCAAATAGTAGGGGAGAGCAGGTTAGGTTAGGTAATTTGACACAAGCAGAATTGTGAGCCTACGTAAATGTTTAGATAGCTGATGAGTGAGGGGAACCAGTCTTCTAACATGGAGCAGTGTCTCATGGCGTCCTATGGTCAACAGGTCATTCTGCAATATTCTATCATTAAAAGTTTGTTTTCGATAGTGCTAAGTAAATTTTGTTACATTAATGTAACTTTAAATAAATAATTTTGAGATTTAATTTTGAGCATTGTCTTTGAGTCTAAATACCAAAAGTGGATTTCAAGGTGGATGTCTCGTGCTAGTTTCAATTATCAAGTATTTTTAATTTGCAAGCTCGTTAGTTTCAAAAAATAAGTATTCATCGAACTCAAGTTGATACACTAAGCTGGGAATACATTGATACAGCATAACAACGCACCCCAGCATTATGAAGTTCAGGATCTTCTTTCCACGAATATGGTCCAAACTATACTAGAAATACTGATTGAGGAAAACTCTTAAAAGAAAACTTTGATTCTGAATAATTTGAGCATTTATCTTTCTATTGTTACGGGTTCTATGTCTAAAATAGCGCTGGCAACACTTAAATTTATCGCTCGCACTTTACACATATAATCAACAATAAGCACTGATCAGTAATGTCTTACACAAAACAAGCAATCAAAAACAGATAAATCGATTGTTCAACTGATAAAGAGTTTTCAATATTACTGTACAAAAATCAATCACTAAAAGTTAAAAAGCCGATCTAATATTAAATAATAACTGTACAATAAACTGTCCAATAATATTCAAAAAGAAACGTCTAAAAAAAACAATTAACTTCCACTGGTATGAATTAAATAGGAAAACGAATCATCACTATAGGCACAGTGATGCCTATAGTGTAAATTATATACGGTCAATATACGGTAATTAATTAGAGAACTGTCACTACTTGTTTATCACGACGAATTTCAAACAAGTCTGAACTAATTTACAAAAGTCTCTCTCTATTATTTTATATATTTTCCGTAATCTAGAAAGAACGACATTTTTCTATTAACTTCTACCGAATTCGATAAGATACCTAAATAAACAAATAAGAAGTTCTTGCATATTCCACAAAATTCGATAAGATTCCATTAAATTCTAATTAAACACCTAGAATATTTTGCAAAGCTCCAGGTAAACACCATAAAATTTTCAAAAGAAGAGTAATAAATTGCTTAGAAGTCAACATTTACACAGCAGATAACACCGAGAACCACTGTTCCTTCTTACTCTTCATTTTCACTACTCTGTAATCCATTCATATTTTTTCAAACTTCCTTTCAATAGAATAATAGCTGAATTTTCACTTTTGTAATACTTATGCTAGGAACCTAGAAACATTACATCATTTTTCTATTAAATAATCATTTGCAACCTAAATTTCGATTTGCCAATTTTCAATACACCTGTCTCAACCAGTAGCGGATCCACAGTGCGAGGGGGGCTGGGTGGAAGGGGAAATTCCTCCCCCTCAAACGTAGAAGAAGAAAAAATAAAAGAAGAAGCAGAAAATAGAATAAAGGGGATGGAAGGGAAATGATAAAATCGGTGAAAAATTGAAAGTATAAGATAATGATGGAGAGTTTTCAAAGTTGAAGAAAAGCGTGAAAAATGAGGCAGCAATGTCAAACAAACAATTAATTTTCTATTGCAAATATGCCGTCGGTATAGAGGGGATGGAGATAATAAATCCCCCCAGCTAACCAGAAACACAGACATTTGGAATTTTAACAAGTCCTGGGAGACAATAATTTTTGAAAAGAGTCTTGGATCGCTGAAAATGTGGTTTTAGATGGATTATTTCCAAAAAAAATCCGTTTGAGTACCCCGGATCCCCTTTTTGGCTGAGCAAGCTACATACAGTCTTGAATTAATGTTAGAAAATCCCCCCTCCTCTTAAAACATATTTTTAAGAACGGTAATACACTGTCCCCCCATACGGTGAGGTGAGGGATCGAAAATAGTTTTAAATAGGTCTGCTTTAAAGTTTGGCTACTTGAACAATACATTTTTAGCACAAGAGCTCGGATCTCCCATTGATAATGATGCAAAAACTAGATGGAAATTTGACGCACAATTTGGATTAGTATAATGTTAGAATGAATAAACTTGGGTCTAGAATCGCTTAAAATGTGGTTTTAAAGAATTATTTTTCAAAACATTTTCGCAGGGGAGTACCCAGAACCTTTTGAATAAACTACACATTATTGTATTAAATTATTTCTATATATATACAGTGTCTGTAGCCTACCCATTACATCACTAGTCATTCCCCCCCCCCCTCCACAAGACTGCCCGTCTAGTTACGCCACTGCTCTGTGTGATGTAACGATACATTGTAGTGTCCATTTCTGTCAATAAAAACGGAAAAAATGAAAAGTTATTAAAAAAGTGTCTTGTTGTTTTTTATGCCTTCTAGAAACAAATACCTCATAACGTAATTATTTTTCTAATAAATCTATATTGTTTATAAAACAATATTTTGACAGTAGACAGTCAAAAGCACAACATTTTTGGACTACGGATCTAGGGTGATCATGATGCCTGGGTGAATGTAAAGTAGGGCTAAAAGAGAACAATAGTTGTTTTATTTAATGAATTGTCCCTGGAAACAAAGACTCTGCCCAAAGATAAGTTTAAAAAGAAGATTAAGGTTTTTCTTAAAAATAATTTGCTTGAGCGTGGAATTTAATCGGCTCCCAGGATTCATATTATCTAGTCATAGGCAATATGATCTTTTTATTGTATTAATAGCTGCTGCCGTTAATTGATTAATGGTTTACGTCTATTAATGTTACTTATTTTTTGTATTTTCTGAGATCTCTGTGATAGTTGTATAATGAGGTTCATTTAATTTTAGAATATAATTTATGTTATTAGTTGACCAATAACATAAATTCTATTCTAGTTGAATGAATATTATAAACATTTCAATGTGTCCCGCTTAATGTTTTTGTGAGAAATAAACATTGAAATATAGGTTCAACTTAATTTTTCTGCTACATTAATTATTCTATTTACAATCAGACTGTGTATCAATAATTAGTTCAAGTTTCTGTTTGGCAATTTAAGACGTTTATCACGAATCAGGTTGTATTAAAAGTATTATATTATTAAAGATAATAGGTGAGTAATTAAACTTGTTTATATAAAACTAATTTGGTTAAATGTATTTTAAGCGTTCTACAAAAGAGGATTTTCAAAGAATAAAAGTCGTCTCATTTCAATTAAATATACCCTCAAATTCACAATAAAACAATTTTAAACCTCATTTTCAAACAACCCCAATCGCTACTCCACCTCCCAAACTTTCTCCCATATGGAGAGCATTGATAGCCTTTACATGGGTCAACAGCTAGAGTGTGGGGTCAGGAAGGACCCTGAATAAAATTTTAAACACGCACTGGAGTAAAGCAGAGCTGCCTGTTGAGTCCCTTAATTTTTTGCATTATTTGTCAATAATTTAGAGGATTGCTTGAATGAAAGATGAGAGGATCAGTGTTGGTGGTATCTGCATAAAGCTTTCGGCATATGTCGATGACATGGGGTTGCTTGCTCCAGAGGACTGACATTGGAAAAGATGATATTCAACTTGGAAGAGTATTGCAGAAAGTGGAACCTCCAATTGAATCAAAAGTAATGATTTTTAGTAGAGGGGTCAGAACTAGTAGGCATGATGCATGGAAGTATAATCGTGAACCAACTGAAGTGGTGAGAAACTACAAGTACTTAGGTATAAACTTGAGATCCCATATTTCATTGACAGATAACTTCAAAGAAAGTCTTTCCCACCAAAAATTACACTAAATATGTTTAGTAGTCTTCTGGCACAAAAATATTCCCTTTTGAGCGAAAACTTGGAGTCTTTAAAGCTGTGTCAAGATCGATTGTATGTTAAGGAGCACAAATTTGGGGAGGAAAAATGTTTGGAGATTTGGAAAAAGTGCAACTTCTTTTTCTCAAAAAAGTATTTAACCTGCTAATGTGGGCCCAAAATGTACCTTGCGACTGTAGTACTGTCAATGCTTGTCTACTCATTGAAACTGCTTATCAAGTGTGCTCAGAGATGCTCAAGGTGCCTGACTACATATAGATGTCCTAACACTCTGCTGCAGGAAGTGATTGAAAAGAATGTTTTCATATGAATGTTTTGACTGGATGAATCTACAAAGAACTCACGATGTTCCTGCAACAGGACGGTTAACTTACAACATTCAGACAGTTCTGAAAAAGTCACATTAGGACTGCAAGAGAACTTCAACAGAAGACTGGTGGATGGTCAGAGTACAGGTCTGGGGACATTGTACCCAGAACTAGCTCAATAAATTCACAGGCTATGTGTATGAAGCAGCTGACTTCACTCTAATTAGGTGGTTCATCAAGGCAAGAACAGAGCTTATCTACCTAAATAAGTATTCACACAGCCAAGCAGTCAAACTCCTGTTCTGGTAGAGATTAGACATCAAAATCTTGAGAAGAGTCTCCTATCCAAGAGAGATCTGATGACACATCTGAATGGGAGAAATTGGAAATTGGTTTGCCTGTACTGCAGGGATGCCTGGAAGTATAGATTCTACTTTGTACAGCAGTTCAATTTCTGATTGTATCAACTGTCTTAACTAAACCTTCTACAAAATAATTTTTTTCCTATAGTCAACCACACATAATATTTTGTATATTTTATTCTCAATAATTTGTCCATATGCTAGATCCAACTAATCCCGACGACACTTTGCTGACAAATTTGTTCAAATTTTGAATTATTTGTTACAGTGTTTGAAGAAATTATGAATAAAGATTTATATTTATTTATTTTTATTATTATTGTTTTATAGTAAGAATAAAAAGCATGCACTCAATCATAAATTTGATACATTGGAGAAATGCGCAATATATAGGAGTAGTATATCATAATTTCTTACAGAAAAAATCCTAAATGAATGCTGGAGAATTAAAAATATGAAAATTGTATCAATTTATCCCGCTGTCCTCTATAGTATTTGAAATTTTACCGATGTAACACGTTTTTTTAGAACTGATTGATGATGAGTTATTCTCTTTCATCAACAGTTTATAAGATTTTTAAGTGAATTCAACGACTTGCAGCCAATTTTAATAAAGAGTAAGTAATATTTTATCTCACTCTCCAGGCCAAACGTTTTTGAGCTATGGAAGCTCATCTTCAAAGGCCTCTAAAGATGAGTTTCTATAGCTCGAAAACGTTTGGCGTAAAGAGTGAGTAAAAATATTATTTATTCTTAATTAAAAGACTGCAAGTCGTTGAGTTCACCCAGATAGTTAATATTAACTACGCAGTTCGTCATGGAACATGATATCCAGGAAGTTAATTAGCAAATCGTTCTTTATTAAAGTCGAATTAAAAGTAAAAGAGTACTGGCACGGGGCTGTGGCGAAATCAGCCGATGTGATTCGGGTCGGTTCGGGTGAATCTCCAACAGCCCGTCCAATCACAGCCAAGCACTATACGGCCGAGTAGCTAAAGCGTTGCCAAGTTTCAGTGCTACTGATACCTGCATCGGCCTGGCCTTATCACTTCAGTTCTAAAACGTGTCACCCGGCAGAGGCAAGAGCAAGTCGCTGACTGACTGTGACTGAACAACTTGGCAACAGTGTGCTGGATGTAGCCGACCAGTCCCGAACGATACCGAACATTGCCGAAGCACAACCAGTCTCCAATACTCTTTTACTTTTAATTCAACTTTAGTTCATGCTAGGAAATATAAAGTCTAAAGCTTCCCAATATAAGGGAATATGAAGTTTATAATATCAAGTAGGTTGCATGGACTAAGAATTCAATATAAAGTTGAATCTTGACTTAACAATTTTGAGTTTGAGATCTCATCAGATTTAATTTGGGTTCATTGAATCTTATTGTTTTGGGCCTTCTAACCCATCGTCTTAATAAAATGTCAGCTTCTTCAGCTTGCAAAAACTTGAAAGAGATATTTGTAATACCAAGTTAATCTTCTCATTCATTTCCGATTGAAATGTATCTCTTGTAGTGATTTCTTTTATCATCAACGAACTACTTATATCACATTTTCCATCCTCATCCAATTCAATTTGACTCATCTGTAGTGAATTGGAATCGTTCATATTTATCGTTTTAGAGAGGTTGTTTATTGAATTTCACCATCAACAATCTTGTTCCGGTGGATGGGATTATTTGCACTCCTCTTCACTTAAATAAGACTCTAGAGCCGCTCAACAAAGTGAAGTCCGTCAGGCCGAAAATGTATCTGGTGAGAGGTCCTGAGCCTGAGATAGTCTCTAACAAGCCGTAATAACAGGATTCCTCCCTGCTTAATGATTCTGATCTGTTGTTAATACCTTTTAGAAGATGCTTTCCACTCAAAGGACTTGGAATTATCGGCACAAAGTATTGTTCAAAGCTCTTAATTGGACGAGGGTATTTGAAAATTAATTTCAGACAAGCTCTATTGTTGCGCTAACCTCTGAGCGACCTCTCTTTGAAGAGAACGATCAAAACCTGTCTAAGCTAGTTGGTAGATTAGCTAGTCGGACAATTCCTGCTACGTTCAAAGTTTGGTATTCCACTTTTAACAAAGAGTAGCAATTAAAATCTTTGTAACAAGCTGTCAGTTACTTGTTCTTTTAAACGAGCTCTCCATTTTTTTAAAATTCTCTCTGCATCGCTATTCTGTTATTCTCATTTGCAATGATAAAATCTACTCAACTGTACCGCCTTAGAACATTACAATGAATTCACAAACCAATTCCATTTAATCATCAGTAACATCGTTGTAGCAATGCAATATTCATTAAAAGACTCCCGCAAACCTTTGAAAACTCCGCCTCTAAACACGGACTTGTTCCATATTAAAAGAGTAATTTTTAGAGGAATTTGTTTGTAAACATTTTTCTCTGGAAATAAATATATTGAATTAAAAAAAATCAATAAAGAAATCTCAAAATTTTTACAAAGAAAATGCACTTGTGTTTCAATATCCAACAATCGATACAAACTATTTAACTAATAAGAAGATTAGTCGTTGAGACACGAAATTGAAGTTTGTTCGTTTCATATCACATATGAAATATTACGATTTCGAATCCCAATGAATGGGCAATGATTAACACATCCTAATGGGCAATAATATGGCCAATAAATATAGATGAATGCGTTCTTATGTGATAGAATATCGGCAATAGCCAGAGCTAAAATCGAGGCCTTTTAACCGACGCTATTTTATTGCATCAACCCCCAACCCAGGCAATTCCTTACTTGTGGATTAAAAACTCAACTCACATACTATTTTATGAGATTTCAAAATCATCTGCATTGATTGTTGCAATAAACTTATTGATAATTAATTATTGTCCTAATAAGGAAAGATATTGACAACACGGACCTTATAAGAATAGTTCAAACCTTTGTCATGTGATGAATAATTGGGATCAAAATAATTATCGAAAGATAAATAGTGAGACCACTAATGTGAATAGCATACTTTCAACAAAACCCCTCCCTCGAATTAATCACAATATAAATATTTCCCTAACAGTTCAAGCAACTCCAAATGAATTGATATTAAATTATCAATAGAGTTGTAAATGACATTGTTTTAAGTTTTCCCTGGATTTTTAAGTTGCATCCTCTCAAATATTTCCATAATATTCAATCTTTTCTTGATGAACCCATGAAGGGTTTATGTATTTCTTTTGTGTTCTTTTAAGTTATTAATAGTTATTGTAGATTATATTGATTTAGGGTTTCTATGTGCTTAAAGCACTTTTCATTATGCACTTTGTACTTTCATTTTAGTTTACATTTTTCTTTTCCTTTCTTTTTTCACTGATGTTTTTGTATGAATTATAATTTTCCAGTAGTATGTTTTAAGGTAATACCTGCGCTCAGGCTCAACCTTTGCGGGTATTTCATTTGTATTTATTGCAATGCATGTACACTACATAATTTGTTATATGTATAGTTGAGTCTGTAAGATTTAGAACTACTTTTTCAGACATTTTATGTTCAGTAGAATATGTATTGCATTGTACCCTTTTCTTTCAATAAAGTTTCTTTCAATTATTATAACTTTCTTTGTAGTGATGAAGGTGATATTGTGGAAGATATCCATAATGAATAATAAGATGTAATTGACACAGCCACATTTATTGAATAAATGTGGTTGTGACAATTTCGTCTTATTATTCCATATGAATTTATTCCAAACACAGAATTTTGAAACGGATTATTTCAAATGATTTTCACTCTTACTGAAAACTGCTTCCAAGATAGCAGTGAATAAATTTCTTCAGAATCACATTTGAACGAAGCTTTTAAAAACTCTTTGATTACGTAGAATGCTTTATTGGCATGTTTTCCTTCTCGATACAAACTGACAATTTGAAGTTCCTTGTTTGATCGAAAAAGCCTTTGATCAGAATAAACATTAGAAATAACCAAGAGTTTTCAGACCTCATCACTTTCTTTTTACTAAAGTAAACAATTTCCGAAATAAATTGGCATGAAAATATATAGGCTACCATGGATACAATACTTCGGTTTCTCGACTTGTCTGTTTACTTTCAATTGGGAACAATTGGGAACTTTCAAAGTTGTACTTTGTAGAGCTTTTCATGAGTATTTTTATTATTGCCCTTGAATTGAAAAACTGTATATTTGCAAAGGCTGGATGGGATATAAATCTATGAGTTTGAGTAACTAAACCTCAGCGAAACCTCAGTAACTAAATCTTTTAGCGAACGACAAAGGTTTCCATCTAAGCAGATTCGGAGTAAATAATCGGCCGATAGGGCCGGCATACACTGCGATTGATGCTTTTGATATTAATAAGTCCCTATAACAAAAGCAGCAATAAATTGTAGTGTATTCTTGCTCTGTCCACTGTCCATCAAATCTGAATCCGCGAATTTGAAATCTGGAAACCAAGGCTATACAAATTAAATAATACTGCAGATAGATAATTGGGAACGAAATGTACATTATCGATAGAATCGATTCGTGTACGTACTTTCTTCCTCTTCCTCTTCCTCTTCCTCTTCCTCTTCCTCTTCCTCTTCCTCTTCCTCTTCCTCTTCCTCTTCCTCTTCCTCTTCCTCTTCCTCTTCCTCCTCCTCTTCCTCTTCCTCTTCCTCCTCCTCTTCCTCTTCCTCCTCCTCTTCCTCTTCCTCCTCCTCTTCCTCTTCCTCTTCCTCTTCCTCATCCTCTTCCTCTTCCTCTTTCTCTTCCTCTTTCTCTTCCTCCTCCTCCTCCTCCTCCTCCTCCTCCTCCACCTCCTCCTTCTTCTTCTTCTTCTTTTTCTTCTTCTTCTCCTTCTTCTTCTCCTTCTTCTTCTTCTTCTCCTTCTTCTTCTTCTTCTCCTTCTTCTTCTTCTTCTTTTGTGTCTATTTAATTTTTTCACCCTGAAAGATGAATCTTTTCCGAAGAGCTTTCGCTGATGTTTATACAAGTGGTTTCTGTAAGCTCCCTATGATAATATTTTTATGTCGATGTTCCTGCTCCTAGTTGATTTTCAGATTTCAAATAGCAATTGCAGATTCTCAATGGGTTATTTCTGTCTCATTGTTTTCTTCCCACTGAACTTCCCGCTGATTAACTTGAGCGTACCAAAATCAACACTGGAAGATTGAATAGGGATGTGATAATAGGAAGCTGAAAGAGCCAAAGGTGAATAAAGGAGCTTAGAGAGAAAGAGGCGCATTTGCAATTCTATTGTGACAAAATTGAAGAGCTGGAGAGAGGTGTGTTGTCTGTTTGGGGTCCAATTCTCGTTTGCATTTGGAGACACAATCCGAAAACGTCCTTGACAACAAATTATCATAGAGCTCACCACCTATCGGCTCGGCATTATTTTCTTCTCTTCAGATAAGGTTGCTGAGCTCAACCTCATTAATAACATTTCTCACTTCTGTTTTGTTGGTGTGAATCTCTTAATAGTTCTTGAAAATTCTTAATTCCGCGAGCCGTAGCAGGTATCTGTTCAATCGAGATCAGAAGCTGCGTTCTCTTAGGTCCTATTTGTAACGATGACCGATTAGATTGGCCAGCAAAAAGACACTGTTCTCTGCTGTAAAATCACTTCCCGGTGGTTTGGAACCCACCTAAAACTGTAGGTCCAACTCATCAATCACCATCATCCAACTCATTACCCACGCACAAGTCTCAGGGCTTATCTATAAGGGCTTCATCCTCAAAAAAAGTTCATTGAAATTCAAAATTTATTTTTAATCTTTTTCCTTTTATAACGTACTGATTTTCCATGGTTGTTCATTTATTTAGTTTAATTTCTCATAGTCTTCTGGCAGGATATCAAATTAAATTCTGTGGATAAACTCAATGTATTGGAGTGTAATGTAAAAGATTTTCAGTTTTTTCAAACTATGTTTTTTTCCAAGATTAGACTGTCAACAAGATCCCAGGAACGATCCTAGGAACCAATATCTTTGTTGAGATCCGTACTGTACTCAAAAATACATTGAATTCATTAAATGTATAGATTTCATATAACTCAGGAGGAGAAGACTAAATCAATCACTAAATGTCAAAAGGCCGATCTAATATTAAATGATAACTGTACAATAAACTGTCCAATAATACTCAACAAGAAACGTCGAGGAAGAGCAATTAACTTACGTAGCACAAGTCCGTCAATACAGTAATAGATAAAAGAATTATCACTACATGCATGATTTTAATGGAATTAATTGCATGGTTTGTAAAAGCGCCAACGGGATTTCACTGTCTGTATTAACGCGAACTGTCACAACTGCCACTTATCAACGTAGAACAATAACTGAACTACTTAACTGTCACACTTGTTTATCACGACATCTCAAACAAGACTGAACTCATTTACGAGAGACTTCCTTTATTTATATAAAATTTCATAATTGAGATATCTCTCGAATTTTCTGTCAACTTCTAGATAATTAAATAAAGGAAACTAGCACCTTCCACAATATTCGATAAGACTCCATTAATGTCTAATCAAACAACTAGAACATTCTACTAATTACCAAGTAAACACATAAAAGTGTCAAAAGCAGAGTAATTAATGGCTTAAAAGTAAACATTTACGTAGCAGACAACACCGAGAACCATTGTCTCTTCCCTCCTTCAATTCTTTCCAATTTCACATCCGCTACATTAACTTCCATTTACCATTAAGCAGCATGTTGAACTATCCTCGCACTCTCTTTGCCTTGCAGTTTATCTAAATATCATTAGAATGTTTGATTGGAACTTCATAGAATGTCTTATCTGATTATTTTAGAATGTGATAGAAGTTGATAGAAAAATGGAGATATCTAGTTCATATCCAGTTCTTTCTAGATTATTGAAAAATGTATAAAGAGGAGAAACTCTTGTAAAAATCAGTCAATTGTGATTCGAACGTGATAACGTGATAGTGACAGTTCCTGCTCATACTTACCGGATTACCAGTGAGCGCTAATACAGAACGTGTTAAACAAACGTCTGTTGTTAAAGTGATAATCGCAGTATATTGTGACAGATTATTATTCAGGCTTATACATTATTATTAGCAGCTTATACAGTGACTCGTAAGTGCTTGTAGAGTTTCAACTGTAATTTATTAGACGCTCCTCCTTGAATTATTGAACAGTTTCTTGAACAGTTATTATCTAATATTAGATCGGTCTTTTGACATTTAGTGATTGATTTTTAACAGAAGTATAGCAAAATCTTTATTAGCTGAACATTATCGATTTATCTGCTTCCGATTACATTATTTTGTGTAAGAAATAACTGATCAGTGCGAGCTGTGGATAAAGTGCGAGTGTTTTTAAAGTGTTGCCAGCATTATTTTAGAGATAGAACCCATAACAATATTATTAGTACATGTTCAAGATCAGCCATGATCGGTGCGGAAGGAATTCGAATCAATTAATTATTATAGGAAATGAAAAATATTGATGAAGCATAGAATATAATTATACTATTATTACCTTCAAAGAATGGCATTTTACAACTTGGTACTTCTTGAAGTGTGTGCGCATTCAAAGTAAATTCTCTACATACTACCTAGATTCAAGAATGATTCAGCGATCCTCACTACGCGGCCCGCGGGCCACATGCGGCCCTTGGAACAATTTATTGCGGCACTCATACTGTCATAGAAACACTTTGAATATTTTATTAATAATATTGTATTTATTTAGTTTATTGAAAATCTGTCGGTGTCTTTCTCTCCTTATTTACTAATTGTAAGCAGCGACGTGCGTTGTGTCGCGCATCAGTCATCCCCGCCACAGTGACACTGGCCGGCTAGTTATTTACTGCTTGTCATCAGTGGGGAGTTTTATCTAGCTCAGTACAGATTTGTGTAAGAAAAATTCCCGAAAAAATCTAAGATCCGAGAGGAGAAATTGCAATCTTTGAAAAAGTCTGTTGCTTGTGAACTTAGTGCCCTTTTTAATGCAATGAACAAGAATGAGCTTACTACAAAAGCATCCTACTAACTAACATAAATTTTAGCAAAAAAGATGAAGCCATTTTCTGATGCAGAAATTCTAAAAGAGTGTGTCATCACCGTTTGTAAAACTTTGTTTTCACACCTATCTAATAGTAAACAAATAATATTAGATGAATTTCAAAACGTCAGCTGTCTGACTCAACTTGCATGAAACGGTCACAGGACTTAGCAGCAAATATTGCACTTAATCTTACCTATGAACTTTTTGTCTTGCGCTCGACTCATCCACTGTCATCATGTTTCAATTGCTATTGTTCGTTAAATATGTATCCAAGGATTGTGTTGTTAAAGAAGATTTTTTGGATATGATTCCCATGACTGGACAAACTCGAGGTGTTGATTACTTGAACACAATAGTAAGTTTTATTAACGAGCGTTAAATTGATTTGAAAAAGGTTTTATCTGTGTGTACAGATGGTTGTCATTGTATCATTCATCAAGAAAGTTCCTGGATTTCTTGTTCCATGACGAACTGCGTTATTAATATTAACTTGTTATGTGAATTTAACGACTTGCAGTCAAATATTCATGAAGAATAAGTAAAATTTAAGTTAGAAGAATTGTGGTTTTTGTAAAATGTGATCAAAAAGTTTGTGTGATTCAAAATTTAGTTGTTCGTTGAGGATGTTTTGTTTATTATGTGTGGTGTGTTTGTATATTTCAAATTGTTCCAAGGTGTTGAGTTCGTGTCCTTTAGACCATATATGGAGAATTTATAGGTTGGTAGTGATGTGAGTAAAAGTGTGTCCAGTTTGAATGATATGGTCGGCGAAATTCCATTCAGCTTTTGATGCCAGGGCTTGAAAATGTTCCTTGTAACGTTGTTTGAATGTGCGGCCTGTTTGTCCTATGTAGAATTTGTTACAATCAGAGCAGTTCAGTTTGTAAATCCCTGAGAGATCGTATTTGTTTGTTCACACTCAAAACAACAATGAACACAAACAAATACGATCTCCCAGGGATCTACAAACTGAACTGTTCTGATTGTAACAAATTCTACATAGGACAAACAGGCCGCACATTGAAACAACGTTACAATGAACATTTTCAAGCCCTGACATCAAAAGCTGAATCGAATTTTGCCGACCATATCATTCAAACTGGGCACACGTTTACTGACATCACTACCAACCTACACATTCTCCATATAAAATCTAAAGGACACGAACTCAACACCTTTGAACAATTTGTAATATACAAACACACCTCATACAATAAACATAACATCCTCAACGAACAACTAAATTTTGAATCACACAAACTTTATGATCACATTTTACAAAAACCACAATTCTTCTAACCAAAAAACTGACATCGATGATCAAGGAACACGCCTCTGAAAACGGATCTCAAAGATTCGAAAGCGCTCGGCCTACAGAGTAAGTAAATTTTACTTATTCTAATGAATATTTGACTGCAAGTCGTTAAATTCACATAACAAGTTATCAAGAAAGCTTAGCTGTTAAATTTGATGAAAATTTCAGCTGCGTTTTGAAAAAAGTTGTAAAGATCGTGATTTTTATAAGGCTGAGATGGCTGAGTAAGGGTAAAGTTTTGTAACTTTTCTTCAGCATTCGTCATGAGATTACTCTGTTTTTGGCTACAAATAAAAAAGAGAATCCTTATGTTTATAATTTTAGTTGGTGGCTTAAACTAGCGTTTCTCACTGATGCAATGGGCATTATGAATGGAACACTGACCCAAGGAGACCACAATAAAATTGTAACGAAAATCACTCACTATTAGTAATTAGGCTCACTATGAGTTTTGGAAAGCACTTGAAAAGGACAAATTTTCTATCTTATTTGACTGTGCTCAGGAAATTTTGTGTGTTTTGCATCTGCGTCTGTGAATCTACATTCAGTAAACTGAAGTTCATAAAAAAACAAGTTCAGATCCAGGTTGACAAGTGAGAACGTTGACAACATTTTGAGAATTTCAGTTTCTTCCCAACCTGCTAACTGTTAGGATGATATGAATTAACATATTATGTTGTGCTGTTCCATATGATTAGTTACTAATAGACTATTTTTTTAGTGAAAACAGTTCAGTCCTAAACCACATTAAAGATACATTGCTTATAATATTGAACTCTGTATTTTCATTTAAAATACTAATCTAAACACTAACATAGATGCCATATTAGAGAGCTGTGAAAGATTTCGCCCATCGGCTTCAAATAATTAACAAATTCAAGTCGGCCTATTCCTGGAGTCAAGTAAAATATATTTCTCTTTACTTTTTATATGCAAAACAGTTTACTTTAGTGATATAATTAATTTATGTTATAATAATATTGTTAGTAATTCATTTAACGCCACTTCATAGTGCGGTAATGCAATAAGAAAAATATATTTTGTAATTAACCTAAAGTTCATGTCGTTTAAGACCGAAACTGTATGATTTGTAATTGCGGCCCTGAGGAAAATTTGATAGGACCCAATTAGCTCTCTAAGAAATCCAAGTGAGGACCCCTGATCTAGAATATACGAGTGCCCATCAAAGGTGCATGAAGAAAGTTTCTTGGAAGTGAAGTAATTTCAAATTTGTAAAAGTAATTTAAAACCAGTAATGTAGTAGAGAAGTTATAATTCAGACCTTCGGCCCAAGGCAAAATGGATGAAGAAGGATGATGAATGAAGAATAATGTAATAGGAAATAGAATAAAAAACGGACAGAATGGGCGGTTGACTAGAAAAAAGACGTTAAGGATATTCTCTGTTGACAGAGTTCTTGATTCACCAGTATTTTAATCATTCTACAAAAAATTGAATGGTAGAATGGTGTATCAAGAACTGGACTCTAACACGTTAGTTTGATGTGTGTAAGAATTACAACTCGGAATGAAAATATATTCTTTGTTCAAAATAATCTGAATAACTTGCTTGTCGTGATACAATGACGTCTGTTGGGAGAACTTATGTTCAACTACAACTAGGATTTTTTTAGAGCCGACCTAAAATTCAATTGGATTTTTTTTAATTTTCCATTCATTCAAACAACTCATACACTTCCATCTCAAATCCCTAATTCCCTATCAGATTCCAGACTCATGTTCAACTTCAACTAGGATTTTTTTAGAACCGACCTAAAATTCAATTGGATTTTTTTTTAAATTTTCCATTCATTCAAACAACTCATACACTTCCATCTCAAATCCCTAATCCCCTATCAGATTCCAGACTCATGTTCAACTGCAACTAGGATTTTTTAGAACCGACCTAAAATTCAGTTGGATTTTTTTTTAATTTTCTATTCATCGAACAACTCATACACTTCCATCTCAAATCTCTAATTCCCTATCAGATTCCAGACTCGACCCAGAAGTATTGGTAGTGGAAAGGGTTTATAAGAAGCTTCACTGAGATAGAAATATCAGTGTCAAAACCTTTTTCGGCAGTCAGCCTGCAAGGATGCAGGGAGGAAAAGTTCTCATTATCTCTACTAATGTATAAATTCTACCGACAACACTCAGCCCAATTAGACCGGATTTGAAACAAACACTCACTGCCGTTCCAGTAGCCTGGCGGATCACTTTGTTTCCAGTTTTATTCAACAAACTAATTATGTCTCTTTTCAAAGCAACGGAACTAATTAGAATCATTAGTAACAATTCTATGCAAAATCATTAACCAAACATGAGCCCGAATGCGTTGTATAAAATGCCTGAATCCTGCACAACTTATAAAATTCAATAATCATATTATTAGTTCATGAACTTCTATTCTAATATTATTTCAATACCTACATTAACAAGCAAACAAGATACAACAAGTAACTAGCCTCATTTTCAAGCAGAAGAGAAAAGCAATGTTACAAAACAGCTAATGGTTTTAATATATTTTCTAATAAATGATTAATATATCGGAACGCACCCAAAAACTGTTGGTCCACCACTCATCATTATCAGCCACTCACTAGCCTCAACAAGTTCCAATGCGGACATCATCAGCACGAAAAGAAAGAAAATTTATTGATAAAGATATAAATTACAATCAAACCAACAGCTCAGGCATTTTTCGCACATACCCGGCAGTCGGTAACCGGTGTAGTTTACCTGGCGTAATTGCATTACATCATATGAGTAAATGTGAAACGCTCCATATCATACAAAGGCCCTACGGTTGCCGGGAATGTGTGAAACAAGCCTATAACGTTTATTGTTTTGAAAAACAAACTTATTACTGCATGTGTGTGTGTTTTAAACCATAGTCTAGAGGCTCTAGAATTCACTACAGTAGACATCCTGTTAACCGACCTCGGATCAACCGACCATCGGATTAACCGATCATCTCTTTCCAAGATGATGCAAACTTCCGCTGCAAAGGCAAACAATGCAGTAACGGCCCAAAAATAACTTTCATGTCACAACAGGTCGGTCGTATTTCCGTAGCAAGTCGAATCTAATCAGAAAAAATCACTGATTATTTTGGTTGAGAAAATATAATCAAGCTGAGTTTTTTTACAGTGATTACTGTTTTTTTTATCTTGCAATTCGATATTATTTGTGTTTTTAAATGAGTTAAATTCATATAATTCTTCTCATCACCTCATTAATAAAGGAATTTGGATGATTGTGGAATACTGTATTTCACAATTTTTATGAATTTTTTCTAATATTTTTCACTTGTTCGATTAAATTCAACACCTATAAGCCATTTTACACTGCCATGGATGGACGCTGGCTACGCTTAACCGACCTTTTCTGTTATCCGACCATGGTCCAGTCCCATAGGGATCGGTTAACAGGGTGTCTACTGTATTTGTAAAGATTGACAAGAATTCCTCTTTGTGAGCTGAAGTTTCATATTTAAATAGGTTTTCATTAGAAGAGAGAGCTAGAGAGAGGGATCAAACTAACTCATACAAAACACTAAAGTTGTTTCCCAGAAGCCCTTGGAGCCATCTCCCCTTGTTTTAATTCAATTCTCTTTGTAGAAAGACCGTAACGACCACAACAAGCCACAACAGGCTAACAGCTGTTCCCGAAAGGTGAATTCCTAAACTATTCACCAATTGAAGCCGGGACTATCGGATCGTTCGGGCCAGGGTAAACGACTAGAAATTCCTGCGGTTCCTCTTTACTGCAGAATAGCTCTACTGAGACGGCCGCTGTCCGTGAGGTTGTTTCGAAATCGAGCCGTCGTTCATCGACCAAGACGGCCCAAAACTGAAATCCGTCAAGTATTCAAAACGCAGCAGAAAACATTACGTGCCCGGAATGGAACGCAAATAAATCTCGTGCCCCCGACAGAGATTTATCATCTCGCGATATTACCAAGCGTCATTCCGTACGGCATTTCTGAATTGCCATGTCTAAAAGGTTGCTGCGCTATCTACTATTGCACTCCTCCAACTTTCCTTCCAAATGGAAATACACATACAACTTCCAACATGTATTTGCCAACAGATTCTGTGATAAGTGTTCTGATATATATATTAATTTTTCTACGAAAAATTGTTGCAAATAGAATTGTTGGTAAAAGGGATTTTATACTATAAAGGGATTTTGATGGCTCTGTAGTCAGTGAATAATTGATTTCTTTGCAAATGGAAATACAACTCCCAACTTGTATTTGCTTACACATTCATGATACTTGTTCCAAAATATATTGTTTAAAAGAGATTTGAGAATATTTCGATTACATCGTTGTCATCAAATAATTCAATTCGCAGAGACTCAAACAAGCTCTACCCATTTTTGACTGACAGCATTAAATGTTGGAAACATGACGGTTGTATATTTTTTCCTCAGCTTGTCAAAGGCAGTAATCTTTGAATTAATCTCATTCGTAGATTCATATTTCGAAATAGAGTAATAAAACATGTATTTGTGATCTGTAATAATTTCAATGGCGAAATACTTATTGCACGATAAGTATTCAAAACTAGATAAACCTTCATTACAATCTGAATTTCACACAGCATTTCTGACTATATTTGTTTTTACTCACTTGAATATTGATTGTACATTTTCGCTTCCAAAAAGAGACAAATCAAATCAAACGAAATGTTTTAATACATAATGACTGTTCAAATCAAGCTCAAGAAACAAGTATATTCGAACTTCGTGTTTATATGAAGCTCATCTTCAGGAGCGAAAATGCATTACCAATTCAAGAGAATAGAGACAAACACAATCAGAAATACTGTTTAAATATACTAAGTCTTTATATTGGAAAAATATTTTCTATCTTGTGTCTCATAATTATCAAATTATTTATTGTGAAAGTAAAATTCAAATAACATCAGGAGAAACGGCTATCATATCCTTTCAATATGTGAATAATGTGGAAAACGTTACACAACTTTACCCCTGTATCGTTGAGAAATTGGAAAGTGAAGCAAAGAGTAGCAACCTAGACCTAGAGTAGGAACCTGTAGGTTCCTACAGTCAGGAACTATATTTATTTTTACAAATCAATTTGAAAGTGTTCAAGTTTTTGAAGTGACCACATCAGTATAGTGTATAGGCTACTTAGCGTAATGAATCCCCCAGTGGGTGGGGGTAGTAGAATTGCACCCACAGTATCCCTGCTTGTCGTAAGAGGCGACTAAAAGGGCAACTGTCCGTTGACCTCATTATCCTAGAAACCTATCCTTTATCCTGCTCTTCATCCCAGCCCCTTCCTCCACCCTTTCCTCTATCTGTTATAGGCCAACCCAAGGTGTGATGTGAACCGTGCTGATGGGTGGATGGCACTGGGCCTTTTGTACAGTGTCTCAAACGGTGCCTGCAGGACACCAGGCGCCCTCCTGCAGTATGTAGCCTTGCCCGGGCATGCGGGGCTCTGTCCAGGTTGACTCCACTTCCCTAGCTGCTCGTGGGAACCACATGAATTTCCAAAATTCAAAACAACCAGAACCAAACCCCAAGGTAACTCCAGAAGTTGCCTTGCCCTCAAACCCATAAGGATCCGCCCCATCAGGGCAGGTTCCTCAATCTGAAATGGGTGCATCAGGAACACAGGAGGTTCCGTTGCATTCTCATGTAGAGGCTATCAACATTGAGAAGGCTTCTATGGATATCAACATGGACGACATGAGCTCAATCGCATTAGCCCCACTGGAGGGGGAGGACGAGCTTCTCAGAAGTCCAGAAACACCAAAATCCGCCGGTATGCTTGAAGATGCCATAGAGCAACTGAGCAGCTTGCGGGTGAAGAAACCAAACCTCACCACTGCCCAAAGAAGGGCGGCCATTCAGGCAAAACTTCTTGAGAGAGGTGAAGCTTTTGACCCAGCAAAGTTTCGGAGGGGTAAAAAGAAAAAACCTAAGAGACCAGAGATGGGTGAAACTCCAGGCACAAATGTGGGTCTAGAGGCTGGGTCAAGGGTGGCCAAGCGCCCTAGAGGCAACATGGCCACCCCTCCCTCAGCGGAAAGACCTACAAAAAAGGCCAGGAGTGGAACTCACAGAGGTCATGATGTCCAACCCCTTAATCCAGGGACTTCTAGTAAAGGAGTCTCTTACAGGGACATTTCTGCCACCAAAATGGCCATTGTCTTGGAAAGCTATCCTGAGGCTAAGCTTTCAGCAGAGCAAGGAGAAGTCATTGAAGACGCCATTATGGATGAGCTCCGACCCCTAGAGGACGGCTGCACTCCATCATTTGCAGGCACCTACATGGAAAAAGGTGTCTTGATTATATCCTGCATTAACGATGCTACTAAGCATTGGCTGGAGGTACTCATCCCCAGACTCAAACCACTTGGGGAGAAGAAACTCATTGTTGGTCTGAGGAAAGACATTGTGAAGTCAATGAGGGTATTCTTTAGAGCTCATCCAAAGCTTCTGAAAAAGACTCCAGAAAAGGTCCTTGAGATGCTTGACAAGCAAAACCCCACCTTGAAGGTGAAGGAGTGGAAGGTCCTGCCAGCCAAGCCAGACCCAAAAGGTTATGGATTTGTCTGTTTCCTGGATGAGGCCTGCTTCAATGCTGTTAGGTCGGCCAACTCTAGAGCCAACCTAGGACTCTGGCAAGTCTCAATTGTCTCAACAACAATCAAGGACAATGCCAAGGGTCCTCCAGATCAATCTACATCACAGTAAAGCAGCCTCAGCTGCTTTCTGCCAGTTCTTCCTCAGAGAGGGATTTGACCTGGCACTGATCCAGGAACCATGGCTTCACCAAGGAAGGGTTGCAGGCCTGGGCGATACCAAGGGTAGGTTAATTTACTGTACCTCTCTCAAAAATGTCAGAACCTGCATACTTGTGAAGAGAGGTATGGACTGCCTAACACTCACTGAATTCTGTTCTAGAGATCTCACTGCGGTGTCTATAACCTGGAGCAATGAAGGCAAGGAATGGAGCACAATTGCAGGCTCGGTTTACTTGCCTTACAACTCCGGGGACCTACCTCCATCAAGAGAACTCGAACTTCTGGTGGAGTCATCTTGCGCTGGCGGACAACAACTCCTTTTAGGTTGTGACGCCAATGCTCATCACTCAATTGGATGGGGAAGCTCTGACACCAATCCAAGAGGTGAGGCTCTCCTTCAGTTTCTCATATCTAATAATCTTTATGTCTGTAATGCTGGAAACCGTCCGACGTTTGTTACACAAAATCGAAGTGAGGTTATTGACATTACACTTTGCTCAGAAGGACTCCTTAGTGCCATCGACAATTGGCACGTAAGTCATGAGGCCTCTTTGTCTGACCACAGGTACATCTGTTTTAACCTGCAAAGTGAAGGCAGCTCATCCTGCTATCAAGATCCAAGGAGAACAGAATGGTCACTCTATAAGTCTGACCTCCTGTCTCAACTTGGATCATTAGGCAGGAGGGTCACCTGCTTTGCAGACATTGATCAGATTGCTTCCGATCTGCAGAAAGCAATCATAAGCTGCTTTCAGGACAATTGTCCATTGCGGCGGGGAAAGAGTCGTACTAATACTAAGTGGTGGACTGCTGACCTTGACCGCAGAAGGGCGGTTGTCAGGAAGCTTCATAACCATTGCAAACGGAGCCGTAACTGGGAACCATACCATAGGGCACTCACAGAATACAGCCTTGCAATCAAGAAAGCCAAAGAGAACTCTTGGAGACTGTTTACACAGGAGGTAAATAGTCTTAGGGCAGCAGCAAGACTGCAGCGTGTCTTAGCTTCAAGCCCAATTGGCCTCCTGGGAACTCTGCGGTTACCAGGGGGACAATATACCACTGGAACTGGTGGAAGTCTGAAACTTCTCCTTGAGACTCACTTTCCAGACTGTGTTTTTGAGGGTGCTTGCTCAGGCATGTCCGGCAACAGCAAAATGGGCTCACGGCCAAGAGCTGATTGTGGAAGCTGGACTTTAGCCAGACGTATTGTCACACTTTCCAAAGTTAAATGGGCCATCTCCAAGTTTGGCCCATTCAAATCTCCTGGGGGGGATGGTATCATACCGGCTATGTTGCAGCAAGGACCAGAAGCTCTCTTGGTCCTCCTGTGCGAACTCTTCAGAGCAAGTCTGGCTTATGGGTACATCCCTCAAGCCTGGCGCCTCAGTAGGGTGGTCTTCATTCCCAAGAGAGGAAGAGCAGACTACTCAACTGCAAAATCATTTCGCCCCATCAATCTTACATCATTTCTCTTGAAGACACTGGAGAGACTGGTGGAGAGACATCTAAGAAAGGGAGTGCTTTCAGGTACTCCTCTTCATCGGAATCAGCATGCCTATCAGCCTGGTAAGTCCTGTGAAACAGCCCTGCATCAACTTGTGAGCAGGGTGGAGGACAGCCTTGCTGCCAAGGAGATTGCTCTATGCACCTTCATGGACATTGAGGGTGCTTTTGACAATGTTACTTACACGGCCATGGTCCGGGCAGTGCATGGGCGTGGTCTGGAGTCTGCTATATGTAGGTGGATTGAGGCCATGCTCCACTCCAGGCGGATCAGGGCTGATCTTCAAGACAAATCGATGGTGATCATACCTGCAAAAGGTTGTCTGCAGGGAGGTGTGCTTTCTCCTCTTCTGTGGAATCTTGTGGTGGATGGTCTCCTCTGTGAACTCACTAGTAGAGGCGTCTTTGTCCAGGGCTATGCAGACGACATAGTCCTCATGGTACAGGGAAGGTTCACAAATATTGTTGCTGATGTCATGAACGTCAACCTTTAATTTGTTAATGACTGGTGTCTTGGAGAGGGACTAAGTATAAATCCCTCAAAGACTGTAGTTGTTCCATTTACAAGGAAAAAGAACCTGGAATCTCTCTCCCGGTTGAAACTTGGACCAACACAGCTCAAAGTATCAGGTATAGTCAAATACCTAGGGCTGACTATCGACTCCAAGCTGACTTGGAACAATCATTTGAATAATATACTGCACAAAGCAAAATGGGCGCTTATGACGTCCAGGAGATTTGCAGGCTCCATGTGGGGGATCAAGCCTCACATAGCGCTGTGGCTGTACAAGGCAGTAATAAGGCCTCAAGTCACATATGGATCACTAGTCTGGTGGACAAAGGTGAACCAGATTACAGCTACAGCCAAACTCACAAGTTTACAAAGGATGGGCACACTCCTAGTCACTGGAGCTTTCAGGAGCAGCCCATCAGCAACTCTTGAAGTTGCTCTTGGCTTGCTGCCCTTGGATATTTTTATCAAGGCAGAAGCACGAAAATCAGCCTATCGATTGAAAGTCGCAGGCCAATGGAGGGAAGGCCTGTCTGGAACAGGCCATTGAACAATCATCAAAGCTGTTGCTCATAGCCCTGTGCTTGAAATGACTTCAGATGTCATGAGTACGGAGATGGTTTTCACTAAACCTTTTTCTGTTAAATTCTGCTCTAGAGAGGAGTGGAGGTCTGAGGAAGGGCCCTATATCAGGAGAGGTAGCCTTGTCTGGTACACAGACGGCTCTCTTGTTGAAGGGAAATCTGGCTATGGGGTGTACAGTGAATCACCCAGAACAGAAATCTGTGCAAGTCTGGGACAATACTGTACTATCTTTCAAGCAGAAATTTGGGGCATCATGGCTTGTGCCAATATAGGCATTGCCAGACACTATTGCGACAAGCATATAGTAATCTTGTCAGATTGTCAGGCAGCCCTCAAGGCTCTTGACTCTAATGAAATCAAGTCAAAATTGGTGTGGGAGTGTCACAAAACACTCAGCAAGCTCGCAACACACAACTCTGTGCATCTTGGTTGGGTACCTGGCCATGTAGGCATAGGTGGCAACGAGTGTGCAGATGGGCTTGCTAAGCAAGGTTCTAGTAGGTCATTCTTTGGCCCAGAGCCAAGCTGTGGCATAAGCAAAACTACTGCCTTCCACACCATAAACAAATGGTCCAGGGACTCACATCACCAGCAATGGCAAGGTCACTCAGGCCAAGCACTTGGCAAAAGGCTGCTAGCAGACACAAGCTCCTACTTCACCAACTGGCTGGTGAGGCTGGGTAGAGGTCAGGTTAAGCAGCTGATTGCTCTGATAACTGGACATGGCCACTTCAGGAAACATCTCCACACAATTGGACTCAGAAATGATAGTCAGATGTGTAGGCTTTGCAATCAGTCTGAAGAGACTGCCAAGCATATCATACTGGATTGCGAGAGACTTGGGGCAAGGAGAATGGCTCTGTTTGGCTTTAAGCAACCAGGTGATGAATGGGACGTTAGCATAGGGAAGAAACTCCTGGATCTTGTAAAGGGCACAGGTATTGGTTTGCCTAACTAACGTACTAGGGACACACAATAAGCTTCGGTTGACGTGTGAGGATCTTTGAATCTTCTGGATCTTTGAATCCGTCCCTTCATAACATAACATAACATAACATAGCGTAATGAATATGCAAAAATCATAAACGGCTTGTAATAGCCTGGGGTTGGTGACACCCAGAATTCTATTCCCTTCTGGTGGGGTTAGACAGTGCAGGACGGAGGTTGAACACAGTGAGGACGACAAGGAGATTTTGACACCAATTTTATTTCACAGAATCGACGATGGCACACGTGGCAGTACGCCAAAACGAAAATAAAATTTTATATATTCTAAAATCTAAATACAGAATATGGCATCCTTAGAATTAGTTCCAGGGCATTGATCGTTCGGTGTAGGCAACAGCAAGGGTTTTGGATAACTGCAAAGGGTTGGCACGTGGCTTTACAATGATAGGAATTGCCTTAGATCGGTGATCGTTTTAGATTAAGTCAGTACACGGATATTATAATACATCAGGTATTGGCACAAGGGTTATAGGTGACAACTGAATGATTCAAGAATATCTAGCAATCACTAACCGGAACTGTTCATATTGAGCTCCATGTACATAATAGAAACTACAGTGGGTTACTTAAATAGGTTAGAAATCAGGGACCTTTCTATGTTATAGGCTAATATATTTATATCAAATGTGAATAATTCTGCTAAGAGAGCAGGAACGTATCGTGCAGTCTCTTGTTTAGACTATAAACATGATAAATTAATATGGAATTGTAGGTGTAGTTTGAAGAGAAAATTATGTAAGATTTAACAGGTGACACTCTTATAGGTTATTAGGCAAAACATGATTGAAATAAGAGTGTTCTTTTTCCTTCAACAGAATGTTGAAAACTAGTATGATAATGACAGTAGTATCATCTGAATTTTCTAACTGGTATAATCTTTCAAATTATGAGCTATTTGGACAATATCCTATTCTTAATATCAGAACCTCTAACAACTATGAGGACCTTCAATACTGTCTGATAATTCGAACCTCACGACGCTACATATAGTTTTCAAACATATGACTGATGAGTTAATAACGAACTGAACATAGTTGAACGGCTAGTACATACAAATCCATCGACATTGAATAAATTACGTTACCGTTTAATATAATCAGGCACAGCATTATGATTTCTTTCATTGAAGTTATGAAACTGGCAATCAACATATATTGTTTTGAAGAGTGCATACAACCTTCACATTCATCATATATTTTTGTGTCTTCTTTTTATTGGAATGGAATGTTTAAAATATTTTTCTACTTTCAGTTGGGATTTAAATAACAATTAAATTCTTAAATTTCTCAGTAGATTCAGTAGATGTTTCTTCTTTCAGTTGAAATTTAACTAACAATTAAATTCTTAAATTTCTCAGTAAATTCAGTAGATCTTCTACTCTCAATTGAAATCATTTAATATCAATTAATGAAATTCTTAAATTCCTCAGTAAATTCAGTAAATCGTCTACTCTCAATTGAAATCATTTAATATCAATTAATGAAATTCTTAAATTTCTCAGTAAATTCAGTGAATTTTCTACTTTCAATTCAAATTATTTAATATCAATGAGTGAAATTCTTAAATTCCTCAGTAAATTCAGTGATTTTCTACTTTCAATTGAAATTATTTAATATCAATTAATGAAATTCTTAAATTCCTCAGTAGATTCAGTAAATTTTCTACTTTCAATAGATCACTTAATTCAATCACAATAATAATTTCTGGTTCATTTTTAATTGGCTCTTCACTTGATGCAGACTACACACCAGGTCCCTACTTGATTCAATGTCAAGAAAATGAAAATATCAAGAAAAGTACCAAAGAAAACAACACAGACTTTTACCGACAACAGCTAACTCAAAGTGAGATACACTTGTCCCTAGAGCTCGACAGTCACTTTAACAGCTCTCTGGAAGACAGCCTAGGTTTCCGCTGGTCCCTTCCGGAGGCCAATAATTACAAATTCTACAACCAAGTATATGGACAATAAAATAGAATTTTACTCTACATGCAACCATAAGAAAGAAAAGGTGATTATAGTTATCACCAGAACAACCTTGAGGAGGATGGATGGAAAGACTATCTAGCCTCAGTTACAAATATTTAGATAATAAATAAGTAAATAACAAATACGCAATAAATAGATAATAAATAAACTTAATTGATTTATGGCTATCTCTGACTGTGCGCTACCGCTGAAGATGCTGGACTATTAGTCAGTTACTTGTTCCCTGTGTCTCAGGTATTGAGTCGGCAGAGGGCCTCCCCCAAAACGAAACTCTCAGACTTAGAAATTTGAAAGGATCTAGTTTAATTTAAAGAAAAAGATTTAAAATCACAATTGTTATACTGTACTGAACAAATCCAGTTAATGGGTGGTTCGAGCTTAGAACTGAATCAGGACTCACCAACCACCATGTACACTCTTCCAGCCATCCACTCCATCTCCCTGCGGCTGCTGTCTCTAGGTCCAGTTTAGGCGACAGTTGAAAGCAGAATTACCGGCTGGGGATTCCGACTTCACCTTGGTTGTGTCGCCATCGCCAGCCGGCCACAGCCTATTCCCCCCTCATCATAGATTTCCAATATCGTACAATATCGGGAAAATTTGGGGCAAGAGTCAGCAGTCACAGGATCGGACATGGGATTGCAAAAGAGGTCCATTGTGGCAGGTTTTTGGATAGCCAAGCGTTGTTCTTTTTAATTCATTGAAGGAGTTTGGTTACTTGTGAGAATTAGTTCACAGTTATGCAAGACTGCTTGTTCAGCTACTAGGTGTCATCGTACGACAATTTGGAACTGTTAATTGTTCCGTCTGTGTTGATTGTTTGCGTAATAGTTGTCCCAAAGTGGTCACACCATATATGGCGCATTGGTTCAGCGGTAGCTAGAATTAAACTGATACAATTCATTCTTATATGCTAAGGAACATACTTAACTCCTACTTAATATAGAATACCTTAATTGTACCCACATATATTACAGGCTGATAGTTTTAGAGATAATTATTAGGATTGTAGAGACATTGGAAATGAGCAGACATATTGCATTACACGTTGAAATATCAAGGACAAGACTAATTTCAAACAATTTTTTATATTGTAAAGATAAGTTATGGATGTTTCAATAAGAATGTTCAGAATATAAAGTGGGTATTAACAGGATCAAACAGTTTTGAAAGACGGTGAGATTCATCAATGCATGTTATGTTCAGAGAGAGATGACTTCAGAGCTGTGATTCGGTAAGAAGGTTCTGATAAGAGTACTGTAAGGTACAGTACTTACTGTAGATCAGTATTTTTACATAGTGTGTCTTGTTACTTTATTTAGTTTGCCTTCAACGCCTGTGGTCACTCAGGGACTACAGTGATTAATAATTTATTTTGGAAAACATCTGATTACAACAAGATTTTGAAATCAAATTTCTACTCTCTCAGCTCTTGTCCCTTAGACACTAATTATTGTGGGTTTGTGACAGTTTTGACAATTTTCAAGCTTTTAAAATCACTAATTTATGAAATTTTAGTCTCATTTTAAAGCTTGAGAAATGAGGAAGTTTTTCATGTTGAATTTTAATTATGTTACCCAAAATAAATCGAGAAAAATCGCTTTGAAATTTCAGTGGGATATCGGAAAATCCACTTTTTATACTTTGACCCCTGACAAAAAAACACCCTAAATAATCGAATTACATATTCACAATGCATGTATCTCTAGCAAAATGTTGTGTTCTTTCCAACAATGCCATCATAATTCCAATCTGATCAGTAGTTTTTGAGTTGTTGAGCATTTAATGGCGGAAAGTGAGTGAAAAAGTCATTAAATCGAGATCTCTCGAAAACAAAGGCCCCATTTCAAAAACGTCACTAATTATTTTTATCAGAAATGTGATGTAGTGTCTCTGGTAATCGGCTTTTACACCTTACATGGGGTACCCTGTATGATTGTTATAATTATTGTAATTCATGCGGCCCTGTCCATTGACCATTTAGTCCAAATCCGCAATCTAGGAAACTAAGGCTTCACGAATAATTGTTCTATTTCCACAATAATAGGGATAATTTATTATTATAATAATTTAAAGTTATGATGATAGCATAACATCAACAAAGGTTTCAACTCAGTAAGAGAATTGATGAAAAACTAGAGTTAGGTAAATCTGAAAACATCATTCTACTTTAACCTTCCCAACCTTTTTAGCAGTCTTATAGATTTTCCAAATTCCAAAATAATGAAGCAAGCTTCCTCCGTGTATCATTACATGCTGTTCAGCTTATTGAACCTTGAAAACGCCATGACTTTCAATAAAGCTGTTTTCCAGAATAATAGATACAAGCTATTCAAGTGAAAACAAGTATTTTGAAAGAATTTATGTTTGCAAGCACTCAGTCCAGATCGAATTATTATTGGAAGAGTAGAGTTTTCAAGGCTATCGGTCGTTGCACAAAAGTGTCAGGAAACTAGAGTTGAATCTCCTCTGAATCCGAACCTCAAACAGAAACAGTGTGGTGTGAGGTTGACGCTGATTGCTTATGCAAGAGGAGAGTCCTGCTGCTTCGGTTTGTTGTTTGTTCGCTTTTGGCTGGGTGGTGGAAAGCGGTTGATTGGAAGGGAGGGGATTGAAACTTTCAGTCGCCAGAGATATCGGACGCCAGTCCTCTGATGGAGGGAAGCTCCCGTATGTCGGGCTCCAAACCACCCACTAACAACAGCTCCAAAGCTCGGGTTAAAATCGAAGAATTCTCTACTCCTCTCTTTACGGCTCTCTTCCACCTACTCTTCGAACCCCTCCTCATCCTGTTCCATCAGCTCGTCATCCTTCCCTACGCATTGACACTAATCCACCTGATGCCTTTAACTTCTGTAATAACAATATTCTTGCAGCACATCAATCGATCAATACATTAATCCGGAAGCTGTGTTTACAGCAGTTCTAGAAGATTGTGTTTATTGAGCATGATAAGTTGTTTTCCATCCCACATAAACGAACTGCCTTCTCTTTTCTTGATTTACACACATGTTTCACACGAAGGTATGTACATTTAATCTTAATCAAAGTAAACTTAGTATTTTCTACATGAAATGACGCTATTAGTCTCCAAAACGAAAATAAAACATATTGTAGAACTTCTCCATCTTGTCAAGAATAATTGACCGAACGGAGTGAGGCCTATCCTTTAAGACGATCGGAATTCTCTCGGTCTGGCTGACTGTCTCACGATTACAGACGAACACCTAGACCAATAATTAATTGTTATGATTTTTCATAAATATATCCATATTCCTAAGGACAGCGATGTATATATTTAATTTTTTCAAATTCAATATATCTTCGAAATTTTTTTCAAATAAAGCGAAATTATATCAATATGAGCTTCCTTCTTATATACAATTAATTAATGCAATAGGTCCTGAGTTTGTATCAATATGAGCTTTCTTCTTATACAGTACTTTATTCAAGCTATATAACAGTTGAACATAAATTGAACATATTTTCCATTTTGAATTAGTTCAATAGAAGCTGGAAACTCACAATTTCAGCTGACTTTTTCAAAAGAAATGGCCAGTAATAACTGTGGCAGTATATTTATTCCAATCAATCAATAATTAATTAAAACTATAAAACAATATAATATATATTAGCAAATTAAATGGGAATCTAATAACTATAGAACTGCAATTTTTGATAAATAATTTTTGGAAATTACCCTACTCAACTATGGTTTACCCATGTTCTAGAGTAGGGGGGGGGGGGGGGGGGTTAGTGCGGAATTATTAGGTAAGTGAGCTCACATGTTGTTTGAGATAATTATTTCCAAGTTTTGCCTTCCTGTATTTAATATCCATTTGTGGACTGCAGATTTGAATCTTGTTTCAGATGCTGTGCTCTTGATGTTTTCAGGAAGCAGGTTGTACAATTTGGGAGCTAAATGGTTGAAGTGTCTCTGGTATAAGGCTTTCCTTGCTACATTTCAAATAAAAAGTTGGTTATCTTCCCACCAATAATTTGTATGGCTCTGGGAGTGAATTCAACAAAAATTTAGCTGACACTGATTGCTTTCAGGAACTGGATGTGTGATTGTGTTATGGACAATTAATTATTTTTACTGTTTATCATTTGTTAACGACTTCCAAAAACAAAAGGACGTTCGACCTGTTTTTGTTTTTTTTAGTTTTTGTACATGAATCATTCGAACACTATTGAACCTATTTCAATGATTTTGTTTTAAATGAAAGAGCATCATTCAGCGGTGGTCCCATCCAAGTTTCGCAAGTATCGGCCCAATACTTAGCCCAATATTGAACAAAAAGGAGCATTCATCGATGTCTTTATTTCAATCTTGCTTGAATAGAATAGTTTCACACATATCCGCCAGTCGGATAACTAGTGTCGTTTACCAGACTGATGATCATATGGGGCGCTTCACACCTAACCGATTATCGGAAACATGATTATGATGCAAGGTAATTATGCCGGGTAAACGACATGCCTTGTGGCTTGAGATGAATTAAATTTTGTTCAACTCAGATACAAAAAAGGCTACATCAATTGTGTTACTTTCCAAACGTATCTGTCGAATGATAGCTTGGACGCGGGAAGTAGCTCAGAGGTGTGCTAGATAGTATCATAGACGAACCATCAAGTAGACTAGTCACGGTAATGGCCCGGCTTAGTCCAGCTTTTTGGTGTCCTGTCAAACCAAACTAAATAGTTGGTGTCCTCTCAAACCAGATTGCAATACCGACTCGCTCTTCTCCTCCTACCACTTCAAGAATGACCCGCTAGCAACATACCCCCACCACTGGTAACTTGGCCACTGTTGATTTTCAGCGCCAGAGGGGAAGGAAGTTTGAATGCCGAGTTGGTGACAGATTGTCTGTTTACGTTCTAAAAATAGATGAGTGCATTGCTTCCGAGACATATCTGTCAGCATAAACGAACCATCAAGTTACTATCTCTGATCAACACTGTCAGGCACTTGTCCTACTGCATGTTTGCGTGTATGATAAACTCCTAATCTACAGTAGCTACAGCGACTCAACTTTTTGACATTTTTGTTACTGGTAAATTAATCTTACTTTCTCACTTTCATAAGTAATAAATGAAGGGATCATTTAAGTATTTCTATTTAACTGATAACATGCTAGATTAACCCTGAAATGTTAATCATTCGTGGATTTTTCATTAAAAAAAATTCTTTCTCTTCTTCTTTGTTGTTGTTCTTCTTTTGTACCAGTGATTCTTAAATAAAGAAATACTTGTGTACTAAATAGTTTGAAATTAAGTAGCCTATTTCCTTTGAACTGATTTTAAAAAAAATTTAATGCAGATACCTTAAGAGTATGCCGCCTATAGGCTAGTCAATTTTCCGCCCCCTCTATAGATAGTTCATATCATGTATTTCTACTACAAAAATGATAGAGTTCATTGGCGTTTTCATCTTTCTTAAACCCGAAGTACATTTAGTGATAAAATCAAATTAGTTACAGTAACTACTTGTTTTTTACCTGGGCTACTTTTTTAAGATTCGTTTAAAAATTAAAGTGATCACTATTATACAATTATTTTTATATTTTAATGCTAATGACTCTCTTTAGCGTAATTGCAGAGCTGTGGGCAATTCCGATTAAGCTGTCCATAGAGTGAAATGTAATTACACAAAATGTAGTTAATGACTGGATCATTTTTGTTTAAAAATAAATAAAAATACAAACTTCTCTGAAACAACTCACGCCATGTTATCTATCTTGATGTTGAAATTCACATAGCTTTCTTTATGACAAACTCGTTAATAATGTCCTCATTTGTATGGAAGTGCTTTTGTTGTAGTTGCCTCAATATAAAGTAATAAAAGTTAGTTTAACCGTATTTCATAAATACTAGTTCGCATTGTTCTTGAGTCTTGTGGGCAGGAAAAACTGCGTTCTCCCGTGCAATTTGTAGCAGGTTTGCTAAGTAGCAAATTTATTTTGCAAATTTTAAGTGGAGTTGAATATTAATACTGTCTAATGTCTATTGAAGCTATTAAATGTGTTATAGCCTGACGCTTTCAAGAAATAAACAATTCGATTTATCAATTTTGTTGTGAGGAGAAATTCAAATTTGAAACTTTTGTAGACCTAGGCATTGTTTTTTTTCTGTGTATAAATCAAATCACGCTTCATCATATCATCACAGTTCATTGCCCATCAATAACAGTCTTGAATGTGGATAACGTGATTGAATTATCATTCATTGAATAATTTATTATTGTAATCTTGAAGAGTGTCAGTGTTGAAAAGTATTGTAGTAATTGAGTTCAGTGCTTAATTTTGTTTTAAATTCAATTGTAAATAATGAAAACATAATATGAGTAACATAGGTTTGCGATGAATTTATCAGTGTCAAACATTATTTTCGTAATTTTCTAATCGAACTGGAGGACGAAACCACCGGCTGTGGACGAAACAAGGCGCGTTGTCCCACACTAAGATTTTTTTCATTTCCGGTGAATAGGCCAGAAATATGTGATTTATGGGTACACAACTGCGCCAATGAGAGTTTAGAGACTGTGTCAAAAAAAACATTGAACAATAAAATTGTTTGCGAGAAACATTTCGAGAACAATTGCTTCTCAAGTACTCTGAAGCATAGATTACATGCTTCAGCAGTACCTACCATTTTCTCACTGCAAGAATATGAACCTGACCCCACACCAACCCTGAATGGGGAAATGTACGTTGATATGACACCAGGGAACAACGTGGAAACTCCACAAACAAGTGATTCCACTGCAGATAACCGCTATCAGTTTGTAGAAAATTTCATTCACAGAAGGCTTTATTTTTAAGTCCGAGGTCAACGAATTGCAGTACCCCAGATTATAAAAAATCACTAAAAAAAATTACTAAATTCCTTGACGGCCATCCGTTCCTATCATTTTGTGCTTCCATAACAAATGTTTTTTTTATGGAGTGGGGGAGTTAGCCCCACATCCAACCCCCAACCTGGAGGACCAGGGAATTTTTTCAGGTTTCCTTCCTTAGCCTTTAACAAACCAATGCTGAACTACAATGCAGCAGTCAATTTTCTATTTCAGTTTTCTTCCCCTAGCCTTTGGATTTCCATTGACCTCCATCTGCAAGGCAGCAGTTTCTATGCTGGTTTTGGTCCACCCCAGGTATTTAATTTCCCCGGTACCACCTATATCTAGGAGGCATCCCGCAATCCGCCACCTGGGGAGGCGCCCGATAGGAGACCAGCAACTCCCACCATTGCGCTTCCAGTTCAGTTTTATTTATTCCAGTCCAGGATTTTTTTTTTTATTTGTATAAGATTTTTTTAAATAAGTTTCTTACTGAAGGTTTCTCTTAGAGTTTGATCAAAGTACGCAAATTCTGGTTTCAATATTCTACACATTTTTCTCTCTTTATTTTTATATTAATCTTAAGTCTTGTCCCACAAGGCGGGTCTCTCATATATTAGAGAAATTAAATTTTCACAATTAATATCTTCCACTTCTGGACACTGGAATTCACTAATAAGAAGATCAATGCTGAAGAATATCAATGAAGAAGATCAATGCTGACGATCTGAAGACTGCTTCCAGCGTAATAAGCGTATCGTTTGAACATATCCATTACCGGTACAATACATGTGCCACCGGATACGGATAGTTATTTTGCGGTACAGCTGATTTTAGTGATACAGTTTTCGAAGACAAAACCGAATGTAGAAATCGGCTAGAACAGCTTTTTTACTGGATCCAGTCCAAACAGTATTGTGTGAACATACAATATGAAATGTACATGCAAACGAAAGCACTGCAAAATAACTGATACAGCAAATTTACTGTACCGCACAAAAACTGTATCGTGTGAACGGGCCCTTAGTAAACAACTTAGAACGTCAGCAATTCAGTGACAGGTATCAGAGAGAATATTTTTTGAGAACAACTGATTAATATATCATGATAAATTACGTTATTTGTTCTTATGTGGTAATAATAGTGCTACCTGGCGAATTCCCAAGAGCCTAGCCCAAACCGCACCTTCCTAAAATGTTAATTTTTGTTTTGATAAATTGAAATTGGAAAATTTTGTTTTTTTTCAACAAAGAAATAATTGATAAAACATAAGATGAGCTTTAATTCACCAGACATATGTTTCCTAAAAGACTGCAATGCTCCGACTACACAAGTCTGCAGACAGCGTAAATAACGCCGCGAAGGGCCCACCATTTATATTTGAGAACAGCTGATTGATATATCATGATAAATTACGTGATTTGTTCTTATTCTTATGTGGTAATAAAACTTGGAAGAAATGTATCCAAAATCGCACAATACTTGGTTTTTAAACGTTTATTATTCTGTTAAAAAAAAAGTTAATTTAGTTTTTTATAGCTAAAGACATTGTCAAAAAGGTTTTCAATACTGATAAATAACTTAAATCCCGATCGATGCTCTCGTTTTTGAGGAGAAGGCCGCGTAAAATGTATCCAAAATCGCAAAACACTTGGTTTTTAAACGTTTATTACTCTGTTTAAAAAAAAGTTAATTTAGTTTTTTATAGCTAAAGACATTGTCAATAAACTGTTCAATACTGTTCAATAACTAAAATCCCGATCGATGCTCTCGTTTTTGAGGAGAAGGCCGCGTAAAATGCCTTTGGGGCCGTGACAGACAGACAGACAGAAAGTGAGATAAGACTATTTTCGGCTTATTTGATGTATAAAACGTAAAAATAACCAAAAAATATATAATTCTGATAAATGTACAGACAAAACTCTAATTTTATTTATATAGATAGATTTGTTTCTCTCAAACAAATATGTTATTCCTCGTAATGATAACCTTACTGTTGTGAATTATCAAAATTCATATTATTCATATGAATTTTATTTATATTTGTGAATTTATATCATTTTATAGTTTTAGAAATTAAGCCATGAAGAACTAAAACGTTTTTTTTTAAGTAACATGTATCCTTGTGTGTGTTCGTTCACCAGCTGTGGACGAAGCAAGGATCATTGTTTTTTAATAATTTAAGGGGTAGTAGACGTGAATTTGTGGGATGCTATTTTCAGGAAACTACAGTGGATACCGTCAAGCTCTGCTTGAAACTGCTCTCAAAAGCCTACATTAACAAACATGTTTATAATTCAACTATTTCCATACAATTCCCAAAAAAATTCAGAGAAATTTTAAAATCGAGGCTTCAACAGTTTTTTATGCTTTATTGTATAATGTATAAAAATGTATAATTAATTCTAAAATGTATAATTAATAATTATATTTTATAAGTTGCTAATAAAGCATTTACTGGGTTAGAAAATTTCTATATTTATCAATTACAGTACGGTAATCATTTTTTTTTCAACTTTTGTATAGTTTTTAATTTTAGCTTTTAGTGGAGTTTTTTCAGCCGGTAAAAGTCTGAGACTATTCATTAACACGGGTTTCTGAGTGTCCATGAAGATTTCGTCTCTGTTCGTTGAAATTAAAAGGAAAACGATTGTAAATCATTGAGGAAATATATATAAAGTTCAACAAATAATGATGTTCGATTGTAAAGGATTAGTTCAAAACAATCTGCAGAAGTTGAATAATGAAAAAGGTTAATGAGAATTCAAATTCAAATTCTTTATTTGCATATTCATCTGTATACAAGATCACATTGCAACAAATATCTGCATCGTCATTATAAATATCACAAAATAAAATAAATAAATAATAGTGACAATAAAATTGAGAAGGATTGAGCATTCGTCCCATCTTTCTTGCATTTGACTCGCTGGCTTGTAGGCTAGATGAGTAGAATCAGAATGAAGGGTTGATGTTTCGCCTACGTAGGAAAGAAAGTTTGTCCTCATTCTTTCTCTCTCATACACAGCTCCGCTCTCTTTCGCATAGTGCTGTGGAGTGGGGTCAAGCCAGTTGGTCACCTTCTCTCTCATACCCAGTTCCCCTTTCACTCGCTCCAAGTCGTTCCACCAGATGGCGCTAACTGCACCGTGCCGTTATGACCAGATATCGAAAGATGCCAATAGATCGCGCCACCTTTTTTTCGTCCAATATTTTAACATTGAGGTGGGACATCTACTTACATCCCTGATCAATGATAGTATACACACTCACCTGTGCAGCCAGATCCTGTGTAAAGGTGGGAGTGGACTGTTCAGCATAGAGTTAATTGAACTTACAATTAGTGTGTGTGAATAGACTAATCTGTGTAAATAAAGTGCAAGTGTGAACTTTAGTGTTGCCAGCCTTATTTTAGCCATTAGAACCCGTAACAGTACTATATACGTACATACATGAACGACATTGGTTACCCAAAGCCGGTTATGCGTGAAACAAGCCTGTAATGTCCCGTTTTGACCAATCAGCTGAACTTAATTTGAATTAAGAATAAGAAGAATATAGTATTTCTGTTCATATAAGCATTGTAAATAATTATACAATGCGAGAGTGAGCTCCATGTCCCTCGGAGGAATGCACTACGTCACTATGTCATCGCAAAAGCAATGCAATTGTGCGTCTCTGTGCGTGCGTACAGATATTCTTGAATGTCTGTTGTATATAAAATGTAACATACATGAGATGCAGATGAATAACTTTATCCATAGTCATGATACTCGTCAAAATTCCTTGTTACATAGGAGTCAATGCAATCTACAGCTGACTAAATAGTTTTCACGAATTTGGTAAAAAAATGTATAACTTGTTGCCGAGTGAAGTAAGATCTCTGAAAATGGAAAAGTTTAAAAAATATATTAAACAAATGTTGTGTGAGCTTTGTGTTTATAATTTTAAAGAGTTTTTAGACTACTTGAGTGGTCCTAAAAAATATATAGACAGGATTATTATCCATAAAATATTTAGTTACCATATTTGACTGTGCAATATGCATTTTAAACTAACTTTGAAATTATGTTAAGTTAAACTGACGTTGTTATACAAATTGATATTTGTTTTGAAAATAAACGATTTTGATTTGATTTTTGATTGTACGCGTTGCCCAGTATAGTATTCTTCGTCTCTCCGCTTCAGCCGTCGGGGATTAGATTAGATTAGATTAGAACACTTTATTTATGTAAATTTACAAAATTTCTTAAATGGTTTTAAATTTAGAATTATTACCGTCGCATAGGTAGCAAATGTACAGCAAATGATATTAATTTTAACTGAAGAAAATCCTAGTGACGTATTTACATAAAATGGCGAAGTCTGGACAAAATTCGTCCATTCTTAACTTAACCTTAGGTAATAATTATATCTTAATTCTAGCTTACGAGTTTGGAACACATTTATAACTTGGAATTTATACAATTATTTAGATCCTTAAAAAAAATATATATATATAGAAACCAACTAATAATAGTCTGTAGCTACTTTAAAACTGCTCGAATGAGAGAACAAACACACACACACACACACACACACACACAAGATATAAAATATTGATTAATTATATTAAAACTTAAAAAATTTTTTTTTTATATATAAAACACACATCCATACAAACTACTTAACTAGGGGGTTTGCCAAAATTTTCATGAAATCAGCTCAGGGCCGAACAGTCGCAGACATCCGTTCCAGAAATTGCTTCTTCAGCAAAGAAGCAAAACGGGTCCGACTCTCCAAATTCTTCAAATCAGTAGGAAGCAAGTTCCAATACCGGCAACCGCTTACAACAAATGATTTATTAAAGATCTCCGTGCGATGTATTGGAGTTCGTAAGGTTCTGTCACCTCTTCTAGTAAATGTAACATTATCACCTCTACCTTCTGATACAAATTTAAAATCATTTTTGAAATATTTTGGTCTACCATTTTTCAATATGTTGTTGACCAGTTTTGTGATTCTAATGATCCTCTGTTCTGGTAGTTTGAGAGTGGAGCTCTGTATAAAATAATCTGTTATATGTTCATGTCTTTGGAGAGAATATACAAACCGGAGACAGTAATTCAAACTTCGTTGTAGTTTGGCATTTAAAGTGACAGTCATATCATTGATAACTGAATTACAATATGAAAAATATGGGAAAATGAGGGATCTGATCAGTAGAAGTCTAAGATGTCTTGGAATATCATCCTGCATCTTTTTCAATGAATGCATTGCAGCAAATACCCTCTTACAAGTTCCAGTAACATGATCTGTCCAGTCAAGTGTATTAGTCATTGTTATACCTAGGTTTTTAACTGAGTCACAATAATGTACTGGTAGTCCATCAACCTCTATTTTAGGAATAGAATCAAAATTTATATTATTTATAAGACGAGAATATCCTACTATCATTGATTGAGTCTTACTGGGATTGAGTTTCAAGCCATTCTTTTTCGTCCATTCAGTTATTCTTGAAATATCTCTATTAACAATTGCTATCGTTTCATCTAATTGGTTTTTATGACAACTAAGGTAAATTTGCAGATCATCAGCATAAGTATGATACTTACAAGACTGAATTGAGGAAGGAAGGTCATTTGCATATAGGGTAAAGAGAAGTGGGCCTAGGATGGAACCTTGTGGTACTCCCTGTATAACAGTTTTTGAATCTGACCTGATTTCTCCAACTATAACACATTGCTCTCTATTACTGAGGTATGAACAAAACCATGAAATTGCTTCTTCACAAAATCCTAAAAGACGTAACTTGGCAAATAGGATGTCATGATTTACTGTATCAAAAGCTTTAGAGAAATCAAAAAGACATAAAATAGTACATTTCTGCTTATCCATTGCTAGTCTTATATCATCTGTGACTCGTAATAAAGCTGTTTCTGTTGAATGGTGCTTACGAAAACCAGACTGGTAATCATGAAGCAGGCTGTTCATTTCTATGAAACTAGTAACCTGAGAATGAACTATTCTCTCAAGTACTTTTGAAAGGGCGGGTAGTATACTTATTGGTCTGTAGTCTTGAACTTTAGTGGGTGATGAAATTTTGTTTAGAGGACGAACTAGGGCATATTTCCACTTTTTAGGGAAGGTACCAGTGAGAATAGATGCATTGAAGATAGATGTTATTGCAGGCAAAACTGCAAAAAGGATTTTCTTAATCATTTGTATTGATATTTTGTCAGACCCTGTAGCATTAGTTTTTATATGTTGAATGGCTTTAAGGGTGTCAGCTTGAGAGATTTCATGAAAGGTAAATTTTTGATTTACTGGGCTAGGTGCATCAATTGCTCGATTATTCAGCATTTCTAAATGACATTTTACAACAGTTTCAACATTTGTTCTTGAATGGGAAACAAAGAATTCATTAATGTCATTCAATGGAAGGTCAACAGGCGTGTGGGTCTTTTGTTTACCTAAACCAAATTTTTTAACCCCTCGCCAGAGCTCAGTTGTATTTTTCCTATTATCTGTCAGTAAGGAATTCAAATACCTCATTTTGGAATTTCTTAACTGCTGTTTCACCTTATTACGAAGATGACGGTAGTCATTGAGGCTATCCAAGTCATTTTGTCTCTTAGCTCGTCCGTGTGCGCGGTCTCTAAGGGCCATTAACTGTAAGATTTCTTGGGTAATCCAAGGGACCGGCTGTTTCCTATTTACTCTTTTTGTCACAATCGGTGCATGTCTGTCATAAACGTCCAGTATCATAGTCTCCAGAGTTTCAACCATTTCGTCAACTGAAGTCAGAGTTTCAATTCGATTCCATGGGGTTTGTGCAACATCAGAAAAGAAGGCTGTATTGTTCATATTCTTGAAGTCTCTATAAGTTATATATTTTTGTTCAGGTTTTGGAGCTCTGTGAGATAGAACACAGTAAATTAATTCATGCCCTGATATTGCCGGAACTGGAATTTGACCTTTGTCTAAAACTTCATCTGGATCACTTACAATTAACAGATCTATAAACGTGTCAGATTCAGCAGTATGATGAGTTGGGTTCAGAGGGAGTATACTCATGTTGAGGCATTGAAATATAGTAGTTAATTGAGTGTAGTCAAAGTTGGGATTTTTCATATTCAAGTCAGTATTCATATCTCCCATTACTATGACATTTCTATAATAAGGCATAAATGTAAGGAGCGCGGTTTCAAAATCAGTAAAGTGACCTATTTTAGGAGGACGATAGCAAACACCTATCAATAATTTATCTGAACCTGAAAATGATAGTTCAACAAGAAGAAACTCAGGTCGTCCAGAATATTCTGGTTGAGAATGAGTTAAAATTTTTGCTTTTATATTTTCTTTTATGTAAATGGCAACACCCCCACCTCTTTTATTCAACCTATCATTCCGAAGTAGGGTATAACCTGGTAAATCTACTAGGGAGATTGGTATTGTAGGTTTTAGAAACGTTTCACATATACCAATAATATCAAAATTTTTGAATCTAAAGATTGCTCTAACATCGTCAATATGACAGCTGAGTGACTGAGCATTGATATGTGCTGCCTTAAAACATTTTTTATGCATTTGAACCTGACTGTTGAGATAAGCTCCTGCATCGGTGTAATTATAGGGACTATGAAGATTTGGGGCCGGACCAGTAGCATCACCAAGGGTGGACATCAGTTAGACCAGAAGCCGACGACCGCTCATCCCACAAACTGAATAAAGAAAATATTGGCAAAAAAACTATAAAATATTCATACCTTAAACTAATTAGTTTTAAAACATATTTGGAACTAGCCATTTGTGATAAGAATATCACTTCGGCTCCTGTGAAATAAATAACTATTGGTTTTGTGTAGTCCTATCTATGAATAGTTTTTGCATAGTCTATTTATGGAAGGCGGCGATCTTTTGAGGTTGCGGTCACAGCACAGAGTGTTCATACATAGCAGATGTTTTCGTAGCTCTCTCCAATGAACTGTCTCCCAGGGTGCGCTGATGGGATCCACGACTGTCACAGGTAAACCGCTTCCAGTATTGGCTGTAACAGAGAGCAAATAACGGCAGAAAACGGCAAACGAAATAAAGCTTTTCCAATGACAGTGAAATCACAAGATAATGAGGGAGTAAAGCTGATATGGTATTGGGCAGAAAAAAAAATAGATATGTGGCGACAATGATAATTGAAATGGAGAAAAAAAATTAGGTGAAAAGTCACTAAGAATAGTAAAAAGTATGAATGACAAGAGAATAATAAATGCAAGGAAAAGTGGTGAAAAGGGCCGTTGAACGGTAAAATAAGTGTATGAGGAAAGAAAGTAGTAAAAAGCTTAGAATATAGTGGTCAGTTGTTCTGTTCGATATTATGTTAGGTCCCGAAGGTGGCCAAAGAAAGTTAGTTTGAATTGAATTTGAAAAATAAATTGACTAATAATAATAATAAGAATAAATTGATAATATTGAATAAAATGAAGAGTACAGTCTGAAGAAAAAAGTGGATAATGAATAGTGAGGAAATTTGACACATGTTTGAGGGAGGATAAAATATGATGAATTAACATATTACGTAATACAATTCAACGATCTTTAAATTAATTTGGCAGTAATTATACAAGAAGAAAACCGGTGTGAAGAAAAGGGAATCCAACATGTATGACATCCGAGTATAGAAATATTGTTTGTGAAAAGAGTTTTGGAAAGGCGAGGGTGTGAATGACAAAAGATCAAAGAGTAAGCGCAGAATGAAAGAAAATAAACTGACCTCAGTGAAGAGAGACAGATTGAAGGAGAGAAAGCGTGAGTGAGAGAGAGTATGAGTGAGAGCGCATGAGCCTGAGTACATTGGGGGATGTACCAAAAGGTTGCGAAGGAGACTTGGACAAAAGAGAGAAGTGAACGCATAGGCCTATAAGTGGGGCTGAAAATATGACAAAGTAGTATATTACCTGAATGAAGGCCCACAGTATTTGCGAAATAAATGTTACGGGCAATCATAGTGTAGAGACTGGATTTCTTGAATAGGCTAAAAGATTGGTTAAAGGCAGTCGACCGTATGTTATTTATTCAAGTGGTACAAAATGCTTCTCTGGCGGATCAGACATTTAATTTGTCAATGACCAATCAATAAGAAAATGTTGATTGTCAGACTGATCATACTATTTGATTGTTGGACTATTTAGACTGTTCAGAGAAACTTCACGAAAAAAAAAATGAAACCTTTCTTTTCAGGACCATTATTTTAATAAATAAGATTAGGCTAAGTAGTCCTACTTGCAATTTCTGATTCATATTTGTTCAGATGCACGAAGTTATGATGCAAAGTTAGGAATCCCATTTAAGAAGTATTTATTACATAGCCTACTTGATTCAAGTTACTGATAACTTCTTATTTGGAATTTTTGAAAGGATTATCTAGAGTAATTATATTTTTTTTAGAGACTGAGACTTGTTAATAATAATTCATGAATATTCTTTAGTAAATAGTATAATAACAAAGTAAGCATGTAAAAACGGCTAAAGGTACTCTTGTTGAAGGCAAAATTAAGATTAAGAAAAATAAAAATAAAAGTGATTCAAATAAGCCACAGCAGGAGTCGCAATAAACAGATTGATGGACAAACCTCTTAAGTTTGACATTTGAACGTTTTAATCAATGTTTACATCACAATCAATCATTACGAACAAGTAGGCGTATTACTATAATAACAATAATAATAATAATTATTATTATTATTATTATTATCATTATCATTAATACCTTTCTGAAATTATTATATTGTCTGATGAAAAAGGAGAAAGAATACCTAATCAAAAATAATAATGCTGTATAATAATAATAATGCTTAATAATAAAGATAGTATGATACTCATGATTAGAAACTGATGATAATTTATTGTTAATTGAAACAGTAAATAGAAACTCACCCTTAATTGTAATAGACAGTCAGTCGAACAGCATTGGGTCTCTTAGTGGAGATCAGCCAGTCGCTCAGCGGTGTGGATTCTCCTAGCATCTCCTTGCCCGACGACGAACTTCACTCTGCCATCCATGGTCCACGTGTTCTTGACTCCATATTTATCTGCGGCAGCATTGAACAGAGCCAATCGGTGTCTTGTCAGGTCTTCTCTTATTGTTACGCCACTGTTTTTTAAAAGTTTTTTTGCTGCAAAGATTTTTTGTCGTGTACGGTAACTGCTGAACCTTACGATGATGGGGCGGTGGCGGTCCTTGGTGTTCGGTTGTCCTGGCTGCTGACGACGACCAACACGGTGCGATCGTTGTATGTCGTCGATAGACAAATTCACATGCAATTTGTCCCTGCATACGTTGATAACACGGAGTCTCGGGGACATACGGGGACACGGAGTCTCGCACAGTAGTTATGTTATGCCGGCTCCACACATGCGGCATTCGGCGAGAGCCGAATACTCGCCAAGTGGCGAGCTGCTCGTGTTGGTATTCGCCGAGTAACGAGCAGATAGCTACACACATATAAAAAAAAAAAAAAAGCAGTCGTTAAAAAAGCGGCGAGGTGGAACTACCCGTAAGGGTCTCCCCACCACGAAAAGCCATACGAATTTTTAGCTACACACATGCGAGTTTTTCAGTTTAAAGTAAGTGATGATTGATGAGTTGGACATACAGTTTTAGGAGGGTTCCGAACCACCGGAGTAGGTAATAAGGGGACTTCTGCGTACCCTATGGGAGCAGGGGGGCGTGGCCACCCCCCTTCCCCCTCCCCCAGGTCAGACATTTTGTAAACACCCACCCCTTCCCCCCTGTCGCAGTCAGCCATTTTGTTTTTTAAGGTCACATACCCCCTTCCCTATGTGCCCCCACTTTATTCCCAATAGATTAAAGGGGGACCCCCCGCAAGCACCAATGAGAGAGGACCTATCCCCCCTGACCCCACCTCTCACAGAAGGTTCCCAATAAATATAGAACATACAGCTTTATATCTATATATACATGCTTGCAATTGTATATCTATATATACCTGCTTGCAATTACTATATCTATATTTGCAATAGCATCAGCCCCACACCGCCAGATTTAGCTATTAATTGAGGCTGCACACCTGCTACCTCCTGCTGTGATTCTCAAAGCCCTCTCTTTCGCACGTGCAGTGTTAATATACCCCCCTGCCCCCCAGCCCCGATTTAGATATTAATAATACTTCCGCCCCCTGCTGTGAAAAACTATTTCATAACGTTTAAAAGCAGAACACGTGCACAAGTTTTATGTGTGTGTGTGTGTGAGAGAGACGTGCTCTCAGGTCATTAACCTTAGAATTTAACGGTCGCAACACGTGCCTAGCAGGTGGGGGGCTGTACACAGAAATAGAATAGTTCTACACTCCTCGATTCCTAGATTGATAGCGTTGTAATAGGCGTTCTTGTTGAGGAGGTAAAAACAAACTACTATCATATTTTATCGTCGGCTCATCCATCCCAATAAGCCGAAGAAATTCGCTGACAGTATGTTCTGGCAATAGTCCTCGTCCCTCCAACTCTTTATAATCAAACGTTCTGGCAGCCATTACACATTTTTCTATCAAATAATAGGCATATCTATACATCATATAGGTAAGAAATCACCTTGCTGTGCTTTCAACGAAGGCTGTTTCAACGAAAAAGAGAGGGTAGAGAGAGTGAGAGAGAGCGAGAGAGAGATAGCTCCTTCTCCTCCTCCTCCTTCTCCTCCTCCTCCTTCTCCTCCTTCTCCTCCTCCTTCTCCTCCTCCTCCTCCTTCTCCTCCTCCTCCTCCTCCTCCTCCTCCTCCTCCTCCTCCTTCTCCTCCTCCTCCTCCTCCTCCTCCTCCTCCATTGTGTTTGTGGAAAACGCAATGGAGGAGGATATATCGTTTTGTATATATAATAAGAACAGTCTTAAAGGAGAAGGAGAAGGAGGAGAAGGAGAAGGAGAAGGAGAAGGAGGAGGAGAAGAAGAAGGAGAAGGAGGAGGAGAAGGAGAAGGAGAAGGAGGAGGAGGAGGAGAAGGAGAAGGAGGAGGATGGGGAGGAGAAGGAGCTATCTCTCTCTCGCTCTCTCTCACTCTCTCTACCCTCTCTTTTTCGTTGAAACAGCCTTCGTTGAAAGCACAGCAAGGTGATTTCTTACCTATATGAATGAATTATAAATAATTCCCCACTCCAATTAATATTATACGATTTGTCGAAAACCTGTCTGTACTTACTAATGCGTACAACATCGCCCAATTTAAATTTCGGTTTTATTCGTTTAGATTTCAAACGCAAGTTCTCATTGGCCGCCTTATTAAGCGATGCTATTATATGATTTCGATGTTTTTTGCGAACATCAGATGGCCGCATTTGAATTGTTCTGTGGAAAGCATTATTATACTCTTTAACCATTGTTGGTAATGCTCCCACCCATCGTTTTGTTCCATGCTGCGTTAAATATTTATAGATTTTTGATTTAATAGTTCTAATAAAACGTTCGACTATTGCAGCTTTTTTCTCACTAAAAACATGGTAATGTTTAATATTATACCTATCCAATAATGCTTTTACTTTTGTATTAAAAAATTCGGTACCTTGGTCTGTCTGAAAAAATTTAACATTTTTATTTTTACGAATAATTGGTTCAAGTGCAGCATACACAGAGCCGGCACTTTTGGATTTTATTGGCACACAATAAGCATATTTAGAAAAACAGTTAATTACAGCTAAAATAAAAGTAAAATTTGAATTATCTCTCGCCAGCGAGCTCATATCAATTAAATCTGCCTGAAGCAGATCCACCTCACTTTTAATCTCATATTTTCTCCTATTAAAATGTACTCTTGGCACAGAATGCAATTCTTGTGCTAATCTATGTCTAATTTCATTCATTTTTGTCGAAATCACACACGTGTGATATATCTCAACTGCCTCGGCACGCGTCGTGTGGGTAATCTATTTTTAGCCACCCTCTTTTTGTGAAGCAGCGCACCTCACTTCTCCTCTCCTCACTCACCACCTCACACTTTGAGAGGAAGGTTCTTCTTCTACTACTTCTTCTTCTTCTTCTCCTTTTTCTTCTCCTTCTTCAACTTGGGGGATTCTATAATGACCCCATGCCAAGGTGTCAACCGAATTGGGCATGATGTATCTTTTATCATCATAGCATGAGAGCGCTGTTTTTGCACATGCAATCTGATATACTTTATGACAATAGCTCCTTATCATATTGAACCTCTCGTAATGTGTGCTTCTTTCGAATAAACATTTTTTGTACAAATCATATGTTAGACAGCGATCTTTAACAGATTTCTTTACACCCTTAGCTACGTTTTTATACAATTCATTCTCATCATCTACATATTTAAAACTATACATTTTGGGCCGTAAGCCAGCAAAATGCGTGATAATTTTTGAATTTGTCTCATCTTTAAATTTCCCAACCACTTTTTTATTTACAAGACTATAACATTTGTGAGTGGTTGGGTAATCAGATGTGTCAAACCACGTCAAATTATTCCTAATATCCTGGTACACATCCTCAGTTTTTATTTCATAGAAAAGACTATCTGTATCCGACATTAATAGATTCACATTTTCAGGACGATATATGTTCAAAATTTTGTTGAAGTGGAAATCAAACATTAGCTGTTTACTCAATTCCAAAATGGTGAAACCCGCATAAATTGGTTTGTTCAAGCATATTTCAGATTTTCTTGAAAACACCCCAATTACATTTTCATCAAAAATCACCCAGCGTTTACACAATGGCCTGGAAACATATTTATCCAATTTTCTCTCATCTGTTATGAGATTTACGGTGCAATGGTGTCGATTACCCTGGAGAGATTTTCCGTATATTATATTCGATAAATTTTTAAAGTTCTGAACTTCAAATTTATTCTTGGCATTTCGCCTACATTCCGTATTGAATTGAATGTAAGGTTGTAGCCAACGGGACTGTGTAAAACTAATTACCCTATGAATCTTCGTTAAACGCATACCCAACTGAGTGTAAAGCTGGAGATTGCGATAATGAATTACATATTTTGTTCTATCATAAAGTGTTGCAAGGAGTTTTGTTGATGATTTTTGTGAATCGTGTTTTTGATATTCAGACATCAGGTGAAGGGGGGCTGCTTCTTTTGTGGGGGCAAGGGGAAACTGATTGTGAGAATCGTGTAAGTATTGTGGGTACTGCATATCAACCTCCAGAATGTAGCCAATTTCTGAATCGGCACTCAAGTTTAAAAAATCTACTTGTGCGATTTCATTCTCATTCAAAAATTTAAAATTTCCGCTCGGGAGAGGTTCACACATTGCGTATCCATATAAATTGTTAGCATCCAGGTAAACAAGGTAATTAGTAGGTTTACTCTCATCATAATTCGACATATATGGGTTGTTCGCTTCAGCGAACCTATGCGGAATGACCGATAATCCTCCTCTCACTGCACCCTCAATCATAAGATGAATATCAATGTCCCGAATCAAACCAAGCTCCACCTGTGTGTATTTTAGCATGCAATTCCATGAGAAATGTGCCAATGAGAGAAAGTGGATAGCATCCAATCCATATTTGTCGAATAATGATGAGCGCATATCCTCAAAAACATCGGCCAAAAGCAGAACATCCGTTAGAAGGTATAGATCGTGATATTCGCCAAGAGAGGAAATATTACACGCTTTCCACACCTTCTGTGCATGTTCATATTCAGCAGGATCCAATGGTGAATCGTTCAAATCATTGTGGAATGCTTCTATGGGAGGAAGACACGTTTCATTGAACTTTTCAGCACAATCAAAATAAGTGTATGGATACACACCCTTTTTGATTAAAAGCTGGTGCTGTTCAGGTGTTCTGAATACAGTGTACATCCTTTTAAATTTCGTTTCCAATTCAGTACTTTCTGACAAATTTTTTACAAGTGAATCTAATGAAGCATTCATGAACTTAAAACTATCTAAAAACCTAATTTTACCAATACTAATCGTCATAAATTTTTCAGAGGAATTGGCGATGCAATGTATTTTTCTTTTGCATTTCCCCAAAGCTTGCACAATAAAATGGGAATCGTACCCTGCGAAATTATGTATATAACATGGAATAAAATCGGGTGATTTAGCATTTAAATTACAGGCTTGGTGAGCTGCACAAATAAATTCGCCTGATTCGTGCGAGTGGTGTTTGCATCTCACCTCACCAATCAAGAAATCCTTCCCACATAAACCACATTGTTTTGCATCATCAAATACTTGTTGTTCACGCTCATTTAATGGAATCATCGGTATTTCGCGTTTCATATCATTATAAAGCATTTCACCCAAATCTGTTACATCATCAACGAATTTTTTAATAATTTTTTCACTTTCATTTCGCGCACGATAAAGAATGGGTCCGTGACAAATTTCACCATGTATATTTAACACTACAAAGCAATACCCGCACGCAACATGCTCACGTGTCTTTTTTGTGAAGCTACTAGTAACAGGGTCTGAAGCAACAGCTTCTTCTTTCCCCTCTTCTCCGCTTTTAATTGGTAAAATAAACGATTCAAAATCGGCGTAAATTACATATTTAGGTTTAAGTGTATAAGTATAGTTTGTAAATTTGATTACATCACCTTCTTTGGGTAGCACCGTTCTTTGCGCCGCGAACTTTGAACAAAGCTCTTGATGCCTTTCCAAATTTTGTTTTCCATCTCTATTTACCATTTTGTCAGTTGTGAAACGATGGAAACAAAATTCGCATATGTGTACTTGGGCATGATGTTTTGAAAGATGGCTCAAAAGACGCGATAAACCATTCTTTCCGTTCGCGGTATTGATCAAGCAAAAATGTGATTTATGTGGTGCGGTTTTAGTTGTTAAAAGCAAAAGATTCACCTGATGTCTGCGTTGCCTATATATACTACATCTGTAGGGATAGAATTTCTTTCCATCATCGTCGTACGCAATTACATTAATAGATATGTTGGGATTCAAAATTTCAATTTTCCTAACATCTCTCATGGTGGCTGGGAAGTTGACCCCGTTTGTGTTGACTGTGTGAGCAAACTTGCTCAAATATTCAACACTCATGTTATCACGCCGGTAATGAAAAAAAGATAAAATTGACCACAATAGGCATTTCTCGTCATTGGAATTTTTCACGTTAATTATGCATTTCTTTTTCTTAATAAAATCGGGAGTCTCTACAAAGGAAGATGAGGATGTGTACATAGGATTATACCGAATTATGTTTAAATCTAAAGAATGTATTCTACTCAAAACCCACCCACTACCAAATTTTGTAAAATTCTGGAAAGAATTTAAAATTTTCTTAATAGCTAATTCATAGTACTTGTTCAATTCATCTAAATTTTCACGAACATTCACACATATTGCCGAATAGCTGTGAAAGTTTACAGTACTCGAAATTTGTTCACTTTCCTCGGGCAAAACAATCAATTTTTGTAATATAATATTTAACACTAAAAACCATTTCACATTTCCGTGGAAACGGTCTGACTCCTCGACGATCTGGTTCAATACTATGGGTTTTGTAGATTCCAAAGTCGATTCCACGTCCAGCTCCTCGTCTAGATAGGTTATACGGTGACGTATCGCGTTATTGTTCAATCCACGCAGATCCTTGATTGTATACCGCATTTTGACGAATTAGTGCTCTCTCTCTCTCTCTAAAACAAAAAAGTTAGTAGCAGATTAGAAGTTGATCACCACGGACTATTCTAAATTACGAAAGATTGACTTTCAAAGGAAGCGATTCCACTGTGTTCTCCAACTGAAAGGTTAAAAAAGATTATGAGTGTGAAACAGATTATATCTATGGATATAAACGTGGCGGCAGACGAGGAAGAAGAAGAAAAGTTTATTAAAAATAAATCCTCGTTCGAAAAACAATTAATACATAAATTACGCTTCCACCGCTTTGAGTGTTATGGAAGAGAATATGGACACTATTGCATGTGTATAAATCCTGCACTCAATGAACCATTACACCAATTTATTGGAGAATGTAATTCAGATACTTGTTTTTATCGAATAATGCAATTACATATTGCAGATAACCATCACGAATCGTGTAATGGTGTCTATCACACATTTAATATGTGTAACAACAAAATTGATAAATTTTTGTGTAATTCATCCAGAAAATTTCGGTGTGGGAAAAATTGTAAATTATTTCAAACACTCAAGTGTGCTGGTAAAACTAAGTAGGAATACTGAACGCGAGTTTACTCCTCCAATGTACAACAATAGGCAGCAGAATTAGTTGAATGGAGATACTCGCATGCAGTGTGATTTCTGCAGAATAATAGTTTCTACCGAGAAAAATAATTCGAAATAATGCGCAGTCAATAATCGCTACTTACATTGTAAAAGGGTGATGGCAAATGATGAACTCTCTCTCTCTCTCAGATGTGTGCTCTCTCTCTCTCTCAGATGTGTGCTCTCTCTCTCTCTCTCTCAGATGTGTGCTCTCTCTCAGATGTGCGCTCTCTCTCTCAGATGTATCCTCTCACTCAGATGTGTGCTCTCTTACACTCTGCTGGTACAACTGATCTAAAACAAACAAGTTAGTAGTGGATTAGAAGTTGATCGGCACACTATGGATCAATCACACGTTTTAATGTACGAAAGATTGAGGTTATTAAGTTTTGATGAGAGATGGAAAAAATTCGAATCTCCCCTTTTATCGCCTAAACATTTAGCTAAACTGGGATTTGTATTCAAGACGCCACCAGACTCAGTGCAGTGCGTGTTTTGTTTAGTTGGTTTGGAAAAATGGCTAATAACAGACGATCCCGAAAAAGAACATGAAAAACATAGTCCGAATTGTGGGTGGAGGAGAATGCATAATATTTCTATCGAGAATGAAAATTTTAATAATCTTCGGGATTACGAGCAGCGAATAAAGACATTTTATCAAAGATCAAAGCCTCACTGGTCAAACACATTTAATAAGAGGATATTGGTTTTTAAAAGAAATGCTGAATATTTCGCGAGTAATGGATTTTTTCTACATAAAACGGCTTATTTGCAATGCGTATATTGTAAAGTAATTATTGCAGATTCGAAAAAACTGTGTCATGCATCGTTTTGTATATATAATAAGAACAGTCTTAAAGGGGAAGGAGGAGAAGGAGAAGGAGAAGGAGAAGGAGGAGGAGAAGGAGGAGGAGAAGGAGGAGAAGGAGAAGGAGAAGGAGAAGGAGAAGGAGGAGGAGAAGGAGGAGAAGGAGAAGGAGGAGGAGAAGGAGGAGAAGGAGGAGGAGAAGGAGAAGGAGGAGGAGAATTAATTAAAAAAGTAAACAAACCTGCACGAGAAGGAAGCCGAGGAATCACTTGCGCTCTGTTGTAGACTTGAAACACCTCTAGTTGGAACTGAAACATACAAAATAGGGAAAATGGATCAGATTGATGTTTAAAAATTTGGATTATGCACACTTATTATCAGATTATGGAGATGTCGTCTGCATTAATCAGGTGTGAGAAGATTTATTGTAAATATTATTGAACAATTACTATTTCTATTACAATTGCTCCAATTTAATATGCAAGATTTTTTGCACTAACAGTATTTACCCAAAAACTTGTAAAAATGCGTGATTGGGTTGAAGATAATTTTTATGAGTTTGATTATTTTGTGGCTTTATTTCGAGTTTGTTATAATTGATTAATGTAAATAAAGATTTGAATTATTATTGCTCACCTTTGTTTCAAACTGATGTGATGCTTTCAAAATGATCACTCTTCTTGTTGTGCCGTTCAAAAACGCAAATGCTCTTTTATCGCTGTGCGCGGATAGCTAAAGTTCAAACTGTTGTGACGCTTTCAAACTGATAAAGATGATCACACTTTTTCGATCCGATAACTATGACGTTCAAAACGCGAATGATCTTTTAGCGGTGTGCGCGACAATCTAAAAAAGGATTGCGGGATGCGATGAGCTTCCTTCTTTTAGGTGAGCACCTAAAAGAAGGAAGCTCGCAGGAAGCTCTCGCTGGCACGCGCTCGCTTCTCCCCCTCAACACGGTGTTCTATTTTTATCAGTATGTTTACATCTGTCAACATGGAATGTGCTTTGGCGATGCGGCACGTGTGGAAAACGATAGTACTATTTATATTTCTATTATGCTGTCTAAACACCGTACTACTTTTAAATAAAAATAAATCGTGCAATCTGCATGAGAAACGAAATGATACGCAATTTCTTTTCAATTCCTTTGGATCGTCAACTTCACTGAGAAACCATACTTTATTCAATATTAAATCTTGCGTTAATTCGTATTATAAAACACCAATTTCCTTTGAAATTGGGTTGATACATTGGTATAAATTTATGGTTGATGAGCGAGAAACAGTTTGTAATTTCTACAAATACTATAGCGTTCTTGCAAATTGTGCCAAGACTTTTAATGAAAAATCGAATTTTCTTTTGAAGAAAACTAATCAATTATGTAGTAGTAGTAGTAGTAATTACAGTTCAGTTTATGTTTAACCTTTAAAGGATGAACACTGTTAAGAAAAAGCGCCGCACTGTTCGTAAGCGTGGTAGAGGTATTTTATCAAAAATTGGGAATATTTTGGGTACAGTGATAAATAGGGGGGTTGACCTGTTACCTGTAGAAGCGCACCTAGATGGGTATAATTTCTGCGGTCCAGGAACGAGGTTAAGGTCGAGGTTAGCACGTGGAGATAAAGGAATAAACCGTCTTGATGATTTATGTAAGACGCACGACATAGTTTACTCCCGAGCGTCTGATAACAAGACGCGGGCGGAGGCTGACAGGCACTTGGCAGATGGAGCTTGGGAAATTTTCAAGGACCCAAAAACGGGGTTATCTGAGAGGGCATATTCTTATCTTGTTACAAACATTATGAAAGCGAAATCCGCATTTGGTGGCGGTTTGAGAAAACGAAAAACGAGGGGAGTTAGAAAAACGCATAGTGATAGTATTAGGCAAAAGGCGATCAATAGGTTAAAAAATCATATTGCTGGTCGCGGTTTTTATCTGAAACCATATCCAACAGGCGGAAGAATACTAGTACCTCCCACCCAATACGGTGTAACACTATTTCCCAAGGTTAAAAAGAAGCAAGGAGGAAAAAAGCAGAGGAAAAGACAGAGAAAAACGCAAAGATGAACGGCCCACTGTCAAACTATGACCTGATAAAATGGTGCAAAATATTAGATATACCACTAAGGGGCATATATATGATTGATACACTTCCGAGTAAAATTCGAAATAATGAGCTCGCAATTGTTAATTTAGACAAACAGATTGGAATGGGAACACATTGGACTGCATATATTAAACGAGGGAAAAATGTGTATTATTTTGATCCGATCGGTGACTTGCAACCGCCACGCGAATTGGCAAAATATTGGGAAAAAGAAAATAATGTAAAAATATTCTATAATACCAACCAATTGCAGCGGGTAAACACAGACATTTGTGGGCACCTAGTGATTTTGTTTCTTGCTAACCAGTTGTAATTTTACGCTTGTGTTGAAAGCATTAGCTGAGTGAGTGATGGCTGTTATTACACTAACCTCAAAAACAAGTAATCTATATGAGAATTTAAACCACGCTCTGGAATTGGATAAAAATCGCGAATGGGAAATTGGATTGGTTAACTTGTGGACGTTTAATAGTATACCGAATATAATAAGGGGGAAAAATTCCAGTTTTAAATATGGAGATAAACTGGTGAATCTTGATACAGGATCGTACGAAATTGATAATATAATAAGCGCTATAAAGTTGAAATTGAACTTGAGCGATGAGAGTCTTGTTATACAACCGAATAATAACACTATGAAAGTTGGAATTTATTCCGATAAACCAGTAGATTTAACTTTTGACGATTCAATTGGTAAGACACTTGGGTTTGATAAACTTCTACTCGAAGCAAATACATGGCATTATTCAAATCATTTAGTCTCGATCAGTCATATTAATACAATCGTGGTGTCATGTAATTTAGCATGTGGAAGCTTCGCTAACGGAGATGAAAAGCATATTATTTACGAATTTCTGCCGAGGGTACCGCCCGGTTATTTGATTAATGAAACGCCCGCAGAAATTATATATGTACCTCTCAATACGCGCAGAATTCAGTTTATTAATGTGACGGTAACCGATCAAGACGGATCACTTATCGATTTTCGAGGGGATAGTATAACTGTGAGGTTACATATTCGTGAGAAAAGTTAGAAGATGGGTTTTATTGTATTCAATGCCGTACCTAAGCGTCGAGATGAGAACAGAGAAAGCGTCAGTAGGAGTTTAAGCTCAGTAGCGTTAACACCTATGTTAACGCCGAAAAACAGATTAACAGCTAAAAACGCGAGAATACTAGAAAAATTGGGATTTATAGTTAATTGGAAAAATGTCGGGAGCCGCAATAAGTGAAATTCTAGATGTCGATAGTCAAATTCAATTTTACTCTGATATTACTAAGTACGAATTTCACACGCACACAACATATTCTGGACAGAAACTAGGTAATTCGGATGAAGTAAGGCTTCCTGTAAATCAGCAGGATATATACACACTGCCTTGTAAATCCTTTCTATTTATTGAGGGGAGTGTTAAATGTACAAAGCCTGGTGCGAAACCCGAGGATCCGCCAGTGCATGCCGAATATAAACTTGTCAGCAACGTGGTAGGCCATCTGTTTGATGAGCTTCGTTATGAATTGGCGGGACAGCAAGTAGCGAAATCGAGACTTGTCGGAATTACGTCTACAATTAAAGGATTGCTTTTGAAAAATGTTTTCGATACAAATACATACCAATTGGCAGGATTTGATAGAGATGGATATAAGTTGACGGATAATAAATTCATTTTTTGCGTACCGCTGAAACTTTTGTTACCATTTTTCGAAGATTTTCAACGAATAATTTTAAACTTGAAACAAGAGCTTGTATTATTGAGAAGTGCGTCGGATCTAAACTGCGTTGAATCGGCTACAGGAACAAATGTTTCTTTAACAATTGATAAACTACAGTGGAAAATTCCGTACATCCATTTGGAAGATCACGTAAGGTTAAAATTTTTGAAATTACTCGATTCTGATCGTCCTTTAAAACTTGCGTTTAGAAGATGGGAGATTCACGAATTTCCAAACATGGCGACATCGAGAATTCATTCGTGGGCGATAAAAACATCATCGCATTTAGATGTTCCACGCTATGTAATTTTAGCCTTTCAAACGGCTCGGAAAAATGCTATTAATAAATCAATGTCTGATTTTGATTCGTGCGAGTTGTATAACGTTAAATTATTTCTAAACAGTCAATATTATCCCTATGATAATTTGTTGGGGAATAAGCAGATAATGTACCGTATGTTTTTAGATTTCGCGCCGAGTTACTATAATCGCACTATAAATGCAGAACATGGGAACACAATTGATTTTAAAGCGTTTTGCGAAAAATCACCAATAATTGTGATTGACTGTTCACACCAATCTGATCATTTGAAAACATCCACAGATATAAGATTAGATATGGAATTTAGTAAAGAACTACCAAACTCGACTTCGGCATATTGTATTCTTATAAGTGATTCAATAATGGAATACACGCCTTTAACCTCATTAGTTAGAGAAGTACAATAAATTGCCGGTAGGGGTATGTTTAAAAGGCGAAATGTAAAAAATAATTTATCATTCGTGTGGGCGTGTGTGAGAGAGCAACATGTCCACTTCTTCGCTGTTTCAAGAGGCGATTGGAGATTTTGAGGCTAGTGAAGACGGAAAAACACGTACAGTGGGAATACAGTGTGAGATGGAAGAAAAGAAGAAGAAGAATTTTGCCGTTGCGGATCTACACTGGTTTAAGGGAGATAATAATCAAATAATTTTAAAAGAATTCGCGCTGGTTGATCGGGCTGGTAATTATGTGGTACTACACTTTAAACCTCCTTTTCCGAAATCTACTTTGAGCTGGAAAATGTTTCGCGAGGCTACCTGGTTAGAACAACATTATCATAAAATATTATGGGATGAGGGGGAGATGGAGTTTACAGATTCATTGATGAGAGGATATCTCGGCGCGTATGATTGCATTTTTACAAAGGGAACAGAAAAAGCGGCATTTTTGAAAAAGTATCATAATGATGTACGTTGCATACCAGAATATTACGCGAAACCTAATTTCACAAAGTTTAAAGATACGTGGTGTTTTGAGGTTTGTAACATACACAAAAATGTAGAAGGTGGGAGGTGCGCTCTAATAAGTGCACAACATTATTTGCAACTATTAACATCTAACACGCTTCCAAAGATAGGAGAGGAGGGGGATTATACTTGTGAAAATAATCGAATGAAAAGTATGAGGAATTGCACTTTTTATAGTAGAACAAGCAAAAGAAATTATGCGAGACAAGGATTTTACTATGATGGAAAAAAGGTCGTATGCGTTTACTGTGGTTATGAGTTGGAATCACACAAAGTGAGAATTTGTAGCGTGGGCGTTGGTAGAAGACCTATCAATTTTTCGGTATTAATCCCGCTGTATAAATAATTAGTTGTAGATAATGGATCCTCAGAAGTGGATGTGTGCGGATAAAGAATTAGAGAACAAATTACGAGAATATCTGCAGTGGTTTGATTTGTGTGAGGATGCCATTAGAAATTCTACTCGTGAAAACATTGGACTTGCGAGACAGTTGAAACAAATTTTTTTAAACAGTGTAAATTTGAGTGATATTAACCATTATTTATCCTGGTACAGGCCGCATAGGCTTTGCGTTAAAAAATTATTACAAATTGAGGAAGAAGCTACAAACTGCGCTTGCGCAAACAGCGGTGGGGAGAATGCATAAAAGGAGTGAAATTGAGAAACTTGAATCATTAGGAAAGATGAGACGTTTCAACATGGCTGCATTTAATGCTTTGGCGCGTGAGGTGTTGCCTCTAGAATCAGTACCTCTCGGTTCATATCTAACCGTTGAAAGCGCAATAATTTATGGTACAGGCAGAGTGTTACTAAATCTCTACGATCCCGACAGTGAGGGAGACTCTTATTTCGATTTATTACTATGTGATAAATTTAAAAGCGTATTAAATAATGAGAACTTGACAGATTTTAACAAGAGAAATTTTGTATTAATATGCGAACATGAGAACGGACAAGTAGAGTTGAAAGAAATGTAAATTTTTACAATGGGTTTTTCTCCATAGCACAGGTTTATGTGACCTAGCCCTGTGTGAACCTCTTTTTACCCAAATAAAAAAAGAGTGACCTCCAATAAGGCGGTGAGGTTGACGTTCCTTTGGAGGCTTTTTCTAACTAACAAACCGCCGGTCATTCAGTATGTGTTTAACTATCATAGAGGAAGGATGCGGTGCTACAGCTATACAAAATTTAAAAAACTATCCCGTTTACTGATGGCTATTTCAGTAAGCGAGTTTGATATTATTGCAAAGCATATTAAATTTTCAACTGAGGCAGATGATGGAACTTTGTCTGCAACAAAAACTGAGAATTTCTGCTATCCTATTTTATCTGAAATATATGATCTCCTAGATATAGTTATAAGTGAGGAGGGTCATTTGCACTATGGGTGTTCTAACGATTCCCCAATACAAATTATTTCGGATACAAACGAACTTTGGGATGCTCTATATGATTTAGCGGATAAAAAATGTAAAAAATTTTAATCATGAGGGGGAAACCAACAGAACGTGGCATGTGCATTCATGCAAAGGTTAATGACCTGAAAAAGTACACCAGCATTCTACACCTATTTGTGTCTAACAACATTTAATGATGCTAAACGCGATTATGTGTGTTGGGCTTGCCTAGAAACCATGTTACTAATAGCAGGTGCCTATGAATCTATTGGAGGATCCAGTTTCACTTGCACACCTCACATCGAGAGTGCATGTGCACGAGATTCAAAAGGTAGTGCACGTGATTCAATAATACCATGTTTTGGTCATTCAGTTTACTTATTGGTATAGCTATAGATGAGTTTAATATTATTGCAAAGCATATTTGAATTTTCAACCGAGGCTAATGAATGAGCTGAGAGAGAGAGTGAGAGAAAGCCTCTCTCTCTCTCACACACAGACAGGTTAAAACATGTTTGTGACCTTCAAATGAGCTGAGAGAGAGTGAGAGAGAAAGCCTCTCTCTCTCACACAGACAGGATTATTCATGCAAAGGTTAATGACCTGAGAGAGAAAGTGGGGGTCGGATTATTTGAGCAAACAGCATGGGGTATTGTAGAAATAGAAAGAAAGAGTGAGAGGATTATTATTCCACAGCTTAATTAGTCACATAAAAAAAAAAAAAAAAATCTACATAAAACTTGTGCACGTGCTCTGCTTTTAAACGTTATGAAATAGTTTTTTCACAGCAGGGGGGCGGAAGTATTATTAATAGCTAAATCGGTGGGTGGAGGGTGGTGGGCAGGGGGGTATATTAACACTGCACGTGCGAAAGAGAGGGCTTTGAGAATCACAGCAGGAGGTAGCAGGTGTGCAGCCTCAATTAATAGCTAAATCTGGCGGTGGGGGCTGATGCTATTGCAAATATAGATATAGTAATTGCAAGCAGGTATATATAGATATACAATTGCAAGCATGTATATATAGATATAAAGCTGTATGTTCTATATTTATTGGGAACCTTCTGTGAGAGGTGGGGTCAGGGGGGATAGGTCCTCTCTCATTGGTGCTTGCGGGGGGTCCCCCTTTAATCTATTGGGAATAAAGTGGGGGCACATAGGGAAGGGGGTATGTGACCTTAAAAAACAAAATGGCTGACTGCGACAGGGGGGAAGGGGTGGGTGTTTACAAAATGTCTGACCTGGGGGAGGGGGAAGGGGGGTGGCCACGCCCCCCTGCTCCCATAGGGTACGCAGAAGTCCCCTTATTACCTACTCACCGGATTTACACTCACTTTTACTGAAATACAGTGTCAGTTTTGATATTAGATTGTTCAAGTATTTCGTCATGGAAAACATCATAGAGTAATTCTGTTATATTTTAGAAGTTTATCGGAAATTTGGCGCCGACTTCAAAAGATTACTTGTATGAAATTTAAAATTTTCTCAGTTTAAAGTAAATACTTTATATTAAACTTTTTAGTACGTGAGTAATTAATGTTTGAGTATCATTTCATTGAAGTCAATTTCTTTTTTGTTTAAAATTTGTTTTATTTTAAACTTTTTATTTGAATTTTCAAACCTTGAAAACGTAAGAAATTTCTTGTAACCAACATTATGAAATATCAAATTAGAAAATCAATATGATCATCACAAGTGAGGTCTAATGTTCACAGAACTACTAGTTACAAGTCTTGTCAATTCAACAAAAATATTATGAGGTATTGTACGAAAAATATTGTGCAATCCACAACGTTTGATTCACATTATTGTGCTTTGTGCGTATTGCATAGAGGAAATATGAAAAGTAGTATATCATATAAAAATATTTCCGATGGAAATGTTAGTATTTGATAGTATTATCCTTCAAGGGGACCCGATTGTAATCCATGCACTTCAGATTATGAAATATTATCATTGTGATAACATACTTTAGTAAAATCGAGAACCTGACAATATTTTTTATTATTACTAACAACATGGAAAATTTCTACAACCTGTTGTATATATTCAATGGTAGTGATTGTATTCGATATTATTTTCCTTCGTGGTGACCCGAGTACAGCAGCTAAGCTTCCTCACAAAGGCGTATTTTTATATACTTCCTCTCAGTCAGCTAATATTTCCTTCTTCATCATCTTCACTAAACCTTTCACGTTGCCAGTAATTGATAACTCTCAGTAAGCAATGACTCTTTCCTGGCAGAGCACCTTGACCCACTAAACTGAGTGCTTCACTACTACTACTACACATTTGCTCACACTCATAAGTTTGTGACATACGTGTTATGATCGGTAGATGCACTGATAAGTGCAAGGCCGAACTCAAGATAAAAGGTGGTTAAAAGATGGGTTGCTGTGCGTGTGAGTGTGTATTTTCACATGTGTCTCATTATGTGTGAGTGTACATGAGAGAAAATGTTGGAGAGTTTGAAGGAGACAGGACAGCTGATTGATCACAGACTGGGGTCTTCGTGCAATAACGACCGTCTGTCAGTGCCATAATGGAAACGGCTTCTCGAAATTGGTTCTGTTTCATTGGACAAATTGGACTATTAGCCATTTCAGTAGTAATCAAGACCGGCTGTGCTGCACCAAATTGCATGGTCACAATCAATGCTTGAGGCTGCAGAAATTTCAATACATTTTAGTTTTAGAGCAGAGGAAAAACTGGTATCTGTTACAACATTTTTCATCAACATCACGCATATTTATTAATTGATCAGTCCATACTTATTGATATAAGGCTGCAACAACTTGTCATGGTGTCAAGTTACGCTATGTTGAATAAATTTAAAATTGATAATTTAACATCATTCATCTATTTATATGAAAATAAATAAATATATATATATATATATGTGTGTGTGTGTGTGTGTGTCCTTTATGCCAGCCTAAACCACTCATCCGATTGCGATGAATCTTTAGGGAATGCTTGGTGGCCTGCCTGGGAGGATTTATGAGTTAGTAAAATTCACTCCAAAGAAGGGGTTTAGGAGAAGGGAGCAAATATCGATTTTGGCATATTCAGATACTTCTGGGAAAATGCTTCTTAAATCTACGTAGGATTCGATTGATTTGAGTAGATGATTTGTGTTATATTTTATAATATCATGTTTATAAAGCTTCAACTAAATTTTCAAAACTGAAACCCCATAAAAAATAATTTTTGACATCTTAATTAATTATAAGAATTTGAGCTATCCACTGCTATATCGTGTGATTTCTCATCTACTCGACTTGCCAATGCAGATCAAATTCTAAATTACTTATGTAACCTGAAAGCCCCAAAAAATTGTCAGTCATGATGCCAGGGGGGGGGGGGCATGAATACGAAAATGTTGAACTATCTACTGATGGCTGATTCTACTCAGCTCACCAATGCGATTGAGATTCAAAACCATGTAAATAAACCTGAAAACCTATAAAAATTGTTAGTGGGGTGCTAGGAGAGGTGAGTTCATGGATATGAGTTGTACTACCTACCATTTCATATCACGTGATAGCTCATTCCACTCAGCATGCTGATGCGGTTCAAATTCAAAATCACATGAAAATCGAAAAAAATCGCTCGCGGGTCGCCTTGGAGGACATAAATGTGAGAATATGAACTACCTGCTCTATCATAATTAGTGATAGCTCATTATGCTCAGTTGCTAATGCGGTTCTAATTCAAAACCGTGCAAAAACATGAAACCCCCCATTTATTAGCGGAGGCGCCAGACCAGGAAGGACCATGTATAAGAGAATCTGAGCTATCTAGAGCTTCATATTGTGTGATAGCTCATTCTACTCAGCTTACCAATGCAGTTTGAATACAAAGCCTTCAAATCCTAAAAAAATAAATGTATAATTTGAATACTGAAATAGAAAAAGAATAGAATAACACCGTCTAGAAATTAAATTCTCAGAGTGAATTACACTTCATTTATTTCTTCCAGCCAATATTTTCTGAACAATTTGTATTCACTTGACTTCTTCTTCAGTATTGTCACTCTTTCGCAAATAAAAATGTACTCTTGAGCATATGTAGGTGTAACTAAAAAAAAATCATTAATTTTTTGCTTTACATTTTTCAAGATATTAGAATTCATTCTCAATTTCTAAACGTCTAAAGAGATATAGGAAAATGAAAATATGAACAATAAACGTTGAGTAATATTTTATGATTCAATTTCTGTTCTCAAAATAAAGTCTCCAGGATAGAAATAAAGTGTTTCTTGGCTAACTTCTTCGAAAAGAAGTGTTGTATTTTTTGTTGTGGCCGAGCATCGTTGGCGAGGAAGGAGTAGAACTCGAGACCTTTTTCCAACTTGAAACTTGACGGATGTGGTGTTCACATTTTCCATCCAATCGCTCAGTCCATTAATACCTTTCTCGAAGCCATCGGTTGAAGAAGTAGGTGGAGTAGAGGTGAAAGGAAACTTTCATAAAGACTCGGCTAGACCTGACATGTTTTCAAGGCACCCTGTCCAATCAGTCAACCTGGCTTTTGGGGAAAAATAACTAAATGGATGGCTTGTCAGAGTGAACCACGAAGAGCATGCATCCTCTTTCGTCTTCCATTGTCATCATCATCAACAAATAATCATCATTAACATTACCTAACACTGTTATCTAATGCAACCCTTGGTTGGTGATTACTCATCACCTTATCTTCTAATACAATCACTCACGCTCCTCTGGCAACTGTTACATCAGTCACGCCCTGGGGCCCGTTTCACGAAAGTCACAAGTTACATATTCACCGGTGAATTTCGGTGAACTTGTTACTATTCTGAGTTACAAGTGTTTCATGAACGAAATTCACCAGTCTTTTAGTCACAAGTGAAAATTCACCTATTCACTAGTAAAAAGTCACAAGTTCACTATAGTGAATATTCATGTTTTCACAAGTAACAAGTAAACACTTGTGAATATTAGCCAAAATTTTAACCTATCGTAATACATGGGTAACTTTTTTCACAAGTGCTTTTGTGGTTATCTTATTTGAAAAAATAGTTTTGTCGTCGATGTCATTACCGTTCTTTCGAGGTTATTCGTCATTGAAGTTTTGTTATTGATTTATAGCCTACAATAGCAAAGGTTCCGTAGTTGAAAAGGAAATTCTGTGAGGATAATATTTATTAAGGAAAATGAATAAAACAAACAACATTTCTGAATCAAGTGTGAATTTTAATATTTATTAGTTTAGAAGCAGTAAACTTGAATTATTGTCTTTTAGCCTTCAAAAATTTAATTGAAGCCTACTCGAAAGTAATTGACACTGGCCTAAGATTATACGGTGGATCATGGACTATAAAAAATGTTTCATTTTTATTTATGTAAAGCATAAGTGTTTTTATAAACAATTCTCTAACCGTTTAATTCTAAGAAAAGAGGTCTCTTGTTGAGTACAGTCTAGGTCTCCGTAATGCAGCTTGTACAATATTTTTCTGTATTACAAAAATCTTCCTGAAATGTGAATTCATAGGTCCATCCTAAGCCCTGATCCCATATTGCAAGACTGATTGAGTATAAGCGAAGTAGATCAGCCTGCAAATATTAGTATATTTTAAATATTCATATTTTTTTAAATATAGTTTATGGAATTCGAAAATGAAATAAGTTATTTCAGTCTTTGACACAATCATGTTATTGTCAAATCTCTGTCTCTTTTTTTGTATCAGAGAAGGCCCCAAACAATATTTCTCTATTTTCTAAAATTGCTTTGAGCACTGTTGTTTTGCCCTCGCGTTTTTTTTTCAATAATACTGACCTATCCAAAATTCAGGAATAGACCTAACCTATATTAAGAATAGATTTTGATTACAAATCGGGGAGAGAAAGAAGAAGAAGAAGATTACAACATTTCTTATAACAGATGATCTAAAAAGTAACAAGTAAACGCTTGTACTAGTGAAATTGTTACTTTGTAACTTGTGACTTTTGAGAAACGCCTGTACTTGTGAAATTGTACTTACAAGTGCGATAGTAGGTGAACTTGTTACTTTGTAACTTGTGACTTTCGTGAAACGGGCCCCAGTAGAACAATATTTGAATAGCGCGCACTATTGTCCAGAGCTCAAAATAACGGTTTTGTTATCCAACAATTGAACTACAAGCGGTCCTTTCCTTTGTTTTTTTAACAACTTTGATTTTATCCTTATCTTTATTGCTAATAAATAAGACACGTTTTAAATACAACCACATCTTTCATTTAAAATACCGAGATACAACATATTAGTCAGTTATACTATTCTAAATCGTCATATTGCTATTTTATTTTCAACAAGCTTCATAAAATACAAGCATAATAGAAAGCAATATTAAATTGGATTGCTATATTTCAACTTTTTCACTGTAGTAGAAGATAGTGGAGATACCCTAAGTAGAACACAGTTTTTAAAATAAATATGCAGAGTTTTCCACGGGAGGAGTCTGGCTAACTTCTCAATCTTATTTTTCTCCTTAAAATAATGAAAAAAGTTCATATGAGTATAGGTCCGGAATCGCTCTGTAATAGAAATACAAATGGCTGAAGTTGGCAGCGATAGCTATCAATTTACTTAGAACTTCTAGAGCTAGAGCCTCCAATTTGTCGGTGAGTTTAACAAGTTTTACGTAGGAATGAGGTTTGGATGACTTACAAAATACTTAGTTTACATGACTTTTTGCAAAATACTTTTCTATAATCAAAAATAGCTTCAGAATTTTAAGCCGTCAGTTTATGTCAGTTTTGAGTTATATTAGGCGCATTTAGAAAACTTTGTTACATCGATATATCTCGAAACTAAGATCAATATGGAAAATGTTTACTGAAATTTTTTGCCAGAAATGTTATACAGAACCTTGGGTAATACACTTTATGCGAGATATTATGTATTTCGATATTGGTTGGAATTGTGTTGCTGTCAGCTCAAAATTCTTGAGTTTAGATCCAATAAAATCCGATTTTATGAACTTTGAGTATATTTCAAGCTATTGACATACAAGTTTTATTGAGAAATAATCAAGTTATACTACTTGAAACTTGAAAGCCACTGTATTTAATGCAATTTTTTCGAATTCATGAAATATTTGATAAATTACAGTAGTTACAGATTTTTAACGTGTTCTATTCGATTTCTCAACTCATTTTACATAAAAACTAACCAGCTACTAAATCGAGGCTCTAGAGATTTTTCATTGAGTGAAATTATGGAGATGAATGCCAATTTAAGCCATCTTCATCTCTGCAACGAAGCGTTCCCGAACCCATGTTTATATGAACATTCTCTTCTTTTTTGAGAGTGATAATTTGGCGCAGTATGACAGCTCCCTCTTAAAACATTCTGTATACTAATGAGAATACAGAACAATCACGAAAAATCCAATATTCATGATACAGTATATCAATTACATTATTGATATTTCAATTCCGGTGGTTCAGAACCCACCTAAAACTGTAGGTCCAACTCATCAATCACCATCATCCAATTCATTACCCGACCACAGGTCTCATACCTATGTAGGCTTCACCTTCGAAAAAAAAATATATGAGAATTATATTCCCATATAATCGGATATGTATCGGAATTAAATATGAATGGAGAATACAAAGATATAGAAAAAATGAGAATGAAATCGTTGATTATGAATCAATAATTATTATCAATCAGCCAGAACAGAGGTGAACAGAGCTCACATTTCGCTGACGATTGCCCCTCCTCTCTACCATTTCTGCAGTGAATTTAGAGAGATGGTTATGATGACCCCCATGATCCCCCCTGGGACCACCCTTGACTCTTATAGAACTAATTATAACAGATTATGATTATGATTGTCATAGACGCTGAGACCAAAAAACACATTCATCTTAATTGATGAAACTGATTGGTTGGATAACAAAAGTTTTCCTCCAAGCGAAGGAGAAGGGAGATGTAAGAGAACTTTTGCTGATGTCGAGGAAGGAGAACAAGCAATAAGTGATCATTACGAGTTTGCTACAAGAGCCTGGTCCAGACAAGATGTTATCTGATATTTCGCCGGTGGATAAAATCTGTTCAGCAACGGATTCGAAGAAAGATTCTCATCTTGTAATAAAAGCTGCACCGAGAAAAAGCCAAGGGATCAACTGCAAAACAGGATCCTCCTCTAAGATTGAGATGCTACTATCGGAATGGGTTGCTATCTGGAGCAAGCTATAATTCAGATTAAGAGAGCTGGCTCACAGTATTGGCACATAGAGTGCAACATTGTCGCTATATTTTACTAGAACTGTGTTGAGCTTATAGGATTCGCCACACCATCCGCAGGTATGAAGGAGTTTTTTACTATTTGGAGAGTATTCTTCCTCAAATTTTGCGTCAGATGTAAGTTATTCCGTTTCTAGTCATGTAGATGGATTTATTTTACTCCAAGCCTTTAAGACTGTGTCGAAGAAAGAGATTGAGTGATAAAACAGTAGATACTAGTCTACTATTTATTTATTGAGTGGAAATCCACTACCACAAAAGCTTAAACAGAGAATCTCAAAATGAATGTGTCTTATTTCACAGGCTCAATCATTATCAAAATAATAAAAAAGGAGGGACAGTAAAAATTCAATTGAAAACGTTCTAATCGATACTGACCAAGTCCGAGAATGCTTTTCCACTTGATAAAAGATTATGAAGAAGCATCAAGGACGTTACCGATGTCAATTGTATTACCATTTAAATTTCAGTGATTATTATTTGTGGGTTCGAGATGAAGATATTATCCCATTCAAGAATAAATGAGAAAATTTTCATACCCTTGACAGTAAAGAAAATTAATTACAGGTCTATTACACACTTAACAGATTATATCAATTGTTCAAACTTGAAAGAAATAACGCAAGGTTTCAAGTCTTACCAGATGTCGATGATAGATAACCAAAATTTTCAAGTGCAAAGAATACAAAACATTTATAGTAATCTAAGAAAAAAGGACACCGATTGCTTCATTTTTTATCGGTATTGGAGCTGATAGGAAGAGCAGATAACAAGACCATTTGAAACACCGACTAATGTCCTGTTCCCATGTGCAGGTAGAGTTAATTGCCAATCGGTCAACAGAGAGTCGTGATTATTGCAATTGGTAGAGAAGGAGAAGCTCTCCGGCCCACACACGTGAGACCGATGAGAGGGTCACGTATAACCAGAACTTGCCGGTAATCCCTTGGTTTCCGCCTCGCAGATCAGCAAATCCAGGCACCGCTACGACTCAAATTCCTCTTCTAATAACCTCCAAGCTACCATCACTTGTACTCAAGCCTCCAACATTCCAACATCTTTCCGTTGCCAATTATTCTCACCCCGCTACATTTCTAGAGCTCCCTTGAAAATAAATATTCCAGCATTGGCTGATAAATCTTAAGTAACATGAGTGAATGAGGTTGAGTGAATGAAATATGAATCCGATATTAATTTACAATTGCAAATTTGAATGATTATGATAGTCCTTGATTTCAAATCTTGAATTTGAAATTCTAGTTCAAGATCAAGCAACTTTGACATAAATTCTAGACTTGACATATCAATATATTTCATATCTCGTTTTACAATATGTAGCCTACACATTTGACTCGTTGAATACTGACATCTAGTTTTTGAAATGTTTAGAAAGATAATTATTTTTATCTGAAGACTAAATTATCTGTTCAGTGGTCTATACTCAGAAACTCTTGATTCATTCAATACTAATTTGTAGGGAGATTGACAAAGTTGGTATCATGAAAAGAAATCAACTGAGGAAATGCAGTAAGTCTACCTCAACAAGCGAGAAATAGTTGTTATTCTTACGCTTAAATTGTTCACCATAACAAACTGAATCGTTTTTGCTTATTTGGAAATACAGTACTCAAGCAAATAATTTTATTGGACCATAGAATATTTCCAGTATTATAAATCCATTGTTAGATTCAAGAAGACCAGCCACCTTTAAAAATGGACTGAGAATGAGATTCCTAAGAGATAAGGAGCGGTATGCAGTGTGCTATAAATTTTCCTCACTTGCGCCCAGTCGATTAGTGCAATGGCTGAGGGAAGTCTTCGTTTTGGGGATGAGACGACTAAAGGGGCTCTGGTTGTCAGAAGACGAAGCTGTTGGCCCCCATCGGGGACTCCGTAGGGGTAAAAGTGGGGTGGCGGGGGGAGGGGTGCTGAGCACGATCTACGACCCCCGGGGGACAATTACGCGCTTATCTCCATATTAGAGGCTACTCAGTCAGCGGAGCTGAATTATGGACCAGGTGAGATAGATTGAACGAGAACGACGGGGGGGGGGGGGGGGCAGATGGGAATCGCGAACGAAGTGAGAGCGACAGAAAAGAAAACCGAGGGGAGTGGGATCAAGATTTATTAATTCCCTCATTTTGAAAATAATTGAGATTTGTGAGTCCCAAGATGCGCACTTGACCGCTGGTCTGGAAATTGAATTTTTGCGGTCGTTTTTCAAGCCACCATTTGCTTTTTATAAGCGATGAAGGATGGGACCAGAAACTTGGGTCTACTAGAAAAGGATCAAATCACTAAAGTTTGAAATACGGTCAAAATCTTTAAAATGTGGTCTACTAGAAAAAGAGCCAATTATTACTAAGGCTTTGAAATACAGTCAAAATAATTAATTATCCACTAACTATCGAAAGGAAGTTGTCAAAACCTCTATAGTTCCCACTTACACCTTCAAATTTAAAAATTGAGTTCAATAAAACAAAATTATAAATAGGAAAGCTCTTGTGATAGCCATCATAGACGCTGCAAATAATTTCAAACGGAGAAATTTCTCTCAATATGAGAGTTACAGTTTTTTAATTAATCATTTGCAAATTCAAATAGACTAAGTTTGTTGGAGCTTTACCACCATCCGTCCTCTGAATCTGCCATCAATATCATCACATGACTAAAATAAGGAATGTTCTTGCTAGTGAGTTGATGCTATTTCGCATTTTCATCAAGCGTAGTTGAATATGAGCATTAGTAATTAATCGCTCAATAAAGAAAAAGCAGAAAATTAGGACTTGAATTAAAAAGTGTTTTAAAATTATAAACTTGTACTTGTAACTTGAATTAGTTGTGTCAAAGATATTGATCGCGAAAATCCAATAACATCAATCCAACAGTTACTTGACTTAGCAATCATGACGTGGAATGAACTATTTAATTGTAGAAGTTGCCATTGATTGAGAATTGTCTTAAACTCATTAGAACTCTAATTGCTCAAAACTCAAGTGAAACATTAGATCTTTACAATGCGGTACTTCCATAACTTTGTCAAAAATTGAGATAGAATTTTTTCAAAAATACCAATGGATTCAGCGAGAAAAGCACTTCAATGAAATGTAAAAACCTCAAAATGTGTCACTTGCATCATAAGGTCCCTTTCCCTAGAGCACTCTAGTGTGTGCAAACCTTGCAGTAGAGAGGTTATTTCTTATAGCAATGCTATCCATATGGGATTAGCACAATCAAGCAAGTTCATTGAAAGCTATTTTATGAATTATAATTTTCAATCTTAAATTATCTTGCTTACTAAATTAACTCATTCGATCATTCCATAGTTTTAGCCTATCCACACAAGATAAATCACTTTTGGTCTACGCTTTGTGTACTCAATCTGTAGGAGGATCAACAAAATTATTGTTAGTTGAACTGGAAGGTTTTGTTTGTTTGAGCTCAGTGAAGTGTAGCGCGCAGATTCGTCCCATTTGAGGTTAGAGTTTCGATGTAAATGCCTTTCTACCGCTCAAATTTCAATAGCATTCAACTCCATAGAACGTGCTCGGAGTTAGCCTATTTTCAGCTTGAAACTAAGCTAAACCGGATTACGTTGGACGATTAAAAAGCTCTGCTTCAAATTGGGTCTTTCTTCTACCTTCCACGATGGATAAAAAAGTCGATCTATTGTTAATTTTCAGGGCATAGCTCTTGGATGGAAACAGAGGCTCATGGTAAGTCAAAATGGTGACGGGGGTGTAGGGGTGGATGAAGCCCTGTTTTGTCTGCATAGGGCGCATTCTTCAGCCAGACCTGGCGTTTACGTTATTCGTTATTCATTTTACAAAGGCCACTCTCCTTTTAGTCGGGACTTCTTTCTTCATCTCTTCCACCATCTTTTTTCGGGGCAATTAACACCTACCCTCGCCAAAGGCTTTTCCAGTACCTTCTACTCTCCCGCTTACCCTTTAACGTTCCAGGCAAAAATAAATTATTTACTTCGAGAAGATTCATTCTTTGAATAATGGAAAGCGTATCCAAAAGGAAGCAGCCTTATACGATGTTGCCTCTTTTCGCAGCTGAAAAATAATACAATTAATATTTTATGATGACACTTGGGCCAGTACTGGTTGTGGATCAGAATAGAGAGGAGAATTTGATTGTGAAATAAAATTTCATGTCGTGATTAGAAATAGTCCAGTCACAAACGGATTCAGCAAAGATTGTAAACCTTATTTTAATAAAGATAAAGACAATGATTATCAATGGTTAGTAATGTGCAAGGTGTATCAGAATAGTGATCTCAATAATAGGCTAATTGTTATAATAATAATAATTTTATTTCTCAATAAACACCGGTAAAAGGATCTTCAATATACCCAAGTACATAAGAAATACATTGTGATATTCATTGAGAAAGTAGGCACTCCCGAGAATAGAATAGTCTACTATTATAGAAAACTATTTAATAGTAAAAATGAGAGAGGAAATATATAAGCCTATTATTGTTTTCTCTCTCATTTAAAATGAATCGATGAATAGATATTTATTGAAAAATTGCGCCAGGGCCATTTATGTAGTGTGGCATGGTTGGGCCCATGGTGACAAACAAGATTAACATGCAGAAATAGAATAAAACAAAACGAAAATAATATTTAAATGAGACATAAGAAACTAATTGATTTAAAAAATAAATTTTAAGAGATTATATTATTAAATAGAACAACTGAATATCCTAAGCTAAATAAGTGAATAAATTAAACTCAACTGAATATAACGTTCAACATCTGAAGAGTTCTAGTAGAGGGGTATTGAATAATTAATCTGTCATAGTTCAACACAATAGCCCTTCATATAAAATCTATAATGTAACTAGCTGACCCGGCGAACTATGTAAGTGCATTCACATCTACACGAAGTTGGGTAGTTACCTACAAGTCGTAGTTAGCCTACATGTCAGACTCGTAACGTGAAACGAATGTTTGGTGTAAGTTATGGATTCAAAACTTCCTTGATGATTAGGATGAGCTATCACATATCACATGTTCAACAGATGTACGTTATAGTTGAAAAGTAAAATTTTCATGTCCTCAAACCTTTGTAAAATTTTAATATTTTGGTTTTTGGGTTGCTCGGTGTTTTCTGTGTTGACAACTATACCGGGTGATTATAAAAGGATTATGAAAGCACATAAATATTTATTGAAATTACTTACAGAATTGAGAAGGTGTCATTTTGTTACAAAATACTTCAAGTTTAACTCGCATTAAGCCAGGCCCGGATTTAGAAATTTGCCGCCCCTAGGCAGTTGCAAATTTGCCCCCCCCCCCCTTGGGCAGGGGGCCAAGATTGGGCAGGGGGGGCAAGATTGGGCAGGGGGCCAAGAGGGGCAGGAGGGCAAGAGGGGCAAGGAGCAGGAGGTGGCAGGGGGCCAAGAGGGGTCAAGGGTGGGGGGGCCAAAATTGGGCTGGGGGCCAAGATTGGCGAGGGCGGGGGGGGAGCAAGATTGGGTAGGGGGGGCATGATTAGGCTGGGGGGCAAGATTAGGCAGGGGGCCAAGAGTGGCCAGGGGCGCAAGATGGGACAGGGGGATTAGATTAGATTAGATTAGATTAGATTATATTTCTTTATTCATGTAAATTTACAAATTTGCATATGAATGGTTAAAATCAAAATTATCAACATCACACAGATATACAGTAGTGAACTCAGAAAATATTATTTTTATAGTGCAAAGAATTATGTACAATGATCTCATTTGTATGATATTAATTACAGTAATGACAATCTAAGTGATTCAATTACATGAAATGGTGAAGTTTGGACAAGGATTCGTCCATTCTTGACACTTAACCGGAGGTGACAGAGAGGTGGCAGGGGGCCAAGAGTAGCCAGGGGGGCAAGAGGGGCAAGGAGCAGGAGGTGGCAGGGGGCCAAGAGGGGTCAAGGGTGGGGGAAGGGGCCCTTGAAGGGGGGCAGGGGTGGTGAAGTAATCGGTGCGCCAGAGGTCAAGGGTCAAAGGTCAAGGTTGCACTGAATCTCTACTTTTTATACTACTAAAATGAATGGATTTAAGCTTTTCTAGACGTGAGTCTAGAATCTCTTGGAATACGATTTTAGAGAGACTATTTATCAACATTTTCACGGGGTAGGACCCCGGACCTCCCTCGCCCTGGGGGTCATTCACACTTCCCAGACACCCCGGGGGCCCCCAAATCTCCGATAACCCCCCCCTCCATGAAAAGATTTTTGCTACGCTACTGCATGAATAACTTGGAAATAAAAGTTCATGAAATTAAAGAGTCACCAGAACATCACAAACAATAATTGATAACACCTCCTAACAGATATAGATTACTGTAAAACAAGATGTGACGGCTCGGAACTATCTGATCATGACTATAAAATCTTAAAGGTAGGTTTGAAGAACCATAAATCGATAAAAAGAGAAGAGTAATAAAAAAATTCAACAATGTGAACAGGGGAATATCAATTGTTTTAAGCAGAATCTGCTACGAGAAAACTGGAGTAGGGTTTACAATAGCAATTGTTTAAATGACAAATATGACAGTTTCATTGGCATTTTAAGGGTTCATATTACTATGAGTTGTTCAGTTAAAAAAGTAAATGTAAAAAACAAATTAGACAAAATTGAAGAGTGAACAACTGATGATATCCTTGTAGAAAGAAATGGGGTTAAAGATGCATATATGATGAATTCAAATTATCTAGAAATATTTTAAGTGAAGATAATTATTACAAAGATCTAAATAAAAACTATACGAAAGAAGTGAAAAGAGCCAAATGTAAGGAAACAGCTGAAATTTTGAATAATAGTGTGTACTTAAACACAGCAGTGTGGGATGTAATAAACAAAAATAGGCAAGTAGCTCATGTAGATGCTTGAACTAGTGTCCCCAGAATAATCAACGAAAATAACAAATATATTGATGATACTTAATTTATTACAGTTGTTAACTCAAGACTATTTAATATCAAACTAATATCAAAACTGACATTGTATTTCAATTTAATATATTGTCTTTACTCACTTATATTGGAGATACTGGAGGGATGCATTTCACTTCTGAAAAAAGCTTCGTCAGCCTGATATTAGATTGTTCATTAAGTATTTCGACAAGGAAAACATCACAGATTTAATTTCAAGACAATTTATCAATCAATACCAGTATCACCCAACCTCGAAAACATTTTAGTAGCTTTTTATCAGGACACTTTAAATTATACTTGAGGAATTAATGCTAGAAATTATTAAGATTTTATAAAGACTAATAACAAAAACAAAAAATACTACTTATCAATTCAGAATAATTTATTTATATCTTCAAAATTCTCAGAGCCTGTTCAGTTAGTATGCACACACGATCGCTTCTACCTATGATGTATGAATATGCAGTGTAATAACATTGATGCATCACTTGAGTTTCTCCTATTACTCATAAATTTCAGAAACATGTATCATTAATTATTGATAATATACAGTTAAATATATTTTTTTATTTATCATTTATAGATTATATAAAAATTAGTGCAATAATACGAGAAAAATTTAATAGAATGAAATCCACAACCACAAGGTAGGTATCAGTTGATATCTTTATTTTATCAACTGAAAATTATCCAGTTGATGTGCAAAATCAGTCATGAAAATTGTCATGAGGTATTTTAATAAATTATATTGTTGTAAGCATTAATTTAATCAAAATCTGAAAATGAGACCAAGCTCACACACTATAAAAAGTGTGAGAAAATATATACTCTAGTACACGATAGTTGAGGTCAACATTTTATTTCTCAGCGATTCCAAATCGAAGTACAAGCGGACAGCGCAGCCCATACTAATGCGCTAGTTTCGGACAAAGCGGAGCCACTGTGACCTAAAATAGCGACGCCACTTTGGTGTGGCGCCGCCGCCTAGCCTTATCCCTTCCAATCCTACTTTATCCAACTTTCTGATCACAATCCCTGAATTTTGTCAGTTTCCCACTTCTTGCTCAATGATAAAAGACGAGCTACGGCGCCACCATTCTGTTGTTATTCCATGTTCAAATTTGTGAAGTTTCATAACTTGTTGTAATCCATAACGATGGATGGAGTGATATCCTTTGTAGGATTAAGATTGAACATTGCGCAACGATGATATAGGTTCGGAACTCACCAAAACATTAGATCCAACTCATTACCCACGCACAGGTCTCAGACCTATGAAGGCTTCATCCTAAAAAAAAGTAAAAACGAAATTCAAACTGCATTTACTTCAAGAAAAGGATGATAATAGAAATACTTTCTTCTACCGACGAAATCGAAAATCGTCGACGGTAATTTATTTAATTTAAAAAAATTAGTTTCTTATACATATTTATGTTAAATTTGTTAAGCTTTGTTTTTGTTTTTAGACATAATAATAATTATGTTGAAAATATGTTTTTTATGCATCATCAAGAATAAGAATATCTTTGAATTGATTAGAAGAATTGAGAACTATGATACTCATTCTTCGAAAAAACTCAATTCGACTAGGCTATAGGCATCAAAATGCTTTTCTAAATAAAATAACAGTGTGGCAGTAGGTACTGAGATGAATGAAGATGAATATTTATTAATAAAAATTATTTTTAATTTTTTATTATTATTTATCTTAATATTCAAATATTATCATATAAAAATACAAAGTTTATTACACAGAATATCCGTAATAATCTTCTTTTTTTTAACTGAAAACTGTTTTTTTTTTCAAAATATTGTAACAGAACACAAACACTTGACGTCCTTCAAGCGCCTGCATTGTGTCAACAGTCATCGGCACAATTTTGTTCACATTGAATAGCAGGCTGATATGTAAATAGTTAAGGGGCTTTTTCTTATTTCTTTCTCCTTGTCTCTTCGCTCTTGCTCACTATCTTGCATTAAATGTGGCTCTAAAGAAGTCTACTCCATTATTGTTGTGGTTATCCATTTTCGTGAACTGCAGTAGAACTATTCATATGTATTATCTTGCTGTACAGAACTGACCTTTTTGAGTCGCGGCGGACGCGTTTCGAACTATGTTGATCTTCTTCGGCGCTTGGTTGCAGACTGACTAGTTTTTCTGGTATGTAAGGTCTGGTGACAGCTTCTATATTGGACAAACTGGCAGATCTTTCACAACCAGATTCAAAGAACACATAAAAGCCCTCACCCAACCACAGACAAAATCAAATTATGCTGAACATCTACTCACAAAAAATCATTCATTCACCAACATTGATCAAAACCTCCACATCCTTCACATTGCCCCCAAAAGTCAAAAACTCAATACTCTTGAACAATTCGAAATTTACAAACATTCCATTTCACATCCTCAATTCATACTCAATGACCAACTTAATTTCAAATCTCATACCCTCTTCAACATCATCACAAATCCCTCCTAAAAACACCTCCACCACACCCACTTCCCCCACCACATCCACTCCTCCCACTACCTTCCTACAACCACCAGACCTTACATACCAGAAAACTAGTCAGTCTGCAACCAAGCGCCGAAGAAGAACAACATAGTTCGAAACGCGTCCGCCGCGACTCAAAAAGGTCAGTTCTGCACAGCAAGATAATACATATGAATAGTCTATTCCATTCTTCCTTATTCTTGAAGGTACGATATGTGAACAGAATAAATATTTAGAATGTTTTGAGTATTCTGAAGGCAGTATGTCTTGTATAAGGACGCCTGCTTATAAAGAGACAGTTTTGATTGAGCTCTCCCAATAACAAGTTAATGTGTGACAGTTCTTTTCATGGCAGATTAGCATTCTTCTTTTGTGACAGTTCTATACACAGTACAGTTGTGTTTCAGCGTTTTAAGTTTGGTAATAACTCTGCCAGTAATTGTGATAAGATTGTTAGTGATAACCAAACTACTACTGGACTAGTATCAGTAAAATCTCAGTTCATCATTGTGAATCATTAATAAGTGTTGAACATTAATTGATTTTTTTATTGAAATACATATTGCTAACTGAAAGTTATTGAACTGTTTGGTTATTTTATTGATTTTCTTGTGTGATAATTAGCTACTTATTAGAGTCTGATGTGAGTTAGTTGTGTAAATACAGCAGTTTCATGTGTTACTTTAATTATGTTGCAAGCAGTGTTGGAACCTCTTCCAATATCAACACATTCTTATATGAAAATTAAATTTATTCTTGATATGAATGCTCTCATTTTTATTGTTCTTGCATTTCTCCTCTTTTCTTTTTTATTCATACTTTGGTATCGTAATGGTAAACTCAATTCAGCTTTCAGAAATTGCGGGGAAAATATTTCATCTTAAAATTAATTTAAGTCATTAGAAGTTCATGCTTTATACTCAGAATTGATAAAAAGATACTACATTTTTGCGTGCACACAGCTCAAGTAGCTTCATGCTTGAATAGTAGCTTAAAAGATACATAGCCTGAGATTAGACCAAGCTTCAAATTATTATCTCTTACAAGATTAGACCGAGGTTCAAAGTATTAACTCTCAAATCTGTTCATATTATGTGTCGGTATGAGAATGAATTTTTCTGGTATGAATCATATAATCTAATAAGAATATTGAGGGGCTAATTATATTCGAAATCACTCAATCATTGTACAGCAATGAAATTCTTTCGAATTGCTTGCAACTGCGGTTATCGTCCATTCTTGAGTTTCTATTTTTAATTACCGGTATGGTATTTGGCTATTGGTGGTAGGTTATTGTATAAACAATGGTTCTGATGATCAATATTTTGTCAATATCACTTGATTTATATCGATTTATTGATCCATCATCAGATCATCTCCATATGTTCAAAGTTTCTACAACCGTTTCTTCAAAAACACATAAGACTACATAGATTATTTTCCTATAATTTTTCTTGACAAAGCCGACGTTTATGAGTGTTAATTTTGTTGGTAAGTAAAGAGAGGACTGGAACCTTGAGGGGTTTTTCAGCTTTCTGGTTAATGAGTTGTGATTAAACACCTTGGTAACGTGTTACTATAACTGATTGGTGGACTGTGACTGCATATAGTATTTATTGTGGGAGTTGAAATGAAATATTATGATAAATGTATAGTCACGAGCAAATTAGCCCACAAAATGCAATAATATGAACACTGAGATGAATTCAGGAGAGAAAGTATACAATAGTGTTCATAATATAGAAGAAAAGAAAATTGGAAGGTAATCAAGTCTCAAGATTAATAGAAGCATTCAATAATTTATAATGACCTTGTTTTATTAATATTGTTTCTTATTTCATAACAAGTATTCAATAACCTCAAAACAGCCCCAAAGACAGGAAATGTCTAATAGAGTTCAATAGACGTCTTCGTTGTCTCAGATTTAGAATGAATAAATGCATTGGTGCAAGTGAAAAGAAACTCTAATAAAGTTTGTAGCGTCGCAGAGTTATTTATTGAATAATTATTCAATTATTAAAACAATTTTCAAATTTACGATTTACTTTAATTACGGTATAGTGCTCATTCACATTTTTCCTCAAACCTAGATAAAGAACTAAACTGTTTATAAGAAAGCTCGACAAACCAGAAATATTACTTTCTTCTTCTTAAATTAAATAATTATCATAAATTGTGCATTAAATTTGGTTCAGCTTTCCGATCAGATATATCTGGTACGTCTAATCAGATGAGTTACCTATTATTTTGTTTAACTCACCTGATTGACCAAAATAGGACATTACAAGTTCAATAGACTTGGACATGGCTTTTCAATCAGATGAGAAATCTATATAAATAAAATTAGAGTTTTGTCTGTACATTTATCACAATTATATATTTTTTAGTTATTTTTACGTTTTATACATCAAATAAGCCGAAAATAGTCTTATCTCACTTTCTGTCTGTCTGTCACGGCCCCAAAGGCATTTTACGCGGCCTTCTCCTCAAAAACGAGAGCATCGATCGGGATTTTAGTTATTGAACAGTATTGAAAACATTATTGACAATGTCTTTAGCTATAAAAAACTAAATTAACTTTTTTTTAACAGAGTAATAAACGTTTAAAAACCAAGTACTGTGCGATTTTGGATACATTTTACGCGGCCTTCTCCTCAAAAACGAGAGCATCGATCGGGATTTTAGTTATCGAACAGTATTGAAAACATTATTGACAATGTCTTTAGCTATAAAAAACTAAATTAACTTTTTTTTTAACAGAGTAATAAACGTTTAAAAACCAAGTACTGTGCGATTTTGGATACATTTTACGCGGCCTTCTCCTCAAAAACGAGAGCATCGATCGGGATTTTAGTTATTGAACAGTATTGAAAACATTATTGACAATGTCTTTAGCTATAAAAAACTAAATTAACTTTTTTTTAACAGAATAATAAACGTTTAAAAACCAAGTATTGTGCGATTTTGGATACATTTCTTCTAAGTTTTATTACCACACATAAGAACAGATCACGTAATTTATAATGATATATCAATCAGCTGTTCTCAAAAAATATTCTCTCCGATACCTGTCACTGAATTGCTTACGTTCTAAGTTGTTTACTAAGGGCCCGTTCACACGTTACAGTTTTTGTGCGGTACAGTAAATTTGCTGTATCAGTTATTTTGCAGTGCTTTCGTTTGCATGTACATTTCATATTGTATGTTCACACAATACTGTTTCGACTGGATCCAGTAAAAAAGCTGTTCTAGCCGATTTCTACATTCGGTTTTGTCTTCGAAAACTGTATCACTAAAATCAGCTGTACCGCAAAATAACTATCCGTATCCGGTGGCACATGTATTGTACCGGTAATGGATATGTTCAAACGATACGCTTATTACGCTGGAAGCAGTCTTCAGATCGTCAGCATTGATCTTCTTCATTGATATTCTTCAGCATTGATCTTCTTATTAGTGAATTCCAGTGTCCAGAAGTGGAAGATATTAATTGTGAAAATTTAATTTCTCTAATATATGAGAGACCCGCCTTTTGGGACAAGACTTAAGATTAATATAAAAATAAAGAGAGAAAAATGTGTGGAATATTGAAACCAGAATTTGCGTACTTTGATCAAAATTTAAGAGAAACCTTCAGTAAGAAACTTATTTTAAAAAATCTTACACAAATAAAAAAAATCCTGGACTGGAATAAATAAAACTGAACTGGAAGCGCAATGGAAGAAGGAGGAGAGCACAGCAATAGGCAGCAAAGCCGGACCGTGTGAACATCACAGTACAGTTGACGCCGTACAGTAAAAAAACCGTACCGCAAAAAAACTGTATCGTCTGAACGGGGCCTAAGCTGCTAACAACTTCATGATCGTTGCTATCATAAAAGCCGAAACATATTAAGTCTTATTTCTAACTTTCAAAAAGACTCCAACCTTTAAGCATGATAAAAAGCATTAAATTTATAGATGCTTACGGTAACGTACTAACATAGACGAACCTTACTCCCTGTTCTATATGGTACTAATCAAAGGCAGTCACGAGCTGATTTTCTAGCTTTCTACTTCCCCCAATCAAATTTGTTGGTTTGTTGGTCCGTGCGTTCAAATAAATGGTTTGTCCCTATACGGTCTAATATTATGAAATAGGAAGTAATGATACCCCATCGGCAGCTGCACTGCTCGAGTAATAAAATTAGAAGTTCTCTTGCCAGTCTTGTGGTCCCATCTGATGTGTTATCCACAATTCGGCACACAGGCAAAGTTGATACAGGGGCAAGTTTTAATCGAATTAATTTGCTGATGGATAGTGGTCACCCTTGAGATTGAGTATTTCACATGTGAGTGCGTGTGAGTAGCAGTTGTGTTCTACAAATCCAGTTAAGCTTTTTAGTGAAGGTCTGGCCAATTTAGATAATTGACTAGCTCCAGTGTTCTGTGGGGGCTACATTCTCCACGCGTCTTTGTACCCCCTTAATTTCACCCTTCTCACTCACACACTCTTCTAAAGTAAAGCATTTTCAAGACTGGCTACTGAGTTTAAAAGCTCAATCCAGTCTATATGGTCAATCCCACATGTTTGATGTGTCCTTATTATTAATGCTACACAATAATCTAGAACAAATGTGTTGCATATGCTAGTTCATGGAACTTGTGGTCAAATTTCACTGTCAAGGTTATCTTATAAAGCTTCCGTTAGCGAGTTTCGTGATTCAATACAAAGTGTGAAGCCTTTTTTATTGTACTTCACACTAGTGAATACAATTGCTGTAGATCATGAGGTGTTTTGGGCACGCCTTGCCGTAAAGGGAGGTATAATGGGAACAGGTTTAGGACTTGGATGAAACTTTCCCAATCAATAAGTCCCAATTGCCTATTCCCAGATACTCTCCACTTTATTAATATTTTCTGGCCTCAATACCTCTAACCAATCTGACCAAAAATCCTGCTGCTCCAGTACTGAGGTCGACAGACTAGGCAACACTGCACAGGACGGTCAAGACAGAAAAAGTAAATGAGAATAAACAGAGATGAATATAATATCGGCAGTTATATTGGCTATCGCCCAAAACGTTACAACAAGCATAAACAAAATTAAAAATTATTATAACGGTTGTTGTTTTTTAACAAACGAACCTATAACTGAAACTAAATAATTGAAAATTGAAATTTTGATAATATGATGATAATAAATTTTTATAGCTGATGAGCATAGAGCTCAGGGGCTTGCGTGGCAGTTGAAGGCTTGAGACCTTGCACATACATGAAATAACAATTAACTATAATTTAAAAATCTATTTGACCTAGATATCGTGATAATTCGTAGATAGGCTAGCATTTTTTTATTTTTTGTAAACTCGATGCACTACCATGAGCTCATGTATTAAATTTTTAACTCACTGATTTTGGTGGTGGTGATTTTATGTCCTCATGCACGTCGTGATGTCGTTGGTGCCTCGAATTTGGACGATTGATCCTTGCCTTCTATGTAGCGAATTATTGGATATTGGTCGCGATAATTAATTTTTTAAATTGTATTTCACTGTTTTAAAATTTTGAATCTGATGCTGATTGACTTGCTCACACTTATAACATTTAACAGAAAAAAACAAGTAATGGACGTTTAGGTCTGTCTCGGCTGCTGGTTCTTCCGGAAGTCTCTTTTCTCAAACCTTTAGAAGGATAGCATCCTCTAATTGAACCTTCTAGAAGTTTTTCCCCAAATCCTGCGATTTTATTGGTGGAAAATGTTCGATATGATTCGAAAAGATGACGTCAGGTTCACAGCTGATCGTCATGAAATGTAATTCATGAATAATGGGTCATGTTCTTAAATTACTAATCTTTACAAAAAATGTTACTTATGCTGAACTAAAAATAAATAAATTCGTAAAATACAAAAATAATTTATGGTGCTACAACCTGTTGTTATCGGACTAGAATGATAAGGAGACCAGTTAATTGCTAGGTTCGAAAATGGATACTATTGCAGTGATTCTGTTATTACTTCGGTGAGTACTTTAATATTATGTTGTATGATATTATTTTCTATTGATTTTATTTTGACAATTTGTGATGACAATGTGTCTCCAAATAAATTATACTAGCTTGAGTTTATATATTTTTTGCTGTTGCCTGACTTGTTTCTATTTTTAACATTTTCCTACGGGTTACGTTGCCCAAACAGTAAATAAACAAATTATCATTCATAACTTACATAAATAAATACATTAATGACACAAAAATGAGTACCAACAATTGATGGATATGTGAGTAGTTCATTTTGCCGGTAATTAATTTTTGGTTTAAAACTTTTTGTCTTATAAATATAATAATCTTAATTTTGTAGGTATGAAGTTATCTCATCCTTTTTATCAAACTTTTCGCTCAGAATTCTGATCCATGACAAAAGGCAACTGAGATTTAAAAACGAACAAAGAATCCAGTCAATTATAGACGATGAATAGACACAAACACAATTCACAAACTGAAACTAAATCACAAAATCCTATTGTGATTTGGCACAGTGCAGTATAAATAAATAAGGTAAACGCTTTTATCATAGTTAAATCATGAAGAAACTGCAAGTAGCCATCACTAGTTTACAAATCTACTATTTGTTTTATTGCTGATGATGCCCACATGAGTACGAGATTTGTGCGTGGATAATGAGGTGAATCATAACACATAGATGCCAGACGGAGGAGCGGGATTCGAACCCACGAACGCTGAATCGACAGCAAGTTGAAGTTGAGACCCCCCAACCAACTGCGCTAACTATAATATTAATCTAATCCCTAAATAAAATTGGATACATTCTCAAAAATTCGTACGAATTTTTGCATAGTAATATTGACTACTTGACTAAATTTAGTCTCAAAACGTCCTGATTTCAGTAGAGGCTATAGCTCATGATTTTCTTTTAAGAAGAAATTACTGCATGATTTTTTTCACAGTTGATTCATGTAGGCTAAAGATGTGGAAAGTATAAGAACTCAAAAACACATAACTGAAACTAAATTATATGTCTACGAGAAATTGAAACTTTCACCACTTACTCCATAGGCCGTAAAGTTCATTTTTTACATTATTAACCTTCAAAGGAATGGAATAGTGAAGCCACTTTTTTCTGGCGGGAAAAGGCCAAATTGGGCAAAAGAGCCAAGCTAACACAGGTTCTTAGGGGAAATAGCTAATTGTGTAACTAGAGTGCAAAGTGGGGTTTTTCTGCACAGAGAGAAACAGTTTTTTCACAAGCTGAAGGCGAGTGAAAAAAGTTTCTCGAGTGCAGAAACAATACTTTGCGCTCGAATTACACATTAAATTTTTCCTACAGTAACGTATTAAGTAATTTAACAAAACAGGACATACATAACCTGACAATTCCTCACATAACCTATCTTTCAATCAAGTCGATCTCAACAACAACTACAGCTGACTGTATTTCGTAGCTGAAGCAGAGTAGCCAACCTATTTTTGAATGCAAAAGAGGGAACATGCGCATTACATGCTCACTATTTTGAGTTGTTAGGTAGCAAATCTGGAGTGCGGAAAGTACTTTTGCACACTGGAATTTACTTTCCCGCACCGGTGCAGGAATAGACTATTTTGCGTGCTACAGTTAGTGCAAAAATAGGCCCTTTTTCGGGTCACTAAAGGAAAATAAATAACTTTTCATTTAGAGATTTCTTGCAATTCCCTTGATTGATTCCATTAATTATTTTTTTTTAATAGCTCATGATTGTTTTTTACATGTAGTAGTAATAATTTGCCATTCCAAACTGATTCTGGCTCAACATCAAATTCAGATCACTGCATAAGCGCTCGCTTCATGAGATATTTCTAAGATGGCGGCCATAATTACATTTCAAGTTAATTTTCTCAATCTCTGATGAAGAAAAAAATTTAGAGTAACTTATTATTTGTGGTATGTTATTCCCTGAATTCGAGTTGTGATTTTTATTCTATGAGAAAATCCGGGATTATGAGATATTTTCAATAAAGCGAACATTGAAGTACAGATTTTTCACAGATGAATAAAACAACAATAATAGGCTATTTCGTGGAGCAGGCGTACTGAATCAGGTTATTAAAAAATCATAGGCCTCAGTAGACCTTCAGCCGTGTCTGAAGAAGCATTACAACAATGCGAAATGGCCATCACACAAATATGTAAGTGTTAAATTCACTAGTGAAGAATTTTCAAACATCATTAACGTTTAAAAATATTAAAAGTTAGTTTGAAGTAACTGACAATTTAACAAGCTGACAAATAACAGAATTTATTAATTTCTAATTCCTTTGTGCTATTAATTTAATATACTGAAGACTTACGCAATGGTGGAACAGTATGGAATAGCTGATGTTTTTTGAATATCAAGAGAAAAAGCAATATGGAACTCCAACACCAAAGAAAATATATGTAGGCCTACTGTATGAATAAATAAATATATATATATCCTATTTTCAGGTACCTTAGGCTTCAAAATACAGAAGGCTTCTATATAAATTCATATTGATAAGCCCATAAATGCTCATCACCACTGCCACTGCAGTTCATTAAGGCTGTGCGCCAGCTACCATGACTCTGATCGAGTCTCGAGTCCCGACTCAAGGCAACAAACAAACGAGTCTACAATCGAGTCGAATCGAGTTTGGTCCGGTTTTGAATCACTCTGGTGGATTAGTTTGTAACTAGCTTTCCATACCCCTGAAACGTTGCCAGATCTCTCGGCTCACGTCTACTCCCCTCTTCGCCTGGTCTGACTAGGCCTTCTTGGGAGGGAGGCAGAGTCGTTCTACTACTCATAATCTAGTAAAGCAAATATAATTTCCAAGCCTGAGCCACAGATATTCTAATACCTGAGCTTTCATTCACAAAAATAATCTGATATGTCTGACGGCTAGATAGCCTGGTCAGTTTGAGACCTCTGCTTACTTCGGGTGGCATGAGTAGTTTGTACATTGTTTTGTGCCATTTTATTTTTAACCTAATATTGTACAGAATTCTACAATAATAAAACTAATTTTTGTTTTATGACATTAATGTAAGGAGTTTTTTCTTGTGTTGATAATGGCAAAGCAAAGCATTAGTTGGGTCATGACTTTCAATATTTTGTTTTTTATTTTTCAATTCATCCAGGGTTACTCCTAATTCAATCATATCCTCTCTAATTTCCTAAATTATCTCCTTAAGTTGAAATAATTTTAGTTATTTTTTCAATTATTCTATACATTTATTTCCAAAGAATCACATGTCTTTCAATTTTTTAAATTAGTACAGTAAAGATACACCTAATAATTTCATGATTATAAAAAATAGTTTCTGATTGAGTAAAAACGGGGGCCATAGCGTGAGTTTTTGGCGCCCAAGGCAAATATCTTAGATTTTGGGGAAAATTATTAAATTTGGAAAAATAACTAATAAAATATAAGAATAAAATTGATTATTATAATTTGGAGAAGGCTTTTTTACAAATAACACTTTATTACCTCGTATTCAAAACATACTATAATATTTTTTGTAATTTTCAAAGCCAATTGGCAAAGCAAAGCATTAGTTGGGTCATGACTTTCAATATTTTGTTTTTAATTTTTCAATTCAATACTATTCCTTGCTTGAAAACTGAAAACCCTCAACCTTTTACAGTTCCACTACAGTTTTTTTTGAAAGGCCCTCTGTTATCTATCAAAGAAGTCCTATAATATAATTCCAGTCACAATGTAAGCTCTCCAATAATGTAATCATATTTTATGATTAAGATGCAGTATATGGAACAATCGCAAGAATTTTCTATAAAGAAAAATTTGTTTCCTTCATTTGACACTAGAGCCCTCTCAAATTTTGTCCACTCTTTTGATGGACAAATCTTGGTACAAAGCTGGAAGTTCTTTTAATCCACTCTAGGTATTCTAAAAGAGAGTTCTCTGAGTTTTCAAAAGTTGAAATTGAAGAATATGAAATTCTACATCAATTGATGTATAACAATATATCCATTCAATTGTTCATTCACAATCAATTTTCAAAAATCAGGTATTTTTATCTCCTTTGTGAAAAATAAGTCACCTAATTTTTTGTTGCATTTATCATGTAAATGCTCACTCCAAAACATAAAAAGTTAGAGGTAAGAAGTTTTAGATCACTGAATTTACTTTCAGAAGAGTTCTCACTTTGAAAATTTGGCCAATTTGTCGATAAGTAGAAAAACCTGAATCACTGTATATCAAACCTGAATCAATTAGGACAGTAACCAAGTGATGACAGGAAAAACATTTAGTAGTTATTTTCTCAACGAATTCAAAAATGTAGTTGGTGATTATAGAATAATTAAGATAAAGTGTTGTCATGTGGCAAAGCCATGATGGGGAAAAATAATTAATTAATTCATTTAATTAATTATTGTCGGGGTAGTTGACAAAGTAGAGAGGAGCAGCCACTGGTCAGGGCACAGAACGTAGATAACGATCTGGACCGGTGGAGTGCTTTCTACTGCGTCGAGGCCTCCCCCACCAGTTCCTCACCCGTTTTGGGGGAACAGCTCTCTGACGAAGAAGTCAGAGGAAGTCTTCTTCAAGTTCTCGAACTGATCGGTCGTGGTGTAGCAGGAGTTTAACTGCAGTCAATTTTCACTTTGTGAAAATTGAACACACAGTGCCGGTTGTGTGAACTTGTGCGCGAAGTGAACGTGTGCTAGTTCAGTCAGGACAAAGCACGAGCTGGTGCTAATCCCTGACGTGGTGATCACGGCGCGGGTCATGGGATTATCACAATCTGTGAGCGCGGGTTTGGGAGTTCGTAATTCCCAAACGGTTCAAGGTTTTCGGACGCGATCCCGTTCCTTTCCTCATTCCCAGTACTCCTAAAATCCCCTATCCTATTCCTTACCGGTTAGCAGAGGCCACTGTACGCCCGCCGATAGCAGCAGTAGGTAAAATAACCTCCGCCAACACCCGCCATTCCTTCCCTTACCTTACCTCTTGAAAAGGCAGGGGAACCAGAAACGGCTGGTATTAGCAGGGTCTGGAACTCCGGCCATATCCTAGCAGGGGGTAATAACTTCCGCCCCCTTAGGAAAGTGGCAGAGGCGTACTCTTCCAGCTGGATATCCTTCCCTCTCCCTCCCCGAAATTCCTCTTTCCCCACCCGCAGCAGCAGGGGCTACCGCCTCCGCTGATAAGGGGCAGGAGTAGCCGTATTTCGGCCCTTCCCTTCCTATCCCCAAAAACCACCTCCTTTCACCTCCACCCCTTAGTGAAGGAGCGAGCACCTCCTCGCTAGGTCGCGGCCGGTCCGCGCAGCCGCGGGACCCCGAATCCGCGACGCGGAGGTCGGGAAAGTTAAACGGTGCCCAATGACGGTATTTCCATCTGGTGAGGCAACCCTGAGCATGGCGGAAGCCTCAAAAGGAAACGTCGACCTCATCGCCTAACCCCGGCCACCCGCCAACTAGAGCTAGTTGGTCCGGAGCAACACTGGGGCAGACACGCCAAAATCAAGGTAACGATTTTACACGTGATAAATTGATGCCCGTGTGTGGGGCCAGTAACGAGGACGACAGTGTCAGGATGAGTGAGCATGATGAGCGCGTCGAGCAGAGCGAATCCAAGGACAAGCGGAGGCCAGAGACCGCCGCGGAAGATGCGCAGGAGTCGTCTAACGAACCGCGCGTGTCATGGGTGTACAGGTTGCGCAAAGAAGAGGCAGTAAACATACTGAGACTCCTCAATTTGCCAACAGAAGGCACCATGACGGAAATTCGGAGGATTCTTGTAGAATACCACCGGAGGGCTACGACCCTGCTGACCAACCCCAGTGTCGCAGGTGAGGAGGCCGGGCCTAGCCGGAGCACCGCGGAAGAAGCGGGCTTGAGAAATGCTGGAACCAGGGCAACAACAAGTTCCAACTCATCCATGGACCCGGGCGCGGTATGTGACAAAGTCCGGAGTTGGAAGCTCTTGTTTAACAGGCAGAGTGATGCACCCAGTTTTGTCGAAAGACTCCACGAGTTACAGCAGGCTTACGGGTTAAGGGGCAATCAGTTATTAGTTGCCTTACCCGAGCTGCTGACGGGCCGATCCACCTTGTGGATGAGGAATCAGAGAGACAAATGGAGAAACTGGGGCAACTTCATGAACGACTTCAAGGCCAGATACTACCCCTTGACATACGACGAGGACCTTGACAGCAAGATCCTGGCGAGGAGACAGCACGAGGGCGAGTCAATCGACGAATACGACGAGGATTTACTCACCTTGATGAGGCAGAGAGGCGACTACACCGATGAGAGTAGGATTCAGAGGTTGTATCGAAACCTCTCACCTCGATACAAATTGTATATCTGCCAGATGGATGTACGGATGTTGGACGTGTAGCAGGAGTTTAACTGCAGTCAATTTTCACTTTGTGAAAATTGAACACACAGTGCCGGTTGTGTGAACTTGTGCGCGAAGTGAACGTGTGCTAGTTCAGTCAGGACAAAGCACGAGCTGGTGCTAATCCCTGACATGGTGATCGCGGCGCGGGTCATGGGATTATCACAATCTGTGAGCGCGGGTTTGGGAGTTCGTAATTCCCAAATGGTTCAAGGTTTTCGGACGCGATCCCGTTCCTTTCCTCATTCCCAGTACTCCTAAAATCCCCTATCCTATTCCTTACCGGTTAGCAGAGGCCACTGTACGCCCGCCGATAGCAGCAGTAGGTAAAATAACCTCCGCCAACACCCGCCATTCCTTCCCTTACCTTACCTCTTGAAAAGGCAGGGGAACCAGAAACGGCTGGTATTAGCAGGGTCTGGAACTCCGGCCATATCCTAGCAGGGGGTAATAACTTCCGCCCCCTTTGGAAAGTGGCAGAGGCGTACTCTTCCGGCTGGATATCCTTCCCTCTCCCTCCCCGAAATTCCTCTTTCCCCACCCGCAGCAGCAGGGGCTACCGCCTCCGCTGATAAGGGGCAGGAGTAGCCGTATTTCGGCCCTTCCCTTCCTATCCCCAAAAACCACCTCCTTTCACCTCCACCCCTTAGTGAAGGAGCGAGCACCTCCTCGCTAGGTCGCGGCCGGTCCGCGAACCGCGGGACCCCGAATCCGCGACGCGGAGGTCGGGAAAGTTAAACGGCGCCCAATGACGGTATTTCCATCTGGTGAGGCAACCCTGAGCATGGCGGAAGCCTCAAAAGGAAACATCGACCTCATCGCCTAACCCCGGCCACCCACCAACTAGAGCTAGTTGGTCCGGAGCAACACTGGGGCAGACACGCCAAAATCAAGGTAACGATTTTGCACGTGATAAATTGATGCCCGTGTGTGGGGCCAGTAACAAGGACGACAGTGTCAGGATGAGTGAGCATGATGAGCGCATCGAGCAGAGCGAATCCGAGGACAAGCGGAGGCCAGAGACCGCCGCGGAAGATGTGCAGGAGTCGTCTAACGAACCGCGCGTGTCATGGGTGTACAGGTTGCGCAAAGAAGAGGCAGTAAACATACTGAGACTCCTCAATTTGCCAACAGAAGGCACCATGATGGAAATTCGGAGGATTCTTGTAGAATACCACCAGAGGGCTACGACCCTGCTGACCAACCCCAGTGTCGCAGGTGAGGAGGCCGGGCCTAGCCGGAGCACCGCGGAATAAGCGGGCTTGAGAAATGCTGGAACCAGGGCAACAACAAGTTCCAACTCATCCATGGACCCGGGCGCGGTATGCGACAAAGTCTGGAGTTGGAAGCTCTTGTTTAACAGGCAGGGTGATGCACCCAGTTTTGTCGAAAGACTCCACGAGTTACAGCAGGCTTACGGGTTAAGGGGCAATCAGTTATTAGTTGCCTTACCCGAGCTGCTGACGGGCCGATCCACCTTGTGGATGAGGAATCAGAGAGACAAATGGAGAAACTGGGGCAACTTCATGAACGACTTCAAGGCCAGATACTACCCCTTGACATACGACGAGGACCTTGACAGCAAGATCCTGGTGAGGAGACAGCACGAGGGCGAGTCAATCGACGAATACGACGAGGATTTACTCACCTTGATGAGGCAGAGAGGCGACTACACCGATGAGAGTAGGATTCAGAGGTTGTATCGAAACCTCTCACCTCGATACAAATTGTATATCTGCCAGATGGATGTACAGATGTTGGACGATCTGTTACGCTTAGCGCGGCAGTATGAACAGATTAAGTACAAGGAAAAGGAACTTCGACAGGGTGTACGAAATTGTAAGATTGAGGAGCCGCCGTGGGCGACAAGGCCCAAGGCAGAAGTAGAGAGGGTGCAGGGCAAGGTTAAACCTATCCCTGAGACCACAGAACAAGTGTGCTGGCAGTGTAGAAAACCAGGGCATTGGAAATCAGATTGCCCAGACAACACTCCATGTAAATGATGTGGAAGAAAGAATGCAATTGTGGAAAGCAGACAAAAAAGTCTACCGAGACTGCAGTGGTGCGGTCGACAAGGCGGCTAGAATTGGACACAGAATTAGGCCATGATAACCGACTGTATGTTACAGCATACATAGCAGGCCAGAGGTGTCGAGCATTGCTAGACACTGGCGCAGAGTCAAACTATGTAAGCGCGGAAATGTTCGGGAGTCTCCAAGAATCAGGGCTCGTGAAGAGAGAACCCGCGAATCACCGCGCGATCCTAGCTAACAGGATGGTGGCGCGGCTAAGTGGGAGAATAGTGACAAACGTCACAATCAACCACATAGTACTCCCATTGAATGCTACTATCATGGAAGGACTCGGTTCTGATTTACTCCTTGGAATCCAATTTTTACGTGAGCATAAAATGCACATTCACACAGACATTTGAGAAATTGAATGGGAACCGTGCACTATCGCGCGGGAGGCGGGGAAACCTCTGCGGACACCAGTGGAGCGCCATGATAAAGTAAAACCTGGAATGGCCCCTATCCAGACACAATGTGAAGGGCGCCATAAGAAGGACGACCACATTTTTATGCGGTTTGAGCTCAAAGGAATTGAACTCAATGCTCTGGTCGATACGGGAGCTGAATGGACTTACATTTCGGCCAACATAGCCAGGAGAATTAAGGCGGCTGGGAACAGGAAGTCGCAGGCGGCTGGGAACAGGAAGTTGCAGGCGGCCACTCACCAACCTACTCTGATAGACGGCGGGGTGTTACCCGTCGCTGAGGAGTTGAGAGTAGCCGCGGAAATTTGTGGAAAAGAGTATTTTCTACATGTTGCTGTGAGAGAACTAGAGTCAGAAATGATTTTAGGTTTCAGTCACTTGAAAATGATGTGAGCCCGCATTGATATCCCAAAGAGGAGGATGCAATTGCCCACTTCCAAGTCAGGGAAGGCGGCGGCGACAATATCAGAACAAGTATGTTTTGATGAGTTCTTAGCGATAGAACTGAAGAAATTTGAGAACATACCCGGCATGACTCATCTGTTATCCCACCGGATAAAGTTAAAGGACGGCGGGGAACCATTCCGCCAACGCCCCTATCCTCGCAACCCTGCGATGCAACAGGTGATCAATGATGAGGTCAATGACATGTTGTCACAACATGTCATTGAACCAAGCAGTATCGCGTGGAGTTCGCCGATCGTGCTGGTTAGGAAATCAAATGGGAAGTTACGATTTTGTATTGACTTCAGGAAAATGAACAAATTAACTCATAGGGATGCTTATCCACTCCCAAATATGACGGGAATTTTAGACCGGCTCCATAAGGCCCAGTACATATCGTCTATCGATTTGAAAAACGGATATTGGCAAGTACCCTTAAACGAGGCGAGTAAGCCATTAACGGCCTTCACCGTTCCTGGTAGAGGCTTGTTTCAGTTCAAAGTTATGCCTTTCGGCCTACATTCGGCAGGCGCAACGCTCCAGCGGCTATTGGACCGTGTGATAGGGCCGAAGCTTGAGCCAAACGCTTTTGCATACTTGGATGATGTTATAGTGCTAGGAGAAACACTAGAAGAACGTCTTTGCGTGGTTGAGAGAGGCTGGCCTAGTCATCAACGTAGAGAAATGTCAGTTTCTCAAGTCCAAATTGCGATATTTGGGTCATATAGTGATGGAGCAAGGCCTTCAGACAGACACAGAAACAATCTGGGCTGTTGTAGATTTTCCGCCCCCTCAGCGGATAAAGAAACTACGTAGCTTTCTGGGCTTGGCATCGTGGTATAGGCGCTTTGTCCCCAATTTCGCGGATTTAGCAACCCCACTACACCACCTGTTGAGAACGAACACCAAGTTGCGATGGGGTGAAGAGGAGGAAGCTGCTTTTAGCCAGATAAAAGAAGCACTCACCAAATCTCCGGTACTAACGTACCCGCATTTCGAGTTACTGTTTCAACTCCAAACGGATGCCTCGGATAATGGGCTAGGTGCGGTGCTTACCCAGGAGATTGATGGTGAGGAGAAGGTAATCGCATATGCAAGCTGCGGACTGAAAGGGGCTGAGGCACATTACAGCGTCACAGAGAAAGAGTGTCTATCAGTGATTTTTGCCCTCCGCAAGTTCCGACCCTATATTGAGGGGTACGAAACGATGGTGATCACCGACCACCAGTCGTTGACATGGCTGCGGGCTATTCCTAATCCTTCCGGACGCTTGGCGCAGTGGATTATAGAAATGCAGCAATTTAACTTGACCATCAAGTACAGGCATGGCAAGTTGAATGTCGTTCCAGACGCATTGTCTCGCTCGATACCAAACGAGGAAGGCGAGGACAATAGGTCAGAGCTGGGGGATCCAGTGGCGACTACTAGCGACCGTATTCCAGATGACAACTGGATACAGAAAATAAAGAGGGGCATTTCTCAAACTCCTGTGAAGTATCCCGACTACACAGTATGCAGCGGACTACTGTACCGCCATGTATGGTCCAGGCGGCGGCAGCCGGACGAAGATAGCAGTGATGGATGGAAACTCTGTATTCCGCACAAATATCGAGTGGAAATCATGAAGCAGAACCATGATGCACCGACAGCGGGTCACCAAGGCATATACCATATGTACGAGCGAGTAGCTCAAAGTTACTATTGGCCTGGACTCTACAGAGATATAGTAAAATATGTATGAAAGTGTGAAACATGTCTCCGGCATAAAGTGGAACAACGTGCCCCTTACGGGCAGATGACGCAACCGCGGCGAGTATCCCACCCATGGGAAACAGTCAGTACGGACTTGGTAGGTCCCCTGCCAAGATCTAAGAGAGGACATAGATACCTCATCGTGTTCCAGGATCAATTCACAAAATGGACGGAAGCACAACCTATAGCACGGGCTGATAGCATGTCAGTTCTTCGAGCTCTTAGGGAGCTGGTAATTGCAAGATTTGGAGCCCCGAAAATGCTAATTTGTGATAATGGTACACAATATACCAGCAAATTGTTTAAGTCGTTCTGTGATGATAGCGGGATCACACTATTTTTTACCCCTCCCTATTCACCGAGTTGTAATCCGACCGAACGGGTAAATAGAGTTTTGAAAACTATGATCCAACTCTACCTCGGGGAAAGCCACACAGAATGGGACCGGTATATTGTGGAATTCTGCTTTGCGATGAACACTGCAGTACACCAGGGTACAAAGTTTACCCCAGCATACTTGAATTTTGGCCACGAGCTACGTGCACCGGGTGCTTTAGAAGGCGGGTGCGCGGACGACCCCCGCCTAGAAGCGGAATTGGGTAGTAGGCCTACCCAACTCAGAAGATTGAAAATTTTATCACAATTGCAAAAATTGGTGATAGACAATCTCGAAGAGGCCTACAAAAACACTAGCAGGTATTATAATCTGCGTAGGAGGCCTCTGAGAGTGATACATGGACAGAAGATATTCAAGAGGGAACACTATTTATCCTCTGGGAGTAACCAATTTGCGGCCAAGTTAGCCCCGAAATTCTCTGGTCCATATGAAGTGGCAAAAATGTTGAGTCCGACAACTGTACAGTTAAGGACTGAGGGCGGAAAATTAATAATCATCCATGTCAAGGATGTAAAACTATTTCCCCCATGTGTAGAGGACGAAGAGGAAGACGAATTGGATATTCAAGTAGTCTCTCTACCGGTGCGACACGCGGGTTAGGCCATGCGAGATGTTCGCGGGGTAGGACCAGCATGTCGATAAACTGTGGGCGAAGTAAGTGGGTTGCCGTGCGAGATGTTCGCGGGGTAGGACCAGCATGTCGATAAACTGCGGGCGAAGTAAGTGGGTTGCCATGCGAGATGTTCACGGGGTAGGACCAGCATGTCGATAAACTGCGAGCGAAGTAAGCGGGTTGCTGCGCAAGATGTTCGCGGGGTCATGTAAGGGAAGCCACCCAAGCAAATGACATCACCATCTGGGGCAGATAGAGAGGGGACGAGTGATAAGGGAAAAACCAGAGAGTTTTCCGAGGCCAGAAAACCCTGTTTTTATTACCATATATTCTATGGTTATATGGTGTGTTGACCCACATAAACTGTGGACCAACAATTTCAAATAAAATATTTTATTTGAGATTTAAGATCAAAACGATTCATACATTGTTTCTTTCTCGAATTATTATCATAGGTAGCTGGAGCTATGAATAATAATAATCTGAGGAATGTTGATTATTATTACAAGAGAGAGAATTTATTTCCTTGTTAATCGCTTAGTAGAAAAGCACAAGATAATAATGAACAGAATGATTCATTGTTATCAAAGGAAGGAAGATTTATTCTGTCTCTAGTTTTATTATTACTTCCACCATACAATTGGATTGGAATGTAATGAATTAGCTTACGGTTTGATGTAAGCTGATGATTCGAATAAACTACTTTTATTTGAATTAAATTCCGGACTAATAAGCTGTATTATTCGGGGATATTATGAACTGAAAATATTTCATAATGAGTAGCTGTAGCTATGGATTAATAAACATGTGATGGTTTATTAATGAACTAGGTATTTTCCGGGGGGAAATATCTGAGGAAAATTCCTTCCTGGATTTTAAAGCTTGAGGCTTTGAATAACAAGTAGCTTAAGAAATTACTTGTTATTGAAACTCCGGTGTATCACTTCTTTGAAAAAAGTATCAAAGAGATATGTAAGTGGTTCCTTCCATTATCAGAGTGATAACCAGCGATAAATTTGGGAATAAATTTTATCGATCTCATCTGTTGTTCACCTGAGTATGACCACCGGCTAGGGAGATAAGAGATAATCAACACCTTATTTTTCCCAAAAATTATCCTTTTTGTGTATAAACCCATGATAAGTTTCTATCTATCAAAGACAAAACAAACGGTCAGTCTGTTCCAAGTCGCCTCCAAGTAAACCATCATGCGAAGTGTTAGTGAAATGCCATCCAAACGTCTTGGTTTCCTAGACTCGTTCCTCGGTTTGGCCAAGACGCGTTCGCGTATAGACTGCATGCGGTACACACCATTCCAAAGCCTGAAGATGAGACATTGGAGTCTCCCTATTAAGGCTTTGGTCAGTCCACTCTCCCGACTTAGTCGCGGAGTGCTTTGGGCTGTCCCAGTCAAGGCATATGACTTGACAGCTGTCACTGTCATCGACCCGGTGACGCATCGGATACGGGTATTTGATCCACTTAGGATTATTAATCGACCCCAACATGCTAGACTGGTGGTGATTATACGCCAGTTCAACAAATTGAAAAACGTATGGCAGTGGGACTCCTATGATGAGTTGCGTTACCACAACGGCAACGTGGACTTGCCGCAGTGGCAGGCGGAACATGTTGTGGCCTGTCAAATCGACGACCTGATCTGGAGGGTCCTGGTACGCGATTCCATGGACCCTGGGGAAGCCATCGAGGAGATACATGCCTCCTATCTGACCCTGGCACAGCCGCGGAATCCCGCATCCTCATCTACGGCCGCCACAGCCGATGACTCATGTCAGCACCCAGACCGGGCAGTCACGATGGTGACCATCAAAAGTGTCCTGGTGGTAGCAGACCCCTTCGACAACCTTCCTCCGTTAAGTGCTGAGGAAGAAGAGGCATTGCTCGACGAAGGTGGCGGGGACTTTTCACTGTCCCCAGCGTACTACGCGGAGGAGGAAGAGTTCATTCCTAACCTGCCGCAACCGGAAGAGAGGCCCTCGTGGATTGAGATGGACGAGGATTGGGACGGGATGTCTCTGGAACGGAAACGGCTCTGTATTCCATCACTCAGCCTTCTAGATCCCTTAGGGGAGGAAGTGGGAGCGGCATCACCGGCAGACTCCGCCAAAGCGGCAGCGGAGGCGTCAGAAGAGGTGATGGGCACGGTGGCAGGTATCACGACCCCCGCGGGGCCCGCGGTCGACACCCCTTCTACAGCGGAGGAACCTGGGTGCTCTGACGTGGCGATGGAGGTAGTACCTGAACCTCCGGAGGAAGTGGCGGACATAGTCCTCTTCCTCGGAATCCCAGTACGGGATGAAGTTGAGATGAGGTCGCCAACGACACGATCTGTCTTGTCGATGACGGAGGCGGTCGAACTAGAGAGAGGCGCAGCGCCGATTGTCATGGCCCCAACGACTGTGGAGCCGTCGCAACGACGTCGCGTACGACAGTCATACACGATGGGTCGGAGGCACCGAGCTGGATGCCCCCGAGTCCGGGTAAAGCTCGCTGATGGACGAAGGATCTGGATGAGAGACTACCAGAGGTCCGAGTAGCTCTGACCCTCCACACGACACCCGTGGAAGTGGAATACCCTACTAGATCCAATCCTAACCCCTATTCCTCTAAGGGGCAGTGGCTTTCCACCCCGGCCCATTCTTTCTTTTCCCCATCAACATAACCTTTCTCCTAGAAGCAGGGGCGTAGTGTTTCGGCTTTTTCTTCCTTCCCCCCCCCCCCATTCCCTAGTAGGTCGGGTGTGTCACGTGGCAAAGCTGTGACGGGGAAAAATAATTAATTAATTCATTTAATTAATTATTGTCGGGGTAGTTGACAAAGTAGAGAGGAGCAGCCACTGGTCAGGGCACAGAACATAGATAACAATCTGGACCGGTGGAGTGCTTTCTACTGCATCGAGGCCTCCCCCACCAGTTCCTCACCCGTTTTGGGGGAACAGCTCTCTGACGAGGAAGTCAGAGGAAGTCTTCTTCAAGTTCTCGAACTGATTGGTCATGGTGTAGCAGGAGTTTAACTGCAGTCAATTTTCACTTTGTGAAAATTGAACACACAGTGCCGGTTGTGTGAACTTGTGCGCGAAGTGAACGTGTGCTAGTTCAGTCAGGATGAAGCACGAGCTGGTGCTTATCCCTGACGTGGTGATTGCGGCGCGGGTCACGGGATTATCGCAATCTGTGAGCGCGGGTTTGGGAGTTCGTAATTCCCAAATGGTTCAAGGTTTTCGGATGTGATCCCGTTCCTTTCCTCATTCCCAGTACTCCTAAAATCCCCTATCCTATTCCTTACCGGTTAGCAGAGGCCACTGTACCCCCGCCGATAGCAGCAGTAGGTAAAATAACCTCCGCCAACCTCCGCCAACACCCGCCATTCCTTCCCTTACCTTACCTCTTGAAAAGGCAGGGGAACCAGAAACGGCTGGTATTAGCAGGGTCTGGAACTCCAGCCATATCCTAGCAGGGGGTAATAACTTCCGCCCCCTTTGGAAAGTGGCAGAGGTGTACTCTTCCGGCTGGATATCCTTCCCTCTCCCTCCCCGAAATTCCTCTTTCCCCACCCGCAGCAGCAGGGGCTACCGCCTCCGCTGATAAGGGGCAGGAGTAGCCGTATTTTGGCCCTTCCCTTCCTATCCCCAAAAACCAACTCCTTTCACCTCCACCCCTTAGTGAAGGAGCGAGCACTGCTCCTCGCTAGGTCGCGGCCGGTCCGCGCGGCCGCGGGACCCCGAATCCGCGACGCGGAGGTCGGGAAAGTTAAATGGTGCCTAATGACGGTATTTCCAACCGGTGAGGCAACCCCGAGCGTGGCAGAAGCCTCAAAAGGAAACGTTGACCTCATCGCCTAACCCCGGCCACCCGCCGACTAGAGCTAGTTGGTCCGGAGCAACACAGGGGCAGTCATGCCAAAATCGAGGTAACGATTTTACACGTGATAGTGTATTTATTCAGTCAGAGAACGAATTTGCTGAAGAAGTCAGTATTGTCAGATAAATTATAGTCAGTCAGACAAATGTAGAGTAGGTAACACAAATCGATAGTAAAAATGTTGAAAGTGCATATTCGTTTTATAGCTGATGATGCACACATGAGTCCGAGACTTGTGCGTGGAAAATGAGGTGAATGATAACACATAAATGCCAGATGGAGGAGCAGGATTCGAACCCACGACCGCTGAACGACAGCAAGCTGAAGTTGCGACACCCTAATCAACTGCGCTAAGCGGCCCACCAAATAAGTGCAATTATGTGTCTTTCAAAGTGCACCAAGATAAAAAAAAAGCTAAAATTGATGGAAACAAAATGATAATTATTATTTTGCTTTTTTCTCATTTTTATTTTATACTTTTATACTAAGATTATTTCGTTATGAAATTGTATTTTATTTTATAGTACGGTATAATATGTTAACATATTTTTTTGTTGAAACTGATTTTAAAATGTGAAGGTATGTATGTGATAAGTTGATTGATGAATTAATTGTATAATAATCACAGCAAGTTACCAAAGACGATGACATTGAATGTTCGTCTGTGGCAATAGGTAATTAATATTTACGCGGACGTTATTTCAAGATGTGAAGTTGAAATCCGCTATGGTTACACCACCCAGATGCAGGTAAAACAGCTTAGATGCTAATAAAATTTTACATCTAAGACTGAAATGAAAAATGTTTTTTCTTCATTGCCTAATTTTTGTGTTAAAATAATAATATAACACAATTATAATATTGAGTATAATAATATACTACTCAATTGTAATATTTATCTTTTACAAGTTAGTTCGAAGTTACTGTATGACAATTGAACAAACTGACAAATTTACTTAAACAGAATTTATTAATTTCGAATTCCTTTAAGTGCTATTAGTTTATAATATGAAGTCTTCAGTATAAACTAATAGCACTTAAAGGAATTCGAAATTAATAAATTCTATTTATATTTTCTTTTTTTAGTATTTCATCTCATCATTTGTAGTAAATTTCTGTTTGTAGAGCAACTTTTTCAATTACACTTCTACTACAGTTTTCGTTGGAAGCCTATTTATTATCTATCAAAGAAGTCCTACAATATTATTATAATCCCATTCACTATGTAAATTATCCAATAAACCATAATGTAAATCACAAGAGTAAGGTACAATATATGGAACAATCGCAAAAATCTTATAAATAAAGAAAAATTTGTTTCCTTCCTTCGGACACAATTTGGCATATGTTTCTTTGAGAGAAAAAGAATGAGGGTGAAAGAGAGTGATATAGCGGAAAGGAAATGTGAGTGCTACTGGAGACATGTCATTCAAAGCAATTTTTGTCGATCGCATAATTATTCAAGAACTGCAAATAAAATGCATCCGGTAGACAGGCGAGTGCCGGTGTTGCGCGTGAGGGAGCATTGATAAGGGCGAGTGAGTGATGAACGAATGATTCAAACTGGCAACATAGCAAGTCCTTGCATATGTGTGAGTGAACGTGCTTGCGCATTCGCATGAGGAAGTTGACTCTGTAAAACTAAAGAGAATCCAAGAAAACTTTGGGGCAACGTAGCTACCCAACGATTTAATTTGGATTTACAATAATCTCTCTATTACTAGAAGGGATATCAGGGATTTCAATGACATATTTTGGATTTCAATCGGGAATATAGTTTTTCTGTAATTAAAAGGTTTCAAAAGTGATTTTTTAAAAAAATGAAAATTTTGAAAAATGAAATACCTCATTACAAAAACAATAATTTGTTACATTGATCCTGGAAATTACACTTTTCTATTCACAACCGTTCATGATACTGGTTGCCCCCAAAAATTAACTTCAAGTGCTCATATCTCAGAAAATAATTGATGAAATTTTTTTTATTTATTGCAATAGACTACATTTCAGTAGCCTAATAATCTCCAGTCAAAGAGACTTTGAAAAAAAATATGACCAAAACCCTATTGCACAGCCTTAATGAAGGAATGAAGCAAATCAAGTGAAATCACTTGATTAAAAGAGTTATTTAATAATATTACTGTATGGTATATCACGTGTAATTAATTCTTATGAGAACAAGATTAAAGTAATAAATATGGTATTACATTATTTGTAATAAAAAAGGAAACAAAAAACGATCTTGTAAAGTTACAATAAAAGGATAAAATTACTGAATATAATTTAAAAAACACTTTTAAGTGGAAATTATGACTCACGTTATGGCGTGACGGCCGTTTCATTCTGATGTTAAGTTGTGGATGTTAGAAGTGTGAGGGGGTGAAGGAATGAGTAGGCGGGAGGTTTGAATTGGTATTATTTTGTTAAAAAGGGTGTGAGAAGAAGATAATTTGGTCATTTAAAATGTTGTCAGGTTGCTGTTTTGTGTATTTATGAATTTAATATTGCTCTAAAACATTGAGTTTTTGGCTTTTGTGAGTAACATTTTAAATGACCAAATAAACTTCGTCTCTCACACCCAATTTCAAACCTCCCGCCTACTTATTCCCCACCCCCTCACACTTCCAACATCCTTAACCCTCAAACGCATGCCTTCCGAGTCAGTGTACTGTGGGTCGTCTGATGATGCTCTTAACATCAGAGTGAAACGGCCGTCACGCCGTAATGTGAGTCATAATTTCCACTTAAAAGTGTTTTTTTTAGTTTTTATTATATATTAGTGGAAACAAGATGGATCTTCAACATCATAATATTACTTGTTTTTAAAATAAATATTTCCACCATGCTTACACATCCATAATTACTTCATGAAATAACCATGTTGAAAAATCATTTCACATCACAAAGCAAGTCATTTTAGCACTAATAGGTACGGCTTTATCCATTGCCGTTATACAAATCCCCCCCCCCCCTGGGGTTTAACGATTTAGAAGCGGGTGACACTAGCGTTGTGGCTTCTCAGCGGATTCCGGAGTTACTCGTCTATTATAATATACCGTATAATATAAATGTTCAATAGTCATCCCAACGGTGCCACTGTTCCTGTTTATTGAACACATTTAGAAGTGCTTTCATTCTTCAATTAAATCGCGCCATTCAATGTAGTAACAACTCTATTTAGGCCTACTCTACTTTGTAGGATCTATTGTCATAATATTTGAGAGTATGTGCAGTCAGTATACCGTATGCGATTTCATGCATAAAACGTCAATCTATTAACTGATTCAAAAAATAATATAGGTAACATAATATGAACATTCCTGAGCACCGGACTTTTAATATAAGTCCAAATGAATAAAATGTATTGTTGGCCTGCGTTTGAACTGACGATTCCGGATCGTTTGAGTGATCGGACCGTGAAACGTAAGGTACTGAATGCTAGGTTAGTGGAAGTAGAAAAGACAGTGAAATCACACCAATATAACTCAAAATTTTAATAAGTAAATGTGGTACGAAAGTGGATATATTCATTGAATGAAAAATAATAATTATAAAATTTAAACACATAACAAATAATTATAGATGACTGAAAATATATCACAATAGCACAATTTATACATGACATTCCACTACAATATTATTATAAGACAATTTGTACTAGAAAACATTAAACAATAAGAATAATATATTAGAGAAGGAATAAATAGAGGTATATTCTATGCGCTATGATAGCAATATTGAACACCCATTAGGGTATTTTGAAAAGAATAGTTGTGGCGTTCTTTAATTCAATTGGCCGATGATCGTCGATTGCCTTTTTCGAATCCAATTGGCCATTCCAGGAAGGACTGCCGTTGTTGCCTCCTCCGTTGTCCAGATAGTTGTTGCCATTGCTTGTGCACAATGTATCCAATCCATAGAGGTGACCACAGTACTTTCCATCATCTATATTATCTTCGAAAAACATCTAAACGAAAAAATTTAAAAGTCAGCTCATGAGATAAGAAATCTACAAATAGGATGAAACTCATTTACAATAAAATAAGCCAACAAGCATCAATGAGAATGATAATAAGTGTAGCCTACTTGAATTGTTACGGAAGCATAACACTACCGGTACCCGGTTAGACGATTGATTGAAGTGTTAGTACTGTCGATTTGGAAAAGATTGTTTGAATATGGAAAAAAATGGATTTAATGAGAGAGCCAGATGAAGATCGATAACGTAGAATTTTGAATTTGAATATTTAAAAAAAATTCGGAGTTTGGTTCTTAGAATAGAGTTTAATTGAATGTTTATTATTCTAGTAGGCCAAGTTTAACGATTGATTAAAGTGATTGGGCAATAGATTTGGAAATTATGTTTAAAAATCGAATTGCATTTAATTATTGTATAAATTTGTTGCTTCAATTATTTCCAATTCTAGTTTTTACCTTACCATTGATGTTTTCTATGTTCCGTGAGATCAAACATTTAATATAGCCTATTTTAAAATTATTTTATGCAATGCATCAATTAGTAGATCCTGTAATAATAATGGTCAAGCTGAATACTTCTTCTTCTTCTCCTCTATCCCTTATGCCGCTAAGCGTCGGGTTCCTTCAACCACTCTCTAAACCTTACTCTGTCCTGTGCCATTCTTTTAACCTCATTCATCGTTTTCCCCTCCCCGCTGCTATGTTCTTAACATACTCATTCCACACATCATTTCATACACATCAAGCTGAATACAAGGGAAAGATCCTTGAGTCAAGAATTTTTGGGGGAACTGTTAATTGTATAGCCTACACATAGTTATTTATGATCAGAGGTGACACCTCATACAAAGAAAATATCTCCCCAAAATGAAATAGAATAATGGTAAACATCTCATACAACTTCTGGAACAATGCAATATACCGCCAAATATGAAATTGAATATCTTGAGAGTAGAGTTAACTCAATTCAATTTCAATTTATTCTCTTCAAATAATGTAAGTGGTACAGAAAAATATAATAATAATAATAATACATATAATAAACCATATTAAATAACAAATAAAAAACCATTGTATACTATGTGACTGCTATATGAATGTAATGAGAAACCCCCTTACATAGGCTGTTGCCTGTGAGTAAGGGGGACTCATCAAGAAATTCTGAATTTTGATACAACCCCATGGTCAAGTAGCAGTTGGCTTGAGTTACCAGTCCAACAAGCTGTTGCTACTCGCTTTCACCGTCCTTTTCTATCACCAAATGTTTTATTTTTATTAAAAATTTAAAAAAGAGAATTATTTTTCTCTCTTATCCAACGAAAGCTCATGTAGGATTCACCCACAATAAGTAAAATCGATTAATGAGAAACTTCTTGGTTAACAAACTCTAATAAATTTTCTCTTTTTATACACATCTCCGGGATCTTCAAATACGGTACTTGTTCATAATACAGTTTACAAGAGAAAGCATTTTCTTTGCAAGCTCAATGCTATTCAAAAGTAGCCTATTTTCTTGCCCTTTAATGAAGCCTGTGCTGAGTGAATAAAATTGCCCATCACCGATGTTTCCTCTATTCTGGTTGTTAAGAACGTTTCGAGACTATTAATTAATAATTATTGGTAGTTATTCAACTGAGACTAAACATAGTAGAGGGCGGAACAATAACTTTTGAGAAGTTATTGATTAAAAGTGACACTACTCATATTATGAGCACTACGGTTAATTTTATTCGGTTTAGAAAAGAAATCAGCTCTCTTTATGGTCATGCTTTAAAGAACAACATTTAAATGCTTTATTTGAACAACCCCAAACAAATGGATCTGCTTTCAAGAGTTAAATAAATCTCTTGATGCCCAAGTTTTAGTGGCAAAAGCACGTCAGATGATCCCACTTTAATAGGTGGCCTGAGCGTTATTAGTCATTTAACTGGTAATATGGTAATTCAACTAAAACATTTGCGACTGTTGTTTGAATAAAAATAACAGAAAAAGTTGTCGAGAAGGTTCCAGTCATGCAGTCAAATCCTTTGAAATGCGTCAAAAAGCATTCGAAAACCTCGATCTCACCTAACAGATGAAGGTATTACAAAACATTATTTTTTCAGTCTGAGTAGCCGTATAATCTTTGTAATTTTTTAATTATTTAATCATTGTCATTTAAATAACATCTCAAAGCTCGGGAATTTAATTCACCCCACCCTTGCTTGCAGTGAAGTCGATGGTCGACCATATCTGCAGTAATGTAATGTTACATAATTTGACGTTCCTACTCCCGCATACTTTGAGGAAGTACGGTGGTTTTATGAAATATTGGTTCTATCAACTCTTTTTGGCTCCGTATCTTGTATCAAACCAATTCTGACAATGTGGACTAATTAATTAGACCTCTATAAAATGTTCTGATCCAAAGAGCTGACTAATGTTCTCAAATAGCACATTATTATTTGCTTCCCTATTAACTTCCAAGAATCTTTATATACTATATACATATTCAGAGACCGAGCATTCCTTTTTTCTCCAGATCCACCTCTCTAATGCCCAAAACACTTTTCAGAGTTGAACATGAATAGGATTTTCCAAAAATGAATTCCGCTATCTTCAATGAACTTGACAAACGTCATCTGCTTTCAGCGTGTAGTGCATTTTTTATGTTGCACAAGGGTATCAGTATCGCCAAGCAAGATTACTACGGCGTTGAACAAATATTTCAAAATCTAGTATTCATTATACCATAATTTAAAATTTCGCATTACCTGATTTTGAACGCCTGATGAGCATATTAAATTCATGTTGCCTGAAACTTCTTTTTTGTTTAATGGGTCATTTAATAAGTGCCTATACTTTACGTTCTTCCCTATACGTTGTAGCCTTCATGTTTAGTTTAGACGTCTCCTCTTTTTGAATTATTTTCTTTGCCTTTCTAGATAGAATATTGACAATTATTTCCAGAGTTTTTACTTACACTTAACATTTCCTGTATTTTAATTATTGCATTGAGGTAGAAGTTGTATACAGATCGCATGCAACATCTTGGTCCTAAAACATCAACTAAAAATAGTGAAGTAAACTCTGAGCATAACCAATAAACTACTTTATAAAAAAATAAAAAGTAATTTGTAATCTGAGTGAATTTCCCATTAATTATCAAATGAATGGAAAGTAAGAGCATGGCTGAAAGGTGGTACAGTATTAACATGATGCAAGAAAATTGTAGATAAAAAGGTTGGAATAGTCAAGTGGATTTTCTATATTACACACACGGCGTTTTTTGAAATAAACAAACCGCATTACCAAAAACTAAACGCTCGATATCATCGGCAATGATTTTCAAACCATATTCTTGAAAAATAATAAATAATGAGATATTATGAATTTGAAACTAAAGTGAAGTTTGGAATTACCAAATATTCATTCAGATACCAGTTGTCATTTTGGCAAGTTCAAATCAAAATTAAGTAGCTCCAGTCTGCATGTGGCATCCAATAATTAAAGTAAAATCACAAAAAATATACTTATTGCTGGAAAATTCGGATGAATTCTAGAAGTTGCAAAATAAGTTAAGTTACAGTGCCTTTAGTACAGGAGGAATCTGCCATACTGAACATTCTGCCTTATTAATTTCATCAAAATAGTGAAAAAAGTTCTTACAAGTCGGAAACGCTTTAATACAGGAATTGAGATGGCGTATTTTTGGTTAGCTCTATCAATTTCCTCAACCACAAATTTATAGTCCCTACATATAAATTGTATATTGGTTTGGTTCCATGTTCCAAGTAGAAAGAGCAGGACATGTTAAAAGTACGGTTTGCAGCTACAGTAATAGATTATAATTATTGATATTGTGCAAAATAAGCGAAAATACATGAAATAGCTCTGAAAATGCGATTATAAAATTGGGAGTGCATCAACTTATTTGTATGAAGCTCCAGTAATTTTCCCCTACAAAACTAGTCAAGAATTCAACTCCCAAGGATGAGATGTGAAATAATTCAATAGCCAAAAGCACACTCAAATTTTCATACAATGAAGTTCTTAATAAATCAAACCACAGAATAATTTCAAATTGAATTAATAATTTAAATAAATGAGTTAAATAATTCAAATTGAATTTATAATTACTTTGTTTTGATAAAATAAAACATTATTTCATGAAGTTTAGTCATATCTTGGCTATAGGGATATTCAACATTTTATTTGCAAAATGAAATTTTCGTTGAGAAAAAAGCACTGATAATAAAATTAACCAATTTATCACATTCGAAATTAAAAAATAGAATTAAAATTGGTTGCTTCTTTTGTAGACAATGTAAATAATAACTAACGTAAAGACTTGTAACATGCTTTAATCGATTTTCAAATTCTTTTCACGTGCAACAAAACCAATTCACAAAATAAATGAAGGTGGCGAATAAAAATTTCTAGAGTAAATTGAAAGCGATGGATGCAATCTTTCACCATATTTATTTCTGAAACAACATGTTTCGTGTCCTATGGTCTAATGAACTTTTTCGGAAAAAGGGGATAAGGGGAATGAGCTTGCTAAGAATGATAGATTCCTCTTGAAACACTAAGCACATTGTTATACCACTGAATATAAGCGGTGATTTAAAAATAAACGACGCTTTTCTACATTCTACATTAAACGTGCTAACAATTTGCATGACATGAATGATAAAACTATGAAAATGATAAAAATGGAGATATGAAATTATCAAATTTTCTGATTTTTAAGAAAAGAACCCGAAGAACATCTCTCTATAAACGAAAAATTAAACTATGGGAAATCATGCACAGGTGAATGAAATGCAACGAACTAGAAAAAGTACAAAAAATAACGGTCTATTGTTGACTAATCATCAGTACAAAAGAAAATAATAGAAATCAAGAAATGAGTTCAGTTAATAACACAAAAATTCTTACATTGCAAATAAAGAACAAAACATGTAATGCACATCAAATTATAATACGGAATGCAACATCGTACAAAATCTAAGCATTACATCTACTCAAAATAATCAGAATACTACTCAACTACTCAAAATACATACCATGCTATCTAGAAGAAAAAACTAGAGCAAAATGGTAACAAAATTATTATTAATAAACTTTCAATATAGAATAAACATTACAGAACGAGAATAAAAGCCGCAGATAATTAAATCACAGCCATCAAAATGAGAATAATTGAAAAATAATCGAAAGGAAAAATCTCTACAGTATTTTTTAACGCAATAAATCTCATTAATTTGTGAAACTAGACATTTTGAAAAAATTTCAACAAAAAAAGTTACTATTGTGTAATTAGATGTATATAATACTGTATTTAAATTTTGATTATGTATATCTGTTTAATGTCAAATATATTTGTGAACTAATGTAAAATATCATAAAGCAGCTTTCGTCATGTCAAACTAATTAAATTTAATAATGATTCACAATATTATTTATAGGAACACATAGGCCGTACGTTTACGTCTTAAAAATTGGCTATACTAACAGTCTTTCAAAAGCTATTTGAATCTTACTCATCTTCAATTATAAAAAAGAAAATGCTGAATCATTTGTTTGAGTTGCTGGCTTTAAAAAACTACATTACACGACAAATTTAATTAGGTATTGAAAGTTGGAATTATAATTCCATTAAAACGAACAAAATGTTCATACGTTCCACTAAATGTCTAATTTATTTGCTACATAGACAGTTTTCAAATGTGCTGCCCACTGATCGTTGAGCTCACTTCATTTTTTAATTGTTTAAAACTAACAAAATACCTATCACGAAAAATGTCATCAAGTCGTTCGTTTTTCTATATCCACTTTTACTAATTTTCAAGGAAAATTTCAAGTATCTTGATTCAGAGGCGATTACTCATTTAACCATTGGAAGAATACACATACATCCATGTACTCAAGATAAAATATAAAATGTATGATTTATAATTCATATTATCTTAAATCCCGGTAAGAAATGTACAACTGCTCCTTGTATTAGGAAGATATTCACCATTTAGCACTTTTATGGGAAAAAAATGTAGAAAGAAAGTTAAGACTTATTTCTAAATTTTGAATGTTTTGTCAGATTTTCAAGAATAACATTATTTTTTGGCATAAAACAGCCAGCCAAACATTTCCGTTGATAAAATGTTTGGAGAAGGCAATAAGTAACGAGAAAAATGAAAGTTGGAACTTAATTTTACTTTTAATATTTCATATAGTCAGATCAATAGAAAACGAAGTTCATTGAAATTTTTCGTACAGAACGAATGGTTTGTCTTTACGTGTAGAATAATAAGTGACTAAGGGAAATACGAAATTTTTATGGGACAATCATGAAAGTTCTATCATGGTAGGGTGATAGCAATAACTAATCGTAATAAAGTAATGAAAAAATTGTACAATTCTTGTACTTTGTTGTAGATAATACTGCAAAAAGTAATAAATAGCAAAAACAAACAAACAGCCGAACACGAGATCAAATTTGCGAAAGCTTTACAGCTCAATAATCATTTAACCACAATTTAAATGTGATTCCGTTTAAAGGTGGAGGGATTCTATGTTTAAAACATACTTCTCGCATTTTGAAAAAAGCCATTCCAGTCAGCAGGGAGTCACTCCCTGCCTGATGTTGCGGACCGACTCGCTGCAGTTCAAGCTGATCGGCTAATTCTTGTAATCCTCCTTTTAGATTCTTGCAGCTCTTCATCAAATACTGAAATTAAAAAAATCATTTTATTGTTATTTTATTGCTAAGTATTAGTACAAAAAATACAGAAAACAATTTAATAGGCAATAGCTTAAACAGCACTAATGACAATTGGCAAAAAACTATATGAATAACGTAACAAGAATCCCTATAGTCTGTTAGGCGAGCCTACGGAGTGGAGTAAACAAACATGTGCGTGCGTGCAAGCTGAGACCCAACGAAGCCCGACAGTTTTCTAAACGCATCGAACAGGCAACAGGCCTACCCATTGAAAAAGCCTAACTACCGAAAAAAATAAACTGCCGCACACAAACATAACGAATTGTTAATCATAATCTAGGACTTTCGTATGCTCGATGTCAAACAGTGAAGCTCAAACTGGAAGTGCGACAACAGCTGTTAAGAACAAACTGTAGGTGGCAATGAGTGTGAATAGACCGACCAATCGATGCCAGGCCCTTTTCAGTACAATTCTCGGAATTCCTCACTCACACACATGCAAAGTTTGCTTGGGTCACTCCATAGGCTCGCTGAACAGACTATAGATTCAGACCAGCTTTCTAAAAAAAAATTGATAACTGTGAACAAGTATTCTGATTGGTCTTGAGCCTGTATCTAAATGTGACCCCATTGCATGATAGCTGCATTATGCAACGGGTTACATTAGGCATGAAGTCAGCTTTTATAACGCTACTGTTTAAACTTTAAAGGCTGATGCACACTGCAGCCGGAGTCCGCTTGCAAGCGGAATCCTGGAGTCTCAACTCAAAACTTACACACGAAAGCGTACAGTCCGAGCCCTCTGTTAGTTGTTAGTCACGTAATATCGGGAGACGATATCGAGGGGGGGGGGTGAATTTTTTGGGTCAATGATGTGTATCTTGAAGATCGAAGATTATGCTGAAGCTTATTACTTTGAGTAACTGAATCTGAATATCGAGCTTACCAGCTCGTAGAACTGTAATTTTTCAAGTTAGGTAGTGATAGGGTAGGGAAAGACCTTTGTCACCCACACTCAAGAACGGCTTGTCACAGCCCATCTCATCCTCTCAGCTCATTGAAACTGTTAATATTAGTACAACATGTCACATTTAGGTTATAATTTGTAATTCTTCTTGGAAGTGTACAGACTTTCCTTATAACGTACTTGGAAAATGTATTTTAGTTGAGAATATCAATCAATCAATCTTTAATGCCAAAATAAACCAAAACAAATGTTTTTTACAATTTTCAGAACAATGAAAAAATAGCATATTTCAAGGCAAAAATACTGTTTGCAAAGAAAAACAATTTACTGTCCGCGCACAGGAGTTCAAGTAGCAGTAGCAAAAAATACGAAAAAAACTTCAAGAAAACTTTTTCAAAGCATCTAGATATAGTTGAGCACAATTGGATAAAGCATACAAGTGAATAGGAATAAAAATAAAAGTAATTACATTACAGGCTACAGACAATAAAGAAGTAAAGAAGTAGGCACATCACATCACCTACATGAATATGCATTTTAACTCTCAATAAAGTACCTAGTCCCAATCTCTTCACCATTCAAGCTCAGCAAAAATCTATTAATCTTTTTTTAAACCAAGTAAGAGGATAACCAGCCAGGGAAAAGTTCAAGGGGATTCAGAAAAAATCTACTTTGTAAGTAGCAGAAAGATTTCTGAAAAAAATGTGGAATTCGGTCTAGGCATGTAATTTTGATCAGCAATCCTTGCCACACCACGTCTATCTCCCGGAATAGTCCGAACTCGGTTGTTACTCAATATAAAAATGCTAAGTTGGACTCAAGTTGTAGGTAACATCTTTCTCTTCGACCTCATTGACAACAAAATCTAAATAAAAAACTTTTCAAATTGAGGTAAGCCATATTATGAGTTGCCAAATTTTCATGAGTTTTTAAATGTTTCCGGTTTTTCGATCTTACAACCAAACCATGTGCCGGTCAAGAAATTAATTAGAAAATTTTGTTCAAGATTATCAACGCAATTCCCTAGATCCTATCACAAACCGCATCTTCCTAGCTTGCCTAGACCCAGAGTTATTGTAATTGAAAATATACATACTTATGAAAAAATGAAAAATATTATTTTTTGTTTGGTTAAATTACAATATTAGAAAAGTTTACTTTTACAGAATTTATTAATTTCGAATTCCTTTAATTGCTATTAGTTTATACTGAAGACTACCGCAATGGCGGATATTGACAACAGTATTTAATAGCTGATGGAAATCGATGAATGCTACTGTACAAAAATATCAGTCACCACCGGGAATCGAACCACGGACCTCCCAATTGCCGGTCGGGCGCCTTAACCACTAGACCATGGAGACCTTTCTGCACAGCAGCATTCATTTTTAACTTGGCCATATCGGCTCGTATCTCACAAGTTAGTTCGAAGTTACTGACAATTGAACAAACTGACAAATTTACTTAAACAGAATTTATTAATTTCGAATTCCTTTAGTTGCTATTAGTTTATACTGAAGACTTCCGCAATGGCGGATATTGACAACAGTATTTAATAGCTGATGGAAATCGATGAATGCTACTGTACAAAAATATCAGTCACCACCGGGAATCGAACCACGGACCTCCCAATTGCCGGTCGGGCGCCTTAAACTAACTTGTAAGTTTACTTTTCTTTCACCAAAGAAATAATGGATAAAACCTATGATGAGTTTTGACTTTCCAGTCATATTATGTTTCCTACGTGACTGCAAGGCTCAGACTACAAGGTATGCGCAAAAGTCTTCAAGTTCCAGACAACTTTAAATAACGCCTCTAAGGGGCCTACCATATGATTGAAAATTGTTTTCTTCTATCAGCTGTTTCTTTAGAGATAGAATTCTCCTTTTGTGTCCTTCAAAAAGATTTTGCAGGAATATATTTGCAGTAATCTTATTTTTACAGAGCCCCTATATTCCCCACACTGCCCCACTACGAAAAGATTCAGATCCCTTCTGATTGTACACAAGTAAATACAATATTCAATAACTTGAGAATTATTTTGCGTATCATATGATGAAAAGATGACTTTTGTATCATGTAAGATGATAACGATGTGGAGGTTGCTCGTCATATCATTTAATGATTTTTTTTATTTTGTGCAGTTCCATATTACTTTTCACTCTACATTTAAACATAAATAAATATTGCAAATTAACTTTACTAGTGAATTCAATAATTATTTGTGTGGTGGCCATTTCACATTAAATAATAACATACTTTTTCAGACACGGTTGGAGGCCTACTGAATCAGTTTAAAACTAGGATTATGACTGTGAGTGAGGTGAGGTAATGGGAAGATGATTAGGAGGGAGATTTGGATCTGGAATTATTTAATCGAGCTAGGTGAACTAGAGTTCATAATTTAAAATTGAGTCAGGCTTTAGTTTTGTGTTTGTATACATTTAATATCGCTCAATATAGTTAGTTTTCGGCTAAGTGAATGTGATGTATGAGCATTCACTGATTCCATAATTCTAAAATCCACAAGGATTATCCATCAGAAAACTCGGATATAAGATAGCATAAAGAGCAACCAACTCACTCAAAAGCTGACAAACACCCAGCAAAGGCACCCACAGCCAAACACAATACATCAGGAATATATAAATTGAAATGAAATGACTGCAACAATTTCTACATTGAAAAAGCGGCCAGGATATTTACCACTATATTTAAGAACAAACAAGAGAGCCATCATCAAGAGAGAAGCCGACAACCAACTTTATTAGAATAATGTGAAATTTATAAAAACAAAAAACTACTACTCAATTCTAAATGATAAACTCCAGTTCAACTCATATTCCCTGATTGATTACATACTTCCATCCAGATCCAAATCACGTGCCTTCTCATCCAGCCACTGCCCCACAATAACCACAACCATAACCTTAGTTTTCAAACCTGATTCAGTAGACCTCCAGTCGTGTCTGAGGAAGCATTACAACAATGCGAAATAGCCATCACACGAATAAGTAATTATTTAATTCACTAGTAAAGTTTATTTTCAATAATTATTTGTAATTAATTTTTATAGTTAATACATATTATTTGAATTCATTGTTATAATATATAATTCAACCTTTTTCTCCTCCGGTACAGATAGAGTAGCATTTTCGGGCTCAATTGTGTCTGTGTCAAAACCATGTTAGCGGAGCTTCTCTTAAAAATTTAAGTTGTAATACAGTGCCTCACTTTTTAAAAATTCAAATTCATTTCCTTTGTTATACATAACAATAAACAACATGAAATAAAACATAATGAATCAATATAACAATTTAAGGAAAATAACATGCAAAGACCAAGCCTGAGCGCAGGTAATCTAAAAATTAATACGTATTGTTTAATAGACAAATAATATAACTGTTACAATATGAAAGGAAAGAAAAGAAGAGAAATAATATGTAGCTTTTAACTTGTGTGTAGATATGAAAAGTAAACTGTTATTTATTTATTCAAATACAAATATGTGGAGGCAAACAGGTAAAACCCAAATGTTAAAAATAAGGAAATTATAATAGCTGTTACATTGATTATTGAAATGAAAAAATGATGATCTATATGAATGTCATATCTGGGAGAATGAGAACATTATCTCTCACAAACATGAAAGTCGATGTGTGTATGTATGTATTTTCCCAGTAAACTCTGAAACCGCTGAACCGATTTTTATTAAATTTTCAGGCGCAATGTAGAATAGTCCCGAGGTGGTTCCTGTGGCGTTTGGGAGTACAATAGTCCTCGCTGAAGGACACAAAAAGGAGAAATCTATCCTTAAAGGAACAGCTGATAAAGTCAACAATTTAATCATATGGCAGGCCCTTCAGCGGCGTTATTTACGCTGTCTGGAATGCAAAAACTTTGCATGTACCGTGTAGTCGGAGCCTTGCAGTATGTAGGAAACATATGACTGGGTATTATGAAATGTAATTATGCCGGGTTCATGACATCTGTTAACCAATGCAGCCAGAATATTGAAATTTTAAATGTAGCCTCAGAGGGAGGTGGCGAATAAAATCAAAAACCTAGCTTCTACCCTAATAGTTGTAAAAGGTTTAAATGTTTCTTCATTCAGAGGTGGCGATTGAGATAACAGTGAAGGAGGCCTCTATGATCAACTGGAAGAGCCCTAGGACCAACTTTTTCCCTAATAGTCCTAGAAGGTTAAAATTTGAAATACAACTCTAGTGGGAGGTGGCGAATAATAAAATCGGAGAATAAGGAGAATTTTTTATGAGAAAGCAGCAACGCGCGACGGGCCAGCTAGTCTGTATAACTATAAAAGGCAATGTGGTATGTATGTATGTTCCCAGTAAACTCCGAAACCACTGTACAGATTTTTATGAAATTTTCAGGCACAATATAGAATAGTCCCGAGATGGTTCCTAAGAAGTTTGGGAGTTGAAAAGTCCTCGCTGAAGGACAGAAAAAGAGAAATCTATCCTTAAAGGAACAGCTGATTGAAGTCAATAGTTTTTAATCATATGGTGGGCCTGAGCGGCGTTATTTACGCTGTCTGCAGACTTACGGGCGTACCGTGTAGTCGGAGCATTGCAGACATGTAGGAAACATGACTGGATAATAAAAGCTCAGCTTATTTTTTATTCATCATTTCTTTGGTGAAAAAAAAAACAAAATTTTCTATTTGCAATTTAATCAAACAAAAAATAACATTTTAGGTAAGCTAAGAAGATGCGGTCTTTCAAATAATCTGTAAATAGTCTCAACGGTTTGCAGCGAATGCCTAAACTTTGCAGCTTTATTCAGGTCCAGGAACACACCTAATGGGTTTTTATTAATATTAACATTATTATTTATAGCACTGGTCAGTTTTACAATAGCATCATCCATGCTTCTCCCTCCCTGAATCCCTACTGATTACAGTAATGTTGATAATGTAGTATTTTTTCAAGTAATTGATTAATTTACGATTAACTTACTTTCACATCGTAGATTGTTGGAAAATACAGTCTCAATAGATCAAAAAAATCGTTCTCACTTTGTGGAAGATTCTGATCTGTCAATAACTTTAGGAGGTATCCGAAGTCGTATCCGCTGAAAATACAAAGCATTTTTTCAATTTTTCATAGAATTTATTGAGAAACGCTTAGATTAGAATCAAGTGAAAATTCAATTTGAATTTCAAGCATAGCTTATAATTGATTTGAATGGAGGAGCATAAATGTTCCAAATATGATATGAACACAGAATGATTGATTGAGATTAGCTTCAAGCTAATACGAATATTGTGACTTGAATTAAAAACAAACATGAATATGCATAACTTACACGAATTTATGTTAAAAATAAACTTTATAAAAAATACATAATAGCACAGTAAACATTCCTAACATTTGTTAAGATTGACATTGAACAAATAGCTAATTACTAAATAAGCACCAATGAAAAATGTTTTTTTCTGCCTAGAGGTGTGCACCCAAATTTGACACAACATATAAAATTTTGGTAAGTGAATATCCGCCCAATTTAAAAATAATTAACCCTATCTCGGCAAATTTCTTTGATTGAACAAGCATTTTTAAAAATTTAATGATGTTTGCAATTAGGTATATTAATTTATATTATATTTACTCATTTCACACATCAGCAGAAGAATCACATAATCTAATATGAGGAACTTTATAATCCAGTCAAATTGGCGGAAATTTTGGATGAGAAAGAAAAAAATACCAACAGAACTGAAAATCAAGACATATGACCGAAAAACATTCAGAATAACATACTTAAATTCCCACGAAATCCTTTGGCCGCCATTTTGAAAAACTGTAAGATTTTTGGACGTAATTTTCGTTTTTACAAATTCAGACCAAACTGCGCGTCAGACAAAAAAGTTACTCGTGCATTTTTCAAGAAAAATTTGCAAGAGTTTGACACTAGTTACACACCTGCATCTCTAAAAGGATTACACTTACAATTTTTGGGGAAGTTGAAAGTTTTGAATTAAAACTGTTGTACCTCATTAACGGCAAAACCTAAATTTTCAATTCAAAATTTCTCTTGGGAAAATTAATTTATTTGTTGTAGTGCTGTACAATTTAAAACCTACAGTTTTTATAACTTTTCTATCTCAATTTATTTTGAGTCGTAGCTATCAAAAACTTTTATGCGTTCCCCAAAACCCCTGAAATTTTTATTCGAGAGCACAAACAAATCTCCCAATATAACAATTTTAAAACAAAAAAGGATCAGACTAATGAAATAATAATAAAAAATTAAATACTCAACTCACGCACTAAATTTTTTTAAATTAAGTATTTACTTCAACTGAGATTTTAAATCCAATACCAGTAACCTTTTGAAGTCGGCGCCAAATTTTTCATGAAAATATTTGGCGCCGACTTCAAAAGGTTACTTGTATTGGACTTGAAATTTTCTAAGTTTAAAATGAATACTTTATTTAAAACTTTTTAGTTCGTGAGCTGTGAGTATTTAATTTTTTATTACCATTTCATTGATTCGGTTTCTTTATTGTTTTAATTTTAAGCTTTTTAGTTGAATATTCAAACTTGGAGACAAAATAAATTTCTTACACTTTATGAAATATTAACTAAATTAGCGAATCAATATGATTAAGGGAGGTAGGCAGTTCCAGTAGATATTGTTCGTCTTATTTTTCTATCAAATAATCAAACTTTTCGCCTTCCAAGGAAAAAATTTAGAATCATTACTTGATGCTAAACTAGTCTTAAATTAAACTAGAATTATGAAATTCCAAGGCTATGCGGCTCCCGAGAAATAGTGATCGAGTAAATGTTAAAAAACAGTCAGTTTTAGGCGTATTTTGCAGAATATTTTTTAAAAAATTCAAGCACTTGTCTGGTTTTTCATGCGAACATGAATATTTTTTTTTTAATTTTTTGTACACTTGTTACTCGAGAAAAGCTGAAAAATAGTCAGCTATTCCTTCTTACTATGTAACTGCTGTCCCATATTCATATTTCAATCACGGCACTCAAATGTTGAAAAACTGAAGATTAGGTCGAAATACCATCAAAAATACGAGGTTTTCAGTGCCGTGCTTATTAGAAGTTGATAGTTATTTTGCTCCAATCAATTTCCATCAAAATTTTACACGTAATCTTTGATGGTACTTCAAAATTAGTTGAAGTGGATTTAAAGACAAACAAAATAACTGAAATACCCGAGAAGTGCTATCCTTGATGAGATGTACATATGCTATAAAATTATCGAGTGCTCTGAATTTAATAACTGTATAATCGCATCAAAATCCTGTTGTATTCGCATGGATTGAATTAATTAAATCAATCAATCAATCACCAATCTTCCTCTTCACCAATTCCAGCAAGGCCGGATGGGTTGCGTCAAGAGATAAATTACACATTAAATAACTAGAGACATATCACCAACTAAATGATCAAGATGGCACCGCAGGTCAAACAAGGTCTGTCATAAGGTCTTCGAAAAATTCACGTATCCCATAAAAGGGTTTTTTCTTAAGCCAGCACTTCAATTTTGAACAGAATGTGGGTGTATTCATATTAGTCAACTCCTCAGGTAGTTTATTAAATATGCGTAAGGCCAAAGTAGGAAAAGCATCTCTGGTCCTTGTCAAGCGGCAGTAAGGCACATCAATATTATGCTGACTTCTAGTACAATGACTATGGCAGTCACCCCTCCTATTAAAACTGCACAGGTTTGTTTTTACATAAATAGCACTCAGATAAATGTAGTGACTGTACATAGTCATTATTCCCGTTGAGTGGAAAAGCGGTCTACAGTGCTCCAGATAACCACTGAAGGTAATGATAAGAACATGCAGATAAATGGCCCCATAGCTTAGGATGCTATGAAAGAGAGCATGATACACCACTAACAGGTATGGTCTACTCATCAACGTGTCAGCCTTCTCAGCAAGTAGGTTACTCTTGCCAATCTTTTATATATTCCATCAACATGACTTCCCCAGGTAAGCTTTGGATCAATGGTAAAACCAAGGAGGGACACACTATGAGCGTTGATGTTTTGGCTGCGGCTCAGTGTGCAAATGAATGAATAAATCTGTGCAAGTCTGGGACAATACTGTACTATCTTTCAAGCAGAAATTTGGGGCATCATGGCTTGTGCCAATATAGGCATTGCCAGACACTATTGCGACAAGCATATAGTAATCTTGTCAGATTGTCAGGCAGCCCTCAAGGCTCTTGACTCTAATGAAATCAAGATATTATTATTATTTATAAGTCAAAATTGGTGTGGGAGTGTCACAAAACACTCAGCAAGCTCGCAACACACAACTCTGTGCATCTTGGTTGGGTACCTGGCCATGTAGGCATAGGTGGCAACGAGTGTGCAGATGGGCTTGCTAAGCAAGGTTCTAGTAGGTCATTCTTTGGCCCAGAGCCAAGCTGTGGCATAAGCAAAACTACTGCCTTCCACACAATAAACAAATGGTCCAGGGACTTACATCACCAGCAATGGCAAGGTCACTCAGGCCAAGCACTTGGCAAAAGGCTGCTAGCAGACACAAGCTCCTACTTCACCAACTGGCTGGTGAGGCTGGGTAGAGGTCAGGTTAAGCAGCTAATTGCTCTGATAACTGGACATGGCCACTTCAGGAAACATCTCCACACAATCGGACTCAGAAATGAAAATCAGATGTGTAGGCTTTGCAATCAGTCTGAAGAGACTGCCAAGCATATCATACTGGATTGCGAGAGACTCGGGGCAAGGAGAATGGCTCTGTTTGGCTTTAAGCAACCAGGTGATGAATGGGACGTTAGCATAGGGAAGAAACTCCTGGATCTTGTAAAGGGCACAGGTATTGGTTTGCCTAACTAACGTACTAGGGACACACAATAAGCTTCGGTTGACGTGTGAGGATCTTTGAATCTTCTGGATCTTTGAATCCGTCCCTTCAAACATAACATGAATAAATAAATTAAAGCCCACAGATTAACAGTTAAATATACCCATGAGCCATACGAGACGTCAAAGTCCCTTAAAAAGTGTAACACCATATTATTTAAGCTTTTTTTTAAGTAAAATACTTATAAAGTTATGCAATTCAACAAGATTGTAAAATCTATATATATAAAATTAGAGTTTTGTCTGTACATTTATCAGAATTGTATATTTTTTGGTTATTTTTACGTTTTATACATTAAATAAACCGAAAATAGTCTTATCTCACTTTCTGTCTGTCTGTGTGTCTGTCTGTCATGGCCGCAAAGGCATTTTTCGCGGCCTTCTCCTCAAAAACGAGAGCATCGATCGGGATTTTAGTTATTGAACAGTACTGAAAACATTATTGGCAATGTCTTTAGCTATAAAAAATTAATTAACTTTTTTTAACAGAGTAATAAACGTTTAAAAGCCAAGTATTGTGCGATTTTGGATACATTTCTTCTAAGTTTTATTACCACACTAGCTATTGTGCCCGTCCTTCGTACGGATTATGTTTAGAAATAAGACTAAATATGTTTCGGCTTTTTTGATAGCAACGATCATGAAGTTGTTAGCAGCTTAGGCCCCGTTCAGACGATACAGTTTTTTTTGCGGTACGGTTTTTTACTGTATGGCGTCAACTGTACTGTGATGTTCACACGGTCCGGCTTTGCTGCTTATTGCTGTGCTATCCTCCTTCTTCCATTGCGCTTCCTTCTTCTTCTTCTTCAGTGGCCCTACAACCCAGGACGGGTCTTGGCCTGCACTAGTAATTGTCGCCAACGGTCCCTATCCAACGATCGTTTAAATGTCTGTTCCTTCACTAAATTCCTTGTGGGCCGTCCGTTCCTATCATTTTGTGCTTCCATAACAAATGTTTTTTTTATGGAGTGGGGGAGTTAGCCCCACATCCAACCCCCAACCTGGAGGACCAGGGAATTTTTTTCAGGTTTCCTTCCTTAGCCTTTAACAAACCAATGCTGAACTTCAAGGCAGCAGTCAATTTTCTATTGGGGTTTTCTTCCCCTAGCCTTTGGATTTCCATTGACCTCCATCTGCAAGGCAGCAGTTTCTATGCTGGTTTTGGTCCACCCCGGGTATTTCATTTCCCCAGTACCACCTATATCTAGGAGGCATCCCCCAATCCACCACCTGGGGAGGCGCCCGATAGGAGACCAGCAACTCCCACCATTGCGCTTCCAGTTCAGTTTTATTTATTCCAGTCCAGGATTTTTTTTTTATTTGTAAGATTTTTTTAAATAAGTTTCTTACTGAAGGTTTCTCTTAAATTTTGATCAAAGTACGCAAATTCTGGTTTCAATATTCTACACATTTTTCTCTCATTATTTTTATATTAATCTTAAGTCTTGTCCCACAAGGCGGGTCTCTCATATATTAGAGAAATTAAATTTTCACAATTAATATCTTCCACTTCTGGACACTGGAATTCACTAATAAGAAGATCAATGCTGAAGAAGATCAATGCTGACGATCTGAAGACTGCTTCCAGCGTAATAAGCGTATCGTTTGAACATATCCATTACCGGTACAATACATGTGCCACCAAATACGGATAGTTATTTTGCGGTACAGCTGATTTTAGTGATACAGTTTTCGAAGACAAAATCGAATGTAGAAATCGGCTAGAACAGCTTTTTTACTGGATCCAGTCGAAACAGTATTGTGTGAACATACAATATGAAATGTACATGCAAACGAAAGCACTGCAAAATAACTGATACAGCAAATTTACTGTACCGCACAAAAACTGTATCGTGTGAACGGGCCCTTAGTAAACAACTTAGAACATCAGCAATTCAGTGACAGGTATCGGAGAGAATATTTTTTGAGAACAGCTGATTAATATATCATGATGAATTACGTGATTTGTTCTTATGTGGTAATAATAGTGCTACCTGGCGAATTCCCAAGAGCCTAGCACAAACCACACCTTCCTAAAATGTTAATTTTTGTTTTGATAAATTTAAATTAGAAAATTTTGTTTTTTTTTTCAACAAAGAAATAATTGATAAAACATAAGATGAGCTTTGATTCACCAGACATATGTTTCCTAAAAGACTGCAATGCTCCGACTACACAAGTCTGCAGACAGCGTAAATAACGCCGCGAAGGGCCCACCATTTGTATTTGAGAACAGCTGATTGATATATCATGATAAATTACGTGATTTGTTCTTATTCTTATGTGGTAATAAAACTTGGAAGAAATGTATCCAAAATCGCACAATACTTGGTTTTTAAACGTTTATTATTCTGTTAATAAAAAAGTTAATTTAGTTTTTTATAGCTAAAGACATTGTCAAAAAGGTTTTCAATACTGATAAATAACTTAAATCCCGATCGATGCTCTCGTTTTTCAGGAGAAGGCCGCGTAAAATGTATCCAAAATCGCAAAACACTTGGTTTTTAAACGTTTATTACTCTGTTAAAAAAAAAGTTAATTTAGTTTTTTATAGCTAAAGACATTGTCAATAAACTGTTCAATAATGTTCAATAACTAAAATCCCGATCGATGCTCTCGTTTTTGAGGAGAAGGCCGCGTAAAATGCCTTTGGGGCCGTGACAGACAGACAGACAGACAGAAAGTGAGATTAGACTATTTTCGGCTTATTTGATGTATAAAACGTAAAAATAACCAAAAAATATATAATTCTGATAAATGTACAGACAAAACTCTAATTTTATTTATATAGATAAGAACAAATCACGTAATTTATCAATCAGCTGTTTTCAAATATAATCTGAATGGTGGGCCCTTCGCGGCGTTATTTACGCTGTCTGCAGACTAGCGTAGTCGGAGCATTGCAGTCTTTTAGGAAACATATGACTGGTGAATCAAAGCTCATGTCATGTTTCATCAATTATTTCTTTGTTGAAAAAAAAATCTAATTTCAATTTATCAAAACAAAAATTTACATTTTAGGATGGTGAGGTTTGTGCCAGGCTCTTGGGAATTCGCCAGGTAGCACTATCATTACCACATAAGAAAAACTCACGTAATTTATCATGATATATCAATCAGCTGTTCTCAAAAAATATTCTCTCTGATACCTGTCACTGAATTGTTTACGTTCTAAGTTGTTTACTAAGGGCCCGTTCACACGATACAGTTTTTGTGCGGTACAGTAAATTTGCTGTATCAGTTATTTTGCAGTGCTTTCGTTTGCATGTAGCCTACATTTCATATTGTATGTTCACACAATACTGTTTCGACTGGATCCAGTAAAAAAGCTGTTCTAGCCGATTTCTACATTCGGTTTTGTCTTCGAAAACTGTATCGCTAAAATCAGCTGTACCGCAAAATAACTATCCGTATCCGGTGGCACATGTATTGTACCGGTAATGGATATGTTCAAACGATACGCTTATTATGCTGGAAGCAGTCTTCAGATCGTCAGCATTGATCTCCTTCATTGATATTCTTCAGCATTGATCTTCTTATTAGTGAATTCCAGTGTCCAGAAGTGGAAGATATTAATTGTGAAAATTTAATTTCTCTAATATATGCGAGACCCGCCTTGTGGGACAAGACTTAAGATTAATATAAAAATAAAGAGGGAAAAATGTGTGGAATATTGAAACCAGAATTTGCGTACTTTGATCAAAATTTAAGAGAAACTTTCAGTAAGAAACTTATTTGAAAAAATCTTACACAAATAAAAAAAATCCTGGACTGGAATGAATAAATCTGAACTGGAAGCGCAATGGAAGGAGGAGAGCACAGCAATAAGCAGCAAAGCCGGACCGTGTGAACATCACAGTACAGTTGACGCCGTACAGTAAAAAAACCGTACCGCAAAAAAACTGTATCGTCTGAACGGGGGGGCCTAAGCTGCTAACAACTTCATGATCGTTGCTATAAAAAAAGCCGAAACATATTTAGTCTTATTTCTAAACATAATCCGTACGAAGGACGGGCACAATAACTAGTATAGAAAAAAACGTGAAAAGAGGCCCAGATTACGTCATGGCATCAGCTGACTCGGCTCGAGATATGCGTGAACAGTCTTCTAATTACCTTGGGTTTACCTGATTGGCCAAAATGGGAGGGACATTACAGGCTTGTTTCACACATAACCAGCTTTGGGTAACCGATGTTGTTTACCCGACATAGTTACATTGATAATCATATGATTTCAAAAATCGGGTAAGCGTGAAGCGCTCTATATGATACAATAATCGGCCAGGTAAACGGCACGACCGATTATCTGACTGCCCGTTATGTGTGAAATTACCCTAAGACATTGATTAATGCTCATTTTTGCTTAATAATGTGCGTAAATTCTGTAATTCGCATCATATAAAATATTTATGCTTCCCCTAGCTCAATACATCAAATTATGATTTCTATTAAAAAAAAAACGTTCATCTAAAATTTGGGATCATTATTATTTTTTGTTTGAAAATTCACGAATTAGTGCTATTTAAATGTTAAAAATAGCCATTTTCAAGGTATGATAGGAATACCACGGTTATAAGCCAAATTTAACATCTGATATATAAATACTGACAGCGTCAATAAGATGAGACGAATATATACGATGTACTGTACAATTGTTCAATGTAGTATTTTACCCGAATTCGGGAGCCCTATGATCACCTCTTAAAGACCCAAACACATTTTTGGGCGACCACTTCGAGTTTCTGATAGCTTGAAGTCTTGGATACAAAATTTCAAAAAATACAAATAACGAGCCCTACTTTTGGGGAGCTTTGGTTGAGCTCTCAAATTAAATTTCAAGGGTTTTGGGGGTACACGAAAGATTTTTATTAGCTGCGGTTCAAAAAACTAGGAGTTGGAAAGGTGATATTGGTTTCAAATTGTAGAGAATTTTATTCCCTCAAGAATTTTGAATTACAAATTTAGGTTCTGCAATAAGTAAGGAATATGTAGTTTTAATTATTCAGAATTCAAAACTATCGACTTTCCTGAAAATTCCTTAGAATTTCGAAAAATTCGAACTTGAGACACGTTAGAGATACAGGTATCTCTGAGGTGTCAAAATCTGGCAAATTTTGCATTCTGTCCAAAGATTAGTTTGGTCTGAAGTTTGTGAAAAGAAAAATGTCATTGGAAAATAGTAGTTTTTCCAAGATGGCGGCCCAATCACAGCTAGCATTTCTGCGAACGTTTAGTACGTTATTCAACATGCTTTTTTAGGCATGAATCTAAACTTTCAGTCCCTCTGGAATTATTTCTTTTCTTTTTCCTAATTGGACTATTTTCATAAATTCTGGTATTATTTACCCCACGGATTCTATTCTTAACATTATTGACCAAAGCATTGGATTTGTTTCAACTTGAACTGATTATATTTATTGAGTACACAATAAAAATATACAATACCTATGGAAAGATAGCCATTTAACTTCTTCCATTAGAACAACGCCCGACGTCATAAGGAGTTCTGCAAACTCAAATGGATCAATCCCATCTTCCTCGTGCTTTTTGAACTGAATACCAGAGTTCTGCAGTAAATCTATGCTGTCTTGTGCGTACATATCCTCCCTTCAACAACAAATGGAGTCAAATTCTGAGGAACAACTAAGAAAATGAGCGCTGCTATGTGTATTATAACAAGAATAACATAAAAATCGATATTTGTGAAATAAGGAATACGATAATGTGCATAATAATATTAGGATAAATGAGGTCAAGTATAAGTGAATAATAATTGGAGACCTTGGATTTCTTCGCAACTGAGTGACACTGAAAATACATTTTTCAACTGATCGCCTAAAGATCCTAAATGAGTTGAAAAATTCGAGCACAATCATTCCTGGTGCCGTAACAGAGAAGTATATCATGAATATTTATAATTTTTTAGAATATGCAAATTAACATTATTATATTAGAGGCAACAACTGACTATTTAGGATTGGATTATCCAGGTTGCTGATTTTTTGTAGATTAGGTCTCGAAGACGTTAAGGAGTATAAGGCAAGTCAGATCAGTAATTTTATTATACAATCTTATACACTAGTTACAATAATTACTATATCAATTAATTGAGATGAGGCTTAATTTTGATAGCTTCCTTTTGGATTTTGAACACCCATCAATTTCCTACCAATATATCTAGGTTTTTGTTTGAATAAGCTACTATTGTGACTCTCTCCAAGTGATAATCTCCTCGGCTTCTTGTATTATAATCGTGTAGGTCAAGATTTTGGTCAAGATCCACTCTTTCCATATACCAAACAGCTTTCTTTTGGATTTTGAACACCCATCAAGGTTTTGTTTTGATGAATTATCCCATACTAAGATAGCATACCTAATATGTGGCAGTAAGAGTCCATGGTATGCTGTAAAAAGTAATTTTTTGTAATTTGATCTAGCAAGCTGCTTCAGCACAAATACTCCAGATGAAATTTTACAACATATTTTCTCAATGTATGGAGCCCAGGTCAATCGTCTATCCAACAAAACTCCAAAAATACAATGTTTTCTTCCTGGTATAATTGATTATTATTTACAAACACGATTATACAATATCTTCATTTGAATTATGTTTGTTTTTGAATTGAAGGTATTGGCATTTTTTACTATTAAATTTATCATTACTTTTAACTGATTCAATAATTGGACAATGGACTGCACACCTATATGGGCACTCATTTCTAAATTATCTAGGACGAAATCGCTCAAAATGAGTGATGTATCGTCTGCAAATAAGAGAGATCTACCACTAATTAATTCTTTAGGTAAACGGTTGACATATAAAAGAAAGCAATGGACCTAGTATTTACCTTGAGGCACTCCAGCTTGGACATAATTTATTTTTTACTATACTATTCCCAAATACTGTAGTTAGTTCAACACATTGTTTTCTCCCAATAAGGAATGATTTAAACCATTTCAGTTCAACCCATTTACGCCTACATTTCGCAGTATTTCCAATAAAATTCTATGATTAACACAATCAAAAGCCTTCGATAGATCTAAGAATATTGCAGCAGCTTTATCGCCTGAATCTATCATATCTTCCAAGTTTTTAACTAGAGAAATTATGGCTGTCTTTGTTGATCTCCCTTTCAGAAGCCATGCTGTTCATCACAGATGAAGTTAGCCTCTTGAAGGTGCAGAAGTAACCTATTCAGAACTATTATTTCAAAAATTTTACTTATCACATCTAAAATACTAATGGGCCTATAGTTTTTCACTCTCTCTCTATCACGACTTTTGAAGATTGGCAAGATCTTCCCCTCTTTCAAATTCTCTAGAAAAACACCTTGTTCTAATGAATGATTGATCAGATGTATCAATGGGACTAAAAATTGATCTCTACATTCTTTCAGAATTTTACTGGATACCCCATCCATTCCTAATTTTTTTATTATTTAAACAATCAATAATATTTGACAACTTGTCTTTGGAAACTGGATGGAATTTTAATTCATTCTGGATCGCCTGAGTATTCCACATATTTGAATTACTTATATTTGCATTATGAGATTTTTGAAGATTCTCAGCAACCAGTTGGTAGTATTTGATTAAGAAATTACTAATGTCTATACTATCATATATATTTGTTATTTTCGTCAATTGTTCTGGGGACACTATCATAAGAATCTTCATGAGCTACATACGCTTATCACATTCCATACTGCTGTGCTTAAGTACACACTATCATTGCAAATTTCAGATGTTTTCTTACATTTGGCTCTTTTCAATTCTTTTGTATAGTTTTTCTTTAGAGCTTTGTAATTACCTTTACTTAACATATTTATAGATGATTTGAATTCATCATATTATGCATCTTTAATCCTATTTCTTTCTGCAAGGATATCATCAGTTATCCATTTTTCAATTTTTACAGGGACTTTTTCAACTGGACAACTCATAGTAATATGAACCTTTAAAATATTAATGAAACTATCATATTTTTTATTTAAAATATTGCTGTCGTAAACCCTACTCCATTTTTTTTAACAGATTCTGCTTCAAACAATTCTGATATTCCCCTGTTCATATTGTTGAAATTTTTTCCTAATCTACTCGTTTAAATCGATTCATGGCCCTGCAACCTTACCTCTAATATTTAATAGTCATGATCATAAAGTTCCGAGCCGCCTAATCTCGTTTTACAGTAATCTTAATCCATATTTGTAAGGATGTTATCAATTATTGTTTGTGATGTTCTTGTGATTCTTGTCTAATCATGAACTTTCATTTCCAAGTTATCAGTTAATGATTAAATACCATTTAAATCTTCTGTCATTTTATTCTGTATTGCAGTCTGCATTGAAATCTCCCACTACAATAGCGTTTGTAAAACGAGTAGTAGTAATCTATAAATGCACATTAGATAAATAATTTGCAAAAATTGTTCCATTCCCCATTTCATGACCTGTAAATACCCAACACCACTACTTCGAAATTATTGTCGATTTCAACTCTCAAACCAGTAACTTCTAAATCCATTTCCACAGCAACTTTCTCTACATATTCTAATTAATTACATTTTTAGTGAAGATACCTACTCCCCTACTTCGATGAGATGCCCTGCAATACGATGCTTTCAATCAATAACTTGGAATATTACGTTGTGACAATTCATCTTCTTTTAGGCCATGCTGTGAAAATTACTATAAGGAGCCTCTTGTTACAAGAATACATTGATTCTATCTATTTTGTTACGAATTTATTGAATATTCTGAGTGAATACTTCCCTATCATTCCTTACTACTCTATCGTTGCTTTTGTATGTTATGTTGCTTGAACTAGATCTACTTGATCTCTTGAATTGAAAATCACATGACTGCATGGACAGCAAACAAGTTCGAAGAAGGAGATCAAGTTTGGTACAATCCGAAATGGAAGAGAGGTATATATCAAAATTGGAAAGAGCATGGGAAGGCCCATATAAAATATTGAAGAAGCTTGATGGGCATAGTATTCAAAATTCAGAAATTAGGTGCAAGAGCTAAACCAAAGGTAGTTCATTTGAATCGCATAGCCCCTTATCAAGGTAATAATAATAATATCGTGTGACCTGGCTGGCTCAGGTCTGGTGTCAGAGTTATCAGGTCGCACCTGAATAAGTTCAGGGCCTCTGACGTGACTTAACGACTGTTAAGGTTTGGATGATGTTGTGGACTGAGAAAGGGGTAGTGTAATAACCTAGGGACCAGATGATAGATCATATGAGAATCACATGTGTTTAGAGTAGAAATATGAAGAACATGAGGAAAAATAAACAGTTATCATAAAAAAGAAATGTTGAGTAGAAAGAAGTTGCATTAGTTAAAAGCTTAGTTTTGAAGTTGTATTTATTAGAATTTGAAGAGTTTAATAAAAGTTTTGTGGAATTCAAACATTAATCTATTGATTCCTGCAACAATATATAGGCCTACATATATAATGATTTATAGAGATAAATATTTTAGAGGACAGTGGAGCGGTAAAATGTGGCATCTGTTTAACCAAACAATGAATACAGTGAAGGCTGTTGCTAAACAACAAAAAATATATTTTTTTTTTTTCATTCAATAGATTTAGAGATGGTCATTGATTATGTATTTTCACTGATCACTCCTCTTACACAGCAGTAGATTGACATCTTAAAATGAACTAGATACCACTGTGGAAATGATAAAATTTAGAATTCAGATAGCTGAAAGATTGTGAGTAAGCTCTCATTGAGCATATACTTTTTTTAAAGTAATTTTTAAGAATAAATGGATTCAGAAGAATATTAAATGGTATAAAAACAACGGAGATATTTTATAATTAAATGAAATAATAAATTGAATGATCAAAATAATTACGAGAGATTAAACTTGAAGTTGAACTGCCATGTCGTATATTGTCCAGAAGGAGGTTTTCCATCCTCATCTAAAAATGTCAATCCCAGCTGAATGATTCTGAGCAGATCAACATTGCATCTTAGTAATTGATACTGATAGTCCGCTGTACTTCTGAACTCCCCAATAGGTCTAGCTACAACTCCCGGAAATTCGGTATCCTGTGAACAAGTAGTAACAATGTTTTTCAATGAGCTAGAAAAACATAATCGCTCATAAAACAATAAAGCAACAATGTTAATAATAATAATAGCAAAGCAAAGCACACATTAGAGAAAGATCATTCTGGGAAATTAATTTATAGAATGTTTTAATAGAATTGTGTTTCATTAAATACAGTAGAACGTCAATAACCCGGACATAAAAATCCAGACCATCAATAACCCGGATCCACATCCGGAAAAAAAAAAAAAATGCCAAATGATCTGATGCGTGGCTTGTTATTGTAGCTCTACTAAGAAATTGTTGCTATGGTGTATGAAGACAACTCAGAACCACTTGAATCAGATAAAGAAGTTGAAGGCGAAATTGAAGAGGCAGGGCCGATACATTCAGAGGTATTTACAGCAGCAGAAACTCTGATGTCATGGCTCAAGAAACAAAAGGAGGGTACACCTTCCCAGCTCATTTTGTTAAAACGTATTAGAGACTTTGCTGCAAAAAATCGAACAACTACTGCAGTTCAAAATTCAATTAAAGACTTCTTTAAGAGCCCTGACAATGTATAGTGTGTGTGTAATTTTCTTTAACTTCGTACTATAAAGTGTTTTTACTGTACTGTACTTCACGTTTTGTGCTGTATTGTTTCAGTTTCATCAAAGTGCAGTACAGAACTAAGTAATACACAACAGCTTCAACTATATTCACCTACTGTACTTGTTCAAATGTACATACATATTCAAGTGAATTCTCAAGGTATCAGTTCAGTTTCTATAATTTTATAGCAAATAAACAGCCTATTTTCGAAAATCCGGAGTTTTTGATAATCCAGATGAGGTTTGGTCCCAATTAATCCAGATCATCAACGCTCTACTGTATGAGAATACGCAGAGTATTAAATTGCATTATAAACAAACAAAAAAATATGCACTCTCAAGAGATAGTACATGAGCAGCGAGTTTTAATTGAATAAAACTCAAAAATGGAAATATATAAATTCTGTGATAAATAAGATGATAAATACAACTTACCATTGCAACAAAGTTGTACTTCTGTACGATCTGCCTGATAGTTTTGAACTCTTCTTTTAAATTGTACCCCCATACGTCTTTTATTCCACATTCTTCATTGTTGGGAATTATTGAGCAATTCATATTACTTCCTGTACCTAAAAGAAATGAACAACCCAATTTCATTTAAATGTATCAATCTTCACTCATTTGTGCAATCATACAAAAGAAAACTAATATAAAAAGCATTTTCATTGAAAAGAATACAAGACTAAGATCTATAAATCCTATCCTAGCCAAAGAACTGTAACCAAGACTATTTGGCTACAGCCCTTCAGTCATAATAGTTCATTAGGATACTAGCCAAGTAAATCAAATATCCGAAAGGGCGCTGCATGTTGGACCATCCAATACTCAGGAATAATCACCATTGCACAATCAAAAACGTGCTATTCACATTGCTCCAATGTGTGATCACCATTCCATAGCATAATTTTGTGATGGAAACAATAATAGAGATAAATAAGATGAAAAATCTTACTGTACTTACTGTAAATCTTGCTCTACTGTACAAGCACTCTAATGGAGAATTATGTGCCTGAAAATTTACTCATATCAGAAATGTTTAGTCTTTATGCCAAAGCCTATACTAGGATATCTAATTAATTGAGGGAGATCTGCCTATTTTATTGTTACTTGAATTATTTAGTGTACCACATGAAATGGGCGAAACAGCAAATAGATCGCTCTATCTTATAATGGGTTCAGAAAAAAATGTAAGGCTTGGGCTTACTTCAGATTCGTGGATTTTTTTAGAGGAATACTACATTACGATGTTTCTAGCTCCATTCAATTAATGATATGATAGTAATGATAATTATACAATGATTATATGGGATTTTCTAATTTATTGAGATAATTTTGCAAGCAGACAAGTAGTTTCTCTGGAGAACTAGAAAATACAATGGACAAATAAGAAGAAATGACTTTAATGGAGACGATATATCAGTAAGTGATTCAGCACCACATATTAGAAACGCTTAGTAGCAAGTAGTCAAAAAACTCACCATGTGGTCCAATGGAGTTATTAGTTACTGAAGGCATGACTCTTCTTGGAAGCAACCTTTCCAACAGAATTGAAGACAAATTGAATTTTCTTTCCAAACGTTTCTCTGTTCTTTACTGGTCTTACATCTGTCATTGAAAAATATTGAACATTCATTTAGTATTGTAGACATGATTGAAATGGACACACACACAAAATTGACAAAAAGCCTAATAACTTACACACCACCCGGTAAGTGATAAAACAGATAATGGAAAGTCATAGCTGCCACTCACAAATCCAAGCACAATTCTAGCGTTTGTGACATAACATCACAATCACCCTGATAACAGCGCTCATCAGATGCCAATCAGCATAAATTCACTATAGTATGGAAAAGTTGCTTTATGCGTCCTCACAACTGACAAAGACAAAGCCTATTGTATTTATGTACTTAATGACCAATAAAAAAATATTGTATTGTATAGTAATACTACACTATAGTAACAGGATGTTATCATTAACAGCACTATCATTTTATAACCAACAAATTAGTGCCTTTTCCATTAAAGTCAGATCAACAATAAAATAATCTTTAATACGTTTATAGGCACAAAAATTTGAGAGCAAGAATTATTGTTATTATTCAATTGTCAAAAACGATTTGCTGCTCTACTTCATCTTGTAAACAATGCGTACATATATTTTTAAATTATATTTCGTGTAAGTTAGGCTATATTAAATTAGATAAGCATTGTAAATCATCTACTTAATGGAATAATAATTATTATGAATATATCTAAAACTATATTGTTTAAGATGTAATGATTTTGAACCTTTTAAGCCTAAATTTTTGCTTTAGTAATTAGTATTATGGTACCTTTATAGATAAACTCAGATGGTTTGGATTTTGTCATTCTGAAAGGACTACTGAATTTGATTTTACTGGCAAACGCTTGAGCCATTATGCAGTAATGTCAGTTTTGTTTTACTAATACTCATTTTTTCTCTTGTTATTAGAAAGAGAATAGATATTTCTTTATTCCACAGTGAGATGCACTTAGACAATTCTCAACTAGTATATTTTGAAATTGTCTGATGTAATGTCATGATCATCTCATGGATGATGTGAGCCAATTACAAGACAGCTTTCTGGAAGTCAGAGGGTCGGTCCCACGCCCTGTTAGTTGTCTTTTCACTTTATGCCATCCTGAACTGCATATAAACTGCTCTGCATATTCAACTCAATTTTTTCAAGTTCCTTTTTTAATAATCAAATTAAATATGTGAAAGTAGACTCTTAATATGTTGCTGTGTTGATTTTCTATTTAAATGCTGATTATCTGAGAGGATCTGCTCATTGTCAATTCTAAAAATTCAATGCCATGCATTCGAAATAATCAGTTCCAAAATCCAGATTTTTTATTTCCAACCTTTCCTTGTAGAAAGCGAAACTTAAGATTGAGCTGTTGGAATTCTTCAATGAATTTTTCCCATAATAAATCTCCAGGACAATATCTCAAAATACATGGAGTAGGGGAGATTGAACTCTAAAAGAGAAGTGAAAAGGAATCGGTTAAATTCCATTACATCCAGTAGAATTGAGAGTTGGAGAAAGTAGGAAGCTACGAAATGTGTTAGCTTATTGAGCACTGAAATCAAATTTTATTGAACTTTCATATCAAGAAGCATGCAGGTATTGTACAAAATTTTACTCTCAACTGAATGCAGGAGCATGAGCACTCGCTAATATAACTAACCTTCTACAATCTACACTCAAATACCATTTGAGTCGTTCTTGAGAAAAGAATCTAATTGAAGATAGCTCAATACTAGTAACTTAATAAAAACCACGTTTCATACCAACTAAAAAACCAATACCTCAGAAATATCAAACATTAAAAAAAAATTCTAACCGAACTTTCGTGACACGTGAAACAAAACTACAATCTCTCTTTTAAATATAACATGACAGAAAATGGCCCAAAGTGATCAAAGTGAACGTAAAATTTATAATTGTGGCATTTGTAAAAATACCGTAAAAACGAAAAAGTGACATCACATACACTGTGCTAAGGTCACAGAAACTCAATATTAAGCTTAAATTTAAACACAAATCCTTCTACCCATAACACGAATCCTGATGAAATAATTTCACAACTGAAAAAGATAATAGAACTTTGATGTGTGATATAGACGACTTAAAAACTCAGCCAAGAGCTGAAAATTAAAATGGAAGTTATCTATAAAATGGAACTATCTATCCAAGATTTAATAAAAAGTTTCAATCAACTCAACATTAATCTGAAATACATAAGAACCTCAATGATTGCATCAATCCAACCATTTTCTCAATGGAAAACACTCCCAGACTCAAAAAATGAAAAAGAATCAAATAAAATTCAGAAATCACAGATCCCAACAGAAATTCCTGTTATGAAACACTTGAACCTAAACCCCTGCTAATTGGAGACTTAACTCTTCGAGCTGCTGCAAGCATGATAATCGAAAATTATGGGCTCAATGTTGAAACAAAAATTTTCTTAGGGGAAAAATACAAGATATTAGTACCTAATAAACACACCACCTAAAAAAATTGTAGTAAATATTGGCTCCAAAACTTGGTAAATTACAAAACATCTAATCACATTATGCGACCCCTTTGGTACACAATAGAAGCTGGAATAAAAAAACACAAAAACACAAAGTGGTTCATAAATAGTTTAATGTACAGAAAAGACACTAGGGACATTTATGTTACAGAAACAAACGATGCATTCAAATTCATGTGTATACAACTTGGAGCTACTTTCATTGACACATCGCTAGCTTGTGGAACTGGCTGCTACAGACCTGACGGTATTCACCCCAACAAAAAGGGAGCTCAAAACTTGACTGACAGAATCATGGAATCCGCTAAACGAGGAGAAAACATAAACACACATTCACAAGCACATGTTTAATATCCTTATAACATTTCAACTGAATCTAATCCATCAAAGACCACACCCGCAAACTCAGGACAGATTTCACAAATTTTGAACATTGGGACAAATAGCACAAAACTCTGCCTATTTTTTTACCCAGCAACCCCACTCAATAACTAGACAAAAACCCAAGTGTCAAAAACCAAAACTAAATAGATCAGTCAAAAAACCTAAAAAAATAACGAATAAAGGACTAAAAATATTTTTCTTAAACATATGAGGCCTTCAAACAAATAGACCAACTAACTATAGAACTGGACAAGATAAAACACACTTTTTAATGATAGCATAACATGGACTTGACAGAAACAAACTGGAAACTACTGTCATACCAGAATATACATTACACTATGATTTCTCAAGAAAGCAACACATGTGGAGAGGAACGGCTATAAAGGCATCAAACACTTTGGACTGTAATTTGAAGAATATAGACACAAAGAACTTCTCAAAAGAATTGATTTGCGAAATAGCTGCTCTAAAATTAAAAAACAAAACACAGCAGCTCACAATAATAAATATTTAAAGGCCGACATCAGGAAACATTCTAGAATTTTTTGAACACATAGATTCCTAGGTTCCTTCACTGCAAGGAACAGCAAAACAGTAATAATAGGAGATTTAAACATTAACTCTCTACAAATTTCGCCAAATCTAAAAAACTAAGTGACATTCTAACTCAGCATAACCAGAACCTAAAAATTATCAAACTCCCACCAAACAGATTAAAAAATAGCAGTGAAACCAGTACAGATTATTGTATTACAAACATAAACGATCCAAAAATTCAAATAATAGACAACGTTATATCTAATCAAAAAAAAAGATAGAATGCACTTTAAAAACAACAATTAACAATCAGCTGGATATTACTATAAATTCCTGTCAGTTGAAAGCAGAAAATATGGATCTAATCAGAAACGAAGACTGAAGAGAACTTACAAGTCTAGAAGCCGTAAATGACAGATACATTACCTTTATAAAAACCGTACAATATCACTTAAATTGCATCTTTCCCACCAAAACAAAGAAACACAGAAATAAAAAGACACAATATTTTTAAATTACAAATGGAAGTAGAGATTTAAGAAAACAAATGCTTTATGCTAACAATATATATATATAATAATGACCGGAAATGAAGAACATAAATCTGAAGTAGCCTATATAGAATAACTATGACAAAGAGGTTAACGCAGAAAAAAGGAAACATATAGCAAATAGAATTGAAACATCAAATGATGTAACTAAAGAGCATGGAAGGTTATAAATGAGGAAAGAAAGAAAAATAAGTGTATTGAGGATTAAAAGCTCGTTCTAAAAATAAATAATAAAATGAAAACAAACCCATACACCTTGGCGGAATTTTTTAATAACTATTTCTTATATATTTTAGTCTGATACTCAGACATCAAATTAAAAAAATACTAATCAAAATATAAATCAAGAAAATGAGCTAATACTGGAAAAATTTGAATTTATATATTTTTTCTTTTTTTCGGATGATGAAGCCCACATAGGTCTGAGACCTGTGCGTGGGTAATGAATTGGAAAGAAAAAACATAAAAAGATTTTCTTAAAGGCCAAACATAAATACTCAGCCGGAATTGATAGAATTCCAGGTAAAGTAAATTCGTATGGCTTTTCGTGGTGGGGAGACCCTTACGGGTAGTTCCATCTCACCGTTTTTTTAACGACTGCTTTTTTTTATATGCAACCGAGACCGACGGCTTAACGTGTCCTCCGAAACACGGGAGTGGCTCGAGAAAAATATCTTGTACTCAACTGGGATCGAACCCAGGACCTTTGGCTTATCAGACCAGCGATAAGCCAACTCGGCTACGCCGACTCCAGGTAAAGGTAAACTATTAAATCATTGCGGTAAAGAAATTATCTACCCAATTCAACATAAATGCTTCTATATCCGAGTCATTGATTCCGCATGACATGAAAACATCCCTGGTGTTCCCAAAATATAAAAAAATGACAAAACAAACATAGAAAATTACAGACCAATAGCAAACCTACCTACTCCAATCAAAATATTTAGAAAAAGCCGTATATTTACAAATACTAAACTATCTTAAACAGCATAATAAATTACATATTCACCAACACGGCTTCAGAAATGATAAATCAACAGATACAGCTCTTGCAGACTTAATCCTTTTTATAACTCAAAACTGGGAACAGGAAAATTAATTGTCAGCAGTCTTTCTTCAGAAAGGCTTTTAATAGTCTTGACTGGACCATACTAATCACTGAAATTGAAAGGATAGGAATAAGAAGTCAAGCAAAGAAATGGATAGAAGACTATCTAACAAATTGTAGAATTAAAACATGAACACCAATGCATGTTTCATCTAGGTCCAATGTTTCATCTAGGTCTTTGGCCAAACCAATGAAAAACGGAGTACCACAGGGATCAGTGCTAGGATCACTTTTATCCCTCATATACATAAACATATTACATAAAAAGCTTCCAACGTCTTTCAAATATATACTTTTTGCAGATGATACAACCCTAATAATAAATGGAAGAAACTAGAATGAATTAAAGAATAACTATGATGCAACCATAACTTCAACAGAAACGGCCTTAAAGAGCCTCAAACTAAAAATAAACAGTTCAAAAAGCACACTGATAAACTTCCAAATAAAACCACATAGAACCCATAAACTATAACAGACATGGAAATATAGCCTACATGGAAATTATCTACAGCAAGATTTTTAGGAATAACGCTTGACTCAAACCTCGAACATGGCATAAACGCAACTTATCAAGTAAATTATCCACATGACTCTATGGTACCAAGAATAAAACTAATTGCAGATAAAAGAACAGCACTGATAGCATACCACTCTCTCTTTGTATCACATTTTGGGTTTCGAATTATTGCATAGGGAGCAGCACCACATACCTACTTAGAACAAATTCTGATATTACAGAAAAGAGCGATAAGAATAATAAATGATTTACCATACAATTCACACTGCAAACAACATTTTTAAAAAGACCGAATCCGAACATTTATATTATTATATATTTTCAAAACAATTATGTGTGTAACCAAATTCAAATCAAATTATAAATGCAGAAACAATATTCATATTATAAATGCAGAAACAATATTCATATACCGTACAAAACACAAGAGCAAACAATAATTTCGATTTTCCATAAGATAAACTACAAAAATCACAAAGACACCCTAAATACATGGGATGTAAATTTTACAACCTGCTCTCAAACAACCTCAAAAACATCCAAAACAAATCTGAGCAAAAATTTAAACAAGCCGATAAAAATTATTATTGAATAATCCCTTACACTCAATAAAAGAGTTCATCGAACTGACTGAAAAAATTATTCTTTATATAAACCTTAAACCTTACATCAAAACAAAACCTTAAAAAAAACTTAACCTCATCCTTGAGGTAGTATTTCACGTACCCCTTGTCACAAGGAGTATGGTGGTGAAAATGAAAGTGTATGGATATTGGAAATACTCAAGAGATTTCTATTGACTGCGGTAACTCATACCAGCCCAATTATCTACAATCTACTAGGATCTCACCAACATAGAAAGTTGGCCACTAAAGATTACTGCAACCAAGTATGGCAGATAATTATATCTGTTCAATCAGAGATAAGCTACGAAACTCCTGGGCGCTCTTTGTAAGGGTGAAAGATTGGATTGGCCAGCCAAAAAGACTGTTCTCTGCTGTAAAATCACTGCGGAACCCACCTAGAACTGTAGGTCCAACTCAAATCACCATCATCCAATTCATTACCCATGCACAGGTCTCAGACCTATGTGGGCTTCATCCTAAAAAAACAAGAATACATGCACGTCTAGAACAACCTTGGGAAGTTAGTCACAAGTGCAAGTTGAAGATTGCATCATTCTGACTAGGGAAATTTTCTGACTAGGCTAGTCTCATAAAATAATTGAATTCTAGCCTAAATATATCAAACTCGAAAAGTTTATAAGTTTTTATGAAAATAATGATGTATTGTACGATATTTTATCATTTTCAAGACATTAAAATATATTTTTATATCTGTAGCCTATATTGTAAGGTATTTCTTATAATATTTTCTTATATTGCATTGAACCGTTGGCTAGAAAAGCTAACCCACCCGGTTTCAGCTGTGTGAGTACGAACGAAATAGTAATTCAACTCGTTGTATTGATAGTAGCCTAATTCAAGCGATGTAATATTAATACATCGATCTTGATGAAAAATGCCGAAAACCGACAAGTTAAACTCAAATTTATGATACTTTAAACTCAGTCTAACAACTAACTCAAGGTAAGCACTAAAACATTATTGGAGTTTTATAGTCAGAATAACATGTCAAATCGATTAAAACAATAAATTTGAAGGGAACTAACCCTGCATTTCACTACTCTTACAAAATGCATTTCATCGAATAGAAGTTAAGTTAATAACTTATTTAGTGGCATGATTTTCAATATTAGTTGGTTAAATTATTGGGCTGTTCTGAATCTACAGAAATAAATGTTGAATTGACCGAAGAGCTTGAAATACAAACATAGTCTTGTCATAAATAGTACCAATTTGTCAATATATCAAAATAAATGTCAGTCTTTCAATTCTCAATATCACAGTATTTAAAACATATCAGTCTTGTCAGTTTCTACTCAGTATCACAGAAAATCAGAATCAACAACAGAGTCTTGTCAGTTTCCACTTTATCACAGAAACAAAATAATCATCACACAGAACAACAATAAAAACACAAATTTACAACAGCTATATCACAGTCAAGTCAAAGAAAGGAAGAAAAATTACATCTCATTTCAAATGATAGATAACCGGCAGTGGCGTAGCCAGGGGGGGGCCATGGGGCCCACCCCCCCACATTTTAAAAATAAAAAATTCTCAAATAACTAATAGATAAGGACTTATTAAAGCCGAAGGGTTCTATCTGTTTTGTTGTATTATAACGAACAGATTACAGAAACTCTGTGTAATGGAATATAGCTACAGTTATAGTCAGATTAATGCATTTTTCAAATTTTTCCTCAATACTTACTCATATAGAAACTTGTTAGGTGCTCAAATGGATAATTTTGATTTAAAATGAGCTACGAAATCGAATAAAACATGTTAGAAAACTGTGACTACCATAATTATTGAAATATTACATTAAATAAAATGCAATTTTCAAGTTTGAAGTGGATTAACTTTGTTAATTATTGATAAATCACCTTTTTGAATAAACTCATCTTGTAGAAAATTTAGTTTTGAAGTTAAAATTAAGTATAACCCACTAGCCTAAAAGCACCCAAAGTTCATAAAATCGGGATTTTATAAATGAAATACACAAATAAATGCAAGTTCTATGCAAGCGTGTAAAATCAGTGTGCTATGATAAAAAAAAATTCCGATTTCATGAACTTTGGGTTGGGTGCGTTTTAGGCTAATGACATCAATTATATGAAACTTATAATAATTTGTATTAATTTTGAGATTTAGTACATAAGTTAAGTATGATTAGTTCCAAATTCAAGGGTTTTGACTCAAAATAGTCACAGATATCGGTATATCAAACTTTATCATTTCAAACCTGGCCACCTATAGGTTCTTGGGTAGTAATTTTTCAAAACTTTCTTTTGAACTTTAGAGCCTAACAAGTTGTCTAGATTAGCTTTTCACACCACTAAATTTAAAAAAAATCCGGACCCTCCTATACCCCAGACCCCCCCTTGGTGAGCCCCCCCCACCCAAATTTGATCCTGGCTAAGCCACTGCCCACACCCCCCCTTGGTGAGCCCCCCCCGAAATCTAATCCTGGCTACGCCACTGATAACCGGGACTACTGAAGTGAGGTTGATGAATTTCAAAATTATTTTTACAAATAAACGGTAAGTGAGCGCCATAAAATTTTCAGTTGGGTAGTCAAAATAAAATAAGTCATATCGATAAAGCCATAAATTCAGACCTGGCTTTTGATGGTTATATCTGATGTTTTGTAAGCTCACATAAGTTTCTTACGAGACTGGGCATGAAAGAGCATAAGCATATATGTATATATATATATATATACAATGCTAAAGCTGGACTGGATCAGTATGAAAGTTATTCATTTCAATAAATTTTAAGTAGCTATACTGTACGCCAAGTAAAGTCCAAAAACATCCATGAACTTTGTAAATGAAAAAAATGATACTCACTTCGAAGCTGTCACAGCATTCGGATGTCTTCGATCTCCAGAGCAGTTTTTTCTGCCAGTCTTAGAAGAACTACAAATGCATAAATTTCAAATCTAATCTACCATTCTCCACTCATTTAAAAACTGTTTCTTCCCTACCTAACTAGACAAGAGCAAGCAAAAATCAAACCAACGTTGGACTGTCGCTAACCTCACACCTCACCATAGCGCTCCACCCACCGCGCCATAATCAAACTATCGGCCGGACGCGGACACCAAATGACGTCACAGCACTGGAATCAATGGACGCTGTTAGTGATGACGTATTTCGTTGCTAGGGAGCCAGTTTTGTTTCCAAACAATCGTTGCTAGGTGTCTGCTTCCATGTTATTTATATGGGCGTAAAACAGTGTCTCAGATTTTTATCAAAAGCAATAAAATTACGAATTTCTAACAGTTTTGAGTCCTTTTTTCATGTACCAGAATACCAGAGGATTGAGTATCAGGCTTTTTTCAGTTGTGATATTGGATATAGAACTATTTTCATAGTATTTTGTTAATAGGTTAGGCGTACAAGTTAGGTGTAGGCTACGAAGCATTATACGATTAGACTAAATAGCCAATTTATGGCCATCAAATTAGGGGAAATAGTGAGATATTTTGGGGATAAACCAAACATGGTAAAAAGTATTAAATAAGATGGCATTTAAAATATTTGGAAGGTGTAGTGCAAATAAGTATGTGCAACAGATCATACAATGTGAAGGTATGTAATAACCTATGACACTAATGGGCGTATAAAACAGTGTCTTATAGATTTTCATCAATAAATAAAATTGCAAATTTTTAAGAGTGTTGGATGTATACCAACTGGACTATTACCATCTACCAACACGATTCCTTATCATGTAAACTTGATTGTTGTATGGGGAACCATTCCAACTTCCATCACATCCTCTTTTTATAGGATTTAACAAATTTTAATATTAAACCAAATCTTTTGTATTTGCAGCTTGGCTAGCTACAATTTAGTCTGATCTACCAATACTTTTTTGCACTCTGTTCATGCCACTAAGACTAATTGCAGCATTATTCTATAGTCTGTTCTATAGAAGTTAAACAAGTGTTACCGGTATGATTGCTGGTAGGTACTGTGACTTTTGCACAACTTCATTATTATTATTATACACATAATAGACCTGATGATTTGTGTGGTACAGGTAGCTGTAAATGCAATGTCTGCATTTATTAGTGGTTTTAGGTTGCTTACACAGTGGAGCATCCAATAATCTATGACAGTCACCAAAACAAAATCATTCACTTGCTGCGGAATGGTGGTATTCACACAGCTCAATCTGTTATACTCCATTAAACAGCATGAGTTTGATTTTGCGACAGTAATTGTTATCAAGTATTGGATGCTCCACTGTGCAAGCACCTTTGGCCAATGTTGTGATAAGTTAGTGCCCATCAAAATATGTAGGTGAATTGAAATGCGACTGCTGGAGTTTGTAAAGTAAAGAATTCATAGTTATTTACATCAGCCTTGAAGAAATAGGCAACATTTTTACAAAGTATTATCAGGTTTCACAATATTCTACTCACCCATCTAGTTACGTGGCAGCTACTTTGGTGTCAAGGACCGTAACAATGGCTGTTTGATTTTATTCTAATTATGAAAATTTTCAACCAGTTATTTGAAGAACTCAGTTGAGTGTTGTTTTTGATGACATCCAGGCTACATTCTCAACAGATCTATACTATTTATTGATAGTCTCATTATTGAAAACCTCACTAATGTAATTAAAACACTGCTGAATGATGTTTCACTTATATAACACTTACAATTTACTGAGAAATTGTAGGTTTCTATTAGTACTGTGTTAGTTATCTATTAATAAAGTTTTCAGGCGATGCTCTAAATGGTGGAGTTTGTAGAAAATATTCTAGTGAGTTACGGTGCTTGCGCAGTGGAGCATCCAATACTCGATGATAGTCACCACTGCAAAATCAAAAACATAATGCTCGAATACGCCAAACAGTGCAGCAGTGACTATCATCAAGTACTGGGTGCTCCACTGTGCAATCACCGTAACTCACTAGAATATTTTGTTAATGTTGAAAGTTTAACAATCACTCAATTTTTTCTTAATTTTTTTATGAATACATAGATAGTTGAAACAGTTCACACAACGAAATTAGACTGCTCTGATAAATTCGGTGTTGCCAGCAGATAATCACCAACCTCAATGCTCGAATTGACCATCTTACTTGATACTTGATTGCTCCATCTTTGACCAGCAGAGCTGGATTGATTGTGTCATAGTGTTGGCGATAGCTAGCTATGGTCGCCAAAGTTGTCCTCAAAGTACTCCTTTGATGAGTAATACGCTCTACCAATGAGCCAGGCTTTAATTTTGGTTTTGTAGCTGTTGTTATCCAGGCACTTTACCGCAGCTGGCAGCCTATTGAACATCTCGATGGCCAGGTTGGGGAAACCACACATCGTACCATACTTGCCTAGTCTATATGAGTCTGATAAGGCTAGCAGTCATATATGGTTTGTCACCACAGTCAGTTATTTTTATTACACTGTAATTTCTTTGAGCTGCCTAAATTCGTGGCATGAAGTAGACGTTATATTGTATAGTTGAAGCTTTCAAAAATTCAAAGTTCTAGCTTAGAATAAATTTATTTCACACTTTATCTTCACAGTTTTATTAAACACAATCATCAAAAACAAGAAATAATTATACATCAAAGGAGCTAGGAATGAGAGAACTACTAAGGAGCAAAAAGCCCTCATGAAAAACTGTGTTCGATTCGAATATTAATCTATTACTTCAATAAGATATAATTATGAAATGTACTTTTGGTAACTGCAGACCAATGAATGTGTAGATGGCTCTCTATCTGCTCTTCTGGAACAAATATCTTCTGAACAGTAACATTTGTTAGAGAAACCCACATTTTATTAAAAATATTTAAGGAAAACTAGGAAGTAGGCACAAAGTTAACATAAAGCATTATATAGGCTAGCGATGTTTTTGTTTGAGTTACAAGTTGGTAAAATTCACTTTTAAACATGTGATCACTGTTTTGTATTTCAGAATGCAATAAGCACAATACAAAATATGCATCAACCCCATACGAAGTACCGTACAGGCAGGCTAATTAAGTTAATATTTTTACATGTAAGTTGTAATGAATGAGTACCTATCTGAATAATCAATTCATCTATCACTGTTATCCGTGAAGTTGGAATGTTATGTTAGTCCAAGATAGAGTCAAATCATCTAATAATATACTAAAATCTTTATTGATTAGTGCCTTTCAATTTTCTGTCACATAGATCAATTAAATTTGGGTAATGATCAGGTTGAATAACTTAACATGCAATTAAATTGCTTCTATTATAGGAAATGGATGTATAAGTCATCAGTAGCTAATTAATACGAAATTTCAACTTTCTGCTTTAAAATTAATCAGCCAAAAACATTTGTGTTTAATTTAACAAGCTTTATTAACTTAATATCACTTGAAACAAAAGAACAATAACATAACCTATGCATGTAGTACAAACCTGATTGCAGCTATCTGGCTTTTCTTTTTGTTGGGATCTTTTGGAAATCTATGAAAACTGCAAACCTTGAACTCGCTGTAATGTTTACAATCAGGGACAAAGCACAAAACCATTTTGTTTGATTATAAATCACAACGAAAAATTGGTCCCATTCATTTTAAATGGACTTATAAACTTGTTTGGAAACAAGGTAATGGCGGATTGTGGCTTGCGACGTCACACTAACAGCGTCCATTGCCAATTGATTCAAACCACATAATTTACCATAATAATTTACTGTAAAATAGATTATTTGAAAATTGAAGAAAAATTTCAAAATTGGAATATATATTAAAAATCATAAAATTGACAAATTGATGATCATTTCACATTTTCACACACAGAATTCATTATTATTATTATTATTATTATTATTATTATTCAGAATAAAATCAGAACTGCCAACGTGAACATGAGCAGCCCTCAAAGTCAAAACTTTGAAACTGAATCAAAATCACATGACTTGATCAGCTGATATGGGAGATAAGTTGTTTCTAGTTTGTGTTTGTTGAACATTGAAGTTCAATAATTCATTAATTTTATTTAAAACATTCCAAGACTTTGCAGTATGGTTGAGGATAAAATCAGATCCAATAACAATAGTAATATGAATACCGCTAGTGAAAATAATCCTGACAACGAGGACAATGAGGAAATATCACAAGGTATTTACATCTTCCTAACCTATCAGCTTATCTAATCAGTAGGCTACTCTTAATCGTTATTATGATATAAATAAATTATAGTTTGGTTCCTTCTCATATTACTTTAAATCGTTCTCAAAGCTACTTCAATGTCATGCGCACCATCCGCATTTGTGATTGAAGTAGGTAGGCCTACCTAGTATTTTAAGAATCAAGACTGCTTTGTCATACGCATTTCACCATTGACAAAAGTCACTATCACTAACGCATTACATACTCACAACGAATTATAAGTTAACATTTGAGGAAAAAGCGAAACAAGTTCCTATATTAACATATTTCAGTAGTCTAAATTATGGGCCTGATGCAGAATAAAATTAACAGGATACCATTAACATTGCAGGACAAATCAAAACCATAATTAAGAGAGTGAAACACCTTATTATACGAGCATAATCCCTTAGTTCTGGGCATGGTACAGGATAGCATTTCATCAACTGAGTAGAATGCACTTTCTTTCAGCCACTTCAAGACGATATGTTTAAATTGTTTACAGTCTTATCTCTCACATTCACTGGAAGTTTATTAAACAGTTTTGATTCTGTATAGAGATACATTCCCTGTATTTTTGAAAGCCTAACACGTTCCAAATCAATCTCATTGCTGGATCTAGTGCCATACTCGTGAATAATGCCTCCCAAGTGGAACAAACTCAGATTCTCCTTAACAAACACTAAGCATTGCATAATAAAAATACAAGGCAGTGTCAAAATACCATTTGCCTTGAAGTATGGCTTACAAGAAGCTCTCATACCTAAATCAAAATTTATGCACAATGCCCTTTTTTGACAAAGGAAAACCTTCCCTGCGGTACTTCAATTACCTCATAGCAGAGTGCCATACTTCAGGTGTGAATGGGAAAGGGCAAAATACGCTGTTAAGCTAAACTAGAGCTGGTACAAGTTTTCTCACAATTGCCATGTCATTATGGTAGACCTAAGTTACTATATTTTGAATTCCAACTATTTAAACATTAATTTCCATGCATTATTATTCAATTTTATTATTCCTGTCTGTGTCATGAATGTGCAAACAGGTTACACCCTTAAATTTACAAATTGCAGTAACTTAAACATAAAAAATATTGTCCCCCTTACACACCTTGTAAACTAAAAAAAATTAAATTTTCCATTGATTTTGAATACTATAAAACAATGAATTATCTGGTGCAAATCAGTAGTTGAAAACTAGAAGCAGCCGCTTATTTTTTAGGCTAGAAGTGTTTACCTTTTTTAGGCAAATTGATATGTTTACCTTGAATAGACGCAAAATAGATTATAAGAAACTAAAAACTTCAAGGCGGGAAACATTACTTCCTAACAAATCACAATATAGCAGTGGGTTGGAACACCAATACATCAATTAGGAATCTGATGGTTTGGAACCTACCAAAAACTGTAGATCCATGTCATCAATCAACATCATCCAACTCATTACACATGCGCAGGTCTCAGATCTATGTGGACAAATCCTTAAAAAACACACTATTTCGACAAGTTGCAAAATGTCTTATTAGGAATTCTTCAGGAGGAACCTCTTCAGTCTCTGATTCAGGTCGACCACATGCTGACATCTCACTGAAGAAGAAAACTTGTTAATAATCCATCCAACATAGATACAAAGCTATATTTCCCAATCAAGCCTAAATGTGGAAAGTCAAGTTCATGTCTATTCTGGAGTTATAATTTAATCCTAAAACAATGGTAGACCTTTTTCACAAAATGCTTTTGTAACAGACAATTTATAGGTCAAATATCAGGGTCCTTTTTGGGGTATATGCCTCCACTAGTGTAAGAAATTCTGTATTCCCCCACCTCAAATGGCTATTCCATAACCTATTATATGCATATGCAAATAAAATTGATATAACTTATAATAATTTTTGAATAGGAAATTTGAGTTGCAGGCTGGTATTGAGTTGCTACCATACCATTTTTATATTATGTGTAGACTAGTATCTTACTACCAATAAGATTGTATGTTATTAATGAACCATTTTGACATAATGATGAAAATTCTTTGCAATCAGTTCAGCACTGCTGAACTAATTGTGACATGCCATGATGTCATGCATGTGATCAAATATCGATCAACAATTATCATTATGTACAATAACAATTTCACATAAATGCATTAGTACATTAATTTAGTTGTACATCCACTAGTAAACACAAATCACACACATTTGTTTTAAGAATCCTTATAATGTTACTGAGTTTGTTGTTTTTTTAGAACTTGATGCACTGAACAATCAGCTTGACCAACTGCATTCTGCTCTTGATATGATGGAACAGAAGAATACGGATATTCAAACCCAGCTTCTATCTCTCCTTCAATCAAGCAAGGAAATTCGACAACAAATAAATGCCATGCAACAAAGCGAATCAAATACACCAATGGAACAAAATTAGGACTGCCCATTGATTTCAAGTAACTTATCAATCTTATTTTTGAAGATCGTCCTGTTTAGAAAGAGTCCTTCCTATTTAATTGTTTCCTATGAAGATATAATTTTGGTTTTGATAATGGAAAAGTTAATGATATCTTTTCACACAAAATTGTCAGTAATATTGCTGTTTTTACCATAAAATAAATAGTATAATATTGCCATCAAAATCATGTTTGGGCCATTACACTTTGACATCTATCAAAAGGATTTTCCCATCAACTTACATACCAATAATTATCATGGAAATATTTCAAAATACTTCAGGTGTGTTTATAGTTGTCTGAAGTCTTATCTATTATTTAGTTGAAAACTGATAAAGCTTTGTCACAAATTTCTTGGGACAAGTTGCTTTCATCGTAATTTCTATCAGTATTGAAACTTCAAAAAAATGTAGTTTTTTCTATTCTATTTTTTAGAAATACCTGTATCAAAGTAATATAATAGTAACAATTGTATGGCTCTTGATAGGGAGCTATGAGTAGTTCCACCTTGCCATATGATAATTTCTGGAAAAAAGTATGAGTAATTTTCTGGTGGACCTTCAGTTTGAGGTTAATTGTTAGTGAAAATAAAGATTCATATAACTTACTGTTTATTATCGACTAAATTTTTAAGCCACTAATTTAAAAAATGTTGAACAAAAGTTAAAATTCTTAGTTACTAAGCTGCTTAGTTACTTAGTTGTGGTATGCAGCTTTTGTAAATCACCAAGTAAAAAATGCAATCTTCAACCATATATAAATCCATTAGGTATATGGTCAAAGGACATGACAGCAAACTTGAAAATCCAAAATGACATCATGTCGATCTCATAATATCAAACTCTGATACTGGTGCTTTGTGAATTATTGTATGCTTCAATGCATTATTATACACAATTTATTGATGATTCAACAATACTTGGTACTGGTACTTTTCATTTTCAATTGTAAAACTTTAACACTTAAAAAGATTGTCGAATTTTTTGCATGAGAAGGGAAATGTATGGAGGGAAAAAGGATAATTCATTTAAATTCATGATACTTGGCAATTTCATATTTGCAACTTATTCGTCTTTTCTCATTAGTCTTTTCTCATTTTCTTATTAGTCTACTTGATGAGGATCTTAATTTCAGTGTAAACTTTTCTCATTTTCTTATTAGTCTACTTGATGAGGATCTTAATTTCAGTGTAAACTTATGATCTTACTATGAAACATTATGAATAGATATGTCCCTAAACATAAAATAAGTATTAAATTCATTTTTGTCATTGCTTAATACTGATTCATTGTCAATAAATATGTGATCATTATTACAGCAGAGAAATGTACCCAACACCACACTTGAATTCACACAGTAAACTTATCCTGTATTCATATTATGCTAAATAATTTAGAATTATTAGGTATTCAGTTATGTTGAATTCCATGTTACAATATTTTGTATATTTAATCAGTTCACTAATGCTAGGTGATGTGAATTCAACTTTGTATATAATTGTAGTTATGTTGAAACATAAATTGTTGAAGCATTTATCTGAGTTTTTTTGTAAATTACTGTTTCTTCCACTAATTTAGTCAAAACTGACTCTTTTCACAACATGGCTGCGTCCCCACAGCAGTTGGAAACAGAAATTTTCGCAAATTTAGGTTGGTTTGCAACTTTTTCATTTCAAAATTTCTAGTTTGTAACAAAAAAAAAGAGTTGTGTTTGTGCTTGTGAATTTTGTTTGAAACTGAACAAGTTTGCAACAAATTTAAAAGTTGTATTTTGAACAAATCTGCAAAATGTAAAAGAAAGCAAACTGTATTTATGTAAGTGTATAGCTGCCTCTATTTTCTAACTAGTGGTTCTCAACCTTTTTCAGCTGGAAATCCATATTTTCTTTTAAAATATATCCATAGTGAAGTAAACAGCCTCATTTTCAACTCATCCCATCCATCATTAAGTATTGTATATATTATATAATATACTATCGAGTATAGCAGTTTTACAGAGTATTTCAGGAGGAATCTGCCATTCTGCTCTAGCTGATTCCTCTCATCAAAATAACGAGAAAAGTTCATATAAATAATCAGGTCCGAAAACGTTTTGTAACAGAAATAAAGATGAATGAAGGTGGTAGCTATCTTCAGCATTGAACTTATGCAGAAATCTGTAGTGTTTAATTGAACAAATTTTATGTAAAAGAGTGAATAATCGAATAACACATGCTACAAATCTCTAACTAGCGTTATTAATGAGCTATTGTTACACAGGGTGTCTACTGGTCGGGAAAAGTCGGGAAGTCGGGAAAACCTGGGAAAAGGTCGGGAATTTTGAAATTTTTTTGAATTTGGTCGGGAAAAATGAGAAAATTGATTGTAACACGCATTTTGACATAGGCTACACTTGTTTCGAGCGCATAATTAAATTGGCTAACAAGGAAACACAAGAATAATTCGATGTGTAGCTGGGAACAATTAGTCAATAGTTTTCTGCAATAAAATAATCAAATGCAGTTTTGTACATAGTGTGTGTTTTGCTATTGTACTGTGATTCTCCATACCATTAGTTCAATTTATTTGACCTTATATATTTTTCTCCAAGGCTGTAAAAACTTGAATTGGTAATCTAAACAAGAAAACACATTTTTGCAAGCAACTGTTCAGTCTCAAGCTATCTTTGATTTTTCTAAACATGAATATGATTACAAAGCCAACTATGCCTTTTTTTAATATAAGTAAACCTCAAATTGTGTGAAATATGCCTTTACGACCTTTGATTACTGCAATTATTTCAGATGATAATGATGAAAGCTTACCAAAGAGACTTATAGAAAGCGCTCAGAACTCCCTGGGTTTAAAAATAATGTTTTAAACGATTTTCTCAAGTACAAGGTCTAAGTAATTCCACAAATTAAGCTTGCTCAAAGATAAATGCCTAATTAGAATGGTCTATCTAGCACAGTGGTTCCCAAACTTTTTTGCCTCATGGACCCCTTGCCATGATTTTTGGTTTTGGGTGGACCCCCTGCATAAATGTCATTACTTTTTTTTAACTATAAGTTGAAATGACTGTGTTTAATGCAAGCATTAAAATCAGCAAGGCTGCTCAATGTGGGCAAACACGACACTCATTGTTAATTAAATGTGATAGAGAGAGAATTGAGGAGAGGAGGTGGAAAATAATAACAATGAATTTAATTCACCTTTTTAGAATATTGCATCAAATTTGTGACAAAAGGGCGATACACAGATACAGTAATCAGTAGCGTAGCGAAAATCTTTTAATGGGGGGCTTATTGGAGATTTGGGGGGCCCCGGGGGTCAAAGGGGTATTGAATACCCCGTAGGGTAAGGGGGGACCGGGGATCCTCCCCCGAAAAATTTTTAATAAGTAGTCCCTCTAACGTCGTATCCCAAGAGATTCTACTCATGTCTAGAAAAGCATTAATCCATTTATTTTAGTCCATTCTTTCATTTTTTTTTTTTTTTTAATTTTCGATGCTGAGAGCTTGATTTGAGACTCTAAATCAGTAATTTTATACGAGTAGCCATTAAAATGGAGTTTATAAATTAGGTAAAGTGAAAGCTTAAATTCGATAAATCACTGCTTTTATGAATCGTTTGCCTATGAACTTTAACCCACTTTTCGTTTATTGTTAGTTAATTGATTAGTTGTGAATAAATTTTAATGAATAAAATCTAAAAAATACTACTTTTATAAAGCTAATTTAACAAGTTATAGTGGTTTTAAATTATTATTATAATCATGGCCACCCAGAGACATTTTAGTGGCCCGGGCAAAGTTGAGGCTGGAGGCTCCCTTACTCCTTCACCTAAACACCAATTTTCAATTAATGACTCGATTTCCCAACTAGCATTGCTATGCTAGTTAGTCTTTAAGCTATGCCTAGTTGCCTTCTGTACTCAAAAAGATCTGTGTAACTAACTTGAATTTTTTCTTCAATTTAAAGATAAAATTCAAATGTAAGCCAACTGATAACCATTCGTCGAAAAAGCTGTGGAAGCTAGGGAAAAGGGTACTGAGTGGCACCAGAGAGAGCAATAAACTTCTCTTCTATTTTTGTGTAATCTTTTGAACTAGTCACTAATATTGGAATACCGGTATGTGAAATGTGTAAAACTATGAAAATTTTTATGACTTTGAATGGAACTTGGTTCAACTTGCAAAGAGCGAATGAATTAATAACACATCCAATTCCAAACTTTAACTTATAGTAATTTTTTAATTATATAAATAGATGGTGACAGAGCCTCAAAACATTGGGGATTCTGAAAAAAATTGTTCTCAAGTTCTTGAAAGTGCAACTTTTAGCTTTTTTTATGGCTATCAACCCTCAAATTATTTGTTGATTGATTCATGGCGTGACAAATTTCACGATCACAATAATACTCTTTGGAGTATCAGATCTGAACAGTAACAGAAATCAGCATTTGAAGCCCATCTGCAAAAATATTAAGAGTCCTTTTCTCCTTTCAAGCCTACTGTGTCAACTTCATTCAAGTGGTCTGGGGGAATTGAAACCCATGTTTGGGGGCTCCAAAAATACTGGGACCCACCAGCATCGTGGGGTCTTTGAAGGCCCAAAGCCGAAGCAATAAGGGGACTCTTATGTATAAACGTTGAATTTAATTTTATAGCCTAAAAACTAAAGGTTTACAAATAAGAATTTAAGAAAAAAAGGAATACATCTAATTTCGTAAAGTTAATAAAAATTTAATTTGAAAATATTCTAGATGCAGCCTACTTGAATCTCTATTTTGCATGACTATACTGGCAATAAAAACGGGACCGTAGGGCCCGCGGCCTCTAGGGTGTTAGGCTTCTAATGGGCCTCTAGAGTTCCAAACTGGAAAAAAAAGCCCTGCAGGCCCCTAGCTGTATAATTTGGGGCCCCTTATTTTATTTTTGTTTCATCACTTGCTTACATTAATATTGTAAAATGATGTGGCCCATTGACGTTGAGACCCAAGAAAACTTGCCTTGTTCGCCTCATCCCCTCTATAGCTTTAATTAGAGTATTTTTTAAGTTAATTACAGTATTAAAATTATAGTTTTTTTCTAGCTGTAACACTATTTAAGCTACTCTTCACATATGAAAACTTTTTTCCACTTCCAGTAACCGATATTATCGTATTTTCTTGGTGCCTCCCTACTCATTTTTGGGGCCTCGTCATTCACAGGCTAAAGGGGGGGTTGTAACCTGATACCCCCCCCTCGCTACGCCAATGACAGTAATGGAGTGCTCTAACAAGAATATTAAAAATTGACTCCAAAAAGTTAATCAAGAGATAAGAACAAATTTATTAGAATTGAATAGACTACTAAGATTCCTAGTTCGATTTAAAATTATCAAATACGTAGAGTAATAAAAGGAAGCTTATTAGACCTTATTAGAAGTTCTTGTCAACGTGGAAAATAAAAACTAAACACTAATACTATAGCTAGAATTTATTTTCGAAATAAATGTAATTTATTGTGCACAGATTTGTTTTCCATCAGAATAATTTTGAACAATTATTAATTGAATAAGCAAGAGCTTGCTAGATTGTTAAAGAAAGTCGGTATGGTTTGATAATTTAAATACATTAGGCTTCTTTTCCTCATAATAATAAACCTGAAATAACTTGAATAGTTTGGTACCTACCTAAGTTGTTGAGTGACCTACCAATAAACGTTCCTCTTTGAAATATGATAGAATATCATTCAAATATAAATACGAGGCTCCTTTTGTTTATAACCTTAAAATATATGAGGCGACTTTTTCTTATAACAATATTGCTGAAAATTGCTTGAAATTTTAAGTACCTGACTTGTTCAGTGACCTACCAGTAAATGTTGATAGTTTTAAAATATAATAGAAGATAATTGAAGGGTATGGGGCTTGTTTTTCTCATAATAATACAACTAAAAACGGAAATTCATATTTGGTAAAGCTGAGCTGTTTAGTCACCTACCAGTGAAGCCTTATAATGTTCAAATATAAGAAAACTAAACATGAATTCTCTGATTTGAAAATGTTTTCATAGAAAGCGCTATTATTTCCAATAGATATAGGCTAATGCTTGCTTGCATGTACGTATAACAGTATTATACAAGTACATAAGTAGCCTACTGGTACTCTGTGATGTTTTCCATTACAAAAACCTTGATGAACAATCTAATATAAAAAATGACACTGTATTCCTATTTAAATTATGATTTTTACTCACGTATGCTTGAGATATTAGAGGGATGCATTTCACTTCTAGGCTGATGAAGATTCTGTTTAGAAGTGGAATGCATACCTTAAGTATCTCCAGTATAAGTGACTAAAAATCCTAATTTACTTAGAAATACAGTGTAAGTTTTAATATTAGATTGTACATAGCATATACCACGCCCCGATCCAAAGACATTCGCTATTGTGGACCCCCATTAACATATCATGGACCCCCAATTTTATTTTTCACTGACATGGACCCCCTGGCAGGTTCCCGTGGACCCCAGGGGGTCCACATGGACCACTTTGGGAACCACTGATCTAGCATATGCACAATGAATCTTTCAATATGGCATTAGAGTATGGTGTGGTGCATTTAATACGCATATCAATAAAATAAATATAATTCAAAAAAGTATTTTAAAAGCAGCTTTGGGAGTGGACAGACGTTACCCTAGTCACAGGCATTTTGTGGAATTTGGAGTTATGTCAGTTAGACAGGCGTATCTGAGAAATCGTATCAAATACATCAGCAAGCATAGAATTCTCTTCACCCCGCATCAAACTAATTAATGTAATTAATTAGTAACTACTAATTACACTTTCCGATCTGCATCAAGATATCTTACTCCTAGAACAAATTTGACAATATGCAGAAGACAATTTAATTACACATCGAACAAACTGATTAATATTATTCCTGATCGTTTTATAGCAACCAAACCCACAAAATAACTTGAAATAAAAATTGAAAATTGGATCAAAACCGAAAATGCTACAGCTGAAATCCTTTAGTTTTGATATTTTCCTTTGTTACTTATGCACTGCTTACAAGTTGTTACCTCAAATTCTATACTTTTATAAATTGTTTCAAACTCTTTCTCTTTTGAATTCTTCAATACTTTAGAAAAAGTTAATCATTGAATTATTCTATTTCATTACTACATACTTAAATTATTTTATTACTATATTAATTTTATTATAATTATTACTAAACTAGAGATCAATAATTATTTTTAATCATATATAATTACTAACTACATTCGCTATGTACGAAGCTCTTATGTATATATATTTAAATAGTCTTTCTTCTTTCTTAAAATATCAAACAATTCTTTATTTTCTAGCTTACTCTTCTGTATCATTCTTACTAGATTTCAATATCTTTTATTTTCTTATTTTTTTCTTTTATTTTGACTTCTTACGTTACTCTCATTAATTATTTTCATATATTACTGATTACTCGTTGCCAGCGCTCAAACATTTGTTTTGCTGGCAACGCCAATATTAAGTTTAATTGCCTAGCTGTAAAAGCTTTTTCATTTTGTATAATTTTGTTTTTGATTGACAATAAAATCTTTCTTTCTTTCAAAAAAAAGTAAAATTTAATGGCTTGAATTTCTAAACTGGCCTCTGAATACAACAACATTGAACATGTTAGGACAACATTCCTTAACAACTTGCAATATGTGTGTAACTACTTGCTATTTTGATGGAGTCATCAGCCTGCATTGCCCCGAATTGGGTGATTTTCATTTAATTGGCAGGTCAATTCCCCCGATGGCTGTTACATTTTTTTTATGTTTTATAATATTTTACTATTTTTTGTGTGAGAAAAGAAAGCAGATGAAATATTCCAATCATCTAATTATTAGTGACCTCTTGTATACGCAGTGGATTTCCCATCCCAAACACAGAAGAAACAGAAAGGAAAGAAAAAGAAGAGGAAGGAAAAGAGACAACGGTAGAAAAAATATGGGAAAAATAAGAATTCTTAGCGATTGGAAATAATAAAAAACAGTGAAGAAGTGGAAAAGAGATGACAATATGTAAAAGAATAGAAATTGGTAGGAGAGAGATGAAAATGGAAAAATACGAAAAAGGGTGAAAAGAGATAGAATAAAGATAAAATAAAAAATAGAAGAAAATGAAGGAGTTTTCAAAGTTGCTGACAAGGGAGGAAAATGAGACAGTAATGCCTAACCAACAATTGACTTTCTATTGCAAATTATTGTGTACCTCAGTACTTGGTCTAAAAATGATGCCAGTTCTGAAATGTTTTCCTGGATTCTGCAGCTTATGGCTGAGGACTACCATGGCAGAAAAAGCAGACTCGTTTAATTAGCACTACTATACATTCACTCAGATAATCATCCTAGAGCGTAGATCCTGGATCCTCAAAAAATTGTTGGGAAATTTTGCCTGATTACAGAATAATTTTTCAATTGCGAATAAAATACGTAATTTTTCTTGTGAATTTCATTTTTCATTAACAGTTTGTGCCAGTGGCGTAACTATGGGAAGGAATCAGGGGGTTATTACCCCCAGACAAAAAAAAATGGAATTTTTTAAGGCCATTGTGAAACAATTTTTGGCAAGAGTCAAAGAAGATGTCAGGAATCGCTAAAAATGTGGTTTTGTATAAATTGTTATTTTAAAAACTTTTTCACCGAGTACGCCTCAATTTTTTTGAAATAAATTTTAAAGTATCCTATGGTACTCTACGGTACCCCAATCAGGGGACCCCAGTGAGGGATCAACTATAGAAAAGTGGAAGCTTTATCAATTAATGTCCGATCTCCCATTGACATAATACAAGAACTAGATAAAATTTGCATTGACCCTTAACGTGTGTTGGAGTGTTAAGTTAGACGAATTAATGCCTAGAATCACTTGAAATGTGGCTTTAGAGAGATAATTTTTCAAAACTTTTCTCGGGGATTACCCCGAACACCAGTTTTGGAATAAGTAGCCATGTATATTGCTTCAATTTATCGTTAGTGGTGTACTACTTCAAATTACTATTTTAATTATTGTACCGAGAGTCTAACTCTCCCAGCAACATCATTGGTCTGCCTCCACCCTGTAGTTATGCTACTGCTTTGTGTGATGTAACGATACACATTAAAAGAAGGCTATTAAAATTTTTGTTTCGTAATTTTTATACTTTCTAGAAACAAGTACCTCATAATGTAATTATTTTTCGAATAAATCTCTATTGTTTATTGAACAATAGTTTTATAGCAGACAGTAGACAGTCAAGAGTCCCACATTTTTGGACTAAGGATTTAGTCCAATGATTGATAATCAATGATTGTTTTATCTGGGTGAATGTAAAACAGGGTTAAAAGGGGATAATGGTTGTCCCTGGAAACAAGAACTCTGCCCAATGATAAGTTTAAAAAGAGGACGAAGGGGTTTTATGAATAATTCTTCTGTGTGAAATATTCATATTATCTATTCATAAAGGGCCCTTACACTAGTAAAAATACTGTCAATGATATTGAAGGACCGATATTGACAATACTGGTTTCTGATACTTTTTTGAAAACGGCTCTTACACTTATCAATAATACTGTCAATAAAATTCGTCAGTATTTGTCATCGTGTATGATTTGTGAAGTTTTTGTTAACATATTTCGTCAAGAATTAATTAGTGATCAAAAATTAACAAATAATTAGGTATGAAAAAGGCTTGTTTGGCTTTAACACTATTTACTCACAATAATATTACTGATTATTATTAATATTTACTATTATTACTGACAATAATATTGATGTACACACAACTCAATAATATTGTCAATAACAGACGGTATTGATGGTGGATTTATAGAAATCTAGATATTCTTCAATACAAGTCATCAATACACCAGTATTATCTTTTTGTCTCGATATTATTGTCAATGCTAACTTATATTGACAATATTTTTACTAGTGTAAGGGCCCTAATAGAATATCATCTTTCAATTCAATTGATAACTGCTTTCTTAACCAATAACATATTTATTTTTTTGTAGTCAAGTTCATATTATGAACATTTCAATCTGATATTCTCACTTAATGTTTATGTGTGATACAAACATTAAATTATGGGTTGAACTTGAACTTTTTGCTACATTAATTACTCTATTTACACTTATTAGTTGAAGTTTATGGTTTTTTGACAGTATAGGACGTTGTAAAGGCATTTAATCATGAATCATTTTGTATAATATTAAATCATTACAGGCAATAGGTGAACAATTGAATTTGGAAAGTTGGTTTCATTTCAATTAAACCTCTCACCTTAAATTGCTTCAAATTCACGATTTTAGGCCTCATTTTAAATCTGGTGCTGGATCCGCCCATGTTTATGTAAGCAATCAACACTGCAGACTAATTCACGCTATCGGTGTTGCATCTGCCTCCGCTTTTCTTGGGTTCTCATAACCGCAAGTCTGAGGAGTCCCTTACAATGTCTAGGTAAAAGAGTCTTAGTTACTATCGCCGTTTATCGAAATGTCGTGGAATATATTACCTGAAGTAAAATTGGTTTTATAGAACTTTAGTGGTCGGGAATTTTGGAAATGTGGTCGGAAAAAGTCGGGAATTTGACAATTAGAAACTAGTAGACACCCTGTTACAGCTTCTATCTCTAAAATAACACTGGCAACACCTAAATTTAACACTCGCACCTTATTTTTACAAATTATCCACAACTCGCACTAATCAGTAATGTCTTACACAAAGTAAGCAATAAGAAAACAGATAAATCGATAATGTTCAGCTAATAAAGAATTTGCAATATTACTGTACAAAAATCAATCACTAAATGTTAAAAGGCTGATCTACTGTTAATAACTGTTCAATAAACTGTTTAACCAATTTTAACTGTTTAACAATTCAAGGAGAAGCGTCTAATACATAACAGTTGAAAAACTACAAGCACTTTCGAGTCACTGTATAAACTGTTAAGTAAGCCTGAATAATAATGTCACAATATACTGCGATTATCACTTTAACAACTGACATTTGTTAAACATGGTCTGTATAAGGGCTCACTGGTAATCCAGTTTGTATGAGTGGGAACTGCCTCTGTCACATCATCACGTTCGAATCACAACTAACTTTTATGAGAGTTTCTCCTGTTTATACATTTTTCATAATCAAGAATGAGAAGGTCCTCGATTTCTCTATCAAATTCTAAAATAAACAGATAAGATGGCTCTCCATTTTTCAAGTCAATTCAATTCCATAAAGTTCTAAATAAACATTCTAATATTTAGATAAACTGCAAGGCAAAGGGAGTGCAGGGATAGTACAACACGCTGCTTAAGAGGCCTTAATACCTTTGGCAAAACTCGGTGGTGGAGTCCGATTCATGTAATCGCCCTCAGTAGATTCAGAGTTATAGTCGATAGGTGAAAGGTGGAGAACGGGGCAGCCCCTCAGTAGAGTCCTCTTCTCACTTACTCACAACTTCGGTTTCTCTACTTCGTTTTCGCCTGTATGTAGAGAATAAAATAAGCTGTGTTTATGATTCCCAACCGGTTGGTCGTGATTCACTAGTAGGTTGCAAGCAGATTTTAGGTCGGTTGCTGCATGCCTCTTGAAAATGTACAAAATCGTAGTGATTCGTCAGCATCACTTATGATTTCAACTAAGTTTTGCTTTGATTACCAAATCATTCAAATAAAATAAAATCATTTTTATTCCTCAAAATAATTAATTCCACAGTTGCAAAAATTCAAAAACATCAAAAGGTGAGTTGCCATAAATAAAGTGGTTCCATACCTAGTTTTCCAATAATTTGATATGGTTAGATTGATGGCGGCTATACATTGTAATCAGTGGAAGTTGATCGGAATTGTGAATAAAATTGAATTTAATAGAAAAATGTTACCTATTGCAATGAAGACTATAAAATATATTTTAGAACTCACAGAACAAAAAATAGCAATAACAATAGAAATAATAATAATAAAAAGAATAAGAAGAAATTATTGAGAATTGACTAGATAGTAATACACTAAGCAATGACAATATGGCAGTTTATATAAAAAATGTAATAAACAATATATTAAAATATGTCTCATTTTCCTAATAGGTTACAGTACTGCTCACGCTCATTAAAGTTTACAAGATACTGCAAATAAATCTCATAAATAAATCTAACATTAGGAGACAGCAACTCTAACTTTGACATATTGACAATAAAGCAAGTGATTATAAAAAAAATAATAAACTACCAATATACAGTATTTACATATTAGATCCATTCTCCTAATACTGCAAATGCTATCACAATCATTATACTTTGCAAGATTCCACTAATAAAGATATATAATACAAACAAATGTTCATTACAATAAATAATGTATTATATATGCATATAGGCTGGATTGCAGAAACGATGTCTACAACCAATGCCTAAACAGTGTCAGCCTAGACACTGACTAAGAAGGAACTGCTTTCGGCTTGCTAAAACGATTCCTAGCCGGTGTCTATGTTGACAGTGTCTAAACTACAGGTGACATTTGGCAACATTGTAGAGGCTCTCAGTGGCTGTTCTCTGATTGGCTTGTAACTCTTCAACAGCAACTAGCGGCTCATACGAAATTACTGAGCCTGGATTCTGGATCTCATTTCCGAATATTCATAATGATTAATAATAACACTGCTTTCACTTATAATTTGTGTAGTAGAGATTCACTGAATTGTGAATTGAAATTATATTTTGATTTATTTCAGGTTGATCTTTGCCTCCCTAATATTATACAGCGTAAGCCATAATTCTGGGAAAGTTTGGTTTGGTCTATTATTGTATTGATTATGGTATAAGTGTAGCTTTAAAAATTAATACGTACAGTATCATTTTTTATTATCTGTTCAATGATTTGATGTATAATTCTTCAGAATTAAATCTCTGATTTAGGAATTGAGCGGTCTGTTTATGGCAATCATCAACTAAATTTTATTTTTGAGGTAAGTTGTGCAAGCTTCAGTCGTTCAATCCAGAGTAGGTTAGTTTATCGTCCTTGCATCCTTTCTTACGATGAGTTTTAAGGCTGTTGATAGCAATGATGAAAAGAGTAGAAAAGGTTAGCGTGATAGGGAAGTTCTTAGTGAAATTATCAAGAACTTTCCTATAATCGAATCTAAAAAGTAGCTCTAATTAGCTATGAAACTGCACAAAAAAAGTTGGCTTGGGGAAGAATCCGAGAGCTTTTTAATTCCAGTTTTCCTGTTGTGTCAGCTCGAGATGATAAAGCATTATTGGGTAAGTAGCTTGAGACATCGTTTTATTAAAAAATCAATATTATAAAAACGAGTAAAGACTTTACTTAAGGGTTTTTGGACAGTTTACTAGCTTTTGAGTGAATGACAGTCTTGTGTAGTAAAAGCTCGACTATAGTGATGATTACGGGGTCTAAATTTTTCCGCAGTTTACTCACTTCGGAGTGAATAAAATCAAGACTTCACTACTATAGTCGTTACTAAGCTTTTTGCAAGGTAGGGTCTGAGCTGACTAGCCCGGTTCATCATTGAAGCTCAAACAATTTGAAGTTTATTAAAAGAAAATTAATCATTTAGCCTATTCTATATCCCTCCAATCTATTTTATCTCAAACTTATTTCGTCATTCCAGTATATTGGAGTTGACTAAATTAAATTATTATAAGTAGCAAGTGGACAAATGAATAAATTGCATGTCCTTGGCTTTGGTTTGTTTGTTGACTGTAGGATTTTGATTCTTCAATGAACTGAAACGGTATTGGTAGTGTATTTTGGGATTCATCCTGCACTTCACCAGAAATACTCCCTATTCAAGGGTTCAATTCAATGAATTATTTGAGTCTATAATTAGGTCAGGTAGTCGGGTAGCAAAATTCATTTGGTCTTGTGCAGCTCGCGTGTAGAACAAAATTATAGTATTCAATTGGTTACCATGCACAATATTATCGAAAGATCACTAATATGGAAATAATTAGTTTAATGATAACTGCATTTGAAATATGAAGAATAACATGAGGAATTTATATTAACAATAAAGTAGGTTGATAATTTTTGACATAGTAGCCTAGGAATCCTAACAATCGTTTTTTGATTCTAAATTATTCAAGATAAATTCTATTTACTTGAATAGACTTCTTCCAATAATAAATATTTCTTCTGATCAAACAATAAAGAATTTTTTTGGAGGATGAAGCCCACATAGGTCTGAGACCTGTGAGTGGGTAATGAATTGGATGAAGGTAATTGATGAGTTGGACCTACAGTTTTAGGTGGGTTCCGAACCATCGGGAAGTGATTTTACAGCAGAGAACAGAGTATCTTTTGCTGACCAATCCAATCGGTCACCCTTACAAAGAGTGCCCAGAAGTTTTGTAGCTTATCTCTGACTGAACAGATACCTGCTACAGCACTCGGCTATCACTTCCCAATAGCTCAACTTAGTAAGAACTAAGGCGAAATTCATGTGAATAAAACTGTGGAGAGTAAACTCTGTAGTAAACTCAGATTTTTCCTAGTCCACACTGGAGCAGAGCGTACCGTACTATGTTTATTCACTCTGAGTCAAGAGTATACTCTACGGGCCGTACAGGCGACTGATGTTTACTAAGGAGAGAAGACTCAACTACGAATACCGCACTAATTAAAGTATACTCGTATTATTCACTCGTTTTTCTTCAACTTTATTCTATAGGCACATGCCCACCTGCAAAGGTTTATCTATTATAATTTGTAGTAGGAATATTTGAAGATAGATGTTACACGCGATGACTTCTTGGTTTAGATTTATAAGTCTCACTTATATTTCAACTAACTTAATATAAATTACATTATGAATCTCATTAATATAAATAAATTGAGGGATCTATAAATCCAATTATCCCTGCCATTGATGAAAAGGTTTATAGTGGATTGCAGAAAGTATCTGTCAATAAATTAATTTGACCCTACCCCTATATGTATGTAGAACACAGCCTACAACCTACAACCAGAAATGAGGTTAAACACGATTTAAACAACCTACTGGCGAGTATCTAAAAACGGCGGCTTTCTTGACAGAGATAGACATCGTTTAGACAATGATTCCTCTAAACATCGTTCTTGCAAGCTGATTCGGTGTTTAGCCAGTGTCTGATCATAGACAATGTTTAGATATCGTTTCTGCAATCCAGTGTGATAGTGTTTGTCTGTATGCATATATAATACAAATTTGAATGTGCTGCAAAACAGCTAATTTATATAAGTACTAAAATAATTGATCAACACGCTGCAAAACAGCTAAAATAAGTACTAAAATAATTATAATCAACCATATACTGAAGAACTCTGTCACACATCCTAGAAAAAAATTGAATGGAAAATAAGGAAGTCAAAAACCACTTCATTCTCATTATGTAAAATTCGCATTTTCTTCACTGAAAAATATTGTTTGACAATTTGTTCTCATTGATTTGTTTTTTGCATGCTTTGCAAAATAAATTGAAATTGAGAATTTATATCAGTATAGAGTATCAGTATCAGTATCATCACTTACAATTACAAGTAAGACTTAAATAAATGACGCTTGCAGTTTCACTATTTGAATGGTGACTTTCAATAAGTGCTATAATATTAAAAAATAATGAAAAATCTGCATGAATTATTTTCTTTAAAATAGATTGATTCATGATACGATAATAAAAAATTGTATCAGAATATTATAAACAGACAAGAGACTTAGAATTACCCAATCTAAATAAGATTTAGTTTGTTTATTGACCAAACAATAGTGAGGTCTATCCTTTAAGACGATTGGCATTTCCTCTGTCTCACGATTACAGATGAATGCCTACACCAATTGCTATGATTTTTCATATGGATGTTCCTTATTCCTAGGCCCAGTGATGTATATATTTTTTTTCAAATTTTAATAGGGGAGCTAATAATTATTATTAATTAATCCATTTTATAGACCTAACCTACTGAACTTGCCGGCCAAACAGCTTAGAGGAACAGCTGATAGAAGTCAACAGTTTTTAATTATATGGCAGGCCCCTTAGCAGCGTTATGTATGCTGTCTTTGAACAGCAAAAGACTTTGCACTTTGCATGTACAAGTAAGACAAGTACTTACAATTACAAGTAAGACTTAGGCTAGACAAGGCTACTATACAGTCAGAGCCTTGCAATATGTAGGAAAAATATGACTGGGTATGATGAAATGTAATTATGCCAGGTTGATGACATCTGTTAACCAATGCAGCTAGAAATTTGATATGCAGCCTCAGCGGGAGGTGGCGAATAATAAAATCAAAAACCTAGCTTCTACCCTTATATAGTCGGTTTAAATTTGAAATGTTTCTTCATTCAGAGGTGGTGATTAAGAAAACAACAAAGCCTCTATGATCAGCTGGAAGAGCCCTAGGACTAACTTCTTTCCTAATTTGAAATGAAACCTTTGCAGGAGATGATGAATAATAAAATCAAGGAGAATTTTTATGGGAACGCAGCAACGCGTGTCAGGCCAGCTAGGCTTAGTAGAATCCAGTTTAGTGTATTACTATTGTAATGCTTCCATCTACACTACTATATCCAATGGTTCGGAATCTACCTAAAATAGTAGGTCCACCATGTTCCCCATAACATGGCACAAACGGCGAGGTGGAACTACCCGTAAGGGTCTCCCCACCATTAAAAGCCATTATTATCCAATAATTATCAAAATATTTAAAAGTTGTTCAACAAATAATTCCAAATTCCACAAATTACTATTTTGCCTACTTGAATTTCATCACATCCAACTCAAAAAAGGGAAGATTTAAAAAAATTTAGAATACTCAGTAATCAATTCTTCTTATTGTTCATTTGCTCTAAAAACAAATTATGCAAAGCATTACGGTACGTCGAAATTGTCAATTTTTTGTTCCCTTTTATCTAGGCCATCCACTCAACAAATGGGTTGTAATTGTTTTCCACCATCAGCAACACTAAAGTTAATTAAAGGTAAAGTTAATTGAAACAGTGTTTAACGTGATGACATTCAAAAAAAATTACAAAGTCACCAGATAGAATGTCAATTAATGACAATAGATTTATAATAATTATTATAATACTATTGAATATGAATTAGCTAGAACCATGGGCGTACCCAGCGAGAGGCAGGGAGGGGCAGCTGCCCCCCCCCTGGAAGCAGAAAAAAATCTTTATTGAATTTAGTTGCTGGAATTTATTACAATTCTTGAAATAAAAATAATTTATCGTTACTCTGTTGTTAATCCAAATTATCATTCAATCGTACTCAATAATTATTCTATAGAAAGACAGAAAAAGAATACCACAAACAAATGAGTTGTTTACTAGTGTTTTTTCAAACAATCAATAGATTATTAAAGCAAGGGCGGATTAAAGGGGGGCGGAGGGGGCGACCGCCCCCCCCCGAGGGCTTGCACATTTTAAAAAATTAAAAAAGGTAACACTTGTGACATGCACACGGTTAAATTTTAATTGTCCCGCCACAGACGAAATACCTCCAACTTGTCTTACCACTCCGCCTCCGCCGGCCGGGAATTAACAAATGTTGTAATACTTATTTTTCCTTATTTTCTATATTACCTTTACTTTATCTTTAACTGTTGAAATAGTTTTAATTCAATGACGAATTAACAAATGACAGAGAATGAAGGAAATCTTATATCAAGTGAAATTAGTTTGAATAAGATTAATCTTTTATAGAATAGGTAGGGGCATATAAATCTCTGTTGTTTTTGACCTAATACATATTTATTGTAGTACTGGTATTATGAAACATGAAAGAATGTTGAGATTAATTTAAATATATATCTATATAAATAAAATTAGAGTTTTGTCTGTACATTTATCAGAATTGTATATTTTTACAATTGTAAATAAAAACCACAACTTCTTCTATAAAGTTAGGTGGCAGTTACACATAACAAAGAGAGATAAATGTTTGTCTGCTTTATGGACACCTCACGGCATCATAGTTGAGACTATTTTCAGAGATGATGACTTTTGGTAAAACCAGATGGAAGAGAAATTAAATAAGTTTTATATGGACTGTTTGCTACCGGAATTGGTGGATCCCCAGCATCCTAGATTTAATGGAAATAAGGAATTCTGATTATAAAGTGAATGCACTCCAAAAAGGAAACAAAATAAAAAAATATACCACATCATTTAATTTAAAAAAAAAAAATAGTCCACATCATTAAATTACTGTCATCATTTAATTTTTTTCCAATATGATTTTACTTTTTATTGAGAGTACCTTTTAGCTTGCTTCCATTGAGAGATTAGAGTCTTGGTATCCAAGAAATGAAATGCATTTTGAACTAGGCTACCGTACTTGATTTTACTTGATTATTCTATTTTTCAGCTGTTTCATTATTTTACAAAACAACAAATGAAATCTTAGTTAGAATGGGCGATTCTAAGTCTCTTGTCTGTTTATAATATTCTGATACAATTTTTAATATCATATCATGAATCAATCAATTTTAAAGAAAATAATTCATGCTCATTTTTCATTATTGTTGAATATTATAGCACTTTTATTGAAAGTCACCATTATTATTATAAGTCACCAAATATTATAACTGCAGGCGTAATTTATTCAAGTCTTTCTTGTAATTGTAATTGATCGTACTGATACTACGTTGAGCTATTTCTTTTATATGTATTATGTATATTTGTTGTATTGTGTTACAATCAATTTATTATTTTTGTTATTATTATTTCTATTGTTATCGTTATTATTTTACTTTTTGTTCTGTGAGTTCTAAAATATATTTTATAGTCTTCATTACAATAACATTTTTTATTAGATTCAATTTTATTCACAATTCCGATCAACTTCCACTGATTATAAAATATAGCCGCCATCAATCTAACCGTATCAATGATTGGAAAACTAGGAAGGAACCACTTTATGTATGGCGACTCACCTTTTGATGTTTTTAAATTTTTGCAACTGTGGAGTAAATTATTTTGAGGTATAAAAATGATTTTATTTTATTTGAATAATTTGGTGATAAAAATGGAGCTTAGTTAAAAAGCATAAGTGATGCTGACAAATCAATAAGATTTTGTATATTTTCAAGAGCCGCGCAGCGCCCGACCTAAAACCCGCTCGCAATCGCAACCTACTAGTGAATAGTGATCACGACCCACCGGTTGGGAATCATAAACACAGAGAACTTTATTCTCTACGTACAGGCGAAAACGAAGAAGAGAGACCGAAGTTGTGAGTAAGTGAGAAGAGATGAGACTGTAGGAGAGGAGTGTAGTATGGCAAGGCGGAGAGGTGGGGGAAAGACTGTTGTTTTCAGAACGGCACGGTTGCTGCCCCGTTCACCACCTCTCGCCTACCGACTATGACTCTGTCTCCACTGAGGTCGATTACAAGAATCGGACTCCACCACCGAATTTTGCCAAAGGTATTAAGGCCTCTTAATAGTAAATGGAACGTTAATCAAGCAAAATATTCCAACACTTTTGATATGACTATATACAGTTCAATTAATGATCTGTCATTAATTTATTGATGCGATTAATTAGTTAATTCATACATAAATAAATGTTTTAAAGCAGTAATACTTTATTAATAAGATTTTCAGGATTATTTTAAGTGAATGCCAGGTGTGAATTTGAATGTTTTAAATCAAGTCACTTTCAACAGTGTTGTCTTTCTATTTCTTTTCTTTTTTTAGAAAGCAATCAAAACACGGTTCAAATTGTTTAAACTTTCCTCTTAATTTTTGAAGGTTAATTATTTTTATTTGATGGTAGGGAACCGCTGATCTAGATGACGACGATGACCAAATTTCAGTCAAAATTCAAATTATGATTAAAAAATAATCACTTATCTATGCAAAAGATTAGTTTAACTTTAGTAAAAAATCTGTAATTATTTTATCATGGAAAACACTCAGGAATTTGAGCCCTTCTTTTTTATTAGCGTCATACAGAGGTATGCCTAAAAGAGCATTTTACCTAGGACTACAAGTTCCAGCAGAGACCACATTGAATTTGATGTGTAATACAGAAGGTCTTGGCGGCAAGCCAGGAACGAGGGAAGTGGAGGTGGTGATGTAAATGTGAGATCGAGATGTGATTAAACGTGAATTATATCAATTGGCTCTATTTAATTTATAATAAGCCTTTTCATTAAATAGTATTGTAGTGATAGAATTGAGAACACATTATGGCGCAGTCGGTAGGACACGAACCTACGCTCCCAAAGGGAGCGTTTGCCACTCATATTGCATTGAAATGTGTAGAGCACTTTGGAGTGCTTACACAGTGGAGCATCTAGTATATTCGATGTTGATCACCTTAGAAAAATCAAACACATGCTGTGGAATATGATGTATGACAGTTTGGAGGAGCATTACTAGCACCGTTCTATGGCATGCGTTTGATTTTTCAATAGTGATTATAATCGAGTATTTGATGCTCTACATTTTAAAAGAAACCAGATTCCATTTGCAAGACTTGAGATTTCTCCATCAGAACGCTCTACCAAGCAATTATTTTCGGATTGTTTTGTATCAACATGGAAAAAAAAGTGCTTTGTAACAGATTATAAAAACCATGATTGATGTTGCAAAAATAAATTCTGCATTGTATTTGAACTCAAAAAACCTGAACTATTTTTTTACAATAGCTTTCGTAGTCCAGTTATTTTATAGATAAAAATTAAAAATGGGGGTCAGCTTGCAAAGTTATTGTAGCTCTAATTTTTTGGTGTGTTGTTTGGACACTATGAGAAGTCTGCAACTAGTTTTGCATCGTCTAAACCCTGTGCTACCCCACAATTTTCGAAAAATCTCGAAATTTTGGCACTTTTTTGATCTTGCTAGATATATCCAAAACCATGCATCGGACGCATTAGCATGTTAGATACCACTAATTTAAACTCATCAAAACTCCCTTTAATTTGTCATCAGTACGGATTCAAAATTATATAAATTGACTGGATAGGCCTACAGCATTTCGAAATACTGCATTTTTTCTCTAAACAATCTAATATTAAAACTGACACTGTATTTCTATTAAAATATTATTTTTCACCGACTTGTATTGGTAATGCTGGGGCCTATTTCACAAAGCTACAAGTATGTAGCTGACAGGTAAATCTTCACAATTTTGTAAAAAAGGTTTTTACAAGTGTTTCACAAAAGTAGACTTGTAATTACAAGCGAATTCTCACAAGTCTACAAGCGATTCGCCTGTTACGGACAAGTCTACTTAGGTAACTAACAAGTGTAGATTACAAAATTGTAACCAACACTTGTCCGTAACTGAGAATTTCCTACCAAGATAGAAAGGTAGGTGAGCTCGTTTACAAGTGTGGAAGAAGCATCAAAATAACCTATGAACTTCGTTACTGAGGTGTATTTGACCGATATTGCGATAAAATTACAATAAACTCCTTCATTAATTAATTATTTAATAATAAAACACTAATTTGTTACAGTATTTTTCTTCGTATTATCGCTTCCAAGACCCCATATTATCAGAAAAACTCTTTGCTGCCCAAAAAAGTGCTCAGTTTTAATGGAAATGGTAGAATGGGGGTGTCCCTTGGACTCCTACTCATGAACGGTTCATCGCTCACTATCGTTTAATACCCTATTCTATTAAAGTCATCAAGGCGATCCAAATTCATATGTTACATGTTAAACTCGGGCCATAATTTGGAATTTTAACTGAAAGGGAAGTATTGTTGCATCCCTTATACCTATACTTGGAAAATGTTGACTTTAATTTTATCTTTAACCCGGAAACTGCAAGCAGTAAATATACAAAATCGGTCTCAAATTGTAGGTACCTAACACCTTCTCTTTCCTTATCATTGAAATGAATATACCGTACCTTTCCTAAAACTGTTTTGAAGAAACTAAACTTTATTATAGCAACCTGAAATTTCTCAGGATCAATATAAATTTGCTTAATTTACAGTATAAATATGTGTAGGACACAGGCACGTAGACAGGATTTTCTTTCGAGTGGGGCTGAAACTTTAGTCCTTCAGACGGGGGGGGGGGGGGATATGAAATACCACCCAGTCGGCGGAGGGTCCGGGGTTCCTCCCCCGGAAAACTTTGAGAAACTATAGTCCCTTATTAAAACAAGCATTTAAGTCTTTTTAAAGTTAAAGATTTTCCTAAAGATGTCATGGATTTTTTACAATTTAGGGAAAAATGAACTCCAATATTAATTTAGATTGACTTTTTCACTGTAATTACCACAAGAGTTCCAACTTAAATCTGAATTGAAGAGGCCATATAAAGTTGAAAATAAAAGTTACCTATTTTAAATTTAAATAGTATGATGGAAAAGAAAATTAATGCAAAACTACCGACAGTATCCTAATATAATAGTTAGCCTAATATACAGACAGACAGTATTAACAGACAGTATAATAGTTCAGTAGAATAATTAATGAAAATTTTGGGATGAAGGGATAATGAATCTTCAGCCAGATTCTGTTTTCTGAAACAATTTGAGTATTTTTACTTACGTTGATAAATTTTGTTCCAAAGATATCAGAGTCTCTATGTATATCAGAATGATAATGAATTCAGCACGCATTTTCACCATATATATCTGGATTTCCTTACTATCTGCTAATGCAATAACTACAAGACTACATTTATTGGTTTGTATCTTCACTCTATTGAACAACACTCTTCATCATTAGACTCAAACTTTCTTAGATTTCTTGTTCCATAACGGTCTGCGTTGCTAACATCAACTTTTTATTGTAAATTTTACGACTTGCAGTCAATTTTAATTGTACGGCACTACTCTTACGGCACTACGGGGATACCGGAATCTTGCGATATTAGAGATTTGGATACTCTGTACTGGGAGACTTCAGTTGCCGTTAATCTTCACACACACACAGTTGCTACTCGGGTTGGTAGTACTGTATCATAGACGAACCATCAAGATCCCTGATCCTTACAGATCCCCGATCCTTACAGATCCCTGATCTATGGTAGTATTCAGATTCCATAAAGCTGTAGAAGAGGTCTGTCGTTTTAATGGCGTTCATTATTTATAATGTCTAGTGATTCTAGTAGTGGTGAGGACATTATAATCTAATATCAACAACCCATACAGAAAAAGGAAAGTGAGAAAGATGTGGTTACACCCTTAAATAGAGAATAACATAAATTGCCGATTATTTGTTGCTGCAAAAGAATTACAGGTACCAAAATGATTCAAAGTTCCATTTGTCATAACTTGTTTTATATGCACTTAAAAGTATGAATGATGTGTGTGTGAATGTAAACATTTCAAAACTTTCTTTTTTTCATGACCCCTACTTGTGACCAATTTCTTCATTAATCTAGCAAGTAGGCTAATTAGTATTTTTGTTTTGACAAAGTATTAGTAGACTAAGTAACTCAACTTATTTTAATTTGCCATGTAATTAAAACTAATCAACTTTATAATCTTGAATTATCATGTTGTATCTTTGTATAAATAAAAAGCAATTTGAATTTGAAGTTCATCGCATTTTACAGAATGAGAAAGGAGACTTATCATAAACGAATGCAGCTTATTGCTCCAGCTATTCATTATACCAACTTAAACGCTTGCTAGTTCATCGCGGATCGCGCTCCTGATAGAAACTGAGGGACAAGCATGCCAAGTCTCCGTATCTCCGCGTCGCGACATTGCTAAGTCTCCAATACTGGAATCACCCCATCTGAGAGTGTACTTCTAAAACCACGTGCTGGATGAAACGTGATTTGTTCATTTTATACAACTATCTGGATTGGTAGTGTTCTCTTTGCTGTCGGTTAGGTTAGGTTAGGCTTTGGTCTATTACATTGAGATTACTAGCTAAACGAGTAGCGAATAGAAACGTTACAGACCGACCGTGCTACTGCAGCTTTTCTAGGCATTTCTGCTCAACTTTCTTTGTAGCCTAGTGGTGAACAAAATGATTACAATGCTTGTTATCATCATCAAAAATACTTTAACACGAGACCACAAAAAGTTGAAAATTTTGTAGGCTTTTATTTGGTACCTTTACCCCTAAGCATTCCTAAAACTGTTTTTATAAACACATCATTATTTTTGTGTGTTGTACTAGTCCTTGAAGTGTAAATTTGTCATTGAAACGCATTGTAACACTTTATTGGAAGGACACCATTTGTACGACTGTCGTTTTGACCGACCTATGAAACAAAGGTGGTTCAGTCACATCTAGCCAGGTTAGGTTAGGTTAGGTTTGGTGATGCAGTTATGGCTGCACTAGCAGTAGGTCGATCAAACTGTAGGGTTGTCCTAAAGGATACCACCACCCCACTTTATCAGCTGCTTTGTATCATTCGGATGATACAGAACAGGAGTGTTGATAAGCAACAGAGTATCGATAGTTCCATTCGGTATTGAAGATCGTGCGATTATTTCACTGGATGGGATATCAAACTGCAACCGAGTACCCTGCAATGATAAAATTTATTTAATGTTGAATGCCCTCTCACTCTCAGCCTTATGCCTCCCTAAGGAAAGCCGCCACTGTTTAAGTATCGACTTACTTTATTGGTAAACAAGCAATAAACAAGCGATGAATCATACTCTTGGTCTCTTAAAATACTAAAAAAAACATGAAATTTGGGATATTTAATTTTTTAACCCAGCCTAGCAAAAAGGGGCTTGCAATGGACAGAATGTTCCATGAATAATCCATAAACCAAAAATTCATTAAATCATAATCCAATAAACAGTACATTTTTCTATCTTCAGTATGTCAGACATCTTTGCTGAATGACTCACAGAAGTAAGCCATGGATGTGACAATCACTTACGCTCAAATGATGAGTTGATTTAGGATTTTTCTAAAAAAAAGACAAAGATTCATAACTGATTAATTGATGAAAGGTTACAAATGAAATTCCTTTCAAAAAGAGAAATATTCTATTGGGAAAGTTCTGCATTTTCTGTAATTTATCCACATGTTTACCACTATGTATAGCTCAATAAAATAATTTAAAAACAGATTAAGAGGTCAATGATTATGTGGGAAATTTGAAATAAGTACAAGTAAATAATCAAGGTAAGTCTGTGACAAGATGATAAATTGCTATAGTATATACAAAATGAATGAATCATCTTGGCACTATAAGTCTTTTAGCTCCTTTTCGACTTCGATCACATCATCCATTAACATGATTAAATTCTCATTTAAGAATTCACAACTATTATGAATTCCTTCCAATTGTACATCACTTAGAACCAGTGTATTACTTCTCGATTTCGATTGTTTTGCTTGCATTATATTTTCCACAGTTTTCTGTTTATCTTTTACTTCATTTAATTTCTTCTGTAATGAATCAACTCTATTCTGCATAACATTAAGAGTCTGGCACAACTTTTTGTGTATATTAACTTTATCTGCATCTTCTAGGTTACATACCAATTCTGAAACATCTGAAGCTCTTGCGAAAAGATCGTACTGAGTATTCTTGATGAGGTCCATTTTTTCGAGTAATTGTTTTGTAGATTCTTCAATGTTGGCCTGCTTGGATAACAGATTTTGCACAGTTTCACTTTGATCCTTTTCTCTTAACATGATCACTTTCTTTTTAGATTCAATTACCTGTCCAATGTATTTATGTCGATTAACAATGTCTCTGAAGTAGTTAGTTAGTCCAGATAAAACTTGTAAAACATTTTTTGGTGAACTCTCTCTATCTTTTAATATGTTCCGTATTCGATCATTATCGATGGCTAAGAACTCCGAGATATTGTCCAAAGATATATTTTCTTCCATAATTAATTAGCCTACAATTAACTGACAAAGTACTTTCAGAGTACAGTACTTCTCTACTTTGGGGAACACTACGTTTCCAAGTAGACTTTCAAATAAAAACATAACCTGAATTTGTGAGTTGTGCATTTGGGATGTGCCATGCGTATATGCGAAGCGCGAGGATCTAGGAGGCTCAAAAGGGTCGATAATGGGTTGATTACATTGGGATAGTTACTCGCTAAGCGAGTAGCGAGTAGGACGTTACTGACCGACCGTGCTACAGCAACTCGGCATACCAAGCCGAATTATATTAAAAATTTATCTTCCAGAATCATCCCCATACTATGGAATTTCTAAGACAATAAATAATATTTCAACACAAAATTAAAATATGAAGTTTACCAACAATTATTCAATGAAATTTCATCAAAACAATATATCTCATCTGAAGTGTTATGCTGGCAGCCTGCGTGATTAAGTGTAGGCTTTGGCCACAATAATATTGTATTTTGGTGTTGGCTACTCTGCCAGCGAGTATAAAAGTGACCAAATTCAAAGTTGAGAGCCTGTCTACTTTGTGATGTTGAAGATCCATCTTGTTTCCACTAATATGTATTATAAACTTAAAAACACTTTTAAATGAAAATTGACTCACGTTATGGCGTGACGGCCGTTTCGCTCTGTTGTCTAGAGCATCATCAGACGACCCACAGTACCTACTTTGAATTTGAACTGTCTACTTTGAATTTGGTCACATTTATACTCGCTGGCAGAGTAGCCAACAGCAAAATACAATATTATTATGGCCAAAGCCTACACTTAATCACGCAGGCTGCCAGCATAACACTTTAGATGAGATATATTGTATAATGTTTTGATGAAATTTCATTGAATAATTGTTGGTAAACTTCATATTTTAATTTTGTGTTGAAATATTATTTATTGTCTTAGAAATTCCATAGTATGGGGATGATTCTGGAAGATAAATTTTTAATATAATTCGGCTTGGTATGCCGAGTTGCTGTAGCACGGTCGGTCAGTAACGTCCTACTCGCTACTCGCTTAGCGAGTAACTATCCCAATGTAATCAACCCATTACATTGGGATAGTTACTCGCTAAGAGAGTAGCGAGTAGGAACGTTACAGACCGATCGTGCTACAGCATACCAAGCCGAATTATATAAGAAATTGAACTTCCAGAATCACTCCCATACTATAGAATTTCAAAGACAATAACTAATATTGCAACAAAAAATTAAAATATGAAGTTTACCAACAATTATTCAATAAAATTTCATCAAAACAGTTCAAAGAACATACAATATATATCTCATTTAAATTGCTATGTTGACAGTCTGCATGGCTAAATGTCGGCTTTGGCCACAATAATACTGGGTGATGTGAATAAAAATCAGTAATTACTTTTCTTGTCTTTTTTTTAAGAAATTAATTACTACTAGGTGAATAAAATATAAGAAATTAGTATTCTTTTACCTTATCAAGAATTTCTTTTTCTTAATAAGTAATTGCTGATAACTACACAGAAATACTGATCCAGCGTGAGTAATTTCTTAAAAGAATGTGAATAAAGTGTTGGAAATACTTATTCTTATAAGAAACTAGCCGGCAGACTCGCTTCGCTCGCCTTAACCGTCTAGCCAGGGGGCTCCGCCCCCTGGACCCCCGGGGGGTCCAACTAATTTCCATTGTGATTAGATAAATTTACAGAAATAGGTGATTTTGGGGAGAATTTTGATACCATTACTTAGTATGCATCTAGGGTCTTAATCAAACAGTGGTATTTCGATTATATAGATATAGATTTCACTCCATGTGGCCTTGAGGTTCTTGAGAAATTGTGATCAACTAAATTCCAAAAATCCTAAATTTTGAGATGAATCATGTAACCCTATTTTTCACGTGTTTAGCACCCCAGCTGAAAATTTGAACTTTTTTGGCCTTGTGGTTCTTGAGAAATTATAATCACCTAAATTTTCAAAATCGTTAATGTATGGTAAATTAATTTCGCAACTAATTTTTTGTTGATTTTCTGATCAATACCTATTTTCACAAAAATTCTCAGGCTCATGTACTGTTACAAATAGTATTTTATTAATTCCTTAATACTTCTTTGTAAACCTAACTATTGATAGGTAAGAGTTCTTATAAGAACTGATATTTATTCGATTTGAGTGTTGGTTGAAATTCACAAATACTCGGAGAACAATGTTAGCAGTCTGATGTGCAACTGCAAACTGATCTGAATGTGAAAGTGAGTGATTGTTTGAGGTAGTAGGCTACGCAATTGAAGTGGGAAGGGGTCAGCCTACCAGCAGTACAGTCAGGTTCGGAACAGAATATGCAACTACAATGAGTATTCTTCATAGGAGAAAGAGACAGCAATGTCGAGAATACGATGCGGATGGGAGTCGAAATGCATAATATGCATGCACGATTAATCGGCTCCAGCAAAGTTGTACTGAGCAATATTGTACTAATATTAAAAATTATTGTACTTGACCTAACAGGCAGCTCGGCTACTTTTTTACTTTTCATAAACGTTGGCTTTTAGCTATTGAAATTATTTTGGTAGCTCGGGATAAGTTTGCTTTGTTTGAAACAAATTATTATTCATTAATAGACCTAACCTACTGAACTTGCCAGCCAAACAGCTTAGAGGAACAACTGATAGAAGTCAACCGTTTTTAATCATATGGCAGACCCCTTAGCAGCGTTATTTACACTGTCTTTGAACAGCATAAGACTTTGCACTTTGCATGTAGGCTACCATACAGTCGGAGCCTTGCAATATGTGGGAAACATATGACTGGGTATGATGAAATGTTATTATGCCAGGTTGATGACATCTGTTAAGTGCAAATTTCAAAATATTTGGCTGTTTATCACCAATTTTTTCAAAAATCGTCGATTTTGGGCCCATTTTGGGGCTAATTTTGAAACTTTTTTCAAAGGTTCATCTAAGGCCGATACTTAACATGAATACCAAATTTTATCAGATTTGACCTTATGGTTCTCTAGAAATTGTTGTCACCTAAATTTTCAAAAATCTTCAATTTTGGGCCCATTTTGGGGTAAATTTTGAAACCCTTTCTTAGCACACGTCTAGTCCCCCTACTGAATACGTGTACCAAATTTTATCGTTTTTGGTCGAGTCGTTCCTGAGAAACTGTGATGAATGAGTGAGTGAGTGAGTCAGTCAGTCAGTCAGTGGTATTTCGATTATATAGATATAGATTACTGACTGACTTATAAGGTAGCCCCAGACCAACCTGATTACCAATTATGGCTGCCTTTTGCAACGAAAAGAAGTACATAAATCGGCGTTTCATTAGTCCAAGCAGGTATCGTGAATTACTCCACTTTAATGAAGGATCGGTAGACCATCTAAGTGAAATTTGTCTCATGGGAGATAGTGGATATGCAATTGCTCCATGGATGCTTACACCCTTCAGAAACACTCAAAATGCCAATGAAGAAACGTACAACAAGCAACACAGTAAGGAAAGAGTAATAATTGAGAGAGTGTTTGGCCAAGTTAAGAAGAGATTTCCATTGCTGGGAAATCTCATTCAAGTGAAGTTGGATAAAGTTCCCAAAATATTTGTGGCTTGCGCTATTTTACATTACTTTGGAAAACAAGCAAACGATGAGTATGAAGTACCACTAATAGATGATTGTGACGAGTTTACAGAAAATAACAATTAATGAAGTGCCAGATGCAGAAATACGACGAAGATGTCAGCAAAAAAGAAATGTAGTATGTGTGTGTTTCTACAAGCATTACATTAATTGAAATCTTTATTAAAGCTTTTTTTAAACTTTTTTTTTAACAAAAATTTATATTCTACTATTACCCAATTTCCTTAACAGAAAAATAAATTGAATAACATGTATATGTTTTACGTAAAGTAAAATGTAAAGGTACATTACATTATGTACATAACATACATAACCATATTTTTTAATTTTTTTTTTGGAGGATGAAGCCCACATAGATCTGAGATCTGTGCGTGGGTTATGAGTTGGATGATAGTGATTGATGAGTTGGACCTACAGTTTTAGGTGGGTTCTGAACCACCAGGAAGTGATGCCATATATAACCCATGGGTTTGTGGGTATGTTGGAACCATAATTGTTCCATTACGTTATGTATGTAATGTAACATATGTTTACATTTTACTTTATGAAAAACATAAAGTAAAACATGTACACATTATTGAATTCAATTTATTATTTTTTATTTTACTTATTTATTTATTTTTGTTAAGATTTTTTGTTTTTCTTCTCAATAATTTTTGGCTGTTTTTCAAAGTTTTCTTCTGGACTGAAGTTTTCTTCTGTTTTGTCTTCAATTCCAGCAGTAGTACCTGTCTGAAAATTAGATTTTCAAACTCTTCTAGAATCATTAGAAAATCCTTTTCCCATTTCTGAAATTTTATGGCCTTGTTTCCGGTTTTCTGCTTGTCAGTTTTTTTATACTTCATGCTTCATAAGTATGTTATTCAACATTTTTACATTTTTTCCAAAGCAGTTTTTTTGATGGTATAATTTTCATAACCTTCAAGAATATTTTGCCAAGCTTGCTCTTTGGCAATGATTAATTTTGTAGGCAACGACAAAATCAGAAATTTTGGGTTCGTCTGGTGGGAGACTAACCTGAGTTTCGTCTTCACTCAACATGACTCTATGAAAGCATAAACTCTTATGAGGATTTGTGATAGAAGGAGGTAAACGTGTTTAAATGTGCAAGATTTAACACCCAGGTTTTTGCATACTATCAGCAATTGCTTAAATAAAAACAATTTCTTAAGAAAAAGAAATACTTAAACTTTTATTATATTGTTTGGTGAAGCAGTAATAACGTCGAATTAAAGAAGAATTCTGTCAGATTTTTGTCAAAATTGTCACACATTAAGATTTAGGTCATTCAGCCAGAGTTTGGCTTCGTCATCAACCAAGTGTAATTTTTGCAGCCCTCCAAGAAGTCGTGTAGCAGGACAAGCCACGAGAATGTGGTCCATGGTTTGCACCTCCCCACCTTCACACAGAGGGGAATCTGTAAAGCCCCACCGGTGCATGCTATTCTGGCACCTTCCCTGCCCAGTCCTGAAACGGTTCAGGGTCACCCACTGTCGCCGTGGCAGCCCAAATCCATGCACTCTCTTAGTGGGATCTGTGACCAGCTCTTTGTTTCTAACTGACAACGACTGCCAGGTCTCAGTCCACTTTTGCATGATCGGGAGGGAATTTGCATTTTGCTGGTGGAATAGCCATATGGGTTTTCTGGATCTAAGTCGCAGTGGGGTTGGGTGGTCAAGTTGTAGATCCTCGTGTATGGGAAGAGCTGGCATCTCACAAATTCTTCTCAGCTCTCTGCCTGCCATCTCATCTCTCCTAAGCTGCGGGGGTGGGATGTTACATAGCACAGGGAGCCACTCAGTCTCAGTCAGCATCAGACATCCTGCAACTGCATGCATCGCACTGTTCAATGCCACATCCACCTGGTGTGTGTGGCAGCTACTCATCCAGACAGGGGCACCATAATCTGCAGCACTGTATACAAGAGCCACAGCCGCTGTCCTCAATGTATCAGCTCTGCTACCCCATGAGGAACCAGCTAGTCTTTGGAGGAGATTTACTCTAGAGAGCAGTTTCTTTTTCAGCTTTCCTAAATGTTCTCGAAAAGTGAGTGTTCTATCCAAAGTAATTCCGAGATAACTGGGATGGTCATTGTGGTGAATCCTACTATTACAGTTCACCTCAGGTGTTACACGAGACTGCTGATTATTCAGATGGAATGAGGTGATGTTAGTTTTGCACGGGTTTGGCTTCAAGCCCCAGTACTGCAGGTAGTCTGCCAAGGTGTTGATGTCTGCCTGGAGAACTCTGCCAGTCTCCTCAATAGTAGCTGCCTGGGCCGCAAGGGCAATGTCATCTGCGTACATGAATTTTTTGCTTCTCGTGATTGGGATGTCTGAGGTATAGATATTAAATAAAACTGGAGACAGGACTGACCCCTGTGGGACCCCATTGTTCAGCACCTTCTTCCTGCTCATTTGGTCCTCTAGATACACTCTATAGATTCTATTTGACAGAAGACTGTCAAACAATTTTACAAGTCGAGTGCATCTGAACAACTTTCCCAGTTTCAGGAGCAGGCCAGACTTCCACACTGTGTTGAAGGCAGCCGTCAGGTCTACAAATATATGTCTTGAGCTTGTTCTGGAACCCCCTCTCAATATGAGTTGTGAGGGCCAGCACCTGGTCAGTGCAGCTCCTCTTCTGGCGGAAGCCAGCCTGCTCAATAGGCAGATGTTTTTCAACATCAGGAGAAATGCGCGCTAGGATGACCCTTTCAAAAAGTTTGAGTAACACACAGAGAAGAGATAATGGCCTATAATCTTTGGCTTCATCAGGTTGTTTTCCAGGCTTTAGTATTGCTATTACCTTGGACTCCTTCCACTCCGGTGGAAGCCTGCAGGTCTTAATGACATCTGAGAAAAACTCGGAGACCCATTTGACAGCTTTACTACCTAGGTTCTTCACAAACTCAGGCAGGATGCCATCAATGCCAGGTGCTTTGTTGTTCTGGATATTTGTAATGGCAGAGACAACCTCATCCACATGCACTGATCCCACATAATCTGTTGCATTTTCAAATTGAGCCAGAACTTCTCTCAGTTGTGCTTTCACTTCTCTTTTGGCCTCAGCACTTACAATGGGCTTGCTGTTGTCCTTAAGCACCTTTGCCACACTGTTAGCACTCACCCTTGTCCTGAGTGGGGTAGAGCTGGGAGCAGCACCAAGACGTTGGACAACTGACCAAGCCTTTCTACTTGAGTGCTTGAAATCCATATTAGCAGTAGTTTCTTTCCATCACTCCAATCGCCCAGCATCAAGTTCTTTTATAAGCTCATTGGCTGCCAATTGGTCTCCAGTTTCTTGGACTCTTTCCAGCAGCTCCTTGCATTTGTTGGTCCAGCATGGGATATAGTTGCTTCTGAAACCTTTGGGAATGGACCTCTTTGCTGATGCCGAGATGAGGCCAATGAATCTTTTATAACCACCCACATTGGGTGGGATGCGGGTAACATTTTCCTCAATATAGCTTTGAAATCTACTCCAGTCAGCCTTCCTCAGGTTCCACCATGCTACTGGATGTCCTCCAATGATTGGGATAGACAAGCCAAGTCTGATCAAGGATGGTCGGTGCTGAGAGCATAGGAAGTCATGTAGAACAATGCGTTCGCCTGGAATAGGACCACCAACCTCCTTATTTGAGGTCACAAAACAAAGGTCTGGGTTTGTTTCAGTATTCCAGCGACCAGATCTGAAAGTTCTATGCTGCTTGGCATCATAGAGTAGGTGCATTCTACCAGCACTAGCCCAAGACAACAGGCGCTCACCCGCCCCATCCACAGAGGAGTAGCCCCACATTGTGTGCCTTGAATTAAAATCCCCCACATATATAGCAGCTGTGTCATCAGTTGGGAGCACAGTCAATGGCCAGTTTTGAGGGGGTGGCTTGTAGACATTATATATAGTGTACCCTCCTATCCTGGTAGCTATGCAGTTTTTGTCTTCAATTTGAATTGATGATGAGGAGCTTGTGATGTTTGCTCTAACATATGTTGCAAGACCATGCTTTGGATGGAATTTGGCATCTATGAGTGCGAACCCAGGAATATTCAACTTGTTTTGATGGCCCACATCCACATGAGTCTCCTGGAGGACAACAACGTCAACGTTCTCTTCTATGAGCTTCAAGAGAATTTCTACTTTAGATTTCGTAATACCTTCAATATTAAGTTGTAGCATGCTTAGGTTACTGCCAACTGTCAGTTGGGAGTTATGGCTCTGAAAAAAACCTTTTGATACTCTCTTCTTTTTATATTTCCAAGTACTGCTTCTGCCGGGAGGCCGGTTTGCGGCGTTCGGCACCATGTTTATGTTCATTTTTTTTCAGAGAGCACGTGCGTCAAAGACGTCCACGAGCAGATTGCTCCCAATAAACTTTAGCACAATAGGTAGGGACAATCTCGAATTATACTTAAACTGAAAAAACTACATGCAAATTCTTAAGCTCATAAGTGATTGCTTATAAGAAAAAGAAAAAAGATTATTCACCTACTTTTAAGACAATACTTATCTGAATAAGTAATTTCTTTTCTTAACAAGGTATTTCTGTTAAGTAATCATTCTCGTTTATTCACATCACCCATTGTATTTTGGTGTTGGCTACTCTGCCAGCGAATACCAAATTTGACCAAGTTGAGAGCCTGTCTACTTTGGATTTGGTCAAATTTGGAATTCGCTGGCAGAGTAGCCAACACCAAAATACAATATTATTGTGGCCAAAGCCAACATTTAGCCGCGCAGACTGCCAATGTAACAATTCAAATGAGATATATTGTATGTTCTTTGAACTGTTTTGATGAAATTTTATTGAATAATTGTTGGTAAACTTCATATTTTAATTTTGTGTTGCAATATTATTTATTGTTTTTGAAATTCCATAGTATGGGGGTAATTCTGGAAGTTTAATTTTTTATATAATTCGACTTGGTATGCTGAGCTGCTGCAGCATGGTCGGTCTGTAACGTTCCTACTCGCTACTCGCTTAGCGAGTAACTATCCCAATGAAATCAACCCTTTCAACCCGAGTAGGAACGTTACAGACCGACCGTGCTATAGCATACTAAGGCATATCCAAAGTAGAGCTTTCCTTGAGATCTTTTTGAAATAAATTGAAAAATTGAAATTGAGCCTGTAAAAGAGGTCCCCAAAACGAGTAGGGAGGCATCAATAGTAATACAATAATATTGGTTACTGGAGGTAAAAGCGGTTACTGGTTTTCATACCTGAAGTGTTACAGCTAGAAAAAATACTTTCATTTCAATATTTCAAATACTTTAATTAACTAAAAATAATGAATTCATAAAGGTTACAGAGGGTATGAGACGAACAAGGCAAGTTTTCTTGGACCTCAACGTCAAGGGGCCACATTATTTTTCAAATGTGAGCAAGTGAATAAACAAAAATAAAATAAGGGGCCCCAAATTGTCCAACTAGGGCCCTCCAGTGCCACTTTTTTCTCCAGTGTAGACCTCTAGAGGCCCCTGGCGCCGCGGGACTTTCAGGCCCGTTATTATTGCCAGTTTACACATGTGAGGTAAAGATTCAAGTAGGCTGTATCTAGAATATTTCAAATTTCAAAATTTATAAACAAGGATCCCCTAATTGCCTTGGCTTTGGGCCATCAAAGGCCCCATGATGCTGGTGGGTCCCAGTATTTTTGGAGCCCCCAAACATGGGTTTGAAGGTACCCCAGTTCACTTTAATTAAGTTTACACAGTAGACTTGAAAGGAGAAAAGGCCTCTTAATATTTTTGCGGATGGGCTTCAAATACTCATTTCTGTTACTGTTACTAAATGTTCAGATCTGAGTGTATTGTGATCACGAAAATGGTCAGACCATAAATCAATCAACAGATAATATGAGGGAAGAGTTGATAACCACAAAAAAGCTTAGAATTGCACTTTCAAGATCTGGAAAACAATTTTTTCTCTGGTGGAGAACCCTCTCAGAATCACCAATGTTTTGGGGTTCCATTACTCTATAGCCTATGTAAATGCAAAATTACTATAAGTTAAAATTTGGAATTGGATATTAATTCATTCTTTCTTTGCAAGTTGAATCAAGTTCCTTTCAAAGTCGTAATAATTTGTATATTGTTATGGGTTCTAATGGCTAAAATAAGGCTGGCAACACTAAAGTTCACACTTGCACTTTATTTACACAAATTAGTCTATTTACACACACTAATTGTAAGTTCAATTAATAAAGAAAAGCAGATCAACAAATGTCAAGCTAATACTCTTTTTCAGTAATTATTTACAAGAATTAATGAATAATTAATTACAGGCTGATCAATAACAAAAGAAACAAAAGAGTAAACTGTACAATAATGTAGAAAGAAATGATGAAAAAAGAGCAACTAATCACTTACAAAACACAGTCCAATTCGTTATTTGACAGTCCCAAATAATAATATTACTTAACACAACGTCTTTAAACTATTAGTAAGCTGCACAAACATTAAACACTTGTCTCTACACTATACACTGGAATCGAGCATTGTTTACTCCACTGGCACAAGATCTGTAACACAATCGGACATGCGGGTTTGTAAACTAACTAGCTTGTTCAGATGGACTTCTTTTTATAGCTGTTATAGCCTAGTTGTATAATTCCAAGAATTGGTGGCTTCTCAATGCCTCAAGAATGCCATGAAAGGTCATAGAACATAGAACTTGATTGTTCAGGAAGTCTGAAGAAACCTTGAGAAATTCAATTGAGTGAGAGAGTTGCACACTTGAAGAATAAGAGTGACAAAGACATCTAACAAGAGAGAACAAGAAGAATCAGATTGCAAGCTGCATCTGTCCATGAAAACAATAGAATAATATAAATAGAACGAGTGCATGAATAACTGCTTTGTTTGCTTTTATAACAATATTTTCACACATTTTACATATTCCAGTATTAGTGAATAGTTTGATGCAAATTCAAGAGATTACACAAAAGTAGAAGAGACGTTTATTGCTTTCTCTCTCTGGTGCCACTCATTGCCCTTTTCCCTAGCTTCCAAAACTTTTTCACAGAATGGTTTTTAGTTGGCCTACACTCAAGTTTTATCTTTAAATTAAAAAAAAATTAATTTTAGTTACACAGATTCTTTTCAGTACAGTAGGCAACTAGGCATAGATGGAATACATATTCAATGCTAGTTGGGAAATTGAGTCATTAATAATTCAATTAGTATAAAATTATTTAATAATTGACAATTATTGAAAATTAGTGTTTAGGGTGAGGGAGCCTCATCTTTTGGTGTAAAGCTGGGCATTCACGTTCCAACTTGCAGTACCACTTGCAGTCCAACCTCCAAGGTTGGATCCGAAAACGGAACGTGAATGGGCTTGTTGGATGGTTGGAATTGTAGATGGACGACTAGAGGGACGACTTCCGAATGTCGACGGTGTTGGAACGTGTGTGGGGGCGTCGGATCAAAGTCGTCCAACCTATCTCTGTCAGTGTATGACCTTCAGGCAAGTTCGGGCAACTTTGGTTACACTTTTCGGCTCGAGAGCGACGTTCACAGCTGACTAGGAATAAAGTTGGATTTCAAGTAGGAGCGTGAGTGGAGTCGACTATCCATCTAGCAGTACTATACTAGCAGTACTGCAAGTTGGAACGTGAATGCCCAGCTTTAGGGAGCCTCCAGCCACAACTCTGCCCTGGGCCACTAAAATGCCTCTGAGTGGCCCTGATTGCAATAAGAATATTTGAAACCACTATAGATTGCTAAATTAGCTTTATAAAAGTAGTATTTTTTGGATTTTAAACATTAAAATTTGTTCAAAACTAATTAATGAACTAACAATATACGAAAAGTGGGTTCAAGCTCTTAGGCAAACGATTCATAAAAGCAATGATTTATTGAATTTAAGCTTTCACTTTACTCAAATTATAAACTTTATTTTAACAAACATTTGTATAAATTTACTGTTTTTAAGCCTGAAATCAATCTCTCAACATCGAACATTCAAAAATTTCCCCATAATGTGGACTAAAATGAATGGTTTTAAGCTTTTCTAGACATGGGTCTATAATCTCTTGGAATATGTCTTTAGAGGGACTATTTTATCAAAATTTCCCCCAGGGGGAGGCTCCCAGAACCCCCCTCGCCCTGGGGGTATTCAATACCCCCAGACCCCCTGGGGGCCCCAAATCTTCGATAACCCTCCCATGAAAAGGTTTTCTCTATGCTACTGCTTCAGATGAGACATAATTATTGTATTTTCTTTGAACTGATTTGATGAAATTTTATTGAATAATTGTTGGTAAACATCATATTTTTATTTTGCTTTGAAATATTATTTGTCTTTGTAATTCAATAGTATAGGGATAGTTCTGGAAGTTGAATTTTTCTATAATTCAGTTTGGTATGCCGAGTTGCTGTAGCACGGTCGGTCTGTAACGTTTCTACTCGCTTCTCGCTTAAGCCGCGTCTCCACCAACCGAACATGTCTGGTTGTCTGCTGAACATTGTTGGCAAATACAAAAAACGGGCAAACATTAAACATATGGGTCACCGAAAATGTTCGTGAGTTCAATTGAACTGTTCGGTCTGTGAGCGAACAGTGACGACCAACAATAGGTTCCCGCCACTAACCCAACCACACCGATCATAATGTTCGAGAAGGCGTCTACACCAAACCAACTCCAATAAATGTTCGGCGTCATCAGCTGATTCCAGCGAACACTGTTCGCCGAGCATGTTCGGTTGGTGGAGACGCGGCTTTATTTAGTAACTATCCCAATAGACCCTTTAGTAGCTTAGTAGCTAAGCGCGTAGCGACAAGAAACATTATGGGCCTACTGTGTGTCATTAGCTCAGCATGTCAATGGCAATTATAGAAAAATGAAACTTCCAGAATTAAATTAGGCTAGGGCCACACTTGCTACAAATGTCGCGAGCAGTAAGCAGTAAAATGACCCTTGAAAATAGACTCAATTGAAATTGCGGTTGCTGGCCACACTGATCTGTAAAAGTCACTCGAAGATGCAGCCGTGGCGAGTCTTCAAGACATGTCGCGGGCCTAGTGAATAGTGATAGCAAAAAAAAATCAAGATATCGATATATCGGATCAAAATTATCGAATTGAAATATATTGCCAATATTGCTGATTTCCTAACACTCCTACACTGATGCAGTTATTTAAATAAAAATAATTTATTAAAAACTGCAAGTGGAAGTGAAGGACACAAATTTATTTTTATTCAATGGTTCCCTATAATTTCCAAAGTAGAACAATATGAATTTAGTATTTAGGGCCTTCATACTCTTATGTATACATTTTTATTCTCATTTTAAATATGTAACTGAAAAAATATCTAATGAAATTAAATCTTATAAACTCCTATTCGATATTTATTTGGATGTAATAAATTTCATCTTATGGTCAATTCTACTGTTTCAGCCAATTTTTTTTATTTCTCAAACATTTTAACTCTTCAATGAATAACGTTTTAATAGTAGTTTATGCAACAATTTTATTTTGACCCTTATTCAGGCACGAGTTAGATTTAAGTTATAACACGAGCGAATGCGAGTGTTATAAATATCTCATGAGTGCTTTAATGGCCAAATAAAATTGTTGCATACACTATTTTATCTACGACCACTAGTATACATTTGATTAAAACAATTTCATTTTACCTGTGACTGTCAGAGATACCTAACCTCTCATCTCAAATATGAGAAGTTATAGTAGATTGTTAGGTTAAAGCAGCTGGTGTAGCAGTTTGATCAAATCAGCTGATAGTTTCACAATATTGAATTACAATATTGATTCCATCAAAAATGCTTCTGATTGGTCCAGAACCCGTGCTATAATGTAGAACCTGTACTATAATGAGCTCATTATGCAATGGGTTTCAAAAAGCATTTCGAAAAGACAGCTGTTTTGGCATCAATTGTGAAACTGTAATGTATACATTATGACATGGTCGTTAATGAAAGGAAAAGGCCAAATCAGGCAAAAGTTCAAATTTAACACAGGCTCTTATGGGAAAAAGTCAATTTTCATTTAGATATTTCTCGCAGCTTCCTCGATGGATTCTGGTGTTGAATAAATGGGGTGAAAATTGCGATGAGAACCAACAAACGAGCTACCGTCGATTTTCATTATATCTTCTGTATCAATGCTGCACACGATGGAGTCATATTACCGTACTTTTTAATCAAAAAGTGTTATGTACTGTTACGCTGATAGATTTATGTGGGGAACCGAACTCTTATCAGCGAGCTCATGTGTTCATACGTGCAGGATCACATTTGATACTGCTGCAAAAAAAATATTTAATATCCTCAAAGTACTAGTAGGCCTAAACCAGCTATTCCATTTACATTCCCTCTTTTTTACCCTGGATTGAGAGTCTGGGTAATGACTGTTTAGAGTCTGATTAGAGTCTGAATAAAAATGACTGTTTTATAAAATCTGATTAGAGTCTGAATCAAAATGACTGTTTTATAAAGTCTGGCTGGCTGTAAAATGGCGGACGCAAGCCTTGAAAAAATACGTCATCGCTGTTAAAATCGAGAGCGATTGGGCCTTCTGTAGATCTAGGAGGTACCGTATTGGTTAAGCATCTTTGCACATAGTAATATAATTATTTATCAATGTTACAAACACAAGAGTTTTTGCTGTTATGCAGGTTATGCGTTATGATGAGTTTATTGGTTATGTTCCTAGTTCAAGAACTGGAATTTGCAACCAAAATTTAAACTCACTGTTCTGGAATCTCGTTTACAATAATTTCGATTTCAATAATAAGTGATTGCAGAAACTACTTGAATAAATTCCTGTCATTCGTCTACATTCTTACAGACTATTTTTACTGAATTTTGGGTGCTGTTGTACGCTCTACTGTTTTATAAGCTTATTATCGTACTACTTACATTCGTATCTCGCATTGCAATATACAAAGACCTGGAACTTCATAATAGGCTACCTATGTTTCACAGAAATTGAATAGAGTTTTGTTTATTTACTCAGTATGATTTTTTTGAAGAATGTTCTTTCAGGTACAGTATTGAACAGCTTTTTTTAAAAATATAACAGCCTATCACTTGCGTATTTCCATTTACCAAAATACTTACCCGCATAGTGCTCACCATAATGATTGTCTCCTTTTTATTAATTGTTCCAGGTAAGCTTAACTTCCACTATCGAGGACTATCATTATTCAAGAGTAGGTCACTATCAAAACCTCCTTACAGTCATATTGTTCAAATTGGTGATCCAGTTTTAAGATGTAAAGCAAGGAACATCGATACAAAACAGATTGACACTCGAGGTTTCAATATAGTGAGTACCAAAATGTGTGACATGATTTTTCATTAACATTTTATTGTTAACTAGCTGGCCTGACGCGCGTTGCTGCGTTCTCATAAAAAATTCTTGATTTTATTATTTTTCACCTCCCACTGAGGCTACATTTGAGATTTCAACCTTCTAGGACTATTAGGGAAGAAGCTAGTCTTAGAGCTCTTCCAGCTGATCAGAGAGGCCTCCTTCGTTGTTTTCTTACACAGTAAGACCTTACTCACCACCTCTCAATGAACATTTCAAATTTAAACCTCCTACGACTATTAGGGTAGAAGCTAGGTTTTTGATTTTATTATTCGCCACCTCCTACTGAGACAGATGTCATCAACCCGGCATAATTACATTTCCCAGTATATGGGTATGATCCCAGTCATGTTTCCTACATACTGCAAGGCTCCGACTGTACGGTAGCCTACATGCAAGGCTTTGCGTTCCAGACAGCGTAAATAACGCTGCTAAGGGGCCTGCCATATGATTAAAAACTTTTGACTTCTATCGGCTGTTCCTTTAAGCTGTTTGGCTGGCAAGTTCAGTAGGTTAGGTCTGTAAAATGGATTAATTAATAATAATTATTAGCTCCCCTATTAAAATTTATGGTCAGAAACCATCCCCAATATTCACACAACATATTCCCAAAGTTTCATGCCGATCTTTCAATTAGTTTTGAAGTCTATAGGGAACATACATACATACAGACAGATATTCATTTTTATATTGTTACGGGTTCTATGTCTAAAATAACGCTGGCAACACTTAAATTTATCACTCGCACTTTATTTAACACAAATAATTCACAACTCACACTGTTCAGTAATTTCTTACACAAAAATAAGCAATCGGAACCAGATAACACGATATTGTTCAACTGATAATGAGTTTTCAATAAACTGTCACTAAATGTCAAAAGGCCGATCTAATATTAAATAATAACTGTACAATAAACTGTCCAATAATATTCGAAAGAATCGTCGAGGAAGAACTATTAACTCTCGTAGCAGAAGTCCGTAATACAACAAAAACTATTCAGTAGCTCACTGGTATGAATTGAGCAGGAAGAAGAATTATCACAGAGAAAGAATTACCACGATATATATATATATATACACAATACAGAACTGACATAACTTGTTTATCACGACGAATTTTCAAAGACAACTGAACTGATTTACAAGAGTCCACCTCTATTCATATAAAATTTCATAATTGAGACATCTCTCGAATTTTCTGTCAACTTCTAAATAAATAAATAAAGGAAACTAGCACCTTCCACAATATTGTCGATAACATTCCATTAATGTCTAATCAAACAACGAGAACATTCTACAAATTACTAAGTAAACACTACAAAAGTGTCAAAAGCAGATTAATTAATGGCTTAAAAGTAAAAATTTGCATAGCAGATAACGCCAAGAACCAATGTTTCTTCTTCTTTCAACTCTCTCCAATTTCATATCCGCTACAATATTATATAGATTTAGCGACTTGCAGTCATGAAGTTGAAGATCCATCTTGTTTCTACTAATATATAATAAAAACTTCAAAAACACCCAAGTAGAAATTAACTCACGTTATGGCGTGACGGCCGTTTCACTCTGTTGTCAAGAGCATTTTATTGTAAATTTAACCACTTGCAATCAATTTTCAATTGTGAATAAATAATAATTGTACTCACACTTGGCCGAACGTTTTCGAATTCTAGCAATTCATCTTCAAGGCATAAGTGTGAGTCAATAATTATTTATTCACAATAAAAAATTGACTAAAAGTCGTTAAATTTACAATAGAAAGTTGATATTAACAACGCAGATCGTTGTGGAACAAAAATCCAAGAAGGATTTTTCAGATATTAGCCTAATGTTCACAATAAGTTATATGGGTTCACTGACAAAAGAAACTACCCTATTTCATAAGAAACTACCGCATTCCAAGTTGATCAGCTCAGCACATGTAATGCAGTAGTTCAGTTATTTTCCCATTTAAGTTAATAGTTCATTCTTTAGCCATAACCACAGGCTATTAGGTACTAACTTTAAATATATACTAGCCGGCAGACTCGCTTCGCTCGCCTTAACCGTCTAGCCAGGGGGCTCCGCCCCCTGGACCCCCGGGGGGTCCAACTAATTTCCATTGTGATTAGATATCTAGGGTCTTAATCAAACAGTGGTATTTCGATTATATAGATATAGATTTCACTCCATGTGGCCTTGAGGTTCTTGAGAAATTGTGATCAACTAAATTCCAAAAATCCTAAATTTTGAGATGAATCATGTAACCCTATTTTTCACGTATTTTGGTAGCTCGGGATAAGTTTGATTTTCTGATCAATACCTATTTTCACAAAAATTCTCAGGCTCATGTACTGTTACAAATAGTATTTTATTAATTCCTTAATACTTCTTTGTAAACCTAACTATTGATAGGTAAGAGTTCTTATAAGAACTGATATTTATTCGATTTGAGTGTTGGTTGAAATTCACAAATACTCGGAGAACGATGTTAGCAGTCTGATGTGCAACTGCAAACTGATCTGAATGTGAAAGTGAGTGATTGTTTGAGGTAGTAGGCTACGCAATTGAAGTGGGAAGGGGTCAGCCTACCGGCAGTACAGTCAGGTTCGGAACAGAATATGCAACTACAATGAGCATTCTTCATAGGAGAAAGAGACAGCATTCTTCTAGAAAGAGACAGCAATGTCGAGAATACGACTATACACTATGCGGATGGGAGTCGAAATGCATAATATGCATGCGCGATTAATCGGCTCCAGCAAAGTTGTACCGAGCAATATTGTTGGACCCCGGGGGGTCCAACTAATTTCCATTGTGATTAGATAAATTTACAGAAATAGGTGATTTTGGGGAGAATTTTGATACCATTACTTAGTATGCATCTAGGGTCTTAATCAAACATATACATTATATCATATTTCACTCCATGTGGCCTTGAGGTTCTTGAGAAATTGTGATCAACTGAATTCAAAAATCCTAAATTTTGAGATGAATCATGTAACCCTATTTTTCACGTGTTTAGCACCCCAGCTGAAAATTTGAACTTTTTTGGCCTTGTGGTTCTTGAGAAATTATAATCACCTAAATTTTCAAAATCGTTAATCTATGGTTCATTAATTTCACAACTAATTTTTTGTTGATTTTCTGATCAATACCTATTTTCACAAAAATTCTCAGGCTCATGTACTGTTACAAATAGTATTTTATTAATTCCTTAATACTTCTTTGTAAACTACATTCCTCGTTTTTCCTTCTGGCTGAAGAATGACCAAGCAGTTTGGTGAACTTACTCTGGAGCAAGCCACATACAACTGGCCATGAGAGAAACAGTCAGTCCTAAGATCCACCCCAGCCACTTTCAAACTTTGCCCTTGTGCTTTATTAATGGTCATTGCATAACTCACTTTAACGGGAAATTGCAGACGTCTAAACTGAAAGTGATAGTCTGTTGGGATGAGGGGAATCCGTGGTATAAAAACAGGTTCTCCCTGATTCACTTCTGTTATAATTTTGGCTTCAATTACATGTTTTTGAAGAAATATTACTTGAAGTCTGGTCCCATTGCATAGTTTAGGGGGATTTAGATTGCGCAAAAGCATTATCGGTGATGAATGAGTGAATGAATTTCATTTTATTTGGCTCAGTGGTTCACAAGAAATTATAATCACCTAAATTTTCAAAAATCGTTAATTTTGAAACCCTTCTTTTAAAACTCATTTAGGGTCCATACTGGACATGCATACCAAATTTCATCTTATTTGGCCCAGTGGTTCTCGAGAAATTGTGAAATTTGAAATTATAATCACTTAAATTTTCAAAAATCGTTAATTTTGGGGCAAATTTTGAAACCCTTTCTTAGCACGCGTCTAGTCCCCCTACTGAAGACCCCCGGGGGGTCCAACTAATTTCCATTGTGATTAGATAAATTTACAGAAATACGTGATTTTGGGGAGAATTTTGATACCATTACTTAGTATGCATCTAGGGTCTTAATCAAACATATATACTTTTCATAAACGTTGGCTTTTAGCTATTGAAATTATTTTGGTAGCTCGGGATAAGTTTGCTTTGTTTGAAACAAATTATTCATTAATAGACCTAACCTACTGAACTTGCCAGCCAAACAGCTTAAAGGAACAGCTGATAGAAGTCAACCGTTTTTAATCATATGGCAGACCCCTTAGCAGCGTTATTTACACTGTCTTTGAACAGCAAAAGACTTTGCACTTTGCATGTAGGCTACCATACAGTCGGAGCCTTGCAATATGTGGGAAACATATGACTGGGTATGATGAAATGTTATTATGCCAGGTTGATGACATCTGTTAAGTGCAAATTTCAAAATATTTTCCATATGATTAAAAGATCCCAGTAAGCTAGCTAGCCATGTACCCGTGCTTTGCATAGGCAAAACTTTAACTCCCTAAAAACACCCCTAAAATTGCGAATTTTGAAAAATCCTTTCTTAGCACGCGTCTAGTCCCCCTACTGAATACATGTACCAAATTTTATCGTTTTTGGTCGAGTGGTTCCTGAGAAACTGTGATGAATGAGTAAGTCAGTCAGTGGTATTTCGATTATATATATAGAGATTATGTAAAAATAAATGAACTATTTCATTACTTATGCTGAGCTTATCACCGTTTGCACTTGCGTTTGCGCTTATCTCTCTTTGGTTTGTTTATCGATTTATTCCAAATGAAGAAACTTGTTTCAAAAATGTATTTCCTCCAAACTATAAAAGATAGAAGCATAATTTCCACGTTCATAGAAACAAAAGAGTTGAACATTTTTAACATAAGGGGTATAAGTACCAATTATGACCGCATTGACACTGCTGATTGTCTTAAATAACAATAGTGTCACAAAAATTATCATTTTTTGAACTGCAATTAGAAAAATAGCAATTACAAAACGCATATGGTTTAATATACATGCTTTATAACTTTCCGTAACGTTTCTTTCTTACTCATGATGTGGATTTTTGTGGGCTCAAATACACAAAATGATCGTTCCTGTGTTGTTGTCGTCATTTTACTGGTGAATAACAGTACCATTGCGGCCGTGATTGTAACTTCTACCCGGGCTGATTGAAACTTTAAAGTTTCCTCTGTTAATGAATATTTGAATCAGGCTTTTATAGTGTTGAAGAAATAAGTGATTAAAATCTATTCCTTATCTTTGAATAGCCCTGTACTTTGTGCTATATAATATACCATACTGTAAGTATTAACATGCAAAATGTTCTAAAAGACACTTCTATGACATTTTTTCAAAGGTAACAGCTGATAATTTTTTTCTTGTTCTCTTCTCATTTTCTTCTCCTGTCTTATAAGTAATCATCAATCATGAAACACTCATTATAAGGCTGGAATGTTTATTATCAAAACGTTAGAGTTCTAAGAACCGAGACCCACTTATTTCTGCAGTCGGTTGTTCAATCAGACTATGACATAATAATATTAACTTATACTTGGCTCAATACTTTCTTCTTCTTTCTTTCTTAATATTTTTATTTTATTTTATTTCTGTCTCTTCTGCAATAAGGTTAATCATAAGGATAATGAATTGCCTATACCTCATTTATTAATTGCATGGTTCCTTTTCTCTAGTTTATTATTTTTTATTCTCTTCCTTTATTCTCATTATTTTCTTTCTTTCTTTATTCTCTAATATTGATATATCAATTATATAGTTACTCTTACATGTATATATTCTGTAGACTAGTATAGTATTATTTAATTTGTTTTGTACCACTAAGGGTCACATCAGACCCAGTGGAAATCATCAAATTGTAAATAAATAAATACTGGATTCTCCGACAGTGAACTCTTTGACCAGAGATATTTTGTATTCAGTAAAGATCGTCCTTGCAGTGATTCCTGTCGGAGAGGTGGTCTCCTGATTGCAGTTCAAAAGGGCATTAATTCGAATGAATGTGTTGACATTAAGTTATCACTCGCAGAAGGTAGATTTGAAAGTCTCATGATGAGAGTTGTGTCGCGATAAAGTCCTGCTTTTATCAACGTTGCTCACTTTTACAACTCCGCAAATGCCAATGATTATCTAATTTATTTTGATTGGAGGATTACGTTCATATGGTTGGTGATAGGCTCTTCATTGCGGGAGACTTCATCTTGCCAGAGATTACTGACAATACCTATGATCTAAGTGTTGGTTTGTTGGCTGTTAAGAGACTTGGTGAATTTTTTAGTTTTTATAACTTGGAGCTTTTTAATAATGCAAGAAATGCAAATTCTCGAACACTGGATCTGGTTCTGTCAAATTTGCCAGTTGTTGAGTTTGTTCATGAATCTATCTCATTATTAGCAGAGGATTTTGACCACCATCCACCTCTGAGCATGAGATTAGTTGTTGATGCGCCTCAGGAGCCGATTACCCGTCTGTGTACTTAATGTTGCGAGATGTAGATTGGGGTGGTATATTTCTGTTACTGTAAGGGTTGTTGATGCAGTGGACAAATACGATCTCCCAGGGATCTACAAACTGAACTGCTCTGACTGTAACAAATTTTACATAGGACAAACAGGCCGCGCATTCAAACAACGCTACAAAGAACATTTACAAGCCTTACATACAAAAACAGAATCGACTTTTGCAGACCATGTCATTCAAACTGGACACATTCTTACTGACATCACTACCAACCTATACATTCCATATATAAAATCTAAAGGACACGAACTCAACACCTTGGAACAATTTGGAATTTACGAACTTGCCACACATAATAAACAAAACATCCTCAATGAACAGTTAAATTTTAAATCACACAGACTTTTTGACCACATTATACAAAAACCACAGTTTTTCTAACCAACAAACCAACATCGATATCTAGGATGCATTGAAGATGGGTTTTAACTACTCGAAAACGTTCGGCCTAAAGAGTAAGTAAAATACTACTTATTCTTATTAAAAATTTGACTGCAAGTCGTTGAATTCACTTAAAAAGTTAATATCAACAATGCAGTTCTTCATGGAACAAGAAATCCAGGGAAAGTTAGTATGTTCGCAAAAAAAACATTTCTCCGCTTGCCACAATATTATCAGTTCAGAGAACTGAACGTTTCAATTTCAAATGACTACAAAAATTACATCAATAGAGTTCAGTCCAATATTAAACATAATTCTGAAGAATTCTGGAAATTTGTTGAAATTAAACGTAAATTGGGAGAGTTTAGTGGAACAATGGTTCTTGATGATGAAGTCTATGTTGATTCAGAGATCCCTACCGGATTTGCAAGGTTTTTCCAGAATGTATATGTCCCTATCACTGCTTGTTATAAGGATCCAGTTGAGAATGAATTCCAGCACGCTTGCTTCAATAGTACATTGTTAATCTCTTCTGTTTCTGAAAGTGACATACTTGGAGCAATTAGAGCCTTAAACCTAGAACAGTCCCAGGTCCTGATGGTATTCCATAATTTATAGTGAAGGGCTGTGATGAGCTCCTGGTTAGATTCCTAAATTATCTGATCTGTCTCTTGAAAAGTTAAAATTTCTCAGTAAGTGGAAAGTTTCTAAGATTATTCCTATTTTCAAGTCTGGTGAGAAAAATATTATTAAAAATTGTCGGCCAATCTGCTTAGTATCTGTTTTTTGTTGTTAATATTTGGAAAAATTACCTCAAGAAGAATTATGCGACATTCTATTTCTGCTATTTCAGATTGTCATTATTCATTATTATTCACCTTCATTGTTCAATTGTTATCATCATTATATATCATTGTTGTTGTCTTCGTCAATATCATCCATCATCTTGATAACTATTGTAATCAATATGTCTTGTTTCTATTCTTCTACTTTTTTAATAGTTTTGTGTTGCAACTTTAACTTGAAATGCTTAATGTGGTGTTAAGTTAAGTCATGGGAATTTCCTTGTGCCCTCACCTGTATTCTTATAAAATGAATAAATAATTTGGTCTGATTTTGGGAGAAAATCCACAATGCTCAATTATTTGATAGTTTAGCATACGCTTTTAATAAAGCACTGTTTTAAAATAAAAATACTAGTCAAACCATGATATTTCGTTCAAAATAAAGATACTGACACAATAATAATAATAATAATAATAATAATAATCATCAGTAGACTGAAATATTTCACCAAGAAAAATAAAATTGAAATTAAATAGGCTAATTGAAGTGTAAGAAGTAATCACAATCCTTTGGCTAAAACTCATGACATGTTGTAGAATTGACATCTTGAATTCCGTTGTAGGAGATGAACATAAGTCAAAGTCATCTTCAAGTAAACATATTCTATCCAAGTAAATTGTTATCAACTGAATCTTTGCATTTTTCCGTTCTATGGTATTTTTATTTAATTTTTACTGTTTTCCAGCTGCTCAACACCCTTCATAGAGTGTTCCGGAAATACGAGACTCGTGTGGTTGGTTTATCAGCACCTCAAATTGGAGTTGATCTAAGGATTTTCATATTGAACCTGAAGGCTAAAGACATAGAAGCTATTCCAAACCACGTCCAAAAAAATGTACAAGAGATTCCTTACCAGGTGATCTATCTATATAAATAAAATTAGAGTTTTGTCTGTACATTTATCAGAATTGTATATTTTTTGGTCATTTTTACGTTTTATACATTAAATAAGCCGAAAATAGTCTTATCTCACTTTCTGTCTGTCTGTCTGTCTGTCTGTCTGTCTGTCTGTCTGTCACGGCCGCAAAGGTATTTTACGCGGCCTTCTCCTCAAAAACGAGAGCATCGATCGGGATTTTAGTTATTGAACAGTATTGAAAACATTATTGACAATGTCTTTAGCTATAAAAAACTAAATTGAATTTTTTTTTAACAGAGTAATAAACGTTTAAAAACCAAGTACTGTGCGATTTTGGATACATTTTACGCGGCCTTCTCTTCAAAAACGAGAGCATCGATCGGGATTTTAGTTATTGAACAGTATTGAAAACATTATTGACAATGTCTTTAGCTATAAAAAACTAAATTAACTTTTTTTTCAACAGAATAATAAACGTTTAAAAACCAAGTATTGTGCGATTTTGGATACATTTCTTCCAAGTTTTATTACCACATAAGAATAAGAACAAATCATGTAATTTATCATGATATATCAATCAGCTGTTCTCAAATATAAATGGTGGGCCCTTCGCGGCGTTATTTACGCTGTATGCAGACTTGTGTAGTCGGAGCATTGCAGTCTTTTAGGAAACATATGTCTGGTGAATTAAAGCTCATCTTATGTTTTATCAATTATTTCTTTGTTGAAAAAAACAAAATTTTCTAATTTCAATTTATCGAAACAAAAATTAACATTTTAGGAAGGTTCGGTTTGTGCCAGGCTCTTGGGAATTTATCATGATATATCAATCAGCTGTTCTCAAAAAATATTCTCTCTGATGCCTCTCACTAAATTGTTTACATTCTAAGTTGTTTACTAAGTTTGTTCACACGATACAGTTCTTGTGCGGTACAGTAAATTTGCTGTATCAGTTATTTTGCAGTGCTTTCGTTTGCATGTAAATTTCATATTGTATGTTCACACAATACTGTTTCGACTGGATCCAGTAAAAAAAGCTGTTCTAGCCGATTTCTACATTCGGTTTTGTCTTCGAAAACTGTATCACTAAAATCAGCTGTACCGCAAAATAACTATCCGTATCCGGTGGCACATGTATTGTACCGGTAATGGATATGTTCAAACGATATGCTTATTACGCTGGAAGCAGTCTTCAGATCGTCAGCATTGATCTTCTTCATTGATATTCTTCAGCATTGATCTTCTTATTAGTGAATTCCAGTGTCCAGAAGTGGAAGATATTAATTGTGAAAATTTAATTTCTCTAATATATGAGAGACCCGCCTTGTGGGACAAGACTTAAGATTAATATAAAAATAATGAGAGAAAAATGTGTAGAATATTGAAACCAGAATTTGCGTACTTTGATCAAAATTTAAGAGAAACCTTCAGTAAGAAACTTATTTAAAAAAATCTTACACAAATAAAAAAATCCTGGACTGGAATAAATAAAACTGAACTGGAAGCGCAATGGAAGAAGGAGGAGAGCACAGCAATAAGATAAGCAGCAAAGCCGGACCGTGTGAACATCACAGTACAGTTGACGCCGAACAGTAAAAAAACCGTACCGCAAAAAAACTGTATCGTATGAATGGGACCTAAGCTGCTAACAACTTCATGATCGTTGCTATCAAAAAAGCCGAAATTCTTATTTGAAAGTCTTATTTCTAAACATAATCCGTACGAAGGACGGGCACAATAGCTAGTAGATATAAAAATTATGTAAATTCAATTTAGTAGCAATCAGTCCGCTCACCTATAGTGAATACATCTATATTATTTTATTATAACCAATTTAGACTGAACGTAAAAAGCATTGCAAGGTAAGTCAGGTGAGGATCGAACTCGTTTCGATTATGATATAACATGATTAGAGCCCATTCCATGATCTGTTGATCGTCTCTTGTCTCTTCATAGTTATGGATTATAAGCTTTATTATCACTTACCCGGTGGTTCGGAACCCACCTAAAATAGTAGATCCACCATTTTCTCCATAACATGGCTCAAACAGCGAGGTGAAACTACCCTTGAGTGTACCTCCACCATTAAAAGCCATACGCCTACTATTATTGTTTTTATGTATTTGGGAAGTAAGAGATTAGTGAAAATCTATATAAATAAAATTAGAGTTTTGTCTGTACATTTATCAGAATTGTATATTTTTTGGTTATTTTTACGTTTTATACTTTAAATAAGCCGAAAATAGTCTTATCTCACTTTCTGTCTGTCTGTCTGTCTGTCTGTCTGTCTGTCTGTCTGTCTGTCTGTCTGTCTGTCTGTCTGTCTGTCTGTCTGTCTGTCTGTCTGTCACGGCCGCAAAGGTATTTTTCGCGGCCTTCTCCTCAAAAACGAGAGCATCGATCGGGATTTTAGTTATTGAACAGTATTGAAAACATTATTGACAATGTCTTTAGCTATAAAAAACTAAATTAACTTTTTTTTTAACAGAGTAATAAACGTTTAAAAACCAAGTACTGTGCGATTTTGGATACATTTTACGCGGCCTTCTCCTCAAAAACGAGAGCATCGATCGGGATTTTAGTTATTGAACAGTATTGAAAACATTATTGACAATGTCTTTAGCTATAAAAACTAAATTAATTTTTTTTCAACAGAATAATAAACGTTTAAAAACCAAGTATTGTGCGATTTTGGATACATTTCTTCCAAGTTTTATTACCACATAAGAATAAGAACAAATCACGTAATTTATCATGATATATCAATCAGCTGTTCTCAAATATAAATGGTGGGCCCTTCGCGGCGTTATTTACGCTGTCTGCAGACTTGTGTAGTCGGAGCATTGCAGTCTTTTAGGAAACATATGTCTGGTGAATTAAAGCTCATTTTATGTTTTATCAATAATTTCTTTGTTGAAAAAAAAAACAAAATTTTCTAATTTCAATTTATCAAAACAAAAATTAACATTTTAGGAAGGTGCAGTTTGTGCTAGGCTCTTGGGAATTCGCCAGGTAGCACTATTATTACCACATGAGAACAACAACAAATCACGTAATTTATGATGATTTATCAATCAGCTGTTCTCAAATATTCTCTCTGATAACTGTCACTGAATTGTTTACGTCCTAAGTTGTTAACTAAGCTGCTAACAACTTCATGATCGTTGCTATCAAAAAAGCCGAAACATATTTAGTCGTATTTCTAAACATAATCCGTACGAAGGACGGGTAGCTGCTAGTTTGTTTATAATATGATGTTGCCTATGTGATTTTCAAAGATGAATCCAAATATTTAATTAGATAATAAACAATTTAGTTTTTTAGCCTACAATGCATAAACACAATTATATGTAAGATTAGTAATCTTATGACCAAAGATTAGTAAGATTATTAATCGTATGACCGATTAGAAATTATAGTCAGCAACAAGAAGCTTATGGCATTTAGGTAAGTTGAACACACACAAAAACAAATAATACTGCAACACATACACAAATTTAGAAACCAATGAAATCATCTTAGGAAAGGTATGAAATCATAGAATTTAGATGAAAGTACCATTTTCTTGAAAATCTAACCTACTATAGAAATAGGTGAGAATGGAATAATTTTTACGGTACGACAGTTGGTTTAAGCGTCCGAAGAACCAAATGAACTTGTTTCGAGTTTTCACTGGGATACTGTAACAGAAAACAAAGAGATTCAACATAGCTTTGTCTGAGACAGTGTATTAATAATAAAACTGAAGTTCATGGAAGCAAGCTACTTCTTGACTTTATGAACAGCTATCATTTCCTTGCAAATTAATAGTTTATCAAAATTCAAAATTATTTATTGCAGAGGCTCTTGATTGCATCATGAACATTACAAAATGTTATTATTAAAGCTAACAGAATAGTGCACTTGAAATACAATTTACAAAGCAGTCAATAAATGAGTATCAATTACATTAAAAAAAATCTGCATCCAATACCTAAGATATCATGAGATACTATACAACATCATCAAATTCGCATAATAAAACTCACTCAACTCATACATTGGAGTCAGCAGAAAGAAGTAAAACGGAACTCATTATCATTCGTCCAACCCCCCCCCCCCCTCTCTCTCTGGAATGGTATAATTATTATACTTAGGCGTATTTCTCATAATATCTTGAATGTTCAAAAAGTGAGTAGTTGAGGATGGTATGATGAGGCTCTATAGTAGACAACTTCAATTAGTTATGGCATTTGAGAGAATATAATTTCCTTGAGATTTTGTGACTGATTTATCTCTCGATAATATTGTCAAGAGAATTTTAAATGTAATGCCACCTGTGATAGTGTAATTGTTTGTAGCGTGATCTCTGATAAGACTACGACTGACTATTACTCCTGCGGTCACGAATCCGATTCTTGTTCAGCCTTATATATTTTGTGTAATCATTTACCTCATTACCCACGCACAAGTCTCAGATTCATTTGGGCATCGTAAGAAAAAGCAATGTTTTTTCTAAAGTGGAATACTTTGTTGCGCCGGCACTGCATTCTACTTATGTGCCTTCAATGCAATTTGTTTGCTCGTGTGTGAAAATCTCACTATAAATTGCTTAAAGTTTAAACTGAACCATATATTATTATGATTGGATAAATTCATGTCAACATTTTTATAGATAGTCTTACCCATGAAATGTTTTTTTAGGTTTGGATTAATCCAGAAATGAAGGTTCTTGATTACAAAACAGTTACCCATTCAGAAGGTTGTGCTAGCTTCCAGGGCTTCAATGCAGTTGTACCTCGATATAAGAAAGTATTATTAACTGGTAAGTTATGTCTGATATAAATTTTTACCAGGCATTGGTAGATAGTGCATTTCCTATTCACTGATATTTCAAGTAGTCTACCTTCCTAACGCTCTCCTCTCCACCCAGTATTCTTGACATTGAACTTGCTTTGATTACAATCCTCTGTTCCCCAATTAGGAAAGTAAGTTCCGTTTACTTACAAAAATAAACAGCTACTTATACAGCATAGCAATTTATTTCATAATATCTACACGTTTTACATAATTTTTCAACATAAGTTCTGTAACTCTCTAAGTATTTGTTGAAGCGCGGTATAAGTTTTTGTATGCTTTCTTCATGGAATGGTGCCGCCTGTGTTAAGGTACAGCCATATGATAACTCGTTCATCCAGATCTTTATATCTTACAGATTTGCCAATGAATCTGAATTGTACTCAATTCGATTGAACTATTTTACAGCTATGAGATTAGGCGGTGGTCTGAAATTGTAATGTTGTAAATTAGACAGCTGAATAACCTGGCTTGCAGACACAGGGTTTACATGGGGCATGCTGCATAACTATTTACAAATCACATTAACAAATTACATCAACAATTTACTAGTAAAAAACATATAAGGTTTTGCAGTAACTACAAATACATTTATAGTTTATTCTATAAATACAAGTAGGTCCTACTCATAAAACTGTTTTGTGAATGCATCAGGCCCCTGATATAAATTTGGCGCTTTTTTCTGAAGTTAGCTGGCCTACACGAATCACCGACTCCAGTACACAGCAGAAATTCATTATGTTATTAAATGGACGCGTTCAGATAGGTATGGTATGGAGGCAACCATTCAATAACATGTAACATGTCGGTTCTTGGGGCAGAGCTCCGTTTTGGACAGCAACACCAGAATTCTAGCAATTCTTCTATTTCTTCTTGTATTTTCTTAATTAAGCTTGCAGATCTATCAATGCATCTTAATTGGCTCAACGGTTTTACATTCTGAAATTCAAAAATCCGGTTGGTTTCAAATAGAATGGGGTGAGAATATTTATAATTTTTCAAAATTCAATGACAGTAAAGTAATTGAATAAAAAGCATTATTGTCATTTCCATTACATTTGATTATTTTCAATTAGTCTACGAGTAGTTTAAGTCTTATGTTGAGATTCCTTTCAAAATACTGAAGAGAGCTTTTTAAATAGTAGAATCTAGCAATCTTTGGGGAGATGATGCTATAGAAAAATGATATTTATTACTGAGTATACTATGTTTTTTAATAGATCAGAAGTAAGAATGATTCAGTTACTGTAAAAATTTTCATCATTCTTCTATTGTTCCTTTCCATTTTAGATGTTGGCTAACATACAGTTGGAGACTGGCAACTTGACCCCTGAAAGGAATTCGCAGTGAATATTGATAAATACAGCATATTTGAGAGCTACTCAACTGGCTCACTAACAGCAGTGATATTTATATAACCCAAATACCACTGGCTCAGATTCGTGCTCTATTTAGTGCAAGGCATAGTGGAGCTATTACGCTACTATACCTTCCTTCACCTCTCCCCTTCAGGCGTCAGGGGTCATGTTGTCAGTCCCCAGCAGTACATGCTATTTTTGTTTGCTCTCGCTCAGAACAAGTCTATCGTGTGAATATCATATCAGGCTCTCAAATTCTGCTACCATGAAACTTGTCTCCTACCAGCACTTTGTTCTCCTTGTATTTACTTCTGTAATATTGAATGCAATGTACAATACCTGTTGCTATTTCTCAATACATTACGTAAGTATTGGATTTTTCTAATCTTTACCGAAGCAACTACTTCCCTCACTTTCCTCACTCTTCTGAGAGCCTCATCATTATCAGATCATAAAAACCTCCTTATTCCATCAGTGTAAGAACTTGATTACCTTGATATGTTTCAAGGCTTGAATGAGAAAGGTGAGACCAAACAGTGGGAGGCCAGCGACTGGTCTGCACGTATAATACAACACGAAATGGACCATCTTGATGGCATCATGTTCACTGATAAGATGAATGTACGTTCTCTTGAATGCTGTGGCTGGTCAGATATTAATGAGGCAAATGGAGACATTTTCATCACATACTCGTCGACAAATTGGTGGTTCAATCTCTTACATCCTCGAAGAATAAAATAATATAAGCGTACGATTTCTGTAAATAAACTAGTTTTATAAGTATTGATTCTCATTCTTTTGTCTCCTTTTACAGTTAAAAGTGGTTTAAACTATCATATTAATTTGTCTCTTCAAGTACTCTTTCCAATTCAATTACCTAATCAATTTATTGAAAAAAGGAAATTCGAAACTAATCAGACGGGTTTTCCATACTTAGGCTTTATTTCATATGCATATTATATTTGCCCATTTACTAATTCAAACTATACACGTTTATTAAGAAAAAGGAGATTAAGATGAAGAAGTCAAGTAACATCCTTATTCACCTTCTACTTTTAAAGCTTAACAGAGTAGGAATCCGAGGGCTGCCATTGAGGTGGTTTGAGTCCTACCAGTCTTCGAGGAGTCATATGTTGTAAAGATATGGAATACAAGAAGTAGATCTTTAAATTTGATATGTGGTGTGCCTCAGGGCTTTGTCCTGGGTTCCATACTATTTATAGTTTATTTGAATGATGTTTATTCATCCAGATTCAATGGATGCATTACAGCATTTGCTGATGATTCAGCCCTCTCTTGCAGTGCTATTCTCTGGCTGATCTATATTCACAAATGATTTAAGTTGAGTGTATTGTTGAAGGCGATTAGAGCTGATTTCATTTTTTCTCCTGTGCTTCGGTTTTTTGTAGTTGAAGGGCGTTAAGGATATCTATAAGTGTGAAGTGCGCTCTTTCAAAGTTGTTTAAACTATCATATTTATTTGTCTCTTCATGCACTCAAGTAGGCCTTGTGAGTCAGGGTGACCAGATATTACATAGTGAGGTTCGGTCCCATATAGTTTGAAAAATTCTTGCAAAATAACGTTATCAAATTCTCCTCCATTGTCCATTTGAATAATTATTTGTGACTTAGGAAAAGATGAGAGAAAGTCGAAAATGTGTTCCTGTATTTCTAATTGATTTAAGCTTTCCAGTGGATAAGCCAACAGTCTTTTTGAGAAGCAATCAATTACTGTTAGAAATTTTATTGAATTGAAATGTGTTCATTTGTAGTTTTTCGAAAGGTTTTTTTAGGGCGATCCTATGTTCTACTTGAATGGGGTCCTATCATATTTCACTTTCAAACATTGATCTTTCTGACATTTATTGATGTAGTCCTTAATATCTCGAAGCATCGACGGCCAATAGTAGATTTTCCTAATGTGATTATAACTTTAATTTATTCCTTTGTGACCCTTTTTTTCGCAATGATAGCAACAATTTTTTCCTGTTCATCTTGGTCTGTAACGTCAAGGTTGATTTTCTTATAGCACTTTAGTTTTATTGATTTGAAGGAACCTTGATAACATTTAAAACGCTATGGAGCATCATTTCATAATCTAATTCCAATGATCCTCTCTTTGAACAAAATATTCCATAGTGTTACGGGTTCTAATGGCTAAAATAAGGCTGGCAACACTAAAGTTCACACTTGCCCTTTATTTACACAAATTAGTCTTTTTACACACAATAATTGTAAGTTCAATTAATAAAGAAAAACTGATCAACAAATGACAAGCTAATACTTAATTTCAATAATTAATGAATAATTAATTACAGGCTAATCAATAACAAAAGAAACATGAGTCCAATAAACTGTACAATAATGTAGAAAGAAATGATGAAAAGAGCAACCAATCACTTACAAAACACAGTCCAATTCGTTATTTGACAGTCCCAAATCGTATCACTTAACACAACGTCTTTAAACTATTAGTAAGCTGCACAAACAGTAAACACTTGTCTCTGCACTATACATTGGAATCGAGCATTGTTTACTCCACTGGCACAAGATCTGTAACACAATCTGACACGCGGGTTTGTAAACGAACTGTCACGCAAGCTTTTGTAAGTCTCAACTCAATGGTTCACGTGAGCTCCTTTATATACGAGATAGTTGTCATAATTCCAAGAACTGGAGGTCACCAGATGCTTCGAGAAAGCCACGGAACATGATCTCGATCGTTCAAGAAGTCTGAAGAAATCTCGAGTAATTCAATTGAGTGAGAGAGTTGCAGACTTGAAGAATAAGAGTGACAAAGACATGTGAAGAGCAAGAGAACGAAGATCGGATGTTAAAGTCACGTCCAACCATGAAAACAATAGAATAATCCACGCAGAACAAGCATTTAAACAACTGCTCCATGCGCTTTTGTAACAATAGGTTGTATATGGAATTAAATATTCAAAACATTTATTGTTTATTTATTCTGTATCAAACGGATCAAATATATTAAAGGCCAATCTGGTTTTACCGAAAAGTTTCTGAATTAACATGTTCGAAAATTAATTGGTTGTGTTCTATATTCATGATTTTGTCTTCTTCCATTATTGCAACTCGGCTATTTGAACTATCTTGAGAGTGAATTGTTACATTAATAATATCTATTTCATTATTCTCAAGATTTCCTGTTCCATATTCTTGAAGGAATTCGTATAGATCGTCTTGATCTGGTGGTGAGTCTACCATTTTAATTGGCTGCTCTGGAATCCTGGAAAGCGCATCTGCTACATAGTTTGTTTTTCCTTGCACATATTTTATTTAAAAATCAAATTTTTCTAAGTAGAGTTTCCAGCTTATTAGTTTTGAATTCGGTTCTTTAATATTATATAGCCACTGTAAGGGGTTTTGATCGGTCTTTATTAAGAATTTATTTTTAAGGATGAAGCCCACACAGGTCTGAGACCTGTGCGTGGGTAATGAGTTGGGTGATGGTGATTTATGAGTTTGACCTACAGTTTTAGGTGGGTTCTGAACCACCGGGAAGTGATTTTACAGCAGAGAACACAACCTTTCACTGGCCAGTCCAATCGGTCACCTTACATAGAGGGCCCAGGATAGCGTAGCTCTTCTACATCTGATTGAACACATATCTGCTAAAGCTACAGATAGGTACGGGCGGAAATGTTTGCATGACCAAACTATTGCTAGTAATTCCTACTCAATATAGTTGATAAGTTGACTCCATGATTGCTAGGGGTAAATCCCATTCATCAAGCACTCGTGAGAGTACTGCTCCCATTAAAAATTTACTGGCAACAGATGTTAGTATAAACTGGCTTGAGAAATCTTGTAATTGTAAGATTGTTCCATTTTGCAACATAAAAGTTTAAGTTTTTAATAAGCCTCTTTATATTCTCGATTATATGGGTTAAATGTTTTATCTTTGCTGCTGTAAGAGGTATTGCGATTTTCGCATAATCTTGAATAATTTTCCTGTAGTATCTAGTGAGTCCTAAAAATTGTTCAACTTCTTTTACTGTTCGTGGCAGTGAAACATTTTTGACTGCTTCGATTTTCGCAGGGTTCGGTTGTATGCCTTTTTCTGAAATGATGTGTCCTAAGTAGGCTATCTTTTAGGTTCTCTTTTGAAAAATTCGGTTTTATGGAGTAGGATTTTTAAATTATGCTCTTTCAATTTTTCAAAAACAGATTCAAGATGCTTGAGATGCTTTGTCAGGTTGTCTGAAAATACAATTATCTCATCCATATACACTAAAAAATTTGGCATCTTAGCAAAAATCATATCCATACATTTTTGAAAATGATTTGGGCTGTTCAATCCAAAAGTTAAATGAAGAAATTCATAATGACCATTTTCAGTGGAGAATGCTGTTTTTGGAACCGAGTCTGGGTGTAGTTCAATCTGGTTAAATCCGGATTCTAAGTCTATTGCTGAGAAATAAGTTGCATGTCCTATCTTTCCAAATAAGTCTTCAATGTATGGTTAGGGGTTATTTTTCATCAATCATCCTCGAATTCAATTTCCTGTAGTCCAGTACCATATGTATCTATCGTTGGCCTGAGGCATCTGGTTTTTGTGGCACTACCCAGATTGGTGAGTTGTAAGGAGAATTCGAATTTTGAATAATTTTGTTCTTCAATAAGTTTTCTATTTCTTTTTGAATTACTTCTCTGAATGCTTGAGGATATCTATAGTTCTTACCAAATAACTTACTGGAGTGACATCTTTTGTGACTATTCTATGCTTAAACAGTTTAGTGCTACAGGATGTATCATTTTCTTGCTTTATAAGTTCTGGAAATAGTTTCACTAAATTTATGATATTCGACCTTTTTTCTTCATTCATATTATCAGTGCATATAAGACTTGGAATTTCACCTAAAAGTTTTGAACGCTTTGACTGACATATTTTGTTGAAATTTTTATGATCACTAATGGTATCTACTTGTTTTGAAGGTTAGGACAGTGGCCTCACATATTAACTTCAACAAAACTTGCTTAAAACTAAACTTAATACCTACTTATGCTAGAATGCAAATAAAATTACCTAACAAAGCTGCCAAAATTACACAGAAAAAAGTACAAACAATTTACATGAAAGAATCAGTAAGACATTTATATAATAAAAAAGACAAAATCAATCAAGAACTCTATAAACTTCATCTTAAAATAGCTTACAACCATAACAGTCAAGTCATCATGAACCTAATTCAGAATACTAATTCCTGGGTGGAGCACAAATTAAGAAAAATCCATGAAAAACATAACCTTAAAATCCAAAACCTCCAACCAAAACAGAAACTGATAATAACTTCACACATATTCCATGAAAGGACAGTAAACCTTACACACATACAATTCACTCCTACAGAAAAGAACCTCCTCAACAAAGGACTAAAATATAACCTACCTTCCACACAAAAATTCAACACCATAGTGAAACAAGCTATAGACTCAGAAACCAATATTCAGAAAGCAACAGCAGAAGAACAAGATAACCTAAGACATGACATTTTAAAAATCATCAAAACACCGAAATACACACAACAAAATTACACCTCTGAAATCAATACAGCTCAATCACTACAACAAAAAGCAGAACTACACAACCTAACTTACACCAAATCAGACAAAGGCAATAGCACAGTCATAATCCACACTGATGATCTAAACAGAAAAGTAGATGAATTCATTCATAACAACAACATCCAACAAATTCAAAGAGACCCAACACCCAAATTCCAGAGCGTAATAAAAAACATTATAAATAAAACAAAACACCTCTTCAATGAAACAGATAAACGATATATGAAGCAAATTCACCCTTCTGCACCAACTCTTCAAGCCCTTCCTAAAATACACAAAGAAAACACACCAATCAGACCCATCATAAATTACAGAAAAGCACCAGGACATAAATTAGCCAAGCAGATAGATACTCAACTACGAAAACTCATCAATATCAATCATTCATCTCATATAAAGAACAGCACAGACCTCATAAACAAAATAAAAAATACACACATCCCACATAATTCCACACTAGCATCATTTGACATAAAAAACCTGTATACAAACATTCCTGTAACTGAAACCATTTCCATAATAGAGAACATACTCAAAGCACAAAACAACCCACCTGAACACACAAAAGAACTAATAGAGACATTGAAAATCATCACATCTCAAAACTACTTCACCCTCAATAACAAATATTACACCCAGCCAGAAGGACTACCAATGGGATCCCCAATCTCCAGCATCCTAGCAGAAATATTTTTACAGCACATAGAGAATACTAAAATACACCAAACACTCAAACAAAATAATTTACTGGCACCGCTACGTTGATGACATTATTGTACTCTACAATGGAAACCAGAGACAGTGTGAACAACTCCTAACACAATTGAACAAAACCCATAAAAACTTGCAGTTCACAGCAGAATATGAAACAGACTACACCTTAAACTTCTTAGACCTAACTATCAAAAAGCTAAATAACATGCACAAATTCAAAATCTACAGAAAACCAACTCTCACAGACACACTCATTCACAACTCATCCAACCATCCAAATCAACACAAACTTGCTGCTTTCAACTCCATGATCCATAGACTCCTAAATGTTCCACTATCACAAGCTGACCACCAAGAAGAAATCAATACAATCAAATATTTAGCTCAACAAAACGGATACAACACCAATCTAGTAGACAAAATCCTGAATGATATGAAAAGTAAAAATCCAAAACCTGCAAACCAAAACAGATTTATCACACTCACATATTTCAACAAAAAATCACACAAAATAGCTTACATCTTTCAAAAATCCGGATTTAACACAGCATTCAGAACAACAAACAACCTAAATCACCAGATCCAACAAAAACCAGCTCACCTAACAAACAGCACAATTCAAAAATTCAACAAACCAGGAATATATAAGCTCAAATGCAACACATGCCCCAAGTACTACATAGGTAGGACAAACAGGCAGATCATTCAACACAAGATACAAAGAACACATCAAAGCACTACATTCCAACACTGACTCAACATTTGCAGATCACTTAATCAACACTGGACACTCACACAATAACATCCAAACTGACCTAGAAATTCTACACACATTCCAAAAAAGCCACAAACTAAATACACTAGAGCAATATGAAATATTCAAACACCATAAACAAGATAGTTCCAACGTACTCAATGACCAAATACAATTCAAACGCAATTTTTAACTACATAATGGCTGCTCATCCTAACCCCAACAAAGCATGACCCCTGGCGGCAGGCTGACGAAGATTCTTTTCAGAAGTGAAATGCATTCCTCAAGCATCTCCAATATATGTGAGTAAAACATTATTTAAAAGTGAAATACAGTGTCAGTTTTGATAATAGATTGGTATCTACTTGTTCTACTTCCATAGGCTCAGGACTAATGGCCATGTGTTCCTCGGTGGAAACTTAGCATAAACATTTGTTTTTCAAATAGCTACTCATCAGAATTTATTAGTTTCGAATTCCTTTAATTGCTATTACTTTATACTGAAGACTTCCGCAATGGCGGATATTGACAACAGCATTGAAAAGCTGATGGGAATCGATGAATGCTACTGTACAAAAATATCAGTCACCACCGGGAATCGAACCACGGACCTCTCAATTGCCGGTTGAGCGCCTTGACCACTAGACCATGGAGACCTTTCTGCACAGCAGCATTCATTTTCAACTTGGCCATATCGGCTCGTATTTCACAAGTTAGTTTGAAGTGACTGACAATTGAATAAATTGACAAATATCAGCCAAGTTGAAAATGAATGCTGCTGTGCAGAAAGGTCTCCATGGTCTAGTGGTTAAGGCGCTCAACCGGCAATTGAGAGGTCCGTGGTTCGATTCCCGGTGGTGACTGATATTTTTGTACAGTAGCATTCATCGATTCCCATCAGCTTTTCAATGCTGTTGTCAATATCCGCCATTGCGGAAGTCTTCAGTATAAAGTAATAGCAATTAAAGGAATTCGAAACTAATAAATTCTGTTTATGTATATTTGTCAGTTTATTCAATTGTCAGTCACTTCAAACTAACTTGTGAGCTACTAATCCTTCTTCAATTCTATATTTATCTTTATTTATTGCTTTGACCAATCCCTCCTTCAGATTTGAAGATTACTTCACCGGGACTGAGATCACGTTGAAGTCTAATTGAAGTGTAATGCTCTTATTATCTAAGGATAACAGCAGTTCCTTAACTCCATCCTCGTATTTTAAAACGTTTTCACTAAAGGCTACTTATGCTTTAATTGCACTTAATGAAAATGTGTGGCTTTGAAAATATGTCCTCTGAATTGAAAAAATATGCTCTTGTCCTTTGCTATCTACATTCGGAGTTTTGACAATAAGATCTTCTCTGTACCTAGTAACCGGTGGTTCGGAACCCATCTAAAACTGTAAGTGCAGCTCATCAATCGCCATCATCCAACTCATTACCCACGCACAGGTCTCAGACCTATGTGGGCTTCATCTTGAACAAAAGGTTTGGAGAGAGTAAGGACGGATTAACGTAGTTTTTAAGCGAGCCTGAGTCTACTAGCCATTTGCGATTTTTCTTATCACAAAAGTAAGGAAGAGATTTGTTGAGAATTTTCAAATAAACCTTTTTAGGTAGGCCTCCGCCCGCATAGCTGGGGCCTGTCAAAAAAATGATCTGTCAGCGATTGAGTCAGATGAGACTGCATATTAAGTATTTGCTCTTGGGTAGAATCATTTTGTGGTGCTTATTTCAGATAATTTACTTCATATGGTAATCTTCAGTTTCCCATTTTCTGTACAGGGTCTGTCCTTTTGTGTGCGCATCGAGACAGTGTTGGATGAGTTCCATTATGCATTGGTATTATTTTGCGGTTGTTGAAAGTTTTGTTTTGAAAAATTTTGTTGCGAAAAGCTCTGTTGTGGAAAGCTTTGTAAAATTTGGACGAAAATTTTGATGTTGATGGATTTGTTGTTGAAAATTTGCTTGATAGAATCGTTGATTTTGTTGAAATCTAGGTTGTGACATTTTTTGCCTACCATGAAAATTTAGAAACCAACATTTAAAAATGTTATGAGCATCTCAATGTCAAACGCAAATGAATTCATATATGGCATTGAAATACTTCTGACCTAATCAACATTGCTTCCTCAATGTCACAACTTGTTTTAAGATAAAACATTCTACTGAAAATAATCCTTGAATCAGATATGAGAATTAAAACTTAAACCTTTCACAAACTTCAACATTAAAGCCAATGGTGACAACTTGTTCTTATTCTCATTCTTGGATTTCTTGTTCCATAACGATCTGCGTTGTTAATATGAACTTTGTTGTAATTTAACGACTTGCAGTCAGTAAACTGATTGTTCAGTAAAACTGACAGTCAGTAAACTAAAATTTACACCAAAAAGTTAATCTTATTTTCAGTTTTAGTCCCTGAAGAATGATCAGGTAGCATACAGGCCCTTCTATCCTTGTTCAGTATTATTATTTGTACTATAATAATTATACAAATATAATGAGAGTGAAAATCTGTTTATAATTAGAAAATTAGGACTGAATATTATCATAGCGCAGTGTTCTAAATATGAGAAATTTCGTCAATTTTATGTTCAACAAAAAGCATTTTTCCCCCTCCACTACCATTCCCAATAATCAACACGCATGGCGTGGAATTATGTACAGCTTATTGAACACAAGTGATATAGTTTTCAAAGGAAGTGTGCATTGCTTTCATGCAATATGGAAGGCAGTAAATGTTTGACGAGAAGGCTGCTGGCCGATTGTCAGGACGGACGCCTGTCTGATTATTGAGTAGGCACAGGTACGCAACGTGTTCTATATTCATGTCAATAGCTAGATATACTTTATAATTAAGCTAGGACTAGAAATGCTTGAGCAGACTTGCGGTTAGCCGCTATCTATTCTAGACGGTTCAGCACTTAACGACCAAGTAGGCGATGGTGCGAAATTATTTATCATTGTCCCAACTTCCTGCTTTGCTTCTGTTCATTATAAATGAGACGCCGGCCCCCTCAATTACTTGTCAATCACACAGAAACCTCCGATGCTCCATGCAATCGTAATGCTCACAGGTTTACAGCCGGCCGACAGCACAGCTATTGCACGCAAGGCAGTGCAATAGCAGTGATTGACATGATCACTTGGTTCGACTTCAGCACTACAGACAATAAATGAAATATCTAGTAATTGTCATGAGCAGACTTATTGATGAAATCCTATAATGGCTAATAGACAGTCTTAGTATTCAATTATCAATTTATTCAATTGGATGTCTTATTATCGTGTTAAATAATCACTGTTTAATAATTCACAGTAAAACTTTGAAAACACAGCTCTATTCAAGTTCTTTATATTCTGAAAATATCCACACAGAGGAAAATTCTAAATGAAATCATATTTGTACTTTATATAAAATATTCAATTGAATTTATAAGAATAATGCAAAAACTAAAAATGTGTACCGGTTCCTTAGTCTCTCAAATTAAATGATCATTAGTTTATTATACTGAAGAAATAAGATAATAGAAAACTAAGCTAAATCAAGAACCTACTACTGCAGCAATTAAACAATTGAATAAGTCACATATAGTAATTTATAGATTAAATTCCATGAAAAAAATAATGATTACTATTATCTAATGTAGGTCTATGCAGGCTATCCGATAATGGATAAACAAAATTTTACCAAGTTATAATATAGGTCAAAACAACAAAAAAATAATATTATACGGTAATGTAAGTTATCAGTACCTATACTATCTTCGTTAGTTTTCTGTCTGGCTGTACGTGTTATGTAGAAAAAATATTTGTTACAGAATAGTTTGAAATGAAACTTTGCTAATTCAAAATTCTTTTACTGTACATCTTTGAAAAGATTTGATAATAATATAATTTAGTGAAACAAATTGTGGCCATTTGAAGTTTGCAAAGCTTTCGAGTTATTAGGCTTGAACAGAACAGCTATTAAATTAAGATGTTGAAGATCATATTTTTTCCACTAATATATAATAAAACTTAGAAACACTTTTAAATGGAAATTATGACTCACGTTATGGCGTGACGGCCGTTTCATTCTGTTGTCAAGAGCATCGTCAGACGACCCACAGTACACTCATATCGTCTGACGGCTCTTGACAACAGAGTGAAACGCCCTTCACGCCATAACGTGAGTCACAATTTCCATTGAAGTGTTTTTAAGTTTTATTAGCTATTAAATGTTTCTGTGTTTTTCAACTATTGTTGCAATAAAGCTTTTGAAAAGTATAAGAATATTTTTTATTCATTTGTATTCGAATTATTCATACCAATTCGAATTTACCGAATCATTCTTCAGATGATTAAGTATAGGGTACCAAATTTTCTTTTTATAGCATTAGTATTAGTAGTATATAAAATATAATATATTCTACACCTAAACTTACACATATCATCCTATTCAGAAATCAATCACTTTTTATGTCCCAATTTCCCCAACATTTCAAACTCCTATTTTCTCGAAGAAATTCTCAACTTTTTAAATCTTTACAACTCTTTCCTATCTCTTCTTCCCTTTTTCTTCTTCATCATTATCAGGAGAGAGTAAAGACGACTATTTCACCCATTTATCACAACTGAATTTTATACAGTTTAAAATGTTACGTTGAAAGAAACACATTACTCATTTTTTGCAATAACTAGCCGGTAAATGACTCTCTCACGATGTGAATACTCATCTATTGCTGATGGATAGCATTCAACGCGTCCACGATGCGACTAAAACAATAGTGGGATAACTGTTTTATCGCAGGTAAATAATCACCCGCACCTTAAACCAATAGCAACCGTCTGTGATTGATCTTGATTTCTCGAAAACAGAGAATAGTTTTCTTGCGTTGATTACTGCATACCCTACAATAATTGTTTAACTATATAGTCGTCATCATTGTTAATATTGATGTGAAGATGAGCACGAAGAGAAAGTTGATTCCTATCTGCGTGGGAGAGCTTTTTATTTGCATTGTTCAGATTCAAGTCACAACTTTTCAAGATTTTTGCTGGTGAATGTGAACTTTTTGTACCAATAGTGCCCTTACAGAATGCATTTTCTAACGATAAAGAGTCGTGATTCGATCTAGAGTTGAAACAATATAATAGAGTCTAACGAAAAATTTAGTACATCCTGAAAATGAAATACATTGGCTGGATTCCTATAGTAGCATAAATACATTATAATAATTAATATAGGCTTCAGACTAAACTGTGTGTGTGTGTGTGTGTGTATTCACTGCCATTCATTTTACTGGGAAATAATTCCTACAATCCTGCAGTGGAGTAGCTTACTTGAAATATACAAACTCTTGATTCAAGGCTGTGAATTTTTTGAAAATTGACAATTTGTCGAGTCAAGGTTCACAAAGTCCAGGTTAAAAAAGAACGCCGCTAATGAAAAATTTATAGAGCATAAAGGTTCATGACCATGATAATATTGCTCCATGATTTTATAGCAAAAAAGCTACATTACTCAATAGGATAGAGTAGTTGGAGATGTTTCTTGTGATATCTATAACGAGGGTGATAATATCTGTTAGATTTCTAAACAAATCATAAGATTTGACACAATGCGATTGTAAATTACTGTTTGTTGTTCACACCTGCTATAAAAGCCTCGACGAAAAAACTTGTATAATAAAAGCTTTGAGAACCAGAACCATTTATAATTTTATTTTTCCAAAGAAATAACAGAATTAGGGCTTAATATTTTCTCATTAAAGTGACAATCGTATACAATTGCAATACTTTTTGACAGTAAGCTACAAGTTGTAATTTATAGTATCAGCAAGGTTTTATTGGCTGATAATTACAAATTTACTTCTGGAAATTACCGTACCGGTGAGTCGTAATGTTGTTAGCGCGCGCACTGTAATTACGTTTTTGTTGGACGATTAATATATACAAGGGATTTATAGCAGATGCAAGAAAATAACATAAATTATTGCTCACTGAGCCGGTCTTTTTATCTTGGTGCTCAACAACAGTAATTTTGTTAAGCAGGTTCATAAATAATGCATTGGACCAAGTTTTCAATTCTAAAGAGATTCTTTAATTCTATTCAATATCAAATTATTGAGATTGCAGTTTTCGCACAATAATAGTCTGCAAAGTCTCCTACCGAGAAGAGCAGTGGATATTGTAGGTAGTCTAAAAAATCAATCAAACATTACTGATGCAGATCAGGTATTAGTCCTGTCTTGGCCTTCATTTTACCAATTACTATCATGATGTCATTGAAACCTCAAATTATTCTAGTGAACGTTGAACTATAATTACAACTTAAGAACTTGTTGCAATTCTATTTTGAATCATAATTACCATATTAATATTAGCCTATACTTTTTCAGTACGGTAGAGCTTTACATCTCTTATAACGTTTTTTACAGTTCATTTCAGAATTCCCTGAGAATCACCTATAAAACTATCAAATCTTTGAATAAAATACAATAGGGATTATCTATCAAAAAATATTACTGAAAAAGTTACAAAACTACAAGTTAAATTCATTGAATATTAGATGTTATACTTATGCGTTAGAAAACCTGTGCGTGGATACAGAGAAGTCTTATCGCAATACAAAACCATTAATCCATAGAAAATAAAAAGGAAGGAACATAAATAAATATCATAAAACAACTATTACAAGATGATGCAAAGAGTGAGTAGCGGCTCCAGGGTGAAAAGTTGGTACAGCTCAACGCCCAGATATGTAAATTAATGCGTCCCCCCTCTAAATTTTCATATTTTATACCCTGCCAGAGAAGAAGAGTAAACTGGTGCGGCTGGTTGAGGGATACTTCATAATTTTTTAATAGAATAAAACAATCTTCAATGTACCAATGTTCTTCTTAAATACTTATGTAAAATAAGTTGTTTAGAATAAATTGAAAATTAAATAATGAAAAAAATTAAATACGAAAATATCATACTACTTATCAAATGAGTTCGATTTTTCCTTTGAAACGCTCAGCCATTACATGTAAATATTAATCTCAACTCTAAAAATGTTAGCTAATCCTGAGTTCCATAAATGTAGTACCGTACCACAAGAGTTTGAAATACAGCAATCTGAAATGGAAAATTAACATCATTAAAAGTTCATTTTTCCAGTAGGTCCAGGCATAGATGAAAGAGTGATGGTTCGGCAATGGTCCAGGCCTTTGAGTGAAACGAATTACCATGGCTAAACTTTCCATTAATTATTATTACCCTTCTTGGAATTTAGAAAATTCTGTTTGAAGCAGCTGAATATCTACTCAAATTATCCACAACACGCACTAATCAGTAAAGTCTTACACAAAATGAGCAATGAGAAACAGATAAATTGATAATGTTCAGTTAATAAAGATTTGCTACATTACTGAACAAAAGTCAATCACTAACTGTTAAAAGGCCAATCAAATGTTAAATAATAACTGTTCAATAAACTGTCCAAAAATTCAAGAAAAAACGTCCAAAAAGAAGAATTAAAACTTACATAGCACAAGTCTGTCAACACATAAAAATAGCTAAGAGTATACGTCCACTTCTATAAAATGTAAAGGAAGTCTCACTAATACAGTCACAATACACTGCAATTATCACTTAAACAACAAACGTTTGTACTATGAACAGAACTGCCACTTGTTATGTCAACACGAAATTCAAACAATGAGTGAAACTCATGTTTACGTGAATAACGTTTGCTCTAAATACATTTCTAAAATTCCAGAAAGGACTAGAGTGTTTTCCACTTTTCTATCAAATTCTAAAATTCTAAACAGATAAGGATTCTTCCATTTTGAGTCCATCCCATAAAGTTCTAAGTAAACATTCATGCCAATTATAGCTTATTGCTGTTAACTGGAAGACAATAAATACAATTAAATAATGCTATACAATATTGCAGAAATAAATAGAGAAATATGCTTTTTATGTACAAAAATACGGCTCAAAGCCTTTGTAGCAACTGTCATAATATAATAGATTGCCAATAGAAAAAACATGGAAGGTTCATCAAGTTTGACCAATGTGGATGGCACAGTTAATGAAATTCGTTGTTTTTTGCACAATTGCACTTTTATTAACTTTCTAATAATAATAATAATAAATAAAATAGGGGTTGTAACTCAAATACTTTAAATGGGAACACTCATTGTGTGACACATCATTTTATTAAAGGTCTCTTTGAAACAAGGAAAATTACATAAATTAAAATTTTCTACAATACTTCTTATATCCAAAATAACGGCCGATTGATATTTTGGTTTTTTAAGAAATAATAGGTGGTCCATATGTATGGGAACCCCTAAATAAATTGGAAATTGTTTCAGCTGGAATACTGTAACTGTAACCCCCCCCCCCCCTCAGGGGTGGCCAAGGGGTTGTAACTCAAATATTTTAAATGGGAAACACCCATTGGACATTTTGAGCATATTTTAAATTGAAATGTAAGTTTTAATAAACAATTTACTAACTAAATAACAGAGTTTTTTCAATGTATTTTGGTATTTGTTCAATAGAATTTTGATCAAACACGAACATTTTAAGTGTCATTACTATAACAATTATTTCTTTGAAAACCAAAATTCCAATCGGCCGCCATTTTGGATAAAAGTATCGTAGAAAATCTTCATTTATATAATTTTTCTTTTTTTAAAGAGACCTGTAAAATTATAAACTGGATGCTTTTGAAATGTGGGTGTGGAGAAGGCTCCTGAGAATCCCGTGGACTGCTCATAGGACCAACCAGTCAATATTGCAAGAGCTGAATAGGATCGCGACACTTCAGGATTGAAGTAACGAGTGATAGTAGTAGTAAAATTATGTGTCACATATTGGGTGCTCCTGTCGTGGCCAGGAACAAATATTTCATATAAAATATTCGAGTTACAACACCTTGGCCACCCCCAGTTGTACGTCAAAAGTAAGAGTAGTTGACCAATAACTTATTCTGGAAGTTGCAGTATTCTAGCTGAAACAATTCCCGATTTATTTAGGGGTTTTCATACATATGGACCACTCTGTATTTACTGTGTAAAAATTCGTATGGGACTCCTCAAGACTTATCTTCAAAAAATGATAAATAATATCAAAGTACCGTAGTAGTTTGTAATAGTCAAAGTAGGCCTAGACCTACAGTATATCAACATCTTACCCAATAAATGGTAAGAATTGTAAAAATTGTACAAATTTTTGATAACTCCCATATAGGTTAGCCTCGGGTGTACCTAGTTTCTCACCAGATGGAAAATTGTATTTTCTATATGTTTCATATGTTGTATAAAATATAGTGAGAAATAAAATTTTATTATTATTTTTTTTATTAATTTCTGTTGAGCCATTCATAGGTTTAATTTCGTTCTCGTAAGTTTGTCTCTGATTCTTGGTTTTTCAAAGAATAAGTGACTATTGAATATTATAATATAATATCATGTGGTTCAGTTGTCATTATATTAAAATTCATTTATAGAGTACCGAATTTACACGTTAAGCTGTAGTGCTGTACCGTTTTCTGTTCATGTATTTCTCTTACTTATTTGACAATCATCGGTAAATAAATATATTAGTTGTGTTTGTAATTCTCTATTTAGATAATGGAGAAAATCTTTATTCGTTCTAGCACTAAAAAAATGCTGAAAACAAATGAAAGCAACTTACAAAACTTTATTAACACAATCATAGTAACAGCAGACACTAATAAGTAACTATCATTCAATAAATCAATAAACAAACTAACATTCCAATAACTTTAAATTAGCAATGAATAGCAAGATTTATTACCATTAAAAACTAATCAATAACTGTCAGGTAGGCCAATCAATAACATTCAATAAATGTCAATTAAAATGTTCAATACCCTCAATTATAATCACTAATCCCACTAGCCCCAAAGAAGTTATTTTATCACTGTAAACCTTACCATAATTACTGTCACTGCTATTCTCACACTAAACATCGAAACACAATAAATTGTACTGTGTATAGCATTGAGCTGTACTGTGTTAGGTCTGTCATGAATAAAGAATGTATTTCTTTCATTGATCAACTGTCACAATGAAGAATTTTCACATAAAATTATCACGGGTCCTGAATCTACACTGAATTATGTTGGACTAATCAATAACTGTTAAGTCTCTACTTTACCTACTTTCATACTATTAGGGTATTGTCTCTACTTTTGTACTGAAAAGCAACTTACCTGGAGGTTCCCATTGTATTGTTTCCATTTAAACTAGATAATAAAAACAATCGAGAATCATTGATAATAACATAGAATCGCCCTGAGTCACATTTAAAACGAATAAAAGAAAAAGAGAGCGTGAATTAGAACAGAAAAGAAGGGAAACATAAAGACGAATTGTTTAGTTCACTTTAGACCAAGTTCTGGATTATAGAAAGTTGACCTCTATTGAATTTATTATTCTAATGTATTATTTTTACTGTATTCCGTATCTTCATTTGAAATACATAGATATTCGATTTCTTTATATTTTCATTATATTGAAAGATATTGTAAGCTATGTGCACGCAAGCTGTGTATACAAAAACAGAGTTGTGGAAATCCTCTCCACCATAGCTCATTCATTCTCCTCTTTCATTCAAGTCACAATATTAATAATATTAGAGAATTTAGAACTTGAATGGTGCAAATGTTATTTCTAAATTTTTATTCCCTCCAAGCCCATAAGAAAGGACAATCTGTGTCATTCTGGTAAAAATCAAATCAAATTTCAAATTTTTCATTCCCAGATTAAGTTATTATTTGTTTAAAAATGAGCAATAATTCATTTGGAGCAGCAATGCTGTTTTTATCTTGTGCTATCTAGCAGTTTGTGGGAACTTCGGTATTGGGCCACATATTTTCCAAGATACACATCATGCAATCAGTCATCAATGTATTCTAAAACAAGACATATATTTCTTAGGGTAGTTTATGTGATTGGCTCACAAGGAAAAGAATCTATATAAGCTATATATATTATACATAATATATATATATATAAGCTCTCCAAGGATGGAAGAAGTTGAGTTAGGAGAATTCCCTTGACATTCCAAAAAAAGAATACAGGCTTCTCTAGAATCATAACAAGGATCAGAAGTGGTTTTCAACAGCAATGATACTGTTATTAGTATTGTTAATGGTTTCACTCACACAAAGACGTTTTTAACCGCGCAAGCGCTTCAGATTGTTATCTTGGCTCTGTTCTATTATCATAACAATATTGATAACCTTGTTGAAGTATCAATTTAAAGCGCATGGTGTTTGTATCTACAATCTAATTTATAGCATTTTGAACGATGCGTTTGAAATCAATTCGTTGCAATGAAAAATTCATTTCACCTGGTAACCTTCAACTTATTTCACTGTTATCATACTTCTAAACAAAAGAAGTCCCCACTATGAATATTATTGAGATAGTCAGATAATGGAAAGTCACCATCTATTAAATTTCTTATTCTATTTTATTATTTTTACTGTATTCCGTACCTTTATTTGCAATACCTAGATTTTTGATTCCTTTATATTTTTATTATTCTGGAAGATATATAAACAATATTATTTCAAGTTATTCTCAAGCTTTTTATGATCTTAATTTTCTTGAGTCCATCGTCTTTGAAGTCAAAGGAATTGTTTATTAGAATGAGTGTATTAGAAGATGCATTATTATTACCATTCACTATTTCTGAGAGCCCATGTTAGAAAAACGTTTGTTGGGTTCAACATCTGCATCTTCAGATATGTGCAATTGGCTGCATCTCCAGAAATATTGCAGTATTTGACCGAGCAAAGTGAGGTATATATTTCGAGTCGACCGTTTTGCATTTGCCTGTTCGGGCAAATATACGGGTATACGGGATATACGTAATTTACGGGATATACGGGTTCTATCTCTAAAATAACGCTGGCAACACTTAAATTTATCACTTGAACTTTATTAACACAAATTATCCACAACTCACACTGTTCAGTTATTTCTTACACAAAATAATGCAATTGGAAGCAAATAAATCGATAATGTTCAGCTAATAAAGATTTTTGCTATACTACTGTACAAAAATCAATCACTAAATGTCTAAAGGCCGATCTAATATTAAATAATAACTGTTCAATAATTCAAGGAGAAGCGTGTGGTACATAATAGTTGAAACTCTACAAGCACTTACGAGTCACTGTATAAACGGTCAAGTAAGCCTGAATAAGAATCTGTCACAATATACTGCGATTAATACTACAGACAACGAAAGTTCATTAACACAGTTTGTTTATAATAGCGCCAACGGGATTGTACTGTCTGTTTTAACAGAAACGGGAACTGTCACAGTACTTGTTATCTTGACAAATTTCAAACAAGACTGACAAATGTTTTACTAAGAGTCTGCCTTGAATAGGTTTTAAATAGGATCATGATCAAGAAAAACCGAAATGTCTCTATCAATTTCTAAAATAAGCACGTGGAATGTTCTACATAACTTTTAATGACATTTAGATAGGCTACAACCACAAGGCGGAGAGGGTACGGAAAAAGTAAACAATGCTTCACCCAGAAGACTATTATTGACACAAGCAGATAACACCGAAAATCACTGTTCATTCTTCCACAACAATATTATGTTTGTGGCATTGGCGGCCGACACTCACAAACACATGTAATGGATTTCGCATGGCATGGCAATGAGCAAATAAACAACCAGACTCTAATAATAAAAACTATCTATTATAGGTGAAAACGAAGTGATAGGCTTACGATCAGTCTAGATTGAATGAACTGAATTTTGATGATCATTGCCAGTTTTTCAACAGTGATTATTCAAAAGTGTTCAAGTTACCAATTTCACAATTTGTTGTTCATAGTTTTTCACTTTCTTTTTCAGTGATAGATTTTCGGTGACTAACAAAATGACGAGTCTACAGCAAAATTAATAAAAAATCGGTGAATGGTCATCATAGTTGTCGGATACGATTTAATGCTTTTGGTGGACATCGTGATCAGGCCCGCCCAGAGGGGGGGGGGCAAGGGGGGCAATTGCCCAGGGGCCCGGGCTCTGAAGGAGCCTTGGCTCTGGAGGGGCCTGGGCTCTGTAAACGAACAACAGTTTATTTCAACAACACTAAACATACACAGATCAGATTCGGTAGGCCTAGTTAGTTCTAAAGATAAAAGGTTTAATTCATTTAAAAGTTTAATAAAATATAAAGATTTAGATAAAGATCTTATTTCAATTATTGAAGACTTGGCAAACAAAAAAGCTTGAAAAGTAATTGTTTTAAAGGTGAATTTTCCATTATTCCCATTTATAGGATAATCTCTTTTTTCTTCATTTCTATTGTATCATGAGCATCAAGATATTCATGATTGTTTACTTCTGTCAACAAATTAATTTTGGAAAACGAGTGTTCAGATTCTAAAGCATGTTTGGCTATTGCCTGATTTTCTGGTTGGTTGTACTTAAAATTTGAAACTTTAAAAAAGTGTTCTTTTAAACTGATATTTAATATTTGCTTTGGACTACATATAATTTTTGCATCATTCACATTTTATTTTAGAGATTCCAGATTTTTCTTCGATTATTTTAATGTTATTTTTAGGATTGCCAAGAATATGTTCAAGTGCGGATTTTGAATAAAAACTTATGTTGACATTAGCATGTTTTTAAAAATCTGTTTTAACAACTTTTGAATGGGATTCATAATTCATAGATTTCCAGATTTCTTCTTTCTTCTCGTTTTAGAAAAATGTTATTCTTAATAATTTTGAGATACTTGTTTCTTCTTTAAAATCATTTGATCAATCAAATTTGGTTAAACTCATTAAATTTTGCTATTTGCATCATTTTCTGAGCTTCCAATCAGGGGCGGATCCAGGGCTGGGCGAGCCGAGCAACCGGCTAACATAACGCAGGTTGGGTCGGAAAGAACCGCGAGGCCCTGGTTGAGCTACCAGCCTTTAAGCAAGCGAAGAGTAAAAGAGACATAGAAATCTGTTATATTGAAATTTCTCACTCCAAAATTATTGCGTCAGTGTGAAATACTTAAAGAAGCCTACAAAAATGGACCGGGCGAGTCAGCGGGGCCCTGCGGTTCGGACCTAACTGAAAAACGCAGGTCGTTTAGAAGCGCGACCCGCCCTTAAACCAGCCCCATAAGCAAGCAGAGTGAACCCCATAAACCAGGGTTGTTATACATAGCTTAAAGTGCAAGACTAAACAAAATTAGAAGGTAGTATTTAAAAAAAATAAACCCAACGTAATGTATCAACTTTTGAGTATTGGCTATACTTTACAGTTATGACGTGGCATATTTTATGACAAACCATGTCAAATTTTGGCTTTTGGACTTAGCTAACCATTTTCAGCACGTTAAACATGAAGATATACACAGAAAAGGCATTATTTCGTATAAAAAAATCAGCCAATGCGTACTTCCTATAGTGCCAACTGATGAAATCTTTTAGGCTATTAATTTAGTACATTGGAAACTACACTATAATACACAAATAAGTTCGGTTTTATAAGTTGATCATAGCACAGCTAACTAGTTGAAAAAACGCATTTTTAGGGCTAATTTTTCAAAAAATCATGGGGGAGGATCCCCAGACCACCGGTAAGTGTGGCCCCTCCAAAGTCAATTGCCCAGGGCCCCGCAAAGCCTGGATCCGCCACTGCTTCCAATGAATATCTTTGGAATGAAAGGCAAAATTAATCTGCCTTCAATTAAGAATCAGAACATAGTTATCCAATAAGGAGAGCTTATCAAAATGACCAGTCTTATTTATTTAAAAATGTTATCATTATGTCAGTTGGGAAATGATAAAATTTTCTATCTTCATAGACAAATGTAGTTTGATTTTGATTCCATAACAATGTAACAATACTTTATTCATAATGTCAAACAAAATACAGGGTTGCATCCTTACGTCCAGGCCCATATTGGAAGTGGTGAAGGGGGCCCGTACTCAAGTTTGCCCAGGGGCCCGGAATTTCTCTGGGCGGGCCTGATCGTGATTAATTTTTCCAAGTTCATATTGGGACAATATACTGTATGTAGACTGTATAGAATGCTTTTTAAAAAAGCATTCGCCATCTCGTTAGTAACAACTTTTGTTTGGATTTTTATATATTTATTGGCCAAACCAGGGGCGCCATTTCACCAAACTGTTGGGGGGGGGGGCAAACACCGGTGGGGTATGGGGGGTATGGAATACCCCCATGGAAAGGGGGTCCGGGAGTTTTCCCCCGGAAATTTTTTGAAAATATAACGTTTTAAAATGTAATTCCAATCTCCAATTTGCCTATTTATAATTTTAATACAATAATATAATTTATTATTGACAAAAATATTTATTTATTTAATAATAATTCATATTTATAATAATTATTAAAATATCTATTTCTAACAAATATTTGTAAGAAACATTGTTTTTTAAAAATTTGTATGGAATATTAAGTTGAAACGTTTTTAAACTTATTTTACAAGATAACAAACTCTATGCATAATATAAAAATTGCATACTACCATTATTTATGGACTTATTTGTAAGGGTTTAGCTTCAAATTACTACAGCTAACTAACCTTTAGTGCAGAAGAGGGTACCGACGGTTTTTCAAACTTGCAAAATCGTTCACAAGCTGGTCAAGGTCAAGACGTCTGTCTGGTTTCTTCTCGTTCTACAGCCATCAGCATCAGGGAGCAAAGTCTCTCATCTCCGGTTGTTGATCGTAGAAAATTCTTAACACGTTTCAAGACAGAAAAGAACCTTTCATTTCCAGCAGTTGTTATTGGTAATGTTCCAAATATCTGAAGTACTTTTATTACCTCAGAGTAAGCCACTGGCAGTGCACGTAGAGTATTTAAAAACACAAGAATATTGTCCTCAACACAAGCACTTTTAATATGATGTTTGGCCAGCGGCAACTGTGTTATTAATGAGTCTTCATCAAGTAGTCCCCTGTAGTGGTCCAAGAACGGTTTGAGGAATTCGTAGCTTAGAAATGTTTCACTACTCATTTTAAAGCAACTCGCCACTGCATACAAAAATTCGTTACAGGTGAATCTTTTATCAAACTCTGATAAAAGTGTGTCTATAACTTGAAAATATATCATTTTCAGGTGGGTGTTGTCTTCATCCTCACTTGTAGAAAGACATGAACTTCTTTGGCTGTGTCCTACTGTTGAATACACCAAATCTGAATTATATTTTGTAGGAATGGATGTTTTGTGTTTTTTTGTTTCTTTCTTCCATTCAATCCCACAGCTTTCACTCAAAGTCTCTGCTTTGTTCAGAATTTTATTAAAAACATTATCAGATCTTTTGCTGACAAGTTCCATTCGACTTCCTTGGATCAAGTTTACTGCTGATGGCAAATCCAGAGTGTCAGCTTCCAGTTGTTCAGACAAGTTGTAAGTTGTTGCTAAAATTGTTTCCATTGCTTGTAGAAGAAATAAAAATACTTTTTGCTCTATTTGAGCTTTAATTCCTATGCTCTCAGCTCTGTCCTTCTTTCCTTCTTCTAACACTATTAGTATTGCTGGGTAGGTTGATCTCACCTTTTTTACAGCACTGTACCAATAAAACCATCGGGTAGGAACTGTTTGTTCAAGATTGAGAACTGGCTGCTGAAGCCTTTGCTGGGCATCTACAAAGAGTTCATGACGTGTGGCACTATTTTAAATGAAGTTATACAGATTCTGAAGAGTGGAGAAAAAGTCCTGCACCTCGTCATTCCCACCTAACGCATGAACCAACAATAGATTAAGACGATGAGCATAGCAGTGCAAGTACGTAGCATTGGGTGCATGCTCTTTCAGTTTTGCTTGTACTCCACCAATCAAACCACTCATCACACTTGCTCCATCGTAACACTGACCAATGCAGAATTTTAAGTCTAGTCCTTCATCTATTAAAACCTTTTCTATTATTCTTGATATTGCTTCAGCACTACAGTCTTTCAAATGGCGTAGGGCAATGGCCCTCTCATTCACTTTACTTTCATGATCAATGTACCTTATAAGAATTGCTAGCTGCTCAGATTTGGAAATGTCCTTTGTCTCATCAGCCATCAATGCAAAAAATTTGGCTTCTTTCACTTGAACCACTATATTTTTCAGTATTCCTGCAGAGAAAACGCCAATCAAATCATTTTGGTATTCATGTGATGAATAATGTCCATAACGACAACTCATTTTTTCTTTCATTGACGGATCATCTTCTGTCATTAAATTCAACAACTCTTTGAAATTTCCTTGGTTTGATGACCCTTCAGATTCACTAATGGGTCACTTTCAACAAAGTCTTTATATGTCTCCTATTCTCTTCAATCTCTCCAGAACGTTGGGAATCTAGCAAAGAAGCGGCCGATATTTTATGAAGACTGCGATTTTTGAACTCTCCCCAAGCCAACATTGAACTTCTATGTCGTTCTCCTTTTTCATGTTGTTGAAAAAGTGCTGATGCATCTTTCCACTTACTGAAACCTCTGTCAATGAAAGTGCGATTGCCAATGGTCTCACCTTGTCAAACTGAAGTCGGAGGAACAAAGTGCCGGCAAGGAAAACAATAGCATCCATCTTCCACAGCAGAGTACTCCAGCCATTGTAATATGTTGTAGTAGCAGGCCACAAACCTCCTTCCTTTATTATTTACAGGAAAATGCACAATGGGCTGGACCGGCTGATCTTGAGGGCCATGACTTAAAGCTGGTGCAGGATCAATACTAGGCTGCTGAGACATTGACTTCGATGTGGTAGAAGATTCTTCTGTTACTGCTTCCGATCTTCTTGAACTTGAAAACTTTCCTCACCTGAGGGATCTTCATGTTTGGGTTTCTTTGCAAAGAAAGTTCGAATATCTGGTTTATTCTTTTTCATATCTAACACACTGTATGTATTACTATTATAATTATATGTAAACACACCAATACACTGAATACAGGTAAAACACGTTAGAACACCGTGAAACAACTCAGTACAGTATGGACACCAACTGAACAGTGAAACAACAGACTTCAAATAGAAGTTAGGTTAGGGATGTGCGTTTACCGCCATTCGCAATTCCGGCTTCACTTGCTTGATTAGTGGCGCTGTCTAGCGGTGGGCACGTGATCCAGTCATCCTATTCTCCAAGACTCTAGCCAAGCGATCTCGCCATTTGCAATTTTGGCTTCTTTCTGACCTGCTAAAAGTTGTTTCAAATTTGTTTCACTATCGCAGTCGTTGCCATTAGCATAAATTGTCACTTATATAGTTTGAATGTTAACTATGAGTTTGTTAATAAATACGTTAATTTACAAAACACATATTGAAACTAGAATTTAGAACAAATTTGATTCAAGTCTCTGTTATGTAGGTTTAGGAATTATTACTTGTTCACTGATCAAAAATAACCTTACTTGATTACTTTCAAAGCTATTTAGCTACACTAATACTGTAAAATAAATTATACTACTGCTGTTTAAATTAAATTACTAAATTAGTCCTGTGATTTTAATGTTTCATGTAGATAGGCCTGCTATTTCAAATTATTCATCCGATCTTTGGGGGGGGCCTAGGCCCCCCCTGCCCCCCCCAAATGGCGCCCCTGGGCCAAACCTATCGCAAAAAGTTGAGTTTTTCTTGAGCGCGAGGTCTACTGTTCACAGAACTAAGTTACTAGTTGTGAACAACTATATACTGTAACTATATTATATTTCACAAAATAGTAAGAACTAACTGTTTGCTCAGACCATATTTGTGCCGAGTAATCTAACCACACTGTATGAGTGTATGTAGACGTGTAGACCATCATAAACCAGTAAATTTAGGAATTTTAATTTAAAAATTGCAAGAGTCCACAAAAATTGTAGCCCTATGTGTTCATGATGGTCTATCACGATTTATGATCAGTAATGTATTTACATAACGTCGATAGGTTGATTGGTACATTGATGAATCCTACCATTTGGTGGAAGAAAACTTCTTTGACATTGAGAAAGTGCTGGAATGAGGAGCAAAAGAAATGAATATTCAAAGCTGCGCCTGCAAAATAAATTTATTGCTCAACTAATTGGATTTCAGATAGTGTAAATGTAACAAAATTCTAGTAGCAACAAGAATATCTATAAATATCACAAAGGAGTCGTCTTTGAATTACATTGCATTATTATTCTATTTGAGGTGATGGCTTTTGAAACAACTTTTTATGACCTGGGTTTTACGGGGTACAACGGCCAAGATTTATACAACGCCTCACAATAGGACATCGACTCTTTTTAATTGGCGGAAACGATGAAGAAAACTGATAAAATTGGAATCCAAACTTCGCGTTACATTTTTGAGGAAAATTTGGACACATCTACCACCCACTGATCATTCTTGATTTAGCTATTTGGATTCAGCAAGCGTCCAGACCACCTTGCCTACGGTACTCAAACGGCGCCCATGAAAGAGCCAGTAATAACGATAAATTATAATTGGATGAGTTTAGTCTTACTTGTTATGAATAATGCAACGTAAAGGTGATCTAAAATGGATTTCAGGAAATTTGATTTGAGTTTTTTTTTAATATTTCCAGTTTTTAAGCTCATCGTTTTCTTATAATATAAAAGAAATCATTCAGCTTGAAAAAATGATTTGTATTTCATATGAAGACAAGACAAATCTGGATCGGCCGAGTATAGGTAGAATAATTAATTGAATTATTAAGGACCCGATATAGCGCCTTATTACTGAAATCGCGCCGTTGTCCGTCCGTTTGTGCCCTAGCGCTTGAAAGAGAAATTTTAGATTCTTGAAACTTGGTATATAGCTTCCTCAAAGTCCAAGTGAGATCGCTATTGATTTTGCAGTTTGGGGGTCGAATATAAAAATAATTATGATGTAAAACAGATATCCACTATAGGCTGTAGGTTAGTTTAAGCTATGAAAAATCAAAATATTGGCAGATGTTTCATTTGAAAATTAAAAAAAATTAGTTACAAAGGCTGATGCTTAGCCTAAATTATCAACTTTCTTTCTTACAGAGCAAGCGTTGACGTTTTCATTTTTCATTGTGTTGAAACATTCTCTTAAATTATTTTAAATCGAAGAAGAATAATTTTTTGTGAATAATTTTGGGTGAATCAAAAATATGATGTTTATAGAAACTGAAGCAGTTGAATTGCAAGTTTAGTAGAGAGGTTAGTATGCACAATGGTTGAATGGTGCATAATTATGCCGCACAATTGGTAATAATAATAATAATCATCATCATTATTATTATTATTATTATTATTTTCGTCGTGTCCTTGAATAATACTCCGTTGTATCAGTTCATTGCTTAGCCAATTGAGCCTGAGATTGTGGAAATGTAACAAAACTCAAGTAGCAATACATAACTATCATAAACGAGAATATAATTTACTGTATAATAATAGTCTCAATTAAAAAACCACACAAGATGAAGGATGCTGTTTATATACAAATGAAAATAACATAGCCTATATTATTTGTTGTAACTTGGTATTTCTGCTTGATGTGGTTCAACTTCATTTTTTTAATGCTGTTGCCAGTTTTGAGAATTTCAATGTCTCCAGAGCTGATATAACTATATAAGTATTGTTAAGGACAAGGAAATGAAGAAGGAACAGTGATTTTCAGCGTAATTACTGCTGTGTCAATAAGTCTTCTGGTCGAAGCTAATAGGCATGATTGTTTACTTTTCCCCGTACTCTCCTCGCCTTGGGGTTCATCTGAGACCTTTGGAATGTTCTTATCTCGGCAATTAAAATAGCCTCGATGAATGGATAATGTCCTATGTGTTTTTCTTTAGAATTTGATAGAAGGATATCAAACCCTTTCAATCTTTCTAGAGTGATAAAAACTTATATAAAGCGGATGGTCATGTAAACACGAGTCAGATGTGATTCGAACGTTAATGTGATAAAGTGACACAGACAGTTCCCGCTCATACAAATCGGATTACCAATGAGCGCTAATACAAACTGTGTTATATGAAAGTTTAGTGTGTATTTAAGTGATAATGCAGTATATTGTGACAGATTATTATTCAGGCTAAGTGCTTGCAGTGTTTCAACTGTTATGTTTTAGACGCTTCTTCTTAAATTGCTGAACAGTTTATTGACCAGTTATTATTTAACATTTGATTTGCCTTTTAACAATTGGTGATTGCTTTTTGTAAAGTAATATAGCAAATTCTTTATTAGCTGAATTTATCGATTTATCTGTTTCTGATTGATTTCTTTTGTGTAAGACATTACTGATTAGTGCAAGTTATTAGTAATTTGTGTTAATAAAGTGCGAGTGTTAGTTTAAAGTGTTGCCAGCATTATTTTAGAGATAGAACCCGTAGCAATATGAATTTATGAATATATGAAAATCATTAGTCTGATATTGTGTTAACTGAAATTTTTATAGTTCAATTATTCATTGTAATTGTAAGGTTATTCTCAGTGGCGTAACGTTTTCCAATAGGGCCCCCCGCAACCAAGTTTCCAAGCCCCTCTCCTCAAAATCATATAAATATTCCCCCTCACCCTCCCCTTTTTTGTACAGTAATATAGCAAATTCTTTATTAGATGAAAATTATCGATTTATCTGTTTCTGATTGATTTTGTTTGTGTGATATAACTGATTAGTGCGAGTTGTCGGTAATTTGTGATAAAGTGCGAGTGTTAACTTGAAGTGCTGCCAGCATTAGAACCAGCATTTAGAGATAAAACCCGTAACAGCAGTGGCGCTCCCAGGGGGAGGGGGACGGGAGGGATATATCCCCCTCGAAATATCAAGATGGATCCTCCCCCTAAAAAATAATTTATTCATAATTATGTATGTATAGTTTTTGCGAGAAATAAATTTAATCTGTGTCAATGTTACTTGTTAGCTAGAAGAATAAAAACCCAACCAATGTGTAAAATCTTGTACGAATCCTTGTTTTACTACAAGTTACGTTTTCCGCACATAGAGAGAAGAAGTGACTGTGTAGTAGCATCAAATGAAGAATTGGTAGCAGCAGTTGATGTGTTTATTAACAAATGGCCAGCAGTTGATTAACTAAAAATTGTGTAGAAGAAATTTTTCGGATTTGACAGAAGAAGAGTTTAATGGTTTGCCAGATGATTTCCTAAGTTCTCTGGACAAATGTGAGGAAATGTGCTTCCCCTGCACTCACAATGTGTTGAAAAACTGTTGTGTTCTTCCGGTTACAACATCAACAGCAGAAAGGTCATTTTTCTACACTTCGCTACTTAAAAACCTATCTCAGGAACTCGATCAGTACCGACAGGCTAGACGGACTTGCCCTTCTGTTTATTCACAAAGGAGTAGAAGTGAAACCTGAGACCATCATCAACGAATTAGCAAAGACGCCATGCCGTTTACTTTTGAAGTAAATCACAATAGTTTTTGTATTATTCCCAATTTTTTATTTGTGATATTCTTTCTTGTAAACTTAATAAATGTGCATTACATTGTTGTGTAACAATCTGAGTATTTTTTGGCTATTCTTTCGTAACTTACATGTTAAAAATAAAGAAAAAATTAGCAGTGAACACTTGATTTATTTTTAATTTCATTATACGTTTATTTAACTGTACTTTGTCATCATGCTCATTAGCTCATTAAATAATCACATTGACTTTTAATCAATTTTCTTTGTGTAGCTAAAGGAAATCAAAGGAAAAACACATACTATGGTTGGGTCCTATTTCACCCAGGTACAATAAACTAAAAATGAAAAACTATTTTATCAGCTAACATAAATACTATTAGCTTGAGCATATTTTAGAGCTCAAATATGTATAAAAATACGTTATAGGCTTTGAATTCCACATTCTATCCGGGGGGGGGGGGGGGGGGACGCAGACATCCCGGTGGTCATCCCCCCCCCCCCCCCCCGAAATGAAATCCTGGGACCGCTACTGCGTAACAGTATTAATAATAAAAAGCCACAAGCCACATAAAATGAGTTACATGATCTAGATTAAAGAAGGAGAATTGAAAATAATATTCGAATAAACCCAAAATTTTGAGAAAATTCTGCTGGAGCAAAGTTGAGGTTTACAGAAATTGCAAGCAATCAAACATGAAAGTTCAACTAGTCTATTATGAACTGTACGGTATTAAAAAAACTGTTCTAAATGGAAATTGAATTTTTGTAGTTATTCAACTTTTCTTTTCCATTTAATTTGAGAAAATCACAATGTAGATTACAGTACTTGGTTTGAATGTGTCCTGTTTTGCAAAGAAAAATTTTCCAATAAATATATTTGAAAATTTCTTGTTTTAAAAGTGATATTTTTGTCCACGTTGAATGAAAAAGTATTTTGTCAGTGAGTGGTTCAACAACCTCAAACTCTTTTATTGAAATAAATTAGATTTTCTGGCTCTTATCTTGTGTAATTTATGCAATGTTGTAATGTACAGCTTGATGGTATTAGATTTGGATTGAGAAAAATAAATAAAAAAGAGATATAAATCGAAATTTATATTCCTTTATCATCCCTGGCTCAAATAACTAATGAACCCAATCTAAACTACGTTAGAGCCTGTGATAAGATTTGAAGATATCGGTGAAGAAGAAATTTTCCAACATAATTGGCATCCGAAATTTAGCGCAGAAAGATTATTAGCCAAGTTGTTCGTGAAGCAATCAAGAGAGCGATAAAATAACTAAGATTGATAAAAATTGCTGTGCGATGAATATATTGGTAGTTGTTATCTGTGAGTGAGTGGGTAAGGTTTGAGTTGATAAGTAGCGCAATATAATAGCTTCGATTGTTGATGAGGATGATGTGAGTGATAACAGAGTGGTCTGACCAGAAACTGTGGAAAAAGCAGGTCTGCATTGGCGGATGGACCGAGGACTGATATCGCTTCAGATAGTATCTGACAAGTGAGCTTATCTGATAAATGTAGGTTAAACATTTTCCGATCATCTTATTCGAATGTTTGTTTCGTCATTATCAGTGCGATCAGGACTTACGATCACTGCCAAGCGGGTCTATTTGAAATCGCCTGAATAATGTCGCTATGCAAATACATTACCAGCTCGTTTAAACTGATGATTTTTGCTTAAAGTGGACTCTGTCTGAAACAAATTACGTTTAAGTTATTGAACTAATGAAGCAAAGTCTGCGGGTAGATTGACTGGCTACTTGAACTCAGCATTCCAGCATTGTGGGCTGGAAAAAAATGTGGATACGGGTCGTTTTCCAGTGACGCGTAATGAGGCAAAATGGGGCATGCTCTCAACTTTGTCAAGTTCCCTCAGGATCTGCTATTGATTCCTGATTGAGGCATTGATTTGTGAATATATTAATCATTATTTCTAGAGCCCTGAGAATCTTTCGTTGCTCTATTTTCTCTTTTAATGGAGTTATTTTCTTGTTTAGAGAACTAGAATCTTATCAATTTATTTTATTTCATAAGTGATTACAATATTCTGTATGTAAAGAGAATAGTATCTACTAGCCTATATCATTCAAATGTTGTTAAACAAAGAATCGTGTATCCTTCAGATGATGAGCTACTCCAAAATTATCACAGTGTCACATTCTACCGTTTTATAAGTTCCATCCATCTTTTTTCTAAATCCGCCTACACAGATTCGGCATCTACTACCATAGAGTGTTCTGTTTCTTTCTTATTTTATTTATTACATGACAGATATTATGATGTGTTCCTCACTATCAAATGGGTTGTGCGTTGGTAATAAGGACAATTTATTTAGGAACGGGAAATGCCATATAGTCAATTATTATGATGACTATCACCTCACTAGAACCAATGAATACAGAAACTATAGTATCTGTTGTATATCTGTAATAGTATCTGTATTCAGGGCCGCCGCGTGGTTTTTTGGCGCCCGAGGCAAGATTTTGTCAAGCGCAAGTGGGTAGAATGCCTGTTAATGCGATTTTTTAAGTAAGACATGAATAAAAAAATACTGTGATACTTTTGAAGTGAATGTGTTTCTATGTTTTTGTGACGGTCATTTCGCAATAATGAAATGCTTCGTCATCAATCAGACACGGTGACACGGCTGGAGGCCTGCTATTTTTTTTAAATATTTTCTTACACTTCTTGGAAAAATTTGGGAAGATATTATTGGCTAAACTTGTTATCAATGTGTGTGAAAAATCTTCACAATCAGGAAATGACAGATCTACAACGTAGCACATGACCATCAGAGCCTCCCATTTTACTAGTTAATATATTACTTGATCCGCCATTTTGTTTTTTAGAATAAGTTAGGGACTTCACTTGACGTGGAAGCTACTATATACAAATTTTCAAGAGTCTAGATATAGTACATTATACATGACAGAATTTACAATTTTATGCACTCAGCAATGCATCCATTGAATAATACAGAGATCGATACATCCGTCGAAGTGTTTTAAAGAAAATTAGACTACAAACGCATGAAATAGATTTTTTAACCCACGGCGGCGCCCCCCGGATCGCGGCGCTCAAGGCAACCGCCTCGGTCGCCTCACCCACGCGGCGGCCCTGTCTGTATTCATTGCCAGAACTTTAGGGGCCCTGGAAATTTAAGAATTACAAGATGAATCGTCATTTTCCAATGCCTATTAAATTTGGCTCTCACCGATATCGAGTGCAATACCAAATTCCATTTCGAGGCCATTATTCTCTGATCTGTTCTTAGCTCTGTAAGAGAAATAATCTGTTTATTTAGCCCACTCAAAGAATAATGATAAACTCATCATTTTAATTTATAAATTCATTAAATTTTTAAATAAGTGCAAGTCAAGAAAAATAATCGATACCTCTCTTGTTGTTGATTGTTGAGTGGCTTTAGCGTAGGACCACCTGTTGAGTCAAGACGAAGTGTGAAAAACTTTGGTGCAAGGTAATCAGAGTCAAAGTCGAAAAATTAAATTTCTTTAATTCAAATTCAGTTTTCGCCGTGATTATATCATCAATTGAATCACCAATAAAACATAGTAGACCTATTATTTTTTCATTGTTTGTAAATTCAAATTTTGCTCTTCTAAATGTCCTATTAGAATAATAAAGTATGTAAGCCTTTGTAAACGTTTAAAATAGGTTGAATGTGACTTATAATTATTCAATGGCAAAAATGAACAACAGAAAACTCGGGTATCTGTAATCCTCATAAATTTCCCTTAAGTACCTCATCCCAGAAACTTGATGCGGTAGTTTTTTGGATTATAAAGTGACGGATAGCAGCCTTGGATCTTATGCAGAATGGAATCGCCCCAGGTAAAGGAAGGCATATCTACTGCCAACTTCGTGGAGCTGCTTTGATAGCTGAAGTAATCGCGTTAACCCTTGATGCAGAATCAGTCACAGCGCTTATCTCTGATCAGTTTTATGTACAAGTCTCATTCAATTTCAACAGACACAATTGTTCAGCCTTTGTGAAGAAAATACTAGAAAAACTGCTGTCCTTATAGGACACTGACACCCTCCCGGATATCAAGCCAGACAAAATTGGCCTTGTAGGCTTCTACTGTTTTAACATATAGTTGGAGGGAGTTTATGAAAAGCTTATCGTATCCTCTTTTTCTAGATGATTTCACCTTAAACTATTTGTTTGAATTGATATTCGATCGATTATCGCAAGGCAACCGTCAAGATGCCCAGTGTTCCTTGCCATAGAAATTATAATATTAGTAAAAAAATAATAATAATAAGCGTATGGCTTTTAATGGTGTGGAGACCCTTACGGGGAGTTCCGCCTCGCCGTTTGTGCCATGTTACGGGGAAAATGGTGGACCTACTATTTTAGGTGGGTTCTGAACCACCGGGTAAGTTATAATAAAGCTTGTAACATCAAGTCATTGAAGCACGGTCACCCATCCAAGCGCAGTCTTGAGCGGTCGTGACTGAGCATCACGATCACTCGAACACCACGCTCAACGCATGACCGATCACCACCCAATGCATTAATACTACTGTAGTATTCATATAACTTGGCAGCGTGTAGCAGATGGGACATGCTATACCTTAACCCAACATACTGCTGCCACGTTATATGAAAACTACTATACTTTATTCGAACCATAAAAAATTAAGGTTTCTATAATTTAAGTTATAATGTAGTCTCCCAATTGCATCCTCGTTGTTCACTAATTCCTACTGCTAGTATCAAGCTCTCAAGTAATACAATTCAATTTATTTTTGGATCTGTAGGCTACATTTTAAAAATTGATTTTTCCACAGGTGTAAATATGTCATTTACTAAAGATGAACACTCCTAATACTCATTGTTCGCTCACCTTCAAGATGTCTTAATTATATGCCTTTTAGTTTTTTATGAGCAATCTGTGTAGAAAAACCAAATATGAGAAGTGTGATCAACAAGACCTGCTCACAAATGGCAATAGCTGCTGTGTTGTTGGTTGTTGGAGTATTATAATCTGCATATTTATTATCATGTCATACATAGCAACAAGCCATCCAATTACATATGGGATAGAACAATACAACATGTGGAATTTAGTTCTTGTGAGCAGCCGACTAAGAATAGGAGCTGAGAGAAACAATATCAGTGTCTTCCATCAGAATACACGCTCAAAAACCGAACAAGATTGTTACCTACGATAAGCGCTTCTTCAGCTTTGCCAGCCAGAAGACTGTCATCATATTTTGTTAATCTTTGTAATGTGTTTTGTAAACGGATCTTCAATCATTTCTCCTTCCATTTTAACACGTGCGATAAGCCCACTTTATTTCTTTGTTTTACCATTCATCTTGAACCTTGAGAATTTTCTGCCGCTTCCTATTTAATGTCCTGTCGAAACAGGGATCTGGATTATGAAGCTTGTCGGCTAGCGGGAACGATAATCGAAAATTTATTCTTAGACGAGAGTCTTTTAGTAGTGTTCCAGATGGAAGCTATAGCTGCTACGAATCTCTCATAAAAATATTGATGCGTAGAAAAAACTTGAAAAATTACATCATTCCACAATCTTGATTAGATCATTGTAAGATGATAATGGTGGGTACATGTAATATAGTTGTTAATCTTTCGCGAGTGCTACGTGCTTTGTAGCAGATCGAGCCACATTGAAAATGTTGAGGTAAATATCTTTTTCATGGCAGGTAAATGTGAATTTTAGTAAGTACTGTACAACTATATCCCAAGCAGGAGCACACTCAGACAATGGTTGCGTTAATGGGAGCTGTACCGCTTACCGGTGCACCAGAAACTTGATGTCTATTGGTCAATAAAGGAACGTTTTTGAATTTTATAAGTACAAACAGAAACCTCAGTTTTCGGTGCACCAGTAAACAGTGCGGCTCCTATGGACTCACATTTATCTCAAATTTGATTCGAAGTGAAAAATAATTTTGGGGAAGGGATACTACGTAGAAAATGGAATCATTCCTGATCCCATGATAGGTTCAATGAAAGGAGAGAAATAAACATAATAAAAAATGAAAATAACAATATGTCTTATTGATTTTGTCATACTTTATGACTTAAAAAATCAGTATCTTAATTTCATAATAGAGTGAAGAGTACATATATTTTAAAAATTCTCCAGAGTTGAAGGTTGGCCAACTTGCAAAAACGGAGTGACCTTCACATGTTGTAGGTTTGTGTAATTTCTACTCGAAAGAAGTGATATCTTTTCCTCTTTTTTCATTAATGACTTTTCTGTTTATGTATTTTCCTTATGTCTCTTACTAATTATTGTTAGGTTCAAAAAGCCCAATAACATATTTAGCCTAATAAGCCTGAAACTGATATAGGATAGCGATAGCCTACAACGTTTCAAGGACCTTTCTAAAAATTTCTGCAACTGTAAATTTGATGCTGCAGTAATTGAGCAGCTATATGACACTGACGTGAACGCGGTTGTCCAGAAATCATACAACCCAGCTTGATATGAAAACATGCAAATGCAATTTTGTTTTTGGTGATTCCGCATTTCACCTGACACTGTAGCATGTCAAAAGAGTCTTTAAAATGTACATTCTGCAAGCTAGCAAAATTGGCGGTTGGTACTATGCTCTAAAATATTCAAAAACATTTTCAATCACAAGCGCGGAGAAAGGCATCAGCGAACATTTTAACCTCCTTCCTGGGACAGAAATTGGGAGCTGACCATAGTGATCAAATAACAGTTTTTGTGAAACGCTTATACGATGAAAACTGAAAGACCTGGAGGCGAGCTATTATATCTTCAATCTGGTATCTTCAGTGGGAATGAGAATGAAATGAGATCGAAGTGAGTTTTAGAGGAAGGGTTTTGATGAAGATGATGATAATAAAGAAAAGAGAGAAAATATTGTAAGTGTGATACTTTGATGATGAAAATGATGGAAGAAAAGTAATCGATTATCAGCTAGCCTATATGCTTTTAATTTCAGATGTAGTTTTATATTCTGACTGCACGCCAAATTTTAAGGAGCACGTGTTGGGCCCCAGGCTGCTTGTAGTGAAGCCACGACAGAAGAAAGCCGCTTTACTCCAGCATTTATTTATTTTCAGTATATACGAGTGTCTATGTGAGTTAGAGGAAGAGAGAGCCATGAAGTGCGGAAGTAAAAGAGTACAGTCGTATTTCAACAGAATTTTTTCCAAGTGTGCACCATCAACACGTCCAACTTGTTATTACAGCAGATTGTAATTTTTGATAATTCAGTGCATTACTATTTGACGACTGAAAAATCTACGCCTGAAACGTTTTAAACAAAGAAAGTAAACACACTCTGGATGTATGCGGGTTGGAGTGGAATCTCATCGTTTGAAGATAAGTGGCAATTTTATGGACGATCTGGATTATCTAGTTTGGCCATTTTGTTGATGGTAGTCAATTATTGAAGAAATAAAAAATATTTCTATCTGTCATCAAAGAAACTTCTCATTTTCAATGTCAATTACAAAAATTGAACGAGATTATTGAATAGAATTTGCTTGTCAGCTTGTCAGACTACTGTTTTTTTTTTTCAATTTTGGATCAAAAGCGAAGGATTTTACGGAGATGATGAATTTCAAACGTAATCTCTTTTTGAATTATTTCTATCTCCAGAGAAATTTTCAGCTGAACAGCAATAGAATAATAATGATTAACTTTTTCTTGGTATTTAACGACTTGCAGTGAATTTTTAATTGTGAATAAATAATAATTGTACTCACTCTTGGTCGAACGTTTTCAATTCATGGAAACTCATCTTCAAGGAATTGAAGATGAGTTTCCAAGACTCGAAAACGTTCGGCCAAGAGTGAGTACAATTATTATTATTTATTCACAAGTGAAAATTGACTGCAAGTCGTTAAATTTACAATGAAAACCTCATAACGCAGATTGTTATGGAACAAGAAATTCAAGAATTTAATAATAATGAAATGTATCGTATTATTGAAAGAGATGAACAGCTTGATAAATATGGTGATAAACATTTTATTTATTTATTGTGACAAATTTACAACGAGTGTGAAGGTGCAACAGACTCAGGTCCAAAACTGCTCCCTTCACAAATTTTGATATGTTACATTGTCCAAAACATTGAGGTTAACACAGAATAAAAATTTAAAATATGCTGAAAACCTTCACTCGAAAAATAATAAAATGAATTTTCTCACTTGACCACTATTAATTTAAAAGTTCATTCGAAACGAAACACTAAAAACAGTTAAAAATAGTCAATAATATTACATTTTTATAGAAACTTTTGAGTCGAAAAATATTATTTGGTTGCTATGGTAAACAACACAACATTTTATTTTATACTATAAATTAGGCCTACCTCTATGGATTCTGGAATGTTCAGGCTGATATTGAGCACAAAACTAGTTGATAATCAATGATACGGATTACGATAAAAATGAAAATTACAATGATTGAAAATGTTATCACCTACCGACCTACAATCTACTATTTTTAGTATAGTTCATAGCCTATTAATTTTTGGGATAGGTTTTGCATATACAACAACAATAAAAAATAACAGATTTAAGAGAGATTTTCTATTGTGATGAAATCAGAGGAAGTACTATGAAATAAGTTATGACACCCCCTGATATTTTTGAAGAAAAATAGTGAACTAACTGTATGTTTTGTGTTCTCATGGAAAATGAGTTTGACACTACAGTATGAATCAACAAACTTATTATTGAACGAGCGTAGCGAGTTCTTAGTTTTGACTTGTAACTCGTGACTGGAGGCTCGCTGCTTTTTCTGTATGTTTCTGGGTTTCTTTGTATGTTTGACGATAACTTTCAAACTCTTTGACCATTCAAGTTCAAATTTTAAACACACATTCTTGGAACTCTAATACAGATCAACTTCGTTTTCCAATGAAATTGATCCTTCATTCTTTTAGAGGCGAAACAAAAGGGTAGGTTCTCAGCCCTTTATTAATATATCTATATATTAACTTTCTTTGTAGTGACTAAGGTGATTTGTGGAAGGTTAAGGTATCCATATGAATAATAAGACGAAATTGTCACAACCACATTTTATTAAAAATATTGAGAAACTAGTTTCGGTTGTTATACCGAATACCATTATCAATCTCAAACAAACCTTGATTTGAGTTTGTTTGGGATAGATAATGAATTTTTAATAAATGTGGTTGTGACAATTTCGTCTTATTATTCATTATCTATAGGCATTTATTCATTATTTATTATCAATATTATTACTATACATAATTACTATACATAATTCTATTATGTATAATAGAAAATAGATTTTTCACCATGTGGAATTCGCAATAGATTTCAAAATATATTTTGAGTTTCAGCTGTAGGTGAATAAATGCGATCAGGCTTTTTATAGAATCTCTATCAGCTGATATACTAATTTCATTTCCCTGATAAAATATGTATGTATAAACAGCTGTTTTTTATGTGGTAAATATATCTACTTTATAGATACACTAATTCCATTGCCCTGATATAGGTATATTAGTTCGGTAGGTCTTTTTTTGTGGTAAATAAATGTGTATCAGAGCAACGATGAACTTGGACTTCAAGTGATAGAATGATGTCTTGTGAATTTGATCTAAATCAGTATCTTCAAAACAGCCGTTTTTCGTTACTACCTTCACCTACGTTAAGCTTCCCAAATGAGCTTCCTTTTCCAAAATTAGTTGTTTGCAAGCAAGTTCTCCAGCCCGTTGGGCTCACTAGTTATTCTAAATGGCAATATATTTATCAATTTCTAGACTCGCACCTGAATTGAGTAATCAGAATAAATTAATAATCAAATACAGAATTTGTTCAGGTAATTGCATGATTGTTGCTTGTGGAATAGTATCAGCAATATTACTACCAGTTCAGAATTTCGACCACACATAAATAATTAATGTCTTTCAATTCCTAGTTAACATCGACATAAAATTAATAGTTTTGTTGATAAAAAAAAAAACAATGAATTATTAATTATTCTAGTCCAAACTTGTGAAATTTTCAACAATTGAATAATATTTCATCTGTCCATTTCAACAGAAAATTATAAAGCAGAGAACTTGTATAATCAAAATAAGTATACCATCACGTTGATATGAAGCCGATTGATGAGAAGTGTGTCCAATTATTTGAAATTTGTATTGCACCTGGCAAAGTGACTGTTCGATTGTGTTACTTGTTTTCCATTTGGCTGTGATCCAGCATTTTTGAAATATGGAAGCTGGGAAAGTAACCAACGGGATGAGGAACCAACTGCAAGAGACGAACTGTATTAAATTTTGCCGCCGGGATGTCAGGCCAGGTGAGATATATGATTGTACTCTTGAAATTGATTCTCCTAATATTAAACTCTCTCGCTTCCTCTCTCTCGCCCTCTTTTCTTCTTTCACTTCTCAGTCAAACGTATAAATTGAGAGCGCTTGTATTCCGTCCAGTTTTACCCGTCCCGGCAATTTGACTGTCATAACGCTAAATCCTGTTCTTAAATAATAGAACGGACGATACGATTTATACATATTGTTCGCGTCGAAGTAGGTGGTTGTAATTTAGAACTGACCGAAAATGCAATATATATCCTTGCTTTTAGTTTGGCCTCCAAACGTGGCTCATGCTTTCTGAACTATGAGCTACCAGCCGCTATAAATCCAGGCGACCACTTCATAGCAGCAGTCCGATTCGACTTAAAAGTCCACAATGTTCCAACTAAAGTTTGCCCAGCACGTTTCAAAGTCAGTTGAGTTCTAGGCCAATAAATCTGAAATAGGTATTTGCACAAATTACTTCCAAAATCGACTACATTTAATTACTCTTAGATAATTATTCTAGAATTTTCTAAACTTGAATTTTCAAATTTTGAGAAACCTGAGCAGTTCATGATCTGTAACTCTAAAACTAATAGGCTCCTGTTGGTTCAGTTCAATTGTGCTAAACCGAAATTTCAAAGATCTTGATAACAACAGGAGCAGTAATGACTTTACAGGTATGTAGCAACAATAAGAATGAAATAGAGGAATATGAACAATGAAAACGGAATCAGTTTCAACAGCACCCATATTGAAATTTGTGGAGAGGTGATACTCTCTGAGATGCGAAGGCGGCTCAAGTTCAACTGACATATCGCTGAAATCCACGTATTCAGAGTGTTTTCGAAGTGACTGTCTTTGAAGCTAAGGGACTCTTCGCCTTATCTGTAACTATGAGTGTCTTTTTATTGAATCAAGCCTATATTGATATTTTGGAAAAATAAATTCGCTGATATTTTCAAATGATTGATCATCAATTACTCACTAGACCAACTATAATGCTGTAATTGGAATATTTAAGGTTTACAAGTGTCCGAGCTGCTGTGGTTGAACATAATGTATTCAATTCTGTTTTGTTTATTATCAGTCAAATTACAATTTACACACTTCTCATTCCCTGTATTTCAAAATAATCTTTTATTTCTAAATACCGTACTTTTCTTCCTGTGGCTATTGGAAATTCTCAGTTGACAGGGGCGCACCCAGACTTTTGGTTTGGGGAGGGCTTACCCGTCCTACCAGGGAAAATTTTGGATAGGAGGGGGGGGGGGGGGGAATTGGGATTTTTCAGAGCACTTTTTGCAAGATTGTTGCCCGATAAAGTTTATTGAGGGGGCGGAGATTCATTACTTGACTTTTTAAAAAGTATTAGTATTAGAGTAGCTATGGGGAAACAAAATGTGTCCATCATGAGTATTTTTTGTACAGTGTTTCAGGAGTTCAAAATGATTCTGCCAGACTACTTAAGCAACTTCTCATGAGGGTAAAAAAATTAGAATGAATGTAGGTACGGAATGCTTTGTTACAAAAATAAAGAAGGCGAAAGATTACAGCGATTCCAGCATTCATTCAGAAATGACTATGATCTTCATACAGATGGTGTGAATTAAATTGAATCAATGTGAAATTAACTGAAACTGGTTAATAGCCAAGCTCATACCTTTCAATATTAAAAATGCCTTCTTTTGGCCTTTTTTGTGTATTTCATAGGATTACTCAATAATCACGGTAGTTAATGGTTTATTTGGGTTTTCAGTTCATTTCTCATCAAATGAATTCAATTTACCACCTAAATGAGCGCTCTACAAGCCTAGAGTTTTCTGAATGAGTACTAATTTATTGATCTCTTATTGAAAAAGATTCACTCTTCTGCTATATTTATTTCTGTATTGAAGCGTTTTCGAAGGAATAAGCTTATGCAATGTTATTGAATTTTTTTTGCAAAAACCTGTAAACCTTTTTTAGGAAATTGTTAGCCGCTAGCCGTATCAGGTACCATACTTGTTCAATCAGATAAGATAAGCTGCAAATTCCTAGGGTAAGGGTGACCGAATGGATCAGCCACCAAAAAAAAGGGTTCTCAGCTATAAAATCACTTGCCGATGATTCGGAACTCACCAAAAACTGTGGGCCCACGCACAGGTCTCACAACTATCTGGTCTCCACCTTCCGAAAGAAATTACATTATTACCGTAACATTAAATGTATTACAGGTTTAGGAGGTTCTAGAGGCTAGAGGTCCTGTACTTTTTGGTTAAATGATTGCCATATTGATATGAGTGAAACAAATTATTTTTATTATCTTTACCCAGCCGCCTAGTCAAATTTAATTCTGCAAGGCTACAAACTCTATTTCCACCTATGGTAGTCACTCATAGAGTCATAGTATTCCTGTTAATAGTATAACGATATTGATAATTGTTATCCTATTAAAACAAGTTTTAAATGTACAGCCTACAGTCCATATTACACAGTCAATTCGCTTGAAAATTATCAACATTTTGATAAGGATTTCAGGACCTGAGGGCAAGGCTTGAGCCCCAAAGCCCCCCATGTCAAGCCAGTTGTTATGAAGATTATTCTACTTGAAAAGTGTGAATAAATGAAAATCTCTGCTGAAAATCACTTCCAGGTGGTTCGGAACCCACCTAAAACTGTAGGTCCAACTCATCAATCACCATCATCAAACTCATTATCCACGCACAGGTCTCAGACCTATGTGGGCTTCATCCTCAAAAAAAAAAAAAAAAAAAAAAAAAAAAAATGACATGTACCAACACTAATCAGCCTGCAGCACATACTCTCTATAGTAAATTTTCTTGAAAATTATTAACAATTTTTCAAGGAGCTCGGGTTCTTGGGGGGGGGGGGGCTTAAGCCCCCTAAGCCCCCCCCCCCTGGGTGCGCCACTGTCAGTTGACAATTTAGTCAAGTGTATGTAGGTACACTAGCCGATATCGACTGTAGGTTACTCTTCAGACCTCAACGTTATGTTTTAGCACAAATGTTTTAGCGTACTACACAAACGAGGAGTAAGGTATTTTGTGATTGCTTTCCATACTGAGTCAACAGATTTATATCAGTACGCCGAGCCCACCGAAACAAAGCCTGACTACAAAGTATTGGGATAACGACTAAAAAACGAGCCTAAAAAACGTATAACATGGGCCTAAAAACGCGGCCAATATTATGCCAAACTGACGTAGCTGAAGTCCTATCGGACAGGCTGTAATCCCAATCAGCTGCTCAGCCCAAGTCATTTTGGGCTTAGGCCTATAGTTTTCAGTCCAGCCCACCTTCTATATTCTAAACGCCTTGGTCCACTCCTACCACTACACAGATTTAATATAAAATAATAATACGTATTCTAATTAGATAATATTCAGTTCTCGGTTTACTCTATAAAAATAATCTTGTCTATACTAACAGCAACTCTTCACTTTGATTTACTTGACCAATTAACAAATTACGACACCTCAGCTTACTGAACTTATTTATCCTTTAGAGACCTGAGTTCGTGCACTAAAAAGTGTTTCATAAGAAGAAGAACGGTATTCTCTGGTTTCTTACGCTACCAGAAAATCATTCCTATTGAACCCTTTTTAGTACACTATAAGTTAATTCCAAATCATAGACCGAAGATAAAATTCGTGCTTGCCCTAGAAAAACGCAAAAATTAATTTTTTTTGAGGATTATCTATTATTATTTCTTTAATCTGGACCATATTATTATTATCTATTATTATCGTTTGTGTAGTACGCTCTTTGGACTAAAACATAATGCTGAGGTCTGAAGAGTAACAAAAAAAAAACAAAAAATTGACGTTGAATGGCACCAGAATTTACTAATAATTCTTATTTATTTCAGGTAAAAGTATTTCTTCAATCTGGACCATATTATTATTATTATCTATTATCATTATTGTAAGTTAATTGTTATCTTCTGTTCAGATTTGCTTTACAAAAAAAAAATATTTCACGTGAAATCCTGAATTTTGTCACTTGTTTCATTTGAGCTGTAGCCCATATCAACTGAATAACATTTACTTAACTGTATCATACCATTGTACTTAGTAATCATGCTGTTGCGCGGAATTATGAACGTGTTTAATTTTCGGCTCGAAATTTTTGGACTAAATTATGCAAAATTCTCTCATTTTTTTGAATCGTTTGTTTGGTAATTTGTTTTTATTGCCTTTCATTTAAAAATTTTCTCAAAATGAAATGACTATTTTTTTCTCTCTAGTGGAAATTAAGAGTAAAACTGTGACTTCTATAAGACATATATTCTATAAATATGTAAATATTCTATAAACATATACTTTATTTGGACATTTCTATATTGAAATTTAGAAGATGAAGCAGTTTTGGGCTGTAAAGCCTGTTGCTTCCTCTTCAATGTACTGCAATGTGGTGATGTACATAGATGATAAATAAATAAATAACAAAGTTATCAGTTTAAACCTGAAAAATGAAGATTTTTGACAATTTTGACAACTACTTTGAAAGGTTCAGGAATTATAAAATTGAAAGTAATAAATTTTTATTTATCAGCTAATTTTACATTAAACTCCACTATTCGATAAAAAGGTGTAACTTAAATGAACAAATGATATGATTATATTCCAGACTGTATCAATTATTTCACATAAATATCCAGATATCCAGAATCCTTCACCATTTTTTTAAATTTGTGCTAGCTAGTTTCTATACTATGATCCGTTGCTGTCGTAACAATCTGTATATAGGCTATCAGTGGCGTAACTAGAAATTGACTTATGGTGGGGGGTTATCAAAGTCAACCAAAAGTCAATCAAAAAATAATTTTTCAATTGTTACAATTTTTTAAATTTCTTCTGATCAATGGAGGGGTTACGTCCTCAAGAATCCCCCCCCCCCCTCCACTCGTTATACGACTGTGTCGGCTACATAGTCTTAGTAACTCAGTATAAGCCTATATAAGGCTTATGCTCATACGAAAACTAAGACTAAGTGAGTAGGTTATTTAGTTCCATAAATCTTATCAATAAATACACAAATTACGGTAGCCTATTTATTCGATTTTTCAAGAAGATATCAACTTAACTGGCAATTATATCAAGGAAAATTTTTGTACCAGAAACCGGAATACAATAATAAATGGAAAATGTTCAAGCTATTCGAATTTGGATACAAAAATGAAATTGTGATAATAAAAAGAAAAAAAAATAATTTTTTTAAGCCTAGCATCTTGATAAAAACTTGTAACATTTATCAAAATGCGTTTTGAGTCTTCATAGCTTCATGTATTGGTCTCATATTGTAATAAAATTGGCAATAACTTTGCTAATAATAAATATGTGATGAAAAATTAAAACAAATATCATTTTTTCAATGTTAAAGGCATTGCAATTGTGTCAACCAAATTTCTCAAAATATCGCTTCCTCATGTTTTATTCGCCATCATTATGGAATAAATCGGCGATGAAATGAAACTGAAATAGAATAACGTCACATTTTCTTCAATTGAATTAATGAGGAAGGAGTAATAGCGAAACGAAATTACCGAAATTTATACCTCTCGTGAGCAGAAAATTCAGCCGAGTTCGCTGCACATATATACGTAACGAAAAGTAGGATGATTGTACTGTGAGGAGTCAGTTCAGATGCTTGCTGAGACTACCACGGAGCGCTAGTCGTTCTCTGTCTCGAGGAAGTTCCCTGGACACCCGGCAGAGAGTGCCGCAGTCTAATGCTGACAGTCTACCTGAAGGCACAAAGGATGGGAACCTTCGGGTGATCCGTGCCTGTGGTAGAGTTCTGGTCCAAGCAAAGATTGAATGAGCATGCGATTTCAATCGTTACAGCACAGGGGCTACTCGAATTGGCTCCTCACTCTTTTTATTTTATTAAATGAACATAAGTTTTCTGTAAACATTTTGCATTTGTATTTTATTTTTGTAATTTAAGGCATATAGCCTAATTTGAAATGCAATTGGAAATTTGTATACCGTGTACGAAAAAAAAACATTGAATTGAATCTACTTGGGATACATAACATCACCTTTGGAACAGTATTCGATCTTGGTGATAGCCTACAACAATTATGTTAGTGTCCGGGAACATTTTTTAGGTAGTCCCACCCACCAAGAGAATGATCACATAAAACTACTTCAAGACATGGATTTTAAAAAATGAGCGCCACAGACAGCAACGCTGTGCTGTCCGTGACGTCACTTTGGCACGAAATTAAAAAATTACCGGCATCAGAAAATATGCCATAATGGCGTAAATACCTGGCTCAGGCTATCACCACAAATCCTTTCATAATTTGAGATGCCTGTACTTCAATTTGAAACTAAATTAGAACTACAAAACGTGCATAATAATTGGTCATAAATTGACATATTCATACATAATGATATTAGGTTATCACCTTATGATATTATAGTGAAGATTATTACATAATTCAAGTAGTACAGTTCGTAAAAAGATTGTACCGTACTCACTTGGAATTCGATCACCGAATTTTATTTCGATGTGAAATGTAAACAATTTCACTTTGTAGGTTAGACAAGAAATGAGTTTGATATTTTACATAATTCACATTTTGAACTGATATTTTTTCACTTCACTATTATTGATAAGAAGCAATTTGAAACAGGAGCACTTTAATATCATAAATATAATTTTTCATTTGAGGTTCAAATATCAACGGCAAAATTTAGAAATGGCAATTCCAACTCGGGACCTGACCATACCCTCCACGTAGAAATCTTGAATATTTTAAACTTTAAAAATCAAACTGGAAAAAGTTAAAAAAAAAAATTATTATCTGAATGAAAGAGAATATTGAATATTGAATCCATAAAATGTAGAAAAATTATTTATTGCTGTAATTTTGTTTTTAATAAACCGGCACAGTCAGCAGATCTACTAATTACTTAGGGCTCAGGGCATCTTTGTCACCCCTTTTTGTGGATTTGGAAACTGACGCATGGGCGTTGCCACAAAAAGAACTAATTTCCGGACAATTAGATGTTAATTTTTTCAGAAATTCTTATTACTCATCTTATCCTCCACCACAAAAGGGAGCATGACAGTAGAAATATTTCTTACGTTTGATGTTCTACGTTGACGATTGGAATTTTTTTACTTTCCTTCAACATTCCAATTCAATATTGGCTTTCAGTAGTGTTGTATTTAATATAATTTAATTTGGATTGGAGCTTACGAAAAATGATCTTCTTGACTGATTATTATATATGGTCCCCCTAATAATATGTTTGGTTTATCTAATTTCACCACAATATTGGTGACTCATCCTCAATATATTTTCTGAATAATGTTCATTGAGAAAATCTCCATCAATCTTCTACCTCATCACCACTACCTCCTACACCTTCAGGCTTCAGGGGATTTCAATGCATTCACTTTGTCTTTGGATTTCGATACAAGCACATTAATTTATTTGGACTTTTATAACACTCAACTATATGGGCTAAACGATTCACACTACTATTTGTAGCATAAACTCCACACTCACGATTCCTGCAGTATTGTAGGACATAGTGTTAGGGGATTATAAATTAAAAATCTTTCTTTTGTGAGCCTAAAAACGAATAATAATAACGCCATAAAAAGGTGGAGCCTTGCTAAGGAAATAGCAAGTTGTATAGTTAGTAGTAACTAGTAAGTAGAGTATCAGAGGATCAGAGCAACATCCTTGGGTAGCTCCTGCACTTCAGCAGTGAGGTGTAAATGTTATTATTATAATAGGATAGGCCTACAGTCTCTTAGCTCGATTACTTTTGAAGATGACTCAATGACTTTCGATATTCTGAAAAGCAGACCATGCAAGTAAAAAAATAATTCGTTTTTTTCTTCCCTAAGTGGATTGACAAAATGAAATTATAGTACATAGGCCGGCCTAGCACTATAGTAGGTAGACCTATGCCAAGCACTTTCATCTGATGTGTCAAAAATCTTAGCTGCATCTCAAATCAATACTTTGATTTTATCTGAATAGAGTAGGAAGTGGGCTACTATAATGCTTTGTTTGAATCATCTCACAATCTCGTTACCAGAAATTCTATAAAAGAATACCATAATAATTTTTAAGAACCAATCCATATTTTCATCCAATTTTGGGAGACGTTTTAAAAGTAAACAATGAGTACTACATAACGTGTCCTCAATTATATTTTCAGGGTTGCGTTTTTCGTTTCGAAAAAAGTAGTGCAAGTGACGAAGATAGGCTGTCTAGTAGTAGTGAAGTGCTATAGCCTGGCAGTCAGCCCATATACCTCGTGGCTAAAGGCTTATTTATAGCCTTGTTGTGATTTAAATTCATGGAATCCTTCGATTCGGAGGCGTTCACTGTGAGATAACATCGTTATAGTCTCGAATATGAGTTATTAGTTATTGAGAACAGTGTAGAAGTGCGATTTATTGTTTAATATGACGATCTTACTTGTATGGCCACTGCCCGGAAGAAGAACTACATACAAAAGAGAGGGCAAAATGGGGCACACCCTATGCATTGTCAGGTAGGCTCTACCTGAGGGTCAGCTTAAACTCATATTGAGATTTCAAAACCTGTCGCAACCACCATTTATCTTAACGTCATCTGAAACAGATACTGATGTCGACTTCAAATTATATTTATTTTTATTTATGGTGCGTATAATCATTATCAACTATTTGTGACTAAAGCATGAAATTCGATAAAATCTTTCGAAAAACGTTTAACAGGTGTTTGAAGGTTTGTTTCCTTCTTTTTTTCACTCCTTAGTCAGAAACTTTTATATGGAAGATAGTTCCTCATTTTAATATAGTATACTTGGACTATAATATCAGAGATAAATTGAGTTGATTATAATATAATAAAATTAACCAGTTGAAAAAACTCCATCAAAAACCTTATAATGTTTTGTTTTATTCATTACTCATTTCGATCTAATACCAAGCAATGTTTTCCACCAAATTCTATTTCCCATAAATATTCATCTTTCCTCACCTGAGACTGATGCATGAGGGGTTCTTTTTTTGTTTTTTTTTTTTTTTGTTTGAGGATGAAGCCAACATAGGTCTGAGACCTGTGCGTGGGTAATGAGTTTGATGATGGTGATTGATGAGTTGGACCTACAGTTTTAGGTGGGTTCCGAACCACCAGGAAGTGATTTTCAGCAGAGAACATTGTCTTTTTTGCTGGCCAATCTAATCGGTCACCGTTACAAACAGGACCTACGAGAACGCAGCTTATCTATCTGATTGAACAGATACCTGCTATCTGAGGGGTTCTGAGGGGTGCCAATACTCCTCAATGTCTATGACACCAATCCCCCTCAAATGAACTAATTATCCTCCTCCCCCCCCCCAAATGCAATACTGTATCCAGGTAAAAATTTCGGGATGACGGTCAAAGCACTGTGGGGGTCCAGTGATTTATTCTACAACCAGTAGTAAAGGGGGTTCAAGTGGCCTACCCCGATACAATTTTCAAAAGTGTGAAACGACAAATTTTTAGGCCATTCTAACTCTTGAACTAGAGTTTAGAGGTCAAACAATATGACTTCAACTGCAGATATGAATAGGTTGCATGATTATAGAATAGACTCATGATGATATTTATAAACAATAAAAACTTCGGACTCATCGCTTGAAAAATAGATAAAAAGGAGCATGGTAGGTGTGAAGAGGGTGTTTATCAACCTCTCAATGGTTGTAGAGGGGCACTTTACTATAATTATTAGGCTTTGTATGTAAGAGCGACTGACTAAATTTTTTGTATAACATCTGCCTGTAGCCTATTTTTCATAATGCACATTAAATGCACATTATGCACATAAATGTAAGCTACATTAGGCCGGGTTCACACGTGCTACAATCGCGCGATTGTAGCTCGTGTGAACCCAGCCTTAAATAATGGATTTTTAGTGGGGTGATGGAGAGGCATGGAATACCCGTATCACACTGTTTAACTTTTATAAATAGTTTAGTAGGGTAGCGCATCTTTCATAAAAGATCCACTATCGAAGAAATAAATACCAGCTATTATGATCTCCTACACCTCACTGTTAATCCACTATTCACCAGGTAGGTGTTATGCATAAAATTCAGTCAGTCGCTCTTGAATCTTTTATAACTTTTATAACATCTTTCACAGTGTACTAAGGGCCTAAGGGGGTCTCTCACCCCCTTTTGAAATTGACTCAGCAAGTGTTCAGTATCCTCTTTCCAAGAATGATTGCTAAAATCAGCGAGCTTATTGCTTAGGACTGGCTACAGGAAATGTGTTGGGAGAGGGAGGGGGGTTGCTGTAAACATAGAATCTTTTTTTGCCTTCACCCCCCCCTCTCTCATGATAAATTGTAAAATCAAAGATAACTCTTGTTCAACATTTATTTTCTAATTTCCTATATTAATTCACATTTTACTAGCATATCCCTGAAAAATGAGATAGGATTTAGTAAAATCGGGAGCTTTTGGCAGTTTTGAAAGAGAAACCCAAATTGAAAGAGAAACCCCACACATTCTAGCTCAGTAGCCATGTTGGTCGAAAAATCGAAATTAGAGATGCCCATGTTGTGGTGTGAGGCCTTGTAATACAAATGAGAAACTTTCATTACCATCAAAGTGATTAGAGTCGCACAATTCTGCAAATTATAAACAATGTCTGTAAATAATCATTTATTTTTATGAGTCCATCCAAAACAATGCTATTTGGGCCATTATGGTCAGTGATCGTTCTCAAAACCGATCTAGCTGCCTAGTGATTGTGTCAAGAATCTGGAAATCTTGATTTATCCTCGCTTTGGGGGGGCCCAAAATATGTTTATGACGCCATTGGCATCACGTCCCATCTTTGTAGGCACCCCTGAGTCTCTCAATTGGCGATGACCACTTCCATCCTACTAGTCTATATTTTTTTTGCATTTTACCTCTTTGAGATTTACTAATTCAATATGATTTTTTTGAGAAGGCTTAAAAATAATTTCTCTTTACTTTTCCACAAATTATTGGTATGTGAACTGAATTTAAAAATAATTATTTGGAGTTTGACACTATTCATTCGCTTTCTACCAGAGTCGTGACACATCATATATATTTAAGATATTAATCTTATTATGGTCATTCATGCCAAAATCAACTGTTGAAAGTAGCCCATTGAGGTGTGAACGGCATTGAGCGATTGAACCTTTGTGCTCCAGTAAAGCAATAATAATTGTAGGCTATAGTATATATATTATTCAAGCGTAGGACTGTGTAACAATTGATAAATTTTCACAGCTCAGCCGAGCCCCATCTTGAATATTGCTATCTGAACTCAAAATCACATTCTGAAGAACACGTGTCACACGCACGCGCAAACTCGCTCAAACAGTGCGCACTCCAGATATTTATTGAAACCTGATTGTCGACGAGAGCACTCCGATTCAATTCCACCCTCTCAGTTCAAGTCCAAGTCGACAACTAAACTACAATTATTGTCTCGACAGTAGATTCGTCCAGTTGATAAGAAAGAGATCAAGGCGTGAACGGAGGATTTCAACAGTGGATTGTAAGAAATTATAGACAGCCTATGCCAATGTCATCTCTTATCAAGTTCAACTGTACGTCATAACACGAAACTGCACTTGTCATGGACCGTCGTGCACACGGTATGCATGTCACTCTCGGACTCCGATCGTAAATTGCATCAACATTAACCATTGCTCTTGCTTTCTCACAAACTTGGTTTATCACCAGACAATGAACGAGATGAACAACATTTGTCTGTCCTGTATAGGCTATGGAATTGTCTCTTCTGGGGACCAAGAATGTTCTCAGAATTCACTACTACATTGATTTTATAAATGATGCTCCAGTATAATGATTTTATAATGATGTTCCAGGCATATCTAAGGGCATTATCAGATCTTGTTGAATTTTTTACAATTCCCCTTTTCTAACCTTTAATTATTTATTTAAACATCGATTATTATTTAAATTTTTTATAAATTTTTACAAAAGAATTATATATTTTTTTTATCATGAATGATCAAATCTCTAACCATTATCATTTTAGCAATCCTGCACCTGCACAATAAGCATGAATGTGTTGTCTTTTTTTCTAGTATAAATGAACTTTACCATTATTTTTTTTTTGTATTACTGTATATCTTCTTCTTCTTTGGTCATCAACCCGAAGGTTGGTTGGCAGCAGCACGCCACTCTGTCCTTCTGTCAGCTTTCCTCAAATCCACATAGGTCTGGCACCCGATGTCTTATTATTTATAAGACATTATTTGGATGTAGCTTAATCTAGGTCGTTCTCGGCAAGTTCTTCCTTCAATGATTCCTTTCAATATCATCTTAATGAAATTGTTATGCCTCAAAATTTGACCTTTGAAGGTTATTCTTCTTTTCTGTGTATTTTGCACAAACAGTGGCGCACCCAGGGGGGGGGGGTTTAGGGGGCTCAAGCCCCCCCCCCCCCAAGAACTCGAGGTCCTTAAAATTTTTTTGATAATTTCCAAGCAAATTTACTACAGGGAATATTTGCTCCAGGCTGATTAGTGTTGGTACATTTCATGTTTTCACACTTTTCAAATAGAATAATGGTCATAACCAGTGGCTCAACCTCTGGCCTCTGGGGCTTAAGCCTCACGTCCTGAAATCCTTATCAAAATGTTGAAAATTTTCAAGAGAATCGACTATGTAATATGAACTTCAGAACTCTGAACCGTACATTTTACACTTGCTTGAATAGGATAGCGTTTATAACAATATTTTTTCACCATGAAGACGTTTATTTCGAGTACCATAGGTGGAAATAGAATAGAATAGACAAGAATTTTATTATTTCAAAAAATACAGTACAAATCAAAATAAGTACATCCTTTCAATACAAAATATTTTACTGGGAATGAATCAGTAATCAGAAAAACACAAATTCTTTAGGCATAGCCGAAGCCGCCAGCCAAAGTTGGTAGTTACATCTTCATTCGACTATCCAATCACAATTCATTGTTACATTTATTCCGTTGCCAGATAATTACGAAAAAGCGATAAGAAAGTGACCGACAAATATTATAGGGTCGATAACGGAGTGTAACGGTAAATATTAATCGATTAAATAATACTTTTAGTAATTGAATTCTCTAACAAGAAAGTCTCTATATTTCCAGGCTGTTCTGACAAATCCTTCTAACTTCACCCAGTCCTCACCGTTTAAATATTTCTTTACATTCTCTACACTCAATACTTCGTGACGCAACCAATTTCCTCTGAGCTCACTGCCAATGAAATGATAAATATCCTCCCTTTCACCACTGTTACACAGAGAGCAAGTGTACGTTTCCTCTTCTCGACCTGGCCTGAAATTTAGAGCTAACAAAGAGCATCTTGCTTTGAATATATTGCTGATAAACCGTCTCTTATACTTATCATCTATATAGTCTCTCTTTATCTGACCATCATGCAATCTCAGTTCCGCATATATGGAATGGTATTGTGAGTTTTCAGCTCTATCCCACAGCTCTTTGTACAAATTTTCTCTTATCTTAACAACCAATTCCGCGCTTCTCTTACTCCACAAATCAGGCTGAGATACAAGATCAACCCAATCCAGGCCACATGAATTGAACAGTTTCATCCATTCTTCATACCATCCACATTTGCTCTGCGCCATTAAAATTGTGAATTTTTTGGGTAACCTACTATCTGGTAAGGCAATTGTTTTTAAAACGTAATCACGGTTCATTTTTAGAGTTTGCAGCCACATAACCTGCGCATTACTTTCCAAATACAAAATATAATTAGGAGTATTTCTCGGTAACCAGTACATTCGTTTGATGAAAAATCTCTGAAAGAGTTCTAAATCTTTTCTCTCTTGGTACCCCCTCACCTGTGCTCCGTATGTAACCGTTGATCTGCTTACCGCATTGAAAACTTGCCATTTAGTTGACACAGTTACATCTTCGTTTGCTATCAATTTATTCCATAAACTATGTATTCCAAACTTTGCAATTGTTAGTTTTTGTTTAAAATGAGCAGTCAGTGACACAGTTGGCGTGAAAACTATTCCCAAATATTTATACTCCTTAACTACTTCCACCGGTACACCGCCATAGGTCCACTTTTCATCATTTCGCAGCTTACCGCCCTTTCTGATAACCATCATTTTGGATTTCTCCATATTTAATTCTAAATTCCATCGCTTGCAATAGACTTCTAAATTATCAATCATATCTATCCTGCATTTCAATGACATTATCAGAGAATACCACCAGATCATCTGCATAAAGAAGGGCGTTCAATTTAGTGTCCTCAATCTCAATTCCCCCTCCTATAGATTCGCAAATATCATATATAAATATTGAGAAAAGAAGAGGGAACATCAAACAGCCCTGTCTTAAGCCGCTTTCAATGTTCATATCTTTTGTCTGCTGCCCATCCTTACACCAAACGGCTGATTTGGCGTTCACATATATAGCTCTTATCATATTAATAAACTTAGTAGAAACTCCAATCTCTGATAATCTATAAAAAAGCGCATTCCTGTCTACAGAGTCGAACGCAGCCCGGAAATCTACAAAGAAACAATATAGTTTTTTACGCTTGATGACAGTAGCGTATTTTATTAAGTTGAACAAAACATATAATTTTTTTTTTTTTTTTTTTTTTTTTAGGGATGAAGCCCACATAGGTCTGAGACCTGTGCGTGGGTAATGAGTTGGATGATGGTGATTTATGAGTTGGACCTACAGTTTTAGGTGGGTTCCGAACCACCGGGAAGTGATTTTCAGCATAAGAGACCAGTGTCTTTTTTGCTGGCCAATCTAATCGGTCACCGTTACAAACAGGACCTACGAGAACGCAGCTTATCTATCTGATTGAACAGATACCTGCTACGGCTCGCGGCTATCACTTCCCAATTATATTGTCTATGGAAGTATAACCAGCTCTAAAACCAGGTGGAAATAGAGTTTGTAGCCTGGCAGAATTTAATTTGACTAGGCGGCTTGGTTCATATAATGGAAATAATTCGTTCCACTCATATCGATCTGATAATCATGTACTATAATGTAATACAGGACCTCTAGCCTCTATAACCTCCTGGACCTGTAATACATTTGACGTTACAGAAATAATGTAATCATATTTTTTGGAGGATGAGACCTAAGCGTGGGTAATGAGTTAGTGTTAGATGATGGTGATTGACGAGTTGGACCTACAGTTGTAGGTGAGGGCCTTATCTCGGGGTAGTGATTTTTTAGCAGAGAACAGATTCTAGTTTGGTGGCCGATCTAATCGGCCACCCTTACAAAGAGTGACACAAAAATAGTTAGTAAAAAGCATTCATGTAAAATTAGTGTGCTCTGATTCAATAAAACTCGACTTTATAAACTTTTTGGGAGCGTTTTGACTATTGAGTACATTCATATTTCATTTAAAAAAAGGGGTTCACAAGCTTTGAAGGAAAATTTGATTTTTTTGATTCATTGGAAATTAAAATTTGATTAACTTACTAGGCCTACAATGAAACAAACGTGTTTTCATAATCATTTTATGAATTTTTGTAAAATTTCCCACTAATTCAAAGATTAGGTAATCTAGATTAGTGTTCAGACTGACATTTTTCGTTCACTTCATTACCCAAGTACCATTCTCAAAATGATGTGAGCATCATAAAAATTTATTGTAGTAAATATTCAGCACGTTTCAGCTAATTCCAATAATCGAATTCTCACCACCTAAATAAAGGCCTTTGATATATCTGAATGAATGATGAGACTAGCTGTAATCTTCCGCCCCCTTTATTTATGGAACAAAGCGTTTCCAGACCTAATTAAATAGTCAAATAATGACCTCCCCCCACCAGGAACTTTATTGGGCAACAATCTTATAAAAAGAGATCTGCAAAATCCCAATTTCACCCCCCCCCCCCCCTATCAAAATTCACCTAGTAGAACGGGTAAGCCCCCCTCCTAAATCAAAAGTCTGGGTGCGCTCCTGTGCACAAAAAGATAATTATAATATATAAAAGATATATAAAATATTATTTTCTTGCACTCATATGAGGACATCCTCGTTTGTGACCTTATCCTGCCAGCTGATTTTTCCATTTTCCGATAGCACCACATTTCTAACGCCTATACTCTTCTCTTTTCTCCTTTTCCAATTGTCTAGGTTTCACACCTGTAAAAGGCTGTTCTCCACACATAGGTTTTCATAACTCTTTTCCTTACATCTAAACTAACATTTCTACACGTCAGTAGGTCTCTTTCTCCATTGAATGCTATTCTAGTGAATTGTATTCTGTTCTTAATGTCACTCTTGCTCCTTCCATCTGTTGTTATTTTGCAACTTAAGTAACTCTATTCTTTAACCTGCGCTGGTAAAGCTTCATTTATTACTATAGGTTCTATAGGTTCATTTAATATTATATATTCATTATTCGTATAGGTTCATTGCAGTTCAGGGCACCACTCACCATCACTTTGGTCTTTTTCTTATTTATCTTTGTTCCATATTGTTCCTTTAAGGTGTTTTCCATTTCGTTGAGTATAACTTCCAAATCTTCTCTCTTCTCTGTGACTACAGCGATATCATCTGCATATCATAGCATATCCATTTCCTTTCCATTAAGTTTTATTCCTACATCAACATTCTCTATTATTTTGTCTATCGCTTCTTGGATATATATATTAATAATTACTGGTAATAGTGGACAACATTGTCTCACTCCTTTTCTTATTCTTGCTGTAGCTTCTTTGTTCCCATTCCTAACTAAGGCTGTTTCATTTTGGTTAATTTTAAAGATTATCCTTCTAACATTATATTTCAGACCAGCCTGCTTCAGCCTTCTTCATTATTCTAAACATTTCTGGCCATATAACATTGTCAAAAATGCATTTTCGTGGTCAATAAAGGCTATAAATATTTGTTTGTTTTTTTGGAAATTTGTTTTTCGAATATTAACCTTAAAAGTGAGATAGCTTCTCTTGTTCCTACTCCGCTGTATTACTTATATATTTATTGTAATTCTTGGACGTAGTTAAGTGGGAGAGTAGACATTTTAGTACAAACTTTGCCTCATCAAAGAAAAATGATAAACTATTTTATTATATTCTATTCTTTCCTTAGTAAAAGTTACGATTTTTATGCGGGGGGGGATTAAACCATGCCCTTGGGATCACCATTCGGCCCTTTGTTGCCTCAAAATCTTGTGGTGAAAAGTTTAAGTTTCCAGTACAGTGAATATGTATCGGATCAGGCTAATTGAAAAATTGTTTTCTAATTACTTTCAATGAGATGGTTCGATAATTCCTAGGGCGGATTTCTCATAGATTTGAACATGGTTTTCAAGATGCCTCGAGAGCTTAAAATAAAATCGAGTGAAAATTGAGGAAAAATAACAAAAACCTTCATTTCACTATGAGAAAATTATTTATGTCAACTGAATTGAGCTCAGATCAAGTGACTTTCTGTTATTGTTTACTAAATGTATCTTTTACTATTGTATAATGAAATTTATATGCTAATTCACCTTTAACTACATTAACTCTAAACTCTAAGATGCTTTGATTGAAGGAAGGCAAATGACTGACGTTTTAGAATTGTGATAATGGAAATTGGGAAGGAGAACAACAAAAATGCTCATGATCTAGGAATTTTATTGGAACGTATTTCCACAACTATTGATGCTGATTACATCCTAAAGACTTGCTTATCTCTTTATAATTTTTGACTATTGAATTTTAGCTCAGTGAAAGCCTATAAGCCTATAGTTATCAACACTTTATAGATAATTTCATTCAGTTTAAAAAAAATCAATTATCGAATAAAAGTCAGAGATCTATTTTTGAAATAATAAGTACTACAAGTTTGAAATGACTTATTGATAGAAAAGCATAGGCTTGGTTTTGAAAATATCTTATTACTTTTAAAACCTATTATAATTTACATATCTTTGTGAGAATTTAAAAAAATTGTCAACTCCAGTTTTTGATCCAAATCTTCTCATAATCCTGATTGTCACTGACTATTCTGACTAGCTAGTACAATGCTCCTAGATCTAAATTCCATGGAGGCCAGTCTACATGTGCACACGTCCAGAGGAAACTACAAATGCGACAAAAACCTTCTTCTTAGTCACCAATCGAGTCAGAGGTTGTTGCATTTTCAGACATCGGACCTTGGCTGTCATTAGCCACAAACACATAGCGTCGGCAATCGAAATAGATTCAATATTGTTTTTCAAGACAGCAGCTGTTTAAAATGGCGGGACTATGACGACTGATGTACAAAATCAGTAAACGCCGAAGAATCCTTTGAAAGGCCTTGCGATTTTTTCTAGCATTTTTTTATAATCTGACAAATCCGAGCGGCTTAGCTGAGTCAATTGATGTTCGTATAAAGAAACTTGCAGCTTCCGTCAGTGGTGCCTCTTCTTATGTCCGATCTTTGATCATTATCGGTGTCGGTGATCTTCGTACAAGTGCAAAATCGGAAATGAAAGTTTGCTGGTGGCAAATCAACTCGAGTAATAGAAAACGCAAGCAGAAAAAAAAATACAGATGATCACACGTTCTGAACATTTCTCATATTTAGCCAAAAATGTTTTAAATCGATTGGAAAATACTAATGAATAATGTGAAATGAAGAAAAATGCTTGAGAAAGCATGACAAAAACTTGATGAAAGCGTGATGAAACTTGAGATGATAATTTTCATGTTTATGACACATTTCGATGCAGTCTGAGAATAGGGTTATGAAAACGGTTGATGTTTGAAGGAGTATTTGGTTGTTATCTACTAAAGTTTGCAGTGGGAGGCCTATGCCCAATAGCGGGCCTAGTTTCCAAACTCGATTCACAAAAGAAAAACTGCAGTTCTATCAATTCAATTTAATTCATAACAAAATTTAATTTTTAATTTTTTCTTTTTTTTCTTTTCATGACTCATTTTAATAATTATTTATATCATTTCAAGAATATGAAACATTTATTAATTTAACAGAAACAAATTGTACAAAAAAATGTAAAAATTTCTTAATTAATAAATAAAGGCTTCATTTATTTATTGTTTTGCAGTTCGTCTATGATCGACTCTGGTCCTGATGGCTTCACCAGTCTATATTGCTTTGCTGCATAATTTCAGTAGATAAAAATTTGATAATTAAGAAGTGGAGGAAAATTAAATTCGCAGTGATTCTATCAACAACATCAATATCAATTGAAAATGTAACTAGAATCAAATTATCATTAACTTAAACAACGAAGTTCATGTTTAATTAATGCACCCTATTTACAGAACTGTATTATGATGTGAGTTTCCTATTTTCCTGCAGAGTTCATAATATAAACTCTCACAAGCAAGTTACGACTTCTCATGGTTTTAGCTGTAGAATGAGTTGATAACTCATCAATTGACCATCTCATGGCCGGTAAACGAGAAAGTGAGAAATAGAAGAATAAAACCAGCCGTAATAGTTGAGAAATATACTTTCGAGAGGTCAATAATTTGAAAACTAATAAGATGCACAAGTGTTAACAAGAAACAGATTTTTTCATCCAGCAAGGAAACAAGATAGTCATTTGCGACAAAATGGAAATAAGAGAAGAAATATATAAGATAACGGAAGTGGAAGAATTTGGAGGAGAATTCAGGAATGGAGAAAGAGACGGATATGTAGAATGTTTCCTTGTTGGAAGAGAAATAGATAGAGTATGGAAGAAAAGTGTGGTGGGGAAAAGATGTGAGAGGTTTATTGCGGTAACAGTAACGATAAAAGAGGAACATGAAAAATTTAACTTTTCTGTCGGCCATTCTTTATCGAGAGGACAACTGGTGTGATAGCTGCGTTTATTTACAACTGACACTTTCAACCATTCCGAAATTCGCTTCTGTTATCAGAGAGTACATCACGACAAAGGCGCTACCTCTCAATCCTAAATCACGAAGCTCTTTAAAACCACGAGAAAGAAGAGGGTTTAGCATAACACGAATGATTTCATACTTTCCAATGGAAGAATGGAGATTGATCATGCATTATCACATTATACGACAGAATTCAATGTAAGTTAGGCCTTTGTTTTCTGTAGATTTCCCGAGAAACACTCTAGTACAAATTAAGTAAAAGTAAATGCGTATGGCTTTTATTGGTAGGGAGACCAATACGGGTAGTTCCACCTCGCCGCTTGAACCATGTTGGCATGGTGTACAGTTTTAGGTGGGTTATGAACCACCAGGAAGTGATTTTACAGTAGAGAACACATTTTTTTTTGTCTGACCAATCCAATCGGTACCCTTACAGAGAGGGACAAGGAGAGCGTTGCTTATCTCTATCTGATTGAAAAGGTACCCGCTACGGCTCGCGATTACCACAAATTAATAATTTAGTACTGCATTTTCATATTGTCGTACAAGTAGGCCTATGTCCATCACAGACCATGTAATAATATTTTCCAATGCAGATTCGATACGTTTTCGTTCCTCAATCTAAAATGTTTCATTAAATCAAAGTTGTCTTTCCTAGTTGTGTAAAAAAATGCACTATGATAATGATGATGTTGATAATAATAATAATAATAATAATAATAATAATAATAATAATAATAATAATAATAATAATAATAATAAGAATGATAATAATAATAATAATAACAATAATAATAATAATAATAATAATAATAATAATAATAATAATAATAATAATAATAATAATAATTGTTTTTGAAAGTCACCCTTTGAATTTCCATTGTTTGAATAATAATAATAATAATTGTTAATATTATTATTATTATTATTCAAACAATGGAAATTCAAAGTGTGACTTTTTATATTCACTCTGAATGTCTGAGACAATAGCGGATTCAGGGACATGCACTGTGCCCCCCTCCCAGACTGATAAATAATACACTAGATTTAAAAGAAGCGGTTAAAAATGTTCGATTTTGAAGTTTCAATCAGACTCTCACATTCCTAAATTATTATTTAATTCTAAATAATTGAACAGGATTATTGAAAATAAATTTCATTAGTGAATTCAACAGTTATTTATTCGTGTGATGCCCATTTCGCATTAACAAAATGCTCGCTCAGACACGGTTGGAGGCACACTCAAGGAGGCCTATTTGATTAGACCTCTAGGCGTGTCTGAGGAAGCATTCCATCAACGCGAAATGGCCATCACATGAATAAGCAAGTATCAAATCTACTAGTGAGTTTATTTTCAATCAAATATTTTTTTTTTTTTTTTTTGGAGGATGAAGCCCACATAGGTCTAAGACCTGTGCGTGGGTAATGAGTTGGATGATGGTGATTTATTTATAAATATCAAGTAAAAAAGTATTAAGCAAATTTAACATCTAAATAATTATTATTACATTCCAAGCAGGGCCAAACAAAGCCTATGAAGTCATAGCCTAAACTATACACTTTACAGAGGCAGCAATAAAGAGTGACATTAAACTCATTGTATTTTCTTATTGAAGCATTTAGTAAGCGAAAGGACGGCTTCTCAATCAAGAAGTGTAGTTTCTGCAAAAACCTAGGCCGTGCGATTCTGGTTTTTAGGTGCAGGCAATATTATTTGCTACTGCTCCCATTATTTCTAACTCCAAATTTCATTTCTCATGTTTCAAGATTTGTGATCATTTGTGAATTCATCCACTTCGCTGATAGAGTAAAAAGTTCTTAGAAATCCTAGACTCCGTGACTCACGATTGATCAAGAAAACGCCTATATCGGGTAGCTGTGTTGGCTTTGTTACTGCTGGTAAACTCGGTAACAGACAGATCTTGAACCAATCATGGCGACTGTGTCACGTAGAGCAGATTACCATTTCAGATTTGGCCGGTGTGATATCTCAATCACGACTCAATTAAGACCTGGTAAAATATTACACGGTCTGTGATTAAGCTGTCAGGCTGAAAGCTTAAAACAAATTTATCGAACGACTTTGGAATTTTGAGAGTTCGATAGTTGTTGTTTGAGATAGTCTATCAGAGCGATTTCTTTCTGTGACCAAAGTTGACATAAGCTCTGATTTTGTAAGTGAATAAGTACTAATGTCAGTTGCGAATGTGATTTGATCAAAGAATTCTGAGTTCAATGAAATGCTTGAAAAAAGCTTTCTTTTTCTTCATTAACAAACAAAATGCGCAATAACAGATTGTCTAACAACAACTGGTCAATGCCTATAAGTATAAACTCGCAGGAGTAGGAAGTTTGCAATGTGACCACTCTTACTTTGACGACCTGCTTGCAAAACGATCTACTCGTCAGTCGCAAGCAGTCTGACCACGGCCTTAGCTACCATTTAAAAAATCCTCTCTTTACACCAGTGATACAAATGCAATTATTTTTAGTAGTATGTAGAAGAGTTGTGGTAGTGGATAGAAGTTTTTGTGAATAGTAGTAGTGGGAATAGTAAATAATCTAATTAAATTTTTTCAATAGTGTAGTAGTGAATAGACGTTTTTAGAAAAGGGATACATTACCTTTGACCCACACCCCCGTTTCACAACAGTTTGCGTAGAAATAAGCTTTATTGCTCAAAATTAATTCCTTGAAGAGCTGTAAAACTGAAAAGTGATTTCCAGACATCTCATTTAGCTAATCACTACATGCTGATTCTAGGCTTTTGATTTCAGGCTATTTTCAACTAAGGTTTTTGTGCGTACTCCCATTTCTTTATTTTGAACTACAATATGAGAAAAATCGGTAGGTTGAGCGAGTGTAATCTATAGTGTACAAGCCAATAGAATGCTTTCATGAAAAACCAACAGGCCTACACATATAATTGCCCTGTATCATGACTCTAGGAAGCTGTAGAAAAACGTACATTATCAAAGAAACCAATTTTATGAGGATCGAACTACAAAAAAGCTAGCACGAGTAAAAGTAAAAGCTGTAAAAGCTGGGCACGAGTAGTGAGAATAATAATAATAATAATAACAAGTTGGAGTCGATCAGGCGAATAACTCCAGAACATTTGTTAGAAGTTGCTATATCTAAGCGGGCCTTATATTATTAGCAATACAGTTTCACTTATATAGTGATTTTTACTTTTTTTATTGCAGAGTGGCCCTTCCCACTCATTGCAAATGACCAATCGACCAACAAGAGTGCTACCATTAAATAATGGCATCGTTAATCTACCACTAGACTTAACTAGATTGCATCCGGAAGTACAATCTCAGTAGACTGTGCAAATAGTCAAGTCAGAAGATAAAGAAAACGTTTATAGAAATATTATTAGTAAAATATTGTTTGGACTGAGTTCAAGTGGCAAATTAAAGATATTATAGTCAAAGCCATTCCTGTAATCATAAAGAGAACAATAAATGTAGACAAGTCTGGTATAAGATGTGAAAAAATTGTTAAAAGTGAAATTTGCACCAATAGGCTACATGGTGGTTATTTAAATATTTAATAAGTGCTCACCTTTATTTTGGACAAATAGGCCAGCAATACAATTCACAGAAACAATTGATATCTTGGTATGGATTCATAAACCATTTCAGAACAAAGGGAATTTCTCTAAAAAAGTTATAAAACCTTGACGTTTATTTAGACTATTTCATCAAATATATAAAATATTTTGAAATAGATCAATACATCTTTTTTGTATTGTACTTTGAACTGAGAGGGGCTTCTACTGAATATGCTAATTTTTATAGATTTAAAATACTTTACCCAATATCTATCTTCTCTAAAGGTACTGTGACACTGATATTGAGCGTCACAGACACGTCAGCACAATCTACCTGTCAATCATTATACCAGCTGCTCCTGGTGCTGGCAAGAAGCTACCCATGCTAATTTTATGGCAAAATTATCGTGTTTCCGATCTCTTTTATCGAGTTTATTTCTCATTAATAAACAAGTTGGTAATATTTTCTGTCGGCAATTAAGGTCGCGCCGTAAGCTCGGAAAATGAGACTTGTTCTAATTACTGCATTTGAAGCTCCCGGTCCGATGTCCGGAGGTCTTTGCTTCAGCCTGTAATAAAACGACAGCTATGGACAAGAGTTCTAATTAAGCCGCTATAAGTGCTCTGAGTAGCTAGAGCACAGTGCAATGATGTTTTCTATAATCCTTGATCAGATCAACATGTCCTATTAAGCCGTCCCCCTTGTTTCAGCCGCAACAATGCACGCCGAAGTCAATATATAATTCTCACGTAACGAATTGATAGCCGTTCGTTATGTTAATGACGTCAGAGTCAAAGCATTTCCACATCCAACAAGATGAATGTACTGATCTACCATTGAGATGAATGTACTAACTCAACAGCATTGTAGTAAATTTCATAGAAATCGCTTGTTCAGGATATTTTGAAATGCGCGCTTTGCACTTTCAAACAATTCGATTTTGACTGGTGCGGCCGGAAAAAATTGATAATATCAACTTTTTAGGTAAATTTATCGACTTGCAGTATAATCAATCACTCTACCGAACAACACTTTTTTGGGTGATACGAGTGGGAGTTAAATGGTAAACCATTAGTAATTATGTTAATAGTTAAATTTTTCATAAAATCTGAAAAGTGAGAGAATTATAAATTTACATTTTTTTGGCAATAGCTTCCTCCAATTTGAATGTTAAGAACTTATCTTTCTACTCCAACCATAGAATGATTGAATTACTTAGCTGCTATTATTTTCGATATTTTAGAATGTTTTTCACAACAGCTACACACCATGATATAGAATAATATACATAATTTTGTTATGAGGCAATCACTCCTGCATCAGTCTGCAATGAATCGTAGCTGAACATTTTTTCAGCTACTCCATGTCAATCAGTTCAATCATCACAGCTTCACAAGTACCTATTTCACATTCTCGTGCCATAATGTTGGTATCAACATTCCAATGAGAATGATAGATTGTCTATCATCAATAATGAAAGGTTAACAAGGCTTCTACTATTAACGTGCTTCAATGAATTCTAAAAAATCCACGTTTTCTCAAAAGAAAAATCCAATTTTAATTTTTTTTGCTAACTGCACTTGTGAAACATTTTCGCAATTTTCTATTTTTCCTAACAAGCTTCACTTGCTCAACCCTTTATCAACATCGGAAACAGTAGGCTACTCTCAGAAAAAATAAGGAAAAAGAGTTGAGAAGAAAACTCATCATATTGACGCAAGCTAGATCCAACTGGACATACGCCACGCGTTCCACTAATACCATCTCATCGTTACAGGCTGATACTCTGCTTCCCCTCATTAACTTTTTCACTTATCCAGTTTTTACCAACCTTTTAGTTCCGTTGTCGAAGATCTCATCGGACTTGAACGCTTTGTTAATATTATTTGAGGATATTAATTAACAAGATAAACTTGATATGAAAAACTTGCTGATGAAACAAGTTGATATTTTTGAGGCGTGATTTCTAAAGAACATCACTACAGGTTGATGACTTTGAACTTCTTGGATAGAACATAAACCGCTTTATTCAGTTGATCCAGTATCTGCTCCTCATTATCGGGCATTATTTTTCTTTTACTGTGATTAGTTTTTCGTACTTCTATTCTTCAATGTTGACACCTCGTTACCTTTCTTCTCCATATTCTTAACATTTCTCTCCTTCAGAAATTTTCCTCAACTCCCTCGCATTCCTTTTTGTTAGCTCCTTCGAACACTCTTCTATCATATTCACTCTGTTGTCATATTTCCAGGTAATATGAAGCGTAAGCCTATCTCAAACATAATTTTTTAGAAAAATCGCATAAATATAATCTAATACACCCTTTTGTCATCATAGTTGAAGTGAAAAAGCAGCATCGTCAAATTTGATTGAGTCCGATTTTGTTTGTAGATACAGTTTTTCTACATCTGAAATATTTTTAAAAGATGTTCTGCTATAAGTATGCTTGTTGCTCATAATGATATTCACTTATGAATAGCATAAGTATTATATAGTATCCTCTCTTTGGTATTGGGCTTTCAAAATAACACTGGTTGAAATTGATCGTTTATAGGCCTTCGTCTCAAACATCAAAATATGCTTAGAACATTGGCACGTTCATTCGCAACCAGTGATAGAAATAAGCTAAAGTTACTGCTCAATATTCCAACCAACCAACCAGTCAAAGATTTCTTCAATTTTCAAGAATAAGCTATGAAAATCAACCGTGAGTTTTCTCAAATCCGTATCAGCTACTGCAATCGAGAATAAGAATCTCCAATACTTATAAGGTTCGAAAACATATTCCAATTTCAATGCTTCTTGAGAATCAGTAAAAATACTATACCCTGAAGTAAACTCGAGACCTCCCTTTTTTCAAGTGTATGACCTTTTCTAGCAAGTGGCCGAGGCCTGCGCTATGAAGTGCCTGGTAAATACTCACTTTAATGAAAGTAATGAATCTCCTGTGCTTCCCAGGTCCAAATCGATCAATTAGGGATCAAGTTGATTAATTAGGGTTGAGTGGTAGAGGGGAACAAAAGTCCCTCAATAAAGACAATTAATAAATCAATCAATCTGGTTCACGTTGTATCCAGTGTGTATTAATTCGAGACCTATGGTATCGTGATCGGTGGTTTGAGATGTGCTGGCAGAGCGCAGAGGAGCTGAAAAGAGAACAGCTGAAGCCGTGAAAGGCGAAGGTGGCGCACAGTAGCGGGACACAAAGCGTGTTGAATGAAACTCATTGCCGGGAGCCGGGAGCCGCGACTACCAGCGAGCAGGTGGGCGGTAATTGGAGTCTCTCCTGGTCCGAGTTGCAGCTAACAGACACGACGCCATGCTACGTGTGTCGCCTTCTTCCCCAAAGCGGACTTGGTCAGATGATATTATCGCGTGTAAGCGAGCAGCAGCACCACATACAACCACAACTGCAACCCTCAGCTTTCTAAATCACTTGCCTTCACTTCCTATTGCGGCATGGCAAGAGTCCCTTATCATCTTTCAATTAAAACACTCCAATAACATTGCCAACGCTAAGTGGACAACCGCTTTTGAATTCTCATGCATACATGTATATTATTTGAGGTGCATATCCAGTATGTATATAATCCATACATTATTTGTATGATGTATGCATGCAGTATTCGAATTCAAGTGTAAAAGAGACTATGTAAATACGTAGTATATGTTACAATGACTGTATAAAGTCACTGGAGTATGTGTACATTATGTGTGTGTAGCATGTGTGTTACAAACTCAAACTCTTGCCTTTGAATACAGATTTGAATGAAGATTACTAAAAATGTTAAAGAAACACATTTAATAAACCTATACAGGGGAGTATCCAAGGACCCGACGAATTCACATAAAATAATAATAATTATTAATAACAGTTGTACTGATAGGCACATGCACTATTTATTTTTTTTGAATTCTATAAACATTATAATAATTATGTTTCCCGATCAACAAAAATCGGTAGTTCTTGAAAAAGCGTTTTGTTTCTTCTTCTTGTGCAACGGATCTCCGAATAAATATCATGCCTCAATATTTTGTCTTTTTTTCAATTTGACGATTGAAAAGAAGCTTTCTTAGTAATGGCAAAGGTGATATTGTGGAAGGTATCCATAATGAATAATAAGACGAAATTGTCACAACCACATTTATTGAAACTTCGAGAAACTAGTTTCGGTTGTTACATCATTATCAATCCCAATCAAACAGTCAGAGTTTGATTGGGATTGATAATGGTGTAACAACCGAAACTAGTTTCTCGAAGTTTCAATAAATGTGGTTGTGACAATTTCGTCTTATTATTCATTATTGAAAAGAAGATTTCAACACAATAAAAAATGAAAACATCAACGCTTGCCCTGTAAAAATAAAAATAAAATGGATTGTAACATACTTCTGCATATATTTTTGTATTCGAAATGAGCCATCTATACAATGTTTTGACCTTAACTAGCCAAAACTAACCTAAAGCCTATAGTGGTGATCTTTTCTATACTCGACCCCCAAACTCCAAAATCAATAGCGATCTCACTTGAACTATGAAGAAGCTATTTATACCATTTTAGTAGATTTTTTTTCAAGAGCTAGAGCACTGACAGCGGATAATTAGGCCTACACCATTTCAAAAAGGCCCTGTTGGGTCCCCAATAAAAATTATTATAGAGAGTAGAGAGCAAATTAGTGAAGAATAGTGAGTGTCATGAGTGTCCTGTGTAATGAGGAAAGTGTGAATAATAAGGAATACCATTTGTTTGATATCCTTGAGTTGAGATCGTTAATCATCGAAATTTGAATGAATCATCTGATAATGAAATAATAGAAATAAATGAGTGAGTAATCAGAAAATTGAAAATGAGTGAAAATGATCTCATTGTACGATACAACGTAATGAACAACTTACTGTAAAGTGCATGCTATTCATTCTTTTCATCTTTATCTTCTTCTTTTTTCTTCTTCTTCTTCTTCTTCTTCTTCTAAAATTATTATTATTATTATTATTATATGCGAAAAAGACCAGAGAACTTATCACGCAAAGCTCACTCAGAAGTTGTGCATTTCCTTCTCTGCCAGGCAGCCTTCAATTTTTCTCTCATTATGGCTCTTCGTTCTTCTGTCCACTTGGCTCCCGTCTTCTTCTTATGGTTTCTCTCTGACTCTACTTCCCACTTGCTGATTTTTGTATTGTAGCTGGTTCGGTCTGTGACGTCAGCCACTCCAATGCCCAATTTTTCCAGGTCTTGGCGGATTTCCAATGTCCATCTATTTGTTTTGATATCTTCTGTTGCATCTAGTAGGATTCTAGTGAGTCTGGTTTCTGGAAAGCGTTTTATGTGTCCGTAAAATTTCAGGCGTCGTTTTCTGATAACAGCTGCAAGGTTTGAGAGCTCCTCAGTCCTTGTGCGTGATTGTAGTCGGTATCCTTCATCAGTCAGCTTTGGGCCAAGAATTTTTCTGATTATTTTACGTTCCTCTTTCAGGATGTCTTCTAGTACTGATGTTTTGTGGAGATCCAGTGTTTCACTTGCATACAATATTTCAGGCTTGATCACGGTGTTGTAATGTCGAATCTTGGTGGAAATTGAGAGAAATCTTTTGTTGTAGATGTTTTTTGTTCGGCCAAAGGCTCTCTTCATTTTCTGGATACGGGCCTCTAGGGCTTTCTCTTCTTTCCCCGTTGGTACTATAATTTCTCCAAGATATCGAAACTCAGTTACTTTATCAATTCTGCCAAATTCTGTGTTCAAATTCTGTAGGTTGCAGTGGTTGCACATTACCTTGGTTTTAGAGAAGGAGATTTGCAAGCCAAATTTTTCTGAACATTATTAGTATTGATATTATTATTATTATTCGTTTTCGTTTATTTGTTACAGTCTGGAAGACTAATAATCTGATAAATATGTGCTCCTACTTTAAGATTGGGAACTTTCATTGATTGAGTCTTGTGATCGTTCAAGTTTCCATAAACTTTACAGTATCCAATTTTATAGATTCGAGTTTTTCTTAAGCGTGGGTTGTATTGTTCACTATTAGTTTCTACCAATTCTCAAATATTCAGTACAATTAGATTTATTAGATATTTAAATCAACAAAAAAAAGACAATAGGTAAAAATTACAACAATAGCAAAAAAAAACTGAAATGATTTTCTAATATTTTCTCATTCTAATTTTGGAGCAAATTGACTAAAAAGTGATGGTGATTTATGAAAAAGTATTGAATTAAGCTTAAATCGGAACAAATATCATGTAAGAATGATAGCTATAGTAAGAGGCATTGTAAGATATAATCTTACATAATTTATTATATTATAATAAAAATAATAGAATAATGGTTCCGAGTGGCATAATAGCCCATTGCTCACAAGTAGTAGAATACAGTTTCGGAACGAGAAGAAATCAGTGTTAAAAGGAATAATGCTGAATTAAAAAGGAAAGAAAGATAAGTTACAAAAAATTGACTGTATGACGTTTCTTATAAAGGACATAGAGGAAGTCAAAAGATTTATGAATGAAAATCTATTCATTTTCCATAACTTATTGTGGAAATGACTGATTTAGCTATGAATAAATTTCATCACTGGTTCATGTGCAGAACAGGAGAAAATTTTTCGTTGTTATTGTAATTTATTGTCTACTATTGGAGATAATGAATACCGAAACGAAGACCATGATCGCATTCACATCAGCTGTCCGTATATAAGTACAAAATGATCAGTCCTTCGGTCGCTTGATAAACAGTCTGCAAATCTATTCATGGCTGTCATATTCCAACAAAGTACCGTTTCTCGTTTGGGTTTGTACCGCTTCTTGGTTAGCTTATAAGAGATCGCCCAATTTCCAAACGTCGATTGATCAGCTCAAAAACAACAAGCTCTACCTTAGATTCGATTAATCTTCCATCGGTGAAACCAACATAACAGGACGAGCTCATCTTCTTGAACGGACTTTGTGTGAAGTCAAATATTTTATCCCTGTGGTTGGACTGACACTTATGAATAGAGTTCTACGGTGCAATATGCACACACATCATTTATCACGTTCAGCGTACTCACTTATGGCCTGTTCTCTTTACCTCTTCTGTAATCAGTTATTTCCAATTCAGAATTATTGTTTTGGTGAAGTGTTTAAAGTTCATTCAGTCATAAGTGTGCTCCTAAAAACATCAATGTTTAATGAATTATTGTCGTTTCATTATTGGCACACATCACTTTTTGATGCCAGTCCAGACTAGGTACTTGGAAGTTCAGTAATGTACATTTTTTCTCACTTTGAATATTCGTAATATTATTAATTCATAAATCCATATTATGCATCCTAATACACGTACTGTATTTGTACTTCCAGTTATGAACTCTATTCTGTATACAGAACTTCTTTAAAACATACTTCCATATGATTTTTGTGAATAAATAATAAATTTTGAAAAGAAAATAACTCATGGTATGAAACTTGTTCAGAGAACTATTTCTATGATTAGTCTGATAGAAATAAGGTTATAATAGTAAAAAGTTAAGTAATAAGGTAAATTTAGTATCTAAATTATACGTATATTAAATATTTTATCCATCCTAGTTTATACCTGGCTTATGTTACAACAAATGATTAATCATCAACATTAATTTAGGTCAACTGCAGACACAATATTCATGACATGCAAGATAAAACTCTTCTACTCCCATCTAGCTTGGCATTATAACTTGCTCAATTACAAAAAATAATGTTGTCGCGAATGAGATTTTTTCGTAACATCGACATTGATATTGTTTGAATAGTTCGAATTAATTTTCTGAATGAACGATGTTTTTGTAACATGGCTCAAACGGCGAGGTGGAACTACCCGTAAGGGTCTCCCCACCATTAAAAGCCATACGCTTATTATTATTATTATTTGTTATCAAGTGCCTGCAGACGTTGTTGGAGGTCATTGAAAAACTTTTTACGCATTGTTCTCTACATGAGCACTGAACATCTTCAAATTATCTCGCACTTACTAGATAGTTGAGTATCTCTGCTTTCATACATCGCCACCTCTCTGTTTTCGATATTAATTGGTGGGACTCTGCGATGCTTAAGTTATAGTTTGAAAGAATAGAACTAGATCGAGTTGATAAAGCCGTAATTAAAAATCCGGTCCCGGAAAGGGTGTATCGGATTCGCCATTAGAACGATCAAATAAAGTTTGGGCTGATATTTTTTTCTCGTATAAACAATCAGCCGTCATAAGGAATTGCTGCTGTATTTATCATGGAGAGCTCAATGAGGTGGACTTTCTCTTATTAACAGGTCTCTTATCGTTTCGAGAAGTAGATAAGTATACGACTGGGAATGGATTTAGAGTACGTGTGTGAGGTAGAGAGTGGTGATGAAGGTGGGAGAGGATTGAGGGGTCTATCATGAGTTCCTCCCAGCCATGTTCTTCATCTCGTGATAAAGTGGTTGCTCATCTAGGGGTCGCCACCCGTACGCCCAGAATGGGCCAAGGGGCCGAACATTGTCAGTTCAACCTCGTAGCCAACCGTCTCTTTCGGACTTTATAAATAAAACTCGTTCGAACTTAACTGTTAATGCGGAGCTTATTAAGATATCAAACTGACTTCGAAGGGGATGGAGGCGGTAAATAATTTACTTACGTACAATAATTAAGGGCAATAAAATTGTTTTTGCCGTGCTCTGATTGACTGCAGATCCTATCTGTGGTAATTGCGATCAGACGTCTCTCTCCTTTCGCTGTACCTCCTCTTTTCTTTTTTATCGCTGGCTCTTCTGTGCTTTGGCTTCTTTTCTCATCGTATGCTTTCTATCGTCAATTTCTTTCTGTCTTTTTCAAAATTTACCTCATCCCTTCAATTTTTGATCAACTTTTTCCTAATTTCCAGATGACCTCATAGAAATTTTTTTTCTCGTTCCACTCATTCAAAAGCTGGTTCTAGAGCATCACTACTTCTATTCCATTCTGATTACAGTTTCCACTTTATTCTTTGTCATCTAACTATCAATGATATAATTCAGCTCACTTTTGTGCTTTTTTTTCTAATCGCTCTCCTTATCATCCCTTAATTCCTCTCTTATAAGAAAACTTTTTACATTTATTACTTCAATTATTACTAAATATTGAATTATCTATTCATTGGTTTATTTCACTCTACTTTCTCTGTAGGTTTTAGGTTTCATCTGGGATTTCACCAGTATATTTTTCTCAGTTTTCCTTCTTTTTTCTCCTTCTTCTTTCATTCTTTTTCAATTTCAATTATTTCTTTTTTTTTAATCTGTTCGCTTTGTTCTGCTTTTCCTTTCTTCTACTTCTCCTTCTTGTTTTGCACCTACTCCTCTTCCTGCTGCTCATGTCTTTTCCAAAGTTGACAGATTTTCTTCTTCCCTCACTTTTTTAACCAGGTTTTCATATTCTCTGTACAATCAACTTTACTATTTCACAACTTTTATCTCTACAATTGACTCTTCTCGCTCTTTCCTCATCACTGCCTTTTCCCCCCTAGCTTCTAATATTAGCCTACTTGTCTCTTCACTTTACCTTCTTGTTGCTCATCTATTAGAACTAGTTCACGATAATAATCGAAGTCCTAATAGCAAAAGCTCATTCGACTGTTTCCTGTTTGATTTCCTGGTGCTGTTCATGGGGGGTGATGGTTGATGGCACAGGTCACTCTTTTCGCTCACCATCGATGGCCACCGTGCTTCTCCTACAATCATCCACTCCAAAAGAGATAGGAGCTCTCCAAGAAGCTTCTTCTCTACGATCGCCTCGAGATAAACAAAAGAATCGCTCATGATGAGACCGTTACGTTGTTACTACTATTACTGATGCGAGATAATGAGACAGACCCTATCTTAATTGCTGTATTTGACGAGTCAATTGGCTCCAGCATCCGTAGCTTTAATGAACAGTTTTGCATTGATTATCCGAATAATTGGCTGGCTTCAAGCACTCGAGTTGGAGGTCCAGAAAGGAACTTTTTTAAGGTGCATCCAATCACCAGGAAAGTCACCTTGCTGAAAGTCTAGTAAGGTCTCCACTCAGCCTATAGGCCTATCCTTGCCTTCACTCCCACATTCTATCAAAGACTTTACTTTGGCTGTCTGATGCAGCCAGCCATCTCCTGTTAAAAGGACATTAAACATTTTTATCAGTCCTTTATTTGAAAAATTATAATTAATGATCTATCCTGGATTATCTTTTGATATCGGAGAGCTTTAGCAAACCGAATGCTATTCCATCCGCGCTTGATTGGGTCAGTTCTACAGAGCCAGTAAAAGTATGAAGTTTTCAAAATAGAAGAGACCTAAAATAAAGAACGGAAGAAATAGTGAACGTTTTGCTGAAATTCTCTATTGGCATTGGTGATGGATTACTTCAAATAATTGTACATGCTCCTGTGCAAATTGTATGATAACTCATGTTCACAATTCACTCATGACATTTAGGTGTACAATTCACTCATGTCCGCTACTCAGTTTTCACATGTAAATGCATAATCTAGTTCAATACCTTCTGCTATGCAATGGAGTGGCGTAAGACATAAATTTGTTTGCTGATTAGCGTTAATTTAAAAAATAACAATTAAATATGTACTCTAAACCTCCAAACTGCTTTTTTTTTCTTAAAGGATAAGTTGATTTCAAAAGATACTTCCCATAGAACAAGCATGGTAAACTTGGTGCAGCTTGAGTTTTCTATTCTAGGAGTAACAATTTGGCGCTTGTTCAATTAATGATTGAGCAAGTTTGGCCGTAATATCAGCTCGAAAAACATGATTTCTCCGAATTTTCAATAGTCCTCTAAAAAATTGCAGCAGAACCTAATTTTCACTCAGAGACTCTACTATCATGTGATTACATTGCATTCCATAAAAAAAATACATTGATTCCATATTTAAAACTGGAATAGGACAAAATGCACTAATTAAATTATTAATTCCCGGCATCCCATGATTTCTGATGAAGAAATCCAATTTTTCCTTGCTTGCATGAGTTTGAGACTTATGCATGGTCAATGAAGTTATAAATTACATGAAATTTCAAATGAACATATAAAATTAATATTTATCTTTCTAATCGTATATAAAAAACAACGTCTCGACGTGTCAAGATAAGAACTGTCAAGAACAATGGAATCCTTTCCATTGTTAATTTGGCCCCTGCTAGATGCGTTCAACACGAAATTTTCATTTGAAAAATCCTATTGAAAATCAGAGATACTGTAATACAAAAATAAAATATTAAGACTTTCATTTTTATAGTTTCAAAAGCAGTTTTGCATTTGGTAATATTAGAACTAAGTTAACTCGTACATCCTGTCCCAGTTCACTAGCACTTGTTTTGCAGCTAGTCAGATTTCTCGTACACACTTCGGCTGAGAGGCATCTCTTTCAATACATCAGCCGACTTGCTTGGTTCGATACTATCCTTATGGGTGACTGCTTGAGCAATATTTACGACTCAGCCTCCTCAATATGTTAACACATTGTAACTAGTTTGTTGAACGACCAAGTTTTATGGGGAAGATCCTACCTAGCTGATAGTAGTATAATATCGTTGCGAATTGAGTAAACAGGTATCGAGTTTTACCCAAAGTATCTAATGCTGGCGCGGGTTTGTTTTATTTATTCTGGTGACGATGAGAGAGGTCAGGTCAGATATGACTGCAAGAGAGGTCGCGAAGCCGTGACATGTTTTGGTGCATTATCGCCGCATCGATTATGCAGCAGAGCCGCTGGCTGTGGTGTACAAATCGAATGAGAATTATTCAGGGTAAAAGCAGCAGGAGAATCAAAAGTATACCGGTACGAAGAGCAGTTCATAAGAAGAGATGCACTTATGTCAGATGCATGGGGCAAGTATCTTCTTCCCGTCGACAACTGTTCATTAGAGCTACTTATGGCTAGACAATTTGAATAAAGCGGCAATGAATATTTGACTAGACTGGTTGCACTTCTGCAACAGTCAGATCTACTGATAAGCATTGCAACCCACACATGTATCTGTTTATCGGCAGTACTTTGGTTTCGCCGACTCTATCTCAAGCTGGATGCTTCTCTTCACAATTTTTTTGAACATGGGTTTTGTTTCCCCGATTATAAAATTCGACTCATGGGATGTACAAATGTGTAGTGAACAATAATAGTTTAGTGTAGTTTAAATCTCCTATGTAATATCCTGTATTTGATGTCCCCAACACTTGTATATTATATATAGCTCACACATCTTATACTCTTTGACTTCTTCAATTATGATTGAAAAAGTCAAAGAGCGTAAGATGTGTAAGTTGTGTATTTCTTAGTGATAGTGATGCCTATATTAATCCTTTGTCTAACACAGAAGTTGTAGTTTATGATTTTTGTTGAAAATTTCAAAGTGGACCACCGTGATGTGCCTTTGAAGCTTATATGTCTTAGCTGGACTTCACAAAAAACCACTCGATCATGATATAGGCTACATCATTTTAAAATGTGTTAACGGAAGAAGGCTCGCTCTTACAGTTGGACCCTAATGATCAGCTTCTTCTTCCAGATTTCCAGTGGCGTAGCATATGCTTTTATAATGGAGACACCAGGATTTATCATTATATACGTATATAATTCCATTGACTTATTGGATTATTCAGTATCTAAGTTTTAGTGCGGTAATATATTTTCCCCTATACTGCTTGAACGCTCACTTTATTCGGCGTTAGCCGGGCTAGTATACTTACATATTCAAGGAGACTGTCTGTGTCTATTCACCTTTTATCAACAGCTAAGGCGAGATGAACGTGTCTAGACATTGATTATTAACTTTATTGTTATAAATAAATTATATTTAAATTTCCCCTTTAACAGGATATGAGTTATTTGTATTCTACAAATTCAATTTTAGAACAGGGAACGCCCGGCGTTTCGGCGTACATTGACACTACCTCTGCCTCTGCCTCTGCAGATTTCAAAATAATAGATTCTAATAAAATCATCCTTTGTTTATGAACTTCAATATAACTGGACTATTAGGGCCGCAAATAATATCAAATGCACTGATTAGTAGTGAAAATGAGCTTTAGTTAGTATCATTTTCATAAATAAGAGCACACCAATGAAATATAATTGAATGTAAGCGAAAAGCAATAATGGTTGCTGTTTTTGTTCGCTATGCTCTGATGATTTTTTTAAACAGGACGTATTTCCAATTATAGCCCACATTATTATTTTTATTGTTATTATTATTATTTAATTAAAACTGTCGATAAACAGTTATTTAATATTAGTTCATATTTAATAAGAAAATCAACAATTAAAAAATAACAATTAACTATAATAACAGTTCCAGGTGGACTCTGAATTTGGAGGTGGCTTTAGCCATTAGTTCATGCATGTACGTGTCAGATTAAAAAAAAATTATTATTGTTATTATTATTAGTATCACTACTACTACCACCACTACTAATACTACTACTACAATACTACTACTACTACTACTACTACTACTACTACTACAGCTATTATTATTATTATTATTATTGAAAGCACTTTTACGTGTTTTTTACTTAGGAAAAATATTTCTGATTCTCCTTCAGCAGGCAATCTAATTAGAAGTATAATATAAGAGTGCATTCACAGATAATTTTCTGCAGACCATCAAACATTCATGTGCTGTCACTCGTTAGAGTTTCCTTCAAACTTTGAATTCCACAACATTTAACACACTGTAGTAGATCTGTCAATTTGTTTGGAAGTGTCAGATTTTCGTTAGCTTGTCTGTATTTTTGAGTTCACAGGTAAACTGTTGATAATAAAGTACAATGATTAGTTGTGAAGCTAACTTTGCGTGTACGTGATAATTTGCACAAACCAGACTGGAAATAAAAAGCAAATGAAGTAATCTAATCAAGTAGTGTTCATTGCGCATGCTCAGTAGGGTTGCAGTTGCAGTGATAGTCTTGAGAACTGCAACCGCGTAGTCCTCCTGTCATCATTAGCATCATTAATAAGAGACCTGGTTCGGCGCTGGAGATTACAAGACCGGATCTGTCGCTATAAATCAGTGTCATTGCGGCTCCTCTTTGCAGTGCAGACATTCTTTGTATTCATTATAGTGAGCGCTAACCCTTTCAATTGCTTACCTTTTGGGGGAAGGGATAATGTGCGAGTTGATGGTGAAAGAGACTAACAAAGAAATCGCTCCAACTAGGAGAAGAATGCTTGATTGACAATAATTTAAAAAGTCGGGACATACAAAAGAATGAACAGAATCCTAATTCAATCAGAATGGTAATTTCTGACCTATTTGATATAAACCAACTCAATTTTGATAATTCATAGTTCAGTAGGATTTTGCTCAACTGTTTCATAATAACGGAATAATTTCCATAAAGCAGTTCTGCTTTTAATGAGAATAAGATTTTTCTCTACGAAGCCACCTTTCAACTGCAAAATGATAAAACCCGACTAAACGGCGTGGAATAGAGCGAAATAATTTGTGTGGTAATATAGTAATGGTATAATAGATAAATAATATATAGTATGTACTGTAATAGTAGGAGCAATATGTTATATATTATAATATAATAGTAAATTATGATAATGGTAAATTCAAGTTAGACGGGCTACGAAAGGAAACCATTGACTAGCTAGAACCTATAGTCGTCTACTCAGCGCTCAGGATTCAAGTAATGACGCTAGATCACGACGTTCGGACAAGCCTTTAATATTGATTGTACAGTTGTTCAAACGATAAATAATCATTTTTTAAATTTTGTTTGGTTTGTTTCCTTCTTTGCTTGATTATTTAAAAAACCCAGTGGAGCACTACGCTGCTGGTAACCCTTGGAATATTCGCTAGTCGGGTGTGCGAAAACCCCAACTGCCAAATCAGTGCCTTTTTCACCCAGATTTGAACTACTAAAACTTGTTGATAGTCAATTTAAATGAAGGTGCACAATAAATGTGAAGTATATTTACCCATCCCTATCATGATGTATTACCTCCAGGGTAATTCCTGTGAAACAAAGCTAAAAATGGGATATCTTAACTCGGTTCAGAGTTACGACAAAAGTCAAAACGTGAATTAACGAAATAATTGATGATATTATTATGAATTGTTATCATCTCATGCTTTATTGTCAAATAGGCAGCTAGATAAAGCGTGCAGCAAAAGATGCATCGCTTAAAGGCTGATAAAAATAAGGCAGGGGACTTATGCAACTGGGGTGTATCAGTGGGCCGATCGCCATGCACTGACCCGCACTGAGGTCAGCCATGGCCTGTGTTTGTCTCAACTCGCACTCATACTATTTCGTTTACTTACTCACTCTTTCTCTATATTTTCGACGAGCTCATTGCCTAGTCATTGTTATCTTCAGTTTCCCATATAAGAGAGCAGGGCATCGAGAGAGGAATGGCTTCGCAAACAAAAGGAGTCTCGTACCTCTCGGTTCGGTCAGTTGACCTCTGAAATTAAATTGTTCTCTGCAGAATATAACATTATTACCGTCCTATCTTATTTGCAAACGATCATAGAAAGGCGCCGTAAGACTTATGGAACCATTCGCTTATTACTCAACAATATTACTTGCGAATATTGACTGGAGTTTGCTTTGTTGGTTAGGTTGAAAGACACGTCAGACCTTGATAATTATTTGAATGGGACTGAAAACTATAAGGAATCTGTTTCCAAGACTTTAATGTTTTTGTGAATGATTATTTACAAAGTCTTGAATTAGGATGTCATTTCATAATGATTATGTTCAGAATAATAGTTTGATGAACATATAATGCCCACTAAAATATGGCAAAGGATATGTTCATCAAAATATGGATTCGACATGATAGAATTATAATCATCTCAATACTACAGCGTGCAAACGTTTTACATTGGAGAAGCGGCTAGCTACACACATTTCCGGAGGGTTTATTGTGTTCGTTGAAATGCATTAAGGAATACTATCACAGTTCATATGTATTATCTTGCTGTGCAGAACTGACCTTTTTGAGTCGCGGCGGACGCGTTTCGAACTATGTTGTTCTTCTTCGGCGCTTGGATGCAGACCAAATGACAGAGTCTGCAACCAAGCGCCGAAGAAGAACAACATAGTTCGAAACGCGTCCGCCGCGACTCAAAAAGGTCAGTTCTGCACAGCAAGATAATACATTTATGAATAGTTCTACTGCAGTTCACGAAAAATGGATAACCACAACAATAACTATCACAGTATTATTGACTGAAAGCTCATTGTTTTGAAATAAATTGAATGTAAACGATGAAACTATTACACAATTTGACGGAAGATGAATAATAGAATAATTACTATAATAGTTTAATTGCTATTATAGTATAATTTCTATGATAGTATAATTACCTCCTCCTCTTTATCATCCTCCTCCACCTCCTTTTCATTTCCTCCTCCTCCTCCTCCTCCTCCTCCTCCTTCTCCTCCTCCTCCTCCTCCTCCTCCTCCTCCTCCTCCTTCTCCTTCTCCTCCTCCTCCTCCTCCTCCTCCTCCTCCTCCTCATTCTCCTCCACCTACTGCTTTTCATTTCATTCTCCACCTCCTTCTCCAACGCCTCCATCTCCTCCTACTTCTCCTCCTTCTCCTCCTCTTCCTACTCCACCTCTTTCTCTCCTTCCTCCACCCCTCCTCCTCTTCTCCTTCTCCACCTTTTCCTCCTCTTCCTACTCCACCTCCTCCTCTCCTCCTCCACCCCCGCTCTTTCTCCTTTCCTCCTCCTCCTTTTCTCCTCCTCATACTCCTCCACCACCTCTCCTCCTTTTCAACTTCCTCCACCAGCAAATGAGCCTGTCATGAACAAGACAGTAAGTAAACAGAATTTCGAAAACTAAAGGAGCTTTCTGGGAGTAACAATTTGGGAAAACAATCGTTTATAAACGTTCATGATCAGTGAAGATTGTTTTTCCTAAATATACTATCATATCACTTCCCGGTGGTTCGGAACCCACCTAAAACTGTAGGTCCAACTCATCAATCACCATCATCCAACTCATTACCCACGCACAGGTCTCAGACCCATGTGGGCTTCATCCTCGAAAAAAAAAAAAAAAAAAATATTCTTCAAATCGCAGTACACATATCTAATCCTTTCAACTTTGAGTCCTCTAACGAATTTTGTATCGATGAACTGTCTAGTAAAAAATCATTATCACCGTATCGTTGAGGAAGTAACTCATAGCTTTGACCTTCTCTTTAAGACGATGCATTAATGTTAAAGTACCGTCGTGAAGCTGGCCCCACCCAAATCGGCAGAAACTATAAGTTCTATATCATGAGATTCTTCAGAGTTTCTGCTATTTAATGCCGCAAAAATAAATTTTCTGCTGTTTTCACGAAAAAAGTTATTCAACTTTAAAAAAGTTAATTACTGGGTGGGGCCAGAATCACGCTGCCCCACCCACTTCGCAAAACTTAATAAAGCACATATCAATAGTTTCTGCTGAGTTTCTGCTATTTAATGCCGTAAAAATAAAGTTTCTGCTGCTTTTAGAAAAAAAGCTATAGCCCATTCAAGTTTTGGGTTAATGAAAATTAATTGGCTGTAACTCGGTTAATATACACGTTACAATAACGGGCTGTGTGTCAATCTTTACTGCTAAACAGTGGCTATCGAATGACACTAACAGCATAGCCGTAGCTACACCAGCAAAAAAGATGTAGCAAAAACTATTTTGCCATTTAAACCAATGTTATTTCTAACCAGCCCCACCCACTTCAAAAATTTCAATTTAATGTATGTCAAGATTTTCAGTTGAATTTCTGCTACTCAATGCCATGAAAAGTAAAGTTTCTGCTGCTTTCAGAAAAAAGTTATAGCCAATTAAATTTTGGGTCAACGAAAATTAATTGGCTGTAACTCGGTTAATGACACATCAGCATAGACCGGTCATTTGAGACAATGTTACTACTAATGTACATACATGCCAGAGCAAGGCTTAATTTCTGAATTGAAAAGTACCGGAGCTGTAACTTACCGGGGGCTCTGGGGGTATGGTTTACCTCCCAGCAAAAGCCATGTTGAGGGGTCCCCCCCCCCCCCAGGAAATGTTTGAAAGTTACACTTGAATTTGTGCATTCTAAACGCATTTGAGCATGGTTAGTAATGCACATAGTCCTATTGTATTACATAATATGCAAAATAATAAGATTTAGGTTTTTTTTTAATAAGGTTTTTAAACGATTTTGAAGAGAACTTGGAAACCATAACTACAAAAGTAAAAAACTCAAGTCAGGTTTAAAAAGGGTACAATTTTTTGGTTTTTCGCTTATACATTGGAAACGATAACTAAGATTCATCAATTTCTCTGTTCTCACCAAGGTTAAAGATAACAAAATGCTCAAAAAAATCAGCTCCCCTGTCCTGTTCTCCCCCTAATATGAAGTGGACAATGAGTAAAATTTTGCGAAATATCTTTCAGATATTTGAAGGGTTTATTGCGTGAGGACTACTCTTCACAGAACTACTAGTGGTAGGGTAACTCAACTTACTCTGGTATGTATGTGCTTAGTAGTATCTATAATAAGTTTCAATTATATTGAGTTGTGTGCCCAGTTGAATTATTAATTTAATACATCAACCCCAACGGAGTAATAGATTTTTCTAGATTATTTGTAATATGACGTCACAGCCGGCTGCTGTAAGTGGTGGTGTGTGTTGCGTATCGAAGCGTCTCCCTCCCATTAAAGCAATTATTATTGTGGAATGTCATCACGTGCTACTAACTACTACCAGAAGATTCAAAAATGGGGTGCACGGTATTCTCCCACTTTCCACTATGCTTGCAATATATGCAACAAGTGATTTCTTACTCACTAACAAATGTTCCTATATAGGTGAGAAAAAGAACTAGAATATTATAAAAGTAGGCTTACTCGAAGACCATTTTAATTCTTTAATCAAAATATATTAATACGACTTTGATATGATTACAGTTAAGAAAGTTGTTATCACAACCTTTTAATAAGTCAAATTGCTGTTTCAAAGTAAGGATTAATGAGGTATTCGAGACTTTTTCGTTTGCACTAAAACGTCAATGTCAGGGTTGAATGAAGGTATTTTTAATCTCAAGTCACTTTCAACCTTCAGTTGATTTCCGTATTTGTTTTTTATGAAAGCGAAAATTAAAAAAAGTGCGTTCATATGGTGGTGACATAAGCGTATCCAGAAATTTTTCAAGGGGGGTCCACTTCACCTGCATACAAAACTCTTTGACTGGACTGACCCCCCCCCCCCCCCTGCATTCAAATCCTAAAACTTTTATTCACTTTGTAACTACAGCAAGTATCACAGCAGCCGTAGTTCACAAATTTCAACCTATTTCAATTTATTAATTAAGTATTATACTGTACTACTTATTACACAATACTAATGTTTTTTTATGATATTAAAAAGTTGCTAAACCCATTTTACAATTTCCAAACTCCACGTTTTTAAAAAGAAAACATATTTTTCGACACCCATCCCATATGAGATGAAAGGTGAAGAGAATAGGTGAAGACAACAATACATTAAAAGGGTGCATTCTATGAGTATGAAGTGAAGAAACCAAGTACCCTGATGTGTATCTTATTGAGAGGGTACTAGAGAAGAAAGGTAACAAATTGTATGTGAAATGGTTGGGCTCTGATTCGAAATACGATTCATGGATTGATAATAATAGTGTTGTCTGAAAAAATAATCATATTGTCACTGTATTGAAAAATGAACTTGAAACAGCACATATCAAAACTACCACTGATCAACTTTGATAAGTATTTAAATGAGAACTGAAAGCAACCAACAAATGAGACACAGTGTACTTTTGAATTGTGTGTGCATCATCCAATATTGGGAAAATCAATATCGTTTTAAATTTATTATTTGCAGAAAATGGTGTTAAATCTTTAAATTTATATGTTCTTACCAAATCTCACCAGCAAGACTCATGAACTTCTCAAAGAAATTATGAGTCAAGTCCCTGAGATTGGATTCAATTAATTTGTTTCAACAAATGAAGAAATCCCACACCTGATTGATTTCTGAACTATCACAACTTCTGTTTGAGGATGAAGTCAATGTTTCTTTAATTATTAATGTTTTAGCTGTTTTTGCGTGAAAGTAATGGATGAATTTTCTTTTTTCAGCCAAAACAAACTTAAAACGAAAAATCAAAAATCCAATAATTGAAAAATTAAAAACTAATATTAAATGGCAGCAATTATTTTATTCTCTATTAAAACTTGTATAAATGCAAGATTGTATGGCATTGTACCAGGACCGAGAACGAAATTATTAATTTTACTTCAACACCGACCGTGATCCACGCAGAAACTGAGCTTCTGGACAGTTGAAAAGCTCAAATGGAAGTCTATAAAATCATTTTGTTATTTTATCATGGAAAAAGAATTCACAATGTCAACATTTGCGAGCTATGCTACTATAATACGTTTTTTCTACTTCTAGACTAATGACTTCTCTCAGTTTTATCATGAAATTCTAACCCACTCTTTCTCGATAATGTACCATACATTAAAGTTCTCTCCTCTATCGTATAAAGATAGTCTAAACATGCCACAATAATGGATACAATGACAGCCGCGATGCTCAGTTCTCAACACTCCAATATTGTACATTAATTCCGTCTAGATTAAATTTTGTTCTCTAGAATTATTATCACTGGTATAGAATTATTCTTAAGAACCTTTCCTACAGCAAAAAAGCATTCTATCTAGTGCTTAGTCATCTCAAATGGGGGGGGGGGGGGGGGGTCCGGACCCAGGGACCCTCCCCCCTTGAATACGCCCCTGTGTGGTGAATACCATCAGAAATCTCATCGCAATTACGGATATTGTTGGATATTCTATCCTCGTCACCATCCAAAATGTTGTTAAATCTTTCTCCTTATAGCCTGATTAAATGATAGAATCGCGGCAGTTCAATGAGCTCTTTTTCCTGCAAAATAATTAATTACTGATTTTTCAAAAAACTCACCCAAAAAATAAAGTGAAACCTAAAATAGCCACACATTTTAAACTCAGTATTTGAATATAAAACTTCACAGAACAGACTTCTTATTTTGTTTTACAAAATTTGATGAATGCAGTATTATTTTGAGAAAGAATTTAATTTTGTTAGAATATTTTAAATTGATGCATGTACATACTACGATTGTGAATAGTTAAATAACTCGAATTGTTAAGAGGAAATGTTCAGTTACTGTAATATTTTAAGATTTAAAAGAGTAACTGGGAGGTCGTAAGGCTGAGATTATTTAAGTTTGTTGTCCTCATCAAATGGATTTTTAATCCATTGTTTTCATTCTTCTATGAGTGGAAAGTAGTGTTTTAGTTAAGAAGCCAAGGCTTTAAGACGATCATAGATCATTTTGGAAGTTTCTTTATTTACTTTGATAGTTCTGTAATAATTTTATCATCCAAAAAATCGTTCAGAAGTCGTAAGTCATCAAATAATACATTTTTTTAAATGTTATCGGACCACCATTGTATCTCTTTGATAGTAGCATCAATTTTGTCTTGCACAAATAATTTGTGAATATCTTTTACTTAAGGTCAAATCAAGAGTATTCAGAGAACTAAGAATATACGAAGTAAGCTAACTTTATTAACCAAACCTCATCATTAAGGCATTTGTCAAGAAAGACAAGAGCTTTCATCTCTCCTACTTGCAATTGTGATTGCGAACGAACAACCGTACATTATCATGGTGGAATGATACATTTGTATCATTCCACCATGGTAAATTATCATGAAGCCTGAATCAACCTGGCAAGAACGTTCCTATGGATAGTCAATGGACTTCACAATGTAGGATTAGTTGCTTGTGCTCACTTCAGGGGCGCACCCAGACTTTTGGTTTGGGGGGGGGGGTCTTACGGCTTTTACCCATCCTACCAGGTAAAAGGGAAGGGAGGGGGTTAAAATTAGGATTTTTCAGAGCTCTTTTTACAAGAATGTTGCCTGATAAAGTTTATGTGTGGGCAATAAAGTTTATTGTGACCTCTTATTGATTCATTACTTGACTTTTTAGAATAGCATTAGCAAAATAAGCAATGGGTAAACAAAATGTGTCCATCATGAGTTTATTTGTACAGAGTGTTTCAAGAGTTCAAAATGATTCTGCCATACTGCATAAGCAACTTCTCATGAGGATAAAAAAATTAGAATGAATGTACGTCCGGACGCTTTGTTACAGAAATAAATAGGGCGAGAGATTATAGCTATTCCACCATCCATTCAGAAATGACTAAGGTCTTCATATAGATGGCGTGAATTAAATGGAACCAGTGTAAAATTATCTGAAACGTGCTACAAGATTCACTACTATTTATTTTTATGATGCTCATATGAGACCTTTGTGTTGATAATAAAGTGAACGAAAAATGCCAGTCTGAACGCGAATCGAGATTACCAAATTATTGATATTAATATTTCAATTGATATTTTACAAAAATTCACAAAACTAACATGATATAATGATGTTTTTTTTATTGTCGGCCTAGTGGTTAACCAATTAAATTGCCAATGAACCAAACATTTTGTTCAATTTCTCCATCAAACCTTGTCAAATCATTTTTTTAAATTAAATATGAATGTACTCAATAGTCAAGAACGATCCCAAATTTTATAAAGTCGAGTTTTTTTTAATCAAAGCATACTGATTTTGCACAGATGCTTTCCACTTGCTATTCTTCTGTTTTTGATCCAATTTAAATTCTGGTTTTGTAAACTCTGGGTGCTTTATTCGCAATCAATAACCAAGTTCATAACCTGGAACTTATCGAGGTAGCAGTGGTACTGTGCATACGTTGTCAGAACAGGCTCTGCGAATTTTGAAGAATAGAATATTAATTCGAACGGATAAGTAGTATTTTTGTTATTATTATTAGTATTTATAATATCTTAATAATTTACATCATTAACGTGTCTAATATAAGTTAAAGTATTTAAATAAAAAGTCAAATTCTATTTTCGAGGTTAGGTGTACCGATATTGATAAATTTCTTGTAATTAAATAGTCTCAAGTTGACAATTGTAATAAATTAAGTAATATTTCATTAAACATTTAACTAAAATCAATTGAAAACAATTTTTAGCTAGGAAAATGAGTCCAAACAAGGCATCTAAATCTAATTGTTTAACTAAAACTCAGGTAGCTACGCGATCTCAGCAATTATTAACAAAAAAATCTCCAACAGCTCTTAAAGCTACTGTAGATGTAGAAGAAAAGGTTGCTAAACTATTGAGTGATCACACCAAATTGAAAACAAAATTAGAATCATCATTAAAAAATTCTGAGGAAGAACGAATAGGGTTAGTGGATCACATAAAATCTCTGGAAGTTATTGTAAAATTGCAGCAGGAAGACCATAAAACTGAAATACTAAATCTCACGAGTCAATGTAGGTCTATGTCAGAGGAAATCGAAATATTAAAATCAAAAATAAACTTGGCTAATGTAAGATCTGAACCTCTGATCAATACAAAAAAAGTAGAACCTAAATCAAATGGGGAAAAAATAAATAGAAATGGTCAAACAAAAACGTATAGTCAGGTTTTGCAAACAGCAACCAAAACTAAAGTAAGGGCAAATAACGATAGGAAAGGTAGAGTACTGCTCTTGACATCTCTTGACGAGACTGTAGTGACCTACTAAATAAAAGATTAAAAAATAAGTATGAAGTTCAGAGCTTTTTCAAACCAAGTGCCCCTATAAACGCAATCGTAGAGTCAGCACAGGAGCAAACTAAAGATTTTGGAAAAAACGATTTTCTAATAGTACTGGGTGGCTCAAACAATATAAATGAACCTAATCTAAAACATCTTCCTGAAATAAATGAAAAAATTAAAGAGATTGTGCCACTCAGCCAAAAAACTAATGTAATAATAAGTACAATTCCGTATAGGTTTGATAGGCCAGAGCTAAATGAAGCCATTAAGTCAACAAATAAATCAATTCATAATACAATCAACAGCCTAAAAAATAAGAATTCTAAGCAGTTGGGGATTTGTTTTCTAAATGACAGGCTGAAAAAACAAAACTTCACTAATCATGGTCTACATCTAAATCAATCTGGCAAAGTAATATTTTGTAATAGGCTGGCAGAGCTGATTGAAAGTCGTTTGCAATCTACTGTCAATAATTCTCCTAAACAATCATCTAACGAACCTTTTTTAGTAAAGTGGCTCAAAACCGGGAAGGGAAACTAGTTTCAGATGATAAATTCATATCTTCAATTGTATTAAAAGACGTTAATCGATCAAAAAATCAGGATAGCATTAGTGGAAGGAACTCTTGTAGCAATATGATAGGCTCTCAAGATCCTAAGAGATTAAGTAAATCTACTTCAATATGCAAAAGCAACGATAAAGTAATAAGGGATGATAGGGAAGTACCGGTACTCACTGTGTTCCATCAGAATATTCAATACATTCGTAACAAAATAGATAGAATCGAAGTATTTTTTAAAGAAGAGGCTCCTGATATAGCTATTTTCACAGAGCATGGTTTAAAAGAAGATGAATTGTCACAACTTAATATTCCAAACTATTCATTGAAAACGTCGTATTGCAGGACATCTCATCGAAGTGGGGGAGTAGCTATCTTCATTAAAAATGCTAAGAATATGCAAACATTTAATTTAGAATATGTAGAGAAATTTGCTGTGGAAATGGATTTAGAAGTTACTGGGTTGAGAGTAAAAATCGACAATAATTTCGAAGTAGCGGTGTTAGGTATTTACAGGTCACCAAATGGGGAATGGAACAATTTTTGTGAACTATTCAATAGGCTTTTAGAGATTACTACTACTCGTTTTACAAACGTTATTGTAGCGGGAGATTTCAATACAGACTTTACAACACAGAATAAAATGACAGAAGATTTAAGGGATATTATATACATGAATAACTTGGAAATAAAAGTTCATGAATATACCAGAGTCACAAGAACATCACAAACAATAATTGATAACATCCTTACTAATATAGATTACTCTAAAACAAGATTAGGCGGCTCGGAACTATCTGATCATGACTATCAAATCTTAGAGGTGGGGTTGCAAGGTTATAAATCAATTAAAAAGAGTAGAGTAATGAAAGAAATTCAACAATGTGAACAGGGGAATATCGATTGTTTGAAGCAGAATCTGCTACAAGAAAACTGGAGTAGGGTTTACAATAGCAATAGTTTGAATAACAAATATGATAGTTTCATTAATATTTTAAGGTTTCATATTACTATGAGTTGTCCAGTTATAAAAGTCCCTGTAAAAAACAAATTAGACAAAATTGAAGAGTGGATAACTGATGATATCCTTGCAGAAAGAAATAGGGTTAAAGATGCATATGATGAATTCAAACTATCTAGAAATATGTTAAGTGAAGATAATTACAAAGCTCTAAAGAAAAATTATACAAGAGAAGTGAAAAGAGCGAAATGTAAGAAAACAGCTGAAATTTTGAATAATAGTGTGTACTTTAACACAGCAGTGTGGGATGTAATAAACAAAAATAGGCAAGTAGCTCATGTAGATGCTTATACTAGTGTCCTCAGAATAATTAACGAAAATAACAAATATATTGATGATAGTGTAGACATTTGTAATTTCTTTAACAGATATTATCAACTGGTTGCTAAGGATCTTCAAAAATCTCTTAATATAGGTATTAGTGATGCAAACATGAGGAATACTGAGGGGATTCAGAACGAATTAAAATTCCACCCAGTATGCCAAGACGAGTTGTCAAATATCATTGATAGTTTAAATAATAAAAAAACTGTAGGAATGGATGGGGTATCCAGTAAAATTATGAAAGAATGTAAAGATCAATTGTTAGACCCTTTGATTCATCTGATCAATCATTCATTAGAACAAGGTGTTTTTCCAGATAACTTAAAAGAGGGGAAGATCTTGCCAATCTTCAAAAGTGGTGATAGAGAAAAGGTAGAAAACTATAGGCCTATTAGTATTTTAAATGTAATAAGTAAAATTTTTGAAAGAGTAGTTCTTAATAGGTTACTTCTGCACCTTCAAGAAGCTAACTTTATCTGTGATGAACAGCATGGCTTCCAGAAAGGGAGATCAACAAAAACAGCCATAGTTTCTCTAGTTGAAAAACTAATAGATATAATAGATTCAGGTGATAAAGCTACTGCAATCTTCTTAGATCTGTCAAAGGCATTTGATTGTGTTAATCATAGAACTTTATTGGAAATACTGCAAAATGTAGGTGTAAATGGGGTTGAACTGAAATGGTTTGAATCATATCTTATTGGGAGAAAACAATGTGTAGAACTAACTACAGTAGTTGGTAATAGTATAGTAAAGAATAAATCTAATAAATTAGAGGTGCAAGCTGGAGTGCCTCAGGGGTCAATACTAGGTCCATTGCTTTTTTTGTTATATGTCAACCGTTTACCTAAAGAATTAATTAGTGGTAGAGCCCTCTTATTTGCTGATGATACATCACTCATTTTCAGCAATTCCATTCTAGATAATTTAGAAATAAGTGCCCATATAGGTGTGCAGTCCATTGTCCAATTTTTAAATCAGTTGAAATTAACTATAAATAGTAAAAAATGCCAATACCTTCAATTCAAAAACAAACATAATTTAAATGAAGATAGGGCTATAAACGTGTTTGTAAACGATAATCAATTAGACCAGGAAGAAAAAATTGCATTTCTAGGAGTTACGTTGGATAGAAGATTGACCTGGACTCCATACATTGAGAAAATATGTAGTAAAATTTCATCTGGGGTATTTGTCCTGCGACAGCTCGCTAGATTGAATGACAAAAAGTTACTTTTTACAGCTTACCATGGGCTCTTACTGTCACATATTAGGTATGCTATCTTAGTATGGGGTAATTCATCAAAACAAAATCTTGATAGGGTGTTTAAGATCCAAAAGAAAGCGGTTAGGTGTATAGAAAGAGTAAATAGATTAGATTCATGTAGGCCGTTGTTCAAGAGACTTGGTCTCCTAACTGTACCCTGCTTATATGTGTATGAAGCTACTTTATATGTAAAAACGAATGATATTAACCAAAATCTTGATGTACATGATTATAATACAAGAAGCCGAGGAGATTATCACTTGGTGAGTCACAATAGTAGCTTATTCAAACAAAAACCTAGTTATATTGGTAGGAAATTCTACAACAAGCTACCGCAGTTTTTGAAGAGTCTTGAAAATATAGAAATATTTAAAAAACAATTGAAGAAATATTTAGTTGATAAAGCTTTTTATAGTGTACAAGAGTTCCTTTCACATCAAAATTAAGCCTCACCTCAACTAATTGAAGTAATTATGTTATCTAATGTATAATATTGTTGATCTGACTTGTCTTATACTCCTTAACTGGAGTCTCAAAAAAAAAAAAAAAGATTGCGAGGTATGAACTCAACCAGTTTCGTTGATCAATAACACTATTTTCTAAAATCAATAACAGTGAAATTGTGAAATACTCTACGAATCGTTTAATAGCTATTGAAATATTATAACTTTGAAATAAAATGTATTTTCTGTGCAACAATGTTCGTTGAAGTTCAAGTGTTATAAGGTATACATGCCACCCTAACCTATCCCTTTTCAATTCAATGTTTTCGTAGATTGAATATTCATTTTAATTTATTACAAATTTAACGATGAATGAGCAGTATTTGAAATTTAATTATGCTGTTGCTTCTTCTTACATAGTATTGTCTTGAGATTCAAGCGAGTGTAGAACATCAATCTATAAGCATTGATGCTTATTATCGAAAATGGATGATTATCATTAATGTGCAATTTTGCTAAGGAATTAATAGATAACAATATTTTCCACATATGACCAGTGGATCTTTTCAGTTTTGTGAAGATTTACCCGAAAATGTTGACTAGATTAGTAGTAGATCAAAGTTTAGCCAATTTGGTTGCAATAGAAATTGCAATTGTGTATGAAGCTACTTTATATGTAAAAACGAATGATATTAACCAAAATCTTGATGTACATGATTATAATACAAGAAGCCGAGGAGATTATCACTTGGTGAGTCACAATAGTAGCTTATTCAAACAAAAACCTAGTTATATTGGTAGGAAATTCTACAACAAGCTACCGCAGTTTTTGAAGAGTCTTGAAAATATAGAAATATTTAAAAAACAATTGAAGAAATATTTAGTTGATAAAGCTTTTTATAGTGTACAAGAGTTCCTTTCACATCAAAATTAAGCCTCACCTCAACTAATTGAAGTAATTATGTTATCTAATGTATAATATTGTTGATCTGACTTGTCTTATACTCCTTAACTGGAGTCTCAAAAAAAAAAAAAAAAAAGATTGCGAGGTATGAACTCAACCAGTTTCGTTGATCTTTCGAAGAGTCTTGAAAATATAGAAATATTTAAAAAACAATTGAAGAAATATTTAGTTGATAAAGCTTTTTATGGTGTACAAGAGTTCCTTTCACATCAAAATTAAGCCTCACCTCAACTAATTGAAGTAATTATGGTATCTAGTGTATAATATTGTTGATCTGACTTGTCTTATACTCCTTAACTGGAGTCTCCAAGACGTAATCTACAAAAAAAAAAAAAAAAAAAAAAAAAAAAAAAAAAACCTTCAATCTCAAAAACGCCTTCTTTTGGCCTTTTTTTTGCATATTTCATATAACTTTATAACCGCAGTACTTAATGTTTTAAATAATTTTACAGTCCATTTCACAACAAATGCATTCAATTCACCACCTAAATGAGGGCTTTAGAAGCCTAAAGTTTCCTGAATGAGTGCTAATTTATTGATCTCTTATTGAAAATGATAACTTCACTTTTCTGCTGTATTACTTTCTGTATTGAAGCGTTTTCAAAGGAATAAACTTTTGCAATTGTATTGAATTTGTTTTCGCAAAAACCTGTAAACCTTTTTTAGGAAATTGTTAGTCGCGAACCGTAACAGGTGCCTGTTCAGTCAGATAAGGTAAGCTGCAAATTCCTAGGGTAAGGGTGACCGAATAGATCGGCCACCAAAAAAAGAGGGTTCTCAGCTATAAAATCACTTGCCGATGATACAGAACTCACCTAAAACTGAGGGTCCAACTCATCAAACATTAACATTAAACACATTACATTACCCACACACAGGTCTCAGAACTATCTGAGCTTCACCTTCCGAAAAATATTATATTATTAATCTACTGTAACGTTAAATGTATTACAGGTTTAGGAGGTTCTAGAGGCTAGAGGTCCTGTACTTATTGGTTAAATGATTGCCAGATTAATATGAGTGAGACGAATTATCTTTACCCAGCCGCCTGGTCAAATCTAGTTCTGCCAGGCTACAAAATCTATTTCCACCTATGGTAGTCACTCATAATATTCCTTTTAATAGTATATCGATATTGTTAATTGCTATTAACACTATCGTATTTAAACAAGTTTGAAATGTACAGCCTAGAGTTCATATTACAAACAGCCAATTCGCTAAAAATTATCAACGTTTTGATAAGGATTTCAGGACCTGAGGGAAAGGCTTGAGCCCCAAAGCCCCCATGTCAAGCCACTAGTTATGAACATTATTCTACTTAAAAAGCTGAATACATGACATGTACCAACACTAATCAGCCTACAGCACATAGTCTCCATAATAAATTTTCTTGAAAATTATTAACAATTTGTCAAAGAGCTCGGGTTCTTTTGGTTTTCTTAAGCTCCCTAATCCCCCTCCCTTGGCTGCGCCACTGGCTCACTTCCCATTTCATCGCACAACGCACCAAAGACCCTTGAGTTTTTAGATTGTAATTGATGAAATTAACAGGTTCACACGAATCTGTGTGAGTCATCTGGGAGCAGTGGACAAAATAGAGTGGAATAAATAGAGTTGACTATGGGTGGGGGTGGGGGGGTTTACTAACACATCCCACGGTCAATCACTCTTACATATTACTCCCTTCAAAAAATTTCTCAGAATATAAATATAATACATATTATACAATATTCATACAGGGTAAAGGAACCAAACGCTGACAAAAGCGCTTAGCTGACTTAATTGTAAGATCTTAAGATAATTCTTCTTAGTTAATAATAGTTCTTCCTTGGCCATGGATTGAGGCCTACTCATTGATTTCAATTGTTTGCAATGGAGAGAAAATGTGGTATTCAAAAGAAGTTGTCATTAAAAAAATATTTGCTGAGCATACTCTAGTTAATGACCATCGAAATTTCAGTGTTCCTGATAAACAATATTTGAAGGCATTATGAATTTGGATTTAATTAACAGTTTTCATAGTCTTTACTTCAATTAGTTTTCATCCAATCCTTATTCATGAAATGAATTTGTTTAATTCACTTTAAATTACCTTTGAGAATTTAAATTTTATGCAATTTATTTAAATGAATTTATGATAAATTTTATTATTTTATTTATTTGCTTTTTATTCTTGGAATATATTTAGACTGTTAGATCTGTTTTATATAGAAGAAAATGAGCAAACTAGTTGATTACAATGAGGACTCTTAAGCTATTATTATTGACTAGCAGCTACCCGTCCTTCGTACGGATTATCTTATTCTATTAAACGAGCAAGGAATTGTATGTATGTACGTATTTCCAGTCACTATCTCAAAAACGACTCTAACGATTTTGATAAAATTACGAATATAGGAGCTTTTTGGTGCAAAAATACGATTGCGCTAGGTCTCATTCCTGTAAAAACTCGCTGAAGGACACAAAAAGGAGAAATCTATCCTCAAAGGAACAGCTGATAAAAGAGAAACAGTTTTTAATCATATGGTAGGCCCATTAACGGCGTTATTAATGCTGTCTGGAACGCAAAAACTTCCGCGCGTACCGTGTAGTCGTAGTCTGAGCCTTGCTGTCATGTAGGACACATATGACTGGAAAGTCAGAGCTCAGCTTATGACGCCATTATTTCTTTGGTGAAAAAAAACTTTTCTAATCACAATTTAACCCAACGAACCCATAAGACCAATAGAATATATATGCATTATGCACTAGCGTAGTATTATAGGAGGTGAAGCCAAGTCCGCCATCCATGTAGTGGATAGAAAGACGAAATCGTGTTTTCAAGAGCAGAAAATTTCAATGCGCGCTCTCCAAATAAACTGCAGTTTAACATACTTAGGATTAAGATATAACTTTCAAACTTGGCATGAGTATAGACAATTAGTTTCTAACGATAACAGTGGCATTATAAAAGTTAATGGTTACCTCTATATATTTTAATTAGTTGTTTAAAGTTATATTTTTGTCCGAGTTTTAAACCATGACATGAAAAAGTGAGTCGGCTACCAAAATTTTCATCTTTTGGGTAGAGATGTGATCAAAGCGAGAAAGTTGTACAGAAATAACGGAATGATTTTTTCATGATTTTTATTTTAATGTACGACTTATACTTTGGATGCAATGTTAGGTTTAAGTGCAACGTTGAAACGCGATCGGGATGGCGCGCTGTCGTCAGCCGGCTTGCGCATCCGGGACCACAAAGCCAATTATTCACATATTTCTTGTGTTTGATTCAATACTTCCTTGAAGGTTTATTATTGTAATGTAATAATATTATAGTTAGATTGTTTTTAGTAAATTGTTGATTAAATTAGTCCAACTTTTAAATCTTTCCGTTATGAACGCAAATGAACAAAATCCAAATAGGAAAATGTTTATTAGAACAATGTCGTTATTAAATAAAAATTCATCTTTCAAGTCATTGAATCATATAAATCAATGACTACATAAAGTTGAACGTTTACTCAATTTGTCTAATGGGGTAATAGCCTATTGTAAAGACCGTACTTTCGCTATCCAGAATGAAATAATTTCCATATGGGCGCCAACCAAACCAACTTTGGGTTGATAAAAAAGTATTAACTTTTAAATTTTAAGTTAAAAGAAAGTGGTAACGTTAAAATAATATAAATTGATATTAATAAAGCTATTCTTCAAGCACTCGCGAAGACACTGAGCACAAAATATATATAACCCTTAAAATAGCACTATAAACCCTTAAAGCAGTATTGAATTAGCTATTAATTTATTAGCACTATTAAATTATACACAATAATTGATATTGCAGAAGGCATAACAAGAATTAATGTTACATTCAAGATAGGCCAATTGAAACGTCTAGAACATGACTTATTTATACTCAAAATTACATTCACATTTAAAATTTGAAGGCCTAATGCTTAATAAGGCAATACATATTTAACAGAGTTTTCTAAGTTGAAAGCAAGTTTCCTAACAAGTTATATTTAGATCAACCTAGGAATTAATAATAATGACATAAAACAAGATTAACCTTGGCCTATCCCTAACATGGGATAGGCTAAGCAATATACAATGAGTTCAATCAGGATCCTGAATTAAAATGATAGGTTTTACATAAAACATGATTACTGGAACAGTGTATTCAATTTGTGGACCTACATTTCAATTTAAAACTTAGAGACATTGCATTACAAGAAAATTGAGTAAATATACTAAAATAACTAAGATGATCACCAATCTATAAACATAACTGCATAATATCCTACGATCCTTAAACTATCTCAATCGGGATTCTATCTAATATTTAACAAATAAAATGGTAACACTAAAATTCAAGTAGGCTAATCAAATCATCGACTTTCAATTTCATATTATTCTATTATGATTTTATTGTTCAAATAGCCTACATTGGAATAAATGATCAGATAGACACAATTAGTATTTACTAATTATGATGTTTGAAATTTAGCAGTTTAAAAAATTGCAAGTTGATTCAAAGAAAACCAGCTTGATTCAACAAATTATTGCCCTAACTAATGATGCAATAGTTGATTCTCTCAATTAGTATTGAATCAAAGAGTAAGTCCCAATTCAATCAAATTTGAAATTAAATTTGCATCTTGATAATAGTTTAATGTTGATAAGACTAAAATTATATGAAAACATAGTAGCCTACTTTAAAAAAAGCATAGGATGATATCTTAAAATAATTTATTCCAATATAGGCTATTTGGACAATAAAATCAAAATAGAATAATATGAAACTGATAGTTGATGATCTGATTAGCGTACTTGGATTTCAGTGCTAAGATTTATTTTATTTAAATTGTAAAAATATATATGTAAATTTAGAATAAATAGCAAAAACTGGCTTCTCAAGCGCTCGCCACTTGGGTGAGTCATCCCTGCGCCGCCATCTTTGTAGTGGACGAGCGCATAACAAGTGGCTTCCCCTCGGCAACAAGAAGCCCCTTCTATTGGTTTTATGTGTTCGCTGATTTAACCATACAAAAAATATCATAATTTGTAATTTTTTCATATTTTTTGGATATTTTGTATTACAGTACAATAACTCTGGGTCTAGGCAAGCTAGGAAGATCGGAAAGCCGGAAATACTATAAAACTCATGAAAATTTGGCTAATTATAATAGCTCAATTTGAAAAATGTTTTTTTTAGATTTTAATGTCAATGATGTGGAAGAGAAAGATATTACCTACAATTTGAGACCAACTTTGCATTTTTATTTTGAGTAGTTACAAAGTTCTTAAAAAATCTACATTTTCCAAGTACAGTAGAAAGCCTACATTACACTTCCAAGAAGAATTACAAATTAAGCTAAATGTTACAAGTATGAATTTGGGTCGTTTCAATGAGCCATTAGACAAGGTGTGAGAAGCCGTTCTTGAGTGAGGGGTTACAAAGTGGTATCCCATCAACCCAACCACCACCTATCTTGAAAAATTACAGTTCCACGAGCTGGTAAACTCGAAATTCAGATTGTTACTCAAAATACATATATGTAGTGTCTAAAAGAACATTTTTACCAATTGGAATTAACATTATTGTTGATTTGCTTGTGCTCTAGCTTATGATGGAAGATGTAGAGATGAGGTGGGACCGCTTCACAGCATTATCTTCGATCTTCAAGATACACATAATTGCCCCAAACATTTAACCCCCTCCCCCCCGAGCGGAGCTCGGTCTCCCGATATTGTTTAGAAATACGACTAAATATGTTTCGGCTTTTTTGATAGCAACGATCATGAAGTTGTTAGCAGTTTAGTTAACAACTTAGGACGTAAACAATTCAGTGACAGTTATCAGAGAGAATATTTGAGAACAGCTGATTGATATATCATCATAAATTACGTGATTTGTTGTTGTTCTTATGTTGTAATAATAGTGCTACCTGGCGAATTCCCAAGAGCCTAACACAAACCGCACCTTCCTAAAATGTTAATTTTTGTTTTGATAAATTATTGAAATTAGAAAATTTTGTTTTTTTTTTCAACAAAGAAATAATTGATAAAACATAAGATGGGCTTTGATTCACCAGACATATGTTTCCTAAAATACTGCAATGCTCCGACTACACAAGTCTGCAGACAGCGTAAATAACGCCGCGAAGGGCCCACCATTTATATTCGAGAACAGCTGATTGATATATCATGATAAATTACGTGATTTGTTCTTATTCTTATGTGGTAATAAAACTTGGAAGAAATGTATCCAAAATCGCACAATACTTGGTTTTTAAACGTTTATTATTCTGTTAAAAAAAAGTTAATTTAGTTTTTCATAGCTAAAGACATTGTCAATAATGTTTTCAATACTATTCAATAACTAAAATCCCGATCAATGCTCTCGTTTTTGAGGAGAAGGCCGCGTAAAATGTATCCAAAATCGCACAGTACTTGGTTTTTAAACGTTTATTACTCTGTTAAAAAAAAAAGTCAATTTAGTTTTTTTATAGCTAAAGACATTGTCAATAAAGTGTTCAATACTGTTCAATAACTAAAATCCCGATCGATGCTCTCGTTTTTGAGGAGAAGGCCGCGTAAAATGCCTTTGGGGCCGTGACAGACAGACAGACAGACAGACAGACAGATAGACAGACAGACAGACAGACAGACAGAAAGTGAGATAGGACTATTTTCGGCTTATTTAATGTATAAAACGTAAAAATAACCAAAAAATATACAATTCTGATAAATGTACAGACAAAACTCTAATTTTATTTATATAGATTTCAAATTTCTCTACTCTGTGTTTATTAATTATTAGTATATTATTAATCGTTAAATAGGCTATATTAGACATTATCATTTTTTTAATTATTGTTAATATCTCTAGTATGTTTTATATGTATGATTACTATTTGATATATAAAATCAAATTAGCTCATTCAAGGTATGTCAGCTACTGGTGTCAAGGTATGTCAGCTACTGGAGGTGACCAAAAATAGAGGTGTCAGCTATTGGTATAGATATCAAGTGATTTTAAAATAGAAATCTCGTGTTGAAATTAGTATCTAAATTGTTCCCAATTTCAATCAGCCATTTAAAAGACTTGAATAAATAGATTGTAAACATTTTTTTATTAATCCGTACAATAGCTCAAAAGTAAATAGATAATATTCATGAATTGACTCACTAAGGTGTCAGCTGCCGGTTTCTTCACCCTAGCTTCAAACTAAATGAATAATCTTTCAAATTTTTAGTTTTTCAAATTGTTTCTTACAATTTTTCTAAGCAATGGGGGGGGGGGGTGGTTATCTATTTCGAAAAAATGTAATTCCAGATTCTTGATAAATTCTGTTTAAAAAGTAAAAGAATATCAAAAGTTCAATTGATTTTGAGAATTGGTTGAAAATTGAAAATATTAACTGACAGAAATAACTACAAATGGCCCGCAAAAATTCGTCAAATTTGAGCTAGTAGCTCAAATCGTTTAATGAGTCTTTATCCAGTACTCATGAGAAGAGATTCTATAGCCTGTACATAACAGTTCTTGAAAAAGGTGAGCAATCATAATTTAGGCAATAGGCTATAGCGACAAAGATTTTTGTTCATAGGAACAGTTGATAGCTATTTCTGTGGAAGAATGGAATACAGGTAATAGAACTAACATATTTCTATTAGAGGTGTGAAAACAACTGCAAAAATTTTTTTTGGTGTCAGTTCAGTAATTCAAGTGAATTTCAAATTGGGATATTAAAGAGAACATTTTTGGACACTAAGAGAACATTTTCGGACACATAAGGAATGACACAATCTTAGTCTCCGAAAATGTTTCAAACCCAATTATTATTTTGAAACATAACAAAGCGTTACCAAAAATTGCTTTAATAGAAAAATCAATCTGCAATTATCTGCTCTTTAGAAAATTTGCAAATTATAAAGATATGGATAAGAAAGGCTGAGTAACAGAGGGAAGGTCTGTAAATAGTGCCGAAGCTGACTAACAAAATGGGGAAGTGAGAAATGATTGGACGTAGTGATGAAGACGGAGACATCATGGAAAGATGAAGAATGAAAAGGATGTGGGTGAGCGAGCGAGTGAGTGAGAGAGAGAATGAATGAGAAAGACCTCCACAACAGACTGGAAACAGACGAACCATCCATCACCTTACTATCCCTGATCAATGCTGGAAATAAAATTATCACGCTCTATGTTGTGTTATCGATGGCTGGCAGCATGTGACGTCAACCAGCAGTTGTAGGCCTATAAGAATAAGATGCGAGAATCAGCTGTTCTATGACGAATGAAAGTGAACATCTAAAACAATTCAGTTGGTTTCAGAAACAGTTGGTTTCATAGGGTAGCCATGGCTTAATAGTAAAGATTGACACTTAGCCCGTTATTGTAACGTGTACATTAACCGAGTTACAGCGAAATAAGTTTCATTAACCCAAAAATCAAATTGGCTATAACTTTTTTTCTGAAAGCAGCAGAAAATTTATTTTTGTGGCATTTAATAGCAGAAACTCAGCAGAAATTATTGATATGTGTTTCATTTAGTTTTGCGAAGTGGGTGGGGCCGCGTGATGCTGGCCCCACCCAGTAATTAATTTTTTAAAAGTTGAATAACGTTTTTCCTGGAAACAGCAGAAAATTTATTTTTGCGGCATTAAATAGCAGAAACTCTGAAGTATCTCATGATATAGAACTTATAGTTTCTGCCGTTTTGGGTGGGGCCAGCTTCACGACGGTTGTTAAAGTCATCTAATTTTTCACGAATGGTTGTTGATGGTTCTCCATTGAGTTGCAACGATTAGTACTTAGCTGTGAAGCTGTTTTCCTTATATCACTGCGATGACTATGGCTAATTCTAGACACGTGCGGTACACATTTAACATCATGCATTGATACCATGCACTTGTAGCTTGAGTTTGAATAGCAGTTTTGCAGTTCCGTTTCAATCATAGTTTGATCACCTATTCGGAGTGATTTACTGGCAAGGCATGATCAAAAAGTGCCTTCATGAGCTAGTAACATCCAGTGAGCGATATCCTGTGCTAAAGGACGTTGAACTTGAAGTATATTTCGTCGAATATGGTCGGAAGATATATCACCCTGCCATCAGAGGATGGCAAAAATGATTAGTTTAGGTGTTTGTAGCTCACTCACAAGCTATCATGATAAAGGAGCTACTGATTCATGTTAGAGCTATAAATCCACAGTTATTAGCCTTGTATACGATGTACAGCAGATATACAAGTGCTATTAATAATCAGTTATCTGTATATTATTACAAAATATATAGCAAGATTGAATTTATTCAAGTTTCATTAAAAACTCTTGAATATTGCAACATAAATCAGCTGCAACAAATTCTTATTTATCTCGGATTCAAGGACTTTTCTGGATTCAGGATCTCTTTTTAAGAATTTAGCTGTCATCTAGTTATAAAGAGACTAACAATTTTATAATTGACAATACGTTTTTTTATTCCTTTAAAATTTATCAATTTAATGAATTAAATTAATATCAATGAGAAAAGCTTATTATGCCTTCAGTAACTGATGGCCAGGCCCTTAGGTTACTGGTAATTCTACCCACAGCCTACTGAGCCATGTGATTAAAAAATCAGTCGAAATTTAGTCGACAACAACTAGTAGCTTCTGCAATTATACAACTAGTAGATTCTGAATTACTAGTAGTTCTGTGAACAGTAGACCTCACTCGCTCAACACTCACACATAAGGGGATGACATTTTCGAAAAAAGTTGAAGAGCGTTTTCAACTCGATTTTAATTCCTTAATCTTTTATTGAGGACAGAAACTGTAAAAATCAATTATTTGAAAAGACCAAAGTTTATGACGCCGCCTAGAAATCACCCCTCGTTTGAGAGACAGTGAGAAAAATGAAGGGTTCTCATGCATTTTTAGCAGCTTTTAATATCAATAAATCTCCAATAATAAAAAACAGAAATTATTCATCAAATAAATGATGAATTTGTTTATTTACTTTTTCTCATCCATCTTCCATTCCTAATTTTCACCAACTAAAATGTTGTTGTTTTTTCACCTGTGATGATCAACATAATATCACTATCATCATTATAGGCCTACCATCTGGGTTTTCTTTGCAGCTATACATTATATTTTTTATCATAACATTATTTTCTGACCTAAAAAATATTTTGGAACATCGAAAGACAAAAAATTGAATAACATGTGGAGATGGTGACCGAGAGATAGGCAGTCCAAGACTATAAAGAATGTGTTGTGTAAACACACTGCGTAGGACCAAGCATGCATGGACACACACACACACACAGACACACACACGCGCGCACTTGCCAGTTACAATCTACTAAGCCTAGCTGGCCCGACGCGCGTTGCTGTGTTCTCATAAAATTTCTCCTTGATTTTATTATTCGCCACCTCCCGCTGAGGTTACATTTCAAATTCGGAAAGAAGTTAGTCCTAGGGCTCTTCCAGCTGATCATAGAGGCCTTTTTCGTTGTTTTATTAATCACCACCTCTTAATGAAGAAACATTTCAAATTTAAACCTACGACTATAAGGGTAGAAGTTAGGTTTTTGATTTTATTATTCGCCACCTCCGGCTGAGGCTGCATATCAAATTTCTAGCTGCATTGGTTAACAGATGTCATCAACTTGGCATAATTACATTTCATCATACATAGTCATATGTTTCCTACATATTGCAAGGCTCTGACTGTATGGTAGCCTACATGCAAAGTGCAAAGTCTTTTGCTGTTCAAAGACAGCGTAAATAACGCTGCTAAGGGGCCGCCATATGATTAAAAACTGTTGACTTCTATCAGCTGTTCCTCTAAGCTGTTTGGCCGGCAAGTTCAGTAGGTTAGGTCTATAAAATGGATTAATTAATAATAATCATCAGCTCCCCTATTAAAATTTGAAAAAAATATATACATCGCTGGGCCTAGGAATAAGGAACATCCATATGAAAAATCATAGCAATTGGTCTAGGCGTTCGTCTGTAATCGTGAGACAGAGAGACAGAGGGACAGAGAGACAGAGAAAATGCCGATCGTCTTAAAGGGTAGACCTCACTATTGTTCGGTCAATAAAGTGATTTAATCTGGACATCAATTTGCTCCACAAATATAATCATGCAATAAATTGGAAAAAAAATTTAAAGTTCATTTTCCGCTAATGAGCGCAGGCCATGTGCATGGAGTATGAGTTATAATAATATATTATTATTTTTTCACATTTATTAATTTTATTTAATTACATAATATGCACCAACAAATCTAACTTCATTTTTGAAAAATATTTCAACTAGGTATTTTTTAAGAAAAAATAATATTAACAGACTCATATACCCCAACACATAGTTTTTTATAGTGGGTTTCTAAAGGTGAATTTTACTGATATAACATATTCTGTATTTATGAAGTTTAACTAGAAATATTTTGTAATTATTAAGTTATTGATTGAAAAATAAATTTTGATTTGAATAATACAGAAACATGTCTGGGGTCTAGTTGAGATTTGAACCATTGACCAGCAGAATAAGAAGTGAGCTGCGGTAACCTCTGCATGACGGTGATGGTTCTAATCTATTGTTTGGTCGTGAAAACATATAGCACAATACCTGATATCCTCATTCTCAATTATTCAGTAATCTGGACCTACAATGCGGATCTTCCTTTCTACTTTGAAAAATTAACATAGAATGGCTTTTGAGAGGATCGCGGACATCGAGGCGAAATCCAATATCCCTTACATTCTTCTTTCCAATCTTCTAATGTAAATTTTTGATAAGCTACTCAAAAAAAATTAATCAATCAACTTTTCAATCTTCAAGCTGTCCTTGTTGAGAGTATTATCATTCTAATCCTCATCACTTTCACATTAGTTGAGGTCATTCAGAAGCAGTAGCTGTTTATCATACAGTTGTTTTATTTTTTCTGTTGTACAGTAGTCTATTCTGCCTCAAAACAAATCTTCAGCAGCTTGATAAAATGAAAAATTAATTCTTTTAAATATTTATTCCCATTCTTTTGAGTTTATACCAAGAAGCTTAGCTTTATTTTCGTTCTCTACATGCAGAAATTCGAAACTGACAATATACTTTATAGAGAGATTTCTATTGACCGTTTTTTTCTACGATTACGTGGCATTAGTTCATATCAGGTCAATAATTTTCCCAACAGTACATTACCAATTTAGTATTAAAAATGATCCACAATAGTGCTCAGAACGTGATTATAGATTCTTTTTTCAAGCATGTTCATTATTGATTTATAGCTTTTTTGCATATTTCAATTATTGTTTCTTTCTCATCAATTGAGAAAGAACCCACACCAACTAATTATTTATCCTTTCACCTACTCATAGAGGAGAGGAGTCTTCTTTAGTTTGATAAACTTCCTTCTCTTAGCAGGTCTCCAAATAGCATGAAATGCAATTTTTTGTGAATTTTGTATTGAGTTTTGCTTAAAGAAATTCTCCTTTTCTCACTACTCAAGAAGTCTGGAATCCCAGTTTTTGTGGTTTTTGTATCAATATTAGCATAAGCAAATAACTATTATTGCAATTTTTATGGAGTAAAATTTTTGAATTTAACATTACTCATGCTTCCAACGCTTTGTTAAAAATAGCATCTTTCAAATATGTGATGTTAATAAGTTTGTTTGTTATCACTCACATGAAAAATTTGTATATTTACATGAATAAAGTGATCTAATATTTTGGTAGTGTTTGTTCTATGCTTAGGTGGATTCTTTGTTTTGTAGTCTTGTGGAGCTTGAGGGAGATCAATCACCTACAAAGCCGACGACGTGTATTGATCCACTCAAGTTCTCTCTGATATAGGTAAATATCACCGAATTTTAGATAAGTTGATGTTACTGAGCATAAGCTATACTTTGTAGCTCTCATAACACTCTATTCTCCCATACTCCAGTTCCTGGTTAAAAACTTCGACTGCAGACCCAGTGAACCAAATAGAGTCCTCAGCGGTGGATTAACGCACCACTCCCCCTGAACATAGCATACCCTGGATCACGATCACCACTAAACACGCCTACCCTTTATCGACCATCTTGCGATCTGAATTGCTTTTCCTCAATAATAAACTGCGCGCTGATACGAGAGAGCCTTTCACTCAATTTAACAAGTACAAGTACCACAGCCACAGATAACTGTAATAAGATTGAAAATAACAGTTAATCAGTTCCTGTTTTGAGGGGCTATCACTTATTGTAAGCGGAGGTGGTTCGTAATTAAATTATCATTATTGCTGCATTGAAGCACAGATCACCATTATCATCCGGTAGCCAAGGAGAAATGTTTCATCCTATTTCAGGATTCAGCTCCATTCAATTATTAGAAAACGAACAGTTGATGAAATGGTCATAATAAACTAAATAATGCTACCTTCATGGAAATTAGATCACTAATCTAAATAATAGAAACCTTGTTTTCTGTATAATTAGTGGTGTATAACTTTTTGGAGTGTTTGTTTGAGAAAAGAACAACTGACCAGTATCTGTTTGAGAAAAGAACAACTGACCAAAGATACTACATGGCATCCTTCCCTCTGCTCTTTATCTTGTCCAAATTCTATGGGACAATCTCTAAGATAATCGAAATAGTTATTTATGTATTGAGAGCGTAAAGCGCGACTTTATCGCTTGAGCCAAAACAGTTACTGCATGACACATAGCGGAGCGCAGTAATTTTGCGAGGGCGATAAAAGGTTTATGCGTGAATTACATACAACATTTTTCCTACAACTGCAGTTCTGGATTCCAACACAGTAGAAGTTTGTAGTTTGTAACATCACAGACTTTAACGTCATAATTTTTTTTAACAATACATATCAACTGGAACTCTACAGTTCTAAAATCTTCTTGGTGAGCTTGAAATGAAAATGTGATTTTTTCAATCTTTGCTCTCTAAATCATATGTCTTGCTGACGAAAATAGCTTTTCTATTGTCATCAACATTCAAAAATTCATAATTTTTTTTCTAGTGGCCGATCGACTAGAACTCAGTGTCAAATGGAAATATGGGTTATGAACTACCCAGAACTCTCATGTTTTTTAAAGAATAGTTCATTTTCCATTGCCTGCTATGTTTACTATTTTTTTCGTTTATTAGTCATATTTTTTTTTAAACAATACATATAAATTTGAACTCTGCAGTTCTGTAATCTTCTTGGTGAGCTTGAAATGAAAATGTGATTTTTTCAATCTTTACTCACTAAATTATATGTCCTGCTGACAAAAATAGCTTTTCTAATGTCATAAAAATTAAAAAAAAAAAAAAATGTCTAGTGGCTCGATCGACTAGAACTCAGTGTCAAATAAAAATATGGGATAAGAACTAGCCAGAACTCTCATGTTTTTCCAATAATAGTTCATATTACATTGCCTGCTATGTTTACTAATTTTTTCTTTTATTAGTCATAATTTATTTTAAACAATACATATCAATTGGAACTCTGCAGCTCTGTAATCTTCTTGGTGAGCTTGAAATGAAAATGTGATTTTTTCAATCTTTACTCACTAAATCATATGTCCTGCTGACGAAAACATCTTTTCTATTATTATTAACTTTCAAAAATTCATAAATATTTTTCTAGTCGTCTGATTGACTGGATACTGGAACTCTGTGTCAAATTATTCTTCAGGTCAAAATCTACCCAGAACTCTCCTCTTTTTGTTGATTAGAGTGATATTACGTGTTCTGCTGACAAAAATATGTTTCCAGAGTAGAATTTAGCAGCGCATTATTTCAAACTCAATTATCTTTCTTATTTTCTTGGAACTATTGTTATAAACTATCAGAAACTGTAGAACTATTGTGTCTGCTAATAGAACTTTTGTTTTTTAGTGACCTTCTAACAAATGTCCTGCTAACTTCACACTGACGCTTCACGTCATGTTTAATCTCACTAATAATTGAATTGGTCTAACAATTCAGTTTATCTGTAGCGAGATGAATGGACTTAGAGCATGTTCAAATTTCCAACCAACTTAAACCAAAGTATACGATCCTGGAAATCCAACATTGAATTAGTGGTGAATGCTTTCAATGATGATATTTCATGCCTATAAGTTATGAATGTGAAGATTCATTCTCATCGCATTTTTATTTTGGTGACCATATAATTGACTAAGATTTTACCAGAAGAATGAATAGCGTTTTTTCAATGGAAATTATAAGTACTAAACTTAAACGGAAGTATAAACTTGAAAAAGTATAAAAAACTTTGGGGACAGATTTACACCCGCATTGATAATGTCTATGTCTAATGTTCTATGTCTTGATGCCCTTTCCTAGATGGCATCAAGCAAATATCTATATTGATTTTATTTATTTATGCATCATCAAAACAAAATTAAATTATATTAGGCTTTATGCCTGAAACTGCTTTCTTCACAAACTTCGAATACAAATGTTCGTAGGTCAAGCCAAAGAAAAGTTTAGTCTCACTGGAAAATTTCTCTCGAAAAAACGACTTTTTAAGTTGAATTCTATTCATTTGTAAACTCCCCCAAAACGAATTACCAAAAATTGTTATGATAGATGACTATGGAGAGATCTTCCCTCAATTTTTCATACCCTACAGAAACTACATGCTGCTCATAATACGAGGTTAATGCTGGATAGAAACATCTTTAGAGTCGCCCCTTGAAGAGTAGGTTCCGAGGGACTAGTTCCTGATTTTCTCCACTGTCAGCTTGAGAGAAATTCCAGAGATTCATGAGCTACTCCAAAGCTCTGAATTCTGCTGATATTAATATATGTTTTCATCTATTTCCCTAATGTATTCTAAGCTATTGTTACGGGTTCTGTGTCTAAAATAACGCTGGCAACACTTAAATTTATCACTTTCACTTTATTAACACAAATAATATTCAACTCACACTGTTCAGTAATTTCTTACAGAAAAATAAGCAATTAAAAACAGATAACGCGATATTGTTCAACTGATAATGAGTTTCCAATGAACTGTACACGAATCAATCACTAAATGTCAAAAGGCCGATCTAATATTAAACAATAACTGTACAATAAACTGTCCAATAATATTCAAAAAGAATCGTCGAGGAAGAACAGTTAACTTACGTAGCACATGTAATAGGTAAAAGAATTATCACTATTGAACTGTCAAGAGAATTATCACTGCAGACAATAAAAGTTCCTTAGATAGTTTGTAATAGCGCCAACGGGATTGTACTGTCTGTATTAACGGGAACTGTCACTACTGCCACTTATCAACGTAGAACAATAACTGAACTACTTAACTGTCACACTTGTTTATCATGACGAATTACAGACAAGACTGAACTCATTTACAAGAGACTTCCTCTATTTATATAAAATTTCATAATTGAGATATCTCTCGAATTTTCTGTCAACTTCTAAATAAATAAACTAGCACTTTCTACAATATTCGAAAAGATTCCATTAATGTCTAATCAAACAACTAGAACATTCTACAAATTACCAAGTAAACACTATAAAAGTGTCAAAAGCGGAGTAATTAATTGCTTAAAAGTAAACATTTATATAGCAGATAATGCCAAGAACCACTGTGCCTTCTTCCTCTCTATTCACTCCAATTTCATATTCACTACACTATTATCGAATCGAGATTTTTTAATTTATTTCCCTGTATGCTAAATGATTCCTCAAATCCGCCAGCTTGGAAAACATTACAGAGCTGTGTAACACATAAACATGGTTCCAAAGCTGTAAATTTTGTTCACTTAGAAAATTGTTTTCATGTATTCTCCGCAGAGATCGTATATTTCTGTTACCAAATCGAGTTGTTTTCATTTATTTTCCTGGGTATTTTCTCAGCTATTACCAAATCGAGATGTCCTGTACAGTATGAATAATGCCACCTATTGCTAGTAGTTGGCAAGTGCTGTAGCTTCCGTTGCAGTTTGGAGCTGATAAGGCGCCGCAGATGCAACCAGAGCGACCGGTGCATGTCTGGTTGAACTTCAACCAGCATCGGGCGTGTAGTGTGAGCGTTGGCGCTCAGCAATGCTTTCGAATATGTGTGCGATGAAAAAGACAGATCAGGACGAGTACGGCTGCTCCTGCAGTCGGTGGGAAAAGTGAGCAAATGCGACAGTGATCTACGGAGGGTGAGCGTCTTCTTGTTGGACGGTATTAATTTACTGCACGAATTAACGCACCTAGTTGCCGGTAATAAATCTCGGCGAGCGCCATATTTAACTGAATAAATTTGCTCGCGCTTACAAGTCGCGAAGCAATGCGTTCTGTTATGTAAATATGGGTCGCAGTCGGGTCGGATCGGTCGCTGTGAATAGAGCCATGCATTATTCGCAGCCACTCGCTATAATATAATGGGTGCACTGCAGCAGTCTCAGGGTGGCATGCAATGCAATGCAATGCAAAGACAACATCCAAATGGTCGGTGGCTGGGCGCTGTTCACTCGTTCCCAATAAGGAGTGCTACTGTTCGGTGTGTTTTTTCAAGCTCACCGGCCCAGCACACATAAATGTGGTACACTGCACACCATGCTGCCAGTAACTGAAACCATGATTGGTGTGCTGAAGAACTTCCTCTTTGGAACTTGAGAGATCTAAATCTTGGTGGATGTGGAATGAAACATGGTCAACAATAATTAATCACTGTACTGAGAATGAAATCTCTCCCGAATATTAATTATCATTATTAGGGATTTTTTACATACTCTCATGACATTATAAAATGACATTGACTGTAGAGACGTCTGAGAATGAAGTATCTCCCGAATAATAATTACGTTTAAGAAGTTTTACATAATGTCCCGATATTAAGAAGCGTGCCTAATGGATCGCCGCTAATTTGGCATTGGATTTGACGGTTCAGCGATATTCAACTGGATTACGAGTACACTATTCAATGGTAAATTATGCTGGTATTTTTACTTGATGATATTGTGACGTGATACTTGAGGAAGAAAAAATGTAGGATGCTAGTGATTATGGAATAAAAATAACTATCTTACACGCTGTGAAAATTCAACAAATGGTTTTGGATAAGCTGTTTTGAAATTAATCAATTGTCTCCTATTCTATTCATACAATTGTTGCTTTAAGCCATCTGAAATTATTCTATTTGAAGAGAGAAAACACACGGTGTCAACATATCATTAATAGAATTCATTTGAGTTTTCTATATTGTATTCTACGTTTGTGAATTTTGATAAAGGAAAAACAGATTAGAGCTGAATGTGGATGTGGAAGAGATTTCGAGAGAAAACTTGAAAAATTTTAAAAGACATTAGAAGGAAATAGACTAAAATAGTACTGAAAACTAGTTTGGAAAAAAGTACTGTAGAGAATAGATATGCTATACTAGAATATTTAGGGATAATCTAGATTGTCAGAGAAGAACCATTGTGGAAATAGAGGGAGAACGTTTCGTGCAATGTAGATATTTAGAATTCAGAACGTAGTGTCTTGAGTCGACACTTAGGTGATCATTCTGTTCCTCAATCCAATGAAAAGGATGTGGAATATTGCTACTTTTGTATTAATTGAACACTTATTTAAAGGACAGTATATTGTAAGTAGCAATAATGACACTATACCAGATAGACTAGGGGAAAAAACCAGTGACCGGAAAATACCAGTGATAGGCGGGCTTGAAATAATAGTTTTACAGTAATAGTTTTATCATAACCTACCTCAACAGGAACATGACATAGAAAATATCTGAAACCGCACAAAAAACTCACTAAGTCAAGGTTAATCTATTCAAACACTGGAATTTTGATATCGCAGCAATATTTCTTAGAAATATTTCCCATCAACCCAAGATTTACATTGGCGGGCAATGCATGCAACACGGATAATGATAATTATAAACAAGTAATTGGAGACGGTAATAATTCATACGGCTTATTCGTGTTTCGAGTGGTGAATTCTCTCGGTGTTACGTTGGGCGGACAGAGTCGAGCTGATTGTCTAAAGTGGAAAGATTAATGCGAGCATTAATTAGTTGGACGCGATCGCGGTCAGTTGTCCGCGAAGTGGACTCAGTTGACGTATTTCTCGACTTTTAGCTAACACCGCAACCAGACAATAACACTAATTTACGGTAATTATTAATCGACAAGCAGTGCAAGAGAGACGACAAAGCTGTCACAAGCGAGACGACAGGCTGCATATTAATCGGGTCAAAGCGACGGGAAATGACCCGTATACATTGTGTGCAATAGCTCCAGTAACAATGGTCCTTGCCACCCTGGACCAGGTCAGTGTGTGTAGGCCTGTCAAGGAAGCAATCAGTTCACTTCTTTTCAAGGCTACTCTCCTTCCTCCGTGCTACAAAACAACCGACCATCGAATCAAACATTACAACGCTGATGCATATACAATTAGTATGATTTACTTCCAGTTCGCCAAATAGGGACTGCTGCGAATAAATCAAGTTCGCACAAGATTGATGCTATTTTATCGATTACTGTAAACGTTACATGCACTTGGACTCTATGTTTACACGTTTCCTATGACGTATCCTTCAATTCTAGGATTTCGCCCTAAATTGTTTCTTAGATGATGATATGAAATCTGAGAAAAAAGATCACCACTACAGTCTCAGGTTACATTATCGATCCAGGCATTATTTTGTACTTGTTCAATATCGATCATTTTTGCATCATCATTCACCTCATCAATCGCAGACACTTACCGGGCTCATCCGCGATAAAAATGGAAATATGATAATATTCTTTTCATTAACTGAACTTTAACACAACCAGAATAGGCGTTTTTAAGAAGCAGCAACAACAATACCGCTTGCAAGAACTGAATAAAACACATTTGAAGTACGGTAAAGTGGGGCGACAATATTTTAACAATGATTTGTTAAATAAGCAGTGTGTCAGAATAGTCAATATGGTAATGAAGAATTAAGTTCGGATTACAATCATTTAGAGTTGAAAGCCTATAAAAACGTGGTCCATTCAAATCATCCAAGAATTCCATATTTAAACGTCAGATTTCCATTCTGGAAGTGATAAAGCTGGCGGGCTAATGCAATAAAAGATTACAGCCGTAAAAACAAATTGCTTTGGTGTTAACGCTGCAATTAAGCCTTTCGGAAAACAAATAAATCAAACTAATCGGCCGTTACTTAGTAGGCGGCACGGCTGTGACTTGTTCAAAAAACCTTTTCTTCGTCTAAATACGGTCAAAGTGAGCATCGTAAATCGATGCAATGCCATCCTTTTTCTGGAGACTTGCTTTCAGCTGATTTATCGCTCACAATACAACACTGTTGCCAGCACTAGTCAAGTAGTGATGTCTTCCAATACCTCGGCTGAAGTGGCTTTCGATCTGGAAGCCATAGATACTCCACGACGTGCACAGAAACCAAAGGTAACTTTTTAAGGTACTATCAAGCTCAGCAATCAATTTACTCCAAAGTAGAGAGCGTTTTGCTTGGTTTTGATATGATATATGTTATACATATCAATACATTTTTTATATAAATTTTGTAGACCTATATTAATCTCTTCGAGTCAGAATCGGTTGAATTTATCGCAACAATCTAAATTAATATCTCTTTGATCTGATACAGTGTATTCGGCTTTGAACAATGCGTAATACATTTTACTTTATCGTATTAAAAATGGTCATCTTTTCAAGATTGATAAAAAGTCAGATTTTTTGAATCGATATAACGATTTATAATCGATATAATGTTATTTAAAACATCAATATATTTCTTGCTACAAAATTAGATGAGACTGAGATAACCTCATTTTCTGCTGAGTTTATTGAAATTCGTATTGACTACAAAGTGATATACATTTCATACTTTCGAACTTGGTAGCAACTCAAGCTATTGGAGAGCCAAATTCCCTGACATCATCAGAAGAGAGAGGATCACGAGGGATGACTACCCCAATTAAAAAAAAAAAATGTTCAAGAAAATATCTATTGACTTTTAACAAACCTTGCATCCTACTACTTTTGTCAGTCAATCGTCATCGCTGTTCTTCTTAGACGCTTTTCCCTTGAATTTCAAGAATATTTTTTCAATCCATTGAGTCTGAAAAGTAGTTTAGTCCAGTTTACTTGATACGTGTACTCTTCATTACTGTTTTCCAGCCCAATCAAACGTTGATGACAGTATCATAGCTGTGACGATTTCAAATTCTAATGTAACATTAGAAATGTTGCATCCATAGCGGTTGTGAAACAAGACTCTTGTGTCCTGCAACAGATTATAGCCAACGACTTAGCATATTTCAGCAAGTTTATCAAAGTGGAGAAAGACAGGGATCTAGAAACACATTCTGCTAAAATATATTCAACTCCAATAATAAATCTTAAGGAAATGAAGCATCTATTACACTCATTCATCATACATAAGCGTTGAAAGAAGGTTGACTACTGCTGGCAAAACTCTCAGCAACAAGTTCCAAAATGGATGATATTTAATCTCTCCTCCACCACTGTCATATCACGTCAGATTCATTTTAAAAGAATATACTTTTCTGTATAATTATCACCAACGTAATGACAGCTAACAAGATTCCAACAAGATGAACATAAATTTATTCGATTCATGAGCTTTGCCGTTTACTTGTGTGATGCATATGATATGATCAAGCACTAATTCATATAATTTTGCCAGAGAAGTCAGGTTGAGTTGGCTTCTTGTTGAGAAGCATGGTATGAAGAATAAGGCTCCGCTTAAAAAAGTACAAAATTAATACGGAAAAGAACTCATTCAAAAAACAATAGGATGTTTGCCGCAGATATTTTCCACAATTTTTTATGTAATTCAATAATAAAAATTCAAAAGTGATAATTGGTACGACTCAATATTGATTACTAAATATTCTTAGTTGTCAACTATCGATTATCAAATTTTATTCAATGATAGTTCCCTTCGAAATAATGTTACAATGGATATTATATGAAATAGCCTTACATTTGATAGTAGGTGCAATATTCTTAAAAAAAAATGGAAGGGTTCAAACTTGCATATTAAGAAGGTCATGCACTTGAAAACGGTCTCGAATTTGCTGTAGAACCAATTCCTGCACCGGAGCTTCCTCTCTAGCAGAAAAAATATGCATGCCTTAGCTGGATGAAGAATAAAGTACTGTTGATAAAAGAGTTATAATAACAATGTATTGGTCTTAGACATGAAGCCTATACATTAGATAGAGAACTTTCATTGCCTATTAATTTAATTTGAACTTTGTTAATGTGCGATGTTGGTCGAATAAATATAATATGCTTTTTTTAAACACGCGTTATGATATACAAGCAGTACTATTGACTCAGTTCATGCACTCATAGGAAACATTGTACGTATTTCACTCTTAGTGATTCTCTCTCATAGGATATGATAACGGTTCGCAAAAACTTTACAATAGATGAAGAAAAACCAAATAATGATAAATCAATCTTTAGATGTAGTGAGGCTATAACAACATGATGTACATAATTCCCTACGAAGGTGCCCCTCTGAGTCTTGTAGTTTAGGTAGTTGAGCTCTGTTTATTCTCTGTTCCTTTGGGAGAAGGAGGAGGAGGATGAGAAGGAGGATTAGGAGGGGGGAAAGACAAAGAAGAAAATTAGCTGTATGTAACAAAGCGTTCATCCTCCATGTACTGCAGTTCGGTTTCTCGGAAAATAGTCAGCTAATGTCCTTACCTATAATAACGTACGTTGTCCGGCGGATGTAATGGCGTAGTGCAGGGTAGTGTAGTACAAGGCTAGGTACCAGTTACCAGATAACAGGAAACAATGAGACACGTAGTTGAATGTACACTGCTTAGGTCCAGGTGTGGAACGGATTCAGCGGATTACAGCCATCCTCCACTTCTGGTTGAGCGGATTCGCCATGTCGTAATCGGGCACTTATCGAGTGTGCAACGCTCTCAATACAACGACCATTGGTCGAAAATTACTGTTGCTCTGATATCGTTCCATGTTATTATTGGATTGTTGATGGTAACTGCTCTTCTAAATAAGGTATCGACAATTGTAGAATCTATTATGAATTACTTCTAGAAATGAATTTGCAACTCTTGTTTTGCCTTACTTTTCATGGCACGATTTTGCATGTACGGAATATGACGTCATAGATTACTGGTTGATATCGCTCCGAGAGCTTCATGTTGTTCTGTGAGAGATTTTAGTAATCTAGAAGAAATAATTGAGGTAATTTCTAGAAATACATGTTTTAAACAACTAATAAATGAGATTGGTGTCTATGTTATCAGTATAACTACTCACCTCTTAAAATACCTTATTAATCCCAGCAGCCACCACCTAATAGACAAGTTTACATGGCTGGTATCCATGTATAGTAAGTTTACATGCGGTTTTGTCCTCATGTATGAAGTTTCTGTTCACTGTTTATAAACAAAGAGTGAGTCATCTTATTCATGTATAAATTTTGTTTACTCAACTTATTCTTTGCAAGAAATGTCATATTTCCAATACAGTGCTCAATTAAACATGTGATGCATTTATGTTGGTAGAGTTATTTGAAATTTTAATAAATTATAACGTGGTTTTATTCAGTTTGGAAGATTTTGAAATTTTTGGAACAGTGGATGGTAGCGTGGCTTCATCAAAGCATTGGATCATTGAAGCATGGAAATTTAGGAAAGCATTCAATTATTGACAAATCTAATTGAAAACTTTCCTCTTGTGTATTACGAAAGTAGTGTAAGCAAATGAACAGACCCTATATAAATAGGTTGATACAACAATACATAATCTTGTAGGCATATACATCGATGTATAAGTAGTATCTCACTGAATATCAAGTTTGACTTTTAAATTCAAGTTCATATATACGGATAAAGCTCAAAGTGAAGCTCAGCATATTCCATAAATAATCCAGCAAAATAGAGTGAAAATCCAGTATAATAGAAATAATGATTGAGTATTCTTTTGATTCTGAAGAGGAACTCCATAATACTGGCTATTTTCTTACTCTCTAGATGAGAGCTCATTGTTTTTAGTCTCAGATTAACTTCTCGAAAACAAAAATTCAAACTATCTAAAAATGCATTTGCAATTCAAGGTGGGCCACACTCTCCCAAACTCGGTTATAAAGGCGTTTGTTTGCTCGCTATTAAAATAAATCATAATCTTGTTATTCAAGGTTGAAGACCTAAAATCTTGTATATTTTGAATCAGAAATGTTTGCAACGATATTAGAATATTAATATTGTCGCCGAAGGCTCAGGTCACAAGGGTCTTTGAGGCATCGATCGCCTATCATCGAACAACAATGTGGGTGTTACAGATCGCAACATTTTTCACCCAATCTGCAGATAAGTGCTGTCCGGCGGGACAGGTGTTCATTAGGATATCGTAAGCAATCTGAATGCCAACCGCGTTTCATCCACCGTGGTCTGTAAACAATAATTCATTCATTTATTCCTCCCGGTAGAGAAAGAAGTAGGAAAAACTCTGACTGACTCACTTCTATTGTGAGCAATCACTCGTTGCAGATCGCAGACGGCAATTTATTTCGTAATTTATCATCCAATAGCAAGGTCTTTCTCTTGTTTATGTTGTTCTCCAGGCAGTTACGCATCGATACTGTACGGTACGTTGTTTGACTGTCTGTAAGAAATTGTACAAACGTCTGTTTGTGTGTCTGTCCGAGGGCGTGTGTCCCCCCAGCCATGAATAAATCAGCAATGGCATCGATCGAACGCTATGATTGTTCCAGATTACGGTATCGATGGTAATTGTACTGCAAGCACCATTATTCTAAATGTACAATTGTATGTAGGTTTGATTTTCCACTGTTTAAATTAATTCTGCTGCATTTGTAGGCTGTTTAATTCACATCTATTTGAAACAGCGCAATACATAAATTAGCGGTGCGGAGCGGGGCCTTCAACTTTCATACTCACCCTCATTCTTGAGTTCCTCCCACTCTACTAGGCTAGTTTGAGCATGGTTCATCCAACTTGGGAAGAACTTGAGAGAAGTAATAAGGAGAATGATAGGCTGATAGGAGACTGAAGAGAGGAGAAAGTACAGCAGTAGCAGCTGCAGAAGAAATAGATAGATTGATTGATGCAATGTCAGGTCTTGATATGGTGGTGCAAACATATTAGAGTATTCACAAAAAATGAAGCACAACAAAAGATACTTTTTCTCTATTCAAAATATTTTAAATACAAAAGCTGAAAAAGGAGAAGGAGCTGGAGGGAAAAGACATTGTGGAGGATGAAAATAATATTGTAAATAGTAAGTTGCTTATGAAGTAATTTGCTCATTGCAGAAGCTCACATTGAGTCCGTATTAATTCATCCAATTTGATTAAAGTTGAATCAATATAACTAATTCATTCCAAGGTCTCGTCAAAGTCGATGTCGTGTTTAATAATATTCAATATAATGTGATTTCTTTAGTGTACAATCACCGCTCAGATTGTTCAGCTCACAGAGAGAGGTTAGTCCTGATAACAGAAGAATCTTTGAAATGATTAAGGCCTTTTAAGATCTTTTACAATGTGAATTTGAAAAGTATTGAACAAGATGATGAAGAATTAAATCAAAAGTTATCCAGTAAATCAAAAGTTATCCAGTAAGTTATCCAGTAAGTTATCCAGTAATACTAAAATTAGTGTAATTCATTGCTCATTGGTCTCGTATAAGAATAGTAGATGATCTCTCATCCATTCATAGAAAGCTTATGTCTTGAAAGCTGTGTATAAGCTCTTTTATAAACAAAATCGAACTCAGAACTTTGTAGTCGTTGTCGTTGTCGTGGGCCCCTAAGTGATCAAACCACAACTAGCCGCGCGCTCTGCATATTCAATTTCACCTTCCTGCTCGCACAAGCTAACGCGCTCAAAGCTAAACATGCGTTTTGAATAATTTATAGATATTATTTAAATTACAAATTCGCTATAACATGGTTAACACTAGAACTGGAAGGAAACTGAAAGTAACTACAAAAGGGTGGGATGTAGCAGAAGGAGAGACAAGGAAATAAGAATGGAATAAAAGAAAATCAAGATAACACAAAGAATATGGGGAGAGGAGAGATACCAGATATTGGATTTAACTAGGTAACTGTATGAATAAACGGTTATCACCTGGAGCGAGAATTTTTAAGTTCCAGCTAACCGCATATTATTGTGATGGTGCACGATCGCTATGGTAATGCCTTGAGGTTCTTATTGACAAGGTTGAGGTGTTATTAGTTGCGGGAGACTGAGAAGCATTATTTTGTGTTGAGGGATGAATCGTTCCAGGCGTCAACATGACGATTGCCCTGGAAAATTGTTGGTTCTGTAACCAGCTAGGAAGCTAGGGGGTGATTTTGTGGAGATAAAGGGTTGTGCAGTTCTAGAGTGATAAATACCTTGGTCTACTATCATAAAAATGAGCTATCTATCATGGCTTATCGATTTGGTGTGAATTTTACCAAGTCAACTATTGAATTCAATGAGAAATCATGAGTCAAACTTTATGTTTGAGGACATTTCAAAAAGTGTGATATTTATTTTTCAATTTTATGACGTAAGGGTTGAAGATATCAAAAAAAAAAAAAAAAAATGCAAAGAACAAACTTTGTAGATATTAATGTAAAAAAAACATTTTTTATTTGAAACTTTTTTCGATGCGGTGGATGGAGAAAATGAGGAAAAACTAAAATTTGGCCGCTATTTTCCAAGATGGCGGCTGAAGCACAACTTTTATCGCCGACGACTTTTAGTATGTTATTCAGCATGCAAAGTAGTACATATGTGTCAAGTTTCTTGCTTGTATCATTTTTTTTTGGGCCGATTTTTTTAATCTAAAATTACTGGACTAAATTTCTTGATGCTCAGTCTCTACTTGTCTACATAATTTGAATAGCATTACCATTTTCCTCCAGTGCTCTATTCTATGAAACCATGTTTATATTCGACTAGTGAGTAAGAGAGCATTAGATTTGAGACTTGAGAAGCAGAATTTTGTTGTGTCCTTGTCTTGTCATGGCTCTGCTTCTTGGATCAACTCCAGGTGACCGGCGAGATCACACTCTGATAAATCTGGCGAGCAATCATTCACACCGATCACAACTTTCGTCTATACCCTGCCTGATCCTTTCTTCCCCCTTTCCTCTTGATATCCACCAGGATATGCAGCCCCTGTTAATGCACTCGTTAACCCCTCGAGGAATGAAGGAATTCCTCTGTAGTTGGTATGTTAGATGTTGATGCTCACTGATGACTTTGTTACTCATACAATTGGGCCTTCCAAGAAAAATAATGTGAGACGACAAATTTTAGACCCGATTCTGATAATTTTTTAACGAAATTTAATAGTGAGTTTTGATAATAAATTTAAAATCACTTCAATCAATTATATTATAAATGTAATTTAAAGGCTAAAAATTCAAATACTATGAATAATGAATAATGAATAATGAAGAATACCCATATCATAATGAAATCAGTTGAAGTGAGGGATGTAAAATGTATCTTGACAATGGATAAGTAGATTGAGGCTTATCCAAATTGTAAGTTTAAGGAAAATGCGTTATGAAATGAAACAAATAGGCGTTTCAAAATTGTCTTCGGTGTTACAAAAATTCAGTGCAAAAAAAGTATTTCACTCATAAGAATGGAACAGGTACTGTATTATAAAAGAGCAGCTCAAATAGTTTTTAACATTATTTTTGTGCGGTAAATTAACTGTTTGCCCAATCGAAATAGACAGTAGAGAAAATATCCACGTATTCTGTACGATCTTCTTACCCAACACCGAGGCCATGTTGTGAAGGTACGGTTGAAGCTCGTTATGAAAGTTTGCATAAAATAATTTTGCTGCAAAATGAAGTCGTCGAGTAGCTGAGGAATAAGCCATACTAATAATTGTAATGTATGCAGAAAAACCATTCTTGTCACTGTCCTTTCTGTAATCAGACTGCATCACATAAAAAATGTCGACATTTTCTCTGCACTACTGCTTACACCTAGCGGGCAAACGGCTAATAAACTGTCCAATATATATGTGGAAAACTATTGAATTGCTCTTTCATACAGTATTTGTTCATTCTTGTAACTAAAATACTTTTTTTGCACTGAATTTTTGTAGCTCCGAAAATTATTTTGAGAAGCCCTGTATTATTGGTTATTCCTTTTTAATACTGGCTGCTCTTTGCATTTTATTACGGTACATCTATTGCATTACCAAAAGAGTATACGATCATAACATTTTGGTGAATACAATCCTGATGGCAGGTGAATAATAAACAGTATAAGGCCATATGAATCATTTGAAAGTTGATGTATGATTGTATCTGATGGTACAGATTTGAATAGCTTGCTAAAATTAATGTTGTATTGAGGAGTCGAATTAAATCAACTGCCGAATCACACGCTACCTAGGAACACCGACCAAAGAGAGAACGTCATTGTCACGATTGAACTATAATTATTGTAAGCAATCTATCCAAATTCAAGCAGTAGGTATGGCTGCACAAGGTCTATGTCTATGAGAAATAATGCGAATAACTTTCCTTATTTGATTGGGCTTCACCAGACACCAGTTTTTTCTCTGTTTGATAGACTGAAAAAAGGTAAACCTACACGATTATTGATAATTCAAAATAGAAGTTACCTATATTAAATCTATAAATGACGGAATCTCAAACACTATTAACCATTCTTAGCTTCAACATTATTCGCATTAATTCCAATTTCTGATCAATTTTAATTCTTATCTGAATAAAATGAAACTGTGATGTCTTGGAATAAAATTGACATCGAATGATGCAATTCATTCAGTGTTTAAGGATTGGCAGTGATTCAAACACCTTTCGGCAATGATTAAAAAGCCGTTTATGAACAAGTTTATGTCATCGCCTCCTCATAGTTAAATGCAATTCAAATTGAGCGATATTGAATGGGATGGTTGCCGCTGAGAATGAATTATCATTGTTGATAGAACAAGGTTCTATATTATCGAATATTAGCTGTATATCCTCATCCAAAACTAATTTCTAATTATTGATATAACATAGAGATTTTAAGCATTATGCCTACATGGAATCAGAATCAACATTAGGGGAAAACCAGAGTTATTTTTTTCAACCAATATGAAAGTATGAGAAAATTTGGGTTGCAAGTACTCGACAGGGGTATCATGTGATACTTAGCTTCATTCATAATAGTAATGTTCAGAAAAATTGCACCCGTTCCTCTATAGAAACTTTGTGTCCAGACAGGCACGTAGCCAGTATTTTCTTTCGGGTGGGGCTGTAAAACGTTAGTTTTGGAATAACCCCCAGGGGGTGGGCCCCCCCCCGGAAATTTTGAGAAACTTGTCCCTCAAAATAAGCATTTTTTGTGTTTTTTTTTTAAGTTTAAAATCTTGCTAAAAATGTCATGAGTTTTTTTACAATTTAGGGAAAAATTATGCGCATACATTAATTTAGATGGGGTTTTTCACTGAAATTACCTTGACCGTTCCAACTAAATCTTAAATGTGAATTGAAAAGGCCGAAAAAAGCCTTCAATAAAATAAGAAAAAAAATCAATATTAGAAAAGTTAAAACATTTTGACACCCACTAGAAAACACCCCTACGTACGTAACAAAAGGATATTATGCATTTTCAGCATCAGTCTGCGCTTAATAATCATCTCAAACGACAAAAAAATCAGTCTCAATTTATCGTCAACAAAACGTTCAAGATATCCTAAATCCCAATTTTTCCTAAATTCCACTTCTTTCTTTATGTCCCCAAATAAAATTAAGAGTCTCAATGATAGCTAAAAGATATTATCTCAAAAATTAATCGGCATCTCAAAAATCATTAATATCAATTAATTATTCTGCAGTTGTTGAGTTTAGTAAGGAGGAGATCTATCCTTTTTTGAGAAGAATTGTCTTGTGTTCTGTCTTGTAAGGAAGAGATTGATAAATTATGATCAATGATAATAATAATATTAATAATAATAATAATAATAATGATTTTTTTCTTTTTTTTTCTCTTTTTTTTATAAGCTTTATTGAATGTAAATAACAGTACATGCAATTAATAAATAATAATAATAATAATAATAATAATAATAATAATAATAATAATAATAATAATAATAATAATAATAATAATAATAATAATAATAATAATAATACTGATACTAATACTAATAACACTACTACTACGAATAATAATAATAATAATAAGTAAAATTGACACATTCGATCAGTTGATAAAAATTTAACGTGTTCCTATTCCGCTCAATGTAATTTCTAGTATTAATAGCCTACTGCTAAAAATTTGGGGGTGGTGGGGGGCATGGAGCTGAAGCTCCTCAAGCCCTGGCTACGTGCCTGTGTCTTGATGTCATCTCAGAGATTATCAACGTGACAATCAACGTGATCGTGACTACAATAGTAGTTTTGTAATAAAGCCTCAGTAATCTCAACCGAATCAAGAATTCCTGTTCAAGTAGTCATTTCCACTCTTCATACTTCGAAATAACCACCAATAAATCTTCCAGCGTGTAAATGTAAACCGTGAAACGTCAACTTTCAGATATGTACCGATTCTCAATTCAATCGCTCATGTATTTTTCTGTGAAATTAATTACGAGTGGAATCAGATCGATCATAAATCATATTATGCAATTAGAAAATGCTACTATTTTTGTACCTTGCCGGTGCTTTCGATCATGTTCCATGATATTATTTATAACTCTTTGGGATGAAATTCCTTTTGTTATGGAAAACCGAGGTGCTTTTACTGCATATCCTGAAACATGATTTATAAAACCTTTTTTGCATCGGCAGTCTTATTTTCTCTACAATACTTTTAATTATGCGAGCAGTAAAATTGCCACGGAGAAACATGTTGCAAGCAGACAATGTAAAGTTTCTTCTGTCAGTGCAACTGAATAATAAATTGGACAGCAAATAGATCTCACATACTGGGGCGAATCAAGTTCATGATCACGTTGCATGAAATCCGTTTAATGATCCAATGGGCAATCATTCTTTGCAGCTATTGATTTTGCAGCCTGCGATTGAACGTTTATCATTTTATGTCAAGACTTAATGCTCATAAACATTCGTTTGACAAATTGGCTCCGGTATCTGTTCTGATTTGCATAGCTAAGATTAATTTATAGTACATGTCGCTGAATTAAATTCGATAATATTTGCCACCTTCCTCTTTGTTCTGGAAGCAATGCTTCTTTTTTCAAAGTGGATCAATTTGTAGTTAATCCGATTTAAATCAATCCTACGCAAATACTAGAGCCACAACTGAAGCATTGCATTTATTAATTGTATTGTCTTAGCTACAATATTATGATTCTTCCAAGACCAAAGTCATTTGCATGATTTTTCTCTCTCCAGCTTCATTAATAACAAACTAGATTTTGACGTAGATTGACATCAAATTTTGTTTTCACTTTCAATCAAAGTTATAAAAGGATTAATTCCAACTCCTAGTTCTTTTTCTGCGCTCTTTTGCATTGTTACGCTGTAATGTAAACAGCATCAAAATTATTTTGGGAAGGTGGAGTCCAATCCTCTCCTTGATGAATCTGTTTTTACTAGACCCATTCCCTGTTGGAAAAGCAGACTCATGAACCCTTCCACTCTTTTTAATTCTACTTTGAAAGTTCTGCCCTTTTTAAAGAATAATTAAAATAGGCATACCGTCATAGGCGTAAATTCAGGATTTCATTGGGGTGGCGAGAATTCCCGGGTGTGGGGGGGGGGGTATGGAATAGTTTAGTTTTAAAACTGTACATTTCAGCCTTTTTAGAGACGTTTTCAACTACAAACTTATTGTTGATTCACAATTTTTACTTTAAAACCTGAGCCTTAAAGCCCATTTTCGTTAGAGATGAGGCAATAATTTAAGACTTTTCAAAAAGTTTTAACTCAAAAACACATATCCTATGTTTATTGACATGTTTTAAAAATATACACTAAAAGAATCATAGGTACTAACATATGAACATTTGACTAACTATTGTCTTTAAATAGTTGAATAGTACACATATTAAATCACTTGAGGTTAAAAAAGCACTTAAAACTCTTTGTTTAATATTCACTTAAAATCTACTAGTTTTTTTACTTGAAATGAAGCCTTCGATTTTCTTTTAAGTCAAATTCGGTTATAACTTTGTTGATGTCCACCACCACATCCCACTCAATTGCCAGAAGGGCCAGAGATGACAACCTTTCTTGACCGGTGGTATTTCTACAGTAAGTCTTCAGTCGTCTTAGGCAGGAGAAATTCCGCTCACAGGATGCTGAACTTGTTGGTATAGTAAGTAGAAGTCTAAATAAGTAGAACACCATAGGAAGAGCTTCTTTTAAGTTTCTCTCCAAAAACTCGATTACTCTTTCATCAAAGGACTTTTGCTTCATGGGTTTCATGCTGTAAAAACATTGCAGTTCAGCTAAAACTTGGTCTTTTGGCATGTTGTAAAACTTGCAGACTTCACTGGCGCTAGGCTCATTCAGCTTGTTTGCACTAAGGATACTTGACAGGTGATGAAGGATTGTCAAGTCATTTTCTGCAAAGCGGTTTCTAAGCTCTGAAATAAGAATATCTACTACAGGATAAACAACTGTAACTCTATAGTACTGTTCAACTGAGTTAAATGAGTTTTTGGGGCCACCAGCACCACCTAACTTTTGAGGAACTCTACTGATCCTTGGGAGAGATGCGGGCTTTAAATCACAGTTTTCTGCTAATTTACTGCAATGATCCCACAGTTGCTGAAAAAAAGAGTCACTTCTAAAATATGTTAACACTTCGATTGTACTCTTAGCGACTTCACTTACAGTTGCATAGTTGATTTTGCTAGACTGCAGAGTCTTAGACAGAATGTCACATTGAGTAAGTACTCTCATAAGAAAAAAAAGACAAAATACAAAATGAAAGTCTTCAATTCTGTTAAGAAGAGAATTGGCTTCACCACCAACTGAAGGGTCATCTTGAGCAATTTCTTGTAAGGCTGTGATGGTTTCATCAAAGTTATCAAGTAAAGATCTAACTGCTTCTACTCTACAGTACCATCTGGTGTCACTCAGAGACTTCAGTGTTGTAGTTCCCCCAAAGAAAGAACGAGAACTTTTTTGAATTTTCTCAAAAATAGCATGACGTTTAAACGACCGTTCAATAAAGTTATATAGGCTCTGAAGGTCAAAAAATATATTCCTAATGGCAGGAACAGCTGTACAGCAGCTCACTATGCATAGATTTAACACATGAGCATAGCAATGTATATACATAGCCATTGTGTTTTCTTTCTGCAATCTTGAAGCCACCCCCTTATACGGTCCTCTCATACTAGATGCACCATCGTAGCATTGTGCACGAAGATTATTTATGTCAAGATCTAATGATGTGAGAACTGACTTCAAAAGATTTGCCAGAGATTCACCGTCAGTTTTGTCAGTTCTATAAAATCCAACAAATGCTTCATGAATGTTTAGATCGTCATCAACATATCTGAGTACTATAGCCACTTGCTCATGCTTTGCAATATCTTGAGTTTCGTCAGCAATTATAGCAAAAATTTGACTTTTTTTCACTTCGCAAGATATTTTATGTTTAATTTGATCACCAATAATGGACAATAACTGATTCTGGAATCTTGGAGCAACATACTGAAAATTCTTTTCCCGTTGAGTATAAAGGCGCTTGATAACATCACTGTCGTGAGAACGAAGTTCCATCAGCTCTAGAAAATTTCCTTTATTTTTAGAGTCTCCAGTTTCGGCATGACCCCTTAATGCGATACCTTGCTTACCGCAAAATATTAATGACTCACACACTGAGTGAAGGTATACTCTATTTTCTTTAACATCTTTAGAAAATTGACAATTAACTTTTTCCATAACAGTGCCACTTTGCTGAGACTGTTTAAAAGAAGACAATTTTACAGTATTATTCACATGTACTTGTGATTGGTTGTGATTATCAAAGGTACGATTTGCTTTTTTCCATTTACAAAAGCCATTCACAGTGAAAGCATCATCCGATTTATTCATCACTCCTTGATAAAAAGCTCTACAAATAAAACAGTAGGCCTTGTCTTTTGAAAGGCTGTATTCCAGCCATGGATACATTTTATACCACTCGGGCCGAAATTTACGCCCGTCTGTTACTGGAAAATTCAAAATAGGTTGAAATGGGCCCTCATTAATGTGATTCTTTGCTAGCAATGTATCATTACATGGATCACGTGCATATGTAGGAAGTGTGGTAGTGGTGCTACTAATTTTAGGGTCTGGCTTTTGAACGTCTTTTGGAGCAGTAGGAGGGGGACAACATTCTTCTGGGGTGGGAAGCTCTTCCGCGAAGGATGTTGAGGGTTGGGCAATATTGGAAACATCTGATGCCTGATTATCCTCATCTTGACGAGGTTTTTTGTTTATATGCCCAAAAAATTTAAGTAGTGAACTTTGCCCTTTTTGTTGAGCCTGAAAAGAAAGAAACGATTATAACAAAACAGTGGGATAAAAAATTTAATCCCTCCCTATTAGGCCTAGTAGTCTATAGAGGGGATAGGGAGAGGCGGCATTTATTTACGGTTTGACCCAGATGGTAAAAAAGCAAAACAAACGGTACCAAAAATAATATTATATAATATTTTTGTATTTGTTGTGTGGTTTTAGTAACATTACCTACCTAAATTCCAAATTTTATGTTTATAAACCACAAAACAGACATACGGGATGTGTCTAATTAACCACCATTATTGACGCCACAAATGGTGAAAATTTTATCAAAATCGTTATAGACGTTTTTTTACAAAACATTTAAACCCGTATTTTAGGGGTTTTCGGGCCAAAAAGGGTTGTTTTAATCTAGGAAATCTAGGTTAGGTTTTTCAGAGTGAGAACAACGTTATTAATTATTGTAGCGAAGATGTTTAATACATTATTATATAATCAAATGAACTTACCTTCATGATGTCGTAGATGGCATTAAAACATCTTTCTTAAAACATAAACTGATAAACATCAAACACGACACGATAGATACGGTACTGAAAACAATTAGATCTTGGGATACTTGACAATCATAACAAACAAACCAGCCACAACCGCGTGTTTGGCTCAGTGTTGCCAGGTGAAACAAGTGAAAATTCCCACCCGGCCCCCGGTAACTTAAAATTCCCACTTTTGATTAAAAGTAAAAATGACAGAATCTAGATGATAACATTTTTATTTAAAACTATTATACTGTCAAATGGAGAATAGTTATTAAGTTATACGAATATATTTACGGTTTGATTCTTTAATTAGGTACAACAGGTAGTATTTTTTAATATATTGGGGTGGCAACTGCCACCCCGTGCCACCCCCGATTTACGCCTATGCATACCGTGTTACGCTTATTGGGAAGGAGACACTTATAGGTAGTCGGGTGGATGCACCTGACCGTTTCAACTATGTTTTGAGAAACAAGGTGGACCTACAATCTTAAGAGGATTCCAAAGAACTATCTATTAGGCATAGATATAATAGGATAGGTAACCAAGGATCATTAGTAGGTGATTCCAGGAGAAGCATAAAGTAGTTTTCTCTCGTTGATCGTTATGTGTATGATCGTTATGTGAATCGGCATCTGAACTCTGACACACCGAAAAACGCCTGCTTCACGACCTGATACTTGACTTGGAAAAACTGGTTTTTGATGTCTGCCAAATTGGAAATATTTCAAAAACTCGAATTTTCTTGAAAATGAAAATCTCATATTTGGATACAGAGTAAATAATCATTCTCTCTTTTCTAAAAGTTTCTCACCTGACTTTTCTTGCCAAAATATGAAAGTTTGGCCACCATCTTGGAAATATCTCGTGATGCAAGCGTTTTTTGAGGTGCCAAAGTTCTGATTCGAACTCAGCGCCTAAAAATAGATGAGAATCCATAGACATAAAACTACTATATATTTTTTCTGGCCAAAGTACTTGCGTACTGGACTAGTAGCAGGAATATTGAATTGAAACTGGAAGAACCTATACCCGTATTCATTTTGTGAGAAGGTAACCAATCAGCTCTTCGAAATATATTATCTTTGTTCCAGTTCTTGAATTGTAGAACTAGAAAGAGTATAAAAAACTGAGTTCATCCTATTGAATATTGATAATTTTATTAACTGATTTATTGCCATTTTAAAATATTTTTGAGTCAAAATGGGTCGCACTCAGTGAAATTTATACTTGTTCCAGTTTTCAACAACCCTTCAGGTGGAACAATGAAATGCTTTCGCATAGAAATACGAAATGCCTGAGATGTATCTATTCATTTATCATAGCCTTTGTCATATTTGTCATGTTTGTCATTTATCATATTACAGGTTTGTATATATGTATTAGGCTATTTTGTCCTGCTAGAAGGCATCAGCTGGGTCGAATTTTCTACAACTATCAACATTCATTCAATATTCGAATATTACTTTGAATGTACAGTACTTGAATTTTGAATGGCTAAGTCTGCTCATTCATACCTCGGTAAGTCGGCGCGGACTTTTATTGACGGTAAATCAACAGTAGATAACAACTATTAGCGTATTTTTCAATGCAGTAAAACGGAAGAAGTTAATTGAAACGACGATGCGATTTACGCATTCATTGGTTGGCTGTTGGTTCTTATCAGGCGTTTGTTAAATTGAAATTCTTTTCTTGCGGGGCGCACAGACAATGCGAAGTTTACGATGAGACAAGTTTCTGCCTGGGCAAAGTACAGGTTTTGCTGATGGAGATATCTGATGCGAAATAAAAGAAGGCTTTATTGATCGGGCCAAAGGTGTGTGCTGTTGTCCGAATTGTTTTTCTAGATGAGGGGAGAGTTTTTTAGGTGGAGGGCTTCAGATCCAGTAGGTCGTTACTTTTAAAACAGTGTGATTTAGTGCACTACGCATCGGCGTCCTATTCTGTTGTAGTTTGGTGAGCATTATATCGTTGATAGGGATCGACAGGGTCAAGTCTGTAGGGTCAATTTGAAACAATATACAATATCGATGTTATCGTCAGCCACTTATAACATACGCACTCAGTTACATGACGAGGTCTTTCAAGAGCTGGTGAGGCCTCCAGAAGTAATTGAGAACTTGGGCAGCCTTCAGACTAATAACATGAGAAGCATTACTATTTGTATCATTGCTACAATATTCGAATTAGCAACTACGATTGTTTAGCAACTAAAATTCCAACTACGTCTCTGTAACTACCTTTTTCAAAAGGTCCTTCAATGTAGCAATGGAACTCTTTTTAATTTGATCCTTGTTGGTCCGGATTTTCCTATAGAAAGGAATTGATTTGTAAATATGTTTTCAATTCATATATATATAAAAAATAATTCCAAAGGTCGTCTCCTCGGCTTCTTGTATTATAATCGTGTACGTCAAGATTTTGGTTGATACCACTGTTTTCTACGTATGAAGTAGCTTCATACACATATAAGCAGGGTACAGTTAGGAGACCAAGTCTCTTGAACAATGGCCTACATGAATATAATCTATTCACTCTTTCCATACACCAGATTGCTTTTGAATCTTAAACACCCTATGATTTTGTTTTGATGAATTACCTCAAAATAGCATGCCTAATATGTGCCAGTAAGAGCCCATGGTATGTTGTTAAAAGTATCTTGTCATGTAATATATAGCAATCTGTATCAGGAAAAATACCCCAGATGAAGTTTTATAACATATTTTCTCAATGTATGAAGCCCAAGTTAATCGTCTATCCAACAAAATTCCTAGAAGTGCAATGTTTTCTTCCTGGTCCAGTTGATTATCATTTAAAAACACGTTTATAGCCCTATCTTCATTTGAATTATGTTTGTTTTTGAATTGAAGGTAAAATTGACATTGTTTACTATTTATTAACTTTTTAGCTGAATTTAACGACTTGCTGTCAATTTTAATGGAGAATGAATAATATTTTTGCTCACTCTTTAGGCCAAACTTTTCGAATTAAGGGAACTCATCTTCAAAGGCCTAAGAAGATGAGTTTCCATAACTCGGTAGCGTTTGGCCTGAAGAGTAAGTAAAAATATTGTTTATTAGATTAAAATTGACTGAAAGTCGTTGAACTCAACTAAAAATTTAATATCAACAACGCAGTTCGTCATGGAACAAGAAATCCATAAATTTTACTATTTATCGTTAATTTTAACTGTTTGAGAATTGGACAATAGACTGCGCACCTAGATGGGCACTTATTTCTAAATCATCTAGAACGGAATTGCTGAAAATGAGTGATGTATCGTCTGCAAATAAGAAGGCTCTACCACTAATTAATTCTTTAGGTAAACGGCTAACATATTAAAAAAAACAATGGACCTAGTATTGAACTCTAAGGCACTAGCTCGGACCTCAAATTTATCAGATTAATTTTCTACCATACTATTCCCAACTACTGTAGTTAGTTCTACACATTTTTTTCTCCTAATAAGGTATGATTCAAACCATTTAAGTTCAACAACATTCACGCCTACATTTTACAGTATTTCCAATTTAGTTCTATGATTAAGGCAATAAAATGCCTTTGATAGATCTAAAAAGATTGCAGCAGCTTAACACCTGAATCTATTATATCTATTAGTTTTTCAATTAGAGAAATTATGGCTGCCTTTGTTGATCTCCCTTTCTGGAAGCCATGCATCACAGATGAAGGTTGCAGAAAGAGTAGTTCTAAAAAGGTTATTTCTGCACCTACTTGAAGGTGCAGAAGTAACCTTTTTAGAACTACTCTTTCAAAAATTTTACTCATTTCATTTAGAATACTAATAGGCCTATAGATTTTTACGTTTTTCTATCAAAACTTTTGAAGATTGGCAAGACCCTCTTTTAAATTCTCTGGAAAAACACCTTGTTTTAATGAATGATTGATCAGATGATCTTGACATTCTTTTAAAATGTTACTGAATATCCCATCCATTCCAACAATTCTTTTATTATTGAAACCATCAATATTATTTGACAACTCGTCTTGGGATTCTGGATGGAATGTTAGTTCATTCTGGATCGCCTCAGTATTCCACATGCTTGAATTACTAATACCTGTATTAAGTGATTGAAGACTCTTAGCAACTAGTTGGTAATTTTTATTAAACAAATTACAAATGTCTACACTATCATCAATATATTTGTTATTTTCGAAATTATTCTTGCACTGAGATAAGCACTTGCATGCCTATTTTTGTTTATTACATCCCACACTGCAGTAGATTGCAAATGACTTTCAGTCAGCTCTGCCAGCCTATTACAAAGTATTAGTTTGCCAGATCGATTTAGATGTAGACCATGATTAGTGAACTTTTGTCTTTTCAGCCTTTCATTCTCAAAACAAATTCCCAATGTCTTAGAACTCTTTTTTCAGGCTGTTGATCGTATTATGAATTGATTCATTTGTTGACCTAATGGTTTCATTTAGCACTGGCCTATCAAACCTACACTGGATGTCAAAAGCAGTACACTGTACTAACTTTCCCAGCGTTACTTCCCCCTACTTTATTTTTGGTTGCTGTTTGCAACGATACTTCACCTTTTAGTTCGACCATTCTCCATGTTTTCCCCATTAGATTTAGTTATTAGTTTTTGTATTGATCAGAGGTTCCGATCTTACATTAGCTTCGTTTGTTTTCGATTTCAATGTTTTTATTTCCTCTGATATTGACCTACATTGACTCTTGAGATTTAGAATTCCGATTTCATGGTCTTCCTGCTGCATTTTTAAAATAACCTTCAGAGATTTTATGTGATTCACCAACCCTATCCGTTCTTCCTTAAGAAATTTACAGTGATATTTTCAATTTTGTTTTTAGATTGGTGTGATTACGCAATAGTTCTGCAACCATTTCTTCCACATTTACAGTAGCTTCAAGAGCTGATGATGATTGTTTGACTGATTGGACTCATAGTAAGTGGAATGATTCAATTAGAATTTTAAATCAGAGTGCTCTAGCCGCAGAATAAATACTAAGTAACGGCCAAACCCAACATTTTTTCAAGGGACGTCAACTAAGAAAATATTTTGATGGTGATATCACCTGAAAGAAGGTTCTCAACCTCGTGAAAAATACAAATTCAGCTTTTTTCAGTAGGCCTACTGAATTCCGTGAGGTGATTTGCGCCAGTACCAGACTGATATGGATTCAGTTTTTTTTCTGTGCCCTCATCTTGTATGTAGAGTTACATATTAAGGAAACCCCTTATTCTCATATATCCCGCTGAATTTCTTGTCTAGGGGTGATGACAAGTGGATAGGTGGTGGCTCTTGGAATATTTAATTCCTATTCTTGCACAATCATACTGAATATCAAGGGAATTTATTGTAGGTTATTTATTACATATGGAGCTCAGAACCATAGGCGTAAATTCAGGATTTCATTGGGGTGGCGAGAATTCCCGGGTGTGGGGGGGGGGTATGGAATAGTTTAGTTTTAAAACTGTACATTTCAGCCTTTTTAGAGACGTTTTCAACTACAAACTTATTGTTGATTCACAATTTTTACTTTAAAACCTGAGCCTTAAAGCCCATTTTCGTTAGAGATGAGGCAATAATTTAAGACTTTTCAAAAAGTTTTAACTCAAAAACACATATCCTATGTTTATTGACATGTTTTAAAAATATACACTAAAAGAATCATAGGTACTAACATATGAACATTTGACTAACTATTGTCTTTAAATAGTTGAATAGTACACATATTAAATCACTTGAGGTTAAAAAAGCACTTAAAACTCTTTGTTTAATATTCACTTAAAATCTACTAGTTTTTTTACTTGAAATGAAGCCTTCGATTTTCTTTTAAGTCAAATTCGGTTATAACTTTGTTGATGTCCACCACCACATCCCGCTCAATTGCCAGAAGGGCCAGAGATGACAACCTTTCTTGACCGGTGGTATTTCTACAGTAAGTCTTCAGTCGTCTTAGGCAGGAGAAATTCCGCTCACAGGATGCTGAACTTGTTGGTATAGTAAGTAGAAGTCTAAATAAGTAGAACACCATAGGAAGAGCTTCTTTTAAGTTTCTCTCCAAAAACTCGGTTACTCTTTCATCAAAGGACTTTTGCTTCATGGGTTTCATGCTGTAAAAACATTGCAGTTCAGCTAAAACTTGGTCTTTTGGCATGTTGTAAAACTTGCAGACTTCACTGGCGCTAGGCTCATTCAGCTCGTTTGCACTAAGGATACTTGACAGGTGATGAAGGATTGTCAAGTCATTTTCTGCAAAGCGGTTTCTAAGCTCTGAAATAAGAATATCTACTACAGGATAAACAACTGTAACTCTATAGTACTGTTCAACTGAGTTAAATGAGTTTTTGGGGCCACCAGCACCACCTAACTTTTGAGGAACTCTACTGATCCTTGGGAGAGATGCGGGCTTTAAATCACAGTTTTCTGCTAATTTACTGCAATGATCCCACAGTTGCTGAAAAAAAGAGTCACTTCTAAAATATGTTAACACTTCGATTGTACTCTTAGCGACTTCACTTACAGTTGCATAGTTGATTTTGCTAGACTGCAGAGTGTCACATTGAGTAAGTACTCTCATAAGAAAAAAAAGACAAAATACAAAATGAAAGTCTTCAATTCTGTTAAGAAGAGAATTGGCTTCACCACCAACTGAAGGGTCATCTTGAGCAATTTCTTGTAAGGCTGTGATGGTTTCATCAAAGTTATCAAGTAAAGATCTAACTGCTTCTACTCTACAGTACCATCTGGTGTCACTCAGAGACTTCAGTGTTGTAGTTCCCCCAAAGAAAGAATGAGAACTTTTTTGAATTTTCTCAAAAATAGCATGACGTTTAAACGACCGTTCAATAAAGTTATATAGGCTCTGAAGGTCAAAAAATATATTCCTAATGGCAGGAACAGCTGTACAGCAGCTCACTATGCATAGATTTAACACATGAGCATAGCAATGTATATACATAGCCATTGTGTTTTCTTTCTGCAATCTTGAAGCCACCCCCTTATACGGTCCTCTCATACTAGATGCACCATCGTAGCATTGTGCACGAAGATTATTTATGTCAAGATCTAATGATGTGAGAACTGACTTCAAAAGATTTGCCAGAGATTCACCGTCAGTTTTGTCAGTTCTATAAAATCCAACAAATGCTTCATGAATGTTTAGATCGTCATCAACATATCTGAGTACTATAGCCACTTGCTCATGCTTTGCAATATCTTGAGTTTCGTCAGCAATTATAGCAAAAATTTGACTTTTTTTCACTTTGCAAGATATTTTATGTTTAATTTGATCACCAATAATGGACAATAACTGATTCTGGAATCTTGGAGCAACATACTGAAAATTCTTTTCCCGTTGAGTATAAAGGCGCTTGATAACATCACTGTCGTGAGAACGAAGTTCCATCAGCTCTAGAAAATTTCCTTTATTTTTAGAGTCTCCAGTTTCGGCATGACCCCTTAATGCGATACCTTGCTTACCGCAAAATATTAATGACTCACACACTGAGTGAAGGTATACTCTATTTTCTTTAACATCTTTAGAAAATTGACAATTAACTTTTTCCATAACAGTGCCACTTTGCTGAGACTGTTTAAAAGAAGACAATTTTACAGTATTATTCACATGTACTTGTGATTGGTTGTGATTATCAAAGGTACGATTTGCTTTTTTCCATTTACAAAAGCCATTCACAGTGAAAGCATCATCCGATTTATTCATCACTCCTTGATAAAAAGCTCTACAAATAAAACAGTAGGCCTTGTCTTTTGAAGGGCTGTATTCCAGCCATGGATACATTTTATACCACTCGGGCCGAAATTTACGCCCGTCTGTTACTGGAAAATTCAAAATAGGTTGAAATGGGCCCTCTTTAATGTGATTCTTTGCTAGCAATGTATCATTACATGGATCACGTGCATATGTAGGAAGTGTGGTAGTGGTGCTACTAATTTTAGGGTCTGGCTTTTGAACGGCTTTTGGAGCAGTAGGAGGGGGACAACATTCTTCTGGGGTGGGAAGCTCTTCCGCGAAGGATGTTGAAGGTTGGGCAATATTGGAAACATCTGATGCCTGATTATCCTCATCTTGACGAGGTTTTTTGTTTATATGCCCAAAAAATTTAAGTAGTGAACTTTGCCCTTTTTGTTGAGCCTGAAAAGAAAGAAACGATTATAACAAAACAGTGGGATAAAAAATTGAATCCCTCCCTATTAGGCCTAGTAGTCTATAGAGGGGATAGGGAGAGGCGGCATTTATTTACGGTTTGACCCAGATGGTAAAAAAGCAAAACAAACGGTACCAAAAATAATATTATATAATATTTTTGTATTTGTTGTGTGGTTTTAGTAACATTACCTACCTAAATTCCAAATTTTATGTTTATAAACCACAAAACAGACATACGGGAGGTGTCTAATTAACCACCATTATTGACGCCACAAATGGTGAAAATTTTATCAAAATCGTTATAGACGTTTTTTTACAAAACATTTAAACCCGTATTTTAGGGGTTTTCGGGCCAAAAAGGGTTGTTTTAATCTAGGAAATCTAGGTTAGGTTTTTCAGAGTGAGAACAACGTTATTAATTATTGTAGCGAAGATGTTTAATACATTATTATATAATCAAATGAACTTACCTTCATGATGTCGTAGATGGCATTAAAACATCTTTCTTAAAACATAAACTGATAAACATCAAACACGACACGATAGATACGGTACTGAAAACAATTAGATCTTGGGATACTTGACAATCATAACAAACAAACCAGCCACAACCGCGTGTTTGGCTCAGTGTTGCCAGGTGAAACAAGTGAAAATTCCCACCCGGCCCCCGGTAACTTAAAATTCCCACTTTTGATTAAAAGTAAAAATGACAGAATCTAGATGATAACATTTTTATTTAAAACTATTATACTGTCAAATGGAGAATAGCTATTAAGTTATACGAATATATTTACGGTTTGATTCTTTAATTAGGTACAACAGGTAGTATTTTTTAATATATTGGGGTGGCAACTGCCACCCCGTGCCACCCCCGATTTACGCCTATGCTCAGAACAATGGGAAATGAAATGAGTAGGACTGTGAGTGTGATAAAAATGAGGAAGAAATTAATTGAAAGATTTTAAATGATGCAAATGCCTCTGCTATTGATTGAGCATACAGATCTAATCTCATGGTGTATCTATAGAGAGTATCTTTAAAATGTATCTCTACCTAGAGTGTATTATGGAAAGTGTTAATAAAATATCATCCTGTTGATCAACTTTTAGATGCAACATTGATCCAGGAATTTCGGTTTTTCTCAGCAGGTGCTAGATAGTTTGTATGGATGCTGTTTTCAAGACAGCAGGAAAATTATATTTATTGCCTAACAATATTCAGTCTACTGTATTCACTTATCCTTATTTATCATGAGGTCAACCCATTATTACAAGATAACATTATTTTGTTTGCAATTTGAGTTTGGATGTTAAAGAAATTTAAAATGTGGAGATACCAAGAAGTGGTAACGAAAATGAAAATTATCTCCTAAGTCATTATGCTCAAAGATTTCAAAGCCCGACTTCTTCCAAAATAAAAATACAATAAATAACGCAAATGCAACACCTTTCAGCTGCTGTGCGTGACATTAATTGTCCATAATTTCACAAGATTTGGCAATTGTATTCAAGTCCCAACAAATTGGCACGGTGACTTCCACTAGTATTTTGGGACGTTATATTTCCCATACAATTCCATTCTGTCCCAGTTACATTACATTTTATTATACCAGTTTGACAGAGCAATGTCTTTTCACAGGTTTTATTTGGCAGTTCAGTTACATGAAAGCTTTCAATTTCACATACTATTGGGACAACAAATTGTTGCTTATGTTACTATTCATTCCACGTACTTACTATTCAAATCTTGTAATAACATTATGACGAAACTGTTTTCGGCAGAGACACATAATAGTATTAGACGGCTATATATTCCACTTTAAGGTGAATGTATGGGTACTCAACTATAAACAGCTAATTTCAATGGAAATTGAGTTCTGAAGTTGGAGTAATCGAGGAGCCAGTTTCATTCAGTTGAAGTCTTTCTTGTTACAGATTACTGAGAAGTCTCACTTCGACAAAACTACCCATTTAATCAATTCATGAAGAAAATTTCTAATTTTAAACTTCACACCAGCTATCTGGATTAATAACCAACGGAGAAACTTCCGTAGAACAAAGTTATGAGGCTGAGAGATTTGACCTTGATTGTTGAAAATTAGTTATTCGCATAATTAATTGTCCAAAATTAATTAGTCCAAAAAATCGAATTATTCGCTCGAAAGAATAGCTTCCAAATGTAATAAACTAATTATGGAAGAGTAACTATGTTAATTACAATGTCGATAAATTATATACAAGCCTGCATCATTGACTTCCCAAGGTTTTTCTCGCAAAACTTCAGATATTCTCTCAGAAATATTCTTATTACTGGGAGAATCTTACAGTATTTCATTGTCAACGAAATTTATTCTTTCAAAAGTGTATCACTCATTTACTTCGGAATTTTTTTCCTGTGGGAGTGGAAGAGTAATAATAATATTATAAATAACTATACAGTATTATCATTATTATTTAAAAAAGTTCAAATTCATTCATTTACACAAAACTGATAAACAGTAATACACACACAACTTGTGCTCCACTCCTAATACAAATAACGAAACTCTCCCACCAAATATACAAATATGAATGAATGAATAATTTTATTAGTCAAAAACACAAAACATTTCTTACATAATAAAAATATCTTACAATTAATAAAAAGGTTTGCATCCCGAGGCTACGTAGAGCCTGTGTGGGATGATGCACATTGAGATAATGATAAAAGAGTATAAGCTCTAGGAGGGCTTAAGGCTTAAGTCGAAGGCTCTGATCGATATTACGGATCAAAAGATTAAACTAAGAATTATTCATCAAATTATCACTGGTAGAAAAATTTACTTAATCACAGGTTTCTCCTTTGTATCTTCTCTACCCTTTAATATAAGAAAGAATTCTTCAATTTACTCTTTTAATAAAAGAAAGAATTCTATCAAAATCATTATCTCTAAAGTAGTTGGAATGTAGCACAGCGTGTGCTCAATTAATATTTGTTGTTTCTCTACTATTATTTATTGTCTATATAATGCAGAACCGGTTCCCGAATAGATCATAATTCTCAAAAATGAAACACGAGATGTGCATAGAAAACTTGTTGAAAAATATTAGTAACGAATGTAATAATTCTATCCAGCTTTGTGCAGAATGGATGAAACGAAAATTAAGAAAATAGAAACTTCCTATGAAACTGGAAACCGCTAGTGAATTATGCTTTAAGCGCGGTTGTTTGTTAGAACTCCTGTTTTATTATGATTGATGGTTCTAACTCTTGAGAAAACTGGTTTTTCTACATTGAATAGAGATCTAGCAGGTTGACAAAGTTGGGACTGGGTACCGGACATGAATTTGGGCGAGGACAGACCTTTCAGCATGGCTTTATCTCTGCATGTTTCCGTTTCCTACTTTTTCACTGATGCAAGAATGCAGTCCTAGTCGATTGTTGCGGCACTGTTTAAAGCCCTATAAAAAATGTCGCCGTCTCATCACAACATTATTCAGAAGCGAAGGAACAACAAATCTGCGATTCGTGCTGGAAAACTATGCATTGCGACTGGACATGTGGTGGAGTGGAAGTATGCCGAAATACTGGACACCAATCTACTCTTTTTTATAGCCCACTTTTCAAGTAATTAATAGCGATCATTATCACAAGTATTGGAAAGCGTCCTAACAGACATTCATAAACCTTGCATTGATTCCCTCTCTGCCAACAGAACCTCACAAAACAAACTTTCAATGGCCCAACGACTGTGCCCTTATACCATTCCGATTCTTGTTTACAATCAATGCTAATTTCTCTACAAGCTCTCACCTGTTCACCAGAAACGCCAAAACATTAATGTTCTCCTAAAATCATGTAAACCCAAAGTTGAATGGTAAGCCTATTGACGATAAAGCTCAACATTTTATCAGTAGCTTTCAAGACACATTTGAGAGCTGAGTTGAAACGAAATGGAGAGACATTAAAGAACCTAAAAGATCATGTTACGTCGTTAAAAAGTAACGGTTTCAACTGAAAGAAGTGTACGGATTTGATTTCGTCTTACATGTTTTGTTGTAGGAGTAAATCTTCCAATCCTTGATTGAGGGTGAAATTAAATTTTCTCCTCACAAAGTTCGACAAGATGCCTTTTCTCCAACAGCAACACAATCTAGTATATATTCGAGTAACCTTTGTTGTTAAGGGGAGGTAAGTGGCGCCTAAATAATATGAATTTTTCTTGTGTTCGCCTTGCTCAATACTAGTCGTAATAGTTTTCAAAACCACAGAGATAATTAAACTTAATCGATTTTATAAAGGTTAAAAACTATGGGCCTTTCTAGACCAAGTCACATAGTGATGACCAAGATTAAGAACAAGCAACTTAATGAGGAGGGATACTTAAATTTCGCTTCCTATCCATACTTAAGTCAAAAATATAATAATACAGTATAATTATTCCAGTAAGACATCATAAGTGGACAAACAGAAAGAAAATGAAGATTAACAAACTAACTGAAAATGATGAAGAGTGCATATTTTTTATTTTGTGTCAAAAATATTTCAGATACCTCCATAAATGAATCTCATTCAATGCATGTCATCACTATTATGAATAATTCTATTCAAATATTAAAAAAACTGTCATATTGATTCAAGTAATCGGTTTTCATGAGAAGAAACACTACCCATCTACCCAATAATAAATTAAAATATAGAGCTGTTGAGAATATGGAGGGGTTAGTTGTTCCTAGATTAAGGGGTTAGTTGTTTTATCTTTGAGATTTTGAGAAGAGCTACTCTCAAAACTAAGTCAAGAGATGGGAGTCTTATAAGTCTAAAAATGGGAAAGACAGATTACATGCGTGATCAATCAATTCGGGCTGAAACCATTCAGACAAGGCGTGAGATTGTCCTACACTATAGAACGATAGACTTTAATTGAGATACAATTCAGAATTTATTATACAAGCATTTATCAATCCATCAACCAACAGAGTGTCCTTGCATGTGCAGACAGACAACTTGGCCGATAATTCAGTCAAGTGTTTATTTGGAAGTCCAGTTCTTCCATTGTTTGACAATAATCGGTTAGACAGCGCCCTCATACATGCAAACACACAAACACCTGGTGAAGAATTAAGCCATGCTTTATTGTTGTGCCAACACCACCTCTGCTGCGTAGGTGTGGTGATTGTTTTTTATCGCAGCATTTATTCGTGAGCATACAGCTTTTATGCGTTTATAGATTTGAGCCGGTACAAGGCACAAGGCACATACTGCCGGATATGACATGAGATATGACGACTTCTTTTACTACTACGGCCTGGCGCCTTGAACCAATGCAATAGAACTCAAACCTATTTTACACCTAAACGCTTGTATTGTCAAGAAGTGCGCGTGTGTTTGTATGAGTGTGTACTCCAACTTGCCTACAAATACAATACTGACTGTATCTGTATCTGTATTTATGCTCCTCGTTTCTGCCGGTGTCCCAAGGGTGTAGGCAGCAGGCAGCAGCCACAATCCCACCATCTCTCACTCTTTCTCAATGAACTGAACCAGTGATCACACAAAATCACCAGTGATTCATAACCTCACCTCGCCTATTATTCACTAGAAGCAAAAACTGAGACAACGGCTGATGCATTGTCTCCAGTGCTTTAAATTTCTTCCATGCAAGAATGAAGGACATAACGCAAGAGTGTGATTTCGAATATATGTCCGTGTATGTTGACAAACCTGGACTTATAAGGGATAATTCGTTCGAAATATACTATTCTGTCTGATGAATATGACTACAGTAATAACAGTGAGCGAATAAATTGTATACTTATTGCACAAAGGAAGGGAGATAGATGTCATAATATGGGAATTGACACTTTTATTTCAATCAAACAATTTATAAGTACTTGACAATCTCAAATACCATCACATTAATAGTTAATTATGTATTGTTTTGATTCCAATTCCAATTATTTTCGTTTAATATGATTCACTGATTTTCATAAAAATGAGGGATACAGTAATGTAATATTGTCAACAAACGCGAATGAGAGATCTCTAATCCATCATAATAATGATCATTCTATGCTCTTTTATGTAACTAAAACTTATATCAACCCTAATAAAGTAATGACGTCTGACCTATAACAATTTTGAACCACCCAGGGGTTTAAAAAAACTTCTTAGCATACAATCCTTGAGTTACTTTCAATCGTTGAATGTCTTATATTTTGTAAAATTTTTAGTCAAGAGGAATATTTTGAGTGTTAAAAAGCTGTAGTAAGAAGGCATTGAGCATGTAGGCGAAACAAGAACCCAAGGAAAACAAAATGTGTAAACCAAGATCAACTTAGATATTTTAGCCTCCTTGATTTGAATGTATTTATAATCAATGCAGTATTCCACTTCATAAGTCAACCTTATTTCTATAGTAACATTGAACTAAATAAAGTGAGTAATGATGAGTTAACTTATAAACTCATCAATCACCATCATCCGACTCATTACCCACGCACAGGTCCCAGACCTAAGTGGGCTTCATCCTCCAAGAAAAAAAGAGGATGATTGGAACAATGTGAATAAATGAGATTGAAGGAGGAAAATAGAAATTTTAATTAGAAACGATGGTTATGGATCCAGGTTAAATAATTACTCTTATTAAAAAACCTCCAATAATCGATTGAGAGAAAGGTGGTGATTATGACAGCATATGGTTGTGGTCATAGCGCAAAAATCGACTTCTTAATAATTACAGGATACATTGAAGATGGCACAATGATAGATCGCTCATCCTTCTGGCAATGATTGTAGCTTGCGTAGTCGATTGGCTCATGAGGTGCGATTAGAAGTTGGCTCACTTTTTTATGACTCCTGTTGGGAAGCGGACCAAAATACTAACTAGAGCGCAGGCGCATAGTACGCGGCGTTGAAACGTGAAATTTGTTGATAATCGATTACGCAAATCAAAAGCCTTGATTCGGTCGAGTGAGCTCTGACATCGCGGCCTGCTCGCCGAATTATAGTTCTGTCAATAGCGGGCGGTCTCGATTATGTTCGCTTTACGAATTTATTTCAATTTATCAGCAATCTTCCAAATTAGGGTCCGTGTCTAAGTATAGGGCAAGCCTGCACGAGTTGTGTGTGTTTGCGTTTGTATTTGGAGCACTGCTGCTTTCAGCAGCGATCATTTTGTCTTTAACTTTTTTTCATCAACTCCGTATAATTAGCCTTCAGAAAGGAAGGCCAAGGAATGCGCATCAGCTGTTGTTATTTCGAACAAGGCCTCCCGTGTAGAGCTTCTGGCTTTGATTCGGAAGATGGGGGGAGTCTCATGATAACGGATGCTTTTTGTTTTTTGTTTTTTTTTGGAGGATGAAGCCCACATAGGTCTGAGACCTGTGCGTGGGTAATGAGTTGGATGATGGTGATTGATGAGTTGGACCTACAGTTTTAATGCCAGACTCGAGTTCTATTATCAATTTATTAGGCTACCAATTGGATAGAATCTCAATAATCTCATAAATTATTCCTTCAAAATTCAGTAGTAGATCCATGTAAATAGAAATTGGCTGATATGAATTTTTTTCATTCAAGTGAAAAGCTAATGCACATCATAACAATGCATTTACAAGTATAATTTTGTACAGTAAAATAATAATTTTGTACTATTTCTAGAATAAATTTTCACTAAAATTTTTCAAATTGTCAGACTTGTCTCAAGTCATCTGAAACCAAGCTGAAAGTTGATCGAATAAGAGGCAATTGTCATCATTATTACCACTAGAGTAGTAATAGCAGCAATTATATTAGTATTGGAATTCTATGAGGTTTCGTATGAATCAAGTTTTGACTTGATACTTGTGTTTTGTCTCAGTAGCTCATCAGATGGGTCGCGAAGCATTTCAATTGAAATAAATGAACGAATGTTTTTTTATTAGTGGAAGACCTTTGAAGGTACTGTGGTTAGTCATTCAATAGTTGAACCATTTTATGGGTGAACCTTGATTAAACTGTAGCATGGTGAACCAACAATAATTTTAGATGGTTCTAGTTCCTAGCAACCAGGTAAATCAACGCTCCTAGGTCACCTATTCTATCTTCAAAATTTAAAATCAACATTCATCCATCAACACAATCACCCATGTACAATTTAAATTTATTTATTGGGGTAGAAAGAACACAGAATTTAAAACATGTGATTCAAGTTGAAGTTGTAATCCATGGGTTTATAAAATCTTGAGCTCATAAAGTTTTCTTTGAAAAAGAACTCTATTTCAAAAAAATTGGTTAGTTTGAATTCAGCCAGCCGTATAAATAAACTACTTCTCTAAGCGTCGTTTCGTTGAAAGAGCGTCTGACCTAGGCTAACGCAGTCTTTATTGCTGTATTGCTGGAACAAAGAAGAGACACTGAAATTAGTTCCTTGATTACCTCTTTTCCTTCCCTTACTTCCCAACATTACCAAACCTGTGCGTTCAGGAATAAAATCCGCTTTCTTTTTACACATTAAGAATACTCAGCGCGACTATCCTGTCTAGCCCAAATAGGAAACTTATAAGAGACATTTCAGGGACATTTCTAAATAGAACGTAGTAGAAGAACTGTCTGTACTCAAGTACAGATTCCTTTGATTTGACTAATCTGAAGCTTTTTGACTAATCTGATGTTTTCTCATGAAAACAGGAAAAATTATTTCAATAAAATAATTTGTTTCTCAGCCTTCGAGAAAAGTTTTCAAACTGCTGTTTATTGTACAGAATAACAAAGCTTGATGATATGCATTTATATATCATACGCATATGCTCATGATAACTGGTGATGATAGATTCTAAGTCGTCACACCAGAGAAAGGATTAATTTCAACTGAAAAAAATAATATTAGATAGTATGATAATATTAATAATAATAGCCAATCAAAATCCATATCAATAAAGTTATTGTGAATATCTAATTTACTCCACATTCTTTTGTTCTGAATACCGTAATAGCGTAGATTTCATGCTTTTGATACAGAAAAATAATAATTTTGATGTAGTACCAAAGTGACGTATATTATTCAAAAGCTCCCCTTCTTTGATCTAAAAAAATCAAGGTAAAAATATGCATGAACTTAATTTTTCATGCATTGTAAAATGAATGATTTTTCACATGGAATTTTCAATTTAACTCTAAAAACCTTTTTTGAGTCTCCCACATTTCTTACTAATATAAAGACTGCATTTCAATAACTTTTCTTCGTAAACTGTGGACATGCACGATATAGTATAATCTAGTAGGCTATATGCTTACCTTGTTACATACTATCCTGCTATTTGGTTTCACTGATTATAGGCCTATTTTCCAAATTAAGCTTATTTGAGCTGTAATCCACACTTTCAAGTGTGCAATTTGTAATACTTAAGATATTGATAAGTCTCAGTACCTAGTAATAAACTGTAATAAAAAGCAATCGTTCAATAAATAATATAACTCACATGAGAAATTACGTTATTTAGAAAGACGTTAATGGTACGTACACAAATACGTATAATTGAAAATAACGCCATATTCCACCACATTTATGACCAAAATAGATGTTACGAAGCGTTAAAATTTCTGCTATTACGTTAAAATATTTATCCACTTCCTCCAAATCTCCTATGATCGAACCAAATATGGATGTACTCACGTTCTTGTTGAGAGGGCTCTGCCAATTTTATGGCGGATTCGTGATTTGAGGAGAGTTCATGATGCTTTGATATTTGGTTTGGAATCTATTTGAAATTTTCATAGCTCTCTATTCAAATGTAATCATGCTTTATTTCCATGATAAACGACAATTTTTTTCCATGGTCCCATACCCTTGTAAACGGATTTTTTTTTAAATTACTGTAACATTTTTCCAATATTTTTTTCTATTTGAGATATACAACACTAGTCAATGCTGTTCGGTGAAATGAGTGGAGTTTTTGGGATTACTAATGCTGTGCACAATCCAGGGGTACAATTCTTCAATCTTCTTATTCCGACTATTAATCATATTCGTCTAGGGGCGGCTCAAAGGTCTTGTGTTTTCCCCCTCTTATACATTTTATACCTTCGATTTTTCTTTGGTGATGATGTACTTATAACTACAGTAGCCTACTTATGGCCTTGTGCTCTTGACTTCGCCAAATTTAATGATAATTCATAAAATATAATGATATAACTAGGTTTACTGAAAATAGCCTAGTTGATTCCCAACTTTACAGAAAGACTTTACTAGAGCGCTTCATGACTATAAGAATTCTGATTGGACGGGTCTTATCAATGCAAATAAATCATTACAATAAATTAGTATGACATTACGAAAATGTTTGAGCTTCATCAAACTTCTGTTACAGGATAATATATTACGATATCATTCGTAATATCGTCAATGAAAACGTTTCTCATCCAAAATAGAGGATGGCCTATAAATGAGTGCAGACTACAGAATAGCGAAGTGATGCACCTACTTTTGGTGCATTTAGCGCCTATGCAGTTTGGAGTCCCTGCCAACAAAAAGAGTAATGCACCTTCTTGATTTGGAAGTCAATTATTCAGACGCAGTCCAATCTAAAAATAAAGTTTTATTTTGTGATCAAATGCATTCTGTTCAGCCGAGGGCAAAGACCTTTTGTTTGCTGCTTTGCATCTAGCCCTGCTTTTAAATCATTCTGACTGAACGTTATTTGACTCTTTCACAGGCTTTTTGAGTATTTTGTCGAGTAGCTTATACAAGCATACATTATCTGAGATAAACTTTTTGAAGTCTTGTTAATCTGATGTGCTGTGGTTATGCATATTGAAATTAAACGTGAGGCGATTCTCAAAAAATTTATCAGTGAAAATTTCAAGAAGATCCAGAATACTCTCACACGTTCAATCCTCATATGTTGCGAAGTATGAGAATCAATTATTTGAAAACGGCCGAAATTACGTAATGTCCAATAAAAGTGTCCGAACATACAAACACGATTATGAATAATGTATAATAAGCCAACACATAAACACAGGTTGAGCACTGATTAGAAATTATAGCTGGCAACCGCAGGCTTCTACGTAGATATAAATAATAAAAACGACTTGCAAAAATGATAAACGCGGATGAAGCACGCCAGAGCCACAGCGCTTGCTTGAAGGGGATTAAAGCAAGGGGGTTTATAGATACATTGCAGCTGAATAATGTATTGCTGGCAGTTATACTTTTCGAATAAGATTAACTGAGCATCTTATTTATGGCGCCATTTTGAAAAAAATTAGCTTGATTGTTAGTGTCAGTCATGATGAATGGGACTTAGTACTCCCCTGTTCTACCGTTACTAACGTAAGGTAAGTCGATATTTTTTGGAGGATCCCACTCATTATAATATCCTTTCACAGTAAATATTCTCTTTCTTATGAAAAATTAACATGTTTAAATTGTGCAGGAAAACTAGTAATTTCTGTCGCTTATAGGAAGTTGATTACTTCATATAAAAATTCGAAGAAGGAAAAATTGGTTGAAAGTGTGGAATAAGACCAAATATTTTTGTATCATGTTTTTGTTAAGAGATTCTCACTACATTACTCTGAAGCCAGTCCTAAATCTGAATGAAGAATGAATAACATCTGAAATCTTTTTAGAGGCTGGATGAAGCTATTTTCCCTTTGCTAATCCATTTTGTATGCTTATTCAACCATTCGACGTAATATTTCCGAAATCAAATGATATAACTTTTTTAATTCTGGTCCTTAATTTATTAACTAACTTTCAATAAAAATGTTGCGCAACTCCGACGAACATGGGACAGTACCCACTACTACCTATCTATTCTTTGTTAACGTTCAAACTAGTCTTTAGAGTATTCTGCAAGGAGATAATGATCAGAACCTTTCAATTAACATATTGGGATCTCTCAATAGCCAGAATCGTGATGTTTTCTTTTCAGTGTGCAAGTGCTTGGCCAGATGTTGAGGAATCCAAAAAACGTGATACTGATAAAGCTGTTTCAAAACGAATATCCACGGCAGGCCTTCGACTACTATCTGTAAAGCAACTAAGAAACTACAATTTGTAAAATCTGGGCTAGAGTTTTAGTAATAGACACGTAATTGACGGCCATATCATCCAGGATTTACCTCTACTTTTTGCTCTGAACTGGTTTTTATTTCCAGCATAACTCTGTTGTCAGATTTGCTCAGAAATTAGAACCGACCCGGTTCATACGCAACGCTACTCGAATATATTTTTTTCGTATAATAATCTCAAACTAAATAAATCAAGGAAAAACTTCTCATCAGCCTTGCTGAATACTTGAGAGGTTTGAAAACATCATCATCTGTATAGGTTGCTTATGACAATTTGTATGATGAATGTTGCTACTCCCCCTTTTTGTGGATCTCAATTAATATGCAAGTAAGTTATTTAGAAATATCTCAACGAGTTCAAGAATGCTGGAAAAATATTATTTTAGACTGGTTTCTGATTATACCTGATGATAATTAATTTTAATAACTTGGTTTTGAGTTGTAAGATCCAACAGCTTCATCATATTCCACAATCCTCTTGATTACTTAATTAAATATTATTGAGTGGAAGCGAGCGAGTCCTTCAATTAGTTTTTGCAATTCACCCAGATAAATTACAGGGTCAATACCCAATGAAATAGAGATGTGTTTTGTTTGAAAAGAAACTCTTGTACGACAGTTGAATAATAATTATTTTTAATGATATACTAGCAATCATAGTGGTTTTCCAGAAGCGTGACTATGTTCCTGCAAATGAAAACATCAGATTTTTTCTGAAGTATACTCTATTCACAAGATAAAAATACGCTTGATATGAATTATACTAAAAAAATGATGTCATAGAATGCACTAGAAAACAACTCGTACCTCTATATATTTTATTGTTTTGGATCGAGATTGATAATATAAGCGCTTTCCAAATCGCGGTGGAATTAGAACAATATTAGATATTATCTGATCAGGTTCTATTTTGCAATATAAGTTGCGAATTTTTAAATAATATTCAAGGTTGGGATTAATAGTTACTCGATAGGCATTAATAATTTTCCAAATATCTCTTAGTTCTATGAATTGCACTGAATACTCCCGAATTACGAATATCCACAACGATGGATGCTTTCAGGTATAGCGTGATGAAAATGAAGGTATCATTATGTCTATATCAGAAAAATAACGTTGAAATTTTTTCTTGAATGTTTATAAACTTGATTTTTTATCTTGTTTTATTATTTGTCTGAGCAAATTAAATCTTCTATCATCTATTTCAGTCTTTTCAGCAGTCTGTTTTAGAAGTGAGGCACCCAAATCTTTCTCATAAAAACTTTAAATTTCAATATTTCTCTATTTTGCTCAATTAGCATAGAATTCTTAAACCTGGAGCTTTCCTTTTTCGAGAAGAGCGAATATTATAATGAGAACAGAACCTGAAAAATGATTGTCTTCTCAAAAAGTATCTATTTGCATAATGAACCTAGAGTAGCTTTACTAGTCAAGTTACTCCTTACTCCCCAACTCATTTAGCATCATCACTAGGGGAGTAACTGAACACTAATCTTATTCGTAGAGGTGCTAAGCTAAAACAACACATTCCTCCAAGTTTTCGTATTTCGTGTCGTTGAAGCTAAAATATCAAATCAAATCAAATCAAGTTTTATTCAATGACTCATGTTTATAAAATATGCACATATAATACAAGGAAATCAAATCCTATACTAAGTCACTGAATACAGTACTGCTTGCTGAAGAAACTCTTATTCTTGTCTGCAAGCAGGAGCATTACACATTTAAACTCGAAAATTGATATAATTCTAATCTGAAAGTTACTTTCAAACTACCATACCCACACACACGCACACACACACACACCATGGCGTAATAAATAATCCAATATAATCCACTGCAAGACTGCAGGAGTTTTCACAAACAAATAAGAAACAATACTTATGATTAAAGGTGTAATAGACGAGGTGTAATTCATCTGAGAATCACAAATAAATTCTCAACTTGATCCGGTGACAGACCCCGCACCCACACACTCAGTTTGGACTTGAAGGACCCAAAATTTACTGAATTTTTCATTCCAAAAGGTAAACTGTTGAAAAATTTTGGACCCAAGAAAACGAAACTCTTCTGAAAAAGACTACAATGCGATCTGGGTAATACTATAAAACCACTATTTGTACTTCTGGTATTGTAAGCTATGTCAGACCCCCGATTACCACTCTGCCTAAAAAACAATGAAAGGACTTTAAAAACATATAAGTGACGCAAAGGCATATACATGTTGCTCTGAAAAGAGGGTAAGAATGTGCTCGCCTACTTTCACCACACATAACTCGGACAAAGGCCTTCTGCAGTCGAATCAGTGGCATAAAATGAGTCAAATATGTTGAAGCCCAACAAGAAATACCGTAGCTCAACCTAGACTGCACAAAGGTGACATGTTCCGAATAACTTTACTGGGGAAAACATTTTTTATATAATAGAATCGCCTCAATAGAAGAAACATGGATTTCTTTAGTTTCTTGATATGGAAATTCCAACTTAAAACATCATCAAGAGTCAAGCCCAGGTACTTCATGGAACTGGTTTTGCAAACTGTGCCACAAACACATTCACATCTCTGGAATATACAATCCAAAACATGGTATTTGAGAGGCTCAGGAAAGTCAAATGAGGAAGACAATGAAAAGCACAAGTACTTAGTTTTTTTTGAGTTCAGTGATAGCCTATTTACTCCAAACCATAAGCTCAAGTCGTTTAGATCACTTTGCATCATACCATGCAGCTGTTTGGAGTCCTTGCAGCATAAGCCAGTGCGGTATCATTAGCAAAGGAAGTAATGGAGCCATAAAAATTATGGGAAAATAGATCGTTTATGTACACAAGGAATAATACTGGCCCCAACACTGCCCTTGCGGAACACCGCAACTCATCAAAGGTAAAACATCACTTCTCACACCCTGCAGTGAAACCCACTGCTTTCTATTGCTCAGATATTGATTGCCACTGCATTTTTACAGTCCAGGAACAGTAACTGCAGTGATTCACTCGCACTGTAATGGAAATGGACAACACTGGTAGAACTAAAGAATGGCGAAGGTTCGCATTGCAAGCTACGTCCAACACCTCGTGAATCCAAAATGTAACACATCTTTATACAGGTGGACTAGTACTTTAAATGAAATAGCAAGATACACGTAAACATTTTTTTTTTTTTTTTTTTGAGGATGAAGCCCACATAGGTCTGAAACCTTTGCGTGGGTAATGAGTTGGATGATGGTGATTGATGAGTTGGACCTACAGTTTTAGGTGGGTTCCGAACCACCGGGAAGTGATTTTACAGCAGAGAACAGTGTCTTTTTTGCTGGCCAATCTAATCGGTCACCGTTACAAACAGGACCTACGAGAACGCAGTTATCTCTCTGATTGAACAGATACCTGCTACGGCTCGCGGCTATCACTTCCCTAATCTTTGCTCATTTACTAGTTCAACCTTATTTTCATGTGTCGTGTCGAAAAGTTTCCTTTTTCCTGTAGGATCTAGGTGAGTAGTCTTTTCATCTTTCAACAAGTCTCTTCGATACTAAATTTTCAAAGCTGTGCTAGATATAAGAATAAAACTCACTAATACATGACCTTCTCCATTGCATTTTTGCAGCGGTAGACTGTGGACCATTCTTTCAGCTCTTTTTTGTCTTTCCCCTTCCTTTTTCCGTCTTTATTCTTCTATTTTTCTTCTTCCTTGCCTCTTCTCCTCCTCCTCACTTCTTTTACATCGGTTCTTTGTCCTTTTTTTCTCTTCTACTGCTCCCCCTCCTTTTATTATCTTTCCCATCCTTTTCCTTTCTTTTTCCTTCTAAGCTGCTGTCTTGGGCGAGTTGCGTATCAAGTCAGCACGTTATAACTTGTCACCGGTACTTTATTTCAGTCAGCATGTTTCCTTCAGGACGCATGCCGTTCTAATGAACTTTTGAAACCCGCAATTTTGAAACCCGTTGTCAACGTTCTTCTTCTTCTTCTGCTAGTGCCTATTCGTTCCGAATATTGGCGATCAGTCTGACTATGGTTATCCTATTTACAGCCATCCTGAAAAGTTCTGTTGTAGTCTTGGAGAACCAGGTACGCAGGTTCTTCAGCCATGATATTCTTCTTCTTCCTGGTCCTCTTCTGCCATAGATCTTTCCTTGGAGAACGGATTTCAGCAGGCCGTATTTTTCTTCATTCCTCATGATATGGCCGAAATATGCAAGCTTCCTGCTCTTGATGGTGTTCATCACTTCCAAATCCTTATTCATTCGCTCCAATACAGCTTTGTTGGTCATTCTGTCCATCCATGAAATTCTCAACACTCTCCTATACAACCACATCTCAAAAGCCTCTAGTCTTTTTTCAGTTGATTTGGTCAATGTCCATGATTCCATCCCATAGAAGAGTATTGAGAATATGTAGCAGTGGAGGAGTTTGATTTTGATGCACATATTAAGGTTGTGACTCTTGAACAGTTTTGCCATCTGATTGAATGCAGCCCTCGCTTTTTCTATTCTGCATCTTACCTCCTGAGAATGATCCCATTTCTCATTGATCAAGGTTCCCAGATAAGTGAACTGTGGCACACTCTCTATCGGTTTGGTGTTGAGCATTAAGTCACATCTTCCTACTGCTCCCTTACTAATCACCATGAACTTAGTTTTGCTCACATTGATTTCCAAGCCATATCGTTCACTGACGCTTCCTATCTTGTTCACAAGCTCCTGCAGGCTGTTCTTGCTGTCAGTGAATATTACAGTATCATCTGCATATCGAATGTTGTTCAAGCGTTCTCCATTCAACAGGACTCCCATTTCAGTATTCTCAAGGGCCTCCCTGAAGATTTCCTCTGAATAAAGATTAAATATCAATGGTGAAAGGATGCAGCCCTGCCTAATGCCTCGAAGAATGTCAACTGCATTAGTTTGCTCTTCAGCACTGATCCTTATAGTAGAGGACTGATTCCAATACAGGTTTTGGATGATTTGAAGATCTTTCTCATCCATTCCTGTGTTCCTCAAAATCTCCATCATTTTCACATGCTGAATCCTATCAAATGCCTTCTTGTAGTCGATAAAACATGCAAAAACATCACAGTTCATGTCTCTACAGCGCTGGAACAACACCTGTAGACAAAACAAGGCATCTCTTGTACCTACTCCCTTCATGAAACCAAACTGTGTGTCTGCGACTCTTTCTTCACAAAGCTTGTAGATTCTACGATGAATAATTTTAAGGAACAGCTTCAGCATGTGACTCATGAGGCTGATGGTTCTATAGTCACCACATGTTTTGGCTCCCTGTTTCTTTGGCAATATTATAAATTCTGAGATCAGCCATTCATCTGGGATGCTTCCAGAATTGTATATTTGATTAAATATATTAGTCAAGAATTTGATTGATCCATCGTCTAAAAGTTTAAAAAATTCTGAATGCACCCCATCTGGTCCCGGAGTCTTTCCTTCTCTCATGGCGCCAATAGCAGCCTTGACTTCATCCACCATGATACTAGGACCAGACATATCCTGTATTTGCATTGCAGGTGGTTCTCCTCTTTCATCAAAGAATAGCTGTTCTACATACCTCTTCCATGCCTCTTTAATGTCCTCTCTATCAACTATCAGATCTCCTGCATCACCCACAAGTTTCCCAACAGTTTTCCTTTTCAGCCTTCCTGTCACTTCTCTCACTCTTCTATGTACGTTGACCTCATCAAATTTGCTCTGGAAGAACTCAATCTCTTGGCATTTCTCCTCCAACTCCTTCACCTTTGCCTCTCTTATTTTTCTTTGAATAACCCTCTTTAAGCTCTTGTCAACGTTCTACTAAGTAAAAATATGGATTTCATTATGGTGAGGAAAAATATTGGTATAATACCTGATGTAATCAAGAAGCATTGACATGAAATTGAACATTTTTCTGATGAATTACATGAAAAAGCACATGATATCGTGGAGAAAGTCAACGTTAAGTAGAGTTCCTCAGATTGTTCAAAAGCAAATACATAAGAAGTAATCCGCCATCTGAGACTATAATTGAATACTGAAAACGGTCGTTGATCATCCGTTGGCTTGACTCTTCAACTCAATCATTGAATGTTAGATTCTCAAACGAAAATACAGCTGCTTTTGTCTTATCCCATCTTCATCCTTCATACATGCTAAAATGTAATTCAAAAGATTTAGAAAAAATGTCACATCCTCCATGGAGTTTTATGAGTTGGGTTTTATCTCTGCAGAATTACATTTGGGGTATAATCTGCTGAAAAAGAAGGATTTAACTGGAGACAAATTAAAAGATACTGAAGTGGCTGCACTTTTGGAGGAGGCTAATACTTCTTCCCGCAACAAGACATGCACTCCTCATTTTAAGTGGCTTCCCATCTAGTACGGCTACTGTTTAACAATCTTTCAGTACCCTTCGAAGGGTAAAGACCTGGCTTAGAAGTACAATGGGAGGGGACAGATGGACTGGGTTGTGTTTGATGAGCGTTCATCGGAAATTCTTTGAGGAAAATCCGGTCTGAATTCAAATGAGAGTTTTGGACAAGATAGTTTTCTACGAATCTAAGAAAAATGATAATAGTAGAAGTAAAAATACGAGACATGTTACAAGAATAAGTTTTTTTTAAGCAAATAATTTTTTTTCCTATTATTTGAATTAGCACCTTGTTAGAAACTAATAAGCTATTTATTCTATCCTAATTTTACTAAGTAGAGACATTACCAAACTTATATAATACTTGGGTTTGGTTACTATTTGATCACATTTCAAGGCTTGAAATTGAACACTATCACCTTCTTTTGTACACTAAACACATAAGCACACTTCACTTCACTAGCTCATGTGGTTTTATTCTGTCGAGCCTCCGGACCAGATCACAAACGTGAAGCAGCTGGATTGCCTCAATGTTGTCATGTTGATGGAGTCTATCTTCATGCCTAGCTGCAAACCTCTCTATCGCTGTAGTGACTGTCTCCACTTGAAGATCACGGTGAAGATCAGCATTCCTGATGTACCAAGGAGCATTTACTATATTCCTCAGTACTTTGTTTTGAAAACGTTGTATTATTTGTACATTAGATGGTTTGGTACAGCCCCAAAGTTGAATACCATAGGTCCATACAGGCTTCAGTAGCTGTTTGTACAGAAGAATTTTGTTGTACACTAACAGCTTGGATCCTCTCCCCAGCAACCAATACATTTTCCTGCATTTGATTCCTAGTTCTTCCCTTTTCTTCTTGACATGTGCTTTCCATTTGAGCTTGACATCCAGCGTCATACCCAAATATTTGGCAGTATTTGCATGAGGAATGACTTTTTCATTAATGTAAACTGGAACATATTGGATTTTCTTGTTAGTGAAATTCACATGCACAGACTTTGTATCATTGAATTTAATGAGCCAATGATTTGTCCATGTGTTCACTTCATTAACTGCTCTTTGTAGTTTTTCTGTAGACTCTTCAACTTTTTCTGCAACTGAAAGAATTGCTGTGTCATCTGCAAATGTAGCTATGGTAACCCCTTCTGGCTTTGGAATGTCACTTGTGTGTAGCAGGTATAAGAGAGGTCCTAGTACACTTCCTTGAGGTACCCCAGCTTTAATTTGCCTTAATGTGGAGTATTCATCATCTATCTTTACTCTAAAATATCTTTCCTTCAAGTAAGACTTCAGTAGTTGGCTATATTCTGATGGTAGAAACTTATTTAACTTGTGACACAAGCCTTCATGCCAAACTTTGTCAAAGGCTTGTGCTATATCTAAGAATAAAGTAGAACAAACTTTTTTCTCTTCCAGACTTCTTTCTATTACATATGTTAGTCTGTGCACTTGATCAATTGTTGAGTGTTTGCTGCGAAATCCAAACTGATGTAAAGGTATAAGCTGTTGTTCTTGCAGAATTGGCTTCAGTCTTGCTAATAGTATTCTTTCAAGAAGTTTTGATTGTATTGGTAGAAGAGATATTGGTCTATAGGAGGTTACTTCATTCAGAGGCTTTCCTGGCTTTGGAATCATTATAACTTCAGCTACTTTCCATAGGCTTGGCACATATTTCAAGTGAAAGGCTGCATTGAATAAATGGCACAATTTTACAATTGCTTTTCTAGGAAGATGTAGTAATATTTCTCCTGTAATAAGGTCATATCCTGGTGATTCCTTTTTTGCCATGTTTTTCATTTCTTTCTGGATTTCTCTTGGAGAAGTTGAAGGGATATTATCTGGAAGTCTTGGCTGTGTGGTTCTATCTATCTCATCACCTGGAGTTCTGATTTCATGAGGAGTAAATGTTTTCTCTAAATGATTGGCAAATAAGTCTGCTTTATCCTTATTGCTGTGAGCCCATGATCCATCATATTTCCTTATTGGAGCAACTTGTTCAACTGGTCTCTTCAATTTTCTAGTTGCTTTCCATAGTGAATAGTTGGTACTGGAGTCATTACTGAGCTCTTCTAGGTAAATATTAATATCCTGCTGTCTTAAATCCTGTATCAATCGTCTTAAGTTATTTGTAATCCTATTCAAATCGGTCTTTATTCTTGGGTTTCTTGTCATTTGCCACATTCTTCTTGCTCTTCTTCTTTCAAGTATCAGCTCTCTGACTGCTAGTGGATAGCAATTACCTTTGATCTTGCTCTGAAGTAGAGGTGTATTTTCCCAAGCACATTGTTGAATGTTGGTCACAAATTCCTGCACTTCATATTCAAGGTCTTCAATTGTTTGTATGGGTGTATTCAAATCAGTTCTATTTTTAATCATGTTCCTAAATTCTTCTATGTTAGTATTTTTATTTATAAGTTGCGGTGCTCTATCTTTTTTTACAGCAGTACTATGAATTATTAATACAATTGGTGAATGATCAGAGTTCAGATCGAATTCTTCTCTAACATCTATGGAATTTGATGATATCAGGTCTGGAATCTTAGCTCTATCTGTTGGCCAATAGGTTGGCTTTCTTGTTGAGTGAACGTTGCAATTATATTCATCAATGGCCAGCTGCAGCTCCTTTCCTTTGGTTGTAGTTAATCGGGAGCCCCACTTAGTATTCTTGGAATTGAAGTCTCCACCAATAATAAATTTTCCTGTGAAGTTCTTAAGGAATTCACTGTATTTTGGTTTCTTCAAGTTGAAGCGAGGTGGGCAGTAGACAGCTGCTATTAATACCTCTCCTGTTGGATGACCAGATAGCTTAGCCTTTATTAAAATTGACTGGAACTCCTGTAATTCGATTTTCATGAATTCATTGTGGATGATTTCTTCTCTAACAATAACTGCACTTCCCCCTCTACAACTATTGTTGGGATGTATTGCATGGTATGTTTTGTAACCTCTAATTTTTAAATAGGATTCTTTATTAAAGTGCGTCTCTGAGATAAGGCAGACATCAATTTTATGTTCTGTAATAATAGCCAATAGATCATCTTTGTGCTGTAAAAGCCCATTGGCATTCCATGTCATTATTTGAAATTTATTTTCCATATTTCTTGTAGACAGCTTCCTTTGTATTTTCTAATTTTTCTAGCCTAGATTTCAAGAATTGACTGGAGTTGCGTAGCTATGTTCAAATTGAAATTTTCACCCAAGGTATGAGGTATGAACTGGGATTTTTCATCTATTTTTGTAGCTGATACATTTTTTAGCCTATCAGCATAAGATTGGTTTCCAGTAACCCTATCAATATTAAATTTTCTTTGAGGTACCACATCTTCTTTGTTAACATGTGTTACAGATTTAGGTTGAATCTTTTTATTTCGGAGCGCTTGTAACTCTTGTGCTGCAACGCATCCCCTGTAATTAGCTGGGTGTTCCATACCACAATTGTAGCATTTGGGTTTGGCTTCTTTTGGTTTTATACAATCGATGGTAAGGTGGGAACCTGCACATTTCACACATCTGGATTCCTTTTTACAGTATTTTCTTGTATGACCCCACGCTTGACAGTTCTTACACTGGGGAAGAAATTTGGATTTTTTGACCGGGCAAATCTCAACCTTCATGCCCATAATTACATTAATATCATCTATTTTATTTATGCTCTCTGAATTTTCGAAACTGAGCATGAATATTGGAAGAGGGTCTTTTGTCTTCCACTTCAATATATTCACAACTTCTAAGATTTTAAATCCGTTTTCCTGAAGTTCTTGTTTTATATCACCTGGATCGCAAGTGCTATGTAACTTCTTGACAATTACTCTGATAGGTCTTGTTTGTTTGTTTTCAAAAGAAGACCATGCAATTTTTTCGTCATTCAATACTGCCGTAGCTATCCTGTAATTTTTCTCAGATTGTACGTTTAGCTTTAGACTACCATTATTCATTAAAGTCACTTTGTAGGAGTCTTTCATCTTGTCATTTAGAATTTTATACACAATTTGATAATCTTGAATATTGTATAACATTATAGGTGGCGGTTTCAAAATCTTTTCAACTAGTTTGTTGCTGGATAATTGTTTTGGTTCGGCATTCTCTTTTACCTGGTTCCCCCCACATGAAGGGACAATCCACTTATTAGATGATTGAAATGGAGGTGAATCAGAATGCTCTCTCCACCTCTTCCTTTGATTTTGACGAATCCATTCCGTTTCAGCAGATAATTTCTCTTCATCTGTGTGGTAATTTTCTACATTATTTTTTAAGTCACTATTAGAATTATTTTCTAGCGCAGATAACCTAGATTGAATTTGATCGAGTTGGTTTATCAGTTCAACATTGGTATTTTCTGATTGTTTTAATTTTTCATTAGCTTCTTTCCATGCTTCAAGTAATAACTTCTCTGCTTCCAATGTAAGTCTATCTTCATGTAGAGTGTATTTGACTTGACTATCTTTCTCTGTTATTGTAATAATATTTTCCAGTTGTTCTCTATTCGACATTTTTTGGCAGTTCTATCAAAGTGAATATTCAGCACTTACCGGGATGGAGTTGGATTTCCATTCGCGGCGACTAATATGCGCGCGCACACGCGCACACACAATCACACGCACTTTTGTTACCCATAATGCCGATTTTTCCTGACTCAATGATAACCTAATTTTCAACACAATTGAATTTACTGTCTTCAACACGTCCGCTCGCTTTGACTTCCAAATGCTGACTGGAAGCAAATAATTGTAACATCTTAGTTGATAAATCACTACTGTAATAATACATAGTTTCTTAAAATGTTGGTTTCATCCATCTTTTCTGTAGTAAAATGTTACAACCTGAATGACCATGCCCCCCCCCCCCCCCCCTGTTATGATTCTGGGTACACCCTTGGCTAGAGTAGTTATGTTTAGGATTTGTACAGGAAGTTATTATTTAAGCTTAACGAGATATAGACGTGAGAGCTAAGAGTGAGGGGCTTGGTATTTGTTACGGCCAATCTTATCTACTATAAGATAGCAGCCAACCGCCCTAGCTCTGAGACTCCCTCCCAGTTGGTCTCGCTCGGTACGTCAATGAAGTAGCTCGATAGTACCTAGTCTTTCTCGGTAAGCCATAGCAGACGGTGCAATTGTCTCGTTACTCAGTGCCCAAACGCGAATACTCTCTCATCCTCTCTCATTCATGCTCTCTGTCTCTCATTCTCCTCACTCACTCTCTTCCTCTCTATCACTCTCACTCTCTCACACTTCCTCTTCCACACTCATATATCATCGCACTACAAACACCAGACTGGACGACTACAAGCAGCAGGAACTAAGGGGCGCCCCTCCTCATCTCTCCAACTCAGCTCAACGTCTGGTAAGTGTACATCTAACACTCATTACTCTACCTCTTATCCTCATATGGTCCTCCACTGCTCTCCTCAATTCCTCTAAGCTACCACAGGCCTCAACATTTGGTCCCACGGGCCAGATTACGCCCTCACATTTGCTCCTACTAGGACGAATACTCAAACGCCCTTACATTTGGTCCTTCACGGCCCGGATATTGATTATCATTTGGCTACCCCTGATACTCAAAAATCTGGTGGATTTGAATCAGTTAGAAAAGTGAATAATTTATTCAAAATTACTCTTGTCAAGCCGTTTTATAAGTTGCTCAATTTTGTGCATTTTGAAAGGATTATCGCTGTAACTTGCAATTGTAACTTGCTCTTATCTCTTATCTCTTGATAAAGTCGTTGAGCTGAACCTACAGCAGGCTTCCTACAAAGTTGAAAAATATTATTCCGAATTCTACTCGTTATCTCACTCTGTCGAGCGTTCTCTCTCACTCGACGCACTCTCGTTCTCTTTCTCTCTCGCACTCGCAGCGTTGTATTACAGACAATCACTCTTTGTCTTTCTATGCTCTATTACAAAGGACGTTCTATCTCCCTATTGCGTTCTCACTCACTCTCGTGCTCTTATTACAAAGACGTTATCTCTTTCTGGCTCTTGGTCCTTATAATCACTTTCATTCTATTTTGCACTTCGTTCGCCATTCAACAACAATTATCATAATCAGAACGTCGACCACAGCTGTTCTTTGTTTACAGTTTTGACTTAGCAGAATTTTCTCTATTACTCCTCCTGTACTCTACTCACTCTACTCGCTAAATACTATCAAATATGACTTTATCACTGCCTGTTATAGAAGCAAAGAAGGATAATGCTTTCTCACAAATCCAAATAATTTATGATTTGACAAAGAAAACAGCAGATAAAGAAATACTTAGAAAATTTATGATTCGTTCAAAATCAGTTGACAAGCTTCGCAAAGAGTTTGCTGATGCTCTTGACTCATATCATGAGCTCAAATTACAAGACGATAAGACGTTTGTTCCCAATTATGCACCACTCAATAGTGCTGATGAACTAGTTGATTATATTAACTCTCATCTCGAATTTTGTGAAACCAAGATTACTGCTTCTAAAAATAAGACTGCAACCTCTACTTCTCCACAACAAGCCTCTGTTGTTCACTTACCGAAACTCGAGTTGAAGCATTTTAAAGGAGACATGCTTGAATGGGTCTCATTTATAAATATGTTTGATTCAAGTATTCATAACAATGCATCCATGGACTCTGTAATGAAGTTCCAGTATCTACTTAGTGTTCTCTCAGATGAACCACTAAATTTAATTAAAGCTCTACCAATCTCAGCTGCTAATTATCAGGTAGCCTATAACCTGCTCAACGATAGATACCATTCACCTCGACGACTCGCTTCGCTACATCTCAATCAACTACTAGATTTACCCTCAGTCGATAACACTCCTTCTCAAATGAGATATTTTCTGAACTCTTATAATGAAAATATCCAAGCGCTCCAAGGTATTGAAGTTGATATTACAACTCAAGAAAATCCTCTCTTGTCGGCTATTATCTTAAGAAAAATGGATATTAATCTCAGAAGAAAATATGAACATTATCGCTCAACAATTCACTCTAGCAAAAACAAGGAAACTGTATTTATTCCAAAGGCTGATGAAATAATAAAATTCATTAATCAAGAATGCTCTGAAATTGAGGAAGCATCACCTCCGAATTACCCTCAGCTCTCGGCTGTCTCGTCTCCTCTCAACACTCAATCTCGTGGTCGTGGTCGTGGAATAATAGTTGATGTCTCGAAACCTCTACAACAATTTAGATTTCAACAATCTACTCCTCGTGGTCGAGGATATTTTCGCACTATCTCACCACTGGCCTCATACGCAAATATTGTCTCGCAAAATCAGACCTCAGTTACAAATAACTCAACTCAACAGGTCTCTAAACCTCCAATGAGACAAAGAAGAGAGTCTGACACACCCTCCAAAGCGGATTGCTCTTATTGTGGCTCTGACAGACATAAAATTTATACTTGTCCAGAATTCTACAATCTTTCAGTAGAAAGGCGCTTACATTTTGTATCAGTCTCGAATAGTTGCTCGAATTGTCTTGGTCATCGCCATGAACTATCACAATGCTCTTCTCAACGCTCGTGTCAAATATGTGATAGACGTCACCACTCGCTGCTGCATATTAAGAAAACATCTGCCTCCACTCCTCGTAACAGCAGACCTACCAGTCCCTCGCAATGACTGTCTACTCGAACCTCGGATTCCACTCCTCGGAACTCTCTCACTCGAAACGCCGAATCTACTCACCACTCTCAATCAAATGTTAAAATACTACCGCTCTCAAAAACTTCTGTTAATAAAATATCTCAACAACTCTTCATTGGTGTGGCTCAGGAGGAATCTCTTACCACTCTTCTTCCTACAGCTCTCGTACGTTTATCAACTCGTGATGGACATACTGTCGTCGCCAGAGCTGTATTAGATACAGCAGCTCAAGCTACATTTATTACTGAGCATATAGCAACAATATTAAAGATCTCTCGAACTTACTGTTCAAAACTAACAATTAGTGGCATCTCAGGCACTAGTACTCGCTCTCGTGGTGTGACTAATGTGACTCTGAAAACTCTCAAAGGTGATATTATTGCACCAGATCACAAGGTGATGATATTATCCAGCATCACTGGAGACATGCCTCAGAAAAATCTCTCTCCTGCTGTACTAAAGGCCACAGAATTTCTCACCCTAGCCGATCCTCAGTTTCATAAAAGAGCTCCCATTGACGTACTCCTCGGAGCTGATATCTTCTCACAACTCATAACAGGCGCAACTTTAGATCTCGGCTCGGACATGCCTCAAGCATGGCACACATCTCTCGGATATGTATTAATTGGTTCTACAGTAGCTATAGACCTTTCTGCTCGTGAAATAACGTTTCATACTCTTCTCTCTACTAGCGATCTCTCAGAAGTTGAATCTCAACCTCTCACGGTCTCTGCAGACTCTCCAGCTCTTGAGCTTCTCAACCGCTTCTCTTCATGGACGACTCTAGTCCGTGTAGTAGCGCTTCTCTTGCGCTTTCAACACAACTCTCTGTGTAAGAATCATCTTCAGAAAAATGTGAATTCCCTCTCCTCAACACTCTCTTGGCGACTGGGTCGCATTGTCAAAACTCACCCTGGTAAAGATAATACTGTGAGAGTAGTGGATGTCAGAACAGCAAACGGCATACTCTCTCGTCCAGCTGTCAAGGTGTCACCTCTCCCCCTCGAATAATCTCTTAGTCTCACTTGTCATGTCTCAGTGGTGGATCGAGTAACTATTGTAGACATGAGAAATCTCGTTCTTAATCTCTTCTCATTTGTCTCTCATCTCTGGACACTCTTGTCTCTCCTCTCTGGACACTCTCTTGTCTCTTCTCTCTGGTCTCTACCCTTCATACCTCATATGTTGAACCATTGGTTCAAGGCGGGGGGTATGTTACGGCCAATCTTATCTACTATAAGATAGCAGCCAACCGCCCTAGCTCTGAGACTCCCTCCCAGTTGGTCTCGCTTGGTACATCAATGAAGTAGCTCGATAGTACCTAGTCTTTCTCGGTAAGCCATAGCAGACGGTGCAATTGTCTCGTTACTCAGTGCCCAAACGCGAATACTCTCTCATCCTCTCTCATTCATGCTCTCTGTCTCTCATTCTCCTCACTCACTCTCTTCCTCTCTATCACTCTCACTCTCTCACACTTCCTCTTCCACACTCATATATCATCGCACTACAAACACCAGACTGGACGACTACAAGCAGCAGGAACTAAGGGGCGCCCCTCCTCATCTCTCCAACTCAGCTCAACGTCTGGTAAGTGTACATCTAACACTCATTACTCTACCTCTTATCCTCATATGGTCCTCCACTGCTCTCCTCAATTCCTCTAAGCTACCACAGGCCTCAACATTTGGTCTCACGGGCCAGATTACACCCTCACATTTGCTCCTACTAGGACAAATACTCAAACGCCCTTACAGTATTATTTTAGAAAGAATACGGGGGGGGAGGGGGCTTATTTTATCGAAATTTTGGGGGGGGGGGGTGATGGAGGCGGTTTACTTTATCGCATTTTATTTGGGGGGGGGGGGGGGCTGGTGCTCAATTTTTAGGGGGGGGGGCTGGTGCTCAATTTTTAGGGGGGGGGTGCGTCATGAGGCTTTGGGGGGGGTGGGCACCCCTGTACTATCTAGTCTTAAGACTAATGAGCAACTTTTTTCTAGCCTACATTACTAAATTAAATTAAAACAAGTTGATCCTCCTTAGAGTCTCTAAGCTACATATAATTATATATAAGTGAACTTATGTTTTCACTACTTAGCTGGGATATGACTTATTTATCAACCTGATATCGAAAGAAAACACAACTTTCAAAACAAACAATTGCTGCTCGATTTTCGTTAATTAAACATGCAGTGTTATATTCCAAGATTTACATGAATACCTAATAAGTCGACATACTCAATAATTCCATTGCGTATTTCGACGTTCAAATGAAACACCAGTCTCAGCTGAGATAGCTTGTTTGTTCATGTTGTGTGAAATTATAATGATTTATGCTTATTATCGAGCATTATAGAGATATAGACACAAGATACTGTTGAGGTGCAATTTGCTTGTCGGCTCGTATATTATGCGAACATGATTGTACCCGTCACTCAGAGTGACTGACTGAGAGCTCGGTTACATATTACACCGCAGGTATGTGATGCGGGATTCCACTATATAGTTGTATATGCTATGATTACTATATAGTTGAAAGCATCCCAGTAACCGGTTGAGGTCTGCATGTTTGACCATATTTGTTCCAAATCAGAGTTGTGAATCTCAAAAGAAAGCTTGTCTGCTTATGGAGAACGTTGCAATTTTGAGTAAATATTGTTGCATAGAATTAGGCGTTACTTGTTGATGAAAACGTAGTTTGTTCAGTGATCATAGACATTCCTACCTGAACAAAGAGTGAAGAGTACTAAAAGTTAAGTAATAATAATTAATGTAGATAATTATAATAATAATAATTGAAGAGTACGAGTAGTAGTAGTCAAAAAAGCAGTCAAGATAAAAGAGGACGGTGATAAGCGCACGATTCGCATCAGGAAATCAGTTTCAGACACAGGCTATAATAAGCTGAAACGAGACGATAGCTGGAGCTGGACATCAGGTCTCTTTAATCTTGTTATTTGGTCACTATTGGTCACTCTATAGTTTGAGTAGTCAGAAACTATTATATGATTTTAGAGGATGCAAATTATCATCACAGTAGGCCTACACAAAATGAACAGTGTCAAATTTTGATCAGTAACATGAAATGGATTAAAAAATTCATGCGGACTTGGCATAAAATATAGCTTTCTGTAACATCTAAAACTGATTATAAAACTGATTACTAGGCTCAATCCACGAAAAGAACAACAATAATTATTTTTCCCTAGCTACTATCGTGAAAACTATGCATACCACTATTCTCGTGAAGCTTCAATACTGGTAATTTCCAACAGAAACTGCTTTCTCTTCTTACTGCATTTTTTGATTTCGATAAAAATATCTTCGGACGATTTTTCTTCCATTTTCAGAATAATAGAGCAAAACCAATGAAAGATGAACGGTTTTATTGCCTACTTTAGGTTCTAGTCTCAATTTCCCAACAAACTGGTATCTATTCATAACAGGGTGGATACAATTCCAATCCAATGTGCAAAAATATTAAACCTATTAACTGCATGACTGCGGGAAATACGGAAGTGAAATACTAGTAGCATTAAATAAGGTGTTGCACAATCATTGTTTATTCTCGATTAGGATCATTCCACTCCATTTATCACAGTCAATAATATATCATTAGAACTTAAAATATAAGTGACCAGGAATGTAATTGGCGGTATCGTGCCAATGTAATATGATCCTGATAATGTAATCGATGCATTAAGAACTAGAAAAGATGTGTAACGTATAATTTGAACCCATTCTATGTGACCTTGGATTGTAATATTTGTTTGAATATAGGTTACGGCTATTAACAATTTCAATTTTATTGTTTACTGATGAGAGCTTCAACGAGCCCAATAGATTTAAAGCTTATCAAGTTATCATAGTCAACTATACATAAGCGAGTTCGTGCTAGCTACTTTGAGGAAAATCAACGTCTTTTCGATTTAAAATCAATACACATTAAAACACGCACTTGGTGTTAGCTGTAAATTAAATGCAAGAGCCATTTGGAGATAAATGACTAGTTTACTTTCACTTCAACCGTAACTTTTGCAAGAATAGGACTTCTTCACATGAGATATTTCCAAAGCGTTTTCTTTTTTTTCCATTATAAATTCTTCATTATATTCATTAGGCCTATATATAAAGAGGTGATTCTTTAGAAATATGACAATATATCACTAAACAATTGCCTTCCAGTAAATTGAAAAAGAACCAATTTTCAGATTGAATTTTTTTCTTAGATAATATATTGTTACGGGTTCACTTGAGATTAACAATCGCTTATGTATAGTTTACTTTATTTACAAAAATTACTTACAACACACTATATCAGATATATCACTCAAGAAAAACCAATAAGAAACATATAGTTCATTAACGTTCAACTAATAATGAATTTTTCCATATCACTGTACAAAAACTGATCACCAACTGTCAATAAGCCGACCAATAATTAATGAATAAGACGAAATTGTCACTACCACATTTATTAAAACTTCGAGAAACTAGTTTCGGTTGTTACACCATTATCAATCTCAATCAAACTCCAATACTTTTACTCAAACGACTAATAATTCAATAAATAACTGTCTAATAAACTATCCAATGAAGTGAAAAGGCATGTATAATAAACAGAAAACCCAAAATAAATGAATTGAACAATTATCTGTCAAGGCATTTGATCAACACAATAATAGCACTGAGTATGTATGTACACTTGTATAAACTATAAAATGAAGTATGCCATTATGTCACTTTATCACATTAAAGTTCGAATCGCACTGAACTGCTGTTCGCAAGGAAAGCCCTTTGTATACTATTCAAAAGTATTCCAAGAAGTTCTGGAACATTCTGGAAATTCTTGAAAACCCGAGAACATACATTTGACTTATAGGAGTGAGAAAAACATTCAAGGAAAAAGAGAAACATCATGTTAATGATGAAAACTGGAAGCGCTGACAGAAAGTGTAGCGTAGAATAATGTTTTTCTTCTTTCTTGCGTTCCTAACAATATTGAGCATAATAGCAAATAAGAATACGGTACGAATGAAACTGTGAAAAGTTTTTACTGAGTTTCCTATCTCCTCTGTAAGCACTTTCATCACATCTTGTCAACGAACACAGCTTAGCTTTGATTTTTCAGCTTGCGATGCTGATCAAGTTCATTTATTTTTTCACGCTGATCTGAGGGAAAAATAAATTTTCAATTGTTGAATTTTTTTTAACGTTAACTTGTAATTGATAGTATCAAGTTTCCAAGTCCACATTATATTTTGTATTCAGTGCTTTTTTTTCAGCCGGAGCGCTCAGGAACGGCGTTCCGGTACCTTTTTGCAAGGCATATATGAATCTTTTATCTATTAATTACTGTTTAGGAACAAAATTTCATTTACAGTACATTTATAACATAAAATTCAAAGCACAGTTGAACTGTTTGAGCAACGAAAAACGACTCCAGGTAGACATGATCTTGAAGCTGATAAATGACTTAAATTCTGTATTACTGATCTTCACAACACAGAAAAAGTCACTGATCTAGCAATTTCCCCATACAACTTTCACGAGAGCCAGAAAAACGTGCTATTCCAACTTTTTTCAAATAAGGTTAATTAGTATATAGTTCAATGTATTTTTAAATTTATATTTGTACATTTGAAATGTTAAATAGATATATAGATATTTGTACCACGATTGGCTATTCATACATTTATATCAGGCCTACATAGAGAAAATAGTCGACAAATAAGTAGGCCTAACCTATAGAGTATAGACTATGCGTGAAAATTTTAGAGTTCCTGAACTTCATTTTCTAGAAAAAAGCCCTGTATTTATTGATGATTCCCAAAATGACTAGACTTTCTGTTCTTCCTATTTCAATAGTTTGAATTACTATTTTCGTTTCCTTCTATAGTTTTCCACTTTGGGGAAGACTTTCAGGGAGGGCTACATCATTCATCATTAGTATTGTGTCTAAAGGCTGAAGATTCTGGTAGACCCTTCTTCACATTAAAGTATAAAAATTTCAATGGAATTTTCAAATTTTAAATTAAACCTACATGAAGTCTCATGATACTTATCTCTATCAATTCAATGTACAATTATTACCCTAGGTTGTTTGATTTTTTTTGTCTTGTAATGGATCATAGAGAACTATGGCACTGTAGCTTGAAGCCATATTGACAGCGTGACTCAGCCTTTCCAATAGTGAGTTCTGCTATATAGCATCACGCTCCCCCACACCATAATCACTGTGGATCACTTTTCTATGATCATCACTATAATACTCTCAGTCTATAAAACCTGGGGCATATAAAACTTTATAACATCATTTCACCCTTGTTCGCGGCGACACGATCACCCATGGGAGCCACTCCGACGATTATCCCAACCGATTCAAAAGGCACAGCGTGAAACGTTATTCTCTCTGTCATAAAACAAATCATAAGCATTATGTTACGGTCAACTTACACTGTGCGGAATAAAGACAGAGAACTATGAGTGTTGGATCCAATAACCATAATTTTACGAAAAAATGATGGCGCTAATTTCAAATTATTGTAATTATGTGATAAAAGTTATTATTTCCAAGATCTTCGCTAAGATTGGGACTAGTTTTATGAAGTACCACGAAGTTGTTGGAACAGTATGGTCTGTTGTGCAGAATATGGGAATTGAGTGAATTACCCTACATGGAAAGTAACGTATCTAACAAAGGCTGATGATGTTAACACAGTATTGAATTTACTGAAAATATATTACACTCAAATAACATTATTATGGCGTACCTCCTATCTGTACCGGATGAATTGCTTCTTATAGCCTGCTAAAAATTGAGGAAAATAGAGGTCAACAGACGGTTGAAAAAGTAAGTAGTTTAAAGGTTGATGACATGAATAATTTTTGTCTGAGTTCTTAGAGCGGTATGAAGTCAATTGAATTCCTGTAAATTACCTGGGTTGTTCTTAATGGAAGAGAAAACTAATTAAATTACTTATCCTGCTCAGTAAGAGAGACACATTTTTCTAAATAAAAAAAATCAAACTCAATGGTGCTATATTTTTAATTTATTATATTCTCTTCCAATATTCTATCGATTTTCTCCCCATGATCTACACATTAAATTTATATTTTCTTCAGAATTGACGAAAACGCCATAATCTCTACAGATGCATTTTTTTTTCATAATAATTTGTAATTATGAAGCTTTTGCTTGGATTGTAAAGCCTTTGATGACGTATGAATTACAAAAATTCTCGTATGAGTACTACAGGAATATTAAAGGAATTTTGTAATCTACAGAAGAAATGATTATCTCGATAAAAATTTAAAAAAGTCAATAGATACAAAGTAGTTTGCAAATAATAGCAAAAGTTTGATACTATCATCATGTCAGACTTTTCTACAGTGGAATAAGGTAGACGTGTTCAAAATACTACTCAAAGTAGGTATTTGCAGTAGTAGGTACTGAGAGTATGCAAAATGATTATCTTGATAAAAAATTTAAAAAGTCAATAAATACAGAGTAGTTTGTAAATAATAGTAAAAGTTTGATATTATCATGTCAGGCTTTTCCACAGTGGAATAAGGTAGACCTGTTCAAAATACTACTCAAAATAGGTATTTGCAGTAGTAGGTACTGAGAGTATGTGAAGCTTCACTTTCACAAACACCAGAAGTACGCGTCTTATTGAAAAAGAATAACGGTAAGCTTACCTTAAATTCTGAAAAATTAGTTGTGTTCCAACCATATTCAAGTGAACTGTAAACTCTACGTAACTTAACATAATACCGTAATGCTTATTTTGTTGAACTGTAAGTAATGGAGGATACATTGCAGAGTGATATACTGTACTGTGATGCACTATGATGGGTAGAATTTACAATTATATCTTATATTTATGAAAATGATTAAAAGGCGTATTTTAGTCGATCAATTCAAATTCACGACATTATGTACAGAATAGACTACATCTTTTGCATAGGATTGATTTTTAATTTCTTTTGTTTTGGTCATTCGATTGCCAAAAACTGGTTCCCCAACCGCTGTATAGCCTTTGAAATATTATTGAGGTGAGAAGTGTTGAGATTTATCAGCAACTCATAATACACCCTGCAATTGTTATTTTTCATCACATGTGCGTGATAAATGATTGAGCCTTGTTAGAAAATTCCTTATCAGGAGCCATTGGGGACATGTCCTCGAAAAGAATAACGGAAATTGATATCGATCGACCGAACGAGTACTTTTCACATCAGGAGAACGGTAGTCTGATTTATAACCGAGCATTATGTCGGCTCTTTCTGATCTCAGTAACATGATAATCATCAGCCATAACGTGAAATATTCTTCTGCGTAACAATAATATTATAATCATACGACAGGATTAGAAATTATTTTTTTGTTTTGGTAGATTACGTCTTGGAGACTCCAATTAAGGAGTATAAGACAAGTCAGATCAACAATAATACAATCTTATACACTAGTTACCATAATTACTATATCAATTAGTTGAGGTAAGGCTTAATTTTGATATGAAAGGAACTCTTGTACACTATAATTTGACTGCAAGTCGTTTAATTCACTTGAAAAGTTAATATTAACAACGCAGTTCGTCATGGAACAAGAAATCCAAGAATTCTATAAAAAGCTTCATAAGCTAAATTTTTTAAAAATATTTCTATATTTTCAAGACTCTTCAAATCTGCAGTAGCTTGTTGTAGAGTTTCCTACCAATATAACTAGGTTTAATTCGCTTCATGTGATAAATAAGCGACACAGCAACAATGAAAAATATGAATACAGTACCGTAATGGCAAGTTCAACAATGTCAGATAACAATAATTTTTCGATCTTTTTGGAAAATGTAAAATGCATAATAAAGGTCAACTTACAACTCTACGTTTGAATTTGAGGAATGTTGAGAAAAGCTCACATAAATATCATTACAAAGCCAAGGAAAAGAAAAGAAGAGTGAGGATGTATGTGCTCTTTGGCCTATTAAACAATAACTAATTATCTATCATTGTATCATTTTTATCTGTATCCACAGCCTGAATTCGGTCATACTGAATTTAATTCGAGAGTTATTATTTCTAACAAGTTTCAATTAGCTTACGGTATGAAATGAATAGTGGAGTGGCAAAGCTCAGATATTTAGGAGACTCTTTAGTAATAAAATAAAATTATATTCATTCCATTATTCTCATTTATAATATTTGATTGAATATAATTTTTATCCTGATATTATTAGCTTTGGAATTATGGTCCTTAACTTTCTTAAAACATCTAACAAACAATCAAGAAGCAAGGCTGTATTGTGAGAGACTGCCAACGTTATTCTTATGGGTCCTACACACTTTGATAAATATTAACACTCGCGGACACTTCAAGCACAGACCAATCCGTCAGGGCTGGTCCGTCTAGTGTCTAGTGTGTAGGGCTGTCTGCAAACCAAATCCCGTTCCAAACGTGAACCAAACTTCTCTATTTATCTTTTCTCTATCAATCTTTTCTGTTATTTAATAAAATGTTTTATGCAGTGCGTTCTACCTTTTTATTGCTAACACAATTTTCCCAAAATTGCAAATTGAAATGCTTATAAATCTAAAACAAAGGCATCTATTGAAAAACGGCTTAAGCCATTGCTTTTTTCTTGAAATTTCACACTGCAATGATGTGTCATATGACCACCATCCCATTTAAAAAAATAAAGTTGAATCCAATATGGCGGATCTAAGATGGCGGACAACAATTTCAAAACCAGCAAAAAGTTGGATTTTTGAAACAATGCAGATCTGCATAAGCTTCTTTCGCCAAGAACGTCTCAGTTATGCAATATAAAGCCGTTTCCATACTTAAAAATCGCCTTGTATTAGCATTATGGTTTCGTATCATGTTATCAGCTGCTCTGTTAGTTTTCTGCAACTACCACATTTTTTAAAAATGATGGAGTATTAGCAACATTTTTGAAAAAAAAACTAAAAAGAAAATTGGAAATTGGACTTCAAGGAGCATTAAAGTTAAAAGGGAACTGTGCACCAAATTTCGTGTTTCTAATCGTTACCTATTTTGTGGAATACCCAAGACTGACATACATAATATAACGGTATGTTTAAATTAAACATGTGATATATTGATTTCAACTGCCAATGCCAATACAATCCAAAAAAATAATTAAGAGCTGCAATACAATTCCAAAAAGGGAATCAGGAGCTGCAATATTTATATGGAACAAATGTGTTGCTTTGGCTTGTGACTTGAAGCGTTTTTACATTGTAGTAATGTATCATGTATCAGTTGTTCTATGAGCTCCCTGCATCTTATCACATTTAAAAACTGTAATAGTGCTGAAAAGTGGAATTTGAACATTAATTTTCAAATTACTGAAAGGAAAATAAAAAATCGGGCTTTGAGGTGCTCTGAATTAAGTTTAAAGGAAGGTATGTGCCAAATTAAGCTTTTCAAATCGTTACCGTTTTTTTGTGAAATACGTAAGACAAAAAACACACACAGCCAAACAAACAAACAAACACACCCCTACTGCCTCTTATTATATAGATAACAAAATACGAGCGCGACATCTATCAAGCTGCAATATTTCTTGGTTCTTCATTTGTTGAACTGTCTCTTTCTGTATTCTCATTTTACAAAAGTGCAGGCGCAAGCTTAATCATGCCATTAAAATCATTGAAACATTTTACAAATAGGTATATGCATGCTTCCACTGATTAAGCATACTGAATTCCATAATAGACAAAACACCATGTATGCTCGACTTTTTTCAGTACGGATAAAGTTATTACAAAGTATGTAATAATTAGTACACATTACCATAAAATCAGAATATTTGATAAAATGCTCAAATTTGATGCTAGGAGAAACTAAAGTTGCCGAGTACTCAGGAAAAGAAGTAGAATAGCAAAAGATTCTTAGAAATATTTTGAATCTCATGTTTTCAGTTTCATAGTGGACAAATGGATCAAAGACAAATTACTCATGTCTGCGTCAGGTAATTCCTGTCCGGCAGTGTTTACACGTTGCACAGACGGCATAACAAACCAAAGTCGAGTCAGTCTTGCCTGTGGTTTGTCGTTGTGTTTCTAGTGTGTAGGGCCTTTTAGTGGTTATACCCTCCAAAAATTCAAGCAATAAAATCTAATTAAATTGAATAAAATTGAGAAGACTCAAGAGGATAGAGATAATTATTCAAGAAAACGGAATTATGCTAAACAGGTTGTAGGGAAAGCTCTTCAAGATTCATGGGACAAATTCATAAGTATGATAGAGAATGATATCCATGGTAGACAGCAGTGTGCTTTCAAAATAATGAGATCTCTGAACAGAGTAGAGAAAGATAATGCACCATTACACGTTATAGGAGATGAAGAATGGGAACAACATTATAAAAGCTTTTCATGTGAAATTTAACGACATGCAGTCAAATTAGTTAAATTTCACATGAAAAGTTAATATTAACAACGCAGTTCGTCATGGAACAAGAAATCCAGGAATTATAAAAGCCTTTGGTATTCTGAAAATGCTCCATTCAATGAAATGCCTAAGTCATGTGGTAGCAACTCTGTAGATTCAATAACAATGGAAGAATTGCATGAAGCATTGAGAACAGAAAAGCTACTGGACTGGATGGCTTAAATGGTGAATTTTTCAAATATGGTGGCCTGTTTTTGGAGTTAAGACTGCTACACCTGTTGAATCAATGTTGGACAAAACATCAGATTACAAAAAAAATGGAGAATAGCAGAAGTAATTTCTCTTTTCAAGAAGGGCAAGCGAAAGGAGTGCGAACTACCAAGGTATAAGTCTGTTGAATGTTGGCTATAAAATATACTCCAGGATAATCAATAATCGTGTCAAGATTATTGCTGAAGCGATCCTGAATGAGGAACAAAATGGGTTCAGAAGAGGTCGCTCATGCTCTGCATGATAATATATTTCCAATTAAAAGGATAGTTGAGAAAAGAAGAGAATATAATCTGGAAACACATATGGCATTCATAGACTTTGAAAAAGCTTTTGATAGAGTTAATTGCAGCAAACTCTGGGAAATTCTGTGGGAAGAAGGATATTCATGTCATTTAATAATTGCAATAAAAAGTCTGTACAATGACACACAAATTGTAATCAATACAGGTAAGAGAAGATTAAAAGAAATGACTATCAACCAAGGTGTGAGACAAGGGTGTAGTTTATCACCCACTCTTTTTAACATATATATTGACAACATTTTCAAAAAATGGAAATCCAAAGCAAATGTAGGTGTTAAATTAAATGATGACATTAAATAAATTGTGTAAAAATTATAATTTTCCAATTTCTACATTTTCGAAAAATCCAAAGTTATGGCATTCTGTGGCAAGCATCCTGTGAGAACCAAGATTGTAATAGATGATAGAGTACTAGAGCAGGTATCGAATTTAAAATATTTGGAATGTGACATAAGCTTTAAAGGTGATTCAGACATTGACAACAAAATAGCAAAATTCCAGTCAGTATGTGGGAATATCAGTCAAACCCTAGGAAAGAAAGCAAGAAAGGAAACATTCATCAAACTCTACAAAGTGATGGCCACTCCAATTCTCATCTATGGTAGTGAATCGTGGGTCACCACTAAAACACAAGAAAGTAGAGTGCAGGCGGCAGAGATGTGATTCTTGCATCGAGTGAAGGGTTGTGATCGAAGGGATCACATAAGAAATGACGATATTCGGGCCGAAATGGATGTCTATTGCCTAAATGAAAAAGTTGTTCAGTACCGGCAATATTGGAAGGAGCATGTTAAAAGAATGTCAGCAGAAAGAATTACACTTTTTTCTGAAAATTCTGAAAATTTATTTTTTATGAAAGAATCACTAAGATTGAGTTTCGAGTTATAAGAACTCCAGTAAACTTGAGCAACATCTTTTATCTTATAACTCGAAAACCCATTACTCAATCTTAGTGATTCTTTCATAAAAAATAAATTTGGAATGTTATTGTTCTGTCATACGATACATGTGTTAGGTTTATTCCAATAAGAAAAAAGTTTGTCGATCAACAACTTTTTCATGTTTTACAATTAAAATTCACGAACTTGATCCAAGAAATTATTAGAAAAACCAAAACTTTTTCGAAAAAATATCCATAACATCGGTTCAAAGAAGCATCAAGGAATATGCATGCCAAAAAAAAATTAATTCCGTTCAGTAGTTATTAAACAGGAGAGTTGTAAACAAAAAATTATGGGGTTTCAATGAAAATACTTATTTTGACAAAAATTGAATTTATCTCCAAAATGAGTGTATTTATCAAAAAATGTTACTGAACAAAAACGATTCCTGACCTTTTTTACATCCTTAATTCGATATTTCTGAAGTTATTGGAAATACTTTTTATTTTATGGCTGATGTTCGTAGCAAAGAATGAAATAGCTAGTCGAGCCTAATATTGCTCCAGTTCGCCGGGGACTTTCTTTCGCTGGTCAAACAGTACTTAGTTGCTTGGGAAACTGTGTTTGAAATGAAATTTGGTTTTTCTATGAGGGTATGGGGTGTGGAAGGAGTTTGAAGCATTCTATTAAGAATATCATGACACTATTATTTTTTATTTTTATGGATAACTCAGAAGCTCATGCACTATGGATAAGAATCTCTAATTGGAGACAGAAAGGAAGAAATGATTCCATAGTTTAGATGCATAGATAGTGCGCGCCTACTACATTTTTTGCAGTTCACAACAACGGGGCTGACAGGCAACCGCATTGTACGCATGCTCACCCGCATATCCTTCAAGTGCGTGATCGTCAAGGTCGGCAGACGATCGATAGCCACCATTTTGAACATCAGTGGTGCCGCACTGAGGCGGACCCTGTTGATACAATCTTCTGCCCTTCAGCACTATTTCATGTTACCGAATACAGACAGACTATCGTCATATCTTTCCTTTCCCTAGTCCAAGGGTGTTGCAGTATATTTATAAACACATTTTACATTTAAGGCCGATTTTGAGAACCGGTTTGGCCCGAGATCTCCTTAGGCTCGCGTCTCGCAGATATCATGTGCATTAGGTTATCAATAAAGTTTGATCGGTGATAGGCTGTGTTCCTAGAGCCGCCCAACCATCCTTGACCACTAATGTGTAAACGTATCGATCTAACATAACTTCACTTGAAACAGTAATTCCTTGCTATTTCAATGTTAATGTGGTGTTTCCATACAAGCGACAAGTCTCATGTCTGCTTCCCACTAGAGTGATGAACTTGTTCTTCACATATTTGAGCGTCAGCAGCAAACGTAATTTGCATAACTAATCTAAGATTGGGGCTATTGTAGCTCTAGAATATTTGGTTTCCTAACTATATCCTTTTACTACAACACATATTTGAAGCCCATGCTGTCTGTTATGGGCTAATAATTCTCTATGATCTCTTGTAGCCACAGGTCTTAAAATTCAAGAGTAAGAGACTAGTTTAAATAGAAAAATCATACCTTTGTGGACAGTTCATACTTTTTCAGCTTGCTGTTAATTGAGTTGGAATCTCAAAGTTCGAATTCCAAATTTATCTATTTATTTTATTTATTTCGTTTTCCTTTTTGAAAAAGGAAGTTGTACATCTCAAAAATTATTGTTGAGAATAATTTAAAGAATAAATCATGTTGTAGACTGTTCAAATCAATGATTGTGCTCCAAATATGCCAAGAATGACATTTTCAAGACGTAAACAGTTAAAACTTTGCATTCATGCTATCATGAATATTTTGTTAAAGAAGATTTGTTAAAGTGATTCTCATATAAAAGAGTATTTTTTTCAAAACTTTCCATGAAATTTTTTTGGAATGAGAGCTATCTTGAATGAATATTATCAAGCACCACAACTGTACTTTGGTATCAAAAATAATTACTTGGACAAGAATCAGTGCAGAAAATCATAGAGAATGCTTCCATACAAGCGACAAGCCTACGTTATAACTATAATATTACCATATTACCAAGAGCTAACATTCAGTAGAAAACGGCTGATGAATATGTGGATGTTGATATATAAAATCAATAAGAAATATAATAATAATAAATTAGTTTTCAATTAATACTCTTTACTTTTTTGCTTATTCTCATTACTAAAATCAAGGCTCTATATTACGACTTATTATTAAAAAATCATTATTTGCATAAGAATCATTGCAGAAAGAATGCGCAGCACGTGATGAGTGACCCTATTATGAATGGAACGATAATTTGAACGTGCATGTATTTAAAAGGACCTCTTGAAATCTACCTATTCATTTCCAATCAATTTCTATGTGCTTCACAACCTGCCATCTGCCATCTTCTTTCAGAGATAGGATATAACCAAAGGCGAATTCTCTTTATCTCCCTCCCCAATGGATTCGCGCCTAGTTATAATCTTTTAGCAATCAAAGCAATGATCACTTTTTACGATTATCGTTTAAGTTCAAAATCAATTCCTCAAATCCTGATTAATTAATCCAACCTCAATTACCGGTAATTAAGACAAGACAGATATGCAACCACCTCCATTTTATCTTTGACATGGGGGAATGCAGTAAACTATACTTGCTACCCAATGTTCATGCAGTGCTGATCAAATTAGATAAGCAAATACCAGATCTGACTACCGGCTCGATTGTTAGCATTCACTTTTCTTTTGAGATCTTAATTATCACATGTACAATTGATGTGTTTATCCATTCTCCGATCACAAGGAGCATGCTTTTATTTATTCATTATCATTTTGATATGTATCGGGAATTGTTGTGAAGACAGAAAAAACACCCTTGCGAAATACTTTTGAAACCTTAAATGGAAAACTTTTTTATAATTTCTTGTCGGAGAAAAAAAATAATAACAAGGTTGTTTTTTTAAATTTCAAGTTTACTTTTAATAGAACACGATCTTGATACCTAGAAGTTAATGATGTTGCTAAAGTGCCCTTGGGGTTCAAATCCTGCTATACCCTGCATTCACACTCGAATACGGGAGAAGCAAATATCCTTCTTCAGCAGGAATACCCTTAAGCCTGGAGAACACTATTGAAATATTTGAGAGGATTGAGAGGATTGAGAGGCTTGAGAGGATTGATAGAAATGTTTTAATTCTTGAAATCTCTCTATCCGTCACGCCTTTTTAGAATTCCATACTTCTAGAATAAAGAACCCATTATTGAGTATTAATTCACCGTAAAAACTATGTTTAATGTGAGCTATATGAAATGACTCTCCATTGAATTGTGGAACGATTGAAGATTTCATGTAATATAATATCGCTGGCTAGAACAAGAAATTTACAAATAGTCTTGTGGGATCGCTTTTCCCTAAAACCTTGATATTGTAATAGGCATTCTTAAGATAAACAAAGGCTGGCAAAACTAGATGAAAATTGAAACAGTTTTTATCTTGACTTGAAAACATTCTGAATCTAGAATGAGGATATGAGATACTGTGTAATTATATCTGAAGGAGTTAATAAATAGAAATTATCACCTTAAAAGGAGATGTTAGGTGGTAATCATGCCATCGAAATTACTCGCTGTAATCATATTTATCATAGGAGCTTGAGCTTGAGCTTCTGAGTTATTTCACTGTGAAACATGAATGTGGGACTTTAGTTTATATGTTTATATTCTAGCTAAAACAACAGGTATATTTCCAATCACGTTTCTCTCCATGGAAAGTGGAATCTTACAGTGCAGCGAATTCATTGGATTTATCTATTTGAATTATCTACTTAATGTTGTGGAAATTGAGAATTAATTGCGAAAGCTACACTTTTCAGTACTATATTATTTAATGTGCTAGTTATCTTTCATCATTCAACTCAATAATTTTTTATGCTGCTTTATTATTGAAACAACTCACACTCACGCACAATAACTATAATATTGCTTCAGGCCAGAGTAGACAAACAGTAAGTTTTTGAGTAATGGATCATGGTCATAAATACACGTATATGCTTTTTCCAGACCTATTCTGATTGCCTATTGAAATTACCATCTTAGACCATTACATGACATTGATTTGAAGTATCCACATTTCATGGAACTTTCGAAACAACAGAGCTTGTTTCTGATCAACAAACAAACGCAATATTCAATAGTTCTGATATTTGTAGTCTGCCAGGCAGACAAGAATGATATACTACAGAAAATCAGAATTTAGAGATATAGTGAATTATTCAAGAGAAAACATAATTTAGGAGAACTTATCCAGACTAGATTCACAATACTTCAAATTCCCTAGTAGTGAATAGTCGTTATCATCAAGAAGTGTACTCAAGTGATCAGAGAATTGAAATAATATTTAAAATATATTAATCTCAAATTATTATTGAATAAATTATGAATAATTTTAGATGCAGAATTTTCCATTACTGATAATTAATATAGATGTGGATTTCCTTTAATTCAAAAAGGCTGAGTTGAATGTATGAGTTGCTGATTCTCAAAACCTAGAGCTGACGATACTCCTTCTTCATTAGCTAGTTATTTTATTTTGAGTTCCAGTAATTCACCACTCGGCAATTTCGAAAGCAATAATCGAGGATACGAGAAATATTGTGGACATGGAGCTGATTAAGAAGGGTGTGGTCTCTATTAACTTATGCTAAATTTCTAATAAAGATGTGGACCACATCAAGAGCATATACACTAGCAATCAGCTCAGAAGAATGCTTGCTTGAAGCCATTTAAACCCAGCCTGAATAAGATTTACTGAGTTCATTTCCCAAGTTCTCCTTCATCATTAAGCTCAACCGGTAGTGTGTATTTGAAGACATTTCATCAGAACAGAGCAAAATAATGAAATGACTTGAATGAGTTTCAATCAAGTCTTCACGTAATCAAGTATGCAATGATTGTATGATTTAAACTTAGCCCTTCAGCCTGAATTGAGTGAATGGAATTGAATATGCGAAATTGAAAATAATAATTATAAAAATGAGAAATGAAATTGAATAAGACATTATTAATTGAATAATGTTTTCCTAGTTCAAATAAAAAGTTTGAGAACTTGTTACATATTAATAAATACTTTATATCTATTTTATGAATGCTCACAGCTTTTTTTACAGTGTATGATTGTTAGACTCCAGCAAAGAACTCCAATTAATTATATCATACCTCTTTTTTATGAAAATGTGACTTTTTGTTCAATATTCGACCATTTTTCAAATTTAATAACTTACTCTTTTAAAAGGCTCTGAAACCTGCATCCCTGAGAAAAAAGAATGGAGCAGCTTACAAGCAGCGGAAAAGGGCTTTTAAGATCAGTAAAGGGATGCAACAAAGAAGTATAGACTTTATAATACCGAGAAGAGAACTCAGTATATTCTAGATAGAGAGTTGAAGAAAATCGACAACATTGGAAAGAGCATATTAAGAGAACGGTAGATTTCCCAGAGCAGTCATCTCTTACAAGCCAGAGGGAAAAAGGAGTATTGACAGACCAAGGAAAAGTCGATGATTAATAATTTCATAGTTTGGGATTTTAATTTAGTTTCGAAAGACACTGTTTTGTTTCATCCGATGATGAAGTGACTAAATTTTTCAAATAAATTGTTGTTAAATTTTATCAGTGAAACAGTTTTTTCGCCTTCAGAAACTAAGTTCTTGTAACTGAAGTCCTTCTAGCATGTTCAATTCAAAATACCTGCATACTGCCAATTTTTGGATTGAATGTAAAGAAATTTCGAAGTTTGTTTTGAAAGCACATTCCATAACACAAACCATCATCCAATGTGATGTTGGAATAATTACGAACAAAGTGAATCCACAAGAGATGGAGGAAAAACAAACGGATGCAGCCTGTATAAACATGAATAAAAAAGCAAGAACAAGATCGAATCGAAACCGTTGGCGACCTTGAAGTCACGGACAAGATCCGTTAACTTTACAACCGATGCTTTTTAATAACTCTTTTCGCCGTGCGCTTGTCAAGGAGGTGATGAATGACCTGAGTCGGTTAATTCATTTTCGAAAATTCACATTAGGAGGAGAGACTGATAATTTACGTCGTGGTCACTCACCCCTCACCAAAAAAGAGAAAGATGAAGTCTGACTGTGTAGAACGGACTGAGAAGAGAATTGCATACATGGGTGATAGTTCACTGATAATATGATGATAGAATACGAGAGTGTTAACAAAATACAAGACACCACGCTATCACGAACGTCTGTGGAACAGTTTCGACTCATCTCCTGACACATTTTCACCAAAGTGTTAATGTCCGGCTGTCAATTTGAACAGGCGCATTATCCAGTCGTTCTACAGCTGCAAGTGATGCATTAGCATATGAGGAAAAAAGTTGGGCACATGAACATTTTCAATCTTAATCTTGGTCGAATCAATCTTGGCCAAATGCAATGTTGATTGACGTGCTTAATGTATAATCAGGACGCTCAGCAAAATTGACCTGTCAATGAAAACTTTCTTGATTTATCAAGTAGGCCTTCTTTTCTGTTCATTGATGCAGGTGCGAAGAGATTGATGCAGGTGATGCATGACCTGGTTTTTTCACATGAAATTTGAGCTAAAAACGCAATTTTCTAGAAGATTCTATGAGAATCAAAATTAATCCAAAATTATTAGGATTCAGGTAATGACTTATGTAGAGACTTGAGTGAAAATCCGAGGTAACATGTGCTATACTTCACAGTTTAAGTGAAGCTTAAATTTGATGAAAAGTGGTGTAAGTTTCCCAAATTTATTAGCCTATTCAGTGATTCCAGGGATGAGAATTAATTAACCTGGATTGTTAATTTTGTACAGAAAATTTATAATAGGTGAGTTGACGATCTTGCTTCTAAGTTCTAGGTTATGACAGTTTATCTGGTGGTCTTTATTTTTCTAGTAAATAGTTTTTATGCTATATTTGAATTGATTTTGCCTGTTTTATTCTCATTTCCAATCCCAGGCGTTACAATGATATATTATATAGTCAAAATCATCGGTTTGTTATAGCCTGCTGATATTTCTCACTGACTGAGTTTCTTATTTTTAAGACTTATGTAGTTGATTAATTGATTACTACTTTTTCTGCAATGAAGCTCGAATTCAGTCAATGAGTTCTCGCTGTTCATTCTGATTAATCTATTCTATAATTTGATGGATGGATTACCATTCTATTCAATTCATGACCTATATTTCAATTCATTCTCCTACTTATTCCCTCTAATTTTAGTGAATTCATAGTCTAAAAGGAAATTTATAGTAGGAGTACTGTATCAGACAGAGGTCCTTTGTTACCTTTACCCTTCCAGTCAATCGCTAAAACGGAAATATGATATTAGATGTCATGTTGAAGTTATTTCTGAAATTATTTGTGAGCAAATTTTGATTTCAAAATTCAATTTAATTTTTCCCGCTTATTTTCTTAAAAAGCTATCAGAATTTGTCGTTATGAATATTGATAAACGATTACAATCATCAATCGGTTTATTATTCAACAACTTGTCGAAGCATCGGTTTCTCTCCCAAACTGACCTTTCTACGGGTTTGAGTTTAATAAGAGTAAATTTATTCACCTCTTTATGAAATTTTCCGTGTGCAATGCACAATTCAACATTTCCAGTGCATATAATTTCATTCGGCGACACTTTCATGTAAGCGCAGCAAAACTTTTGACAGGTTAATAGCTCCGTTGCATCTTGCATTAACTGACAGGTGGAACGATATAGCTTTCCAACGAAAATGTCATGCCTATACATGCCAGCCAATTGCATTTCTGTATATGGGCTCATAGACGAAGCTCCAAAATTAGCTCGAAGTGGAGAGAATTGAATTTGCAAGCTTGACAAAGACTGATTCCGGAGGATGTGTAATTATTATTTGGTCGTATGTATTGAAAACAGATACCGATAACGTTGAATATGTGCAATATATTATGCGCCAGGTGATGCATTTAACGGTCGAAATAACCTTTCTCTTGGATTTACACGCGAAAATTGAATTTTGTTACAACGATATAATTCTAGGAAGAGTGTGAGCAGGAATCGATTAAGCAAAGTTGTTTTGGGAAATGAGAATGAGTAAATGTCAAATGTTGTGTGAAACGACTATCGGAATATTTTTGCTCTTGTTCTTGAGTGGACAATGAGAACAGCGAGAATGAAAAGACTACAATGGAACTTGCTAATATGTCATAGTCAGGCCATCTTGTCAATTTTGTCTCTCATTGAGAATGAGAATTTGATGACTCTCATGCTCATACAATTGAAAATCATCAATTCTATAAACCTGAATGAGCAACATGATATTTCTACTAATAAGCAGTCTCATAGCTTTCCAAAATGCCGTGACAATCTAATACGACTCGTCCACACAGATACATTTATTGGGACAGAGCGCATTGATAGATCAATCAAGTAATGAAAACTTGTTAAAAAAGTCTGGGTTGCTGTATGAGAGCCTTTCTCAAGTGTTGCGATAAGCCACAATCGAAGATAAAAATAATTGCTATGTCATTTATCTACTGCTGCTATTGTATAGAGGGAAACTTTTTCAACAATCCGTTTGAGTGCTTATGAGAGCTTGGGCGCTTGAGCCTGTTGGTGCAAAAGCACTATAATGAGGTGGACATAGAATAACCATCTATTGGTTGATGGGAAGAGGAAATTCTCTGATGAAAAAATGAAGGGTTAATATTGTAAAAGAATTAATAACCTCTAGTTATAAAAAGTACTCATATAGCCAAAACCTATAGAATTTGATTTTGTGTCTGTTATGGTCAATACGAGAAGTTGGTAACTTCTCTATCAATATATTCAATAATAATATGTATCAAAATGATCGTGTATGATTATAGATAACCTTAAAAGAATACCCTACCATGTATAATATTTGTATGCCATGTAGTTAGGAAGGAAGCCGTTCGTCGGTCATACTGAGTAATAATTATGAACGAAGTTATCTTACTAAAGTTGACAGCTAGAGCCAGCGAAAGCTTCGAATTCAAGTTTTTTGTGAAAAAATATAGCAAAGCAGATGCGTGGATGAATAGTAAAAACGAGCTAAAAGTTCCGTCAACCGCGAAATTTGAATGCAACTCACGTTCGTCTGCTTCTATAAAGTGGCATTAATTTCCTCACACAGGACGTAGAACCGAATTAAATTATTTCAAAGCTGTCACACAAGAAACCATTCATAATTTTTTAGGCTATTTAGTATAAACGCAAAAGTGGTGTGTTTTTAAACTTTACTTTATAATTTGCAAATTTACATCGAAATTTCATCATTAGTGTATTGCCACTGATGTCCTCTGGAATTGGAAGACTCCAGAACAAGATTTGAGTAAGTTTATTTGGCGGCACATTGTTCCATTGTGGTAATCGATTTCCCCTGAATATCTTTCTCGTTTATCATCTCTGGCCATCTTCCATTTTCGTTTTCCTTTTCCTCTTTCGTGTATAAAAATTGCTCACAAAATCCGGATTTTGTACGGATGGCAAACAATCAATTGACAACCAAAAAAGAAGTTGGAAAATAATCTTGAACAATCCAAGATAACTTTATTGGTGATATTTATGCATTATTTATTATCCTACACAATCACAGGATTATCATGTTATCCCCCAAAACCCAAGTGAATCAATTTTAGAGCCGTAGCCAACCAGTCATTTTTCAAAGCAAACCTGTAGAATCTTTCCTGCCTTGAAATTGCAAATAAAGTGCTTAGTTTCATGATACTCGTAGCTCCATCCATTGAGTCAATTTATACTTTTACGGGCGTTATCTTGTACGGGCGTTACAGTTCTGGAATAATTCAAAATGGATAAAATACGGATTCTCTGCTATCTATACTGAGTGACCTATCATACTAGCATGCTCCATTTTATACTTAAATATACCATTAGTATTCTCCATTGGGTTGTGCACTGCCATATTCAATCAAGATTTATTCAATATCAGAGATATTAGAATTTTTTTTCTATACAATCATTGCTAAAATATACATTTACATTATACAATAAACATTTGTTGGAGGAGCCCACGACTTCACATTCATCTTGTAAATATGGGCTTGAAACATGAATTTTTATTTAACATTCTTCTCAATACCTATCTATTAAATAACTACAATACATCCTCCAAGTACCTACAACTTAAAAATATTTTTCCTGCAACTGCTCGTAAAGTAGTTCTTTACGTACTGAAAACTAATTGTAAAATACCTCTTTACTGCTCAGCAAGCGGTAAAGTACTTTACGCTCGCCAGCTGTTTTCTCTACGCTTCTGTTTTGATTTTGATGTCTTCTCATTGGTGGATCACGGAATCCGTGAAATTCCCATAACCTCAAAAAAGGCGAACGCTAACCAAATTCGCGCATGGTCTGTGATGTTACAAACTAAAAGCTTTTATTCCAGAACTGCAGTTTTAGGAAAAATATAGTATGCAATTCGCGCGTGAAGCTTCTTTATCGCTCTCGCAAAATTACTGCGCTCCGCTACGCGTCGCGCTGTAAATGTTTTGGCTCGAGCGATAAAGTCGCGCTTCACGCTCTTAATACATAAATAACTATTTCAATATTATACTACTTTTTATTCAGATAAGTGACATCTTTAAGTTTGGTTAAAGCTAATACTAGGCTATGTTTAAATTTTAAATACATTTTTCATTTTCACTCTTTACTAAACAGTTTTGAACATGCATTTTTCTACTTTCTACTACTACTTTTTGATCATTATAGTTAATGAGTAGATAAAGTAACATTTTGAGAATCTGAGCACTCTCGAGCAGAATTAGTGTCAAATATATCTAGACTATATTATATTCTAGTCTATTCGTATTCCAATAAGTTACATTTTTCTCACACTTATTTCTGTGAGTTTAATATTTTGATCAGTAGACTACGTTTTTCACTGATTTTGAAGGTCTTATACCGGGTTGCTGTTCAGAGTTTATTTGAATAGAGTGTGGAAATGAACTAGTGATCGTGCTCTGTTTGGGAGCAATCATGTATGCTTCCTGGTTCGGAACAGTCTGTATCATTTCTCAGGAGCGTATGCTCATTGTGCGCTTCCCATCTAAATCACCAGCAATGATTCAAAGCTCCCGTCGTTAATTTCTTTAATTATTGCTATAGGAGAAAAAACATTACAACAACTAAATGAGCCGCGATAAGTTCAACTCTGTTTCAGACTTTCTCTATTATTCCTCTAATATAAATATTTCTAAATCCAATGATGCTTCAATTAATTATCATACATGTACATGGTATCAATTTTAAATGACTCACTTGTATGAGTTGCAGATAGTAGATTTCGTCAATTTCATAGAATAGAGTTCTATGTTGAAGTGGGCCACATGTAAGTATAATAATTAGTATAATTATACTATCAAAATTTATGTAGCGCGTTCAATAGATTTTTCTGTAATGATTGTTAAACAACTTTCTTCTAGCAATTGAGGACTTGGCTGTGGGCTATCTAGATCTACACTTGTGTACTCATGTACACTAGAATTTCATATTTAAATGTTTGCTACACTGTCATATCTACACTACTTCTTGTCTGATGTACACTTGTATATAAGTTTGTTCATTTGTATATCAGCATATAGACTTTTATTTTTTGGGCATGTGGATTTTTATGGATCTTAAAACTGGCTTTTCCCGCATTTAAAGTGTTAATGATGTATTGTATTGTTATCAATGCGTGGAAAAAATCATATAACTTGTTTAACTCCTATAACTTGCACATATTTGTGTCCTTAAATATTTTTGGCTGGCTGACTGAGTTATCTACCCTAGTTCCGACATTTCCAATGTGCAAAGTGCTACTTAAAATCAGATTTTTTTGAATGGCAGACTATTTTTCGCCTATAATTTATTGTGTTCAACTAAGTTCCACTTTAGCCCATTAGCTTATGCTGGGGAGTAGTTTACAAATCTATAAAATAAGTTATATAATTTTTTCAACCGACTTCCAAAACAGAAGGAGGTTCTCAATTCGACCTGTTTTTTATAAAATAAAAATTAGTTATCTATTTATGAAACAGCTGTTAATTTTAAAATATACATTTGTTGCCTTAGTAATGATTTGATGTTGTATGAAGGAGTTTGTTTTTGTCTATATAGATAAATGATTATTATGAGGGTGCCCAAAGTATTTTTTTTCCAATCGATAATAGGAACCAGACACAGAATGCGCTCCGTGCAATCAATGAGATATTAGACTTTCCATGTTGTGATGTTCCAGACAATAATACATAATTTATCAAATTTATGTATTTTATTCCTTTTCCATATACATTCCAATGAAAATGAAATCTAGATTACCATGTGATAGCAAACTATCCCAATAATATTATTGGGCTGATCGAGTTGATAAGTCAACCCAACTCTCTGGTACCTCAACATTCCTCATTTTTGTCTTTATAGATAGGAACCGGTCGATCGTTGCTGTATTGTTGTTAACACATCAGGTTGTGTGGGTGGAATGAAGTGGATAAGTATTTCGTAGACGAGACTGTTTTTTTCGTTCATTTCACGGTGGATTCCGTAATTTACCCCTAACGGCACCTCCTGACCCGTATCGCTCAAGGTCGTTGGCGCATCTTTTTTTTCAAATTCCCGCCCCCTGACTTAGCTTGTGATCGTGCATGCGCTGGCGGGTGAGCGCACTTGGTTTTGGCTCCTTTCCTTTCTCACGAGCGGAAGAAGCGGATTCACAGCGAGCACGCGAAACAGGCTATCAGTGATCTTATTAAGCAAAACAATGTGCATGGTTATTCGTGCCAAGTGAAACTGGACTCTTACGGCATGTCTTGACTGATGGAAGGCGACAACAAAGACACTAAGAGTAGGTGGCATGACATGTTCAAGTACTATACTAAAGTAGTGATGTACCTGTGTAGCTGATTTTCATCATTTACAGTTTTTTGATGATTGGATTGAACTTTTCGGGAAACTAAAAAGAGAAAAATGTTACGAAACTGAAGAAAAAATACGACAGAGATAAAAGTGCTAAATACTACTCTTAATAATAAGTATCAAAGAAACGTTGTTTGAGTCAGAGTTCAAGTTCAGGTTGTCTCAGGCTTGGTAGCACAGGTTGCTCCCTACTATACTAGAGAGTGGTGTATAGTAGGAGAAAATGTACTTATTCGAATAACGAAGGTACGGTATTGAAGGAGAAGAGCGTTATTTCTCACTCCAAGGTTGTAAATGAACCTGGAGTAACCGAAGTTCATTGTGTCAACTGGACATTTGAAACGAATGAGAATGATGAATTTATTACTACGATGTGGTTTCATGACTGACACCCCAGACTGAGGAGTGATTCTATAGGCTAGATAAATAAAATTTGCATATCTGTTCGAGTTTCAAGTTTCAATATTTTATCCACAGATTTACTTCAGACTTTTCTGAAATAGTCGTCAATGGACTTGAACTTTGTCATAAGAATCTTGCCATGTCATGGCAACTTATTCTCATGTAACGGCAATGTGAAAAATTTGGTAAGTGATTATAAATTAATAGTCACCTGGAGAATTAATAAATCTTCGAATCAAATCAAAAATCTTTTATTTAGATTCTTCTAAAATATGTACATAGTATATCCATTTTTAATAAAAAAAAATTCAAATCAAGAATCTATAATACCTGCAAGGCGAATCCTGTGCGCAGGTATGAGTTGCAGTACTATACTAAATCTTCATTTTGAAGAATTTGAATAACAGGCCAAGTAAGTCAGATGTACAGAGTGATAAAATAATGTTTCAATATAGAAAGACTCTATTAACAAATCACTCATACTAACAATAATTTGAACCTTTCATATTAAAAAGTACATTCGAAATTCATTTTGTATGATGGATCACAAGTTTTCATAAACTCTGATGAGAGGATCACTTTCAACAACACTTTTCTTGCTTCACTCTCACTTTTCATTCACGACTTCTCTCAATTGAGATTTCATTGAATTATACCGAACTTTTTTGTCTTGTTCGTTTCAAACTGAATAGTGACTATCACTCTATCTTGAGGCTTCTCTCATCATATAATTTCTAACATATTATTTCATCAACTTCTCCCTAACATACGAAATCTACCATGATCTGTAAATCTACTATATATCTAAAAAATGGAAAATGAAAGAAAATGAAAAGAAAAGAAATGAGAGGATGAATAAGAAAAAGAATTGATGAATAAGAAAAAGAATTGATGAAAAAAATTGAGTAGAATAATTGACTAATGAAGGAAGAAAGCAAAGAAGAAGGTGATACTAAAATGAAGATTTAATGAGAATAACAATATTTAGCGGGAAACGATACTCTGTTTCCACTGGTGGAGTGGATGGATTAGTAAAATAAGGTTTTTTTGTAGATTCTTGGAGACTTCAGTTATGGAGTATAAGACAAGTCAGATTAACAATTATACTATCTTAAGTTTCCATAATTACAATATTAATTAGTTTAGGTGAGGCTTAAATTTGATTTGAAAGGAACTCTTGTACACTATAAAAAGCTTCAACTAAATATTTTTTCAGTTGTTTTTAAAATATTTCTATATTCTTAAGACTCTTCAAAAACTGCGGTAGCTTGTTGTAAAGCTTCCTACCAATATAACTATGCTTTTGTTTGAATAAGTTAGTATTGTGACTCACCAAGTGATAATCTCCTCGGCTTCTTGTATTATAATCGTGAATGTCAAGATTTTGGTTAATATCACTCTTCTTTACATATAAAGTAGCTTCATACACATATAAGCCGGGTACAGTTAGGAGACCAAGTCTCTTGAACAACGGCCTACATAAATGTTATCTATCCAATCTTTCCATACACCTAACAGCTTTCTTTTGGATCTTAAACACCCTATCAAGGTTTTGTTTTGATGAATTACCCCAACCACGATAGCATACCTAATATGTGACAGTAAGAGCCTATGGTAACAGCAATAGCAAAGCACAAAGAGAAAAGGTACGATGAAGGTAATGAGGGGAGTATAGAACCGAGAAATGGTTGGGAATGAAAACTATAACTGAGAAGAATATGCATAGAAGTACAAGGGAGATGTTCAATCGCCTATGACAATCGAAGACCTCAGGATTTTTTTCTCTGCCGCGAATCACACTAGCTTTTAACATGTAGCAAAGCTATTCTATTCTGTGAGTTTTCATTTATTTGTTTTCCTGCTCTTATCTACAGAGTGACTTTCCTCTAAGTGACTTTTATGTTTATTAAGTTTTCTTTTCATCACTACTCTTGTCCTAGTATATGGGAAACCATAGTTAACATGTTTCTTCCTTCCTTATATCCTATCTTCAGCGCAACCCACCCCAACGGAGACACCCATTTATAATAATTTGTTTTTCTTGCAGTGACCCGAAAAAGTGCCTTTCCCGCACTCCAGATTTGCAACCTAACAACACAAAATAGTGAGCATGTAATACGCAGGTTCCCTATTCTGCATTCAAAAATAGGTTGGCTACTCTGCTTCAGCTACGAAATAGTCAGCTGTAGTTGTTGAAATCGATTTGAATCGAAGATACGTTATGTGAGAAATTGTCAGGTTATGTATGTCCTGTTTTGTTCTGTTTAAATTACTTTATACGTTACTGAAGGAAAGATTTAATGTGTAATTCGAGCGCAAAGTATTGTTTCTGCACTCGTGAAAAAAAACTGTTTCTCTCGGTGCAGAAAAACCCCACTTTGTACTCTAGTTACACAAATAGCTATTCGCATGGTTTTATCCTTGTGATTCATTCTAGTTATTCTCATTATTTCCGTGTTCTACTGTATGTGTGTTAAATGAAAAAGTTTGAGAGATACTAGTGTAACTATTACAACGCGGAGGTTACCCAGGCACGTAGCTAGGTTTCCATGGTTTGCGAGACTAGAAGTGAGTTTGGGTCCTTTCTAGAGTCTATGACCTTCTTTGCAAATTGAATTCCTTTGGGGTCCCGGGTGTCCCCCCAGTCTAGCTACGCCCCTGTGGTTATCGTGCTATCATACTCAATCTATTCATCTGTTTCAACTAATTAAAAGGGCAATAGAGATTCTGTTAGATTTGCTGCTTCAACACGCAGATAGAAACTCCTCATCACACGACTGCATACACGTGAACCACATTTCCGGAGATCACCGTCGGAGGGGTTGCGTTTCGTGGCCAGTGCAGATCGCTTATCTTGAAACGGACAGTGAAAGCGCCGAATCTCACGCGGTGAGAGAGATCATCTCCTGAGGAGAGAGAGTGCGTCTTTGCGAAAGGGATGAGTTGTAGAGGAGCTGGACTGCTTAGCTGTGTACACAGGCGGGGTACTATTCCCACGGCCACGGCAATTACAGATGGACACAATCTACAGTGACGCCAACGCACCTTTCTCTCACCAACTCACTCGCTCTTCCTCTCCTCTTTTCTTTCTCTTCCTCTTTTGGCCCTCCTGTCACCTGATGCGTGATCACCAATCACGTATATTCTGAAGTGAGGCAATCATTACAGAGCTAATGAAATCAAGCACGGTCACCTGAATTGCACTCTGAGCTCTGAGCATGGACAAGCGTTGTTGCCAAACAAACGTCGCGTCAAGTCGACTGCAGTACTAGATAGAATATGTTCGCACGCTTTTACTTACAGCACGTCCAGTGAGAGACCTCCAATCCTTTCCTATAAATAAATAGACTCTCTCTTGCTCTGACAGCCTATTTGGAGAAACGACCGGCAATCCTTTTTTCGTATCGCTCTCTTTTATTTCGTTCTTGTTCAAATTATTTGGAGTTGACTCAATACTTGGAAAAGTACCAACGATTTTTCTCACCGAGAGTTCAATCGGTACTCAGCTGAGATTCCCATCCTTGTGAGGATTACCGATTGGATTGGCCAGCAAAAAAAACTCTGTTTTCTGCTCTGTAAAACCACTTCCTGGTGGTTCGGTACTCACCTAAAACTGTTTGTCCAACCCATCGATCACTATCGTCCAATTCATTTCTTACTCACGGGCTCAGACTTATGTGGGCTTCATCCTGAAAAAAAGGCTATACTTTTTAATAATTTTCCACTATACTAATAATTTGGGATAACATGGGTTTATAATGAGCTAGATTTTAGATTATTTTCAATTGCTTACATTATTATCACGATCTATCCATATAAACTGATTTGAATGACAAAAGAGATTCTACTATTCTTGGTGCGCTGCTCTTGCACGCTGATGACACGCATTATCAAAAATCATATCAATCAAATCGCCTATCAAAGCCTCACTTCTGTGGCTGCAATGTTCATATTTCATAAAAAACTTGTGAGCTCATTTTCTAAGGAGTTATAGTTTTGTTTCAATTTTCCAATCAAGATTAATGATATTCATGAAGTCAGCAACAGAAACCATAAATAACATTCTATGTTCTCAGGAAGTATCCGAATAGGTATGACTGAACAGACGGACTAGTGCAATGTTAATGATCTGGTATTCTGGTAATGCTCATTCGTTTTAGTTGAAACCTCAAATCCTTATAAATTACCAAAATGTCACTTATGGTACCTGAAAAAGATTATTCTCGTTGTTGGTCGTCACTGTTGGCTCACAGACCGAACATTTCAATTAAACTCACGAACATGTTCGGTGACCCATATGTTTAATGTTTGTCTGTTTTTTGTATTCGCCAACAATGTTCGGCAGACATGTTCGGTTGGTGGAGACGCGGCTTGAGACAACGGATGAATGTTTGTTCTGTTTTTGGAATTTCATTATCCTAAACAGGAACAGTCTACAGTCAGCTATGAAATTGAAAACGTGTTACAATGTGGCTCTTCATGTGGGCTGAGCTCTTGTATACTAACACTATCATTCCAAAATTGTTTTTGATCAGCACTTGATTCGTTCTGAACCAGCAAGCACTAATAAGAGAGTATCAACCAAATTTTAATCAACGAATTCAATTTCCACTTGTCGGATATTGGTACTTGGGCAGAAAAATTTCATGCCTCGTCCAATGTTTCCACCATTCAGATATAGTACAGTTGTAATCGACCGTTTCAAGGACAGCTGGCATCAATTGATTTGAGAATTTCACGCTAGGCAGGCGTGAAATGAGTAATAGAATTTTAATGTCTTACAGGTTTTGATCACTCCCACTTGAAGTGTGTTTGTTATCCTGAGCTAAACATACGATATGATTGCCATTTCAATAGCAGTGAGTAGTAGAGCCTCTCTGAGCTCAAACTATAGGTTATTCCAAATAGGAACTCATTCAGTTGACGACTATAGGTCCAATTAAAAATAAAATTCATTAATAAAAGTATCATGAATGAAACAATAGTGATATCATAAAGAAGTAGAGGAAGATCAGAGTAAGTTTCAAAAAGAGTAATTTTATTTTCATGAACATTTTTTGATTGACGTTTTTGACTAAATCCAATCAGAGAAAGAATTGATCTTCGATCACCTGACCGAGATCATTATTGGATTTGAGATTTGCGTTACAGGAAGGCCTGTTATTTTTGATCAACGATCACAAGCTCCATTTGCTTGACCAGAAATTTTGATGAAAGTTCAATTTGGATATATACTTTACTTTTATATAGAAATCGTTTTTTCGTATTATAGTCTAATTAATTATAGTGCAAGTTATATACCGTTAAGTTATAAGTTTTAAAATAAGATTATTAAAAGAAATCTGATTTTTTCGTATTTTCACTTGAGTTTCAGAATTTGTGTGGTTACTGTACGCGGCGTCAAACAAAAGAAGCTGGAACTAAAGGATACTCATAGATTAGCATTAATTTCTTCTAAAAAAATAGCTCACAAGGAGGATTACACAGTTGAACTACAGATCCAAAATATAACAATTGAATTATATAGGCGTAATAGAATAGTGGTATTATCAAGAAGTACAGAAAGATCAGAGAGCAGCATTTGATCTAGAATGAGAGAATGAGTGGTTTGATTGGGCGGTCAATAATTCACAAGAGATCAGTAGTTATGATCGCAGATCAACTCTTGATCTAGTTTTGTGCAAAAACCTCTCTTGATCTAGGATCAGTTTGACAAGTAATGAAGTTACGAAACCAGTTATAAAGTTATGAATGACGTTTGAGCAAATGTGCTACCGGCCATTATTAGCTATTAACTTACTAAAGAACGCCTAATAATGAGAAATTAGTGAAAGTGTGGGGAAAATACTGTAATAATAGAGATTCTATCGATTTTTTCACAATAATCATAATTTCCACACTTCGAGATTGGAGTGGTAAAAATTAATCTTTGAGAATAGCTGAGTTCAATTTTATCGAGTTCCAGTCCAATGTCACTATGTAAATGTTTAATGAATTATTATGAAAAATGCATTAGCACCATAGTTTTTTTTCTGTAAGCTATTACGTCGTGATCAACACTACCGTATTGCTTGCTATTACATTATGGATTCAACGACATTTTTACTGACTTTTCCAATAACAAAATAAGAATATTACATACTTCACGTATTTCCAGGTCTCAGTCAGTCAGTCAGTGTGGGATAGGGTGAGTGTGCCCTGTCTGGCAACTTCGGAGCAATGAGCTCCATGGTTGCTCATCGCAATACTGTGCTGAAATTTTGGGGGTTCCTACTATTTTTAAGACCTTAAGTAGAACTTGGCATTTTTTTTTTTTCATGTCTGTTTTTCTTAAAAAAAAAATTTATTTTTTTTCTTCTCTTATCATCCTAATTAATTAAATACAATATAAGTAATATAGTTTGGAACAGGAAAAATATTATACAATGAACAATATTGAAAATAATTTTTACACAATCTTAATAATTCCTAATTAATTATTTAAACATTAAACAATTTTTAAAACATGGTTTGCCTGGAATATTTATCTTCCCAGTTAATATCGTAGCTTAATTTAATTTTTTTTTTTTTTTGAATTTCATGTCTTCAACAAAGTCATGTCTTCAATTTTTTTTTTTTCTTTTTTTTTTAGCCAAGTTCATACTTTCATACCAGGTCTCATTGGAAGTAACCAATACTTATACCTCTATTTTCAAAAAACTCAACAGAGAGGTTGAAATGATATGATCCAAAAACATTTCAGCCGAACAGTTACAGACAGAATTTGCATCAATAACCCTTGGGGGCTCTCACATGGCAGACATATAATGACAAAACTATTTGAATATTTTCGCAATTATTGTGTTGTGATGAGCATTGTTCGAAGGTGCTAAAATGAATGGAATTGAGTGGGTGCAAAAATAAGAGGGATAAGGCGAAAAGAATGAAGAAGAAAAAGACAAAGAAGAAGAAGAAGAAGAAAAAGAAGGAGAATAAGAAGAAGAGGATAACAGAAGAGCACCCGGAAAGTAAAACGAAGCGATCACGACAGGGCGGTCTGCAATGTACGCTATTTATGGCTGAGATCTCATCTGTAGAGACGGACACAGACCGCTGGCTATTATTATACATGTATATAAAATATATATTATGTTATCCGCAAAGTCGAGTTATGGACTACCTCCTGCGTCGGCATGGGTTCCTGAGATCCCCAGGGGGGTTGCTGCGATCACAGAGCACCACGGCTCTCGCTCCTCGGTGAAAGGCATCAGCTCAACCTGTTTATCGTCTTGACTTTCTTCGCCACGTGACTATAAAAATATATTAGCCTAATAGAATATTCAAATTATCCGTTCGTTTTGTCCGCCTCTTCCAAAGTCATCGATTGTTTTGTCGATTCTTATCCGCACGTAAAGTAATTTCTTTCTTTCACACATCCTCAATAACAGTTTCGTGTGGTTTTATTTTATTGACAAGGAGACAGTGTTGGGGAGATTGTTAACACAACTTGGATTGGTTATTGAATGACTAAATTGAACTGGTCTTGAGAAGGTTAGAATTGATCAGAATGTTCATTATCATGCTTAAAGGGTTGAGAGTAGCGTCAAATCAATTGGAAATTCTTCTTCTAGAATGTAATTAACGAACTCGGCGAATGGGATACATTTTATTCGGTATATGTGAATGGTAATTCTTCACCATATTTAATCCTGAGATCATTCTTTCTCAAAAGTTTTCTGCCTGCCAGAAATCAATTATCATAAATTACTAAAAAAGACTGCAACTATCTTTTACCAGGTGGCCTATAAAACCTAGATAGGCTACAGACTTCCTGAGTTTTCACTCTTAGAATGCATGAAAAATGAAAAAAATTCTTCAAGCAGAAAAATCATTTGTTGTATTTTAGTGAATTTTCCATATCCGTTTTAGTAACGTTTTCTTCCTCAAGTCGTTTTTGCTGCTATATGTATTCATGTAGTCCCTGTACGGTTTATAGTCTCTTCGAACAAAATATAAACTAGGTACTCAGTTGATTTAAATTTTAGTATCAAAACTATAGCTGACATGTTTATCGTGTGAATCTTCTTGATGTGTTGTATTCTTCTTCAGGCTATATTATTATATATAGCCTACGTTCATGAGGTGCTGGTTAGAATCCAATTTTTTTTTGGGAATGACAAATTTTTTTAGAAGGCATACAGTTTTTCATTTTTACCCTTATTAAAAGTTGATTTCTTGAAGAGGATGTACTGCTATCACGTTTATCTCTGATATTATGGATAAACAAATCTACTCATTTTCAATTAATAATAATAAGCATATGGCTTTTAATGGTGGGTAGATCCTTACGGGTAGTTCTACCTCGCCTTTTAAGCCATTTTATGGAAAACGTCTATATGATAGACCTACTATATTATGAGGGTTCCGAAACACAAAATGTTATTTTCAATTAACATTTCAATATTGTACGATGGAATGTTCTGCATAATACTGATTCCTGTACCGCAATGAGTTTCAATAAGTCACTCACTCTTTTTAAGGTTCACATGTGGATTTTAAAGACCTTTTTTCTTCCGGAGGATAAAGCACACATAGGCCTGAGACCTTTGCGTGGGTAATGAATTAGATGCTCGTGATTGATGAGTAGGACTTACAATTTTAGGTGGGTTCCGAACCACCGGGAAGTTATTTTACAGCAGAGAACAGAATCCTTTTTGCTGGCCAATCCAATCAGTCAACCGTAAAAGGAGCACCAAGGAGTTTCGTAGCTTATCTCAGATTCAACAGATACCTGCTACGGCACTCGGCTATCACTTCCCTAAGTGGAAGCTATGTTCACTATAACTGCTATTAAATACAGTATTATGGATGGTTTCACTGCTTTGATTTATTAAGATTGAATTGAAATTAAATAAAAATTTCCATTCTCACATAATCCATCTAATTCCTCCTTAATCGTTTCTTTAGAATAAACAAAGAGGTTAGCAATGACTCACCAACATTTTAGTTTGTTTAGCTTAGTACTTTCCACATCGTTCTCAACAACCTGTTACAACTTCAGATTGAGACATCAATTTCACGCCCAGCATATAAGTAATTATCGGAACAGTGTTTCAAGCGACAGCAAACGCAAATAAAAATTGCTGTAATCAACAGCTTAATAGGATTTTTACACATGGCAGAGGAATACGTGAGCTGGCAGACAAGTGTTGTGGTGTGGCTTACGGTGTTTGAAAGATGACTGGCCATCTTACTGCGTGCACCTAGATGCTTAAAGCACCCTCAGCACGTTACTGACCGGAAGAAAGTCGCAAGTGCTTGGAGCAAGTTCACAGCGAGAGACTTATGACGAGGGCGGTCGGCAATGACGGCTGAATTAATAGGGAGCACGCAAGTTCACTTCGTTTTGCGACCGACGCGACCCCTGGAAACATCTCATGTGCCACGCTGTTAAGCAAAGGATATCATTTTAATTTTTTATTTTTAATTTCGAATCTAATTACGCAGAACCAGTGATCGAGACATTCCATGTGCTATGATGTTGGAATTGATTTTTCCATCTACAATTGCACGGAACCAGTGATTAAAACAATTCATGTGCGTAGTTACTATGCGTTGGAATTGACGTTTCACAATTTCAAATCTAATCATGCCTAACCAGTGATGCAAACACTCTGTACCCTGTGTGTAACTCATTTTTCTCAACTTCAAGTCGGTTAACCTTGTGTAACTAAGTGAATCTGTTATAAAGCTTAGTTTAATCCTCCTGTGCTCCTATGCATAGTTTTATTTGAAGGTTCAATTCTCCGCTTTATTGAAATAAAATACTCAACCAAACGTTGTGTCAGGCATTGTGTCAACCAAAAAAGTCCTCAGGCGTTAGCGAATATTATTCGTTTAATTACAATTCTCAAATAATTATAAAGACCGTTTTTATCCATCCATTCACTTGAACAGGATCAAAATTTAGGAATTTGGTCATTATCACATTCAATGCACTTGTAAAATCAATCATTTGCGGACTTTGCGGACCTAACCCAACAACGCCTTATTGTCGATCACACTACTTTGCATAATTTATTGTAGTATAATCTATAACGGTACCATTAAAAATGAGAACAATTTTATCTGTTCAGAATTTTTCCGTGGGGCTTGACACAGATACAATTCTTTTAGTTGAGTGAGGAAAGCAATCGCAACCTACCTCACTCATCGAAGTATGCTTAGGACGCTCTTTGGAAAAAAGCATAATGTTGAGGTCTGAAGAGCCACCTACAGTCGGAATGAGTCGGAAACGGATATGGTATACATACATTGATTGATATGTTCAGGAGTCGATTGTCAGTTTGGGTGTAGTCCATTACTTCCAAAGAAAGCAAATTTTAAACTTAAAAAATAATCGAATGAATAGTTGTTTATCCTGATTGACATGGATAATGCGACAATGGTACCCAGGTATTCCAGTACAAATTGATTGAAAGAGTAGTTGAATCAAATCTATGAGTGCATAGAAATTAATGAGATCGCAGAAATTTGAAAGTGGATAGTTGTGAGTTTTAATACAATCACTTTTGAATCTTACTATTCTGATAATAAATCACTCCCAAAAGTTCTACTCCAATGTATAGAGAAATGCAGAACTAGGTACAGGCTCTCTGTTTACTTACAGAGGGATTTTTTGTTGAAGAGCGATTGTTTGGAACCGTATAGTTAATTTAATTATTATTGTAATAGATATAAATAAATATTTCATTCTGTTCGTTGTAAAGAATTTGAAGAATTTCCTCCCAGTTACTGATAATAGAAATCCATGTACTTTCCTCTCATAGTATTTTTTATTATTATGGAATAATGTGTGCACAGACTAGCTATCTTTTTCTCAGTTTGCTGTGAGTTATGGTTATAATTTGAATCCAGATGATTCATAGAGAAATAATACGACGTATTTCCTGTAACTTTTCGTCCGTAACGCCTTTTGGAGGTAATCTGTTAACACATTTTAGACCAGACTTGGATAATTATTATTACTAGCTGGCTCGACGCGCGTTGCTGCGTTCTCATAAAAATTCTCCTTGATTTTATTATTCGCCACCTCCCGCTGAGGTTACATTTCAAATTAGGAAAGAAGTTAGTCTTAGGGCTCTTCCAGCTGATCATAGAGGCTTCGTTGTTTTCTTAATCACCACCTCTGAATGGAGAAACATTTCAAATTTAAACCTCCTACTATAAGGGTAGAAGCTAGTTTTTTATTTTATTATTCGCCACCTTCCGCTGAGGCTGCATTTCAAATTTCTAGCTAGCACTTCATTGGTTAACAGATATCATCAACCTGGTATAATTACATTTCATCATACCCAGTCGTATGCTTCCTACATATTGCAAGGCTCCGACTGCAAGGTAGCCTACATGCAAAGTGCAAAGTCTTTTGCTGTTCAAAGACAGCGTAAATAACGCCGCTAAGGGGCCTGCCATATGATTAAAAACTGTTGACTTCTACCAGCTGTTCCTTTAAGCTGTTTGGCCGGCAAGTTCAGTAGGTTAGGTCTATAAAATGGATTAATTAATAGTAATTATTAGCTCTTCTACTAAAATTTATGGTCAGAAACCATCCTCAATATTCACACAACATATTCCCAAAGTTTCATGCTAATCTGTCAAGTGGTTTTGAAGTCTATAGGGAACATACATACATACATACATACAGACAGAATTCATTTTTATATATATAGATTATCATTATCATCATCATCATCATCATCATTACAATATATAGCTTGTACTATGGTTTCTGGTTACTTTTTACTGGTTTGAAACTCAGCTGTAGTGGGTCCAGGTCTACCACAGTAGACAAAAAATTTAAAGAGTTCGAGAACAGAATAAGAAACATATCCCTGCTGGACAAATAGCTCAAGTAATTCAAATAATATGTAGAATTTAGAATCTACACTGCACTTCTTCGATTTCTTCCAATGAAAGTAACTGAAGATTACTTTGAATAAATTCCTACTAAAAACCTATATTCTTACTCCCCTATATTCTTATTCTTTGAGTAATTCTTATTACTATAATTCTCAAATATTATTGATTAACCTCTTTTCTGAAGAATTCTTGAATTACATCATTCTTGGAGTAAACACTTCCTACATTAGCCCTAGAACTTTGACTAATATATAGACTCCGTCAGAATGCTTCATGGGGCTATTCAATAATTAGTTGTCTCTCTCTTGGTTGAAATTGTGATTAGTTGGAAAAGCAGTTCAAAACTTACAACTGTTTCCCTTATAGCCCACTATTCTACATCTGGATACAGCATTCTTTTAGTTTTATTCTATGCTTTTTCAGATTTTCTCAAACTTGTTAGGAAGTCCTGATGTCTAATCGATTCAGACATAAGCTCAATTATAATAAAAACGTAGGAAAGTTTCAAATTTTAACCTACATTATTTTCCATTAATCGCACAGGTCATTTCGGGATACGCGGACCTGTTAGGCTGGTATAATCTGAACAGTATAGCATGAGAAAGAAGGCACTTTTCTTTGAGAAATTTCGGCACTCACTGAGATATGCCTGGTTGACGGACAGGTACAGTACTTGGATGGACGGTTTACATAACAGAGCACGAAAAACCTGGCGATATACTATAATTTTCTTATCAGAATGAAAGGATCACTCACGGATGTATGGTGAAATAGATTACCGCCACTAATAATTACACGATGATATGATGAGCACTTATGAAGTTTAATTTTTGACCGGATGGAAAGGTAATCATTATCTGTTACTCGATTATCTTCATAAGCGTTTTATAGTTGTGCATTGACTTGAGTATGGAAGCGGTTTTTTCTCAATGCGATAGTCTCTTGGATTTAAAATTTCACATTAGCTACATTTTTGTCTCTGTTATCACTCGTGCTATTAGATTGAATCTAACATTTTTAGTTCTTGTTAAGAACTTTTCATATTTTCGTTGCATGTCATTGATTTTCTTGATCTTTCGTCGGTATTTCGACCACCTTTTACGCTAGTGATTTTAATCCGGTGTAGTGGGGGAAGGCTACCAGGATGGAGGTCGACAATATTGTTAGATTGAATCTAACGACACAAGCTATTGCGTAATTGTCCAAGTCTCAAAGCCATTTATTGCTCTCCTAGAGCAATCTAGACATTCGCTTCACAAATAATATTAATAAACAGGCTCAGAGCTCGTTTTAGTCCCTTTAGTTACAATTTTTAACAATGATAATTACAATTCTGAGCTTAATTTCAAATGTTAGATTTAATCTAAAGGCGCGAGTTCTTGCGGAACTTTCCATAGAGCGAGTGATTCCGGGTTGATGACGAAAATCCTGTTATTCTTGCCGATTAATAAATTGAAATTAATGTATCAAAGTCTTATTCTTCATCGAGTGATATTATTCATCCGAGATCACCAAATAATGAGTAAGGGACGTATAATGCAGTGGAAATTTATAACGCAGTTGATAGTCACCTGAATTCGAAGAATTTGTTGACTGGATGACAAATAATGATGGGGTGCTATCATTATCAGGCCATAAATAATGCCAGTTAAGGCATAACCTGCGCTGATATCCAGTTAATGTGTGAGTGTTGGAGGCTCGGGTGAGATGAAAAGAGATGATCGGTGTACAATGCGCATGCGTGTGAGTGAGTAGCATTGCAATGACTTGCAGAAGGTGAGTCGCGTGAGAAAGAAGCCCGAGCACCCGAAACTAATGGGAGCCCGTTATGAACAATGACTCGACTTCTCACCCGTTCGACTTCTTTAATGCTTTCTACTCTCTTAATAATTTGGCCAAGTGACGCAATTACCGTTTGCCACTTGTCAGCGATCACTCCCAACCCCTCCAATCAAGAGAAAGAATTTGACGCCAGTAGAAACTAAATGGGACTGCCAGGGGTGGGAAAATATTTTCTAATAATTCGACAAGGTCAATTGCCACTGGCAGAGTTTTTAATGGCGATGGCATCAGCTTTAGGTTCAAAGATACTGTACTTGTTATAGCCAGGACTAATCATTCTTAACATAATTGTAGCTGAACAAAATTATGAAGAATAAGTTCCAAATACAAAAGTCTAGATTTATCTCTTTTATTTAACTTAGTTGTCAATCGGATGTTGAGAAATAGCATTGTATCCCTGAAAATAGTTAGATATCTAACATAACTATGAAGAATTAACTTACTAATACATTCAAACTTTCATACTTGTTCCGATCTTCTCCATGAATGAACATAGAAAAAAATAAAGGAAAGGTATTTTATTGGTGGAATAAGGAGACGCACAGCCACCTACCTACTTGAAATGGTCAAACACAAGGCGGTCGGTCCCAGCTCGAACGTTTAGGGAGGGGTCACAAATTAAGAACCCTTTTCCCATTTCTACTTTCCCATCTCTTCCCCAGTAAAGCTCTATCTGTGGGTGTCATGACCCCCCAGACTCTTCCCCCCCCTAAGTGTCCGCCTTTGATTGTGAAATATGTAGTGAATACACAATATCAAGTCGATTACAAACCTAGCCTTTCAACCTAGTAATGTAAAGTCCTACATGACATTTCAATCAACCGTTCAAATGGCTTAAAGATCAAATTAAATCGTAACAACTGAAATGAGGAATTCTGCTTTGTTATCTTATTCAAGTACAAATCTCAGTGAGCTCTTACAAGCTCACTAGCATAATAATTGACCTATAGTTTTTTTGTGATGGAAAATCGGGCAAACCGCTCAACATATTACCTGCTCATTATCACTCACAATCAATCGCGTAACGGCTTTCAAAAGTACGTGATTGACTGTACTTTCAAGACACAGCATAATTAAAGGTCTTGGTGAACCAAGAGCATACACACCTTATTATTAATATAATAATTAATGTGATTATTCAAAGTAATTGCAGAGATTATTCATCACGGTAGCGAGGGCGTTCCGGTTGCAAAGCATTAGAAAGCTATTTCTAGATTGGAAGACTATTCCAATGTCGAAGGGAGTATTTCATTCTGGTTGTTTGTTGGAATTGTATGGCCGTTTAAAGTGTTAAAGAAACGTTAAAGAAAGACGGGTTGCATTAGCGTGACTATTATAATAATTGTAACCGATTGAGATAGTTTGTTTGAGAGTCGAGTACTATATAAATAACTATCACAGTTCCCGTATCTAAGCAGTAACTGGGCTTGATGTGACAGATTAAACTTAGGGTCAACACAGAAGGTATTATGTGCTGAGCACGTGTTGAATTCGTCCCTACGTACATGCAAGTCCGTGCTTGAATGGCTTAATAAATAAGTAGCAACGGTTTCAAGTACTAGAGTAGGTGGATTCCATTGCACTTGATGCAAAGTATAACGTTGGAGGTGTGGTCCATGAGATTTAATCGCTTTATTTCTGACTTGTAAGGAATTTGTGATTGCTGTCATCTTGTAAGATACCTCAAATAAACATGTTGATTGCTTTGAAATATCTTCATTTTCCAAGGTGCTTCGTTATAAAGGTGCCTCCACAATATAACTTTGGATTATTATTTGTGAGTGATGTTGGACGTGTATCAGGACCTGTGTCCCATCTTTGTCTCATCTGAAGTCCCAATAACATATGATCTTTGAAGTTCCGAAGGGGCAGAAATGTTCTTAAAGTTATTATTGATTTATATGGCGAAAAAATGGTCGTAGCCGTTTGAAAATACAAACACAAGCGTGCAAATACAATGAGCTGAAGAATTTCCTATTTTGAATTTTTCTTCATTAGAAGAATATTTCATCAATCGAAAAAAGTAACTAGAGACTGGACGTGAGCTCACCAATTATTAACTTTTTATGATGAATTCAACAACTTGTAGTCAATTTAAATTGAGATATAAATTGGGAACAAGAAAAGCAAGAACTCATAAAATACTTTGAGGATTAAATATATCCAATCAGCTAGTACTTTTTGCTCGAATTTTCCGCATTCTGACGACCAAATTACTAAAGGAACTTGCTATGAAGGTACTAAGGTTTTCAATTTGTAATTTTATGGCATAAGAATATATCAAGTTTTAAATTACTTATATGGTAATAATCCATAACCATAATGTATGGTACTTCATCTCAACAAACTCAAGAACTTGACTAGAATCTCATCAACCAACAAGAGTGATAGTAATTTTTCATCTTTATTAATATATTGTTTATAGATGCCAAAACAAGACATAAATTCTAATTTCATGAATTTATTTATACGCGAAGTAAGATCGATCATACATGTGTATGCGATTTATACCCTTCGATGTTTATGACCATGTCTTATAATATGATGTAGAGTGTAGAGAATGCTCAAGAATTATTGCGTAAAATATCCATTAGGATTAATGGTGTTATCAATGTACAGTTAGGCCATGTGTACAATCTAATGAAATGAGAATAAGGGGTTGAACGAAAAGCGAGTAAGTGAGAATGAGTCGGATAAGAGAGGAAAGAGTGATGAAGATCATTCAAGTGTATGATGAAAATAAGCGAGAGAAAGATTTATATACAAACAAGTTATATGTACTAACTATTATGATGTAGACAAAGCTATCTCCATCCAACACCTTGGTGAACCACCAGGCAAGGTTATTAAAATCTGGAATATGCAAGCTGTTCCTATAACTGTTACCACTCAAGTTTTATTTCATTACTTATTATGGTCGATTCTTGATTAATTTCCAATCTTGAACAACTGGTTCAATGAGTTCTTTATTGTGAATCCTTCATGATCAAGAATTGCTTATAAAGTGGAGTTTAAAAAAAAGATCAATAAGAGTGTATCAAGGGTAAAGGTATATCGTTATGGGCTCCAGCACTAAAATAATGCTGGCAACACTTGAGAGTAACACTCGAACTTAATTTACACATCTATGATCAGTCATTCTGACAATGATCAGTTATTATCACACAAGAACATAAAAAAAGAAACAAACAGTTTAAGAAGGTTCTTTCAATAATGAATATTTCCATAACAAGAATAATCACTGTAAAAAACTAATTAGTAACCGCCAATAGGCCGATCAATAATTTAATAATAAGTGTCCAATAAATTGTTCAATGACTCCATAAAAAATGTCCAACAAACGGTTAAAACAGATAGCTATATAATAAGATAAGGGTGTGTGGGTGTATGTGTGTGTGCTTGTCTTACGGATTCACAAAAGCGGTCACGATTTGGAACACTTAATTTGGAACACAGCTTTCTTTAAACTCGATTCAGTGCACCACGAAGCCCGATTTTTGATTTGCCTTTCTGGCACTATTACTGTCTTAAAATTTGTTTAGATCTGGGAAACTCATAGAACAGCATGATACATCACTATGATGCAAAGAAGCTTCGTCATAAGCGAAAGCAACACATTTGTTCCAGTAATGCAGCTCTCAATTCATTTTTTTTGGAATGATATTGCTATTGTCGGTTGAAATCCACTTATCAAATCTTTAATTTAAATATCCTGTGTGTGTATGTCAGTCTTGCGGATTTTAGAGAAAAGGTAACTCATAGAAACCCCAAATATGGCGCAAAGCTTCCTCTTAACTCGATTCAGTGCACATTGAAGCCCAATTTCTCATTTTTCATTTAAATTTTTCAAAAATGATGTTGAAACTTTGCGTTTTTGAAGAATATGTTAGATACAAAAACTCACCGAGCAGTTGATAACATTACACGTCACTATAGAGCTAATGTGTCAATATGTGCCAGTATGTGATAAGCCAAAGCAACAGAGTAGTTCTGTATCAATATTGCAGCTGCTAATTACCCAGCCCCAGCATCATGCGAGCTTACTTATGTATTGAGCTTTTCTATAATACATCAGTTGAAAGAACTAAGGATCTGGCGACTGCGTGTTAGGAGAGCCGACCCCAAATAATGGGAAGAGGGCAAGGAAGAAGAAGAAGAAGAAGGAAGAACTAAGCACAAAACTAGGTAGATGATAGAGCTGCAAAGTTGCTGAAAAGGTAGCTCACTTTTAAAAACACTACAAATTCACGTCATCAGTGCAAAAATAAAACAGTTAATTTGTGAACTTCTCTTTTCAAACAGATGAACTGAATGCTACAAACACTGTATGATATTCATCCACCCTTACCCATTTTGTATTTTCGTGACCGCTATCAGAATAGGAAAAACTTGGTAAAATGATAGTGTTTAATAAACTCAATAACAAACTAAGCAACTACTAAGCAAATGTATATATGCGCTATTATCAATCATACGTGGGTTCACAATAGCACTGTGTATACTGCCACAAACAAAGAAAGAATTACCACATATGAATGTGTTGATCTCCAAATAATAATTGAACTCCCTTGTTACTCGCCCAGCTCACTATATAAGTTTGGACTGTTCTCTTACAGAGAGATATATTTTTGCACTGATGACGTGAATTTGTAGTGTTTTTAAAAGTGAGCTACCTTTTCAGCATCTTATTCCAGATATTTATGTCTATCAAAACAGATAAGCTCCATCTGAGATAATCTTGAAAATACCAGATGCCAATTCAACATATCAGAGCAAAAAATAGTACAAGATGAGAAAGAGAAACAACAAATGCTCATCCATTATCAATATTGTAACCAGAATCACTGTTGACATAATGCAATGCTGAAGGATGTTCCACTCTTCCTTTGTATTTCCTAACAATAATTATAAGAATAAGTATGAATGCATCTGGTTTTTGTTTAAGACCTCTTTCTACTATGTAGACCAAGGTGTCCTCCAAATTTATCACCAAGTAGACTCCTTAGCACTTCAGGCACATGATTGAGTGGGACAATTACTTGCTGTCTTTTCTGGTACCCTGCTGCATTCTCAATCACCACTTCAAGTACCCCAATGACTTTGGTGTCTTCAATGACTGAGTTCCACTGGGCCCAATAAGTCTTTACACTTCTTGGTAATAGGGGTCCCACTCTCTGTCAGGCTGGTATTCCTTGTCCAGAGCGTTTCCAGGCTCAAATGTATTTAAGGTCAGGATCCTCCTCCTGGTTCTTCAGTCACACTTTCTTAGATCAGCAACCACTGTTGTCCTTATCAGTATCCTGCCCTGCTATCATGATGTGAGCAGTGTTTGCAATATTTCCCACATCGCCTTCTTGAGAGTCCACTCTTAAGAGTCTTGAAGTCACCCAATCCAGCATGCACCCTGCGCTTCAGGAGTCTTAAACAGAATAATCCACTTCAGGGCTGCATGATCTGTCCTCAGCAGAAAATGTCTTCCATAAAGGTACTAGTGAAAGTGTCCAACTGCCTCAAATACTGCCAACAGCTTCCTGCAGGTCACACAGTGCATATTTCTGTACATGGATATCACATTCTCCTTCATATCCTGAATTGATGAAGTTAATTTTGCATCTGAATATGTTGTACTAACAAGTTGAGCAATATCAGCCTCAAACCCTATTAATGATTCATTCGGTCTGTGCTCCCTCATTGAGCTGAGTTCAGTACAACTGCTCCAAGTGTTTGTTGCCAAACCTAATTTTCAGGCGTCTCCCCAGCTCACTAAAACTCAATTTCTTAGCTGATGGTATTGAATAAACAATTTTCAATGTTTCACCTTGGAGATTCATACTTAGAAAATAGGTCTATGTTGCAAGTGGAACTCTGCTGCTGAAACAAAAAGCATTTGGTAGTCTTCTTATGTTGTATTACCATGCTAGGTAGGCAGACCATCATGCTAAGATAAAATTACTGACTGTTTCTGAAGATCGTTCCCTTTGGCAATCATCACGAAGACATAATCTACAAAAAAATCACTGAATTCTCCAGGCTTTGAAGATTCCAGCCAATTTTTTCACTTCTTCCTGGTTAATCGAAGATCCAGCTCCACACTCTAACTTCTAAAGCTTAGTTTTCATGGTTTTAAAGTCTTCTCCCAGTCGATCTTAAATTGTTTTTATTTTTTCATTCACAGAATGAGTTATTCCCCTGACTTTTTCTTCAATGGATTCAAGTTATGTGGAAATTTTTAATTTTAATTGTCCTCCATAGAATGATGTCATATTCTCTTGAAGTTTGTTTTTCATGGATGTCTTATTGGGCTTGATGTCCCAAATATTTCCTTGCAGTTTACCCTTCATGGATGTGAAATTCTGCTCCAAGGGTGTCATATTCTGTTAGATATTCTCCTGTAGTTTGCTTCCATGGTTGTGAAATTATCATGTAGTTTTTCCTCCATTGATGTAATTAATTTAATGTCTGTAGTCTCAAAAAGGTAGGTAAGTCTTCTTCTTCCAATAACGTCTAATGAAGATGGTTTTGTAGAATTTATTTCTTCCCAATTTCAAATTAATTTCTCAAGATTTCAGACATTCTAACATTTCCCACATTTCAGATCAGCCACTTTTAAATCGCACAATGTAATTTTTCTAGCCATTTTTTATAAAACTCTAAAAGCCCCTCTCCTGATATCAAATATATTGAGGCTGACATATCACAAAGGTTTTTCAGGCTATCCAAAGTGAAGAAATCTGTATTCAAGCAGGCATCAATATATTGCCCCTAAATATTTCAATCAACTGCCGCTATATATTAAATCATCTGGAAATATAAAACTATTTTTAATCCACATTAAAATAAATTGCACTGCTGCAAGGAAAAATCCGGAGTCAGGATAATAAAATTAAAGAAATAACAGAACTAAATGACTATATCAACAAGAAATATGAATCTCTGAAAACTCATATGAAAATGCTATCAAACAAAACATATAACTATCACCTGCATCCCTTCAAACCAAATAAATCAACCTCTGCGTTTTCTAAGAAATTACCCTCTGACAGCAATCGATCCCACTATAAGAAGATTCATTTCTATGGGGATAGTCATAGCAGAGATTTGGCTATCATAACTAGTAACCGTCTCACTGGAATTGAAGTATTTGGACTTTGCAAATCCAGCGCCGGTCTACTTGATATAATCAACTGTAAAAATCCAATTTGGAAAGACCTGGGCAAAGACGATTGTGTAATAATTGTAGCAGGTGCTAATGATTTAGCAAATGGTAAAGTCGATATAATTTACAAATTTTTGGAAGACAAGCTTTTAAATCTTCATCACACTAATGTCGTCTTTGTGGGCATTCCATTGCAATATGACATACCACATTCTCATGCACTCAATAAAAATATTGAAGCATTAAATGCATACATCACTGAAGTGGCAGCCAGATTAAATCACATCCAATTCTTCGACATGAACACAATGAGGCATCGTCAATACTACACAAAACATGGCTTCCCCCTGAATAGAAAAGGGAAGCAAATGCTGGTTTCCTTACTGATGGATAGTCTTGTCTCAAGATGCACTTCATGGCAGACCTCGTCAGTCACACATCATCATAGAGCTTCCACTGGAATCAATGCCATCTCAACATTGCAGTACAATAATCCAAGTGAGGCAGACACAGATGAGAGGACGAACCAGGGCCCAGATGCTGAATGCGACGTCTTTCTTCAAACACCAGAGTACCATGAAGCGAGAAGAAATGAGTCATTACAATTTATTGTAAATGGTCAGAGTCAAGAGCGAATTCAAATTGATAGAGAATCTAGTGTTGTTTCTGTGTGTGATACATTGTTTTTAGAAATGAAGGAACTGTAACTCAGTCAAACTCACATGCTAAAACATATGACTCACATAAATTGAAAGAAAAATCATTTCACATTCTTCACTGGAATATTCAGGGTATTACACAAAGCAATAAGACTGATGAGATTAATTTGTTTATAACCAGTATGCTAAAAAATCCTGATATTATTTGTTTAACTGAGCACTGGGTAGGCGAAAACAATTTATTCCTCTTTCACAAATTTCATGAATATGATGTGATTTCCTATAATTACAGAGTAGAAAAGACAAGAGGAGGCTCATCCATCCTATCAAAACATTGCCTATCCTGTGAACAAATTCCTGATTTTGAAAGTTTCTATATTGAACAGTACTTTGAATGCTGTGGTGTTAAACTTAATGAGTGTGATCTTATTGTAATCTGCATATACAGATCTCCTATCAATTCTAGGTACTCCTTGAGTGTATTTTTTGAAAAATTAAATGGTTTGTTAGAGCTCTGCTCCAAAAAATATCCCAAATACAAGCGGCTTCTATCTGGCGATTTCAATATAGATATAATGAGAGACTCAATAGTGCGGTCGCGATTTCTTGATTTACTACACTCCTATAATTTGCAACTCCACTCCATGGAACCAACTAGATTAGCAACTGGCTCTCGCACTTGTATTGACAATGTAGCTTCCAATTTTGACCAACAAACATGCAATAATTTTATCATTGATAACTCCTTGTCTGACCACACAGCCCAGCTAGTTTCTATTCCAACTAATCTACTGATATCTTGCAACCCTAGAAAATCAAATACAATAAAGCAGACAGAAAGACCCAAAACAATTAGAATGTTTTTGGAAAGAAATATCAATGAATTCAATACCATATTATCCACTGAAAACTGGGAGACTCTTTTTCAGTTGGGTGACATTATTAGTGATCCGAATTTGCTATACAAAAAGTTTTATACAATCATAACTTTATACTTTGAAGGATCCTTCCCTTGTAAATTGCATAAAAATCACATATCACTTGACTCTGGCAAAAGATGGATTACATCTGGGATTTGGAACTCGTGTACTAGAGCCAGAGAGCTACACACACAATGCAGGTCATGTGATTCCCCTGAATTTAGAGAGTATGTGAGAAATTATAAACGAATTTTAAATAGGTGTATCAGACAGGCGGAAATAATGTACAACAGCAATATGATCAGGAACACTAAAAACAAGACAAAGATAGCATGGAAAATAGTTAAGCAAGAGACAAGCATGAATCCAAAAGAATTAGACCTAACAAAAATATTCGATAATGCACCCATAGAATCCACCTTGAACTCATTCAATGGATTTTTTGCTAATATTTGTGAAAACCTGAACTTAAACATAGACATTCCTGCAGCTCTTGTCTATTGTAACAAACAACCAAAGACAAATAACATTCTAATATCATTTAGCCCTGTTACAGAGAGTGAGATAACTGCCTTGATTAAAAAAATGAGTGAGTCAAGAGCTCCTGGATGGGACGAGTTCCCTCCTTTTCTCCTGAAAAAATGTGCAATGTACTTGGTTAAACCCCTAGCCTTCTTGGTAAACCATTCATTTAAAAGTGGGGTCTTCCCTAATCTCTTGAAACTTAGCAATGTGTTACCCTTTTTGAAGGGTGGAGATCCAAGAGATTTGGGTAACTTTCAACCAATTGCTATACTATCTGTGTTTTCTAAAGTATATGAAATGGCTGTTGCATCTAGGTTGTCTACCCATCTTGAAAATAATGGTCTGTTGAATGAGAGTCAATTTGGATTCCATAAAGGTAAAGACATAGTTGGTGCTGTTTATGAATTTGTAACAGAAATGTCACTTGCAATTGACAGGTCTCAGCATGCTGCTGGTATTTTCTGTCATCTGTCAAAAGCTTTTGACTGCATAAATCATGAACTACTGCTAAGAAAACTGAGCTTTTATGGAGTAGCAGGAACTGCTCAAAAATGGTTCAACTCGTACCTATGTGACAGACAGCAATGTGTGAGAGACAAGTCCTCTGCAAAATAATCTTCATTCACAAAGGTCCCAAATGGTGTCCCTCAAGGCTCTGTCCTGGGACCTTTGCTCTTCTTAGTTTACATCAATGATTTATCAAGAGCAACATCTGATGCAAAGTTGATCATGTATGCGGATGACACTACCGCTCTGTCATCAAACACCAATCACATCACACTAGCAGATAAGTTGAAAAATGCAATAGGAACAATGTCAGAGTGGTTCAAAGCAAACGGTCTATCACTAAATTACAACAAAACGCATTTAATTCAGTTCAGCTCCACACATAATCTGACAGCACCAAATAGAATCCATCTCCCAACAATTGAAGACAGATTAGAGCCATCCTCTTCAACAAAATTTTTAGGGCTTTTAATAGAGCAAAGCTTTTCTTGGAGGGAGCACATCCACAGCATTTCAAAAAAATTGAATCGGGCATATTTTGTTATCCTTACTCTCTCCCATTCACTAGATAAAAAAACTCTATTGACAGTTTATTATGCATATGTATATTCCTATTTGAGCTATGTTACAATATTTTGGGGAAATTCTACTGACAGTTATAAGGTCTTCATTATACAAAAAAAGATATTAAGAATTATTTGCGGATTAAGAGCGAGGGATTCATGTAAAGCACATTTCAAAGAACTAGACTTACTAACACTTCCATCCATCTATATCTATCAATTATTATTAATATTTAAACAGAATTTATTAATTTCGATTTCCTTTAATTGCTATCAGTTTATACTGAAGACTTCCGCAATGGCGGATATTGACAACAGTATTTAATAGCTGATGGAAATCGATGAATGCTATTGTACAAAAATATCAGTCACCACCGGAAATCGAACCACGGACCTCCCAATTGCCGGTCGGGCGCCTTAACCACTAGACCATGGAGACCTTTCTGCACAGTAGCATTCATTTTTAACTTGGTCAATGAATGCTACTGTGCAGAAAGGTCTCCATGGTTCAGTGGTTAAGGCGCCCGACCGGCAATTGGGAATTACTGCTGCTGAATTTTAATTTTTATTAACTCATTAAATAACTTAAGTCTTAAGACATCTGACTATGACTCATTATTATTATTATTATTATTATAGCTGTAAAGGAGAGTGTTGTATGTTATTGACAGATATACATACCATTTTGGTATATAATTGTTTCTCTTTTCTTCTTCACTGTATAGTGAAGCTAGTAGTTTAAGAATTGACATGTCACCAACCATTTGAGTGAAACTCAGAATATTTGATGTAATGTGACACTTGTGAATAAATAAATAAATGCAACTTAGGAATTGGCTTTTCACTTTTCAGGATTTAATTCATAGTCTTTGATTTTCATAGTCGATGATGATTACTCTCAGTATGGTGAATGGGGATTACAATCTAGTTTTTGAGCAATTGTAGTTTTCAATTTATTATATACTTTTCGATACCACCTAGATTCTTGTTGAATTAAGATTTTGTTGTAAGTCTTCTTATTTCACAGACGTCATGGAATGCGAGTTATTTTTAAATTGATGCGAGTTTGGACTCACTATTCAAGTGTTTTTTATCTTGTTTTTTTTAGTTTTAGCTTTGTTTTTGTTTATTCAGTATCATTTTTGCTTTGGCCACGATTACTGATAAATATGGCCAAAAAAATCCTGTGTTGTAAAACTGAGAATTATGTATCACAATTGTGGAGGAATAAATTTCATTTTATTCATATTACTGAAATAATGCTGGCAATTAAAAATTAACACTCAACTTTATTTACACAATCAACTCACAATGGACACTAATCAGTAATCATCACACAAGAAAACCAACAAAGGAACAAACAGTTCAATAACACTCAATCAATAACGAATATTTCTATAACAAGATTAATCACTGTACAAAAATAATTAGGTCAATCAATAATTCAATAATAACTAGAGCCCGGATGTTAGGCAGTAAAAGACACGAAAATAGGCAGGCAAAAAGGCAGTAAAAACACGAAAATAGGCAGTCAAAATTAAAAATAGGCATTTCATAAACATTGTGAAAATACAAATATAATAATTGGATAATTTACATTTTACTGGTTCACATAATTACAAAATATTTTTCAAGTTCTCTTGAGTTAAACTTTGTCTTTTGTCCGAGAGGGTATTTTTCATAATTGTAAACGATCTTTCCACATTGACTGATGTGATTAGGGCGGGGCATTTGTAGCATGCTACTGAATTTGGGCTCATTTTAAGCTCAATAGATGTGTCACCTTCAATTATTTTGCAAATTTGTTTAATTTTGTCCAAACCTCGCAGTTCGACTATTAAATCTTCACTATTAAATTATCATTTTTATTCCTAGAAGTCGTTGAAAATTCCTTTTAAACCAGCGTTTTAGGCATAAATAGGCAACTTGTGGTAGAATAGGCAAAGACATCCAAAAACTAACAAAATAGGCATTATGCCTAAAATCAAGGCATTTTGTCTAACATCCGGGCTCTAATTATAACTGTCAAATAAGCTGTTAAATGACTGAATAAGAAATCTCTAATAATCGGTTAATAAACTAAGCACTTACAAGGCACAATGTCTGTCTTGAATATTATCAATAACACTTGATAAGTGGAATCACAATAACACTGTGTATACTGCCATGAACAGAAAAAAAAAAAAAAAAAAATTATCACATAACATGAATGTGTTCATGTCCAAATAACAACTGAACTTCCTCCTATCAAGCCCAACTCTTTAAATAAGTTTGAACTTTTTTCAGGAAGTTCTAGAGGGTTCTTATTCCAGATATTTTATTATCAAAACAGTTACTGTAAGCTCCATCTCAGATAAACTCTCTTTCTTACCATTTCCTTACAATATTATTAGATTTAGTATGCCTGCATCTGGTTTTGGTTTTGAACCTCTTTCTTCTTGTCTCTATAACTTTCTCTAGTTTTCCAATGTCCTTGGCCTAGCATCCTGATTGTTCATTCAACTTCTCTATAAGAATCTCCTTAACATCAGGGGCCGTATTTATGAACTTAATTTGAAGCATTCTCATCCAAATTGAACTCGGAAAGGATCTATTACAAGCAAACCTCAACTCGAAACGGAATTTCAAACACCAACAAACATAAATTAACATACAGAAAAATATAAAGATAATGCACCAAATGTAAATTCAGTTACTGAAAATAATAAATAAATATCCAAATTTGAGTAACTGAGCATTGATGAAGTGTAGTGAGCGCTATCCAGCAACAGACCAGAGAACTTCGTGTTTACTCAAGCGTACTCCAGTTAGCTACCTCCCAACTGGTTGATCTTATACAGTTGAGAAGAAAAGTGTATATATTAAAAGTCGATTGATTTAAAGACACAAAATGATACTATAGATAAAAAATACAGTGCTCCAAAAAATGAATATAATGATTTGATTTCATTTTGATGAGCCATTGCCATACTAAAAAATGAAGGAAATGAAGGAAAATGATAGAACATAATCATAAGAACGCTCCCTACATAGTTTGGTTAGGATCAGTTTCTAGATACCGATTTTAAGAAAGTCTTTACTTTCAAGTTGAGAAGATCTTTAAGTGAGGTTTTTAAATACGAACTTTAGTTGAAACGTTGATTATACTGTGCGAGTTTACAAGCTGAGAAGTCAGGTTACAAGCCGGCTCAGCTTTCCCTATCATATTTATGTAGGGTAAATTAGTGTTGTTTTATGTAAATTATTAGTGTTAAACTAATTATTAACTCTTTCAACATACAGTTACCGCTGGCTTGTCACTTCGTGACAACTTTTAAGGGTAAGACTTATCGCCGCTAAGTAAGACTTATCCAAGTCTATCTTAGATAAGGAATGTTTACAAATACGGCCCCAAGTCACCTTTGATATGAAATCAAATTAGACTACTGTGCTATGTGGTCAACATTCCAGCACTTATAATTGGCCCTCATCATTATCGCATATAAATCATAGCTAAATGATGAAGTCTATTCAGCCTGATGGATGATTTCAAAGAGATTATGAGGTTAAGCAGCGCTTGTCTCGATTGAAAATTAGTGCATATTGATTAAAGCATTATTAGAACCGATTATTATTGATTAAAACAACATTATTATATCTGATTATAAGTCTTAATTAATTAAAACAAATCAAATATTTATAAACAGTGCATATTAATTAAAAAAATATATTATATTTAAAATAATGCGAGTATTTAGAGTACTACAGGTCTATTGGCTGTATGGAGCAAAACATAACGGAAATGAGCAGAGATTGTCATTGCAAAGTCTATAGGAGCCTCATAACCTACCTTGTGTGGGTTTTAACATCGAAAAATCCCCGCAATCCCCTTTGCAAATATCAAGAGCTTCTCTATAAAATTGAAAGTAACTCTCCTTATTTTCTCCCTTCAGCTTCACCAACCGTCTTCTCAATGCCTTGTAAACACTAGGTAGGTCACAATATTTTGCATATAAATTCACCAACACACATTTCTCTTCTACTGCATGGACATGATTTATTTTGATTGAACAAGTTTATTAATGTTCAGCCGCTTGGTGAGCGCGCTTGTCTGCGGTTAAAATTACAATTTGAACCGCTCAAGAAGGCGATCTTCATCCTATTTATGCGCTAGTTTCCACACTTGTCATTTCTCAATGCAGATTAGTTGGATGAAACATAAATCGCTCGTTTAAGAATGGCAAAAATGTGAGCCAATGTTTATGTCACTGGATTGTATTGAATTACTGATCTCAGTGATATTTAACATTGAGTCATCGTATTCAATGTGTGAGCCCTTATGCTATGGTTTGGGAGGGGGGTAAAGACTGAACACTCTTGTTCAAAATAAAGGGCGAGTAGGAATAGATGTAGATATTATAGCCTAAGACTAATTTGATTTCGTATAGAAAATTAAAGCCTTCCTAATTGAAACTATTTTCGCTCTGCTATTTTGGTACCCTCACCACTACTGATTGGGGTAAGGCACTTGAAAATTTTATTAAAAAGGAGTTCAACGGTACTTCCCCGGAAATTTTTCAAAAAATAAAATCTAAAACCACATTGTGAGTGATTCCAGACTCTTTTATCAAAAACTTTCTTCAAAGGCTCCAATTATCAGATTTCTTTATCTGGAACTCTGGTGGATTCATCCTCGGATCCCTCATAGTTACGCCAATGCAATAACTCTTGAATGCTCTACAAAAATTTATTTTAAATCCCTTGCTAATTCATTATTGTGCTTATTTTCGTTTTTACAGTGCGATGCACTAATTTATCTCCAAGAATCTAGCCTAAAGGCAAATAAATTTTTAAGGAACAATTTCATAAACGAGACTAATGATAAGTTTTGAAGTCCTATTACTTTTGAGTTTTGAAATAGGTTTCTTTTCATTTTTGTAATATTCTGGTGTAGATTCCACCACATAGATCTTCAGTTACAACCACAGTTTTAGAGCGCTACAGTAATTGTACTATTACAATTACAGTGCCTGTTACTACAAAAAATAGTATGCCTACTTGAGTGCATGATGCGGTCTTTCAATTGTCTTAAATATCAACTTTCTTCATTAGAACTGTTTTTCAATATTTTTAATGGAACCCTATTCCAGAAAACTGCTGACCTTTGAATCTTGCCGCTCTGGGCTGCAGCCCCTGAATCTGCCACTGGATGGCAATAAAAGCAAAACAATTGCTAACCTACACATCACTATAAATAATTTAATTTTTATTTTACGATAAAAATTCATATCATAGCTTCATTTAAATTCAGAAACACCACAGTTGTTACAAAATTCCAAGAAATAAACCGAACAATTGCGCTAGGGCACAAACCCGAACCAATTAAATAATAATAACTATTATTATTATAAATTGTGCTGATATGCATATTCACCATTCAACCTAGGTGTATACTAACCTTTCTACTTACCTTGCCATTCATCTGCTTCGATTTATATTGTGATCTATTTTTATTCTATTGTCATTTCTATTTTAATTCGGCGATTCAAAATAATCCAAGAAAAGATTCCAACACAATCAAAAATGAAAACATCAACGCTTGTACTATAAAAATATAAAGTTGATAATTGGGATCAATATCAGCCTTCGAATTTTCCAATTTTTTAATTTTCAAATTCAGACAACAGCTGCCAGTGTTATGATTTTCACAAGCCCAAACTAACCTAAAGCCCGTAGTGAAGATCTGTTCTACATCATAATTATTTTTATATTCGACCCCCAACTCCAAAATCAATAGCGAACTCACTTGGACTATGAGGAGCTATACGAAGCTATACGTATACCAAGATCTTTCTTTCAAGCGCTAGGGCACAGACGGACGGACAACGGCACGATTTCAATAAGGCCGTGTCGGGTCCTTAATGAAGTACTGATAATTCCTGACAATATTTCTTTCTCATGATTTATTGAAATTTTGATTGAAAATCCATCTTGCCGACTTATTGATTGATTCTTGGTGAAGTTCTCTCAATATTCCGATAGTAAAAAAGTACAATAAATAAAGTTTTTTCGCTTGCAGATTTTTCTCAGCCATTTTTACCAGAATGATAAGAAATTGAAATTTTAATGTTTCCGGGTGAAAATGCATATTATACGCTTAAGGGCTCTCTGGACGATAATTGCAACTGCTTTATTTTCATCGTCTGGTTGACCACGACGGCGACTGAAAATTGCAGAGATGCTGACAAATCTTATCTTCGTCGTGAAGACCTCAGGCCTTCACCACATTTATCCAATCTGTCAAGGACGCAACATACAGTTGAAATAGTTTTTAGCCGTTAGTTAGCTCCTACAAATAGTTTTCTATTATTTTTTGTATGAAAATATAAAAATATTTCCGGTTTGCAAATATGCAAGCATGTCTTCTAGATATTATATAATTTATTAATTCATTAATTATTTTGATAAATCTATAGATCATTTGTCAATCTTGGAGTGATGAAAAGGTTGAGAAATGGTTCATTTTATTCGGAGTATCGATAAAAAATTACTCGGATACAATGCAGATACAACTCAGAAGAAACATTATTTTATTACAGACTTGAATTTTGAAAGTACCTTGGATTGAATTTCTGGGAGAGGAATGACAGTGCAACTGATCTGTGTGAGCAAATTCATCCTTAGAGGAATGGACAGTTTTGAAGGAGACATATTCAAATCTGAGAAGTTAGCCCTAGAACAATCTGAGTACAGAAGATTGATAAAAAATAATTATGTTTAATCATAGAACGGATTATTTAGAACGGATTATTGTGTCTAGCTTTCAGGCGAGAGATGTAATATCCTTGTTTTTCAACTAGAATGATTCAATCAAAATTTTCTTATAAGCATTCAAACCATGTCAACGACATTATGACACTCATGTATTGAGTGACATTTTTGTATCTTACCCCAGGTATGAGAAGAAAAACAAATTTCTAGACAAGTTGAGAAGAGTAAACCTGGAGTTAAAAAGACCAAGACCGTTTATTCGTACTTTTTCAACAGTCAACAGTCAAGCAATATAAATCTGATAATTATTATGACTAGCTCATTTATAGGTTGTTGACTTCAATTTCCGTTTTTCCTCTGTTTTTTCTAAAGTTCATTCTCATTCTCCACACATCTTCATACTCACTCACAAGAGTTTTTATGTTGAATGTATTTGTATGCCAGTTTTTGCAATGTTGACAGTGATGTTGGACAGTAAAAATTATGTAACAGTTACAATGACATTTTCGAAATTGGATCAAGACTCAGTTATTCGGGAAAACAAAGATGTGCAAGAACTATGCAAAAAAAGTTTAAATTATAATGAAACTGAAAACTCCACTTATCACTCGATCATTCCACTTTTCTTATAGTCTTGTTAAAAATAAGCTTACTCTTTTGCAAAGCTAGAAAAAGTTGAAAGAAATTATCTCTCAGCTGAAAAAGCACCCTGAAATTATTTAACAGGTACTTATTTAATTAAAGCTAATGAGTTCATCTTAGTATTTATAATCAGGTTCTATTGGAAAACTGAATCTGGCTCAACCTCTCAAAGCTAGATTCTGAGTGTCCATCTCCATCTCCAACTTCTTTTATTACTAGGCTAGATCTCTGATAACCCTGGTAAAGTGAATTCAGTGGCTCCCTTTTTTCAAGTGTATGACCTTTTTTTGGAGGATGGAGCCCACATAGGTCTGAGACCTGTATGTGAGTAAATGAGTTGGGTGGTGATGATGGTGATGGTGATGATGATTGAAGAGGTTGACCTACAGTATATAACGTGGGCTCTGACCCACCGGGAAGTGATTTTACAGCAGATAAAAGCTTTTGTTTTGATCTTTCCATACCTTTTTGCGGGCCAAACCAAACGGTCACCCTTACAAGATGAACCGAAGCACTTGAGACTGTACTGGTTCGTGGCTAATCACTTACCAACATTAGAAAACTTGTCAGGGGACCCTGGGACAAGAAGTAATTCTGTAGCCCAATTTTGCAGAAGTATGATCTTTTTTGCAAGTTTGGGCTCTCCAAAGTCTCCTCTAGGTCGGCGGTCGCGGGCTACTACCCCGGCAATAAGGCGCATAGTGAGAGACAAGAGTTTCCTTACATCACATTCATCATTTTCTTTTCTTTTTTGCCGATGCTACCGCATCAGTCTAATGAGGTGATTAATGTGTTTAATGATGCGATTGATGACACAAAATATGGCAGGCTGAACGGGAATCGAATCAGTGACTGCAGGAGTAATAATTAGTCAGACAGTCTTATCAGATATAAGCACCCTAAACGATAGAACCATTGCGGTTGCATGAGAACAAAATCGCATAGATAAGTGAATTGAAGTTCATTTTATTTCTATTTCACCAAACACTTGGTGTTCAAATGGAAACTGGGATGCAGAAGCATGAGAATGTTATTAAAATTACACAGTAAAAGTATTTGAAATAATTTAGTACGACTGAACATCCATACTGAATATAAAGTATTTTGTGCAACAATGATATATGACAAAAGATGAGTGCTTAAACATTTTATGGTGATGGAATAGTATATTATATTGAATCATTGATTATTCAGATGATCATTAAATGAGGTCCCATCCTGGAGCTGCGAGTCCTGACGCCTGTCAGAGAATAGTACCGTACTGAAAAAGTTTCAACGGTTTCGATAAATCATTTTCGTTGGTATTCCTTAACTGTACATAGCTCGTAAAATTCTATTTAGGAAATCAAATTCAACCATAAATAACAGGAGACATCTTTTACGACAAAATAATACATACTAATCTGCAGAGTCTTCAATACCCACGCTTGAAGAGCAACCTATGTTCGTTTAATGAGCAAATACCACTTGCTAGAATACACTATAACTGAATCAAAACGACATGCAATAACAACGCGGGACAAGGCTTGTTCAATAGCGTCAATAGAAGATTTTTCACATTATGTGGAAAACAATCTTTGTATTGGACTTGTTACATGTATGAAACAAGTAATTTCAAAGTCTACTACTTTGGTGCGAGGAAATAACTTTTATATCCAAAACTGTGTTTTGCAAGTATAAAACTAAACCTAATGAAATTCATTTATAGGCTATATGTAGAACTTATACAGATGGATCATTACCAATTCTATTTGGACAGAATTTTATTGAGCTAATAAAATAAATAAATAATGTAGTAGGGACGAGAAAGCTATATAAAATATATAGTTTTTACTTTGATACTGGAAAGCAAGATTATTATTTTTATTCATAGTATATTAAACACGGTGATGCTTCTTCGATGATAAGTTCTTTGACTAGATATTTGAATTCTATTTTATTACAACTTTGGTTTAAAGATCTGAAGCTATGATAGAAATCCTAGTTTCTTAGCGCTTATGTTTCGGAATTTGTGATCAATATTTGGGTTGATTGTTGAATCATTTTGATGACAGTTGAATACTTATAAAAAAATATGATGTGAAATCGTGGAATATCAGGCAGGTCATTTAGTTCAGAAAAGTACTGTTCCATAGTCAATTTATACACTTATCAGTTCAATCTTCTTGTGACTTTCTATGGATTTATAATAGAACTCTGTATACGAATTACATTTTCAAAGAGGGCATTATTTTGTAATAGTGCAAGCTCGGGCGGATAAAAGCTCATATAATTTCAAAATTAAACTTTTAGAGATCGCTTAGAGATGAAGACAACCTGCAGTCTGCCAGCATTCAGTAGGTACTTGAGAGACATCACTCTCATACATCCTTCCTATGACCAGGCGCGAGGTGGGAATAATGTGGATGAATCTCAAATATACCAAATTAACGGTTAAATAGATGCTTAATCTATCCTTATTCTATTTAGTAATAGAAATGACTTAGAGAAATCGATATGTGATGGCGAATTGCTTATATAGTCTACCTCTTTCATTTCACCACGATTGGATGAATATTAATGGTTCGATCTATATCGAATCGATTTACTTTATCGACCATGTCCTCCCATAGCTCTCGACTAGATCGTAAAACTTGGGGCCAGAAGGTTAGCAGTTTCAGTATTATAATGGTTGCATGGCTAGACATGTATGGATAAGTAAGCTCGCGCGCGCGCTCTTAGCATGAGAAAGGGTTAAACCAATTAGCTGAGTGATTGGCTACTCAGACGATTGAAGTTAAAGTGGTAGCATTGTTCCTTTAATTTGGTTCTCGGCCACTGGGTATCTGATGTAGACATCTACTCGACATTATAAGTCACGCACACTACCACACACTGCAATCAATAAGCCGCACATGTATGCGTATAAGCGGGCATGCACCCACAAACTTATAAACCACAAAAAACAAAGTGGATTACAGCTGCAGTTGAAGTTGAACTCTATAAAATATGTTTACAGCTCCTAACTTTTTCAAGATTTGGGCTGTTGTTGGGCAGCCACGACTGTAGAGAATCTGTAAAACATGATTAGCCGTGGTCTAGTCTATTTGATTTAACTCAATAATACTGACAGTTTGATTGTTTTATTATGAAATAACAGAGCTGTTACACTAGAATGAAATAAAAGGAAAGTGAATAAATTGAAAAACGGATGATACTTATCACTTTTTAGTCTGGAATGGGAACATAGGATGTATAAATTATAGAGTTTTAAACTATTACAAGTTTATTTCGGCTAATTGAATTGATTCAATTATACAGAATGTGTATTGAGAACGATTATATAACTCCCTTATGACAAAAAATGATATAATACTCATTATTACTTCATTGTCATGTTTTAGTAAGTTAACAAGCAATATTTATTTATTTATTTTTTATTTTTATTATTTATTACATTTGTCACAAAACATCATTTTTTGGGAATTTCCCATCTGACAGGTGACTTGTCAACTTAACCTAACATTACATTTCGTCAATAAGTATCACAGTATTACATCTTGCCAACTACATTTCATCTTAATATAATACAATTACATTTTGTGAACTACATGTCATTCTAATATAATACAATTAGTCAATTCATAAACATTCAGTCAATTTCATAACGTCTCACTATAATACAATATATATAACAATAAAATTATACCAGAAGTCTACTAAAAAATGATACAGTAGACCACTGTGTTTAATTATAAAAATCCGTGTCTTTACTGTTCAAAGAAAATTGAACTCTGCAACCGAGTAGCAGGCTTTGTCAATCAAAATTCGTTTCAGTGACTTCTTGAACAATTCCAGAGAATCAATTTTACGAATAGCATCTGGTAATCTATTAAATAATCTTATTCCTGCATATGAAGGGTTTTTCTCATATTTAGCTCGTCTGTGTATTGGGTAAGACAGCAAGTGCTGGTTACGTGTTGTGTAATTATGCCCTTCTGTACAAAATTGAAATTTATTGATATTACACTTCATAAAAACTAGCAGTTGATAAATGTAGATTGCTGGTAGTGTGAGTATCTGCGATCTTTGAAAAACAGACTTGCAAGAATCCCTTTGTCTCAGCCCAAATATTACTCTTACTATCTTTTTTTGAATTAAGAATACCTTGTAGCTGTCTGTCGAATATGAGTTTATATGATTACCGGTACTTCCCATTCCAATTAAGTGGTTCAAATAGCCTTTAGCAGCATTTCATTCAAGCTATTCTAGGTGGTATGTCTTGTTTTGACTTGGGAAAAAGCATTTTCGTATTAAGTTTCACGTAATGGGATTTTTCGAATCCAACTATTTTTAAATTTTAAATTTGAAACTCCATTGAGAATGAAGAAAGTTCATCAGAATATTAACAGGCTTTTCTTCAAGTAAGCACTCATGAGAAAGCACATCAAATACAAAAAAGAGTAATTAATCAATATTGACAAAATTATTGAGCCAAAAAATTTTTCATCCAAGCACTATTACGCTTTCAACAGAATCACTGATAAAAGCATTTTTTGAAAGTAGGGATGAAATTAATGCTTCAGTGGGTTTGTAAGAGCATTCTGATTAGTTTCAACTAGCGCGCTAATCTACGTTTAATGAATAGTCAGGAGAAGGAGCATTTAAATAGCACCAATCTATATAATAAGAGAGTAGTGGTGTGTGTGTGTGTGTATACACTAAACTTGTCACAAAGTCCCCTCTCAACTCGAGCACCTCGAAGCCCGGTTTTTGATATTCCTTTCAGAATTTTCAAAATTAACGTTCAAATTTTACTAGCGGGCACTATAACTGTTTCAAAATAGATGCAGAAAGCTCATAGAACGCTGATGACATGTTCCGTCACTATGGTTATGATATAGATGATACGCCGATGTCTCTTATAAAGTAAAAGCAACAGATTAGCTCTGTATCAATATCACAGCTGCTAATTACCCAGCGTCATGCGAGCTTACTTATTGTGTGTATTAAGATTTTCCTCTAATACATCAATCTAGAGTTCTAGACAACTAAACAAAAAACTATGAATGTGTATAGAGCTGCAAAGTTGCGAAAAAGGAAGAAAATAAAAGCACTAGAAACTCACATCATCAGTGCAAAAACAGTTTATTTGTGAACCTCTCTTTTCAAACACATGAACTGTATGGTAGGAAGTGTATGGTATTCCAATCACCCTTCCCAATCTCGTAATGTTTTGATCCCTACCATAAGTAATCTACCAGAAAAGAAAAACTCCAATCGGGGTTCTCGGGTAAGACCGGGTAAAATACTAGTTCAAAATAAAAAGTACCTACCGTATGAATGAACTGGTAAGATGGACTGGCAAACTGGCAGGCTTCATGTTGAACAGGATAGGCCAGAGAAGTTTATGTGGAATGTGGATGTATGAACTACTGAAAGGACTAACGAAAACGAGGAGATGAAAATCCTTTTCTGCATAAGTACACACTGTGTGCCTACTTTGCAAAGCAAAGTTTTACATACAGCCTAGGAAGGGTTCTATTAAGCCAAGCCAGAGTTAGGTCAGGTGATTGCTTGCAATTCAAGTACAATGTTCTGCTACAGGCGTACCTTTGTTGTTGTTTTTTTTTTAATGTTCGCCCTATCCCATCAAAGATAACGTAAACGTGTCACTTGTTGAACTCGTAACAGTGTTCAAAGCATTACCGGGGCAACGCATCCTGCAGTAATGAGCGTATTATGAAACTGGTTAGATGTTGAAGGACGTACACTGTATTTTTTGTGTCATACTCAATAATTAAGTGCTGAAACCCAGGGGTGCCCACAGGGGGGGGGGCTATGACGCAGACTGCGTCATTGAAATTTTTTTTGGGGGGTTCCAAAAACCGTTTTTTTTGGGGGGGAGGGGTTAAGTTGATTAAAACCGTTTCTAACATGACGACATTCAAAAATATATTACGAAGTGACCAGATAGAATGCCAATTAATGACAATAGATTTATAATTATTACTATACTTTTGTATATGAATTAGTTAAAATAGTTATGTTTAGGATTTGTGCAGGAAGTTAATATTCAAGCTTAGCGAGACGACTTCACTCTTCTTAGCAGTTACAAGTTGATTAGCGGAAAGAGCAATGAGTCGAGTTAAAATTATCAAAAACAGACTCAGATCAGCTTTGGGAGACTCGTGGTTGTCCAATCTAATGGTTCTAGCTGCAGAAAAATATGTACTTGAGTCTATTTCTAACGAAGAAATAATTAAAAAGTTTTCTGTTTCCTCATCCCAAAGACAAAAACTGCTATGTAGGATTTAAAGAGATAGATTTAACAAGCTAAGGTGTCTAGCTAACTCGTAGATGGTCACAGCCTACAAATTTAAGGTGTTTACTTCAAACTGTTGATGTTTTTCATGTATTTTACAATAACTAAGTAAGAACTGCTATAGCGAAATTTACAAAGTAAATACTAAAAATTCAGTAATTTTTGATAGGCCTAACTATGTTTTTATTTTGTTTTTGAAAGACGCTTCTTTCGATTGTCTGTTGTAAATAACTATACATGAAATTTGTGCCTTTTATGTACTTCATCCATACATAAATTCTCCCAAGATACTATACACTAAGTAAATAACCTGTTGTTTAACTACTGTCTAATAAATATTAGCATAAATGACTTAGTATTTTGAATTTTTGTGTTTTACAAATGAAGTTATCAACTCATTGTTTTCACTTCCTTTAGAGGAACAACTTTGTAGAATTATTTAACCTTAATGTAAGTTAATTGGAACACTGAACATAAATTTATAGGTATTTATTCAATTTTATTGAACCATTGTGTATTTGTAATAATATTTGATTGTATAAAAACCATTTAGGTTCTCATTCTTTTTTAGGTATTTTGCAATTAAGTTTATTGAGCAGAAGTTCATATATTCATTTCATTATATTTCTTTTTTACCTTTACAAAAAAATGTTACCTATGTAAATGTTACCTATATTACCTATGTATTTTTTTGTTATGTCAAGAAATATACATACTTTTTGTATATTATTGACTGGGTTTGAATTTTTTCAATAGCTATATAAATCTTCTTTTAGTTTTAGAAAGAATACGTTCCCATTTTCACATTTACTCATTTCAGGATGAAAATGTGTTTACTTTTACTTTCGTTTTACTTTTTCACATTTTTTGGGGGTTTAATTTATGGTGGGGGGGTTGGTGCTAAATGTAAGGGGGTGTATCAAAAGGCTTGGGGGTGCCTAATTTATGGGGGGTCAGGTGATAAATTTAGGGGGGGGGGGTGCGTCATGAGGCTTAGGGGGGGTGGGCACCCCTGTGAAACCAATAGATTGTTGTAACATATCAGTGGTGAATTATTTAAATCCACTTTCTAGACATTGTAAGGGAACGTTCGTGAAGTAGAAAGCCACACTAAAGAATAATTTAAACTCGCCAAAAACCAGATTAGAATTTTGAAAATAATGCTCAGCTGTAACTGTGCTGACGTCACAACTGAAACAAAATTCAAACATTCAGGCATCCCAGGATTGCTGAAGCAATCTGGAAAATAAATGGTTGTAGTTTATGAAACCTGTAGTGTATTTTGAACTAGTTGTAAGAATTACAGGTGCATAATATTTTGTTATAAAAATGACATACATAGTGCTATGCATCACCCTATCACTTGAGGTAACAGAATGAAATAATTAAAAGGATGGCATAAAACCATATTCACTGAAATAGTTACAAAATATAATGGATAAACAGAGATTACTCACTTAGAATTTGGTCAACGAATTTTATCTGACTTGAAGTGTTAACATAATCACTTTTAAGTTAGCCTAGTTCCAAAGCACACATTTGACACTTCTAACTTTCAATTGACAACTAATATTTTCGAGTTAGTTTGAAGTAACTGACAAATATCCAGTAACAGAATTCATTAATTTCCACAAACAATAAACAAAAGGCGCACACGTTTTAAATATTTTTCCACATCATTTTTGATGATAGATGAGAATCAATTTTAAACACATTTAAAGCTTTTCAACACTAAAGATAAATTTTGAGGTCCAGGAGTCAACCAAAATCTTATTGCCAGCAAAATCTAGTTAGTCGAAATATTTATTTTTAATTCATTCAAAATCAAGTACCGTATGTGAAAGAATCGCTCACGTTCTGCCTTAATTGATATTTTTAGTTATGTTATATTTCAGTACAATGTACTTTTTCTCTTTTTCCGGATTTATTTCCTGAATTATTGAGAGAGCTTTTGCGCCCACACACTCGCCACAAGTACAGCCTGCTAAACAGATCAAATTTGGTCGTGGCCCAACATATTAATTATTTAATGTAGCAAAGTTTACTATCAAGTCGTTCATTGAAGTTTCTTCAAATTTTGATCAACTCCTTCACCATTGAATAGTCTTGAATTTAATTTTGTATAAAAAGTGTGAGAAAAATAGTCAACAGTTCAAAGTTGTCTCTATTTCGACCTAAACGAGACGCACGGCTTTCCTGTCGCCCAAATCCTGATCAAGAAGAGGAATTTGGAATTTGTGCAAGAGTGAAAAATTCAAATTCATTTATTTGCCATATTCAAAAAACATTGACAATGAAATAAAATAATGAGCATGCATACTTAAAGTTAATAACAAATCCAAACAAAACCATTTATTTATACATTAAGTCTCTTTATGCATGGCCATGCTTTATGGGACGTCGATATAGTGCATCGATAAAATCTTAAATTTGAGTATTTACCACCAACGTACGAGTACAACTATTATGCAAGTTGATCAACCTGTAGAATTTTTGTAAATGATGGTCGACTCTCAGATAAATCCTAAGATCAAGTCTCCTTACACAGGACTTGTCTTACAGTTTGTGAGATGTCAAGTCCAAGTTTTCAATAGTTCATTGGTATTAGTTTTCAATAAATTTATTAATAGAATAATTTTCTATTTGTTACGCAACTACTGTGTATAATTGAAATCCACTTTGCTCGGCAAATTTAGGTTCAATAATAGATTCTAAGTACTGTAGTCTACCATTAAAGGAACTTCAAGAACCGGATTTATTCTGAATTCCGACAAGTTACTGTAACCCGTTGAGGGGGATCCAGGATTATGTTTGTCGGATATTTGTGAGAGGTGGCGGTGAAGGAGAAAAGCCTGATTATCTGGAGGCTGGTAAATAGTGATATTTTACATATCTGAAATTCACCAGAATCAGAACTTCACCCCCTAAATAGTCGTGACAACAATTATTTTTACTCACTTTTGAAGCGTGTGTGCCATTATTACCACATAAATAATTTTTCCTGCAAACTAAAACAGTTAGGACACTTACCCCACTCCTGCGGCTACAGGTTCGATTATTTTTGTATTATTTATGCTCCCATTTTTTGACTTCAGAGTATATTGAAGCAGGTGCGAAGCTAGATTTTGTTTTGGGCTGGAGATCAGTTGAGAAAATATTTCGGGTTGCGGTATACTCCCCTTTTTTGAAATTTTTGATAGATTTCTTTGAGCTATCAAACGAAATTTTTGAGGATCTTGAGGGTTATGAAAGTTTTTGAACAGCTGCAGCTCAAAAACGAATGAAGTAAAAAGATGAAATTGGTTATAAATTGTGGATACCTAATTTTTCGCAGAAGGATTTCGAATTACACATTTAGTTCTTCCTACAGCCGTTTTGAACATTCAAAATTATGAATTTTTCAAAAAAATCATTGAAATTTCAAAAAATTCTAAGTTTAGATTCAATTGAAAAGTACAGAGGTTTAATTAGTATAAAATTTTGTTTTCTTGAAAAAAGGCAGAATAAACCTTTTTCTGACTAAGGCTTGGTCTGGTTTCAAGTTTGAAAAAAAATGACAAGACATTTTTACAGTTTTTTTTAAGATGGTGGCTGAAGCCCAGCTAGGATTCCTGGGGACTTTTAATATGTTATTCAGCATATTTTTCTGATCATATACCCCAAATTTTAGCCGTGTTGTAATTTTATCGTTTCTCACCCAAGATTTCTGCTAATTTTATTTTACTATTGCAAGCTGGCTCAAGAAGGCTAATGAACAATTTTTTCCTGATATTATACAGTTCAAATAATAAGTTTAGTAGTTCTCAGCAGTACTACTACTTCTAAATACTAACTATATAATTAGTATATTAAACATAATAAAATAAATTATGTGTACACTGTATAACACATTCACACTGCTATCACTGCTCTGCTTTATCACAACACCCCAACACTACGCAATACGAAGGATTTGGTACGCTTTAATCTGCGCAGCATATCAGTGTTGTCAAGCAGATGCATAGCTTCTTCATTCTCATACTGGATCTTATCTGCATGCTTGCGTGCATAGCGCCCAATTTCGCTTTCGACAAACTCCACCTCCAGGTCTCTGTGGATATCGGCGTTCCGGATGAATCTTGGACTTCAAGACTTTGTTCTGGAAGGGTTGAATTATATCCACATTGCTCTTGCTGGCACAACCCCAAAGCTGAATTCCATACGTCTATATGGGTTTCAGAATTTGTTTATAGATAAGAATATTTTGCTAATTTGACTTGGCTATTAGTCTTGAATTTATTAGTCTAAAAATTTCGGAGGTTTCTGAAAATTACATTCTTTCTTATCATCCATCGATCGTATTTCGGTTCACGCCTGTATTCCAGCCTATTGTTCACTATTGTTTCTCTGTTGATTTTATTTTGATTTTTTTTATGCTACTCCTGTATTATTATCTGAAGATAATACAACTAGCCTACAATTGTTTTCATCAGATCACTCATTTGAATCTATTATAGTGGTGAAAAAATCAATATATTTCGTATCATAGTCTTATTGTCTTTACAGACTAATCTTTGATCTTGATCAAACTTTGAATTGAATCGACCCCGATAGATTGAAAACTAATAATCATTTCTCACAGCCCCAAATCTGCTACTAGTAGAATGTTAAAAGTAGGACGGCTTCCCTCATTGCGCGCCATTTTTGTGATTGTAATTAATTTTGCAGCTTGATATACGAGTATTCTCATTATAGGAGGCAGTATCACGACAGCAGTTCAGTGAGCACACATCAATTATATCGACTACTGCTTGGCAAAGCCTAATTATTTTATAATTTATTTTTAATTTCGCGCCTTTTGTGTAACACCTCTTGATCGACTGTTGTATCTTTCTATGTAAGTTTCTGTGGTGATAAGTTATTCTGTAAAGTGAGAGGTGGGGGTGGGGTCTAGCCTATCGACTACTTTTCAAAAAATGCCTTCTGTAGCAACGCCCTCATAATTATGGCCCAGAGTCATTGTTCGTTCTTTTAACGACAAGCTTGCATACTCCAAGTTCGCATAGCTGCCAATGATTTATTGTCGAGCATTCTCCATCTTAGCCGGTCCAAATGTAATATATTACAATATACGTATGCTCCGCTTTACAAAAATTCTGGTTTTAAAACTGTTCCTCACTATGATTGAGCAAGTTGAACTGGATGATGTTGAACTAGTTTGCATATACTACGTCCTCTGATCTTTGTTCCAGTAAAAATACAGGAACCATATTCAATGAGCACACGATTCATGTAGCTAGTGATTTACATTTTTTATGAGAAATAATGACTGAAAAACAAAAATTATCCAGGAAAATATCATAATTAATTATAAGTCTAGTTATGCTAATGAATGGTTGTTGCATGAGCCTTTTTCATAGTGACAGCTTATAGAGAAAAATTTATTAAAGAGCATATATTATGATAATAGATAAGAATATTTCATCTCTACAAAAACCATTTGAGAAAAATATGAATTATTTTATCATCATAATATGGAATTATGACAGTATCCAACATGAAATATATAAGCTAAAGAAATACAAAGAATCGTGATTTAATAGCTACTGTATACAAATTGGACACAAATTCAATTGTAGGCTACATTCTATTTTGACAAATTACAAGCAACTTTAGGGAATTCTAGTTTTTCCAATTGAAAGTGCATTTTTGTATCTGACAGTTAAAATATATAAGTACTTTTCTTAGTCATTTCAAAGTCTTTCTATACTGTGATTCCATAGAACCTTCAAATTACAGTTAGTAATTAGTGGGGAAACAAGCCAGGGATAGAAACGTTTCGGTTTGAATACTGGAAGCTTTTGCTGCGGCAAAATGTGTTTTAAAATTAAAATTCACATTTTGGGCACTTTTGTATACAGTAAGGTCTGTTTTAAAAATATGCCATACCTGATCCCTAATGCTTAGATACTGTTTTCTAATAATGGATAATCAAATGTGTTTTCTTGGAGAGGCTTACAGAGCATGAGAGCAATGTCAGCTAGCGGTTATCATGTGCTTATTACAATAGCTCAACTTGTTTTTAAAAAAATCCCCAACAGATTTGAAAAAGATTTCACAAAAGCTATGGAGCATTGAGATTTTCACCTCCTTTACCGTTGACAAAAATACTTATTTAGCTGGTCACCTGAAACACACATAATAGTTTGGATTGCTGTGAAAACGATAATTTATTTCTGTATTGCAACCCTTAGGCCGCTCCTACATCTTGCCACAACCCCCTCCCCCTGAAATTCATTGTAAGTTATAAGTGGTCTTGGACAGCATTAATTTGAATTGGGTAGAGATAATTTGTGAAGGAATGTACAAATGCCCATTGAAAAATATTATCTATAATATAAATTGAGAAGTAAGCTATTGGAAATTATGATATTCTTACAGATAGCTTCTTACTGTTAGGAGATTGTGAGATTGCAACAATTTAATAAGTTGAAAGTTATGCGTGTATTTACGAGCTATATTGAATTGAAAGCAACTGGTGGTCTACCAGTTACTTGAATGGGTGTGCAATGCAGTGCAGATTGCAGATTGGAGATCAGCTGCGAGTAAGAGTGGAGGTATTAGATGTAGGCTAGCTGCCAGCTACTGGTGGTGCTTGCGGATGTCATAAAGTGTTCCGCTCAATGCTAGAGCTGCACTCCAAGGAAGTCGTGCTTGTGCGCCGTTAGGGCTTCCCGGGTAAATAAGTCATCACAAACTTTAGCAATTGGAGTTACTACAGTTGTATAACACCTTCCGGCTGTCAATATGTTTGAAATGAGAAAATAAATTGACTTATTATTTTGATGACAATACCAAATCATTTCCAAAAAGTTAAATATAGAATGATTATGTTGAAAATTTTCATAGTAGGCTATTATTGGCAGTGATATCATGCTTCCAAAAAATGTGTATGGTGTTAGTGGGTGAGAATTTGTTGAATATTTTAATAACATAAATTTTGTGTTATCTGTTTATCGTGTACACCTTTATTTGAGATGTTAAATGAGTAGCCTATTAATAATAATAATAACAATAATAATAATAATAATAATAATAATAATAATAATATCTTGAGACCTGGCTGGCTCAGGTCTGGTGTCAGTGTTATCGGGTCGCAACTGAACAGCTTCAGATATCTAATCCACCTTACCTTAATTGTACTCCAAGTTATGGTTAATAAAGTGGCAAGAGTTATAAATATGAGAGAAGTTAACTGAGTTACCAAATTCCAAAGCGCATACAAATAATGGAACTCTGGAGACAAGCCCGAGAAACGTATACTAGGGTCTGATCCAATTTAGTGCTGAGACTGAAATCTTATGTAAATTTCTTGATGTCAAAACATGTGCAAATGTTGGAATCTAATGACACATCCAAAAAATGAGAACAGAATAGAGCTTCAAACAATGTGAAAACAGAAGATTGCTATCAATTGAAAAACATCTTCATTTTAATCTTGTTTTTGGCAAATTGATTCTATCCATCGTAGGTTGGAATTGACGAGTCTTGAATGATACATTTAAGTTGTCAAATTAATAATAATGATAAATAATGAACAAAAAATGAAGAAAGGCAATCGGAGAATCGTTTTGCACATGAAGAATTGGTCCTATGAAGAGAAAGGCCCAATTCCAATATTGTTTTCTTTGTTATTGATCGATTCGTATTATTTTAACCATTTCACACTATTTACACCTTAATTATTTCAAAGTACCGGTATCCAATAGTCAAATCCTAAGATTATAAAACCAATGCAGAGAGTTGTTGATATTTTTCCAAACTGGAGCCTTTTTTCTAAGCTAGCTCAACTGATAAGAATTCAGTTTTGAGTCAAGTTTTACTCGACAGGGAAATGCTCAGGAAAAATTCTAACCATTTGGAGCGTACAAATCATTTGTGCCACAAATTAGTGCTGCTCAATCCAGTAAATGAAAAACTGGAAAAAAGATAATTATATTGCGAAAACCGTTTCCAGCGGCTCTAATCACAAGCTAATTATAATCTTTTAAATTCTCAAGCGCTGCGATCACGTAGAAAAACAACCCTTTCAATTTTTTACGATCCTCTGCCCGGATCTTCGAAGACTAACAGATTAATCGACATAACATTTTTTATTGGAGTTGAAAATCCATCGAAAAAGTTTAATATCCTCTCCATTATTGATAATTCGTTCCGTTACGCGCGATTGAAAAAGAATTCAATGAGGAAGTTTGACTCCTCCTACGTTATCAATTAGAAGAAAGGGTCAGAGAAGCGGGCTTCTATGCTCCTTGTAAGAGGGGAGATAACTCACCGGGTAAAATCTTATGGGCGGCAAGCTCATTAAAATCTGCTAAATGTTGCAGGATTCTCCGAAGAAGAAATTTAGTATTCGGCAAATTTAGTGCATACTCAAAAATTAACATTTTCCTTCCACCTTGTGAATTCTATATTAAAACGATGATATTGAGATTAATAAAATTTTGCACGCATCTCAATATAAATCGGATTGTTAGCATGGGAACGTTTTAAACGTTCTGATTGTAATAGCTACTATTATAATAATTATGGAAAGAGATGACAGACAGGCACTAATGAAAAGTATAATATCATAGTCATTACATTGAGAAGCATAGAATATTATCCAGTTTATAATCTGTGTTTTCTGCTTCATTATTGAATATCCTTTGCACAAGCAAGAAGCAGTATAAATTTCCAATTAACATAAATTACTTATGTGAAATAACTGAAACAACAGTAGTCATACCCTCTTTCTTTCAACTACATGGGAACAGAATAAAATTCTATAGAAACACTCAGTGCTAAAATTTGATTGATATTCTAACTTTATTAGAACTCTTATGAGTTCTATGTTTGCATGTAGCTCTATGGTACTTCCAAGATTTATTTTTCATATCTAATTACTAACATAGTTACAAAAAGTATAGATAATTTGAGCACGTTTAACTCCGCTTTAATTGAAGCCTTGAAATCTCTTATTATTTGAGGTTAAATTCAAGAACATTTTAGAGGTTTTGTAGCAGAGATGAGTGGCACATCGAACAAAATAAGATACTCTATCGGATTCTAAGTAATATGCTTTTACAGTACCCACTCTTAATTTCTAGGATAGCATTCATTTCTTATTTCAAACAAACTAGAACCTAGTGAAGAGGTCAACAAGTTTTCGAAACTTACTTTTCATAACTACATTGTCGAAAGTAGAATTTGAAATATTGTAATGCAGAAGCAGCTCCTCCATAAGACTCTTGGACTCAGCCCTCCCTTCTCCAAATCAATTGAAAGAGTTTCCATTCAATAAAAAAATAATCATTTGTTATAAGAATCATATTAAATGAATCATATACCTGACTATGATATAATTTTCATATTTGTTTTATTTGATGAATCAAACAAGCTGAGAAAATTCCTTTAAGATAAGAATGTTGAAAACATTATTTAGTTTTTTCAACTGACTTGTGGGGCGTTAAACAGTGAAACCGTATTCTCTGCCAACAAAGCCAGTGTAAAGCCATACAGTGTTGAAACGGTGTAGTGGCGTCATTTGCATGTAGAGTATAGGACGATTTCTGAATCCATCCATGACAACCTCACCTTTCAACTTCGGTTGAGAATCACTGAGCTCTTCATTGGTTTGTCTCAATTTAAGAAAAAAATCAAAGTGTCAGTTTTATATTAGTTTAAATTATTGTGTTTAAGTTGAATTGGAACAGCTGTCAAAACAGCAGAAAACGGGATTTAGATTTAAGAAAAGCTTTCGTTTCTTATTTCAAACAAAATAAGATAGTACTAGATATTACTAGAATCTAGTGAACAAGTCAACCAGTTTGTACTATACTTTTAACAGACCGAAACCTAAATACATCTTTCTTTGACCCAAGCATGAAATTGTGAGGTTATTGTATGAATCGCGAATATCATAAGTGCATGGATAATTTTTATTAGATGATATTACAGTAGACTATTGTAATATCGGTATTATTTTAATCTCAAAATAAAATGTCGGACTTTTATTTCCTAAATGATTTGTATGAACAGTTTATTAATTGTACCAATTGCAGAATGGAAGCATCGGAGTGTGCTGCCATTCTTTCTGGTTCCTGTTTTGGAATTACATCACATAAAGTGAAACAAGGGGTAATTAGCTGGGATCAAAGAGTAGAACTTAAAAGAGTTCCACTGAATTCTGATGTTCTCATTTCTTTGATAGAAGGAATTTATTTCTTTGGAAGGACTATTTCGAGTCCCCTGAATGTTATTTTTAAATAGCAGGCAAAGTTCAATATTTTTGAATGAACCTCCTAAATCAGGGAAGTGATAGCCGCGAGCCGCAGCAGGTATCTGTTCAATCACATAGAGATAAGCTGCGTTCTCTTAGGTCCTGTTTGTAACGGTGACCGATTAGATTGGCCAGCAAAAAAGACACTGCTCTCTGCTGTAAAATCACTTCCCGGTGGTTCGGAAGTCACCTTAAAATGTAGGTCCAACTCATCAATCACCATCATCCAACTCATTACCCACGCACAGGTCTCAGACCTATGTGGGCTTCATCCTCAAAAAAAAAAAATATCTTTGGGTTTGCTGATTTTGAAGCCCTAAAAGCATGTTCGTGTTATTCTGTTCAAGTAGTTGAATGGAGTAGGTATTCTATATGAAAATTATTAAAAATAATAAAAATTATTTGTACAGCCTCTAAATTGTTTGGAATTATTCTCTCGAGGGTCGATAAAATAAAACTTGTAGAAAGTATACTACTAGAGTTCACCCTAGAGTTTTCTCAACCATGAGCCGTCACTGTTGAAAAGAGTCAGGTTGCAATGCGCATCCCAATAGTTCTACATAATTTTTCTTCCAATTTAATCTATTCCATCTTTACAAATTACATCTCTTAGCTGATTATAGGCGAGTTCATGACGTAGAATCCTAATTTGATCTTTGTGAGTTGAGTGATATTGGGTTCCATGCAGGTCCTTGTAATATAAAGTAGCTTTTCTTTGAAATTGATCACTCGACCAATCAGATTCAGACTCCTTAATAATATCTTTTCACAACTAATGAACCAACGGGAACTTCACTATAGAATAACGGGACGACGAATATCATTTTCTACGAGTTTAATCAGTTATATTATAATGAAGATCAATTGAATCTGATTCATGACTGCGAATAATAATTCAGATAAGTTCAAGGCGATGCAATCAGGTTGAATATTTCTGTCTCGTTTCACAGTCATTGTATTGAATAAAAGCATGAGAACAATAAGGCATTTAAACTGATCTGAGAGTGGAATATAAGTTCTCGAATCAATTTATAGCATTGATTGGATAAGAATATGGTGGAATAAATAAAACCAGTTTTCAATTTTAAGTTCTTGAATAAATTGGATAACATATGCAAGACCAAACGTGGAAATTGTAACAGCAACGGTATCACTAATTTTATACACGGTTTGCATTTATTAATCTTCATTTAACCCTATCCAGACATTTATTCAACCCTTATTCATTATTTTCATTTGGAGCGGTCTCATTCACATGCATTGCATTTATTATACTCTCTGAGATCACTTTAGGATATACTACCATGAAATAACATGGCATTGTAAATTGCAATAAAGTTATAATTTTGTTAATTCAACACAACTGCACTGTCGAGTACAATAAGCATATTATTTCATTCATCTGGATTACATACTAACACAAAATTTTGTCCACGGGATTTAAACTTGTGGATAACTGAAAATAGTTGCAATGTATAAAAGTTACGTTCCCATGTCCGTGTCACTTTAAGAAATACTTATATTTATTCATTATTTATGTAGAAAAGAATTATACAGTAGCTCAGCAAAAACAGTTCAGAAGAAGTTCGAAGAACACTAAATTTTGTCAGAAATTTGGGAGTGGACAATATTAAGCTTGTAGGCTGATATAATTATGGTTTCCTATTGTTTGCTGATGCTCAATTAATTGATAATTACATCGTTCTGGTTAGATGGAATATATTGCTTTCTAACATGAAAAATACGTTGAAGATTATTTTCATAAATATAATTATTTTCTCTTAGATCTTTCAGAAGATTATCATCGTCTCAAATCAAATGCCACTTCTATGGAAAACGATGGCCATCAACTGATCTTCATGCAGGAAAGAATCCTTGAATAATGGACATTAGCTACGATGAGGCGCACGACTATCATTTACCGTTTTCTATGTCGAAAAATGATCTGCCCTTTCGATGCGAATTCTATTTAGCTGTCAGTCGCGACAGTAAATCGTCCAGAATGTTTACAACTCAATTTTCCAATAGTACACAATATCCGTACTTGGAACGCGAGATAACTATCGTTTTGTTCGCTTTTGGAACAATAGCATTTGTGAATAGGTGTCACTTCTATCACTTTAGATAACGCCAATACTCGCTCTAACATTTGAAAATGAAGACAATCGTAGTATTACGAAATGGGGCACAGGTTAAACTATGTCTCGTGAACGTCGAGTCTCGTTGCGAAACCGATACGTGGCTGTTTCGATACGAAGATCCGATTGATATCGAATGGAGAGATGGTGCCTGATAGTCCAAATACTGAGTGCCAGGAAGAGTAAAATTCGTTGTCCATCTGATTAGGCAGAGTCCTTTCGTTTTTTAACCGCTTGCGAAACGTTGTCGACACAATTTGTATAATATGCGAGCCGCGGAAAGGTTGGAATGCCCATGGACTACAACCCGGTCCCCTTCTTGACAGAATCGCGTGAAGTTTCCCCAAGTTGACCGCCTTAGCCTACATCCAATGCGTCCATTCATACTAATAACTCAACGATGTTCCTTTGATGACAGCAGACAAACAACTCCTTCGCCTCATAAAAGGTCAAGCAAGCAGAAAAATTATTATGAAAGACAAATTCAGAAATTCAAACAATGTGCTCTCACTTATAAAAGTTTTCTTGGCTTTAGCTCCCTTCTTAAATGAGTAAATAAGGAATTTTGGTTCTGAGCCTCAAGTGAAAGGCAAATGTAGCTTATCTTTATAAATACATGATGTAGCCTACTCTTATGCATTACATATTTTATACTGTTCTATCACATGGGAAAATGAGGATATTTTAAGAATTTATCCACACAAAAATGATTCATGATTACTATAGTTCTTTGAATAATCTATGAGTACAAATAAACAAATAGCTCTGTTCTTTTTTCCTAGGAAAAGTCTATTCTGGTTTGCAGGATTGATAAAAATATGATATAATAGTTACGTTACAGCTGAATTATATAAAGTTTTTGTTGAAGACTCAACGACTTGCAGTCAGCTCTATATTGTGAATATATAATAAATGTACTCACTTTAGACGTTCATAAGTATTATATCATTATCATTTATTAATTATAAGTATTATTACTATAGTGATTCATACTATATTTTGTATAGTACCGGGTTAGGTATAGTGATTCATAGTTACGTTACTATCACTTTAACGTGATTCATTCAGGAGTTTTTTAACGCTGTAGGGGAAAATTGAACTCTATATGACATCCAAAATCGTGGCGTTTGGAGACCCATGCTGACTCCGTTCGGGGAAACAGCTGGAATAAAGAAGCAGAAGAAAGCATTAGGACACTTCAATTATTCAGTTTAATTAATGTGATAAATGAACATGATAAGTTAGTGGTTCAAAGCAACCACTAATAGTGAACAATCATGAAGGAACCATTTTAATGACGGAAAGAACCACTAGTGATGTACAGTAAGGATGAAAATCATACAATGATCACTTTTACTCAGTGTTATATGTGTTGCACCGAATACGTATTGCTATTACATTGATTGGTTTAAATAGAGAATTCATCTAGACTGTAATTTTGATTAAAACAAAGGTAAAATAAAGGTAGATTCTACCAAAGTTCACGCATTTCACCTTCGAATGCGAAGATCGTCTCAATCAATAAAAAAGTCCTCAGAATAGTACTTTTGAGGCAATTTTTTCAAGGAGAACAGAAGGCGACCAAATTGAGCAAGTGAGATTGACAATATGGGCCTCATATCAATCATAAATCACTGAGCATAATCATCAGCATTTTAGCTTTTAGGGCATGGCTTTCATCAAATTTCACATTCTATTTGAACGGCAATCATCCTACTTTCACTTCTTTATTCGCAAATCGGTCTGCAAAGAAAACAACTTTTTAGTCCGGTTAAATGACGGTAAGTTTTTAATCGACTGTTCAGTTTCATTTAAAGTGCGATTCATCACCTCAATCGAAGCGGCAACGAGCGATATTGGCAACTAACGATGCAATTCGCAATATAAGCTGGCCGGGATAAGACGACATATTGGATAAGTTAATTTGAGCTGCTATCCTGGACGCGAAGATAAGAATCGACGAATAAAATTATGCAACTAATACTCTCTCCAACGAGCAGGCTGGACAGCTCATCCATTGTGCCATTAATTATTATCTAATTGATGTATTACTGATCTAATTGCACTCGATCAATTTTTTGTGAATGCAAAACGATTGGCTGTGGTTTTCTTCAAGAAGTCTCTTCGATTGAAATCTCCGATTTCTTTGCGAGTCGTTTGATCTCTAATCAAGTTATCAAATTGTGAGCCCTCTGGAAATGAATGCGAGCTGAAGATCAGATAACCGTTCTCTCCTTTTATGGCTTCGGACACAATGATCATTACATATATCTAGAAAAATATAATTACACTTTCTTAGGTCGGGTCTCTTGATGTCATTTATCATTCTTTGCGTGGGTTGCAATAAATTTTGGAACTCCTGCTTCTCATATACATCAGTTCATTTGGAATAACATCAGAATCATTTATCAGCTTCGAATAAAAATGAATATTCAGAGGAATAAATAATTTTTTCTGGCGAACCTGTAACAGAATCAAGAATGGAATTGGAATGGGATTAGTCTGCCGTAATATATAATAATGAACTTGAGAGGAGGTAGGGGTAGGACTATAAAACTATATTTACAGTAGGCCTTTTTTCTAGCCTGACAACTACTCTTCGATTGAAAATTTTCTTGTTGATGGCAACTCATTTTTAACAGCATATTTTTGGCTGCTTGCATTCCGAAAGAAAATACTTCAAGAAGTAAGAGAATAAAATACTGCCGGTAGGCTAACTTTTTGGAATTTTTTGTTAACCTGCAGTCAGTTTTAAAATGTAGTTTTGCATCTTACCTCATTGGCATCAGAAACATTTCTTCTAATATATTCTAATCTCATGTTATTTTCAATGATGGAAGCGCCTGACTGCCACTCCGACGACGATTTCGGTTCGATTCCCGCTATAGCTTGGCATTTTTATACCATCATATCTCATTGCTCATGTCCGTGCTTTCGAGTCAATGAAATAAAAATAATATTAATAATAATAATAATAAACGCCAAAAGAGAATGAAGAACAATTCAACCCGAACCCAATAATAATTACTCTGTCCTTACTCCAGCAATTTACATTTTTCCATTTCGTGCAGTGTCTATTCGATATATATTTATTGATAGGAAATTTAAGTTGATTCTAGCTTCCTTAGATTATTAAGTTCTACCGGCAAGACCTCTGACCAGTTCAAAACTCATACTTCGCGTTATTGGCAAGAACTTCCAAACTTCCATGGTATTCGGTTCCACAATTTATGTTTAAAGGAGTAATGGAATTTGGCAAAAAAACTCCAGCAACTGTTATTACTCAGGTATCAATTAACCTATGTCCTTCTGTCAAGTTGACTGGAATGTATTTTTGCCTTTTACGTTCTTATTCATGGAATCATTGGTCGTCAATAGGCTATATGCTATATAGTCTCAATAGTTAATTACATTTTTGAGCATCAACTTGTAACATTATTATTCATTGTGGGTTGCAAATGAAATGGAGAAAATTTTCTTCATGAAGTAGGGAGGTTATTTTTGTCGCTTCCATAAATATCATGATTTGTTAATAGCTGGCTCAACAGTATATATAATAGGTATTCAAGGAATTCAAGATTTAAAATCATGTTCCTTTGTTATTTATTAGAAAATTTAAATAATTCGCAATTCTTTACAGTGATTTGAAATGAGATACAAATACGTATACAACGGTAGTAATTTATTGCATTAGTCTGTAATTTTTTTTCGATCACTTCAGTCGTAAAATTTTACAATAAAAACACTAAACTATGAAATCGCAGTGAGCCATGTGTAGTTTTCTCAGATAACGTTATAATTTACCCTCATTCACAAAAACACTAAAACCATGAAATCGCAGGGAGCCATGTGTAGTTTTCTCAGATAACGTTATAATTTACCCTCATTCTATTCAGGCTAAAAGAATCAGTGGAAGAAAAACATATTTTTCTGAAGCAGCACTCAGTGCAACTTGTAGACGCGCACCCACCTGGAAGGTCAAAAACCCAACCTATCTCAATAATACATGGACTGGATTTCAATTGGTGAGATGAAGAGTATTTTCGATCTCAAATTCCAATCTTTTTTTTTCACTCACCCTCAGGCCCTTGTTATTCAGTGATCTCTCATAACTAAACAAGGCTCAGCCAGGAGTCTATTTAATTGGACACAGATGAGAATAACTAATAATTATTGTAATAGTGATAGTTTCATAAATGTACAAGTAGGAAGCTATTGAGAGTATTTTATCCCACTAGTCTCTCTGAGTTGATACTTGACAATGACACTAGCTCGCAAGCAGTGTAAAAAGGATTAAAAGTAGGTTACAAAGGGGAAACATAATTCCTTCGTGGGCATGCTAACTATTCGAACAATTTTTCAAATCCAAGGTTTTCGAATGCAATCAATTGATCTACTCAATGTCTCTTAATCATCAAGTAACTTGAGTCATGGCTTGATGCTGATGCCAAGTCAAAGTTGTTGATGCAATTAATTCAAACCTACGACTTGTCAATTACTTCGAGTTCACGTTACCTGTTTAGGCATGAAACATAATCTCACAGTGCTCCACTGTCGCTTCCATAATATAATTCCATAAATCAACTCTGCACTTGAAACAGAATCGAATTATTCGAGTTCAAGATCACGGTCGAATTTATTATTCATCTTGGAAAGAGATTCTATCAACTTCGAAAAATTTAGTGATAAAAGACTCTGTTAAATTGTGAATTAGGTCAAATTTGCCGATCGCTTTCTTCACAAATTCTGATTTGAGTGAAGAGAGAAATAGATGGTGAATATAATTATAATAATAATCATCATATTCGCTTTCGGATGAATCATGCTGTTACGGGCTCTAAATCTAAAATAAGGCTGGCAGCACTAAATTCACACTTGCACTCTATTTACACACACCAATTGCAAGTTCAATTAATAAAGAAGAACAGATCAACAAACGACAAGCTAATACTTATTATCAGTAATTATTTACAAGAATTAATGAATAATTAATTACAGGCCAATCAATAATAAAAGAAACAAGAGTCCAATAAACTGTACAATAATGAAGAAAAAATTATTAAAAAAACAGCTATCAGTTATCACTTGACATGCCTTTAAACGTCTTTAAACTGCACAAATAATAAACACTTGTCTTAGCACGTTACACTGAAATCGAGCGCTGTTTACTCAAACGGCACTGGATTGTCTCTCACATGACATCTGCAACACGATCTGTCATGCAAGCTTGTAAAACTAAAGTAACTGGTTCACGTGGACTTCTTATATAGTCGTCATTTCGAGGTACTGGAAGCAACTAGATGCTTTGAGAAGTTCATGGAAGGTCATTGAATATAGTAGAACAATCAGGAATTAGTCTATGCAGAACCATGGATAGAAGCTTCGATGCTCTCAGTTGAGTGCAAGAGATGCAGATGAAATAGAGATGAGTGCAAGAATAAGAGTGAGAAAGACATGTGAGATGAAACAAATTTAAAAACAAAAAAGAAACCGTGGAATGACATGTAGAACAATTTTTTGTCTGAATCAAAATGCTATTTTTGCCCATCAATGTAGAGGAATGTGCTCATGACAGGTAGATGTTCTTATGCAGCAAATCACCTCATAATGTTAGCTGTTCTCCAAATTACACATAAGGATTAATCACTCTTTAAAAAGGACATCAAATGAGAGAATAGGCTAGGCTTCTGACCTCTTCCCTTACATAACTCAAATAGGCATTGAAAATGATATCTCAAAAGCTTACGCAAATGTGTTCTCTTAAAAAATTAGAATAATACATAAGTAGTTACAAAAGGCCGCTTCTGGGACAACCTTGAAAAAAGCTGGGACAACCTTGACCTTTGACCTTGACCTTGACCCTGACCTTTGACCTTTGACCCTGACCTTTGACCTTTGACCCTGACCTTTGACCCTGACCTTTGACCTTTGACCCTGACCTTTGACCCTGACCTTTGACCTTTGACCTTGACCCCGGACCGGAAGTGACGTAGCAGACCGGAAGTCAAACCGGAAGTGGCCCCCCTCACCCTAAAAGTGGCCCCCCTCACCCTAAAAGTGGCCCCCTCACCCTAAAAGTGGCCCCCCTCACCCTAAAAGTGACCCCCCTCACCCTAAAAGTGACCCCCCTCACCCTAAAAGTGACCCCCCTCACCCTAAAAGTGACCCCCCACACCCTAAAAGTGACCCCCCTCACCCTAAAAGTGACCCCCCTCACCCTTAAAGTGACCCCCCTCACCCTAAAAGTGACCCCCCTCACCCTAAAAGTGACCCCCCCCCACCCTAAAAGTGACCCCCTCATCCTTAAAACGGTTCCCCACTCTCCCAAAAGTTGGGGGTGGGGGAGATCCGGTTACCGAGTATATATATGGTGGACATCTTGCTGGTAGATTCATTGTATCTCAGCAAACGACTGCTAGCTCCTACAGTGAATCCAGCTAAAGACTCAAATCAATAACAGTAAGTACTTGTTTCTTTACTAATGAATATCCTTTAATTGTTGTAGTGTATAAACCTTCCCTCCAAATATTCCATAGCTATTGCATGAAATCTAACCTCAAATGGCTAACCATGATATCATCCAATACTATTGCATGAAATCTAACCTCAAATGGCTGACCATGATCTCATCCAATAATATGTGGTCTACTGCATGAAATCTAACATCAAAATGGCTGACCCATTGTTTCACAATGCTGACTGCAAGATTATGCTAATACCTGTTCATTTCCAATTACAGATGTCATCCACTAATGCTGCCGCTGATGCCATCTACAACACAATTGCAGCTCAAAAGCCACTAGACCACATATCCATGAAAGATCTCCAGCCAGGGTTCCCATACCAAATGGTGAGCGCAGAGAGAGTCACTACAAAATACGGTGAGAAGGTAGCTGTCACATTGGATTCCAAGAACACACACATGCGGGTTATACTACCAGAGTCGTACAGCAGGATAACCTCCAAATTCGTCCCTGCTGGTGGAACCATTGACATGAAATCATATAAATTTATGTGCCATCCTGATGGGAAAACCCATAGAATCCAATTGATTAAAGAATAATGAATCTCTCTCTATGTATTGTGAAATAAAAATGTGACATCTGCAACTGATTTGTTATTCATTCTCCCCTATCCTAGTATCAGTAGTCACACCTAGTGTCCACTTATGCCTAAAAGTGTTCATCACATGCTCACCTAGTGTTCACCTAGTGCTCACCTAGTGATCACCAGTGTTCACCAAGTGTTCACCTAGTGCTCACTTAGGCTTAAAAGTGTACACCAAGTGTTCACCTAGCTCTCACTTAGGCTTGAAAGTGTACACCAAGTGTTCACATAGTGCATACACAGCTGCACTGTTGCTTCATGGAAATAGGTTGAAAAGAAAAGTATACTTTACAATACATTGTTTATTAACATAAACAATCGCAAGTATGAAACAATACATAGAAATTGGCTACAATATTGCCCCTTTCAAAGTCTCTGGTAACACCATAGGTCTCTGCCGACCTATTAAGAGATTCCTTTACACAGCCCACGCCATCAGTCACATCGCCTGGTGGCCATAATCTAGGATGTTGCTCAGCTTTACAAATTGATACCAGTAGAGCAGGATCGCCTGATTGACCATCCTCAATCCTAATGCATCTGACACGTCCATCCATAGCGTTGTAGTCAAAGCCAGCAAATGTAATCCTTCTTCTGCCAATCAAAGATAGACTCTGGTCACCACACTCAAAGTCACACCACCAAGTCTCATCACTGTTGTTGAAATCAATCTCCAGCTTAACATCCTTGCTCCTCCATCCAGGCACTGAACGCAAGTCCATTATGGCTACCAAGCTATACTTCAACTTGTATACTGATGTCAATGGAGTTCTACAATTGTCAAATATGACTGCTACCTTGAACGGCAGTGTAGTGATACTGGCCATTGTTGTAGACTGAATGATGCTCATATAGGTAAAAAATCACTTTACTTTACTTCAACGAAGGCTGTTTCAACGAAAAAGAGAGGGTAGAGAGAGAGAGAGAGAGAGAGATAGCCCCACTTCTACTTCCATCACTGGCCCCGCCCACCAGCCTTGACAATCCGGTTTCAACTAGTTTGTATGACGTCACTGCTACATTCCAATGCTATGAGTCATATCTATGCAGGAAAAACATGTCTGTATTATGTAATCACTGGCCCCACCCACCAGGCCAGCACCTATAAATACCACACAATAGTTTGCATTCGTTCAGTTTGATTAAGACAACGAAGCAGTGAACATGGATACTTCCAAGGTTTTTAATGTCCCCATGCTCTGTGGGAATAAAGTGAAGCCTACCAGTGAGAGGTTCGGTTTGTGGCTTCTAACAGAAAACCTGTGCAATGACAACCTTCTTACAGATATTGGACAAATCAATTACACTGCTGGAGAAGAACTGTTGGTGCAGGCTGATTCAAATCTTGTGCCTATTACAGAGACCTTTTGTGACAATATAATGCTTGTGAAAATTTGTGCTTTGGAGGACTGTGAGGAAATGGATAAGAGACGGTTTATTCTAAAAAAAGAAATATGTGGAGCATTCAATTTATACTTGAGAGGAAAATTCTCCAAAATGGTGTCAGCTAAACATGGAGTTAAAGCAAAGTTACCATACTTATTAGACAATGGAAGTGATATGTCCAAAAAAATTCTGCAAGTGCTTGACGAAGACAACTATAAAGAAGTGAAACAAAAGTACCAGAATCTAGTGGGGATACCCTACAAAGTGGAGCTTGCCGATGTTCCCATTGCCACATTAATGGAGGAGTTACCAAAGTTATTGGAACAGCTTAGGAAGGAACATTTCTATCTTCTGGACTTGGACATAACACAGGACTTTGCTGGAATATTTAATAAGAGTGGGATGTGTGACTTTTTAACTACAAATCATTGTTTTTGCTTCCAAGGAGAGTATAAAGAAGACTATAATGTGATTGTAGATAATGATAAAACTGTTGGGATTGATTGCTTGACATGGGTTAATAATAATGTAAGAGTGAAAATTTATAATAAGTTTATTTGTCAAATGACAAGCCCTGGTGTAAATAAGCAGCTGGGTAACCATATTGTAGACTTTATTGCCTGTCCAGATACAAGATTACGGGAAACCTTTACTTCTGATTTAGCTAGAATGCATGGCATTACACGTTTGGAAGCAACAATTTATAACTACAGCATAAGAAATAGCTCCAACTCTAAGAAATTTGACCCTATTCAAGATAGCCTGTCACTCTTAAATGACAGTAAAGATTATTTTGAAAATGCTCCAATATTTTCTGTATCCTTGGCTAAGATGTGGTCCAAACTGGCAGATAGTTTAAAGAATAGCTGTTGCTTGGTTTATAACAATCTTTTACAATATGTTTACTGGGGGAATAGCAACACCAAGAAATTGACTGGAGTACAAGTAAAGCTGCCCACCAATCCACAGCATCGAGATAAAATAATATCATATGTCATTTCTGCATTTAGCTTTAATTTACTACCCATTAATTATGTGGAAATTCGCGAGGATACAGACAACAGGGATAACATTAGTTTCACACAAAAGTGTTATATTAAGAGTGGTGAGACATATTTCTCCAAGTCAACCACCACTTTCTCTACCATTACCAAAGAGGTTAACCTAGATGAGCTAGGTCTTGTGAAAACTAGTAATCTAATACCACAAGTCTTGAGAAAAAGAGCAAACATAAACTCTAAGCTTGCTCCCTACCCTGTTAGAGAAATAGATCCCTTGTCTCCAATCACAGTGCTATCTGCTAGGAAGCGTAAGCTAGAGCTGGACGAAATTAATCTTAAACGTAGGAAAGTTGAGTTTTTAGAAGCTACAGAGTCCATAAAGAAACAGCATAAACAGCTAGTAGAATATGAGAACGAAATCAAAGATTTGAGAGAGCAGCTTGAACCATATTTTTATTCACATTGGAAGAATTTTGAACCAAGTGGGGTGTATCATGTGACTGCATTTACTGTAAATAATAAGGAAAAATTTACATATGTTGGGGTTTTAGGGGAAAAGGATGGCTTGAAACAGGTTTACTTTGTAAAAGGGTACCATAAAAATGTTTTTCTCAATGCATACAAAGCAATAGAAGACCTTAAGAAAGTGGGCTATTTTGTAATCCCCTACAATGACGAAAGATGTATATTATGCTTGCCAAGAGGAGAAACCATTTGTGTAATTACTGTTAATGGTATGGCAAGTTATAATGGTAACACATTTCCAAAAATAGAATCAATCGAATTTTCGTCAGATGTATGGAAAAACTTGGAAGACACTTCCTTTACACAGTCAGAAGTGGAGCAATTCAACAACATTATAATGCTGGAAATTAAAGGGAAAGTAAAAGTAGGACAGTGCAAACGATTGGAAGAGTTAGCAGAAGGTACAGAGTTGGTCATTGTTGCAATAAAACAAGTATGGGCTAGAAATAAGAATCGGTATATTTTACAGTTTGAGAACCTAGAAGCATTGTATGTCTCGAATTATTGGTTGGAGGAAGAATTTGAGAACTCTAACATAGATTTAAATTATAAAATTAGAATTAGGTTGGATGTCCTTAAGCATACCCCCAGTAGAAATAAGGAAAGAGTTGTTTTTTGTATTTAATATATTGTATTGTATTAATAAATGGAGAAATTATTATGAATCTGTCTTTTGTGTTTTCCACAAACCCCTACAATCCTATCCTTATAAATAAGATTAACCTAAGACATATTTCTCTTAGTCACCTGTTGGGTGTTGGCTTACTCCAATTAAACACCAAGTAAGCCATAAGGGACAAAAGTGGTACACCAAGTTAGCCCAAAGTGGCACTAAGTTGTAGATAAGTGTGCAGTGAGTGGGCACAGTGGCTCAGTAAAAGGGCTCACAGTGAGTGTGAGCTTATCTTGCAATTAGCTTGAGTGCTTACATATTAGAGCTTCTAGAGCACTAGCAGGAGCACTAGGGGCACTAGGGGGAGCTCTAGGGGAGCACTAGGGGGGCACTGGGGAAGCACTAGGGGAGCACTAGGGAAGCACTAGGGGAGCACCAGGGGAACACTAGGGGAACACTAGGGGAATAGGGGGAACACTAGGGGGATTAGAATGCAAATTATTTATAGGTATTTATAGGTGCTGGCCTGGTGGGCTGGGCCAGCGATTATGTTATACAGTTGCATAATGTAATGCAATTACACAGACATGTTTTTTCCTGCATAGATATGACTCATAGCATTGGAATGTAGCAGTGACGTCATACAAACTAGTTGAAACCGGATTGTCAAGGCTGGTGGGCGGGGCCAGTGATGGAAGTAGAAGTGGGGCTATCTCTCTCTCTCTCTCTCTCTCTACCCTCTCTTTTTCGTTGAAACAGCCTTCGTTGAAGTAAAGTAAAGTGATTTTTTACCTATATGATGAGGAAAACCTTAGTGTTGAGAAATTGCTTGATACTAGCAGTCATGTGGCACAACAAGCCTTGGCCCAATCTGATCTGGCTTCAAAACCAGTGGGAGAGTACATTATGCGATCAGTGCGCAAGGACTACAACTCTGATGATGCATTTGGACCAAAAGTGATAAACAACTCATACTATCTAGGCAGTAAGATGCTTACCTTTGGACCTAAAGGTAACAAAATTGTGCTGTCTAATCCTGCAGATGGTAGAATTGAAAAGACTTTTAGAGCTACACCAGGCCTTTGTGAGTTGATTTTCATGAAAATGCCCGACAAAGGAAAATTGGAAGGGGACGACTTGAACGCCTATAAATTACTTCTGGACTTTACCAATGTCTACAGAGAAAACTACAGTCCAGATGGTAGAATTGCAAACTATAACAATATCAAGTACAAGAGGACAATCAGGGATCTGATAAGAGGAGAAGCAGTCAGTGGAAAAGGAGCCAAAGTTGCTGGAAGAGGACTGGTAGCACCTTTCAATATGGTGGCAAGTGATGGCAACAGGATTGAATATGTCTACTACAATGACCCCAACGAACTTGTGGACAGACTGAAGCTGCTGGATCAGTCTAAAGCAGTTGGCAACACTGGACATGAGAATGAAATCAACTCAATCTTGGAAGAGCTGGAGGAAGGTGGTTACATAGTTGGTAAACCTGCATACTAGTTGCACACTATATAAGGCAACAACGTTGCAACAAGAGACAGTAAGTCTCTCAAGTGAAAGAGTAAACATGAATTCTTTGGGAAACATCAATGCCCGCCATAGGCGTATGATCAATTTGGCAAATCCACGCAGCAATCATGATGCTGTGAATCTGATTACATGTAGAGATATGATGTCATTTCATTTGCCAAAGAGAAGAGATGTGGATACATTGCAAGTAATGACAAGCCTTAAGAATTCAATACTGACAGATATGCAAGAACCAATTCAAGCTACAGATGGAGTTAACAAACAGTATTTGGAGAGAAGGTTGGATGAGCATTCAAAGGCTGTGGTTGAAAAGTGTCTCACTGTCATGCTGGATGTTACTACGTCAAGAGAAAACCTCAATTTGAGTAAAGAACAACTGAGGGATAAAATGTTAAAGCTTATGGGAATCTCCAAGCCGTCTAAGGGTATAAAATGAGATGACAAGGCTGCTGATCGACATAAGATGGCTGTATGCAGAGGAAAACGGAGGTACCGAGGAAAAGGAGTACTTTCTGCAATCACAAATGCAGCGGGTACAATAGTCAACAAAGCAATAGACGTACTGCCCGTAGAACTTCATCTTCCTGGCTACCAGTACTGTGGACCAGGTACAAAGCTTGAAAAACGATTAGCAAGAGGTGATCCAGGTGTCAACAAACTTGACCAAGCCTGCAAGCAGCACGACATTGCCTACTCAAGGAATAGTGATACAAGGAGCAGAGCAGCAGCAGACAGAGATTTGGCTGAACGAGCTTGGAGTGTGGCAACATCTTCAGATGCTGGATTGGCAGAGAGAGCTGCAGCATTAGCAGTAACCAACATCATGAAGGCCAAGGCAAAGTTTGGAGGAGGAGCTAAACAACAAAGGAAGGGGAGAGCTGCACAGAGGAGGAGAACAGCAGCAGCAACCAAGGGTCAAGGCCTGTACCTGAGGCGTCAGAAGACGGGAAACGGGGTGCGTCGCCGTCAATGTGGCGGCAGAAGATGATTGTAGCTCTACCTGACCGAGCACTAACAGATGCCGACCTCTACAAGTATGCCTGCCGTCTCAAGCTGAAGAAATTTCGAGGAGTATTCATGCGAGATGCTCTACCAGCTAATGGACCACTGGATCAAGAGTGTGGCATCATCAACCTGGACCAAAGTGATGGAGCTGGCACACATTGGGTGTGCTATGTGAAGAAGAAGGATGGCATCGTTCACTACTTTGATGGCTTTGGCAACCTGAGACCACCACAGGAGTTTATCGACTACATGCACAGAGGATCGAGTCCAGCAACAAGGATCGAGTACAACTATGATCAGAAGCAAGAGGATCTCTACTCTCATATATGCGGACATTTATGTTTAAAATTTTTGCTTGATGAAAATAAATAACAATGTACAACACTTGTCTTTTCCTTTCTCCCATCCACATAGTATAAAGGTTCTAGTCTATACTCTTATCAAGTCATTGTGTAATAGTACACTGAGCAGTCAAGACCATGATGCTATGCTTTGGAGGTAAAACCTCAATATTGAAGAGTGAATTTTTCCCGCCACTTGATACAAGCAATGGCGAATGGGAAGTTGGACTCATCAGCTTTACAAGCTGCAACTCTATACCAAATGTTGAGAATCGTTACAATAATGCAATACATTTTCTGGCTCCAAAAGTGGACCAGAAGGCAGTAGTCAAGCCAGAGGAGGAGGAGGAGGAGGAGGATTATGCAATGACTCATGAGGAAGTTACAGGTAAAGTGTTTGCTCAGCATTTGTTTAGTGATACCGCCCACCAAAGTATTCAAAGGAAAACCAGATCTGCCCCAGTAATGGTTTGGCAAAAAGTATTATTGCCAGAAGGTAGTTTTGAATTTCAAACAATTGCCAACCTGCTTGAGGCAAGGATGAAGAAGCATGGAGTCAAGTTTCAGATGGCTGTGGACCCCTCTACCTTGAAATGTTTAGTATTATGCGATGCCAAGATAGACTTTAGACAACCTGATTCAATAGGAAAGCTGCTGGGATTCAACCAAGTTGTGGATGCTAACATTGAGACTAGAGGTAGTAATACAGTGCAAATCAGTCGTCCCAATGTGCTGCGTATAAAGTGTAACATTGTGAGTGGATCCTACTCAAATGGAGTCAAGGATCATGTGATCTATGAGTTTTACCCAGATGTTGATCCAGGGTATAAAATGAATGTGACTGTACAGAATGTCATCTATTTACCAGTGGACACCAAGCAGATTGGTAACATTACGTTGGAGATTGTTGATGAGAACGGACGTCTGGTGAACTTTAGAGAGGAGCCAATAAACATTGCCTTACATTTGCGACAACAACCCAAGTGATGGTGCTATTATTTGGCAAGTGGAATCATGGATTGGATGTGGAAGCAGCAATGTCCCCCACGGGGGTAGAACAAGAGTCTATTAATAGGGCGCTATTTGTGAAAGATGTCATTCAACCATTGGACTCTGTGGAGTTAACATCAAGCAGCATCAAATATCTGCAGAAGAAAGGTTATCAAGTTAGAAGAGGAGGAAGACGACAACAACACTGAAAAATGGGAGTATTGGATGTGACAGTACATGGTCCTTCAGCAGACAATAGCATCATTGGCTATGAATATCATTCTCATGCACCATATACTACAGGCTTTGGTGCCAATGATGAGATTCGGATATCAATTCAGCAGCAGGACATCTATACACTGCCATCAGAGAGCTATCTGCACATGGAGTACAAGGTGACCAATGCCTTAAATACAACCTTGGTAGGCTCACCTTGTGTCTCTGGATTCTTTGGCCACCTGTTTTCCGAGATACGCTACGAGATCAATGGAGTTGTAGTGGACAGCATACGTAGCCCCGGAATCACCAGCCTGATGAAGAATGCCATGACCTTTGAACGAGAAGAACAACACAAGATGGATGGAGCTGGCTACAGGTATGATGCCAAGGCAGGGTTTGGCACATTTGATTCTGATGGTACCAACACAACCATCATGAATGTGCCACTTAGATATCTGCTGGGATTTGCCGAGGACTATAGACAGATTATGCTGAATGTGAAACAGGAGCTGGTGCTGAGACGCAGTGCTGACACTTTAGACTGTTTGAATGCAGCAGGCAAGGTCACAATTGAGAAACTGGTGTGGAGGATGCCCTATGTAGAGGTGTCTGATGAGGAAAAAATGCGTCTGCTGAGACTGGTGCAAAAGAACACGCCCATCTCAATGCCATTCCGACATTGGGAACTGTACGAGTACCCATCTTTGCCACAGACCACAAAACATACGTGGACTGTCAAATCAACTACTCAGCTGGAGAAGCCAAGATACATTGTGATTGGGCTGCAGACTGGAAGAAGAGGAGCAGCTACTGTGAATAGCTCATACTTTGACATGTGCAAAATGAAAGACGTTCGAGTGTTCTTGAACAACAAGTACTATCCGTATGAAAGCATCAATGGTGATGATAACCAAGTGTATAATATGTATGCAGCTTTTAATGGAGTCTACAATCATGATGATGCTCGAGCAAGCAACCCACTTTTTGAGAAACAAGCTGTGCGGGATGGTAAGATGTTACTGTTTCCCATTGACTGTTCACGTCAAAATGAATCGCTGAAGACGGGAAGCATTGACATCAGAGTTGAGTTTGAAGCAAGTGAGAACATTCCAGGAAATACACATGCCTATTGTCTGTTGATACATGAAGTGGTTAAGGAGTATCAGCCAATGACTGGTCTTGTTCAATCGGTCTAGAGAGAGAGGGAGATAGCAGTGGAGGATATAAAGGTGGTCGACAAGCATCAGGATGGTCATAGTTGCATGAAGCATTGAGTGAAGCATACATCATGTCCAGGAGACTTCTACGCTTTTTGGAGGAGGAAGAGGAGGAGGGGGAGTTGCCACCCAGCGATGGAGAGGATGTTGTGGGCTGCTGCCTAGGCTACTACACTCAACACGAGAAATCATTGATGAAGGATGCTTCTACAAGTACAACCGACCTCAACCAGGCTTCCACTGATGATGATGACAATGATGGCATCATGCCAAGCAGGGCTACAGAACTTTTTGGACCACTACCAATCTACCTGATGGACTTTCAAGGCTTTGAGGGATTGAATAACCAGTTTATTGTCAAGGAGATGGCAATATTGGAACGTGACGATGAGCATCATGTGTTGACACACCACTATTTTTTCAAGTCACCATACCCAGACATTTTGCTAAAAACAAGCATATTGGTTGATAACAATCAATTACAAAGAGCTAAACATGGACTGAGATGGTCGGGCAATGGAGCCGGCCAAACACATCTCTCATATTCGACCTTGAAGCAAATTGTATGTGACACAGTTGGAAGATGGCTGCACGAGAACAGTGACTCGGGACGACCAATCAAGATCTTGGTCTATGGATATGAGAAGATTTCCCTGCTGGAAACGCTACTGCAGCTGGACAACAAGGAGAATGTGGAGTATGTGGACCTGAGTTCGCCCTACCTCTTTCATGAGACGCCCAACTTGGAGGTGCTGATGAAGACTACTACAGTCTACTGTCCGGAACATTACCTGCTCGACTTCTTGGAGACTGTGAAGATGAAGCTGGCTGGTGACAATGGAAGAAGAGGACGTTTAGATGTACCGCCATTTTGTGCACTCAATGTAGTAAACATCCTGCACAATTGGATTATGCAGGCATTACAAAAAGATAGACATTTTTGTCGAAGTTTGTTTTTATCAATAAAGAATGAAATGTGAATATTGCATCATCATTTACTCCTCCACCACCTGCTCTCCTAGTATATAAGAAGTAGCTGAGTCTCGCTGAGCATCATTCAGTCTACAACAATGGCCAGTATCACTACACTGCCGTTCAAGGTAGCAGTCATATTTGACAATTGTAGAACTCCATTGACATCAGTATACAAGTTGAAGTATAGCTTGGTAGCCATAATGGACTTGCGTTCAGTGCCTGGATGGAGGAGCAAGGATGTTAAGCTGGAGATTGATTTCAACAACAGTGATGAGACTTGGTGGTGTGACTTTGAGTGTGGTGACCAGAGTCTATCTTTGATTGGCAGAAGAAGGATTACATTTGCTGGCTTTGACTACAACGCTATGGATGGACGTGTCAGATGCATTAGGATTGAGGATGGTCAATCAGGCGATCCTGCTCTACTGGTATCAATTTGTAAAGCTGAGCAACATCCTAGATTATGGCCACCAGGCGATGTGACTGATGGCGTGGGCTGTGTAAAGGAATCTCTTAATAGGTCGGCAGAGACCTATGGTGTTACCAGAGACTTTGAAAGGGGCAATATTGTAGCCAATTTCTATGTATTGTTTCATACTTGCGATTGTTTATGTTAATAAACAATGTATTGTAAAGTATACTTTTCTTTTCAACCTATTTCCATGAAGCAACAGTGCAGCTGTGTATGCACTATATGAACACTTGGTGTACACTTTCAAGCCTAAGTGAGAGCTAGGTGAACACTTGGTGTACACTTTTAAGCCTAAGTGAGCACTAGGTGAACACTTGGTGAACACTGGTGATCACTAGGTGAGCACTAGGTGAACACTAGGTGAGCATGTGATGAACACTTTTAGGCATAAGTGGACACTAGGTGTGACTACTGATACTAGGATAGGGGAGAATGAATAACAAATCAGTTGCAGATGTCACATTTTTATTTCACAATACATAGAGAGAGATTCATTATTCTTTAATCAATTGGATTCTATGGGTTTTCCCATCAGGATGGCACATAAATTTATATGATTTCATGTCAATGGTTCCACCAGCAGGGACGAATTTGGAGGTTATCCTGCTGTACGACTCTGGTAGTATAACCCGCATGTGTGTGTTCTTGGAATCCAATGTGACAGCTACCTTCTCACCGTATTTTGTAGTGACTCTCTCTGCGCTCACCATTTGGTATGGGAACCCTGGCTGGAGATCTTTCATGGATATGTGGTCTAGTGGCTTTTGAGCTGCAATTGTGTTGTAGATGGCATCAGTGGCAGCATTAGTGGATGACATCTGTAATTGGAAATGAACAGGTATTAGCATAATCTTGCAGTCAGCATTGTGAAACAATGGGTCAGCCATTTTGATGTTAGATTTCATGCAGTAGACCACATATTATTGGATGAGATCATGGTCAGCCATTTGAGGTTAGATTTCATGCAATAGTATTGGATGATATCATGGTTAGCCATTTGAGGTTAGATTTCATGCAATAGCTATGGAATATTTGGAGGGAAGGTTTATACACTACAACAATTAAAGGATATTCATTAGTAAAGAAACAAGTACTTACTGTTATTGATTTGAGTCTTTAGCTGGATTCACTGTAGGAGCTAGCAGTCGTTTGCTGAGATACAATGAATCTACCAGCAAGATGTCCACCATATATATACTCGGTAACCGGATCTCCCCCACCCCCAACTTTTGGGAGAGTGGGGAACCGTTTTAAGGATGAGGGGGTCACTTTTAGGGTGAGGGGGGTCACTTTTAGGGTGAGGGGGGTCACTTTTAGGGTGAGGGGGGTCACTTTAAGGGTGAGGGGGGTCACTTTAAGGGTGAGGGGGGTCACTTTTAGGGTGAGGGGGGTCACTTTTAGGGTGAGGGGGGTCACTTTTAGGGTGAGGGGGGTCACTTTTAGGGTGAGGGGGGCCACTTCCGGTTTGACTTCCGGTCTGCTACGTCACTTCCGGTCCGGGGTCAAGGTCAAAGGTCAAAGGTCAGGGTCAAAGGTCAGGGTCAAAGGTCAAAGGTCAGGGTCAAAGGTCAAAGGTCAGGGTCAAAGGTCAAAGGTCAGGGTCAAGGTCAAGGTCAAAGGTCAAGGTTGTCCCAGCTTTTTTCAAGGTTGTCCCAGAAGCGGCCTTTTGTAACTACTTACATAAAAAATATATTTAAAAAAATCACTCATCTTGCAAAGAATTCGCTTTTATAGAAAGTTTCAATTTGTAAAAAAACTAAAATGTCAGAAAATGAACTCAAATTACAACAAATTAACCTCTACCAGATTTTAATGTGAGATGATTACTCTAATGCCACCTAAATGATTTAGCAAGAAATATTTATCTTAGTTGGGCCCCCCATTTCTGTTGGGAAGGAAAATTCAAAGATATGTTACCCCACTGTCAATGTTGGCCACGTTACCTGATAGCTTCAGTGAAAGCAGTTGTTTTCATTGACCTGAAGCCTTGAGAAAGGATTACATAGCTTGATTTGGAATTGGTTGACGCCAGTGATGCATAATAGTATTTGATTTTTTCAACGAATTTCTTAAACAATATTAGAGTACTATTTTTGTAAAAGACCTTTTCTATTATATGCATTTTTAAGTAAAATAATGTTGATTATTTAATATCTCTTTCTGTTTCTCAAATCTATTCTAGATTGTGAACACGCAACATGCAGCAGCAACATGATACCGAGACAAAAGATGAAGCAGTGCTTCAACTCAGCAGCAGATTACCGCAGAACATCTGGACAGGACAAATAGGCTACAGGCTACACTTGTAGCCTATTCAGTAAGGAATTCATTCTCATGAGCATGTTCTCTAGTTTGTGAATTACATTTATAGGCTCCAAGCAGCTCATTTTGTAAGGGAAACAAAAGGATTTGTAGAGAATAAGTATCATAATAACTACACAATTCTATTAGAAGTAGGCTAACCCAGTTGATTCAAATTCTGATTCAACACCAAGCACAACATAAATATAACCTTCAAGACTGGTTGCACCTATAATTGAAAACCAAATGATAGATCTCAGTTAGCACACTCAGGACTCTCATAAGTGCTAACCTACAAATAACTTCTTGTTTTCAACAATAATTCTAGAGTTTCAAAATTCCACAACTCACTCATTAAGAAGTGTTATTCAATCGACTGGAGTTTACACTTCCTTATCACGTAGCTGCAATTATACAACCAATTGGAATATTTTTCCATTGAGAGGAATCAATCATTGGCTCGACATGTCGGTGAAATCAACACAGAGGTTCAAAGAGTCAAATGATAGACAACAATAATTCACAGACAATTTCAAATTGATCAAAACTGACAAACTCCAATTCATCAGTCAATCGTGCTGGTATTGATCTTGGATTGAACAGATAATAACGGTAATTATAACATCACGATCTCAGTCCTTTTGAACAGTTTCAAGGACGATTAAAAACTAAAACCAACATTTCAAGTCACCAGTCAGTCCTCTGGCTATTAATAGTAGCGGAATCAATTGTGCTCGCTTGGGTGGTCACTCGACAGTAACAAACGTTAACTAAGATCTGAATGTAAAGAACTGTTTCACAACTTGACTGTTTGCTGTAACTACAGATTGAATTGGTGCAACTGTACAACCGTACAACTCGGCTATTCTGAATACTGGGAGTGAATGTTTAATGGAGACTTGCTTAACAAGGTGTTGAGTTGAGAGACCACTGTAGTTGTGGTTGAAGTTGAAAGGCTAAAATATTCACAAATGAAGGCAATGTAGTCATAACAATAAACAGTGAAAACAATCAAGGCTAATCTTGCAGAGAAAAAGGGCAAGGGAGTAAGATTCAGCTACCATAATGCAATCATGAAATTTTTTTTAAAAGAAAGCATTCACATGCATATCAAGTTTCAATAAAGAATGGAAGAACTTCAACTCAATGTATTAGATAAATTTGAGAAGTAGCCTACAAATAAAAATTCAAAATCCATAATATAAATTATGATTGTTTATATGAATTGAAATCGCCTGTATGGATTGTTGAAACTTGGGACATGAATTCTCATTCATTATCTGCTAAGTAGCTGAAATGGATGGAAATGGAGTGTTCCATTAGAGCAGTAGTAGTGAGAGGAATAATAATGATGTTCCTATTCCACGAATAATATAGTCTAGAGAACATTAGCTATAGAGGCAGACTAGAAGTTGGTATTATTTTCAGACTGATCGGGTGCGTTCTATGAAGATTAATCAACACATCATTGATACACATTCATAAGCAATTATCGAATTTATCAGTGATAGAAATAAATTTTCCTGAGATATGACTAAACGATGAAAAAATGGTAATTCTGCATCTGAGTTCTTTTACAGTTGGTGTGTATTTTAGCTACATTGCAGTTGATAACTTGATGGATTATTAATTATTTAATTGAAATAGTTTTTCGCACGGTATTATTAAAAGTTTGAAGAAAACTTTATTTGTATTCTGGCAAAGGGTTATTCAACACCAGTAATGAGCATGCTATGAGAGATTTTAATCTTTTTAGTGGCTTTTAAATTGATAATTTGAATAAAACGACTTTCCTTGAAAAATTAAAGAAAAGATATCCTAGCTACTTAGGATTGCTTGGTACCTATCCAACTGATAGAAACTCGAAAATTTATGATAATGCTTTTTAGCTGCATCAACCTTCAATTAGAAGTGCAGACTTGATAACTAGGCACGCAATACATGTAGAACAGGACCATCATCCATCCATAACATTCTAATGAACTCCATTCCAATGTACGCACACAGCTCCTTCAACAACGATTACAGAACGTCTTTATTCTGCTAACAACTTACTACTCACAACATGGGAAATAGCTTAATCCAAGATCACGTGGGTGAGATCATGCAATGCTATAAATTGAATTCTCACTTCTCAGTGAGTGCTTTTTGAAGGCCTATGCTGATTGCCAGAGATTCGCTCATCTCTTAATTGAAAATCTATCGTGAAGGAATGTAGTTCAGATTATTTAGATCACATCAATGCCGTCTAGAAGAGAGCTATAGTCAATAATGGTAGGCTATATATATGCTCCAAGTTGTGAATAATATCATTTATCTACTGTATTGATTGTATTCGTTCTATTTTTTTTTTATTTCAGCTATCATCGGTATTATAATATCGGTGACATGATCTATAGAGCATAAAAATAGGAAATGAAAGGAATAATTCATGGATTCAATTCGATTTATATAAAAACTTTTTGAACTTCGACAAAATTCTTTTCTAGGTATTAAATTATCATCATTATATCGTGGGAAAATCTTATATAGGGCTATGATCTATGATCATACATCATCAATGATCCCACTTCATCCTTACAATCATATCATTATTACGGGTTCTGTAGCTAAAATAAGGCTGGCAACATTGAAGTTAACACTAGAACTTTATTTACACAAATAGTCGATCAACACACACTAATTGCAAGAAGAACTAATAAGAAAGAAAACATTCAATGAATGTCAAGCTAACACTGATTTTCGGTAACTATGTACAAGAATTAATTATAGGCCGATTGATAATAAAATAAACAAAAGCCAAATAAACTGTACAAAAGTAAAAAAAAAAAAAATAAATAAAACAGTCTACACTTACAAAACGCAGTCTGATACAGTATCCGATAATCCCAAATAATATCACTTGATATGCAAAAGCACAATGTATTTACTGTCAATAACCGCACTGGATAGCATACGCTGTCTTTCCTGGTGCACTGGATTCGTATACTGTAACACACTGCACAGAATTCGTAATCGCACTGTTTGTTCCACTGATTGTAATCTGTCACACGATGCACGTGATTCGTCACCTGTCACTAAGTCTGTCATGTGAGCACGAACCTTGAAGAGATCAAACAACTGAAGTTGCTTACATGGACTTTTCACATAGAGTGTTTCAAGGTAATCCCATAAGTACTGGAAGCCGCCAGATGGTTCGAGAAGGTCTTGGAAGGTCATCGAATATGGATCTAGAACATTCTGCAAGATTCTCGATTGAGTGCAAGAGTGCGAGAAACGCAGATATGATAGATAGAAGTGAGGGAGACATCCAAGAAGAGCAAGGAAACAAAGAGTCAACTTACAACCGCTTAAAATCACGTTCATTGATTACTGGAAGCAATGCTCTCAGACGAGTGTGTAGACAACGCTTGTCTTGCATTTGTAGCATTATTGAAGAATATTTTTCTCTTTGTTTTCAAGTGAAATTTCTTTTGAAAAGATTCTCCCCACCATTAAAGTTTTGATAAGATATTCAGATTTCATTATGATATTACAACTCTGGCGAACTCTGTTGACAATCTGAACATGTTTCACTGTTTCTCAGCTCTTCAACTAATCAAATAATGCGTGCTCTCTAGTCCTAGCCATGATTCCCATTTTCATCCATAAAATTAAACTGTTAGCTTTATCTTATTTTTCAGTGTGTTCACTACTCTTTTCTTTCCCACATATTGTTCCTGAATAGACTCTTCTCAAAATCAGTCTCAACCGTTGAACGCCCATTGGTTCAAGATTTCTTGGATTACTTCCTATTTCAAATGCTCCATCACTGTTTCATATCCAGGATTAAAAATGAGATGTACCTGTATCAAGGGAACATAATAGTTGCAATAAAGTAGAATCTTCATGCAATGGTTCTTCACCTCAGAATACCATATTAAATATTCCTACCCACCACTTCTTTATCCTTTTATCACAATTACTCCTCTAGCTATAGGTCTAACACTACAATTCTTGACTCCCGAGATATTTCTGCTGTACTGTTACAATCATAAAATTTTTGTAATGATATTTATTTATAAAATAAATTACGACACTTACGAATGAAACTGCTATATTATTATGAAATTGCAAATCCTTTACGTAAGTTATAGATGTATTAGTGTAGTAGTGCTAAATCAGCATTATCATAGTTAATAAAAGTTCTCACGGCCTGCGCGCCGTGCTTAGTCCGTTCCAGTCTCTCTTCACTGAACGACGGGGCTATGTCCGTCGGGTCAGCAATAAAATTTATCTTTTTAAAAACTTAATTAATTATTCGACAATCCTATCTGGCGCCCGAACAGGGACGGGCGACGAAAATCCGCGATCAAAATCTCGAAAATTTTCGGTGAATTTCAATTCTTTACGTTCGTTTCCGAAATTGAATCCGCGATCGTAAGTTTCGGGAGTAGTGAAGTTCCGAACGCGATCAAAAAGTGCTATTCTCCACATCATCAACCTGGCCAGTAGACGCTCAAATAGCTCCTACTTGGACTCTTTGCGATTGGACCATAGACCAACTCTGAAAGAGTTGATTGAAGAAGAAGAGGAAGACAACACTGAAGAAGAAGAAGACGAGACTGACGTTCAACTACAGCCAAACGAAAATCCAGGATCCTCCATCATGTCTCTCGAAGGCAAGGTTCCAATACAACAACAACAGGTACAACAAATATCAAAATTACTTCCCAAATGTGATCTTGACCTCATTCCAGATTACGATGGAAACCCCATTGAACTTATTTCGTTTCTTGAAGTTGTAGAGACTCTTTTTGATGGCTACTGCACCAACAATATTGTTGAGGCTGGAGCAAATCATTTTCGTTTATTATATCAAATTAAGAAAAGACTGCATGACATGGCTAAAATAGTTGTAATCAACAGCTCATGTAAGACAGTGAAGGATGTAATTACTGCCCTGAAAAATAACTTTGCTGATAATCGATCAGTGCATCAACTAACAAGTGAACTTTTAACTCTGAAACCGAATCATAGACAACACCCTCTTTCATTTGTGAATATGTTAGAAGAAAAACGTACCACCATCATATGTAGGCATAGACTGGATGGAGTGCAAGGTGAATTTTTAGAATTCGTCACCAGCCAGTTAGATAAGCAAGTGATCAACGTTCTAGTAGAAGGACTTCCTTATCAATTAGGAGCGCATCTTCAAACACTTAGAATTAAGAATTTGAATGAAGCTAGGCAAGCTATTATAAGTGAAAGTAATGCTGTTCTTAAACATTTGAATTTCACTACCGATGTGTCAAAAATGCATTTTAAAAATAGTTCAAATGAAAAACCTAATCACAATGTTCAACATAATCAAGCCAACAAATCGCCTTTTAATAATCAAAGCAATCAACCATTCAAACAACCATTTTTTCAACAACATAATCATCAAAATAACCAGCAACGTCAATTTATGCCCTTTCAATCTCAAGGTTTCAATCAAAAACCTCAACATTTTCAATCACGAAATTTTAATCAACAAAATAGACCACAAAATAATCAAAATCGTAATAATAGCGATGTATCAATGCGAACTGTTTCAAATTTACATAAGCCTAATCATGTTCATTTAACTGAACCAATGACCGAATCAACTGAAATTTCAGATTCAAACTTCCAAGCACTTGCTGCAAAAGTTGACAAATTAGCTGAAGCTTTTGATCATTTTTTAGAATTAGGCAGAGTCAAAATGAATCCGAGGTAATCGAAATGAATTATTGTAATGCTCACGAATTACCATTTTTACTTGTAAATGATTGCAAAATTCTAATTGACACAGGATCGAAATATAATTTTGTTAGAACTGATAATAACACATTTCCATGTATTAATGTTGAAGATTACGAATTTAAAATCAAAACACCTGCTGGCGAAACAACAGGCTCTTTACGTGCTGTTTTAGATTTAAGTTCTGTGCATGCTAATTTAAGTAAAGAATTATTTTTTGTACATGATTTCAGTTCAAATTACGATATTTTATTAGGTCATGAGACTCTAAGTAAAATGGGAGCTCAGATTGATTTCCAAACAAATTGTATGATTACTACTGATAAGACATTGAACTTGAATGGCCTAACTCCTGTTAAAATACGAAAAGGTATTAATAATCTCAGACTACCTTTAATAAATAGATCAGACTCTCAATTAGGCATAACAAAAATACCTATCTTAGAACTTAATGAAATTCTTGTAAATATTATTGATAAAAATTTTTGCGAATTAGAATACTTTTCCGATATTGACAAAGAAGTAAATATTGAATGTCTTGAAATAGAAGAGTGTGAATTAATTGATCATTCTCCCTCTGAGAATTCACTAACTCATGAAGAAATTTCAGATATTATTCGTCTGGACCATATAGATCCAAGTGACAAAGCAGAAATTGTCAATTTAGTTCATGAATTCCAAGATATCTTAAAACTCGAAAATACTTTACTAACTGCCACTCATTTGTTAAAACACAAAATTGAAACAACTGATGACTCTCCTGTTTATACAAAAAATTATCGATATCCTGTAGCTTTCAGAAATGACATTAAAATTGAAGTTCAAAAATTACTAGATGGAAAAATCATCAGACCATCCAACTCACCCTATAATTCCCCTCTTTGGGTAGTACCCAAAAAATTAGATTCTTCTGGTAAACGCAAAGTGCGTCTTGTCTTGGACTATAGAAAATTAAATGAGAAGACAAAGAGTGACAAATTTCCACTTCCAAACATAGAAGATCTTTTTGGAAAAATTGGTAGAGCAACTTATTTCTCTAGTTTAGACTTAGCGTCAGGCTTCCATCAACTTGAAGTTGAAGAAGCTGATATTCCCAAAACTGCTTTCAGCACAGAAGAAGGACATTATGAATTTGTTAGAATGCCATTCGGATTGAAGAACGGTCCTCCTAGCTTTATGCGCGCTATGAATATAATTTTTTGTGACACACCAAACGCTCTAGTCTACATGGACGACATAATCGTATTTTCAGACTCATTCGAAGAACACCTTAAAGTCTTGAGACGAGTATTCAAAAAATTAAGACAATACCAGTTGAAAATTCAATTAGACAAAACAAATTTTTGTAATATGGAATTATTATTTTTAGGACACATTGTATCTAAAGACGGAATTCGTCCTAATCCCGCTAAAATCGAAGCTGTTTCAAAATTTCCAATTCCTAAGACTGTCAAGGAAATTAAACAATTTCTTGGTATGACCGGCTTTTACAGAAAATTAATTAAAAACTACGCAAAAATCGCCCAACCACTTACCAGAGCATTGAGAAAAGATGAAAAAATTGATATTAATAATTCTGAATATAAAAAATCATTCAATAATTTAAAGCAAGCCCTTTGTAATTCTCCTATATTAACGTTTCCTAATTTTGATAAAACTTTTACTTTAACAACCGATGCCTCTAATTATGCTATAGGTAGCGTTTTATCTCAAACAATAAACGGTACCGAACTTCCTGTATCGTATGCATCTCGTACACTCAACAGAGCTGAATGTAATTTACCTACTATAGAAAAAGAACTTCTAAGCATAGTATGGAGCATAAAACATTTTCGTCCTTACTTATATGGTAGGAAATTCATAGTCAAAACAGATCATAAACCCCTTGTATGGCTCAGAAATTTGAAAGAACCAAATTCTAAACTTTTGAGATGGAAATTACTCCTCGAAGAATATGACTTCACAGTTGAATATTTGAAAGGAAAATCTAATGTTGTCGCGGACGCATTATCCCGAAATCCTGTTAACGTTTCTGAAGTTTTAAATAATGAGATAGTAGATTTTAACACTCTTACTGAACTTGATTCCCAAGACATAGTTCCTTTAAATTCTCCAGCAAACTCTCTTGATGAACCAATGGATGAACCTATAGATTTAGATAGAGTACTAGCAGAATTTTTCCCAAATCAAGATAATCAAGATAATGAAGAAATAAATCTTCCACAAAATAATGATGACAATGACTCATTAGTAACGATTCATTCACAAGAATCCTCCGACGATAGAGCTGCTATAGTGACTGATAACTCACCAATCAATAAAGAAAAATACCAAATTGTTTTAAAGCGTGGAAAATTTAGTATCCAATTTATGAAAGTTTTCAATAAAAATCGAGTCAACATTACTGTTTCATCGAAAAACGATATTTCAAGTAATATGGAAAAATTAAAAACATACTTCCAACCTGATCTCACTTATGGAATAATATTTGAAATTCCTAATAAAAAGTTCCAACCCACAGCAGACATTTTACTTAATTTCTTGGTCGAAAAATTAAAAGAAGTAAGCCTAACAACCAGATTCAAAATATATCAAACTAAATTGTCAGACGTTACAGACTCTGAGGAACAAAAACTATTAGTTTCTACCTATCACGAAGGAAAAACATTCCACAGAGGAATAAACGAAAATTATCTAAAATTAAGACGAAATTACTATTGGCCCACAATGCACCGTGATGTAACTAATTATGTAAATAATTGTCCGACATGTCTCCGCACTAAATACGATCGTAGACCTGTTAAAATACAATATCAAGTAACACCAACACCATTGAGACCTTTTGAAAAAATCCAAGTAGATGTATTTTCATTTGAATCCAATAAAGTTGTAACAACAATTGATTTATTTTCCAAGTTTTTCCAAGCTTTCATAATTGACAGTGTCAATGGCCCGTCAATAACCAAAGCCTTAAAAGAATATATTTCAAAATATCCTATTCCAGAAACCATCTCCATGGATGGAGGAAAAGAATTTGACAATGCTCTAGTTAGACAATTACTAGCATTATATGAAATAACACCACATTATACTTCTGCAGGACACCCTGACAGTCAAGGCTCAATAGAACGAGCACACTCTACACTTGTCGAATTACTCACTGGACTTGGAACTGAAATGCCACAAGCAAGCTTTAAAGAAAAATTAGATCTTGCTCTGATAACTTATAATAATTCTCTAAACTCAACTCATCAAATGACTCCTTTAGAATTGACCTTTGGTAAATTTAAACATTTTAATTCATTAGAAAAAACTCCTGTCCAAATAACAGAAGAATTAGCAGACAGATATTTCCAAGAGTTAGAAACTTTTCGGGGCTTAGTGAAAAATAAAATAGACAAAGAAAAGCAGCAGAGAACTGAAAAATTGAACAAAAATCGAGAGGAACCTCCAAAATACCCAGATGACGTTAGATTTGTGAGGAGCATTCAAAATAAAAAATATCTCCCTAAATATTTTGAAGCGAAAGAAATTGGTAAAAATATTTATCAATCTCGCAGGAGAACCCTTAAATTGCATCCCAATAGGTTGAAACGACCCAGAAAAATAAAAATGAAACGAATTGTTACAGATGATAATACGGCTTCTGATACTAATCCCTCTCCTACCCCTGGTCCAAGCGTACGAGTTAGTGGATCTGACTAACACCGCCGGAATAATACCAGTGGAAATTGAACGACATATGTATATAAATGATACTTTTACCTTTCTACATTACTCTAATATAACTAGTATTAAGACAGAGATCGATAATCTATCCGACTCTATAGATAGGCTACAAAATGTGTCATCTTATCAATTGAAAAAACTTATCATTCCTTTCATGCAATTACGTGATAATCTCGTTGAAAAATTAAGTCTATTGTTTCCAAAGTCTTCATCATCTCGTAAAAAGAGAGGACTCTTTAATGGGTTAGGAAATGCTATATCATGGATAACTGGTAACATGGACGCAGATGATAAAAAACACTATGATAAGATAATTGATAGATTAGAATCAAATGAACAAGTACTTATTGAAAATGAAAGGAAAAGCATCGTTGTAAATAATAAATTAGTTGATAAGTTTAATGATGATTTGAAAGTAATTAATAGTAATAATGAAATTATTAAGAATGTAACTTTATTGCAATCTACTGTATTGAATCAAATTCTGGCTGTATTTCTAATTAGTCTTAATCTTGAATTAATGGAATTAAAAGTGAACACATTGTTAGATAGTATTGAATTTTGCTACAATTCAAAAATTCACTACTCTATTATTCATATAAAAGACTTTGAAAATATAACAAGTTCCCACAGAGGTAATGTTGCAAGTGACAATATTGAAACATTATGGAAACTCAGCTCAGTTCATTGTACTATCTCACAGAATTTTATAACGTATTTTATTTCTGTTCCTAAGAAAAGCGCATTGTTTGAAACTTTCCATATGATAGAATATCCTGTAATTCTCGACAACTATTGTTATAGTATAAGTGTCAGCGAGAAAATTGTTTCCGTATCTGAATCAGGCTTAATAGTATTAGACCAATGTCTACATGACTATGATGCCTCTTACTGTAAAACTAGACGTTATGTCAATGACTCTTGTATTCTAGATATATTAGCAAATAATGACTTGACCAATTGTCAAAGATTCACTATTGCGAATCCGACTCCATTCATTCGATATGATGAAGTCTGTAATTGTATTTATGGATATGGTCAATCCCATATCAGAATCAATGATGATAAAATAAATCCGTCAAAAACATTTCTCATTCATTTGAAGCAAGGTGACCAGATGAAAGACCAACGTCTTCCATCCACTTTCAAAACTTCAAAATCTTTCAAGCTCACGAATATTCCTGAGAAAATTGAAATGATTTCAAACGATATAAATAATTTGAAAAACGTATCCTTTTTTGAAAAGCAGAATCCAAATTTAAATGATTTATCAATGTTTAATGAAGTTAGTACTCAACATTTGTATTTCTTATCATTTGTTATTTTAATGATTATTTTAGTTGTAATTTTGTTATTTTATTATTGTCGAATTTTAAATCCTAATCATAATGTATCTTTACCGACTAGTTCTCCGCAAGCCCCCACTACTTTGATTTATGCTATACCTAAACCTTAAGGTCAAACATCGAGGACGATGAAAAATTTTGGGGTGGAGGAGTTATAGATGTATTAGTGTAGTAGTGCTAAATCAGCATTATCATAGTTAATAAAAGTTCTCACGGCCTGCGCGCCGTGCTTAGTCCGTTCCAGTCTCTCTTCACTGAACGACGGGGCTATGTCCGTCGGGTCAGCAATAAAATTTATCTTTTTAAAAACTTAATTAATTATTCGACAATCCTATCTGTAGTTGAAATTCTCTCATGATTGGCCAAATAGTATAAAAGTAGAGATTTACTTGTAAGTGCTGTTTGAGTAGATTATTTAGTTAATGGCTTTTCAAATAAGCAGTTTAACGGCGCCAAGTACAATTTAATTGGAAAATGAGTTCCTGATTCTATTTATAAATGTAAATCGACTGCTTCAAAATAGAGCAAACATAAAATGTACTCTATTAGACTATAACTTACTGTGACTGTTATAATGTACCTGCTTGCTGAATACGGGAATTATTGAATACATAGTTCAAGTATTGAAGTTTAATTGGTTATTATTCATAATATTTTCTCAACACTCAGTTATTCTAGGATCCCATTCTCCCTTTCCCAGCATTTTCTTAGGATAAACCAGTGGAACAAAATATTCGTAATGCTAAATATAATCGTATTGCTTATCAAATCGGACTAAGTGAGTAGGTAAGCAAAGCAGAAAAGAGACTGCGTTGAGGAAGTTGTAAAACAGAGAAGGTTTAGGTATTTGGGAAGGGGTATGTGAGAGAGATTCTCACCAAGCAAGATCAGCAAAAATTTGAATTCCTCACCGAACCAACTTTCCAGCAAGACCGTCCTTGACAGGACTATTCGTATACTAAATTAAAAAATTCAAAGTTGAAAATCTCATTTTCTCAAATCTTATTCTCCCTCTGACAGGATTGTGTCGACAAAGAAAACAGTGAATGATTTCGGTTGTTTTTTTCCTAGTCGATCATTAGGTCGTGTGATGACATTGGAAGGAAAATGATAATTATATTACACTGACAAAATAAATTGATCAGTTAAATTTTTTCTCAATGATTTCACTATATTCCCAATTTCTAAAACAAGTGAATAAATTATACATTCATTTTATAAATCATTGTATATTAGTTTTTATTTTCATCATCTTGAAAATATCACGTGGTTTTTATTTTAAAAGTTATCTTTCTTCTCCATTAAATTCAAGGACTTTCAGTATGACTCTTCACCTCAAAATGCATAATTCCCAAAGATGAAAATATAAGCAATGAAGCTATGAATCTTATTAACCCTTCAACGCCAAAGTATTTTTTTTCAATGCTCATTATATCTCAGAATTCGAAAAAAAATAAAAAAAGTACTATTAATAGAAAATAACGAATTCCATTTATTAAGAGATATGCCCTGTGATTATATGGACACGCTAGTCGCTGCAGTAGTCAATGGTTATTGCAAGCACATACAGATAAACAAAATAGCACTAATTCATCCCAAGAAGTATTCTTCAATAGACCGTCCAGTATTAAATATTAAAGAGACATCTTTTCAGGAACAAAGATGATAAATTTCATTGATACTTGTTTATAAGGCTATTAAATAACACAAATTATTAAAAATTATAGAAGTTTCTTGTGACAACCTCAAGCACAGACCAGAAATATTTTAGCTATAGATGATTTTTACTATTTCATTTATGGACCAAAACAATAATTATTCATAGGCCATGTCCACCACAATGTCACTATCACTCATATAAATATTGTAAAGAGAAAAATCAATAATTTCATAAGCCAAATCTTGTAATATCCTATACTAATTCATCACCAATTCACGGGAACCACTTCGTCAAAAAGTTGAAATTTGGTACACGTTTAGTCCACACCGTTTAGACACGTTTAGACATGTGCTACAAACAAGTTTTTAAAATTTCCAAAATACGCCGAAAATTAAGTTTTTTGAAAATTTAGCTGTTATTTTTCTGCTCTTCTCAAGTAATAAACAAACGAAAGACTTGAAATTCTGTATCAGTATATGTTTGGTTGAGGATCCATACACGAGGTGGTGAGAAGAGATTTTTATACTTTACTCAAATTATTCACAAAATGACGTTTTGTTAACCTTTACTAGATCACGCCTCCCTCCTATCCCCTTTTTCAGTGAATTTCTGATTTGGGGGGATCTTAGCCCCATGACCTCCCTGCGGCCGCCATTGGACATCAAACTCCAGTAAATGAATGGCTTCTTGCAGGGTAAAATACAAAAAAGTGTATATTTTTATCGTTAATTTGAAAAAAAGGGAATACAGCATTGACCTTGTGTCCGCCTAGCGTGTCTAGCGTGTCCGTCCATATGATCACAGTAGTAAACACAGCAATTAGTAGTGAGAATATCTTTTGTCACAAAGTTGTAAGAAGGTAAGAATAGCATTATTAGAAGTCAATGACAGCATTACATAGTTATCTAACAGGAATAACAGTAAGAAAAAATCACTTTTTTCGATCAGATACCATAAATGGAATTCATAAATTTGATGGGCGATACAATGATCAAATGGATGCCTATGCTCATTTGATCACGTAAGGTGCTAAAGGGTGAAACACCCCATCACGCACTGCAAAATTACTTCAATGCTTGATATTCTGAACAAATTTCCATTTTCCGTATAGAACTCGTGTCAATTCCAGGATGTGGTTCAAACAAATTGAATTGTATTCGCTCTTTACTACTTATCAATGGTACAAATGTTTATTCTACTCCATGCAACATTCTTGTGATACTATAAAAAAAACGTTATCAAGATAGTAGTAATCTATTAATCCAATTCAACCACATTCTACACTCTGATTATTAATCGCATGATTGTTACAATTGTTTCCGTAAAGCCTGTTCAATAAGAACTATCTATCTATCACAATATTAATCCCATTGTTCTCCAATGCGACTCAGATCTCCAATTTGCAATTCAGATTTTTATGGTTTTTACTGAACGGTTGTTCTTGAAAAGTCGAGCTGTTGAAATCCGTTCAATTGAGACATACATTTGTCGTACAGTTCTTTCATCGCCTTGTAGCTCCACAGATAGCCATTTCTAACGTCTTATTCATGGTTACTTCTAATACATGCAATTCTCTGCTCACTGTCGCACTGAATCAATCTGAAATCCGTGTTTTTATTGAACCGTAATTGACTATCAGTTTATCTTAATTGTCGGCGTGGCTAGTACAATATTATTTTACATGTCACTTATTGATTGAAAGTGTAAGCAATTGAGCTTATAACATAAAATACTTGATTAACGTAGGTAGTTCGTGCTTAATTTGGTTTCAGACTTGATGAGATTATCAGAATGAGGTGGAATCCTAGGACAATTTTCATTAAACATCTTTCGTTTGATGTAATAGTCAATATCATTTCTCCCATCGCTGTCTGCACTAGATTCATCATTATTTGCAACATGCTCGTTCTACACCACTGACCAGGGAATACAGGCTCTCTTCCTCAGGCTCGCTTCCTAGGTCCATAGGTTTGTTATTATAGGCTCCCTTCATCAAGGTCATTATAGGTAACTTTGTCTCTCCATGGCACGCTCATACGCTCAGCAGATGACATTCAACGAATTATATTGGAGTAACGACTCTGCTATTATTAAATTAAATAAAACAAAATTTTATTCATCTTTCATAACAAAGAAACACATCAACATCAGAATCATAAGAAATACATCTGAAATATACAAAATTAAATAGTAATTGATGCAGAAGTTATACAATAGTTCCATTCAATGGAAAGAGAAAAAAATACCCACAAGACACAGAGTCTGAGCGTGGGCATGAGTTGAAAGAATCGTGTGGAAAACAAAAATCCTCTACGGATTGATTAGAAAACTGTAAAGTAGTAAAACAGAAATTATTAATACTAGGTGATTGAAAATAGAAGTTTTATGAACAATGGTAATGGTAAACGACACTTAACTGAACGTTTTAGCGAGTGTTAATATCATCTATAGCAAAATTACAGCATCCATAGCAAAAATACAATGCAATGCAATGTTTGAATTATTTTGTATATTTGAAGAAATAAAATTTGAAATTTGAGTAATACAGCAAAAAAGTTGAAAAAGCATTTAGCCTACTTAGCCTACAGACAATGAAATACAAGAAATAATTTTTTATAATAAATGAATAAATGCTTGTGAGCATTTATTTGGTTGAATGACGTTTATTCTTCATTGCTCCTGAGTTTTGCTGTTCGAGAACAAGCTAAGCTGGCTCCAGTCAGTTATGATGAGTGCAAATAATGGTTGCCGTTGCATATAACTCCAATCAATCTCAAACTATAGGATGACTTACAATATGATCCAAATTTATTATGTTTGTAATTCTTTAGTTTGCTAATATTGATGTGTTTCATATAGGTAGACGTGAAATCACTTCATGGAAATTAGTTCCTTTGTGAAAGAATGATTCTCTCGTTCATACATTTGTTCCAAGATGTCCAACAAAGGAACCCCATTTGTTAGTTTTTTTTTGTCAATAGTTAATTTGGGTAACACTGTGGTTTCGTACGGATACAAAGTTGTTTACATTCAATTTGCTGGATAGATCGCCTAGAATAAATTATGAAATTTTGCTATCGCTTTTCTTGACGACTTAGGCTTGGCTTGTCTTGAGCTCTTCACCAGACTCTATTCATTAGAAGCATCACAATTTTTAGTAGCTGATCAACAGCCAGTCTTAGTTTGTCAGTCATCTTGTAACGAATGTTTGGTTCAAGGAATCATTCGGTCACTAAAACCTTCTTTCCGTTAGGTGCTGTCACGTATGCCTAAATAAAACACATCAATAATTACGAAACTGAAGAATTAAGAACAAAATAAATATTGTATCTTATCGTGAGCTACCCTGTAATATTGTAGATGAAGTAATGTTCATGCGAGATAGGGTGAACCTAGGATGACATCTTTTCTATACATGCACATTCATTACAAATTATTGTGCTCATGCAGGACGACTATGACATGAACAGAATATGGAAGTGAAGACTTATCTTGTTCAACTCAGTAATTATTCAGATTCATTCACAGTGTTTAGGAACTAACAGTTGAGCATACTCTACTTCTTATACAATCAAACATTGTTTTAAGAATAAGAAGAATTTTCCAGATGTAGATTGATTTACCGCCACCTCTGGGGAAAATAGGTGTAGATTGGTTGTCACAAAAGCTAACTTATTTCCTTCCGAAACGGATCTCTAAGTCCTGCATTCTTCTGATAATAACAAGACTTTAATATAATACGATAAAATTAATTATTGAAAACTCACTCGAATGATAAGATTGATAGTTCATTAATGAATTAAGTTATAGTAAATTTCTCTTCTAGCAGAGAATAATATCATTTCAGCTTACTTAAAAGAGTAAGTAATGTATGAAAGAACTGAAAACTATATTCACAGCACTAGCAACGGCAATATAATTTGTATTGCGCAAATACTTTGAATTGTATTATGGAGTAGTATGGCTTGGGTTCCCGTGGGAGGAGAGCGGCACTGTTTGGTATAAAGGAAAGATATAGGTATAATAGTGTACTCTAATAAGAGTCTGAACAAGTCATCCACACATATAACTTATTAATTTTCTGCGGGCTCCCGGTCTGCAATTACCACATCTTTTTTCTTTGGACGCTGAACACATAAGATAAGAAGAGATACGTGGCAGCAGTCAGATGGCGACGCACCAAGCCACAGTCGCAAAGCGAATAATTGCAAAGAAAGCGGTAAAAAATGATGTGGAAAAGGAACTACCGTGAGAATCGAAGAGAGCCTAGGAAGAAGGAGCAGAAGAATCGCTGCAGTTGAAGTGAAACAGAAAAAAGAAACACTAGAAAACACATTTCTCTCACACACGAGTAGAAAGAGATGGTGAACACCCATGAGACCGGCTTTCCAAAGGCGTTATCAAAAATTGTAATTATGCGATATAAATTAGACGACCGACTGAAAAATTATCCGGTCCCCCTTTGCTGTAAACGGAATGTTGAAGAAATCATTCAGTGCGGCTCTCCTCTAATGGCTTCGAAAGTGCTGAATGACAGGGCTAAATATTTACCGAGGAAACACCACTACTGTATGGGATGGAACCTTTCTTTCCATTTCATTAAATTAAATTCCGATGACAGGTATCTGGAAGATGGCTCCAAAGTTATCAGCACCACTTTTTAATTTGTAAATGGGTACATTCCCCATTGATACTTTTTTATTATTACTTTTGGTGTGTCGCTTTGGTTGCTACAAAAATTTCTATTATCTAACCTGTTTATAATTTATATTATACTGACCACATTTACGTAGAATTTCTTATAACTTTTGGCTATTTCCCCTTCTATTGGGAGAGGTTCTCTTATCAAACACACAAAGCCTTGTAATTAATTTTTTTTAGCCTGTGGTATGTATCTTAACGTTTGAGTGAAGCATGTGTTATAAGAGATGGTGCATCCCTAAATTTTGCTTGTATCTATGAAAATGATGTGCTTTATGAAATGGTGTGTTTTTTATGACTATCATGTAGCACTGGAATAAAAGCCATATTATAATATACAGAATAACATAATACTGAAGAATATTTTACATCAATAAACAACATTAAAATTTCTATTTCAAATGAGAAAATCTAATTCATTTGTGATTCAGTAGAGAGCTGAACATCAACGATCTGAACCCCCTTATCGTAAAAACAATGATATCATCTGAGTGTGATCTGCTCCACTCCTCATCTCATATGCAATTGTGGGAGCTCGACCGGAATTGAAATAAAAATTCATGAAAATGTATCATTACACTGTTCAGAGTTATCATGGATGGTTATCTCGTCTATGTAATTGGATAATTTGACTTTTATATCAGCATCTCATGATTACGGCTGTTGTTTGATGTTCGTGAAGGACCACTTCAATAATGGTCTACAAACATTTTTCGGCTGGTCGATAATGATCTAATTATCTTTATCGCTACAAGCATCTACGTCGATAGAGTTATTAGGATAGCTCGATCAGCAGAAGGGCTATAGAATGTATCCTGCAGGATTATTATTTACATAGTTTAGGAATTTGATACTGAAAAGACTAAAGCAAACTTTGTTAGCTGCTTGTTCTAAACTTCATCTCGGGGAAATGGATAATGATTATATCCTTAGTATTGTATCAGTTCGTATGTACCAGATTTTTTATGTCCTCAATGTTGTATGAATTTATAGATCCATTGGTTGTTTTCTGGTTTGTATGGGATTATTGAACTCAAATAATTGATCATCAAATAAAATCCTGAAAGGGGTAATTAATAATTTGAAATAATTATATCATCTTTAACATATGGAGAAATTGAACAGTCATCAAGAGGTAGTACAATCTGATTGGAAAGGCACCCTACAAATGAAAGATATTACATTTTCTTTGTAGTGGCAAAGGTGATGTTGTGGCAGGTATCCATAATGAATAATAAGACGAAATTGTCACAACCACATTTATTAAAAATATTGAGAAACTAGTTTCGGTTGCTATACCATTATCAATCTCAATCACACTAAGAGTTTGATTGAGTTTGAAAATGGTATAAAAACCGAAACTAGTTTTTCAATATATTTTTATAAATGTGGCTGCGACGATTTCGTCTTCTTATTCATTAAAGATATTACAATTCATTTTATGGAATGACATGGAATTATATTTGTGATATTGATCAAGTATGAACTTCATTCCAATTACATACTAAATTTGAAAGTTATTTTAGAATTGCCTGTTTGACCGTTCAGTTCAAATCTGTATTATTTTAACTAATATTCGAAATAGCTTACAGTTGTCAGGGCAGCAGGAGCTACAACTCAAGGGGCCTTGAGAGCAGAAGTTTTAAGTGTATGACATTTTTTTGCATATTTATGCCAAATCAGTGCCCCGGGTATCCCATCCTAGCTATGGTACTGTTGAAAATCATGGATACTCATTGGATCAAGGATACTCATCGTATTTAGAATTTGGGGTTGAGCACGAGCTTTGCTGATTTAAAGCTCTATTTCTCAAGTTTCTAAAGAGTTTTAATTCTAACTTTAATTTCTTAGTTTTTGAACGGTGAATCATAGAGAACGAAAATCAATTGTCAATGGGAGGACACCATTTGTACGACTGTTGTTTTGACCGACCTAGTAAAAAAAGGTCGTCTTCTTATTCGTTTTCTTCTTGTTCGTTTCGTCTTCTTTGGAAATTGAAGGCATTGGAAATTAATACGGTCGTTGTGCCCAATAAACGTTTTGGGTACACGTATTTGGGAGTATGGTTTTTATGCATCAAAATAATAAAGGTATGAGGTGGTTCAGTCACATCTAGCTAGGTAAGGCTAGGTTTGGTTATTCAGGTTTGGTAGGTCGATCAAACTGTAAGGTTTATTGTTTAAGGTTTAAGGTCTATTGAACTAAAGGATACCACCCATTGTCAATAGATGAGCCCCGGTCACTGGCCTGAGCTCAGGACTGAATCTAGTTATTGATGAAGTAAAAATCAAGTTGAATGAATAAAATCTTTGATACATCTGCGGGAAAAGGCTCAGGTTTTTTGTTTACACTTTGATACTTGGATAAAGGTGATAGTGAACGAAGAGGCTCAAAATAGTAATCCTGAGTCAATTCTCAGATTGAACTCTAACAGGTGAAGATAGAGAGGGGAAAAGAGATAGAAGAAAACAATTTGAAAGATTTTGATGTGGTATAAGTGAGATGGAGCTCAGCTGTGGAAGAGGATGGATAATATTGAGATACAATAATAGTAAGTAATCTCTCATTTTTGCTCTTATCATGAGATATCCCCATTCGGACATTGATGGGTATGGAATATACTTGTCCTTGGAAATCTATCTAAATGATACAACATTCAGATGGGAGATGTTGTTCAGCTTGATGATCCAATCAATAGAATTCACCTTCTAAATAAAATATCCTGTTTATATTCCCACTTAATATCCTTCAAGATTCACTCTCCAGATATTTCATTCTCTTACATTAATCCAAGATATTCATGTGAACCGACACATTAAACTATCAGTGCAATCAGAGTGAAATCTCCGGGATTGGTGAATTATAAATACTTGATTCATATTTTATTTCTGACACCCTGAAATAATATAAGTTATTAATCCATTGACCTTCATAGGTATATTGTACATTCATGAATGTTTTCATTTGAAAATATATTGAAACATAAGTTCATCATTTTATGATTATAAATTGAAGAGGTCTGCACTGAAGGAAAAATAGAGAAACTTGATATGTCTACTTGCTAACATTTCAAACCTCACTACAGTACTGAAACACATCAACCATAAGATATAAAATATTATTGAATAATGGTTACATTCTGTAATTATTTCAATAAAAATATTATCCTTCTAAATTCATTAAGAATAAAAATTGTTAGTATGTTTCTTAATACATTTCGATTTTTGTAACCGATTTTTGATGAAATCAATACATTATTACTATTAACTTTCTAAGTGAGTTCAACAACTTGCAGTCAAATTTTTATTGATAATAAGTAGAATTTACTTACTCTGTAGGCCGAACGTTTTCGAATCTAGGAGATCCATTTTTCAAATTTCCAAAAGTAGATCTCCAAGATTCGAAAACATTCGGCCTACAGAGTAAGTAAATTCTATTTTTTCTTAATAAAAATTTGTCTGCAAGTCGTTGAATTCACTTAAAAAGTTAATATTAACAACGTAGTTCGTCATGGAATAAGAAATCCAGAAATTATTACTTTTATCTATAACAATCGTTCCATTGAATGTTCAAAAAGTTCTGGTAAAAATAAAATGGTGCTTGTCATACATTTTTTTGAAAAATATTTGTTTTAGTTCAACAAGGACCTTTTAATGTTGGAGCTACTGATATCCTGATATTGGCCAGTTATCGAGCCAAAGAAGATCATTTGCTAATTCCTCATTATAAAAACAAATGTGAGTCCAGCGAACCCCGCAGAGATTTCAGATCCGGGTTATTGCCACCTTCGATTATATCAGTCAGGTTGGTAATTAAATTTCATAAACTGAGACTATTATCGACATATCTTTATCATGCAGGATCTCCGATCGCAAACAAACAAGGCAAAGAAACTGATTCTCACTCGAATCTTGTTCTCAACTCGAATGTCACTCAATGTTAGCCTACTCATGGATGATCACAATCTTCCCCTCTTCCTCAATCATTTTCAAAAATCTTGATTCGACTTTTTTAAGTAAAGTGTTGTACTCAAGAAAAGGTCCTTCTTCTTTCGTAGATATTCAACTTTATCTTTTCAGGCTGATTTCTTTCTTTCTGATAAAGAAGTGATTTTTCTAAATAGCTGTTATAAACTGTAGCTATAGTTTTGTGTCTGTAATTTTGTTTCAAAGTTTTTTCTGATCATCTACTTATTAGTCGTTAAGTAATTCCTATAAACTAGAAATGAATTCAAGAGTGTTATCACAGCTTCCACTTATTAATTTTTAACTATGACAATTATTCAAAGGAAATACTAACCTTTGGAAATCGAAGAAGACGTCCAAACTTCTTACAGTCCGTCTTAGACCATTTGTTAAAATCCTCAGGCTTTGGTCCGAGCGTACATTGTATAATGTATAGGCCTATTCTAAGATATAATGAGCCAAAACATCTCAATGAATAAATCGATCTATGTTTGATCAAGTTTGACTTTTTATCGTATATGAATCAAAGTCAACTAGTGGATAAAAAATTTGAAAGAGAGCTTTATTTTATATTCTACATATATTCTTATAAATATTCTACTTGAATTCTATTATTATCGTACCCAACCTTTCCAATTATCTTCACTCCAATCCTAATTCATTTTGGGTGAAATCAATAAATCAGCCGCTCATTATCAACGATAATCCATATTAATTCACAATAACCTAATGCTTTTATATCAGAGTTCAAAATACTAATAGCATATTTGAGCATTACACTGATACAACACTTTTCAAGGCAAAAAAGTAGAAAATTTATAAAACGGTTTATTCAATACATTCTCGCATCCACTTCTTAAAGAAATTTTTATTTCTCTTGCTCATTCACAGACCATCCCTTGCAATATGTAGGCCTAATACATTCCATTTGTCTTGAAAGTCTTCTTAAATATTTTAGTTTTCGAGTTACAAAAAACGTTTTTAGCAATACCTAGTAATAATGAGGTAAATTTTTCCGGTAATCTATTCTAAATAAGATTTGATTGATTGCTTCGGAGCCCCAATCAGAGAGACTCCCAATCCTTAGTCAACTGATTGTAAGTTATTGCTCCTCCAATATGAATTTTCCAGGAAATGCAGAATTTTGATGAACTCTTAATTGGCATTGATTCATCGATATCGCATGAATGAATAATATTACTTATGAAACTGATCGAGAATGACGATCAACCAATGTAGATGACGATGATTATGGTAATGATGATAATATGGTACCGATGACAGCATCGAATAATAATTATTATCGGCGATCTTTCGTTTGACTGACATTTGAAGTCATCGTGCAAATTATTAGATTGATCGTCTGATTTTCCGCAAAGTTCGATGAAGGATTTCCATGCTTCGAGGTAATCATTAGATGAGAATAGATTATACGAATATCATTTAGTGTAGATTAGTAGCCGTGCAATCATCCACGTCTGACCCTATATCACGTCACGATCGCTGGTGGATCGAGTCACGGATCATTCAATTCATGTCAATCACTGATCGAACAAACTTCAATTTTTCTAGACATGAATTCAATTGACAAACATAGTTCTGATCCACCTGAATGGATGTATGGTGTAACAATGAATGACTTCCACAGGAAATGCAGGAAACAATTTGAAACTGTATTGGAAACAGTTGAGTTTCATTATTTCGTAGCTCACTGAAGACTTAAATATCCATTCTGTTGGTATAGAATGAAAATCAAGCAGCATTCTTATTTCTGATTCAAATTCAGACCTTAGGTAGGTTTAAGACATCTTTTGTTCAAAAAAATTATTTTGTGCAAGTTCTATCCTTTGGGGACCCATCTTGGTTAGGGGTCCCCGGACAGTGCCCCGTGTACACCAGCCAATCAATGGGCCTGGTGAGAAACATGCTTATTCATAAAAAATCTAGTTTATTGTATTCAGGATTTGCTGTGGAATTCAAGCTTTATTAATTCTATCAAAACTATCTTTAGCCAAGTTTTTTATTTTTTTAAAAACAGATTATATATAACTCATGGAAAAAGTTAAAAAACTTTTATAAATGTGGAAAGTTAAATTATATTGCAAATTCATCAAAACAGAAAACATTCAATGCTCTTTATAACATTATGCATTCTCTAAATTATACTAATTATCCAAGTAACGTACTTCAAATCCAAATTTCAATATAACCTTGGTAGCACTTAACTCTCGAATTGTTTGCATCATAATTCCACCCAAGGGAACTATCCGAGTACAACACTAGGATACAACACATAATAGGCATACGACTTTTTAAATTTTGCCTGATTCGATGGAATAATCAATGAACTCACAATGTTGTAAGGGGAACTTGCATACAATCAAACACAAAAACAGAAATGTGGAATACATATGATGAATTGAACAGAATGTAACATGAGTCGAGACTTTCTGAAACGTAGATGCAAAGACGAGTCCTGTTATTTTTTATTTTCAATTGATAGATCAAGCTATCTTGTTTCATTTTCTTCATTGATAATATATGCACGGATGGGTCAATTTATCTCGACAATCTACTCATTTAGGTACTGAAATATCACTCCGTCCTTATTCTGCTCAAATCATTATCGTAGACCAAAAACTACGATTTCAAATTAATTTATGGTCATGCGAACCCGGAACTAGGATCATTTCTAAGGAAAAATATTTGTCTAACGTAAAATATCAGTTAAAATTATGGATAGTCAAGACTGCCAGCTGATTATGATCAGAGATTCTTATTTGCCGCATAGTAACAGACATAGCCTATAGTGAATTCCCCCTTTCTATTCAAGGTAAAACAAATACATCAACTTCTGTCTGGCGCATCTTTAGAGTCTTCGAGATAAAATCAAAACAATATTTGCATAGTACGAATCAGAGGCTGATATTCAAGACAAGATTGATTTGTGGTTCAGGGATAGTAGGCTAAAAGTTCATATAGAAGATGCAACGAGATTTATTCTGTTAGCGTGTGTGGCTTCTTCGAATAATATTGACTTGAAGCTTGTCATTCAACTTGAAACTTGTCCTGTGATTTTCTAATTCAATGTCTAGTTTAGAACTAGTTCCAGTATTCAAAAAGACAAGGATGCATCAATACTTGAGTAGGTTTGCTTGTATATGCAAACCTATCTATGGGAAGATAAGATGATTAGAGTTAGACCCTTGAACGCAAGTTCAATCCCAATTCTTAGGAGAAAGCTGATCTATTTCTTTGTAGATACGGCTTGGAGACTCCAGCTAAGGAGTATAAAACAAGTCAGGTCAACAAATATACGATCTCATACACTAGTTACCATAATTACTATATGACTACAAAAAAAAGCTATACGGATCATTTGTCACAGACCACCGCTTGCAACTTGTAGACCACTTTTTAAAAAATTGGGGGTTTTGACTCTCCCATCTCTATATGTATTTGTTTGTTTGATGTACATTAAGAAAAATTTAAGCAAATATAGTATCAATGGTGATGTACATAATTATCCCACAAGAGGCAGGCAGAACGTGAGACTTGGTTCCCACCATTATGCAAGTACACAGAGAAATTGGCGTTATATGTCTATAAAATTGTTCAATCAACTTTCTCTAGAGGTTAGACATATGAATATTAAACAATTTAAATCTTGCATAAAAGGCATTCTTTTGGAAAAGTGTTTGTATTCGGTTGAAGAATTTTTTGTATAGACCTTATGAGTGTGCAGCTTGTTCTAAATACTCTCACTACTTGTATACAGTAAAAAATGCTGAATTCATACCATATATGTCAATCTAAATTTAAGACTAGCCTGTGATATATATATATATATATATATATATAAGTATTAATTGTTGTTGACTTATATTTTGGTATTTGACTGTGATAATTTCCTTGAACTTATTGTTTTTGTTGTTATTTTTTAAATTTAGATAATTCTGACTGTATATAAATGACGATTGTTTTAACATTTGTAATGTTTATGGCAATAAATGATTGAATGATTGAATGAATATGCAGTATTCAGCCGAACGCGATAGAGTAGACATCGTAGTGCTAACATCGTAGTTTATTTCGTAGTTTCGCAGTATTGTGCAGTCAGCATTTTTTTGTCATTGTATTTTCTAACATCGTAAATTTAAGTGTTATGAACTTGTTAGTGTCAAAAAACTCCAATAATGGATAAGCCGGCGAAGCTTCGTTCACCGGTCAAATTACCATCTTTCTTTGCACCCGAATTCGAGGAAGAAGATGGAGATCAGGACCAAATTAGTAGGTAATGTAATGAGCATAGAGAGTCACAGCCTCAACAACGTAGGAGAAGTTGATCTAAATCCGAGCAACATATCCACCATCATCGACCAGAGCCTTATGGAAGACGTGGGAACTCTTCACGACCTGTACTCTGACCTCATAAACTGGGGTAGTGAAACCTTTGAGAAAAAAAAGCTATCCAGAAGCGATTTTGATCAATATAACTCGCTTTGCAACAAGCTTGCAATAATAATAACCAGAGTTGAGACGAGACGCACCACTCAAACCAAGGAAAAGAATGAAGTGGCAACCAGGCTGGAGAAATTGGAAAAAAGTGTGAACCAGCTCTCAACTGAGATCATCAAAGTGCAGTCTACGACTACAAGATCGTTTGCTGAGACGGTTCAGCTTCCAGCAAGAATGAATAAGGACGTGAAGCAGCAGCCTGAGATGAGACAACTCTGCAGAAGATTGTGGAAAAAAATAACATTGTCATAGTGAAACCAAGCATAATGGAAGGTAGTGAAAGTGAATCTAGTGATAGAATCCGAAAATCTCTGAGGAAAAATATTCCGAAAGAGGAATCTTTGAAAATTAAGAAGGCAATGAATGTGCGCGGTGGTGGAGTTTTGCTAGTAATGGATCCATCTGAGGATAAAAATAAAGTGTTAGGGAAAGATATAGTGGAAAATAAAAATTTCAAAATTAGCGTACCAGAACTGAAAAAGCCAAGAGTCATCATATATAACGTCTCAGCAGAACTTGATAAGAGCAATCTGAAACTAGATATTTATAATAGGAACTTCTCTAGCACAATAGATAAAAAAAATTTGACCGGGATTTTTCCCCATTGTTTAAAGTAGGACAAAAAAGTAAAGAGCATACTCATTGGGTGATTGAGTGTTCTCCAGAGATACGGCGAGAAATGATCAATAAAGCGCGTATATACGTGGATTGGTCGTCTTGTAGGGTTAAGGACTATGTTTCGGTCTCCTGCTGTTTCAAGTACCAAGGTATTGGACATGTTGCTAAATACTGTAAGAGCAAATCCCAAATTTGAGGTCATTGCGCTCAAGAGGGTCATGATTTCAAAATATGTCCTAATAAATCACAGGGCCCCACATGTGTCAATTGCCAAAAACAAAAAAATGAGCACAAGCATAGAGTCAATGACACTAACTGTCCAATGTACATTAAAGCAATCCAAGCACTTCTAAATAAAACCGACTATGGTAAATAAAATTTTCATTTTAGAATCGAGGCCAATTATTGATTTATTTGTTGTTTACGTGATAGGATGTGATATGTCAACTGACAAAAAATGGGAACTGTAATTAAATTCCAGTGTATTGTTATTCATTTGCTGATTCAATGACTGAAATAATTTTTTCAGACTTGGATGATTCACTCATATACTATCACAATAATGACACAATTGAAGTAAACGATTTTTTCTCTTTCAACTCACTAAATTATCATGGACAGACATATGGACCTTTCAATATTTTTCACATGAATATACGTAGTATTAAGAAAAACTTTGATGAATTTCTTTATTATATGGGCAATAGTAAAACAAGTTTTGATATAATTGTTCTTTCTGAAACTTGGATTGACAACTCTTTCGAATTTAATTTCAATATCGATGGCTATACTGCAATTAATCAAAGCAATAAGTTTACTAAATGTGATGGGCTGTGTATTTTTGTGAGGAATGAAGTTAAGTTTAATAGGATAGAAATAAAGATTGACTTTGTAAACACAATCTGTCTGGATTTTCAATCTGATGAAAAAAATAGCAAATTAATAGCCCTTTATCGATCACCTTCTTTAATATAAACGAATTTCTCAACAGTTTAGATTCATATCTACGGTCAATAAATACTGATAACATTATCTTAATAGGCGATATAAACATAGATATAATACGGAATGATAATTTGAGTAATGAATATCTTGGTGTAATGCAACTTAATGGCTTCAAATCATATATAAATAAAACTACACGATCACAAAACAATAGCAATACTTGAATAGATCACATATTTTTCAAATCAAGATCTTTCAAAATGGACGATACATTCGCAGCAATAATCAAAACTAATATCACTGACCACTACTGCACTTCTTTCCATATAAAGTGCACCTCTGATATGGTCGAGAAAAATACGCCAGATAAAACTAAACTAGAAAAAATTAACTTTGAAACATTGAAAGAAGACCTGAAATATGAAAATTGGGATGGCTTGAAAATCTCGAATCTTGATAACATTGATGAAATGGTTGACACATTTATCAATAAACTCAAGTCTTACCTTGACAGACACACGGATATTGTACAGTTATCACATAAAAGAAAGCCCATAAAAAATGGATAACTCCTAGCATGGTAAGTGCAATGCATAAAAGAGATAAAATTGCTAGAAAATTAAAAAAGCAACCTCATAATATGACACTAAAAGAAGAATATAAAAACTATAGAAATACATTAAATAATATTGTCAAAAATGCGAAAATTGAATATTTCAATAATAAATTCAACTTAAATAGGGGTAATACTTAAAAGACTTGGGAAAACATCAGAGAAATTTTAGATATAAATAAAAAGTCTAGTACAGAACCTGGTCTCGATGCAGGAATATTCAATAATTATTTTGTTAATGTTGGAAAAAATTATGCTAATGTCTTGAATAACAATATAAATAATAATGTGGTCATCCCACAGCCTCCAAATACTGCTCCAGTTAGTAGCTTTTTTCTACATCCTACAAGTAATATGGAAATTTCTAATGCTATAAGTGAACTGAAGAGTAATGCTGCTCCAGGTGAGGATTCACTGGTCATTGCCTTAAACAAATAGCTCCACTATTTCTATTGTTGAACCACTAAAAATAATAATAAATAGATGCTTCAGTGAAGGGTACTTCCCAAAACGTTTTAAAATAGCTAAAATAAAAATTATTCACAAAGCAGGTGATAAGTATAACCCCAAAAATTATAGACCTATCAGCCTACTTAGTAATTTTGCAAAAATAATAGAAAGAATTTTGAAAAAAAGGTTAACACACTTTCTAATAAAAAATAAATTCATTTCCGAAAATCAGTTTGGTTTTCAGTCTGGCAAATCGACTAAGGATGCTCTTATGTTACTTACAAATCTAGTTAATAATAATCTCAATAATTACATAAAAACCTTGGCTATTTTCCTGGACCTGGCCAAGGCTTTCGATACAATACCTCATGCATCATTAATAGATAAGCTTGAGGGGTGTGGTATTCGAGGAATAGCTAAACAATTAATCACCAACTACCTAGATGATAGAATACAAACTATGCCCTTAAATAATAAAATTGATACTAGAAACTTAACAAATTTTGGCCTCCCCCAAGGTACCGTTTTATCTCCCTTATTATTTCTTATTTATTTAAATGATTTACTCAAGATAGATATTCCAAATTGCACCAAAATATCATTTGCTGATGATACTGTGTTGATATTCACAGGTGAATCATGGAATGAGACATATGACAATGCTAATGAAGGATTAGCCATGGCTAAGTCTTGGTTTGACAATCACACGCTCACTTTAAACCTGCTTAAGACAAAATTTATTGCATTTTCTCCTATCAGAAGTGGTGAACCTCCACCTGGCTTACACATAAAAATACACAACCATGATATTGATACTCCTAGAAACCAAAACAATTGTCTCTGTCAAACTATAGAAAAAGTTCACTTTCTAAAATATCTGGGATTAATGGTTGATAGTAACTTAAAATGGAATTTTCATCTACAGCATCTAATATCTAAATTAAAGTATCTTATCTACATATTTTATAAAATTAATCGGTTAAATGACATAAAAATTATAAGAACCATATATCATGCCTATGGCCAATCTTTGTTTGAATATGGGATAGAGTTGTGGGGGGGGCACCTTTGACACACATTTCAATAAGATATTCAATTTACAGAAACATTTGATTAGAGCAGCTTTAAGAAGACCCAGATTATATCCCAGCAAATGTCTATTTGTTGAATTTAAAGTTCCTACGCTTAGACAGGTCTTTGCTAAAAAAAATTATCACTCTTATTAATAAAAATAAAGATCTTCTCACATTAAATACTAACTTACACAATATACGTCCATCTGCATTTAATGTTTATAATAGATCATTCACCAGATTAACTATGAATAAACACCAATTCACATATTACATAGAGTACCTTGCCAATATAGTCCCCAGTCACTTCATAAATAGTAGATTTACTAAGAAGCTCAGCACTGAAATAGATGAATGGATAAAAACTAACATTTACTACAAAATAGTTTAATGTATTCTTAATAACATGTCTCCTTTCCTTTCCTGAATTTTCTTTCTTATTTTTTCACTTTCTTGCTTTTCTGAACTTACCTAAATTTTGAGCTCACTGCTGGCGATCAAGTCCTACTTCTGCCAGTAGTGCCGTATTGCATGTATAAATAGTTATGTTTGGATTTGTTATTAACTTTAAGTATGTATGTTCTTTTTTTGCTTCTTTGTTGATATTTTGTGTGTGAATATGGCCAAATAAATGAATTTGAATTTGAATAAGTTAAGGTGAGACTTAATTTTGATGTGAAAGGAACTCTTGTACACTATAAAAAGCTTGACCAATAAATATTTTTTCAATTGTTTTTTAAATATTTCTCTATTTTGAAGACTTTAGAAACTGCGGTAGCTTTCTACCAATATAAATAGGTTTTTGTTTGAATAAGCTAATATTGTGACTCACCAAGTGATAATCTCTTAGGCTTCTTGTATTATAATCGTGTATGTGAAGATTCTGGTTAATAAATATCACTGTTTTTTACATATAAAACAGCTTCATACTCATATAAGCAGGTTACAGTAAGGAGACCAATTCTCTTGAACAATGGCCTACATGAATCAAGTCTATTTACTATTTCCATACACCTTACAGGTGTATCCTTACAGGATCTTTTAAAGACCCTATCAAGTTTTTGTTCTGATGAATTACCCCATACAAAGATAGGTTATGTGACAGTAAGAGCCCATAATAAGCTGTGAAAAGTAACTGTTATCATAGTAGTGATTGTGTACATTGACAGAACAGGCTCTGAGGTCTTTGAAGAATTGGATATTAATTCGAATGGATAAGTAGTAGTTTTGTTTTTTATTATTACTGTTCATAAAATCCTGATATTTTCCAGTATCAATTTGTCTAGTATAATTCAAAGTATCTTAATAGAAAGCCAAAATTGGTTTTCGAGGTTAGTTGGTACCGGTATTGATAAATTATCTGAAGATTATTTAGTCTCAAGTTGGCAATTAAGTTTATTATAATAAATTAAGTGATATTTCATTAAACATTTTACTTGAATCAATTCAAAAAAATGTTTAGGTAGGAAAATGAGTCCAAACAAGTCATCTAAATCTAAGTGTTTCACTGAAACTCAAGTAACAACGAGATCTCAATTAATAAAAAGTCACCATCCACTTTTAAAACTACTATATATGTAGAAGAGAAGGTTGCCATACTATTGCGTGATCACACCGAATTAAAAAAAAATTAGAATCATCACTAGAAAATTCTGAGGAATAACGGATAGGCTTGGTGAATCACATAAAATCTCTGGAGGTTCATGTAAAAATGCAGCAGGAAGATCATAAAATCGATTCTAAATATCAAGAGTCAATGTAGGTCAATGTAGGTCAATGTCAGAGAAATAGAAATGTTAGAATCAAAAATAAACGAATCTAATGTAAGATCTGTACTTCTAATTAATTAGAACAAAAAAAAAAAAAAATTAGAACCTAAAACAAATGGGTAAAAAAGGAAAATTTACCATCTAAATGTTATAGTAAGGTTTTGCAAACAGCAACCAAAACTAAAGGGAGGGGAAATAACGATAGGGAAGGTAGAGTAGGGCTCTTGATGCCCAGTCATGGACGATACTGTAGTGATCTACTGGATAAAAGATTAAAAAATGAATAATATGAATTTCAGGGTTTTTCAAGCCGAGTGCCCCTATAAACTCAATCGTATAGTCAGTTAAGGAACTAACTGAACATTTTTGTAAAAACGATTTTCTAATATTACTGGGTGGCTCAAACAGTATAAATGAACTTAGTCTTAAAAATCTTCCTGGAAAAAATAAGAAAAATTGAAGAGATTGTGCCACTCAGCCAAAATACTAATGTAATAATGAGTACAATTCCGTATAGGTTTGATAGGCCAGAGCTAAATGAAACCATCAAGTCAACAAATAAATCGATACGATCAGCCTACAAAATAAGAATTCCAAGCAATTTGGAATTTGTTTTCTAAATGAAAGGCTGAAAAAACAAAACTTCACTAACCATGTTCTACATTTAAATTGATCTGGCAAAGTAATATTTTGTAATAGGCTGGCAGAGCTGATTGAAAGTCGTTTGCAATCTACTGTCAATAATTCTTCTAGGGAATCATCTTTTTTTACTTTTTTTCGGAGGATGAAGCCCACATGAGTCTGAGACCTTTAGGTTGGTAATGAATTGGATGATGGTGATTGATGAGTTAAACCTACAGTTTTAGGTGGGTTCCGAACCACCGGAAAGTGATTTTACAGCAGAGAACAGAGTTTTCTTTTCAAGTAAAGTTGCTCAAAACCGGGAAGGGGAACTAGGGCTTCGGGATCTCTGGTGGGTCCACATTTATTTTCTACCTGACGTTAGACGAAGCAACAGGTTGATGGGATCGGAAAGGGTTGTCCTATTGTTTGTGAAGAATATTTCCAATTCATTCCTTCATCCTTTTTTCTTTTGTTCTATAATAGTTTGAAAGTTTGACCAATTTGTTGATTTTGAGCCTTCCTTGTTGGTGTTGACTATAGAGCACACATTTTGGAGTACATATTTTGTAGAGTTGTGAGACAAAAACTGTTGTGTAATCAATGTAACTTGTAAGTATTTCAATGTCCTTTCAGGTTCTATGGAATGGATAGGTAGGAGAAGAAAAATAGTCTACGAAGAATAGTTCACAAAAAAAGAAAAGCTTCATCCAGTAGCATAGCGATTGGGGTGGTTTGGGGGGTATTTCATACCCCCCAGGGCGAGAGGTGTCCGGGGGTCCTCCCCAGGGAAAATTTTGATAAATAGTCCCTCTAAAATCGTATTTCAAGAGATTTTAGGCTCATATCTAGAAGAGCTTAAATCCATTCATTTTCGTCCACATTGGGGAAAATTTTTTGAATTTGTTGAGAGCTTCATTTGAGGCTTAAAAACAGTAATTTGGCAAGTATTTATTAAAATGTAGTTTATAAATTGGGTAGAGAAAGCTCAATAATTCATTGCTTTTATGAATCGTTTGCCTAAGAACCCACTTATCGTTATTGTTAGTTCATTATTAATTGTGAACAAATTTTAATGTATAAAATCTAAACAATACTACTTTTGTAAAGCCAATTTAACAAGTTATAGTGGTTTAAAATTCTTATCACAATCAAGGCCACCCAGATACATCTTAGTGGGCCGGGGCAGAGTTATGGTTGGAGGCTCCCTTAGCCTATATTTTCATCCTAAACACCAATTTTCAATTAACGACTCGACTAGCATTAATTAGGTCTTCTTCTTAGCTATGCCTAGTTGCCTACTGTACTCAAAAGAATCTGTGTAACTGATTTGAATTGTCTTTTCAATTTAAAGATGAAATTCGAGTGAAGGCCAACTGAAAACTATTCCATGAAAAGGTGTGGAAGCTAGGGAAAAGGGCAATGAGTGTAACCAGAGAGAGCAATAAACTTCTCTTCTATTTTTGTGTAATTTCTTGAATTCGCATAGAACAATTCACTAATACTGGAATTTGTAAAATGTGTAAAAATATAAAAATTATTATGACTGAATGGAACTTGATTCGACTTGCAAAGAGATAATGAATTAATAACACATCCAATTCCAAACTTTAACTTATAGTAACTTTGTATTTACATATAGATCGAACCCCAAAACATTGGGGATTCTGTGGGTTCTCCACCAGAGAAAAATTAATTGTTTTCTAGGTCTTGGAAAACAATCTATATTCAGAATATTATTTTAGAAGAAACATAATTTATCAAGTAACAGTTTTTACAGATTGAATTTTAGTGCTAGGTCTTGGAATTATCAAAGATAGTACATTATCAATGTAGCGGGGGGGGGGGATTACCACCCTTGAGGTAACTAAATCTATAGGAAATAGGTAATCTAATAGGCAATATTAACATCTAATATTAAAATTGTATTTGACATAAAGTCTTTCATATTTTGTTCTAATTCAGTTACAGAGATAGGCCTACTCTCTGTAAATTCCTGAAGTAGGGAAAAAAAGACAAAATAATCTACACATATTCAATACGACATTACCCACATCTCGGCACTACTTTGTTGATTTGAAAGCAAATCATGAATCGCTTACAATCTTCACGAAGAGAATCATTGTCACTTTATTGAGATTTTGTCACTCTGCATGTGTAGCCCAGTATTCCACATTACTCCAAATCGTGCTCGCTTCAGATGGCAAATCACCTTTGGGTCCAGTTCTCATACTAGTCACCAACAATGAGCATTCATAGATCTAGGAACAATAGCTGTACTCTCCCACAACTCATCAACCTGGTGCCCTGTACACTACAGGTAGAAAATAAATGTGGACCCATCACAGATCCCCAAGCCGGAACTAGTTTCAAACGATCAATTCATATCTGCAATTGTATTAAAAGACGTTAATTGATCAAAAAATCAGGATAGCATTAGTGGAAGGAACTCTTGTAACAATCTGTTAGGCTCCTAAGATTCTAAGAAATCAAGTAGATCAGGTTCAATATGCAAAAGAAACGATAAAGTATTAAGGAGTATTCACTGTGTTCCATCAGAATATTCAATATATTCATAACATAATAGATAGAATCAAAGTATTCTTGAAACAAGAGACTACTGATATAGTCATTTGCGCAGAGCACGGCTTAAAAGAACATGAAATGCGACAACTCAATATTCCAAACTACTCATTGAAAGCATGGTATTGCAGGGCATCTCATCGGGTGTCTTCACTAAAAATGTTAAGAATATGTAAACATTTAATTGAAAATATGCAGAGAAATTTGCTATGGGAATGGATATAGAAGTTACTGGTTTGAGAGTTAAAATCGACAATAATTTCGAGGTAACGGTGTTAGTTAGGTCACCAAATGGGGAATGGAGCAATTTTTGCGAACTATTCAGTAGGCTTTCAGAGATAACTACTGCTCGTTTTACAAAAGTTATTGTAGCGGGAGATTTCCATACAGACTTAGCAACACAGAATAGAATGACAGAAGATTCAAAGGATATTACATACATGAATAACTTGTGAATAAAAGTTCATGAATATACAAGTCACAAGAACATTATTACATAGCTACGAATATAGATAACTTTGAAACGAGATAGACGGCTCGGAACTATCTTATCATGACTATCAAATCTTAGAGGTAGTGTTGCAGAGCTGATTATAAATCGATTAAAAAGAGTAGAGTTATTATCAGAATAGTGACAAATTCTACTCAACATTTAATATATAATAATTAAGATACTTAGTTTATGATTTTCCAAAGTGCAAAATGATTATAAAGCATGAAGAGGAAAACGTTCTCCTTTTAAAAAATTGTTGGCAAGGCGTCCAAGCCATGCAATTACAAAAATTCAACACTCAGCATTCATGCTGACTGAATATTTTTTCAGCCAGCCGAAAAACGCTCACTTCATGTGCACTTGTGCAGCACCATTTGCGACAACTGGTCTTGGTTGAACCCAACAGAATTCCGTTCACAGTAACGTAAGTTTCAGATTTTATCTCCATATTTTCCTCTCACAAAATTTGTAATGTTTTAAACCGTCAGAAAATAATAATAACAATTCATAATAATAATAATAATACATCCCTTTGCATGTAGAAAGAAATTTAATAATTACTAAATATAATATTATTGAAAAAAACATATAAATTTTTAACGATTTGACTTCTCATTTCATCTTTTCACAGAAAACTCAAACACCTTGTGTTATGATAAGTTTATTTTCCAAATTTGAGTTTTGTGTTTTTTCCTTTAAAAAAAACACTGGTGGAGGCGTTTTATTGGTAATTGAATGGATTGATCAATACCACACGATTAAATTAATCGGGGGATCAACTCATTTGGTTGCTCACATTTAGATCCTAACCGTTACATGTGGAGGCGCTAAACGCCACAAATGGTTTAGCCGTCACAGTAATGAAAGAAATTCAACAATGTGAACAGAGGAATATCAATTTATTGTTTGAAGCAGAATCTGCTGCAAGAAAAATGGAGTAGGGTCTACAACAGTAATAGATAAAATAACAAATATAATAGTTTCATTAATAGTTTAAAGTTTAATATTACTATGAGTTGTCCAGTTAAAAAGTCCCTGTAAAAAAACAAATTATATAGACAAAATTGAATGGATAGCTGATGATATCCTTGCAGAAAGAAATAGGCTCAAGTATTCATAATATGATGAATTCAAATTATCTAGAAATTTTATGTTATGTTAAGACAATAATGACATATATGCATAATATGATGAATGCAAATTATCTCGAAATATTATGTTAAGTCAAGACAATTACAAAACTCTAAAAAAAACTATACAAAAGAAGTGAAAAGAGTCAAATTCAAGAAAACAGCTGTTAATCATAAAACTTCATTGGAAATACTGCAAAATGTAGCCGTGAATTGGGTTGAACTGAAATGGTTTGAATCATATCTTAATGGGTGAAAACAATGTGGAGAACTAACCACACTAGTTGGGAATAGTAAAGTAAAGAATAGATCGAATAAATTGGTTGTCCAGGCTGGAGTGCCTTAGGGTAAAACACTAGGCCCCTTGCTTTTTTTGTTATCTACCAACCGTTTATCTAAAGAATTAATTAGTGGTAGAGCCCTCTTATTTGCAGACGATACGTCACTCATTTTCAGCAATTCCGTTCTAGATAATTTAGAAATAAGTGCCCAAATATAGGTGTGCACTCTATTGTCCAGTTCTTAAATCAGTTGAAATTAACAATAAATAGTAAAAAATGTCAATACCTTCAATTAAAAAACAAACATAATTCAAAAAGGGCTATAAACGTGTTTGTAAACGATAATCAACTAGACCCGGAAGAAAACATTGCATTTCTAGGAGTTTTGTTGGATAGACGATAGACCTGGGCTCTATACATTGAGAAAATTTGTTGGGTATTTGTACTGAGACAACTTGCTAAATTAAATGACAATATTCATCCTATGACCTACTTATCCGTTCTAATTTTTTATTTTATTAAGTTACACTTCTTTCTTTCTGTTTTTCTTGTGCATAATGTTGAGGAATAAATTGAATTGAATTAATATTCAATTTTTCAAAACCTCTGAGTCTGCTCTGTCAGTGCACACACACGATTAGAGTACGTAGGTACTTTTCCAACTTAATTATTTAACTTGGCGGGTCAATTGAAAGAAGTTGGAGTTTTGAGCTTAAAACAACATTCACCCCCACCACCAGAATATCTCCAAGATCCAGCCCTAAATTCGAATGATATTCAAATTGTAGATAAGAAACCCGTTATTGAGCGCATTGAATGTAGCATCATGCGGCTGTCATAATGAAAGCTGTAACAAGTGCGAAAGATATTTTTCATGTCAGAACAGGTGAACGTCGGTGCCAGACTGCAGCAAAGCATATCAACAGACGAAAACGGATAAAAAGCATTCAGTGTCTTGAGGTCATGTCATGAAAAGCAAGGTTAATTACGGCATTGAATGAGTACACCGCCGGATTGATTTCAGTTCCATTCTAGTTATTAATTAGTCAGCGAATTTTCGAAAAGTGCAACTCATGGTTTCTCCTCATCATAGTTGCTATCTTCCTTTTTTCATTGGCCTCTCTTTTCACGAACTGTCGAATGGAGTAGAAAGAGAAGGACATGGATCGGCCTCAGTTATCCATCCCTGCAGTAGAAGACCATTATTGCTATCATCAAGGCGGTTGACTACCTGTTCATCAGCCGTCAAAGTCCTGTGCGCGCTATTCCAGCAAGAATTAATTACGATCTCCAACAATGGCTGGGCCTAAATGCAGAAACAAAGAGTAAAAACAATTTGTCGGTCCTGATCATCCTTGATCACTTTCCACTCTAGCTCACCTAACTGCAAAATATCACAAATGTGGTTCAAAAATTATTCAATTATTCCTGATTAAAATATTGAGAATGGTGGCTGAGTTGCTAAAATTGGAAAAAAATTGTAGAAGTACTCGATAGAGAACTTCGAAGATAAATTACGCTAGTCATAAGTAATCCTAGAACATAGAAATAGTGTTTTCAATTATTTCACATTCTCCGGGAAACTCGAGTACAGTCTTCACCTTCCACACAGTCATGAAAATTAGAATTGAAACTATGATTGAATATTTAGAAAAAACACTTGCATTTTCGAGACAATAAGTTGATATTTTTCACTAAGCACGCAAGAAATCGAAAAATAATCGATTATTTAGGGAGCTGCACCACTTGCATAAAGGATACTACTGGAAAAAGACAAGTCTTTCTTTACTCAATTTTCATTCCAATACTTCCTCTACCTCAATAAAAATTGAGCTACTTCAAGGGACTTTCACTTACTTATATTAATTTATTGATACACGAAAAAGCAATACATGAGCTGGCATGATCAAGATTTACCCTGTAACTTAATTTTATAAATTAAAAAAAATAACTAGACTTTGAATTTGATTAATACTTTTATTAATGTCTATAGTGATTGCTTTAAAATTCAGTCATTAAATAAAGTAATGTCAGACCAGCTGCAACTCACATTCACATTAGCGAAGTGATGAATTCAATCAATTTCTTCTGCAGTTCAACCTCTGAAAGACATTATTTTGTATATGGCACCTCCTGAAAAACCTACTGGTTTAGGAGGGCCTTTGTTGTAATGATACTGTAAATAAATTGATTGATTGTAGAATATGATATATTTATAAATATATATTCACAGGGCACATTCCCTGATTCCCATAATGGCAATGGAACTAATAGAATTGTAATAAATAATTGTGATGAAATATCGTACTCATATATCGTATCTCGTATTACGAAAAATAAGCATTAGGCCTACTATCAAAAATAGAACTATCTGTTAGAAAAACCGGTTATAAAAAATTAGAAAAATTAATTTTCAATGTCTGGGACATTACTAATAGAAATATTATTCATTTTTCACAAGGAATTGTTCTCCTCAGTATAATTATATTAGACCTACTACAACAATAAACTCGACTCATTTTATATAGCTTATAACTGATGGTTGGCCTGTTTTTCGCAATAACCAACCGTGTCGAGAACGTGACTTTAAAAATGAAGCTTACAAATTAATGGTGTCATCGGAAGGGAAACATAATTTTTCATTGCATGTATGAGCTGTACGACAAAAATAGACCGAATATTTTCTGTATCATGATCTCAAATACAACTCTCAAGTAATGTGTGAGTCAGATGAATAACGCATCCATCTGAGAACGATATTATTCTATTCAGAAAATCGCTAGTAGGCCTATTAATTTATGTACATCAAGGCTAAACTCTGACTAGAACCGGAATACTGCAGAGATATATTTGGTCATTTACAACTCATACAGAGGTCGTTATGAAATTGTGACATAACTTGAGAGTGTAGCTATTTTAAGAAATAAACAGATATCATAACAGTATTTTCATAGTTTTGTTAGAACAATGATAAATGATAATTGAATTGGAATTGAGTAATTTGTATTGATATATCGTATTCATGATAATCTTCTATTATAAACGATAGATAGATGAATTAGCTCTATTGAGTTAGGACTCAAGGCCCTTTCTTTCACTCAACCCACTGAATACGATAATAGTAATCACAATGTGATACGAAGATTGGTCACCATCTTGTCTCTTTATCAATACAGTGTTCATAGATGACTCTCAAATTTGGGCTTATTGATTTCTCATTCTGCTAGTAATAAGAAAGGAATTGACACCACTCCCATACTTATATAAGTATGAGCCCTCAGGATAACTCTAGTATGGTTCATTTTACTTCAACAACAATATTATCTATAAAAATAAAAAAATGCAAAGAAAGACACAGAATATTAATCGAAAAGTTATGTGGATGAGTCAAGGCCTGCGCAGCGTGTTGAAGTGGGAAAGATTAGCATATAATGAGCAGGTGAAAGTGGATCGGGACCGAAGCACACATAAATTTATAGAAAAAGTGCAGTCGCGAAGATAGTATAGCGTATTTATTCCCGCCAATTACGGTCGTGGGGTTGAGAGGGCTGCGCCCCATTGTTCGTGTGGACGCAAGCGCCGGGAAGCGGACAATAGCGTCGTGACAGTGCCCAAGTGATGAGCCCCTCCCCCGTGAACTCAGTACGTACTGCGCACGCGCCTTCAGGTCTATTGAACCGCTGCGTCGTCGTCAAAGGTATTTGCTCACGCTTTGTAGTTTGAACGGGATGCACAATGCATGAGTGACTTCTGTCATCCTGAAACGAAAGACAATACTATGAAATATAGGAAGGAATTAATTCTTGTTTGCTTGAACACTGGTGACAATGTGGCATGCTATTACGCACAACATGCACCTGGAAAACGCTACTGACAGTGGGCCAATTAATGATAATAGAGTTATTATGGAGTTTTGTGCTGAAACCTAAAACTGTGCTATACCGCACCGGTTCAACTCGGGTTTTTGAAGGCTTGCGTCATTCTCCCCGGACAAATATCACGTGAAAAGTGCGATTTTTTTTGTAGATTAGTCTTGGAGACTCCAGTTAAGGAGTATAAGAAGTCAGATCAACAATTATACACTATATATCATAATAATTACTATATCAATTAGTTGAGGTGAGGCTTAATTTTGATGTGTAAGGAACTCCTGTACACTATTAAAAGCTTTATCAAGTAAATATTTTTTCAATTGTTTTTCAAATATTTCTATATTTTCAAGACTCTTTAAAAACTGCGGTAGCTTGTTGTAGAATTTCCTACCAATATAACTAGGTTTTTGTTTGAATAAGCTACTATTGTGACTCACCAAGTGATAATCTCCTCGGCTTCTTGTATTATAATCATGTACGTCAAGATTTTGGTTAATATCATTCGTTTTTACATAATTATAAAGTAGCTTCATACACATATAAGCAGGGTACATTTAGGAGACCAATTCTCTTGAACAACGGCCTGCATGAATCTAATTTATTTACTCTTTCTATACACCTAACCGCTTTCTTTTGGATCTTAAATACCCTATCAAAAATTTTTTTTGATGTATTACCCCATACTAAGATAGCATACCTAATATGTGACAGTAAGAGCCCATGGTAAGCTGTAAGAAGTAACTTTTTGTCATTCAATCTAGCGAGCTGTCGCAGGACAAATACCCCAGATGAAATTTCACAACTTATTTCATCAATGCGATATGATCCTATTTACTAAAACTCCATGCCTCAAGATGAAAATGTTGCATGGTGCAGTCGCCAGACATAGTTTTAAAAAATTGACTTTTTCAAGTTGAAAAAATTCGATCTGTTGACTGTGGATCTGATTACTACATTATACTTCATTCATTCTGCTTGTGCTATTATAATTATTGTTCTAAGTGGACTACAAATGTTTAAATTATACATTTTCGAAGAGTTTTCATTGATGGTTCAGCTCAAAGCAGAATGGAAATGGAAATATTAGCTATCGGATAAGGATTAAAAATTCAAAAGTAGTACATGAATGCAGTATAAGCAAGAAAATCCATAACACAATAGTTATATGAGGTTAACTATTCAAAACATTGTTTTTTCAACCTAGTTGGCTATTATCTGTTGCTTCAAATGAGCATGCCTTCGACATACTTATACTGCAGTTTAGATGGGGCGCACGTTAAGCAGTGCGACACAGGCGCGCAGGGCAGAGCAGAGCAGGGCAGAAACGTGTCGCACAGTTTAAAGCGCATGTTGGGAGGCAGTTTCATTCTACAGTGCGACGCAGGTGGATGTGCTTTTTGAGGTGTATTGTGTTTGTCAACATTTTTCAAGATTTCTTGATCAAAGGTCAGAGTCAGATTCGGATGCGGAGTTCGATTCATTGCTATTGCTGTACATAATAATAATAATAATAATAATAATAATAATAATTTTTTATTCAGCCAATCAAAATGCACAATACATTTTTATATGACAAAAATACATTCCAAGGTGCAAAATGTATAAGTATACAATAAAATAAATAAACTTTAATTTTTTAAATAAGCAAATAAAAAATAAATAAAATAAAATTATAGAATATTCAAGACAAAATAAATATAGGATATTAAACTAAAAATGATTTAAGAATGAAAAAAAAAAGATTGTTCACCCCTCTCTAAGCCAAGCTTGTGCTGAGGGGTGAGTCGCTTAACCAAATAACTTTACCCTGGACTGAAAATATCTTTCAACAAACTAAAATATAACTCTCAATAAACTAAAAAAAAACAATATCTCCTTATTCACATTTGTTAGCATATAGGCCAATTCAATGTTTTTCAATATTATAACAAACAAATAAATTTTTACTTTACTGTGGATTAATAAGATTAGAAAAAATAAACTATCATCCATCTTGATTGAAACATGAGGTCAAGAGGGGACAAAGCGAGGGAAAAGTGACTACTTGAAAAAACGGAATACGAATGGGGCATTCGCAATGAAAAAAGAACTATCACCAGAACAGTTTAAAAATGTTTGTCGTCTTAGTCGAGAAGAGTTTGAAGAAGTACACCAGATGATTAAACCTTTTTAATTGTCTCAGAGGGCTGTAACGCCCAAAGGCCTGTGTGAACTGAAGAAAAACTCGATCAATAACAATTATTGTTCTTCCATATTGAGAGATTTTAGTACACCAACAAAATAACGTAGTGACGAGTGCACGAGCGGCGCAGTTTCTGTGTCTCTGTCACAAGTGCGACACAGACCAATGCTGCTCTGCCCTGCTCTGCCCTGCCCTGCGCGCCAACGTGCGCGTGATTTCTGCGCTCCTACAGCGGAGCATAGTAAACGCATGGGACACAGAAACTGTGCTGCTCTGCTCTGCTCTGCTCTGCTCTGCTCTGCTCTGCTCTGCTCTGCTCTGCTCTGCTCTGCTCTGCTCTGCTCTGCTCTGCTCTGCTCTGCTCTGCTCTGCTCTGCTCTGCTCTGCTCTGCTCTGCTCTGCTCTGCTCTGCTCTGCTCTGCTCTGCTCTGCTCTGCTCTGCTCTGCTCTGCTCTGCTCTGCTCTGCTCTGCTCTGCTCTGCTCTGCTCTGCTCTGCTCTGCTCTGCTCTGCTCTGCTCTGCTCTGCTCTGCTCTGCTCTGCTCTGCTCTGCTCTGCTCTGCTCTGCTCTGCTCTGCTCTGCTCTGCTCTGCTCTGCTCTGCTCTGCTCTGCTCTGCTCTGCTCTGCTCTGCTCTGCTCTGCTCTGCTCTGCTCTGCTCTGCTCTGCTCTGCTCTGCTCTGCTCTGCTCTGCTCTGCTCTGCTCTGCTCTGCTCTGCTCTGCTCTGCTCTGCTCTGTGCTCCGTGGTCCACAATCAAAAAACGATTATCCCAGAGGATATAATTTGACCATATTCACTTGTTATTCAAAATGAGCTGGTTTTCAATTTTATTTTCATCAATAGATTGACTATTTCGATTGATCTGACTTCAGTTCGGCTATCGATAAATACTAAATGGTGACACTCACTGTCTGATAAAAAGTTTGGGATTTATTCCCAAAATCAGCTGTTTCCAAAAAATATGATTGAGTATGATGAATGACTTTTCTTACTCTTCAAAAACGAACCATCTTGCTTCATCATTAACAACCTAGAAATGCCTATAATGACAGCATTTACAAAAAGATTCAGAGCTCTCCTAATTTGTTTTTGCCAGATTACGAAATTCTCTAGATGTCTCTATAATCGATTATTTCAAGTTGACAACATTGAAATATTTTCAATTGAAAATTTGTAATCCAGCTTCAATTTGTTTGTTACCTTCCAGTCCTCAAGTTAACTGTTGTTTTTACGTTTTACCAGAGCTGGGAAAAAGTAGACTGCTATTAAACGCTTCAAACCCAAAATCTAATGGATGCTTTTCTCATAGAGAAGCTCCCGTATATTAATTACTCCAATAAATTGACTAAGTTACTTCAACTTCTGCAATGAAATTTTTTCAGATTTGCAATAATTTGCTCCAGTAAACAATATAAAGTACTACTATGTCATTCTGTGATGCTCCACATCGTCAATAAGATTTTAAAAAAAATATATAAATTTTGCTTTAGAATCTATCTAGGAACAACACTTGGGAATATTGTGAAATGCAAAAAATAAGTTCAATAGTTTGAAAAAGACTCTTGTGGTCTTACTGCATTGATCAGGGATCTAATAGAAAATAGACCTGACCCAATCAGAATCGAAATATAATACAATCATTACCCAATGGAGGCAAAGGAATACATTTTTTTAGTTAAATCCCGATGACCTTTTCACAATCTAGTAGGCAATTTGGACAACAAAACTTAAATTGAAGATAAATGTATTTTGTTTCAACTCATCATACAATAGTTTTTATCATCTCTTTAATCGTTAATCAGGTGGAATTCAATCGTTGCAATAGATAAAAGGAAGAATTCAATTCATGAATGAAAGTAATTAATTCTAATTTCATAGATTTTCCACGCTCCAATCCTTTTACAACAACTTTCACCCATGTTTTGTCCATAGTGACCACCCAAGTAGAAGATGGGTCAAAACTATGATCTTGAAAACATTGTCCGTTATCCAAATGGACTCATCATCATTCCTATTGTGCAACTTCCAAAAGGTATGAATATGCAAAATAATATCATCATAGCCTACATTCAGACGCAAGCCTAGAGCGATACCTTTGTTGGCCAAGTTTCATCAATATTGTTACACTGGCAACCTTACCAAAGAGCTTGTCTTGTTTATATTTGAAATTCAGAAGTTTTACCAACAAGACAGTTAACATGCAGCAGTTGGCCTTTATTGAGCTCAATAATCAAACAGTATTCAGAAGGACAAGAAGCTGAACGTTGGAGTGGAAGAGCAGAAATACTGCTCGGAATAAATTGGATATGACAATACTTTCAAATACTTTTCATGCACCATATCAAACATTACAACTCACAGTTCAATGAAGATTCAATAAAACAAAAATTCTTTCGCAGAACTGGAGGCTGTGGGTGAGTAATATTGTGGAATTAATAGTGTCCATTGATAATAATTGGAGATTTTTTTATTTGATTCGTGACATTTGATCTAGTTGGATCAGTAACAATTCTCTTGCAGAGTTTCACTATTGCTCTACTCCAGTTTGTTTATGAATATAATTATCCCTATCTATTATACCTATCTACCTATTATAGGGGGATCATTATCAGAGTAGGCCTATTCATGCGGGAATTCTCTATTCCTTAAAATATGTTGGTCGTTACATAATATAATACGATATTAGTTCAATTATGGCAATTTACATTTAAATAGTGACGCGTTGAGTAGTAAGCGAGTAAAAGTAGCTTATTAGGCCTATATTTATGTTTTCTGGCAATATTGTAACACTCTTCAAATATCAACAAACGCAGCGAAAAGATCTGCAAAATGCACTTTACATTTAGTCATCACATGCACATTTTCTTGTATATTATTTTATAAATTACAACCACTGTAAAAATTCATTCAGGTTAGTTCTTGAGTATTTAGATAACACATATTGTAGACCAAATAACATGAAACTACATTGACCGTGGACCAATTAGCATTCATTTTTTCAAAGTGTACTGAGACTGAGAAATGAAAATCATTTAGCACTGAATTCAAAGGAAACTTCAGATATAATACACACTAGAAACACCGAAATAATATTTAGAAGCGAACAAATAGTGTTATGGTATTTTATTCATGATTTATTAGTAAGATTTCTCTATGATCTCTTGATAGAGGCTATGTCAGATAAACTTTGTTCCCAACATTCAAAATTCGTGCCATTTCCAATCTAATAATCCCGTGATGAGAATGATCTTATCCTTGACTTGAAGCATCTTCCGAACCATCATGATGTCTACCATAGTCCGTTTTATATTCTTCAAACAGACGTCAAAATGATTAATGGCGGATAAAGCTTCTCTACCTTAGCGGGTAAGTTACGGCCAATGCAATTAAACGGTTGTCCGCCATCTTTTCAAGTCCGCTGTGACTTTGAGAGTCTGAAACCGACTAGACAGAAGGATCATGTTAATAGGTTCGCCGGTCATGTGTTGACTACACAGACTCTAGAAAGAATATCTGGTTATTTTGCAACAGAGAACGTCGGCTATTCTCATTACAGAATGCACACCTAGTGTGAATAAAATATGTGCTATGAATATTTCACAGCTCCACAGCTCAGAAAGAATGATGGCATATTATAAGCTATTACTCATCGGCATCGTCCCAACTGTTCCAGTGAACGGCTACTGTTCAAAACTAATACTTTACTGGAGACATATTTAAGCTGAAGACCATATTTATTACTACAATCCCATTTTCATGGTCGACAGTGTTATATGGAAAACATTATGAACACTTTTTATAACGATTAGGCAGGCCATTTAGGCAGCGATTTCGTTGGAATAGCATAAATATCGCAGCATTCATTCCTGAAATCAACGTCTAATGTGCAGAGGAGACGTCGATGCTATCTTTGTCGCAAACTTCAATTAGTTAGCCATCCTGTATAGATTTTATTCAATCAAGTCAAACATGCTCATCGTAACTTGGAAAAATAATTAGAAATTTTGTCCTGGAAAAGAAAGTATTAGGCAATGATGATTCTATTCTTCCTCAAAATAGCTTTTCTCGATTATTATCATGAATCCGAATGAAGAACATAATATCATATGACCTTCATAGTTTTCATAAATCCTCTCCGAAATACGACTCTCTTGAACTATTTTTCATGCACTACAGTTGTACTATTTTAAAACATTTGAATAAATTTTGCAGGTGTGTCGAGAGTTTGAGACTCCTCCCGCAAAAATAAGGGAGCCATTTCACCAAATAAATAAGTAGTGAAGCAACAGCTTCACTCAGTATAAGAAAAGTCCTCAAATACTGGGTGCTTAAGAAAGAATATATATACAATACAATATAGAATATATATACAATATATAGAATATTGAAGTTTAACGCTTTATAGTATTTATTGTAAACAACAATTTTTGTTTCGTATCTCGGCGGAATGTTTATGGGCCTCTCTTTTTTGGAGAAGGGACTGTTACTGGTACTTCATATTGTTATGTCCTAGAATATTGGATGTTTCTTCAATTAGAAATAGATGAATAACAGAACTAATTTGGCAGCAATATGGTGCACCGCCTCACTGGCATCACCCACTCTGCGATTGATCGATCGTCACTATACCCGACCGCTGGTTAAGCCTCAAAGGGCCCGATGAGAAAGTTTGTTTTGCATGGCCTCCACGTTTACCCGATTTGACGGCATGTGTTTTGTAAGTAAGACTGTTCAAGTTGCTCCTTTATTTAGTGTATTAATTTTCATTGTAAGTTGTATATAATGGATACTATAAAGCCTTAAGACCCCGATACTCCGGATGATATACCCATAACAGTTATTAAACGAATTCTGCCGACAATAATCAAGCCGTTAACACATATAATAAATTCCTCTCTAATTTCAGGTCAATTTCCTAAAAAAATTAAAGACAGCTAAAGTCATATCAATTTTTAAAAAAGGTAATATGAAAGATCCTGCTTGTTACAGGCCAGTAGCGCTATTATCAGTGTTTTCAAAAATATATGAACGTGTTGTATACATTCAGCTGATGGATTATTTAGAAACCAATAATATATTAGACAAAGAACAGCATGGTTTCCGCTCAAAAAATCGACAATTACTGCAGGAGTGGATTTTATAAACACTGTCATTGATGCTATCGACAGGGGAGAAAAAGTTATTGGCATATTTCTAGACATGAGTCGTGCATTTGACAGTGTGCTTTATGTTGCTCTGTTGAAAAAATTGGCGGCTATAGGAGTACATGGTAAGGAGCTGAATTGGTTTTCATCTTACTTGAAAGGCAGACAGCAATTTGTTGAAATAAAGCATTTAGAAGAGTCCCAAAAACATATATATATATATATAAATATTTACCGCTCTGACATGAAAAGTTCAGAGTACGGGGTTCCTCAAGGTCCATCTTAGGTCCTTTACTATTCCTGTGCTACATCACAGGTTTGCCTGGGATGGTCCATGACCAAGCTTCTGTCTGTCTTTACGCGGATGACGCGAATATAATATTCTCCGGGAAATCAGTTGAGGATGTGAAAATCTCATCTGCTAAAGGCCTATCCTCTATTAATGACTATCTAAATAGCTATTATCTTATTTTGAATGCGAGCAAATCTATAGTAATCCCATTTTCGTCAAAGCAGAGTAGGAACCAATTATTGTATCCTAGTGCAGCAATAAATAGTGAAATTTTAGTAACAGAAAATAGCACGAAGTTCTTAGGTTTGTGAGTGGATTGTAATCTCTCATGGGATAGTCATGTTTGCCATGTTATGAAAAAGATATCCTCTGGTCTTTATGCTCTGAGACAAATGTCCTGTTTATGTAGTATCCAGACATTGAAGTTAGTATACCATGCAGTAATACATGCGCATCTGGCGTACGGTCTTTGTATGTATGGCAGTACAAGCAAAAAAAATTTGGATAAAATTCTTAAGCAGCAGAAGCGAGCAATTAGAATAATGCTTAAGCTTGGAAGATCCGACTCAGCAAGATTGCCTTTCTCTCAACTTGGAATTTTGACAATTTACGGACAATACATATGCGATGTCATCATGTTTTTTAAGAAGCAGTCCAATTCAGAATTAAGAAATCAGACTCACAATTACAATACCCGTTATGGCCGAATTTCGGAGAGACATAGGTTAGACCTTTTTGAGAAGGAAACAATTTACAGGGGAAGGAAATCTTTTACAAAGTTGCCAAACGATTTGCAAATATTGGAAGACATTAAAAAATTTGGAAAAAAATTGAAGGAATATTTGGTAGCCTTATCTCTGTGTTCTTTACAGGAGTTTGAAAATATTAATCATTAATTTAATTGACTTTTGTTTGTACCTACTAGTTTCACATAACTTTTGAGATTTGACACTATTCACGTGTATTTGTACATGTTAGACGAATAAAGATTTTTTCAATTCAATTCAATTTAATACTCTTTTATAAACGTGGGGGCTAAAAGCAAAAGCTGCAAAGTCCACTTATGTGAATTTTACAGGACAGCCAAAAGAAAATTTGAGGTAGTTTCACCAAAGGTAGAAGGCTGATTTTTTTTCTATAAATTCTAATATATTAATAATGAACTTTCACAAAGTATTATGACTGAAAACTCATTTGTTGAGTGGTTACAGCAGTTTTTAGTTGTGACTTTGCTGGTTTTGCTTTCAAGTTTTGGATTTTGCTGATTTTGCTACCAACCTTTTATTTTACTGCTTTAGATCATGAATGTATCTTAGGCATTTAGATCTTACACCACCTATTTTAACACTATATTGAAATTCAGCACTGTTAACCATAATGTTAGCGTTGCCTTAACCATAATATTACTCAGTTATCAAGGAAATAAGAAACTTACACAAGGATTAAAAAGTAACTTTTTTATTACAAATAAAAAAAGAAGTATTAAGGGTTTTAAAAAAACGATTGAAGTAATGAAAATTGAAGTTAAATTGGCTTTGTCTATACTATAGTCTCCGGTGATTCTTCGGTCTCTTCACACTCAGGTTCTACTACGTCTTGATACTCATCAGCATCTTCCTGGTCACCATCATACTTCTCGAGAAGAATGGCATTTCTTTTCCACTTTTCAGGACGACGCTGCCTTTTCCGAGCTTTACTAGGTGATACAGGTGTAATGCCATCTTCTTTGTCAGGTTCCATTACACTTTTACTTTTAAAAAGCTTATTAAAACTATGAATAATTTAATAAACTTTTCAACTACAATCATTCACAGACAGTAAACAATAATAGAACGATGCGGTCATGCGGCCATCACTGAAAGTGATCACATGACTAAATTACGGACTCTGATTGGTGGAATTGGATTTTGTCGGTTTTGCTTCACAGACGTCAACATTTGAACTTGGATTTTGCAGACTTTGCATCTAAGGCCACTTTTCAGATATTAAAATAAAGTATTTCCAAGCTGATTTTGCTTCTAAGAGTTCGATATTCTAAAACTAGACACAATACAGCATACAGTGGTACCAATAACTCAATTTCGAAAAAAAATGGACTTTGCAGCTTTTGCTTTTAGTCCCCACATACTCTGTATATTCCGTTTCAAGAAGAAATACATTTATCTTTCAAGACTCAAAAGTTAACATTAACAAACTATTCAATTTGGATTATTTTTCTAAAATTAAATACAAGTTTGTACATTCTTCATTGACGAATCATTCAGTGTTGAAACATTCTTCATGAAACAAAAATATATTTTGGGGTTTTCCAAGGATTGTGCTGGAGTTATAAACAGGAGCTAGGCGTTACATGTCCAGCATGAGAGCAAAATGTAATTTCATCTTTACTCTGCAGCTTTACCATTTGGGAAAATAGATTTCAATAGTAATAGTTCTTAGAATAAGTTGTGTTCAGGAAATAATACGAATAAGATTTTTCTCAGAATAACGAGAATCTCCCATCATCTTCACATCGTGCTCCTGTATGGATCCTTTCAAATGAGACCAATATTTTAACCGATCAGCCCAACTCAACTAGAGCCAGGAGAGTCAAACGGTGTGGCGCAATAAAACAAGGATGCTCGAGCATTATCGTATTATATTGTGCAGGTTTGTTGTTCGCCAAGCGAGCGAATCTCAAGAAGCTATAAATCATTGGCGATAAGTTGACCAGTTGTGAGCGTCCTGGCGATTAAAGTGGGGAAGTAGGTCAGTCGGCTCACGTAAGTAAGTGGGTGTATCATGAGCCCACTCCAAACCTAAAGCACCAACAATCAAGAGCTGTAGACTATCACACCAAGCATTCGTTATAATTTAACACAACTATTAACAGTTTAGCTCACACATATTCAGGATAGTTTCTAGACGCCATAAAATGAGCTGATTGGCTATTCGATATGTGATATAATTTGTGACCGTCAATCATTTACAAACATTCAAATGCAGTTTTCTACAGTTATCTAGATACTCAATATATTATCTTGTAGGAGCGCTAAGCTCAATGGCAAGTAGGGCATTTTCCATGTCTCTGTTATTGTCTCTGTTGAGCTACAAAAGCTATGCACAATAAAGATAATAATTCAAAAATTTTCTTCTCCTTCTTCTTCATCGTCCTCTTAGATCATCACTAAATATGTATTTTGCCGAAAGTCCTCTCAGTGCGAATTCCCCCCAAACTTCTGTCAAGTTCCAAAATGTAGGTGATTACTAGTAATTTGATAACTCAGTAACGAATCATTGGATAGGGTTGATTCTTTTTCCGTTATATTAGTCATAAAATATATAGTACTTCACTGATGGTTTCATTCATCTGTATGATAAACCCAATAGTTATACTAATAAAACCGTCAAGGATGATGTAGAGGGAGGGGGTTAGCGACACGTTACGGTGCGACGCGGCCCTCCCCCCGTCAAAGTCCTTCTAGCCGTCAAAGGCTAATGCCCAAATAGAATCAATAATAATGGATAAAGTGATTTGTTAATTTCTGTGAATTTTGAGGCACTTACTTCGAAGCTTTCGAACTTCCTAGTTCGTAGAACTCTAAGTTTTCAAGATAAGTGACGGGGGTACCCTTTTAAACCCCCTCACTCGCAATATTAAAAATCTGTATACATAACATGTCACAACATTAGGTTTACAATTAGCAATACTTCTATTTTGAAAAGTAGTATAAGTTTTCCCAATACTTGAAAAAAATTTTTTTCGTTATGAGTAGTCTTAACTCGGAAACTACTGAAGATAAGAATGCAAAATCAAATTGTAGTTTACATTTTTTCTCTATCACACCATTCACATAAAAATTAAAAAAAAAAAATACTTTTTCGTTCAGCTGAACCAAATTATAAGTAGGCGAGTTATCAAAGATTTTGAAGATTTTATTCAGTTAATCCAATTTTGTAGCCAAACTGTGTTAAACAAAAAATGTAATGAATTTTTCAGGATCTGAAGCGAATCGCTTTTTTTCAGCTTGCATATAACCTAAATTATTGCAAATCAAAATTTTTAAATATAATTTTTCTAATGATTAAGTTATAATTTGAGATTCATGCATGATAGAAAAAATCGATTAGTGACAGACACTTTGTGAGCAATCTTATTTTCTAAGATATTTGAGAGACAAAGCTAAGTACCGAGTGAATGGTGCTCTTGACTTGAGAGCAGGTAGTCCAAGATTGAAGTGAGTGAGGGTGAGGGATCAATGCGATGATCAAGGTTAATTATTACTTGTTACTTGGAAATCACATCATTTCAGCAGCTTGACAGAGTCTCAGTGACTAATGGACAGCGTCAAACTCAGATCAATAGCATTTTCGTGAACAATAATGTCCAATAATGTTCGTGAACAATAATGAATAACAATTTCCTGCACTCATTTGTCTGATATAGTGATTGAAAATTCATCTGAACCTGCATTAGCTCAGCCATTTTCGACTGACTGTTAACATGGACATTGATATAGGAAATTGAGATTCAGGTGGAAAATACGTTGCAAGTCCATCAAAATGTAAGTTTACAGATTATCTAATATGAAGACCCTTTTAATCTTGAAATCACTTACATTATAAATATATCATAGTAATTAATACCCAGTTCTTATCTCCAAGGTCAAAAATATTTGATAGCCTACTGGTAGCCTGCTGTAGGCTAGTAATTATATTGTGTGGTTAAAATAGCAAGTTCATTGCTCAAGCTTGAAATATTCAATCAGTTATTTAAAAAGAACGTGAAGTCAAATTTAAAATTTAAATGAATTAAAAGCGTGAAATTAAAGCTTAAAACTGATAAGAGTAGGAAATTATGCGCAACTGTATTATATAAGAAATACTGCCAGGTAGATTAGGAGAGCTGAAGCGTTCCAATACTAAACATTCCCAGACATGACTTCCTCTATTTTGCTAGTGTTGACTCTTGCAACGTTCTGCACAAATGGTTCGTATCATCCTTCACATTTATTGTCTTATTATAGCGGAGCCCAAGATTCACCATTCAGGTAAAATCTAGATGTGGCAAGAACTGCAAGGGAATTAACTATCTCCATTTTATTTGCTCCATTATTAGGGTCAATAGAACAAAACCAGAATTACAGTAGTATTCATATGAATATTATGAATATTATATATAAATATTATGTAGTATTCATATTAATACAAGAAATATACTTTTCAAATAGAAGAAAATGTTTACCTTAAATATATCCTGTACTTATTTAATATATGTTTAATATCATATTAATTATATTTTTATCTTTGATTTGCGCTACTAGGGAAATTTTAGGGCCGAATTGGCATCTTTATCAGAATATTATATTTAAGGTAAACATTTTAAGGTAACTCTGATTTTAATTATTTTGAATGGATGATTTCTCAGTGATTGCAGAGTGTCCACCTGCTCCAATTCCTTATTACCCTTTCTTGAAGCGCCTTCAACGAGCAATGGTCGATTGCAATGAAAATCCGGGCTGCAACGGACAGTACTGTGGCCCTTTACGGATAGGCAAAGACTATTACACTGACTGTTATTGTCAAACCGTTGGTGGTGGCTGCCTCGACTCTAAACTTTGTGATGGAAAATCTGAAGAATTCAAGCAAAGTAAGTCTCCATCTTTTCATGCATATCTCTTTGTAATATTTTAGGTATTCGGACAACTTGGATTGCCAATATAATGATTAGAATGAGCTAGAATGATTAGAATTCAAGCACTCAAGATTATAATCTATCAATGTGATAGAAACAATTGAAATTCCGTGTAATTCCATTGATTGGTTCGTCCACGATGGCAACTCAGAAATTTCTGCAGAACATAGCAATAAAACATGTTTCTAGCTGAGGTTAAAGGAGCAATCTATGTGGTATGATTCTTCATCATGCAAAAAAGTATGAAAGAGTTAGTGGAATTGAATAGGACTTAAGTATTGCAATGAGAATATTATCTCACTCTCTTATGATATTTTGAATGTGCTTCTGGGTGACTCCATGCTGTTCTGGCTGGCTCTAAGTGGATTCTGGAATCTACTATCAGCCCAGACAATAAAGGTCTAAAAACACCTGATGTCGCAAGTAATTAGTGAAAAGGTGAAACTCTTCCAGATTTCAGACCACTGCTAGGGGAGTATTTTTAGTTCAAAATGCGGACTTTTACAACTGCATTCATATTCCAGTAACAGAAAGTTCTAGCAGCTTCATATTATACTCAAATTAAAGGTAATATAATTGAATAAATGTTAACAATGATTTTCTCATCAAACCTCTTGTTTTTCCGCAAATTATTGTTTTTTAAATATAACTTGTATAAAGAAATGTGAAAAGAAGGAGTTTTCGGCCCGTTTCACACATATCGATTTCAGCCGTTCGGTTGATCTGAAACGGTATTAACAAAATTGAACAAATTTGATAGATAAAACCCCGAACAGTTTTATGGGGATGGACAGTTACAGAGAAGGACAGAGAGAAGGACACGCTTCAAGGCTACACTACTTTTTCCATTCCCTTCATTTGTCAGTAGCCTTTGCATGATCTGGGGTATTTCTCTTGTGACAGCTACATAATAAAAAATTCAGCATATAGGCCTACCATAAAATAAAATAAATCATAACTTTATAATGCAATTATTAATATATTATTAGGCTACATGCGACTCGCACAAAAAGTGCTAAGGCCAAAAAGTGCTAAGCCTGTGTGTGGAAGAGAGTCTGCAGTTTGGATTATATTTTCTGCCAGTTCTTACAATTTGATAAAGCTTTTTTGGTTTATAACACGATTTATCAAGCTGTGAATATTGGTTTACTAATAGAAAATTATTGGAATACAGTATTTGCATTTTGTTGTATATAGGATAACAATCGATAGTAAAGGTGTTGACTATCGATAAATATTAATGGGGCTGACTATCAATTATTCTCCTCCACTACCTGATCTTAGCGCTATTAGCGGGAGCCGATGAAAACAAAGATGTTGTTCTATTTAATAGCCAGCCAGGTCACACGATATTATTATTATTATTTAATAAAACAGTATTATACAATAGAAATATAATTATAATAGAAAATCGTTAATGCCTATGCTGATGTCCTATATATTTGAAAGTATGTGAAAGTATAGATATATTTCATATCCAGCAGGATTAAGTAGGAATGTCCTAGGAATATCCGCGATCTCCTGGGACAACGTGGATATCTGTGGGATATCTGTGGGATATCCATGTTGTCCTGGGATATTGAGGATGTCCATGGGATATCCATAATGTCCCGGGTTGAAGATGGGATGTGTGGGACTAAAATAGGATATCCTTGGGACATTGTGTGCTGTGTGGGTAGGTATGCTATCTTAGTATGGGATAACTCATCAAAACAAAAACTTGATAGGGTGTTGAAGATCCAAAAGAAAGCTGTTAGATGTATGGAAAGAGTAAATTTGATAGATTAGATTCATGTAGACCGTTGTTCAAGAGACATGGTCTCCTAACTGCACCCTGCTTTTATGTGTATGAAGCTACTTTATTTGTAAAAAAGAGTGATATTAATCAAAATCTTGACTTAAATGAAATACGTTAATACAAGAAACCGAGGAGATTATCACTTGGTGAGTCACAATAGTAGCTTAAGATGAAATCTATTTATTGTGTGAGACGGCCATTCCTTCTGAGGTTCAGTTTGAATCGACACTACTTGATGACTTGATCTAAACGTTGTTGAAGATTTAACACAGATTTGACACTGCTTCAATCCGTTGAACACAAGTTTCAATTCTGCTATTCATTTCAGTACTTAGAATCTCAAATTTGTTATTGATCTCCAACTGGTCTCCTAGTTCTGTCACACTTCCTTCAACTCCATTGATATTCTTACCAATCATACTCATGTTTTGTTCATCTCTCATAGTATTTAGTATTTCGAAAATATTTGACATGAACAGGTTAGTTTGATTGATTAAACTTTGCCGATTGATGACAGGTGAATGAGGTTCACTCAGGTTAGCAGAATTCTCAATTTTTGTGGATGCCATTAGTGCTAATTGATTTATCTTGAGATGAATCGGCTATTTATAATTGAATAAAATTTTGTATCAACACGCAGATGAGCCTATTTTAAAACGAAAAATTAAGCGATTTTCATAACTTCCAACATGAATGGCCCCACGAGCTGTGCGCCATGTATTAGGATCATCAGGAATTTTTTGTCTTTGGGAGCCATGCAAGATTTTTATACAGTATTTTTCTTTTTTTAATCCTTTGTATCAGCTAGGCGTGAGTATGCAACTATGTACATCATTGGATTCAGAAAGAAACGTGCCACAACTTTTGTTGAAGCTTTTGTCCTGTTAAATCACTTACAACAAAGTATTATCAAAAATAAGAAAGAATCAAGTTGAAAAATTCGATTTTTCAGGGTACTCTTATTTTTATTGGTAAAACTATTGCGTTCACCATAGAAATGAATTTGCCATTATCGTAGCCCAAAAAATGAGTAATATAATAAAAGAAGAATCGACACTATCGGTGATCCGTTATTGAGTTACCAGATTTACAGTCATGACCTATAATTTGAAATTTTGAGGGAGTGGGGGAAAAGGCGTCAGAGGGATTCTTGGTGACTTCTGGGAAAATACACCTCCAGTAGTGGTCCAACATCTAGGAGAGTTTCAGCTTTTCACTTATTAAAAACTGAGAGAAAATATTGAGGCATGATATATTATGAGTTCTGTTGAACAACAAGAAGAAGAAACAGAACTCATTTTTAAGAACTGCCGATGTGTACTCTATTATGAATTGGATAGCATAATTATGATGTTTATAGAAATAGAAGCAGTTTAATTTAATAGTGCACATGCCTATCAGCACAACTGATAATAACAATAATTTTGATTGGTTGGTTGCTATAGCAGTTCGGTTAGGCTAGGCGTACACCGGTTAGTCATGACAAGACAAGGCACAATTAGACAAGACAACTTTGGACAAGACTAGACTAGACACGTTTAGTCATCTGAAAGCAACACACACCAGTCAGTCACATCAGTCATGAACAAGATGCCAGACAATAGAGTTGTTGCTGGTGCAGTTATGATTTGAGAGTGGATTTGTATGCAAGAAAGAAGAAATAGGAGACATTGTATTCATCCATAAAATAGGAGACAAGAAGAAGAAAACACTTTAGAAAATGTTATTCTTGAGCTGAGAAGTGATTAAGAAAAGTTTATGATTTTACCCGATTAACTCCAGAAACATTCGACTATCTGCTGGGACTTTTACAAAACAGATTGACAGAAAAAAAAACACAAATTATTTCTCTAGATTGAATGAGCAGAACAAATTTTCATCATTGGCCATTGTTGTTGAGATGAGACATTGATATACACTATTTTCAATAAAGAGAACAGCAAAGTTCAGTTTTTTCACATTTTGAATAAAATAACAATAATAGGCTACCTTGTGGAGCAGACATACTGAATTGGTTTTTTAAAACATCATAAACTTGCTTCAGCAGTGGGCCTCCAGCCATGTCTGAGGTAGCATTACAAGAATGCGAAATTGCTATCACATGCAAATATGTAAATGTTGAGCTGGATAGTGAAGAATTTTTAAATATCATTAATATTTATATATCAAGTGAAAAACTAATATGATGGAACTTCAATACCAAAGAAAATATATGTACTGTATGAATAAATATATATTATATTTTCAAATACCAAATGCTTCAAAATATAGTAGGCTCCTAAATAAATTCATATTGAATAGCCCAATAATGCTCATCAATGTCATTGCATTTCATAAAAAATCGCTTGATTAAAAGAGTTAAAAAATAATATCACTGTATAGTATATCACAATTAATTGATGCTTATAAGATTGAAGTAATGAATATGGTAGTACATTATTTTTAATTGAAATAAACAATAATAGACACAATGAAAAAACGTAGAATCTCTCACTTTTTCCACATACTCAGAATGCCCAACAACAGAATTCTAAAACAAATGGTGACTAGAATTTTAAACAAGAAAAAACAAGTAATTTATACAACACAAGTTTCAAAGGACCTCATAGAGCTCGAATTGACTACACACAATGCACAAGATAAACAAAATATTAAAGAAGTTTTAAATTCCAAAAAATTTAACATAGATGTGGCAACCAGAAATCACACATCGAGATTTTCAGACAAAGTCAGAAAACAACGATCTGACAGAATGAAGGAGTATTGAAGGAAAAGGATTGAGGCTCGAAACAAATTCAAAAGAAATTGAAGTATATACTTAAATGATCCTATGAGGTCACAAGCAAGAAAAAAAACAATAAAAGTGAGGAAGCAGAAATATTTCCACCAGACTTGCACTTGTAGTGCATCCATAATCACTATATGAAACAATCATGTTAAAAAATTATTTCACATCACAAAACAAGTCATTTTAGCACCGACAAATGCGGTTTTTACCGTTACTGCTAAACAAATTTTTCCGATGCTGCCCAATTTAGAAGCGGGCGACACTAGCGCTTTGACTTCACAGCAGATCCCGGAGTTATGCATCTAGTAATATAATATCAATGGATGAGACAGACCGACAGCCGACAAACTTACCCTCACAACTCAACACTTGTCTGATGGTGACTGATAGAAATAGTGCATGCCCTATTTGATTAGACACAAAGAAAAGAAAAGACACATTTAGACACATCTAATTACAATGACTAATTGGTGTGTGTTGCTTCATAAGTGATGTACTGTGACTAAACATGACTAATCTTGTCTTGTCTAGTCTTGACTAAATGGTGTACGCCTAGCCTTAACATTAAAATTTCTAGTTTCACATTTTTAAAAAAATTTTATATCTATATTCTTTTTTGAAGTCAACAGTCATAAATGTGATTTCACTTTTTCGTCAATTTACTGTTTTAATTATCTTTTCGGAAGTAAAAAGACTATCTATCATTCCAATGTATTAAAAGTGATATGCTGCCCAGTACGAATTTGAAGGTTATTGTATATTTATGTTCAGCAAAATGAAAAGATTCAAAATTATTCTGCAGGATCTTCTGTTTATTGAGAGACTTCAGAATGTATTTTATTTGGTATATAAGTGGATCTCGAGATAATATCGACTTGAAGTTGTACCCTTTACTGACCAGACACATTATGCTCCCCGGTCGAATTGGTCTCACACAACAAACAAAACATCTGTGTTGTAATGACCAATAAAGCATATGCATACATATTGATACATTATTATTATTATTATTATTAGTACTATTATTATTATTATTATTATTATTATTATTATTATTATTATTACTATTATTATTATTATTACTATTATTATTATTATTATTATTATTATTATTATTATTATTATTATTCTATGTCCTTGGATCCTTGGTCATCAGATCCTTTGTTGTATCAGTTTATTTGTGACATAATGAATAATAAGACAAAGATTTCACAACCATATTTATTAAGAATAGTGAGATACTAGTTTCGGTTGTTACACCATTATCAATCTCAAAAAAACTAGAGTTTTGATTGGCGCAAACGATTCCAGTTTGTTTGAGATTGTTTATGGTGTAACAAACGAAACTAATATCTCACTATTTCTAATAAATGTGATTGTGTCAACTTCGTATTATTATTCACTATGAATATCTTTCACAATATCACCTCCACCTCTACAAAGAAAGTTATTTGTGACAGACTAAACGCTGTTCAGTGCAATGCGATATGCAGTACAAGTTTGTTTTGGCGTTTTAGTGTAAGAATAGCCTAAATGACACTGTGATACAATTATTAGTAATAACAAAATATCGTTTAGACTAGTGCTTCAGTTATTGTTGTGTTCATTGGACGTTTATGATTGACATTGATGAGCCCATGTTACAGGAACTGATTAGTTTTTTTGGACAGTGATTAATCTTGCTGTCAATATCATTTGCTAGTTGAAGTTATTAAAGTGTTTGTTGGTTCAATTCATTTAATGGGTGATAATCTATATGAAAGAAATTAGAGGTGTGTTTTTGTGTATGCGTTTTCTTGTCTCACGCATTTTACAAAAATGGCAACGATTTGAAACACTAAATTTGGCACATTGCTTCCTCTAAACTCGATTCCATGCACCTCAAAGCCCGATTTTTGATTTTCCTTTCAGAATTTTCAAAATTAATGTTTGAGACATCAAAAACCCACATGTTGTTGGATCATGATAGTAATGATAGTAATAATTATTATTGTTCTCTTTTGTAGTTTCAAAAGAGCTTTTAGCAACATGCGATTCAATTGGGCATTATAGCGCAGCTGCTTATTTAAAATAATTTTTGTATACTCTTTACTCTACTTTAATCACTTGTCATCATACTTGAAATATTAGAAATGATTTGTTTCTTTCAAACGAATATGTTATTCTTATGAATGAATAACTTTATCCACATGAAGGCTCAACCAGAAGAATAAGGGGACCCGAATGCTATCTTTGAATATGATACCAATTGCATATGACAAAGAAGCTCATTTTAGAAATCATATGTTTCTATAGAAGAAGGCCAAAGTGCTTTTCCAATTAATATTCTTCCAAAAACAAGAAGATTTGGAAAATCTTTACACTTACATCACTGGGTATTTAATTTCTTAAAGTGATACCTTATACTTTGATGGCTCACGATCGCCACAACGCCTCCTCATTTCAGAGTAGAGTGTTCAGAGGACTGGGGCACAAGCTACACACATGGACATGGAAACACTCTTAGCGTCCCTGAAAAGTGCTAGGTTGAGTTGTGTTGAGGGGCGCTGAAAAGGGCTAGAGTAGCTAGTAGTCAAGTATTTGCCTTCTGAGGCAAAGGCTCGCTTGTCATGGATTGTTGGTATGGCGCTATAGGTGCCGTCCAGGTCAGCCTCCTGATTGCCCAGGTAGGGCATCGTCCTGAGGCCTTGGTTGGTTTTATCAGTAGTGGTGAGACCAGTTGGTGTCCATGGCCGCCAGGTCTCCTCAAGCGCATCAAGGAGGGTCAGTGAGTTAGCAAGAACAGAGGCCACTTCCCCAGACCACGGCTCTCCTCGGTAACCAGGCAGAGTTGGGCTGTAGTGCTCAGGAAGGAAGTCAGCTGTTCTGAGTCCATCAGTGCCAACAACACTTGACTCACAACTGGGGTTCAAAGCCGGCTGGTCATCATCACTATTCAAGAGTAGGAGCTTCCCTGGCCAAACCCTAGCGAAAAGCTGGTCAGCTGAATTTGCTACTGGCAGGTCAGCCACTCCTTTCCCAGTTGCTGAGCTGGTGGTAGCTCATCAGCATCAGCGCTGCTCATATCTCTCAGCTCTTCCCTTGGCATAGGGTAGAGAAAGGAAAACACATCAATTCCTGTTGTTCACGGTCGGCTGTGGCTCTTCTCCAGAATGGTGTCCTCCTCTACTTTGATGGCTCTAGCTTCCTGATACTTCCAAGCCAAGGTCGAGGGAACAAGCACGTCTTTGGGACCCAAGGAGTCCCTCTTTCATACTTGCTGAATGAGGTTGCTATGCCGTGATTGGCAGGTGAATGGACAATAGTAGCGATGCTGTCATCAACAAGGTGGTAGTTTACCGTTGGTGGCGCTAGCGACGCGCCCAGCGACCAGGTGGGGAACTACTCAGTTCCCCCAGAATGTCAAAGTTTGAAGGTGAAATTGGGAGTTATTGTGACGATCGTGGGACATCAAAGTATGAGATATCAAAAGATCCACGCAAAATTGCATTGGATTTGGTCCTTGCATTTAGTTGTAAATGCATTACAAACAAACAGACAGACAGACAAATGCAACATTTTTGACTTGGGACAGGAACCTCTCTTCATTCCAACAAATATTTCGCTTTTTCAAACAATAATATTTATTTATAATTTAACTGAATCCGATGTTGTTTGAACATGGTGAACCCACTACTTTAGGTGGGCTCCGTACCACCGGGCAAGTGATAATAAAGCTTATAACATTAAGTCATTGAAGCACGGTTATCCATCCAAAGGGCAGTCTTGAGCGCTCGTGACTGAGCATCATGAATGTATAAACACCATGCTCACCGCGTGACTAATCACTTTTTTTTTATACAATAGGCTCTACTCTGGGAAAGATTCGTGTTCCATAACAAAAAGTTAAAAAATAATTTTTTATCCATTGTAGAATAGGGCCTAAACTTGATTGCTTATTTCTTCAGTAACAGGCAAGTACTGGTTCAAAAGCAAGGTTAATAGAAACAACCTGTTTTTAATAACCTTGGTTCAAAAGTATATTTCTAGCAAGAGGTTATCAAACCATCCTGTTCAGGTTAATAGAGCATTTTATCAAAACGTTATACAAATATTCCAATATCTCTTCACAGATTTCAAAGAGTGCACTGCTGATCAATTATGCTCTTTCCGATGTGCGAATGCGTATGAAAATCGTTATGCAAAACAAATTGAGGTATGTATATATTGCTAAATTTTTGATTAACATGTTTTACAATGCTACTTATATCTCTTATATTACTGTAAGATAACAACGGTGAGCTCCAAGAAAAACTAGTTGATTCACTAATATTTGGTAAACTCAGGATTTCTACTCTAGCCAGCAATACAATCACATAATTCAATAATTTTAAAAATAAAGAAACAGTGTTTCTAAAATTATTTTCATTTTCATTTTAGAGTGGTAATAAGTGTTTGACTTCAGTGTTTTAGACATTTTTGTGGAACCCCCACACAAGACAGACTTGCATTAAATTTCCTGAGCAGGAGACATGTTTCAATTTACCTCCAAATGATTTTAAAATTCCTATTTCTGTTGAGTGTAATTCTTGTATTGAATGTCGAAAGGGCTGTGATTAAATGTGAGTCAGTGTTTCTAAAAAGATCCTCTGCAAGTAAGTTTATAAAAATAAGTCGTGGAAAATCTTGGACACGAGACGACCGCTTCCAGGAAGGCGACATCCACTTCATGGTGGCCCATCCAGCCACACCAGTGCCATACAACTATCCGTGAGTGATAAACAATATAATATATGAGCTCAAGTGTGAACGTGAGAAGATTAGGCGAAAATTGTAGGACAATTTAAAAAAAAAGCACTTGGATCATATAGGGGGGTGTCGGTTGTGCAAACACGCTGACTTATCATTCTATGTTCTTGTTAAAAAGTCAGAGTACGATTTATTGGGGGAAAATTCCATAGAGGACAGATATATTATTTTTGAAATATATTCTAAAAAGAGATCGAACTCTATTGAGGTTGAATCAGCCATTATTCAAATTACTGATTTATATCCCCTCTGTGAAGTAGCCTTCTTTTAATTTTTCATCATTGCAATAAATCTCCAACTTTGTTTCTAAATTTGCTTCATTATTTTCCGTCGGTTCAGTCCAAGCTGTAGATTTTAGTATCTTAAATTTTAGTAATTCCTACACGATTGCTCTTCACATCATAGTGTCTGGTGGGATGAGAGTGTGGCAGGGTATAAAGCATCCAATTTGTAAGGTCTTGTGGTCCCACAATTTGGAGGGCGATATCCTGTTATACTGTTATTCAACAATCACTTCTACTTCGAGGAATTCAGCCGACTACAGTACCTTGAGCTATCAGGCGCATTTATGAATGGTTCTCATTTTTTTTTTTTTTTTTTGAGGATGAAGCCCACATAGGTCTGAGACCTGTGCGTGGGTAATGAGTTGGATGATGGTGATTGATGAGTTGGACCTACAGTTTTAGGTGGGTTCCGAACCACCGGGAAGTGATTTTACAGCAGAGAACAGTTTCCTTTTTGCTGGCCAATCTAATCGGTCACCGTTACAAACCGGACCTACAAGAACGCAGCTTATCTCTCTGATTGAACAGATACCTGCTACGGCTCGCGGCTATCACTTCCCTGTAATCATCATTCATCTATCATTCATGGTGTAAGTGAATTATTTTTAATATTATTCCATCTAGATGAAATATATCCTCTCACACATGCATACATACATAAAGCATATTAAGTTTCTATCCCTTAGGTAGGCCCATCCGAGATTAGAGGCTGACAACATATTATAACAGGGAAGTTTACAAGGGCGGATCCAGCAGGGGGCGTGGGGGGCACGCGCCCCCCCCCCCTTGAGGTGGTGTGAAAATATATTTTATGGTTAATACTAGTGAAAAATGATACATCTGTACATACTTTATACATTTACTAAGTAATCCAACTGATTCTAAATTTTTATTTTCCTTTAACATCCTTCTATAATAATCTAATTTGTATTGGTGATAGTGATGTTATGGTAGATATCTAGAATTAATAAGACTTCTGTAGAATAACATTGTCATTAGTCATATTTATTTAAAAAAATTAGACATGATTATTTCGGCTGTTTCTCCATTTGGTATCACCAAGGCTGGATTTAAAAATATGCCCCGGACAAGAGGCATATAATGCTGGGGGAGGGGAGGGTGCAAAATTTATCCGCAATTTTTTATGATTTATTAGAAGAAAATTTAAGTTTTGTATATTAACATCACTTTAATTTGAATGATTCACTATGCATAGTTGTAGGTTGTATGATGTAGTGCCTATGTATAACTAACTGTAATTGCATAATGAGGATTTAATGTTTTTGTAATGTTACACACGTTTTAAAAATCGATTAATTTCTATGTATTCATTGTTCATGTAACATCACAGTGGCGTAGGTATAAGAAAATCAGGTGGATAGATCCTCCAGAGACAAAATAAATTTTCAAATTTTAAGAAGCCTTTAGAGACAACATTTGAAGAAAGAAGATGTCTGAAATCGGTAAAAATGTGGTATTAGATGGATTATTTTTTTAATAAAAAAAACCGACTTCAATAAAATGATACTTAAAAAATTAAATACTAAAAAAATTAATAATATAGAGCAACCCCAAACTCTCCTTTTAGAAGAAATTTTCAAGTATCAGGAAAGTACATTACCAGAATCAGAAAAGGTGAGGGATCAAAAAGAGCAGAGTATAAATACCTGCATTTAATTGCTTTACTAAAACAATGAGGGCCCGGATCACACTTTGACAATAATGCAAGAGCTTGATGAAATTTACTTTGACACATAACGTGGGTTGAATTTTCAAAATAGATGAATTCATATCTAGAATCGCTTAAATGAGGTTTCAGGGAAATTGTTTCATTCTCAAAAAGTTACAGGGGGTATCCCAAAACCCGTTTCAAGTGAAATTTTTAAGTACGGTGCCCTATTTGTACGGAAGCCCAACTCAGGAAAGATAAATGATTAAACCTAGGGAATGAGAATAGTTTCAAGTAAGCCGGCTCTTCTTTTCTTCCTGAAACAATAAAGGTCTGATCCGGACCTTTGACAATGATACAAGAGCTAGATGAAATTTATTTTAACGTGGCCTCCTGGTGTTTTGTGCTTATTATTTTAAAATATACTTAAACTTCATGCTTGACTACTATTAATTTCAAATACATAAATAATATAGGCTACCTGAAAGATAGCGATGTTAATTACGATTATAAACTTGCATTAAACGTACTCACATTTTCGTGAGTACTAGCGCACACTTCTCAAGACCCGAGTACTATCTCCAGCAAACAGAGAATACATAGACCTAATCCGTTTCGCTCTGTATACTCTATGTAGTGTACTCTGTACAGCAGTCTCTATTCTCTATTCGCTGAGAATAGGACTCAGGTCCTTAAACGCGTCTGATACTTCTTACAAAAGTAGTTGAGTGCTTGTGTAAAATTCAAGTTCGTATCGTCATTGACATCAATAGTAAGGTACAGACCGTTTCAAAGTGCATGGCGTCTCGCTGGTGGCAGGGGAGGCAGTGCGAGAGAGACAGAAAGTCTTTCCCACCACGCTTCCCCTCCAGACGCCAAGTACAGTCGCGTCAAATACACTCTCTGCTGAACGTTTAGCGGACTTAGGGAATATTTGAACTTGACTGTACTGCGAAGCAGCAGGTACAGGAGTGGGAGAAAGCGCTCAGCGCGCATGCTCCATCGAGACGCCAAGCACCGTGAAACTGTCTGGTACAAACAGTTCATGTACGGATGTAAACCACTGAGGAAATTAAAAAAAATATATATATTATATCCCTTCTTACTGGCTCTATCCCCTTGAATAGGCCAATAAATGATTATTGTTGCTTACTTTCAATAAGATTTCAGGTATCAACACGTGTCAGATCATGATAATTTTCAATTAATTTTGCTGTAATACAATAATCATTTTTGTAAAAAACTAACAGCAATTTTTTTAGTGTGTTTCAAAAAAATAATCTCTTGGCATTTTCTACATTTTTTCCTGAGGATATCCCCTGGACACCCTCCCATAGGGGGTTTTCCATAACCCCCTTACAAAGATATTTCTAGCATTAAAATTAAAAAAAAAAATTCTGGCGAGTACCCTGGACGTCCTTTTTGTGCAGGGTATTCCATACCCTCCTTACAAAAATCCTAGGGTGCGCCCCCCGTTACAAAAATCCTGGATCCGCCCCTGGAAGCTTAGGCATAGACTCCCGGAAATTTTTGAAAAAATAGGTCTACTTTTTGCATTTCTGAACCGATTTTAGAGGGCGGAATTAAATGCTTTCAATATGTACTTCATTAAGTGCTAATATCATTAATTTTTCTGAAGTCCGGACTCAAGGATCCACCCTGCAAATCAATACAAGATTTTTTTCTTTCTTGGCAATCTCTGTTATAACTTCCCATTACAACATCAATTTCCTGCAAGTATGAGTGCTTTTTTTCTCATGAATAATGCACTTGTTTCTAAAGTTTGAAAAATGACTATAAGACACGAACCAATCTTTTTAGATTAGGCTATTGTTTTATGAGTTCGATTGGTGTTTCTTGATTCTATAATGATGCTTATGAGGTATTCAAGGGAACCATCTTAGTTACAGAAATACGCATTATTGGAGTACATCGATTTTATATCAGAATTGATCAATGAAAAGGTTGATTACCCTCAATCATTATTTTACAGCCTACTTCAGGTTCACGTTGCTCTGTTTCAAATACAGACAAAGAACACGAATCCATGATACAGAACTACATTTCATGTGAAATTTAACGACTTGCAGTCGAATATTTGTTAAGAATAAGTATAACTCACTTAATCTGATGGCCGAGCGCTTTCGAATCTATGAGATCCATCTTCAAAGGCGTGGGTTCCTAGATCATCATGTCAGTTTTTTGGTTAGAAGTGTTGTGGTTTTTGTAAAATGTGATCAAAAAGTTTGTGAGATTTAAAATTTAGTTGTTCATTGAGAATGTTTTGTTTATTGTGTGTGGTGTGTTTGTATATTTCAAATTGTTCCAAGGTGTTGAGTTCGTATCCTTAAGATTTTATATGCAGAATGTGTAGGTTGGTACTGATGTCAGTAAAAGTGTGTCCAGTTAGAATGATATGGTCAGCAAAATTCGATTCAGCTTTAGATGTCAGGGCTTGAAAATGTTCCTTGTAACGTTGTTTGAATGTGCGGCACTGTTTGTCCTATGTAGAATTTGTTACAATCAGAGCAATTCAGTTTGTAGATCCCTGGGAGATCGTATTTGTTTGTGTTCAGTGTGGTTTTGAGTGTACATGCATTTTTTATTTTGTTTTTTGTTCTGAATGAGATGGTGTGGCCGGCTTTTTTGAAGATTTTTGCTAGTCTGTTTGATTGTGGATTAATGTATGTCATTGTGATGTATTTTTTGTCAGTGGTGTTGGTGTTTTGTTTTTTGTTTCTTATTTTATGATTGAGTTTGTCAATTAGGTCGTGTTTGTAGCCGTTTTCTTGTGCTAGGTATTTTATTGTATTTAGTTCAGTGTGGTAATTGTCGGTGGAAAGCGGTGTGTTGTTGAGTCTGTGTAGCATTGACCTGAATGCTGAGTGTTTGTGTTGTGTTGGATGATTGGAGGTGCTGTGTATTAGGGTATCTGTCATTGTTGGTTTTCTGTAGATGTTGAAGCTGTGTTGTTGGTTTGTGTTCTTTGTAATTGAAAGGTCTAGGAAGTTTATTGAATTGTTTTGTTCATATTCAGCTGTGTATTGAATGTTCTTATGTATTTTGTTTATGTATGATCGAAGTTGTTCACATTGTCTTTTGTTTCCTCTGTATAGCAATAGAACATCATCTACATATCTGTGCCAGTATACTATGTTCTGTGAAAATTTGTTATTAAAGAGTATATGAGTGTTTTCGCAGTGTTGGAGATAGATTTCAGCAAATACGCTTGAGATTGGTGACCCCATTGGCAGTCCATCAGGTTGTGAGTAGAATTTGTTGTTGAAGGTAAAGTAATTTTGTTGAGTGATGATTTTTAGGATGTCTATTATTTCATTCATATGTTCTGTAGCTGTGTTGTTGTGAATAAGGATGCTCTGTATTATTTCTATTGTTTCATTTACAGGTATGTTGGTGTATAGGTTTGTTATATCGAAAGATGCAAGAGTGGAGTTGTGAGACATTTGTGTGTCTTTTATTTTTGTGATAAGATCGCTACTGTTTTTTATGTATGTGTTGTTGTTGATACTAATTAGTTTTCTCAGTGAATGATCTATGTGTTTTGCTAGTTTATAGGCAGGTGCTTCTTGGTAGTTTACAATTGGTCTAATAGGTATGTTGGGTTTGTGAATTTTGGGAAGTGTTTGAAGTGATGGTGCAGAAGGGTGTATTTGTTTCAGTTTTCTTTTTTGTGAATCATTAATGACATGATTTGTCTTGTTGATTATTTGTTTGGTAAACATTTGTGGGATCGGTGTGTAGTTGTTTAATGTTGTTTTTGTTTATGTAGTCAAGTGTTTTTTTGTTGAGCTCTTCATTGTTTATGATAGACCGACAAATACATGATGAACTTAGAATAGAAACCTACAACACAATAAAAACAAACTGCTCACAACCACACCCATCCATAAATTCAGAAAACCACACCATAAAAGAATTGAAACACAAAGCTCTAACTCACAATCTCACCTATATCAAAGCAGACAAAGGCAACACTACAGTTATCATAAACAATGAAGAGCTCAACAAAAAAACACTTGACTACATAAACAAAAACAACATTAAACAACTACACACCGATCCCACAAATGTTTACCAAACAAATAATCAACAAGACAAATCATGTCATTAATGATTCACAAAAAAGAAAACTGAAACAAATACACCCTTCTGCACCATCACTTCAAACACTTCCCAAAATTCACAAACCCAACATACCCATCCCATATAGCACAAAATATTTATTTTATGTAAAATAAATATCAAATTTTTGATATTCGAATATCAAATTGATATTCACAAACGTTTATTTGACATCAAATTAACGTTCAATTTAGGTTCAAATGTCACAAAATTTTATGTCAATTAAATATTCAATTTGATATCAAATGAATATCAATTCGAATATCAAATTGATATTCACAAACGTTAATTTGATAGCAAATAAACGTTCAATTCAGTTTCAAATGCCTCAAAATTTTACGTAAATTGAATATTCAATTTGATATCAAATGAATATTGGATTGATATTCACAAATGTTAATTTGATATCAAATAAACGTTCAAATGTCACCATGTTTAGAGAAGTATTTGGAAATGAATGAAAGAGTTTCCAACAGTAAAAATTTATTTCTGTCCAAATTATGTTGTCATAATTATGAATCGTAATACTAAGCAGTCCTAATCAATCCTTTAGTCCTAGCAATCCTACGTGTAATCCTAATCCTGGTCCTCTGCAGTAGCTGCCCTTTTTCTCTTGTTCCTGATAAAAAAAGATTGACTGAGTTATTTACAGTTTATAAGAGAACTGCAGAGAAAAATACAATATTTAGACACTCTTTTGGGAACACAGATATACTGAAAAATATTGATTTTTTTTTATAATCATCAGTATTGAGCTTTTAACAGGGATATGGAATATCATTGATGAAAAATGAAACTCAAATAAGAAAAATACCTTTTTCATGACAAAATTAAGTTCTTATCTTAGCAAAGCTTGTTGTGGAGAGATTTTTACATACATAAGGTATAATAGAATTTCCGGTGGTTTGGAACCCACCTAAAACTATTGTCCATTAATCACTCAACTCCATTATCCATTATAGGAAAACCTATATTTTTGCCACCATCACGGAATAGAGACATTTAATTTGAGCCCTCAACCATCTTTCTATGACTTGCCAGACGCCCACAGTTTTGACGCAAAGAAATCGGCTTATGAAATTAAATATAATATAAATATATGATTCCTCTACAGTAATTTACACTGGCACAGTAGTTAAATACAAATAAAAAAATATTAATAAAAGATGGCAACTGGGTATCGATTTCGACCTGTCACACCAGTCATCAGACCCAATCAGTCTCTGATTGGGCCTGATTGTCTATGATTGGGCCTTATCGATACTTGGTGATTACAACCTTTAGTAATCTAGGCTTACATGTGATTATTAAAAAAAATTATAATACCTCTGAGATTTCTCCTTGCTTTGAAGCCTGCTCTTCGATGGTCTCAGCCAATCCTTGATTATGTTCTCTGCATCTTTCTCCTTTCCATCTTTGAATTGCTTCAAAGCTGATTCTAAAAAAAACAAATATGAGGAAAAAATATAAAATAAAAGGACATGAGTCTGCAACAAACTGAAGAGTATAAAAATAACCCTCTCCCACCACCACCGACTCCATTGGCTTGATGTGGCTGAAAATTATTCAAGGTTAGGTATGTCTACTGTCCACTAGCTTGCCTAAGGACAAAAGATATTCTTTAACACCGGGTGATACATTGTAACATTGGATGATTCCTGCATGTCAGCCATGGAAAGTTTTTAAAATTTGTGCAGTACAGTACCTAGTGTGTTTTTATGTAGGCCTAGTTCTATTGTTCACAACTCTTGACTCAGTCTCTATTCCCTCCACCAGAGTGTCAATGATGAAGAGGATAGTAAACTTAAATGGTAATGTATGTGAGTAATAATACATCACTACTTGTTGTTACATTAACTACTCAGTAGCACTACTAAGTAGCCTAGTGAGACAGGCTTTATTGTTAGTTTATGCTAACCTTCCACCTCAAAAACATGATAAAGCATTGTAAAGTTGGCTAAAACAATTATATTCATGTGTTAATAGAAATTACAGTCAAGAGAGAATATGGTTAAATCAAAGTGTCAGTCTTAATCCAATAAAAATATCAGATTAAGACTGACACTTTGAATATAAAAATTCGATTGTTTTGTTGAACGCTTATCGTACAGTATTTCAGACTACTCTACTAGGACCAGGTTTACACATACTTCATACTTCTACAGAATTTATTAATTTCGAATTCCCTCAACTGCTATTGGTTTATACTAAAGACCTCCGCAATGGCGGATATTGACAACAGTATTTAATAGCTGATGGAAATCGATGAATGCTATTGTACAAAAATATCAGTCACCACCGGGAATCGAACCACGGACCTCCCAATTGCCGGTCGGGCGCCTTAACCACTAGACCATGGAGACCTTTCTGCACAGTAGCATTCATTTTTAACTTGGCCATATCGGCTCGTATCTCACAAGTTAGTTCGAAGTTACTGACAATTGAACAAACTGACAAATTTACTTAAACAGAATTTATTGATTTCGAATTCCCTCAACTTGTCAGTAACTTTGAACTAACTTGTGAGATACGAGCCGATATGGCCAAGTTAAAAATGAATGCTACTGTGCAGAAAGGTCTCCATGGTCTAGTGGTTAAGGCGTCCGACCGGCAATTGGGAGGTCCGTAGTTCGATTCCCGGTGGAGACTGATATTTTTGTACAATAGCATTCATCGATTTCCATCAGCTATTAAATACTGTTGTCAATATCCACCATTGCGGAGGTCTTCAGTATAAACTAATAGCAGTTGAGGGAATTCGAAATTAATAAATTCTGTTTAAGTAAATTTGTCAGTTTGTTCAATTGTCAGTAACTTCGAACTAACTTCATACTTCTCTCTGTCATTGACCAGAATCCAGATTGACTGTGTCTATTTTTTTATTAAAGGTGAAGCTTTTTAGCAAACCTTAAATTTTTATTCTGTGTTAACCTCAATGTTTTTGGACAATGAACATATTCAAAATTTGTGAAGGGAGCAGTTTTGGACTTGGGTCTGTTGCATCTTTACATTCGTTGTAAATTTGCCACAATAGATGAATAATAATAATAGTTGATCAGACCTGAACCTAATAAAACAGGCCTAAACACTAACATAGGTAGTTTATGGAGATGAGACTAATATTATTGTCTTGCATGAATGAATAGGCTTATATTGTATTATAATAAAATAAACTAACTGTAGAAATTAATTTTCGGAAAGTTGAAGTAATTAATTAAGTTATTGCTATGCAAAGAAACCAATAAATCTGGTGTTATGGCTACACTATAATAAAAGTAGGCAGTATGGCAAACGCTTATCGGTAATGATAAAATATGATTTTATACTACGCTTAAGGTTAAATTTATTAAAACATACTAATAACAAATTTCTTACCTTGATTAGCCACTTCGAACGTGTAATTTGAGAGATAAATGTAATCACTTTAAAGGCAAAACTTGACGATCGTTTGCAGCTCAAAACAAAACAATTACGATGTCGATGGCGATAGCATCAATCTACTCTTTTGGGCAGGCATATAGGAAAGTCTTGGCGCATGCGTCACAGGAATGCTTTTACTGGTTCATTCACGTAAAAGCGCGAAAAGGCTTCAATTCAGTTTGTATTATGATCATCGAGAGAAAATTACTTTTATTTCTTTTGGATAAACTGTACATTTTACAGTTTTTCCTAAAAATTCATCCGGATGTACCGATGAAAAATAAGTTGAATTACTGCCAGCACACACTTCAAATAGAGTAATTATTTTACTTTGCATTTGAGGGAAGCTACCTTCTCACCCATTATTAAACATGTATTGTTTTTGAAAAAATATAATCTGTCTGATTTTCATCAACACTATTCCATCAAGCTATTTATAGAAATTCCAAAACTTTTGATTGCAAAGAATTTGTTTATAAATAAAATGAGTTTTTAAACTTTTTAGGATGTATATTAGCAAATGCAAAAAGTGGTTAAAATAGAACGTAAAAATCATGTTATGAGTTTCACTACTTTTTTATTTTTACATTTCTACGTTAATTTCACGGAAAAAAACGCTTGCAATTCAACTTTTACTTTTTTGACTTTTTTCAGGTGAAAATAACGTTATTTTTACATTGTGTGCTGACTGGGTAATTAGCATCTGACAGAAATATTTCTGGAGAACTTTTGGCAGGTTTTTGAGACCTCTAATGTGATTGATGATAAAAAATTATGACTAGGAAATCACAGTTTTATCGCAAAAACTCAATTGTTTATCAACAAATTCTCAAAATTGAGGTATCATTTTGTTCACAATAAAAAGGTTAAAATTCATAACATTTTTGTATAAAATAAACTGTTTCCATGTAGAGTGATTTTGAAAAATTTATTTAGCCGCCATTTTGAAAAAAATAGTATTTCATGAATCAAACATTTTTTTTATTGAATAGTCCAAACATTTTAATTTCTGTGCAAAATTTCAATGAAATATCTTGATCCATTCACTGAATATAATTACTTTTACACAAAATATGAAATTGAGAATTTTCAAGTGAATATCATCTTTTTTACGTTTTGAATGTTCAATAAATATTCAAAATGTGACATCATTTGACTTTGACATATTGAACATTCAATAAACATTCAAAATTTGACATTATTTGACTTTTATATATTGAACATACAATAAATATTCAAAATTTGATGTTATTTGACTTTGACATCTTGAATATCAAATGAATGTCAAATAAATATTAAAGATTTAATTTGACGTAATTTGATATATTGAACGTTTATTTTACGTAAAATAAATATATTGTGCTATGTGGGATTAGACCAATTGTAAACTACTAAGAAGCACCTGCCTATAAACTAGCAAAACACATAGATCAAACACTGAGAAAATAAATTAGTATCAACAACAACACATACATAAAAAACAGTAGCGATCTTATCACAAAAATAAAAGACACACAAATTCCTCACAACTCCACTCTTGCATCTTTCGATATAACAAACCTATACACCAACATACCTGTAAATGAAACAATAGAAATAATACAGAACATCCTTATTCACAACAACACAGCTACAGAACATATGAATGAAATAATAGACATCCTAAAAATCATCACTCAACAAAATTACTTTACCTTCAACAACAAATTCTACTCACAACCTGATGGACTGCCAATGGGGTCACCAATCTCAAGCGTATTTGCTGAAATCTATCTCCAACACTGCGAAAACACTCATATACTCTTTAATAACAAATTTTCACAGAACATAGTATACTGGCACAGATATGTAGATGATGTTCTATTGCTATACAGAGGAAACAAAAGACAATGTGAACAACTTCGATCATACATAAACAAAATACATAAGAACATTCAATACACAGCTGAATATGAACAAAACAATTCAATAAACTTCCTAGACCTTTCAATTACAAAGAACACAAACCAACAACACAGCTTCAACATCTACAGAAAACCAACAATGACAGATACCCTAATACACAGCACCTCCAATCATCCAACACAACACAAACACTCAGCATTCAGGTCAATGCTACACAGACTCAACAACACACCGCTTTCCACCGACAATTACCACACTGAACTAAATACAATAAAATACCTAGCACAAGAAAACGGCTACAAACACGACCTAATTGACAAACTCAATCATAAAATAAGAAACAAAAAACAAAACACCAACACCACTGACAAAAAATACATCACAATGACATACATTAATCCACAATCAAACAGACTAGCAAAAATCTTCAAAAAAGCCGGCCACACCATCTCATTCAGAACAAAAAACAAAATAAAAAATGCATGTACACTCAAAACCACACTGAACACAAACAAATACGATCTCCCAGGGATCTACAAACTGAATTGCTCTGATTGTAACAAATTCTACATAGGACAAACAGTGCCGCACATTCAAACAACGTTACAAGGAACATTTTCAAGCCCTGACATCTAAAGCTGAATCGAATTTTGCTGACCATATCATTCTAACTGGACACACTTTTACTGACATCAGTACCAACCTACACATTCTGCATATAAAATCTTAAGGATACGAACTCAACACCTTGGAACAATTTGAAATATACAAACACACCACACACAATAAACAAAACATTCTCAATGAACAACTAAATTTTAACTCTCACAAACTTTTTGATCACATTTTACAAAAACCACAACACTTCTAACCAAAAAACTGACATGATGATCTAGGAACCCACGCCTTTGAAGATGGATCTCATAGATTCGAAAGCGCTCGGCCATCAGATTAAGTGAGTTATACTTATTCTTAACAAATATTCGACTGCAAGTCGTTAAATTTCACATGAAAAGTCTATATTAACAACGCAGTTCGTCATGGAACAAGAAATCTAGGAACTACCTTTCATTGCAATCTATTGTGAATGAGGAACATTTTTAATAGATTTGAAACGTGCTGTTCCTAATTGATCTCTTTTCGTTCAATCAATATTCCTCTCAAATTTTCAAAAGTTCAGCTTTCATTGTTGAAGTTTGGAGAGATCTTTCACTGAATTTCGGAAATCTTATTTTGGCATTATTCTGTCCTCATAAGAAAGGAATGATCTGCTTGGGTATCTGCTTGGAGAAAATAGCTGCCATCTTTTGTAAAAGTTAATTTTTTTTTTTGAGGATGAAGGTCTGAGACCTGTGCGTGGGTAATGAGTTGGATGATGGTGATTGATGAGTTGGACCTACAGTTTTAGGTGGGTTTCGAACCACCGGGAAGTGATTTTCAGCAGAGAACATTGTCTTTTTTGCTGGCCAATCTAATCAGTCACCGTTACAAATTAAGAACACTCTGTATTTTCTTTAACTGTGGCCTTAATCATAATTTCAAAGATGTGAATTACTGGTTTTTATATTCTTAATATTGCTGTTTGTTACATATTTAGGCTACTATTGTATTGCATTCTGGTTTTACTTTTATTTTTTCTGAAGTGAGTTGTTATTTCTAATAGTGCTTTTCTTTGTAATTTATTCTTTCTATCTCTTTCTTTATAATATCTTAAGTAATAACATTAATGTTTTTATTTCAAGCTGTGTTGAGGAGTAATTTGTGTGTGTTAACCTGTTGCCTCCAAAGAGATTGTATTGAATAAATTTTAAATCGAATTGACCTATTTTATATGATATGAAATTTTTTTTTAAATTATTTAAACACAGAAGCTGAATACCTCCTCAAATGATTTAAATCTTTTAAAAACATGGCGAATCATTTGAATGACTATGTCAACTATCAAAGTTTTCTTTATTCTTTCAGAATTGTCCAGGTAAAGACCTTGGTATTAAGATCCTTGATTCTCACATTCAAGGACCATTCGGCTGCAACGGAAAAATAGATAAAAAATACATAGATCGTTTCTACAGTGACGAACCTTGTCCTCGTGATGAAAATTATTATGCTTGACATTTATATGCCTAAACATGATTAATGAATGGTTAATGGTGTGCTATTTCGAATTTAAATTGTTGAATAAAATTTATCTCACTGTATCTTGTCCATTCTGATTTCATACCTCTCATTACACGTTATTGGACACTCACAATTGCAGATTAATATTGGAATCATCATGATGTTGAGGTCTGAATAATCACAGTAAAAATCAGTTATGATATACATGATGCATACATTGAAATCAAAGAAGGATGTCAATACATGCGGATTTACAGATGTTTTATGAGGGCAGGCTGAACATTTTCTGGCCTGACCACGAAAGACTGTAGCTTGGAGTTGTAAATTGATTTTATTCCCTGATCCCTTTTCAACTATGCACTTGGCACAGTGTTTCTTGATCATCTGTATTGCTTTCCGAAAGTAACGTATTATGGGCTGCCAAACAAAAAATCAAATCATCTCTTATTGCGTTCATACAATATTACAATTGCATTTGCAAACATCATATTTTGTTATTATCTCCATCTAGATGAAATATATTCTCTCACACATGCATACATACAATAAAATAAAATCACCATTCACGCATACAAAAAATGACCTCAGTGAGCTTACCAGGGCAACTACACACTTGAAGGTCCTAGTGGCAAAACATAAACTTGCCCACAGATTAGAATGCTTTTGACACCAGTTATTTAACTCACACGATCATATGATAATATTCATATTATCAATATTATCAGGACAATGCTACGTGTATTTCAGGGCATTGCTATTTTATATGGATATATGAACGCACTTACGTGTCTGTTGAAGTTTCTATCAAAACGACCACAGTAATTAAGTAGACATTAACAACCCAGACCCAGAAAATGATTAATACTGTAATAGTAAATATTTATCATTGTGGTTTATTTACACAAACTCAAGAAGTTGACTTACCACTTGCTGATATTGTTTTAGAAACTTTTCAAAATTTAGGTTGACATGACCTCAAAATAGTGGCCCAAACCTAAGATGGTGCTTCGGTGATGTCAGGAAAAAATACTGGTTTACTGGCTAAGGCGAGAGAAATATATTCAGAAGCATTTCCCTATCATTGCTAGGTTCATAAAGTTGCCCTTGTTGTGACAGATCTCTGCAGACTCATTGAACTCTCCAATTTTTTGTTCTTTAATGAACTTGAGAAATTATTCATGTCCATTTCTCTAGACTCTCATTCCATATTTTTCTTTTAAGAAAGCCGCAGATCTCCACCAAGTGAGAAGTTATTTCAAATCAAAGCATTAAGTACCACAAGGTAGACTTGCCGGTACAAAAACTGCCAAATAGAGCAAGGTGAAGGACCCCATATGAAGGCACAAATATGATAGAAGCAATATAGTCCAGTAATTATAGGAAATTTAAAAAAAAATGATACAAGCAAGAAACTTGACACATATGTACTACTTGGCATGCTGAATAACATACAAAAGTCGTTGGCGATAAAAGTTGTGCTTTAGCTCCATCTTGGAAAATAGCGGCCAAATTTTAGTTTTTCATAATTTTCTCGAAAACAATTCACCGCATCGAAAAACGTTTCAAATAAAAATTGCTTCTTAGATTAATATCTACAAGTTTTGTTTTTTGCATTTTTTCGATATCTTCAACACTTACGCCATAAAATCGAAAATTAAAAGTCACCTTTTTTGAAATGTCCTCAAACATAAATTTTGTCTCATGATTTCTCATTGAAATCAATAGTTGACATGGCAAAATTCTCACCAAATCGATAAGTCTTGAAAGGTAGCACATTTTTATGATGGTAGACCAAGGTATTTATCACTCTAGAATTGTACAACCCTTTATCTCTCACGAAACCACCCCCTAGGTTCCAAGGTGGAAATTCATCTTATGATTTTACAACCAATTGTTTGCAATTGAAGTGGAAATATCATGATGATTTAATATGAATAGGATGCAAAATTATGAATTTAAGTTTTTCAGTGAAGGAAACTGTCACATGGCCGCCATATGGAAAATGGCGGATATAATCTAATTTTCTTGTTTACTTGAAAACTATTGCTCAGATTGGAAAAAAGTATGAATAAAAAATGATCCTTTCACAAAGATCAAAAACTTTTGTTTACACTTTCTCACATATTATCACATTTTTGATATTTCCATTTCTTGAGTTGTAAAATGATCTCAAAAATATTTTAATGTTTTCATTCACAAGACTAAACTTGGAATTCTCAGCAAAATCAGCTATTTCATTGGAATTATTGTTGTGAATATCCATTTTTCGTGAACTGCAGTAGAACTATTCATATGTATAAACTTGCTGTGCAGAACTGACCTTTTTGAGTCCCGGCGGACGCGTTTCGAACTATGTCGTAGACTGGTTGAGTCTACAACCAAGCGCCGAAGAAGAACGACATTGTTCGAAACGCGTCTGCCGCGACTCAAAAAGGTCAGTTCTGCACAGCAAGTTTATACATATGAATAGCTAATGGAATGTTCTACAAAAGTTTTTCAACAATATTAATAGTTTCAATGCAAATTGCATCGCTAAAATTTTCGCGTTACACAGGGTGGTGTGATCAAGTAGAAAATTTGTGGCTAGTCCCATATAGCACACAAGTATTTGAAACGTTTTAGATACATATTAATGGAACCTAAAAGTACTTTCCGTGAGATATGTGTCATAAATGTTTCTGATATGTATTGTTCAAGCATCAAATGATACGTATCTCTAGGTAGGTTTTGGAAATGTACTAAATACATTATCGTGAAACGTACCCACAATGCTGTGCGATTGTACTTTTGCACATGCGCCGATTCACCCGTTTGCTCATTCTCACATGCTGAGCTCATCAACTGGATCTGGATGATGAAGCCATATCAGAATAAGCAACACATGTCGATCACCGTGGTAAATAGCATACTGCATTAATTTGATCTGATGTAGAATTTATTTATTTATTTATCATACATGCACAAATGATGACAATGATTGGGAGAGAAACAACCCAAAACTGTTCTCTCCCAAATTTCGATAAATAACACAGTCCAAACAAGGTTATGTTTTCACTCCAATTAACACAATAGTTTTCAGTCCAAAATACAAGATACTAAAACTTTTGAATTTTGAGAGATTATTTAATAGATCAAAATGAAATAAAATGCATTCAATAATCAATTATATATTCAATAATTGTTATACAGTATATTTGATATGTATCATTTATATATTTGAATGGTTGTACTATAGTTGTTTATAGTTACATATTGGAAATATATTTGAAACGTACGTTTGTTATATATTTGATATGTATCATTTATATTTCAATGGAACGTTTCACAAAAGCGGACATTTTCACCTATCAGAAATGTTTCAAGGAGGTCTCAGATATGTTTTAAAACGTACCTGAAACATATCGTAAGTTTCAATGAAACATATTTGAGACATTTATGGAATGTTCCTGTGCTGTATGGGGTGTTGTTATGGTGGGATGAGAGGGTGAATCTCATAAGATGATGTAATTCCTATAATAAAATCAGTAATAGAGTTTTATATCACCCTCTTATCCTTATCAGTTTGTTGGCTTTGTTTGTTGTCCTTGTGTAGGGGGCTAAAAACCACCCCAAGTCTACAAATGATAATAACATTGATCAAACGGGTATAATGATTGCGTTATTCAATGCTATAGAATTCTACAATCAGTCTACAACTTACATTTTTACAATATATTATGGAAAGCACTTATTAAAAGTAATACTATTGAGTTATACATTATTTATATTGAAGTGATCAAGAAATTCTCTGCAATTGGTTAATGGAGCACAATCTATTCATATTCGAGTCAGGAGAAAAAAGAAAAGACATTTTTATACAAACTCGTCTTGACACAGACTATCCAGCATTGCTGGTCAAGGACTTAGAGGAAAGTAAAGTTAAGTAGAGTAAAATCCCATTTATGACTACATTTCGCAGTATTTCCAATAAAATTCTATGATTAATTTGATCAAATGGAAACACATAGATCTAAAAAGATTGAAGCAGCTCTATAACCAGAATCTATCATATCTATTAGTTCTTGAACTAGAGGAAATATGGCTGTCTCTGTTGATCTCCCTTTCTGGCCTTTCATCAATAATTCGTTATTGATTATTGAACAGTAAATTGGACATTAAAAAAGTAAAAACTATTGAACAGTCTTTATTAGCAGAAGATAATCGATTTATCTGTTTCTGATAAATGTAACTGTCTTTTTGATGAAAGGGAAGCACTAGCAATTCTCCATTCAATTTCTTCAGCTGCAAAGGTGAACTTCAGTAAGCTGATTGATTGATTAATTGATGTGGAAACGCCTGGAGATGATGTTGAAGCTGTGGTAACGCCTGGAGAAGAAAGCTTGGCAAGTAGCACTTTGAGCAATTATACTGTTCCAACTCAACAAAAGAGTCCAGGGACCAAATGAATCACTGCTGGAGCTTGATGCTCCTATTGCTTGACTTGAGAGGAATCCAAATCCCTCTGTTGATGACAACAACATATATGAAAGTAGAGCAGTAGAAAAATTTCTCAGTAGATTGAGCTCAACAGAGGCTCAGCTTTCAGTCACATTAGCCAGACCGATGAGACTGAGAGATGCTCTCCCCGAAGCTTTGGAGTTTTAAGCCGTTTTGCAGTCAGTGCCAGGAGACTCTGAGGTGAGGGCCATGGGAGCTGAAACGATTGGACCCAAACCAACATAAGTGCTTTTGTTTTCAGACAGAACAATCTCTTAAGGTTGGGGTAGTATTATTATAATGCCAGAGAAAGAATGCATTCTCTGTGCGCACTGTGTCAATTATGTCTTCTGGTCAGAGCAATGAGCGGAATGTCTTGTTTACCCCCCTGTTTCCCCTTTGCATGCGCGAAGAAATTTAATATTCAACAAATAACTGTTTAATTGACTGCTCAATATTTCAGAAAGAAACGTCCAAAACATAACAGTTGAACACTTACAAAGCACTTATGAATCACTGTATAACTGGTTTAAGATTCCTGAATAAGATACAGTGTTTATCACTTTCACACCAAACGTTTGTATAACACAGTCTGTATTAGTACTCACTGGTAATATGGTTTGTATGAATGGAACCAAGAACTGCCTCTGGGTATATTTGCCATATGTTCTGTCAATGGACTGGAGCAATGAATGAACTGGTGTTTACATGAGCATCTGCCTTATATAAGTATTTGTTCCACTCCAGTAAACAGCAGTAGGCTCTTTATTTTCCATTCTAAAGCTCTCAAGATGGATTGCAAGGCGAGGGGTGAACAGGGGGAGTAGAAAGAACATGCTGCTTATTGCTTCGACCAGAAGACATTATTGACACAGTGCGCAAAGAAAACGCATTTACTCTGGCTTTTAATAACAATACTTTTGAATAATAATAGATTCAATTTCTCTGCAGAAGGCATCAGATCTAAAGGTCCTTTTCAATCAAACAGTCTTCACAAGACTTTACATGAATGTAACTCTTTGCAAACATGATCTATAGGGTTTGGCACTATTATTTGGCGAAATTATATTTGCACAGTTCAAAATTTTTTTAAATTGACACCTGATCAGGCTTTTTTTCTTAAATTCACTGACTTACTGATACGATGTCTTCTTTCCTTGGATGGACAGCATATGGACCTCATGGTAAATTGTCGTGTGACCTTCAGGTACAGTTGGATATTGACATGGCGTTTTTCAATTGAATGAATTGATTTTTTATTTCCAATAAAATTACAATTCAATAAAAAACAGTTATTAATAACAATACATATAATAGGAATGCAATAATATATATGTATTTTGGCAATAAATACTCTCATGCAAGGGAGCCTTCTAGCTCCTTGTTGTTTCATCAATAAAACTTTAGAATATACGAGAATATATCATTTGGATGGTTCAACAGTTGAAGGAACAATTTTAAAGAAAAGGATTTTTAACTTCCAATGCTACATCAAATTTAAAATTCTCGAAAGTAGGACTTCAATTATATCATCTAGACTGAAGTCAGGGGTGCCCACAGGGGGGGGGGGCTATGACGCAGACTGCGTCATTGAAATTGTTGGGGGGGGGGCTTCCAAAAAACGTTTTGGGGGGGGGGCGTAAAGTTGATTGAAACCTTGTTTAACGTGACAACATTCAAAAATTTACTACGAAGTCACCGGATAGAATGTCAATTAATGAAAATATATTTATAATTATTATTATACAATTGAATATGAATAAGCTAAAATAGTTATGTTTAGGATTTGTGCAGGAAGTTATTATTCAAACTTAGCAAGACGCTAAGCGAGTGCTCTGAAAGTGGTTTATACAACTCTCCTTAACAGTTACTAGTTAATCAGCAGAAAGAGCAATAAGTCGATCTAAAATGATCAAAAACAGACTTAGATCAGCTATGGTTGTCCAATCTAATAGTTCTAGCTGCAGAAAAAGATGTACTTGAGTCTATTTCTAACGAAGAAATAATTGAAAGGTTTTCTGTTTCCTCATCCCAAAGACAAAAACTTCTATGTGGGGTTTAGAGAGATAGATTTAACAAGCTTAGAAGGTGCCTAGCTAACTTGTAGATGGTCACAGCCTACAAATTTAAAATGTTTGACTTCAAACTGTTGATGTTTTTCATGTATTTTACGATAACTACTTACTAATAAGTAAGAACTGCTATAACAAAACTTACTAATTACTAAAAAAATCAGTTACTTTTCATAACTATGTCTTTATTTTTTTTTTTTTTGAAAGACACTTCTTTCGATTGTGTGTTATACATAACTGTACATGAAATGTGTGCCTTTTATGTACTTCATCCATACATAAATTCTTCCAAGATACTACACTAAGTAAATAACCTGTTGTTTAACTACTGTCCAATAAATGACTTAGTATTTTGAATTTTTGTATTTTACAAATGTAGTTATTAACTTATTGTTTTCACTTCCTTTAAAGGAAAACTTTGTAGAATTATTTAACCTTAATGTGATTGATACACCGAACATAAACTTATAGGTATTTCATTTTTATTGAACATTGTGTATTTGTAATAATATTTTATTGTTTAAAAACCATTTAGGTTCAAATTCTTATTTAGCTATTTTGCAATTAAGTTTAATGAGCAGAAGTTCATATATTCATTTCATTGATATTTCTTTTTTACCTTTACAAAAAAATGTTACCTATGTAAAGAATCTCAAGAAATATACATACATTTTGTATATATTATCGACTAGGTTTGAATTTTTTCAATAGTTATAAAAATCTTTTTTTATTTTTAGTATTCTAAACCTGGCTTTTTTCGCTTTTTTTGGGGGGGGGGGGGCTTAATTTATGGGGGGGAGGGTTGGCGCTAAATTTAGGGGGGGGGGGGTGCGTCATGAGGCTTAGGGGGGGTGGGCACCCCTGCTGAAGTTGAACTTCTTCTTCTTCTTCTTCTTCCCCAATTCTTGAAAAATGAATCCTTTTAACTTGAAAACTACTCAAGTAAAGAATGCAAAATTGATATTTAAATTGAGCTTCTAATTTTCCAGTTTTAATTTGATTCAATTCTAGCATTATTACGTATTTTTCTTCTTTGTTGCTTTCTTGATGTTCACAGTAGTTATTGATTTGACTCGTATTTTTGCTTGTTACTCCTCCCACCAGGGGGCGTGACTTGTCAGCCAATCACAACGTCCGATGAAGGTCAGCCACTTTCTCGCTTAGCCAATAGTATCATTCCATGTTCAGTATATACTGAGTGATTCAAAAAGAATGAACCAATTCCATGTATTGATATGAATAAGTAGTAAAGCATGAATTGAAATGAGTTAGTGACCCTCTGAAAGAACATGTTTCTATGTTTCAGTTGGTTGCTGCTAGAATGTGCTAGACATATTTTAGTCTCCAAGTTGTTTGTTGTTTGTCAAAATGGCGACACCGCAACAGACGTCATTCTGTGTGTGAGTTTTTAGTGATGAATCAACTTTTTATTTGAATGGGAAATTGAACCGGCACAATGTGCGATTTTGGGGAACCGAAAACCCTCAGGAAAATTGTTCAGCTTCAAAGAGAATCCCCTAAAGTAAACGTTTTCTGTGCGGTATTTAGTGACAAGGTTTATGGTCCATTTTTCTTTGAGGAGAACACTGTTACAGACCAAACCTATGAGCATATGCTACGAAACTGGTTATTCCCTTTTCTGGGAGCCGATTCAAATGAATTTATTTTTCAGCATGATGGGGCACCTCCCCACTGGAATCGTTCAGTTTGAGCATTTTTGAAAGAAAAACTACCCCAGTGATGGATTGGAAGGATAATGGACCAAAACAACGCTGTTTGTGCTTGGCCTCCTAGATCACTGACCTTACAGTGTGTGATTTTTTTCTATGAGTGTTTGTAAAGGATAAACTCTTTGCTCTGCCATTACCTACTGATCAGGATAACCTTAAACATAGAATAAAAACTGTTATTAATTTAGTTGATTATAAAGCCGCGTATCCACCAACCGAACATGCTCGGCGAACAGTGTTCGCTGGAATCAGCTGATGTCGCCGAACATTTTTTTGAGTTGGTTTGGTGTGGACGCCTTCTCGAACATTATGATCTATGTGGTAGGGTTAGTGGCGGGAACCTGTTGTTGGTCGTCACTGTTCGCTCACAGACCGAACATTTCAATTGAACTCACGAACATGTTCGGTGACCCATATGTTTAATGTTTGAACGTTTTTTGTACTAGCCAACAATGTTCGGCAGACATGTTCGGTTGGTGGAGACGCGGCTTAACATGCTGCAATATGTTCGGGAAAAGTTCTCATATCGTATTGATGTTGTCCGTGCTGCAAGGGCCATATTGAATAATTGTAACATGTCAAATAAGACTTGACTGTGAGTACAATACTTATACATAAGTGGATTTGTTTTGCTATTTTTCCATAATAAAATATTTCATCACAGAATCGGTTCATTTTTTTTAATCACCCGGTATTAAGCTTCTCTGTACTTTAGTTTTAGTTTGATTAAGATTGATAGTTGTGTAACAACCGAAACTAGTTTCTCTAAGTTTTAATAAATGTGGTTTTGACAATTTCGTCTTATTATTCATTATGGATATCTTCCACAATATCACCTTCGCCACTACAAAAAAAGTAGGCAAATTTCCACAGATATTGAAGTTTTTTCTATTTTTCCAATTTCATAGTCAAATTGTGTCAAAAAAAAAGAAATAAAATTTTTGTAGCAAGAATTTATATTTTTCAGAACCTGAAGCAAATAGCTTTTTATTAGCTTGTTTACAACCTGTTATTGCAATTAAAAATTTCCTGAATTTTTAAGACATAAAAAATATTTTTTTTCTAATGATTATAATTTGAGATTTATGCATGATAGGAAAAATCGATTGGTGATACGTTGTAAGGAATCTGATTTTCTTAAATCTTTGAGAGACTGGTTGCAAAGTACTGAGTAAATGCTGCTCTTGACTTGTGAGCAAGAGTAGTCCAAGACTGCAGTGAGCCATGGTGAGCGATCACTGCGATGATCAAGTTGAATTACTTGTCACTTGGAAATCACATCACTTCAGCAGCTTGACAGCAGCTCAGTGAGTAATGTAAAGCATCAAACTGAGATCAATGGCATGTTCGTGAACAATAACAATGTCCTGCACTCATTTGTCTGATATAGTGATTGAAAATTCATCTCAATCTGCATCAGCTCGGCCATTTTCGACTGACTGTCAACATGGACATTGATGTAGGAAATTGAGATTCAGGTGGAAAATACGTTTCAAGTCAATAAAATTGAAATTTTATAGAATATCTAATATAAAGACTCTTTAAAAGTTAGAATCACTTACACGATATAATATCTTCCTAATTGATCTATAAGCTCAAAAAAGATTTGATAGCCTACAAGTAAGTAGCCTACTGTAGCCTATTGATTATATTGTGTCATAAATAGGCCTAAGCAAGTCGATTGCTCAAGCTTGAAATATTCAATCAGTCATTTAAAAAACGTGAAATTGAATTGAGAATTAAAATTAATTGAAAGCGTGAAATTGAAGCGTGAAAATGATAAGAGTAGGAAATTATGAGCAACTGTACTATATAAGAAATACTGGCAGGTAGATGAGCAGAAAAGCAGAGCTGAAGCATTACGACACTGTGCATTCACAGACATGACTTCCTCAATTCTACTGGTGTTGGCTCTTGCGACGTTCTGCACAAATGGTTTGTATCATCCTTCACATTAATTGTCTTATTATAGCGGAGCCCAAGATTCACCCTTCAGGTAAAATCTAGATGTGGCAAGAACTGCAAGGAAATTAACTATCTCCATTTTATTTGCTCCATTATTGGGGTCAATAGAATAAAACCAGCATTACAGTATGTAGTATTCATATTAATATAAGAAATATACTTTTCAAATAGAAGAAAATGTTTACCTCAAATATATCCTGTACTTATTTAATATATGTTTAATATCATATTAATTATATTTTTATCTTCGATTTGTGCTACTAGGGAAATTTTAGGGCCGAATTGGCATCTTTATCAGAATAATAACTCTGATTTTAATTATTTTGAATGGATGATTTCTCAGTGATTGCAGAATGTCCACCTGCTCCATCTCCTAATTACCCTCTCTTGGAGCGCCTTCAACGAGCAATGGTCGATTGCAATGAAAATCCGGGCTGCAACGGACAGTACTGTGGCCCTTTACAGATAAGCAAAGACTATTACACTGACTGTTATTGTCAAACCGTTGGTGGTGGCTGCCTCAACTCTAAACATTGTGATGGAAAATCTCGAGAATTCAAGAAAAGTAAGTCTCTATTTTTTCATGCATATTTCTTTGTAATATTTCAGGTATTAAAACAACTTAGATTGCCAATATAATGATTAGAATGCGCTATAGCTCACTCAAGCACTCAAGATTATAATCTATCAATGTGATAGAAACAATTGTAATTCTGTGTGATTCCATTGATTTGTTTGTCTATGATGGGAACTCATAAATTTCTGCAGAACATAGCAATAAAACATGTTTCTAGCTGAGGTTAAAGGAGCAATCTATGTGGTATCATTCTTCATCGTGCAAAGAAAGTATGAAAGAGTTAGTGGAATTGAATAGGACTTAAGTATTGCAATGAGAATATTATCTCACTCTCTTATGATATTTTGAATGTGCTTCTGGGTGACTCCATGCTGTTCTGGCAGGCTCTAGGTGGATTCTGGAATCTACTCAGCCCAGTAAACAAAGGTCCATCTTATCCTGTAAAATTATTGAATTATCTACATGAATAGCAGAGATATCGAGATTCTATTTGAAAATTATATCAATTTGCCAATATCTGGTGTTCGGTTTATTAATCTACTGTGGTCAAACGCTTCCCAACCTATAGAATTTTGATTTTCGTACTTTCAATCTCATTTCGTCAACCTCGGATTCAATTCAAATATTCTTCAGAATTCCAATATTTTACTTCTTTAAATGAGAAAATTATAGACTCTGTACATTTGAATTTGCCGCCACTTTAACCTTTCACACTTGCTCAGGTAGTTTGTTGCTACAATAACATTACCCACACAGCACAATAAACCTGTTCCAACCTTGTTTCAAGCCTGAAAGAACAAGCTTACAAGCTTAACTTTAGCTTGGGTAAACAAGCTTTTAAGCTTAAAAATAGCTTGTTTTAAGCTTCGAAGTTACCACTTTCTCAACTTGTTCTAAGTTTGAGGTTACAAGCTTAAAACTAACTTACAATACCAGGCTAATAACAAGCTTGTTTAAGCTAGGCTAAAGTAAGTTTAAAGTAAACTTGCATTATCAAGTTATTAACTGACTTACAATACCAGGCTAAAAACAAGCTTATTACAACTAGTCTAAAGTAAGCTTAAAGTAAACTTACATTCCCAAGTTATTAACAGGCTTTTAGGTAGCTGATTGAACTTTATCAACAAAAATCTGCAAAATAACTATAGTTGAAACACTGCTGTTGAATAACAACAATATTGAAATTGGAGAGCAACATTTAAAAAAACACTATAATTTCCTGGACAAAACTATAGTTTTTTAAATAAAGTATATAGGTATTATATGATAAAATTAACAGGTTTGATTACCAAATCACTCATAAAACAATGCATATAGTTTTCATAGTTAGTAGGGGTTGGGGATAAATTATATGTACAAAGAAGGAATCTTCATAAAATAATTTTAATGTATACAACACACACAGCAGTGTTTATTCTGAAGTAGCTGCTTGAGGGTTTTCTTCTACAAAGGCCCTGAAAAAAAGAATCACAATTAAAATGGAGGAAGTAGGTTGATAGGGCAAATGTCATGAATGCAAACATGTAATGGCATTTAGAGCCATTATATATTTTAATCAACAGAGATCATCCAAATGCTACAGCTTAATTTAAACCAAATTGTCACTTAAATCAGTGATAGGTGGCAATCATAATATGGCTGAAGTAACTCACTCTAGATGTGTAGCACAAATACAAAAATATGTGCTGGCTGTTTACCCATTTCTCAATATGGTAATAATATTTTTGTCATACTCATACACATTCACCACTTTACCAAACATTGAATCGAGCCAGTAAACAACTGTTTACAGAAAGAACAGCAGATCTTCATTACTGCATCCTTTTTCAGTGTGTTAATGGATATTACCACATTCCAGCTGATTCAGAATTTGGAAAAACAGCTGATCTCAGATAAATTTTTAGTATTTTACTACTGTGGTGGATTTTGAGGTTATGTTTAATGATGTTTCTTGTACTTGCTCAAATTTTATTATTTTTATATTTCAGACTAGTATGACAAAAAATATCATTTGTAACTTGTCTGAGAAGATGTTTACCATACTTGTATGATAATATACTACACTTGACTTCATCTCATGCATTAACTTATCATACTTGTATGGTAAACTCCATTTCCCACACTTGTAGTGTAATATACTATCTTTTTTTGTCAGCTGATGTCACTTGATGATTATTACCACACACTGTGTGGTAAAGATCATCAAATGATTATTACCGTACACTTATGGGTGGCTACTTGCTAATAATTCACTGATAAAACATTTGACCAAAAGCTAGATCAGCTGATCTAAGATCATTATTGCCCACTCAACTTCATCTTGTGCATAAACTATCATACTCATACAGTAAACACCATCTCACCACCCATGTTATGTAATATACTAAACCTATTATACTAAAACTAATATACTATTTACCTCAGGCCACTCCTGTGTTTCGGAGGACACATTAAGCTGTCGGTCCCAGCTGCCTAAAAAAACAGTCGTTAAGTCACGTCAGAGGCCCTGAACTTATTCAGGTGCGACCTGATAACTCTGACACCAGACCTGAGCCAGCCAGGTCACACAATATTATTATTATATACTAAACCTATGTATTGTAATCTATACATTTTATAATAAAAACTTGAAAAACACTAAGTGGAAATTATGACACATTATGATGTAACAGCCGTTTCACTCTGATGTTAAGAGCATTGTCAGATGACTCACAGTATACTCAGAGTGTACTGTGGGTCATCTGACGATGCTTTTAACATCAGAGTGAAATAGCTGTCATGCCATAACATGAGTCATAATTTCCACTTAAGTGTTTTCTAAGTTTTTATTATATATTAGTGGAAACAAGATGGATCTTCAACATCATATACACTTTAATTCATTATCATGGACACTTATGAAAAAAATGTATTTCTGAAAGGAAAGAACTATGACACAATTTGGAGGATAAATAATTAAAATAACTTAAATAAGTATTCTTACATTTGGGGATCCTTGAGTTGGCTTGCTGCAACCAGTGACACATGTAGACCTTCAAATCTTGGTCAGTAGATGAAGGGTGAATTTTCTTCACAGCAACTGTAAAATAATAGTGTTTTTGTCATTTCAGTAACATGAAACTACTGACAATAGATCACTTTAGGAAACGTTGTTTAAACGCCTCAACAAGTCAGGGAGTACCATCAATTAAAATTGATGAAATCAATGAATCCACGTGGTCAAGTTAACTTTGAAATGGGAACTCCAAACAGGTGTATCTCAACCCAAGTATGAGTGAAGGATGGGTGATGCCTTGTGTAGCTTTGATGCTGACAAAGGCCAGCTGATTCATACGTCAGGATCATTAATTGCTGGACATATGCATGTCAGGATCATTAATTGATGGACATATGCATTTTAAGATAACTGAATCTGAAAATTAGGCATAGTGCATATTAAAAATGTATGTAAGGTTGATCTTTGCATTGCCTTATATTAATCTGACTCTGAATTTTGAATTAGAAAGACAAAATAAATGTTAATGTAGTTAGTCACATGACAAACTTTAATGGGTTATGAAAAACATATTTTGCTGTTTGTTGGGTAAGATGTTTTTTTTGTTGGAGCTGGTGTCTCAGGCTAATTGTTGTTCTGAATGCTGTGTTAAATACAGATTCTTGAAAAATATGTGCTACTTTGTGTTGCATAAAGTCAAAAGTCCTGTAGATTTTGAATATGTGTTTTTTTATTGAAATATGTATATGACAAATCTGTTTTGGTTTTCATTTTATTTAGGATTCTGTCTATCATATTTGTGTTGTATCCGTTTTGTTGAGCTAAGTATTTGATCATATTAATTTCTTCTTGGTGGTCGGTCAGCTTGTGATAGTGGATCATTTAAGAGTCTACAGATCATGGAGTTGAAAGCAGCAAGTTTGTGTTGGTGTGGATGGTTGGATGAGTTGTGAATAAGTGTGTCTGTGAGAATTGGTTTCCTGTAGATTTTGAATTTGTGCATGTCATTTAGTTTTGTGATAGTGAGGTCTAAGAAGTTTAACGTGTAGTCTAATTCATATTCTGCATTGAATTGTAAGTTTCTATAGGGTTTGTTAGGTAGTTTTATTTGCATTCTAGCATAAGTACGTATAAGGTTTAGTTTGAAGCAAGTTTTGTTAATGTGTGACAGGCCAATGTCCTAACCTTCAAACAAGCTTCCTGATATATTTATTCAATCTTTAACAATCTTTCTATCAGCAGTGGCACTGTCAGTGATGATAGGTAGGTTGGAATGTAGATTCCAAATATTTTAGACAGAACATTTAAAAAAACCTACCATTTTAATAACTTTGCAGAGCTGCGTGGTCTTGAAGGCTATTTTCTTGGTCTTTGCCCTGTCCTTAGCTGCCACACCTGAATAAGACAATTTGTTTGCGACTGCGTAGCTTAGACACCATCTCAAGCAATTATAAGTCATTGCCTTAGCATCTCTCCCTCCCACCGACATGAGTACTTTCAGCTGAAAAATAAATACTTTATGTGACAAAAAATTGTAATTTGCATATAAAATATAGATGTTAAATTTGTAATCTACGATATTACAGCAAAACAGTATAGTAGCATTTGATTATTACAAATAAATTATTTAATTCAGCAAATATTAAGTTATTAATATAGGCATAGATAGTGCTGCTTTTGTAACAATATAGGTTCAGGTACGCAATGTTCCAGGGGGTCTGGGGGGTATTCAGAAGGGGTCCGCCCCCAGGAAAACTTTTTAAATTGATAAGATAAGAATACAAAGATTATTTGTCTGAGACAGTTTGAAATTTTTTATGCATATCAAACTTGTGGTTCCTTAAAAGTTATGTCTGCTTTTACTGGAAAAAAACTGTATTTGCTAACTAACTGGCCTACTGTAGAAATTTAATCTTGTACAGATTTCAAGGGCATATTATAAAAAGCGCACAAAAACCTAGTTTACATGTATTATTGCATAATTTTTCAAATAACAGTTTGTTACAAAAATGGAAAGTAAGGTAATCAGTGTGTTTTAGATAGCTAGATTTTACAAAAAAAAATCTATAAATTTGATAAACTTAGGTACAGTCTCGCACCAAGTAGACACAGTTGCTAGTTCTACATTGCGTCAATCGCATAATGGCTCACCTAAAGTTACAAAATATATATATTTTTTTTGTTTTTTTGTCCCAAAGGTACCAGTACGGCGTAGGCCTACTGTCACTAAAACAGCAGTGGCCATAGATGCTATTTTAAAAATATGCTTGCACAAAAAACGAATTCGTTTCATTAAGTCAAATTCTCATTCAGTCAAAACAAGAAATTCTATCTATCAGATCCAAAAATGTTCATTCTTGCTGTTGCACAGTGCCAAACTTAGTCTGCAGGCAATAAATTTAAGCTTGATCTCCTAGACTTCTGGCAAAGCTAATAATATGCTAAATAAATAATAGATCGAGACCTTTGCCTACCTAGAAGTTTACACTGCTTTAGCTTAAAGCCTAGAAAGTGATGACTTCACTACTACACAAAACAATGGGAGAAAGTTAGGTTTCTGAAATAAAATAAAATAAAGTAGGGTAGGTAACACCTTATTATTGTAGACTAATCATTGAAAAAAAAACAAATAAAAAACTGACATTGATGATCTAGGAACACGCCTCTGAAAACGGATCTCAAAGATTCGAAAGCCTACAGAGTAAGTAAATTTTACTTATTCTTAATGAATATTTGACTGCAAGTCGTTAAATTCACATAACAAGTTAATATTAACAACGCAGTTCGTCATGGAACAAGACATCCAGGAATCTAATCATTGACTTGTGCTTTTTTCTGTATTGTTTAAATGGCATCAAAAATCGTATTGAATCATAGTCTAAGGATGCTGATAATATGGAATTATAAGAGTCAGTAAGACTCTTTATTTTCACCGTTAATACATGATGCACAATGGTTTATCCTTACCTAAAATTAATATTATGTGCATATGCACATATACTTGCAAAATACATGAATAGTGCTCAGTAATCACTTACCTTTTGGATCTTGATGTTCAACTAAAACTCTGCTCGAGTGGGCAAACAATTGAAATATTAAAATTAAATAACTTGAATAGATTGCTGAAAGATTGCAAATTGCTGCGTGAGGCGGTGATCCGGTAATGGAGCAATCAATGGCGGACCTATGAAATAACAACGATGTTGACGAGATCACGCTATGCGCTACTAGCAAAACTAGCGCACAAAAAAGAAACTTTATGAGTTGCGCGCGCACCAAACGCACCTCCATTATTATGCCGTGAAACCCAAGTTATTAATAAGCTAGGGAATACCAGCTTGTATTAAACAGCTTGATTTGAGCTTGGAAATAACTTGGATCGCCAAACTTGCTTGACAGTGTTAAAACCAAGTAAAATACAAACTTAGTTTAAGCTTATGTGCTGTGTGGGTAGAGGTTAGAATCTAAACTTTAAAATAAACGTTTGAACTTCAGTCTTTTGATCTCATGTTGTGTTGTGAAGTTGCAATTAATTATCAATCTAAAGGTAAGTTGAGTTCAATTTACATATATGTTATTATATAGACTATACTAGCTTACCATAGACTAAACAAAAATGTTTTGATGAACCATATCTCATAATGTTTCAAATAATACAGTAACCAATTTTTGACTGATTTCCAGTCATTACCAGTAGCTGAATCTTTTAAATATGGTTGTTACTTTTAATAACTGTCATTTTAAATGGTTATATTTAGAATTATTAAGGTATCTAAAACTAAGTATGGTATTAAGAAGAAGTATAGCCTTTTATATTTAGCTACCTAGCTAGTCAGCTAGGTAGGCTATGCAGTTGAAATACCAGCATATATTTGCACATTGTATAAACTTCAACACATAAACTACAACTCCCAACAAATCATAAACTATTAGCTACCTTTATGAAATGATTTTAGGATAGGCCTAGATGAAATGTTTTGTTAAATGGTTAGTTCTTTAGAATGCTTTAAACTATAATAGTGTTACAGGTTCTATATCTAAAATAACGCTGGCAACACTTAAATGTATCACTTTCACTTTATTAACACAAATAATCTTCAACTCACACTGTTCAGTAATTTCTTACAGAAAAAATAAGCAATTAAAAACAGATAACACGATATTGTTCAACTGATAATGAGTTTCCAATGAACTGTACACGAATCAATGAACACTAAATGTCAAAAGGCCGATCTAATATTAAACAATAACTGTACAATAAACTGTCCAATAATACTCAACAAGAAACGTCGAGGAAGAACAATTAACTTACATAGCACAAGTCCGTCAATACAGTAATAGATAAAAGAATTATCACTTTTGAACTGTCAAGAGAATTATCACTACAGACAGAAGTTCATTGTATGGTTTGTGAAAGCGCCAATGGGATTTCACTGTCTGTATTAACGCGAACTGTCACTACTGCCACTTATCAATGTAGAACAATAACTGAACTACTTAACTGTCACACTTGTTTATCATGACGAATATCAAAGACAAAACTGAACCCATTTACAAGAGACTTCCTCTATTTATATAAAATTTCATAATTGAGATATCTCTCAAATTTTCTGTCAACTTCTAAGTAAATAAATCAAGGAGACTGGAACTTTCTACAATATTCAATAAGACTCCATTAATCTCTAAACAAACAACTAGAACATTCTACTAATTACCAAGTAAACACCATAAAAGTGTCAAAAGCAGAATAATAAATTGCTTAAAAGTAAATATTTACATAGCAGATAACACTGAGAACCACTGTTTCCTCTTTCTCTCCATTCTTTCCAATTTCATATTTGCTATACTACCCCCACCTTAAGAGATTGTTCTGTCCCAGAACAAAAGCACTTATGTTAGTTTAGATCGGGTTTGGTTTCTGGCTGGTTCCTCATTGGTCTTCCAAGGGTTGTAGATGCAGATGGTAATCTGGACACCAGTGGATTTGAACACCTATTCCAGCATTGGCTTCACAATTTTCCAATCCAGGCCATCATATCCACTGCCAAGCCGTGGTATGCCAAGTTTCCTTACTCCTAGTTGATGCATTCTGTCCCTCAGATGAACCAAGCAAGTCCACAATGTGTCATATGATGCCTTCATCTCAGGCTGTCCCTTAGTCACCAGGTAGAAGAGATGTTGACCATGCCACTGCAAATGAAGAACATTTCCTTCCTTGGGACCTTGTTGTTCCAGGTCTCCAAGACCACCAAACTTCTTCCTGAAGACTGTAGCAATGCCTCGAGATTCCACTAAGTTGCTGGTGACACAATGCACCAGTGCATACTCCTTGGGCAGGGTGAACAGATCCCTCTCACTTGTCTGGATCACTTTCCGAACTGTCATTGAAATGCAATCATCTGTAGACTTCTCTGGGTACAGAGTATGCTGAACCTGAGCTGCTTGTTCTTCCCTTGCCTTCTTACTGCCACCTTGGTCTGCTGTGATGATGTGCTTCTCTTTATTCTTCCTGTTCCTGTTTGCTTCCTTAGCACTGTTGACATTTCCTTGCCAGGTTGGTTGTCCTTGTGTTGATTGCTTCTGGGACCTCACATGTTTCTGGCCAGGATCTTCCTTCTGTTTCTTCCCGAACTCACTTCTCTCATTCAACCCAGAGATCACTGTAGTCCTCCTCAGCAAACCCTCCTGGGACTTTCCTGCATTGGACTCCATTGGGAAACTGCCCACTTTCCTGTCACTGATTCCTGGTTGCTGGATGGCTGGTCCCTTCCTCCTGGTCTGGGTTTTCTTCTCACAAGTACAGTATTGAAATGCCTTCTTGACCACTCCCAACTGTTCCAGAACTAATTCCACAACCTTCTGAATGGGGCTTGCTCCAATAGTCTCAGCTTCCATAGCCCTCACCGCAGAGTCTCCTGGCACTGACTGCAAAACAGCTTCAAACTCCAATGCTTGGGCAAGAGCATCTCTCAGTGTCTTTGGTCTGGCTAATTTGACTGAAAGCTGGGTTTGTGTTGTCCTCAATCCACTCAGGAACCTTTCCACTGCTATACTTTCATAAATGTTGTCATCAACAGAGGGATATGCATTTCTCACAAGTTTAGCAATAGCAGCCTCAAACTCCTGCAGTGATTCATTTTGTCTTTGAACTCTTGTGTTGAGTTGGAATCGATATAACTGCTCCAAGTGCTTGTTGCCAAACCTCATCTCCAAACGTTTCCACAGCTCATTGAAGTTCCACTTTGCAGCTGAAGGAATTGAATGAAGAATTGCTAGCGCCTCCCCTCTGAGATTCATCACCATAGGCCTTTGTTGTGAATGACCACTGACCAGCCATGGAACTCGGCTGCTGTCTCAAACAGTGTTTGGTAGTCCTCTGAAAGTGTTTTTCCATCATAGGTAGGCAGTCCAGTGTGCTGAGGTATAACTACTGACTGTTTCTGGAGATCTTCCTCCTTAGAATCCATCATTGACTTTTCTGAGACGACTATTTCAGGAAAATTTGAAGATTTACTTACTTCTTGGTTACTTTTTGAAGTTCCAGTACCACACTCCAGCTGCTTAAGTCGATTTTTCATGGTTTTTAAATCTTCCTGCAGTCGACCTTCGATTGTTTTGAAGTCTTCCTGTAGTCAATCTTCCATTATTTTGAAGTCTTCCTTCACCTTGTTGACTTCTTTATTCACAGAATCAGCCAAATTTCTAACCTTTTCTTCCATGGCTTCTTGTAATTCATTTTTCATAGATGACATAATTTAAGCTCACCTTTCATATCCTGAAGTTTGTCTTTCATAGATGTCATATTTTCCTGTAGCTTGCCCTCCATGGATGAAATTAATTTTGTATCTGGAGTCTTGTATTGGTAGGTCGCTGTATCTTCCCCTTCTCCCAATAACACATCACAAAGACGGTCTTGTAGAGTAGACTTCTTTCCAGATGTTTCTAGATCACAGTCCTCTAATTCACGTTTAAGATCGGCCACTTTCAAATCGCACAATGTTATTTTGCCAGCCATTTTTAATAAAACACAAAAAATCCCACTTCTGACACCAATTGTTACAGGTTCTATATCTAAAATAACGCTGGCAACACTTAAATGTATCACTTTCACTTTATTAACACAAATAATCTTCAACTCACACTGTTCAGTAATTTCTTACAGAAAAAATAAGCAATTAAAAACAGATATCACGATATTGTTCAACTGATAATGAGTTTCCTCAGAGAACCACTGTTTCCTCTTTTTCTCAATTCTTTCCAATTTCATATTTGCTACAATAGGTATCAACAATTTTAGGTTAGGCTATGCAAGGTCCATGCAAAATTGAGCTAGAACAAATGAAGTGTAGGTCCAAATGAGCTTTTTCTCTTCATTCTTGGTGGACTTATTTTCAACCTTTTTTCTTATACTTTTTGAAATTAAATGTGTTTGTCACCTGTTTGGTTTCTGAGGTAAAGCTAGGTTTTTTTGATGCTGAAGATCAATCTTGTTTCCACTAATATATAATAAAAACTTCAAAAACACTTTTAAGTGGAAATTATGACTCACATTATGACATGATGCTCAAAAGTGTTTATTAATAGGTTTTTTGTTTGAAACAATTTTGAATATAAAATGGTATGTTCCATTTCGTGAGTAACATGGTACTCTATTTAGAGGATAGCCCAGGGATATCTATGGATATCCTCTCAATATCCACACATGTCTAGATTTGGATATCCAAAACTTGGATATCATTGTGCCATCTATATATTCCATGGATATCTAGTGGATATCTTGTGAACGTTTTTAGATTTATCCATAAGGCTATTTTTGGATATCGTTTGGATGTCCAGGAGATGTCCTTTGCTGGCTGCTGGCTGGGTCATTTAGAAAAGAAATCACCAATTGCTTAGAATTAGGCTGTTGATTGTATTGTGAATTTATCAATTTGTTGACTCAATGGTTTCATTCAGCTCTGGCCTATTAAACCTATACAAATTTGTACTTCTTATTACATTAATTTTTTTGCTGAGTGGCACAATCTCTTTAATTTTTTAATTTATTCCAGGAAGATGTTTTAGACTAGGTTCATTTATATTGTTTTGCACCACTCACTACTATTGTTTTTACAAAAATCTTTTGGTTGCTCCTCAGCTGACTCTGATTACTTTTATAGGGGCACTTGGCTTGAAAAAACTCTGAACATAATATTCTTTTTTTAACCGACTTCCAAAAAGAACAAGTTTACTGTATTCGACCTGTTTTTTTTTTATGTTTGTACATCAATCATTCGAGCAATATTGAACCGATTTCGATGAAGTTTTTTTTAAATGAAAGAGCATCGCTCAGCGGTGGTCCCATCCTAGTTTTGCAAGTATCGGCCCAATACTTAGCCCAATATTAAACAAAAAGGAGCATTCTTTGATGTCTTCATTTCAATCGAGTTTGAATAGGATAGTTCCACACATAACCGCCAATCGGATAACCGGTGTCGTTTACCAGGCTGATTATTGTATCATATGGAGTGCTTTAAATCTAGACGGTTTTTAAAATCATATGATGCAATGCAATTATGCCGGGTAAATGACATCGGTTGCCCAAAGCTGGTTCAGTGTGAAACAAGCCTGTAATGTCCCATTTTGACCAATCACGTGAACTAAATTTGAATCGAGAATAAGAAGAATATAATATTTCTGTCCATATGTTCATATGAAGATTGTAAATAATTTTAGTTGATGTTATTGAATCATAGCAATAAGGTTATTTTAGTTTCAATCATAAGTTGGAGAATTTGGAAAAACAGCTGATCTCAGAAGTATTTTTAGTTTCGCTGCTGTGACAGATTAAGAATATTTATTCGCCATTAAATACATGTGCGTACAATAGGCTATTTTGAGGTTATGTTTTATGATCCTTTTGTACTAGCTCAAAGTTTATGTTTTTTATATTAAAAAAATATATATGACTAATATCACAAAAAATATTGTACATAACTCGTCCGGGAAGATGTTTACCATACCCGTAGGGTATTTATATAGAAACGTTACTTGTTGAATTTTGTGGTGAATTTTTTTTGTGACATCTAAACACCCCAGGAAACAATAATCCGTTGGAATTTTTTGGGGGTCGCGATTATTTCACATTAAAATTTAAGTTTTCAGTGGTACTATTTTTCTTAGGCGCAAGAAAATATTTCCATTTGTGAAAATCCGCAGTGTCAAAAATCGTGACTTTCTTCAAGTTTGATAATCAGCTGACTCACTAATAAAGAATTCTTGTTTGAGGCACGTCTATGAGGCATGCTTTGAGGCATGCCTTCTCTCAGTTCTAATGAATTGGAAAATTTTAATTGATTTGTATCAGCTGTGTTTCCTTTTTGAATTGAATCGATTTTCCAAACAATGTTTAAAAAAAAATATTATTTTAAATAAAATCTGTCCTGTATCTTTTGCAATATTCTTAAAATATAAGTCAATTTTTTTTAAATAATTGGTTTTGTAGTTTCTGTGTAAAAGCGTAATAAACAAAAAAAAATCATTTCGCTTTTAATGATTTCCGGTAATTAAGTTAGTTGCATGCGGTTACTTGAAGAAGAAAAAACCTAGTCATTCTTGTACTGGGTGTCGTGGTGAATGAATATGTTAGTGTGTTTGCTTAAGGTATTGTTGTGTGGTAATTTATGGCATGTGTGAAGTGTGAAGTGACTTTTCTGGAGTCAATAAAAATGAATGATTAAGACATTTTAAATTTTTTATACATCACAAAGTGATAAAAGAAAAAATTGACTGTCCGAACTGTGGAGATGATCTCTACGTGAATCGGGGCACTCTCATGTTTAGATGCCAGAAGAAGGTGGTGCTTGGCAAGAAGGCAGCAAGAATTTGCGGGTTTGCCGGGTCAGCAAGAGTGGGGTCTTTTTTTGAGAACACCAAATCGCATTGAGAGGGATGGACCACAAGGTTGGTGAGTGTTGCTCTTTTATATATGCATGTAACAGTGACTTCATGATAGCAAAGGTTAGGCACGCGGTTAGGTCTTTTGTGAAGTAGTTCAGTCACATCTAGCCTAGGTTAGGTTAGGTTAGGAATTGTTATATTAAAAAAATTCAACAACTAACGTTTCTATATAATTACCAAAATAATAAAGGTATGAGGTGGTTCAGTCACATCTAGCTAGGTTAGGTTAGGTTTGGTTATGCGCGCTTTGCGCGCACTGCGTTTGGGGAAGGTAGTGTTTTGCAAATGTTTTATTCACTTGGTTTACATTGTTTTAAGATTTGGAACTCCACACACATTTGCAAATTATGAATTTTTCAAATAAAAATATAAATTTTTATGAAAAATGTTTTTTTCGAAAATTTCAATTCTTTGTGAAATAATCGCGACCCCCAAAAAATTCCAACGGATTATTGTTTCCTGGGGTGTGTAGATGTCACAAAAAAAATTCACCACAAAATTCAACAAGTAACGTTTCTATATAATTACCGATAATACCACACTGAACTTCATCTCCTGCATTTATTTATCATATTTTCAGTAAACACAAATAAGAAATTTCTCATGTTTTCAAAGTTTCAACTGAAAAGCTTAAAATAAAACATATTTTAAAACAAAAAAAGAAACCAACTTCAGTGAAATGATAAAATACTCACATACTAAAAAGTTTAAAATAAAGTATTTACTTTAAACTGAGAAAATTTTAAATTTCATACAAGTAATCTTTTGAGGTCGGCGCCAAATTTCCCATAATCTTCTTAAATATAACAGAATTACTCTGTGATGTTTTCCATGACGAAATAATTGAACAAACTAATATCAAAACTGACACTGTATTTCAGTAAAAGTGAGTGTAAATCACATATTCAATTGAAATACAGTGTTAGTTTTGATATTAGATAGAATTTCTTATCAACTTCATAAAATATTTGGTGCCAACTTCAAAGATTACTTGTATGAAATTTAAAATTTTCTCAGTTTAAAGTAAATAGTTTATTTTAAACTTTTTAGTACGCGAGTATTTTATCATTTTGCTGAAGTCGGTTTCTTTTTTTGTTTTAAAATATGTTTTATTATATCTTTTTTTCCATAAGATCACTGCAGTTTCCATGACTGGATGTCAAGAGTAGTACTTCACCTTTCCTATCGTTATTTCCCCTCACTTTAGTTCTGGTTGCTGTTTGAAAAACCTAACTATAACTTCTAGTAGTACCATTTTCCATGTTTTCCCCATTTGTTTCAGGTCTACTTTCTTTGTATTGATCAGAGGGTCAGATCTTACATTAGCATCATTTATTTTTGATTTCAATAATTTATTTTCTTCTGACATTGACCTACATTGACTTGTGAAATTTCGATTCTATGGTCTTCCTGCTGCATTTTTACCAAACCTCCAGAGATTTTATTTGATTCACCAACCCTATCCATTCTTCCTCAGAGTTTTTTAGTGATGATTCTAATTTTGTTTTTAATCCAGTGTGATCACTCAATAGTTTAGCAACTTCTTCTTCAATATCTACAGTAGCTTTAAGAGCTGAAAGTGATTTTTTGATTCAAACTTGAGATTGCATAGTCACCTGAGTTTTTCTTAAACAATTAGATTCAGATGATTTGTTTGGACTCATTTTCCTAGCAAATTTTTTTTTAAATTGATTTAAGTGAAATTTTCAATGAAATATGACTTAATTTGTTATAATTATCAACTTGAGACTATTAAGTCACAAGAAAATTTATCAATATTGGTACACCTAACCTCAAAAACAGAATTTGAATTTTTTAAGATACTTTAAATTATACTAGACAAATTAATAATGGAAACTATTAAGATATTATGAATGTTAACTTTTCAAGTGAATTCAACGACTTGCATTCAAATTTTTATTAAAAATAAGGGCAAAATCGCAGCGTGCGTGCCGGGCGTATTACTCAACTATTTGAAAAGCTATCGCCTCAAAACTATATTTAAATGAAAATACAGAAAAAATTGAGATGCGGAAGCACAATTTCAAACATCAAACACTTCTATGAATATTAAATAAAAACGTTTAAAAATGATATGAAGAAACTAACCTCTAATTGCGAATCCGTCAATAAAGTGTCAGTAAACAATATTCTAATACTCTATCAATGTATTATATTCTTGATTAATGGGTAATAGAACTAGTATTCATTTAGTTGACATTCAATGTATTTTTCATTTTAAAATATGTAAGATTACGTAGTTTTTTGGACATGTAAAAGTCGGAACACAAATGTCACTCTTGACTATTGGAATTGGACTATGCACGATACGATATTGCAGATCAATTATTTCGACTTCTCGATAGTTTGTCAGATCGAGTATCGATCACAATCTTATCGACTACTTCTTGTCATTATTTGACTCGCAGCTTTTGCAATTTAAGAAAATAATTGATATTATCATTAAAAATAAGCTTAATAATTTTTAAAAATTAGATGATAGATATAAATAAATATATTAGTTGATTAAAATCCATTATTAAAGAAAAATAATAGTCTTTTTCTTATCTATGCTACTACCAACCAACATTTTTTATAGATTGGTCATTCTACATCACTGTCATTATCAAGTTTTCAAATTTGAAGTTGCATGTTTTTTGTTCTTACATGAAAAAATACGACCTTTTAAATCTACACATGTGCGACATATTGCACATGTGCAGAAGCATAGTCTGCATGAATGGAACGAAGTGGAATGGAACTGCATAACCAAACCTTTCCTAACCTGGCTAGATGTGACTGAACCACCTCTGTAAATTTGTTGGTGGTTTTAAATTTGTCGGTGGTGTAAATTTGAGGTGGTTCAGTCACATCTAGCCAGGTTAGGAAAGGTTTGGTTATGCAGTTCCATTCCAGTTTCCATTCCACTTCAGTCCATTCATGCAGACTATGCTTCTGCGCATGCATGAAATGTTTGCACATGTGTAGATTTAAAAGGTTGTGAAAAAATGGCTAGTGGTGTGAAAATGAATTTGAAAACTTTGCCAACCTAACCAAAGCTAACCTAACCTTACCAAACCAAAGCCAACCATACCTATGCTAACCTAACCTAATCAAACACAAGCTAACCTAACCAAAATCAACCTAACCAAAACCAACCTAACCTAAGCCAACCTAACTTTACCAAATCAAACCAGAAGCCAATCCAACCCAACCTAACCAAAGCCAAACTAGCTTTGGTTTGGTAAGGTTAGGTTCGCTTAGGTTAGGTTAGTTTTGGTTAGGTTAGGCTGGTTTTGGTTAGGTTAGCTTTGTTTTGGTTAGGTGGGTAGTAGTTGGATTTGGCTGAATATCTAAAATTCGGTATAGTTTGGCAACTTAAAGACTCAAAAATTATATTCATTATTATTCAAAAATGTTGTCATTACAATATGCCTGTAAGTTCAGTTTAAGGTTTTGTTAATTACTTGTGCACCTTCTTACCTATTTAAGTGTTCTTACAGGCGGTTTTACAGCCTTATTATGAATTAAATTTTGTTCATCTCAGATACAAAAAAGGCTACATCAGCAATTGTGTTGATTTCCAAACGTCTCTGTCAAATGATGGCTTGGATGCAGGAAGTAGCTCAGAGGTGTGCTAGATATTATTACACACTCACCTGTGCAGCCAGACCCTCTGTGTGAAGGTGGGAGTAGACTGTCAAGCATAAAGCTGCAGAATTTGTTTTGGTGGGCTTGGCATACTGATACAATTCTGTTAGTTCAGTGAGGAAAGCAATCACAAACTACCTCACTCCTCGTTTGTGTAGTATGCTCTTTGGACTAAAACATAGCATTGAGGTGTGAAGAATCAGCTATGGTAATATATACATACATACAGTTTTATTACAAAAAATAAATTAATTAAAGTAGATTTGATGCAATCAGTTCCTAAATCATTTTTTCTCAATTATAGCCTTGAGCTAACTCTAACTAGCTACTCTTTCACCTTAGGTCAACTACCCCTAATCTGACTCACCCAGATCCTGTATAAAAAATCTACATCCTAAACAGAAGGTTTTTGTCAAGTTAACTATCTTAGATCACACCTCATATTTGTCAAATTAGGATCACAATGAATTAAACAACATAATAAGCAAACTGTGGAAAATTATTATTTTGAATCAATAAAATCCGATTTTATGAAACCTGAGTGTTTTTCAATACTGAGCTGTTGAAAATTTCATTCAGAATCAAAATTTTTACAAGATAGAAAAAATACAGGTTTGTACTTGGAATTATTATTTGTAAATTTTGTTTAATGTTCATAAAAATACTTTAGTTACCGGTTTCTAACTTTTTATACGACTTAGTTCATTTTACTTATAACCTAACCAATTTACAAGTAAAATCAATGAGGACGACGATTACTTGCTTTTTGTTAGTCGTGTCGAAAGCCGATAATTTATAGTTTCTAGTAGTTTCGTTATTGGTACATATCGACCTTGTACAATAGTGTCGACAGAGCCGTATCGATAGTTGAGACCCTGTCGATATCGATTAGTCAATCCGATCGATCTAATGATTGCAAATATGTATGGTACAAGGCGAACTGCGAAGTGTATGTCATCTTTACATTGTTTTAAAAAAACGTCTTTTTTTAATTACGTACATGATTAAATATGAAAAAAAGCATAATTTATGTGATGATTGTGTCATGCTGCAGATAATTCATTATTGATTTTCTAAATACTGTTTTCTGACACTTTTTGACAAATCTGCTATTAGAGGTTAGTTTCTCCATGTCATTTTAGCGAATTTCTTCAAATTCAGCTATTACAGCAGGTCGTGATGTGCGACTTTCACCCGGGACCATGATGGAAATTTGTTTTGGAGCCCCCAGAGTACAAAAATCATAGTGGCACAAAATGTTATATATGTAGATATATATATATCTATATATATCTATATAAATAAAATTAGAGTTTTGTCTGTACATTTATCAGAATTGTATATTTTTTGGTTATTTTTACGTTTTATACATTAAATAAGCCGAAAATAGTCTTATCTCACTTTCTGTCTGTCTGTCTGTCTGTCTGTCACGGCCGCAAAGGTATTTTTCGCGGCCTTCTCCTCAAAAACGAGAGCATCGATCGGGATTTTAGTTATTGAACAGTATTGAAAACATTATTGACAATGTCTTTAGCTATAAAAAACTAAATTAACTTTTTTTTAACAGAGTAATAAACGTTTAAAAACCAAGTACTGCGCGATTTTGGATACATTTTACGCGGCCTTCTCCTCAAAAACGAGAGCATCGATCGGGATTTTAGTTATTGAACAGTATTGAAAACATTATTGACAATGTCTTTAGCTATAAAAAACTAAATTAACTTTTTTTTCAACAGAATAATAAACGTTTAAAAACCAAGTATTGGGCGATTTTGGATAAAGTTCTTCCAAGTTTTATTACCACATAAGAATAAGAACAAATCACGTAATTTATCATGATATATCAATCAGCTGTTCTCAAATATAAATGGTGGGCCCTTCGCGGCGTTATTTACGCTGTCTGCAGACTTGTGTAGTCGGAGCATTGCAGTCTTTTAGGAAACATATGTCTGGTGAATTAAAGCTCATCTTATGTTTTATCAATTATTTCTTTGTTGAAAAAAAAACAAAATTTTCTAATTTCAATTTATCAAAACAAAAATTAACATTTTAGGAAGGTGCGGTTTGTGCTACGCTCTTGGGAATTCGTCAGGTAGCACTATTATTATTACCACATAAGAACAAATCACGTAATTTATCATGATATATTAATCAGCTGTTCTCAGAAAATATTCTCTCCGATACCTGTCACTGAATTGCTGATGTTCTAAGTTGTTTACTAAGGGCCCGTTCACACGATACAGTTTTTGTGCGGTACAGTAAATTTGCTGTATCAGTTATTTTGCAGTGCTTTCGTTTGCATGTACATTTCATATTGTATGTTCACACAATACTGTTTCGACTGGATCCAGTAAAAAAGCTGTTCTAGCCGATTTCTACATTCGGTTTTGTCTTCGAAAACTGTATCACTAAAATCAGCTGTACCGCAAAATAACTATCCGTATCCGGTGGCACATGTATTGTACCGGTAATGGATATGTTCAAACGATACGCTTATTACGCTGGAAGCAGTCTTCAGATCGTCAGCATTGATCTCCTTCATTGATATTCTTCAGCATTGATCTTCTTATTAGTGAATTCCAGTGTCCAGAAGTGGAAGATATTAATTGTGAAAATTTAATTTCTCTAATATATGAGAGACCCGCCTTGTGGGACAAGACTTAAGATTAATATAAAAATAAAGAGAGAAAAATGTATGGAATATTGAAACCAGAATTTGCGTACTTTGATCAAAATTTAAGAGAAACCTTCAGTAAGAAACTTATTTGAAAAAATCTTACACAAATAAAAAAATCCTGGACTGGAATAAATAAATCTGAACTGGAAGCTCAATGGAAGAAGGAGGAGAGCACAGCAATAAGCAGCAAAGCCGGACAGTGTGAACATCACAGTACAGTTGACGCCGTACAGTAAAAAAACCGTACCGCAAAAAAACTGTATCGTCTGAACGGGGGGGGCCTAAGCTGCTAACAACTTCATGATCGTTGCTATCAAAAAAGCCGAAACATATTTAGTCTTATTTCTAAACATAATCCGTACGAAGGACGGGCACAACAGCTAGTATATATATATATATATATATATATATATATATGTGTCTGATAGCACGATAACTTTTGAAGGAGATGTCCGATTTTTACCAAATTTGGTATACACTTTCCTCTTGTGAATAGCTTGGACAAGTTCGTTAGCCAGGAAAATCCAAAAAGGTTAACCCCCTTTTCGGGGGTATTTTCCCGCCAAAATTAGGGGTTTTCAAGAAAAAAAGGGTTGTATTTGAAAATTTTAGTTCTATTGTTAGACCTTAAGATAGAGCTCATGGAGTCAAAAATGTTAAGGTATTGCACTGCCTTCTAGCTCAACAAATTTTCAAGATATCAAGAAAAAACCATTGTTGTCAAAAGCTGTATCTTGCCCTATGGAGTTAGTTATTTGGTGCTAAAAAAGTGTTTCAGGAAAAAACTTTAATCTTTTTTTTTCTTGACTGTTCCTTATGGTTTTTGAGGCGCTGAATCCGAATTTCAACTCATCCACCTCGAAAAACCAGTGCGTTTTGAGAAAAGCAGCCATTTTCAAAATGGCGTCGAAAATTTTTTAATTTGTCAATTTCTGTGCAATATGAAAAAAGTGATTAGTTATCAGTATTTTTTGGTGATAAAAGCGAATATGGAGCTAGTTTTTTTTAATTTCAAATTATTTTAATTTCGTGGGGGGAGGGTTTGAGCGAATTTCTTGAAATGCAGATATTACAGTGGGTCGTGATGTGCTACTTCACCCTGGACCATGATGGAAACTGGTTTTGGGGTCCCTAGAGTACAGAACGCTTCGTGTTTTTTTCCAGAAATTAAAAAAATATATAGCCTATAGATATTCATAAATATTTGAAAAAATACAGAAATTCGCTAAGTTTTGCAGGTCCTGCGAAAGGAGTATTTAATCGTTTTTATTTAATATTACAAAAAAAGTTTCATATTTGAAATTGTGCTTCCGCGGCTCAATTTTTTCTGTATTTTCATTTAAATATAGTTCTGAGACGATAGCTTTTCAAATAGTTGAGTAATATGCCCGGCGCGCATGCTGCGATTTTGCCAAAATAAGTAGTATTTCACTTACTGTGTAGGCCAAACGTTTTTGAGTTGTTGAAACCCATCTTCAAGGCATTCAAAATATCAAAAGGTTTGTGTGATTTAAAATTTAACTGTTCGTTGAGGATGTTTTGTTTATTGTGTGTGGTGTGTTTGTAAATTTCAAATTGTTCCAAGGTGTTGAGTTTGTGTCCTTTAGATCTCTATCTATAAAAGGATGATACCCTGACTCACTCATCAATGCAGAGCCGAAACTACTAGGCCTATGAACGTTAAATTTTGTATGAACAATCCTTATAGGATTTCACCATGCAATAAGAAAGGATTTTTCAAAATTCGCAATTTTAGGGGTGTTTTTAGGGGGTTAAAGTTTTGCCTATGCAAAGCAAGGGTACATGGCTAGCTAGCTTACTGGGATCTTTTAATCATATGGAAAATAATTTGAAATTTTTCGTTCTGCTGTACACGCTGTTTTGATGGACAAGCTGTTTGTGTGTTTTGCAAATCACCTAACCTACTGAACTTGCCGGCCAAACAGCTTAAGGGAACAGCTGATAGAAGTCGACAGTTTTTAATCATATGGCAGGCCCCTTAGCGGCGTTATTTACGCTGTCTGGAACGCAAAAACTTTGCATGTAGGATACTGTACAGTCGGAGCCTTGCAGTATGTAGGAAACAGACTGGGTATGATGAAATCTAATTATGCCGGGTTGGTGACATCTATTAACCGATGCAGCTAGAAATTTGAAATGTAGTCTCAGTAGGAGGTGGCAAATAATAAAATGAAAAACCTAGCTTCTACCCTGATAGTCGTGGAAGGTTTAAATTTGAAATGTTCATTGAGAGGTGGTGAGTAAGGTCTTACTGTGTAAGAAAACAACGAAGGAGGCCTCTCTGATCTGAGGCCTCGCTGGAAGAGCCCTAGAACTAACATCTTCCCTAATAGTCCTAGAAGGTTGAAATTTGAAATGTAGTCTCAGTGGGAGGTGACAAATAATAAAATCAAGAATTTTTTATGAGAACGCAGCAACGCGTGTCAGGCCAGCTAGTTTTATATATAGAATGTGTAAGTTGGTAGTGATGTCAGTAAAAGTGTGTCCAGTTTGAATGATATGGTCTGCAAAAGTCGATTCTGTTTTTGTATGTAAAGCTTGTAAATGTTCCTTGTAGCATTGTTTGAATGCATGGCCTGTTTGTCGTATGCAAAATTTGTTACAGTCAGAGCAGTTCAGTTTGTAGATCCCTGGGAGATCGTATTTGTTCATGTTCATCGTGGTTTTTGGTGCAAGTGCATTTTTTATTTTGTTTTTTGTTCTGAATGCGATGGTGTGGCCAGCTTTTTTGAAGATTTTGGCAATTCTGTTTGATTGTGGATTAATGTCATTGCGATGTATTTTTTGTTAGTGTTGTTGGTGTTTTGTTTTTTGGTTGTTATTTTATGGTTGAGTTTGTCAATTAGTCTGTGTTTGTAGCCGTTTTCTTGTGCTAGGTATTTTATTGTGTTTAGTTCAGTGTTGTAATTTTCGGTGGATAGTGGTGTGTTGTTGAGTCTGTGTAGCATTGATCTGAATGCTGAGTGTTTGTGTTGTGATGGATGATTGGAGGTGCTGTGTATTAGGTTATCTGTCATTGTTGGTTTTCTGTAAATGTTGAAGCTGTGTTTTTGGTTTGTGTTCTTTGTAATTGAGAGGTCTAGGAAATTTATTGATTTGTTGTGTTCATATTCTGCTGTGTATTGAATGTTTTTGTTTATTTTGTTCAAAATCTAAAGGACATGAACTCAACACCTTGGAACAATTTGAAATTTACAAACACACCACACACAATAAACAAAACATCCTCAACAAGCAGTTAAATTTTAAATCACACAAACTTTTTGACCACATTATACAGAAACCACAGCTCTTCTAACCAACAAACCAACATCGATATTTAGGATGCCTTGAAGATGGGTTTCAGCAACTTGAAAGATGGAATTGTTATTTACACCAAGTAATGTTTTGGTGTTTCATGTTTGGAATTGGAAGTAGACAAATGTATTACCATGATATAACAGACGTTTTGTGTGATATGAGACAGGAAATGGATAACCTTCAATGAAGTAAAATCATATGTGTTGGGGATATGAATATAAGCACACACAAAACAATGGCGAAAGTAATTTGACCAGTAATATTGCAAACAAAGTAGGAAGATCACTTCACACTGTAGTAATGTAGTAAATGAATACAGACAACTACAAATTCGCCTTTTCAATATTTATTTTTCAGCCAGTTATGGAGCAGAAGTACTGGATTCTATCAATACTCTATAAAGTGATGGTTCCTCAGGGCTTGATGATGTGGACAAAAAAAACTCTAAAGGCAGTAAAAGATTAAATTGCAAAACCACTAGCTAAAATATATATAATAACTGTATTTTAAATGGCATCTTTCCACATTTAATGAAAGAGATTTGTGAAAGACCTTCACCTAAAGGAGGCAGTAAACTTGATCTCAATTACTACATAGCCCAGGCAATGAATGTTTTGTGTCGTAACAAATTAGGGGAAAGCTGAATTTTTTGCAGGATGTTAGTATACATAGTACTTACTCAAAAAAACCAAAGTCCCGACCCTCACCCCGCTTGCTTCCCCCACCACCCCCCTATCAACATTGCAAGAGCAGTACTTCAGTTAAAGGCTTATAACTCAGAAACTAATTAAGGTATAGTTGTGATTCTCATCTCATTTAATACTCAAAACTATTCTCTAAAACATATGTCATATACATTTTCTATGTAGATAGCCTAGTTTTTCAGTAAAAAAATAGTTTATAGAAAAAAATGTCACCACGAACCACAAAAATCAACTTCAACTGATCATATCTTTTTTAATATCGCGTTATTGGTTGTGCCGTTCCTTACAAAACTTATAGATAATTTAATAAGCTTTAAAATGATGTGTCTATTGATTACTATAGTTCAAGTTATGGCGTCATAGTGAGTGATGAAATAGTAGCGGACTCCACGTCGCCGAACCCTACAGCACTGTGTATTGCATGGCGCTTGGCTATCCAGCCCAATCCAATAAATAATTATTGTCAGACAAGCAAGACTATATAAGCCAATCAATAGTACACGTTTGAAAGTACATTTTCCGAAAAGTCCCCAAAAATCCCCCCTCATCTTTTCCCCCTAGCCCCCTCAAAGTTGAAAATGTTTCTAATTATTGGAAATTCGATATCTCTGTAACTAACTATCGAACAGAGTTGATTCTTCTTCCATAATATCAGTCATATAATGTTCTGAAATAAATGTGCTGTTCACTTTGCCGGTAAACCTGATAGTTTCTTTTATAAAAATTTAAATATCTTCAAAAGAGAAATCTATCAACTAGATTTTTCATTATTTAGGGGGACATTTTTGTATGTCAATTTACAGAAAATAGCGTTGAATAGAAGTTATAGAACTTATTTTTATGAATCCAAAGATGTGTCTAACAGCATATTGACGATTAGAGATGATGATTTGTTCGATGAGAGATGTAGCTAGGAGGGGGGTACCCCCTCGCTAACATCTGTCGCACTCCACCTTTATGTTCTCAGCTCTTGGAGGCTATTTCAGTTCATATCTAAAATGTCACATTTAACCGATAATTTGGAATTCTACTTGAAAGGGCAGTATAGGTTTCCCTTATACTACAATATTTTGTAAAATGATGATTCATCATTATAAATAGTTATAACTTGTAAACTACTGCAGAATAAATCGCAATATTTGTCTCAAACTGTAGGTATCATCTTTTTCTTTCATACCCTCAGTAAGAGAACTGCTGAAAACACGTTTTAAATCAAGCTAAACAGTTTTATATGTAGCAAAAGTTTTGGTGATTTTCTAGGTTTTCCGATTGTGGTGATATTCAACATCTGCATACTAACGAGCCCATAGCAACCAGCTCATAGCAACGCAATAAATAAATATTCAGTTCGATATTGCTCATCGCTGCTTATGCTACTACAGTTCTATTTAGCTAATAAAAGCCTTGATTTTCTAAAAGGTATAATCATTCTTTTACTACACCGATATTAGAGTCACACCATGTGTCGAACATGAAATAAACAGGATACCTTTCTTGTGGACAATAAAATTACCCAAAACTGGGTACCAACGGCAGGCTTGTAGCATGAATAGAAAGTTATAATCATTCATAAAGTTGAAATTTCAATTTTTTCATAATCTTTCAACATTTTGAATTACAATAACTCGAAATTCATACATGATACAAAGATGCCATTGGTATGTTTCAGGGAATTGTATTGTCTAAAATAACTGTGTCCTATACATTTTTTGTCCAACACATTGTATGACTGTACTATCGGGAAAACCTACATATAGAATTGTTTAGTTTGATTTAAAATGTGTTTTCAGTGGTTCTCTTACTAAGGATATGGCAGAAAAAGGTTTTACCTACAATTAATTTCAGAAGAATTTTGCAATTCCTTCTTCAGTAGTTTACGAGTTATAGGCCTAAACTATTTATAATGAAAATCGTCATTTTCCAAGTACACTTTAGGGCAGTAATGGGCAAACTACGGCCCGTGAGGTAGCCCGGAACATGATTTCGAGTGAAGACTAAAATCACACATGCAAATTAAGTTATAAGAAATATATGAAATATACGGTAATGTAAAAAATATATTTTTTTCTGCTAAATTAAGGATAACGGTTATTTATTCATTTATCTTTTCGATTTCGCAGTACAATATTATCGCATCTCAGATTGCTCTCAGTGTTTAGATATGAGTTAACTTACTAAAGAGTTGAGCTACCGCTTACAACGTAAAATCGACAGGGAAGAAAGAAAGACTCAAATTGCAATTACTGTATTATGACGATATAGGCCTAATTCTTGTCCATTGTTTCAAGAGGTTTCCTGCCTCTGTTGTCATTGGATGAAGTTTTCATATGTTGAAACGAATAGATGCTTGAAATTGGTAATCAGTTACAAAATAAAGAAACTACTGTAGTTTCATTATTGATGAACAATGCCAAAAGGTCCACACAATCAAAAAGGTTCAACTGGAATGTTTAGTGTCAATGAAGTTGTGACATCACTTTTATCCAGAACAAAAAAGAAGTTGAGCTTTTAGAGTAAATAGTGAAAAATACCAGACATAAGTATAACTACCGAAACATTAAAAAAAACTTCATTTGTTTTCAAACTGAATATAAAAGTGAATTTAAATGTAAAAGGCCATCTATAAATAGCATGATTGTTAGTGAGACATTCAAATGATATGAGCACTAAATGAGCTTCATACTGTAATGTGCGTCAAAATGAGTGAAATGATGTCTAGAGCTGCTTAAATTACTGCTTTTAAACGCTAATTTACCAAAACCATTGTGGAGAAGTACCCCCTGACACCTTTTGCTTTGATAAGATGGGATAAAAATCAGATTGCTTCTAAAGCTAATCTCAGTTGGATTACTGCATCCCTTCGTGAGTTAAACAAGAGTCATTCTACTACATCTTTAATTATTTAGGATAATATTCATTGAGACTTGAATTTTTAATTGATGATTGAAATGTAAAAAATGAGTACTAATAAATTTTTTGACCCGCCCACATAATTTCTCATTTCATCTAGCACCCTCCTTCAAAAGTGCGCCCATGTCTGATATAGGGGGAGCCTATACTGCCCTTTAAACTAGAATTCCAAATTATCTGTCAAATGTGGCCTCAAAGAGCTGAGAAAATAATGGTATGGAGTGCGACATACCGTTCCTGAGAGAAGGGCCCAACAATGTTAGCAAAGGGGCACCCCCCCCCCCCTCTACACCACTCATCCTAACTAATCGTTATCTCTAATCGTCAGTATGCTGTTAGACACATCTTTGGATTCATAAAAATAAGTTCTATAACTTTTATTCAACGCTATTTTTTGTAAATTGACATACAAAAATGTCCCCCTAAATAATGAAAAATCTAGATTTTTCTTTAGATGATAGATTTCTCTTTTGAAGATATTTAAATTTTTATAAAAGAAACTATCAGGTTTACCGGCAAAGTGAACAGCACATTTATTTCAGAACATTATATGACTGATATTATGGAAGAAGAATCAACTCTGTTCGATAGTTAGTTACAGAGATATCGAATTTCCAATAATTAGAAACATTTTCAACTTTGAGGGGGCTAGGGGGAAAATATGAGGGGGGATTTTTGGGGACTTTTCGGAAAATGTACTTTCAAACGTGTACTATTGATTGGCTTATATAGTCTTGCTTGTCTGACAATAATTATTATTTATTGGATTGGGCTGGATAGCCAAGCGCCATGCAATACACAGTGCTGTAGGGTTCAGCGACGTGGAGTCCGCTACTATTTCATCACTCACTATGACGCCATAACTTGAACTATAGTAATCAATAGACACATCATTTTAAAGCTTATTAAATTATCTATAAGTCTTGTAAGGAACGGCACAACCAATAACGCGATATTAAAAAAGATATGATCAGTTGAAGTTGATTTTTGTGGTTCGTGGTGACATTTTTTCTATAAACTATTTTTTTACTGAAAAACTAGGCTATCTACATGGATAATGTATATGACATATTTTTTAGAGAATAGTTTTGAGTATTAAATGAGATGAGAATCACAACTATAACTTAATTAGTTTCCGAGTTATAAGCCTTTAACTGAAGTACTGCTCTTGCAATGTTGATAGAAGGGTGGTGGGGGAAGCAAGCAGGGTGGGGGTCGGGACTTTGGTTTTTTGAGTAAGTACTATGTATACTAACATCCTGCAAAAATTCAGCTTTCCCCTAATTTGTTATGACAATGGCCATTTTTTTGCATTCATTGCCTGGGCTAACAAGCCAATAGCATTTGTAAGCAATATATCAAGGATACTTGAAAAATTATGTCTAGTGAGTTACTTAGAAGAGAAAAATCTTTTGTCACCTTATCAGTTTGGCTTCTAACAGAACAGGAGTGCAGATGATGCTACTTATGAGTTAACAAGCTCTGTAATTGATGGCTCAAGCAATGGAAGGAAATTCCTTGTATTATTTCTAGATCTGACAAAGGCATTTGATGTGTATCACATGGCATTTTTCTAAAATAGCTTTAGGCTATTGGTGTGAGGGGTGTAGTGTTGGAGTGGTTCAATTCCTACATGGAAAATTGTTTCAGAGATAGATAGATAGATAAATGACTTTTATTTGTGCACTTTACAAGTAATGAAAGTGCTGTGGGCGAAGTTTAGCCCTCTCTCCCACTTAAACCACAGAGATCTACATAGCACAAAATATCCCTAGGATATCCTGACCAGTTCCCATATGTCTCATAGAGATCCCAGGCTATTTGAATGTCACTGCGATCTCTGAAGGATATTACATATGGGATATGATATCCTGGGGATATCCCCAGGATATCACATACTGGGATGGTATATCCTAGGAAGATCTAAGGATATCACATACTGGGGTGATAAATCCTGGGTAGATCCCACAATATCATATGTCAAGATGATATATCCTGGGGATATCCCAGAATATCACATACTGGGATGATATATCCCAGGAAGATCCCAGAATATCACATGTTGAGATGATATATCCCAGGGAGATCCCAGGATATTATATACTGGGATGATAATATCCTAGCCCTTAACTGCTATCATTGGGTCAATATTGACCTGGTGTAATTTATTTTTGTTGTAGTGGCATAAATTCTGCAGCTATTGTGTTATAACTCTATGTAATCCTCATTGAGGTGGTAGGGAAGTGATTGGCCTTGAGACAGAGTCAGTGACACTTGTAGCTCATGTGCTATTTCAGTTCTGGGTCACTTTTGACCCAATGATATTGTTTATGTTGGTATTTTGCATCCAAGACACTTTTTATTTTTACTCCATTTTACCATGAATGAACAAGAGATTATTGATTATTTGAAGCACGATCATGACAGTTATATGAGTGACAGTGAAATAATTATTTCTGACCATGACAGTGAGAGTGAAATTAAGTGTGCTGATTCGGAAAATGATGAGGATTACAACCCAGCTACTCAGCCTGCTGATAATGATGTCAACAAAGATTATTCTAAGAATGAAGTTGATTCTGACAATAGTGAAAATAATAATAGAAGTAGGTTTATCTATGGTAAAAATCGTTATAAATTGTGTAAGGAACCATTTCCAGACTCTTGAACTAGAAGGCACAACTTAATCCATCACTTGCCAGGTTTGACTGGCGATGCGTGTAATATTGCTACTAATATGCTCATTGAGTTCTGGAGTGTTCTTATTGACAAAGATATTTTAGATATTATTGTTGACAGGACAAATGAAAAAATCACAGAACTTTCTTCATATTATTCTAAAACTTGCTTTTTTGTAAACCACACTGATTATGTGGAAATAAAGGCTTTTATAGGTATTTTGTACCTTACTGGTGTATTCAAATCTGGGAATAAAGACATGAGAGGACTTTGGAACAGTGATGGCACAGGAAGAGACATTTTTTGTGCAACAATGCCATTGCAACGTTTTTTGTTTCTTCTCATTGCTCTTCGATTTGATGATCCATCACAACATGAAGAAAAAAAACAGAATGGTGATTATGCTTGCTACATCTCAGATTTATTCAATAGTTTCTTTGTAAACTATTCAAATTTCACGCCATATGAATATTTGACAGTTGATGAGATGTTAGTACCATTTCGTGGACAATGTGCCTTTCACATGTATATGAAAAATAAGCCCAACAAATATGAACTAAAAGTTTTGTGTCTTTGTGACAGCAAGAGGCACTACCTTTTGAACACTTTTTTGTACTGTGGTAAAGATATGTCTCCAAATCCCCGCAAGCTATTAGTGCCAACAAGAAATGTTCTATCTCTCATTGGACCTGTTGCTCAAACCAATAGAAATATCATGGCCAACAATTTGTTTAGTTCAATTGAGCTAATGGATGAACTATGCCATAATGGACTCACATAATATGTAATATAATATGACTCATATAATATGAAATGCACCAACCAAGAAAATGAAGGAAACACAAGATTTTGTTTCACTAAAGAAAAAACCTTGGTTTCCTATGTGCCAAAAAAGGGAGGTATGTACTGCTAGCATTGTCAATGCATCATACTGCAAAAATTGAAGAGACTGGAAAACCAGAAATAATTGAGTTCTACAATTCAACCAAGGGAGGTGTAGATGGACTGGACCAAAAAGTGGCAAACTACTCAGTTCACTGGTGAACTCGGCGATGACCCATGACAATAATTTATGCAATTATCGACATTGCTGGAGTGAACAGCTATACATTGTACACCATTAAGTTATGCAATGAAAAAGTTCAGCAATGTGATTTTCTTATTAATTTGGGAAAATCGCTCATCAGCAACCACATTTCTTGTAGGCTGGCAACAGAAACTAGACTACCTAGGGCTCTCAATGATGGGAAATGCTATTGGTATGCCAGAATGTGCAAATCCAGATGCTGAAGAAGTACAGAACCAGCCAAAGAAGAGGAAACGATGTTACATGTGTCCTTCCACCAACGACAATAAGCATAGTCTAGTTTGTGGTGAGTGCAAATGTGCAATCTGCAAAAATCACAGCATTAAAAGCATTGTTTGCAGTCAGTGTTCAAATAATTAGTGTGACAAACTATTGATGATGGTTTATTCCTATAAAAAGTAATATTGAGCTTTCCTACTTATTATATATTTGAGAATTGAACAATTTCACTCCATTATTAGAAGCCAAATATCATGCTTGCAATTTTATTGAAAAACATTTTTCTTGGGAAAGAATCTTGAATTTTATACTTCTTTATAATGTAAATAATTGGAATAACATTTATAAAAAATAAATTTTCCATTACTTCGTTTTATTTTGTTAATTTTTTCTTACAATTTTTTTGTTGTTGTTTGTGACAGAAAAAATACGTTTCCATCATTAGAATGCATAATTATTTCATCTATAGATTAGAGTTTTGTCTGTACATTTATCAGAATTATATATTTTTTGGTTATTTTTACGTTTTATACATTAAATAAGCCGAAAATAGTCTTATCTCGATTTCTGTCTGTCTGTCACGGCCCCAAAGGCATTTTACGCGGCCTTCTCCTCAAAAACGAGAGCATCGATCGGGATTTTAGTTATTGAACAGTATTGAACACTTTATTGATAATGTCTTTAGCTATAAAAAACTAAATCAACTTTTTTTTTTCAACAGAGTAATAAACGTATAAAAACCAAGTATTGTGCGAATTTGGATACATTTCTTCTAAGTTTTAATACCACATGAGAAAAAATCACGTAATTTATCATGATATATCAATCAGCTGTTCTCAAATATAATCTGAATGGTGGGCCCTTCGCGGCGTTATTCACGCTGTTTGCAGACTTGTGTAGTCGGAGCATTGCAGTCTTTTAGGAAACATATACCTGGTGAATCAAAGCTCATCTCATGTTTCATCAATTATTTCTTTGTTGAAAAAAAAATTCTAATTTCAATTTATCAAAACAAAAATTAAAAATTTTAGGAAGGTGCGGTTTGTGCTAGGCTCTTAGAAACTCGCCAGGCAGCACTATTATTACCACATGAGAACAAATCACGTAATTTATCAATCAGCTGTTCTCAAATATTCTCTCTGATAACTGTCACTGAATTGTTTACGTTCTAAGTTGCTTACTAAAGCTGGGCATTCACGTTCCAACTTGCAGTACCACTTGCAGTACTGCTAGTAGTACTGCTAGATGGATAGTCGACTCCACTCACGCTCCTACTTACAATCCAACTTTATTCCTAATCAGCTGTGAACGTCGCTCTCGAGCCGAAAAATGTAACCGAAGTTGCCCGATGTTGCCCGAACTTGCCCGAAGGTCATGCACTGACTGAGATAAGATGGACGACTTTGATCCGACTCCCCCACACACGCTCCAACACCGTCGACATTCGTAAGTCGTCCCTCTAGTGGTCCATCTAGTCGTCCATCTACAATTCCAACCATCCAACAAGCCCATTCACGTTCCGTTTTCGGATCCAACCTTGAAGGTTGGACTGCAAGTGGTACTGCAAATCGGAACGTGAATGCCCAGCTTAAGCTGCTAACAACTTCATGATCGTTGCTATCAAAAAAGCCGAAACATATTAATTTTATCTTATTTCTAAACATAATCCATACGAAGGACGGGTAGCTGCTAGTATTTAAAAAAATATGTGATCATATCATGATAATTTTCATGATATGTGATCATGATTTTAAAAAGATATGTTATCATTAGATTCACAAAATTTTACATGAAAAATTAAAAAAAAAATTTGGGTCAAAAATAACCAACGATAGCAGTTATGTGGCAAAAATTGACGATAGCAGTTGAGGGCTAGGGAGATCCCAGGATACCACATACTGGGATGATAACTCCTGGGGAGATCCCAGGATATCACATACTGGGATGATAAAGCCAGGATTTCATATATATACTATAGAATGAAATATATCTGAATCTCTCTAGAATGTTATATCAGGGATTTGATATTCTGGGCTAATCCCAGGATATCTTATACAGGAATATGATTCAATCCTGAAATACTCCCTTTTATTCAGGGATATGAGGAAGATTATATCCTAAAATGTTTTATCCTGGCAAGATCTCAGGATAAATAGAATGTGAAATTGTTGCAATGTGTCATTATTAATTTTATATTATTGAGGTCATTCCTATTCTGCTTTCATGTAATCCTACCACATTCAATTAAAGCTAGGCTAATGCATAAACAAGTTAAACCTCAAATGCATAATTACTCAGGTATAGCCTACTATTTATTATCTTAGGGTTGACTAGGTGATATTAGAACTGGCATTGAGGATGTTACAATTCTGCCTTCTAGCAATTCTACCACTTTTAATTACTTTGCTTTCACATGAGTTTAAATTCAAAAGTGTATTAAATTTCAATGATATTCATTATTGAAGTGATTCACTAGTAATAGAACTTGCAGTATAAGATCTCACTCAATCAGTCATTCTCTCTCTCTCTCGTCCTCTCATCCACTCCCACTCCACTCACTCGCTCCTCTCTCTCATACTCACTAACTCTCCCCCATTCTCTCTCTCTCTCCTAAAATAATTAATAGTAAAAGACAAGTACCATGCATGACTGACGAAATATTACAGTTAATGGCAAACAGGGACTCAGCTCATAGAAAGGCTGAGAGAACGAGTGACTCAAACTACTTGAACGATTATAGACATCTAAGAAATAAAGTTAAACAAGAGCTAAGCAACTCTAAAGTTAGATTTGAATTCTTCCATCACAGACTACACACAAAACTCTTCTTTATTAGGGCGGGGTATTAAAGAATTCGGTCTTAGTAAGCAGAAATCACATATGCCTGTAGATCTCCCTTTGGAGATCTACAAACTATTAATGAACATTTTGTTTCACACTCCAGTCAACATAATGAGACAGCCATTCAGAACCACATTAATGACCTTAATGATCAGATCACTGACTCAAATATTCCCCTGGCTTCTCAATTCCATTTTCATCCAATTACAGAACAACATGCTCTTAAAGCAATTCAACTTGTTCACACCAATGCTACTGGGCAGGGGTGCCCACCCCCCCTAAGCCTCATGACGCACCCCCCTCCTAAATTTAGCACCACCCCCCCCCCCCCCAAAAAATGCGAAAAAAGCCCCCCGTATTCTTTCTAAAACTAAAAGAAGATTTTTAGAACGATTGAAAAAATTCAAAACCAGTCGATAATATACAAAATGTATGTATATTTCTTGAGATTCTTTACATAGGTAACATTTTTTTGTAGAGGTAAAAAAGAAAAATATCAATGAAATGAATATATGAACTTCTGCTCAATAAACTTTATTTCAAAATAGCTAAATAAGAATTTGAACCTAAATGGTTTTTAAACAATAAAATATTATTACAAATACACAATGTTCAATAAAAATGAAATAAAGTTCGGTGTACCAATTACATTAAGGTTAAATAATTCTACAAAGTTGTTTCTTAAAAGGAAGTGAAAACAATGAGTTAATAACTTCATTTGTAAAACGCAAAAATTCAAAATACTAAGTCATTTATTGGACAGTTGTAGGTAACCAACAGGTTATTTACTTAGTGTAGTATCTTGGGAGAATTTATGTATGGATGAAGTACAGTACATAAAAGGCACACATTTTATGTATAGTTATTTACAACACACAATCGAAAGAAGTGTCTTTCAAAAACAAAATAAAGACATAGTTATGGAAAATTACTGAATTTTAAGTATTTAGTAAGTTTTGCTATAGCAGTTCTTACTTATTAGTAAGTAGTTATCATAAAATACATGAAAAACATCAACAGTTTGAAGTCAAACATTTTTAAATTGTAGGCTGTGACCATCTACAAGTTAGCTAGGCACCTTCTAACTTGTTAAATCTATCTCTCTTAACCCCACATAGAAGTTTTTGTCTTTGGGATGAGGAAACAGAAAACCTTTCAATTATTTCTTCGTTAGAAATAGACTCAAGTAAATCTTTTTCTGCAGCTAGAACCATTAGATTGTACAACCATATGATTCTCCCATAGCTGATCTGAGTCTGTTAATTTTAAATCGACTTATTGCTTTTTTTGCTGATTAACTGGTAACTGTTAAGGAGAGTAAAGTTGTATAAACCACTTTCAGAGCACTCGCTTACCGTCTTGCTAAGTTTGAATAATAACATCCTGTACAAATCCTAAACATAACTATTTTAGCTAATTAATATTCAATTGTATAATAATAATTATGAACATATTTTCATTAATTGACATTCTATCTGGTAACTTCGTAGTATATTTTTGAATTTTGTCATGATAAAGACGGTTTCAATCAACTTTACACCCCCCCCCCCCCCCCCAAAGAATTTCAATGACGCAGTCTGCATCATAGCCCTCCCCTGTGGGCACCCCTGCTACTGGGGCAGACGAAATCTCTATTAAAAATTTCAAATTTGTGTCTGAAGGCAGGTGGAATGATGCCTCACATACCAGAACTGGAGATAATACTCTAAAGCCGCATCTCCACCAACCGAACATGTCTGCCGAACATTGTTGGCTAATACAAAAAACGGGCAAACATTAAACATATGGGTCACCGAACATGTTCGTGAGTTCAATTGAAACGTTCGGTCTGTGAGCGAACAGTGACGACCGATCATAATGTTCGAGAAGGCGTCCACACCAAACCAACTCCAGAAAATGTTTGGCGACATCAGCTGATTCCAGCGAACACTGTTCGCCGAGCATGTTTGGTTGGTGGAGACATGGCTTTAGAGTAGCCAACCATCGTACTACCATTTATAAAAAATCATTTATTGTAAGTGCTTGTCATGCTTGGAATGCACTTCCAAGTTCCATCAGGTGCATTGAGAGTCAAGTGGACTTTATCTCATCATTAAGGAAATATCTCATGGAGAAAATTGCTGCATCTGTCCAACCCTACAGCAACTGCATGAAATCACAACATTAACCTACTTTGTAAATAATTTTCGTCAGTATTGTACAGCTTATTGAAAATATGTTTTATCACTCACCACAATTCTTCTAAGAAAACTTGTATAAAATCAACTATTTTGAATAATCTCCTCTTTTCATCATCCACCACCATTATCATTATCATAATTAACATTGAACAATTCAAAATTTATATTCTCTGTTCTCAATTTAATTAAATACCTGCCATTTTTATAATAAACTCCTTTTATATTGAAAAATAAGAACAACTAAATGCAAATAGAATAATTCTTTTAATTTATACTGGTTAAGTGTCAAGAATGGACAAATCTTTGTCCAAACTTCGCCATTTCATGTAATTGCATCACTTTGTTTGTCATCACTAGAGCTTATATCATTAATAACATACAAACATCATTGTAAATAATTTCTAGCACTATAAAAATTATAATCTAAGTCTATATATAGTATCTATGTGATGTTGACAATTTTGTTTTAACTAGTCATATTATGCAAAATTTGTAAACTTACATGAATAAAGAAATCTAATCTAATCTAATCTACTAACCTAACTTCTCTAACTTTGCAACCACACTAATCATATAACCAAGTATGAACACTCATTTTGTATGGGATTTTATTCTCATTAAGATTGTATTGAACATTTTATGAATTAAAAAATATCACATAGTCAATGCCATATTAATTTTTATTTTTCATTTTCCAATCTAATTTTCTCTATTCATGTCTCCCATGACTGGAATTTATTTTTATTTTTATTTTATTTTTAATTTGGCATAATGTTACAAGCTTGATTGTTACTTGATGTTACAAGCTTTATTATCACTTACCCAGTGGTTCGGAACCCACCTAAAATAGTAGGTCCACCATGTTTCCCGTAACATTGCACAAACGGCAAGGTGGAACTACCCGTAAGGGTCTCCCCACCATTAAAAGCCATAAGCTTATTATTATTATTATTATTATTTGGCCTAAAAGACAGGAGAGCATTTTCAAAATCTGTGAAAATACCTATTTGTGGAGGGCAATAACAAATACCAACAAGCAACTTATCTGAACTAGATAGAGCTAATTCAAGTAACATGAACTCGGGTCTAGCTGAATATTCTTGCTCTGATGTAGCCAATATTTTAGTCTTAATACTATTCTGTACATATACTGCCACACCTTCACATGCTTTATTCAATCTATCATTATGGAATAGGGTATAACCTAGCAGTGCAACTTGAATGGATGAGATGCTTCATTTCAGAAAAGATTCAGAGATACCAATAACATTGAAGCTTTGGAAACAAAAAATTGCCCTGACCTCATCAATGTGACATCTAAGGGATTGTGCATTAAGGTGGAAGCTTTAAATAACTTTTTATAGGGCCGAAGCCTGTTAGATAATATCAGGCCGTTATCGCGGTTATTGTGGAGTGAGGCTGAACATTGTCAGCAGCAGGCTTCAATGCAATAATTGCAGACTGACATCAGTCCAAACACAGAGTAATGCATGAAATGGAGACTAAAACAATGAAGTGTAGAATAAAACTAGGATGACTTAATATAAATGAAAAAAATTAAAAATTCATGAATGTTCATCAGAATAGGAAAGAGACTAAACTCTTTGCTTATTTCTTCAGTAACACAAAAGTATTAGTTCATAAATATATTTCTAGCAATAAATCATCCCGCTCAGTTCAACAGAGCATTTTATCATTTTTAATAAAGTTATATGAATATTCAATATCTCTCCACAGATTTCAAAAAGTGTTCTGCTGATCAAGAATGCTCTTTCCAATGTGCGGCTGTGTATCAACATCGTTATGCAAAACAAATTAAGGTATGTATACATATATATATAATATATTATTTGATTAACATGTATCATATGTCTGATATCTCTTATACGGTACTACTGTAAGATTGCAAGATAACTACAGTAACTCCAAGAAAAACTAGTTGATTCACTAATATTTGGTAAACTAAGGATTTCTACTCTAGTCAGCAATACAATCACCTAATTACCTCATTTTGAATTTAAAAGCTGTAGTGTAGGTTCTATGTGTAAATAATAATGATTGTACTCCTTTCAACTGATTCTGACTATGACTCTCTCTTCAGACCTTGAATATATAATATTATGCAATCACATTAATACCACTTTATTCACTACACTTCGGCTGTACAATCAGTTCTTGAAAGATGAGAATTCTTTATGATATGATGCGAGGAAAATCATGTTGATAAATTTAAAAATCATGGTTCTCCACTCACTAGCATCCTTCAGTATTATACATATCTATGAAACTGAAGCATGAACAATAGAACAAATTTATGCTACCCTTACACTCAAGGTACATGAAGCACTCGTTTTGTGCTAATAAAAGGCAATCTAAACAACTCATACATCTATCCCACACAAGTGACAAGCAATACATCATCTAGGCAGTAATAAAAGGAAATTCATGGGGACTTTATTTTGCATGTTATGGTTTTCTTTTCTCACATTCTATGATTCTATACTACATACACTCACTATTTGGGAACCTAACATGGTGGAATTCAATATTTGCTAACTACCATTTCAACTGCTTTAAAATTGAATTGTGAATGAAAGTTATGTTGAAGCTATTCATCAAAGATACCCCTTTGTTATATAAAAGGGAAGTCTAGTGTTAGGTTCATGGACATTTAGGGTTAGGTTCATGGACATTTAAAAAACTAGGCCTCTTTTTTTGCAGTTCTGAACCGATATTAGAGGGCTGAATTTCATATCTTCACCAATGGGTGTTCGACTATATTTAGTGCTAATACCATTGATTTTGCTAAAAAGTCAAGGACCCAAGGATCCACCCTTCAAATCAATACATAATGATATTGTTTTCTTTCATAGTGTTTTCTTTCATAGTTATCTTGAATTTTTTGAATTTGAATTTTTATTTATTTCCACACAACATATTTGTGTGTGAGTAAAGAATTCTTTTCTACTAATGTAAGAGATACTTTTATCACCAAATGAGTCACTATCAAATTTGGAAAATATACAATTTATTTTTCAATTACGAATGGAGAAAAAATGATATTGAAGAATTAAAAATTTCATACTCAAAGAACTGATAGTGAGTAGACTAGCAATGACCAATCTACTATAGATAAATACAGTAATTGGCAGATTTTCAAAACACATCTCTGTTATAACTTAACTCAATTAACATAACATCTATAGCTTAACATGAAACATCTTTGCAATAACTTCTCATTGCAAAGAATGTAAGCCTACCAAGAAGTTTTTCCAAAAATGTTGGTAAAAAATCAAATTGAGGCTAGTAAATTTTCTAAATAAATTGAATTTTATTAGTAAAAATCAGTATGGGTTTCAATCCGTGAAGTCTACTACTGATGCTGTTCTTCATTTAACTGACATCTTCAGCAATAATTTCAAATCCAACCATAAGACCTTATCAGTTTTTCTTGATCTAGTCGAAGCGTTTGATTCCATCCCACACAAGATTCTTTTGCATAAATTATATAAATGTGAAATAAGGGGTATTGCAAATGACCTCTTAGCAATTTATCTGTCAGATCAAACCCAATATTTAACAATAAATTGTAGAGCTAACTTGGAAGATCATTCTGCTTTTGGCCTACCCCAAGGAACAGTACTTACTCAATTACTTTTTTTAATACATGTTAATGATCTTTCAAGTTGAACATAAAAAATTACAAAATAATCTCATTTGCTGATGATACTGCTCTGGTTTTCTCTGGTGTTTCATGGGATGTATATATCAGTACTAATAGATGCCTAAAAATGATCAAATCTTGGTTTGATAGTCATGTACTTACTATTAGTTTGAAGAAAACTAAATTCATAGCATTCTCTGACTGAAATTGGTCAACCGCAAAACACTTTCAAACACTTCAGACTCTTGGTCATTCATTATCTGACAATTACCCTTTTAATAGCAGTGATTGTAATTGCCCTTCCATTGAGAAGGTTGATTCAATAAAATATTTGGTTATGATGATGGAAGATCACATCAAATATGGAGTCCATATGAAGTACATGTGCATGAAATAAAAAATCTTGTTTATAAATCCTATAAAATAAATTGAATGGTAGATTTGGAAACAGTAAGAAAGATTTATTATGCATATGCCCACTCTCTTTTTCAATATGGGATTGACGTCCTTTTGACACTCATATGAACAAATTATTTAAGTTACAAAAACATGTCATCGGAGCTGCCTTGGGCAGGCCCAGGCTGTATCCGAACAGAGGTAACTTTTAAGAATTCCAAGTACCTACACTTCTACAACAATATGTAAAAAATTATACTAGTGAGCCCAACGGGCTGGAGAGCTCGCTTGCAAACAGCTAATTTTGGAAAGGGAAACTCAATTTGGAAAGCTTATCGTAGGGGAAGGTGGCAATGAAAAAAGGCTGTTTTGAAGGTACTGGTAATATAATTCACAAGAAATCTATCACTTGGAGTTCAAGTTCATCGTTGCTTTGATAAACAGATTTATTTTCCACAAAAAATACCTACCGTAATCATCTCTTACATAATATAAAAGTTGATGTGTATATGACTGTATGTATGTATGTTACCAGTAAGCTCCAAAACCGCTGAACCGATTTTTATGAAATTTACAGACAGCACAATGTAGAATATTCCCGAGATGGTTCCTGTGAAGTTTGGAAGTAGAAAATCTCTGAAGGACACAAAAAGGAGAAATCTATCCTAAAAGTAACAGCTGATAGAGATTTTATAAAAAGCCTGATCCATGGCCGACTCTAGTTAAGAGACTAGAGTCGGCCATACCTGATCGCATTAATTTATTCACCTACAGCTGATGATAACAAAAAATATATTTTGAAATCTATTACGAATTCCATAAAATATGGTGGAAACAAGTATTTTTTACTATAGTAATATATAGATATATATAGCTGCGAACCTATCCTTTTGTTTCGCCTCAAAAATGATAAAGGAGTGGGTCAATTTCATTGGCAAACGAACTTCATCTTTATTAAGGTTCCAAGAATATGTGCTTAAAATTTGAAGTTAATTCGTCAAAGCGTTCAAAAGTTATCGTCGAACATACAAACACACAAACCCACAAACATACAGATGAAGCCTCGAGCCACAAGTCACTAGGACACGAACCACTCTTTTCAGATTAGGCTATTGTTTTACGAATTCGATTGGTGTTTCTTTATTCTATATTGACGCTTGTGAAGTATTCTAGGGAACCAACTTAGTTACAGGAATACGAATTATTAGAGTGCATCTATTTTAAATCAGATTTAATCAATAAAAAGGTTGATCATCCTAAATCATTATTTTACATATTACTTCAGATTTACGTAGTTCTGTTATAAATACAGACAAAAACCACGATTCCATGATCAGAACTTTATTTTATTGCAATCTATTGTGAATGAGGTACATTTTTAATTGATTTGAAACGCGCTGTTTCAAATTGATCTCTTTTATCATCGTTCAATCAATACTCCTCTAATTTTATTCCAAAATGTTCTGCTTTCAATGTTGAAGGCTGGATAAATCTTTCACTTAATTTCGGAAATCTTATTTTGACATTATTTTATACTTATGAGATGGGAATGGTGGAGTAGGGAATCTGCTTGGAGAAAAAGAGCTGCCGTCTTTTGTGAAAATTGAATAAGGATGTACTGCATTTTTCCAAACTGTCACCTAAATTCCGAATCGAATTGACCTATATAATGATAATTTTCTTAACTATTTATATGCAGAAACAGAATACCTCTTCAAATGATTGAAATATTTTTAAAACAAGGCGAATAATTTTAATACTTTGTCAATACTATTAAAGTTCTCTTTATTCTTTCAGAACTGTGCGGGTAAAAACCGCGGTTTGAAGATCCTTCATTCTCACATTCTAGGTCCATTCAGCTGCACAGGAGAAATCGATCAAATATTCATAGATCGTTTCTGCAATGAAGAGCCTTGTCCAGATAGCAAAAACAGTGATGAGTCTTGTTCTTGTGGAGATTATAGTGATGATAGTGATTATTATTAAGCTTGACATTATTATGCTTAAACATGATTAATAAACGGTGAAAATTTATTTTACAGTATCTCGTCCACTCTAATTTTATACAACTGATTAAAAATAATTGGACATGTATAGGCTACTTGCTGATTATTTATTATTGGAATCATCATAATGTTGAGGTCTGAAGAATCACAGTCAAAATCGCAATATGCATGCTATATTATATGTACTGTATATATGCATGCATGCTTACAGTATGCGGAATCAAAGATAGATGTCCGTACATGCGGATTTACAGATGTTTTACGAGGGCAGGCTGAACATTTCTTGGCCTGACCACGAAAGACTGCATCTTCTAGTTGAAAGTTGATTTTATTCCTCGAGTTAATCCCTTTTCAACTATGAATTTGGTCCAGCGTTTCCCGATCAACTGTATTGCTTACCGAAAGTAACGTACTAAATATTCATACGCGGGCCATTTAACTCCTCCTTTAGTTGCAAAGTGAAACTCAGAAACATTTTTTTTTCAGATTTGAGATAGATACAAGGCTATCAAAGTGCTAAATTAGATAATAAAGGATTGCGCACATCGTACCCCAATATAGCCTGTAGTCAGTTTAAAATAATTTTAAGAATTATTCTCGAAATGTTCAACTACGGTTGATCCTATTCTTTTATGGATGAAGTTATTCCTCATAACATAATCTTTATTGATTAAATATTTCAAAATAAATTTTGATAGATTGGATTAGACTATCTTTCTTTCTGGATGTAAATTTACAAATTTTGCATATGAGTAGGTTAACCTCTTTAGACCCAGCGTACACTATAGTGTACATATGGGTATTATACTATCACAGCCCAACCTCTGACTAGAATAATTAAAACAAATATTTTTACAATTTTTCTCACTTATAGTAATGTGTAAATTGAAATTCAAGCAATTTTCACATTAATTTAATATTTATGGGATGTATACTATAAGTTACTATACATTCTGACTAACTGTGATAGATCAACCAGGCGCCCAATTGACACGTTTATGCTCATGTTCTGGGTCCCATATAATAAAACCTGTGCTACAGATTAGTAACTTTTGTTATGAAGGACTTATAATCTCTATGAAATAGGCTCCAGTTCTGAACTGGATTGCTTTCAATTGTGTTGACAATATTGTTAATTCAACCTTTCTATTGCTCTACTATTTTCTCTAACAGTTCTAAATAATTTCAGGAGTCAGCACAAATCTTTCATGGATAAGAGATATGAGATCCTATCCCTTGCTGCAGAGCTGCGTTTCCCTAGCAACGCTACAATGCTACAATGCTGGCATAATAGCACCAAAGCCTCTTAAATGGTGCATGCGCTGATTACTCAAATCTATTTTTTTCCTAATCTAAGTTAAATCTGGCAAAATTATCTACAAACATGATTCAATGCATTTTTTGTAGAACCAACCGCAAGCGCGTTACGCCATAGATGTAATATTTTCTTGAAACTTGCCCATGGATGTAACTTCATGGATGAAACAATTTTGTATCCGGATCTTGTAACTTCATGGTTGGAACAATTTTGTATCCGGAGTCTTGAAGAGGTTTTTTTTGGAGACTCCAGTTAAGGAGTATAAGACAAGTCAGATCAACAATATTATACACTAGATACCATAATTACTTCAATTAGTTGAGGTGAGGCTTAATTTTGATGTGAAAGGAACTCTTGTACACTATAAAAAGCTTTATCAAATAAATAATTCTTCAATTGTTTTTTAAATATTTCTATATTTTCAAGACTCTTCAAAAACTGCGGTAGCTTGTTGTAGAATTTCCTACCAATTTAACTAGGTTTTTGTTTGAATAAGCTACTATTGTGACTCACCAAGTGATAATCTCCTCGGCGTCTTGTATTATAATCATGTACATCAAGATTTTGGTTAATATCATTCGTTTTTACATATAGAGTAGCTTCATACACATATAAGCAGGGTACAGTTAGGAGACCAAGTCTCTTGAGCAACGGCCTACATGAATCTAATCTATTTACTCTTTCTATATACCTAACCGCTTTCTTTTGGATCTTAAACACCCTATCAAGATTTTGTTTTGATGAATTACCCCATACTAAGATAGCATACCTAATATGTGACAGTAAGAGCCCATGGTAAGCTGTAAAAAGTAACTTTTTGTCATTCAATCTAGCGAGCTGTCGCAGGACAAATACCCCAGATGAAATTTTACTACATATTTTCTCAATGTATGGAGTCCAGGTCAATCGTCTATCCAACATAACTCCTAGAAATGCAATTTTTTCTTCCCGGTCTAATTGATTATCGTTTATAAACACGTTTATAGCCCTATCTTCATTTAAATTATGTTTGTTTTTGAATTGAAGGTATTGGCATTTTTTACTATTTATAGTTAATTTCAACTTATTTAAAAATTGTACAATGGACTGCACACCTATATGGGCACTTATTTCTAAATTATCTAGAATGGAATTGCTGAAAATGAGTGATGTATCGTCAGAAAATAAGAGGGCTCTACCACTAATTAATTCTTTAGGTAAACGGTTGACATATAACAAAAAAAAACAATGGACCTAGTATTGACCCCTGAGGCACTCCAGCTTGCACCTCTAATTTATTAGATTTATTCTTTACTATACTATTACCAACTACTGTAGTTAGTTCTACACATTGTTTTCTCCCAATAAGATATGATTCAAACCATTTCAGTTCAACCCCATTTACACCTACATTTTGCAGTATTTCCAATAAAGTTCTATGATTAACACAATCAAATGCCTTTGACAGATCTAAGAAGATTGCAGTAGCTTTATCACCTGAATCTATTATATCTATTAGTTTTTCAACAAGAGAAACTATGGCTGTCTTTGTTGATCTCCCTTTCTGGAAGCCATGCTGTTCATCACAAATAAAGTTAGCTTCTTGAAGGTGCAGAAGTAACCTATTTAGAACTACTCTTTCGAAAATTTTACTTATTACATTTAAAATACTAATGGGCCTATAGTATCCTACCTTTTCTCTATCACCACTTTCGAAGATTGGCAAGATCTTCCCCTCTTTTAAATTATCTGGAAAAACACCTTGTTCTAATGAATGATTGATCAGATGAATCAAAGGGTCTAACAATTGATCTTTACATTCTTTCAGAATTTTACTGGATACCCCATCCATTCCTACAGTTTTTTTATTATTTAAACTATCAATGATATTTGACAACTCGTCTTGGGATACTGGGTGGAATTTTAATTCGTTCTGAATCCCCTCAGTATTCCTCATGTCACTAATACCTGTATTAAAAGATTTTTGAAGATTCTTAGCAACCAGTTGATAATATCTGTTAAAGAAATTATAAATGTCTACACTATCATCAATATATTTGTCATTTTCGTTAAGCATTCTGGGGACACTAGTATAAGCATCTACATGAGCTACTTGCCTATTTTTGTTTATTACATCCCACACTGCTGTGTTAAAGTACACACTATTATTCAAAATTTCAGCTGTTTTCTTACATTTCGCTCTTTTCACTTCTTTCATATAGTTTTTCTTTAGAGCTTTGTAATTATCTTCACTTAACATATTTCTAGATAGTTTGAATTCATCATATGCATCTTTAACCCTATTTCTTTCTGCAAGGATATCATCAGTTATCCACCTTTCAATTTTGTCTAATTTGTTTTTTACAGGGACTTATATAACTGGACAACTCATAGTAATATGAAACCTTAAAATATTAATGAAACTATCATATTTGTCATTCAAACTATTGCTATTGTAAACCCTACTCCAGTTTTCTTGTAGCAGATTCTGCTTCAAACAATCGATATTCCCCTGTTCACATTGTTGAATTTCTTTCATTACTCTACTCTTTTTAATTGATTTATGACCTTGCAACCCCACCTCTAAGATTTGATAGTCATGATCAGATAGTTCCGAGCCGCCTAATCTTGTTTTAGAGTAATCTATATTAGTAAGGATGTTATCAATTATTGTTTGTGATGTTCTTGTGACTCTGGTATATTCATGAACTTTTATTTCCAAGTTATTCATGTATATAATATCCCTTAAATCTTCTGTCATTTTATTCTGTGTTGCAAAGTCTGTATTGAAATCTCCCGCTACGATAACGTTTGTAAAACGAGTAGTAGTAATCTCTAAAATCCTATTGAATAGTTCACAAAAATTGTTCCATTCCCCATTTGGTGACCTATAAATACCTAACACCGCTACTTCGAAATTATCGTCGATTTTTACTCTTAACCCAGAAACTTCTAAATCCATTTCCACAGCAAATTTCTCTACATATTCTAAATTAAATGTTTGCATATTCTTAGCATTTTTAGTGAAGATAGCTACTCCCCCACTCCGATTAGATGTCCTGCAATACGACGTTTTCAATGAATAGTTTGGAATATTAAGTTGTGACAATTCATCTTCTTTTAAACCATGCTCTGTGAAAATAGCTATATCAGGAGCCTCTTCTTTAGAAAATACTTCGATTCTATCTATTTTGTTACGAATGTATTGAATATTCTGATGGAACACAGTGAGTACCGGTACTTCCCTATCATCCATAATTACTTTATCGTTGCTTTTGCATAATGAAGTAGATTTACTTAATCTCTTAGAATCTTGAGAGCCTATCAGGTTGCTACAAGAGTTCCTTCCACTAATGCTATCCTGATTTTTTGATCGATTAACGTCTTTTAATACAATTGAAGATATGAATTCATCATTTGAAACTAGTTTCCCTTCCCGGTTTTGAGTCACTTTACTAAAAAAGGTTCGTTAGATGATTGTTTAGGAGAATTATTGACAGTAGATTGCAAACGACTTTCAATCAGCTCTGCCAGCCTATTACAAAATATTACTTTGCCAGATTGATTTAGATGTAGACCATGATTAGTGAAGTTTTGTTTTTTCAGCCTTTCATTTAGAAAACAGATCCCCAACTGCTTAGAATTCTTATTTTTTAGGCTGTTGATTGTATTATGAATTGATTTATTTGTTGACTTAATGGCTTCATTTAGCTCTGGCCTATCAAACCTATACGGAATTGTACTTATTATTACATTAGTTTTTTGGCTGAGTGGCACAATCTCTTTAATTTTTTCATTTATTTCAGGAAGATGTTTTAGATTAGGTTCATTTATATTGTTTGAGCCACCCAGTACTATTACAAAATCGTTTTCATGCTACAGTAGTTGAAGATATAAGAATGTTTATTTATTTGTAAAAACGAACCCCAAGATAAGAATCAAATGTTATGTATGCCATAGCATTGATATCATGATAAGAGATTTTTATTTGACTTTGAAGACTTGCTCAATTGTTGGAGGTCTGAGCTTCAGACATTTAATTCATTGGAGTTGAATAGAGAAATGTGAAGTTAACGTTGTGTTACAAAAGCGAATGGGGCAGTTATTTATCCACTTGTTCTACATAGATTGTTTTATTGTTTTCATGGTCGGACGTGACTTTGACATCCAATCTTCATTCTCTTGCTCTTCACATGTCTTTGTCACTCTTATTCTTCAAGTTTGCAACTCTCTCACTCAATTGAATTTCTCGAGATTTCTTCAGACTTCCTAAACAATCAAGGTCTATATTCCAAGCATTATTGAAGCTTCGATAAGCCACCAATTCTCGGAATTATGCAACTACAACAGCTATATAAATAAGTCCATGTGAACAAGCTAGTTAGTTTTTCAAAAGCTCGCATGTCAGATTTAGCTACAGATCTCGTGGCGTTGAGTAAACAGTGCCCGCTTCCAGTGTCAAGTGCAGAGACAAGTGTTTACTGTTTGTGCTTACTAATAGTTTAAAGACGTTGTGTTAAGTGATATTATTTGGGACTGTCAAATAACGAATTTGACTGTGTTTTTGTAAGTGATTAGTTTATCTTTTTATAATTTCTTTCTACATTATTGTACAGTTTATTGGACTCTTGTTTCTTTTATTATTGATCAGCCTGTAATTAATTATTCATTTGTACAGTTTATTGGACTCAGTGGCGTAACGTACACCCCCGCAGACCCCGCGGCGCGGGGGGGCCCGGGCTATAAGGGGGCCCGGAATGAAAATATATTTTTTCAAGAAATGGCCCGTGCCCAGGCTGAAATAAAAAATTTTTTCCAAAAGAAATAAAACTGAAACACTGAAGGAAGAAAGAAAAAATGAATTGGCTAAATATTGTCAGGCCAATGTTTATTGTTTACTTTATCAATTAATTTCCAGATAGCAGATAGTGAAGGAATTCAGAAGCAGGATGTTGTGACTTCGGGAATGGAGACATACCGAGGACAAAACACTCTTCAAACAAACTTATCTAGACTGTAATAAATCATGACGGCTATGTCTCCACAGTGCAAATATTAGAGGAAATTAATATTATTTTCCCATCGAATTCCTCAATGTATATTAGCTTATACGAAGTAATGGAAAGTGGGGGGTTGTGTAGAAATTAAAGTCAATATTTTTCTTCATACAGTATTTTGAATTTAGTCTCTTTTGAATCGTCCTGTTGGATACTCGTGTCCGGTAAATTGGCCTAGAGTAAACCGTATGTTTATTCATTATTGAGTTCGTGATCGTGAATTTTATTATTTGGAGTGCCATTTTTTTTTTTTTCATTTCTTTTCTATTTTTCAACATGCTGCGTTTATGGTATTGTGATGTTGTACGGTCATGCTTTAGTTATTTCTATTTTTTATCGACTAGTACATTTTTAAACAATATGCTCAGAAGGAATATTCATACCCTTGATATATCGGATAAATTACGTGATTATTGTATAAGCATATAAATAATAGTTTTGGAACAATTGTCAGTTCTCCCAACGCAGTTGAATGTTTTTCTTATAATAGGATCAAGTACTGTATAAGTAGTTTACGTTTTCTATCTTCTGTCTCTTAAGAATAAATTTCTTAATTTTTCTCTCTTTTCCTGAGTTAGTAATTTCGCGGTAATTTAGATAAAATGCCTTTTTATTGAAAATTGAACCTGTGTCCGTGTCTGCAAATGAGGCGAATTCTGAGGGAACACATTTTCTGGGAAAAGGAGCGAAGGTGATAACAAGGAGGATGTGAATGTGGATCCTATGAAAGACATAAATTTCAAAGTTTCTAGGTTTCAAGATTAATTATTTATAATATAATCAACTCTCAACTATTCCCATCTTTCAGAAGCCCGCACGCTACAGCCCAAATCATTAGACTTGCCCCCCTTGAAACATGATTGAATTTTAAAATTTAATTTATAAAAAGGTGTTTAGTTCTTACATAATTATAACTGCCAACAAAATAATTATGCAAGTTTTTCAGGGAGGGGTGGGGGTGGCAAGGGTGAGGGGGGATATTTATATGATTTTGAGGGGCCCGGAAAATCGGTTGCGGGGGGGCCCAACTGGAAAACGTTACGCCACTGATTGGACTCTTGTTTCTTTTATTATTGATCAGCCTGTAATTACTTATTCATTAATTCTTGTAAATAATTACTGAAAATAAGTAATAGCTTGTCATTTGTTGATCTGTTTTCCTTTATCAATTGAACTTACAATTAATTTGTGTAAATAGACTAATTTGTGTAAATAAAGTGCAAGTGTGAACTTTAGTGTTGCCAGCCTTATTTTAGACATCAGAACCTGTAACAGTATTTTAATTGAATGGGATTAATAAACAATATCCTCTCTTGAATCATCTGGTGTCATCTACTCATTTTAGGGAGTATAAACCCTTCTTACCTCTTTTAGGTTGTTTCACTCTATCTCTGATGAGTACCCAGAGCATGAGACATGCAGACTGAAAATAAGTAATAGCTTGTCATTTGTTGATCTGTTTTCCTTTATCAATTGAACTTACAATTAATTTGTGTAAATAGACTAATTTGTGTAAATAAAGTGCAAGTGTGAACTTTAGTGTTGCCAGCCTTATTTTAGACATCAGAACCTGTAACAGTATTTTAATTGAATGGGATTAATAAACAATATCTTCTCTTGAATCATCTGGTGTCATCTACTCATTTTAGGGAGTATAAACCCTTCTTACCTCTTTTAGGTTGTTTCACTCTATCTCTGATGAGTACCCAGAGCATGAGACATGCAGTCCAGTAATAATGAAGGTGAGTAGCATATACAAAAATATTCATATTTTTAATGGCACTCAAAGTGGGGCTATATGATTATGTATAAATAACCATTCATTATTACAGTGAATCTTTGAAGGAATATTTATCGAAACTTTCTTGAAGAGCTTCCAAGTGCAGAATTATATCAACAAACACATCTGGCTTTGGAGGTATATCATTTTCTTCAAAAAATGATGACAGTGTAGGAAATTCTGAGATATCTTCTCTTTATTTGCAAACTTGAAAGGACCAACATTTTCTTGAAAGAGTCTATTTCATCTCAGGCTGTGAAGAGTTTTGTATTTGCTCCCTGAAGACTCATGTTCAGCACGTTGAGTCTATCAAAAATGTCAGCTAGATATGCCAACCTTGACATCCATTCTTCATCACAGAAAACGTTTTTTGTTTCACTACATTTTGTTAGGCCACCCGAAATCTTCTCACGTACAACTGGATGGGAACCCCTGCTCTAGAGTATTGATTTAGCTAAAATTTCATACTTCTTGAAATTATTATTGAGAGATAAGTTTATGATTTTTTCTGACATTAGAGATATAGATTTCAGAGTGTTCAAAGGCAAGATTTATGTTTCTTATAACAATTATTTTTCCATCTCTTAACGGCTAGCTTCTTATTTCTGGAGTCTTCAGTTCGAATCTCGTTCAGCCGTAAATGTTTCTGATAATTCACCCACTCATCCCATTACCCACACAAATGACTCATGTGGGCATCATCCGATTAAAAAAACATAAAATGAAAAAATGGAATCATAGAATGATACTAAACTCTCCGATTTATAATTGAGAATGTAAGCATCACAAAAAACGTAGTATGACTATAAGCAGGCCTACAAGCAAGAAAGTAAAAATGAATGGAGATTGAAGATTATCAAGTTTCCAAGATCGAAATCCCAAAAACGGGATTAAAGTGTATGGATTAGAGCTATTCTATAAATTAGTCTAGAATATCTTAGGAAAAGATTTTAGAGGGATTACTTGTCAAAAAATTTCCTGCGATGCACCCCCAAATCCCCATTGTCTTGAGGGCTATTCCATATCCCCAGAGCCCCCGGAAGGGCTTCAAAATCTCCCGTAGGATGAATCTTGTGCTTCCTGATAATTTCTAGTGCCTACAGCTTAGAAACAATCGATCTATTTGTTCAAGTCTCACAGAATTAGGATTGATGAGAGCTAAACAAGAACCGAATTTCCTGAATGGAAATCGTTCATGAACGAAAAAGTAATTCTATCATGTGCACATCATATCACTTCTGGGAGAGCTATAAAAAAACAAGAACATAATAATTATTAGACGAAATAATTCAACTCTGAGGCAGTCAGGGACTATTAATGGAAAACAAATTGCAATTTATGCCATAAACGTGCTACAATCCCACGTGTTTGACAATATTGATGAAAGAAATTTGGTAACGATACTTGATAATCGTAAATATCACTTTCAATTAATAATCTGTTTCTTGGTATTCATTGCGCATGCTTTTTATTATTCATAGCTCTTTCTCCAAATTATCTCTTATTATTCTTCATCTTCTACGGTTCCTTTCTGTGTGAAAGTTTTCAGACGAGGGCTTATTATTTATAGATTCGTGAGCCCGAAGAATTGTTTTATAGGAATTTAATGCTGTAACCTCTTGCTCAGCGAGCGGCACGGGTTATAAGTTGTGATTTTCCAATGTGGTTGGCCGATTAGCTCTGTAACAGAATGTAACAATTACACTTACTCGCTCTCTCCTTCAAAGCACACAGTAGCGAATATTCCTTATTCCTATATATTATTTCCTTTAAAAATGACTGTGTCTAAAATGATCAATTAATAAATAAGTGAAATAACATTACAAAAGATGTATGCATACTTATTAATTGGGATACTCTACAACTTATCTATGACAAATACAAAACAGACAATTCGTTTTTCAAACGGATTATGTAAAAAAACGGTCGTATACTCGTCACACATTTTGACGTTCAATAAGCAGAGAAAATCAAGTTTTCCCATGAACTGGACTTTTTTTCTCAATTGAATTGAAATGTTGTCTAAAATCTCAACGAACGTTGTTCTCTGATTCATTCTCTGAATTAATAAGAAAGTTCATCTACCTATCTATCTATCTTTCTATCTATCCATCCATCCATCCGTCCATCCATCCATCCATCCATCCATCCATCCATCCATCCATCCATCCATCCATCCATCCATCCATCCATACTTCCATCCATCCATCCATCTATCTATCTATCTGTCTATCCATCTATCTATTATTTAACTTCATCCTGGATTTTTCAAGTGGCAAATAACTTCCACTATGTTCTTGATTTTCTTCAAATTCTTAAAAATGGTTAATGGAACTACGTTCTCTTATTTCTTCTAGTCTCTCAATTATTACTTCAGCCACCTTTTTAGCACAGTATCCTATATCGAAATATTTTGTCTAAAGAATGTTGGGGAGAACGTCTGACACCACACGGCCGGGTCTATATTTAGATGAATATTTGCATGCGCATCTGGAGTGAAGAGAAAGTTACGGTGTTCTTGGAAAATAAGTTATTGGGTGTGTGGCGTCACACTCACACCTTTCTACAAGGTCATGTCTCCTTCGCCCATCCAAAACATAACTATTGTCGACAACTTGTCAACACAACAATTATTCATAGCTTCTGAAATCATCTGGAAGATTCTCATATAAAATGGTTATTGCTGTTGCCATCAGTCATCGATCTTGAAAGAAAAGTGAAGAACTTTTGAGAAGGGTAATCCTATAAAAGCGATTGACCGGAGTGTTAGAAGAAGAGTTCTAGAGAAACTTCTGTGTGTAGAGAGAGACAGTGGTGTTGTGTTCCAGTGTAGTAGGGAGCTAGTGTTTACTTCTGTGAGTTGTGAATTAGGGAACTGTAAGCTTATAAGTGAATTGTAATTCGAACTGACCCAATCATTGCTGAGTAAAGTTCTGTTTCTGTGGACTGTCACTAGGGTGAAAGCTGAATCGATTATAGTTCATTTCGTAAGGCTATTCTGTTGAGAGAGCTGTAAACTATCGAGTTTTGACATCCCGAGCAATGTTGAGCGATCTGTAATTATTAGAATTGTTTAATTTCAAGTAGATTGTTAGAGAAGTATTCATTGTAGATTATTTGAAATTGGGAATTACTGCTAATTAATTTAGTTGTCCGTTATTTGTTAGGCTTGCGGCGTATGCTAAGCATGCTCGGGAATTCGCTACTGCAAGCACACGAGCATTTCATACAATTGAGCCCTTTCTCATTTCTTTCAGTGATAATTTCTTCTACTTCCTTCTTCACGTTATTTCAGAGGCACTTCAATATTTGAAATGAATTAAGACTAAAATAATTGTTAAATTCAAGTCTAAACCATCCACTCGTAATAAACTACACATATCTACACATACGACATACCTGTATAATATGTGAACTAAACCATATATAAATATATAAATATATAAATATACTTTAGTCTGTGCAAGTGTTATGCTATTTGATACATCAATTAGTTGTGAACAAATTCAAATGTATGAAATATGAAACAAATACCTTTATGTGTCAATTTAACAATTTCAAATTATTATTGCAATCAAAACCACCCAGGAACCTTTTCCAGCCCGCAGCAGAATTTTGGCTGGAGGCTCCCTTACTTCTCCACCACTGTAAAACCAATTTTCAATCTGTGGTTTGATTTCCCAGCAAGAATCTATCAAATCTTACAGCCTATTGTACATTAGAGTATCTGTTTATTTTATTTACGATGTCTTTTAAATCCAAATATAAAATGCAAGTATACGTGAACAAAAACCATTCAATAAAAAAGTTTTGGAATCTATGTTGGAAGGGTCCTGATTGGCACCAGAGAAAGCCTCGACAAAACCAATAAACTGATCTTCTATTTTTGTGTAATCTTTTGAATGGGCATTGAACTGTTCACTAATACTGAAATATGTAATGAGTGTAACAATATGGAAATTAGTATGACTGAATAGAACTTGTTTCAACTTGAAACGAAAGGATGTACAAAAAACATTCAATATTTTGAATTTTGAAATAATAATACATCCAATTTCAAACGCTAACTTGCAGTAATTTTGTATTTAAATGTAGATGATGACGGAATCTTACAAGAAGAAACTTCCACCTACAACTTGTGACCTACCTCGAAATGTATTCCCAGTAATTCCTGGGTAAAATCTATCTCAATATTGAAAACGCGTCATTTTCCAAGTATAGACCTACCACTGTAAGCTTTCAAGTTAAATTGTCAACTATGGTGACGTATACATGTGACGTATGAAACTGGACCGGCTTAATGAGCTGAGAAAAATAAATTGTCACTTAATAGGGTGCGATTGACCGCTCAAAGAGTGGGAACCTTAAATCAACAAGCCTTAAGCCATGAAAAAGAATAATAAATATTCTCATGATCACAATGTATATATAATAAGGTATTCCAATTACTTTCTTCTTCCTCTGTTCCACTCCCTTCTTCAATTTGAGAAAGATCATCGATAACTTCAGTTGAAACAATCTCAAATGTCGTTGAAAAATAATGTCTTTTTTCCAACTAAAATACTTTCAACTCCTTAGCATTATTTCGACCTGATGAATTTCGCTTCTACGAGAAAAATTAAAATATACAAAAGATTACTTCCTTTTTCTGCATATATTTATTGTTTACTCTGCACATTTAAAGCCAATTGTAGAATTATTCTTAATGATAAGCTTTCAGCAGCAAACTCGTGCAGAAAAGAACTCAATTAAATGTGCGGTATGCTATCCAAGATAAATCTGGAGCTATAAAATTATCTCAAGATGCTTATTGCGTTGTTTCTCATTAGACGTAACGGGGTCTGTGGGGGTGATAATGTGACCAGCTAATGGATGTGGACAAAGAGGGAAAGGGTGAAACAGAAAGAGTGAATTAGGTTGAAAAAGAGTGAGATGGTCTGAGAGTGAGAAATAGAATGTTAGAGTTGTGAGAGAACAAGTAGTTGATGGAGGAACGCCTAGTGATTTGAGTGGAAACATTTCCAGTATTGAGTTAGGCTCAAACATTTCCTGTATTGAGTTAGGCTCAAGTGCATCAGAAAAAAGGCTCCGTTGTGTATCAACTGTTATGACGGACGTGACTGATTGGGAGCGAGCTGATGGCCAGGACTATGGCCAGGAGAAAAAGGCAATGAGTGAGTGAGCGATAGAAGAGAGGTGCGAGAAGGTATTGGAGAGAGACTGAAATGATAATCTGGTCGACCCTCAACACCCACTCCCTCATCATACGGTCTTACACACTGGCACAGAGACCCACTGCCCCACACCTGGTGAGACTTGATTTGAGACTGCTTTTGTTCAGTTCCATAGAAAAGATTTATTGATTATCAGAAAGCAATTGTTATCAATATAGATTTTCCACATCCCCAGATTTCCGCAGACATCTCCCGATTTTGAGACCAAAATGAGGCTCCAGGGGATTTTAGAAAAATAAGAAATCCCCTACACAGAGGTTATTATGAAAATGCTCTATTAACACATTCACTGCTGACCAGAAACGTTTGGATGGTGCTAAAATCAAACATAGTCCGGGGTAGTCCTTAATGAACAACATCGTATCATTCTCAAGCAACTGGAAGATAGCACTGTAGTTATAAATCCGGGGAAAAGAGGGGTATGCTTGAGCCATTTTGACCGGGCCCGCCAAAGCTGGCTACGGCCCTGAACATGAATAATAGGGAAGTGATAGCTAAGAGTGGTGGCAGGTGTCTGTTCGGTTAGATTAGATAAGCTACGAACTCCTGGGTTCCCTTTGTAAGGGTGACCGATTGCATTGACCAGCAAAAAAGACTGTTCTTCGCTGTAGTTTATGCAACAGCATATAATGTGTTGACCCAGTCTTGACCCGTGGTTTGGATCCGCTAGTTTTGTGTTTAATTCTTTTAGCTCTAGATGAATGTATTACAGAAAAAGCCAAACACACACAATAAGTAAGCACACATAATGCTAGGTAATTAGCAGCTGCAAAAGTTCAATTCAATTCAATTTATTCCCATTTTTCAACAATTTTACAAAATTGAATATCTTTCTAATTTTCAATAAACTTAAGAGATTCAATATAAAAAAGTAAAAACGTACATCTGAGTCTATCTAGATGAGATAAAGCTAGCATAAGCATAAGCTTGTGCGCTAGCAGTGAGTCATGAATTCTTGATTTTACTAACTTAGAATCTTCTAATTCAGTTTTTGGTCACAGATAAGATTTTCAGAAACTTGAAATTTCTGAAATTGAGAAGTTTCTTCAAGAATTCCAGATGAAATGATTAATTTTCAAAAGTATTAGACCTAAAATATGGCAATTACTCTTGCATATTCCACAATAGTATTATTATATCATAGATTTCTTATGTATTGCTTCTTACTGTTTTATCAATTAATTTTTTCAGTTGATTTATATGAAATGAAAGAAAATATGATAAGGTAATATTGACTTCAAACGAATAGAGCGTGGTGTGATAATATCGCAATTCGATACGGTGTTTTTTTTTCAATCTTGATCCATAAAAAAGGCTATTGCTGAAAGTGAAACTAGAATAAATAAGGAACAGAGCTCTGAATCAACAAGCAGTGATTACCGATTACTCAGTCCATGTTTCTCAATAGCCGAAGAACATAAATTTTTAAATTTTGAAGTTCATTAATCGTCGTTCGATTCCAATTATCTATTAGATTAGTAGATAATACTTGGAACAGTTTATATCAGCATCTATCTGATTACAAGGTTAATGGTCAATCGTTGAGTCACAGACTTGGAGCCGCATTGCTTCCATCGACCTTGGTACTTTTCGACAAGCATTGATCATTTTTGAAAATATTTCGCAATTTTAAGGTAGAAAAAATGTAGATGTTTATTATAAATTAATATTTTTACCGATATCGTTTATTGGAATTTAACGATAACATTAGTTAAAGAAAAATGCGATCTACTGTTCTAATATATGGTGAATGTGATCCGAAGTTGATCTATTAGAATATTAGATGAAGCATCAAGTAATATGAATTCATAACGTTACATTTAATAATTCGAGTTAGTCAGTGAAACAAATTATCATCTTAATCGTGTGTGTTCTGCATGTTAACCATAACATATCTCAAATGGCGAGGTGGAACCAATCATATTTATTATGCACCCGACAGGGCCTTATTGAAATCTTGCACTTGTCCGTCCGTGCACCTCTGCCCTAGCACTTGAAAGGAAGATTCTATGTAGCTTCCTTACAGTCCAAGTAAGATCGCTATTGATTTTGGAATTTGGAAGTCAAATATAAAAGTAATTGAGATGTAAAACAGATTTCAACTAATTGCTCTACGTTGGTTTTGGCTGATGAAGATCAAAACATCAGCAGTTGTTTTGTTTACATGTAAAAATCAGAACATTGAGAATTATGATGCGCAGGTTCATCAACTTTATTCTTTTCTACAGTGCAAGCGTTAAAATTTTGATTGCGTTGAAATATTTTCTTATATTATTTGAAATCGTAGAATCGAAAGAAAGCAGAGAGAAAATAATGAAGCATGATATATTATGAGGTGTGAACAAGAAGAAACAAAGCTTTTTTCAAAATCTGCCGATATGCATTTTAGCCAGCACCTTGGTGGAATGAGTCATATGCCTATCAGCACTATCGATAATAGTAATTATCATTATTATTTAATTCGTTGGGTGCTTTGATACTCCGTTGTATCAATTTATGTAATGTGCTCTTGCTTGGGAACAAGGAGAGAAGGTTTTTTGATTGAGTAAATATTATGTAATCAGGAAACAAAGTAAGAAACCCAATTCAAAAAATAACTACTAGAGGAAATTTTTCCAAGGATATCTCATAAAAAACACGAACATGGAGTAGACTGACTGGAGACGGTGTTGAGCTGTTGAGTGTTCCGACCGAATATTATTCATTTGAAATTTGATACTAACAACTTGAAAACTTAATTTATAAGAAAAAATACAATGACATAAAAAGATATCAGGTAAAACGGTAAAGAATGCAAATTACCAATACAAATACAAATTTGTACATACATATTGATAAAACAGTGCTATCCATGACAACATTATGAGGGGCACTAAACAGTGTGTCAAAATACACCATTTTCTATCAAAAAATCCAAAACTTTCCGGGGCTGGGCCCCCGGACCCCCCATTTGGTTCCATACACCCAAACCCCCTGGTGTTTGCCCCCCCCCCTCGAAATCACTTCCTGGATCCGCCACTGTACCAAGTGTAGGTAATAGTTCATTCAACTTGAACAAAATTAGATTAAACATACAAAAAAATAGAGCTGGTAGGTTCATGTATTAATTGTATTATATTATTACCATGCGAATAGATTGATATGATGATTTGAATCGATTAATAATATAAAATGAATGAAATTCTCACACATCATGATATGAGTGCATTGTCATTCGATAAATTGTCATGAGATTTTATACTTTTGAAGAAAATGACGGACGATCCCAGAAGAGCGTCTTTTCTGATGAGGTCAGGGAGTGCAGTGCATCCAGTTGAATTATTCTATCTCACTTAACACCAATCACCAGCTACCAATAATAATGTTGAAAAGAAAAATAAAAGATCCCAATCAGTCCGAGAGGAGTCCCGTCTTCAACATTTAGAAAATGATCGATTATATAGTTGCCGGGATATAATTAGATCAGGCGATATGAGGTAAGGGAAGTTGCAACTTTCAAGGATGAAGGAACATGCGAAAAACTTGGATATTTGGCGGGAAATGTACCTGGACAGGCGAGTCTGGTTTGGAGATGATTAATTTGAAACGTGTCAGGAAGTGTGGATGCTATTCGAAGCGGCTGGAAAGATGGCTTTCGACAGGCGAACGGAGCTGGGCCGAACCTGGACCAAACGAACAATTGATTCGAGCTGTCGTGAGTTACCTAATGGTCGGTTTCGTGTTTTTGGCGGGTTTTTATCCGTCCGTGAAATCGGACAGTCGGTTGTTAGCGAAAACGTGTACCGACACTACGCTGCTGTTGCTTCCCATGATCAAAATTCAGCCGGTTCCAATAAATTACCGACAAATCATTTCTTCCATCGATGCTTCAGCAACGTTCTCAATGATACACTGCAATAGCATATCAAACCTCAATCACGTTGAACCTATATCACATCGGTGAATAAGAGTCCACTCAAATCAAATTTATTAATTTGAATAACTACAAATCGAGTTCTCAGATTGACGAAGAATAAACAAATCAAAGGCCAGACTTTTGAAAATACTGCATGGTGGAAATGAAAAGAATAAGATCTGTTCAATAATGTGTATCGCCACTGAAACAATAACTAATGAGTCATGGAGTCATATTAATTCTTGAGTATTTTGAATAATAGTTGACTAATAGGCAATACAAACTTGTCTGCACAAAACAAGGTCCTCATATTTCTTTTCCTTTTTCTTCATTTTCATGTCACCTGCCATGTACTATTACATGTGGGAACAATTACTCTGGGCAAACGGCTCTCACACTAGGCTCTGTCACTACTGACCGGCCTGTAGAAGTTGGCTCGCTCACCCCACTGCTTTCTACCGCTCCACTGACGACCTTGAAGACACAAATATTTTTAGGAATGAACGATATACACTCCCCTCCCCACCCCGCGCCACCAGACTAATTCTTTCTACTGTATTGAAATGGTTTTTATCAATTTTGTAATTTGGTCAATGAAAAAGTTTCGTTTCATTCATGAGCTACTCAAACAATAGAAGGCTGGAAATACTTGGCCTGGTTATTACTCAAAAACTAGGCTATAAAGTTCTGTTATTGACTCAGTGCAGAATATAGTTCTCGCATCTTTCGTTCTAATCCGTTCCGTTTCCAAATACTACTTAGATAAACGTGGATGCTGATTCTGTTTTTCTCTAAGCAGTAGCCGTCGTTTGCAACAAATGGTGATCTTACTAGACTTAAAAGTAATATCAGCGAATCAGCCCCTCAAACATCTGAATTTATCTGCTCAAGTTTGAAAAAATCATTAAAATCTGCAATTCTGCAATTGAAATATGCTATTCTGCAGCATTGCATCTGTCCAAAGTTCCACACTTTAGAGCCTTTCCTAAAAAAATTATAATAATAAACGCCATTGGTATAGTGTCAAATCGTACTGAAAATCTGATGCGCTTGTAAATGCGTCATGGTGCATCCATGGTCATGTATAATAAACATGATAAATACAGTATTCATAATCTGCATAATCATCTGTATTCATAATTAAAGCAGTTAAAAGCTACACAAAGACATGAAGGTGATAATAAAAATGGGACATTTCAAATCTGACAAGATATTGACCAATAAAGGAATAACACAAGAGCATGGATTATCACCCACATTGTTTAATATTATTCAGATGTCCTGATCAGGAAATGGGAGTCGTACACTGGAATCACGATTACAAGCTGACAGTTTTAACAAAAAATACATGTGTGAAAGCATTAGAAGGGAAGGAGCCGAAAAGGAGCAAAATAGTCTGGATAACAGGTATCAAACTTCAATTACTTAGGTTGTGATACATCTCGCATGAAAGGGAAAGATAAGATACGCCGTTTTCAAAGCATATGTGGAACCATCCATAAAAATAATGCCAGCCAGAGCACTGACAATTTATAAAACCATAGCAGTGCCAGCTCTTCTTCATGGATGTGAAACTTGTGTTTTATCCAAACAAGATGAAAGTAGTTTAGGCTACAGGCATCTGAGAAGATATTTCTCTGGAGGATCTGGTTGTAGGAGAGATGATCGTTTCAGAAATACTGTAATACAAAGACAACTTAGCATCTTCTCCATAAATGAAAGGGTACCTGAAAGCAGACTGAAATGGTATGAGCATATAAATAGAATGAGGGAAGACCGAATACCGAAGCAAGTATGGAGCTACAACCCAGAAGGGAAAAAGACCGAGGACGTCCAAGAAAAATATGGTGGGATATGAGGTTCGGAACAGGCAGGAGTACCTAGACCCTGGAAGACAGAAGAAGAAAAATAAATACAGTATCTATGTTGCTATGAATACAACTAAATTACTGTTTGATTCAGGTTAAAACTCATTTCACAGCCCGTTCGCCTATCCACAACTCCGTTGTCTCTTATCCTTCTTATTACTCTAAATAATCAATTATCATCTTTTATTTTTCTTCTTCATTTATTTTTTCTCTTGTCCCTGTCATACTTCATATTTTTCAGTTGCGTATGTTTTCAATTTCTTGCTTATTTTCTTCCTATAGCTTAGTTCTTCTCTTTGTAGTCTATTTCCTTTTACTCTTTTCTCTTTTTTCTCCATCTCTCTTGTCTTTTTTCATCATCATGCTATCTTTCCTTTTCACTATTCCTTCTTTCCCCTTCAAATCTTCTTCTCAAAAAGTTATCAATGTTATAAACTAATAGAACAGACGTTGAGACCCTGCAATTAATTTTTTTCACCCATTAGAGGTATTCAAGCTCTGCATATAAATGGTATTTCAATTGGTGTTAATTTTGAATTTAATATTATCTAGATATTAAGATAGTATTATTGAGATGGTTTTTGGAAATACATGTTGAATTTATATTAGAATAGTATTGTAAGGCTTCCAGATTTTGGACTCTTTCCCAGTACGCAGTTCAATAGTCCATGCGTGGAAATCAATTTCCATTGATATTTATGTTGTATTGTATTGATATATCTGTTTTATACTTTGGAAGATTAAAATTGAAATTGAATTATACTGAAGACTTCCGCAATAGCGGATATTGAGAACAAAATCGAATAGCTGATATACATGATTTATGTTTATTATATGATGTACATGATATATTGTTTATTTCTAATTCCTCAATGTTTTCAATTATACTGAAGACTTCCTCAATGGTGGATATGGACAGCAGCATTGAATAGCTGATTGAAATTGATGAACGCTGTTACTGCACAAAAATATTTCGTCACCGCCGGAAATCGAACCACGGACCTCTCAATTGCCGATCAAACATCTTAACCACTAGACTACAGTGACTCTTCTGTACAGCATTCATGAAGGGGCCGTATATCACAAGTTGGATTTGGAGGAACTGACAATTTTGCAATCTGCCAAATATACAGAACTTAATTTATTAATTTCAAACTCTTCAAAGTGCTATCAATTATACTGGAGACTCCCGCAATAGCAGAAATTGACAACAGCATTCAATATCTGATGGAAATCGAAGGGTCATTGTAGTCTAGTGGTTAATAAGACGCCTGACGCCTGAATTTTGTGCAGTAGCGTTCATCGATTTCAATCAGCTATTCAATGCTGCTGTCCATATCCATCATTGAGGAAGTCTTCAGTATAATTTGAAAGCACATTGAGGAATTAGAAATAAACAATATATCATGTACATTATTGTAGTATATTTCATCAGTATTTCTTATGTTTTTTTTACAAATACGTATAATTATAGTATTAATAAATTAATACTCATTCTAAAACTCACCGGGCACCGTACGCTCTCAGCTCTCAGTGCATGTTGGTGGTGGGGGGGGGGGGGGTTCTTTCTGTACTGCCTTGTTGATAGGCAGAATCACCTTTCAGAAAAAGGTAGTTGAACTAGTCAGGCTGAATATTTACAGACGTACCACGTTCAAGTCCGCTGGCGTTAGCCTCATCTTAGCCTATATGAAGAAGCGCTTCTGCTTGACAGGTAAGCAGAGCTCTTGACCGCAGGATTCCACTTTCTTGTCATAACCACGAATATTTCCGGCATCTGGTCGCAATAAAAACTGCATTTTCTCATTTGCCATGCACCGTATTTATGGCTCGAACCTTTTTCGAAGTTTGAGTACGACTGGAAACAATCTTTCCTTGAATACCCGGTCACATGACTTGGTAAGTATCACCTCTTGGTTCGGTGTCGTAAACGTAGCTTAGGCCTTCAGACTGTTATGGCTTTATTCAGCATTATTGATATGCTGTATTGGAATGAATTTCATATCAGAATTAGCATTGATAATTGATAATTAATGCACAAATGGCTCACCCCCAGCTTAGAGTCTCACAATACACATATTAGATAATTATTATTATTGGATAAGTTTATACTAATAAATGAGAAGAATAATATCATTAGGAAGTGTTCAGGGGCAAAGCGCTGGTAGTCAGTCTATTATTCCAAAATTTAATATGTAGCTCAATCTGAATAGCTCTTAGCTCTATGTTCAATTCATTACATTCGCGATGATGTTATTGTGCCAGTGAACTTTTTAGTTCAAAGGAGGAAGATCCTTTATTTCAATGATATTAGAGCTATGTCTACTATAAAACTGTGAAATATAGATGAAGGTTGTCCTTGAAACGGTTGTCCTGAAAACGTTACAGGCAGACTACTACCGTTTTTCTCCTGGGCTCCTAATTTTTTCTTCTCCGATAAAAATATAGCTTAACGTTCAGCGCGATCAAATCTTAGATTAGGTAGACTATGGGCTAAGGTATATAAATTTCAAATTTCATTGTATCATTATACGGTATCAGTAATATCGTCTTGTTTACTACACAATACTTATTTTATTGGCTATATCAAGGATCATTCTCCATAATTAGTTGGACCTTGTCAATCGAGAAAGCACTCTCTGTATGGAAAGGCCGCCTCATGATGTAACAATGTGTTGTCAACAAACTAATCAACAGACTTGCACCTGTGCAGTTGCGTAAGCTCTTTGCTCAATGTTCCATCCATTGCACTTGAGATGATGTTATTGTTTCACCTTGTTGATGGTCTGGTTCATTTCGATCCATTGTCGTCTTCTTCCCCACAATGTTGGTGAAGAGAGGAGAGGCTCGGCCATTATTTTTGAATTACGGCCAAAGCAAGCGAAGAGATCACGACGGCGTGAAATACGCTAGCGCCTTGTCAAATCATTTCGGCGGGCCTTGAAAGTGTCCGAACGTGAAGAATATTCTGACAGTCGAAGTCGTATAGATAGCGGCAGATGACGAGCGGTTTTCCTGGAATACAACTGCAGAGAACAATAACAGTTTCGTAGAAATCTGGTAAAAGTTGCAGCGGCTCGCGTAGCGTAGCCGTGAAAGCCTCTACCTAAAAAGAATAGAACAAGAACAAGAACAAGAATAGAACAAGAAGAGGCAGCAGCAACATTTAATGATCTTTGGATTAACAATCGACGACTCCTTACTACTAAGTACATACTAATCTACTAACTTGGAAGTAAAGCTAAGTTTTTTACTGTTTCACTGCTTCGAAAAAGTTCCCTAAACTTTTCCAGTTTATTCTTGCCATGTTCATGCGTTAATAAACTTCTTCCTAACCATCACAGTTTTAAAAGCTATCCAAACGCTGACAGCGATTTATTATTGAATTCCAAAAGAATTTATATGTTCCTAGTTCGTGGAGTTCTCATATCGTGAAAGTGGAGACCTAAAAAAAATCTGAGTTATTCAATGTAAGATGTATACTTTGTATAAAGCTATATTATGTATATCGTATGGAGTTTGTCAGCAGGCAATATTATTGGGCGGCTAACATAGCTGGGATATCCAAAGACAGTCCAGCTTCCAAAAGATTCGTTATTCGTTTATAACCACCCAGGGGACACGTGGAGCTTTTTGATCGTGAGAAATCTGAACACGAATAACTTTATCCCCCAGAAAAAAATAAAAAAGCTATATACATATGAAATGTATTCATATACATATAAAATGCTATATAAATGAAATCATGTTCAACTGGCTTTTTTTTAACATTCCGTCACCTCATGCTTAAATCAACCGTTCCAGTACGCTAGGAGGTAGTTCTTAGGCCCATGTATTGAGTATTGGAAATTCATCATCACAAACCGACTATTTGATGAGATAAATTTCCTTGAATTCATTCAGAATTTTATTCAACAAATAATTCAAAATGAGACTTCCAAATATGCAATACCTATTCGGTCTAATGTTCCACCAGGTTTTCATTGCATTTTTCATTCGTAGACTTATGAGGCGACTTCAGAAAGTTTTAAAATCGTATTTCAGTAGCCCTTAAAGACTTATCTTCATGCTCCATACAGACTAGCCTAAACTGAATTGGACTTAGATACCGCTTTGTTTTGAACAAAGCATCTCCCGCTTATGAATCATCCTTGGTGTTACGACGTTTTATATCTTCCATCAATTTATTTTTATGCGTTTGCCATCGGGCTAATAGCATCTGTGTCTTACACATTTGTTCGCTCCATTCACCGGAAATGCCTTTTCACCGACAATATCAAATTGTTGCGAAAGCATTGCAACAACTCAATAATTATTGCAAATATCTTTGGATTCAAGTAACGCTTCAAAATTACCTGGCATGAATATATCTAATGCAATAAATGAGGGTTTCATGTCAAGTACTTTTCACCCACGCATCAATGAATAGCCTATAAACTTTACACTTGAATGCCATTTAACTTTAGTTGCCTCTACAAATATAATACTTTTTTAGCATCTTTAGAAATTATGTTGTGAAATAGGAGTCGTGTTTTCTGTTATGACTTGATGGTGTGATTTGGTGAAGCAATTCTTTCAGAAACTGAATTCCAGACTACTTTGTATCCTACTTTGAGTGCCATTAGTCACATTAAAATAGTCTTTCAATAGTGTCTTGCTTGGTCTTAGGGCCTTGTTTGTTTGACCTATTGAAACAAAACAATAAAATTAAAAGTAGAGGAGTTTATTCTTAAAAGAAAAGGATGGAGAACTTCTTACAAATCTTGAAAACACTCAGATCTAAGTGATCTCAATCACTGGAAATATTATTTCTCAGTTGAGAAAGACAACGGTTTTTTGAAGCAAACAATGATGTTGAAAACGATATTGAAAAACTCACTCATGAAGAAAAAAAAATGTATTAGGTCAATAGTAACTTATTTTTATTATATTTTGATGAAATAATGTGGTGTTTTACCTACATTTTGTATGAAAGTGTTACCCACTGTCTGGGCTAAGTAGAATAGAAGTCAGTTTACTGAGCTGTACCAACAAGTCTACCAAACATCTTCTGTTACTTCAGAGTCTGTTGATTCTTTTGTGATTTTCATGCAACACTGGATCATACTGCTTTTTGATTACTTGTCACAAGCACTGTTCCTGCTGGTCGCTCAACATTCTCCTTTTTCGGATCGGTTGTGAATTAAAAGAATGGTTCTTGAAAGAAAAAATAATATATGAATCCTTTTCCAATCTTTTAATTAAAAAAATGATGTTACCCTGATATTTTAAGATAGAATTATAGTTTTAGTTTTTAGAAGTCATCACTTTTCAAGCCTTGCAACGCAAATGGTAGAAAATATATTCAGAGAGTGTAGTTTAAATATTATTTCTATATAGTGTATACTCAACTAAATTCCTTTATTGGTATTTTAATGACAACAATTTATTCAAGACATGCCTTTGGGGCGTGTTGACCACAAGGGCTGATGTGTCCTGGTCTATTTATTTATCTGTTAACTGGGTAATATCAATTTTAATTTTCCCCTCAATAATAGTTGATAACTCATAGTCCATAATTTATGAAATAATTACTCATTTTTTTCAAATTATGACATACCTTTCTGTAATATATTTACAAAGGAAAAGATCAAACTTCAACATATGACAAGCTTTTTCTGTAATGTATGTTATTTATCCATGATAGCGTTATACATTACTTATTAGAGGTTAGAAATGTCATAATATATCACTTTATTTCATGCCTGATTTTGTAATGAGGCTATCATACAACAAAGAAGCTATGAAGCTTACAACAAATTTAGAAGTAAATTGAAAGAATATTTGACAAAGAGAGCCCTCTATAATATAGAAGAATTTTATTCCCATGTTGGTAATTGACATTAAAATATTGTATTATTTTATTAGATGTAGTAACTGTAACTCTGATAGTTATAATATTAGTTGTAGTTGTTAAACTCTTTATTTATATATTTACTGAAATATATTTTATACTTTGACACTATTCAATGTACAAAATTGTGTATGAAATGAATAAAGAAATAATGAAATAAAATGAAAATGAAAATGAAAATGAAAATGAAAATGAAAATGAAAATGAAAATGAAAATGAAAATGAAAATGAAAATGAAAATGAAAATGAAAATGAAAATGAAAATGAAAATGAAAATGAAAATGAAAATGAAAATGAAAATGAAAATGAAAATGAAAATGAAAATGAAAATGAAAATGAAAATGAAAATGAAAATGAAAATGAAAATGAAAATGAAAATGAAAATGAAAATGAAAATGAAAATGAAAATGAAAATGAAAATGAAAATGAAAATGAAAATGAAAATGAAAATGAAAATGAAAATGAAAATGAAAATGAAAATGAAAATGAAAATGAAAATGAAAATGAAAATGAAAATGAAAATGAAAATGAAAATGAAAATGAAAATGAAAATGAAAATGAAAATAAAATTGAAAATGAAAATGAAAATGAAAATGAAAATGAAAATGAAAATGAAAATGAAAATGAAAATGAAAATGAAAATGAAAATGAAAATGAAAATGAAAATGAAAATGAAAATGAAAATGAAAATGAAAATGAAAATGAAAATGAAAATGAAAATGAAAATGAAAATGAAAATGAAAATGAAAATGAAAATGAAAATGAAAATGAAAATGAAAATGAAAATGAAAATGAAAATGAAAATGAAAATGAAAATGAAAATGAAAATGAAAATGAAAATGAAAATGAAAATGAAAATGAAAATGAAAATGAAAATGAAAATGAAAATGAAAATGAAAATGAAAATGAAAATGAAAATGAAAATGAAAATGAAAATGAAAATGAAAATGAAAATGAAAATGAAAATGAAAATGAAAATGAAAATGAAAATGAAAATGAAAATGAAAATGAAAATGAAAATGAAAATGAAAATGAAAATGAAAATGAAAATGAAAATGAAAATGAAAATGAAAATGAAAATGAAAATGAAAATGAAAATGAAAATGAAAATGAAAATGAAAATGAAAATGAAAATGAAAATGAAAATGAAAATGAAAATGAAAATGAAAATGAAAATGAAAATGAAAATGAAAATGAAAATGAAAATGAAAATGAAAATGAAAATGAAAATGAGAATGAGAATGAGAATGAAAATGAAAATGAAAATGAAAATGAAAATGAAAATGAAAATGAAAATGAAAATGAAAATGAAAATGAAAATGAAAATGAAAATGAAAATGAAAATGAAAATGAAAATGAAAATGAAAATGAAAATGAAAATGAAAATGGAAATGGAAATGAAAATGAAAATGAAACTAATATTGTAAAACGTTTAAAAGCAAAGCAGAAGACTTGTAATAGCAAAAGGATTCTATTGTTCCGGATTCTGCTGGCAACACCTAAAATCAACACTCGCACTTTTTTTTGAGGATGAAGCCCACATAGGTCTGAGACCTGTGCGTGGGTAATGAGTTGGATGATGGTGATTGATGAGTTTGATCTACAGTTTAAGGTTGGTTCCGAACCACCGGGTAGTGATTTTACAGCAGAGAACAGTGTCTTTTTTGCTGGCCAATCTAATCGGTTACCGTTACAAACAGGACCTACGAGAACGCAGCTTATCTCTATCTGATTGAACTTTATTCACACAAATTACTTACAACACGCACTACAATTACAATAAAAACCATTAGGAAAAAGAAATCAATAACATTCATCTTATAATGAATGTTTGGTATCTCTGTACAAAAATTAATTACCAGTTATGAAAAGGACGATCGACAATAAAATAGACAGCTATCCAATAGTGTTCAATGAACTAAAATGAAATGTTGTTGAAAATAGTTGAACACTCAATAAACAAATGGAACACTTATGAACCCCAGTCTGTTATGGTACTTGAAGATCCCAATACAAGCACGGGGTATTGTCAAAGAAATTACCATACACACTGATATGCGTAAACACAATTTCTATATAAACTGTCACTAAACTAACACTGGATATAAAGGATGTAAATAGCAAATGACAACTAAGTGAACGCAGACAAGGAGAGCCCTTTTATCATACTGTTTCAATTCATACTAGTATTTTCCAGAAATTTCTCAACATGTTCTAACAGATTCTCTATTATGAGTTGCGTAGTGAGAGAGACATTCAGGGAGAAAGAAAGAAACAAGAGTCAATTTACAATCTCTTTGAAGCACATGTCATCATGTCTTCATGTTTACCAAAACAATTAGTATTGACTTTTGTTTTTCTTGCGTTCATAACACTATTTTTAAATTGTAAAATATTGCGCTAGAAACCCAATTTACCAAATAAATGAAGTTTAAAAAATAAATTTTTAATTAAGTTGCTCTTTGTTTTCCTTCGACCTCACAGATTACAGATGGTTTAATGACGATCAAAAAATCTCGAGGGCCAACGTAACCCTCCCTCCGGACCAAGGTTGATTGGCTCAAATAACATGAAATCATTTAAAAAATTAATGTTTCACTAAATTTTATAGGTGTTTGAAAACATGCAGTGAATCTTCATGAATGAACTAACATAACATGTTTGGTCAAAACCATTCATTGGAATAGCTACGGAAAAAATTATGTAAAATAAAATTTAAAAAAGCGGGTCGAAATGTCCTGGTCTCCACTATGTTTTCTTTCTAGTTGAAAAATTAAAATCAGGACTTTTAAACTCACAGATGAAAACTTACCTGATTTCAATCAAAAGACAAGTCATATTGTAGTTTTTAAGCAATGGAAAGATAAATAAAATATAGATGTATGCAATATAGATGTTCAGAAGGATAGAAATACTCACAATATTTAGAGGCTACATTGAAGGAGAACATTTCAGGAATTAATGAAGACTAGCTGCAGAATTGATGGAATGAGTACATCGATTATGAGAAAAGTTTTGCAACTTATGGCTCAAATAGTAGTTTTCAGAGAATATCTACCACTTCCGTGCTCTTCCGTTACTTTCGTGCTCACTCTAGGTGTTCCGAAATATTTCACAACTTTATGCATGTATCACATATAACTCCAAATCGTGCTCTCTTGAGATGGTAAATACGAAAATGGTCTTCTATTGGGACCAATTCTCATACCGTTCTAGAGCAATGAGACACGAATGTCTTCATCCATTCTGGAACAATAAGACAACCTTTCTCCTTCTCAACAGCCTGTTGCTGGAGAGGTTCAGGTAGAAATTCTACCTTGGACCCACTAAAGGAGCCCAAACCATCGTTACTGAACAATATATCTCAATTAAAAGCTCAAGTTTGCAATTATGATTTCACTAACTCTCCTTCTACATTAAAAACCGAATCAGAAGCTTACATTCATTACCTGAGTATATAGCATAAATACATTTGAATAGCCCTTATCAATAGATTTGTTTACAATGTTCAATTAATCTGAAGTTTTGTGGTAAAAATTAAACATTTTAGGTCTGTTTAATCTGTAAGAGGTTGAAGTTCATATTAAGAACTGAACACTGTTACCACAATCACTAAATGAAGACTATCTCTAAATAAAAAAACCTTTACACAACATTACAAATGACTTATCAGCTTCATTAAAACCTTATACAAATAATATAGTTATACAAATTAATCTACTCACAGTATTCCTTTGATAAAACTCACATTCAATTGATATGTAGAAGCTCAACTATCACCATACGTGTTGTGAAGAAAAATGAAAACAATTAAGGTTGATTCACACATATAGGACTGTGCGCCGACTGTGCTGCGACCGTTTTGTTCTGCAATGACGCAATTACAGTGGAATTTTACTCCAGTCTCAGAGATGGATTCAGCATTAATTTATTGTTTTGCAAGAGAAAGAAAGGAAGAAACAAAAATTCAAAAACAAGAAATATTTTTAAAAATGAATGAAACACTTCAAAAAAATTATATGATATGCATTCAAAGTGGATGCACATTGCTTGGCCTCTACACTTGAGGTTGTAATCTATAACATGTCTGAGTAGGTAATGCAAGACATGCATAGAATGAGAGTTTGTAAGTTATTTGGCCAGCAAAAAAGACAATGTTCTCTGCTGTAAAATCACTTCCCGGTGGTTCGGAGCCCACCTAAAACTGTAGGTCCAACTCATCAATCACCATCATCCAACTCATTACCCACGCACAGGTCTCAGACCTATGTGGGCTTCATCCACAAAAAAATAATAATATATTTTCATTCATTTTTAAATGTTTCTATTCAAAGAACAGAATGTTTTTAATTTAATTTACAATCTGAAGTACAAACAATAACAACAGGATTTCAGATAAAAAGAATGAAAAGGATGTTGGATTTGGAAAATTTAGGAACTTTTCTCTTCAACGAAAATGCCCAAGGCTCTACGGAAACACCCGAAGCTTCACTTGGCTAGCGCTGGTCGCCCTATCGTCGCCCTACGTTGATTCACACATGTAGGACTGTGCACAGGCCGTGCGCCGGCTGTGTCGGACTGTGACCTTGATAGATCACTCTGAAAGAGCTCGGCCACGACACAGCATGCGCACGGTTGGTGCACAGTCCTATATGTGTGAATCACTTGAGACTGTCGCCGTGTATTTTAAATGGATAGACTGCTTTGGCGAATCCATCCAAAACGGCACGGTCGGCGCACAGTCGGCGCACAGTCGGCGCACAGTCCTATATGTGTGAATCAAGCTTTATTACACAATTTGATCACTTAAGGCTAATAACTCACTAGCTCGTCTGTATACCCGGACTCACACAGTGACAACTACACAAGTTTCTTTCAAGATACACTCAAGTTTTTTTCAAGACACACTGACTGGTCCACAACTGAGCTGGTCCCTCACATATATAGGGTTGTTGGCTACAAACAATTAAGATGTACACCATTCTGGAAGGATTTAGAGCATTGAGTAGTTGACAGAGATTACAATAGAGCACAATAGGTAGACAGAAGCCTCTGAAAGATCAAGAAAAATCAGAGAATTCTATAAAAAGATGATTAACAGCCGGCTAGGGTGAAGGAGAAAGTGAGAAGAAAAGAGCCTGAGAGAGAGGATGAAAGAGAGCTTAGTTGACACTGCAGGTAAACAAAGAGATGGTGACACAATGTTAAATAATAATGGGCTTGGATCTATAACTAACTACCGCTACGTCCTACAAGTCTTTAGTTTACAATGTTTTTACGTCTTTGTCACAATATATTATAGGTAACAGGATCATTTAATTTAGAAGTTTTGTTTTAATAACAGACCCACTAGGCTGGTTCACCTAGCAGTTTGTTGAGACTTTTGTTTCTACTAGAAAATTTGTGGAAGAGTACGAGAGAGGGAGAGAGAAAAGTGAGAGATCGTGAGAAACTCCTTGACAAAGAGAGAGTGGAGATATATTGATGGGGTGTTCTGCTTCGCATTGAGTATTGATATGAGTACCATGCCTTGCGAACGCATTGGTTCAAGGCAGAATAGTAATAACGTGAGCTACGCGGCGGCGGCAATGGTTCAAAAAGCTGGTAGCTTCGTGATCTCTTGCATGTCGAATTGCAGATTCCATTTGCTGACCTTCGGTAGTTGGCAACTGTTCATTACAGATTTCACCCAAATAAATCGATATTCAACCATCTTTATTATCGTGTTTGCCTCTGGGCTTGAGTTTAACTATGAGCCTCGGCCGATGGGGATTTACGTTTTCGATATTCAGGTCTGCAATGAGAAATATGATAATGTTATCATAGGATAAAAGGTATCAGATTGGTGAATGATTTTTGACAATATGTTGGACATGGCCGTCAGTTTATTCAAATTGAAAGTAGCCTAATCAGAATCGAATTGGTTTGAAAGATATTTTCATAATGTTTTACGCAAATTCAACTCCCTGTTTCTCAAATATTGGTGAATATTTATGTAATTTCAATTTCAATTTATCAGATAAAGATTCATATAAAATTCAAGAAAACCCATCAATCAGTTTTTATTATCATGTCACTCTCTTTCCAGTACACTTTCTCTCATAAATGTTGCTAGCAGCAAAGTTCTGACTCTATATGACTCTCTCACAATATTCCGAAAAGAATGTTCAAGGCTATAGAATTTGAGGAACAATGATTGATGTGAAAGTCAAATCATTATAATGTTTGGAAAATTATTGAAATTGAATGATGTTTCTACAACTTTATGAATATGATGTAGTCCATATTCGATTGATTCATTCAATATGTTTTTATCGTCTGGCACTATACAAATAATAGACAACTTTCTTGGATTTTTTAAAATTAATATGCGAAGCCTATTTAATATGTGAGAAATTGGAGTTATTCTCTACTCAGCTAGTACAGAATCTGTAGATTGTCTTCAAAAAATGTATATTCGAAAAATGTTATCATGCCTCGCAAACTCTCCTATTATTTAATAGGCTTCAACTATATTTGATAAGCTAAAGCTTGGCTATGGTTGGGCAGCCTGGGACCTATCACATGAATGAAGTGATAAAACAAAGCTTTTTTACAAGTCTGAAATTTCCAATTTACCAGTCTAGTCTGACTCGTTAGTGGTTGAGTGGAGCATCACTCCAAACACTGGTGGAACAGTTAGCTTGTATTTACTCATGCAACTGACCCCTAATTTAGTAAAGTGATAAATCGTGAATTATTTTTCAAAGGATAGGCCCATCTAATTTAAGATTTCTGTTCAAGTTCATGGATACTCTTTATAATAAACTCCTCATCTAATTTGATCTATTCTCCATACTATTAAACAATATTCATTTTGAACTTAAAGACTAAACATTTCATAATTATTTGGAGAGGATGAATGACGACCATTCCTGACCTAGAAACATTGTCCAAATCAGATAATGAAATCAGAATTCGTTCATTGGAATTGGAATATGAGTTAAAATTCAGCATTGAAATTAAAGATAGTTTTTCTTAGACTTCAGCAAGACATCGAAATACTGAAACATTAATGACGTTTGAGATACCCAGTACCCACAGATAACTTTAGGCATGCCGTAGTGATTGATGAAATAATAAACTACATGAATCTATTTTGAAAATTTAATCACCATGTATCAAAATTAAATTATTTTTAGCTGGAGCAAATTGTCAGAAATAGAGCCTTAGTAACTTAAGTAATAGTTCATGAACATGTTTCTATAATACATGCAAATATCAATTACTGTTATGCGGTACAAAATTGCTCAGGATAGACCACCAACCGCGATGTGAGCCTGATCTAACGTTTGATAGGAACTCATTCGTCATGAATCATTCTACAATAAGATTGTAGCTAGTAGGCTAGGAATTAGGCCTACTAGTGTCTGATGGAGACCCCAAGCTGAATTCTATAGCATTTTAAATTTAATGCATAAAATAGTAGTCTACTGGTTACTTACTATATTGCGTGATGTCTTGCGCGCTTCTACAAAAGCGTGGCTTGATCCTTTGGTCTTATAGTTCTAAGTTTCAAATAAATAGGTTTATTGCTAGTAAAACATGTATTTCATTGAACAAAATTGAAATTACCCAGGTATCATGTGAACTATGTATAATCATATCAGTTCCGATCGATTAGATGAAATTCTAAACCATTAAATTAAATAGCTTTATAGGTAAGTTGACTGCATGATTGGATGTTCAACCTTTGTTGGAATATAGCCCAACTTACCTGTTTCATTTGAGAAGGAATTTTCAGCTCTAGTTACTCTTTACTTTCAAATCATTATATTATTATGAAGCATAGTATCCTTATTTCATCTCAACATTCATTCATAACTTTGAAATTGATCATTTTCATAAAATCTTACTGTTGACTATCTTTAAATTGAATGCTCTATAGGAAGACGTACTATGTTCGTCTATTCACGGATAGAGATAAAGGTCTCTAGAATGGTTGGACTTTCGCTATTTCTTGACTTTTGTGACTCCAATTTTAACGTATAAATTGATGTCCACTATTCACGCCATAACGGAACAAATACTGTTGGCTTATTACTATTATGATGAAAGAATCATTTTTAGTTATCCATTACTTGTTGCTGTAATTTACTAATTATTTAATGGAATTTTCATATTATTCCTTGTTATGTAGTCAATGTAGGCATGTAAAGCAGAACATATGCAACTTGATTGCTGATTGCATGTTATGGATTTAATGAGTAGCTTGGGGACAAATTCACATGTAGTAAATATTGAGAGGAGAATTTTGAAAGAATAAACATTAATTTACATTCGCCCAAAACGTAGCTAAACGCTAGTTTCTTAGTATTGATTAGTTCTGCTTATGCCATTTCTCAACATTGTATTGTTCCGACCGTGCCATTTCAAAATAGAACCGTGGTTTATGATACATGGTTTGTCAGCTTCTTGAGCTTTATAGCTTATCGCCGATTGCATACTAAAACTAAAGTTTATAGCCTATTAAAATTTGTGACAATGGCAGAACCTATTAATTTTGTTTTAACCATGAGACCGGCTTTCCAAATGCATGCCGCCCTCACCTAGATTAGTAACGGTCCAACAGGCCTGTGTTAATAAGACACGCTAATAATTAATTGATCCATGCTACCAAGGTGTTTACATTCGACAAGTCAGCTTCAAAAATGTCATATTCACACGCTTTCCAATCCTAACGCGACTTTAAATTATGTATTTCATCTAAATGAAGGCAACACTTCATAATTTTAATCAGTTTAACACTTGCAACAACCCAGAATTGCTTACTGTATTTGGCCAGGAAACTTACTCATTCAATCATGAGAATCTTCAATCCTCCAACTACTGGATAGATTTAGTATGAATATTCATTTACCTCGCATAGAAGGCTTTTGACAAGAAACATATCTCTTACGAATTAAGTAGCGAGATATGTTGTGGAAGAGTAATGTGCAATTCATACTTGTGCGCAGAATTTTAACTTAGTCATTATCAGTTATTACTGGAATTAGCATATTGATAACTATCAGTTGATTGATTGAAGTTTGGTTGACCTATCCGTATGTGACCTCCGTAAATATTGAGAATTTGAGAAGCACAAGTTAAACTCAGGAGAGCCTTACATTTTCTAGTATCCTCAACTTTAAAAATACTTACATATTTGAAGCCTATATAGTACAAAAAATCAGTAATAAACCCCTTAATAACAACTATTGAATTTTCAATTGAACAGAAAAACGAGTACAAGCAGTGCTTTACTCTGGATTGATGTCTTAGGTGATCTTAATATCGATGAAAAAAATACCTTTGTATAAGTTTGAATTTGAGACTTTTGGGGTTCGTACCCCAGTTTTTTTTGTCTTTATATTTTTATATTCTTATATAGAGGCCCTTTAAAAATGATGCTGTGTTGTAGAGAGCTAGCCTATAGGAAGATCTCTAAGGAAATTCTTAGTTTGATTTACAGGATGGATGGTTTTGATTCCATGTATCCATGTTCAATTCTCTAGGATTTATAAAATTTATACTGTAATTGTGATTTTGTGAATCTAATTGATTGAAAAATTAAATTCAAAAGGAATCTGAAAATTTTCTGACAAGATAGAAATTCTGGGAGCTATCAAAAGCTTACTGATATATAGTATGAATTATAACTATAACTATTACTTGTTTTCCATAGCAATGAGATTTTAGATTTTAGCAATGAAAGTTTTTATCAAAATTTAATATTATAAGCTATTTTCAACTGTTGCTAGGGTTTCGTTTCGAAATTAATAGTCGTTAAGTGAAAGAGAATCATTTGTTATCCTTTTCGAGTGAAGTTTTTTCAGCAAATCTAAATTTTTAGACCCTTTTCCAAAGCTCTTCTTCCTATTCCCTTCTTCTTATTCTTCTTTTTGCTTTGGAACTTCTGTCACAGAGTTCTGATATGACGGTCGGTGTTGCTCTATTGGCTGGTTCTGGTGGAATGGCGGGTGGTTGTGATTCTGGACGGGGTGCCGGGGCTCTGTAAAACCTAGATTGACACTTTTCCACTGACTCAGCTATGTGTCATTCTTCCTTCTCCTTCTCTCTTTCTCTCTCTGTCTGTCTGGCCTCCCTTGGCTAAATTCTTCACTTTCAAGCCCTCTTTTCTCACTTTGGGTAAGAAGGGCTCATACAACTTTATTGCTTAATTTCTTACTTATAGACCATAGCGGACAGGCAATAACATCAGCCATAGAGCACCACACCTACTCTTAGGTGTCCTTATTAATGCTATAATACTTGTATTGGGAAGTAGATTGGCAATGATTGCACATTTAAATTGATTGTGGAAGGGATCTATATTGCTCTGCCTTAGTTCGGTTGGCGGCCAGTCTAGCTTTGCTCTCCTGGCCAATTAGTGGTATAGCACATAAAATTTTTAGTGAGTTAACCTCAACGTTTTGGACAATGTAGAATTAGGCCTATTCAAAATTTGCGAAAAGAGCAGTTTTGGACTTCAGTCTGTTGCTCCTTCACATTCCTTGTAATTTTGTCACAATAAATAAATATAATATATGAAATTAGGATGCTTGTGAAATATGTAAATAGTAAATTAATCACAAAGCATTAAAAATTCACATCCAATCTCGTTATCTCTCATGATTTTGGAAATAAAACATTTGAAAAACATTTCAGCTCTCAAGGAAGGGTAAAAGAGCGATCACATTTCATTAGCAGAGACAAAGAGACCGCTGTTTGAAATTTCTCAATCCCACAAAGTAGCTTTGCTAGTACACTAACAAACTGATCATGTTTTCTGACCACTTTTTCAAGTAGTCATTACCAGGTACTATTCTTCCTTGTAAGAAGAATAAGTTTTAGTGCGATTCGCTAACCCTTTAACACTTTTTTATCAGAGCGGCAAACGTAATGATCAAGTCTATTGCTACATCAATTCTTGCCGCGTTATGTCCACTACATATTTTGTATCGGCAATCGTTGAAGCGAACGTGTGAAGTTACCCAACTTTATAGTGGCATTCAATATTTCATCCCGAGAAAAGAGTTATTCGATTTAGCTTTGGTGTATACGGTATAGGCCTAGTCTGTTGTCTATTTCCTAGTTCTATTTTAACATGTTTTCACCCATAATCTTCAATAATCAATGCATTACTATGAGAAACTTCCTTCGATGTAAAGAACAACTCCGTTGATTCATACAATTGATTATACTTTCAATTCGAGAAATAAAGACTTGTATTCGATTGAATTTTCACACTTAGGTTGAAAATGTCGTGGGCCTTTATGAGGTCTCTTTTACTACATTATTGTTGGAAGTTTATAATTTTATGGAAAACTGAATTCCAACATTAATATATTCAATATTTCGCCTAACATGGTTACACAGTTTATGATTGGTGTCTCTGCCTTTTATTTGTCGTTTCAAGATGAATTATTATTGAGCTAATCTCTATTCCATATCTTTATTTACGAAGTCATCGAGATCTCTCATTTACTTATTTCATCCAATCAATTATTTTTATTCAAATTGCAAATGAATGCGTTGACAAATAATACATTGGTAATGTTCTAGATATTACGCCCATAGAAGATCAACATAAAATGCGCTGAGTAACAGTATATTGTTACCTATATGATTAAATAGTTGATGGAATGACATTTGTCTCATTCCTGTAACACATTTTGAGATTTGCACTATCGCCGACAATTTATCTCTTTCACACTACTCAAGCCACTCACTATATTTTCCGGTAGCCCAGTTGACATCCAAGAAATACAGCGCAGAATAGAGACACTTCTAATACGATTTTCATGTATAGAACAAAGCAAGAGGCAGTGACCTCGCAGATCAGAATACTAAGGGGTAAAGTGACAGAGCTGAACTCTCGCAAGTTCCGATTAATAACTTGACAGCAATGTGTTAGAAACGACGCTTTACGTCTGAATTTGAAGCACTGGTCGAATAAGGTAAGCAGGTAAACAATGATCTCGACTCCAAGAGCCGACAATAAAGTTATCTTTCGAAGCAAAGTGAAAAGAGAGGTTGCATTTGTTTTGTTTCCTCGTTTGGATTAGTTGCCTGAAAGTCGGCTTCTGTACTTAACCTATTCGAGAAACTAACGATCGGAAAGCAATATGTCCTAACAAATACAACACACACTAAGCGCCATTCTCTCAATCTCAGGTAGAATCCCCTTATTGACTCAGGACTGTCCAAAACTGGATGAAAATAGAAACGTTATCAGAGCTGTCAGCACTGTCTCCCGAATGATTTATTCCAGCATCTCTTCAATAAGACATCAAATCCGGCACAATATCCAACACTTGAGCGAGAGTTACTTGAAGTGAATATCGATTCATTTCCCCGATTCACAATAATTATGTTTGTTATTGGAGAATTATGTTCATGTATATAATAACAGGACTTGTATCGATAAGCTGAGCCAGAGTCACTCTATATACTGTATAAAGTATAGTATATATTCATTTTATTGTATGTTCCATTGTATAAACTACCATGAGAGTATTCATGTTAATCACTTGAATTGATTAGGTATTTTTACATGGAATCATGCATTGATTATCATTTATAATTATAAACTTTGAAGCTGAATATAGTTTATTTTGAGCTTTTTACATTTAGATATTCATGAACTATCTGATAATTTATCTTGAAGTCTTGAAGATAATTTCATGTAACCAGAATCCAGCGGACAGTACATGAGAATTAATTTGAAGTAATAGGACATCCAAAAACATAACATGGATGCTGGAAGTATGATAGTTCTTTTCCTCAAGAATCAGAGTGTGGAAGTAACATCAGAATATCAAATGATTGTAGCATGAGAATAATGTTAAATAAATGTCAACAATGTTTCTTTTTCGTGATTTTTTCTTTCAGTCAATTTACTTCACTCGATTGGAATAATAGACTAATTATAAATGCTCAACAAGCATTTATTACATTGTTTTCTATACAATACTTCATGAAGTTATAAGAGTGGAAGAGGTCTCCTCCGTAGGCTATACTTCTGTTTTTTGTTCACTTGGAGTCTTAAATCATGATCTAATAACTAATGGCATTATTGAACACAACATTTAGTTACTTGTAAACCTTCAAATTAAAACAAAAGCTGTCATTAGTGGGTTTATCATCCATTTTGAGTTTCAGGCTTCAGGAAACCTCGACATGCGTTTTCAGCTAATATGAATTGATGGCTAACAAATGCCAGGAATCAAACCTGAGGTGAGGCATAAGAAATCCACATGACAGAGCTCGTCATCAGTATTCCTGCAATCTACGACTTGAATTATCAACATTCTGATTATTGAGAGACAGTGCTTAGCGTATGAAAGTATTTGTGCAACCTCATGAACGTATTTATTTCCGACAAGAAAAGACTAACAACATTAAGTTTGTACTTCAAAGAGATTAAGGAATGTGTGGCTCACTTGGTAACAAACAGGTACTGCCAATTCTCATTTAAATTCAACGTTAATGATTAGGAACAATCTATATAGTGCTCGATAACAAGTTCGACAAGACTGTGTGTCCATTGAAAGGGAGTAATCAGGGGGCTCTCGGAAGAGCAAGCTAGAATGATCTGGAAGAAAGAAGATGAACCTGATTAGGAGGAAACGATAGGAATAAGAAGAGAGATAGAGCTAGGTTTGAATAGGTGACTTGACAGGAGAAAGCGAGAGAAGAATGAGCTCAAAAACATCCGACTTCAAGTCTACTATAATGCTAAAAGACTACTTACGCTGATTTATTACTTATTTCGTTTCAGGCCTGTCACATAACTGTTAATAGCTAATGCTGTAGCACGTAGATGCTTATAGAGGCTGTGATCTGGAGTGTACCTCAAGATATAGTGTAGAATTTCAGTCAACTTGGAAGAAGAATTACCTTTGGGGGAGCGTGTGCTGCGATGGATGCTCGTTCCTTCAAGTACTCAGCCAGTGGCGGATTCTGCCAAAACTGCTATGTGGTGCTGTTATACACCAAGATTCATATGTGTTATTAGTCTTCTTTGATGCAAGATTAGTCGATAATCACCCAGATTCGCCCTTCATATCATATTTGTATCAAGTGCAACTTAATGCCGTGATTGAGTTATGGCTGCCTTTGATGTGATTTATCTTAAAGTAGAGCTTGAGTGAACTTGGGGAGCAGTGATAGGTTAGGAGCTTGAAAAGTTGAAACATACAGATTGATGTAGTTATGTCATCCAGTAATTCTCTCATTCATTTCTAGGAGATGCTCTTGGAAAGTTGAAATTTCTTGAGTTGATATTCACTCATAGGTGTGGATAATCCTATTCATATTGTACGGCAACGCTCGAACTGCATGTTTCTGAACCAATAAATTAAGAAATGCGTGAAGTCTTAGAAGTTTATAATGCTGCTTGATGGCCGTTCTGATGCCGCATATAGAGGTCATAGGATATAGTTTATAAGTAAGTGAGTACGTTTATATGGAAGCTCTAAAGTTTAGAGCTACAGAAAGTCTATAATGTTTGATATCTTGAGAATCCCTCTTTATACATGCTCCTCTGAATTTTGTCATCTACATCTGTGTATAACTGAGAACAACAAATACCCAACATCGCTTCGATTTGCAGTCGGTGATGGATACTCAATTGCAATATAATAAGGTGATGGGGGACAGGGTGAACAATGAAAAGAAATAATAAAAAATTTCAGACAAAGTCATTAAGGTGCTGATACTATTAATATAATTCTACAACGAAAATCTAGAAAACTGTAGTAATGATGATGATGGAAGGAGTAACTCAAAACTCAGATTCCTGAAAAAATCGCTTCATCTGCGTAACAAAAGCTTAAAAATTAGTCATTCAAAAAGCATACTGAAGTCAACATGAATCGTCATCTAATGAGTACTAATTTCCTGTAGATTGATGTATGGAGGATTTTGTAATCCAGCAATTTCTTAGCAAAACTACAGTTACATTTTATTATAATTGCTGATTTACATAATACATGATCTCTCACTCAAAGGTAATCAAAGCAATGTGGGAATGCGCCGTGAGAGTTCACAGGCACAAAGTGAGAGAGGATGAGCGAATGAGGGAGGGAGCGAAAGAGATAGACAGGGATTGATAGAGAAATAGAGTGAGTGAGTTTGATAGAGATATACTGTGACGGAGTTGGAGAGGTGAAGAAGTAAGAGACAGTGATAGTGAGTGAGTAAGGGAGGAAAGAGTAAGAGTGATTGAGAGAGATTGAGATGAAGGAGAGTGTGTGAGGAGGAGAGGGAGAGAGAGGGATTAAAATAGAGAGAGATGGTGTGAGTGATGAGAGAGAGTATAATAGATTATAAGAGAGAGAGAGAGATTAGTGAGTGTGTGAGAGATGAGTGAGAGAGAGAGTAAGATAAAATGAAATAATAGGCTGGTCTTGGACTGATTTATGCCTATGAACGAGGGCATCCGTGCACTAAACTAAAACTTCTGCGATTGCAGGTACAAATTGTAGACCACGAGTGTTAATCATAACGCTAATATGCCGGAATGAGAAAAATGGACTTCTCTTACATAGGTGCTCTCTCAAGTTTGAATGTGATACATGCATCAAACGCAAAGAAAGAGACAGGGATAGACGCATAGACAGAGAAAGACGGGTGGAGGAGGCAAACGCAATTCTGTATATGCGGCAGCGATAGATATCAGGGACCTAAAAGGCTATTATCTCAAACTGGGTCGAATCACACTGCGAGGCAATCGTGACCTGAAGAATCAGTCGCAAATTGCCGACTGGCCGAAGAGCTGGCTGGCTGACTGTTTTGCTTCGCTCCCCCAATTATTACCACGCTGAGAGTAGACTTTTTAATTAATTGTCGTTGTTGCCAACGTCAACCCAGCCAGCGAGCCAGGTAGCCACCTACGTCTCTATAATACCGGTACATTTCAATTCAACTTCTTTTCTATTGCATTTCAACGTGAATCGATCTGCATCTATGACTGTTTCAACTTCAATAAAAATTTGTCACTTTATTTGGCAAAGGTAAAAGTCACTTTACTCAAAGAGACAATTTTCTTGTACTCACTTTTTATGAGTAATAATTATTACAGTTACCACCAATAGAATTGATATAGCCTATTATTTCTAGTGGGTGAAAATGTAAAATCAGAGACCTTTTGACTAGAGGCAGAATAATTATGAGTTTTTTTTATTATTTGCATTGTAACTATCCTGCTACAGGCTAGGGTTACCATTACAATTTTGTTACTCCTCGCAGATTGTTCAGTATATGGAGGAAGCTAAATAAAAAATGGATTTCAGCTTAGATAAAGCATTTCATCTTCATAAAAACCAGTTTTGTAATGTTCTCAAAGATTTTCCGCCATAAGTTGGGTAGTCATAAAAAAATTGTTCTGGGCATTTTCCTGAAAATAATCATACGGTCTAACATATATTATAAGTATATGTTGTTATGTAACATATATTATAATTTAGTTAGACCACTGGGTCGAGATGTAATAGGACTATTTCAGACACATCAAATGTGGCTGTAAGAAAACTGGCATTGTGCAACTGTTTGCTTAGCATCGCTGCGGATACATTTCCTTTTATTCCCACTAAAAAAGTGAAAAACCATAAAATTTCAAATATTTGAATTTTTTAAATTCAATCATGTTTAATTTACTCTACTGATTACGTTAAGCGTGAATGCTTCTTTACCATAAAATTAAAGGAATTTATGAAATTTATCTAATTTGATGCTGAATGGATTGGCAAAATTAAAAAGTTTGATAAAATTCTCAAATTTTATGCTAGGAGAAAAATATTATTCGCTGAGTAAGTACTCAAGAGAAGCAGTAGTATCATAGAAGTTTGAACATCCAAATATCTTGAATAGATATGATGAGATTTGATTGAAATTTCATGTTTAGTTAACATACTTTAAAATGGAGGAGGATTACATTTAAACCAGTTTTTTATTTTTTCATGTTTGTACATCAATTACAGTATTAAACCGATTTAAATATTTTTTTCAAATGCAAGTGCATCATTCAGCAGTTGTCTCATTCAAGTTTTGCAAGGATCGGATCAATACTTAGACCAATAACAAGCCCAAAGTCATCAACGTCTTTCTTTGAATTTTGTCCAAATATGCCAATACTCAGTTGGTGCCATAAATATGTTTTCATGATCATTAAATTTAAAAAATTATTATTTGAAAAAATTCTGTTGAGTAATCAATTTTGTAGTGTAGATGTAACTGCGAAAGGATATAATCTACTTGATATTGTTAAATAAATTCTCTAAAGTTATTAGTTTTCAGTGTAGCTATACTCTGAAAGGGACCGAATTATAAAATGACGAAACAAAAGCCATTTCACTTTTATGATTAGAATTTATAAATGTGAGCTATTATAATTTTCTCAAATATGATATTCTACATTAATATAGAATTGTAAAATTGTAATTAGTTAATACATTTTTCTACCAATTCCTAGTTCTAATTTTATAGTCAGATTTTTAGTTGCAACATTTTATTTAGAAGTTATATTAATCATATTGATTACACTCACGTACTGAAAAGATGAGAATAAAGTATTCACTTCAAAACCAATACACACGCACTTGGAAGTTTAAAGAGTAATCATTTACTGCAAGCGTTCAAACTCAATTTAAAGAGTTATTTATAACTTTTTCCTGTCCCCATATGTATTTTATCTACTCTGCAGGCCTCAGATATTTCTCTTATTTTTCAGTGTACTTCTTTTTCACACTGGTGGCCAGTGCGATTGTCATGTCTGTTATCAGTGTTGACTTTGTTGATTAATTTACAATGACAATATTTGGACTATTATATATTACAATTAATATTTGGACACTGTGAGATTTGTGAGGATAATTCGATCATAGTTCTTTTCATCCTTCTCATTTTCCATCATATATGAAGAAGTGTTTCTGTAATATGGGGTCATAGCATCAAGATGTCCAGATAAGAGTCAAAAGCTAACTTATGATTAATAACCCTGCACATATTGTTATGCCGAGTTTAAAATTTATCTAGGGCTAAAACCTGACATCAACTTATCAAATGCTGAATAGACTCAGCAGTGTTGTTATTATTATTATTATTCCACTTTTGTTATTTGAATTTTTCACTTTGCAGCTTATTGATCATCATCATTATTATTATTATTATTATTATTATTATCCACTTTTGTTTTTTGAATTTTTCACTTTGCAGCCGGGGATATTGATCCCAAGGCTACAAAGCTGCATCGCAAAGTAGAGACAGGTCTATGAGGGTCCCTCTTACCCTGCTATATTATAGTGAGAGAAATTTTCGTACAATATTTGCTGTACTAAGCACTGCAGCTTTTTGCATAGTTCTATGGTGCCATTTTTCCAGAGCTAGCCTTTCTTTTGCAAACATCCATTCTTTTGATATCAGTCCATTTTATTATTATTATTATTATTATTATTATTATTATTATTATTATTATTATTATTATTATTATGAGGTGTGCAAAGCAGTGCAAGAGGCAGAAAGCTATAACCACTTCTCCAAAAGGATGGTGCTGCTTGTAACACTAGACATCAAGAATGCATTTAATTCTGTTTAATTTAATGCATTCAATCCTTGGCCCTGATCTATGGAATATCTTCTATGATGGACTGCTACGTCTGGAAATGCCAGAAGAGACAACACTAGTTGGGTATGCAGATGATGTTGCACTGCTTATTGCATCTCACAGTTCTGAACATGCTCAACTTAAATTAAATCAAACAATGAGGAGAATATCAACCTGGCTTGAATGTCATGGGTTGTCTCTTGCCCTCAGTAAGACTGAGATTGTGGTCCTAACAAAGAAAAGAGTAAACACTCATCTCTCTTTTCAGATGAACAGTGTGACTGTTGAGTCAAAGGAAAGGGCAAAGTATTTGGGACTTATGATTGACACTAAAATGAGCTTCTCAGAGCATATAACAGGGGTAATCACTAAAGCTGCAAAGGCTGTCACAGCTCTCAGTGGTCTAATGGCTAATGTTGGAGGCCCAAGAGCCAGCAGAAGACGATTGTTGATGTCAAGAGTGAACTCTGTTTTGCTTTATGGAGCAGAGGTGTGGGCACCTGCTCTCAGATGGGAGAACAATAGGAAAAGACTTCTGCAGGTCCAGAGAAGAGCAGCACTGAGAGTTGCATCAGCATATCGCACTGTGTCAGAGCCTGCTGTTATGCTGGTTGCAGGGGTCATCCCAATCACCCTTCTAGCACAGGAGCGATATAATATATATCAAAAATGTAAAGCTGGAGAAAGGAAAGAAGATATCGCAAGAGTTGAAAGGAACAGAACTTTCCAAGCATGGCAGAACGACTGGACTCTTGAAGCATGTGGACACTGGACATCAAGGCTGATACCCAGAGTCAAGCAGTGGGTAAACCGGCCTCATGGAGAAGTGGGGTACTTTGTGACACAGTTCCTGACTGGTCATGGATATTTCCGATCTTTTCTCCATCAGTTGGGCAAAGCAGATACACCTGAATGTCTTTACTGTCCTAAAAGTAGAGATGATGTTGAACACACCTTCTTTCTGTGTAGCAGGTGGGAAGAACTAAGAGAAAGAGTGCAGGCAGAACTGGGTTGGTTATCCCCAGAAAACGTTGTTTCTGTTATGCTCCAAGGCAAGCAGCAATGGGTGAAGATGGCTAACTATATAATCACCATACTACAGACAAAGAAGAGAGATCTTGTTGCAGCAGGGTAGCTTGAATAAGCTAAAGGAATGAGAGGCCGTTCTGAAGTAATGTGATAAACAGTTCCAGGCGGTCTCTAGGTTTGGAGGTGGTTTTAGCCAATAGTTCATGCTCATGTACATGTCAAATGGCAAAACGCCTTAATAAAAGAATTATTATTATTATCCAGCTCACGCTTTTAGGTGGCATCGACCCTTCCGGCCTTCAACTAAGAGCGCTACCTCACCTGTTCAGTGGTGTACAGAAGTCGCCAACCAACTGTCACCATTCATAGACTTTTTTGAGATTGCTGCTAATTTCAGAAGACAATTGAGGGCACTGCCCGAAAATTAATTTTTACTGACATTCACCCCCGTGCTGCATACCAAGGCTTCCTGCTGTTCTGCTGCAAAGGACAAAGTCACTTGACAAAAATTGTATTGCATTTTATAATTTCTGTTTGTTGTGTGCTTTGTTGAAATAAATAAATAAGTTATTATTATTATTACTATTATTATTATTATTATTATTATTATTATTATTATTATTATTATTATTATTATTATTATTATTATTTCCTTGTTATCTCGCATTTGCGGTTAGTTCTTTGGATGAAGGGGCATTGACATGCAACCTCCATCTCATGACTACTATTATAATTTTGTACATCAAGGGATTATCGAGTACATTGCAGTATTTGGCGCACTATGCGTGATGTATCCAACAGAACAGACTTCTGCATTTTCTCCATCAGAGTCTCTGTAAGGCCAATCGATTTACAGCTCTCTACAGCTGACTTCAGCATCAGTCCTCCCACACTTATTACTATTGGTACTATCCTTGAACTGTTTAATCCATACATATCTTTCAGCTCAAATGCTAGCTCCTGGTACTTTCTTAATTTCTCACCTCTTGTTCTCTGTGCATTCTCATCTGCTGGGACAGCTATATCTACTATAAGTGCTTCCTTCCTCAGCATGTCCATAACCAAGATATCAGGCTTGTTGTGGAGAACTTGCCTGTCAGTAATCATCTGTACATCCCAGTAGATCTTTATCTGGTTCTTTTCTAGGAATGCAGGTGGTGAGTACGAATAGTAAGGAGGCATGTCATCTATCATTCCAAATCTCAACTGCAACTCCAAATGAACTATCCTTGCAATATTATTATGGCGTCTCAAATATTCCCTTGGAGCTAGGACCGAGCATCCAGATGTAATGTGCTGAATACTTTCTACAGCAGCATTACACAGCCTACACTTATCACTTATGCTCTGGTCACCCATCACATGCTTCCTGTAGGCATTAGTAGCTATTACCTGGTCCTGTATGGCAAATATGAAGCCTTCTGTCTCTGGGAACAGACTTCCCATTGTTAGCCACTTGCTTGACAGTTCCTGGTGAGTGTGATCAGAGAACAGATGCCCATAGTAGCGTCCATGCAATTCCTTTTGCTGCCACTCACCCTTTAAAGTTTGAATGGTTACAGCCTCACGCCCATTGGGATTCTTCAAATTGAGTGCAGTATACCCATTATCCAGCCTGCACACTTCTCTAAAAAGGCTTGACTCAGCATCCCTGAAGTAGGCCCTCAACATTTCCTCTTGACCTGCACACAGATCTGAGATTCTGGTCAGACCTCGTCCACCCAACTTCCGTGGCAAGTACAGTCGGCTCAATGATGATCGTGGGTGATGCATCCTATGCTTAGTCATTGATGTCCGAATAAGCCGGTCCATTTGCTCAAGGCGAGTGTCTGACCACTTCAATATGCCGAAGCTGTAGGTCAAAGCTGGGACAACCCATGAGTTTATTGCCTTCACACAATGCTTGGAGGCCAGCTTTGTATTCAATACTTTCTTCAACCTCCTTTTAAACTCATTTTCAAACCCACCAAACACCTCCGCTCTTGAAATTTTGAGATGTTGCTGGAATCCCAAGTACTTGTAGGTCTGCCCTCTTGCTAACTGCACTATCTCATAATTCATTGTCAGCATCTGTTCTCTAGTCATTTTGAGGTGGCCTTTCTCCACATGCAATACAGCACATTTGTCCAGCCTAAATTGCATGTGGATGCTCTGACTAAAAGCAGTCACCAGCTGGAGCATACTCTGCAGATGTGATGGGGACTTGGCATACAACTTCAGGTCATCCATGTAAAAGCTGTGTGACAGCTTTACCTCTCTTGCTACTTCAAATTTGTAGCCATAAGCAGAGTTCCTTAACATGAGACTGAGGGGATTTAAAGCCAGACAAAACCACAGTGGACTCAGACTATCACCCTGGAAAATTCCTCTAGCAATTTATTATTATTATTATTATTATTATTATTATTATTATTATAATTATTATTATTATTATTATTATTATTATTATTATTATTATTATTATTATTATTATTAATTTATTTATTCATTTACTGGAGACCTTTCTACAAAATTTTCATAACTTTCTTGAAAGCAATTTATAGTCTGACAGTAAATTGAAAGTCTATGTTATCTTTAACCTACCGGTGGATACTCATGTAGGCATTGTACAAGAATGATAAAATAACTTTATAATATAACTTGAGTAATGAAAGAATCGTTCAATTAGATTCTACAGGACAGACCTTAAAATTTTCTTATTTGACGCTTGTCTGAAGAAGATTGTCCCCATTGGAACGTAAGTGGGTCGCATAAAGATATCTCACTTTTTAAGAACAAACGTCTATTTCTTTATCTTTTAGAGCGAATCGGCCAATTACAAGACACTAAAAGAGTTAATAATGTTAAGCAACTCAGAGTGTTCAGAGTGATCGAGACAAAAATAATTAATAATTACTAGTCTCCGAACTGAGTGCTTCACTGCCATTTATTAATCATTGACTGCTCTCACGCTGAACACATAAACTCAGCGGTGGCCGCAATTACTCACTTTGAAAAATGTATCAATTATCTTTAAAAATCATCAATAATAATTTCTTATTACTTGCGTAATGTAACTTAGTATCTGAATGGTTGAAAAAATTCCTCATTAATCAAAGCAAGTGATACAAGTGATTACAATTAGAAGCAAATGGGACATTACTGTTTTTATATCACAGTGACTCATGCTCAGGTAAATGGAATCTAATGCAGTTGGTTTCAGGGGCTCTGACTCTTGTTAATTTTTTTCAGGCATCAAGATCAAATGAAAGCGAGTCATGTCTCAAATATAAAGGATCGAATTTGAGCAAACATTGATCATGAGTAGAAGGATAAGTACCCTCCGACACTGACAAAATCTGTTCAACATTCAAGCTAACTAAAAATAGAATAATCCTGTTCAGGCTCATTATTATTATTTTTTTTTGAGCATGAAGCCCAGATAGGTCTGAGACCTGTGCGTGGGTAATGTGTTAAATAATGGTGATTTATGAGTTGGACCTACAGCTTTAGGTGGGTTCCGAACCACCGGGAAGTGATTTTCAGCAGAGAACAGTGTCTTTTTTGCTGGTCAATCTAATCGGTCACCGTTACAAACAGGACCTACGATAACGCAGCTTAGGTCCATTAGAAGAGCCATAGCTCGTCTTATAGATCTCAATCTCTAGATTGAATAAGACTCAAATCTCATGATTAGGTTAGCAAACAAATAATACTGTGATCAATTTTTTGTTTTTGTACTGATGGTGAGATCGGTTTTGAAGTTGTCTGTGTGATTGTGAAATGTGATCTATTATCTATTAGGAGTATTTTATTGAAGTATTGGAACTCTACGATTTTCAAAGATGACGAAAAACATCTATATAAGTTCATCAAACATCTCAAAATTGAATCATTGCCCATTTCACTTCATATGTTATAATAATAATTATTATAACATATGAAGTGAAATGGGCAATGATTCAATTTTTGAATACAATTATTGAAATAGATTGAAGGGAAATCAATGTATTTGTAGTTGGCTTAACGGTAAAAGCTTCCTTTCATGTGAGCGTATGAGGTCCGTTTGAACAGCACTGAGTTTCTCACGATCGAAAACCCTTGTGGAACAATCTTGTTGCTGTCTCAGCTCCGCCCTCCTCTTACGAGAGGGCATATTTATTTTCTCAGGTGCAAGAAATGCACACTCATCATGGCCTTTTTTCTCCGGCGGCAATAGGACTGGGCAGGAAGGGAGAGCGCTGCGGCTGATACGAAAAGAGAAATAGCAAAGAAAAATATTCTAGGCTCCCAGACCTGGAGCTCCTGTCCGGCGACAGTTCGACCATCATTTCGATAATTGCGGTTCGTTCATTTCCCACCAGATTGCGCCAGCTTAGTTTGCCATTAGCCGGCTGCTGCTTGTTAAAACGCCATTTCTCCATGCAGTCCCTATAACCCTTTAATTGTCAGACGGCCTCCGAACATCATTATACCGGGACGGGACACATTCCGGCTACTTAAATCAACTCGCTACTTCCTGCCTACTTGGCCTCCTCCGCTGTCAGTTCTGTTTGAAAAACACTTTCCTACGTGGTCATTAATGAGGTCATAGGTTGTGAAATATAAGAAAAATCTAGTACAATACGTTTTTTCTTCAGACATTCTGTTAATATATGAAAGAAGAATGAGCAACTACCACAGCATATACGCTTAAACTGAATCCCATGGATATTGCTGGAAGGAATCGTCCTTCCTCTTTCATTACTAGAGATATTCATAAAATCATTTTACTTCCCTTATTTTGTTTTATCACACTTGAAAAAATGAAATTAACTATTTTTTGGGCTCTACTTGTCTCTGTTCATCAATAAGCTATTAGTTTTTCCCATTTAAAAATTTAAGTAGCCTAATTAGAAATATCAACACTACTGTAGGAGAGAGCCTATGAGAAGGAATACGATTATTAGATTTCATGCATCTTCAAATCTGCGGTTCTTTATAAATTAATAATAATTTTTAATTGCAATATGTGTATTATTTTACTTAATTGGTTATGACTTGACTATGGGCTGTAATCATTGCACATTACAATACTTTTAAGAATATTGATGATGATGATGATGATGATGATGGTGATGGTTAGTATAGGAATTTCATGAAGCTATTGTTAATATAGCTGTGATAAATTGAATTTGAGGCTACCGCAGAACTCACTCCTACCCACAAACGTAGGTTATAGTCTTAGGAATTCCTGACAATGCTTCATTTTATATGCAGGCCTCTTATGATTTGAAGTAAACGTTATCCTGACAGCGATTCCATTATTTAGTTTATAATGCTGAAAAAACATCTATCCGATTCAAATCAGCTCATGTGTGGTCATGATTAATACTGTTTTTCTGTACGGACAAAGATGAATGTTGATTGTAAATATAAATTATAATACTATAAGATTTCACATGTAATAAAATTTTAACCTATTGTAGATCTACCAGAATGAAAACAAATGGGCCTAACCACAAACCAGTAACATACATGAATTATTTCTATAGTTAAGTTACACATATTGCTACTCGTATCTGGTGCCTACATCTTGAAGGACAAGATGATGAATAAACTATGTATTTGAATGGAAATCGGGATGGTAGACCCATCTCTTCCTTGTAGCAAGCAATAATTAATCCACGTCTGACCCAGTGTTGACCTATGCGCATAGATTCGCAACCGTTCCTGACTCATTACGCTCAAGACATCAATTCAAAGCTGAATCCCGACTATGAAATGTATTGCTACTGATACTGATCGAATGACATTAAAGAAAAACCGTTTTGGAAGCATTCTGTATCTTCCACTTTTAGCTTCTTCCAAACCTTGTTCATTGAAAATGCTAACTCACAAGAGAAAGCTGAATGCTACCGAAGAAGAATTGTAACCTGAAATCACCGGTTATACCCAAGACTTACATATCATTGCAACTGATTTTGGAACGGACAAGATGCTCTCAGTTGTCTTTTTTTCATTCAACCGACGCTCTCTTTCTCAAGCTTTTACACTTTATCAGTTTCTCTCTTCCTCAATCTTCTGACAGTCTTCTTTCGATTATCAGATGTGAAAATAATCGTAAATTGTCATCCAAGGACTTGTTTTGGAGAGTGGATTCCCGGTCATTGCGTACACGGCAGTGCCATCCCGAAATGAACATATATAGAAAGATGAAGTCATAAAGAAGCAAATTCAAACGGTGCTCTTATCACAGTTCAGAAATCGAGTTCCAAAAGACAATATGCTTGTCTGTATGGAGGCATATCAATTCCCGTTTCAGTCCTGTTGGATAATCGATGACATTATTTGAATAAGAATATTTATAATGTAGGCTACAACAGCTGAAACCTAACTGAACAGTAGCCTGATCAATAGCTTTGTTAGTTTCATGTTACGACTATTCCCAGAGTATTCATTTGTAAACCGTTTCCAGTCTGGATGGTTCAAAATAGCTTGTTCGTCTTTTCGTAAAATATATTCACTCACTGATCAGAATAATTGATGAAGAGAACACGTTCAATATCATAATATCCGAATTGATCTTATTTGGAGCTCCTTCCTAATGATATAAGTATTAGCTGTATTTATAAGAGAACAACTTAATATTGATAATTTGTAAAAATCACTCATAGCATTTCGATGTATAAAAATGTAATAAAATAATTAGATAATGAATAATTATGTCCTTGAAGATAATGAGCCTCAAAGTAAATGTCGGTTACAATATACTTTCGACAACGATCGGACGTTTAATGTAATGGGGAGGCAAGTTGATAAAAGTGAAGGGGCATGCATGGAAATCAACCCCGCTAGCGATGAGTTTCTGTATATTATATTCTCAGGAGGATTCAATCGCTGTCACTGGCCCTCAACTGGACATCACAACCTATGAAATGCTTTCAAAAAAAAAGATTATGGTTATCTTAAATAAAATATTAAATTTGCAAAATTAACTTTTCAAGGTAATTTATAATTACCACAAATAGGGAAAATATTGTTGATTAACTGAAAATTTGAGATTTATGGTTTCTCATACCCAATCGGCTATTAAATTCCATTTTTTTCTGTTCTGAGCAGGCGAAGGAGTAAGGAGTTGTGAGGGGTATGAGAATGATATTCATGTTTTCTCTGATAGAAGACTAAAGTCAAAAGTGGCTAACAAGGCAGAATCTGTTTCCCAGGGTATTTAAAAGCAGAATTTCCCCTCATTCCAAATCTTTCGACCAATGATATACAAACGAATTAAGAAAATGACAAAATCTTAAGAGCTTGAAAGACAGAAGCACCAAACGAGCGTCATTATGCAAATGATGTTAGCCGCCCGGTTTCACTTTTTGGGTTCTTCTTTGCCTTGACGATGCATTAACAATGTTTATCAACAGGCTAAGAGAGACCGCTTCCATCTGATAATACATATTTATATGAAGGTATAAAATACTTCCAGGCCGCTTCTCCTGGCAGCTTGCCATATCAGTAGCTCAGTTATTACTTGGAATATCGGTGACAGACAGACGGTCTGACCGCATTGACCGCAAAGAAACCTGCATACTTTTTGTGCGCTGTCTGATAACTTGACAAGATGCAAATTCGAATCGCGTTGGGACACACGCTTTTCTGGAAGTACTGCGTTATCGCCATCATCGATATGACGCATCGTCCGTACATATGTTCAACAGAGAGCATTTCAAGCCGCTCATCCAGTAAATGACCAGTACGTTCTTCATTTATCTTCAATTCGATCGATCATCGTTCGACCAGTGCTTTGATTCTTAAAGAAAAGCAGTCTGTCGATCCAAGGATCGAAGGACTTTGAAACTGAATCCATGGATCACTTCTAATTTGAAGATGTAGAGTTGAGATGATCAAGAATATTATTTGTTTGGACTGAAGTCTTCGTTATTTCTTCTTAGAAATAAAAATAAAAAAAAAGGTAGACAATATTTGGCGAATTAGAATACTTGTCATCCGTCAAGTGATTATACCAACTGAATTATTTATAGAGTGACTTAGATTCTAACAATGCTAAGACCCGTATTCACGAGTATTCACGAATCTACCTTCAGGCTTCCTCAGCACAAGGGAGACTCGAAAGGCATTTACTCAAAAGGCTATTCAAGACTCTCTTGAGCTAAGAAAGCTCCAAGGCAGGTTTATGGGCCTGAAAATAAATTGACAGGTGCAGTAGAATAAACATTTAACAGTCACACTAACAAAATTTAACAACCAGTTGTTATATTATTTGAAATTTATTGATTTTCTATGAAATTGATTCTAAACATCTTTGGACTAGAACATAACACAGGTCTGGAGTCAAAATCGGCTATAGTGGGCCTACTTACATATTGTATTTTGTCACAACTGTGAATTTTTGCTATTGATATTGTGTGTGTAAATTAGTTGAAATAACTTAACATGCAAATTATTGACAGGGAGACACAATATTAAGTCATGGTTTACATATTATATTATCAGATGGTATGCAGATATTATTTCGAAACAAAAATGCACGAATTAGGCGACAAAGGATCAAAAGTCGAGTATAATCCTGAGTTTGGAATTTGGAAGTTTTAACTGTTATACAGGTTGTACCGTACTATGTTTATTATTTTTTTTTTTTAAAAAAACTAATTTGATGTATTCTATCACTAATAGCTGGCAACACTGAAATTAACACTCGAACTTTATTTATACAAATTACTCACAACACGCACTAATCTGTTATAGTACACAAGAAAAACCAATAAGAAACAAACAGATCAATAACGTTCAGCTAATAATGAATTTACTACATATTTACACTGTACAAGAACTAATTACTAACTGTCAATGGGCCGATCGATAATCTAATTATAATTGGTGTCCAATGGTTCAATGGTTTAAAGAGAAATGTCTAAAAAGCAGTTACACACTGAACGCTTACGAAGCACAATGATCTGCCACACTTTTATTAATCACAATTGCAATTACAATAAATCACAATTGGTACTGTGTATTCTGTCACGAAGAAAGATATCTACTTTTGCAAAGAATTTTCCACATAAACTAATCACAAGCACTCGATATGAGTAATCACAATCTATAGGAACAGCACTGTTATGTCTATTTTCATACTGCCACCACAAACAGTCACTCGTTACAATACGAACGTAAAGGAAGTTTGAACAATAAATAACTAAACTCCTGCTCACCAAAACATTCGCTTTTTTAAGTCTTTGTAACATTCCAGGAAACTCTCACAATCTCCATAGGCTTCTAGATCTTTCTATTCAAACAGATAATGTTGTCTGAATATTCTAGATGACCATTTGGTAGTAAGCACGATAAAGAGAAGGGGAGAAGAAAAAACAAAGTGCCTCTTTTCTTCCTTGCGTTTCCGAACACTGTGCAGATAATTTTGCAAAAACTTCTGGTATTCAGACTAGGTGATCAAGCTTTTCAATTGTCATACAAGAATAATTCAAAAGTGCAATATCCATGTAGCAGTTCTTGAACGCTTGAGACCTAACACTAGTGCTCTAATAATATTAGAAATAACTTAGATATTTTTATATTGATATTTTTTCTGCGACTGAAATACTTGCTTAAAAAAGATTGAATAGTAGTCTAATAATTAATAATTGATAAACATCTATAAGTTATCTATTGAAAATAACTATGAAAATAGATTCCAATCTAATTCAACAAACTGCCTTTGAAAACACCAATTCTAAGGCGGGTTACACACATATGCATCTTGCACGGTGTGACTGGCATTTTTCTTGCTACTAGCATGCAGCTTGAAAACCAACCTGTGTTAATTACGTGGAGCTTACACACTTATGCGACTGGCACGGTGCTACTGGCACCATGCATCTCGCATGCAGCGTGCAGCGCACTTGGAACCGATCGGTCGGTCTTTTGGAGTGGCATGCAGCGTGCATCTTGTGTTGGGGCATGCGCAGAACACATTTTCAAGTCACATGACCATACGTCGTGTCCTTCTAATGGCGGTAAGTAACAACAGCATTTCATCATCCGATGATGACGACGACATTTTCCAATGAACACACCTCACTCATCTTGCTACTAGCACATGCCACGACCATGCAGCCTGCATGCATCTCGCATCAAAAATGCTAGTCGAGATGCATATGTGTGTAACCCATAATGGTCTTCATAGACATAAGAAGGTTTTTTCAAAAAAAAGTTCTGATTGCAGGTCCATGGGCTACAAACTGTCGTATATCAATTCTTAAATTCGAAATAATTCTAAAGGCTATCTATTCATTCTTCTAATTTATTCAATTCTGAATTTTTAGTTCTTGAAAGTTTCTGATACTAAAGCTCAGATTGAATTTCATTCAGTAAATACCAAGATAGAAGTTATTTCGACATGATTTTGCTATTAGAAGTTATTCCTTCATGTTCGGTTTTCAAATTCATTGGCTCATGTAAATGTGGATATTCAAATTAAGTATGAATGAAACCTTCTATTCAATGAATAGCTGTGATTCACAACAATTATCCTTCTATTTTTCCTATCCTTCTAAGATGCACTCCCAGATACCAGTCACAATTCTATGCTGATATGGTTGTACCGACTGTATTGATTTGACAGATAAACATGAATTAGCATTCTTTTTTATTATTTGTTAATCAGAAGTGAGTATAATCAGAAAATAAAATTAGATGTTAAAATCATGTTTGAATGGAACATTACTATCATTTTTTTTAAATTAGCATGAGATAGTGTGGCCACTTTGATGGAATAGCGATTTTGTGAGTTATCCGCTGTCCGGAATACATTAAAAGATAGCAGCAGATTCAATAAATTTTACAAACAAGTTCTGGTGTTGAAAGGCCAGAATGACCTGCTATATTTGAAGAAAATACCGCCAAACAGAATTCACAATCCTACGGAAATCGTTGATATCGTGAGAATAGACTAACAAAAAAGCAACCTATTTGGACAGCCAATAAGAAATATGCATAGCCAATGAACATAAATATATAACATGGAGAAGCAACAATAGCTGACCATGTCGACCCGACCTCCATCACAAATCAGATATAATCTTGTCTCTATAAATATTATGAATCACGTTATGAGAGTGTGCACGTTTTAGTTAATTTATCAGATCCCATAATTTTCCGAAATATCAGCAATTCTTACTGACTGAGAAAACGGGATGTCCCAATAGTTCCCAACATAGCAACATAAATAGCATCTGAGTGAAGATTACTGGGGAGATTAATATTGTTTCAAAATTTACAGTTTGATTAGAATTTCTAAATAACACTTAAATTTGTCGGAGCTACAATTCGCACCCATAAAATCGTTGAGCTTCTTGAAGAACTTCAATCTCGAGGAAACTTTGATTCACCAAAGCTACGAGTTGCACCCATAAAAAATTCAAGTTTAAATCAAACCGCACTCAACGTCGTAAACTATCTAGCTAGACGCGACTAATTTCATAATTATGGAACTAGATTCAGGCGAAACCTAAGAGATGACCAACATCATACAGCTTTGTATGAACGTGGTGTAAAGAGTTCGGATATTCGGTTGTTTAATTTGTTAACATCACGGCTCAAGGAAATGAGGGGTGAACAATTCAGCTTAAGAAAGAGCTCCTGCATGTTTGTGCATATTCGATTGAAGAATTTTGGGTACATTGTGAGTTGCAAAACAACAGATCAATAAGTTAGGTTTTATATATTATGAAAACATAAAATTTGACAATTCCAAATACCCCTTTTATGGTAGGTCAATGGATGTTATGAAAAAATAAATAAATGAACAAATTGTCAAGATTTTGATCACTATCATTCTGTTCCAGATAGCTTCTTCAACTTCTAATTGGTTAAATATGACTCAGCACGTCTGATCGTCATATTCATCTTCTATGCTTCTCATAGCCTACACCAGCGGTTCCCAACCTGGGGTACGCGTACCCCTTTGGGGTACGCAGTGTCCTAGTTGAGGGTACACAAAAAATAATCCACAATGGCGGATCTTCATTGTCTAGTGGCATAGACTAAGGAATGGTTGTTCTATGCTCGTGGTGAGCAGTTTATATGTTGTGCGACTATTCTGTCTATAATGTATTCTATTCTGACACTTCTATGTAGGCTATATTTTAGTAACATTTTGAAATTTAAATTATAATATTCATCTCTAAACATACTAGTAGTTCTATGAACAGTAGAACACACTCGCTCAACACTCACACATTTTCGAAAAAAGTTGAAGAGCGTTTTCAACTCGATTTTAATTCCTTAATCTTTTATTGAGGACAGAAACTGTAGAAATCAATATTTGAAAAGACCAAAGTTTATGACGCCGCCTAGAAATCACCCCTCGTTTAAGAGACAGTGAGAAAAATTAAGGGTTCTCATGAATTTTTAGCAGTTTTTAATATCAATAATCTCCAATAATAAGAAACTGAAATTATTCATGAAATAAATGACTGCGTAGTACCAAGCATGCATGCACACACAAACACGCGCGCACTTGCCAGTTACAATCTACTAAACTGGATTCTTCTAAGCCTAGCTGGCCTGAGGCGCGTTGCTGCGTTCTCATAAAGATTCTCCTTGATTTTATTATTCGCCACCTCCCGCTGAGGTTACATTTAAAATTAGGAAAGAAGTTAGTCCTAGGGCTCTTCCAGCTGATCATAGAGGCTTCGTTGTTTTCTCAATCACCACCTCTGAATGAAGAAACATTTCAAATTTAAACCTACGACTATAAGGGTAAAAGCTAGGTTTTTGATTTTATTATTCGCCACCTCAAATTTCTAGCTGCATTGGTTAACAGATGTCATCAACCTGACATAATTACATTTCATCATACCCAGTCGTATGTTTCCTACATATTGCAAGGCTCTGACTGTATGGTAGCCTACATGTAAAGTGCAAGTGCTATTCAAAGACAGCGTAAATAACGCCACTAAGGGGCCTGCCATATGATTAAAAACTGTTGACATCTATCAGCTGTTCCTCTAAGCAGTTTGGCCGGCAAGTTCAGTAGGTTAGGTCTATAAAATGGATTAATTAATAATAATTATTAGCTCCCCTATTAAAATTTGAAAAAATATATACATCGCTGGGCCTAGGAATAAGGAACATCCATATGAAAAATCATAGCAATTGGTCTAGGCGTTCGTCTGTAATCGTGAGACAGAGAGACAGAGAGACAGAGGAAATGCCGATCGTCTTAAAGGATAGACCTCACTATCGTTCGGTCAATTAAATTCGATGTCCTCAATAAAAGAAATCGGTGTTCAGCAGAAATCATTGTGTTACATACTGTTTTATTTCTTTAGCTGAATTCCCATTCATAGGCGTTGATATGTTGTTAAAATATTGCAATAAATGGGCATTAAACCCTCTATAATATTGTTGTAGTAAATTAAAAAAGTAGTTAGGACTTTGGGGGTACTATGTCTGTAAAATATGGTCTAAGGGGTACGCAGAAGAAAAAAGGTTGGGAACCGCTGGCCCACACCATAATTAATCTGTATAATATTGACTCAATATTAATGTACACTATACTTGATAATCTTCCTGATAATGAATGAGAAAATGGATATCATTAGATATCAATGAATAGTTTTACTTGATGGGAGACTTTTGATCGCGAAGGAATTGCACTCGATAACGATTTCCAAACATCTGAAAGAGTCACCCTGTAATTAAAACACTGATGATAACATTGTTATTGGACTGTGCAATCAGACTGCTAATGCTGATTGCTGGCGATGCAATGCAGATAATTGCAAACTGAGATGTACATTCGAGTACCACTGATTACTGAACGTGTAAGAATGTAAACGCTTTGGCTCGTGTTAATGAAGACACGCAACAATGGCAATGAGCCTGCCAGCTCACTGCTCAGTACACATCTCCTTTCTCTTTCCCACTGGTGATCATACTCTGCAACTTCTTCCTGTAGAAGTGGTGGAAGGATTGTGGCCATTGCAATGTTCACATTCACTAGCCTAAAGCCGCGTTTACACCAAAGTCTTCCACTAAGTTTTCCACTAGTTGCTTTTTCTATAATATGCAGCAACGTTTTCAATCTTCTGTCTTATTTATTTATTTATTCGCCATGAAAAATGCAAACAATCATAAATCGTGAAACAATGAAAGAAATCAAATACATAACAATCATAAATATAAACTAAAAGTATAATACAGAAACTATAAACTAATAAATAATACAGAAACATAAATATCTCTTTATGCATTTGTGGCATCATCTACTAGTGGGGAGACAAGTCTTCCACTAAATTCTGGTTTCCTGCAGAGTGTCGGTAAAGATCAAAGAAAGTTGACAACTAAAAGTGGAAAACTATTTGCAGCGCGCTTTGCGCTAGCAACTTGTGGAAAACTAGTAGAGAACTCTTCCCCCTCCACGCGCCCTGGACGTGATCAAGCACTCTAGCTGACTTTGACAGTATTCCACTTCGTGAAATATATATTTTATATATTATCTCCTTCAATTATTGTAATTCAGTCTATTTATTACAATATTGATGACAATATATATTATACAAATTGATGTTTATTATTGATGTATATTACAATATATACAGTAATGAATATAATTATTGATTACTACTATAATAACTCATACAATTTTAAACCGAATTGGAATAAGGAAATTCGAAAGGAAGAAGAACAGTAGAAAGAAAGAAAAGGAAGAAGAACAGTAAAAAGAGAAGGTAAAAGAAAGGAAGAAGAATAGTAGAAAGAAAGAGAAGGAAGAAGAACAATAGAAAGAGAAGGTAAATAGAAAAGAAGAACAGTAGAAATAGAAGGTAAAAGAAAGGAAGAAGAATAGTAGAAAGAAAGAGAAGGAAGAAGAACAATAGAAAGAAAGAGAAGTTAAAAAGAAAGAAGGAAGAGAAGGTAGAAAGAAAGAAGTAGAAAGAGAAGGTAAAAAGTAAGGAAGAAGAACGTTAAAAAGAAAAGAAAAAGAACAGTAGAAAGAAAGAGAAGGTAAAAAGAAAGGAGGAAGAATAGTAGAAAGAAAGAGAAGGAAGAAGAACAGTAGAAAGAAAGAGAAGGTAAACAGGAAGAAGAACAGTAAAAGGAAAAACAGAAGAAAGAGAAGGTGAAAAGAAAGAAAGAAGGAGGAAGAACAATAGAAAGAGAAAGTAAAAAGAAAGGAAGAAGAACAGTAGAAAGAAAGAAGGAACAAGTTTTCCACTTGTTGCTCTAAATTTGAGAAGAGCAACATTTAGTCATCAACTTTGGTGTAAACGCGGCTTAATGTGCGGTGAAGATCTTCGTACTTATACTTGGCATAACATAAAGTTGTTTTGGATTAAAATCGATATTTAATGTAGAGTAGAGCTATAAAGCGGTATAATGAAACAAAATAATGATAATTTTGTGTTTCCTGGCTGGCTCAGGTTTAGTGCGAAATAATATTTCAATTATATTCATCTCTCTCTCCTTAATTGGCGAAGTATGATTGGAATTCAGGAATGTATTGATTTACTCTTTCTTCCTCTTCACTCTGAAGCAATATTATCAAGAATGTTATAATCAAACAGAGTATTGACAAATGTATTGTTATGTTTTAGCATATGTTATAGACATGCGTTAACCGGAATGCAATGTGACAAGTTCTATTTTTTTATAAAAATACACTCACACACACTTCCTCCACTCTTCTAACTCCTCCTCTGTTTCTTCTTCTTCTTTTTTTTTCGTTATCTTCTTCTTCTTCACCATCTTCTTCTTATTATTATACAACGACAGAAACAATGATTCATATGAATGCAAAATATACTAGTTGAAGCCCGTCATATCATTTGGAGTCGCCCTGGAGAGGAAAACTGACCATTCAAGAGTGTCGGCCCGACAGTTGCTGCAACAGTCCAGCAGCCGACTCAATTAGCAGTCAGCGATGACCCTTGACCGCGCGGGTCTCTGCCCATCGGCCAACCCATCTGCAGCACGTATCAACCCAGACAAGCGATACGCACCGATAATGATCCCCAGCTGTTACTATCCCACCTCACACCTTCCACTGCATGACCTGGGAAAACAGGCAATTGCTCCTGCCCAGACCTGGTTAGCGGCTACTTCAAAAGCGCACCCACCATTTACCGGCAGAAGCCGTTTATCTTCAAACTTGGTACAGTATTCTTATCATCTGGTCTGAAGTGTACAAGTCATTAGAGTGGTCTATTGATGAAGACTGATTATAATTATTAGAGGTTGAGAGAAGGAGGTGGGGATATTGGTGGGGGTTTGGAGATATTGCACCAAATTTTGAGCAAGTTGGTGGAGTAGCAGGAAAATTATTGTGATCAAACTGGAAAAATATATGCACTCAAAATAAAAACTCGACCCAAAATCATCATGAATGGCCATTTTCGGATTAGCATAGAAAAAACTCGGTTCAATTGTTGTTTAATTCTTCGCATTTATGGAGAAATCGTTATCAGTATGATCCTAAACCCCTGTTTTGTTCAGAAGTCCTTGTAGAGACTTGTCATGCAATGCATTGTTATAGAAATGATATCTCGATTATTAATAATATTTCTATTAATAAGAATATTTCTATTATTGAAAATATTAATCGATAATATTGTTTTATCTCTAAAATAATGCTGGGAACCCTTCAAATCAACACTCGCACTTTATTTTGTAGAGTTTGTTTATAATAATTTTTGTCAAATAAATAAATTCATTCATTCATCCAATTCATTAAAAAAATTATTCACAACTAGCACCAATCAGTTATGTCTTACACAAAATAAGCAATCAGAAACAGATAAATCGATAATGTTCAGCTTGTTAAGATTTGCTATATTACAGCACAATAGTCAATCACTAACTGTTGAAAGGCCGATCAAATATTAAATAATAACTGTTCAATAAAGTGCCCAATAATTAATTCAGGATGCAACGTTTAAAAAGAACAATTAAAACTTACATAGCACAAGTCTGTTACCGTATAAAAATAACTAAGAGTATGTGTCCACTTCTATAAAATGTAAAGGAAGTCTTACTAATACAGTCACAATACACTGCGATTATCGCTTTAACAACAAAAATTTTTACTATGAACAGAACTGCCACTTGTTATGTCTCCGAAATTCAAACAATGAATGAAATTTATGTTTTCCTGAGCGTTGGCTTGGGCATTTTCTAATGTTCCAGAAAGACGGAGAGGGTTCTATAATGTTCTATCAAATTCTAAAATAAACAAATAGAACATTCTTCATTCATTGAGACTATTTCAATTGCCGAGATAAGAACATTTCAGAGGCTCAGATAAACCACAAGGCGAGGAGAGTACGGGGAAAAGAAAACAAACACGCTGCTTACTGCAACCGGAAGATGTATTGACACAGCAGTAATTACGTTGAAAATCACTGTTTCCTCTTCGATGTCCATAGCAATATATTATATGAAAACACACATCAATTTTTTTTCCTTGAATATTATATTTCTTATTCATTGGTATTGACGGTATCACCTGTAATAGTTCTCATAATCGTTCTCAATTATTGCAGTCTATCTCATATTTTGGAGGCTACAATTTTTAATAACACTATATATAAACCACATAAATATATACGAATAGTTCTGTTTTTGTCAGAGGTTTGTTACATTGAGCAGAGTGACATTTTACAGTTGCTCAATTATAGAGTTGGTGACAATATGCTAGCCTATTATGAGTATTCGTGAGTTTACACTTCTTTGTTTATCATTGTTAGGTGTCGATTCAATTCCATAGCGGTAAAGAACTCCAACTATGTTCAATGTTATTGTAGTGAAAATGGAGAGAAAGAAGGAACAGTGGTTCTCGGTGTTATCTGCTGTGTAAATGTTTACTTCTAAGCAATTAATTAATTGAAAGGCTTTGTAGAATGTTCAAGTTGTTTGATTAGAAATTAATGGAATCTCATCGAATATTGTGGAAAGTGCGATTTTCCTTATCTGTTTATTTAGAAGTTGATAGAAAAATGGAGAGATCTCTCGATTGTTGAAAAACCTATTTGAGGCAAACGTATTTAGATACTAGTTCTGTCTTCTTTTAAATTTGTCGAGATAACGTGTGTCAGTAGTGATAATAAATTACCGTATTCTGTGTCTATAGTGATAATTATTTTACCTATTACTGTAGAACAGACTTGTGCTACGTAAGTTAATTGTTCTTTTTCGACGTTTATTTTTGAATATTATTGGACAGCTTATTGTACAGTTAATATTTAATAGTGATTGATTTTTGTACAGTAATATTGAAAACTCTTTATCAATTGAACAATATCGATTTATCTGTTTTTGATTGCTTATTTTTGTGTAAGACTTTACTGATCAGTGCTTATTGTGGATTATATGTGTAAATAAAGTGCAAGTGATAAATTTAAGTGTTGCCAGCATATTTTAGACATAGAACCCGTAACATTATTTTTTCAAATCAGTCTTTCACTTTCACGCTCCGTGTTAACTCATACAGATGAAGGAAAAAACAATTGTGAATAATTTCAGTGTGTAGCGTCGCAGAGGGATTATTCAATTATTAAAACATATTCATTTCAATTTTCAAATTGACTTTTATTCATTTTTATTCTCAAGCTCATTAACATTTCAATGACATTTCTCCTCAAAACTAAAATATAAAGAACTCTACGAAAATAGCTCGACAAACCAAAAATATTACTCTTCTTCTTCTTAATTAAATAATAATTATCTTACTGTACATCAAATTTTGTTCAGCTTTCCGATCAGATATATCTAGTTCGTCTAATCAGATGAATTATTATTTTGTTCAACTCACCAGATTGACCAAAATAGGACATTACAAGTGTTCTAAAGTAGGAAAACATTGCAGTTACATCTAAAAACCAAAAACGGCTTGCTCACTCTATCCATCTTCTTCTCTACGTGTATTCCTCATTCTCTCCCGGCTATCCATTCGTCCGACATTATCTTGGTTGGCTATTTTCCACGGCTCCATTAACGCCACAATACATCTTCGCCTAACTACCAAAACCGATACAGCTACACGGCTCCCCCTGCTAAGACGTACTACATTATTTGGCGCATTACATGCCTATTCCTTTTAGCCTCATCGCAACTGTCATTAAAAGCTTTAAAACGAAACTGCAAATCATCATGTTCCGTTAGGCGCAACCGACGACATCAACAAATATAGATAGAATAGGCTCATATGGATATAATATTATAAATTTTTATAATGGATATTTTGCTGTAACGTATGAATCCTTTCGCAAGTAAAAAACTTATGAGAAGCACTGACTGCACTGTAATCCTATTGATTTGATTCATGAAACATTTTATATATGAGCTGGGCTTTCTCTCTACTTCAATCTAGCTGATAGATGCCCATTCATCTGAGAAGGTGAACTTTTAAAGCATTGATTTCACTTTCGAGTTATGAAGTTTTGCATTGTTGTATCTTGAAAAAGCGGGGCGTGCGTATTTAAAAGGATGAAATCTACCCATCACCTGATGCAATCTGATAAGTGAAACACTTAAACAGTATCTATTGCTTTGCGTCTGTATCGTGTACATAAAATTAAATACCTATAAATTCATCTGTAATCTCCATTCGCTAAGGCTATAGACAACTGGAGAAAAATATGTTCTGTTGTCACTTAATATTTCTATATAAATATTGAGTGACATCAGTATTATTTTTTCTGCTACAGTGAAGTAATCCTCTGAAAGTTATCCGCTATGAAACTGGGGGTGAGAAATAACTTAAGGGTCGGCTGTAGCTAGAATGTTTTTCAAAATCGACAGTAGCGAATCTGTCAAGTTATGAACGAACTAGTTTCAAACTAAAAAGAGTACAGTATCACTGGCATTTGTGTGAGTAAGGTTTGTCTTTGTGTGCGTGTGAGAAGTGAGAGCGCACAAGAAAAGAGAAGAGACAATAGAGCGAAGAGCCATCCACCACCCCAGGAAGACAAGGTTACTGCACTCTTATCTGTTGCATCTTGCCACTGTTGACATTCCGGCTTCCTCTAAAGCTATACGCTATACATCATTTTATTGCTTTACGAATAGATATTGTTTGAGACCCAAAATCCACAGAAACTTTTATTTGCAAGAACATATTGAAAAATTATAATATTGCCCAAAAATCATCTAAGCTATAAAAATCATCTAATCATCTAGGACATACTTTACGGTATAACGTCAATAATATGAAATCATGTACATGTACAGCAAGAAGATGACAAAAATAAAAATGCAGATCACTCATCCATTAAAAATAACAAATAACTTTACCTGAACTCAAATATCTATCAAAATATCTAACAGTTAATTCTGTGAGCAGAAAAAAAAGAGTACAAAAAAATGAACATATCAATGAATAACAATAATTGTTATAGATTAACACTAATATTTGAAAATGAAATTTTTCATCTAAAAATACAGTAATAAACTTCATAAATATATTATTATTTTTTAATTACGATCGAATAATTAGTTACATTGAGCCGCGAAAATGGGCAAAGCTATTCCAAAGCATAGACTAAATGAAACTATTTACTAGACTTAGAACCTATTCATGATTATAACTGAGAGCAAACTGAGATGCGATAATATTGTACTGCGAAATCGAAAAGATGAATGAATAAGTAAACGTTATTCTAATTTAGCAAAGAAAAAAATATATTTTTTACATTATATTTCATATATTTCTTATAACTCAATTTGCATTTGTGATTTTAGTGTTCACTCGAAATCATGTTCCGGGCTAGCTCACGGGCTGTAGTTCGTCCATTACCGCCCTGATGTGTACTTGGAAAATGACGAGTTTTCATTAAAAATAGTATATAACTTGTAAACTACTAAAGAACAAATTGAAAAATTGGTCTCAAATTGTAGGTAACATATTTTTCTGTCATATCCTTAGTAAGAGAACCACTGAGAACGCATTTTAAATCAAACTAAACAATTCTATATGTAGCCAAAATTTTACGGGTTTTGGTAATTTTCCAGGTTTTCTTAATAGTACAATGTGTTGGACAAAAAATGAATAGGACACAGTTATTTTAGACAATACAATTCCCTGAAGCATACCAGTGGCATCTTTGTATCACGCATGAATTTTGAGTTAATGTAATTCAAAATGTTGAAAGATTATGAACAAAAATTGAAATTTCAACTTTATGTATGATTATAACTTAGAATCTATTCATGCTACAAGTCTGCCCTTGGTACCCAGTTTTGGGTAATTGTATTGTCCACAAGAGAGGGATCCTGTTTATTCCCTGTTTAACTCATGGCGTGGCTGTAATATCGGAAAACCTGGAAAATTACCAAAATTTTTGCTACATATAAAATTGTTTAGCCTGATTTAAAATGTGTTTCCAGCAGTTCTCTTACTCAGGGTATGAAAGAAAAAGATGATGCCTACAGTTTAAGACAAATTTTGCTATTTATTCTTCAGTAGTTTACAAGTTATAACTATTTATAATGATAAATCATCATTTTACAAAATCATGTATGATAGGGGAAGCCTATACTGCTCTTTCAAGTAGAATTCCAAATTATCGGTCAAATATGACATTTTAAATATGAATTGAAATAGCCACAAAGAGCTGAGAACATAAAGGTATGGAGTGTGACAGATGTTAGCGAAGGGGTACCTCCCTCCTCGCTAAATCTCTCATCCAACAATTCATCAAAATGACATACGGTACAAAAATGTCCCCCTAAATAATGAAAAATCTAGTTGATAGAATTCTGTTCGATGGTTAGTTACAGAGATATCGAATTTCCAATGACTAGAAAAATTTTCAACTTTTAGGGGGCTTGGGGGAAAAGCCAAGGGGGGATTTTTGGGGACTTTTCGGAAAATTTACTTTTAAACGTGTACTATTAATTGGCATTTATAGTCTTGCTTGTCTGACAATAATTCTTTATTGGGTTGGGCTGGATAGCCAAGCGCCATGCAATACACAGTGCTGTAGGGTTCGGCGACGCGGTGTCCGCTACTATTTCATCATTCACTATGACGCCATAACTTGGACGATAGACACATCATTTTAAAGATTATTAAATTATCTTTAAGTTTTGTAAGGAATGGTACAACCAATAACGCGATAGCAAAAAAGATATGATCAGTTGAAGTTGATTTTTGTGGTTCGTGGTGACATTTTTTTCTATAAACTATATTTTTGCTGAAAAATTACGCTATCTAGAAAATGTTTATGACAATTTTTTATAGAATAGTTTTGAGTAATAAATGAGATGAGAATCACAATGATACCTTAATTATTTTCCGATTTATAAGCCTTTAACTGAAGTACTGCTCTTGTAATGTTGAGAGGGGGGTTGGTGGGTGAAGCAAGCGGTGTGGGGGTCGGTACTTTGGTTTTTTCGAGTAAGTACAATGTATACTAACATCCTGCAAAAATTCAGCTTAAATTAGGGCAAAAATTTGCCCTAATTTGTTACGACAATGGCCATTTTTGTGCATTCATTGTCTGGGCTATAAATGAAACTATTTACTAGACTAATAAACTATTTATGAAAATCACATACGGTTGCGAGGGTAACTGCACACCTTTTGCAGCAATATCTGAATTTGACTGCATCGAATATTTAAAAAGAATTAATTCCAAAAAACAAAGTAGTGTATACCGTATTTTAATACTGTACACTCTGTAAAATTGAATACTTCGAAGAATGAACAATTATTTGATAAAAGTATTGATTAACCAGAAAATATTTTACAATTCGATGTGCAAAAACTTGCCCTAATAAATTAAACAAGTTATAAATGTCTATTGTTTTATTTGTTTTGTTGAAATTGCTGCAAGAATATGGCGTGGTTCTCTGATTGGCATATTGCGTCTATGCCTGGGATCTATTAATTCAGGCAATAGACATTATTTGTAGTAAAATTTACTTAGTTTGGGCAACATAATTTCCTCCCAAAATACAGGAAATTGGATAAGGTGGTGAAGTTGGAGAAGAAGGCTCTTTGGGTGTAAGTGTCTTTCGAAGTTCAATGTTATTTACAATACATTCATTCATAATTCTCCACTCTCTTAACCTTTCACCACCCCGACTTTCAACTTTTTGGACCTTCGAACGTTTTTTATTCCCCATAACTTGAAAAGTTCTGCTCCTAAAACTTCTAAAATCAATTCAGCACGACCGGATACATGTCCCTTGACGCTACACCGATCGACAACGGACTGATGGAAGAAGAGAGAACAAAGAAGAAGAAGATATCAATAAGATAAGATAACGAATATTCTCTGTGCTGGAAGGAAGGGAGACTGCTATTTGCGAACTAGCTTCAAGGCCACTCACTGCCGTTTCAGTTACTATTGTATGTGTTTGTGCGTACTGGCGCTCCCTGTCAACGGTACTGCTTATAGGCAAGTCTATTTTGAGTGGACCGAACAGCAGCTATTTTGTTGAACATACCTCTACAAAAAACCATTTAAAAACTTGACAAATGAAGCAATACTTGAGAAAAAAATTCCATGTCATGAAAAACATTATAACGGAGAGGACTTGTTTTGTCATTTTTTGATATCTATATCACAAACGTCAGAAAAAAATCATAAATTCATGACTCATAAATGCTTATTTAGAACAAACAGTGGAAGAAATATGAGTTTTTCAGAAAGCAAAGTCGCTTGAGCATAATCAAACCTTCAAAATAAGACATTGACAGTAATTTTCTGATTATGAATAGGTGAGTTATATGGTTTCGAAATTAGCATTGCTCTTATGGAGATACAAATCCAACATGGCCGCGCTACAGCCGACCCTTAACTTGATAAAACTGATTAAAGCAGAATTCTATTTGCTTTGTCAGAATTAAAGAGTCCATAATTGTTATTCATTCTCAGTGAGATTCATGCTTCATGAATCAAATCAATTGGATTACAGTGCAGCCAGTGCTTCTTTGTACTAAATCATTCCATTTTCCTTAATTTGCACACTATTATTGTTGTGGAAAATTATATTTTCTCATATTCTTCCAAATGAATTCTTCGTCTTTCTTCTAAATTAGGTGTTTTATAATTATAAGTAGCTACGACTCGTCACCTACCCATAGGTATCCTATGTGGTGAGACTAGTTTCCAAAGTAATATTGTAATTGAAGAATCATCGTATACGTTTGTGTATCCGTAGTTTTATTAAACTTCTTAGTTTCCGTATCCGTAGTTTTGTGTTGGTTTTTTTTTAAATAATTTGAATGTTTGCATTCTGGTCATGGAATGGAATAAATTATAGTCGCAAAATTGAAAAATGTATGTGCCGTATTCAAAGATAATAGTATAGACACCAGTACACCTAGAGGCTCTTGTGTATCACTATTAAAAACTGGAATAGCTCTACTTATTTGAAAAAATACGTGTGAATGTGACATAGTGCTACAGCATTCACCTCTGTTACACATTTTTAACTTAGCTTGTGATGAAATAAAATGTGACAAATGGTTTATACACAATGTACGGCCTTGTCTTTTGACAGACACCCTGAAGCATGAAACTTTGTCACTAAAAAATTACAGCTATGATTATTACGTAGTAGGAAAATGGTAAAATGCAGATTACAAAAGTAATGTAAATAAGATAACACATACGGAAGAATGTTATTACAAAAAAGCAGCTCTGCTTCGATTTCAATCATTAAATCGCCTCCCGTTTTCACAAATTATGTGAAAAAAATCCCAGTAAACAATTTAGGTACACGAGCTCCTACGTCCAGTATTTGGAAATCCTCGCAGAACTGGCGATAATAAATTCAGGCTGGTAGTATTAGAGGCAATTTTGCTTCGATAAACTACTAGAAGAGCTCGTAGCAGTAATGGTAAAATATTGTCGGTTTTCGATAACAAACTGCTGTCTTGCAGGCAGCCTCTACCTACCTACAGCACGAGCGTTATTTACATTAGACTATGGAAGGTATAAATTTTCAAAAGCGAACTTCGGCCTGAGGTTGGATACATATTTTTGTAAGTCTTTCTTCAGCTAAGGTCTCAGTGTGATTACGACTCTACGTAAGCGAGTACACTCGCCAACAGGTTTACAACTGTCGAATATTCCCGCGAGTAATCTATTTATTACTTAACATTACATATTCGCTAGGACCGATCATATACTCTCCTGTATCTCCGCAGTACCGTTTTAAGTTTATAACAATAATTTCGTCTTTTTTCGGCTATTAATGATTTTTAATGTCCTCGACCCGAAGCAATAAAGTAACCAATTCAATATAGCGTATAGGCTCCAGGGCTTGACACAATAAATAAATCAAAACATACATGAGTTATTGTTGACTCGCTTTTTCTATCCTATTAAGGTAGACCAAGTCAGTTCAGCAGATCTACCAGCTGTTTTTTAAAGACAAAGAACAGTATCAGGTTTGCAAACACGAAAATGATTATGATAGATTTAAAGAAATTGATTGAAAAATGAATTATTCAACACAAAAAAAAAACTTTTTCTTACTTGACTTACTTGAAATCTCCTTCTTACATCCCCGATCCAAAAATTTTAAAAGAACGTCATTCGTGCACTGTGCTTTTACCAAGAATGTGAGAGCATATGATCCATCAATTTCCTGATCAATTTATTATGCTAGCATAATAAAGATTAGATGAAAAATTCTATACTGGAATGTTTGAATTCTAAATAGAATTCTAAAGTGTGTTAACGTTTCAAGAGCCCCAGACTTCTTTAAACGTTGTACCTGGGCTTACCATTTTTAATCTTTCACCAAAGGCACTTGAGTTATTTCCTGGCTACTACTGCTTTTCACCGTTTCTATGTAAATTTATAGAACTACTTATATTATTCGTCAATTATTTTAAAATTCACAACGAAATACTCATAGGAGCGCTCATTATTTTTAAATCCGAGATGTAAGGCGAAAACACCTTCTGGGATTATAGTACTTAAAGTTAACCTGTTGATGTTCAGTAAACATAATATTATAAGGGAATTGAATGACGATGAACTTTACGAGAATGATGAGCGTAGATTCAACTCTTTGCTTGTATCCTGGTTTGTCACGTTGTTTAAATGTTTTGAACCGATCTCTGGAATGTTTATACTCTTTAGTAGCCTATGCCTGATTCGTTCGCTGCTCATAAAGGCAAACTTAATCTGTCGCGCGTTAATAAACGCGTTGGGAATGCGTGACAATTCGGTCACGCGTTTTAAACGCGGTCAGAGTTTGTTAAGCGACAAAAAACGCAGGTCAAAGGTGTTGAAATCGTAAAAAGCGTAATTTTGCTCTTAGAAGAAAATTTGGTTTACTCAGCTGAATATGATGAATACTATTACAATTTTAAAAATTCAAATGTCCCTAATTTCAAAATTCCGCTTTTGGTTGAAACGGTCTTGAGACAGCCTAGATCATTTTCCTTTGATCTGGTGCCGGGCTGGACTCGAGCGACACAAAACGCGCGTTTGCATAAAACCGGACTAACAACTTCCAATTTAGTTCAATACATTTGAGCTTTCCCGTGGCAGTATTTAACTCGCGTTTTTTTCAATTACCTGCCGCTCAACGACAAAAATCGCGTCTGAAACGCCCGACATGCATAAAACGGCACAATAGTAATTAAATCGCTTCGTTTATTGTCGCGCGGCAGGGAACGCGGTGCATAAAACCGGCCAACGGCTGCATGGATTAATAAAGTACAGAAATATTTGAATTGATATAGTGTACAAAGCAATAATTATTTCTATCGACAAACATTCTGATGATAATAGTATCAAAGCACTGCTTAAAACGTCACAAAATATTTTAATTCAGTTCGAGTCCCCTTATTTGTTGAGAAATAAAAAAATATAACAAATAGCAACAATGCAAATGTCCATGCAATTTGCATAGAACTTTAAAATTTAATTGCGGAGAATTGATCAACACACTATTAAAGACTTTAATGCTGTGTAAACATTTAATGATTAATGAAAAGTCTTTCAGTGTACCTTCTGACAATGATTACTGAAAATCGCCACAAATTATAGGCCTACACCTGATGTATCTTTTACCTCGTTAATAGGCATTGCTCCTTATTCTGGATATTAGTTACTGATTCGAACGAAATTGTTTGACTTGCAAAGCTGAAATATGACACTATATTATATTCAAATAGCATATAATCCAGTCCGTTATTTTATAATGATCTGTGTTTCTAGGCAAAGCCTGCACAAAACAAGTGGATTAAAACAATCCATCCAAAGCGACCAAGCCATAAAATTTCCCTGCAGTCGCCTCATGCCTGAATTTGCAACCTGTTCGACGATATCTGTATTTATATTCGAATGAATATACAGGTATATTTTATCTATATATCTATACAGATATTTTATATCTGCATTATTGCGCGGCAATTCTTACAAGTTGTCCGTGAACAGGTCTGTTATCTGCTGAAAAGCGGTGAAATATTCGCCATCGTCTGGCTGATCGTAGGATAAAGACTGTTATTTGAATTTCAATACGTGGACGCGGATTTACGGACTTGGTTGTGACTGTGTTGAAATCAATATTTATTTATCGGTCTGTGCGAGAAAGAGAAAATCGGCTCGTTGTCTATATGCATTTATTTGCATATCTACTTTGCTCGGAGATGATATGTGGAGAAACTTGGGGAAGATTGTTGTGGAGTAGAAGGAGACTGAAAATAGTCGCTCGGTTATTGATTTCAAAAACTTGTTCCCAGATACTTCCCTAGTATCAGATGAGATGCGAATAATTGTACAAGATTTGGATGCCCACTACTGTACGAGTCGTAACCGGCACTGTGTTATTAGGCTCACAACAGTGTTGGATTCTGTTTAGTCCAGATCTCCCAGTTTTAGAATGCCTTAGGCCTTGTATAAGAGGGATTTACCGCTTTTATGTACGCTAATTGCGCAAAACAATCACACTTCTTTGCACACTCCGCCTTTGCTCATGAGCCCGGCACACCCACGCCTCTGTTCGTTTCTATGCTAATCCGTAAAGAGAAACCTGGCTGGTCTCAAACTCTCACTTCTCTCTGATAGATCATCAAGGATTATTATTTATTAGTGAGACAAAAAGTCATTAGCAACTTGAAATGTTCTAGAGCTCCATTTCAATAATTGAATAATCTATTAAATGATTAATGATTACTGCATTTACAGTAGACTATTATATTCGTTACAAAATTTCCGAGAAAGTATTGAATTGCATTCAATAGTGAGGTAGTCAACATTTAAATCTTCTTCTACTCATTCTAGTCTTTCTGGATGAATCTTCCATTTAAATAGAGACGTTGAAAAAAGCATATCGAGTAGTAAACAACCACATTAGGGTTTTGATCTTAATAATACAATGTTCAAATAAATAAAATATTGTGTTCTATTCGCATTTAGTTCGTTCTAATATTAAGAGCTCATCATGGTTTCGACTACCATACCGTTGTAAATTCTAATCATTCAAGTTCCATTAATGATTAATGTGGCTATAACAACATTCGAATGTTGTGTTTGATGTAATTGTAAGTATCTTGAGTGTCCTATTTTTGAATAGAATTGGCTAATCAACTGAGCTTCATTATCAAATGTATCCAATAATGATTTTGAATATCACAACGCTTCCAGTAGCGCACCCAGGATTTTTCTTTGAGGGATTATTATTATTAGTGAGACAAAAAGTTATTATAGCACAATTATATACAATTAAAAGTTTATATACAATTAAAAATGAAAAAATATCCAGTATAGCCGAGAACACACCGAAAATATTGATAGATTCTGTAGGTTATTATTTATTAGTTGAAATACACTGACTGTGTTTGCTTGGTTCATATAGTTTCGACAATTCACGAGCGTCTGGGCTCCCTATGTCAGGTTGACCGATTTGTTTACTTACAAATCATCATCTAACTCATTGCTTACGCCCAAGTCTCAGACTCACGTAGGCTACACCCCCCGAAACGAAAGATATTATTGTGAAAACTATCACACTAATAGTGTTATGATTCGTGTATGAATATAGAAGTATTTCAAGTGGCGCAATTATATTGCAAATAATTCATGGTGAGGATAGAAACTTAATCGACACTAGAAGTCTGATGTTCAGTGGCTGTAAGGGATTGAACTGCTATATGTAGAGCATGGACTATCAGGTGGTCTGTGATTTTGAAAAGCAGTCACTGAGAACGAAATAACAAAATTGCACTCTAGGATGAATAACCACCACTGTTGTTGTAATTTGTGCACAAATACCCCGTGATTCCAGTCGATTTCTTCATGAATGCCTACCTTTCGAGATTGTACTGCGATTTCACAGTTGGCTGGCACAGGCTACCAGTCGTAAAATATCGTAATCAGCTAATGAAATGCAAATTCATCCGTCTGTTCCAATGTAGCGAGACAAGAAAGAACAAGGACCGCAAACTTTCATTGGACGACTTGGTTGCCTTTCTTCTAGAGGATCTGGATTGTCTCCATTAACATGGCATTACTTTGAAAATTCATGTTGCAGTACGCGGATGGATATTCTCGCCCGGAGCGGTTCTATCTTTTCTGCTGTAACTGCTTAAACTGGCTGAAGATGAACTAGAAAAGCCCCGAGGAAGGAAAGTACTTACCTGCAAGTGGCGTATGTATGGATGGTATGTCGCCCCAACAATAAATTTAGTTACTTCATCGCAGAATGATGTTACACTTACGGTACTGCACATTATGCAGTGATATTTTCGCTACCCCCTCAAGATAAAAGCGGTTTCTTGAGAATGTACGACAAAGATAGAGCACATTCGCATAATAATTTCTCATTCAAGATGTGGTATGAGCGCCAGGCAACTCAATGTGGGCTGTTATTGCAATGTTGTCCGCAAATGAAAGCTAAAAGAACATGTTGTCATCAACGATCAAGTAATTGTCATGTGGTAAAGGTCCAATTAATGCAGCTATCTACTTTAGATTTTATTCAAGTTTGAAACTATGTATATAGAAATAAACTATGTTTATTGACAATAATATTTCTCACTGAAAACAGTTTGCCATTTTTAATCGGAGAAAATTTCTACATTATGGATCTTGGAATCGAGCAGTATATTAGATGCATAAAAGACTTCTCAACCAGGAACATACTAAGTTATTTTGAAGCTGATAGATTTCAGCTTATTTCCGCACTTCGACAATTATTGAGGGATAAACCACGTTACTAGATACTAGACAACTAAATATTTTTCAATTACTTCATCGAAATGGAAAAAGGAAATGGAAAAAATGTTATAGAAGAGGTATGAGTTTTCTGCAGGACTCTAGTAAGATGGAAGCTTGTTTTTAGGTTAGGAGACTGAATTGGTCGACCAGAAAAATGGTTGACTGATCTGCCCCAAAGTACTTCCACCCCTCTATTCATCCAATAGCGGCTGTAACAGCCCTAACCATTTTGGAGCCCTTTTACAACGCCCATTTTGGGACACGCCCCAATCTCCCACCCCTGTAGTAACAAGCCAGAACATCTCTTCCCGAATGGGTTTCAGGTTCATTGTTTCATGCCTTCCACTGACAGTGTCATGGAGGATATGTGATTGATATATGATACGGGATATAGCGCTAAGGTGCTATTAGACAAGACAAACCTTGAGGAGTCTGCACAATTTGTAGGCAATTATGGGCTTAATACACGCTAGATTACCTAATTTGAATGGATGTGACAAGTTAGTATTGAAGTTATGCTCCTGGATCAATTTGATATTAGTATTTTATATTTTGGCTTTCAAAGTAACTGATTATAGTGCAAGTCAAAATCATTCCTTTCGGAAGATGATTGTGTTCTTAGCAATATTAAGTATATTTTCCTATCCCAACGTTTTAAAGCAGTGTGATAGTTGAAACATGCAATGAAAATTAATGTATTTTTCATCTTTCCATCAACTTACCAACTAACTCGTATTCAATAGACGAAGAATACGAATGGGTTTTGGGTGACAGATTTCGGGAGTTGAGTGAAAAAGTAGAATCTTTGCAAGAAAAATAATTATTCATGCCTGAGCTAGATGCTGGGTTAATGCAGTAGGGATATGTAGGATATGTTAAGAGTTCATGAATCTCAGAACATATTTTTCAGAAATTGAAAAATCGATATTCGTTAATTCCATGAAAATTTATGAAGTTTCGTGAATTCTAGAGCATATCTTTCAAAACTTGATGTAGTCTTATCTATTCAAATTCACAATATCAGGTTTGCTGGATATTTCATCCAATACAGACTATTGTGTAGAAACTAGTGGAGAGACCACCCTGCAGATTGACGACCATTCTCCCTGTTTGTGTGTTATAAACGAGGCTCAAATTATTGCAGTCTGGAAAAGTGCTCAAGCACGAGAATCGATTGTGTAACATTGAATTTCACGCCCCGCTCGTTCACAGATCATCATTCTCAACCCATCCTTAACTGAGCACCTTTTACAACTTCACCTAGACAGGCGGCCAAAGTATTGTTTCCATGCATCCAGTGCCCCACTTCACCTCCACCTACAACACACTATCGCTTCAATTTCTCCACATCTTATCGGTCGCCTCGATCATTATCATCGTGCTGCCTTAACAGGAAAATGGAGGGTGCTAATATATTCTACCGTGCGAGAGTTTCCATCCGCAGAGTTTCATATGCATCACGTGTGAATATTATGGTAATGATCATGAGATTATAACCATAATCATTTCTATTCTCTTGCATCTCGTCAACACTCAATAGCTGCAATAATATTCGTCGGACAGCCATATTTTCTATCGAAATGTTGTGTCATCTTCTATAACCTCACGACGATTGCGATCAGCATTTGTTTTGTATGGAAATTCCTTATTTAGCCATAACCAACTTAATGACTTTACGACACAAGGGCATGAGGCTTGAAGCATTCATTTATTTCACAATTGAGCGATTTAGGACAATAAGATACAGCATTCTCATTGAAATATTTGATGCTGATTTTATATTTTTTAACAATTTAAAGTAAACCAAATAAATTTCTGATCAATTGTCTGGAAATAAATTATTACAATGGAGGCACTTCTAATGTCGCCAATCTTGGAAATATTTCCTTTGACATGGTCAAGTAAATTTTAAATAATAGTCTAAGTTCAGTAAACTATTGATAGACTAACTTAGCAAAAACATTATTTAAAAAAAAGAGAACTTATTTCGGAGCTCTTGTGGTCTTGTGGATTGTTGTTCGTGAGTAAATAAAAGATATTTCGCGATTTTTCCTCATAGAATTTTGCTACGTATTTTGAACTCTTCTACAAGCGATGTAGACAGATCTCAATTCAACAGACCGATTGAATAAATGTGGAAATTCATGCTGTTGTTGTATTTCCAATTTACAGCTGAAAGTCAACTCATTTCGTATCATATCAGTCTCCAATTCAGTCTAGAAGCCTTCTTGAGTACCCCTTTTTCTAATATTAACGTAACGTAAAGTAGATTAGTAAGTTGCGTAAGGGTAACGTAACTTTAACGTTCCCTTAAACGTTCTCTGTTTCTTTCCATTGCGATAGTAAGACAATTTTAAGTGTTTATCCAATATTAGCAGAAGAAGGAAGTATTAAATTCTGTTGTTGCCAAAGTAAACAAAACAGACAGAACATTCCTTCCATTCAAGTTCTACTGCGGTAAATGGAAGAATATACTTTTCCATATACCGAGAGTTCTACTAGCCTAAGTGAAGAGAGTTGCCTGCCAAGAGGTGTTCAAAATAAAGTCCAGCTGAACAACATCGATTCGTGTAATTCTCAGGTAAACCCGATAGCCTAGCTGCTGGACTGGGTAATTAATCGTTAGGACAGTAAGTTGGTAAAGAGGGCAAAGTCCGGTAAGTGAAATGAGTACCGCTGTAAGTAATTACCGGTAATTAACGCGAGCGTATCGGAATGGAGCGAAAAATATTGTAATTACGTTTACACGAGTTTTATCTACTTGTTTTCTGTGTTGTAGTAGACGTAGGCTGGGTCCGGCGTAGATGGCAACCACATAAGTCAGGCACACGACTGCACTGAGATGAACGTAAAACACACAAAGCATTTTCGTTTCCTTGTATTTTAGTCGGTCTTGCGCATGCGCTTCAGCTGCGATTTGCCAGACCGCAATCTTTAGCCACTAATATACAACGATTTGGCGTAATTACATATCATTATACAATAAACACGGGTAATCGCCGGTCGCTCGTCGTAGTTGCCAGTGTGGACACGACGCTCGCTTACAACGATATGTTTGAGACGTGTTCAACTAACATTTTTCTTCTTCTTCTTCTTCTTCTTCTATGTACCACCCCCTTCTCCTCTTATCAAGAGTAATATTGTTGAGAGGGCTAGGAGAAAGCCGAAACTTCAAGTCTACGGTCATTTTCGTGATTTCCAACACAGAACAGAAACCAGGGAGGAAGCAATAGAATAGTTGTCTTTCATTCATAACAATCAACTTCTCTCAATTATTGAAGATATTATGGTAATATTTAAGAATTAATGGTAGTCTATTGCAATTACTGGATTTACTAGAATCAATTTCTATATCAACAAATCAGAATCTTCAATTGTATCAGAATATGTCCTCAAAGAATAGAGTGGCCAAAGGCCAAGGCACCAAAATTAACTCTGACTCAATTACTATTAGGTTTGTTTTCATCCAAATAAAAATTTTGTAAGAAAAATAATCATTTAAAACTGAGTTTATATTGCTGCTGTTTTCATCATATTAGTTAAAAAACTAATAAAAAGTGCCTGAAAAGGCATTTTCAAAATGTAACATATTTCTCAAACAAACTGGGAATAACTAATTAAGCCTTTTTTTCTTACATTCATTAAACTTACTGGTAGTTATGATCATATTCCGTTTATCTTAATAGTCTCAACTTTTTAAATAACTGAGGTCTTGCTGTATTTCTTCTTTCCACAGTTCTTTCTGTTGTTGCATGTTTGGAAGCAATAATATATATATATATGTTTTGGAAAAAATGGTAGAACTGTCTCAGTATGCATGGCGATCTGTCGCTTATTTTATAGTTATTAAGTCGCCTTCCAGGAATCTTTTGATAAGAGACTTTTAATATTTTAAATACAAGGTGCGGCAGAACTGACTAAGCAGTTTTAAGGAGCAATAAAAAGTGACTCAGGATACATTAAGAAAAAATGTTTTTATTTTCTAAATCGGTCGAATATACCATTTTATATTGATTAGGTTTTGAAAGTAATGTCCTGAAGATGGCGGCCGTTAGCATCAATGCATTGTTGAAGGCGATCTCTGAAGTTTTGAGCAGCATATCGCGGGGTATGGCTTTCACTTCGTCAATAATCCGTTGTTTCAACATTGCTAAAGTGTGAGGGCGGCCTTTGAAAAACTTCTTCTTCAGATATCACCACACCAAAGAGAGAAGTCGCAATTGCTCAGATCTGGTGACCACGCAGGCCACCCAACATCACCTCTAAAAGAGACTAGGCGTCCCAGGAACATTTCTCTCAAAACGTCAAGTGAAATTCGAGCTGTGTGAGCAGTAGCTCCATCTTGTTGAAACCACAAGTCCGCCAGCCCATTTTCTTCAAAAATCTTGTCTTATTTGGGTTGCAGAAAATTTCTCAGCATTGAAGCATAACGTTGGGAATTCACTGTCACGGTCACTTCTTCCTCAAAAAAGTCAGGGCCTTCCACGCCAAATTGTGATATGGCACACCACACTGTCACTTTAGGAGAATGTTGCGGTCTTTCATGAATATTTTGAGGGTTTTCTCCAGCCCATTAGCGAAAGTTTTTCTTATTCACGCACCCACTAAGATGAAAATGTGTAGCGATCACAGATTTATTGTTTTCATAATAAGCCCAAACGGCAAAACCATGTTGACTACTGAAATGAGGTTAACTAATAAACAAAAACAGACCATGTGCAAATGTTTACCCCTATCACAACTGATGTGACAATCGAAACAAACTGCTTAGTTGGTTCTGCTGCACTCTGTATTTCATTAAGAATTCGAAAAGATAATGATTTCACAAGCAACTAGACTATATACCGGAAATCTGGATCTGACTAGAGTGGAAACTGATGAAGAATATCTGTTGGCTACGAAGATAAAGAACAATCATAGTGATCAAAAAACAAGCAATAATTGTATGAAAATGTCATCTTACCGAACAAATATTTCTCACACAGCTTTCTACCAACCTCCATTCTACAAAACATCTCGATGCTACTTTTAGTTTGTTTCAAACAAACATTATTTAATGAGAAACAAGAGCCCTGATAGTAAATATTTGTTAGATGTCAGATGGCTTAGCTGAAGCAGTCTAAAAACTTTATCGTGTAGTAATTTGTCAAGTTATCAAATTGCACTTGGATTAACACCAAGCATTGCATGTAAGCTATCTGCTTCCCGGAGGTATTTTCGGAGAATGTTAATATCTTGGGAAGAAATCGAGGAAAACATCACACGAGAAATAGCAGGTAGCATTCTACTTATAAGTACTAAAGTAGTCTGGAATTACTTTTTAAGCGTATCATGCTACACGTAATTGAAGCCACCTCCTTGTAACTGGGGAAGCTTCAATTTGTGAATGGAGTTATTTTCTATTATAGTTTGTTCTTGAAGAAAGGCATAATAACTAGGCATAAATAAAACTTCAAAAATGAGCGTATTTATTCTCTAGCTAAAAAGTAAGCGAAGAATTTGGAATCAAGAGCACAGTCTACTGTCTACCATATGAATTTTCAATTTTTTTAGTGTTCCCTTTATACGTTTTCAATTTTAAAACTTTATTTAAACTACTCCACATCAATAAGAAAACATTGATCGGTGATTGTTCGTCACAAATTCTATCGAATCAGTCACAAATTACTTAGTGAATTCATCAGCCTCGAACATAATAGTATAAGAGCTCTACAAACACGATAATAACAAGTTTTTCTGTAGTCTTTCAGATGGATTCGGTTTGTTCAGCCTTGACTGTTCCCGATATACAACCGCTTTGAATCTGAGCTCATTATAATTAGCTTCGTAAATAGAAAAGCGGTGAGAAACATTCCTCATTAGATTAGTAAAGCTCTCCTGCTGTGAAAAAAGTGGATCTCCTGAGAGTTATCAAAAGCCTATTCGAGATTGAATAGTCTTGTTCTTTATTTTCCAACGCACAAAGTAGGCTTGAAATTTGTTACTTCTTATTATAACTTATGACTTCTTATCAACTTATTATAAGGCTACAGCTAAAATTTATCATAATTATCAAATCATTCAATGAGGAAATCATTATTCAATTTATACTATCAAAAAACTCATGTCAATGTAATGTTGAGCATTCTTGCTCTTGCCACAGAAATCAGGGGCTGGTCTATGTTCTTGTATTGAACGATTTTTATCTGTAGCAGAAGTAGATAGTCAAATATTAATGATGCCGAAATTATACCTTTAATTTATGTTGCTTCCTATCATTTTCAAGACTCTCAATCAACAATCCCTAATCTTTAACGATCTCAATATTTTTCTTTGCAAGGCTACCACTGATTTGCTCGAAACATGGTTGAACTGTGCAGTCGGTGATGAAGATGAGTGTGGGCTCCATTGAATGTAAGTAGTGATAAGAACAGTTAGAGAAGTTGTTAATCAATTTTCAGAAAATATTAACTTTTTAAGTGAATTCAACGACTTAAATATGGCTGCAAGTCGTTGTATTCACTTAAAAAGTTAATATTAACAACGCAGTTCGTCATGGAACAAAAAATTCAGGAATTTAATCAGAAAATATTGATACTGACGTCCCTGATTGAATATCACATCTATTCCCGCTTTCAGCAAATGATGATCAACATAAACCTCAAGTAAATTTAATTTATTTTATTCTTATGTCGAGACAAAAACTTTGACAACAAAGCATGCTAGGATTCTGCTGCTGAAGAGGTCTCATTCTAGGAATTAGAAGAACTATTAAAAACACTATATCTATTGTAACTTTTTCCTTGTCCACCGAAAATCCAACCACAAATCAGTGAGTCGTCTACATTGGGTCTTCTTCAGTTCAGTTCTACTAGAATCTCGAGAATTCTACTCCATTAATTAGATCAGAGAATGTATATTTTCCAGTCAAGATACAACCAGCAATATGCATAGAGCTGCAACATTGTGAAAAGAACACAAACAAAAACTTGTAACTCCTTTTCTTGTTTTGATAGCTCCTCTACACGGCGTATTTTCGTCCTATTGGTTTTTTTACTTCTATCTTTATCTTTTTGCAATGCATCACTGGTTGTTCTCTTCCCTGCTTTCTCACTCCTCTGCATCTAAATTTTGATGCTTCAAGAGTCATTCATCTGAGAACGTAATATATAAATTATACAATGATAATTCCGCACGGTCTGCACGAGTTAACATGGCCAATGCTGCCTGTATCATTGGCGATAGATGACGAGGTGAGGAAAGTCTACGGTGTCATTCTGTGCGATCTATATGGCTCTAAATCTTCCAAAAATAATTCGAGTAATGATAATAATGATGTTCTCAAGAAGTACAGGCCAACAATGTGAAAAAAGAGTGAACGTTGACCGGTGATTCGTGATTCACAAAAATATAACGTATTATTTGGCTTTCCTTCTCTGAAAGAACTGTTCACTCTCACGCATAAATCATTGACTATGATATCGATTCAATAGTTATTAGCTAACGGGTTTCTTTCTTTTCGTGAGTGATATATTGCGGAGAATATTAATGAAGTTATCGCCGAACAATTCTTTCGTAGACACATCGGTTATTTATTTCAAATAATAATGTAACAGCTGTTGGAAAGGATAACAGGGGAATGGTTCCGTTCATGATTTTTGATAGCATCTACTGTGTATCCACACGATACAATTTCAGAAGTGAGTTGAAGGAACCAAAACATGAAACAAAATCTGAAGAATATATTCTGTTATTTCCTTTCACTTGAAATGTTTTTCTCAAATTCGAATCTAGTAAATTAACATTTCAAATTCGTTGCAAAAGTATTACCTGGTCTTCACCTTGGTGTTCAGAATATGGGAGGGGGTCAGACTGAAAACTAAAATGCTGACATAGCTGCAGTCTTCTGACAGGCTGCAGCCATTATCGACTGCTCCACTGCAGGCTATATCATCATGGCGTAGGCTAATAGATTTTGGCCTAGATACGTCCTACTATGAACTCCTTGGACTTCACCTACTTCCTACTTTTAAAATGCAATAGCACAATAAAATAGCTACACTGTTCCCTTCCCAATAGTATAACACTCCATTAATCAATCTGAAAGCACAATCAAATAAGATGAAATTCAGAGTTAGGCCAATGAGTGTCTCCATTGAGCAAAACATAAGAAGGAAATTACATGGAAAACTATTATTCTTTCTAAAAAAAAGAAATGCAAGTGACTAGTCTCACATGATTAAAAAGCCTATTTATAACAAATACATGATCGTGCAATACATTTATTTGAATAATGAATCATAAGACGAAATTGCTACAACCACATTAATTAAAAATAATGAGATAACTAGTTTCGAATGTTATACAATAATTATCAATCTCAATCAAACTAAAACTAAAGTACAGAGAAGCTTAATAAATACTGAACCCGGAATGATACTATTGGCTAAGCTTGAAAAAGAGGCTGACCTTCATCAAAGGCTGTAATTGGCTGACAAGTCACGCCCCTGGTGGGAGGAGTAACAAGCAAAAATACGAGTCAAATCAATAACTAAAAACTGTGAACATCTAGAAAGCAACAGAGAAGAAAAATACGTGATAAGGCTAGAATTGAATCAAACTAAAACTAAAAAATTAGAAACTCACTGAAATGTTTTCAAGGTCAACCGAGAAATACACGAAAAAACATTTATTTGAGACTGACTTTTACGAAACCAGCGTACTGACTCCTTGAAGACGGGCTAAATATAATTGGTCTGATAAGAAAAATAGAATAATTCACATCCCTCTCTCTGTGAAAGTGCAATCGATAAATTGGGTAAGAAATATGGCCAATCTGATAAGCTGTGATAGAGTTTTATTGCGTTGCTTAAAAGAAAACGGAGGTGACGGATGCAATTAAAATAACTGGTGAAATTACTGAGCTGATTATAAACTGACGACAGATGGAAGACGAACGAACATAACCATTCCACCATTGTGGGTCTGGGTAGGGCTCTTCCCATTCAGTAGACAAAGATAGTGTTGGTGGTGAACTGAGAAAGAAAAATTCAGAGACGCAAGAAGATTGATGACAGTACAGATAAAGGATGAACTGAACAACCATAGTGAGCCAAACTGATGGCATCTCAACCAAAGCTAGTTAGTGTAATAGCTGCGTTTCCACCAGACCAATCAAATTCTGGTAGATTCCAAGTCGTCTAGACACCAGTGGGTTGGTACAATATTTTCAACCGATTTCACCGAATCTCATAGGATAACACAAGTTGTTTTCATCATCCTCCAACATTCGAGTCTAAAAAACGAATTATTGCGACCAGGCTTATAAAAGCAGATAATAATAGAAGCATATGAAATATAACCCAGATAATAGAAGCATAATATGAAATATGTGGGAGTATAGTTATGGTTTGGTGACAATTCTAACAAACACCTTTTTATAGAGATTGCCCTGACCTGAATATTGATCCTTACCTATTTCACTTGAAAGTCTCATCTCTAGTAAGAGATAGAGTGTAAAAACTCATTATTATCAGAGCCATTGGTTTTTCTGACCGCCGTATTTGCTAGCTCTTTCAACGATAGCTACGCAGGATGCGAACTATGGAAGCTATAGATTCTATAGTTTCCATAGTTCGCACCCTACGTAGCTTTCGTTGAATGAGCTAGTAAATACGGCGGTCAGACAAACCAATGGCTCTCTTGAATTTACAAGACACTGTAAGACCAATATTTAGGAAGACCAAATAAGACAATAGGGAAGTGATAGCCGTGGGCCGTAGCAAGTATATGTACAATCAGAGAGAAATAAGCTGCGTTCTCCTGGAAAATCTTTGTAAGGGTGACCAATTAGATTGACCAGTAAAAATACACTTTTCTCTGCTGTAAAATCACTACCTGGTGATTCGGAACCCACCTAAAACTGTATGTCCAGCTCATCAATCGTCATCATCCAATTCATTACCCACGCACAGGACTCAGACCTATGTGGGCTTCATGATAAAAAAAAATAATCTGGCTTATTGCCATACAATGAATAAAAATAATAATAATAATTAGATCTTCAACAGAATTATTGATTTAAAATTTTAAAATAGATACGTAATTTAAATTCAAATGATTATTTATTTATTAGGACAAAATTTTAATAAATGCGAATATACAACAGACTGTTGTATAGATGATAGAGAGCAGTTCATAACTGCTCTCTCTACAAATTTTGTATTTGTCCAAAACATTGAGGTCAGCTCACACTGAGAAGTAAGATTTACTAAGAAACTACATTGGAGAATAATTAAATGACTCTTTTTCACTCGAAGACGATTAATTTGAAAGTCACTCGAGACCAGACACTATAACACAATAAAAAAAGTAATATACGTTTTTATTAAAACTTTTGAGCCGAAAAAATACTAATTCGTTGCTATGGATAACAACTTATTCATAAGTGAAAATGAGTTCAATAAGATATGACTATCACACTTTAATTCTCTTCTCAGTTATTTATAAGATAAGATATCTGCGAAATTTAGTCTATTTGTCAATAAATTCAGACTTGTTTTGATCAAACAACTCTTTGAAAGAGCTGTCTCACTGAATCATACCTGACCCGCATATAACTCATTCAGAATGAATCGTCATCACGTGTGATACTGAATTGGATAATTGTTGAACATTAAAGAAAGTAGTTTCTCATTGCAATTAGCTTGGAATGGAAAGGTTATGCTGCAGCTCACACGAAACTAGTAGAGCGCATTTGATGTTCTAATGGAATTTTTATTCCAACCCACTAATCCCATAAGTGAAGCCTTGCTTTCTCACCAGTCAGCGGCTCATGCTCTTGTCATATCTCCTTCTTCTAGATACTCTTGTAATTGTCATAGACTGAATTTCTTGCAATTTTCAATAATTGGAGAATTAGATGATCGACCGTGATTAGATGATGACTTCGACCGTGAGAGCAGGAGACATTCCCGTCACATTCTCACCCCAACCTGAGTCAAGATTATTAAATTACAATTAATATGAACTTTTTAAATCATGGAAACAATGTTTATTTGGAGATGAGACTGCATTGAATAATAATGAATAATGAATAATAATAATAATAATAATAATTTTTTTAATAAGAAGAAGAAGAAGAGAAGAGTTAAAAAGCATGGTAAAAATGGAACTCTAAAAGTAATTTAAGAAGTTGTCACATGAATAAAAAGCCTTGTTACCAACCAATCAAAATTTAGGATAGTTTCAAAACTTTGAAGAAAATTTTCCACAAGGAGATCCAAAATGTAAAAGTATTGAAAAATCCAATCTAGACTCAGATCACTATTTGTCTAAAATAAAATTCGAAGTAATGCCACGAAGGAGAAGAGAACCCACAAATTAAAACCAAAGGGGTTTGATGCAGGAGGATTCTCAATTCAGATGAGTTTACAAGAGAAACGGAAAAGTTGAAAAATAAAAACTGGGAAGAAATAAAAAAAATAATTTTATTTCCCCAGCCAAAAATGTTTCCCCATTGTAAAAAATAAAAAAAAACATAGTGGGATGGGGATTGCGATAATCTAATTAAAAAGAAACAAAAACATGGCAAAAATGGAACTCTAGCAAAACGGAAAACAACAGATTAAACATTCATTAAAATTCGTGAAGAGGTAAATAGAAGTATAAAATCCATTAAAAATATTTATGAGAACCAATTACTAACACAAATCAATGAAGATTTCTCTAATAAAAAACATGAAATTTCTACAAAACATTCAAGAAAAATTTATTAAAATACAATTCTCCAACCCTGCACTTACAAGAAAAGATGATAAATTAGCTCATAATAACAGTGATAATTGCAATATATTAGAGAAATATTTTTAAAAACTTCTCAATCAATATTGTAAGGTACGGTACTAGAAAAAAGATTTGATTTTAACAATAAAAATATGAACTGAGAACTTTCTGAACCCCCTGATATTGATGAGATCCAAAAATTAATATCACAACTTGAAAATAATAGATAGATAGATAGATTGCATTTTTCTGCCATCGGACACTAACATTTATTAACAACGGCAAAAATTAAAATAAAAATGACACATAAAACAACATCAATTACTAAAAAAAGTGAAAACTCTTGCAATGACTCTCTAACAAAATTTCAAAAAAATTATTTCTGAATTAAGTAGGAGAAAGAGTCGTCATTGATTCAGGTAACTTATTGAAAACCTTAATTCCCAACAACAAATGGGAATTCTGGACTTTAGACAGCCTTACCCTCGGACATCAAGTTCTCTCTTTCCACGAGTTTCATATCCATGAAAATTACTTCTTGTGCAGAACTTATGCCTATTCCTATATTATATGAATCTACTGGGCAACAACATCAATAAAATGGTTGTACACAGTCAGAATCCTTGATGACATAAGCAGAGGTTTACAGTGCTCCCTGAGACTGTGGCTCCCACGAGAATTCCAACCACTTTCTTCTGAAGCAGTAGAACATCCGACACACAACTGCTCTCACCCCAGTGCAAGATACCATACACTGTGAAAGAAACTAAAATAGGCTGCACGCAAGTAATTATTGGGTAGGTGGCCTACCCAAAAAAAAAGCTTCTGGTGAAGACTTGATAGTGGCAGAACTTTGGAAGAAATCGAGCATCAATGCTAAACTTTCATTAGTGAATATTTCAAAGAAATTTGGGAAAAGGGGAGATAAATTCAGGATGGAAAACAGCCCTTATACATCCACTTCACAAAAAATGATCAAAAAGATCCAAATATTTATAGGGGAATTTCTTTACTGGAAGTAACACATAAGATACTGTCAAATGCGTTACTTAATCAAGTAGAGCCACAATTTTATTGTCAGCTTGGAGAATACCAAGCTGGTTTTAAGAAAAGCAGATCATATGTGGAACAAATTTTTAACCTTAAAAACATCATGAATTCTTGTAAACTTCCAAACAAACCATGCGTAATACGATCGTATCATTCATTGACTTTCGAAAAGCATAATATGACACCATTGACAGATCCTCATAAAAATCAATATTGAAAGAGTTAGGACTGAATGACAAAACTACAAATCTTATCGAAATGACATTAACAGATACCTATTCTAAAATAGAATTTATGGGAGAATGATCTGATCCATCTCTTATCAAAACAGAGGTTGGGCAACAGGATGGCTTATCGCCTTTATAATTCAACTGCACATAACAGAAAGTAGTAAGAGTGTGGAATAAAAATCTGAATGTAAACAGTGGTAAAAGGACTCAAGTGCAACTGACTAGAATTTGCTGACGATATGACTCTTATTGCAAAAGATTGGGTAGAAGCAGAAATACAAATTGAATAATTGGCAAAACAAGCAGCAAAAGTTGGGCTCAACATATCCTTTAAAATACTAAAACTATAACAAATATTGAAAACTCACCTCCTTTTAAAAAATAAAGAATTATTAGATAATTGAGAGAGTGGACCACTTTGAATATCTAGGTGAATAGATAAGTTGTAGTTCAGGAGAAAAAAAGCCTTGCGATCCAGAATAGAAAAAATGAAAATTGTCTTACAGTTGACCAAGAACTCATACAATAAAAAATCACTGTCTTGAAACTCAGAACTTATGAAGCCGTTATAAAGCCGGAAGGACTTTAGGCAGCAGAATCATTAGCTTTGAAAAATACAGGATGCAGTGCCGGCTCGCACACCAAAATTATGGTGAAGGACAAACCTAACAAATTAGGGCGCAAGCACTCATTACTTATATTATCTGATTAAACAGATACTTAGCATGGCTCATGGCTATCATAAAGCTGATCATTCGCTCAATCCATGATAGGATGGTAAATATCTGTAATCTTTGGGGGGGGGGGGAATGTTAAAGTATTATATACGTAGGGGATTTTGATATTTTCATCCTGTCAGGATGACTGGATGATTTGGAAAAAAAGAAAAACCAATTCTGAGGAAAATTCGCCCGTATAAGGACCGAAACTTAAAAACAATGAAGTGCATTTGACTTCAAATAAAACTCATTTCAAGAAGTTTGAACATATCTCAGATAGTATAAGAAGGAAGACTGAGTTTTCACGGTTACATAATCCAGAATGAATGAAATACGAAACAAACATACGAATTTTTCAAAAACAGAAAGCCAAAATGTAACTGGTTTAAACAAGTTCAAATTGGCTTTAATGAATTGAATATTTTCAAAGAATACCATCAGAGACACGTTTCATTTAAGAAAATTGTTTGAAAGATGAAAATAGAAGATTCCATGAGCATTCTAAAGCTAGAAGAGGTACTGTAGTATCGGAGGAGAGAAGAAAGACAGCATCGGAGAGAATGAAGGAGTACTGCAAGAAGCGGAAAGATGCATCCATGAAGAAATAATTGATTCAACCTACCCCAAAGTGGGTGATTAGAAAAAAATAATAATGATCAATGAATAATAAATATAATTATAAAAATCAACTACAAATGATCTAGTAGTTAGTTACTACAAACATTATTATTTTACTGTCTCCTGGGATAGACTACAACTTGCTGCAAGCAGAAATCTTGTACGGACTTCTATAATCTCACTAATCCTGTGTTATCCAGTTAAAGATAACATTAACTTTAACTGATGTTATCTCTCCAGTAACTGATGGTCCTTGAATCGGCTATTAGCTGAGAGGTTTGAATGATTTATTGAACACAAATACAGAATGCCTGAATTTGAATAGTTCTTTCATAGTTTGACAAAAATTAGAAGAGATAGCCTATAAATTTAATTAAAGATTACATTGTGCTTGTCCCTGTAAGACGTTTCATTATCTCTTGACAAAAATTTGATTCAAAAACATGTAATCATATATATCACGACATTTGTTTATGGTTAAAATTGGGCTATATCTTTTTGATTCCTTCTGTTTCTTTTTTTGAAACTATGACAATGAATATTCAGATATATTTCAGGTTTCAGTTATAGAGTATACTCTTTAATATTTTTCACACCCATCAAAATCATCCACTATTCACATTACATAGGGCTATTCTTATTGAGCTGAATTTTCAATTTTATTTGCTTAATGCTTGAAAGCTCTTACATTAGTTCAACTCACCCTTTTTTATGATGTTGAAGATCCATCTTAAGTTTATATCACCCTTTTTTGCTATTGGACTAGATTTTATCAAATGAGATCGTTTATCTTATCCTCCCATACATATTCAAACATGTCGACAGTTAATTTTTGGCAATGCAAAAAATCAGCCTTCGATTGCATAACTTTAAAGATAAATGGTTCCATCAAATGGTGGCAACATTTGAATGGAAAAGAGTGAACAAAAAGATTTAGGCTATGTTATAACTTCGACAGTTGAGTCAAACTGATCAAGACAATTTCCAGGTGGTCATGACATGATCCATGAATCAAAATTAATGAGAACGACGCGTGAATTCGTGCATGTTACAGATCCGCTTAAGCTTCTTCTTTTGAATAATATCAATAATACTGTTTCAAAATTCATGTTTCGTTCGGTGGGATTTGTAAGTTGCGAAGTGCAAAGCCATGTCTCCTCAATCCAACAAGCAGCGGAGAATCCGATCAGCCGTGTAGACTCGAAGCGTCTTCCGCGTAGCAAACAATGTAGGAAGTTATTATGAACGAGTACTCCCAAAAAAAGAAGGACCATCAAAATTCAGCAATCCACAAGCTCATTCTATATACATCATGTTTTAGAGATTGGAGAGATTGATACGCACTTGTTTTGAGTGACTCATAGGAAGATTCACATGATATTTAAAGGATAATAATCGATGTATTTGGCTTGTGAACTGGTTTGTGCATCTTGTTTTAATGTGAATCATTCCTTGTCATTCATTTCCAAACTCATCGAAAAACCTTTCGAACCGGATCTAGTTGTGTGGTTGGACAACTTGAAAATTGTCGTTCGTCTTTCTTATTATTTGAGAAAAAAAAATAATAAAAATAAGCAATAGTTCACCTATAAATTCAGGAAGCATTCCTGATTCTAGAATAATTAATTTCTAATAGGCTAATACTTTTATCCGAAGGAGTATTCATGAGGCAACCATAGAATTTATCATAGAGTTCAGATTTTACCTACACAGTTTATCATATATACATTTTATAATCATAGGGTTTAGAAGTAATTATCTTTTGAATTTATGTTAGTGATTAATTTCTGTTTATGACATTGCTTTCCAATAGACAACTAAATATTGTTTTCGGCTATGACTTCAACTATAGTTGTGTTGTTCTTGAATGACATAGATCAAATTTGGAAGAAATTGAATGGATTTGATTTGTCACTCTTTGTTGTTCTTATTTATAAGCTTGTTTAACTTTACAACTCAAACAGAGAAAATTACAAAAGTGTGATTTCTATCTCCCGTACAGTATAAAATCATTTCGATTCCAGTTTTCAACGGAACTTCTCCCACAAGTTGAGGAGTGGGAAAGGTGGCGTTCGGTGGTGTCCCGACATAACGTACCAGCGACAAAAGTTACCACTTGATTTTTCGCTGCAAAACGTACAACTTAGTATTTACATGAGAAGGGGCTGACACTTACTTCAATGCAAGAAAACGTACCGCAATAGGTTTTACCGGTAAATATTTTAAATAGTCAATTTTTATAACTTTATTAATATGCTAATAATCACTTTGGCGTGTTTAAGTTGTTTAAAATCAGCTATGATTAAAACGGAAAGCTTAAGCAATAAATTACATTGACCTTTGAAGTGTCAGCATATTACTTTGCCAGTCCAAAGCCTGACTAAAGTGTGATGGAAATCAGGTATGTATATTTATCATGTGTGTTTACTGAAAATAGATAATCGGACTGAAGCGGCTAATCATAAAGAGTATTCATCAAATATCTAAAATATGTACCGGGAGAGCCTTACCAATATATCAAGTGGTGAGTTTTGTCGCATCCAAAATGTCTTGAAGTTATTTTTATACCCTTCCCGGGGGAAAACCGATCCAAGTTGTAAGTTAAGTCGAGTGGTACGTTTTGTTGCTAGTATGTTTTTTCGGGTATTCGCATTTTGTATCCTTGTGATCTACCGCTTTTTAAGCGATACTTATCAGCCGGGGAGCATAAATATCTGTTCATATTATCGACTAACTTATTAATAATTTATTACGTTTGGTCAAAGACTTCTTTAGAGACGCTGTCGACCAGACTTAAGATGGAGTTTGCCTTAACGGGCATATAGAAGTGTGTCGAACTCTGTCACGATGAATGCGAATTAGCCGTGTGCGGCATTTTAACGCGTGGGTGTCGGCAGGTGAGTCTCTATAAGACTGACCTACTAGCTGATTCAGTGTGTATTGCGCCCCCTATCACCGCACATTAATAGATAAATAAATGGACGATAGGCCTACTTTTATGCGAAATGGTGTAAAGTGGCAGCCGATGGCTATTCGTTTGCGGCGTGCGTAATAGTACTAGTACGGTACTGTACTCGGCGTAATGCATTCTGTCAACACTGAACCCAGTACAAGAACGCCCAGGTTAAAAGAGCAGATAACCACCGTGCTTGCGGCGGTATTTTCTTGTATTTTCTTATTTCCTCTTCCTTGATTCTAGTTTATTATCCTTTCTTTTTTATTCAACTCTTTTTTTTTATTAATGTTGAATTATGTTCTGAATAGTACAGGACAGGGCGAACCGTGAATTTTTCCGGAGGGCGGAAATTAACTAAGAATATTTTTCTTATACTTTTAACTTAAAAAGATCCTCACATATCATAAAGGACACAAATAAAGAATTTTTTAGCGTTGTTTGAAGATTTCAGGGATAGAGGGGGTTACATCTCCTTTGTCACCCTTGGTTTGCGCCTAACCAATGGCACTGAAGATCTTTATCAGAAAATTTGAAAGGAAGTTAAATGACCAAAGGTACCGAAGATCTTTAACAGGTAAGTTGAGTGGAAGCAAAAAACGCGACGTAGAAGATGAAGGAAGTGTGCTATGAATAAAGGTGCTATGTAGAAAGATCAAGGCTTTTGTCGATCTCATAAAGAAGGGGATGGATAGAAAAAAGGAAACATGAATAGTTATTTATGTATTAAGAGCGTGAAGCGCGACTTTATCGCTCGAGCCAAAACATTTACTGCGCGACGCGTAGCGGAGCGCAGTAATTTTGTGAGAGCGATAAAGAAGCTTCACGCGCGAATTGCATACAATATTTTTCCTAAAACTGCAGTTCTGGATTCCAACACAATAAAAGCGTGTAGTTTGTAACATCACAGACCATGCGCGGATTTGGTTAGCGTACGCCATTGTTGAGGTTATGTGAATTTCACGAATTCCGTGATCCACCAATGAGAAGGCATCAAAATCAAAACAGAAGCGTAAATAAAACAGCTGGCGAGCGTGAAGTACTTTACTGCTTGCGGAGCAGTAAAGAGGTATTTTACAATTAGTTTTCAGTACGTAGAGAACTACTTTACGAGCAGTTGTAGGAAAATATTATTTTTATCACTTACATCGATTTTAGAATTGGTTAACACTCGCCCGGGTTTATGTTGGTGGAAATCTTTGTCCAATCAACTCATTGCCATGAATAGCTCACTATAATTTTAATCACTCACCCTCATCATGCTTTATCATCATTAACAATTTGTTCCATCATCTTAATAACAAACTAACTGATAGCTATTATCAGTGACACTCATCTATCCTTTCACTCTCTCATAACAACAATTTTTTAATTCATTTTGCTCCCACACACTTATAATTTTATTTGTGTTATTGTCACCCATCGTGTATAAGTCAACTTCACGGAATTTGATTTTTTCTTTGTATAAATTCAGGTTATAGCATATCATCATATTCTGAAATTCAATTCATGAAATTGATGAAATTATAGATAAATTGTGAATTAATCTATATAAATAAAATTAGAGTTTTGTCTGTACATTTATCAGAATTATATATTTTTTGGTTATTTTTACGTTTTGTACATCAAATAAGCCGAAAATAGTCCAATCTCAATTTCTGTCTGTCTGTCTGTCTGTCTGTCACGGCCCCAAAGGCATTTTACGCGGCCTTCTCCTCAAAAACGAGAGCATCGATCAGGATTTATTTATTGAACAGTATTGAACAGTTTATTGACAATGTCTTTAGCTATAAAAAACTAAATTAACTTTTTTTTTAAGAGTAATAAACGTTTAAAAACCAAGTGTTTTGCGATTTTGGTTACATTTTACGCGGCCTTCTCCTGAAAAACGAGAGCATCGATCGGGATTTAAGTTATTTATCAGTATTGAAAACCTTTTTGACAATGTCTTTAGCTATAAAAAACTAAATTAACTTTTTTTTAACAGAATAATAAACGTTTAAAAACCAAGTATTGTGCGATTTTGGATACATTTCTTCCAAGTTTTATTACCACATAAGAATAAGAACAAATCACGTAATTTATCATGATATATCAATCAGCTGTTCTCAAATATAAATGGTGGGCCCTTCGCGGCGTTATTTACGCTGTCTGCAGACTTGTGTAGTCAGAGCATTGCAGTCTTTTAGGAAACATATGTATGGTGAATCAAAGCTCATCTTATGTTTTATCAATTATTTCTTTGTTGAAAACAAACAAAATTTTCTAATTTAAATTTATCAAAACAAAAATTAACATTTTAGGAAGGTGCGGTTTGTGCTAGGCTCTTGGGAATTCGCCAGGTAGCACTATTGTTACCACATAAGAACAAATCACGTAATTTATCATGATAATTAATCAGCTGTTCTCAAAAAATATTCTCTCCGATACCTGTCACTGAATTGCTGACGTTCTAAGTTGTTTACTAAGGGCCCGTTCACACGATACAGTTTTCGTGCGGTACAGTAAATTTGCTGTATCAGTTATTTTGCAGTGCTTTCGTTTGCATGTACATTTCATATTGTATGTTCACACAATACTGTTTCGACTGGATCCAGTAAAAAAGCTGTTCTAGCCGATTTCTACATTCGGTTTTGTCTTCGAAAACTGTATCACTAAAATCAGCTGTACCGCAAAATAACTATCCGTATCCGGTGGCACATATATTGTACCGGTAATGGATATGTTCAAACGATACGCTTATTACGCTGGAAGCAGTCTTCAGATCGTTTTGATCTTCTTCATTGATATTCTTCAGCATTGGTCTTCTTATTAGTGAATTCCAGTGTCCAGAAGTGGAAGATATTAATTTTGAAAATTTAATTTCTCTAATATATGAGAGACCCGCCTTGTGGGACAAGACTTAAGATTAATATAAAAATAATGAGAGAAAAATGTGTAGAATATTGAAACCAGAATTTGCGTACTTTGATCAAAATTTAAGAGAAACCTTCAGTAAGAAACTTATTTAAAAAATCTTACAAAAATAAAAAAAAAATCCTGGACTGGAATAAATAAAACTGAACTGGAAGCGCAATGGAAGAAGGAGGAGAGCACAGCAATAAGCAGCAAAGCCGGACCGTGTGAACATCACAGTACAGTTGACGCCGTAGAGTAAAAAAACAGTACCGCAAAAAAACTGTATCGTCTGAACGGGGCCTGAGCTGCTAACAACTTCATGATCGTTGCTATCAAAAAAGCCGAAACATATTTAGTCTTATTTCTAAACATAATCCGTACGAAGGACGGGCACAATAGCTAGTTATAAATTAAATTGTTCTGAACATCATTCATCACATCAATCATCATCATCATCATTTTGATTATACTCCCTTAATATAAGATGATTAGAAGGAATGTTATACTTATAACAAGTTATTCCCTCAATATATCAAAAGATCTATGATTTCTATAGGCTACTAGAATGATGTCTGCACTATTTTATTAATCCTGAGCATTTTTGGAAACCTTAAGCCCAACACACACGGACGGCAATCCAGCGGCAATTCGACTGCAAAATTGCCGTCGGTTGCTGACAGTAACACAATACAATGGGATTAGATACGAAATGTAATAGAGCGCACACACGGGCGACGTCAACAGAACTGCAAGCCAGCGTCAATGGGCGACTGCCGCCGGTTGCCGTCGGTATTGTCAGCCAGCTGACTGAAAAACTGTCGTCGGCTTGCAGTCGAGTCAACACACACACGGCGGCAACGGGACTGCAAGCCAGCCTCAACTTTATCTTCAGCGCTCCTAGTGGTGCCTAGTAGCACTACTGTATTCATCATCACTATATCTGTATTGTTAAATTGTTGTACTGTTTTTTTTCACTGTGGACAATGTTTCACTGTTTTTAGTTGAATTGTCATTCGTGTAAGGTATTATTTATAATTATTATAGGCTCTATTACTCTGCACTATTAAAATGGCAGAAAAATAATAATTATTGATAATGTAGATGAATCTCTCGACATGGAGAATAGTCAAAAGTACTTTTATTTATTCTAAAATATTCCAAAAAATTTTCTCTTAAAGAACTAAACAATAACTGAAATTGACTCTCGCTTTTGTCTTCTATTATGGGATGAACCCAAAACAAAATATTTTTACAACGATGTTTTCTACGATGTAATAAAAGCAGCAATAAAGCTTCCTCTTCAAAATCCATTTCAGTACTGATTTCAAATTTGATAAAAAATGTATATAATATTGTAGGTGACGCTGTACTGCCGTCGACTTGCAGTCGTGTCAACACACACACGACGGCAACAGAACTGCAAGCCAGCGTCAGCCCGACGTCAAAAATGAAGTCGAAGTGCAGTCGGTATCGACGGCAACTCAGCGGCAGTTCAACTGCAACCGACGGCAATTTTGCAGTCGAATTGCCGCTGGACTGCCGTTCGTGTGTGTTGGGCTTTAGCTTCAGTAAATTTGGCTGTAAAAATTATGTTTCTTCATGGTCAAATAACTCTATGCTCACCAACAATCAGCTGCTAGTAAATAAGCTATAATTTAGGATAATTTGATGTTTTCTTGAATGGTTGAAGTTAGGTTGCCTGATTTTGAGTTAAGTTGCAGTAGCTAATCACCAAAAATAATACAGGGTACCAAATACCAACTCATACCAAATCATACTTTTTATTCTTTCTATATTCATATTTTCTCGTACTTGACTAATACTAAACTAAAGCATTTTTATACTTTCACTTTGTAGCTTTTGGTTGATAATTTAGCAGTGCCCAATGTAAACGAGAGAAAAATATAATAATTCTTCAAACAAGACTGATTTTATTATTTTCTGATGACCTGATTGCGAAAGAAGTTGATTGATCTTGGACAAAAACTTATTAGTGCCACCGTGGAGGCCGAACAATTTGGAGTTTATGAAACTGTTACAGCTCTGTTTATGCATCAACAACCAAGACAAAGAAAAAGCCATCGATCATCATTACCATTAACTGTCACAAGCATAGCCCTTGCATAACTGTGTTCTTCGATAATATGCGCCTATAATGGATCTTCAATAGCTTTTCCATTGTCATATTAATACTCCCATTTCTTAATCATTATTCTATCATTAGCCTTCAATCTTCTCAACAAGCTTTCTCACTTTTCTTTGATCATGGGGTTCTTGTCACATTTCTGTTCTCATCTTTATGTAACTTGGGAATTAACCTACTACCTATCTACTGCATTTTCTAGAATCATCTTCATAAAAAAACGTTCGATAAACCAGATGATAGCAGAATAAAAAAGAAGCGTGAACAAAAAACCTCATAAAAATAACAGATAGATTAGATTCTCTAATCTTTTCGTATTGCTCGTTCGTTAATAATTACTTTCATGTGCAATTTTTTTCAAAAATAAATAAATAATATGTTTTTTCTAGTGAAATTAATAGTGAGACTGTGACTTCTAGACATAACATTTATTTATTTAAATTTAGAAGAGGAAGCAGTTTTGGGCTGTAAAGCCTGTTGCTTCCTCTTCATTCTACTGCAATGTGATGATGTAGATAGATAATAAATAAATGAATGAATAAATAAATAAATAAAAAAATAAAAAATAGATAAATAAATAAATAAATATCTTCATATTCATTTCACTTGAATTACATACAGTTTCTATTATTTGATATTAATGACGTTATTTCTCATTGTAATATATAAAACTAAGTAAAATTTCTCAATTGACTTGTCGAAATGGTTATTTGTCGATTTGAGTAACACCGCAGATGTACGTACTTGTAATAACAAAGAGTACTGTAAAAGCATCTTTCTAGTACCTTCACTTTATTAATCCCTACTCTTTTTTCTCCTGTTATACACCATTTTGTTTTCTGGAGAAAATACATCATAACTTGTGAATATGTTGGATTACTGTTATGAAATTTTACAATAATAATAATAATAACCTACTGAACCTCCCCAAAAAATTAGAGCCACTGAGACGTGCGAGAACATTGACGTGCTCTATGAATCGCCAAGTGCTCGGTGGGACTACCTATGGTGAAGAGTGAAACTCAAGATTCCTGTACGACCCAAGGTTATAAATTTCGATCACATCAACTCCATTACAGAGATGACCCGAGCTCATAAATTACGGGGATCTTCATTTTCTGAGCCTGAACGTCCTGTAAGTCCCGAGCTCGGCTTCAGCACCTCTACGCATGCGCAGTCCAGGCCCTTGTAACCTTATACGCGTCGGGCATGATTTATTGCTTAACATGAGATTGATAAATTCGACGCTAAACTCGTTCCAACACATCCCATTAACTAATAGCAAGTCTTAATTCCGCGTTTCAATGCTCTCTGACTTGCTGAGAAACTATCAGGTAACAAGCCCCTGCAGCTTATCCCTAGTGCCGTCATGTTACGCCTAATGGAATTCTCATCCCATGCTTGACCACTACGAATTAGAGTAGAAAAAAGCATACATAAATCAAGACGATACATAGCCGACAAATCGATTCTCTCCTATGTTTACTGGATTATTGGAAATGTAACAACATAGGGCTGTAGATTGTATCAAACGCCTAAATTATATTGAACTTTAATTGGACTTTCGACTGCACATAAATAAATCGAGTATTTCGACCAAGCGACCGCTTTAGGTAGTGCAACTTACATGGTGAACTTCTTGTGAACTTTATGTTCTTGTACTTCATGAACTTGTGCTCATCCAAGTGCATAAATGCTTAGGATAGTGTTGTAATTTTTTCCAATTAAACATGTGATACATGGATTTCAACCACCAATTCCATTACAATTTAAAAAAAAAAATAGGAGCTGCAATATTGATAAGGAACAAATGTACTGCTTCGACTTTGTGACTTTCTGCTCATTTGCATCGTAGTGAGGTATCATCATCAGCTGTTCTATGAGCTTCTGCATCTAAACTCATTTAATTAAAACAAAAATAAGTGAATTATTAACTTCAATTGAGAAAAATGGAAAAAAGAAAATAAGAAATCGGACTTTGAAGGGTACTGAATCAAGTTGAAAGGAAGCTTTGCGTCAAATTGAACTGGGATATTTGTGAATTTCAAATTTTTCGAGAGTATTGAGTTTATGACTTTTGGGTGCGATATCAAGGATGTGGAGGTTTTGATCAATGTTGGTGGATGAATGATTCTACTCAACACTTTAAAACAATTTAAAATTTCAATCTTCATTTGGAAACATTTGAATTCCATCATCCATTAATTATTATCAAAAATGACAGATAGAAGAATCACGTTTCACGACAGATAGCTTACGTTAGGTTAGCTTATCCCACGGTAGGTTTGTGCTGTACAGGATAATGCATAAGCAAGAGCACACATTTTTGGCTTTTAACATTTCAAGTCATAACCAACGAGTTTCCATATTTATGACATTTTGAGCACAAATATATCTAACAGTAAGTCTGATAGTGACATTTTCTCAAGTCTCATTATTTCCATATGAGTTATTTTATATGGAAATATCCATAAATTATGAATGTGACATGATATAATAACAGGGGTAAACGATAATAAAACAAATTAATCACTTTCAAAATGAACACTATCCCCTCAGGTTTCCATGTATAAAAATAATTTATCGACTGAAATTATACCGAGGTATTAAAATTAGTAGGCTATGTTTTCATCGTCAGTAGGATACCATATCTTTCGTTGAAATGGATCTTTATTCCCATTCCAAGGATTTCACTAGCAATAAATCATGAGGATGAAAAATCATTGCCTACTTCAAGGAGAATTCCTGAAGTTTCAACACTGAAATCATTGAATTGCAGCCTGCAATTAATAATTCCTGTGCTACTTGTATTTCATTAGTGCATGGAAAGAGCTGCAACTTATCTTTAAAACATTAATTATAAATATTTCATGACTTGCAAATAGACCACATTGCATCTAGAAAATGTTTTTATCCTCTATCTGCAACGTAATTGATGTGTTTGTGTTTTCTTCGTAATTAAACAACCGACTATCCAACTGAATTTTAAATCACCTTTATTTTTAAGGAAATAATACTTTCTAGGTGCAGGTTGAGATAATATTATTCAAAGAAGCTGAATTAAGCGGCTGACTGTAACTGCTACTCAGACGGCTTCAGGTCAAATTTCCATTCCAGCCTGGCATTTTTGTGTCATCAGTCACCTCATCGTCCTTGCACAAGTGTCAGACTCATGTTCATCAACAGCATAAAAAATAGGAAATAGCTCTGAAAAGAAAACTAGTTCCTGGGATCTTATACAATATTTTATGTCTGCATATTTATGTATCGGTAATGGTAAGTTAACAGTTTATAAGAGTATATGAGTCCAAATAAATAATCATACCGATTAGGTTGATAAATCACTTGAGCATTATCATTCTCCAATAACTCGATAGAACACCAAACCGATAAAAAGGGTTGAAAATGCGATCAAATATTATCATTCTTCAATAACTTTCATTATGAATTGAAAATTTGATGAATTTGATAACTTTTTTCATTTATAAAGTTTATAATTTGAATCAGAGTAATATTTTGTTTGTTATCACGTGAATCAAGTAATTAGGAAAGTGAATTTCTCGAGTGATAGATGGTATCTGTTTTTGTTATCATGAAGAATTTTTGTGACCAACAAGTATACTAATGATCATTATTATAGAATGTTGAAAATCTCACTCATGAAACAGAACTAGATACATTTCAGCCCACTCAAGTGAGATTTTCAATTTTATTGAGATTTACTCGAAAATTTTCAGTGGGTACGTGGGGCAGGGCAGGTTAATGAAAAATTAAAGCATTTTTTCCGTTTCGCAATTAGGCAAGGTTATAATTTAATAATGAAATCTAATAAATTGAATACTTTGTGGTCAAGTTACTAGGAACCAACAAGTGCAATAGGTTTGTATAACTATTTCGTAGAAGTTCAGAGACAAGGTTAATGTTGGGGACGATTTAAGGTTTTACCTCGAGCCTAGCATTGAGGAACTATGTTAAGAAGCAAGCTCATCCTTCTCATTAATTTTTTGTAATGGGTTTCAAATATGTTTCCAAATGTGTTTTTTGTGTAGAAAGGTTTTTTAATTTAACCGTCACCCCCCCCCCCCCCAAACATCTCCTCGCGGTAACAAGGGGGTACGCTAAATTTCAATTTCTCTCTAAGGGGTACAGTCCTTGAAAAAGATTGAGAACCCCTGCTGTAGTTAATCTAGGAATAATAATGTGATTCATAAGAAATGATTTATGCTATTCAATATAATGTTTATCGACGCTAAATCAGTGCTGGACTAATTATTAGTATTCACCACTGAGTTCACAATATCATCCCACCTGTTGCAAAATTTATTTGATTTTAATGGTGTGCCAAAATTTAATGTTTAATTCTTTTTATTTTTCATTGAACGTTTCAACTTTGTCTTGGGATTAATTATTTCATGGCTTAGAAATGTAACTGCGTTTTGAAAAGTTGATCGAACCTATAGTTCATGGTTATCTAGTCTAGACGTCTAGACAATTAAAGAATGTTAGGTATGCGTGAGAAAAACCTTCAGTCCCACAGTTACTTAAGGATTGTTAATTTTGCAAAAGGGAAATTCTGACCCTTTCTCCACTTCTCTGTCTCTTTCTATTACTATCTTCTCTCTCTCTCTGGTTGATGGACGGTGTACTTTCCCAGTTTTGGAAAATTATGTACTGTTATGTTGCACAACCTGCTTGGCTAAAATTTGAAACTCCAGCCAGCAGAGAGGACATTTTGCAAGAAGTCTCATGACTGTAAAGTTGTATTAATTATTCAATCTAATTATTAGATATCAATTTTGTTCTATAATGAATTTGTCATTTTCCGGACCTGGGATGGTCAAAACACCTTGGTTTATGAGAGTTTCTTGAGCTAACGTTCAACAACAGTGTCTGCTATAATTAATTGTTAATTGTCAATTTATGTGTTAATATTTTGTTCTTCATCACCCATTCAGGGTAAGTTTCTAAGTTTCTTATGATGGTATTGCATATTGTTTTCCTCTTACTAATTTAAAAAAAAAGGAAATCTCAATTTGTTAGTAATAAAATTTCAATTAAATATTTGAAGATAATCTTTATAATGTCGATTCTTTCAATTTTAGTTCAATCTTTTAATTTGTGATTATCTTTTGTAATTATTTTGTTTCTATCAAACTAAAACAATCAAGCAATGATTTTTTATTAATATATTAGAGTTATTCAATTAACTATTGATTGTAAAATTTATTAAATCAACTTCATAAAATCGACATTTAAAGTCAGTAGTTTCTAGAATACATCTTTTATTTGAATAATTTGCTATTAAAATATTTATTCCTTAGCTGGCTCCTTTTGGGCAATCCTTTCATATACATTTGTTTATTTTGAGTACTCCTCTGGAGTATGGTTTTTATAGTTTTTATACCATATTTCTAAGTACTTTGAAATTCTGTTATAGGTGTTTGTACCTGGCTATTAAAATGTATTGCTGACTTCTACTGCGTGGTTCGAGTGCCGTACCTGAAGTGGATTGAACGAGAGCTCAAACTCCTGCACAATCTACAGCACTGTACCCTTGTCTGCCAGGATGCATCGACCGAGGCTCTGAAAATCCGAGGAGTACCTCAATCTTCCACCTACGGGATCTACCCTTACCTGGGACCTCGCCAACCATGTCAGGATGCAGATGCAAACCTTCAGCAAAATCAAAAGCTAAGTAGTAAAATGCTAGTGCTTCCAAAAATTAAGTTCTTCGCTCTTTTCCACTTCTGGGACGTCCTCTACCGCGTTAGTAGCCTTTTTCGTAAATCCCGTCTGGATTTACATAGGTCTCTTCAAGACGTAATTTTAGAAAAAAGAGAAGGACCATTTATTATCAAAAGTTTACATTATAATCCAAAGTTTGTTTTTATCATTCAAGACATAGTCAAAGTTTTTTCGTTTAAAGTTTTTTGTAAAGTGTATAGTAATTAATGGCATTATACGCAGACACTGTTATTTAAATCTGTCTTATAATTTATTTACTTGCCTATTGTTTGTCACCTCAGTTTGTTAAGATTTATTCATGAACCCTTACAATATTTTCGACAATTAGCCCAATTGTTGGAAATTTGTTGTTGGAAATGACCACTGGCCCTCTCCAGCACGAAATATACCCTTTGTGCTACTTTGGCGATAATATAGGTTATCGCTGTAAATGAAGTAATAGCGCAATGGTTACTGTAGCATTACGGCCTACAAAATAATAATACTGACAAATAAATAGTCAATGAACACAGCACATCAGAATCCAAGATTAATTTGAACAAAATTACACATGTTAAAATTTCACAGCTAAAATACAAAAATTTTTTTTTTAATTTAATTTTTTTTCCACGATTCTTGGCAGAGTTACCCCCCAAAGGCAACAATCTGTACCGTCTCTACTCACACTCCACACTGAGGAATATTCTCAGTATAATAAAAATTAATATCTTCAACCATATTGAAGGGGAACAATTTTCTTGTGAGACCTCATAATAATATGTGCGAACCTACAACTGGAGATACATATCTTGATCCATCATCATTATTCAGTTTTCCTCTTATATGACCTTCTAAGAGCTTTTCTTTTATACTCCTTTGAGTTATAAAAACAATCCAAAGGTACAGCTTCCTGCAAATTTTTTGCACCTAAGGCCTTTTTTTGCGTACGGCTACTGATTTATCAATATTGTTTTGGAAAACCAATTAATGGATTTCTCGGTGGATTCTTCCCTAAACGAAAGTGATATTGTAAAAATCTGACTATAGATTGTGATTAGTTCATGTTATAAATAAAGCTCATGTTATTTATGTGAAGAGCGTGACAAAATTATGAGGTGTTTCTAAAAGAAGTAAAAGGAAAAGAACATGACACAGACATTTGCTCCGAAGGTTGAACAGATTGTGTTCCTAGTTGTAAAGAACATAATCACTTAATCAAGACTCGATACTTCAAGATCTTTTATCTCTTTCCATATGTAACGTAAATCATAAAGCCGCAGGGTCGATTGAATTATTCTGAGATCCCTTAACTATGACTGCAATCAAAATCGTGTTGATTCTAATGCCTCATTTGGTTCTGCAAAATGCAACTAGTCGATATTCCCGTATTGAAAAAGGATATGGGAAGGACTAAACTGCATCTGACATATCTAACCACGACGTTTTACTCGGCACATCCGCAGCTAAGTATTTTCTTTGTCTCATTATGTAAATCAGATAAAATTTTGAAGGTAATTATCTCTATTAACTTCTCCGAGGCTGCAAATAATGTCGAGTTGTATCTTTTTCCACGATTCTTGGCAGAGTTAGCCCCAAAGGCAACATTCTGTAACGTCTCTACTCATGGACTTATCAAAGATACATCTACGTCAAGCAAGCATTCATAATGACATTGGACTTTGACTGTTTCTTTGTTCTGTTGGAAGATTATGTTACACGGTCGTACTTGTTTATAGGAAAAGGTGTTTGTTTATGATCGGCTCAGCTCATGGAATTTCCAATTGGAGATTTTAATGCTCATAAAGTAGATATTTTACAGCCAAAAATATGAATTACATTTCTTATACTAAAACTCTGTCTGGCAAAATTTCATTCGTGCTCACTATGGGCATTCGAGTACAAATCTTGGTGCATGTTAAGTATGTTATGTCTGTGTATTTTCCTTGCTTGAAAAAGTTAATGACCTGTCACGTGGATTGAATTGTGTAATGAGATATCATGGAGAACTAGAATAATATTTACCACACTAAGGAGTATTCGAGTATCATATTTAGTATAATATAAATTAATATCTTCAACCATATTGAAGGGGAATCATTTTCTTGTGAGACCTCATAATAATATGTGCGAACCTACAACTGGAGATACATTTATCTTAAACGTTCACACTGAAAAAGAAACGAAGTAGTCATCCATTCCAACACAACTTCAACAAAAATTCTTCTCACCTATTCAATCTTCTAGAAAAGGGGCCACATTACCGTGGTCTGAAGTTGATTAATATGCTACCCCCAACTTACAAGGATTTTGTAAACTTCCCAAAAATATTGTTAAACATTAAGGAAGTTATGTTAAAAGGTGCTCCCTACTCCATAGAAGAGTGTATAGAGTTGCTGTGGAGGGAGACGTAGTTTTTTGTTTTTGCCTATGTTTCTATTATACAGTGATTAAATAATAATACAGAAATTGTATAATAGTAATTAAACGATATTGTATTGGCAGGCTTACATAATATGCAGTGTTGTATTATTCTAAAAATTGTATTTGCTGTCACATTTTTATATAACTGTTTTTATTTTATATTTGTACATAGACGATTCAATAATGTTACTAAGCCTGGCTTACTGTATGTAACTTTACTTGAATAAATATATTGATTGATTGATTGATTGATCAAACTCATCACTCGAGTCACTCTTTTTTCTGTCAGAATTTTATTCCATACTTGTCAGCTTGTTACTAATATTTTCGAGTATATTATTTTTGCTGTAAATATTATCCTCATCACCCAGCATAAAAGGCTCACACCAGACTCCTCATCTAAATCAGTAAATCTTTAAAATGTCATATCAATATTTTTCATCTATCATAATTTGCCATACGAATATTCTCAAAGTATTTAAAAATAACATTTAATGAATGTTCAAGTCGCCATGTCGCTATAACTATTATGTTTTCAATATCTGGAACAGAATCTCTTCTGATATTATTTTTTAATTGAAATGACATGGAATGTAAATTTTTATATGAACTTAATTTGCAAAATGTTCATTATGTAATGAATTTCTAAGCTCCACGCTCTTTTATACACTAATATTTTCAAATGATGCAGAGAGTTAAACAGTGGGGTTGCTGTGAGAAGGAAATTACATCAAAGATTATATACCTCGGCAAAATGTATCGCAGCTCTAATTCCCAGACAAAACTAATGAATTTGAAAAGTAATTGAACTGAGTCAAGTTTTTTATTTGAAATCGGTCATAAACGAGGTTCATTTAAAATAAAAATGTCAAGTTGGTGTCTTCACACAAGTTTGGTACTTTTTGAAAGATTAATGTACGTACTTGATTTTGAATCATGAAATTACTGCATAAAAGATTTTCATTAGAGGAAGCTTAGCAGATTTCACATTCACTTTTCACAGTATTAAACGTTAATCATCCCAAATTGCCATAATTTAACAAAACCGTAGTCAAGCAGTGTGAAAGATGTAAAATGATACACACCACTTTCCTACGGAATGTAAAACGGTCAACATGACAGTATAAATATTTCAGAATTCCGTGCCATCTTTTTTCGGTATTTTATAACTCACTTCTCTTGGACAAGATTCCATTCATATAAGATTTTTATGAAATTATGCTGCGGTGGAATAAAATTCTTGAAAACCTGTCCGATTCCCTGTTGTTTTTGCATGCTATCTATAGCAGTGGTAATAAAACACCGTATTATTTTCTTTTAAATTTGTCTCACTAATCAAGCTGCTAGAGTGTCTAATCTTGATGTTCGACTTGAATTTTGCTGACAATAACAACAGATTAGTAAAAATATTATCCATTGTAAAATTTTTGGTTTTATGTGATTCAACTCCCACAGTGTTGTTCCAATCTGGTTTTGAGGGGGGGGGGGGGGGTTAAGTTCCAACTGTTTTACAATCAGCTCATGAGTTGGACTTTGATTTCAAATTTTACCTCAATATTTCCTCACTTTAAACTCTCACTTCTTGATCATGCATGCATTCTCAAGAGATAACCTATTATAGGAAACAAACTCTTACGTAGAAGTATTCAATCACTTTTTTCACTCTTTTCACCGTAATTGTTTCTTTCTTACTTCCTCTCTCTCGCTCCATTCCTTCCTCAATCTTCACATTCTGAGTTCCTCTTGCCACTGTGTTATTCCAACTTTGAGTTTCTTGCGAGTTTGAACGCCAATCAACCTTTTCGAGGTAAGGGGCCGTTCAGCGTCTTACCATCTTTCCAGTCTTAATTTTGCTGCAAGAACAACGGATTAGTGAAAATATGATCCATTGTAAATTGTTTGGTTTATGAGATTCTAAATTGGACACTCACTGCATGATTAAAACCCTGTCCGATTCTAAAAGGCCGGATTTGGTTTACGGAAAGGATATCCGATATGCGAATGATTAATCCCATAATAATATGACTTTTTCTTTTTTTTATTAAAACTGCATAAATTTCTATGAAAACTAAAATCAATAAATTTCCGAAACTATTAATAAATAAAAATCCGCAACAGTGAAAACAACTTAGTATTTGATACGTTGTGCAACAGAATATGCGTTGTTGAAAGAATTTTGAATATAAATAGGATAAAAATGTAATGAATATGAAATTAAGTATCTTTTGCATGGCCATAAAATAACTTTTATTATTTGAATTAACATGTTCATTCCGTTATCAATAAATTCACTTTTAATCAATAAATTAACTTATCTTTACTCAAATGAGCATCAAATAATTGATACAGAATGAACCACCTTACCAACAACTATTTAAATACGGACATGACTGTACAAATTACTTAATAGCCTATCATAGGCCAAAAGTTTAATCTTATTCACAATTACATTTACTTAGAATTATCATTTCTACTTGATGACAGTTCATCTGAATTTTTGAAATGATAGAAATTTTTCATTATAACCGATTTTAAAAGTGGAAAGTTAGCCAAGCATGAACTGAGAGGAGAATAAGGGTCATGTATATCTTCCTTTGAAATTTTCTAACAAGTAGTAGATTTTTGTCTCATGCGTGGCAAGTAAGGATGCTTAATTTGGTGCTCCGAAATCTTTACTCCGAAAAAAGTCTGTGTTTGCCCCAGATTCAAGATAGGTAAAACACGAATAAATACTGAGATACTTTCAGTAAATGTAAACACTTACTATGTTTGTTTAATGGCCATTTCGCATTGATGTAGTACTTCTTCAGACATATAACTGGAGGCCTTCTGAATCAAGTATGAAAACCTGAGGTTGTGTGGGTGCTGGGTGGTTGGTGGATGGGTAGGTGGGAGATCTGGATCTAGATTTATGTAGCCTACATCACTTACCCATCTATAACCTTACCTTTCAAGCCTGTTTTAGTAGGCCTGTAGTCCTGTCTGAAGAAACATTACATCAATGCGAAATGGCCATCAATCAAGCATAGTAAGTGTTCACATTCACTTCAAAATAATTAAGTATTAGTTCACGTTAAAATTATACAAGTGAATTAGAAATATGGAACTACTTTAGCAAGATAAGTGTTGAAGAGTTTCCTGTTGAGAGCCTCACAATGCTCACTTCTAGTCGAAGGAAACATGAAAAACGGAGGAGAAACTCTTTCTACAGTTGAGCATACTTGTACAATTTGTAATTTTTCTAATTCAACTCAAGGCGAAACCGGCGTGATGTACTACAGCTAACAAGTTGCGCCTTACCAGCATGTGCAATAAACTCATGAAGTGTAATGATTCGAGCACGACAATTACCGACTACTGCGTTCTTGGAATTGATCAGAATGAATAATTTAGTATTTTTGAAACTATTAGAAGGAACTACACACTGAAAATGCGAGTCTATTTGAAGCGTTAATAAGAATGAATAGCTAAATGTATTGATGCCTTGTAAATCTGCTGTGCAGCTAGGGAAATTGTGATAATTGCGGCTACGAGTTGTACAAAAATCGTAATTATTGTTGCACTGTACATTTTCGATGCGGTTTTGCTCTGAGTTATCGTTGTTCAACGATCTTTGACTCTCACCAGCAGTGTTGCATAGTTGCATTCGCCTTCAATGCGATAATAATGAAACGTACGGTTGCATTCGACTGCATTTCTCCACCAATCAGCGATGAGTATTACACTATCAACACCTGGCGGTAAGTTATCATGGTCAGGTGCTGATAAAAGCCACACTGACCAGGCAAAACCTCACGCGATGACAATTTAATTAATAATCGCTTTAAACGCGCGCGTATACGCAGCTTGTTGAAATTCGCTCGTGCCTCAAGTATTTATCAATTCGAATCGAAGTTTGTCGATAAACAGCGATTACGTTTACACTTTATTGATCAAGATTATAGGTTCTATCGTATAGAATCTTTTACGCTTTATTCAGAGAATTACATAGCTGGACGATGTAGGAATATGATCGAAAATCATTATAAATTCAGAGTAGTTGCAGACGATTTAAATTCTCTACCTGTTGAGTTATTATTGAATTACATGTGTATGACATCATCTGTTCTTGCTGCAATGTCTGTGATTTATCACCTACACCTACTCAAAAATTCTTGATTATTCTCGAAATTCTCGAAGCCTCCATTATTTTTGGAATGTCATTGATTTCGACTTATATTGAGTATTAGACGTCTACGAACTGATTCTTTCTGTTAAAAGACTAATTCTAGAAAAATTAAATTTTTTATAGAATCTGCGGAGAATTTAACTATCTGCGTAGACTATTGGTTTTTGGTGTAGCCTACTTTGGGGTTAAAGTTCCATTTCAATAACCCAGCATGTTCCATAGCTTTTACTTCAACAGATCTTACTTCTGCTTCCCAGACACTCAGACATTCATAGTGATTTAATCTATACAATTAATTCATTATTTTTTTTCATTCATTTCATTTGGGAAGTAGCTGTCTTTAATTTTCTCTGTCCCTTAATTCTTAACAGTCGAACTCCTAAATATTTTAAAAATGATTTTAAGTTTGTGTCTGAAGGTAGGAGAAACAAGGTTTCACACACCAGAAATGGTGACAGAACTCTAGGAAGACAAATCACCGGACAACACTTTATACTAAGTATTTTGTTGTTAGCGCATGTCGTGCTTGGAATCTACTCCCATTTTCAATTAGGAATCATGAGAGCCGAGTGGGCTTCTCCCTGTCTCTGAGGAGACATCTGTTGGAGAAAATGGCAGCGGCTGTCCGGCCTTGAGGCAACTGCTTGAGGCAACTATAATCCATTTAGTTAATTTATCTATTTATTTTTATAATACTTTTTTCCAATCTACAAATTATTTCTAATTTGCTTTCATTTTTTGTTCTAATGTATAGGTAAAATTTTTAAATTTCAATCTATCTCATTTGAATTGATGTATCTTACTTAGATAACCCATATTAGACAATTTCATCCATATCAATGTTAACTAGTAGGACATGAGGTAAAAGGTTAAGTGTAAGAATGGCCTTAATGGCCAAGACTTCGCCTCTTTGTGTAATTCATCTCTCAGATCCAAGCTCTCTGTTTCTTTTTTTTAAATTCAACAATCACATCATCTACTGTACAGTACCTTAAAATATGTATTTGTTGTATTTAATATCTTTTCTACTCAAACTATTCAACCGTTCATTGTACTATCACTTGAACTACGGGATCTGAGAGTTGCTATTAATAATACTTTTATCATTCATTTACATTGTAAATTTACACAAATAAAGCCATCTGAATCTGAATCCCTATTTCTAGCCAAAAAATTGACATAAGAGAGCAGTTTTACCAAGAACACAAGATTTTATTGTGCTGCAGTATTCTTTGTGAACTACTCTACATGAAACCTCTAGAAAAAGATTGAGAAGAAAATATTTATAGAAGATGGAAATAAGGGTATGTGTTAATGTTGCAAACAAATTCAGTTCGTTGGAGAGTTGAAATTTTTCGTTTTTTGCTGTTGTTACTGTAACAGGTTGGATAATCGGAGTCATAACAATAGTATGAAAATTGTTACCATTACTTGAATAAAATTGAAACTAGCTAACCAACTCGGGTGGATCCATTATAACGATTTTTTGCCCTTCACATATTCTATTCGTAGTTTATGCGAGTGATAGTGTTTTTACACTTCGCATTGATACACTGTCAGATTCGGCTTGAAAGCTCCCGAAAAAGCTATTGCATCTTTTTCCCACTTGAATTTTCTTTTCTATTTTTCTTCATTTCCTCTTCAAAAACAAGTACATAGATAATAACAATAAATCAGAGAAAAAAATGTTGTTCACATGGGCTACAATGCCTGTGTGCAAAGAAGAGTCTGAATCGGTAGAATTTTATGTAGTAGAAAAAAAGACAAATTTAAAAATAAAATTTTAGAGAAAAAAGAAATTACAACCAAAAAAACAGAAAAAAAGGCTTAATTATTTGTGGAGGATCATCTATCTATGCGAGGCCGGCAAGAGACACCAGAGAGAAAAAATGTATACAAATAAGGTTTCAGGAATGAGCACTAGTTGTAGCAAGAAAAGAAAATTATCTAGAAGCTCCAACAGATGTTGAAAAGGTAAGAGGGCGAAACGGAATATCAAATAAGAGGTTAAAGAAAATAATATAAGGGTTAGAAACAGTTATTTCATTTATAGAAAAGGAGAAAAGAAAACTCTTAAAAGCGGTATGCAGACCGCAGCAGCGTCTCAGATGCATCTCTTCCATGTTCAAACAGCCAAGAGAGCAGCATTTTCTTGTAGGAGGCAACTCTAAATCTGTCAAGAGTAGAGAACTGCATAGGCATATTGCAACACAAACGGAAATAAAATATTTTTTCCGATTAATACACTTTTTTGTGTTATGCACAACTGAATTGTTTCTGCACTGTAGTTGCGAAGAGGAGGGCACGAGTCTATGACGAAAGAACAATACCCATAGCTCGCACACGATATAATTAAATTGTCAGAAAATCGTGCGTCCTGGCCGCGGCAATCTGTCAAAGAAGGAGCACAAAGGGAGTGTCCGAGAGTCAAACTCAGTACTCTCAAGATACCCGTCGGTGAGAATCGTGGTCGGGTCGCAAGAAGATGGAGACGTCCTGTTCCAAAAGACCACCCTCCATAATATTCTCTCACTCTCGTCAAATGTTTTGCGGCGAGCTGCTACGTTGTATTATTCAGAATTGAAATGAAAGAATAAAACGCACTGAGACCGCAAAACATGGGGAACATCAGCCTGAGGATCTTCTTTCAAGAATATCATTGAAGCGTGGAGTGCAACCTGTAACCCGTCGCCGTTCACGAATGATATTTTTCGTTATTCATCGATAATTTATTATAATGTAGATGACTCTTCTTGCTGCTAGTAATAAAAAACCTGTTGAAAAGTTCATCTGTTACCGTTTGATAACTGACAGTATTATCGTAGCCAGCGGGGAACTGTTGGTGTTTCCATTTCGCACTTCTGTATTCCGAAATGTGAAATCGTTTTATTTATGAGTATTGAAAATAGTCATGTTGAACACCTTATGATCTCATTTTTAAATTGTGCTCTTTTTCTTATTCAATATGAGAATTTTTTCGAGTTTATTCCGTTACAGTAAAATTATTATTGCTGAAAAATAGCACTGGGCTAAGGTATAAGCCGGTTATCCATGTTTATGACAAATAATTAATTTTTACATTGTAATGACGCCTAAGAGCTGTAAAGAGAGAACCAGAGTATTTCCACTGGAAACATAATTTATTCTATTGAAGATTGAGATATTCCAATGAAATAAGTACAATAATATTGATTCATTGATGAATATAGTGTGACGGCTACACCATTTGTGGCGTTTAGCGCCTCCATATGTGACGGTTAGGATCTAAATGTGAGCAACCAAATGATCGTTCGGTGTTTATCAAATCATTCAATTACCACATGCAACGTCTCCAACAGTGTTGTTTTTTTTTTCAGAGAAAAAACAAAACTCAAATTTGGAAAATAAACTTATGATAACACAAGGTGTTTGAGTTTTCTGTGGAAAGATGAAATGAAAAGTCAAATCGTTAAAAATGTAGCCCATAAGTTGTTTCTATTATTTAGTTATTATGAAATTCTTTTGTTTCTAATTTTAATACGATGGAAATTAAATATAAGATATAAAAAAGTAAAATCTACAAATGGGTAAAATGTTGAAACAATTCAGTTATAACAAAATTTTATGAAACAAAATAATGTAATAAATATAACTCAAGAATTCGAGAAAATGGGATAACGTTCTCTTGATCATTATTGTTGTTGTTATTATTATTATTTTCAATATTATTATTATTATTATCTGACGGTTTTAACTATTGCGAATTTTGTGAGAGGAATATATGGATATAAAATCTGAAACTTACGTTACTGTGAACGGACTTCTGTTGGGTTAGACCAAGACCAGTTGTCACAACTGCTGCTGCACATGAAGTGAGAGCTTTTAGGCTGGTTAAAAAATATTCATACAGCATAAATGCTGAGTGTTGAATTTTTGTGATTGCATGGCTTAAACGCCTTTCCAGCAATTTTTAAAAAGAGAACGTTTTCCTCTTCTTGCACTTTGGAAAATTATAAACTTAGTATCTTAATTATTATATAAAATGTTAAGTGGCCTTTGTCACTATTGTGACAATAGTAATGAATTCATGTTTCAATTACTCAAAAATTCCAAGTTCTATAAGTTGGATTGTTTTCTATTGGTAATAGGAAAGAATCAATTAGGGATAATGTCTCTTCATATGTAGAAACTTTTCATGCAGAACTGACCTTTTTGAGTCGCGGCGGACGCGTTTTGAACTATCCAGTTCTTCCTGGTTATCCAGCGCTTGGTTGCAGACTTGGTTGAGACTTGGTTTTCTAGTATACAAGATTTATGGTGGTGGTAGGGTGCTAGTGAGGTAAGTGATCGTGGTGACGGAAGTAGGTGTGGTGGAGGTGTTTTCATGGTCGGGGGGGGGGGGGGGGGTTTAGGTGTGATGATGTTGAAGAGTGTATGAGATTCGAAATTTAGTTAGCCATTGAATATGAGTTGAGGATGTGAAATGGAATTTACAGACATGAATTGAAAACATTGGAGACTATAATCTTTTTTGACAAAATATTCTTGGATCAAAGTAATGCGATACTGTGGAGTTAAAACAAAGTAATGTGTAGAAAATCTTTGAGTTCAGATTGAGTATGATTAGGGCCATTGGACCCGTTAGCCTATTGAGACCTTCAAAGAAGCGTCATCGCAATATCACAGTATGAAATATCAGTGATACGAGCAAAACACGACTTATACGAGTCGAATAGAGTGCCGGCTAACTGCGAATAGTGATGCTATCTCCATGCTAAATCATGATAGACGAGCCCGTCTCATGATTCCATATAAATTCAAAGATAGACTTCGGATATGAGTAAACAGATGATTTATGTCCGTTCAATAGGCGCCTGATTAGGTATAATAACAATTTTCCATCTTTCAGACGAGAAAAGTTCGGCCATAAAGCTGCATAAACTGCAATATAAGTAACGAAGTATCTCCTCCCGCCATTTCATAGACAGATTGTGCATAGGTTAAGTGCAGATTGAGATAATTTCATGCCGTAACTGGAATTTAAGCGGGGTTGAAGTACTTGACTAAGCCGTTGACTGGTATCTGCTGGTATCGAAGGTGATGAATACTGAATTTAATTATCAATGAATTGAGAAGATAGTAGAAAAACAAGACTTACCTGGTCTTGAATATTTAATTCATTTAAATTAAATAGTGAATATTTGATTTAGGTAACGATCCAATTAAGTAGCGATGAAGTAATAAGTAAGAATGCTTGGATCAATAATAAAATGTTGAGAGAATTTTTATTATAACAAAGTATGCGTCATTCAGTGGAATATCAATAATTTCTTGGATTAGACATTTAAGCAGTGGCATAGCGAAGATTAGCCTACTCCAAGCTCACCAGTCTCAAAAAAAGCTCAACTCATTTGACAGAGAAATTCCCTAATAACCTCCGTTTAGCGTAGTAGACAATGAGCTAGAGCAAATTTGATTGAGTTTGGAAGGTGATTATGATGAATTGAAAGACAATAGCCAAAATAAAGATTAAGATTGATATTGTCCAAACTAACTATTGTAAAGCCACGTTTACAAATTTTTGAGGAGTCAGATGTTAATTACCTCTTTCCTAGTCCAGCGTGGCTGGGCGTGAATTGACCTGTGTGAGAAGTCTTGTGGGAGGTGAGCTGCCTAATATAATTTTTCAACTGTTCTTATCCCTCTAATTGGGCCCAATTTAATTGTGCATCGATTTTTGGAAAAATTCAGCGAATTTTGAAAAAATGTATCGATTTTTGAAAAAAATGCATCGATTTTTGAAAAAAAATGCATCAATCTTTGAAAAAAATACATCAATTTTTGAAAAAAATGCATCGATTTTTGAAAAAAATGTATTGATTTTTGAAAAAAATGCATCGATTTTTGAAAAAAATACATCGATTTTTGAAAAAAATGCATCGATTTTTGAAAAAAATACATCAATTTTTGAAAAAAATGCATCGGTTTTTGAAAAAAATGTATCGATTTTTGAAAAAAATGCATCGATTTTCGAAAAAAATACATCAATTTTTGAAAAAAATGCATCGATTTTTGAAAAAAATGCATCTAATATTGAGGATTAGTGAAAGTAAATGGAAGAAGTCAACTGGCTGGAATTTTCGCTCTGGTCTGGTGAGCTATTAAAGGCCCCAATCCTCGGTTGATTTTCGCTGTTTTTTGACATCAATTTTTGGCTTCACTTTTGATTTCAAGCACTTCAAAACTATACTTTTAATTTTCCGGAACGTTGAACAAGAGATTATGTACATTACAGAAAACATGTTTAGCCCATAGCGCAGTCTGGGACCAAGTTACTACTATACGTTTTTTCATAGCACATTGCCTACTTCTGATAACTAACTCTATGTCCACTTCCTTCCGTGGAATGTTCTAGAATGTTCAATTCAATGTCAGTGATTTTATAAATTGCTGTAAAAAGTGCTCCCAAATAACTAAATTATTGTTCTTGGGTTGATTTTATCAGTCCTCATACCGGCATAAATTGAACACTTTTGATAGTATGAAGATGATCACTGTCTTATTTTAATTCATTAAATTTGAAACAAAAACTTTCTGGTGCAAGTTAATTTTTCAATTATTACAATATTTATGTTTAGATAGTATATATTTTTCTGACACTATTATTATTATATCATTTGTCAAGTTTGTTTGCTGAAGACACTGACTGATAATATGTTAGATTTGGCGGGTGAAAAAGGTAAACAGAGAAAAAACCAACCTATTGTAATTAGTAAAGCTGACAAGTAGGCTGTGATTTGAATTTCTAAATGATGAATTACTGATAAAAAATTACTGAGAATATGGTTTTAATAAATCTGATTAAATTTGATACTTGAATCTGGTAAGTGGCTGTTCTGAAATAAATATATTTTGTCCTAAATCTTTCTTAGCTGATTCTATCTCAATTTTTTATGGCTTTATTAGCCGGATAATAGACTCAGCATCACACTATTAAAACATGAAAGACTAGAGTTTTGACTGTTACATCATTTTCAATTTCAATAAACTCTATTTATACTCTATAGTTTCGTGTTTTAATAATTAAAGTGGTTTTAAAAACATCTACCATTACCAATACCAAGAAGTAAAGTCAAAATATAAAGAGCATAAGTATGGTTATCCACAATGTTTAAAAAATTCCATGCCCAACTTTTAAATTAGCGTAGAAGCATAGAAGAAAACTGATAAAGTGCAATTTTAGAACGCCTCAATCGTCAATGCAACGAAAAGCTGAGATTAAAATGAATCATTGATATAGGAAAATTTAATGATGTCTTTGGATATGCAGGTGAATGATTGACTGCCTTAATCAATGGCAAACTTTAGTTCATCTGTACTCAATCCTACGTTTGGTAAGAGAGATAAGAGTAATAAAATGGAGATTTGCTGTCAAATGGCCTGGGGATTGTTGACTGAACGACGAAGAGGCAAGTGATAATGTTATACAGGAGATTAAATACTTGGAATCTGCTCCTGGCAGTCGAATGTATCTATCACAATATTTTGAAGATGCTCTTCTCGCTCGTTCAAATACCGATATCACCATCGAAAACTCTCTACTTTGGAAATGAAAGTGGTCGGTACATTTCGCCGGTTCTCTCAACACCTCGCACCGGGAAAGGTGCTTCGAGATTGGCCTAGAAACTGGTTTTTTCTCCACAGTATTTAGGGTAACAAAGCACGATAACAGTAGGATCGTGGTTCAGAAAGTGGAAGGAGAGAGAGATTCGCACCAGAGGTCGCAGGTCAAATTTGTTCCCGGAACCGGTCGCCTGGCCGTCCGCCGCCCGCCGCCGGTTGCACTCTGACGTTATACAAACAGGACGCCCAGAGCTAATATTTCTGCCAAGGATGCACTTCATGTTATCTGGCCAACAGCAACAATCCGATTATTTTAGGCGATTGGGCACCGGAAAACTCACTGCGATCCGTGAATTTATTGTACCCCACTGGTTTCCTAATGTTCCCAAATGAATTTTCAAGCATCTACACAGTAATTTCGTCTCTTGGGTTTCTTCTTCCATTGAAAAGCGTTACATCATTACTGTGCTATAACTGTGCAGTTCACCGAATGGACTAAAAAATGTTCAACTTTTTTTCTTGAGCAATCAAAGGCCACAAGGTCGTGGTAGCCTACTGGTCGCGTCCGTGGTGGACCGATACATTCCACCATGGGTCGCGTCACAGGAGTGAGCAGTAGTGCAATTAAGCCTCAGCCCACTTGTTGCAACTGAATCAGACAGACGCTTCCTCATAAAGAAGGCAAAGAGGGAAGTCTGATCCTCACCCTCCTATTTATTCTTTTCTCTATTTATGAACGAAATATTTGGAAACAATAGGATATTGAGATGAGCAAAGTTCTTCAACAAATGAGTTCAACACTCTGTGACAAATAAAGAAATCAATCATTTTTTTTTTTTTTGAAAAGTACGGTATTGATATCTCTTTATTCTTTCTCAAATTTTCTCATTTCCATCTTATTTAAATTTCTTATTTTTCATCTTTGAAAAATATTTTTTCTCTTTTTCTTTTTGACAACAATAGTAGCCTACTTTTATCCATTATAACTCTCATTTTTCTAAGCGTCTGTTTCTGACTTGAGTAAAGAATACTGGATAGTTTAGTATACTGTATTTATTATTTTTATCCAATTTTTAAACAGAAGGAGGTTCTCAGTTTGAACTGTTTTTTAGGGTTATAGAAACCTGGTGGTACCATCGGAGGAGGATCCCTAATTCTAGGAATGAAGGTCTGGCCGATCCCTTTTTCAACTCGAAAAGGGTCACTCATTGTTAAACAAAACAATAGCTATGAATATCGGAGGTAAACATTTCGATGGCACCACCAGATTGTTTAAGGGCCATTTTTGATCTCTGCTCTCCAACTATAAAATCTAGCAACTATTTACTTTTTGATGATCACTTCATTCACTTCGAATTCGAAACCAACATTTTTGATAGATTGGTCAATCTACATCACTGTCATTCCTAAGTGAAATGGAAACTGGAATGGAACTGCATAACCAAACCTTTCCTAACCTGGCTAGATCTGACTGAACCACCTCTGTAAATTTGTTGGTGGTTTTAAATTTGTCGGTGGTGTAAATTTGAGGTGGTTCAGTCACATCTAGCCAGGTTAGGAAAGGTTTGGTTATGCAGTTCCATTCCAGTTTCCATTCCACTTCGGAATGACAGTGATGTAGATTGACCAATCTATCAAAAATGTTGGTTTTTCAACGCTGTTAGACTTTCGAAATTGAAATCCATGATCCAGATAGAGTCGACTGATATTCACTTCTACTGTCCATCAACTGAAATATTAAAATGTCCCTCCCTAAACTGGATGGTGCCACCACGCCTGGGTAATTCCCAAGACATCTAACAATAGCCGTGATGTGTAGGAGCAGTAAAGTTAGACAATAGAAGGGTTTCCGTGACAGGTCTTCAGGTAGAAATAGCAGGTCAGGTACGATGGTACCATCAGGTTTCTATAACCCGTTTTTACAACGTACATGATAGGAAGTACGGTCATAATCGCTCCTTACAGTATAACTGCATTTCCTGTTCGCTGAAGACGAGACTCCCTGAATCACGTACAGATGTGTCCAAGATGTAAGTTAGTCCTGTTGAAAAGTGTTAGTCTGTGGGAATATTTTTTATATTAGTTCACACAAGTTTGAAAGCCACAGAAAAAATATTTAAATTTTTTCATAATAGATGAATACAGGTTTGTAATTATTAAAATCCAAGTAATTTCAAATACATCAAAATTCTATTTATGTAATTTTAAGGAGTAGTGACCTCATGACGAAGTAACAGTTTTAACACATCTATCAAATAATGTATGCCTTCTTCTTATTACATTGATTGTTTAAGGTTTTGAAAAAGAAGGAACTCTCAAATTTTCGGGTTGCATAGAATAATTACATTTTTTCAGAACTTTAGAGTTTCAGAAATACTATTTATTTCGTCTACGTGTTTGACATACGGTACTTGAATATTCAAAAGGAATTTGGCCTGGAAAGTCTATATTTTTATAGATTGATGAAGAATGAATAATGAATTATATTAATTATGCTGATGACAGTGAATATAAACTCTTATGTATGTATATAGTACCATAGCCGATTCGACTGTAGATGACTCTTCAGACCTCAACGCTATGTTTTAGTCCAAAGAGCGTACTACACCAACGAGGAGTGAGGTAGTTTGTGATTGCTTTCCTCACTGAGCTAACAGAATAGTATCAGTATGCCAAGCCCACCGAAACAAATTCTGAAGCTCTATGCTTGACAGTCCACTCCCACCTTTACACAGGGTCTGGCTGCACAAGTGAGTGTGTATACTATCTAGCACACCTCTGAGCTATTTCCTGCGTCCAAGCCATCGTTCGACAGAGATTAAACTGTTATATAAATACTATCAAAAGAATGTGATCTACATTTTTTTAAATTTGTGTCAACCGTCATTATGATTTTGCCCCACTTAAACATTCACATCATCCTGTATTGATCTTCTAGAAATACAATGCTCTAATTGTCATAAATGATCATGTCGCATGTGAGAGTTCAGGTAGATCTCATTTATTCTCATTACAGTTCATAAATTGTTGAGATAAACTAAAACCGCGCATAATCAAAAGAGGAACTAACAAAACTAGTGGCCTAAAAGTATTTGTCACATTTGAAAAATTACTCCAGTGACAGGATGTAGTTATTAATAAAATGGAAATACAAAGTCCAAAAGCCTATCATACCGTACAAATTGAATCTGTGATTACAGTCAGATGTTTCTCGCCGAGGTCTCCTGAATATGATTTATTGCTTTATTCATTAAGAAAAATAACACGCGAGCTGAATTTCAGACCACACGCGAATGTAGAATTTTCAAGAAAGATGTACAAAGATTTATAGTCGATTACGAATATGACGTGTCCCCAGACGGTGATCATTTACTGTTTTTATTGTGATAAGAGCTTGAGTTAAAACATAATCTTATTAATCTCAGAAAAGGATGTCATTTTCTCAAATATATTGGCCCACTGTCAAGAACAATTTGAGAATACTATACCTTTCAACTTTTAGCATCTTAGTGGAATTCTGCACATCTATATTGACAGCAATGGTACAAAATACCAATCTAGATCTCTTCATCACGCTCCTTTACATCCACCTTGAACACAAAGCATTAAATAATTAATATTAATGGTTTTCTCCAACTCTAGTTCCTTCATCCTAATAGAAAAAACATAATAAGCATAATTATATCAATTATTTTGGTTGTGGGGGGGGGGGGGATACTCTTAGGAGTGTTTCGACCTCGCCGTTGAGCCAAGTTATGAAGTGAACCAGTGGACGTTTAATTTCAGGAGCGTTTCAAACCACCGCATAAGTGATAATGTTCTTATTCTTTCATTTAAATTCAGATCTTAATTAAACTTCATTTATAGTGTACCTGTACCTTTTATTATTAATTCTATTACAGTTATTTAAGTGATCTACCTAGTTATTTATCTATTAATGCTACTATCTATTTTCTTTATCATTAATCTATTTCATCTGTTTACTTTTAATTTTCTTATGTCTTATGTTTTATTTTTAACTGGCCAATTCTTTTGTGTTATGAGGGTAATAATGGGGTCCTCCTGGTGCCCTCGCAGATTATAATTTTTCAATAAATAATGGAGCTGATAGCATCAAGTCCTAACAGTTTAGTCATCCAATTTATGATGAGAAATAAGAAAGTAGAATGTTTTCAAATACTCAATTACTTCGATTACAGTTATAATGATGTTTTTAAGCCTATTATTGATGATTGAAAACCCCAGGAAAAGAAATTTTTTTTAAATAAAATACTTCCATGTTATTCAATGATTGATTCGATTTATAATCGACAAAATCAATAATGACCGGACTGACAATAATAAAATAGTTCCAAGTCAATTCATGATTATGAACACGAAATCAACTTCTTGGAACACAAAACCCCATAGTGACCATACTAATAGACCTCCAAATCAATTGACTAATTTAGTTTGAGTGCCTTGAGAGACAATAAATTGTTGCAGCCAACAACTCATTACAGAGGCTTTCGAGGCAGAATTGACCAGGAATTAACAAAATAATAATTTCGCATCAAGCCATATTCGGACGGGGTGAGCTAGAGACGTGTGCTCGAACCACATTTGATTGCGACACGCAGGCCTATGCGCAGTGACTAGCGACCGACTGAGAATATTACAACAGACCTACAAGAAATGTGATTGTAAGATGTAAGAGAGCGCAGATGATACTGCATTATTACCATTACCTAGAAGAGCATTATTAACTAGACAGAACGTTGTCTTTTATTTAGGCCAAGGACTCGCCATCTCCTTAATTCAATCCTTAAATAATCCGTTCAGTAATAACCGGAGGAGCAGATGAAATGTACAATTCTCCTTTTTGATTTAGGTTTTATTGTTCTTCCTCCTGTGTTTCACTCTCTCTCACTCGCTCTCACAATGTCTCTCTCACTTTCTTCGAATGCTTTGTCAAGATTCCGATCTAATCTACAATCGGCCGTCGCTCCATTTTATTAAATTATTGAAACCGGTCGTCTTTGTTATGAATATTTATTCGCTCATTCACTGTGAGCTTGAATCTTTTGAGCTCCCTATTTGACCGATTGCAGTTGTTACAATTCACCATAGCATGTTGCTTTCCAATCATTTGAGAAGGAATAATAAGATCTTTGAACAGATAGTTTCACCGCCAGATAGGATTCGATTCCATCTGGTATCAATTCCAGGTAGATATTCAATTTCGTTTTGCCATCTCGATTCTTAGTGCATCCAGCGATGACCAACGCGCTGAGAAATAGAATGAAACATCTATTCCAACCAAATCAGCACTGTTTTCAAAACATGTTCTTGCAAATTCCTAAAAAGTTCTATAACAGTAGTAGATTCTTCATTGCTCAAAGCGTTCTCAAAGAATGGTGATATGCGAATGGGATTTGAAGATGCGTAATAAAATGATAATTTACTAGTACAACAAGGTGATTTTTTCTACCCAGTTTTATCATTTTTATTTTTAGCTTGAAAGAATCTTTCGATTTTGCATTCTAAAAGTTCTTTTACTACTACTGTGGGAATGTAGACTAAATTAAGTGGAATATCCACATCGAAAATTTATTGAACATAAGTTAACTGATCATCAGCTCACGTTGATAAGTTTCTTCGAGTCAAATTGTTATGCAACAAGCTATTTCTATAAGTTCTGCTCTCTCACTTTTGATCGATGGAGGCTTTCAATACATTAGGACTCCAATTGACCATCGAAGTTCGATTTGTCTTCCTTTTCCAACGCTCTTCTTCTCGTGTTTAATAGCTCATGTTTTGCGGTCCTTTACAAGAAATTAAATTTTACTGAATACCTTTCAAAAATATTATTGATGGCATATGAGTTGACGATTGAATATTATGTTACCTCCACTAACAGATATGGGTAATGAATTTCTTGAGAGAAAAATTCTTTTCGGACATGTCTACTACCTTGTTCAACTTCCAGGAATGCAACTTGAGCTGTTGGAACATTTCAAATATCTTTCTGCATTCGTGTTGATGGAACAATGAAGTGCAATAGTCAATGTAACCCTACACTTGTACTTTCACAGTGGACTTTTCTTACCTCATACCAACTCCAACCCTGCTATTAGCAGTATGTATTAACAGCTAACACAAAAATGAGCATCAGATCGGCATGTAGCGTCTTTTGAAAATCTACTTTTACAAGTTATAAAGGAGTAATAAAATTATTCTCTGTCCACGAAGATAGCACAAAGCTCTCAGCTATTCGCGTGTATAACAGAAGGTAATGTCTAGTGTTAATTGGCAAGATGAAGCCCAAGATAAAATCTACAGCTTGTTTCACTCATCGGAATTCTTAAATTGTCAGAAGTTTAATTGTAATCTGCGGTAGTGGAATTAGCTACGTGCCTTGTACGGCAATAAAACCCACCTAAGGAATAACTGACAAAAATGCGAATAGTTTTTCACTTCCTTCTGGATGGCAAATAAATAATATAGATGAAATTTAGTAACGATGCAGATGGAAACGTATTTTTTTAGATACGTGAGTAGAATTTAGTGACTATATTACATGGCATTTGAATAATTCAGCCAACTTGTGTTTAACCAGGAAATCAGAGAATCATCAGAAAATATCAACTTTTTGGTTTGTAATCCAACTTGAAATAATTTTAGAAACTACAAAAGTATGAAAAATTGATATGAACTTAATTCTACACAACATTTTCAGGTAGCATTAGCAAACAGTGCAACACCTCACATGTTTTTGAAAAGAGTTCTAAATTAATTAACAATTCAAGATTGTGGAATATTTATTATATTCATCAATAACATATGCAATTTTCCATTCAAAAGTCAACACAGTCATCAAGATATGATGAGAATTCTATGCATGTCTCTTTTGATCAAAACCTTGAACTGCTTGAAATAAGAAGATACAAGTGAAGTTTAAAAGATCAATTTCACAAACAAAAATTGTGATCTATCTATAAGGGACAAATTTCAAGGTTTTAAGCCCGATGCAAACTTTATGGTTCAAACCATTTGTATTGAAGGGAAGATAAAAAATCATTTCTGTCAACTGGGACGACATTCTCACAAATTTCTGTAACAAGATTTGAAGAATGATTTCCTTGTTATTTAATTTAAGAAAAACACGAGCATTTCAATCTCGCTCAAGGTTGCTTTCATAAGATGTATACTAGAAATTTAATTAATTATGTTCTACTAGTTTCAGTGTTACCGAAGACAAGATATTCATTACAATGGAAAATTGTATTGTAGTAAACAAAAATGTAAAAATTGCACTGAAGGTATAAATATAAATTTATACTATTATTGACATTAGACTCTGATCAGTCTGGTACGACACATTGCAATGCACAGATCCGGCTGCAAACTAATCTCAAAAAAAGAAAAAATAAATAAAAAATAAATTAAATGGATTGGCATGATTAATCGATAGGAACTTCTGTTCAGTAGCAGTGTGTTATGAGTCGCCTTCAAGCTATCCTAACTTGCTGCTATTATGTTGAGACATAGCATGCGGTTGCAAGATATACGAGATAACCAATATTTTAAAACTGACAAGATATTTAAGAATGCGTCAAAAACAAGTTGATTGATTGTAGAGCCATGTATAGGGACAGAGATGCTACCCGGTTGCTCCTTGGATAATAAGGATCGTTTAACGATTCAGGTACAACAGATCGCAATCAAATACATCAATCTTTTGGACGCGAATTCGGTTTCCCATCGGAAAGTTTCAGATGTTTCACTTGAAAACTATGTCTAATATCTTGGACCTCATTCTCTGTTTATTATAACTCAGTGATGAATGAATGCAGACTAAATTGAAACCATAGATTTTGAATTCCTTTCTTTCAAGTATGTTCATGATTTGTTTGATATTCTCTACTGATGAACTAAGCACTAACATTAATATCTAGACATTATGCTACTGGGTGGTCAATGAAGTAATAAATTTTATTCAGAGTTTTGTAAATTTTATCTATTTTTTTTCATTTCCAATTTGCATATAAAAATGTCTTTACAAAATACAAAAAAAATTGAAACTGTACTTCAAATATGAAAAAACATCATCATTTGGAATGAACTACATGCAAAAATATACTTTAGATGACTACTCAAAAATGAATAAACATTATTTGGAATGAGCTACATGCAAAAATATTTCTCCAGATAGGAATTTTGAAAAATAAGAGAAAAAAAATGAAAATTAAATGGAAACTTTTGATACCTGACCAGAATCCCATGGAGTCTCTCAATCATTGAGTAATATAAACTCTTTCGGTAATTATTGTGCTGCAGATATATATTCATTACATCTTAAAATTATCAACTATTTTCGCGGAAGTTATAGGCCTATTGAATCTTCTATCATAATTGATTGAACTAAATCTGATGGACTTTCTTTATCTTCTATTGATAACTATCATGCTTTCAATAAATTTTATTTTCTAATTTTCATTTTTGCCAGTGTTTTCCTTGAACTATTTGCACAACTTTTTAAAATTTGAGTGGATAGAAAACACGTATTAAAAAAAAAAAAACAATGAAGAAGATTTCTATGAAATAATTTATGTACATTGTAAAAATATAATTTTTTCAAATTAAAGAATATTTATTTCATACCTTGTATTAATTTGTTAATATAAATCTCAACTTATATCTAATTTATTCCTGAAGTTAATGTTATAGAGAATATATTATACTCGTACAAAGCGCAAAAGAAATCAATATATTTTTTCTCATTTCATGAATAGCCTACTGTACTAACATCCTGGCTGTCATTTATCATTAAGGAACGGAACTGTTATTTTAATTATTTAATCATTGTTATTATAAGCAGCTTTCAAGACAAGAACCGGATTGGGGATCCGGATACGTTATTGGCCTGAGGCACCAGTCTGTGAGAGGCTGAGTGAGCTTGTCACACTGATCCATTGGCCTTGGACCCATTAGATTATTGAGATAGATCGAGAAGTTGGCACATTGCAATTTTATACTCTGCTACCTTCATAAAAATGACAGAGATGTCAGAGAAAAAAGCCAGCTCATTGGCTATTGAACAAATCAAGCTGAGCACACAATCGTGATGTGTATTTTGGACATACTTTTTAGATGACTTTAATTTTCGTGAATAATGAGGTTAATAACGCATCCATCTCTCAGATGAAAATTGCCACGAATGAAAATTCAGTGGATGTTGGCAATAATTTGAAGTTTTTTAGATATTTTAAGGGCAAATTTATTTCGGATGTCTTTCAGAGCTCCAACTATTTGTCTGTCAGAAGTAACGTTATTGTGGTAGCTCCTCGAAAAAATGCTAATTCAAATGTGACTGACAGCTGGATATCTCCACCATTCGTAAATAAGGAACAGGAGAATTTTGAGCTAAGAACAAAGAGTAAAAACTGAACAGTAAGATCAGAACAAATTGAACAACAGGTAAACTGAATCCAATACTGAGTCCTCAGTACTTTACTAACCTTTACAGTACCTTACTAACTGACTAACTAGACCTAGACCTTGATTAGTTTGATGCTATTTATTCTTCCAGAAATAACAAGCTGAAAAAATTGTGCACGTGAAGAAAAAGAAGAAAGAAAAGAAAAAAAGAAGAAGTAGAAAAATAAAAATGTTATTAATCTCCACAAAATGATTCTTCAGTAGGCCTATGGTAAACAATGTTTAATGTATGATGTTGAAGGTTCATATTTTTTCCAATAGAATATAATGAAAACTTTAAAAAACACTTTTAAGTGGAAATTGAGACTCACGTTATGGCGTGACGGCCGTCTCACTCTGTTGTTAAGAGCATCGCCAGGCGACCCACAGTTCACTGATTTAAGGCATGAGTTTAACGATGGTTTTAACAACAGAGTGAAACGGCCGTCACGCCGTCACTGCAATGCTCTGCTCACTGCAATGCAATGCTCTGAGTCACAATTTCCACTTGAAAGTGTTTTTTCAAGTTTTTAAAATGTTTAATGAGTTTTCTTTTATTGCTGATGATGCCTACATGAGTCCGGAGACTTGTGCGTGGGTAATGAGGTGAATGGGTGAATGGTGAGAAACATCATTGGCTAAAAACTAAGCCAACCAGAGTCATATCTTATCACAGACAAGCGCTCCAACCAACTGCGCTACCAGAGCCACCAATATACATGATAATAATAATATCATGTGACCTGGCTGGCTCAGGTCTGGTGTCAGAGTTGTCATGTCGCACCTGAATAAGTTCAGGGCCTCTGACGTGACTTAACGACTGTTTTTTAGACAGCCGGTACCGACAGCTTAACGTGCCCTCCGAAACACGGGAGTGGCCCGAGGTAAAATCGTTCGGTCAGAACTGGGATCGAACCCGGGACCTTTGGGCTAGCAAACCAGCACTTAACCCACTCGGCTACGGCCACTGATAATATATGATATAATATAATACCAACCCGATCTATTGAAAGATTGAAGCTGCAAATTGATGTCGTTAACCCTGTAAAAGTCTTCACTTTGATTATCAGTTGATGTTGATGTGGGTGAGTGCATTCCATTTTGGATTAGCAGAGCATTGCAGTTACCTGACAAGGAATGGGCGTTGGTGTTATGCGTAGCATGACAAAGCCAATCTTGCAGCGTCCGAGCCAACTCGTTTATCTCGACTATTGTTTGTCGGGCCACTGATTCATGGACTGGTTGCACAGTATCCAGATGAGAGATGCAATGTTCACTGATCAGTGTTCTGTGTTCACCCTCGAAACTTTCATTAGCATACTAGAAGCGTACACTAACCATGATGGCTGTCTAGTTCTTCACCAACTGACGTGCGTACACGCTTCTGACAACACGTGCTACAAGGTGACGGCTAGAATAAATGTGTGCTTCTATAGGTATTTATAGTTGCAAACACGACCGTTTGATGGCTGATGGCGGATTTAGATAACCTCACGGGAGCATATTTAACTGTTTATTGCACCGCACTGATAACAGATATTACCAAAGGCCTCCGCTGTGATTACTCCTCCAATGTACACCTTGTCAATTTCTCATGAACTGCAATATGTAGATATCATATACATCATTACTGTTCATATCCAGTAATAAAATTGTTGTCAAGAAGCAGTAAAATGATAACTTCGCTCCTTGGAACACAAGATCATAAATTCAGTGATATTTGAAAGTGGACAAGTTATGAATGTAACATACACACAAAATAGATAATTGAGGTGCTACATTTTCTTTAAATTGGTGCTTACTTCATGTGATAAACAATAATGTGCTAATATCTGGATTTGTAAAGTAGATCAGTGAAAGTGAATGAATCTCCAATGGTGATGATTAGTAGGCTACGTAGTGTGAGAGGGAAGTTCCCGTAACATGATTATCGTGATTAAGTGTAGATTGAATCACTTAAAACCGAATAAAATGGAATGAATGATGGAAATGCTGTGATTTAATATCGACTTGAGAAAACTTTAAAAGTTCTAACATTTTTTTGTCTTTAATGATTTCTTCTTAATATCACCCGTCTTACCGTTTACAAATTTTCACTGGAATTCGTCCAGGCTCAAACATTTTCTCCCACATTCCAATGCTTTGTATTTTTATGTGACTATCTTATCATTTTGTCGCTGATGACGCTTTATATGGTGCTTTATATAAAACGTTAAAGAAGTAAAGTTACTTCAATCCTTTATTATATAACCTGATCATCACTGTCAGAGTGGGAAATGTTTTCAGATTATTATCAAATTGACATCTAACTACAATAATTTTAAATCATCATTATTATTATTATTAACATTGCAATAAATATACCTCAGTATTCTTGTATGTAACTTTATAATAAATATTCTTATTTATATTACTGAGAGTGAACTGGGTTAATGAGTATTTAATTATTCAGATTTTCTTATAACAGTACACTATTATTTTCTATTTTAATTATCAAACTGCTGATTGCTGAAAAGACTACGCTTGACTTCAAATAAGTTTTTTCTTTTAAAATCAAATTTGAATCATATTTAACACTGAACTAATTAACGCCATCAAAAAAACACCCTATTCAAAAAATTTTATGGTAACTGGTCCATCCATTTGAAAAAAAGAAACCCTATACAAAGTTTGACTTTGGTTTCTTTTAAAGATCATTCCATAATGGTCACCCTTAACAAGCTTGGTCCGCTAAGTTAATTGGAAAGCTTCTTTAATAAATGCTAATGCTGGGTCTTTTGACTGCAGTCAAATCTTATCTTTTTGAAATATTACTCCCGCTCTCATATTAAGGATATGATAGCCTATCTCTAATGGTCTTCGATAAGGTAACGATTCCCCATCTAATATAAGTGTTAACAGCAGTGCATCCATCTTAGTACACCTTCCAGATAAGATAGCACAAGCAGATTGGAATATTTCAGTTTAGGTTGCACAGCTTGGAATGGTCGCTCTAAAGCCGATCAAGGAAAGGGACAATGCCATCCGAAGATCTGAGAAACAGGTTTCAAACTCGAATGATAGTTCCTCAATCAAAAAAAAAGTTGAATATCGGATTACGCTGAATTTTTCAGTAGCATAGTTGTATCTCGCTTGATTTATGAGAAAAAATCTAATGAGGTGAATAGGTTTTCAATAGCCTATTAGGTTTGAATAGTTTTCAGTAGATTTTTGATCGATTCATGGAGCGATACTCTAATACTCGGTAACTAGGGCTCGGTCATACGAAGAGGTGAGGTCATGATGCTGATGAAAAATTAATCTAACATCCCCAAACTTCAAAGTACCTAAATATGAACCACACTGTTACTAATGATCACCAATCAGGTTACCCATGGTAATCTGGGTATCACCCAGACATTTTGGAGGGGATGCCAACTAAGAAGTTATTTTGAGGAGATTTGAGGAGAAGACTAAAAAAGGTCCTAACCTCTCATAAAATACACAAATAATGCAGCCTTTTCCACTGTTTTATTGAAACTTTGGGAGGGATACATTATTCATCTCCTTTGTTCTTAATACCCTCTCAGCTCGCGCCTGTCATCATTATGATTATTGTCAATTCGTTTGAACTACATGTTGATTCCACCTCCATCACTTTTATTGTTACCCACATAATAATTCAGTTTTCCAAATAGGTAATTGGATATTGGGATAAACGTATTATATACGAGAGAGCTTTACATTTTAATCCTTCAAATAACACACTGATTTCTACTTGAGCCTTATCCATCACTCAAGTCCACAATTACAAAGCTTTACGAAATGTTAAATGTTGGATGAAAACCTTTTACGGAGTGATAGCGGAGTGACGTAGCAGGCATCTGTTCAATCAGAGATAAACTACGAAACTCCTGGTCATCTTTGTAACGGTGACCGATTGAATTGGCCAGCAAAAAAGACTCTGTTCTCTACCGTGAAATCACTTCCCGATGGTTCGGAACCCACCTAAAACTGTAGGTCTAACTCATCAATCACCATCATCCAATTCATTACTCACGCAAAGTTCTCAGACCTATGTGGGCTTCATCCTCCGAAAAAAAATTTTTATCCCTACTATTCTATAAGAAGAATACTTCATGAAGACCACTTGTTATGGAAAATTGGATGTAGTAGAACTGCTTTAAAAATAGCGTTCTACGAAATATTGAAGTGGAGTTCTGGCCTGAACGGTCTGGATCGTAGTGCATTATTTCTACCATAAGTTGACAACATCATGCATCAATATCGTAGGATGATGTTGAAGATAGACATTACATTATTTAACCAGATATTCATCTAACATCGCCAATGTTGATGATGTTGGATCATTATAATTTATAATATTAAAGCATAAAAGGGGTCAACTCATAGTAGACATAATACACTAGGATCCAGACAGTCCAAGCTAGAACTCCGTTTTTTTCTCTTTCAGTTATCAGTAATATCTATGGTGATATCATATCAATATAGGCCCATAAGATATCATTGTTATAGTTTATCCATTTGTATTCAGGTACAAAAGAGTATCTTCTATTTGTATTATCACGCTTTTCAGTTCTAGCTAAATATTCAAGAGCGTCTTCCAATTCCTATTATTGCAACCTCGTTATTACCAATTAATCTTTGTGAAACTCAATGATATCAAGAGTATCAATAACGGAATGAGAGTAGGTTAAATACGCTGTTAAAGACAATCGACCATTCAGCTCTGGTACGAAGCTCTGTTTCAATAATCGAAATAGGTATTCATACCATTACATTATAAATTGCACTTACTTATGCATTCATTGTTATGGTCACATTTGTTTAGTCAGTATCCTTTAATAACAAAGTTTTGCAATACTTGAGAGGTAGACTGAGATTTATTCGCACTTGTGATTACAGTATTAGTTATATCAATTGAGTAATTCAACGATAATTTAGTTGAGAGTTTTCTTACGAGAAGTGTTCCATATTCATTGATAAACTCTGTTATTGAAATAGTACAGTACAGTATCTCGACTGTTGGTGAGGTTAATACTCAAGGTTCGATTGATGAAAAGTCAAATACTATCATCGCCAATGTTTTGGCTAATTTCAAGAAGTTACTATTTTAATTTCTTTAATATTTCTATACATCTTTAGAGCCTCTTATCAAAAAATAATTAAATTATTGAACCACTCAGTCACAATTGATTTACAAGACTGAATATTTTTGTGTTTCAAAAATAAATAATTCTAATTAACAGTCCTTTGATACATAGAAGTTATTTGAAGCATTGGCGATGAAAATTTGACCTCTCCTTCAGCGAACCATACGAGTTCACCCCTGTACTAGTTATTATTATTATTTTTCATACACGATTTTCTTTTGTTGTTTTTATAGACTGTGCACAGTCTTTTATTTTCCCTCATTTTTTCACAATAAAGTGATTGATTAAGCACTTTTCAAAAATGTTAACTTTGGTACCTCTCTGCTGTTGCATTAGAGCTCAAATGCAAAGATGATATCGACTGCTTTTTGAAAAACGTGATGCTGAGAAACCGATCCATCTGTCTCATGTTCGATTCTCACAGTCATGACAAATTCTCCAAGAACCTGTTTTCAGTTTGAAGAAGAGCATGAATTTAATCAGTTGCAGGGAAAAGAGGAATCTGTTGATACAGAGATGCGATCAACAGATAGCAATGAAAAGTTTCATCTTGCCAGGGACAGCTTTGAATATTCAAAAACTAAGCTGTTAAATTTATAACTAATGATGTAAAACCTATATTGTTGCTGGAGGTGCCGACATTTCTTGTTTTCTTTTATTTTGTTACAGCCTGTTAATTTATTTCGAGAATCTCACCATCGTGAGCTAGATCCTGAATAGATGACAAGGCGATGTGCTCTTCAACAGTTTGTCGTCAAAGAAACACCACTATTCAGCGCCGAAAATAATTTATTCTATTAATCTTCTTTGGATGGCAAAAGCATTTCTGGACTCATCCACTCTGACCAAAGTCACCACACAATCCTAATAAGGACATTCATCTCTAATAGGTTTTTGGATGAGTTGATTCTTCTCATGTCATCTGTTTGATTACGAAAATTTTGAATCAAAACATTCAAAATATTAGGATATCATGGTTCATATTTGTTGATAAATCATCAATCTGATTAATTTTAAGAGCAAAGTCGTTATATTTGCTATGAAGCTTCTTCATATACGTTGTGATTTCCAATAGCCGGAAGACATTTTCTCAGACTTATATATTTTCAACAATGAGTATGATATAATTGATATGTGACTTGAGGAACTGCAACTGTGTGGCTAGGTGATAGGTACAGTTTACTTTGTGAAGCTTCCACATTACCATCAGCAATAATTGAACAATAGTCCACATAAATATGGACACTTTGATACTAGTCATTCTCATGATCAAATACCTCAAGAAATCTTCATAAAAAAACTTTTGTTGAATTAAATTAATGTGAATTGCTTGTCCTCGAACAATTCCTTTCATAAATAGGATATATACTTTCTTACCAGTTGAAATTGTGTATCAGCATCTCCAAGGAACTGAGAAATCTTCTAGAATGTTTATATATTTATAAACAAGTAAAATTGAAACATCTTTGAAGGTTGTATTCCTACTACTTTGATCTGATCAAAAGTAGTTTACAAAACACTAAGACTACTTATCTGAATAAACAAATAAAGAAAAAAGAAACAGTGAATCATAGTATGGTATAATAATTATAATGAAGAATTTTGCAAGGGTGTGTTCATTACTTTTTGTGACGTGGCGAGGCAATAAAAAGTTACACCTAGTCATGATTTGACTTCTAATTGATAGTCAATAGCTGGGCATAGCAGGAGGTATTCACAGTTTGTTTCTACAGCCACAGCTTCTTGGTAGTCGCCATTTAGTAATAATCATAAAATTAAAATTACTGTTCAGAACACTGTGAGTGTGAATTGAGCGTCACATACTAATAAACAAATTATTCATGTACAGTAGCTTACTGTAACAATTTACCTGAACTGCTGAGATAATCTTAAGAACCTGTGATTCTCGTTAGCCTTTGGTATTTATTAGAAATTATCGAGAAGACCGGGAATGCTTAAGCTTTACCGATGCAGGAGTCTGCGTCCAATATCTCGCGGATAGTTATATATTCCACTGAGTAAGCTTCTACATTTTGTTTCCCGGGGCGACTGAGCTACTCCAGAATCATTACTCTAGATAGCGTGAGTGTATATCAGAAAGTTGGTTCCTATAACGTTGTTGCTAGCAGTACCTGCTGTACTTTGTTCATTGTCGTAACATATCATATCCCGGAGAGAGCAGTTGTTTGCCAACTTCAAACTCATCCAATCCACTTGCATGTTCAATATCATTGGATTCCAAACAACGATACTAATCGTAATAATTACATTCGCCTACTAGAAGGCTTCCCACAACGTTCACTAGATAAAAAAAACTTACTGGTTTTTTCCTCCATAGAAGCAGTGCAGAAATAATAATTAATTTCAACCTGTTGTTTTTTAACAAGTATTCTTGCACTGGAATCATCAATATCGTGATTAAAGATTAGGAGTTCAAATCTATGATTTTTTATGACGAAATACATGATCGATAATCAAGTATTACATCAAAACTTACACTGTATTACTTTCCAGAAAGTTATTAATCTTACTCACTAAAACTGAAGGTAATCATTTCTCTTACGTAGAGAAGTTTCATCAGCCAATCATGTTTTGTTGAGGTACATTGAGAGGTCATTATGATGGCTGGAAAAAGCTTCTTCTCTGAAGCGAAAAGAATCCCTTCTGTTTTAGTGAGTAAAAATAATAACTAGCGAGAAATTAATCCATTGTCAGCTTCAACGTAAGTTTGTAAAACGTTTATTTCAGTTCATTATGTCCTAATTACATGATGGAAGAAGAGAATACGATGTACTTTTATTGCTCTTTCTAACAGTGAGATCCCTATGTTTCAGATGCTTTTTTTTAATTTTGGAAAAGTATAGGTCAAATTATCTCTTTCTAATTTACTAGGAAAGAGAATTGAATAATACATTTTGAACAGAAATTAACTCAGTACATAGTGAAGTAGAGCCTTATTATTCCATGTCTATATTTAATTTATATGGTATTGATGGAATAAATTAGTCTTGAAGGAAAAAATAAAGCTACGATTGATAGAATAAGAAAGCTCTGAAATCTAAAATCAATATTGATCAGCTGTGTAGCAAATACATTTTTATGGTCCGAATTACACTTCTCCATTAAATTCCATGTTCAAGCAGAAAGATTAATAACATTGAATATATTCAAGTTGACTGCTTCAAAATTAGCTGCACTAAAAAACGAAAATGCTTTCTCATGAAATGGTCGATGAACATCTGAATTCGGCTGGCTACGTTCAAATATTCTCTGAATTGCTAGAACCTGCTTTTATAATTTTCGTAATTTGAACGATCCTATCAGCTTTTTAGTTACGCTAGCGATATGCTCTATTCTTTGATGAGAAAATTTCCAACAATTTCTCTCATTCAAGTCAGGATCACTTAAATTTTATGTCTTAATTTTGCATTATCACGGTGTTTTGTGTAATTTTCGATGTTAGTCTCAGTGCCTGAGCATCGAATAATCATTTGATATTGAACATTATGTCGGGTTTGACCAGCAGCACCAATAAAAGTTTATTTCTTTTTTCGTACACGTTTCCAATATAGCTTCCAATCTCTGATACTTTCATTTGTAAGGACAACAAAAATTCAAGAAATAACGTGAAATTTAAGGTAGGATTTTATTATCAATGCCAATCTGTTGGATTCAGTTTTACACATGAGATGACTGGGAATAAAATTACAAAATTAAATTTGGCTAGAACAGAGCATTTAAATGTTGATAAATTAAAGAAACTATTTTTAGTGTTCAAAAAGGAGCGATATTACAGAAGTTCAATCAATAATAAGAAACATAAATATACTGGGTATATTAATAATCATGGGATTGTTAATCAAGAACATTGCTATGCACTTCATTTGTATTCGTGAATTATAGGCTATTTGTATATTTGTATTTCTGCGGTAATGAGCGTTTTGAATAATTGATTTGTCAATTTTCAGAAGAAATATTCAGGCTTTATCTATTTAAGGACAACAGTTCGTGCAAAACTGCTACTTGACTAGAACAATTATTAATAAAATAATGCCTTATCTTTATCAATTGGTAATGTTACTATGAGGCCACTTGTTCTGAAAATTGTTTTGAGTAGCAACACAACTCCCCCAAACCACACAGTTCTTTTCGGAAGAAACTTTTCCTTGTATTTATATTCAATAGGTGAGAGATCTGTTGTGATAAGCACCATTGCTATGATTGGTGAGAGAGCACTGCACGCATTTACGATGGATTTGCGAGCTCATTTACATGACTGAACATAAAATAACAACGATGGGACGTTGCATTGCTATGATTTACTACTTGAAATAAGCCTACGCAGCCGGATACGCAACACACTAGATGTCGACTATGTATAAATATAATTCCGTATCGAAATCTACAAGCAGTTTTCATGAGTGATTGTAATTGCTATTAGTACCTTCTCCATATTTGATCAATTATGGAATATGGTTGGCTGATGGTGAGAATATGAATCATAGGAAAATGTAGTGTAAAAAGTAGGAGAATGTGAAGAAAATAGAAGAGATTAATAAAAATATAGTGCTTATTTTTTATCACGAAAAATACGGGAGGTTGAGATAAGGAGGTTGAGATTATATTGGTCATGGCCTATTGAACTGAAATTTCAAATGAAGGATAATAATAATTGAGAAAAGTATCAATATTGCAGACAAAGAAACTTATTTGATTCTACATAAAATTTTACCCGACTTCAATTGATTTTTTTGGATGTCTTCTACCGAGAGTCGAACGTTTGACTTTTGACTGTGTCACGAATCCTAAATAAAGGTAAGGAAGGACTCTGAATTGGAAAATAAATATGTTGACAATGATTCTGAAGCTGAGATAATTCACCTGGAATCGTCCTACAGAATGATATGAATATAAATTTGAAATAATATCGTGCAGGAAACCTGAAAACAACCGAAAATCTGAACAATTGTCGATTGAGAAGATCAAGTTGTAAACAAACAAATACATTATGCATTTCTCTGGTGAAAAATATCTTGAATGCACAATTTGACTCAGACCAGAACAATAATGCTCTCCGGTCACGGGCAAGAGTTTCCAGATATCACTTTTCCTGTGACAGAGTACAACAGAGTGTTAATCTGATACATGCCTTGTGTAGAAGACTTCCTGTAGACAACACTCACAGATGCATACTCGAATAAATCCCGAACAGAGAGCCACTTTCTACGTGTTTGAAGTAAGTGGGTGAAAGAAGAAACGGCGAATAAGTTACTCTGGCGGAACAGGCTTTATTTCTGGAGATATCCAACAATAGAGTGAAGGCGACTCTTGAAAAGTATCACTGAATTTTATAGCTCGGCCACAGTGATTCATCACTCTTGAAGCCACTGGACAGCGAAACTTAGTATTGGCGAATAAAAGAAGAAGAAAAAACTAAAAAGAGTCGGTCATCTATCACATTGGAAGCTTTCTATCCTTAATGTATTCCTTTCCAATACGTCTTACACTGGAAGTGGTCTCTATCAGACGTTGATCAATAAATCATTTTTATTTTATTTTATTGTCAATAATTCCAGTAGGAGAAAAGTAACAATATTTTTGTGTTATGTAGGTAGAGAGGACACACCGACTAGCTACCAGATTGTTGTTGCTAGATATTACTAGAAGCCACCCAATGATACATGAACGGCTAAAAAGCAAACAAGATTCTTTTTAGTTCTCCAGACAGCGATTTGTCAAATTGATTGTGTGCCACCGGTATTCCAGTAGTATTTCCTCTATACTTTCTTCTATTGATTCAATGCTCCTTATTCGAAATTGTCAAATTGATTGTGCATAATATGGATTGTGTATTTGGTGAGACCAAGATTTGTCAACCCACATGTAAATTTATTCAATCAATAGTTCAGTTCAGAAAAAAGTGGGGTGAGTTATTAAGTACATATTTTACTTTCAAGAGTTGGATTAACTGGAAGCTCATGTTCTTCTGCAAAAACCTCCAGCAATTTCAATTCTTTTCACCAACTCCGTGGGAGCTCCTACTTTCAAGATTGCTGGTTCAATGTGTTCATTCTACGGAATGTGTATATTCTGGAAAATATCGGATCCACTAGATTTGGTTTTAATTCTACATCAATGGCCGAAAATTAAGATATTTTTCCATTTCAATGGAGCTTCACTGAGAACTATTCTATTGAAAGCTCGCTAAGTCAAAATCGAGCCAAGAGCCAAGTCCAAAAAAAAAGAACTGATCGAGCTGATATATTATTTAGTCAGCTTTCGTCCCAGGAGGTCCCGGCTTTAAAGGCATAGATTGGGATTAACAGATGTAACCTGCTCAACGTTGGAGACACTTAAACGATATTGCTAATTACAGAGCTTTAATCTTCTGAATAACGACTGTATTTCTACTTCAGCCAGACGTTAACGATCTCTCAGCCTGCAAGACTCCTCCATGAAAAATCGAAACTAAATTCTATGAATTTTGTGCAGTACAATTTGTGTCTAATTATAGATTCGAAAGTCGTATTAGGAGGACTTGAAAGAATTAAGGAAATATATATATTCCATTTTTTCATGATCTTTATTTTCAATACGAATATCGATCAAACTCATGAATAAATTTCTCAAATGTCATGGGCAAGAATTAGGTAAGGTTTTGTGTGAACTTCCAGAAACATTAAAAGAATAGGAAATCATTAATTACATAATTCTTTTATGATAATTATTATTACGCGTCAAATTATATTTTGTCATTAGTGACTTCGTTTCCTAGCTTCCTTGGTTTCAGGTCAAGTCTCCTGAACAAGAAGTAATTTTCCTGGCTATGAAACTCGTGGAAGGAGAAAACTTGATGTCCCCAGGGTAAGGTTGTCTAGCCTACAAAATTTCCATTTGGTGTTGGGAATTTGATGTTACCGTATTAAGTAACCGTACCTTATCAGTGACAACTCTTCCTTCTACTAAATTCAGAAAGTCTATTTTTGAAATTTTGTTATATAGGCCCTTCTAATCTTTGCAAGAGTTTTTCTCTAGTTTTTAGTCATTGATGTTGTTTCTGTGTAATTTTTATATTTTAACGTTGTCTATGACTGTTAGTGTCTGACGGCAGAAAAAACAATCTATCTATCTAGTCTCGATTTTGAGATAATTCTCTGGATGTTTGAATCCAATTAGAGTTTAATTATTGAGTACTTCTCACTCATCGCGAGCAATAGCTGGAGGAACTAGCTAGGATTAAGTTAATCAGAAGAGTGGAAAGGATAAAGAATGAAGACACACGAGAGCTTGTTGCAGAAATATTTAATTTGATCTGGGGAAATGTGAAAAGATAATACAAGACAATCACAGAAAAAACATTGAAGCAACATTTTAATAAAGACTTGCAAATTGATAGACAACAATATCCACATAGAGTGATTTGAATGGCAATTGATATTCTAGTTATATTCAATAAGAAAAGTAGCCATCTTGGGAAATTTCTAGTTTTTGTTGAATTTTATTCGTGCTAAGAATGATTGATCCTAATATCAAGTGAAGTGAAAATGATTCCATCTTAAAGGACACTTGATTATTTAGTTTCAATGGATTGCATATGAATTTTTTCCACAAGTCATGACAGAATGAGGTGAATTAAGTGCTATGCTGTAGTGTGGCAACTGAAAATTATTACTCAACTAATTTTTTCCTATCCCATAGGGAAAAAACCACTATTAAATGAAATAGGTCCTATTGATGCAGGTGTGATAGAAGGAAATCATGTATGAGGCTGACCTATACGCAGTGGTTGTTAAGTTGGCAAGTAGCGCAGTAAAGAGTGTATAGGATGGCAAACTGTTCGTAACTCATGCCCGGTTCCAATGAAAAGCGTTTATAATTGACAGTGCAATGCAATAAACAACGTAGCAGCTCTTATTAATTTCTTTGAGATAGCCTATGAGCGGCGGTTCTTTTGTATGCATGCAAAAGAGGGACAACATTGTAAGAGTGGAAAAGAGAGAGCGCTACACTACTCTCTCCAAGATGTACTACATCATGCTTCATGTTAAACACGTGGAATCGGATATTTTCGAAGATAGAGTACCAGGCCTGCTTCCATATTATTCACGTGCTTCTCCTAGCAGGAGAAAAGCTCACTTGGAATTTGTAGTTTTCTACAACGGCCTGCAAAGATAACCTCCTTTGAAGCTAGTGGTCATAGTACCTTGTTTCCTTGCAGTTCAGTGATGTCAAAGCTAATTGGAAAACATTGTTAGTGGTTTACCCCGCTTAAATCGCGATAGAAGTTACTGGTTTCGGAATGTCGGCTCTTCCCCAATACCAAGAGTCATCCGTTAGAGAGCAGCACCTTTTTTGACGTGGAATGGCTGGAAAGTCATTGAACCACTGATAATGAGCTGTTTTGCAAGCGGTCAAATCTGAGTAGTCCTTCTTAATTTTTAGTGGAAACGCTTGCATTGAGAATGTAAATAACTTTCAGGTTGCGAACCTTTGTTGATAAGGATTGATTCTGAAAAATTTGCATGGAGATGCGTACTATAAATTTGATGGATTTCTATACGGAAACTTCGAAGACTATATGAAATTTGAAAGAATAAATTCATTCCACAATTCACATGTAGGGTTTGGAGTCTTGATTTTTAAAATTCTATTCTAAAATGTGATACATTTATTGATTTATTCACACGCCACTTTAGTAAATAATATGAGCTCATTAGGCTCCACATTGATTATTCATATTGTTTTATAAGTTAATTTCATTGAGACGCTTCCAGAGAGCATATTTCTATAGACTGCAGAATAGAAAGCATCAAATGGAGATAGAATAGGGAGAGAAGTTCGAGTTTATTGAAGAGCTGTAATGATACGCTATCACTTTGTACTATTTTCTCCAAGTGCTTTCACTATCTTGATGTGCTTGTTATTTTGTAGTTGTAGAAATTAATATTTTCATGATAAAAATATTGGATATCATCCATTTCAGAACACTTTAACATCTGATCTTATACTACCTAACAATCTATCTTTGAATGATAATTGACGATCTACATGATCTTATTCACACAAAATGATTCTGTGGTTTTAGGAACCGCTTTGAACAAATCAAATCAAATAATATTTATCTCCTATAAATAAAACAAATTTTAAAACAAAAATTATTTTCATAAAAAACAAAATAGTTTGTAATGCAATTTGCAGAAGTTCAGTACAAAATCAATTCAAAAACAACAGCAAGAAAAGGCAATGCGACATAATAATAAATACTGGCAACGAGAAAAAATTCTTCAGACAGGAAAGCTACAGACTATTACAATATATTTTTAAACTAAGAAATCTTTCAAAATATTTATCTACGGTTCATAAATGAATAAACCATATGATGTGGTTTTTTTGATTGTCATTCATTTAAGCGCACATCTTTTTTAATTAATATATTTTCATAATTCATGAAAGAGGGCACGGAGTCCGAGCACCACAACAGACGAGGCAAGACCTTAGTAATACGGATATTTATCGTAACTAAGATCATAATATTTAAACTTGAAAAATACTACAATCTCAAAAGAAAATATTTTCCTCAATAAATCATGAGAAATTATACCTCCAATTGAGGTATTGTTGTTGGTTCAACTAAGAATAGTTATGTGATGGAACACATCTACTGATAAGGTAGAATGGCGTGCCATCCATTCAATAAGATATGGTATTTGTTTTTTTAATTCAAGTTATAGTTTGGATTTATAAGTATAGGTTGCTGATATAACCGTTTAAAAAATATGATGGACTTGATTATGACCTGTGGAATGCATTGAATAATCTACATGTTTACTAGATGCAACGAAAAACGAAAAAATCCAAATCTTTTTCAATACGGGTTTCATCCGCGTAAAGCACTCGAAACTGCAATATGCTGCATAATAATCTTTTCATGGGAAAAGTCCGATAGAATTTGATGCATTCTACACACAGCGTGTTACAAATAAATTCGTTTTGAAGCCGATTCAGCTGTGTAATTGGACTGGTGTTGGAGGTTAGTGCGACTTCGAATCAGCAATATTCCTTGAAAACGTTTTATCTGCGTGTAATGTTGCGTGTCGGACATCAATTTCTGCCACAGAAGAACGAAGCGAGTAGAGCGCATTAGCATCGTGGAGGAATATGCCCGTTATTGGAACTGCTGCAGTGATTAACGACGGTGATAAAATGTAATAGAATCAACAGTAACGGCATCGAAGATGCGTCTCAGGGGTGAGTATACTCGAATCTATTTTATCAGGGCTGAGAGATGGTGGAGGCATTCTTGTAATGTAAGTGCTCTCGCGAACGTGAACTACCACAGGTACCATAGTGTTTTGCTTGAACTATGCTCTGCAGATGGATCGGAAGATAGCTGACTGAGATCACGACGAGTTTTATGATTAGTTTCGAGTGAGTTATCCCGCGGTGTAGGCTATGTAGGCATCACCAAGTGCGATGCGTCGAAATAGGCCGCACAAATCTAAGGCCAGCGATGAAGCTTTCACGCAGAAAGCGGATGTTATTACTTAGTCAAGGCTTCAAGAACTGTGTACCCAGACTGGATCAATCTCTTTTCATCACAAAGTTGAAGTTTTCAATGCCTGTTATCGACTCCATTCTTGACAGAAATTATATGATAGGTCTATAATAAGTTACAGTTTAAGCTCCTGGTACTTATCTTTATTCTTCATTATACCATGATAATCTATTATGTACACTCAGGTGGATTATGTCAGTGTTACCCAAACTCATTGGCTCCAAGGAGCCTCATTAAAACCAAGCCGTCCTAGCGGACCCCCCATGTTCTCCCCTACTTCTCTTCCTTGCCACATTTATTTATTTATTAAGAGATTATAATCAATGAGGACACCGGGATGATCCAATTGTTGTCCTCATAACACAAAAACAAAGTACAAATTTCAAAGATTACAAGAAAAATAATTATGAATACCTGAAAATATAATGTAAAAATAATAGATGAACATAATCATAATAGATAGATTAATTATAGATATTCATAACACATGGCTGAAGAAACAAATGTGTAAAAATATAGAGATATTTGGATGAAACTATCACAGAATTTGAAAAACCAATAAATTAAAGATATTAAAATATTGAAAGAATTGAAAATATTAAAGAGCTGCACATAGTATTACTAATGTACAACGATGAATTGACATACCAATTTTAGAGGCGTAAATAACATAGAATTTTCATGATGGTAGTGCTACTGGCTGCTACCATCGCTGTATGATTTAGATTTGAGTAAACTACATTTTACTAATTATCAAAGAGCACTGGGTAAAAAAAAATGTATTTTTGGAATGTTTATTTTTTAATTTCTTAGGCTATTTCGCGGACCCCCTGGGATAGGCTCGCGGACCCCCTGGGATACACTTTGGGAAACTCTGGATTAGATAACAAACTAAACTCCTGTGCAGTGTGCAATCATGCTGAACGTACTCTTATCATAGAGATGATTGTTTTCAAGTAATGATTCGTTTGAAGTAAATGACATTTTAAAAGACTGACAAATATACAGAAACAGAATACAGTATATTAATTTCGAATTCCTCAAAGTGCTATTAATTTATCCCGAAGACTTCCGCAATGGCGGATATTGACATCAGCATTGAATAGCTGATAGGAATCGATGAATGCTACTGTACAAAAATATCAGTCACCACCGGGAATCGAACCACGGACCATTTTCCGGTAGGACGCCTTATAACCAGTAGACTATAGTGACCCTTCTGCATAGCAGCACTCATTTTAAACATGAGCATATCGGCTCGTATCTCACAAGTTAGTTTGGAGTAGTTAACAATTCAGCAAACTCACCAATTTTTGTAAAGTACCTATAGCATTCATCGATTCCCATCAGCTATTCAATGCTGTTGTGAATATCTGCCATTGCGGAAGTCTTCAGTATAAATTAATAGCACTTTGATGAATTCGAAATTAATAAATTATTCTTTTGTCAATAATATGATTCGTTTCGATCAGTTATGATTCATTTCAAATTTAAATCAACTTGAACTTAGTATAATATACCTGCCTATCATATGTTTACATGCCTGATATGCCCGTAATTGTATGATCGTGTAATCATTTTAGAGTAATTAGGCTACATTATAATATGTCAAACACATAATATGCCTAAATGAAGAAATACGCCTATATAGCAGCATGGGTGCAATCTTACTCTACAGAAACTTATCCTCTTTGACTTTTTGTAGTACTTGTATCCATGGGGCAACTTTTCCTAATCGTATACTTTTTTGCTTGATAATCAATATCACTATTGCTCATCGACTTACAATACCGGACGATAATAACTTACAGGTGCCAACGTTTCAACCATCATACTTTGTATAAATAGTGAATAAAATTTCATGAATCCTATAAGTAGGCCTTGACGAGTGATATGACATACCTGAGTACTAAGTAGTACTCATAGTATGCAATCTTGTTGCTCAAATGAAACTCATCGGTCATGTTATGAACTTATGCTCGATACGGATGAGAACATTACTACTATCACGAATCAAAGTCTTTCAGCTTCAGCTAATTGGTTCATGGAACGATTATATATTATTTTTTGGAAGATGTTTGTATAGGCCCGCCTACTTTTTTCAGCCGTCAAGATTTAAGACAGCGCTATTGTAGTTGTAGGTCTCGAAAGCTATTTCTGCTAAAAGAGCTGGATATTATTATAATATCTTCCTCTTACATTCATGGTTTAGGCTCTTGCCTGTTCCGACTCACAACAGCGTATTGGATTTCTAACAATAATTATTAAAATTCATTTCCCAAAAATGTATTTCTATCTTTTCCGAGGCCTACCATCATCTCTTCTCCTTATTGCGTGGTAGTTCAGAATCAGAAACAGAACTCTTTCTAATGGCATTCTCTTAACATGTTCCCTCCATTGATTGCAATAATACACCACTCTCTCATTCAAATTAAAGGCATCCAGCTCTCTTCGAATATCCTCATTTCTTATATGGTCCCGACGGTCACAGCCCTTTGTCCTGCGTAGAAACCTCATCTCTGCTGCCTGCACTCTACTTTAGTGGTTTTGTATTAACACACGATTCACTTCCATAGAGGAGGACTGGTCCTACATAACTACATAAAACTTCATGAAACTTATAATATTGCTGAATTATTATCGAGACTTATAAATCAAATCTGATGTTTTCAATAGTGTTTGTTGCCTTAATTTGTGGGCGTTAGGTAAAAAATAGGAATAGACAATCATCTTCTGATAAATTCAGTCGTTCGTGGATCCATGAATCTACATTTTCTTATTAACCTTGTCTCACCCGTAAATCCCAATATAACTTCTACTCTGTATGTGATTATATTTGCAAACACCCTCCGGGATCCAAAACCGAAAAGAACAGTCATACTCAGAGAATTGAGATACAGATTATATTCCAGCAGATTAGTTGTACAACAGAATGTCCATTATTACCACTAGCTAGCAATAACAATTTGATTGGAATTCTCATCTGACGTCGTGTGAAATCAAGAACACCAGGTCGTACGAACAGAACCTAGTTTATGCAGAATCGTAAGCCTTTATTAACTATTGTTTATTGACGATAATCGAAGTGTAATAATTCTATTTGCATTTTTTTATTGTGAGCTGTTCCTATCAATTTATTTGAGCCCCGGCCCCATTATACAGTTCATAGATTGGCGTTCGCCTTGCATGATAAGAAGTGCAGCCGATTTACGATAAAATACTCATGACATGAGAGTTAACAGTTGGTATATAATGGAAATTGATGTTTTAAATGTGTTTAAAGAATGTTTTCCAGCTTGCTCTTGACTTGAAACAGTTGGTCGTGTCCAGATAGCGGCAATTCGAAGGTCGATTCGTATATTAATCTTGAACGTATGCACTGAAAAGCAGTCCGGAAAAGTAGCTGTAGAAACACATTAAACCGTCATAACGTTACCTGATAATATTAATAGCATTTATATTATAATATAGAATTCTTCGGTATAGAATTACCATCGGTTATTAATTTCTATATGCACTCCAATACGTTTGTATCATTGAATTATTCTCATTCCTAGACTATTCATTGCAGTGTAGTCCAGGCCCGCCCAGAGGGGGGGGGCAAGGGGGGCAATGGCCCGGGGGCCCGGGCTCCAGAGGGGCCCGGGCTCTGAAGAGACCTGGGCTCTGAAGGGGCCTGGGCTCTGAAGGGGCCTGGGCTCTGAAGGGGCCTGGCTCTGGAAACGAACAACAGTTTATTTTAACAATACTAAACATACACAGATCAGATTCGGTAGGCCTATGTAGTATTCATATAACTTGGCAGCGTGTAGCAGATGGGACATGCTACATCTGAACCCAACATACTGCTGCCAAGTTATATGAAAACTACACTAGTTATTTCTAAAGATGAAAGGTTTAATTAAATTAAAAATTTAATAAAAGATAAAGATCTTATTTCAATTATTGAAGACTTGGCAAACCAAAAAGCTTGAAAAGTAATTGTTTTAAAGGTGAATTTTCCATTATTCCCATTTATAGGATAATCTCGTTTTTCTTCATTTCTATTGTTTCATGAGCATCAAGATATTCATGATTGTTTACTTCTGTCAACAAATTAATTTTGGAAAACGGGTGTCCAGATTCCAAAGCATGTTTGGTTATTGCCTGATTTTCTGGTAGGTTGTACTTAAAATTTGAAACTTTAAAAAAAGTGCTCTTTTAAACTGATATTTAATGTTTGGTTTGGCCTACATATAATTTGTTGCATCATTCACATTTTATTTCATAAATTCCAGATTTTTCTTCGATTTTAATTTTATTCTTAGGATTGCCAAGAATATGTTCAAGTGTTGATTTTGAATAAAACTTATGTTTTTTTTAAAATCTGTTTTAACAATTTTTGAATGGGATCCATATTTCATAGATTTCCAGATTACTTCTTTCTTCTCGTTTTGGAAAAATGTTATTCTTAATAATGATTTTAAGATACTTTTTTCTTCTTTAAAATCATTTGATCAATGAAATTTGGTTGAAACTCATTACATTTTGCCATTTGTTTCATTTTCTGAGCTTCCAATCAGGGGCGGATCTAGGGCTGGGCGAGTCGAGAAACTACTAGAATACACAAATAAGGTCGGTTTTATAAGTTGATCATAGCATACATAGCTAACTAGTTGAAAAAACGCCTCAAAACGCATTTTTAGGGCTAATTTTTCAAAAAATCATGGGGGAGGCCCACACCACCGGTAAGTGTGGCCCCTCCAAAGTCAATTGCCCAGGGTCCCGCAAAGCCTGGATCCGCCACTACTTCCAATGAATATCTTTGGAATGAAAGGCAGAATTAATCTGCCTTTAATTTAAAATCAGAACATAGTTATCCAATAAAAAGATAACCTTATCAAAATAACCAGTCTTATTTATTTACAATGTTATCATTATGTCAGTTGTGAAATGATAAAATTTTCTATCTTCATGCGAATAAATGTGGTTTCATTTCAATTCCATAACAATGTAACAATACTTAATTCATAATATCAAACAAGATACAGGGTTGCTTGGTCCCGGGCTCATATTGGAAGTGGTGAAGGGGGCCCACACTCAAGTTTGCCCAGGGGCCCGGAATTTCTCTGGGCGGGCCTGGTGTATTCTATAATGAATAATAGTTTGCATCCTGAGTTGGATCTGGTAGAATGGTATGGACCTCCATAATTAAGCTCACGAATATTGTGAATTAGGGATAGACAGCATCATTCAAAATCTGATCATGATAACCTGTAGGATAAAAAACAATAATTGATTTCTGAATGATTACGAAAAATAATGCCAATTCATTTTTTATAACATACACGTGAATGTAAACCACGTTATGAAGTAGCGGCATAAAAGTGTCAATGACAGCAGTAGCAGAAGAAATATTTAAACCATACTATACTTCTGGCAGGTTGTATTAAAAGCTTGACAAGCTATTAAGATTAAAGATGATTCAATGGAGACTCTCACGTGAGTTCCTAGGGTAGTTCAATCTCGCCGTGCATTCAATCCATGTAATGGACAGCATGATGGATCTGCAATTTACAGGGTGTACCCTTTAAGAAATACATGTGAATGGTCAATGTTTAATGTTTCACAGTAATCATTCATTACTCAAAATTTACCCGTACTTGTAGCGATATAACTGGTTTTACGGTTTCGATGGCTGCAGTAACCCTACCATTCACTGAAATCTCTTGTTCGAGCTCTGCAGTTCACCAAACGTGTGCTCTGGTTCTTATTGAAGGCAATATATATTTTTCGCGCCCCATAGAGTAAAAATATCGCATTATAAATATATAATAAATATAAATATCGTTAATAAATAATAAGACGAAATTGTCGCAACCACGATTAAAAATATAGAGATTCTAGTTTCGGATGTTACTTCGTTATCAATCTCAGACAAACAAAAAAAACAAACCAGTTTTTGTTTTGTTTGTCTGAGATCGATAATGGAGTAACATCTCAAACTAATAACTCTATATTTTAAATAAATGTGGTTGTGACAATTTCGTCTTATTATTCATTATGGATATCTTTACAAGGTGAAGGTGATATCAAAGAAAGTTAATATATGTTACCTAGGCAATTGAAGAGCAGGTCAGAGAAGAATAGTTTATTCCTTATCTCTAGCAAATAAATTTGAAATCATATTCTCTAATCCATATTTTGAAATGTCGATTATCCTTTTCAAGTCTATGGTTACTGTATAAATCTATTGCTAAGTCTAATAATTTCCACTGTGGTGTCGAGTGCATGATATTTGCAAAAACTTGAGGAATCTAAGTAATAATAAGAGGAGACTGGAGCAGGTGCAGAGACGGGTTGTGTAATGTGAATGATGCAACTGCCGCCTCGTGCTGAGTTGAGCTCGGTTCGTGAAGAGATGTCAGCTCAAGCGTATCCGCGCTCGCACTTGCTGACCAGTGAGCACGTCCACACGGAAGAAATGCTTTGCAGCGTTCAGCATGGGAATTTTCGTATTCGATTCCATCTTTTTACAATTGCATTGTAATTATTTAGCATTGCTCCAGGGTGGTACAGTCCTATATTCAACGAATTCTCTAGCTCCTAGTAAGGCCGAAATTAGAATGTTCGATCGTCTACAATGGAATAAATATATTTGGTTACGAGCAACTAATAGTACATACTCAATTACTCTAAAGTCAAATCATAATACATGAACGAGTATTCTTTCCGTTGGTGTAATTAGTATATTTGTTGTATTTGTATTGTTACGGTTTCTAAAATACATAAACATTCTAAAATAATGTTGGAAACACTGGAAAGTAGGTCTCAAAACTTTATTAACACAATTTACTCAACAGCAGACACTAATTAGTGAGTATCACTCAATAAATCGAACAAATAGTTCAATAACTTTCAACTAACAAAGAATATTCCAATAACAAGATTAATCGCTGTCCAAAAATAATTAATGACTGTCCAATATTTCGATCAATAACAATTAATAAATTACCAATCAACTGTTCAATAACTAAATAATGAACTATCCACTTGCTGACACTATTTCAAAATAAGTTTGGTAATTACTAATAGTCTTATAACAGTTATTGTCACAGTTATCCTTACAATATACGCCGAAATAGTCACAATAAATGTAGCGCAATATGTTGTCTTGGAGCTGACATCGAGTAGCTCTCTTTAAAGCTGGGTTATCACTCGAGACCTGAATCAAAACTGACTGTCTGCTGACAAACACAGATATTTTTATAGGCTTTTATTGTCACAGAATCTCCTATTTCCTTTGTGCTCTGTTTACATAATGATTGAGGATTTACTGGAACAATAAAGAACCACTCAGAATCACAGTCAACTGATATATGAGACCACTTACAGAGAGAACACTACAATAGCAATAATCATAAGCAAAGTCAGTGGCAATGTAAATATATAAAGTGCCGCTCCAATATCTACATTATGAATAGAATGGTACTCTAGAGTAAAAAATTCTTTGCGTATGCATATTGTATTTGTATGTTGTATCTGAATATTTCATTTTTACATTGTATTTGTATATTTTATTTGTATATTGTATTTCTGTTATATTTGTATGTATGTAATAATATCTATTACACCCCTGCCAACTAGAGCTCAATTAGGAATACGATGAAATAAGTGAAAAGTCATTAACAAAAAACAGGGAATATATTTCTGAAGCCAATGAGAATGCATGACTGGACACTTCACTGCAGAAAGTGTAGAATGAGTTTAAATCATTTAGTACTCGATTGAGAGGATTATTTAAGGAAGGGGCCCTCTTCAAAATGAGGATGAATTTCATAAAACAAACTTTTACGCGAACACAAACATGTGCTGTCAAATATCAAATTTTATTGATTTGCTCGAGCTTTTAAGAAAATAATACCTAGAGAATCTGGTATTATTAAATCTTTGAATTTTTCAAAATATCTACTAAACTATACTAGAACAAGGATCGCCAAACATTCTATTATTGGTCTTGCCACTCCCTCTCCCATGAATAAAGATAATGTAGTGAAAATGGAGAGAAAGAAGGAACAGTGGTTCTCGGTGTTATCTGCTGTGTAAATGTTGACTTCTAAGCAGTTAATTACTCTTCTTTTGACACTTTTATGATGTTTACTTGTAGCTTTGCAGAATTTTCTAAGTATTTGATTAGAATTTAATAGAATCTGGAATATTGTGGAATATGCGAGTACTTCTTATTTGTTTATTTAGAAATCGAAAGAGAAATCTCCGTCTTTCTAGTTCAAATAAAAGCCTATAAAAAGCGATCACTTGAGTAAACGTTGAGTTCAGTCTTCTTTGAAATTCACTTGTTGTGATAAACAAGTAGTGACAGTTCTCTTCTAATTAATTACCGTATACTGTGCCTTTAGTGATAATTCTTTTTCCTATTTAATTCATACCAGTGGATTCTACTCATAGCTTTATTGTATTACGGACTTGTGCTAGGTAAGTTAATTGTTCTTTTTCGACGTTCTTCTTGAATTACTGGACAGTTTATTTTACAGTTATTATTTAATATTAGATCGGCTTTTCAACATTTAGTGATTGAGTTTTGTACAGTAATATTGAAAACTCTTTATTATTTGAACAATATTTATTTGTCTGTTTTTGATTGCTTATTTTGTGTGAGACATTACTAATCAGTGCGAGTTGTGGATTATTTGAGTAAATAAAGTGCGATTGATAAATTAAAGTGTTGCCAGCGTTATTTTAGACATAGAACCCGTAACAATAATATATATTTGCCACTGACTCGATTACTATTCCCACCACATTAATTGCTGCATACATATCACTCGGACTAGAGGAATGGAAACTAAATCAATAGTTGAGTTCAATAATATTATACGCAATATTTTTACGAATAATATTGTAAAAAGGTAGAAACTAAACTTCAATTACGGGCTTTATATTACAGAAAAAATATAAATTAAATTTTTGTCGTTGAGTCATATTATATAGAAATAATAAATGAATGACATTGTAGATTGAAATTGAAGTTATTCATGATATGAATCAAGTGTGATTCAAGAACTTCATTAGAACAAGCAGGTACACTAACTTGTATTCTACTGTATTTTCAGTATTGTTCGGTATTTTAATTAGTATTTTACTGCCCTATTGCAATGCGACTGCGATACACTGTCTCACCATTCAATCATCAACCGCTTGAGTGGCCAAAGATAATTTCGATCGTAATTAAAAAATGGCAATCACTCATAACAATATAACAGTGTTGTCGTGGTGCAGCCGTCACTTTATTCATTGTCTGCATCAGATAGACATCAAGATAAGCGTAGAAATTTATTTCGCCTGACACCGGGAGCAGCAATGGAGGACGAAGGGCTGGCTCCGCATAACAGACAGTGACCGTGCAGACGGCATTATTATTTCTCTTTGTCATAACGACTGTCGTGAGTAAAATGTAAATTAAATGGATTGAAGGAAGGGAGACTGAAGTATGAAAAGTTGACTAGATAGATACACTCTAACAAAGAGTAGAGCTGCATTAGAATAATGATCAGGGTAATAATAATCGTAAAATAATAATGTTTGCTTATGGCGTTTGTTTCTTGCAGAAAACCAATTACACCCGCTTTATCTCCATCTCGCTGTTGTGAAAAGTGAAGCAAAACGCTCGACAGAGTGAGTAGAGTGAGTGAGTCTCCTTCCTTGCACGGTCCGGATATATAAGCTTGATCGTGGAACTCGTGTTTGTATTGTTACCAGTCAGTATACTGCACAATACTCGCTTGTACTTGCGGTGCATAAAGCGTTCGTCCCGCTCGCTACAACAGCCATAACGGCCAAGCCACCGGTTGAGTGGGTGTCAAACCGAAGCGGCCCAATACTCACGCTCTGCTCTTCTTCTTGTTCTTCTATTGTTTACACCCATGTATTTCAAGCTCATTACTAGACGATGTTTTGCTCCGAAGACAATCATAAACACTGCATATAGAATCTATGATAATATTGTTGCAAAATAGGACGTGCATTTTATTGCAATTGCTTCCAGCCTATTGGGCTATATATAGGTCGTTGAAAATTTACATATTTCTTCGAAACCTGTGTTGGGCTTTGTAAATATTCTGCTTGATTTCTCTAGATAAAAGGTTTAGTTTCCGTATTTGACTTAAGTGATTGTCGTAATTTACTCAACCCGACCTGCTTTGGAAGAAGAAGAGTATATGGAACAGTTTAACAAAGTGGAGTGTGAAAAAGGTTGTAGAATAATAAAGAGAGAATGATAGTAAATAAGGTGGCAGTAGGAATAAGGAATGGTTGAGTGCACAGAAATATAAACTATGGAAATACAAAAGTATAACAGTGTGAGAGGATTGTGAAGGATGGAATGATTGAGATACATACATAAATATTCAAAATGCAGAAGAATCATCATCGACTCACCATAGACCTATTGCCAAACGTCGACAATTATTGATAACCGATTACATATTCTGTTAATAATTTTTATAGAATCTGAAGACTTGAAGATGTCACCTTTAAAAAATGGATTTATTAGAAGATGCAATGTGTTTCTTGTGTTTTATAGGGTTACGGGCTCCAACACTAAAATAATGCTAGCATTATTTGAAAGTAACACAAATGTTTGTTTATGCAATTAACTAACAGCAGACACTAATAAATAATTATCACTCAGTAATACTAAAAAACCGAATAACAGTTCAATATCTAAATCTTATACTCTTAAGCACTTAGTGACACTAGTTTAAAAGAATTAACATTCTTATAAAACATTCTTATAATTAGAAATAAGTGCCCATATAGGTGTGCAGTCCATTGTCCAATTTTTAAATCAGTTGAAATTAACTATAAATAGTAAAAAATGCCAATACCTTCAATTCAAAAACAAACATAATTTAAATGAAGATAGGGCTATAAACGTGTTTGTAAACGATAATCAATTAGACGAGGAAGAAAAAATTGCATTTCTAGGAGTTATGTTGGATAGACGATTGACCTGGACTCCATACATTGAGAAAATATGTAGTAAAATTTCATCTGGGGTATTTGTCCTGCGACAGCTCGCTAGATTGAATGACAAAAAGTTACTTTTTACAGCTTACCATGGGCTCTTACTGTCACATATTAGGTATGCTATCTTAGTATGGGGTAATTCATCAAAACAAAATCTTGATAGGGTGTTCAAGATCCAAAAAAAGCGGTTAGGTGTATAGAAAGAGTAAATAGATTAGATTCATGTAGGCCGTTGTTCAAGAGACTTGGTCTCCTAACTGTACCCTGCTTATATGTGTATGAAGCTACTTTATATGTAAAAACGAATGATATTAACCAAAATCTTGATGTACATGATTATAATACAAGAAGCCGAGGAGATTATCACTTGGTGAGTCACAATAGTAGCTTATTCAAACAAAAACCTAGTTATATTGGTAGGAAATTCTACAACAAGCTACCGCAGTTTTTGAAGTCTTGAAAATATAGAAATATTTAAAAAACAATTGAAGAAATATTTAGTTGATAAAGCTTTTTATAGTGTACAAGAGTTCCTTTCACATCAAAATTAAGCCTCACCTCAACTAATTGAAGTAATTATGGTATCTAGTGTATAATATTGTTGATCTGACTTGTCTTATACTCCTTAACTGGAGTCTCCAAGACGTATCTACAAAAAAAAACAAAAAAAAATAACAGTTATTATCACACTTAAAACGCTGAGACAAAATTTCGCTGTTTGTAGCGCTGCGTTGTATTGCCACACAAGGAGAATGCCAATCTGCCACAGAAAGAACTGTCACATATGAACTTTTTATGAGGAGAACTGAAAAACTATAACTGTTTTAATATAAGTTAGCTTCCTCATATTTATACAAAACGAACATTCCAGTACAATAAAAAATTTATCTTTTGTTCACACAGTGCCATCCAGAATAATGAAGAATGAAATAGAGTTTCCTATATTCACATTTAATGCATGAAAGTGAGCAAGAGCGAAGAGACAATGAGAAAAAAACAAGCGCCCCAACTATTTACATAGTATGAACCCTGCCTGCTATCTATATTTGTTTAAGTAAACAAATTGCGACGACGACTGGTCACGCATAATAATTTTTTATATTTCTATTTGAATGAGTTGTGTAACAAATAATAAATAATTACTATATGTGAAACACCAAAAGTATATTTTTATTATTTATTTTATTACTCAACTTCATTTCGATTACAACACATATTTTAATGCAAAGACTTTTAACTATGAAGAAAATTATTGTGAAAAGAAGAGAAGAGTGAAATGATAGGATTATAGAAGTAAAATAATGGCAAAGCATAGGAGTATGGTAGTGAGTAGTGTGACAGGAGCAAAGTGATGAATGTTTATGTGGGAGCACACCATCTTAACATAATCATAAATAAATCATCACAATAGGACTGTTTCTAACATAACATGTAACGTCTGTAACGTGTGCCTTGTAATGCTGGGGTGGTAGCATACATTGCCCCTACTTTCAACTGTAGCGATCGACAGTAATGATGTTACAAGTGAATCACTTTTATCATTTAATGAATAGAAACTTCTCAACTTCAAAAAAACTTCCATTCTTTATTTTTCAATTTTTGTCCAATTAATTCTTCCCTATTTTGAAAATGATACAATGTTGTATGTATTCTTATAATTCAGCATTCAATCATCCACTTAAATTATCGGAGTTGAAAATCACGCTACTTATTTACCAAACCTGAGAATTTGGTTGAGATGTAAACTGGAAATATTGAAAATTTTCTAAATTGACATTTTTCATTTTCTTTGAAGATGTCGAGGGTTACACCACGTTAACCCGTGATTCGCGCCTGTTCACCATTGAAACAAATGATTGTGGAGAAATTAATAGAGTGTTTACATATTATTTTTGACACTTAACGTTATGTGTTTGTGTGTTGAAATAACATATTTGATGAACGATGAGGAAACCTTTCAGTATATTTATGTGGCATGTGATATCTAGAGGGCTGCATTTGGATGGACGAATCGTGAACAGCCGGCTGATAACCTATAGAATAGATTCTCCCTTCTTCATCTTTTTCTCTCCCTTTCTCTCCATCTCAATCCTTCTCCCTCTTCCTTCATGTATCTGTGCATCAGTATATCCATGATACAATCAATAATGAAAACAACGGTTGTCGTAATTACTCTGCACACGATTTAACCTGGCTAGATATGTGTTAGCCGACCGGCGTCGGCTCATTGCGCGACGCAACTTGCTAAATAAATAACGGCGCCGGATGAAAATTCAAAAAGAACGTGCCTCACAAAATAATAAATCGTCATAAAAGCGTGGCCCGTATTTGCATTCGTGGCTATTTAATTTATCACCTCGTAATAGAGTCACAAGTGAAACCCCTCGCGAATTTAGCGTTCAAATAAGTACATAAATATGTGAGGCAGATCGCGTTAGTAGGGAATAGCATTACAAGTTCGCTAGTGTTTGTTATTCAGCTTTAGTTGTAATGCAATAGTGAAAGTTCCCCACAATGCTCGATGATGCCCATGCTCATGCTCATGGTCTCACCCATTGTCGCCCTCCGCTCCACCCACACATCAACCATTGTGCTCGAGTTCGTATCATCGTCATCATCTTCTCCTGTATCTCTTCTTCTTCTTCCCTCTATTTTCGATTTTCTTTGTATCTCCTTCACCTCGCTTTCTTAATCAACAGAATACATTTCTCAGACATAATGGTTCATGAAATAGACTAATCAAATTAATATTCCATTAATAATAAAACGGAGGAAAGGAATTTGTTTTTAATTTATTGACGATTGACAAAATTGATATGATTCATTGATGATTATAATTTATATCACCGTCCAATTATGTATATCAATTGTATTAAATGTTGATGTAATTAATCATAATATTTTTTTTTTTGTGGATGAAGCCCACATAAGTCTGAGACCTGTGCGTGGGTAATGAGTTGGATGATGGTGATTGATGAGTTGGACCTACAGTTTAAGGTGGGTCCCGAACCACCAGGGAGTGATTTTACAGCAGAGAACAGTGTCTTTTTTTCTGGCCAATCTAATCGGCCACCGTTACAAACAGGACCTACGAAAGTGTAATTGAAAGTGTAATAGTTGTAATAATGCCCTTATAATCCAATTACGTAACAGTATGTGAACTCATAAATGATCTATGAATTTTTATATTTATTTATATTCATATTTATTACTGTCTCATTTTATACTGTTTTTCATTTCCAGTTAAAGAGCTCTACAATAGACATATAATTTCAAATGACAATTTTGATAAATGATGGACCATGATAGACGGTCATTTTCCCAGCAATGGTGTTTTTCAGTGGTGAGCAGAAGAGGATTGAGTCATATTATGAACTCTCGATCACAATGCCTGTTCTATTGGTAACGCAGTCACAATAATCTCGAAAACTTCATGACATCATTTGTTTAATTATTGTCATGATAATTATCATTAATTTGTCATAAATATCAGATGACACCCACTGTATAGACCTATTATAATAATATGATGTAAATACAATAATATCTCAACTAAGCAATTGAGTCAACTAAGCAAATTCTGCAAAAGAAAAAAAAGGGAGAGGAAGGGTTGAGTGAATTTTGAAAATACTGAAGATTCTAGTTTACGATTATTGATAATAAAATCACGGTATTGATAATCCACTTTCCTCATATAAGTGAGCATTTTATTATTTTGCCTTAGGTCCAAAAGGCCTAGGCTACCCTCACCACAAAAATGAATAAAATTAATTCAATAAAAATAAGTTCTCTTTTGTATGATGCGCTAAACTTATACAAAACATTTATATGGCTGAACGTTTAATAACAGTTGTAATATATTTGTAATATAGTTGTAAGATATAAATTAAATATTATTATTATGATGGACAATATTTTTAGGCCTAAAAATTCCTTTCTGAATTCATAAAATTCACCTTCAACTTCTTTCTCTTCCAGTTTCAGTGGTCATTGTTTTGACAGTAGCGTAAGTGAAGTTTAGCGTGAATTACACAACAATGTTGAGCAATTTACTTTTTTTAGTTTGATTCTCGGCTGTCTTAAAACGATCCTAATGTTCCACTTGACAAGGTTTTCCAGAATCAGTAGCCGCTGATATAGGAAGGATTTCATCCATTCCTTTTTATCGAGTCGAATGTTTTAAACGGGATTTTAGAGTGGAAATCAGTCGCTAATTAGCTTTGGAATAGACTATACGACTCAAGTGAGCTTGAAAATGTTCCGTCAATTATAAAAAATCTCTCAAAAACGTATCAAACAGCTTTTTTGCTGTTTGCATCTTGATGAGGACCAGAAATTTTCACAATTCTCGCAAGATGAATATTTTAGATACCCAGAAAACGAGCTGTAGCACCTGATGCATGCCAGCTTTTTGTCATGAGAAGAAGTGTCAATTCTGGTTACACGCTTTTCGTCTTGCAAGTAAGTCCTCGAGGAATGGGGAATGCACAAAAAAATCCTCTTCCACACAAACATCAAGTTAGGTTACGACTTTGCAACACTCATAACTAATCGCAGCACTTCGCCAACCACTGTACAAGACTTTGACTGGAGACGCGTACGTTAAAAACATAACTAAAAAAATATTCAAAAATAGTTAGAATAGTTTCTTTAAATTATTTAATGAAGATGTAAGATGCATTCTCACACGTTTTCCAACAGACCAAGAAGCGTATATTTTTTCTGACAAGCATTGATAATGATTTACATTTCCTGCGAAAATTATATTATTTGTCATAATGAACTTCAGTTGCTTTCTAAAAATGAAAAATATTCGTTGAAAACATGATACCCACCTTCATCTGCATCTATCTACCTCTTCCAGTCTTGATTACCTCTACCACCATCTATTTGCATCCACTTTTTCACTCCTTCACTCTTGAACCAGAAATCGAAAAACTTTTCGAGTTGCAATTTTCAGCCTAATGAGCTCGAATTGAAGAAATACGGTGAATGAAAGTAGTTTAGAAGCTCTATTTTTTTAATTTGGGATTATTCATGCAGAGAATATTTGCTTCATTAGAGTTCTTTTATTTCCACTTACCCTTAGTTCTACTTGATAGACCAATATAATTTTCGAGGTTCACAGGTCTCAATCACAGAATTGATCTCTCTGTAGACGTAGGATCTGTTCAATTACGTATTGATTCCAATATATATTATAAGTAATGGATGTTATCTAATTTGTTAGTATAGTATTAATATTGTATTACATTCTAATTAACTCATACCATATATGCATTTACCATATCGTGATTTTTCTATCACGATAATTGGTATTGTGTTTCTATATTAACTCTTTTTTCAATATACGTTGTATAAAAATGATATATTATATGGAAGAACTCGTTCCTCACTCACAGGCATGTGCCCATTTGTGAGGAACCTTCTTCAATGAATCTTGTTATTTTATTAAATTGTAACATTTCATTAAGAAGAATGAATAATTTCAATTTCAATAACATTACCTAACCATATTATAACAATATCTTCAATCTGTATGGGGAAAATAATACCATTTTTTATCCTCCAAATACCTATTAATATTTCCAAATTCGGCATGACACAATAATTATATTTTATAATATTATAGAAATATATTTTACATCAATAACAAAGCTTAACTCGATTCATATTATCTTAGTCTTATTATATTAGTCTTATCTGAATCCACACTGCAATGCATTTTAGCAGTTCCCTTGATATGCAGTTATTGAAGAATGATTTATTGACTTATTGTAATGCATAACTCTCAACATAAGCATAGCACTCAATATTTATTGGGAAGTTAAGGTTATTGTTTAAACTATCAACGACTGGTCAGCAACAATCATGCTCAGACCATTTACCACCTCCGTAATCTAGTTATTTGGCAGCGGTAGAAGAGAGAGATGGTACGATCACAACAGATGAAGAGTGGAAAGGAAGAAGAGAAGAGTGTGAGTGAGAGAGCATGAGGAAAGAGTGTGTGAGAGACTTCTGACAGCTGGGTGAATCACAGCATCATTTTAATGATCGAAGATCTACTTTATTGTAAGTCCCTTATATTTTTATGTCTCCGACTAGACAAAGGACATTGAAATTGCATATTTCCACAGTGAATCAACAAAACAACAACCTAGCGTTACTGAATATTGGAGGTGGTAATAAAATTAAGACCGTTGAACCATAAATAGACCTTTATTGCAGTGTTATAGAGCGACTTCAAGCTATTGCATATTTCTTAGGTTGTGTTCTATCCTGTTTGTTCATCTTTTTACTGTTGATTCAACCGCAATTTTCATTTAAGTATTCGCAACGGGTGTACCCTGAATTGTTAGTTTTTTAAGGATTATTTCTTTGAGCTTTTGATAATCTTTATGATTCTATTTTTAGAGTATTACTTTTATAGTTTGATAAGATTATATTATCATGATTTATCTTTGTAGCCAAGGATTGCTTTAGAAAGTGCACTACCACAGAGATATTCATTAATAATCCCATATGTGTCAATAACACAATAATATTGATGTTAAAACATCTAAAAAGGTTATGGTCTAAGGATTACGATTGAATGGTTTATGTTGAATTAAGCTATTATATGAAAGGTGCCTACAGGAGGGGGGGCTATGACGCAGACTGCGTCATTGAAATTCTTGATTGGAGTTCCAAAAAACGTTTTTTTGGGGGGTAAAGTTGATTGAAACCGTGTTTAACGTGACGACATTCAAAAATATATTACGAAGTCACCAGATAGAATGTCAATTAATGACAATATAATTATTATTATACTATTGAATATGAATAAGCTAAAATAGTTATGTTTAGGATTTGTGCTGGAAGTTATTATTCAAGCTTAGCGAGAAGCTAAGCGAGTGCTCTGAAAGTTGTTTATATAACTTTACTCTAATTCAGAAATGTTGTGGAACTTCTCCATATTAAGGTGAATGAATATAACAAATGCTGTCTATTCCACATTAATGATTTTTTTTTATTTAAAAAACCAAACTCGAGTTTCAATGCTCATGGCATCATCATCAGTAGTTGAGCATAAACTGAATTTGGAATAGGTACATAACCTGAAAGGATTATAAGGCAGGTGGGGCAATATCTCAACTGCATGTTGTATATTTTAATATTGTAAACTATTACTATGGAACTAATATAATTTCTATAGAAAATTACTAATTAATAAAATTGATATTTAATTTATAATAACATCATAATATATATATGCACACATATATACATAAAATCATAATATATAATAACCTAAGTTTGTACAAAACAAAATTCGACCTAACCTGGCTCATATAGGTGGCTATAGGGTGTATGCTGAATATACAATAATAATAAAATACCAAGAATATGGGACTGCAAACTGCAAAAGGGAATTTTAATAACCCTCTATTAGAATGAGATCAAAAGACTGAGAAGAAAATATTTCTTTCTGTGTTGGTAACATTTAAAACTAGGAAATATGAATCTGGGTAACCTTATAAGCTATTAGTAGGCCTATAGATCTAACTTATTGTCATGGAATATATACAGGAACAAATATCATTAGTAATTAGAAATTATAATAACAAAAAAGGACTGATAATCTAAGTCACTGATTCAAAATAATGGAACTGAACAAAATAATTAAACTTCATAATACAAATAAAAAGGACATAATATATATAATAACCTAAGTTTGTACAAACACAAATTTCAACCTAACCTGGCTTATAATATAGGTGGCTATGGGGTGTATGATAAAAATACTTCTGAACACACTTTTTTAATATCTATTTAAATATTTATTCATGTATTCAGATTCCTTTTTAATTGGAACATGACATGTAGAAATACATTGTATTACACGGGAGAATATTTCTTCAGCATTCGAGAACACTAAATGCATACGAGGGAATCGGATCGATATTTCTACTAAAGTGTACCTTTAAAAATACTTTGGAAACATCAACACTATAATAAGAAATTTTTAAAACTTTTCAAAATTTAATATAAAAATTAATAAGAAACGCTTCATTCAGTTGAGCACTAGTTGTCTTCTAGATAGAACACAATGAAAATTCACCTTATTCACTTGATATTTCTGAGTAGAGAATTGTTGTGGTTTTTTGCATTGCTGATATTTCTCAAGAAGAAACTTTGAAAAGCATCGATGAAAAGATGATTTTTGACTGGATCTGATGTGAAAGATATTACATGAGTCAGGATAGCAGTCAAGTATACAGCAGTCCTTTGCTACGACGTAAACTGGAAAACTTTGCTTGAATGAGAGAAGAAGTTTTTATACAAATAATCCTGTTGAAGGTCATGTCAATCGACTTTTAAAGCTATTTAATGAGTGAATTACAAAAAACCACTAACATGTTGATGATGAGCTCCATCATAATTGTATCTTTTCGCAAAAAGTGACCATTTTTCTTATCACTGTTGGCCAATATGCTGTTAGATTCCAGTTTCACATCAGCTAAGAAAATAGCTCTCTGAATGTGTGACCACTGTCATGGAAGAGCTGAGAAGATAATGGAAAGATACCATTATCTGATATCAACTTAGCTTTAAAAGTTGGCAGAGTACTTCAGTAATCTCTGAAAAAAAATCCTTTTATGCATCCTTGTATATTTGAACTCAGCAAGAACTAAACTGCAATTTGTGCATGTTTGATTTGCTATAATAATCCAAACCTTTGGAAAGGTGGAAAAGATGTTGAATTATACTAGATCTATTAAGAATTATCTTCCCATGAAAGGTTCATTTGTCTTGAGAGTTTAAGTAATGCAGTTGTATCTTGAAGTCATCTAATACTAAACATTTATTAACAGTATTGGCATTTAAGACAAGGTATTTATAAGTATATTCCATAATAATCTATTCGAAACAAATCTCAGATTGAACTATCTATTAAGTTCCTTTAATATTGACTTATTATATGTCAAATGTACTTCCTTTTTCCACTTTAGATGAAGAGTTCACTTGATATTATCATAATAGGATTTCGAACAAAGCCCATAGTACTTTTAAAATTTCATAATATATCATCATTTTTCAATGTTTCTACTTTGAAACCAGTCCTAGAATACTGAACTTATTGATATTAGTGATGGCTCATAGTAGTTCCATTTATTAGTAATTATAAGAAACGGGCTACAGGAGTCCCGACGAACTGCAATAAACTAGAAATGGGATTCAAAGATGAATCTGAATACATCCAGACACCTATATCAAAATTTATGAATACATCAGTTACTTTTAATTGAGTTCCTGTCATTTTCTCTTTCACAACCCTACTACCGTGGGTAACGAAAGTATTGCTCCCCAAAATATCAGGTACCCCAATTTCTAGATTCGGGAGTACGCGATATTATTTTCTTGGGATCTAAGAAATTTATTTATAATTTTTCATAGAAGAAGCAGATTTGAGCTTTCAAGGCTAAATTTTGTTGCCAATATTTGTCGAGTGAATTTTATTCCTTTGCAGTCCAAACTTGAAAAAACCTCCTAGCCGGTCCAATAAATCAGCTTCATCACCCGTTTTCGCAACAATACAAACATTAAAAAGCCATTAGAAAAATAAGTCTTTCATAACAAATCTTTTTTCCCATCTTTTTCTGCTTGAAGGACAATGTTACACCATCAGCTACGATTATATGGTTCTAGAACGGGATTCTTTCAGCATGGAATTCAGGAATGGGAACACTACCTTATGTCAAACAAATTAATTCTGCAAAACAAAACCTTTAACATTAGTGATAATGAGCGGGTCAAAAATGTGCAAATTGGAGGCATGGAGTCAACATGTTGATCTTTTAAGCTATCGTAAACTATTCATGGTCGTCTGAATGGAATATAATAAATCTCGGAAATAATTTTAAATTATGAGGGACTAATTCTTTAACAACTAAACTAACATGACAGCCTTTCTACTATGCTTTGTTGTCTTTCGTCACTGCCAATTCAAGTGTAGGCATTTAATAAATAAGTAAAAACATGTGCCGCTATTGCTGTAACGTCTAATTTGTATATTTATCATCCGATGAATGGATGTACTCACTCGAAACCCGTATTTCATTCACAATATTATAGAGAGGTGAACAATAAGTTCATTACTTTCTAGAAAAGTACGAAATTGATTGGCTCATCACGATCGAAACAATGACTAATTGGAATTCAAGCAACACCTTAACTGATGAATGTCCTTATTGGACAAATTTATTGGATGCATCTGAATATAAAGATGGTAAGTTCTACAAGCTTAGTGTTGGCCAATGCTTGAAAGTCTCATCTATGAACTTGAACAAGTACCGGTACTAACACAGGTCACTTAAATTCCTCTGATTAGTGCATTGAAAATAATTTATATATTGTAACGTGCTTCCTGAGGGACACCTGGGAAACAATATGAATTAAAATTATCTCCCCTTCGAGGCCTTGCGTCTATGGTAGACTTACCGATCGCAAGTCTCGGGTTCGGCTGCTCAGTGTGTGCCCTGCAGTCACACGCTACTGCGGAGGTGCGACGAAAATCCTGTAGGAGAAAGGCTGTTCAATGGCCTGAGGATTTCGCGGCAATCCTCCACAACAATATCACCAGGTATGGAGGATGGACGTATCACTCGGTGCAGCAATATGTCTCCTTGGACCACACCGGACACCGAGTAGATACCCCCAAATCTCCACCCTGATAACACGTCTAATTCTGGAAGACAACCACAATTTCCCCCTGCTGATGGCCTGAACAGTATAGAAATAATATGTACTAGACGGAAATTCCGTCTAGATACAGTATAATGGCTCAAACTGCCAGAACTCACCAAGCATAAGGGTGAAATGATATGAAAACTTTTTTTTTAACAAAAATTTGACGTGTATTGAAAAAATGATCAGGTAACAATTTGAAAATTCAATAATAAATAATAATATAGCGTACGGTAACAAATTTGATGTGGTTGAAAAGAATAAATTAATCGGATAGTTCTTTTAGGAGAATATGTGATAATTCTTGATTTTTCTGTGCACGTGGGCGGGATTCGGCTTGGTGGAAGGCAAGACTGAGAATCTGCACAACTTGACACAGCATATATATTTAAAATTTCCCTTTTTTTATAATCGTGCACCACTATAGGGGCCCCTTAAAATAAAAAACTCACTTGAATTTCGCAATGTAGGTGGCCTCCGTCTGACCGCAAGTGTAGTGGGTGGCTGCTTCTCGCGATTATTCGGGAATGGGTTTTCTAAGATTTCTGAATATACTGGTCTCACTTTAAATTCTGGTCTTGCTTATTGATAATTTATCCGGAAATTTGACACACAACAAAAATTACGTTCAACACAAAAATGTCAAATAGTGGACAAACTAGTCCTTTCGGAGTCTGGAGAGCAAGTCGTTGTAGTTGTAACAGTAGTACTTTTTTTTTTATTTTTTTTTTTTTTTTGTAACGGTAGTGGCGCCGGTTTTAAAAATAATCCTCTCAATCTTATAATACGGTAACTCCTTCAATTTTGATGTAATCAAATTTTTGGTGGTTGCCAGCCATCCAAAAGTATCGTCACAATATGTATCAATAATAATTATATTGATATAAATATCTAGAATAATATGATTTTCTATAAGAAATTCTAATGGATTCCTATACTGCTCCATTATTAAATTTCGAATTGTTCAATATTTCAATACGATATTGAAAAGATCAAGCCTAAACCTAACTTATTGAAACTGAAAAAAAATCAATTTTACAAGTTCAATTTTTTCCAGAATTCTGAAGAAATATTATTCATTATCGCATCATTTTTTATCGTCTCAAAGATATAGTTTTGTGTTTTTATAATTTCCCAAGAAGTGACACCAATAACATTCTATTTTTACCGAATCGAAATACAGTACTTTTTTTCCATCCCAGCCCATAATAGATAATGTTACTCCACGTCTTCTTTTTCTTCACCTTTTTATTTTCAGTCATTATTTAATCGTCAAATTATTCCTACTATTTTCTCATCCTCCTATCCTTTGAATATTTTTATTATCTAAAAGCATCATAAATACAATCATCAACCACCCACATTCAGGTCGTTTGACTATTAATAAGTTAGTTAATTATCCCATCCTAATATATACTTGTCCATTGCAAGTGCTATGATTCCACCCCATATTTTCTTCGTTCTATCTTTCTGTTCATCTTCCACTCTATAAATGAATATTCATTCAATAGTGAATTTTGCAAGGAGAATGCTGATACAGGTTTCAGATTGCAGTTTTGTGAGTCCACGAATTATTTTGGCTCGTATAGAAAGTGAACAACTTTGAACGCTCAGAGGAGAGAACATTCACATGGTGAACGGTTATCGGCAAGGCGTTTGAGAGCGCATGATAAATGGTATGTATTGAGTACTGAGCACAGCAACAAGAATTTGCATCTAATGAACAGTATAGACCGCACAGTTTACTGTATACGAGGAGAGCAACCGCACATAGGCCCCTTCATCAGATGGGCCCATGCAAATGTTCAGTGGCCGCACTGTTCTGCACTGCACTAACCGCTTACCTCTTTACCAAGTTGCGCTAGAGCAATATTCGCGCAATTCTCGCAATAGTGAGCAACACCCGCGCAACCGATGTTCTCGATTAAGCATTGACCGCGTTCAGTCGCTGCATTGAACACTCGGCTGCATTGAAAAATAGGCCCCTATTTTGTTACGACTTCATCCAACACTACTTTCACCTACCTTCAGGGCGATCCTTCATTACTAGTGCTTATACTGTTGACTTTTTCCTGTGATGAATATTCTGGTTTTTTAATTATCTCATATATGAGTTGAGCTGGAGGATTCAGTGATGAGTGAGTTTATGGAATAACGTTGCCAAAGGCAAGAAATGAGTCTGGACGTGGAAGTAAAAAAAAGCGTGAAATTTTTATGTAGAAAACGGGATAGAAAATTGTTATATTGTCTCACCAAATAAAATTTCAAATCAAATTATACAAGCTGAGTTTAAATTTGAAGTTTCAATCCGTAATACAAGTTCAATTAAATATATAATGATGTAACCATGAATGAGGTTTCCAAGCATAATAATTAAAATGACATATTTTGATTAATTTTTCAATATACCGTAATACAACATAATATACAATACAGAATAAACTGGCAATAAAAGAGTTCTGAAAGGCTTCAAATGGTTTTAAAGATGCCAGAGGTGAGAGATGAACGAGGACCGTATAGAGAAGGAGAAGGAGAAATAATGTAAAAGAAATCATGTAACCAAATTAAACAAGCTGAACGTCTGCAATCAAGTCTGGAGTTTCAGTGTGTAAGCTAATAATAAATAAGATAAAACACATTGAATAAGACTTAGAAGAATTTAAAAAAAAAATTATTTAAATAAAATTTTATTTTTAATTTTTAAAAATTAATTCAATTATTTTCTGTTAAACTTATGGTTTTGGCGATTAAACCAATCAAGTTTAATAATTAAAAAACAAGTTTAATTTTAAATTAAGTGTAATTTGAAAGCAATGTTATAAAGAGACTGTTGAAGTTTCGAGAATGATTATTATCAATACTGACACATTTTAATTTAATTTTTTCCTCAACTAACCTGTGAAATCAGTTAGTTTAAATTTCGCGGCATTTATATACTATATCATCTATCTTATAAACGTATATCATGAATGTATAACCTACTGCCAGCCAGAGAAGTGAAAACCTTCAGACGATTATCACGCATCTATAGTTGCCTACCAACTGAATAGTTCTTTCTATTGGATAGTTTGAATAGAATTTCGATTTTGGGGATGTTTACATAGTACAATTCATCGATTGAATACTAAGAACTAGAATACTGCAATCTTGCAAACATCTCATTTGCATCGCCAAAGTTATAAGATTTTTCAGCAGGTAATAGTTAGCCCATAAATATAGGCCCATTACTCTTCTTTATGCTAAAAAAATTATGTAATAAAAGCAGCGTCTTTTATTGCTTTAATTAATATAAAGGGTTCAACTACTCCAATATGAAGAGGGCCGATACTCTTCTTTATGCTGAAATAAATTTATGTAATAAAAGCAGGGGCTTCTATTATATTAATTAATGTGAGCAGGGGCCAAACCAGAATTTTTCCGGTGAACATCCACTGAGAAATAATTTTGGGGATATCAAGTATAGAAAAGGTTTTCATCACCATAAAATACACAAAGAAATCTTTTTTTAGTGTCAGTTGATAATTTTGAGGGGATTCCCAGCAGGATTCGCACCTAAATATGAGAGCTGGAATATGTACTACTGCTTTTCTGTGTTATTCCATGCAAGAATTTTCTACACATCGTGCATAAAATAAATGTCTGTAAGGTCTATCAACTATCCTTTTCAAATAAGCTAATATTGCTTCCAAAATTGACTTCACCCTCTATCGAAGGAATAATCTGGGTGCTTGAAATCAGTAGAATATTTTCAAATGGTTGTGAAATTGATATCCAATCAAGGTAAATCCAAAAACGTTTCTCAATAGTAGCTCATAGATGTGAGAATCAAGCTCGGAAAAGTGTCTGGCATGAATTTGTTCCGATTATTCGTGACGTGCGTGATCAGGTGCAGTATACTGATTGCAGTGCACTGATTGTCAATACTTTGCCGATTTCAACTGAAACAAGTGGGAACTCCTCACAGTTCAATCGCAGCAAGGGGAGAAATCGATCCGGTCGCTCGCTACAGGCGGCAACTTATCATAAAAAGCCGCTACCCGCAGAATTACACTCGATCCAATTCCACAGATCAGCGCAACTTTAATGACGAAGCATTACTGCGTTCTTGAAATAACTCAGTAATGCTTTAATGGCGTGCGAATATAGTGATGTATTCCGTTCAAGATAGATAGATAGATAGCTCTAAGAGCTGACAGTCCATTTACAATCGAAAGAATTCTCCTACTTATTTTATTCGTCCAAGGCGAAAGAGAAATCACTTTTGTTTTGTTTGAAATAAATTCTAATGTAGAAATCATGTCACTTCTATTACCTATTTCTTGTTTGCCAACCATAACCGCATGAATTATGTCCACAGGTTCCAATCATCTTCTTATCTATTTTCTATGGGAGTGCTGGATCATATTGAACTTGAAACCGTCGAACACTTGTTTTATTCAGTCATGTTACATTGGTATCATGATGGATGTTGAAAGAAAGGTTCCATTACATTGCATTACATTACATTATATAAATTCTAATCTTATTGAGACTTGACATGTCAAAGTGATAAGAGCTCCCGCTGCAGGAGCGGATGGAATAGTAGACTGGTAGCCTCATTGGTAATTTTGTTTAATCTGTACCTCATCGTAGCAGCTGCAGTGAGCCAACTCTCCGTAAACAGACTCCGAGTATATGACCGAAGCTTCAAGTCACATCGAACATCGAAGTATCAAATAATAGCGTATGAAGATTATGAACTATGAATTGAAAGAATAAACTTATTCGATTGATTTAGGAATTTTTATTACAGTGATGACTCGAAAAAATCTACTATGAGGGACCAAATAAAAAATAATTACATAAGAAGTGTGATCGAAGTTCAGATTGGTCATTGTGAACTAATTGTCTCATTGATGAAGATATAAAAATAATTCAACCAGTTTAATATTCTTATGTAGCTTAGCTACTTGAGCCGATCATTGGAATGAAAGATAAAGTTAGGCAGTGTTACCAGAATAATTATTGTGGAGAACGATAATGCACACTTCAGACAACCTGAAACAATCATGGAAATAGTATTTAAAAAAGTCTTTAATGAAAATGATGTCATTGAAGTTGCTTTATGAAAAACATCTGAAGATAAACAGCTTCCATATTTCACGCATTCAGAAATCGCCTATCTTTATTTAATACTGTGCCACCGCAGGTTCTATTATTAATTCAATCCTTGGCTAACAACGGAAGCAAATCCCTGATTGATTTACAGACGAGTACTTGTCAAATGATACATTTGGTGAAAATACAAAAAAATCAAATAATACCATGCTCTATTTGTGTATGTATGAAGCTATCGATCTTATTGGATTTGTGATTGGAATCTGTTTGTAATTTTATTTATTAGTGGTTACTTCTTATAAAAGTCAATGGATTGCACACATTCTTAGATACATTAGAAAGATACACGTAACGATATAGAACAAAGTCGTTGTGACAATTGGTGACGCTGGTCAGAGCAGATGAGTCCCTGAAATTCCTGATACTTGCAACGCCTAATTGCCATCCATAAATAGATGACAAGCCACCAGCATCAGCTGGAGTACTCCGGCAATGTTTTCATCCACACTTGACCGCGCTCTGAATAACAAGCTGTTACTCTGTATACTATCTTGTTTCATTGCATTTTTTATCTTTTCTCAAGCTAAGAAAACCTAAGTTGCCTCTCGTCATGACTGTCTGTATATTTTTCCAGTACTAAAATATTTAATACCATACCAATCCATACTATTATTGTCATTAGACTCAACAGTGGCAAGTTGCTGAACTTCCTGGTAGAATGACCTTTCAAGCCAATTGTTCAACATTTGAGGCGGTAGACATCCAAGATTTCTATTCAGAAAACGCACTCCTTGATAAACTCTTCATAAACATTCTATTTTCTTCACTTCTTCCTTGGTAGTATTGAGTGTACTGCCTTTTGTTGCGTCGTGACTCAGTCATTTAATGCTGAATCATCGGGGAAATCATAATTTGGCAATTAAAATAATGTTAAATGATAAACTTAGATAAGGCTGCGCATCTTCCAGAATTATCTCTTGATAGTCATTAGTGAGGAGAAGCAATCATTTCTCAGAGTATTTAAAGAAGCAAATATTAATATTTTTGTTTCCTCCTTCAATCAGGTAGAAAAATCAAAACCTCGACTTTATACTGTACACACACCGTTATATCATTATCATGAGTAGTTCACATTCAGTTTCATCCAAACACATCTACAATAAAATATAAATAATACCTTTATTTGAAAGTAGCTCCAACTGCCCCTTTAACTGTCCCTGGTATCATCTTTTCTAAAATTTTCCGTCGTCAATATGAAAAAATTTCCCTCGCTTGATCAACCATAATTTTCCCCTATGGATGTTACTTTTTCTCTGTTTTAGGTCTTTCCATATATGTAATAAAACTTCTTACTCAATTTTTCAACGTGTATTGGATGTGATTTCTCGATTTTCAGAGATTTCTCCATTTCTCAGAGATTTGTCTTCTTGCCCACCAGCCCCCATTTATTTTTCAATAATCGGTTCCGAGTTCTCTCCCCCCACTTCTATTCATATAGCTATTCTATCTATCTTCTATATAAATAAAATTGGAGTTTTGTCTGTACATTTATCAAAATTATATATTTTTTGGTTATTTTTACGTTTTATTCTTCAAATAAGCCGAAAATAGTCTTATCTCACTTTCTGTCTGTCTGTCTGTATGTCAAAGGCATTTTACGCGGCCTTCTCCTCAAAAACGAGAGCATCGATCGGGATTTTAGTTATTGAACAGTATTGAACACTTTATTGACAATGTCTTTAGCTATAAAAAACTAAATTAACTTTTTTTTAACAGAGTAATAAACGTTTAAAAACAAAGTATTTTGCGATTTTGGATACATTTTACGCGGCCTTCTCCTGAAAAACGAGAGCATCGATTGGGATTAAAGTTATTTATCAGTATTGAAAACCTTTTTGACAATGTCTTTAGCTATAAAAAACTAAATTGACTTTTTTTTAACAGAATAATAAACGTTTAATAACCAAGTATTGTGCGATTTTGAATACATTTCTTCTAAGTTTTATTACCACATCTTTATATAAAATAGGCGAACATGTTTTTTTGTGATGACAACTCCTCCGTGGTTTCTCGACCGATTTTGTTCGTTCACGTCTCATTTGAAAGATCTCATCTAGTAGATGTTTGATAAGGTCTTACATTTTGAAAAAAGTCATCGCGGACATGAGGAATGAACGATCAATGTTTCAATTTTTGCCATTGCTTTAACATAGGGATCGGTGAGCTGAAAATTTTCACATTTCAACTTATGATTTGATGATCAGCTGTTTTGAAACAAAACGTTTATTTATCATTGTTCATTCAGAGAGAGAGAGAGTGAGGGTGGAAGGATAGGATAAAGAGGAAGAGAGAGAGAGAGAGAGGAAAGAGAGCGAAAAGAAGAAGAAGGGGAATAAGAAAGAGAAGGAAGAGGCGAAGATGAAGAAGAAAGAGGAGAAAAAGAAGAAGAAGAAGAAGGGGAAGAAGGAGAAGTCGGAGAAGAAGTAGAAGAAGAAGAAGAAGAAGATGAAGAAGAAGAAGAAGAAGAAAAAGAAGAAGAAGTAGAGGAAGAGGGAGAAGAAGAAAAAGAAGAAGAAGAGGAAGAAAAGAAGAAGAAAAAAAGAGGAAGAAGAAGAGGAAAAGAGGCAGAAAAAAGAAGAAGTGGAAGAAGCAGAAGAAAAAGAAGAAGAGGAAGAAGAAGTGGAAGAAGAAGAAAAAGAAGAAGAGGGAGAAAAATAAAAGGAAGAAAAAGAATAAGAATAAAAAGAAGAGGAAAAAGAAGAAGGAGAAAAAGAAGAAGAAAAAGAAAAAGAAGAAGAAAAAGAAGAGGAAGAAGAAGAAGAAGAAGAAGAAGAAAAAGAAGAAGGAGAAGAAGAAAAATAAAAAGAAGAAGTGGAAGAAACAGAAAAAAGAAGAAGAGGAAGAAGAAGAGGAAGAAGAAGTGGAAGAAGAAGAAAAAGAAGATTAAGAAGTAGAAATAGAAGATTAAGAAGTAGAAAAAGAAGAGAAAGAAGAAAAAGGAGAAAAAGAAGAAGAAAAAGAAAAAGGAGAAAAAGAAGAAGTAAAAGAAGAAAAAGAAGAAAAAGAAGAAGTGGAAGAAGCAGAAGAAAAAGAAGAAGAGGAAGAAGCAGAAGAAAAAGAAGAAGAAAAAGAAAAAGGCACAAGGCCAGTCAATAGGCAAAGTTTGGAGTATTCCTCCCAGAGCCCGTGTTTGGACACGGCCAGCTCTATGTTGCTGCCAGTAGAGCAAGATCTTTTGCTGGACTGCGCTTTTTTGTGGAAGATACTTCGGAGCAGGGTCACCTGAGGAAAGATTATCGTATCTACAGAAAGAATATTGTTTCTCATGAACTGATTTGAGAAACAAATGAAATTATTGAAAATATAAAAAGTGTACTTATTTAACCAGAGTTAAATTCAAGCATTTATTCCAGATTCAATGCAAAATAAAAAGCATTGATGTTTACTGAGAAATGGAGAAAATTAAGGAACTCATAGCATCATAGGTATCTGTGATACCCACTTAGAAATGGAGCAACTCATACTGTGCTTAAACTTATCATCATAGGCAATGCTGTCGTTCAGTATGTAGAAAATCTACATTTGGAATGTATTCTACAAAGTTTAATAAAGTCGCACATTCGTGCGACCCGGGATAACCTAGTAAGAACAAATCACATAATTTATCATGATATATCTATCAATCAGCTGTTCTCAAAATATAATCTGAATGGTGGGCCCTTCGCGGCGTTATTTACGCTTTCTGCAGACTTGTGTAGTCGGAGCATTGCAGTCTTTTAGGAAACATATGACTGGTGAATCAAAGCTCATCTTATGTTTCATCAATTATTTCTTTGTTGAAAAAAAACAAAATTTTCTAATTTAAATTTAATCAAAACAAAAATTAACATTTTAGGAAGGTGCGGTTTGTGCTAGACTCTTGGGAATTCGCCAGATAGCACTATTATTACCACATAAGAACAAATCACGTAATTTATGATGATATATCAATCAGCTATTCTCAAATATTCTCTCTGATAACTGTCACTGAATTGTTTACGTTCAAAGTTGTTTACTAAGCTGCTATCAAAAAAGCCGAAATATATTAAGTCATATTTCTAAACATAATCCGTACGAAGGACGGGTAACTGCTAGTTCTTATCTAATTATATAGCGAACAAAAAATAACTCAATAAAATATCTCTTCATAAGACAAATTATTTATTGATTGTTTTCCCAACAAATGTAGCTCAATTCACTGTGATAATTTCTCATACAACGTGATTCTTCTTCAAAAGAAACTACAAGAACACGTAAATATGTTCCCTCTTTTTGAACTAGTTGACTTCCACAACTAGCAATGACCACATTTACGTTCAAGCCAATAAAAATTAATTCTCCATTCTGAGTGTACTCCAACGAAAACGACCATCATATGAAACCTTTTTTATTGAAGGATGCAATCCTTTGAACGAGAATAATCAACCAGTAGTTCATAGTTTCCGGTAGACACATTTCTTTCCTACTTCGCCAATCATAATTGATTCGATCATGCAAAATTCATACAAAAACTTAAAAGTACTGGTCACCACTTTGATTTTCCAAACGAGCATATTACTTTTTCTCCAATTAGTACCTACATCCGCACCTAAACCCTCACATCTGAAGCAAACGTTTCCCTATAACTCAAAATTGTTCTCTACAGTTCACATAATATGGCCCAGACAAATTAAACCAAAAAAAGGCGTGGTGGACAAAAATTTTCTCCTTTGACACTAGCACACATATAGTCTTGTTGAATGGATTAATCCCATTCAATTCCCTGTAGAATTAACCAAAAGCACATTAAGGGGATGCATATATTACGTTGTGGCACAGGACTTTAGAGTCATTTCACTATGAATGTGACTCATTATACGGCTTATTGTGTAATTCGTAGTTGAAAACGAAAAAAAGCGTATCATATAGTTTTTGAAAGAAAATACCCAATGATGATTGATCAGCGGTTGAGGAATATTTGTGGGTGGGGGGTACCTACTGTAAGCCCAAGCCCATTGCGCGCAGCCAACAAGGTAAGATTACTTTTTTCACGCAGCAAATATTTATTTTAATTTCAATATTTAACAGAAAGAGGTTTTAACACCCAGAGGACCGCGGTTAAAACAATATTTCAAGTATCGTGAGGTATTACTTACTTTGAGTATTTTATGATTAAACCGAGTGCAGGTCTTTCCACGGCGAACTTGAGAAGTAGATGAAATGGTTCAAATCAACATTTAACACTTCCCCCATCCAGAACCCCCTTATTACTAACCCATAGGTCAATATCATTAGTATGTGTTAAAAAAGAGTTCATTTTGACCCTCTCACCCATCACCCACCATAAAATTTAAGAATGCATTGCACCCCAACCTTTGTGACGGCTCATTCTACTCAGCTCATTAAGGCGGATTATAGTCATGTTGTATTGTACGTGAAAATGGACCTATCATTTGCAATTCCACCTGCAAGAGCATTCATTGTATTACTCAAAATGGTGGTAAAACTTAATGAGCTGTGCAACTAAATTCGACAATAATTTTGTTAAGAAGAGTCTACAGTTTGAAATTATCGATGAACTAGAGGTGTGATTGAGTTCAATGAGTTCAAATTATTTCTTAGTAGCATCCTTCATCAAGTTATTACAGCTTACACTTTTCCTAACACCTGCATTTTGTAGCTGTAATGGTTCCAAGGCTAGGTACCAAACGATAGATGTATTAATAACATATCTTTATACCAAACTGCATTGTAATTTGAAGATAATTCGAAGTCATGACATTGAGTTTGATGAGACGAGTCGACTTGACAATTGACGGTTGATTTATTTCATAGGAGTTGGCACTTCAAAGTCAGTCAGGTGGGTTGTGCATGGATCAAGATGCAGTTGATAGGCTTACCAGCAATAATCTCTGGTCGACACTGAATCAACTGCCCAGGGCAATTCTGCATGAGATGCAGCTGCGACAGCGCACTTTCAGCGTTAATCAACTTTCAGCGTTGCTTCACCACAGCTTCGCATTAGCGTACCGAATTGCATCGATCTTGAACCATTTGCAAGTTTAAACTGTTGCCTGCCACTGAGATATTCCACATCGTTCGTTGATCGTTTGTCTTGATGTGTATCGCATGTTTCATGTACATGCACTAGTCTTTTGTTGGAAGGCTAACTATCACTTGTGCCTATGAGCATTCATCTCCATTATTACTGTCTCAGTACTGCTATCAATAGTAGGCTACTATGAAAAGTATAAAAGATATTGAGTGATTGAAACTCTCAATTAACCTACTTTCTTGTAGTCTACACGTTATGCATTGGCTTCATTATTTTAGCTACAAGAGCAGGAGTGTTTGATGTTGACATGTATCTGAAGGTATCAGTTTCTGGATCTATACTCCTATGGTATAGTTTTAAATGGGTTATTTGAAAAGTGGATCACATTCGAGAACTTGCTTGATATTTTACTCGATTTATTTTGAATCGTATACACTTATCAAAAGAAGAAATACAAAGAAAATATATAAATTGAAGTTCTAAAATTCGAGTTCAACTGCACCAATCAATTAATACTAATGCATAATCAATACTCATGGCCTAATCATGTTAGGTTTTTTGTGGCATGTTGAGAAATAATATGAACATGGAAAAGTGAGTAGGTGAAGAGACGTAGAAATTTTAATTTAATATCAAGAATGCAAGTATTGAGGAAAATTATATAGATGAAGAATGGAGAGAAAAGGAAGTGATTAGGTGAAGGATATAAGGATAAAGAATAATGAAATGAAAAATGCTTACGAGAAATGACGACGAGACTTGAAGCGAACAACATGTATGTGATAATTTAAATAGTGTTTCAAGTAGCCAGTAACATTTTTAAAAGAACACACATTTTATCAACTTGAGGTTCACTTCTGAGAATTAATACTGGATGCATTTTTCATGTTTGAATTTTGTAGGAATTTTTCAACCAATTAAACAACTCAATGAAATAATTCTAGGCTCTCAAGTTATTTCTTTGGCTCCTAGTTCAGAATCACTTCCTGTTATTTTTTGTTCAAAATTTTGTCTTAAAGAACGGCGTTCATTATCTTAAATGCTAATTACTTGACATATTTTTTTAGCTCATTATCCCTAATGGAATGATTTGAGACGGATACTGAGCAAAGATCAATCTCCCTTAAAAACTAATTTAATAAGCTTCTGTTTCATAGTTCTCAATCAATTCTTATTTAATAGTAAGCCTATAAAAACAATAGATAACTGTGAAGAATGAATGAAGAATAAACTGCATCCAAATTTCTTCGACTTTAACTGTGATCGTGTCCAATTGCGTCTTAAAATTTTTATACATTTTGAGCTTATCTTTGCCCAAATATATTTTCACAGAGTATCCTGTTTTATAGCTGCTTTTAAACTGTCTTATTAACATGGTCGACAACATCTGCATTGATTAAGCATCATTCTGCCAGGACATTGAATAATTGCAAAAATAACCGCTTTAGTGTTATAGCATAAAGATTTAGATATCACAAGTTCGATTTTCTTGCAAAGATCGCATACTCAAGATTATCACTATGTTGTCTTGAATGTCTTGTAGGATCAGCTGCATCTTAAAACGGAGAACAAAATCGATAATTTTCGTTTTTTATGAACATTCTCCTTATTTTGCACCTATAAAATCTCTCCAACATCTGTCATTCTTCATCCTGAAAAATAAGTTGAGCTTCTGGTCTGTAATAAATTGATTCAGTTATTTCTTGTATTAGCCAGTTCGGCACATGAAGTGTTTGACAAGCATGGAGTCAACTACACGATATTTTCGAGTGTCAAACGAGTGTAATTGATTGTGACGGCTCAGCCGTGAAGCGTGGAGTCAATACTACGCTTGGTAAACGCTCTGAGTGCGGACTGTCACAGTATAGGCTATACTACACTTTGTAATACAAAAAAACCTGAACCAACATAATGCAGCACAATACAATGCATGAATGATCAAAAAAAATATAATTGAAATAGATAATTATATTTGTGAGTAATGCCAAGTGAGCATTTTAATCTTCATTATGTAGGTACTGACTATTCGGGGAAAATATTTCTGATTCTTGTTTCACGTATCATATTTCAAAAAACAAATATTTATCTTCAACTTTAAACATGGCTGAGTTTTGCCTTAACCTACATGCATATTAATTCCATTTCGTTATAAATAATTTATTGGAGTTGTGTTTTTTTACAATTTGTCGTCCTTTATACACCACCTATTGAGTTACGATTGATACTTTCACAATCCCCCGCACTCAATGCAATGAGGTCAAACTTGAAGAGTGACTGCACATAGCACATGGGGTTATTTCACTACACTCTGACTTTGAACATGTATACTTGAAAGTATGGTAGGTATGCATTAAATTTACATATAGCTAAATATATTTGATGGCATTTCATACTAACGGCCTATTAATTAACAGAAAGAACTGCATAAGTAACACGTATAATTAAGTTTATGTTTCAATTAACTGTTACTGTACTTAGTTGAAGGTTGATAATTCACCTGCGAACTTATTGACTTTTCTAGTAGCAATGATATAACATAGCAATTGATTGATTTAAATGCAACATTACTAAAGGGACATGTAGTGGAGACAACATTCTTCCGAGCGCTTACTTCCAAGTTACTATTGTCTACTTCATTGTGGAACATGTAAAGTACATGTTGAGTTATGCACCTACATTATGTTAGCATGAACTACAGGACGCAATTCATAAGTACAAATAGTACGTAATCAAAGAATTTAATAAATTAAATACCATATATGACTCACATCTAGGTTTCAAATAAGTTCCAATTTACAAAAATTAAGGAATTCTCATACAAAAATAAGATGGAAAACTAGTAATACTTGTTATTTTCATAAACATTTTAGAAGTATACCATGTTTCTGAACTGATATCATTGTTAAAAAAATGATATAGAGTTTCCAGATCATCTTTGATTCTCTTTTACCAATCTCAATAAAAAAGAATTTTACCTCTGCAAAAAAAAACTTATTTATTCATCTCAGATACAAAAAAGGCTATAACAATATTGTGCTTTCCAAAAGACTCTATCGAATGATGGCTTGGATGCCGGAAGTAGCTCAGAGGTATGCTAGATAGTATACACACTTACGTGTGCAGCCAGACCCTGTGTAAAGGTGAGAGTGGATAGCTTCCTTAGAGCATCAGAAGTTTTTTCGGTGGGCTTTGTATAGATACAACTCAGTGCAGTGAGGAACGTAATCGCAACAGAACTAAAATCGCCCCTCATTTGCTTGGTATGCTCTTTGGACTAAAACATTATGTTGAGGTTTGAAGACTCACCTACAGTCTAAATCGGCTACATACATTTGCGTAACCCCAATAAATATAATTAATGGGCATTTACTTCACAAATTGTAAGTTGTGCCTGCAGGAGTATGGTTCTTTGTTATCAAATTTCACTCTGGAAAATCTAAATTCATCAACTAGTGGCTATTAAGTGAGTAAAATCGTATCACTACATTTGCATAAATCAGAAATTCAGCTATTTCCCAAATAATTGTTGAGAATATCAGTTACTGAGTCTATTATTACAGTCAGACATTTCATCATTATTATTCTGCGGTAGAGAAAAGAGCACCTTAGAAGTTCAGCTTGCAAAATTACATCAGATGTAATCAGAAAAAGATAGACTTAAATTGATGTAATATTTTCCTACTAGATTAGGATGAAGTCGCTACTTTATAGTAGAATATCACGCCAACTTTATAGATCGATTATATCATCCAAGAGGTTTTTCAATAAAGGTATAGGCGCTCAATATACATTATTATAATTCCAGAGCCCATGCAATTTTAAAGACACTCCGAATAGACACTCCCAATTATGGAGCGAATTCTCATTGAAAAAGAAGCCAGATACAACAACTTGATTTAATTTGAAACAAGGCATTACCTTTAAACGGTTACTTTACTTTGCTATTGCAGATTCAATGCAAAAGACATCGCGGTAGGTCTTGGTCACAAGATGTAACTTAGAGCTGAAAGATAAATTCCATCAATCTTATTTAGGCGATATTATATCATATGCTATTGATCTTATGAATCTCTTCAGATTTGTTAGAGTTGGGGAATTTTTCACCCAGGTTACCTTCTATCTTCCAAGCTATTACCTCGAAATATACATGAAGCTTCAGAGGACCTAAAGCTTTACACATTAAAACCACTGGACATTTTTAATAATAATTTTGATTTACTATTAACAAAACACTATCACAGTCCAAAAAAGATTAATATAACTTTGAATTTTGAAATTACTGAGCAAAACGATATTGATACAGCCATCTTCAAAACTTTTATCATGAACTATATACGATTTGAATTACGTTCTTCCTTAATTATTAAGTTTATTTAGTATATAACTATATATTGATTTTCTGATTTTATACATCTATTTATTTACTGATTTTCTGCTAACAAACGATCATCAATTCTAGTGTACAGCACTTTTATAATTCTAATTCATAAGAATGAAAAATTGAAGAGTCAATTTCGAGTTTACTATCCCAAATAATTATAGTAGCTATGCAATAGCTACTCACAACTTGAATTTCTCTTATCAATAAAGGCATCAAATTGACATCAATCATCTTGTTACATTGAATTTCCAATACAGATCCATCCACATTCAACCCAAACAAATGGAGAAAAGCATTATCATCAACATGAACAGGATAGGGAAGGCGTCAACATAACTGAAGACATGGCCTTGCTTGAGAGTGATTATTATAGACCATATTATTCGATTTCCACAGACGTTTATCGACAGAATTGACACTTTAAATCATAATTAGGTTCATGCCACGTTTCTCGTAAGTCAAATGGGATTATCGAATCCGTATCGTAGGTCTACAGCACTAACAAGAGGCTGTTGAAGAGAGAGGGTGTTATTACCGTGAATAGACATTGAAAAGAGAGGGTGATATCATGGTTAAAAGGCTGTTGAAAAAAGATATTACAGTATTACAGTGCACGGACGCAATCGTAGACTTGTGTTGGCTTAAATCAGCATAATGATAATATTATAAAATGAGTACAAGGGACAATGAGTACTGTGGGTGTGCCCTGTCGCCCTGTACAGCTTGTACCAGCCGCTGTTTATACGTTAAGTTGAAAATATTCGAATTTTGAAAGAGTCAATTAATTCGATACTTAGATAAAAACTAGCAGCGCTACAACAGCACAGCAGCCGTAACCAACCAATGAATGATGCCCGTAAATATTTCAAAAGCTATTAGCGAATACAATGGGCACCTACAATACAGAAGGCGTACGTTTGCGTGCTTAGTAGCCTACAGGTCTGTTGGCCACATAACAAGAGAGAACAGCATCAATGTAGGGAGCTACATTTTTATAGGCGACCACAGGCCATCTCACGTATTCATCGTTCTGGTCTCCAGCAGTGCAAACCTATTTATTTAAAGTTGGACGATTTTTTATCTCGTATGAATGAGTCTGCTTCCGCCATACTTTCCCAAAAACAAGCGTTTCATACATTTAAATTTGTTGGACACGCAACGTAACCCAGTAGTATTGATGTAGCCTACGTCCCACGCAACCAAAGATGTTTTTTGTGTGAATGCTATTGTGCTAATCAGGTTGTTGGGATGTGAAGCTTGTGTTAAAAAACCTAAAATCCAACCAAAGGTGAACATTATTCAATGGAATTTTGTTATCAAATTATTCAATTTGTCGACATAAATGAAAAGTTAAATTCATGTAAAGTTATCATTCAAGTCTCATCATTTAGCGGTGTTCCTACTTAAAGAAAAAATTCTACATAAAACAAAATGATGAATAATAAGACTAGATTGTCACAACCAAATTTTCTGAGATTGATAATGGAGTAACATCCGAAACTAGTATCTCTATATTTTTAATAAATGTTGTTATGACAATTTCGTCTTATCATTCATTATGGATATCTTCCACAATATCAACTTCATCACTACGAAGAAAGTTAAACAAAATGAGTTTTTATAATTGAAATATCCAAATAAAAATTACTTCAAAATGCTCAAAAAATCATTATAATAATGATAAATATTAAAAACAACTCCAGGAGAGGGCACCCGGACCCCCAACAACTGAGGGAAATTCCATTCCTCACCCCCTCTTCACTTTTATGCAAATGACCTCTCCTCAGTAATCAAGTTTTCTAGTTTCCACACTTACGCAGATGATCTTCAAATCTATTCCAGCTGCTGTATCTCAAGAATCAATGAGACTGTTGACAGGATGAATGAGGATATCAATCGAATTGTTGAATGGACTAGAAAAAACGGTCTTAAACTCAATCCTGTAAAAACGCAACCTATAATCATCAGCTATTCACGCCTGATAAATAGTATTGACTTGAACCTTACTCATAAAATCACTGTTGATTGAAATAAAATACCATATTGTAGCTCAGTTAAGAACTTAGAGATAATCATGAATTCAACACTTGACTGGTCAGAGCAAGTTATAAGTACATGTAAAAAGGTATTTTCAGCTATGCATCCTTTGAAGAAAATGCAAGATATTCTACCTAGAAGGGTCAGACTGTTACTGGTTAAATCTCTTATCTTCCCACATTTCATATATTGTAATTCTGTTATGAATGAAATGACAGTCACTCTGAATGATAGAATGCAGCGCAGTCAGAACTACTGTTTACGGTTTATCTACTCTTTTCAACGGCATGAACGCATAACTGAATCCCACATTGCTAGCTCAACTCTCAAACTTACTGATCAAAGGTTATACAGGATTGTCAAACCTGTCAAAGATATTCTCAAATATGGTAAACCAAATTACTTAAAAAATGATTTCAAATTTGTGTCTGAAGGCAGGTGGAATGATGTCTCACATACCAGAACTAGGGATAATACTCTAAGAATACCCAACCATCGTACTATCATTTATACGAAATCATTTATTGTAAGTGCTTGTCGTGCTTGGAACGCACTTCCAAGTTCCATCAGGTGCATTGATAGTCGAGCGGGCTTTATCTCATCATTAAGGAAATATCTCATGGAGAAAATGGCTACATCTGTACAACCCTAGGGCAACTGCATGAAACCACAACATTAACCTTCTTTGTAAATAATTTTCGTCAGTATTGTACAGCTTATTGAAAATATGTTTTATCACTCACCACAATCCTTCTAAGAAAACTTGTACAAAACCAACTATTTTGAATAATCACCGCATCTCCTCTTTTCATCATCCACCACCATTATCATCACCACAATTAACATTGAACAATTTAAAATTTATATACTCTGTTCTCAATTTAATTAAATACCTGCTATTTTTATAATAAAAACTCCTTTCATATTGAAAAAAAAGAACAACTAGATGCAAATAGAATAATTATTTTAATTTATACTGGTTAAGTGTCAAATTGTCATGTCTTTGTCCAAACTTCGCCATTTCATGTAATTGCATCACTTAGATTGTCATCACTAGAGCTTATATCATTAATAACATACAAATATCATTGTAAATAATTTCTAGCACTATAAAAATTATAATCTAAGTCTATACATAGTATCTACGTGATGTTGACAATTTTGTTTTAACTAATCATATTATGCGAAATTTGTAAACTTACATGAATAAATAAATCTAATCTAACCCCCCCTGGTATTTCCCCCCGAAGCTCAATCCTGGCTACTCCACTGGATTTGGATACTGTCATACAATGAATAAATGGAATGAATGCAGTTTAAGGTGAATTGAGTAAAGTATGTTATTCCTGAAATAACCTAAATAACCTTAATACTGAAAGGAGATGATGATTCTTTCATTGCCAATCAACAAAATTAATATTCACACAAAAAAACAGGAAGCTAGAATAAGGGAACCTTGAGCTCTAGCGAAATAATCTAATAATTGTTGTCAAAGTTGAAGCAAAATATTCCAAAATTTAAAACAGTTTTTTTAATATCGCATTTTATGATCACCTCACACATTCACTTGGGCTCGTTACCTGTAATGAACTCAAATTAAATGGTGGTAAACTCTTGTTAAACTTCAAAGATAAGAAGCCTGCAGCCCACCAGTCCAGTCTTCGAAAGCGAATCTCAGCTTTAATCAAACGTGTCCTAATATAAAAATATGAAATTCAATTAAATATCTTATTAAGTTATTTTCGGTAGCCTGATTTTGGCTGCAAACCAGTTCGAAGAACTTGATTGGCTCTGCGCGGAAGCAATAACCAGATGATGTTGACGCATGATGTTCTATGCCACAAACTAATTCAATATTGGATTGAGAAATGTATATCTGGGCAAGCAGGGTTGTGAGCCCGGCGCTGGATCTTCATTTCAGACGCCAAAAAATGATGAATGGCTAATTAGGTAAATTACCTTCACCTCGGTACATGTGCCAGCCCGCTACGCTACCATTTTCGGCAAGACGAGATGCAGCTTCTCAGGCAGTAGTAATCCACCAGCCAATCCGGTGGTGCAAAAACATACTGCACCCTGGTTGCATAACGATGCTAGCTGACAAACTTAAAATCTCTCTTTTTGTGTTGGCAATGCTGATTATTGGAGCGTGATAATTAATTTTTTGATACGTTTCTGCCGAATTAAAACTTCTGAATTTTAGAGATTGCGTATAATTGCTGTGAAATACAGATGCACTTAATGGATTGATGAAATGCCTCATTCAAAACTCATTGTTATGAAATAAGCTCAATTTTCCTCTTGAATATTGATAATTTTCAAGGATTAAATATCATTCAGATATCTGAATACATGTTGGTTATGCCTCATTTAAGATCTATTTCGCGATAGGAATAAAATAATGTAGATGTTTATTCAGAACGAGGAAAAGTTTTTTCACTTATTTCTATTTCCAATCACGTATATTAGGCTGTTTTCTTTTGAATTTATGGAAAATCAAATACTCAAGCCCACCCCATTCAACTTTCAAGGCTACTGAGAAAGGTCGATATTTTGTGAACTGAATACATCAATTCTCTTTAATACTTGATTTAAGTGGTGTTAATTTGTAATAGTAGATATTTGTGATATTGAGTCAACAGTAAAGTCCATATCAATACGCATTGTAAAATCTATAAGATTGTAGAGCTGTACAATAATAATTATGGAATTGTAGGAGTTAACAAACTCTAATATTTTGTAATTTTAGGATTGTGAAGATTTTAAGTTTTCTGGAAATTTGTCCTGGGAGAAAGGTGAAACTTATCTTCTGGGTTGAAATAATCTATAATATCTCCAGAATGATACGTTGGACTCACGATAAGACCCAAAGGCTGCTCAACAGACTGCTAGTAATTTGACAAGATTGTAAGATTACTTTTTGAAGATTCTACACTCTGAATGAAAATCTCTAAGTAAGAAACCATGATTTTGTGTATTTCATTTTTTTGTTATATGTCAACCGTTTACCTAAAGAATTAATTAGTGGTAGAGCCCTCTTATTTGCTGATGATACATCACTCATTTTCAGCAATTCCATTCTAGATAATTTAGAAATAAGTGCCCATATAGGTGTGCAGTCCATTGTCCAATTTTTAAATCAGTTGAAATTAACTATAAATAGTAAAAAATGCCAATACCTTCAATTCAAAAACAAACATAATTTAAATGAAGATAGGGCTATAAACGTGTTTGTAAACGATAATCAATTAGACCAGGAAGAAAAAATTGCATTTCTAGGAGTTACGTTGGATAGAAGATTGACCTGGACTCCATACATTGAGAAAATATGTACTAAAATTTCATCTGGGGTATTTGTCCTGCGACAGCTCGCTAGATTGAATGACAAAAAGTTACTTTTTACAGCTTACCATGGGCTCTTACTGTCACATATTAGGTATGCTATCTTAGTATGGGGTAATTCATCAAATAAAATCTTGATAGGGTGTTTAAGATCCAAAAGAAAGCGGTTAGGTGTATAGAAAGAGTAAATAGATTAGATTCATGTAGGCCGTTGTTCAAGAGACTTGGTCTCCTAACTGTACCCTGCTTATATGTGTATGAAGCTACTTTATATGTAAAAACGAATGATATTAACAAAAATCTTGATGTACATGATTATAATACAAGAAGCCGAGGAGATTATCACTTGGTGAGTCACAATAGTAGCTTATTCAAACAAAAACCTAGTTATATTGGTAGGAAATTCTACAACAAGCTACCGCAGTTTTTGAAGAGTCTTGAAAATATGGAAATATTTAAAAAACAATTGAAGAAATATTTAGTTGATAAAGCTTTTTATAGTGTACAAGAGTTCCTTTCACATCAAAATTAAGCCTCACCTCAACTAATTGAAGTAATTATGGTATCTAGTGTATAATATTGTTGATCTGACTTGTCTTATACTCCTTAACTGGAGTCTCCAAGACGTAATCTACAGAAAAAAAAAAATGAGTAAAGTGACACCAACTTGTATATTCGTTTCTCACAAAGCTCATCTCATACACGTTGGAAAATAATTAATTAATTTTGATCACGTGTTTCTACCTTGTTGAAGCTCATTGACATTCAACACTTCTATTACTTCTATTTACTTCTTGTATAAAAGTTCAGCGAGTATTGGAATGAAACATTCGAATATGCCGAGTTACCTGTTATGTGTTCAAATGCGAAATGTTAAATGGAGCGTAACTGATAATTATAACAGTGGGCGATCGAGTGCATATCTATCTGAGCCGTCTCTCTCGCAAGAGCGCATCCATAAACACTTGCCGTACGGTACTTGCAAATTATAACGACTTGCGACACTCAAAAGGAACTGGAAATGAGATGGAGTTTGTGACTGTATGTGTGTATTCATTCCAACCAGTTGGTTGTGTTTGTTTGTCTGCGCATTTGAAATTATTGCAATTCTTTGCATATCCTTTTCCACATTCCCGTCTATAACTACAGTAATCTTGCATTAATTTACTTAATATTCAACAACCTACCTAGTTATCCTACCGCAAAGTGGGATAAAGTTAAAAACGTCAGTATCTATCTTTTCCAGTGAGTAATATGATTTCATATTTCATATTGTTGTCTTATTTCATAATAAATTGGAGTTGAAGAGTGTAAAATAATATACTTTTTATGACCAAACCTTCTGTTTATAAAAAATGAAGGTTAATCACACCAGAGCTTAGATCAGTATTTGATAGAAAATAATATAAGTCCACTTTATAGGAAATAATTAATTATTCTGATGGTGACGTAACCACTTCAATCACCAGTAAACGAGATACACGATCTCAACGTCAAGTGTACTCACTTTTACGGAGATACTATAATTTCGACTGTCACATAATTTTTAATTTCAGGTAAGCTCAGTTTAATTGAGATCGAAAATTACGTGACAATTGAAACTATAGTATCTCGTGCTTTAATAATCAAATTGGAAAATTACATGACAATTGAAACTATAGTAACTCGTGCTTTAATAATCAAATTGGAAAATTACGTGACAATTGAAACTATAGAATGTCGTGCTTTAATAATCAAATTGGTTGTGACATCATTATTATAGATATCTACTACAATACATCACTACCAAGAAGATATAGATTTTTTTCTGATGATGACCTACTGAACACTCTTCCAGATGCAACACTCTTGTGCTTGGGTAATGAGGTGGATGATGTCAAAAGATACGTCAGGCTGAACGGGTATCGAATCTGAAACCACAGGAGTAGCAGTCAGTTAGAGTATCATCAGTTATAAACGTTCTAAACGATCATATTCAGGTGCTTATAGATTCAATAAGAAGATTTTTGATAGATCATTTCTTCGTGGGTGGATGAAGTTCATAATATCTCAAGAATAGAAAATACAAGATTTTTTCAAACGCGTTTTTCCAGGATCAATGTCAAGACAAAAATGAATGAAGGAGGCTGGTGAAGTAGATGAGGAAAACGATAAAAATAAAGAAGGATTAAAACGGTGATGATTACTGAAGCATTTACATTATGAATCACAGATGGTTTTCTTCAATTAACATTCAGTGCAACTAGCTATACAAGGATGTTGACGGACAAAGATGGGGAAACTCGATGCACCTTAGCAACAGCACACAGTATGAACAATTAATTGGACTGATAAGACTTGAATAATAATAACGTATGCTCAGGGCGCCTCTCAACCCTCGTTATAAATTGAGGTGACAAGTTGCGGCACCAATTCTCAGATAATAATTGAGCACAGCTCAGTATACCTTTCCGACTATCCAAGTTTGATCTGTCTCGTGCTGCAATCTCTTTTAAACTCTTTCTTTCTCTGCAACTGTATGCAGCTTGAAGTCTGTTACTCTCCGTCGCAAACTACCATCTCATCTATGCTAATTAATCAATTAGACAAATAGTAGGCTACTTTTACTGTCCTTCCCGTGAAGACTGTCCACCGATATCATCTACACAGGTTTTGTACCTTCCTTGCAGTAGTACAACCGTTCATCTATATATATAAAAATGAATGTCTGTCTGTATGTATGTATGTATGTATGTATGTATGTATGTATGTATGTATGTATGTATGTATGTATGTATGTATGTATGTATGTATGTATGTATGTATGTATTTATGTATGTATGTATGTATGTATGTATGTATGTATGTATGTATGTATGTATGTATGTTCCCTATAGACTTCAAAACTACTTTACAGATCGGCATGAAACTTTGGGAATATATTGCGTGAATATCGGGGATGGTTTCTGACCATAAATTTTCATAGGGGGGCCAATAATTATTATTAATTAATCCATTTTACAGACCTAACCTACTGAACTTGCCGGCCAAACAGCTTAAAGGAACAGCTGATATAAGTCAACAGTTTTTAATCATATGGCAGGCCCCTTAGCGGCGTTATTTACGCTGTCTTTGAACAGCAAAAGACTGCACTTCGCATGTAGGCTACCGTGCAGTCGGAGCCTTGCAATATGTAGGAAACATATGACTGGGTATGATGAAATGTAAATTATGCCAGGTTGAAAGATCTGTTAACCAATGTAGCTAGAAATTTGAAATGCAGCCTCAGCGGGAGGTGGCGAATAATAAAATCAAAAACCTAGCTTCTACCCTTATAGGAGGTTTAAATTTGAAATGTTTCTTTATTCAGAGGTGGTGATTGATAAAACAACAAAGGAGGCCTCTATGATCAGCTGAAAGAGCCCTAGGACTAACTTCTTTCCTAATTTGAAATGTAACCTCAGAGGGAGATGGCGAATAATAAAATCAAGGAGAATTTTTATGAGAACGCAGCAACGCGCGTCGAGCCAGCTAGTAGCTTATAAATCACTTAGCTTTCAACCGTCTCCTTCATATTTGTAATAGAAGAGCTCTGACTTGTACCATGAATAAATTATTAACAACTTTCGATCACTTTCGACAACTCTTACAACTTTCGATAACAATTGAAGAGTCGCAATATCACAAAAAGTGGATCTTTGAAGATATTATGAAGAATAGAAAAGTAGAGAAAACTTAAGGAAAAAAACCGAGAAGACTTGAAAGAAGATATTGCAAGCTTTCGACTTCCCCCCTTCCATTACACTATTGAGGGTAGGTTCATAATGTGTGTTAGCACATTTTAATAAACTGTGGCATGCGAATAAACACATACAACCAAATATATTGATCAAATTCGTTGTGTGTCACAACCAAAAATGAGTCACATTAATTTTTAATTTCAATCAAATTTATTCGTATCCCCAGTATAATTCGTGGCTCAGAATATATTTTTTATTGAAATTTTTGCTCAGAGGTGAATAACACCTACGTAACTTACCACTTGATTAATGTGGGTTACATTCCCAGTCCAGCCTAGCATTCTCATAAAATTTATTTTTATTCCTATAAAGTAGTCTCAGATAAACATGGTTATCGCCAGCGAAAAAATTAGAAATACATCTACGATGAACTATATTATAGATAATATAATCGGCTATATAAAATACAAGTAGATTGTATTCTTATATAGGTAGATAGATACATTATGCAAAAGATTATAAAATGTATAATATTCACGAGCTATATGCAACATAGCTTGAGATCATAACACAGCTCATGAAATAGCCATTTAGTTAGAAAGTACCTATTTGACTTTAGTTATACCTGCACAATACAAAGTCTCTAAGAAAAATAATAAATAAAAACTGGGAAGTGGGAGGTTTTGCTTTTTATACCCAAGCATATAATGTATTTGTATTTCAAAAAATGGATGTACAGTGGCGGACTCAAGGGGGGTGTTTTGGGTGCTCAAGCACCCCCCCCACAGCTTCCAATTTCTGTACAAAGATTTAAATAAAATACTTGAAAAACTCGAAGTTTTAAAGTAAATAGAAAGTTGAGTGATTCTCAACTTTAATTTAAAATTAAAGAAATATTATTCTGTAATCTGATTCACGAATCCAGTATTGCTCAAATGGGGGCTTGCTATCTTATTAATCGCAAGGCAGTTGCTAATCACACTATCAAAGAAAACAGACTGAATGGAATAGCAAGTTTAAATATCCATAGAGAAATAGAAGTTGAACTGGAGCAGATTATCATCGTTTTCTTAAGCAGAAGATCCAGAAAATTGAATTTAGTTTTGTGGAAACTCTTACAAAGCTTTCATGACAGTCTTCACAATGCAGCAATGCAAGTAATTTGTAATAGGTCTACATGCATGCATGAAATTCATACAAATCAACATTTATTAATCGAGCTGCCTTTTTTTTATTTCATTAACCAGCTCTGTTATTTCTTGAACCTTGCCAAAGAACACGAATAACTTCGTTTTGAGGGGACTATTTTTTAAGAATTTGTGAGGGAGTAGGACTCAAGGGGACTATCTTATAATGGACTGCCTGACAAACTACCTGCAGCAACCCCTCTGCAGCAACACTTGTAGCACTTTGCAGTAACTACGAGTGTTCGTACTATCACGTGGTGGAACTACCCGTGAGGGCCTCTCCACCAATAAAAGTCATACGCTTCTTATAATTTTTACTATTAATTTGATATTTTGTTAGGAAACCGGTCCCATGACTCACCTATTCTAGGAGGAAAACACACTGTCAATTCCAATAGTTTTCACTTCCAGCAGCAACTGGGTGCGTCGTTGTGGATGTAGTTTTAGTTTTTTTGAAGGTTCCAATATTTTAACGAGATAAAAATATGAATGTGCATTATGTTATGCTACATGGAAAATTACAAAATTGTAGCATAAAAAAGGCGAAGAAATCTGAGTGTCGGTTTTTATTGCTTCTGATCTCGATAGTAAACTGCAATTATGAAGTGCGTGCACTGAGCAAGGGTGACAATTACTGCGATTGGATGTTGTAACAATCCAGAGCAACTCGAATAGTCTGGCTATCCTACCTGGTAACCAGTTGAACGACACTGACTCACTCCCCACTGTCCAATCCAATGACATTGCATTTCATTTCTATGAAGAAACCGACCAAGAGACCGATGATTGGTACATGGTCGGTTGACAGTTGAGCAATATTATTTGAGGCCCAGATTGATTAACTTTAAAATTGTTACTTCTCTTAAAAATACAATTTTAATCGCTTATTGAAATTTTGATTTCATTCTCTTTAAACTTTGAAATAAAGGGTAAAGAGGATCAGAGCTTGAGGATTCAGATACAGGTTTCAATAAATTCAGCTTGTCCATCATCTTTACAGCTTCTCAATGATAAGTTTTGTTAGTGGAGAGGTGTGCACTTTCGTAAGATCTCTATCACATGGAGAGTGGCTGCCTACTTATGGAAATAATTAGTAATCTTTTCTTTTTTATGGAGGATAAAGCCCACATAGGTCTGAGACCTGTGCGTGGTAATGAATTGGATGATGGTGATTGATGAGTTGGACCTGCAGTTTTAGGTGGGTTTCGAACCACCGGAAAGTGATTTTTACATCAGAGAACGGAGTATTTATGCCTCTTTAATCTGTGCTTATTTATGAATCAATGAGTTCTATATCACAGGATTTATGTTGAGGAATACTGTCTCATATTGATGCAATATTGTGTGTTTGATTATCTCATTTATCATGTTTTCATTCAGCTGTTCTTCATTCTCCTCGGCCACCATCTTCGTTTCTGCAATTCATCTTTATTCGGACATTCATTTTGTCTACATATTGTATACCCATTTAATACGCATTTATATACTCTCAATTCACTTGAGAGACTCAATCATCATGTTGAGAATAAATTTTGATGATTCTCCGATTTTTTCTAATCTTTTTCACATGTACACACTAAACGCAAATGGTGAAGTTCATTACAATAGTAATTGAATTCTTCTAATAGACTCTTTTGTTGTAGAATGTAATCAAGCATCTGATTTTGTTCGAGAATGTTCTATTTGGCAGTTTGATATTGTTCTACCAAGTACATTATTCATCTACTTTTTGTGGACGTTGAGTCCCTGAAAATATTCAAATTAATAAATATGCACGAATCACTACTGTACTTGAATTTAAATCCACCAATTATTCATTAAACAAATTAAAACAAGTTTTTTGATGCACATAGTGATTAGTAGAAAAAACACTCGAATATTAAAGAAGTCTGACGTTTTAGTTTGATTGCGTTGCTCCAGTAATAAAAAAAGGCAAATCTCGCCCAAGGATGTTGAGTTAATCTGTGTAGCGCTGTTGGCAATTTGATAAATGCTCGGTTAATGGAAGAGAGACGTCCTCACTCCAATCGAATCTGTTCCAATTTTTCAGGAGGCAATGGGAAAATGATTAAGAAGAATAAGAAAAACGAACAGTAACAAGAAAGAAAAGACAGATAAAAGCGAGCCACCAACATATAGAAAAACGTGTATCCGGGTTGATGACTTGACCAGACCGCGTCTTTCTCAAGCAACTCTAGAAAACCCCATAAAAAAGCGCTGCAGCAGAAAGGTGAAAAATTGGATAATTAGTTACATGTTATAATTTAATTTTTGGTATGAATAATTTATTTCAAAAGATTAGTCTGAATATATTTCTTCAGACGACGACTTCTTATTAATGGATTGTGGACAACGGGGGAAATGCTTAGAATAGTAAGTGGTCCAATTACAACGATTTTCAATTTTAACTTGATCTGTCATCACAGTAGCAAAGAAAAATGTGAAAAATTATTAGATAGTCATTATTTTTGTTCACTAAATACAGGCTATAATATGAAATTCCTGCATCGATTGGATCAGCTAACCAGTGTAATTAGCTTCCACTAACAAAACAAAAAGTATCTTCTGAATCCATTATTATCCAGTTTATTATAAAATATTCGCTTTATAATAACTATAATGTTTGATGAGTAAGGTAGATTAGTGTTCATGAAGTTTGGAAAACATATATATAATGCATTTTACTTTAAAATGATAAAACATGGCAAGTTATTACACCACAGTACAAAACTAATCTTACGTACTGCTGAGACAAAATTTTGTTCTAATATATTATGTATTAGTGTAATGATATCGGAAGCATAACATTATTGAACCACATTGTGGTTGAAAAATTTAATAAATGATAAGAAACATAGAAATATTATCAAATTGAAATATTTGATTATTTTAACTTTATTTTTTTGATATTTAACCTTTTTTAACTCTTTACAATTGTTTGGATGATTATGATTTTTGAAGGATATTTTTTTTAAATAGTTAATCGCCACTTGATAGTTTATGCCCAAGCTTCCTTCATTTTCCAAGAGCTTTATTGTGATTGAATTTATTCCTAGAATTTGTTTTCCAATCGCATTGTTTTTCCTGCATCGAAGGATAATATCGTCACTACTGGAAAAAAATTATGGAGTCTGATTTTTAAAGTTATGACTGAAACCTAGTGAGAACTGTAGACTATTTATCAATATTATAGTATGAAACATTGCTTTCATGCAAGTACATTTGAGCTAACGGAAGACAAGTTCATAAATCTACATTAGTATCGTTGCCAGATTTTCTAAAAAAATCGACTGCTCAATCCATGTTTTAGCATCCCTTTAGCGAGTGGTTTCAATCAATACTGTGAGAGTAAAAAGATTGCTGGCAAACGAGGTTTACAGAATCGAAGAATATAAACACTCAATTATAATTTAACGATTTTCGCATAAAATATACAGGATTTCCTGAACGGTTCCTTAACTATCGTTTTATGGTGTAATAAAACCCCCACTAAACTAGAGTAGCTACCAATGTTAGCGTAGTAGAATGAGTGTTTGCGTCAGGTAACTTTTGCAGTCTTATCCCATCATCGGAGAAGAACACTAAGCACATCTCGGTGTAGTTTATAAGCAGGAATTCCTAGGCCGAGACATCGAGGGTCGGATATTTTATTACTGTTGCTTTCATTTAATCATCTGGTGATGCACATTTTAGTGCTTCCGCTATATGGCTCAGTTCCCTTCGAAATGCTTCTAGTTGTTCAATGAACTGTGTGAAAGATATGATGGGCTGTGTAGTTTCAATAAAATTCACGTATTAGATAGTATGTTAAGAAGTGTTGCACTTTAATAGTTTTCAGGTCCGTTTTATTTTCGATTTTCAACAATTTTAGTACTCTTGTCAAAACGTGGAGCATTTTTCTCTTCCCTCTCCCTAGTAAAGGTATAAGCTGAATGTGAATTCCCTTTTATGATTATTTTTTCATTGGGTTTCGAAACCAATTTTATTTTCAATTACCATAGGAAACATAGTTGGCTGTAGGCTATATTATATGATTCCTTCAATAAAATTTGATTCAAGAGATTATTCACTGTACATAATAATTAGTCAGTCATTTTGGAACAACTTTCGACAAATCCTTTCAGAACAGTTGTATTTTAATACAATACGCAACTCACAAAAAAACTTACAGCTCATTTGCCCTCTATTACTTCATTCTAAGCTTTATTAACCTTTTTCTACTTCAGTCTCAGTGAAAAATATGATTTGAAACTAGAGCTTTAATGATTGAAGAAAATATTCGTTCTAATATATAGCTCGATCGCACCAACCGTAGACTAGAACTTTTTTTACCTGAACCAACAGATAATTGCTCCAGATCAATTTTGGCTTTTTAGATGCAATCCAGTCTATGCTTCCCACATTTTGACACTCATTTTTTTTAAATAAATGTGCTTGGAACTGCATTCCACTTTCATGAAATCATTGCAATAAAGTGTCGTATCACACGCTAAGAATATCGAAGTAACTTTTTCAATGACGTGCCGATGAATGAGGACCGCAGGCAAAAGGCAGAACTTATTTCTCTGTATGGTTTTTATATCTGTTGAGAGTGCTTCTCAAATTAGAGCCCCAATGTCCGGATAAGCGATTTCTAGGTAGCAGAGTCACGGAGACGCGCCACTAACAGGATTAGAAATTATAATAATTAGATAATTCGCTCTCGGAAACGAGATCACAGTGATTTTACATTCACATGCCCATGGTGTTTATTTTGTATCAGACTTCATCTGTCACGCGATAAGTGTTACCGCAATGGGTTTTATCCATGTTCCGTTATTTCAGAATAAACATTACTTACAAAACTAGTTCATAAAACATATTTAACAGGCCCCTATAGAACCATCATAAACGAAAATAATTACAGTTGACTCCCTCTAATCCGGACACATCGGGACCGGACGCCCGTCTGGATTAAAATACTTCCGGACCATCCGGCGGATTTTTTTACACATATAAAGCTCAGCCTATACGTTGATATAAACAAACATGACACTAGATAACAGGAATAAAAATAAAATTTTAATGTACAACAAACTAAATTTATTTTACGAAACAAACGGTTATTAAACACGTTTATCAAATACTGTATACAGACACGTTTATTCCTGTCGATTTCTACCGTGAGAAACCATTCCGCACACAGAAGACGTCATTCCAAGAGGACGTCCGGACCATCCGTCGTCCGAACCATAAGATCCCGGACTAGAGGGAGTCAACTATATAAGTCAGTTCCAACTGATTACTTTGAAAATTTTGACTAATGCTTGGAGAATGTTATTTAATTACCTCCTTGAACAAATCTTTCGATTTAAGTTGAAGAACAAATCACATGATATCATTCATCATATTTATAATCATGGAAGAGATGAGATAAAATGAAATCACTTTATTCACGTGATTGAAGAGAGAAAAGAGAAGATGCACTTTGATTAAATTGATTTTATATTTAAAGGTGTAGCGGTGTGAAATAATATGCTCCTTTTAAAGTTGGTGTATTAGTTTAACTCCTTTACTCAGAGATGTTTTATTTTGACTCACTACTGTTATAACTAAAACTTAGTCCTTTGACTCCATGATTGAAATTAACTTAGTTGTAATATTTATTCTTAAAAACAAATCATTTTTTTCAGATGATAATTTCCCTCTGATCAGCCTTGACTGGTACGCCTTATCAGATGAGCTGTGATACATTACAATTTGTATAGTTCTCCTGATTGGCCAAAACGGGACATTAAAAAAAAGCTGGTTACTTACTTTTTTGCATTTTTTTGTTCTTGTCACTGGTTCTATGCCAAAATGAGTCGAGTATGGCCTCTCAGCATTTATCATGCAGTAAACGATCACGGAAAGTACTTATAGAGTATTGGAAGATTGTACAATTTATAGAATCATTGAATGATATTCTTCCACTTGGCAAGAAAAAAGTACATTTCAATAACTAAATCTGAATTCGATCAGTATTATAATCATTTTAACGTTTTGGTTGACTAAATTTGGAATTCAAAAAGTATTCCACCACCCTTATATTTATTTCACTGATTTTATTCATTTCAACCTTTCAACTTCAAACGCTTTGTCAGCTTAAATGTCAATTATTGTTTACCGATTTCAATTCAAAGTCGTAAAGCAGTCACAAAATATAGCCTGTCCTTTATCAAGAAGGAGAAATATTTGGAACCACATTTCGAATATCAATAAACTATACATCTATTACGAACCAACATGCAATGAAACGTTAATTGGCCAGTAATGCGTGAGTCTAAGTCACGATATGTGTTACCCTCAACTAGGAAATATTTGAATCTTGAAGAGGCACTCACTGGCAGAGTAGATGGCATTCATAACAGTCATTGATAGTCTTGTAGAATGTTTTCAATGTTTTCACTGCTCATAGCATCATTAAATACAATTGTAGTTGGAGCATGTACATCGTAAAAGAAATAAGACAATTAATACATTCTTCTCAGCATTCAAATTTTATCTGTGCAATCGTTGGGGAGACACATAAAATCCCAATAGTAACTCAGGGTTACGCGTAGGAACAAATTGTAATGGTCGATAGAAGACATCACTACAATCTTAATGCTTGTTATTTCACACACACGTTAGATCATCAGCGCCAGATAAGCAAACTTTATGTTCGAGTTTTCTGGATTTATATGGGAAGTGGGCTCTACATAATTGGAAAACCGCTGTAATACTGAGCGAGTTAGATCTTTATGGTTCCAGGAATATCGATGGACAATATCAATAATCGGTGCTAAAAGTAGGTTGAAAGGAGACACATAGGATGGTCTTAAATATTAGCATAACTCTGCAACTAATTAAGCTCTTGTTTATACTGACTTCATTCAAGGTTTTTTGGTGACATTTTCCTTGTCCACATTCACTGAACTGAGCGAAAATCGGTGGTTTCGGGAAGAGGTACGATGAGCATTTATTCATCATCATGGAAACTCCACAGTGAGAGGCACAATTAATAAAAGTCATTTTTATCCATTGAAATGAGAGGTTCTAAGACGCGTACAAAAACGATAACATATGTTGAATAAAAGAGTAGAAGGGGAAAAGGTAAATATGTGAATATCATAAAAAAACTATTGGTACAGGCTACAGTATGTCTTTTTTGTGAGACCTAACTCTAAGTTTCTTTGTGAATATGTGTACAGTAAGCATTGTCAGGTTTTCACGCTTTACCGCCAATTGTCATTCAATGCATTAGAATAGGAAGGTCTGTAAACGTTAAAACGACAACATATTGGAAAATTAATGAGTTAAAAGGGAAAGAGTAAATTTGTACTCAAAAAACAAATTGGTAAGATTCAGTATGTCTTTGTTTGTGAAATCTAACCCAAAATTCCTTCCCGGTTAGTCATAATAGCTCTCGTTAATGGCACAAGCCATGAACTATCAGAGTTATAGGTACAGTCAAGTTCTTTAGGTATTTGAATGTGCAGGCGGGTTCTCCATGAAACAACTAACTGAGACCCTTTACGGCATGAATAAGAATGGTTTCTCCGTAATGTGCCAAGACCACCTATCATTTTCACTTTGAATAGACCACTTCACAGCTGAAACGACTGCCTTAGAAGTGCACATAACTTGTGTTATATTTACGACATCTTGCTTGGTGGACTGTGGTATATTTTACGCTTGCATATGGGCCTCATATTGTTAGTGAACCGTAACGTTCCATTGAAAAGGAGAATTACCTATGACTGCCTTCAGGTTTTTGTTCCATAAAATTAATGCACACGTGTAGTGCATTATTGCACTAGGTTGTGTTTTTTGGATAATATTCCAGGTCATGTTTACACAGTTGATTTGTGGGATTGCTGCAGTTTTTATTTCATGGGACAAGAGCTATTGAATTACCATTGTTCATTATTTCCATATTGAGCATAGATGCTATTATTGCGTTCATAACTTACTAGGCTTGAGATTTATTTAGATTTATGATTTCGTCAAGTCGAATCTGACTCTTTCTGATTTATTGTCTGACATAATTAGTTTTTCAACTCAGTATTAGCTCTCCTATTAACTCTCTGAATTTATTGCCCAGGAGTAGTACTGGAAAAGTGCAACAGTGGAAAGTTTGCCGTGTTCTCATAATATAGGTATACCACTGCATTCACATTGCATCGAATAGTCTGAGTAATAATATTGTAGTAAAGGATTGGAGTAGGAGAGATATTAATCTACCCCAAGGAGAATATGAATAGGAGAATATGAAAGAAGAATATGATGTGTTTCAGTAAATTGGTTTTATAACATGGCATTAGGCTATATTATTGAAATAATGGACTGTTGGAGAATGGAGTTAGAAGAATTAATTCAAGATCATAAGAACAAAAATCGATGAAGGTAATTCTAAAATGAATTGTCAAAATTTTCCATTGCTGAAATGAGCCGTAAAAATTCAGTCTAAACTCTGAAGATGAAATCTATCTTAGATTCAGTACTCAACAGCTCATCAACTCTGTTCCACTAGAACAGAATTCAAATACAAGTACAGTATTCAGCAATATCCTATTTTACTAATTCCATTCATGTAATTTATCTTCAATTTTATGATGATTTATTCCACTCCCATACAAAGAAAAAAATAGAACTGAATAAGTGAAATATTGTGATGCAACATATGCCATTGCATGTCGTCTATGAGGAATTCATTAGGTATAAAATTATATTGAGTAGACTTATCGTATTAATAATGTTAGGATTTCAAGACTCACTTATGCAATTTTTTGTCAAAGGAAGATTAATTTATTTTGCTATGCAACACCTACCAATAGGCTACCAATACAAGGAATGAGTCTTCAAGTATTGAAGATTTTATTACTCATGTAACCACATTATTCGATCCATAGCGGAATGGAGACACTGTTTTAATAATACTATTTATTCCATCTAGTACTATAATGAAATTGCCATTCCAATCTGCAGCCCTGTCTGATTCATTTTCTAATCGTTAATAACTCGAAGTCGAGTAGTTATTCATTCTGTAGCCGTTGGAAACGACAGGCGTTATGAAAGATGACTAGTTGAATAATAACAATGACAAGTGCCACTGAAAGGGTTGCCCTGGTAACGGACTCACTCCAGCTCTGCATAGACATAGACATTGAACGTTACGCCCGCGCGCTAAGACAGGTAACTGAAGCCAGGGGCGAATAGAAATGGCCCGTTGTAGTTGCAATACAGAATAGATTAGTTTCAATAGAGAGCAAGTAGAGCTTATGAATGGAAATGATTCCACAAACGTACGTGACGTATGGCAAGGTACTGCTCTCTAAATAGGTGGCTGCTGTTCGCTACTTCACACTTAATACAAGCGAGAAAAGGACTAATATTCAAACAGAATCGTTCTATCGATTCACCACTCTTGAGTTCCATTGTTGTCTTCCGTTGGAGCCGGTTAGACCATTGTTGGCCACTGCATACAGTGCAGTGGTCTTGTTCTACTACCTGACAAGTCCACCTACTCCAATCATGACCATTGTCTAGGAAACGCTCTCTCAATGGCCAACGTCCACTTTTCAATTGTTGGTGATTTGAATCTTTGCAATATCACATATTGGCGCAGATAATCCGAAATCATGAGCATCTATTATCTGAACCACATAATAAAACTCACTATACAGTACTTGAATGGATCCACTTCAGTATGCATGTATATAGGTATTAGGTATATAGGTATATAGATATAGGTTACATGTATATAGAAATAGGTTACCTGAAGCAGATAAATAGCCTACATAACAGTAGGGGTGTCAGTATTAAGTGTTTGATTCTGTCAAGTTACAAGCTAGTTGTATCTGGAGTTCAGTGAGAGCACTCCATCATCTACAACCTGCCAATCTATTATCTATCTCCCTTTATTTCTTCAGTCGTTTTAACAGCAATCAAGATGCCGTTTCATGCCATCAATCTAATTACATTTAAAGTATTAAGTGTCACTGGACCCACATTCATACAAGAGAGAAAAAATCACACGATCTCGCATTCCGAGTAAGTGACAATGAATCATTTACCACGAGTCATCTAAAACTTTTAAGAGCTACAGCCTATCACAAATCATTAGAGATCATCAAGTTATAGAAGAATCATTTATTCGGTAATTATCATTTCCACCAAATTTTCATTGTTGAGAATGCTCAATATGATTGGCATGAAATTAATATTAGGTTGTATCAAACAGTCTATTTTTATTAGAATATAGTATTTCTATTAATATAAGTACAGGATTTTTTAAGAGCTAGACATTACCGATGTGACAAAGCATGAAGAGGCTTGAGCGTATACGTAATTCAACTCCTCAAAAATAAAAATATAGGCCTAAAGGCAGTACCCAGACCTTCCACCTTTCCCCCCCCCCCCCCCCCAACAGTTTTCGCCCAATATTTATTTTCTGTCATAATTGAGTGGATATTCAGCTTATCTCTAAAACAACCAGGTTGAAATTGGTACACATGTTAGGGTTGAGGCTCAAAACGCGTGGTGAGGAAGGGTTCCAAAATATTCCCTGAAGATACACCAAAAGCTGACAATTCTTGGAAATCCAGTGTTTTTCAATTAAATATTTGAGCCTAGAATAGAATAGTTATTTCCATTTCTCAAGAACCATGCTGCCTAGAAAGTTCAGTGTCCAGTATTATTCAAGTCCAAGTACAGAATTCAATTTTTTTCAAAAAAAAAGAGCAAGAATAGATAATTTTAAAATGTTTTTACATACCCTCTCTTTCCATCACTGGGACAGCTGCAAGTGAAGAGAGCCTGCTGAATTTTTTTCATTTCATTCCATACTTTCATGATAGAATCGCAAGTTATTGAATAACTGTAGATTTTCTAGGGTAGACCAATTATAAAATAATATATTATAACATGGCCTATAATATTGTAATTCTATAATTTTAACTAACAGCCTAGTAATTCAATGCTTTTGCTTTTTGATTGTTTTGAATGTAATCTTGAATAATAAAGCATTTTCTTCTATAATAAGGAGTACAATAATTTATCGTCTTCTCAAACATTCATTTTATACATTTATTTTTTATCTTCTCCAATTTCTTTCTGAGTAGCTTGTGTTATGCTTCTTTTAGTGCCCGTGGCTGAGATTCTGATAATTTATTTTCTGAGGATCAAGCCCACATAGGTCTGAGACCTGTGCGTGGGTAATGAGTTGGATGATGGTGATTGATGAGTTGGACCTACAGTTTTAGGTGGGTTCCGAACCACCGGGAAGTGACTTTACAGCAGAGGACAGTGTCTTTTTTGCTGGCCAATCTAATCGGTCACCGTTACAAACAGGACCTACGAGAACGCAGCTTATCTCTATCTGATTGAACAGATACCTGCTACGCCTCGCGGCTATCACTTCCCTATAATGATGCTTCGGTAATAAAATAATATGAGTTTTTCAATGTTTTTACACACAAATGCACACTAGTTGCCGTGTGTCAGGAGCAGTACTTTGCCAAAAAGTAAGTAGCAGCAGGTCGATTCATGTGAAAAGTTTATGCAGCCATTAGCCAGTGAAAATTGTCAGGACATCGAGCAGAGGGCACTTGGCCGTTCATTAGGAACCTTTCGAAATGCACGAAAACGCTCCATCACTGGCCAAGTAGGGTAAAGCGCTCTTTCCTTCGTGAGAGAGCCGGGACCAATTTCAGTGCCGCGCTAGCTCTCGTGAGAACACAGCTATGTTTTTCAGCTAATTACAACAACCCATAAAATATTACGGGCTACCTCTGCGCGCACAATCTCACAACAATATACATTTTTATACCACGCATATAGAAAGAAACTTCAGTTATTTCGGTGAATTTTCGAGGAGGTAACTGCTGAAAATGCATGTATGGGACAAGAGAAGATTATTTTCTGAAAAAACTCTTATCCAACTCATGCCTGTCATAAAAAATATTCAGCATACTAGGGAAACAATCTACTACTTTCCTCCACTTAATAATCTATAAGTCTATACTAATCGCTAATTGCAAAAACAACCCGTTCAATTTCTGGCCGTTATCACCCCCATTACGGTCTATAATAAAATATGGATTGACTCATCATCCAAAAACAGCTTTAAAGTACTTTGTTACAAGAGTGTTACAGCAGTTCTGTAAGGTTTTACAATAGTTTTAATCTTCGGTCTTCACACACCTTTTACCTGGCACTTCATCATTACATACTGCTACTCTATGATTGTTAAAAAATAAAACTTTTTAATGACTCTCTTCCGTCTTTTGATGGTCTGGATTATTGTAAGTTAGCTACACGAATGAATTTTAACACCATTTTACTATTGCTTGGATGGAGCCTGGGATGATTGTTGTAGAAACTTTTCCTTAATACTACCTATAAATATATTCAGCTAACTGGATTAACAACCATAGGAAAACCTAACATTTGAATTCCTCATTCAAACCAAACTATATACAACTAGACTAACTAATTTGATATGAATATCATACAGCTGAAACACATAATTATAATATATCATTAAAATGATTTTCTCCGGCATTCATATGGAAAAAGTAGCAAAGTATATCATAGGCTTAATAAGAAAACAGAAAATCGATAACAAAAGGCTATTTAAAAATAACAGTATATTGAGAATATAATTGAATATTAAGAACTTAAAGTAAGGTCTACAAAACTTTTATCTGCTTGCAGCTTGTATGGTCTGGATTAGATATAAAATTCAAGTTGTAGTTGCTCTTTGAACTAAAATTGAAAACTCTGATTACTAAGTTAATTTATTCATTAAGACATTCGCTTTTATTCGCAGAGGCTCAAGGACAACGCAAATTGCAGCCAGAGTCCTCCTGCAAGCCTGAGGTTACGCCTGAGGTCATAATTCAAAACTTCTGAGGTCGAAACACGTGAACGTGATGATGTTTGGAACCCTCAGCCATATTATACAAAACTAACAACTAACTGAGGGCTTTAAACTCCTGTGTGCGTTCATGTGTTTCAACCTGAGACGTTCTGAGTTAAGACCTCAGGCGTCCGCTTGCAGGGGGACTGCGGCTGCAGTGTGCGATAGCATTTACTTTCAAAGCATGCAAATATTATTCGCAGAGGCTCAAGGACAACGCAAATTGCAAATATTTTGGAAATGTCCAAAATATTTCTCATCCATTCGAATTGGGAAGTTAATTCATCCTAAAACACACTTGAGCTTTTCAATGATTCTGTACGATTATCTAAGCAGTTATGAAGAAGTAGAAGAATTTTCTACTCAAAATTATCATGAATTACTTACTTGTAATTCAAATCTTCGCTTCAAAATTAACGAAATATTTTGTGGTACTTGTGCAGGGGCATTGAGTTTTCTCAAGTTATTCGTGTTCTTAACACTAAGTAAGTGTGTATACACTAGAAGTATAATAACTATTCAGAGCTAGTAGTAGAAAATCAATGGAATTAGTTTGGAGCCACTGGTGCTCCACGTTTTACTCTGTCCAGTTTTCAATCTTCCTTGGAAGACAGACCGACCACCAGGGGCCTATTGCATGAATGGGCAAGTAAAACCGTTTGACAATTTTTATATTTCCATCATACCAGTCCACAGTAATTTGTGTTGCATCGATAAACTTCTGTTACTCGTATTATTATTTTTTATAGTAGTTTTATTTCAGTAAAATTTCTAGTCAGCTGATCAAATTCTAGATAATGGAGGTCCTTAGAGAGAATTGTGCAGCCCCCTAATCTGGAAAATGTTATAAATTATCATCGGAGAACTAGTATTACCAGCTTCTATTTTCCCATGCAACAGGCTTCAGGGTGCAGCAAAAAGTTAATAGGCCTATGAGAGTGTTTAAATTTTTGTGTTTGTTTTAAAATACAACTTCATGTATTTTGATGATTATACTGTATTAATACTGGCCGAAACAGTGAATAATAAATATAGAAATAAAACACAAAGAAACAAATTTCACTTTCAATTATTGCAAGTAGTTGAGGTACCTATTGGCCTGACGTCAGTGCTTTCATCTAATAAAATTAAATGAAAATAACAGGTTCCTGACCATTTCACGTTAGGTCGATTAGCAATTACACATCGTGCTCACACAGTTGTTGTATGAGGCTGAACTGTACTTATAGTTAGCTAGCTGATAATCACGTATGATTTTGATCAACAGTTGTATCACAATTGGATAGTGAAGCCTGTAGAGCAATCATGAGAGACAAATTGGATGACCGATTAATAGATTATCATTGGCTGTATTACCAAGTTATGGCAAGTTGTTGGCAGCGGTGTTATTGGAGCGTAGGACTATCGCTGTGCTTTTGTTGCACGATGCTGTAGAGGATATTCATTGGAACAAGTTATTGGAAGAAAGCGATCTGAAACGGACGGGTAGGTTTCGACATGGGCCAGTTTATTGGATGGACGTTACCTATCCTATAAGCCGCCACGTTATGCAATGTAATCTTCAAGTAACAACCCAGGTATTGCGATGAACCAAGTCGAGTCAGATGCTGAACTCGAATGAATTTTCTTTTCACACTACTTACTGGTAGTTTTCTTCGTGTAGAGCATGATAAAGAGTAGTAAAGATGTTATCCACCCAAAATATTTAACTGCAATTTCATCCTGAATAGGGATAAAGAATTTTTTTCGGAGGATGAAGCCCACATAGGTATGAGAACTTTGCGTGGGTAATGTATTGGATGATGGTGATTGATGAGTTGGACTTGCAGTTTTAGGAGGGTTCCGAACCACCGGAAAGGGATTTTACAGCAGAGAACAGAGTATTTTTTTGGCTAATCTAGGCCACCCTTACTTAGAGGGCCCTGGAGTTTGTTTCTTGGTACTCTTATCTGATTGAAAAGGTACCTGCTACGGCTCAAATTACCTAACTTCTAGAAATCGATGAATGCCATTCCACAAAAATATTCAGTAAGCGCCGTGAATGAAACCACTAGCATAAAAAGGAAATTTGAAATCAATTATTTTTTCATAATTATAAAAGAGATTAGAAAGTCAGAAAAAAAAATCCGTGTAGAACATAAAATGCACGGTCGAAGAAAGTGAAGTGCAATAAATTGCACAAAGAATCAGTATCCAATGAGAATAGTTCAAATTATATTGAATAATTACAATAAAAATAAATAAATTGAATAAGATTAGAATAAATATAAAATAAATTAAAAATTACAACAAATCATATTGTAAAGTAATCATATATTATTTACTATTCACAAGAATTTTTCTATTTTTTCCAATGATTATTTAATCAATGTGATAAATTGTATAACTTTAGCTGGCTGTGGTTAAAAAATACAATTGCATTAACCATCCATAGTTGAATTATGCATAGCCGACTCAAATTGTGGGTGATTTTTCAGACCTTAACATTATGCTCTTGTCCAAAGAGCGTACTATGTAAACGAGCGGTGATGTATTTCATACATATATTTTCAAGTTGTATTAATCTTATAGGCGAAAACTGACAATAACCACTGTCTAAGTGAAGTAGTATTTCATTGGATTGGTACTCTCACTATTATAACTATTCTCACTGGATACTGATCGATATTCTTTGTGCAATTTATTGCACTTAACTGACGACTCTTGAATTACGCACACACTTTCTTCGACCGTGTCTTTCATGTTTTCTACTTGTCATAATTTTTTTTTCTGAAACCGCTAACTTATTTGCACAAACATTATCTACGCTGTAATCGTAGGATTAAAAATTATCATCTAAGAGTATTAAAATTGGAAAGCAGACTAAAAAGTAGGCCTACTCAAATATCTTACAATATGGTCAAAAATTCTAGACAAAGAACCTTGAGTTGAGAGGGTACTTCTAGGAGATATTCACATGTTACTTCACATTGACCTCTCTTGTCTGAATATGTCACAACTATTGCGGTTGGTTATGTAAAATTGAAATGAGAAAGGAGCATGAAGAGTGATTGTTGAATTTGAGCAGATAAGTTGGGCGTGTACACCACTAAAAAATAATGTTTGGACGCCAACCTGCACCCCAAGCGACTTGCATTCGTTTAGATTTTTCGGCGCACATTATGATAGAGAAATTCTCGGCTCGTACGTTACTTCTTTAACACAACATAACTAAACGCGGGCGCATATTATGTTTTCGGGTCTGTCTCGTCAGTGAACGGCAGAAAACACGATTACATACAAGTCGTCTGTCGGCCGTTTGAAATTTGTCTGACACGCGAAATTGCCTTGTTGTGCCAGCCGCTTACTTCTACTTGAACTAGAAATTTTATCGGAAGAAATGTTTTGCAACCTGCCAGCGAAAATGCCTGAACTGCTTGTCCTGTTCAACGCTGAACTTTCTGTTCAGTGCTGAATGAAGGGGTAGTGTGACGAAGGGCTACACAGGTCAGCCATTGACCTATAAAACTAGATGATAACTGTTATTTTCTTGAAGTTAATATTATACGGCATTATAGGTAAATGATAATATATTGGCTGATTTTGATTGATATTGCATTATATTTTACACTCCGTGGGTAGCTTCTGAAGTGGTTATAAGTTTGTTTATGATATTATAGATGTCATTAAAAAATGCGAAAATGTTGTAATGTGTCAATTTCACTTTCAATGGAAAGAGGAATAAAAGTATGACCTTGGTCTATATTACTTATTCTATTTTAACAGTATTGGAATGCAAAGCCTGTTCATTTGAAATGTTATTCCATTTTCAATGATAAGTGCTGTAGAATAAAAATATGACCTTTTTGCATACTATTTCTTTTTTATTTTGAAGGTTTTCTTATATGAATTCAAAACTTTTATAAAATGTGTTCGAACTTGATTTGAAGTAATCTCAGTTGAAACTGAACAACAGTTTATCATCATTTATGTTTACGCTAAAATTTTTTTTAAGTATAAGCATACGAGTCCATGGTTTCAATCAAGTTGAAACTATCTTTATTATGCTACATTTGCTATATCCAATATGCTAAAAATGCAATTTAATGAACTCTCATTGTGCATATGTAGTAAAGAGTTATAAAAACACTTGATCTCTAACAGATAATAATAGAAATAAATGAAACTATCCTGAAAAATACTTTCAATATCGAGACGTGAGATGTTCAAGAGACAATCTATCGTGGACAACAGACAGACGTGCATGAGACGACTGTAACGTTCGATTCGTGTTTAGCACTCATTCTTTTATCATCATTCATCTCATCTCGGGAATATTTAGTCGATAAAGCTTTTTATAGTGTACAAGAGTTACTTTCACATCAAAATTAAGCCTCACCCCATCTAATTGATAATTATGGTAACTAGTGTATAAGAGTATAATTAATTAATAATTATAATTAATATACTCCAAGACGTAATCTTAAAAAAAAATCACGCACAAGTTACTCGCCCACAGGTGGAAAAAGGTGAAAAAGAAAATCTCCCACTCATTAAAATCTGATTAGTTCTACTAAATGGTGATGTGATTGTAAATAGCAAATCAGGAAATATATAATTTATTCTTTTATCATATCCTTAAAATAGGTTAGAAAATTCGCTGAATGTGCAAAAAAATAAGATGGAATCGTGCAATAGAAAAGCGTTTTGGAAAAGGTACAAAATTGACAAACCCAAACAGATTCATAATAATACACTGACCTTGAACAGCTTATGAGGAAATATAAGTTATTGTATATCTTCACCTTGAAAACGTCCACAGAAACTTTATAAATAACAGAATAATATAAAATTTATTGGAGTTTTGATGATTATAACAACGAATATAATATAAATACCGCTCAGCTGGATTTGATAGTCTATGTAGCACGCATATACCGGCTAGTGCATTATTTGATCCTTAGGCAAGTTTTAAATTCCCTCCTATTTGTTTTGCGGAAGTTTTTTCATGAGCAACGTAAGAAGGTCTACAGTGACAAGCGTACAGAGTTTGTCCAGAGCGTCAGACATTTTTAATAAACATAGAAATTTTATATGCCTACAACGTCTTTTGTCTCAGAAGGTTGAGAGGCAAATATAATTTTGCGTTGCCTCAAATCATTAACACCAGGCTTGGCATCAAATTACGTCATGAATTTATCAATAACACTAAATAATATTCTAAACGTTTATAGGGTGACATTTGAGAAGTGTAATGAATGTTATATTGTTTAGAATATGGCGCAAAAGTCGTGCACAATACAAATAAAAACTATTCTTTATTCTATGTACTGTTCAAGTACTTTTAATGAAAACTAAAAGGCCTACTCAACGTAGATCCACGGGGCACAGAGTAAACACACGAGGACTATGTCAGCGTCAACTAACTATTTCTGCTATACAAATCGTTTTGACAGTTGCTTTCACCAAATTATAATAATTAATAAATAACCTGTACAGTTACTACTACTTCATAAATAGAAGAAATGTTATATTAGTCAGAAATAAAAATGTAGTTAAATGTCATAGTGTAGTAGTGTTGAGCCAACAACTATTGTAGAGTTTTTTTTTATTTATCTGTTCATGCTCATGAATCACTGTTAGCGGTTCATTATTAAGTTCATAATGTTTCTAATATTCTTTGGATACTATAGGTTTACACTTCACTTCCCAGATCCCTAAATAACTAAATACTCAATGCAGGAACCGAATGCAATGAAACAAGCAGTAATAAATTTAGCATTAATATAATATCAATCTACTATATTCATAGTAGGTATCATATTGCTAGTATTAATGTGCAAATAATGCTGTATATTGTCTCTTTAAAATGAGAAAATTGAGAAAGCCTCTACCAATCATTAAATTTAATTTAATCTGTAATCTTGAAAATAAAATTTATTTTTGAATGCTTGAAATGTCTTCCAATGAAGACTCTCTACCCTCATGAATTAATTGATTTCTCTGTTTACAATTCATTATTGTTCAATGCAAAAAGTTATTTTCAAACTACATAATCTAGAATCACAAAGCAGACAAGACATAAAACTGATCATAGGCTGCTTAAAATGTCATACAAATAATTACTTGAATAAAAAGATAGTATACAGGAAAAAAAATCTTTTCGTAATTTCATTTATTTTGAATTTTTTAAAAATATGATTGATTGATTTGGGCTCATTTATTAATTACTACAAAAATGAGTCAATGATGATGAAAATACACGAACAATAAAATAATTTCAATGACAATTAGGTGAAGGAGAGAAAGCTACGATACTGAATATCAGTTTATGTGTCATTTTCAAATGTGAATTTACTGTTCATCCCTGATATTCTCCAAAATCAGAGTTGTTATGCAAAATCAAGAGCCAGTTGCGATGACCTCTTTACCCTACACTTGGAATTCTTGACAGCTTGACGTATAAGTGGAAGATTCAAGATTCAACTTGCGAAAACTTGGCACATACAATAAATTATTATGGTACCGGCTTGCATAGAAAGAAACATGGAATCCCTCAGCTCTCTTCTCGTATAATGAAGCAGTTTATTTCCAAATATTTTTAATGCAGCATAAAAACTGGATTTGTTACAATCAGAATGTCCCCACAAAGGTTTATCGTTCAGCTGTTGATTAGATTCAGGTTCTTCGAAAAGTGTTTTTAAATTCTACCAACAAGTCATCACCAGCATCATCATAACAGATCCTCAATGAGTTCTGCTGTCGACTAAAGCTGTGAATTTATTGGATTGAGAAAGAGGAGTCAGGTCTGGGACCTTCCACAATCCCAGTTAAAGAGTATCGTGAAATGCTATTACTAAATTGAAATGCTATTACAAAACTCAATAGCACAGTATTGAGAATGACAAATAACAAATAATTGCAAATAAGAGCGGCGTGATAGAACCGATAACAGTGACGGATTGATACAGATGAACCAGAGCGACTAAAATAATCAATATCATCAAAGCTGTTTCAAACACTGTCGTTTACAGCTTTCATGTGCTTTCATTTGCTCAATTTTTTTACAAGATTGCCCCCAAGAGTTCTGATTTGAGCCTAACCCATCTTAGGTATTGCACGAGAATAGACAACTTTTCAATATTCCATGTGACCATATCATTTCAGTCAAAGCTTTGCACAGATTATAAAAGGCATGGTTTCCAATTACCTTACCTTGGACTAGTAGAGGTATAATTTTAAATCCTACTGCTTCACAGGAATCACTAAGCCGTTTCATAAAATTCTTGACAGCACATTAAGATAAGCTTTTAATTTTATGACTGAATAATTAAATCGTCACATAGACGATTGATGATGTTCAACATGAAGAAGAAACGTCATTAATTGAGGAAAGTCAGATTTTTTGAAAGCAGATGGCTCTCAGCGATCCATCAGAGAATTAGCTCAATTAGTCGGCCTGCCTACACCATTGAAGCATGACACCACCTTTTAAGGTTGAAGATGGAACACGAAAGATGTGAATATCTTTTAATCGTTCTTTCATCAATCAACTTCGAGATGAGCGATAAATCTCTAGATTATCTGAGACAGACTCCGAACTAGACAGACAAATTCCATACCATAAAAATGAGACATACGTATGCCAAGGTCTTCACTTTTCTGTGCATTGTACAGATAATTATTTAATTGTAGGAGGTCTGGATTTAAACGGCACTCAATAAAAAAATTGTTTTCTAGAACATCAATCGATCGGTGACATCGAAAGAATTTTTGATATTACTAAAAGGGAAGATCCAGCGCTTATCTAAGAATAGAATAGCTTTCTATTCAGTAGCTAAAGCTCAAATAGAAGATCAAGATCCAGATCAATGAATCTCAATAATGAACTTCTAATTTTCCTGTAGTATCTTCATCTAATTATTGATTTGACAATACTGTGTGAGAACAATGGTTTTCTCAACAACTAGCTTCTTGAAAATTGGTATTTGGATACAAAAACTGATGACTTTTAGACTTGAATGAATTTTTCATTATGATAATGATATGATGATTATATTTTGATTGAGAGTAATACAAAAATATCAAGTGAGGGTGAGTAAAATGTAGTTAAAAAGGTTAATAAAAGGTTATAAGTGGTATAAGGTTGGCATAACAGTACAAAGAAAAAAGAAGAAGAAGAAGAAGTCGTCTGAAGATTTACAACTACAGTGTAAGTCTTAGGATAGTTGTGCCAGGATGAGTAGGAGGAGGAGGAGGAGGAGGAGGAGGAGGATGATGATGATGAAGAAGAAGAAGAAGGAGAAGAGGGCAAAAAAGAAGGAGATGGTCTGATATGAAAAATATTAATACCAAATGATGATGGTGGGAGTTTATTTTAAGAAAGATCACATGATAATTAGAACGAATAGCAAGAAGTTGAATCAATGATTACATTATAAAACTCGTATAACTTATGATCTGAATTTTTTTAAAGTGATAAAGTGGTTTGTAGCAGGTTGTGTCTTGTTTGATTTTTTTGATTGCAGTGTGTAGCACAGTAGCTATTAGCCAACATTTTTTCAAGATGGACGGACGGGTGCATCTCGCGTTTGCGAAATAGGCGCTTGTTCAGCAAGTTACGCAAGCAACCAAGGCGAATGGTTATCGACGAGCGGACGACATATTAAAGCCTGATGCACATAGAACGCGGGTGCGGTTGAAATATTCGAAATCTTATTTTAACGAAGACAAGAGATAGAGAATTTCTGATTGCAGATTCGTTTTCAGCGAACTCAAGTTCTGCCTTAAGGTTGAGAATGTCAACAAATTTTTTTAATTAATCATAATTGAGAAAGTTTGTCTTTATAGTCTGACAAACTATAAATAGCCTATCATACAGTGTAATAAAACTGAATAAAAACATTTCAATAGTACCCAATAATAAATAAATGAGTTAAATAATATTAATATTCATTACCATTAAAAATAAAAGATATAAAATTCTATGGCATATGAGTGCCCAGCATTTTAAATTGCCAGCTATTGTTTTTAAAACAAATTGCATTTAATTTGGTCCAATTTGGAATCCGCAACCTTGGGTTCTTGGGAATCTTTAGGGTTCAACACGTCACGTAGGAGGTTATTTGATATATTAAAAGACTCCACTCAGCTATGAAAATATTTGACTCAGTTTTAAAAGTAGTTCCAAGCAAAACCAAATTAATATATGAATGTATGTATTGTAGTAATATGTCAAGTCAGTAAAATTATAGAACCAAGAACTTCGATAATTATGGGTAGTATGAATCAGTTTCTGAGTGTTGGCTGCAGATAGCTGAAGTTGTTCATGGAATTCCTAGTTAACTTATTGAATCTTGCTGATTTTTTTTATTTGATGATGCCCACATGAGTCCGAGACTTGTGCGTGGGTGATGAGGTGAATGATAACATTATAGATGCCAGACGGAGGAGCGGAATTCGAACCCACGACCGCTGAAACGACAGCAAACTGAAGTAATGACGCCCCAACCAGCTGCGCTAAGCGGCCATTGACAATCAAATAAATAATTATTATAATAGTATAACAGCTACCAATGCAACTTTTATTCCATATAGCGGAGTGCTGGATCAGTTAGAACCTGCAATATTATTATTAGCTGTGATTTGAAAAAATGAGAAAGTGTTGAATGGTTAAATAAAATATCCTCACAGCTATTAATTTATTAATTGTATTAATTTTAATATGGATATTTAATAAATTTCCAATAAATATTCAAATAGAGTGCATGGAAAATGACTGCAAAAACGCAAAATTAGATCTATAATCAAGCACACAACCGTCATACTGCACTGGCTTTGTAACATAAGATGAAGAATAATACAAATATACAAGGTATTTCTATGTTTCTTGAAGTTATAATGCTCTAAAATTGAAATATTCTATAAAGTTATTATACTTCATGCTAGGAAAACATTTCAAGTCTCTATGGACTCAAGACAACGGATGGAATTTATTGGTGTTTTGAAAAATTCAAATATTTGAAATGTTATGTTTCTTTTGAGTTTTGTAGTGGAGTTGAGTTCAAAGGAATTGGCGTCTGAGATAAGAAGTCAGCTTTCACACTCAGTCATGTAGAAGTCGCTCGGTCATAATTATACCGTTCTCAGTTTGTAAATATTTCTACAACTTCTACAACTCGAAAATGACCTGCGGCGGCTCCACTGTGGTTGACCCGCGTCCTGTGGGAACGGGGCTATTGGAAATACATTGTTTACAACGTCAGCACCTACCTGCAAACGCCGTCCGCCATCCGCACCAACACTAAATGGGAATTCTGGACTATAGACAGCCTTATCCTAGGCACATCAAGTTCTCTCCTTCTGTGAGTTTCATAGCCATGTAAATAACTTGTTGTGCAGATCTTATGCCTATTCCTATATATGCACTGGGAAACAACATGAATATATACTGGTTGCACACCATCAGAATCTTTAATGACACAAATAAAGGTTTGTAGTGCTTCCTGACTATGGCTTCCATGAGAATTCTAACCACTTTCGTCTGAAGCAGGAGAACATCTGACACATTACCATTCCCACCTCTGTGCAAGATTTCATATGACAGTACACTGTGTAAGAAACTAAAATAAGCTGCATGCAATTGATTAATGGGTAGGTGGACCTTGCACGATCTGATCAGATAAATGCATTTTGAGAGCCTACTACAGTAGATGTCTACAATGCGGCTCCCATGTCAACTTTGAATCTATATTGACACCAAAAAAATTGTGGCAGCGTTCTAGTCTTCTTGTGGGCCAGGCACAAACAAGCATCTCAGACTTCTCATTGTTCACTGTGAACCCATTAGCTCTGAGTGAAACGCCTTGCTGATATCACATAATGTCACCCCTACAAAACAGCTGGCTTGAAAGAATTATAGACAGAGCATGTCAACCTCTCTATGGCATCATCTATTGAAAGCCCTCTTCTTAAGCTAAACGTGAGATATTTAATCAGTTATGATGCTCCAGGTGAGGGAACAATTGCTCTGCTACAGCAGCTTCCACCCCCTTGTGAAAATAGGATCAATTGTGATAGGTCTACAATTTCTTACCTCAACTATATTATTCTTTTTTGGGATAGGGAAAACTCTTGACCTTTTTAGACTTTTAGGAAACTCACCCATACTTAGTGTTTCATTTCTACACATTGTCAGAGGCTCAACCAATATGCAGATGATGTTCTTGAGCATATTGAAAGACATACCATAAGAATAAACCATATTAGAGCATTTAGACCCCTTCATAATACAATAAACATCTCAGCAGTCTGAAAGGACAGAGAAGCTGCAGGAAACATCATAAAGAGGACTCTGCCTGGAACTTTGATTGGACATTTTTCTGCTCCATTGATACAACAGACTGTATAGAATAATTATTAATACTGGAATTACCATTAACTTATCCCATTTTATCCCTTATTCCTGCTTTCAAGTTGCAAGCTGAATTTACCATATTTTGGTTGTATACCTAATTTTCTTTTATGCATCAGCAACACATGCATTAATTAACTAATGAAGACTGTGTTTTTCATTCCAATCAATTTATAATAGTTTTTTATGAATAAATGACCTGATGTTCCAATGAATAAATGTAAGATTTGAATGAGTTTCTTACGCTTATAAACAAAGCAGATGCACGAACAGGTATTTGATAGGAAAATTGTGCTCCAGAATGCAACAGTTAGCTGTCTGTCGGCGTCAGCCTCAGTAAAGTGGTGGCCAGGCGTGAGAAACAGAGTTGTGACGTCACAGAAAGTGATAGGCAAATTTTTACGTGTATGTGGGAGTTGTTGACAGAGCTTGCAGCTGCTTTGAGCATGCGGTGTGAATAATAGCTGTTCTAAAATAATATCGATGACGCCACGTGCTTCATCAATGCACTCTGACGCGATGGCAATGACGCCGTTTCTCAAACACTCTCTCCCCACTTTCTTATTCTCTTACTTTCCCTCCTGCGCAGAAGCATTCTGCGCATGCCCAAACCCTTGGAAAGCGAGAAAATAGCTAACGACTTTCCAGTGGCTCTTTTCCTCTCCTACGAGCTGCAAGCAGCTTAATTCTGGAGCTGACAATAGAATGACGTCAGAAACTGATGAAATAATTGAATGCCATTCAACGATTTCATGTCATTCAACACAAAGGTTATTGACTTAAAGGAACACCGAAATTTTATGAAGGGGGAATTCAGCGTTTAATCATTTTATCCAATGTTTGAAATTTCCATTGGAAGTCAAGAGAAAAATGGGATTAATTACCTTTTTTTACTAAATGAGAAAAGTGGGGAACGACAATAAAAAATCATACTTTTGAACGCAGAAATTGGATTTTTTAGAAACATTCAACAAGTCTGTTTCTCATTCTACTAAAAAAGAAACATTTCACTCTCGTTATTAAACTTGTGATTTAATTAATGAAGAAGAATTCAGTAAGAAACAAAAAACCGAAGAAACATGGCATGATTTTCTAAATATTATTATTGCTTTAGCCCTGCATTATTATTTTAAACATCATATTTGAATGAAATTATCTTTTACCCTGCATATCTATTTTCGACATATACCAGAAAATAATTATGTTGTTCAAAATCATCATATATTTTATTCATAATGAAAACCACAATTTATAATACAATCACAATACAATTAATACATAATACATTGTATAATACAATGGCAATAATTGTATAGCCTAACACAGCCATGATTCTCAGGGTCTCAGGGATATATGAAACCTCTAAAGCTAAAGCAATAATATTGTATGCAGTGGTTTTTTATTAATTAGTAATTCTCATTTTCCCTCAATCAATTTTTATTACTGAATGGAAGTAATTCAGATTCTCTATGAACTCTATGACTCATACATCAAGCGTACAACAGTTATCTCCAAGAAAAACATTCAGTCCATGCATAAGATTAACGTACAAAAAGTAAAACTCTTTGAAGCTTGTTGGTGCTGCTGCCAACATCAAGCAAACAAGGCCTTTTGAGACCTGGTGGGCTTATTTATTAATACTAAATCCCTTATTCAAACAGGCGCTTGTTGAGGATCGATAACAATACGCATACATTACAGCGGCGCACTGCATTACCACACTCACCCCGCAGCCCACCGGTCCACAACACTCTAATGACTCTTCATTTTTCACAGCGTTTTATGTCGGTCGTATTCTCGACTACAACTAGTGAAGAGGGCCTACAACTAGAATGGTAATTTAATAAATTTGCCTCACACCTGTCATTCAAGTCTCCGGCGATCTTCCAACGGCCAGGCACTACAACACAAACTGCTAACTTTATAACGTCTGCACGAGGATGGGTGTAATGCGGCGGGTCTGCTAGTACAGCCCTACAGTGTAAGACCAATGGCGATTCCATGATTTCCGTGTCTTGATCGACCAATAGCAGGCATAATACTCATTCTATATGTCCTTCCTTGTTGTACAAAATGTAATAATAATTATTGTCAATAATTTTTGGGGAGGTGGTGGGTCAACAATCCCTCGTGTTTTTTCCAAATCCCTCATGTCTACTCTTTGTGTATCAATTGATTATTTTCCCCTTAATTTGTATTACATATAGAAGGATTTTCCAACCCCCTTCAACTAATTTCAAATTAAAAACAGAAAATACACCCGTAATTGAACATTTTATATATTTTTTTCTCTATGTGGAACTTTTCTTCGTCAAATAATTTTTCAATATAATGTATACCCACACAGCACAAGAATATCCCTGGCATATCCTGAGAATGTCCCATAGGGATGACAGGAATATCCTGAGGAGATCCCGTTGTGGGATATGAATATCCTCAGGATGTCCCTAGCACATGTGAATGTCCGCCAATATCCCTATCCTGGGGATATCCCTCTAGGATATCCTGGGGATATCTCTCTAGGATATTCTGGGAATATCTCTCTAGGATATTCTGGGGAAATCTCTCTAGGATATTCTGGGGATATCTGTCTAGGATATTCTGGAGATATCTCTCTAGGATATTCTGGGGAAATCACTCTAGGATATTCTGGGGATATCTCTCTAGGATATCCTGGGATATGCTAGGGTTGTCCTGAAGATATCATCTGGTCACACCTCCAGGATATACTAGTGATATCCCTTTAAGTATATTCTATCATATCCCAAGGATGACCTAAGAAAATCATGTGAGCACCCCATCAGGATATTCTAGCAATACACTTCTAGAATATCCAAGGGATATAGGACATGTTTCAAGAACTTTAATCGAAGTTTGAAGTTATTTAATATAATTATATAGTGTTAATAAAGATGATAGGAAATCCAAAAATGCAGCATATATGCAGGTGCAAGCCACAGATTAATGATTTATCTAGTGAAGTTGATTATAACTTTATAATAATGGCCGGTTTAGTTTGTCTTATTAAATTACTGAAATTATACAACATTTTATGTAGAAAATCAAGTGAATGAATGAAACTTTTATGTCATGATTTTCAAAAATAATTTATTGCAATAATTCGTTTCAAATCTTCCAGAAAAATTATTCATTTAATAAAATTAAAATTTATTATTCCTTTAGAATAAAAAATATTCATTAATAAAAAATAATTGATCATCATCCGTAATGGGCGCTTCTGTTGCACCCGTCATCCCCAAATATCCTCGGTCGCAGGCCATTTGTTTTCTGGAAAAATAATAATAGATTGAAAAAACAATAATGTAACTGCCTATTAACATTGACACTTTAAAATTTGTAAACATATGTGAATAACAATCATAATAGTGCAGTGTTAACAAAGGTCTGTTTTAATTAATAGAAATCATATACAAATTTGAAAACAATAATATCTACCAAGCCAGTTCCAGAGACATGCGCATGCACAGAACACTGTTGCTAATAAAAGTTATCTAAAAAATCTTCTAAACAAGTTGCTCAGAATCCGGATACTGCAATGAAGCATTGTTGTCATAAATGCTGGCATGTACAAATGCATGTATAAATGCTGCATGATTTACGTTTTGCAGAAATCTCATTACCATCACATTACAAAAAAAAAAAACGATTATAAAAATTAATAGTTCTGATGTACTATATAATTATATATGAATGAATAATTAATATTGAATTAATGAGTATATATTGTCAGGTCACTATCAAAAATCTTTTAAAAATGCCAATAACAGCTGGTCATTGTTTTTAAGGAATCAAAGATCAACATGAGAAATTTGAGTTTAGAAAATGTTTACTGACAACAGTGTTTTGTGCATGCGCAGTCCTCTGGAACAGGTTTAATAAATATGACTTTATGCTGATATTATCCAGGTCTAATTTGTATTTACACAAACATAACTTTATGCTGATATTATCCAGGTCTAATTGAAAAACATTTAAAAACAATTATTTATGGAAATGAATATTTTTTATATTATATAAATACAATCAAAAAAGCTATTTTATTCAATATAAACAGCTGAGTACCCAGAACCAAACATATGTAAGCACTTGAACAATTCTCCACAAAACTACTTGTGTGCGCAGCTATGACCATGCTGATGTGTAGAAATTCCGTTAAACAACGATCGCCGCCACTCAAAAGGCACGCACCACTTTAAAGACAATTGAGCGTCCATGTGGTGTCTGGCCCAATGTGCCCTTTTGTTGCACCTTGCGAGGGCGAACCCCATTTTAAATTTAAAAGCCAGAAAACACAATTATTCATCAGCATGATGCAATGAACCAGATAAGTATAGTCTACTGATATAACTTTTAATCCATATATTTACAGTTACATTTCCCACATTTGAAACTTTTGTCTGTGATGTTTTCCATGACGAAATACTTAATGAACAATCTAATATTAAAACTGACACTGTATTTCACTTTTAAATAATGTTTTACTCACATATATTGGAGATGCTTGAGAAATGCATTTCACTTCTGAAAAGAAGCTTCGTCAGCCTGCCGCCAGGGGTCATGCTTTGTTGAGGTTAGGATGAGCGGCCATTATGTATTTGAAAATTGCGTTTGATTTTAATTGTGTTTGGTCGTTGAGTAAGGTTCTTCTATCTTGTTTATGGTGTTTGAATATTTCATATTGTTCCAGTGTATTTAGTTTGTGGCTTTTTTGGAATGTGTGTAGGATTTCTAAGTCAGTTTGGATGTTATTGTGTGAGTGCCCAGTGTTGATTAAGTGATCTGCAAATGTTGAGTCAGAGTTGGAATGTAGTGCTTTGATGTGCTCTTTATATCTTATGTTGAATGATCTGCCTGTTTGTCCTATGTAGTACTTGGGGTGTTGCATTTGAGCTCCAAAACCTGCAAACCAATACAGATTTGTCACACTCACATAGCTCAACAAAAAATCACACAAAATAGCTTACATCTTCCAAAAATCCGGATTTAACACAGCATTCAGAACAACAAACAACCTGAAACACCAGATCCAACAAAAACCAGCTCACCTAACAAACAGCACAATTCACAAATTCAACAAACCAGGCATATATAAGCTCAAATGCAACACATGCCCCAAGTACTACATAGGACAAACAGGCAGATCATTCAACATAAGATATAAAGAGCACATCAAAGCACTACATTCCAACTCTGACTCAACATTTGCAGATCACTTAATCAACACTGGGCACTCACACAATAACATCCAAACTGACTTAGAAATCCTACACACATTCCAAAAAAGCCACAAACTAAATACACTGGAACAATATGAAATATTCAAACACCATAAACAAGATAGAACAAACTTACTCAACGACCAAACACAATTAAAATCAAACGCAATTTTCAAATACATAATGGCCGCTCATCCTAACCTTAACAAAGCATGACCCCTGGCGGCAGGCTGACGAAGCTTCTTTTCAGAAGTGAAATGCATTCCTCAAGCATCTCCAATATATGTGAGTAAAACATTATTTAAAAGTGAAATACAGTGACAGTTTTAATATTAGTTTGAAACTTTCTTTATTGTTTATGTGATCGAATTAAGTGAATTCAAGAGCAGAGTGAGTTTGCAATTATGAAGTGATCTATATAGAGTGGGATTATAATATTTCAATATTTTGTCTGCACTTTCAAGGTGGATCAAAATCACTATAACATCAACTACATATTTAAAGCATCAACTTACTTTGTTTCTCTATCCTTTCTCTCTTTAGCCTTTGATAGCCCTTTCTTTATGGTCATCTCCATCTCAGCGTTTGTTGCATTTTTAACTGTTACCCATACTGTGTCTAAAAGCCAAAATAAAAAAGAATAGTAAAAAATAAAATAAAAATGTTCTATTGAAACAATAGAATGTTATCAAAATTTAAAATTGGTAATGATGACTTATGAACAGAGTAAAAAAATTTTATCACTCTCCACATGCATTCCAGTAATAATTTCAGTCATTTGAATGACACTAGTAGATACTCAGTGTTGAAAAAATATTTTTCCCTTTAGCGCCAAACCAGCTATTACTGCAAACTTCATTGCTTATTTAGATAAGGCTCAAAATCCAAATTTTTTTATTCAGCCATTGAACATATAAATTTAATAGATCATGTAAAAATCAATATCACAAAAATCAAGTTACAGGAGCATTTGCAACATTCAAAAATACCACAAGCATATAAAGCATAAAGTCGCAAGCATACAAAGCACAAAATCACACAAGCAATAATACAATCCCAATTTTACAATCATATAAAAGCACAAATCATATCATACAAACAAAAGCATAATCATAAGTCATGCCCAATAGTAGAGGCGAAGTGATTGGCTGGATGTGAAGGGATTGGATATTGAGAGTAATTGGCAGAAGATTGTACAATATTTGTTTCATGTTCATGCCACATAATTTAGTGAACAATTTAATATCAAAACTGACACCGTATTTCAGATATAAGTTATATTTTTCACTCACCTTTATACTAGAGATACTGGAGGGTTGCATTTCACTTCTAAAGAGAAGCTTTGTCAGCAGCCTGACGTCATGGAAAACATCACAGATTATTTAGTGAATTCTTTCACCTGCAAATAAATTAAAACTGGAAATTATGAAATTCAAATGTTACTTCATAAAAATGAGATTTTATCGTAAATAGGAGTGTCACATAGGCTAAAGCACCAAACCATGTTGTTAATTAATTGAAGTGGTTCTAATCTGTGGAAATTTGATACTGGGGAAGTGATATGGGAGCCGTGTGGCGTGGCTTGTATCTGTTCAGATAAGATAAGCACCTCAAGCCCCCCTCACTCTAAGTGCCTGCATGGAACTTATTATTATATAGGCCACTGCACTGCTAATTATTAACACTGCTATGAGAAGACTTTTATAATAATGACCAGATTTTAGAAAGGCTTGATCAACCTAATTGGCAGAATTCAAAAGAGTTAGCCTAGGCCAAACCCATGTTAGGTACGGTAATTCAATAATAAATTAGAGTAGGAAAATAGTTACTCAGTATTTACCTATAAGCTATCATCATAGAAAATTTTCGTAGGTTTCAATCAACTTCATAAATCACATAATAGGCTATTAGAAATTCCAACCTTACACATAGCCTAAATTGTATCTAGGCAAGAGATCTACATTGCATTCCATGTCTAGCTAAAATTAAACAAAGTAGAGGACAGTAATGTTTTCACTTACCTAGAAATGTTTCGGTTGTAGTCTCGTTGACGATTGAACAACAAATTAGGCTACAAGTTTTCTTGATAAAAATCTATAATAAATAATAAACAAACCAAAAACAATCAGCAAGCAGCGATTTGACGCCAGAGTCCGAAAACGATTTTTTCCACAAAATTAACGAACTCACTCAAGATGACAATATAACAAACGTAATTAATTCATTACAGTACTAACGAATTAATTTGCTTAGGCCTACTGTTACTGCACCTTTATTCTCTTAAATAAAATAGTTTTATATTTACTCTGATTCATTTTTCTTCTGTATATTAAATAATATTAACTACATTGTATTTGTGATAATTACAATCACATATAGCAGGATTATAAAGTTCAAGTTTGGCAATACTGCTGATATGTTAATGGGTTATGCTGAGAATATCCCTGGGATATGACCGTTGAAATGATGAATGATACGTTATAGATTTCCTACGCATGTCCCTAGGATATGACCGTCACATGACAAATTAATGCAACATTTAATGTTTGAATTCTTATTTGACCAATTTCCTTATTAACAAGGTGAAATTAAGATTGTATGGTCATTTTCTGCATTACTGTAAACCTTAAACGTTCATGTTGAGATTTTTCTTTTTCAATATCCTGAGGATATCCTAAAGATATCCCAAAATGCCATGTCCCTGTGGGATATTTGGGGATCAGTGTGGGATATCCTGAGGATATTCTGTGCTATGTGGGTAATAATATGGAACTTTCTATAGCTTTATTTGTTTATTATTGAAGTATGAATTTGCAATTCATAAACTCAGTTGACATGAGATGAATGAATCGATTTAAAATCCTTCCTTGAGTCAATGGAATTTGGAATAACTCTGCATTTATTACCAAATAATAATAATAATTATAATAATAATATTAATGATCAGCGTATGGTTTTTCAGTGCAGAAGTTCCATCTTACTGGATTGAGTCATAAAATGGGGAATGTGGTTAAAATAGCAATGATGAAGCACATTAGATAAATTCAGAGCATACTGACACTCATCATCCATTATCATAAAAAACAAAGCCCTATAAAATCAAAGATAATTCTTCTCCAACGTAAGCAATAATTACAACTATCATTCTACAATGATAAAAGACGAGCCCTTGCCCTTGAAAAGAGGAATTGAGAAAAAAATCCGTTTTTAAAATACCTGAATAGCATCAATCTACTTCTTCAAATTCATACTATAATTAGACTCAAAAAAAGCAGAACAAGTCTCTGATTTTCAGAATGAGCGAGACACCTATGACGTAATGCCCTATTAATTGTAAGTAGAATTGAGGCCTTTTATAGAGGAAGAACATAGGGGCGAATCCAGCATTCATTATGAGTGGGAAGGGGGGAGAGGCATGAAGATATTATGAGGAAATATTACCCAATAGCTTTTTTATGTTGGTGGTGAGGGGGGCTGATATAACTCCTTTATTCCCCCTGGATTCGCGCCTGGATCGAATATTAAAGATCCTGTAACTTGGGAACGGAAATTGAGACTCATGTATCGATCTACTGTGTCAAAAAAAATGAGCACGCCCTAGTCAAGTTGAAATATTGGTCCTTTGAGGTAGATATTATTCCGATCGACAGCCATGGATAGAAGAGTAGCTTATCTAAGATAACAGTGAAGAAAGTGTCACACCAAAGACGAGCAAACTGTTTTAATGATCAAAGAAAGCAGAAAAGATGTAACTTGTAACCAAATAAACGCTTCCTAGTTGTCAAAAAATCTTTGGTCGGCAGTTGCCATTTTCTCTTGTATTTTCTATTACGGTTGCATGGAGATTTCAGATCCTATCGAATTAATAATCCGATTGCTAATCGCAGAAACTTGTTCAACGGAATAACAGAACGATTTGGGCGTTGTGCTAAGCGGACCTGAACCAGCAGACCTTCCGTGTTCAGTTCGCTTCCGATTTGATGATACCACTGTCCTGTATCTTGTAGTAGATACAGATATATAGATAGGAATAGACATAGATATATTCATATATTCATAGTTCTTCCGAAATAAGCAGTTCTCATGTCTTCTCACAATCTCCTACGCGCCATGTTTTGTGGCTAGAAGGCGCCTTGCCTTTCTGGGTTGATTTGTCATGTTTGGAATAGTCAAGTTTGGTAAGAAGATTGAAGATGTGTTATTGGAAGGAGTATAAAATAGTCCAAATTTGACTTAAACCTTTGATCGCATTATGCTAGTGTGTTACAGACCTAATCAATTTTATCAACTGGCTGAGCTTCAAATGTTCATGTTCAAAAGGCAAGACAATGTCATGAGCATAATGATCATAACTATGACTGTGAAGTTTATCCCATAAGCATCATGGTCCATTCAGGTTCCAGTAGAGAGGTAGGTCTGGGAACTATTCAGATAATATTCAGCTTTCTAAAGCTTTTAGAAGTTATAAAAAAATACTACTTTATTCAGCTATCCAGAACAGAATTTCATGGAAACGAGTCAGGTTTCCTTAATCAAAGTACAGGGACCAAACTTTTTTCACAATCATTCATAATTTCGAAACAATAGAATCACTACTGGTAGCGTTCATTGATATTGAAGAACACACTCTATCTTGAATATTTATTCGTTCAGAAAGTGATGAAAAAGGCGCTCAACAGAGCATAATATTTTAACTCAACGTGAGAAAGACAAAACAGACTGAGTTGAAACAGATCTTACCATTTATTTCCTAAGCCAAAAATTATTATTCCAAGCAATGAATTTAAAAAAAAAACGTTGGCTAATGAAAATACGATAAGACTATTATTATTTGTACAACAATCGGCATTAATAAACAATCTAGTAGATCAATGATGTAGATATAGGAAAAAATGTCTTTTTTATTTTTTATTCAATCTAATAGCTGTTACTGATTAGAAGAGACGCAATTGGATGAAACCATTAACTGATGAAACCACTTAACTCATGGACCAAAAAATAGTGCATTTTATAATTTGAAATTGTCTCGATAGGACTGTATGGACTACATGTCAATTTTCAGGATCACAATGAACCTTAAACTAGTGAGCCCAACAGGCTGGAGAACTCGCTTGCAAACAACTAATTTTGGAAAACGGAAACTATCCCAGTTCTGACCGAAAGATTTTACCTCGGGCCACTCCCATGTTTCGGAGGACATGTTAATCTGTCGGTCCCAGCTGCCTAAAAAAACAGTTATTAAGTCACATCAGAGGCCCTGAACTTATTCAGGTGCGACCTGATAACTCTGACACCAGACCTGAGCCAGCCAGGTCACACGATATTATTATTATTATTAACGGAAACTCATTTGGGAAGCTTAATGTAGGGGAAGGTGGTAGCGAAAAACGGCTATTTTGATGATACTGATTTAGGCTGGGGCTCCACTTGCCGTTATTTATTGCGCTGCAAATTGTGGTTTATGGCTGGAGCTCCACTTGCCATTATTTATCACGCTGCAAATTGTGGTTGATAAGTCAGATAAATGAGAAGGTAGCAAACAAACGGAGATGGCTCCACTAGCGACAGTCTGCAGCATGCAACATTTTACAGCACGCTGCAAAATGAAGCCTTGCGTGGAAATGGAACCTGTCCCATTTTTGCACTACACTTTGCCGCCATTAGATGGCTCTACTAGCTGTAGACTGTAGTAATGCGGCAGTCTGCAGCTGACCAGCATCCAAGGCGCAAGTCACATCAACACTATTCTGTTTAAAGTTGCATTATTAATTGTTTCAAGTAAAGTGAATTCTATTGAGAACAATGGAGTTTGAACTTGATTGCGAGGTTATTATATTAGAAGTAGAGAAAAATGTACAGTAAAAATGATGAGAATTATAGAAACAGAAATGCTAGATTTTTAACAAGTAATCAAAGGAGTTTTGAGACATGCAATAAAATTCAAAAAACCTTGTCTGAATACTTTCTTAATTTGCGATGCAATGTATGGAACAAGCCTTCAGACTACCTGTTGCTTATTATTGGGTGAATCCACCATTTTCTCTTGTGTAGCCGGCGTCATCTATAAGCTAAAAGTACACTGAGTACAACACTACGAATATCAACTTGCGGCATGATTGGACCCGGGTCACATCTACTGCTACAATGAACTGCTAGTGAAGCCACAGCGAGTGAGACGACGCTGCAGATTGCAGTTAGTTTGTTGTTGCCTGTGAAGCCACCCAACTGTCACGTGTAGCACCTGCAAATTGCAGCGCGATAAACTACGGCCAGTGGAGCCCCAGCCTATAAGTCAGATGAATGAGAAGGTAGCAAACAAACGGAGATGGCTCCACTAGTGGCAGTCTGCAGTGTGGAACATTTCACAGCACGCTGCAGAATGAAGCATCATGTGGGAATAGAACCTGTCCCATTTTCACACTACACTTTGCTGCCATTAGATGGCTCTACTAGCTGTAGACTGTAGTAATGCGGCAGTCTGCAGCTGACCAGCATCCAAGGCATAAGCCACATTGACACTAGTCTGTTTAAAGTTGTATTATGAATTGTTTCAAGTAAAGTGAATTCTATTGAGAACAATGGAGTTTGAACTTGATTGCGAGGTTATTATATTAGAAGTAGAGAAAAATGTACATTAAAAATGATGAGAATTATAGAAACTGAAATGCTAGATTTTTAACAAGTAATCAAAGGAGTTTTGAGACATGCAATAAAATTCAAAAAACCTTGTCTGAATACTTTCTTAATTTGCGATGCAATGTATGGAACAAGCCTTTAGACTACCTGTTGCTTATTATTGGGTGAATCCACCATTTTCTCTTGTGTAGCCGGCGTCATCTATAAGCTAAAAGTACACTGAGTACAACACTACGAATATCAACTTGCGGCATGATTGGACCCGGGTCACATCTACTGCTACAATGAACTGCTAGTGAAGCCACAGCGAGTGAGATGACGCTGCAGATTGCAGTTAGTTTTCTGTTGCCTGTGAAGCCACCCAACTGTCACGTGTAGCACCTGCAAATTGCAGCGCGATAAACTATGGCCAGTGGAGCCCCAGCCTTAGATGAAATTCACAAGACATCTATCACTTGAAGTTCGAGTTTATCGTTGCTCTGATACACAGATTTATTTTCCACAAAAATACGTACCGTACTCATATACCTATATATCAGGGCAATGGGATCAGTGTATCTATAGAGTAGATATATTTACTACATAAAAAACAGCTGTATATTTATTTATTCACTAGCTATTGTGCCCGTCCTTCGTACGGATTATGTTTAGAAATAAGACTAAATATGTTTCGGCTTTTTTTATAGCAACGATCATGAAGTTGTTAGCAGCTTAGACGATTCAGTTTTTTTGCGGTACGGTTTTTTTACTGTATGGCATCAACTGTACTGTGATGTTCACACGGTCCGGCTTTGCTGCTTATTGCTGTGCTCTCCTCCTTCTTCCATTGCGCTTCCTTCTTCTTCTTCTTTTTCAGTGGCCCTACAACCCAGGACGGGTCTTGGCCTGCACTAGTAATTGTCGCCAACGGTCCCTATCCAGCGATCGTTTAAATGTCTGTTCCTTTACTAAATTCCTTGAGGGCCGTCCGTTCCTATCATTTTATGCTTCCACAACAAATGTTGTTTTTATGGAGTGGGGGAGTGGGGGAGCACCTCATCCAACCCCCAACATGGAGGACCAGGGAATTTTTTCAGGTTTCCTTCCTTAGCCTTTAACAAACCAATGCTGAACTACAAGGCAGCAGTAAATTTTCTATTGGGGTTTTCTTCCCCTAGCCTTTGGATTTCCATTGACCTCCATCTGCAAGGCAGCAGTTTCTATGCTGGTTTTGGTCCACCCCGGGTATTTCATTTCCCCGGTACCACCTATATCTAGGAGGCATCCCCCAATCCGCCACCTGGGGAGGCGCCCAATAGGAGACCAGCAACTCCCACCATTGCGCTTCCAGTTCAGTTTTATTTATTCCAGTCCAGGATTTTTTTTTTATTTGTGTAAGATTTTTTTAAATAAGTTCCTTACTGAAGGTTTCTCTTAAATTTTGATCAAAGTACGCAAATTCTGGTTTCAATATTCTACACATTTTTCTCTCATTATTTTTATATTAATCTTAAGTCTTGTCCCACGAGGCGGGTCTCTTATATATTAGAGAAATTAAATTTTCACAATTAATATCTTCCACTTCTGGACACTGGAATTCACTAATAAGAAGATCAATGCTGAAGAATATCAATGAAGAAGATCAATACTGACGATCTGAAGACTACTTCCAGCATAATAAGCGTATCGTTTGAACATATCCATTACCGGTATAATACATGTGCCACCGGATAGGGATAGTTATTTTGTGGTACAGCTGATTTTAGTGATACAGTTTTCGAAGACAAAACCGAATGTAGAAATCGGCTAGAACTGCTTTTTTACTGGATCCAGTCGAAACAGTATTGTGTGAACATACAATATGAAAATAATGTACATGCAAACGAAAGCACTGCAAAATTACTGATACAGCAAATTTACTGTACCGCACAAAAACTGTATTGTGTGAACGGGCCCTTAGTAAACAACTTAGAACATAAACAATTCAGTGACAGGTATCGGAGAAAATATTTTTTGAGAACAGCTGATTGATATATCATAATGAATTACATGATTTTTTCTTATGTGGTAATAATAGTGCTACCTGGCGAATTCCCAAGAGCCTGGCACAAACCGCACCTTCCTAAAATGTTAATTCTTGTTTTGATAAATTGAAATTAGAATTTTTTTTCAACAAAGAAATAATTGATGAAACATAACATGAGCTTTGATTCACCAGTCATATGTTTCCTAAAAGACTGCAATGCTCAGACTACACAAGTCTGCAGACAGCGTAAATAACGCCGCGAAGGGCCCACCATTCAGATTATATTTGAGAACAGCTGATTGATAATAACGTGATTTGTTCTTATGTGGTAATAAAACTTAGAAGAAATATATATAAAATCGCACAATACTTATTTTTTAAACGTTTATTATTCTGTTGAAAAAAAGTTAATTTAGTTTTTTATAGCTAAAGACATTGTCAAAAAGGTTTTCAATACTGATAAATAACTTAAATCCCGATCGACGCTCTCGTTTTTCAGGAGAAGGCCGCGTAAAATGTATCCAAAATCGCAAAACACTTGGTTTTTAAACGTTTATTACTCTGTTAAAAAAAAAGTTAATTTAGTTTTTTATAGCTAAAGACATTGTCAATAAACTGTTCAATTCTGTTCAATAACTAAAATCCCGATCGATGCTCTCGTTTTTGAGGAGAAGGCCGCGTAAAATGCCTTTGGGGCCGTGACAGACAGACAGACAGACAGACAGACAGACAGACAGACAGACAGACAGACAGACAGACAGACAGACAGACAGACAGACAGACAGACAGACAGACAGACAGAAAGTGAGATTAGACTATTTTCGGCTTATTTGATGTATAAAACATAAAAATAACCAAAAAAAATATATAATTCTGATAAATGTACAGACAAAACTCTAATTTTATTTATATAACTAGCTATTGTGCCCGTCCTTCGTACGGATTATGTTTAGAAATAAGACTAAATATGTTTCGGCTTTTTTGATAGCAATGATCATGAAGTTGTTAGCAGCTTAGGCCCCGTTCAGACGATACAGTTTTTTTGCGGTACGGTTTTTTTACTGTATGGCGTCAACTGTACTGTGATGTTCACACGGTCCGGCTTTGCTGCTTATTGCTGTGCTCTCCTCCTTCTTCCATTGCGCTTCCTTCTTCTTCTTCTTCAGTGGCCCTACAACCCAGGACGGGTCTTGGCCTGCACTAGTAATTGTCGCCAACGGTCCCTATCCAGCGATCGTTTAAATGTCTGTTCCTTTACTAAATTCCTTGAGGGCCGTCCGTTCCTATCATTTTGTGCTTCCATAACAAATGTTTTTTTTATGGAGTGGGGGAGTTAGCCCCACATCCAACACACAACCTGGAGGACCAGGGAATTTTTTCAGGTTTCCTTCCTTAGCCTTTAACAAACCAATGCTGAACTACAAGGCAGCAGTCAATTATCTATCTATTGGGGTTTTCTTCCCCTAGCCTTTGGATTTCCATTGACCTCCATCTGCAAGGCAGCAGTTTCTATGCTGGTTTTGGTCCACCCCGGGTATTTCATTTCCCCGGTACCACCTATAACTAGGAGGCATCCCCCAATCCGCCACCTGGGGAGGCGCCCGATAGGAGACCAGCAACTCCCACCATTGCGCTTCCAGTTCAGTTTTATTTATTCCAGTCCAGGATTTTTTTTTATTTGTGTAAGATTTTTTTAAATAAGTTTCTTACTGAAGGTTTCTCTTAAATTTTGATCAAAGTATGCAAATTCTGGTTTCAATATTCTACACATTTTTCTCTCATTATTTTTATATTAATCTTAAGTCTTGTCCCACAAGGCGGGTCTCTCATATATTAAAGAAATTAAATTTTCACAATTAATATCTTCCACTTCTGGACACTGGAATTCACTAATAAGAAGATCAATGCTGAAGAATATCAATGAAGAAGATCAATGCTGACGATCTGAAGACTGCTTCCAGCGTAATAAGCGTATCGTTTGAACATATCCATTACCGGTACAATACATGTGCCACCGGATACGGATAGTTATTTTGCGGTACAGCTGATTTTAGTGATACAGTTTTTGAAGACAAAACCGAATGTAGAAATCGGCTGGAACAGCTTTTTTACTGGATCCAGTCGAAACAGTATTGGTGAACATACAATATGAAATGTACATGCAAACGAAAGCACTACAAAATAACTGATACAGCAAATTTACTGTACCGCACAAAAACTGTATCCTGTGAACGGGCCCTTAGTAAACAACTTAGAACGTCAGCAATTCAGTGACAGGTATTGGAGAGAATATTTTTTGAGAACAGCTGATTAATATATCATGATAAATCACGTGATTTGTTCTTATGTGGTAATAATAGTGCTACCTGGCGAATTCCCAAGAGCCTAGCACAAACAGCACCTTCCTAAAATGTTATTTTTAGTTTAGATAAATTTAAATTAGAAAATTTTGTTTTTTTTCAACAAAGAAATAATTGATAAAACATAAGATGAGCTTTGATTCACCAGACATATGTTTCCTAAAAGACTGCAATGCTCCGACTACACAAGTCTGCAGACAGCGTAAATAACGCCGCGAAGGGTACACCATTTATATTTGAGAACAGCTGATTGATATATCATGATAAATTACGTGATTTGTTGTTATTCTTGTGTGGTAATGAAACTTGGAAGAAATGTATCCAAATCGCACAATACTTGGTTTTTAAACTTTTATTATTCTGTTAAAAAAAAAGTTAATTTAGTTTTTTATAGCTAAAGACATTGTCAAAAAGGTTTTCAATACTGATAAATAACTTAAATCCCGATCGATGCTCTCGTTTTTCAGGAGAAGGCCGCGTAAAATGTATCCAAAATCGCAAAACACTTGGTTTTTAAACGTTTATTACTCTGTTAAAAAAAAAGTTAATTTAGTTTTTTATAGCTAAAGACATTGTCAATAAACTGTTCAATACTGTTCAATAACTAAAATCCCGATCGATGCTCTCGTTTTTGAGGAGAAGGCCGCGTAAAATGCCTTTGGGGCCGTGACAGACAGACAGACAGACAGACAGACAGACAGACAGACAGACAGACAGACAGACAGACAGACAGAAAGTTAGATAAGGCTATTTTCGGCTTATTTAATGCATAAAACGTAAAAATAACCAAAAAAATATACAATTCTGATAAATGTACAGACAAAACTCTAATTTTATTTATATAGATAAGAAGATATTTTGTCAGGGCAATGAAATTAGTATATCAGCTGATAGAGATTCTATAAAAAGCCTGATGGCATTTATTCACCTACAGCTGATGATAACCCAAAATATATTTTGAAATCTATTGAGAATTCCATTATGGTGAAAAATTATTTTATTAACCGACTTCCAAAAAAACAAGGTTCTATATTCGACCTGTTTTTTTTATGTTTGTACATCAATCAATCATTACATCAATCATTCATATTGAACCGATTTCGATGAATTTAAATGAAAGAGCATCGCTCAGCGGTGGTCCCATTCAAGCTTCGCAAGGATCGGCCCAATACTTACCCTAATATTAAACAAAAAGGAGCATTCTTCAATGTTTTCATTTCAATCAAGTTCGAATAGGATAGTTGCACACATAACCGCCAGTCGGATAACCAGTGTCGTTTACCAGGCAGTAGATCATTGTATCATATGGATCACTTCACATCTAGACGATCTTCGAAATCATATGATGCAATGTAACTATAAACAGACTATATGCCGGGTAAGCGACATCGGTTACCCAAAGCTGGTTCAGTGTGAAACAAGCCTGTAATGTCCCGTTTCGACCAATCACGTGAACTTAATTTGAATTGAGAATAAGAAGAACATAATATTTCTGTTCATATGTTCATATGAAAATTGTAAATAATTTAGTTCATGTTATGGAGTCGTAGGAATAAGGTTATTTAGTTTCAATCATGAGTTGAAGTGAAAAATGTTTTTGAAATCGTTCATTTCAAAAAAATAATTGAACAATATTCTTCAAAGTTATTAATTTTTCTTAATAATCGCCAATTCACAGAGAATTTGAAAAAACAGCTGATCTTAGAAGAATTTTTAGTATCACTGATGTGATTAATTTTGAGGCTATGTTTGATGATGCTTGTTGTAATAGCTCAAAGTTTATGTTTTTTATATTTTAGACTAAGTTAGTATCACGAAATATATCATCGCCCGGGAAGATGTTTACCATACTCGTATGATAATAGCGCACTCGACTTCGTCTCGTGCGTTAAATTATCATACAGTAAACACAATTATCTGCACTTGTAACGTAATATAGGCCTACTATTTCAGTTCAGGGACCGTATATTCTGAAAGGGACCACATCAAAATGAATCAAAAGCCATTTCACTTTTAAGAAGCCTTTCGCTATTATAATGTTCCCAAATACAATATTCCACATTAAATAAAGCGTTGTAGAATTTTCATTATTTTTTTTATAGATGGATTTTTAGTTACTTAAGTTTGGAAGTTATAAGTGAATTAATTATTGGCTTGCTAATTTGATAAATATTTCATAATAAATTAATTTAAGAAATTTCTCATGTTTTCAAAATTTGAAAATTCAACTATAAAGCAAATAAAACAAATTTTAAAACAAAAAAAGAAACCGACTTCAATGAAATGATACTCAAACATTAAATAATACTCACTTACTAAAAAGGTTAAAATAAAGTATTTACTTTAAACTGAGAACATTTTAAATTTCATACAAGTAATCTTTTGAAGTCGGCGCCAAATATTTTATGAAGCTGATAAGAAATTCTATCTAATATCAAAACTAACACTGTATTTTTTTGGAGGATGAAGCCCGCATAGGTCTGAGACCTTTGCGTGGGTAATGAATTCAGCATGGTGATTGATGAGTTGAACCTACAGTTTTAGGTGGGTTCCGAACCACCGGATTTACACTTACTTTTACTGAAATACAGTGTCAGTTTTGATATTAGATTGTTCAAGTATTTTGTCATGGAAAACGTCTCAGAGTAATTATGTTATATTTTAGAAGTTTATAGGAAATTTGGCGCCGACTTCAAAAGATTACTTGTCTGAAATTTAAAATTTTCTCAGTTTAAAGTAAATACTTTATTTTAACCTTTCTAGTACGTGAGTATTAATGTTTGAGTATAATTTCATTGAAGTCGGTTTCTTTTTTTGTTTTATATATATATATTATAGTAATATATAGATACTGTATATTAATGAAGGGCTGAGATTCTATTGTCCTTTTATTTCGCTTCAAAAAGGATGAAGGAGTCGGTTAATTTCATTGGCCAACGAACTTGACCTGTCTAAAGATACCAAGAATCTGTGTTTAAAATTTGAAGTTGATTGATAAAGGCGTTCGAAAGTTATCGTGGAACATACAAACACACAAAGCCTCAAGCCTCAAGTCAAAAGGAAGAACTCGCTTCGCTCGTTTAATTAGAGTGGCTCTTTAATTTTTCTCATCACAGAGTCCATAATCGATGCTGATGAGGCACCAGATCCTGATTAAAGAGGTCACAAAACTGTAACAAGTAGATAAAAATTAAAATTGACGTGCTCCATTTCATGTTTTGACACTTAACCGTTTCAGGGTCGATATTACTTTGTTTCTATGAATAAAATTTAATCCACATTGATTAGTTAGACTGGATATACTTTGAATAACCAGGGAGACTAATTTACAAGTAGATGGTCTGCGTGCATTACCATTTTGAATGTAAATAAATGTGTATGTGTCATCAGAACATGACACACCTACGTTCCAGCGACAGATTGGATAAGGCGAGGTTGAAAGAATAACACACGGAAGTTACCAGGGGGAACAACGTTGACAACACTAACAAGCTGAACAACAACGAAATGGGCTTTGCGCATAAGCGTGCACTGAAAAGTGAAAAAGCCAAGTCACCTATTCTGTATCTGGTTCAATGTCTAATCCTAGCGGAGTTCTCGGCCGATGAAATAGAACAATAAAAATACGGTGACTGTGCTTACTACTTGAAGCTACGAGGAAAACGATGACTATTGTCTGTGTTCTGTTTATTTACTTTTCGCAAGGTTATCGTTCACATGTTGCGGCGCTTCCACTGCATCGGCAAAACTTCGCAACGTGTGATCAGTGTCTCCCGACACGGATGACTAATTCCGTTCCCGTAGCCGCGCCAATAAATAAGACCTGACATTGCCTGTCTTAAGCTCACCGAGACTATTCTCTCGTCCATTCAGTACAAGACGACATGAGAAATGTGTCAAGTTTGACATTGAGACAGTTTGTGCCAAGAATACATTCAAGTAAAAGAAGTTGAATGTAAGTTGCCTTGTTTCTAAATTCAGTTTTCAACTTTTCAATAGTTTTTGTCTTATTAAAGATAGAACGGAAGATTAGCTTATAATAACGAATGATGGTGTAGTGGTTTGTTCGTAAACTTTGCAGGAAAGTACGAAATTGTTGTCACGGTATTAATAAGGTAGGCTATGCAATACCAGAGAATGATTTCCATATCATAGAAAAAGAAGGTCCAGGTTAATCAGACAGTGCTATACGAGTATGTGTATATCATCAGAGATACATGGATTTGGATACATGGTCTCATCCACCAAATTCATCGCAGATGTATAATATTTTTTTCTAGCTTTTTAAATGATGCAAATGGTATAAAATTACAAGTAGTTCAATTTTTCGATCAACTTTTGTGCCACTACGTGAACAAGGCTTGGTTTTCTTAATGGGACGAGGTAACTTCTTGTAGCAACAGTTGAATGCAGGCGAGCATTATGAGTATGACTGAAATGCTGAGATCACTCAGCTTGTTGCATTTAGATTGATAATAACGGAACCTAATAAGCACCTTAACAAACTCAGACTTTTATCTAAGTAACTCTTGTAAAGTAAAATTCTTACTCACCCCAACGTTTTGTAATTTTTTTTTTTTTGTTTTGGGTTAATCGGTGTTTTTTGTGTTGACAACACTATAGATTGGGATAGAATATTTCTATGGAGGATCAGTGATACTATAGAGCTAAATCATGAACACAAATTTTTCATATGGTGTCAAGGTATGGAGAAAATGGAGAGTGGAAAAATACACAATTGGGTACCTACCACAGATATTTTTTAAATTGAACATTTGTATTGTTACGAGAGCAAACAAGCAGTTAATCACGCACTTGATCTATTTATATCACTCCATTGTTTTCATGGACAGACGCAACTGCAATCTGATATTTTTCATTCTATCTCGTTAGATGTCTTTGTCACTCTTATTCTCCAAGTCTGCAACTCTCTCACTCAATTGATCTTCTCGTCAATTCTACATTCTTCTTGAAGATTCTCGACGCATCTAGTGATTTCAATTCTTGGAATTATACAACTACAACAGCTATATAAAGGAGTCCATGTGAACCAGTGAGTTTTCTACAAACCTGTGTGACAGATTGTATTACAGATCTCGTGCCAGTGGAGTGAACAGTGCTTTATTCAGTCTTTAGACAGTGTCAAGTGCAGAGACAAGTGTTTACTGTTTATGCAGCTTACTAATAGTTTAAAGACGTTGTGTTAAGTGATATGATTTGGGACAGTCAAAAAACGAATTGGACTGTCTTTTGTAAGTGATTAGTGGCTCTTTTTATCATTTGTTTCTACATTATTGTATAGTTAATTGGACTCTTGTTTCTTTTGTTATTGATCAGCCTGTAATTACTTATTCATTAATTATTGTAAATAATTACTGAAAATAAGTATTAGCTTGTCATTTGATGATCTGTTTTTATTTAATTAATTGAACTTACAATTAATTTGTGTAAATAGACTAATTTGTGTAAATAAAGTGCAAGTGTGAATTTTAGAGTTGCCAGCCTTATTTTAGCTAGTAGAACCTGTAACAGTATTATCGATTTGAAGCGTCTAAGCAAGCTGAGTAGAATGACCAACACAAAATATGAAGCAGATAGTTCAACTTCTCATATTCCTGGTCTCCCTAGTGTCCTCGCTAAAGAGATTCGAGGGTTTTCAGGTTTTACATGGTTTCAAGCCATGGTTTTGAACCACATTGGCAAGCTGACTAGAATGAGCTATCACTCCATATGATGGAGTAGATATTTCAAATTCTCATTTTCATAACCCCTCCCTCCTGGCGCCCCACTAACAATTTTTGTAGGTTTTCAGAGTTTCTATGTGGTTTTGAATTTCAACCACATTGGTAAGTTGAATAAAATTAGCTGAAAATGATTACTGAAAATGATTATTAGCTTGTCATTTGATGATCTGTTTTTATTTAATTAAGTGAACTTTCAATTAATTTGTGTGAATAGACTCATTTGTGTAAATAAAGTTCAAGTGTGAATTTTAGTGTTGCCAGCCTTATTTTAGCTAGTAGAACCCATAACGATTGGTGTCAGAAGTGGGATTTCTTTCAAGTTCAATTTAAAATGGCTGGCAAAATTACATTGTGTGATTTAAAAGTGACTGATCTGAAACGGGAGCTAGAAGACCGTGATTTGGAAACATCTGGAAAGAAGTCAACTCTACAAGACCGGCTTCGTGAAGCGTTATTAGGAGAAGGAGAAGACCCAGCTACATACCTCTTTGAAACTACTTACATGAAATTACTTACATCCATGGAGCAGAACTTCACATCCCTGAAGGAGTCTGATGATGACTACATGCTGGCACCAGGAGGAAAAATGTTCCAGACAAGTGAGGGTTCTTTCACACGGGGAGCTTTACGGCTCTCGCTCCTATATGGGAGCGTATTTCGCTCCTACTACCGCGTCTTTCACACGAGGAGCCTTTACGGCTCTCGCTCCTACCTACCACCCTACACAGGGAGCCATTTTAGTCCCTGAGCTCAGTCGTAGAATGGATCGAACGCGAGCTGTTGCCTTATACCTTATAAATTATATAAATGTATATTTATAAAAATGAAATTATAAAAATTAAAATATTTATAAAAATTAAATTATACAAATGTTTATTTTTGTTTAAAAATTGTTAGTCGTTGATTAAAAAATTTTTTTTAATGATTTGATAAATAAAATTAAATTTATTAATTTCGAATTCCTTTAATTGCTATTACTTTATACTGAAGACTTCACATACAAATGTTTATTTTTGATTAAAAATTGTTAGTCGTTGATTAAAAACAAAATTTTTAATGATTTGATAAATAAAATTGAATTTATTAATTTCGAATTCCTTTAATTGCTATTACTTTATACTGAAGACTTCCGCAATGGCGGATATTGACAACAGCATTGAATTCCTTTAATTCAGCATTCAATGCTGTTGTCAATATCCGCCATTGCGGAAGTCTTCAGTATAAAGTAATAGCAATTAAAGGAATTCGAAATTAATAAATTCTGTTTATGCATATTTGTCAGTTTATTCAATTGTCAGTCATTTCAAACTAACTTGTGAAATAAAATTGATTTGAAATGAAGAGATTGTGCATTTTTTTAAATTTCTAACAATATTTTTGTTGGGTTAACCAAAAATCAGTGTAGTTTTTTTTTAAATTTCAGCAAAACATCAATAAGAGAGGTTTGAAAATGCTAAAATTAGCAAAATGTCACAAAGTAAATATAGAAAACTGAAAATTAATGCAATTTTTCTTAAATTTACTCCATTCACCCAAGAAAACAAAATCAATAAATAAAAATTCCACTTCCCGAAATTTTTCTGTTCTGGAATGGATAAAGCTGCAAAATCTTCGTTGATCACCTTGCAAACTTCCACCCAACTTTTGGCGATTTCATTTCGGTCCTTGTAGATGTCGAGACTCTTATCCCAAAGAGCGGGTCGGTTGCAGACAGCATTTATCAACAGCTCCACATCGAACTCTGCCATCATGTAAAATGACTGGTGTCAAGTGTCAACTGAGGACGGGAACGAGAGCCTTTTTCGCTCCTCTTGTGGAAGCCCCGCTCTTCCTTTTGCATTTCGAGGAGGAGCCGTGGCTCCCTGATAGGAGCCGTGGCTCCCTGGCTCGAGGTGCAAGAGCCGTGACGGCTCTCGGCTCTAGAGCCGTGAAGGCTCCCGCTCCTCGTCTGGAAGCTACATTGGACTCAATGCATTCTGGTGATGAGAGCCTTCCTCTCTTTTGGGAGTGAGAGCCGTAGAGCTCCCCGTGTGAAAGGGGCCTGAGAGGGACTTGTTCACCCTGCCAAAGGAGTATGCACTGGCACACTGTGTCACCAGCAACTTGGCAGAATCTCGAGGCATTGCTACAATCTTCAGGAAGAAGTTTGGTGGTCTCAAGGACCTGGAACAGCAAGGACCAGCAAAAGGAAATGTTCTTCATCTGCAGCGGCATGGTCAGCATCTCTTCTACCGGGTGACTAAGATGCAGCCTGAGGTGAAGGCATCATATGACACATTGCGGACTTGCTTGATTAAGCTGAGGGACAGGATGCAGACATTAGGAGTGAGGAAACTTGGCATACCAAAGCTTGGAAGTGGTTATGATGGCTTGGACTGGGAAATTGTGTAGCCAATGCTGCAAGAAGTGTTCCAATCCACTGGTATCCAGTTCACCATCTGCATCTACAACCTTTGGAAGATCAAGAGGAGTTGGTCAGCAGTCAAGGAAGACATCAGCCATCTAAGGTTCCATTGTTCTGGGACAGAAAATTTCTCAAGGTGGGGGTAGTGTTACGAGAGCAAACAAGCAGTTAATCACGCACTTGATCTATTTATATCACTATATTGTTTTCATGGACAAACGCAACTGCAATCTGATATTTTTCATTCACTCTTGTTAGATGTCTTTGTCACTTATTCTCCAAGTCTGCAACTCTCTCACTCAATTGATCTTCTCGTCAATTCTACATTCTTCTTGAAGATTCTCGACGCATCTAGTGATTTCAATTCTTGGAATTATACAACTACAACAGCTATATAAAGGAGTCCATGTGAACCAGTGAGTTTTCTACAAACCTGTGTGACAGATTGTATTACAGATCTCGTGCCAGTGGAGTTAACAGTGCTTTATTCAGTCTTTAGACAGTGTCAAGTGCAGAGACAAGTGTTTACTGTTTATGCAGCTTACTAATAGTTTAAAGACGTTGTGTTAAGTGATATGATTTGGGACTGTCAAAAAACGAATTGGACTGTCTTTTGTAAGTGATTAGTGGTTCTTTTGTTTCTACATTATTGTATAGTTATTTGGACTCTTGTTTCTTTTATTATTGATCAGCCTGTAATTACTTATTCATTAATTATTGTAAATAATTACTGAAAATAAGTATTAGCTTGTCATTTGATGATCTGTTTTTATTTAATTAATTGAACTTACAATTAATTTATGTAAATAGACTAATTTGTGTAAATAAAGTGCAAGTGTGAATTTTAGAGTTGCCAGCCTTATTTTAGCTAGTAGAACCCGTAACAGTATTATCGATTTGAAGCGTCTAAGCAAGCTGAGTAGAATGACCAACATAAAATATGAAGTAGATAATTCCAATTCTCATATTCCTGGTCTCCCTAGTGTCCTCGCTAAAGAGATTCGAGGGTTTTCAGGTTTTACATGGTTTCAAGCCATGGTTTTGAACCACATTGGCAAGCTGACTAGAATGAGCTATCACTCCATATGATGGAGTGGATATTTCAAATTCTCATTTTCATAACCCCTCCCTCCTGGCGCCCCACTAACAATTTTTGTAGGTTTTCAGAGTTTCTATGTGGTTTTGAATTTCAACCACATTGGTAAGTTGAATAAAATTAGCTATAACAAAATATGAAGAAGTAGATAGTTAAAATTCTCATAAAATTCCCCCCCCCCCCCCACCACTGGTATCATGACTCACAATTCTTTAAGGTTTTCTGGTTTTTCAATTTCTCAATTTGATTTTCATTGGCAAGCTGAGTAGAGGAAGCTATCACTCAATACCATGCAGTAGATACTTCATATTCTCAAATTGATTGCACCATCTTTGGGGGGGCCCCTCAACACTATTTTTTGGGAGTTTTTATGTGGTTTTGAATTTAAACCACATCAGCAAGCTGATTTGAATGGGATATCACACAATATGAAGCGGTGAATAGCTCAAATCTTTATAAAATGACCACCCTTCTAGCGCCACCAATAATAATGCTCCATGGGGTTTACAGGTACATCAAAACATAACATAATACAAATCATCCACTGAATTCACTTAAATCCTACTTAGATTTAAAAAGCCTTTCGCCAGAAATGGTTAAAAACGCCTAAAATCGAATTTTATTCTCAGCAAGTTTTGTCTGAAAAACCAACAAGTTGATATTATTAACAAACAAATTAATCCACTTCAAACCCGAAAACGTTTTTTTTTTTAATAATTTCTGCACCTCATTAATATCGCAGGTACCCTCTTGTATTAAATTCTCAGCATATTTTACATGAAACCCAATCAATTAAAAAGTAAACTGAGGGTAGGACAAACTTCTTAATGAATAAATTGATGGGAATAGCGGCTAACTTCAGTAAAAGTTTATACTGTAGAGAAGCATTTCCTGACCAATTTTTAGATGAACTACAGTAATTTCTTTACTTTGGTGAGTATAACATGCCCATACTATGCAAACCACTCTGAATATTAATAAGGTCGATCAAGCGATTGCAGTCCTAGAAGTAGCAAATATGTATACCAAAGATGTCTTACAAAAATTTCCAAATACTCCATTTATTAATAGATATTCAACTCATCTCTGAAAGTAACTGCATCATTTTTAAACCTATATTTACTGAAATCAATGCAATAGTTTTAACAACCTCTGCCTCTACTGCTCTGAAATCTTTTTGACAACCACTTAAACCATAACTTTGTCGAACTAACCGGATATGTAACTTTAAACGGTTAGGAGATGTTAACTGCAATATGCTTAAACACTAATAAATAAAATTAGCTTTTCTACATTAACAGAATTTCAGCAACGGTTAGAAGATGTTGACTGCAATATGCTTAAACTCTAGTAAATAACATTAGGTTTCCTGCATTAACAGAATTTCAGATGACCTTTTGGTTTAAAAATATTTTTTTATTCCATCGGGGGCGTTTGAGGCTTAGCTGTCGCGGGCCGGATTCATCATTCTGGCGGGCCGGATTTGGCACTTTGGCCGTAGTTTGGAGACCCCTGCTTTATAGTATTTCATACAGTTTGAATGACAAATCTTTTAGCATTTAAGCGAAATAAATAACTTTTCCTTTTTATGTTTTCCATGTCACTACAGTACACATATTGAAAAATCTTACATGAAAATTGACACTAATTAAAACCCTTAATTCCCCTTTCCTAAACGCCTATGAAGAATTTGAGAATTATAATCCTGTAATTGTGAATTGGACAATACATTAAAAAATTGTCGAAAAATTGTATTATTTCATTCACGGGTCTGCAAAAAATTGTCGAAAAATTGTATTATTTCATTCACGGGTCTGCAATACTCTCTTGGTTGTTCATGTTTGGAGCTCCTTCATTTTGTAAGAAATCTTAATAAAAGTATAACATTTCGCATCTGATGAGATATTAGGTCTATAATTTCTGTAATGTGTGTCTGACATGTTAAGCCCATACTTTGATAACGCTTTTCTCACCAACAACTAAATTCTTCAGAGCTGTAAGGTTGAGTTCATTTTTAATGCTTTGATAAAGAAATCACCTAATTTTAAAGGATAATGTTGTTTCCTTCTTTAAGCTCGTTGGACAGTTTGATAAATAATTCTGTGTGACAACTGTGACATTTAATTCATTATTGTCATTGATTTTTCAAATCTGTCTTCAATTTGTGGGCAGAAAAAATATAACAACTGCAAAAACCTTAACCCCGGTTTTTTATGATTCTATAATTACTGCTTCATAAAATATAGTTTACTAATGAATATTTTTGTACACGCACGTATGCCTAGTTGAAATTGAAAAATTATCACATTTTATTGTTACAGTTTTTGAAATTCCACCCCCCTCAAATTCTAAAAACTACGCAAAATTTGTTTTGATGGCATTCTGAGCGTTATGTACCCCCCAGACTGAGCACCCCTGCACGAGCCCACATTGAAAACAACCACTTGTTCTCTACTCCTGATACATGTGATACTTGTTGCATAGTACATGTTGTAAATAATAACTTGAAAGCTATTTTGGTTAGGCAACAAATCCTGACCTCTATGGGTGAAGACCGGAACTATTTTGGAGTGGGGTGGAAGTGCGCGCATAGGTGCTGCCTCATAGTGGCGCTGGCCGGATGAACTCCGTCAAGGGCGCCATAACATGACGTCATTGACGATCAATACCAGCTGCGACCTTGAGTGGGGGCTGGAGCTGTTCAGTCTGTCGTCATTCATGAAAATCCTTCTATGACGGTGTTCACAGGAGAAAATGTTGAGCCAGTTCTCCTCTCGTCGGCCCATTCAAAATACTCTGTCTTACGCACATTCATTGTTGCCATGGTAATGGTTTCAATGAAAGGGAAACATGCGTTTACGTGTTCCTGATCAGTGTAACGTCATCGTCGGAATATTTGTGCTTGTAGACTGGTTCACTCAATGCTTATCAGCCTATAATGAGGAAATAGTCCATTACAGCTTCACTTCATGTTTATGAATGAGCCATGCATCGTAATGATATTGAAATAGGTGTAAAATAGAATAACCGTAGAAAAGCTGTAGTTGACGTAGAAAACCGTAGTATGACGTGTTGTATGTCGGCGGGGTCACAGTGACTTCCAGCCGATGGTATCAATGGAATGCAAAATAAATAATAAATAAGATAAAAACATATTACGTAAGATAGATACATATTGTTTTCCTTATTTTAATGAGACTAAAATGTCTTATCGTGTACGGGCTTCAAGATAATTTCGGCAATAAATTATTATAAAGTTTTTTTACATTGCTTGTTTCAAACATTAATCGTGTAAATACAGAATATGATCAGTGATATCACTATCACAAACCTGGGTAAGTTGATTGACAGAGAAAAGCTTGCTATAAATATGACATAGTGTTATTGCTATTATCCTCGGCCAATATTAAAATGACTATCATTAGATGATGAAGGTCGATGAAAAATAAAGAAGTCTGATAACTGAATCAGACCTTTAAAAATTCCTAGATCATCACTTCTGTTAAGAATTTAATGCTGCGATTGTCCTATTTATTGTTCTATTCATGAGATTTGTCTCTTTCCCTTTTTGGATAGTTATTTAGTGTTAATCCTGACTGCTTTTCCAGCGAAAGCGAATACCATAGCCGATCTAGCATATTTATATCATCATCTACTTTATCACTCATGCAAAAGCCTCAGGCGATGTGAGATTCATCCACAGAAAAAAATTGTCTCTCGGAGTTGTTCATTTTGCTTGAGTGGTAGTCAGAGGCGTCAGAAAAATGGATAGTTTTGAAGACCTTCATAAATATAATTTCCCTTTTATAATTGCTCTTCTCACCTATCACAACAGGCAGGCTACTACTAATATATTATTTGTTAATGCGATAATAATGATCATGAGTCACTATATCAATTCATTATTTCAATAGTGTACCTAACCTTTTCCTCCATAAATATATGTGAGATCTGAAGCTCAGTGGTAACGAATTACTGTATATGAATTTGCCACCAATTGTTGGTCAATACGAACATATATGAAGATATCTCTACAAATTTCAATATTTGATATACTGCATTGATCAAACTTGATTGCTGAATGTGATGATTATAGCAACCCAATGATCGATTTCCTCACATAATATTTAGCATAATCATTATCATCATCATATCATCAACCTGCCCAGGACGTTCAGTGCTTGCAGTGTGATGAAAAATTCGCTCCCAACATATGAGATTTGCGTGATGTCAATGCAATGTGTGATAAATGTGAGAGGTAAATGGAAAGATGAAAATCGAGCGTAGGTGTATCACAGGTAGTGTAGTAAAGTGAAAACAGAGAGTTGTCTACACCTGCGTGGGATGATGTGTGGGCGTTTCTCGAGCATCTCTTTCTGAGAAAACTGGAGTAATGGATTGGACTCATTAGAATGGGGAAATGATATAGCTTCAGATTTATAAAGTGTGATGGAAAAATTCAGATTTTTAATTGTAGGACGATATTGAAACTTGTTTCTCTGCTTGTCTATAACATGCGCCAACACTGAGTTTGCCAGAATTATTGAATTTTTAAATTACTCTCTTAATAAATTAATAATTACCCAATTTTATTGAGAAATTGTTCTCTTCAAATAATACTTACTCAAAGCGTTGATTATCACACACCTATAGTCAAGACTCCTGGAAAAAATAAAAAAATTGCATGTAGGCTAACTGATCTCGTTTGATAATATATATATATATAATCAATTTGGACCATGCTATTAGGTAGATGCTGGAAGAAAACACTGTCTTAGCACAGGACTATTTTGCAATCCAACTTTAATAAGTTGCAGCAAGAGTTCGGATATGGCTCGCTCACGCGAGGAGTCATTTGTAAAAGTTTGCATGCAGGAGGAGCGGCTGTAAGGAGTTGAGAGCTGTCTCCACCGGGCCACCGTGACTCCCTTCGAGGTTATACACTGAACCGTACAAGTATTTATAATACTGATAATTCAATTTTTTAATACTCAGATATAAGCTCATTGTGAGAAAGATTGGAAGGAAATATTTCGTAGTTCAATTTTTAGCGATTTTCAAGTCTCTTAGATAAAAAAATTAAGATTGTGGTCTACTGTCTGCTAGATTGATTTTAAAACTGGTTATTTTCGTTCCATGAATGACAGAAGAATCTTGTGTATTGCGGATAGAAACGTGAAGAATTAATTAATAATTATTGGAGAAACATTATGTTCAACTTGAAAATGTGTTTGGAGCATGAAAATTCGGTACTTCAATATTCATGATTTCCACTAACTTCATTCTTATAATATTACATGATCACAGTATGACTTCAATGACTCATTTGTTAGCATGTTAACATACGTCATCATCTTTACATGCTATGTATGAAGGAACCATTCTTGAATTTATTTATGATTCCCCTTTTACAGATTATGTCCGTTTTAAACTCTCTCTTACCAGATCTGCTTCAGAAAATTTATATCTCTGTCCGCCGAATGAAGTTAAAAGAGTGAAGGAATGACGTAATTAGCTCTGTGGAATCCCCTTGCAATGTTTATTCATGATTGGGATAGGTGATGTGTTATCACCTGGAATCCAGAAGGAGATTTTCAGAAAAAGAGGACAAAAAAGTCATTAGAGAAGATTTAAAGTCCATTATCAGAAATAAATGAGACGACCAAAGAATTTTTTAACGGTTGTTCTTGATTGAACTCAGCTTTGAGAACGTTCATTTCACGTTGGGGTTGTGAAAAATTCAAAATTGCATTTCTCAATAGATAACGAATAGAAGCAATCCTTTCTAAAAAAGAGTAAATAAGTTGAACTATTCGCAGACAGATAAGCATATTTTTATGAGGATGAAGCAAATGAATATTTTAGAAAAATACTGTATTATAACAGGGGTGCCCACCCCCCCTAAGCCTCATGACGCACCCCCCTAAATTTAGCACCAAACCCCCCCTAAAATTAGCCCCCCCCCCCCAAAAAAAAATGCGAAAAAAGCCCCCGTATTCTTTCTAAAACTAAAAGAAGATTTCTATAACTATTGAAAAAATTCAAACTCAGTCAATAATATACAAAATGTGTGTATATTTCTTGAGATTCTTTACATAGGTAACATTTTTTTAAAGGTAAAATAGAAATATCAATGAAATTAATATATGAACTTCTGCTCAATAAACTTAATTACAAAATAGCTAAATAAGAATTTGAACCTAAATGGTTTAAAACAAAACAATATTATTACAAATACACAATGTTCAATAAAAATGAAATACCTATAAGTTTATGTTCGGTGTACCAATTAAATTAAGGTTAAATAATTTCTACAAAGTTGTTCCTTTAAACATTCCTTTATACATTTCATGTATAGTTAATCGAGAGAAGTGTCTTTCAAAAACAAAATAAAGACATAATTATGAAAAATTACTGAATTTTTAGTATTTAGTAAGTTTTGCTATAGCAGTTCTTACTTATTAGTAAGTAGTTATCGTAAAATGCATGAAAAACATCAACAGTTTGAAGTCAAACATTTTAAATTTGTAGGCTGTGACCATCTACAAGTTAGCTAGGCACCTTCTAAGCTTTTTAAATCTATCTCTCTAAACCCCACATAGACGTTTTTGTCTTTGGGATGAGGAAACAGAAAACCTTTCAATTATTTCTTCGTTAGAAATAGACTCAAGTACATCTTTTTCTGCAGCTAGAACCATTAAATTGGACAACCATGAGTATCCCATAGCTGATCTGAGTCTGTTTTTGATCATTTTAAATCGACTTATTGCTCTTTCTGCTGATTAACTAGTAACTGTTAAGGAGATTAAAGTTGTATAAAACTCTTTCAGAGCACTCGCTTAGCGTCTTGCTAAGTTTGAATAATAACTTCCTGCACAAATCCTAAACATAACTATTTTAGCTAATTATTCATATTCAATTGTATAATAATAATTATGAATAAATTTTCATTAATTGACATTCTATCTGGTGACTTCGTAGTATATTTTTGAATGTTGTCACGTTAAACACGGTTTCAATCAACGTTTCGCCCCCCCCCCCCCCAAAACGTTTTTTGGAACCCCCCCAAGAATTTCAATGACGCAGTCTGCGTCATAGCCCCCCCCTGTGGGCACCCCTGATTATAACCTTATAACATAGCCAATTACATTCACCTCAAAAAGCTGGAACAAGTTACAGAAACCCCTGTCGAAAATAATTTTATAACTACTGTATCTTCAAATAAGTAAAAATTTATCTCATAAAGCTTCTATTATTCACTATTAGCGCAGAATATTCAATTTGAGCTATAAAACCCAAAATCACTTCCTGAATGACTGATCATTTGCTATTTTATAACAACCATAAAACCTGAAAATTTGCACAATCCACTTCTACGCTATAAAAATGTTTGCAATAACTTTTTTTGTATAGAATCAAAGGCCTTCTGTTTTGTTATTCGTGGGCTAAGCTGTCATATTTGATGGCACAAAGCTTCAGTAAACTAATCCTTATTAAGAAGATTGGCTTGTTATTGGCACACTCATTCTGTAGTCCAGCGGGCAAACCAGAACTCTTAGCCCCATAGTCCCACATATTTTTCCCAGGGTATAGTATTTGATTCAGCTTAAAAAATGACTAATCAGAATCACACGACATCGGAGTTCATGTTCCACTAAATTATTATATGGGGATAAAAATCAATGAATAAGCATAGTAAGCATCAATAAAATTTAAATTAAAATAAAAAAAAAGGTTATTTTATAAAAAAAAAAATACTGTATTACGATTACAATAACGGGAGCTCTTCATTTATCTGTAATGTTACTAATTCAAGTGATATTATGACCAGTAGTTGATAATCATGTGTTATTGGTCAAACATGTATGAAGGGTGCATACTTATATAAGATTTAAGATGAAAGTGGCATTTATTAGTAGGTTTCATTTTAATTATTCATTGAATATCAGGGATAGAGAACGAGAGAACCCCGAAATAATTTAGGGAATTCAGAGTAAATCCAGCTCTACATTGCTTGTTTGCTTTTTTAACGACTTCGCTAAATTCTGTATTGTTATCTTATTATTGGGATTTGAATGTTTTTCATAATTGAAGGTTGATGTTATCCATAGCCCAAAGCTATCACACCTATTTTCTCAACTTTGTTCTTTATACCCTTTAAATATTTGAAGAGGATATTTGAATGATGTAATGGAGCTTCAAGGGCTCATGAATTTTAGGGGCTAATAGGGTTAGTTCTGTGATAATCATGATTCAGTTCTATTCTATAATTTCTAAAAAAAAAATCTCACACAACATAACCACACTATAATCACACTATATCCACTCTACTAGTAGTAGACCTATTATGGTATAAGGACATTCACAATCGAGAAGCGGTAGAGTAAACATCACAGCCAGCGGAGGAGCCTACTAGCCTAATAGTAACGTTGTTTATTAGTTGGAAAGTGGGTCAATGCTGATAGGCTTTTGTGATTCATACAACGCATGAAATCACCTATAAAGGCGCCATATGGATTAATTCCAGAATTCGAGGAAGTGGACCAGTCTACAACCCAGGAACGAGTTCAGGAAAAGGATACAGCAACATCAAAGAAAGGTAACATGGAATCTACATATAAGTTTTTTCATAATGAATTTTCAAGCGATTTTGGAACTTTGAAGAACCTGAAAAATGAGCTACAAGCATGGGCAGAATCTGAATTCGACAAAAGAAAAATTTTAAGGGCGGATTTCGATAAATTTATTTCAATTACGAATAAACTATCAGAGACAACTGTAAAATTGGAAACAAGGGCAGTAACTATTTCTCAGTTAGCGGCCAGTCTAGGAAGCACGAACAATGGTATTCAAGAGTCGTTAAAAACTATAAGTAAATCGGTTGAGTCAATAAAAAACAGTGATAATACAGCAAGCTACGCGGACATGGTACAATTGCCGAGGAAATCTAAAGATAAAACCAGTATTGAAGGAAATAGGCCTAGCGTAAGGAAGTTGCAACCACAAGAGCATATTGTGATGCTGCAGCCATTAAAACCAGTTACTAATGAATTAGAAAATAGTAAGTCCATTAGAAACGTACTTAGGGATAATATAAAGGAGAAAGATAGCATTAAAGTGAAAAAGACTGTGAATGTGAGAGGAGGGGGCTTAATGATTGTATTAAACTCTGAAGAAGATAAAAAGAAAATAGTTGAAAATGAAGCATTCAAATCTGAAAGTATGAAAAATAGTTTAAAAATAATGGAACCACATAATAAGAAACCTAGGGTAATTGTTTATGATGTACCAGTAGAATTGAATAATGATGAACTTGCCGAAATCATCTACAAGAAGAATTTTGAAAATTCTGAAATAGCAAAATCACAGTTCCTTAAAGGATGTCAGCCTCTTTTCAAAGTGGGGCCGAAGAATAAGGAAGTAGTACACTGGGTTATTGAATGTGAGCCTGAAATAAGAAGAGCTTTGATTAACAAGAAGCGTGTTTTTGTTGATTTCACGTCTTGTAGACTGAATGATTTCATTTCTGTCCAGAGGTGTTTCAAGTGTCAAAGTTTTGGACACGTGACAAAGTATTGTAAGAAAGAAAAGGATGTATGTGGACATTGCGCTGAAGAGGGCCATAATATTAAAAATTGCCCCAACACGACCAAGCAACCAATTTGCATTAATTGTAAGAGAAATAAGAAGCCTACAAGTCATAAAGTCAACGACCCAAAATGCCCCTGCAGCCAGAAAGCATTACAACAACTCATCGAAAAGACCGATTATGGGATTGTTTAAAAATAAAGACAACAATAAGAAATTTAAAAGTAGTCATAGTAATATTTTAATCGAGTTTCATAAAATTCTAAATTTAGTAGCTAGATCGAATAGAGTACAGCAGACATCAAAAAGTAGGACATCTCTTGTTTATAATTTTGGTGAATACACTGACCTAAATATTTCATTCGCTTGCTATGAAAAAGAAAAAGTAAATATTTCTAAGGGCATCTCTACTATTGTGAACAGGAAGGTGATGACCGAAGGTGAATACAATTGTCTAATGACCGTAATTTCGCAGACCAAGCAGATTGAATTGTCTACGAAATTTGATGCGACATTGAAAATCGTCAATTTGTATTTACTGGTAGATGATAGTAATTTAATCAATAAACTTGAAGTGTTATTAAATATTATTGATAGCTGGGCCGTAGGTAAACAATATTTAACAATAGGAATTGATTTCTTTGGAACAATGGCTGACATATCATGCATTGATTTAATGAGTTTGGTGTTATCAACAAAAAATATTAAATATGTTTTTTATTATAAAGGAATAAATAATTTAACATTTTTAAACATACCAGCAGAAACAGCTAATGAAAATTTTTGCCCATCAGGCTTTCTACCGGAAAAATCTCCAATTCAAGAATACATAAACAGCATGATAGAGCTTAGAAATCTCCTGAGGCAGTATGACAGCACAAATGCTTCAATATACAAAGATATTTTGATGAATATTACAAGAAAAAACTTGCTGAGTTCCTATTCATATTTATTGGACATTAGGCGTAATGATATGAATATTTACGATAACGTTTTGGGGAACTTTCTTTGGCCATCTGAAGCAAGTTACAGAATGGGATATTGTCTAGAGAAAGAAGGAACGTACGTGCCATTCAACGATGAACTGAATAGATTCTGCACACAAGAGAGATATATCCTTGTTAGTCGAGATACCCAGCTTATGCTAAATGGTGAACTACATCAGAAAATATCAACAGTTGATATTGCCAATTGCAATCTTCCTGTAATAAAATGGATAGATGGTGTGCCAGGATGCGGAAAAACATACAAAATTCTAAACGAACATAGACCAGGAATTGATTTAGTCTTGTGTCAAACAAGAGCAGGCATCAAAGACGTGAGGGAGGCCGTTATTCATAAGTATGGAGAAAAGTACTGTAAAAATATAATCAGATCTGATTACAGGACGGTTTCATCGTTCATCATAAATGGAACTGGGAAGAAGTATAAACGTGTCTTTATAGACGAGGCTGTATTAATGCATGCTGGGTACATAGGATTTATAGCAGCGCTGTCAGGATCTTCCGAAATTTTCCTACTTGGCGATTCAAAGCAGATTCCTTACATCGAGAGGAGCAATATACAAGTTAGATGGTCTCATCCTTCGGTTTTTTGCGAGCCCACCCACAAGGTATCAGTGACTCGAAGATGTCCGATCGACGTGTGCTGTGCACTCTCCAAGTTTTACGGGCAAATGACAACAACAAGCAATGTACTTCGATCTATTAAAACAAATATTTTAAATTGCGAATTACTTAAACTTAAACCAGAGACGCTTGTACTAACTTACACGCAAAATGAGAAGAAAAGGATTCAAGAAATTTTAAACAGGAATTTGGAAAAATCATTTATTAAAATACACACAATTCATGAAGCTCAAGGCCTTACTTATAAAAATGTGGTTCTCGTAAGGATTAATACAAATCAGATGGAAATCTACAACAGTATAAATCATGTAATTGTAGCTCTCAGCAGACACACTCATAGCTTCCACTACCTGACAACAGGAAGGAATGATCTGATGTCGTCGATTACAAAAAATATTATGGGTTGCGAGGATGCATACATTGTGAGAATGCATGAGAGAATGGCGGACAGCATGCAAGGAGGGATGCATCTAAAAAACAAAAAAACAAAATGACGAATAATGATGTAATGTCTGTTGCAAATGAGCTGGATGAAATGGATGAGATACAGGACAGTGTAGTTGAAGATAAACAACAACTTCATGCGGCACTTGAAGGCTGTGACTTAACTTTTTTTTGTCTCAATATCAGGAGTATTAAGAAAAATTTTGATGATCTGATGGTTCAATTGGAGGATATGGCTTATGACTTTGATGTGATTATATTAACAGAGTGTTGGATTAAAAATGATCATACTCCAAAAGAATTGAAGGGTTATAATATTTTTCACTCATCAAATAACCGTAGTCAGAATGATGGAGTCGTCGTATATACAAAAGATCTTCTAAATGTACTATCAGTGGAGTTGGATATTAGACAGGCAAATGTTCTCCACCTACAATTGCAAACTACAAAGGAGAAATACAATATATTAGCGATCTATAGATCTCCATCGAACTACAATATAACAGAGTTCTTAGAGGATTTGGAAAATGTGCTCAATAGCCTAAGAGGACAGGTAATCATATGCGCAGGAGACTTCAACATTAATACGCTCCAACCACATCAACATCAGCAACTCGATGAATACTATGATTTATTGAGCGAACATGGCTTGAAAAACTGCATCAAACAGGCTACCAGGGTAACAACAGAAACATCAACTTGCCTCGATCATATATTAACAAACTCCAAACAACAGAGTCATCCAATAATATATCACTCTAGCATCACAGATCATTTCATTACAATTTTGGGGCTACAGAGATGTCCGGACGCCAGCCACAGAGTAAATGTACATGATGCTGATTCCACACACCGAAGAACAATAAATTTAGTTGGTTTGAGAAGATGCCTAATGGAGGAGCACTGGGAGGAGGTCTTTGGGAGTAATGACACAGATATGGCTTACGAAAAATTTATAAAAATTCTGCAATGCCATATGGATAATAACTCTCATCATTACAGACAAAAAAAGAAAATTAAAATCATCAAACCATGGATTACCAGAGGGCTCGTCTTATCTATCAGAACAAGGAATCTTTTGAATAAGAGGAGGAAGTTAGAACCAGAAAATCATGAATTAGCAACTCATTACCGTCTGTATAGGAATACACTAACTTCGCTTATCCAGAAAACAAAAGAGGATCACTTCAAGAGGAAATTCAAGGAAGCAGGAAATAACATAAAGAAAACTTGGGAGATCATCAAGGAGGCCACTGATGCAAACCAGGAGAAAAAAAATCAACTGAATGCTGTAAAAATAGGAGATAATGTTGTAACATTGAAAGAGAATCCTGATTTATTATTGAATCATATTAATGATTACTTTGTTAGTATAGGAGAGAAAATGGCTAAGAAAATATCAGATGGTTTACATAAAAATATAAATGATATTGTAACTAGTTATAAGCCACATATAAGAATGCCTAATTCTATGATTTTTTCACCCATACTTGAGCAGGAAATAATTGAAGTCATAAACTCTTTACATAACAGTAGTGCACCAGGACTTGATGGATTTGATAATAAAATTTTGAAAGGCATTAAAGAATTAATTTGTAAGCCTTTGGCTCACGTCCTCAATCTGAGTTTGCTTACTGGAATATTCCCTAATGCAATGAAAGTAATTTGTGTCAGACCTATACATAAGGGAGGAGATAAGCTAATTTTAAGTAACTATAGGCCTATTTCATTAATAAGTAACATATCAAAGATTTTAGAAAAATTAGTAAAACTTAGGTTAATGAGCTATCTAGAAAAGTATCATATCATTTCTCCAAACCAATTTGGATTTCGTAAGGGGATGAGCACGGAATCAGCAGTTTTGGAGTTATCAAAATTTGTCATTCATAATCTAGAGGGGAAAAATAAATGTATAGCAGTATTTTTGGATCTGGCCAAGGCCTTCGATTCTGTATCACATGACTTATTGATAAAAAAACTTGAAGCAATAGGTATAAGGGATATAACTCTTGAATGGTTCAAGTCTTACCTTAGTGACCGTCAGCAAAGGACAAAGGTTGGAAGCCAGATGAGTGCTGAAGGAACTATGGAATTTGGAATACCTCAAGGAACGGTTTTAGGCCCAATTTTATATTTGATATTTGCAAATGAGTTGTGTTCCCTTCAAATTCAGGGTAAAGTTATAGCTTTTGCAGACGACACAGCCCTCCTTTTCCAGGGTAGGAACTGGGATGAGACATTTCAAATAGTGGAAACAGAACTTTCCAAAGTCACTAGGTGGTTGGATAGTAACCTATTAACACTAAATGCAGGAAAAACAAAGTTCTTGACCTTTTCATTAACTGATAATACCAAGCCACTAAATGCGTCAATTAAGCTTCACTATTGTAGAGGAGGGAATCGGAACTGTGACTGTCCTCTGATTGAGCGCTCTGACAATGTTAAATATCTTGGTATAATTGTAGATGATTTATTAAAATGGGATAAACATATATCATATACAACTACAAAAATAAGAAAGCTCATATACAAATTTTACCAGCTGCGTAATGTACTCAACAGTGAAGTGATAAAAACAGTATATTTTTCAATAGTTGAATCCCTTTTAAGATATGGTTTATTGGTCTGGGGTGCAGCAAATATTAGCTTTATAGATCCAATTTTCAAAGCTCAGAAACGCATTCTCAAAGTCATGGGAAACAAAGACAATCGCTTCCCAAGTATTCAACTATTCACTGAAAACAAAGTTCTTAGCGTCAGACAGCTGTATATATTAGTTTTACTCACTTACATGAAGAAAAATACAAATGTAAATAGTTTAATTGCCCATAGTCATAACACAAGAATCAGAAACTTAAATTTTCAAAATGTACCTAGAATGAATACAGCTTTTGGACAGCGGTCAGTAGAATATTTGGGTCCTAGGGTTTATAATAAAATGCCACAAATAGCAAAAGAAGAAGAGAACATACATAGTTATAAAAGAATAATTAGGGATTGGTTACACGAAATTGGAATCTACACTAGCGAGGAGCTTATAGTAAGTAGAATGTAGACAATATATGATTATATAGTAGGGTAATTAAGTGTTCATATTGTAGTAATGTCACATTATTATGGTGTATATTGGTATTGTATTATATGTTATTATGGGGTATATTGGTGGTGTATCTTTGTTGGTTATGGTGTTATTAGTTATATATATTATTATTGTTAGTTAATTAAGTATTGTTATAATGTAGGTACTAACTGGTTAAGAAATTTTGCAGAATAATATATTATTATGATCACCCCGACACATATCATTATAGTGGGGTATCATAATTAGGAATAAAATTATATTATTTAGTAGCAATTTTATGAGTCGGGATTCTCCTTAATATCTGTATCTTTGTTTTTTGAATAAACTCCTCTGGATGTTTCGCAGTATCATCCAGAGAAATTATTAATTATTATTAATGTTTTATACTATTAAATGATTAACCTGGGACAACTTAAAATTATAATAGTTCAAGCGTTAAGAAAATAAAAATAAGGAAGAGATCAGGAAGTGAGGTAGGGACGTTGGTGTCTGAACAGAAAAATAATTATGGGTACTTAGAATAGGAATGAAATTGAATGGAATTTATCAAGGAGCTGAATGTAGATGAATCCATGTTAAATACGATGCGTTGATTGATGAACGGAGGAGAATTGAAGGCGGTGCCTTGAGTATCAGTGCTTTGATGCCGAGGAGAGCCCAAGCGAGGAGGTCTATTCAAGTATCAGACGATTGATTCAAAAGCACCTGCTCATTAATAGAGCCTCATTACCTTTGCGGCTACTAATTTGCTCCGATCTATACCAAGATCGGATACCAAGCATTGCGGTTAGGCGAGGCCTAGCTTATGTTGTGGTGAACAGTCAAATGATGAAGGAAACGGCGGTCATTTGAGCCATAAAAGAATACTCCTTTTGTCTCTTTCTCCCACTCACTCACTCTCACCTCCTCTCAACCACTCTCCCACTCACTCACACACTCTCTCAGCTTCACTCTCTCTCTCCCCCTCTCTCTCTCTCTCTCTCTCTCTCTCTCTCTCTATCTATCTCTATCTCTCTCTTACTCATTCGCTCTATCTTTATCTTACACTTTTCCTCGCACCTACTGTAATTTATTGTTTGCGCAGTGGTGAGAAGATATTTCGGTAGGGGGAAGTGGTATTGAAGCCAAAGTATGCCTTTGGAAGAGAATTCCAAAGGATACTTAAATCTCTTTCCAAGAGAATAATTATGCAAGCATCGAATAAAAACACGTGTGATTCAGTTTCAATTTAATGCCAATTGCAAGCAAGTATAGAAGTACACCAAAGTGGTCCAATTTCTATTTCAACACTACATTCCTAGGTTCAACGCAATTCAACTTCTATTTCCCCAAGACTGATAAATGTTTCACTTTTAGTAACTTTAAAGTGTAGTAAATTTCACGGAGTAATTATGAGAAATAATGCAATAATACAGCACATGCACTATCGAATAAATCATAATCTCTTTCCCCACATGACTGCTCTAGAAGCACTTTTGATATTATCACATGAGTTTTACTTAATTTTTCATTTTCTGTTCGGTTTGTTCATGATTACTGTACACTAACAGGAATTTATTATTCTTATCTAAATTGCAAATTTCTCAAGTTCTTGAAAATAGCCTTCACTATAGTATTATCGAATGTATGAACAGAGAACATTACGCTTATAAGATTCATTATATTTTCTTAGAGGAATTTTGTTGAAGTTCATTCACCTTTTGAAACGTCGTCGTCGTCGCCTTCATGGTTTATGATCATGGCTGTTTTAGCAATGAGCTAAGCCTGTTCCGGCGTCCATCACTACCTCGGTCTCCAAATACTTCGGTTTCCTCTTTGAATATAAAGCCGTGCGTTTAGAGGGAGGCGGTCTTGTGACATTCTCAAAAGATGATCTATTTCTCAAAATCTGACCACTTTCCTTTGTAAGCTTTAATTGTTTCAGCAAGCGGTTGTGCTCCACATTCCTCCCTTATCACATCGTTCCTGAAGCGATCTACTCTAGTGCATCCCTTTACATGTCGAAGAAACTTCACTTCCGCTGACTGTATTCTTGATTCTTGTTTCTTAGACAACAAGCTTCGCTTCCATAAGCTAAGGTTGGTATAGCCATAATCTTATAAAACTTTAATAGCGTTTCCTTCATAACTTTATTCTTCGGGGACCTAATTATTGCACCACATACTGAGCTGAACTTTGATATTTTTGCTGAACATCCTTATCTTGATCGTATGTAATGTCATATCCCAGATATTTGAAATCGCTTACTTGTTCCAATATCATATTATCAACTACTATTTTGGACCTCGTTGGTCATTTTCCATGAAAAGCCATAATATTAATTAGTTTTTTTTTTTTAATTTTCATCTTAAAATGCCTACTTACAACATGCAGCTTATGCATTGACATTTGTAGCATGTCTTCAAAATCCTGTAATATTGCAGTGTCATCAGCAAATAATAAATAGTTTACAAACATTTCTCAGACAAGAGGAATACCCACGTTGACTTGTTGTTGCCACTCAAGCATAAGCTCATTGAGGTAGATATCAAATAAAGCTGGAGATATTGGTCAACCTTGTTTAACTCCCTTATTTCTTGGAATTTTCCTGGACAATCTCCCACTCTCCACCCCTATTTTTATAACTGAGTTTTTGTACAAGCTTCTTATGCTACTGATTAAGTGCTTGGGTTATCCATGTTTTTCCATTAAACTGCAGAGCAGTTTCCTGTTGACATTGTCAAACGCCTTTTCCCAATCCATAAAGGCCATGTGGGTTTCACAGATGTATTCTCGGCGTTTTTCTACTATCATTCTCAAAGTGAATACTGCATCAATGCAGGACCACCCCCTCCTAAACCCCATTTGAGTCTCCTGCAACAGTGCTTCTGTTATAGTTTGAAGTCGTTTAGTGAGGATAGTGCCATACAACTTATAAGATGTGTCTAGAAGACTAATCCCTCTATAGTTTTCTGGATTTGTCCTGTCAACTTTTTTTAAAGATTGAGCTTATTTTAGACATCATCCATTCCTCTGGAACAGTGTGAGTTCTCCAACACACATTAAAAAGATGCAGGAGTCTCAAGTGAAGCATTAGTTCACCATATTTAAGAAGCTCCATAATTATGCCATTAAGCCCAGGTACTTTCCTATTCTTAGAAGTTTTTATTGCTGCTTGCAGCTCTGTCATGCTCAATTGATCTACATGGCATGACAGGCATTGTGTGGAACCAGTACTATCTTCACTTGTTGCTGCAGCATCTAACCAAAGTTTTTCATAATGATCTATCCATTCATCATCCTCAATACATCATATTTTCACCCTTTCTCTATTATTTTTCAATTCTCATCATCTTCTTGAATTTATAGGCTAGCTCCTGTCTTCCATGGATGTCATCTTCAACCTTAGAGGTAAAATGCTCCCACAATTCCTGGTGCGCCGATATCACAATTTCCTTAGCAAGTTTTCTTGCTCTATTTTGTTTCTTTCAGAGGGGTCATTTTTTGTGTTCTATGTTTTCTTATACCGCTCTCTGAAGGTGCTCATTCCATATTCTTGGGCCTTTTCTTATTGGTCTTCCCTCTCATTCCCAAGGTTTTCATTGCACTCAATATTTCTGCACCAGACATATTCTGTCATTCCACTTCTAAATCATCTGTATTGGGGATACTGGTCAGTTTATTAGTGAAACGGTGTTGATAAAGAATTCTTACACTTTCTTCTCTCAACAGTGACACTTCAAAATTCTCAAATGTTTGTTCTGGTTGAGAGCTCTTTTAGAAAAAATTTTCCATCTCTTATGTAGGTCCAATTCACCTACTACAGTAGTAGAGAGTGATCTGTGAACAGATCCTGGCCTCTAAAAACCATTATGTCCCACACTTGGGCTGCCAATCTCTAGTTTATGATGATTTAATCTAAGCTTGATCTACACCCTCTTGTAATCCATGTGAATTTGTGAATGTCTTTCATTCAGAAGAATGCATTTGTTTCTTTCAGTTTGTTATAGGCTAAAAAATCTCGAAATCTTTCTCCATTCTTGTTGAGTGTATCTTCACTAAACGCACCAATAGCCTACTTTTCTATGACAACAATTATTAATTTGTTCTCAATTTATATTATTATTCTATAGTAGTTTTGAAAGCTTGTAGAACCAAAAATTGTTGTATTCTATCATCGAAACTAATATCATTAATCCATTAATAATTTTAATAATAGTAATAATAATAATAATAACAATACTAAAAGAGTTCTGGTGTTTTCCCTGCAATAATCTTACACTGATAATATTGGCCTGTGAATTGGTACGAAAGTCTACTCCACATGGAGAAACAAATTCCTACCTACTAGCAACCAGTTCCGAAAAAGAAAATCATCTCCAAGAGTAAAAGTCCTAAGTTCGTTCTAACTATCTTTGATTTAGTTGGCACCAAACGAACGGAACAGCAGAACTAATCGACGGTCTGAACGAGCTCAACGCTAAATCCCGATTGCGGAAATATTGGTTGTTGAATATTCATGTGCCATAAATGGATATCTCCATTTAATAAGTTGTTGACGTGTGTTTTGGTAATAAGTCGAAATCTAAGAAGATGATTCAAAAGAAATTTCGTGGCTGATAACCTTCCTCAATAGTTTGTACACAGATAAATATTGAAATAGGATTTGATATCGTCTATTGGAATATTCATGAGAAATTTCGGCCCATGAACAGGCTGGGCAGATGTAGCGTGAGAGATGTAGATATAGATGAAGGTAAATATAGGTATAGGGACAGAGACAAAAGCTGCAGGTCAAGCGGATCAGAACAAAGTACGAGAAAAGGCGTACGAGTAGCCAATGTGCGAGAAGAACGAATAATACAAAAAGAAATAGAGAAATTTGAATTAGGCAGCCGATTTAATGTTTCAGTCGAACGAGACGATACAAACGTACGTAGACTTTCAATATTCGGCCAGCTATTATTTTTAAATTGGAATATTAAATGAATGTAAGTTACAAACGTTTCGCCTGTTTGAACGGACACATTAGAAGTGAGTATGGACTATTAATTAGAAGGAGGTTGTACCAAACCTCGTTTCTGGCCTTCAAAAGACAAGCAATTTACATCACGTTCGGATACAAATTCGCTGTGGCGTCTCAACTGTGCGAGATCAATAACCCACGCAATTTGAATCGGTAAGTAACGGATTGTCTGAAAAGTAATAAGTGGCCAATCCAGTCTATTCTATTCTACCAGAATAAAGAGAGCGTTTCTCATATCAAAATTTGATTGGATTGATTTTCTCTCATGAATTTCTTGAAAATAGCAATATAATTATTCGAATAAGGCGTCAGAGGATAAGGATTCAGAATGATCTCTAACTATCTCTTGAAGTTTATACGCTTCAAATGAATATTCTTTGTAGTATATTTTGTTTTTAAACCAAGAGAACCGTTTCCGAACGTTCTATCTCTAGAATATGCCAGATTAATCTAATATTTTTACATATTCTCTTTATAACATTTTATATAACATTTCGTGAAAAATCACGGTTTAGGGAAAAACGTAACTTTTTTAAAATCTACTGTGGGCTGATAATGCCCACATGATTATGAAACTTAATTGAGCGTGATTAATGATAACGCAGGAAATGAACGGGAATCAAACCCGTGGCCGCGAAAATAGCAGCGGGCTGGAATAAGCCCCCTAGCCAATTACACCACTTCTGTTACCAAGGAGAATTTATTGGTAATAATGTCTATTTTGGAGATAGATATGAATTTCACTGCTTTTAAAATGATCCATTACTTTGCTTTCAATTAATATTCGTGAATTTGTTCACTCGTGAATTTTCCAGAATAAGTCTGCACATTGATTATATTGTGGAAAAAGAAGGTGTATTTCTCTCTTCTAAAGATACAGTACTATATGTTGAGTTGCGAACCAATCCTCATCATATACATGTATACAGAATGGTAATTGAAAAGTGAGCAGTTATTATTAGTGAATAAACATTGTCAGGAAACGTACATTGCAATATTACAATTATTACTTTTTGATTGTAGATAGATGTAGAATCACCAGCCAGTAGCGGTGTTTACACTTACCGTTGTAGGTAGGTTTACACTTACGGAAGGTACTTTCAATTCATACATAGAATTCAACTCCAAACGTCATTTCTATATATTCATGTATTGAACTCATTGGCCATTACTACATCTAGATTCATACAGAACTTTCCAGATTACCACTCAATCGGATCCGCTTTTACAGATCGAACATTTCGCGTTACAATTTTTATTTATTCACATTTGACATTGGTTGAGTTTGATAGAATCTGAATACATTTTCAAACAATCAATAGAATTGATTGGCCTATTGTATAATTCGAGGATTACATTAATTAAATAGTTTATTCGATCAATTATCCTATTGTCCGAATACGTGTAAATCAGGGTTTTTAAAGTCTACTCCTGAAAGCTATCAATGAGATTTTATACCCCATAATAACAAAGTTTGATGAGATATATAATACATAACTATAGTATCTTGAATGTTGATTAATTCAGTGGCTGTGACAACATCTGTATTATCCGTTAAATTGATATCTCAATTTTCCCGATATTGAAATTACTGTTGGTAATAATTTATTGTTATGAAATGCCGTAACATGATTAAAAGTAAATAGCAGGAGGTCCAGATAAAGCAAAGTACATCAAATTTTAGTTCCTTCTCTGATGCCACAAATGAAATATTGTCTATTGTTGAACATTTTGATGGATCTTTTATGCGACTTATTTCACTTTTCCCGGAGTTATTCTAGCAATAAATTCCTGATGAATAACCAGCTTATATAGTCTTCTGTGGGTTCCATGAGGATGATGTACCAACAATGAGGCAGACTGTTTTGAACAATCGCGTCTTTCAGTTGTACTGCTAGCTTTCTCTGTACTGGTATTACTAATGAGTTGTCCGGACGGTGGGCTGCGTTTGCAGGGAGACATCCATAGCCACAGCCACAGCCAGTATTCACACATTAGAAGGATACATTGCAGGTGCCAGATAGCTTCTTGCTGTCGCTTCGTGATGACTTGTGTGCTGTTCCTACCTCTTAATTGCGGGTTTGTCCTCTGCCCTCCCATCATACTCGAGCTCCTTGCACTGGTCCTCGTCCTGGGAGAATCATACTCGGTACCAGCGTCGGTTTAACAACCTACAGCCTCATAATCTTCGTCTTATAATCGCACACAACTACACTTCCTACTTTGCTAGTTGCACTCACACATACTGCAACTCTCCATCATTCTCTCTCAGCCAACTGTTTCTCCTTTATGTTCCTCATCTGCTTTCTTTGGACGATCTTCCCAGCGCTCATTAAAACCGCCATCCACTCTCTGGATTCTGTTGCGCTCTCCATTCGATTTTTTCAAACGCAGGCTACTTATTTAGCGCCGCGTCTCCCTTATGCCTTACCTTATTCATTAGAGCGACATAACGTACGGAGTCTGGCACGGCAACACCAAATAAAAACTGTTTCGTATGGAGTATAATCTTTTTCGGATGAGCTCTTTCTGCACTTCCTCATTGTGCTGCATCGTTTCGACGTATTTCCCACGCGACTCTCACGGTTTGAGGCGACGGGGTGTTCTGTGCAAACGTCGCTTCCACTAATCGTTTATTTTGTGCCAATGAGCGACCTTATTGTCGCGAAAATTATCGCACTGAACACCACCTTTCAAAAGACTGACTCATACATGGGTATCTATATTCAACTCATCCAACCTTATGATAAACATTTTTGCTCCCGGCTCTGTTGAACCACCAAATAAAGACGATATGCTTCACATTGAACTGGATTAACGTCATTGAATATTTATTGTAGAAGTGGGTGAAAGAGTATATTAGATAACCACATCATGTTGTAACATGAATAATATGCATACAAATCTACTGGAAAACACCTCATGGCTGCATTGGTTTATTTTTTTATCTATTCTCCCCCTTGAACTAGCATTGTTTTAGTATTGTAGTTTTGCTTTTCTACTAAAAAAATCAATGAACTAGAAAAAGGCATTGTTATTAGCACAGTGAAACTTTCAGGAATGAAACTGCTAATTCTAAATCTACCCTTCAAATTGAAAGCGATTTTCTATTTTTTTATTTTATATTGCTGATTGAAGAAAGCACATGTATGGAATAATAAGAATAAGACGAAATTGATTATATTGAAAATGATTATGCTATTATATACACTTATACACTTATACACTTAACAACACTATAGACTGTATATGATATTAAGTATATTTATTTAACAATGAGAATCTGAGTGAATCATTTACGTGATACGGGCGAAGTATGGACGAAAATTAATCCATTCACATTTAACCCTAGTGTTTACGAACTGATTGACTGTATAATAAGTAATAGTGAAGTAAAACTGGTAAGATAAAAATAAGAAAACGAATTTACATTATTGATGAAATGAGGATAGTGATAGTGATAGTAGGAGTTGACACGAACATGGTTTAAAATTTAAGATAGATGATTTCATACAAAATTTTTCCAGTGTATTGAGATGAATGATGGTGCATGATTTGAATACAGTACAATTAAAAAGGTTCTGTAGTGATTAAACATAATTGAAATGGTGGTTTTATATTTCCTGAACAATACAAAATTTGTATTGTTCAGGAAATATAAAACCACCATTTCAATTATGTTTAATGTAAAATTATTTACAAAATGAATGGATGAAAATTGTGATACAGTTACTCTAGGGACGGACAGACGCAGCCATTCTCTCATTAAGATATCTCCTCACTGACGAGGTAAAACCCGCTCAAGGATAGAGGATGGAGACAAATAAAAATGAGTCATGAGAAGAGAACAAATACGAGTAGTTCAACAACAAATAGTATTCTTACATCATAGATACGACTACTAATAACTTTTTTTTAGGCTTTCTGTTTAGATATTGAGGATGGTAAGTGTGCGATAACAAAATCCAACAAACTTTTGTTAAACAGCTGTTCTTCCTGAATTCAATCATAACTAGTTAACCTACTTCTCAAGTTTAGATATAGGAACAATGAGTAATCAATATCATGTCTGTAAAATTATTGAACAACCAACTCCTTGATCGGTAAAGGACTGGATGGGGGACAGTATGAAAGATTGTAGGCTATCCAGAGCTTTTACTGCATGAACGCTTTTTATCTTTTGAGGAACTAATCAACCAGCATTATGCATGATGTACAGAGTTAGTTTTTGAAGCTAGCGAAACTAGTAGAGCTAAGCTCGTTAGAAGAATCTGTTGCCGCTCTATTGGTTTCTGATATAAAAACCGAAATAAGAAAGTTGTCCAACACAATACAGCCTGTAGTTCGGGTGTAGAAACGAGAGATTACCAAGTAGGAGATTGGGAGTGCAATCAAACTATATGTCAGTTTGAAATTTGACTTTGGAAAAAACAGGAGAACTGTAATTAAGAAATTTTCACATGCTTTCGTTTTCCAATGCCTGAAAATCTTTAAGATTTTTTGGCATTCCTTAGGATAATTATGATCAGATCCGATGGACCGATCAACCGTGTTACGCTTAGCTTAAAAAATGTCCTTTGCGTAGCTCGGTTTCTAATGACACTAAGCTTAATCGATATAGGACATAAATAAACGAAAGATTCATTCGAACTGACAGTTGAGTGCTTCTTCGGGTAATCCAAAAAAAATTTACTGTACTCTGGTAGGAAAGAGCTGATAGATTGTAGCGTGTAGCCTAATCATAGGCATTAAGATGAGTATCGCGTACAATTTAACCGCCTCTTTTTTCCTCTGATGTCTGCCAATTAATTAATAATTTTTATTTCTGAAAAAGGCCTTGATGACTCATCAAGCGAAATGAATTAATTTTCTTGTTGTTGATTTACACTAGAATAATACTTTTTTAACTGTTCTTTCATACCAAAACCATTATTTTTTATACATAAATAATAATATCGATGATAATTCATAAATTATTCGGTAGTCAAAAAGGAGTGCAAGAGAGGATGAAAATTAAAACAATTATCATTTTGTGTAAGATTGTTTAAAACTCTATATAGAAAATTTTGAATTACATTCCATGCAAGAGCTCTTCAGTGGTACATTGGTGATGGGTTCAGGATTGAATCATATTCAAAGACATTATTGTCGAATGAGTGAATTCTAAATAACAATCTACTCTGTCCTCCATGAATATCACAACTAATCTATTTCTTCATCTAATTGAACTTGAGCAAAGAATGTTTTGATAATATCAAAACGTATTATTATGTTAGGTACATATTATGTGCATATCATGTCAGGTACTGAAAAATTCACATTCGTAAGAATTTTTCTGCAATTTTCGAGAAAAGATATCGAAACATGAAATTAGCCTACAAAATAATCTCTTCCATTTTGGAAATTGTGAGAATTAAATAAATTATTGTAAATATCGATTAACTACATAATACATTCTTTCTTTAATCAAGGATTACTACTTTGGAATTGCAGAAAGTTTTTACCTTGATTGGATATACCGTCTTGAAAAAGTCAAATGTGAATAGAGCTAAACTACGTAATATCTATAGCTGCATACAAATTGAGAGATAGTAATAGTTCGATTGGCATTTTCGTTCACTTTTAATTGCCTTCAAATTGCCTTCCAAAAAATCAACTTATAATATTCTTGTCAACTAGTAACAGCAAAATTACATTTCCATGCCAGATAATTGAGCAATTGCTACATGCAGGTGTGGAAAAAGCCATTAAAAAAAGAAGGTTTTGAGTGCGCAGCCTGGAACAGATCGCAACCAGAATATTTGTAGACTAATTTTCTCAGTTTATTTATTACGCAATTAATTTTCAATTCTCCACAGAAACCCTAAAGCCGGCCAGACAAGTGCGGGCCATTTAAATTGAGGCAAGACTTATTTCCGGCTTTGTTTCTTAATAAGAAGTCCAAACTGGAAGTAACATTATTCCAACGCAATAATATTCCAACTTCAACCATAATATTCAAACGCACAATAGCAGACTGCAGGGTACGGTACTTCTCATCATTTCGGATAAAACTAACTCATTGTTATTTTGATGACAGACCACAAATTAAAAAGAAATGTTATCATGTTTATGTTCCATTTAAAAACATCGCAATAGTGCTTTTTATATTTGAACTTATAATAAACTCACTCTTCTCTTTTGTGCCTCGTCATCTATTCATGATCACAACTGGAAGGTGAGAATATGACTACCAAAGTTTGGTCGCCGTTTTCAACATAATTTAAAACGATGGATTATTTTAAAAAAATGTTAAATTATGTAAGACTTTCATTGCTGAATAAGCGATTATTACATGCAGGTGTGAAAAAAGCGAATAAATTAATGCAAATAGATAAAAACCCTATTATTTAAAAATAAATGGATAGAACAAGAAATTTATACAAATGAAAACAAAGAAAAAGACCCCCAGAAAGTTCAACTTTAAATATCATTACAATCTTTCAGCGCACCTTTCAGCATGCAAGAGCTGGAAAAATGTATAAGTGTAATGAAGGTTGGGAAGGCAGCAGGTGAGGATGATATTTGTACAGAGCAAATAAAACATTTCGGAAGTGTGACCAGGAGTTGGGTTCTTGAACTCTTCAACAATTGTGTTACTAAATACAGTATCCCGAAACTGTGGAGGAAATCTAAAGTAGTTGCACTCCTTAAACCTGGCAAGGCCCCTGACAAAGCCAGCAGCTACCGACCTATATCACTCCTCAGCCATTTGTACAAGCTTTATGAGAGATTGATTCTGGAACGTATTCAACCAGTCATTGAACAAAAACTCATTCCCCAACAAGCTGGATTTAGACCAGGAAAGAACTGTACAAGTCAAGTTTTGAAGCTGACAGAGCACATTGAAGAGGGCTTTCAGGAAAAACTCATAACAGGTGTTGCATATGTGGACCTATCGGCTGCATATGACACAGTAAACCATAGGCTGCTTCTACAAAAGGTGCTCATGACAACGGGAGACCACCAGTTAGCGAAAATAGTAGGTCCACTATCGGTGGAGAAATCAAAGAAATGGGCTTCCCCAGGGTGGGGTGTTATCACCCTTACTCTTTAATCTGTACACCAATGATCAACCTATCTTCACAGATGTGGAACACTTTTTGTATGCGGATGATCTTGCACTGTCTGTTAGGGATCAAACTTTCCCTGGAGTTGAGAAAAAACTCACCAACGCCCTACAAGGTCTGTCAGAGTACTATAGAGCAAACTCCCTAAAACCAAATCCAGCTAAAACAATAGTATGTGCCTACCATCTGAAATCTAGGGAAGCAAAGAGACGTCTGAATGTTACATGGAACAACCAGCTGCTGGAACACTCAGAGACGCCGAAGTACCTTGGAGTTATATTGGACAGATCGCTTACATATAAAGATCATTGCCAAAGTACAATGCTGAAAGTAAGCACAAGGAACAATCTCCTGAGGAAACTTCGAAGTAGCAAATGGGGTGCAAAGCCAGCCATATTATTAACAACAGCCAAAGCATTATGCTACTCAACAGGCGAATATGCATGCCCTGTGTGGAATAGGTCAGCACATGCCAAGAAGGTCGATACAGCACTTAATGAAACCTGTCGCCTAATAACAGGGTGTATGAAACCCACTCCCATTGAAAAGTTGCACCGAGCAGCAGGCATTGAAAGACCGGGAGTACGCAGAGCTGAAATAGAATACATTGAGCGGTTCAAACAAACTTTTGACACACGACATGTAATGCACCAAATGGAGCAACCACCACCCTCAAGGCTAAAATCAAGGAAGGGTTTTTTGGGCTCTACATCTGTCGACCCACCTCCATGGTTCCCAAAACAAGCACCAACACCTTCAGGACTTGACCTGGATTGGCGAACATGGGCGGTGTTGAACCAACTTAGAACTGGGGTTGCACCAACAAGAGTGAACCGGGCTAGATGGCATCAAATAGAGCCTGGCGACCTGAACTGCGAGTGTGGTGAACTTCAGGACACTGAACATCTTTTGGAGTGTGCCCTTTGCCCAACAAAATGCACCATTGACGATCTGTGGCAGGGAAATGCCTCTGGCATTTCGGTGGCACAATACTGGACATGACAACTTTGATGCCTTTATTGCTCGGACACGAAAAAGTAAGTATTACAATCTTCAAGAGACTCGAATTAATTATTGTATTAAATTTGGTCTCTTTGGTAATAATATGAAGAACAAAGATAATTTTATTAAAGCCTGCTGAAGAAAGAGATGGACTAATAACATAATAAATTTTGCTATTTTATATTCAACTCGACTCCAGAATTATTTCTGTCACAACTCCACATAAATCAAGTTTTTACCAGAAAATATTCTAGAATATTTCAAATATTATAGTAGTAATGTACATATTTTCCACCTTAACAAACTATTTTTATTAATCATATTCTTTTCAAAGAATGTGATAGTATATTCTCAGAAAAGGTAAAATCCATGGGTACCACTACCCTAGTTGGAAAGTTCTACCAAGTTTGGAGAAACTGAAATACATTTCAATCTCTACATAATTTCTACCCTGATGGAAATAAATGCATGTCACGTAATTTATCTTCTTGAAAGTGAGTTCATCTTTATTATACAGAATGTGTCATTCAGCCTCACCTCCCTTAATCCCTTTATAAGGAATTATTTAGCTCAAATTTCATCAGTTCAAGGATTCTACTATAATTTTATTTTATCATGTCGACCTGATTTTTTCCAACCAGATATAAGATTTACTCAGGTACCAGTTCATATCAAGGATTATTTTCAAACAATTCTTACCAATCTAAAGTGAGTATTTCTCTTCACGTGCACATCATCTAGTCCACAAATTCCTGAAACATGTGGGATGCGAGCTTATGAATTAGATGAAAGTTTACTTTGTAAGGAAATTCGTTCCATCTTTTTATTCCCTACACGTGCTCTGTATTTTATGGAAAGGGGTAGGCTACATGAAAATCTAATTATCGGATACATTGAATTTATCCTTCACGTGTTGCTTCAATTTAGTGCAGAAAGGGAAGTGTGCATTTTTCTGGAATCAACTGAGCTGGAGCTAACATAAGTTTCTATTGAGCCAGAGCTTTATAAATTGAGAATTTTATAAATATCAGGCTACAGGCGTTTTAGTTATTAGATCAGTTATAATGAGAACTGATCGAATTAATAATAATAATAATAATATCGTATGACTCAGTTCTTGTGTCAGAGGTCGTACATAAGCATATTTATAATAATTATTATACTTTCTTAAAAATTGTTCTCTACTTTCTTTCAGAATCACTATGAATATTTTTTGTTTTCTGCCGTCGTTCATTGCAAGTATATTTATTTACATATCGAACAGACCATTTTTATTTTGCTTGTTTATAAAGGCGATTTGCATCCTGAATTTGCAAGGACATGAAAAACTTCTGAGTTTGGTCCGAACAAGAAAAAACACACTACATAAAAAACGGCTACACGTTTGTGGCTGTGAACGTTGAATGTGAATGTAATATTTATCGGCTGAAAACATTGTTGGAGCAAATTTAAGAGGAGGAGTGTAATATTTTGAAAGGGTCCATTAATTGGTGCCAGTTAATGTAGGAAGATAAGGAGAGTCAGGCCGTGGATGCGACCAAAGTAAGCCGTGATCGACCTTATTGCATTCCAGGGTCCGTTTTGTTGTCGCCCGGTTGTCCGGGCACACATTAGAAGAGAGAGAGAGTAAGAGAGAGGGTGAACGAAGGAGTGGAAAAGAGAGGATAAAGCTGAAAGGATGGAAAAGCAGACTGGTAGAATGCACCATCGAGGTCCTATTTCATCTGGGTCTGCCACTTTGAAGAAGAAATGCCGGCGATTTCACTTAATTATTTCGCAGGCAAATATTCGACGGTGCCCCTGTTTATCGTATTTGCCATCTCTGTAGCTATTTCACGGCCTAAACCATAATTACAACCATTGAAATGTGCCAGTCGTTAGCGGAGAAGAACAAAGTGCACACTCCTATTATCGCCGGCTACTGTTCGACTGTTGTTGTATTTGTTGCACAACAATCACTCTTGTCGTTCTCGTATTCAACTGTTCTCACGGACAGGTCTCAACAGATTGAGTAGAATGTGGGGAGTTTGTTTAAAGATTCAGATAATATGGAGAAAAATATTAATCGAAAGAGCTCCGTGCAAATAATCAGTGACTCATGACAGTTCACATTTTATTTTAACTTCTAATGTGGAAGGTTTTTAAAAAAATATGTCAGTTCAGAAATGCTTTTCATTTGCATTTCTAATTCAAAGAAAATATTGAAAGATTCATGGTGTTTATGATTTCGGGTATCTGATCACTAGGGCTGGAAGGTACACAGGAGAGCCGCCGCGGTGTGGTTCATTAACCCTGCTTCCATTCCGGCGGTCGCGGGCTCGTTTCATGTCCAACCTGGCACTTCTTTGTGTTACCTTCATTCACTCTTATCACTCACGCTTGAACTTCGGACTTTGGAAAAACAAAAAATGAAGGCTCACATGTGCGCAGGGCGGTATAGTAACATGCGGATATTACGGCGGTAAATTACTATACCGCCCTGCATGTGCGTAATCTGGTGGTCCTAATTCATCCATTTGTATGAAATAACTATCAACATGGATTTTAACTTGATGGAAATATAAATGGACATCTTTTTCATTGACCAACAAATACATTTGAGTACATTTTAGGCCTTGTCAAGAAACAATATTACATGAAGTAGTAACAAGAACAATATTCCATTATACACCATAATACATCAATAGTTTGGTTCAACATTTTTTATAACAACAGGATTCCATGGAATTTATGTTGTAATCGGAACACTATCGATAAATCATTGATAATATAACCAAAAAAAAATTAAAAACATTAAATATACCACAGAAATATGTATATCAAGTCACATTGTCAACTTGAAAAATGTATTTGAACTACGATAGAGTGTTGACTTTACACTAATACAAAAAAGAGCACAATTTTAGACATAACGATTTTAGTCCTGCTCTATTTATCTGCGTAAATGTGATATATAAATCCACTCAAAAAAAAATGGATCTCGTCGAAGGATGATCGATTACTTTTTTCCGACGTTCATACTCCATATGCCTTTATTTGCTACATAAATCTCCATCGTAGTCTTTATAGTGGACAAACAGCCATGATAGCTAAATAACTTGAATTTCAATTTCAATTTATTTAACACACTAAAAACATACACAAAATATAAAAAACAATAGCAAAAATAAAAATAACATACAATTACAAATAGGTGGCTCCATTGTAGGGTGTTCAGGGAAACGATACTTATCCAACTATGGCAAAGCCATGTATTAGGATAAGTGAAATAGTGGATGAAAAAGGAAGGGGAGTTTGAAAAAGGAGAAAGAAATTGGTATGAGTAAGGGAGAAAGTCAATTAAAGAAGAAAAATGTTAATAAATTACAGAAGAAAGGAAAAGCAAGCGAGTCCACTGTCCAAAAGCACCAATATCAAACAACACTGAAACACGCTCCGGAAGATAACAGGCAAACAACAATTAAGAAAAATAAAACCATTCAAACAGATCAAAGATTGAAGAAGTAATTACTCAAGACCCAATTTTTTATTTCCAGTTTAACTTTCCTAGTCATTTTCGGATTCAAAACCAAATGCTCCGGTATTTGGTTTATGATTTTGGTACAGTACTTACATATATCAGCTGTCTCCTAATAGTTTCAAAATTAGTATTATATATTGTGTACATGTTGGCTGTAGGTCTTGAACTGTAGCGATTCAATAAAGTATTTGGAGCAATTGGGAAGTGATGCCTTTTTTTGTTATATAACTAATTACATATAATTGTCGTATTGCCATCAAATCAAATTCGCTGAAAATCAAGTTTGTGGAGTATAATCTAGGTTTGTTCAAAATACTTTCTATTATCAATTTTTAAGAGATAAATAATTCATTCAAATGATTGTTATAACAGCCCCCCCCCCCCTCTACAGTTATGCCATAATGTAATAAAGACTGAGCCAAAGTATAATACAACATTTTGAGTTAATTCCGTTTTAGTATTTTATGAACTTGGTAAAATTTAAAAGACATACATCTCATTTTTTTACAAATAGATTTAATATGAATATCCCATTTTAAGTGCTCATCTATTATAACTCCCAGGTATCTAGCATATACCACTTTATTTATAGAAGGACAGCCACAAATGTTTGAGTCCGAATTACATCCAGAATGAAGTTTCAAAGTGATATCACTATCAGGGGTTCCCGTTCTAGTTAATGAAAAAGTTATGTAATTCGTTTTATTGATATTCAAACTCAAAGTATTCTCATCTAACCAAACCTTGATCCGAGAGATGTTATTCTCTGCAATAGAATGCACCTCCTTCTATGAATTCCCTTGAAATATCGCTGCAGTATCATCAAAGGATATTATTGTGGAGTTCGTAACTTTTAAATCTAAGAGATCATTAACATACAGAATAAAGAGGATAGGAGATAAGACAGTTTTCCTTGAGGAAAACCGGAAGAAGTTAGATGAGTAGTGCTGGTATGCCTATCGATAGTTAGAGTTTGGGTCCGATTCAGAAGGTAGCTCTTGATTAAATCAAGAAAGACTCCTCTAAAACCATAGGATTCAAGTTTGTCAAAAAGTAGCAAATGGGGTATTGTATCGAAAGCTTTTAAATGATTACACATTTTATTATTTTCATGAACAGGATCCAACTATAAATTACTAATTACAAAAATATCATTACATGTTATAAAGTATGGGAATGATCTTGCATTTTCTTAAAACAAATTAAAAAAAGAGCGATTGCCTGTGCTCTACTTACAAATTGAGTTTTTCGTCTCTGACCCAATGATCAGCCAAGGTCAGATCAGGTCAAGGTCGGCTGAGAAGCTCTCGAAACAGTTCAACCAAGTAACAAAGACAAAAGCAAAATGGGTCAACTTGTTCAGGCATTGACTTCTCCCTACATTCCCTTTTGCTCTAATTCAGTGTATTTCCTATTATGTCCAGTATTTAATTTAGTGTCGTATATCATTATCTATCTTCAAATGACAACTCTCCACCAAAAGACATGATTAGCAAAACTCAACATAAAGGATTACTGAAGGGATAACACCAATTTTACGCTAAATGAACAGTTTTTCTAGCTTGGAGATAGTATATTCTAGCCGATTAATCTCTACATAAGTATGATATATGCCCACATCTACCAATAAGTCTCTAGCATGTAAAACGGGCTGCATTACACGCTGTAATCTATTGGTAACCAGGTGTTACTCTGATCCCCATCGTGTGCTGTCTTAAAAGGAGATATTCCATTTCTCACCGGCGTATGACTTGCTGTCTTTTGCGCCGTCTTTGAACCAAGTGAGGTTCTGCGATCTCAACGCTAGGCTGTAAGACAGGCGATATATTACCCGCTGGTCGTGAGATGACCGACGATAAAGGTCATACAGTTTTCCAAAGAAGGCGCATACGGTCTCTGCTGATCTGTTGGGGAAGAAGCTGGTCGCGCCGCTGCTTATCCTGGAAATTGAAAGGTCTCCTTGTGATTGGATAATTAGACAACGGTAGAGGAAGGTGGGAAACCATCAGCCACATAAGAAAAAAGTAATCCTAGTTGATCGCCACGTCGAGATGCAGTCATGCGCAGTAGACCTCGTGAACGTGCATCTTGTATGCGCTTGTATTGTCTAGGATTTCGAATGCATTTTGAAAGTAAATGTATAAATCAGCTGGAGAGTTCGGTTGTTGCTATCGCAAGAATGTTGGAATGAAACTATCCAGTATCAATGCATGTATAGTGCACTACCAACTAGTTCATTACTATAATTATAAATTTCAAAAACTAAGCCACGCTTTGGATTCACTTTTAAAAAATTATTAGAGATCCATGCATCGAGCGTTGTATAGGGCGTTCTCAATATGATTACTTTTTTGTTTATAGAAAATGTAAAAATATTGTTCTAAGCTTCAACTACCAATATAAATGCAATACTCGAATTGAATAATCCCAATTTTTTTAATGAAACATTACAATAAATTCTAGTTACTCGACCTTTTGAGATAGACAAAGTACAGTTCACATTAATTTAAGACATTTTTCAGGGGCCAAGTTAGAATTTTATAATATAATCGATTTTTTTTATTACTATTCTCTCTTTACTCCAAAAATATATTGAGAAAATAAGTTTGCTCATTCGTCATTAGAAGCACAGTTATCCGTTCAATCTCATATCCATCTAGAAATAAATAATTTGATTTAGTAACCGACATGGAAATTGAAGAAAATGACACTCGTGCTTGACATCTTCATGAGGAAAGTCATCAGAAAAAAAGCAGCACTGTTGGTAGGAGACATGATCACCCGGACTTGATTCGTTTGTGAGTCGGTTTCTTTGAAGCCGGTTCTTTTCAGCTTGCTGGACGACTGAAATATTCAAAATATTTTCCCAGCACTAAACCAACAACAAATCAAATATCTTTGTCGTTCTTCAGTTCGCGATGAATTCTTTGTTTTGTCATTCACATCAAAAGTGTTCTTTCTAGTCTGAAAGAAGATGGCGAATTTTATTAGCCGTTCAAGAAACCACAATATATGAAAAATCTTCTGTCAAGATCAATCGCGAACCAAAACTTAGATAAAATGGATGTATTTCACCCCGAAATTTTCAAATAACACAGAAAATGTACTTTTGTGTCTTTTATGGATGAAGAGATATTTTTTTAGGTGGATAGCTCCTAACCACCTCTCTCCGCCAAAGTTCTGGTTACGCCCATGCGCTCGATTGAATACTATATAACACATATACTATATATACTAATATAGCTTCTTTAAAGCTGTACAACAAACTTATTTATATATCATTGTAATGTAAAGATGGAAAGGCACTATTGTATCATTCACTCTGTAGTAGTAGGATAAATTGTCTTTATAAATTGTCTTTATAAATTGTCTTTATAATTGTCTTTATAAAAACCAGAGTTTCTAGCGTGACGTTACAGTTCAATTGGTGTACCCAAAGTCAATTTCCTTTGAAATACAGTGCGTTCATTAAGTCGCGCATATCCAAATAAACGATTCTGGAAATTGTAGGTTTTTCATATTATTTCTAGTGGCTACCGCAAGATAGCACAACTGGTAATATAAGCAACATAATTATGTAAATCCCATTATTATGTGTACAGGTTACATCAGGTCTGCAGTATTGTGTAGATTACAATAAGGTTAACATGTCGTTTTCCCAAGAGCAACAATTGTTCCTTCTTTAACAGTATTTTACCAGTATTTAACCCCTACAGATTTTTTCCTGTCGGGTTATCTTAAAGGAAGGCTTTATAACAATAAGCCTCATACACTGAATGAACTGAAAATGAACATTACAACGGAGATTAACAATATTAGTATAGGCATACTCCACAAAGTGTCAACAAACGTGGTTAAACGAATTCATGCGTTTATTAATGAACAAGGCAGCCATTTTGAACATATGTCATAATACATAAAATGTTGGAAATAAGTATATATTTTAGTATATAAGTATATATTTTTGTAAAAGTTATAACAATAATAAATAAATAATATCAAATAAAATACATTACTTCACAACCTTCTTGATGTGCGCGACTCAAACGTGTCTGTTCATCAGGGCAAATTCAGGTGAATGGCAATTTCTCATCATAAACTTCAAAATACTCGTCAATTCTATAAATAAAGCCAGCAAAACCATAGCAAGGATAAATTTCCGGATAAGAAGTTGACCCTTATCCTTGGAAGACCTTACTGTTGTGGAGAGGACTCTGACTGTTAGGATAACCATCAAATTCTTATTGGATTCTTGTTACAATTACTTCAATCTAGCAGAAAATAAGTAGCGATTATCTGAAGACCACCTCCCCCGGCTTTGCTGAGCAATATAGAATATTGTTCATAATGATTCTTTAGCGATAATGTTCCAAAAGTTGACTGGATTATTCCCTACGAACAATAGCGCACCAAAATGTTCTTCAAATTGGAGTTAGAAAATGATCCAGTGCAAAACTAGTAATAAAAATCACTTTTTAATCAACTACTCGTAGCCCATATTTTAAGAAGCACGGTAGCGTTTAACTCAATAAAGTGAAGTATATATCAACCATGCAGTTCACCAGTTTAAACTCTCTGCTGCGCTTTGCTAGCCGTAATAATTGAGTTCCAAAAACACGAAGGCCATAGTAAGTTCTCCATTGTCAACAGATAGCAACAGACTTTAACTTCTCTTAAACTAATAAAGCTCAACTATTGGATAGCTACAACATAACCAGTGCTAATAGCAATAAAGTGCAATTTTCTCGTAGTGTCACGTGAGAAGTAGTGTGAGTGCAAGGGGGGAGTGTCTAGAAGTGTGGTGAGGTACAGTGTGTAGGTAGAGTTGTGACGTCACGAGTCCATCTGGGTGGCCAGTGTTGCCAGCCGAGATAATCCATTATTTAAGACGAGCGACCAAGCCGAAAGCCGCAAGCCCAAAGCATCAGACGCTTGTTGGGGGCGGCAAAGAAATAACAAACGGTCAGCTAAGTCCAAGTTAAGTCCCCGCGTCGGCAGAATAATGATCGCTGCTCGTAGTTCTTGGAGTTCACAGGCAATGAAAGTCTCGAGAGTCGTCTATTCCACTACTGCATGGTGTATGGAGCACACCTAGAGGATCTGATAATGATAGTCGCATAGCACACCCAACTGTGCAAGTATAGGGCGAGTCAATCTCCTGAATACAGCAGCCCGTTTATGATAATTTCTCTTGCTTTGCTGAATACAGCCCCAGGCCAGCCATATAGGCCATTCATTGTAACCAACATCCCATATAGAATCACCAACTGAGAACGCTACCAATTCAACTCGTAAAGTTGCCTTTATCATATTGATTTAAGTTGGAAAACACATTTGAGAAACACTTGAGCTAGAATACAGGAAACATACATGATAACTGAATGAATGTATAATGTAATAGTTTCCTGATTGTAATATATATGTTGGCGTGATATTATTTTGTCACTATTTGTCTATGGAATTTTCATTTTAAGAATCTAGACATTACTATCATGTCTATTCAAATTTCTGAATATTTATTTATCTTCTGAACTAGGCTATCTCTGTTTCTCTACTGGGTATACTAGTAAATTGTACCCAATAATTTACTTCAACTCGATTCATCAATTCACAGATATTATAAATTTCTGATTTGATTTTTTGCCTGCATGGTGTGATAGTTTTATCATTCCAACATGTTTACTGTATTGACTACATTGACTGTGCTTTGACCATACCAGGATGGAAATTATTCTGCATTTCTTCAATGGTACAATGGTATAGCACATGGTCTTTTGAAGAAAAAAATTATTGAAATGTCTCTAGATGAGGATACTTTATTATTTCATGTTGCAATGATATATTATATTTTTAACGTGTTTAATGTGTTTAAAAAATTTGAAATCACTTGGAGCAAAAGAAATGATGTATAAATACACCTTCAGTTTTCTCAAGAACACTATCCAGAGAACATTAATTAGAATGTTCAATTCAAGTAATAGATGAATGAAAATAATTTTTGTGTATGAATTATTAAAAGATGCATTGACTCATTTTTTTATCTTCCTCAGTCCCAAACTCTCAATTCGATTGGTTTCATATTTTCTTTTGTTTCATATTGCTACACTCGTCTTAGAATAGTAGAAAAAATTCCAAATTTTTCAAAACCCTCTACCCACAAAAAATGGGTGCTCAGCCCGCTGGACATAAGGATTTACCTTAGTAACTATGATACCATACTTGTGAATTCTATGAATCAGTTGTCTGCAAAAAAAATCTTTTTAAAAATGCATAGTTTTGATCATTCTTGTCTATGATTATGGAATAGATTTCAATAATAAATTTTCAAAGAATAATATGATTAACTTATTGATATTCTTTTTACAAATAATTCAAAATTTATTTACAAATTAAACAAAAATTATTATTATTGGTGATATTGTAAAAAACAGTTTCAATCTGGACTAATACACAGAAAAATGTTATATTTCACACATTTAAATCTGTTTTTTTCCGCAACCAGTATTCCTACACCTCTGAAAACTTGTTGCTGTCAATGACTGCACAAATTGACATGTGTTCACTGCCAGTTTTTCGTATATCTTTTGTTGAATATGGAACTGGTCTACGTTTTTAGGGGGCTGATGCTCCTGGTTCATCATTTTCATATTCTTGTGGATGAAGATGTAAATTCGTCCCGGTAGCACGTCACCTTGGTCAGATCCACAAGCACTTAGGCTTTCATCTATGAAGACTTTGAAATCGAGCAAGTCGATTCTTTTTTCCTTGGTACACCAAGCATTGCCTCATCTCTGTTGTATGCCATCCAGGAGTTTATAATTATTGCCATGTCTATAAAATGGAATATACCCTAACTGGCCACTTTTTAGTCCTCATATTAAATCAATATTATGCAATGCAGCGGTCCAACAAATCAACTATTCCCATCCATTCGTTGTAGGATGCTACAATACACGGCCTTCGTAGTGGCGTGTATAGAAAAAAATTTGGGGGGGTGCCCCAACAACGGGCAGTGGCGCACCCAAGATTTTACTATGGGGGGACAAGACTAATGGGGGTATGGAATACCCTTATCGAAAAGGGGGGTCCGGGGGTCTCCCCCCGGGAATTAATTTCATAAATAGAAGTGAAAATCACAGATTTCTACGCTTTTCTACTAATTTTCCTATTTGTGTTTCAAATTACTGGGGGGCTCAAGCTCATATATGCATATATACGCTCATGGGGCTTGGGATAAAAACAAGGTTTTCTTGGTCTTTTCATACCGTTTCACATTTATAGGTCTTATACACTCCATCTGTCAATGATAAATTATCAATAAATGAGTATCATAATCATAAATAAGTAATAACAGATAATAAAATAAGATTAAAAGTGAAATACACACTGATCATCTCCAGCCACACAATTTCCCTTGATCGAAATTTCAGAAGGCTTTTCAATCCACTTCACTTTTCACTGTATTACTTTTTTAGCATCCATCCAGTAGGATTCATTATGTAGTGGAATTTTTTTCCAGCTGCTCGATAATAGCGTCAATATTATATAACCACTAAAATGGACGGTCAATTATCAGAAACCAGCAGTGTACAACCACTGTGATATGCATCGTGTTAGCTAGCTGTGCTTATACTTATAACGCCAACATAGTTGTGTGTCCGAATCACGATTTTTCGTTGTTCATCGCACTCACCAATCGTAAACACAGTTCTTACGAAATTGTTGTTATTATTGCATACGATTCACAGTCAAATGGGGACTTAGGAGGGGGTTAGAGCAAATCAATTTTGTTAGCAAACTTATTATCGGCCAAATCGTTAGCATTCCTTGTTACTGATAAATATGATGTTAATTAATTTCAAAATTTCTCTAGGTTGGTCAAGAATATTCTCAAAATAAAAATGATAATAATAATAATAATAACGTTATTAAATAAAGGGTGGACCCAATAAAAGGGACACCAGTGGGCTAAAGCTTGCAAAAAAAGTTTATACACTTGAAAAAACAGGGCCCCAATATTACTTTCTGTCTCCAGGCTCCCTGAGACCTGACTGAAACTCTCATGCTTTTATGAATAAAAGTAAAAAACGTTCTGTTCTTGCGAATGAGCACGCAACACCACTGCTGCTTGATTTTTGAATTTTGCAATTCATTCGCTTCAGTCTGGCTTCAGTCTAGCAATCCGCAAAGGCCAGTTATTGCTTAGCTTTGAAAAATGTTCGATACCATTAAAGGAAATACCATTAGGAAATTATTGATCCCGCCAAGTTCATAGTGTGATAAGATTTTTGAATGCAAAAGAAAATTTTACATGCAAAACAAAATGGACTGGTTGCTTACCAGTGGCGTCATCCTTCTCCAAGACAATGCGCGTCTTCACTCTGATATATTAATTTAAATGGGAGCATCTCAATGGGTGAAGTCTTTGAGCATCCACCCTACAGTACATACTTTCACTTATTCCCAAAAAAGACTTTTTGGGTGGAAACCACTATGGCAGTGATGATGAACTTGAAGAAGCTATCAGTGCTATTATTATTACATACTTTTTTATATCAGTTATTATACAAAAACGTTAACTACTTTCAACAATTATTATTATTCCTCGTATGGCAATAAAGTCAGGTCAGGAAAGCAATTGGCTTGTCTGACCGCCTTATTAGCCAGCTCATTTAGTATTTGTCACTTTCAACAATCACTAGCTATGTTACGCGTAAACAGAAGAAGTGCTTCAAAAAACCAACGATGAGGAATTTCAGTCATTCACAAATTATTGAAAGGCCACGTGTGACATAATACTCCAAAAAAATATAATTTTATTTTAGGTATTAATAAATAGTCTGCGTTTGTCAATTTTTAAATCCTAATAGGAATATTTCCATTACGGTACACTTGTAGAAAATGGGACATTATTCATTAAATTATTTTTCAGCGTATTATAATTTCTGAGAGCATATTTCAATTATTCATAGCTAGACTATTCATTCTAAAGATTATTATACTATTACAGCTTGAAGGCTGCATCTGCTTAATTAGGCTAACGTCAGAGACGTCGATATCAAAATGGATTCTAATAGAGAACTGGACTAAAGCATCTAGAGAGGTAAGTACTCCAGCAGACTATTCCGAGTCATTGGATCAATGGTGAGAACCTTCTTCCACGATGACTCGTCTGCCTTTGCAATATCATATTATTTTAGAGTTCTTTCTCTTAGTAACCGCGCCCACCATTTTCGACTAATGGCTGCTTTCTCCGTGGGACAGTTGTGTTCTTTAGCAGCTCAACTTGGCTTTTCGCATCTTTTAATTTTTAGTACAGTACTTGCAGTGTCTTCATATTTTTGTTTTCAAACTGTCAGTCACGGTAGACTATTTAACTTTCCCCAAAGAGCATTGTTCATGAGCCAATCAGAAAATCAGTACATAACACTGAGTGATTCAATCTAATCTACACAGATTACTGAAAGTGAACCAATCTTGGTGCGTTTAGACTAAGAAACAATGTTATACAACAACTTTTGATTAACAAGATTTCATAACAAAGCTATTATGTGACATTGATATTAAAATTAATACTTTTTGATTCAAATATATATATATATATATATATAACAACTTTGTTATATAAAACTGATTTTGGAAACGAAATATTTATTTGTGCAAAGGTGTACAATTTGGTGACATAATAGTGCTTTGCTACATAGTGTGAACGCACCCTTATACAATTCAATATTAACATTCTTCTGTAACATTTCTAACATATCAATTTTAAAATTCATTCATTTCAGTTTCTAACACACAATTTTGTTGAGAGCTTTGGATTATCAAATTATTACAACTTATGAAATTATTGCTTAGAAGGTTATTCAACTCGCAATGGTTATTACATCTCATAAGCATTATTTATTGGTTTTAATTAATTTGAATATATATTCTCATTGTGCTCCAATTATATGATATTTATCATAAAAATTAAAGTTTATGATCACTATTTAATGGTTTTAACTAGTCCAGAATCGAATTTTATGTTGCTTCAATCATATGATATAATACCATTTTTCAACCCTGACAAAATGTTAGAAGGGGTTTAGAGTTGAACTATTTCAATCAACATGCAGTGCAAACGTAGAATTCAGAATTGATGTGGCCTAATAATCAGTAGACAGTTCACGTAAGACTACGTCGAAGATAGCCATAATGATACCCTCAACTTTCTAAGCATTTGCCTGCTCTATAGAATATTGATTTCAAAACAAGCGGATGCATAGACTGTTGAGGGTAACATTAACGTCTTGAACGTAGTTTTGCGTAAACTCTACATTTTCAGTGATATGCGATTTAGCGGTATCTATTCCTCATCTAACAGTTTTTAAGATAATTTCATAACTAAATCCAAACAGGATTAGTTGGACATACATGTGCATGATCTACACAAAACACGCGCCTCCGAATAAATTGATAAAGAAATTCAAAACATGAGTTAGGCCTCCTAATGGTCCTTAATAGCCGCCTATGAGATTGGCGGTGTCCCTTTCATCTCGGGTGGAACGAGTGGCACACTGATTACTCGAATGAGGATTTCAAGTGAAAAACTTAATGGAGCGTTGTAGGAGGCGAGCAGGGCGGGCCAGATCTTCCTTTGGGATAAGGCGGTTCCTCTCTGCTCTCCAGAAGACAAGAAAGACGCCGTGATGCTGGAATAACCTATTTGCGGGAATTTCGTTTTCTACACGCATGGTCTCGCGAAGAAAGTGGCCTTATTATAGAGAATCACCATTCATCCACGATGAGATTCACTCCTAGATTCAGTATCAATTACATATTAAATTCTATTATAATAAAATTGGTGACTTTCAGGGGCTAATCCGGGAGGGGTGATTTGGAGATGTATCCCCCACGGCACTTAACCGACACTGGAAAAAGCTCTATTTGTCTCTTCTTGTGGAAATATAAATGGATAAAACATTTTTTACGGAGGTTTTTCCCACCATCCCTCCCAAAATATTTTTACAATTGACAAACACCCCCCCCCCTCCCCACCAAAAAAAAACAACAATTAGAATCATTATAGCCATAACATTAATGGGGGACGAGGTGATACTGTATTAATGATTAATGGTACCAAGGTATTAAATGCATTCGACCAAATCTCATCATCCCTATTTTATAATGTTAAACTCTGTCTAAGTCAAAATCTTTTTATCACTTGTGAGAGATTTCACCGGTTTTGATTATGTTCTTAGAGACTTTGAGTTTTTAATTAAATCTGATAGAGAGGCATGAAAAAGTTTATCATAATGCAGATTTTAAAAATAATTGACATTAATAGCAAATAACTAAAAAAAGCATAGCTCTACCGTATACCCTGAAATACTAATTTATTGGAACACATTTTAATGAATTTCATTGTTTACAAAACAAGTTAGCTTTTCTTCACTACCTAGCTCTATTTATAGACAGTATCTCCATCAGCAGCAAAAACAGAACTAAAACAGTACTTGTTTTTTCTGTATTTATTATGTATGTAATTGTTTCAATGAGAATTTATTATAATATTGACTAAATTCTATAAGCATATTTTATCGTGAAGACGAAACAAGATCTATTACCAACCTATGTAGCACGTGTAAGAAACCGTTAGAAATGATGAGTCAGTTCCGTGAGGATGAGATGTAATGAATAATTATACGACAAATATGTATATTTCATGAATAAATAAATATTTAAATAACATTCAGGGATTATTCGATGATAGTGCCAAATATGTTGCTTATTTTAGTTACATACTTAGTCCTACTGATAAAACTTTAACATCTAAAAGTATGCCAATTTCATTTGATAGCATGTTTTTCCTACTTGAAAAATTCAAATGAATTTCTAGCTAATAAACGTGAGTTAGTTGGAATGGTGCTCATTTAAATAGAATTTTATCATCTACAGAACAAGTTTGGCTCTTCAAGTCTCATCTGATAATAATAATAACCGATTAGATTGGCCAGCAAAAAGACACTCTTCTCTTCTGTAGAATCACTTCCCACCTAAAACTGTATGTCCATCTCATCAATCACCATCATCCAACTCATTACCCACGCACAGGTCTCAAACCTATGTGGGCTTCATCCTCCAAAAAAATTTAATAATAATGATGGTGGTAGCAGTAATAATAATAATAATTATGAAAATTGAAATTGAATGAAATTGGCATACTTTTAGATGTTAAAGTTTTATCAGTAGGACTAAGTATGTAACTAAAATAAGCAACATATTTGGCACTATCATTATTAATCTCCATTAATGGGAAGTCTGTTCCCAGAGACAGAAGGCTTCATATTTGCCATACAGGACCAGGTAATAGCTACTAATGCCTACAGGAAGCATGTGATGGGTGACCAGAGCATAAGTGAAAAGTGTAGGCTGTGTAGAAAGTATTCAGCACATTACATCTGGATGCTCGGTCCTAGCTCCAAGGGAATATTTGAGACGCCATAATAATATTGCAAGGATAGTTCATTTGGAGTTGCAGTTGAGATTTGGAATGATAGATGACATGCCTCCTTACTATTCGTACTCACCACCTGCATTCCTAGAAAAGAACCAGATAAAGATTTACTGGGATGTACAGATGATTACTGACAGGCAAGTTCTCCACAACAAGCCTGATATCTTGGTTATGGACATGCTGAGGAAGGAAGCACTTATAGTAGATATAGCTGTCCCAGCAGATGAGAATGCACAGAGAACAAGAGGTGAGAAATTAAGAAAGTACCAGGAGCTAGCATTTGAGCTGAAAGATATGTATGGATTAAACAGTGCAAGGATAGTACCAATAGTAATAAGTGTGGGAGGACTGATGCTAAAGTCAGCTGTAGAGAGCTGTAAATCGATTGGCCTTACAGAGACTCTGATGGAGAAAATGCAGAAGTCTGTTCTGTTGGATACATCACGCATAGTGCGCCAAATACTGCAATGTACTCGATAATCCCTTGATGTACAAAATGATAATAGTAGTCATGAGATGGAGGTTGCATGTCAATGCCCCTTCATCCAAAGAACTAACCGCAAATGCGAGATAACAAGGAAATAATAATAATAATAATCATAATCATAATCATAAAAATAATTTTTTATAATAATCAGAATAATAATCTGGAGTCACAGTTTCCAGTGGCACCAGATACTGTTCTATATGCTGTTCTTTGTCAACAAATGTCTGGCGCTGGAAGATAAGGGATTGAATGAGGAGAGGAAGAGGAATGAGTAGAAAGAAGAAGAAGAAACTTCGATTAAATTGAATCAGGCTACCTGCTGGTTATTAATATTTCTCAACAACTGAAAAATGCAAAATGGGGCAGCTGAGATTTGGATGAGCCGGACGGAGAACGGGCTACGAAGCTCCATTAAACTACACTGTTACCTGTAAGTGGGACAGACTTCAACATCGCTTGCCCATGGACTCCTGTCTGTCTTGGCTGAAAGCCTGAGATACATCTTCGTCAACAGGTCAACAGCGGTGTGCCAAAGTACACGAATTGTCAATTCCAAGATCAGTGCCTGCGTCGAATGATAACCAGTCGATCGTGTCACTAAACATGTTCGCTTCTCGTCACCTATCTGTACATGGTAGTTACATATTCTGATTGACAGTAAATGTAGCCTACATATATGTGAGCTCTCTACTTCAAGACCGGATTGATGAATGAACATTGTGCAGCCCAAGATGTAATGCTACATACATGTAGTTGGACAAGATGGTGCAGCCTCAAAACACTAGTGTGTGGGTCCGTTACATGGTACCTGTGAGGTTCTGTAGTTAGTGTGCGTAGCACTAACAGAAACTATAATTATTTGTGAGTTTACACGATATTTTACTGCTTGAATTTATTCCCTGAATAAGTCAGTGCTCTAAATCAGTATCTGCAGTTGATTAACTTTACATAGCCTTAAATGTCGTGATAGAATAACATAAACAATAAAACAGGTCGAATTGAGAACCTCCTTCTGTTTTGGAATAGTGAGAGAAATTTACTATTTTAAATCTAAAGTCTATTGTCATGAAGGCATAGAGCATAGAGAGTATAGAACGTTTAGATATTTTTTTGAGAGAACTGTGGCAAAAAATGTCTCCAATGTGGTGAACCGAGCCGTTTTTTCTATGTGAGATATCATTAAAGCCCACTGAATTGTCTATAAGTGGAGAATATCAATATTATGATTATTTATTTCATAGGTCCATAGAAATAGGTTGAACATGAAGTATAATGTAAGAAATACGATGAGGCGTTTCGGGATCTCTCTTATTTCACACAGAGTTATATTTCTTCGGAATTGTGCTTAGTTGCCTGGTACTTTTGAATGTACTGTTACGGGTTCTATCATTAAAAATAATGCTGGCAACACTTGAAGTTAGCACTCGAACTTTACTTATACAAATTACTTACAACACGCACTAGTCAGTTATTGTTCAAACTTCCTTTCCGTTCATATCATAACGAGTGGCAGTTATGAGACCCAGTGAGGGGGGTGTACCCTTTGTGCACTTGAATTTCTTGAATTCTGGTGGCCGGTAGCTGCAATCGGTCGCAATTTCGTGAAATTGCATGAACGCACCACTCCAACTCAAAATAACACAAGAAAATATCGATCCTTGCAAAATAGAATCGTGGGACGAACACGGAATAGCTCTTAATACCGCCCACACAATTCAATCCAACAAAGACGGATAAAATTAAAGAAATTTCAGCTGAATCCATCTCGTGAGCGAGGATTGAGTGCGGAACGCGCAATACTTGCTAGTTGCACCTCTCTCGCAATTCACGCTAACGAGGTGGACAAACTATAGAAGAATCCTGTTGAATATTGTTCTCCAAGTAGGTAGAAGAACAAATCCTCACATGTCCTTTCCTTCATCAAGGTCATGAGGAGATATCAACAATATAAGTAGTTCTTTTCGGCAACACCGGCCGTTGAATATCTGAATTAAAATACTAGCATAATGTACAGCCAGAGTCGAGCAGGAAGTTAAATTATAGCTACCAGTTACAGTGATACTGATTTTTAATACAATCTCAAATTTGTGATTCAAAGCTGATTCATGAAAATATGAAATTTCAACAATGTAGATAATATTCTCGATATTTGAATGAATTTTCTGAATTGTTCTTGCACTATTAAATAATAGAAAATTGTATGAGCATTCAGTACTCTGCCTAATGGTACTCAGATACGAAAAGAGTTCGCATTGATCGCAGTTTACAAGCGATATGCCAATTATTTGGCGAAATATAAACTCGTATAATAAATTTTTATCACATACCATTCGCACGTTTGGGGCCAAAATATTCGCGCACTCTATGGTAATATTTTTTTCCAACAGTGACCCGAAAAAGTGCCTATTTTTGCACTAACTGTAGCACGCAAAATAGTCTATTCCTGCACCAGTGCGGGAAAGTAAATCCCAGTGCGCGAAAGTACTTTTCCGCACTCCAGATTTGCAACCTAACAACACAAAATAGTGAGCATGTAATACGCAGGTTCCTTATTCTGCATTCAAAAATAGGTTGGCTACTCTGCTTCAGCTACGAAATACAGTCAGCTGTAGTTGTTGTTGAAATCGATTTAATTCGAAGATAGGTTCGATGTGAGGAATTGTCAGGTTATGTATGTTCTGTTTTATTCTATTTAAATGACTCTATACGTCACTGTATGAAAAATTTAATGTGTAATTCGAGCGCAAAGTATTGTTTCTGCACTCGAGAAACGTTTTTCAATCGCCTTTGGCTCGTGGAAAAAACTGTTTCTCACGGTGCAAAAAACCCCCACTTTTCGCTCTAGTTACACAAATAGCTATTTTGGCTCCTGAACCTTCGATTCATTGTTCCGACATCTTGGATGCTGGCTGCACGTGGAGGTCACGAATTTTATTTGAATTGAAGAGTATAAAAATTATTGTAAATCAAAATTACATACGCTCAATGCTGCAGGGACATAAAAACATTAAACAGCACTGGCCTGACTAGAAATTCACATTAAATCAGTTTAAACTTGAAATTTAAAAAAAGAGAGGTTTAGAACGGGACCTCTCCCTCAGCTAGCCAAAATTCGTCTCCATTCTTCTTCAAGCTCCGTGATCGGTACTTGAGGATGATGAACAGCCTCAGCTGGACAGACCAAGTGTATCATATTCTCAATAAGCTTTCCAGCATTCTTTTTTCATTGAAAATACTGAGGAGGGTAGTGGGATTACACACTTTGATGAGTGTCTGCCATGGCTATTTTGTACCAGTAATTCAGTACAGTAATCAATGTTTTGCGGCAGTGGTAAGACTTTATTTATTTGAACTCTGTATTCAAGAAACAAAAGAAAGCCCTTCGTATTATTGAGAACCTCAGGCCATGGGAACCTTGTAGGAGCGCATTCAGGAAGTGCAGATTACTCACAGTGCCTGCTCTGTATTTTCTGGAACTGTCAATATTCATGAGGAAGAATGCCGGGATTATTGAGAACCACAGTCGAGAACATCATCAATATGGTACAAGGCAAAGAGCGCAGCTTCAGTACCCCCAGCACAGAACAACTACGTTCGAGATGGGACCACTCTACAGCGGGCTGAAGATGTATAACGTGCTACCAACCGAAATAAGAAATATACCTGATATTAACCGTTTCAAGTGTACATTGAAACAAACTTTAATAAGTGCTGTCCCCTACAGCATGAAGGAGTGCACACAGTCATTTTTCAGAAAGTGGTGTTATATGTGTTTTAAAGACCAACTAACTTTTATTATATTCAAATCGAACAATTTAAAAATCGTGACTTATCAAATACTGCCAAGCTATGCTTATATAAATGTGGTTTATACTTGATGTAAATAAATTGAATTGAATTGAATTGAAGCATGCAGCAAATCCGCCAATCGGAGTGAAACAAATTTTCCTCCAATGAGAAGCTTACACCAAGACTTTAAAGCGCAGTGTGCCACAAATAACGTAAAAATGTTAAAGTTGGAGGAAAGAAAAAAATAAATTCATGAATCAAACAATTAACAGGATAAGAAAAAGCAGATATCGCAAGTTGACCAAAAAACAGAAATACAAGAAATAATTCGACAATACATTTTGCGAAAGAAATAATATAGATTGACTAGTAACAGCTGACAAATAACCGGCTCGATCAAGCATTTTTGACAAAATCAAACTTCTATAGAAGATAAACTTCTATTTCAAGTAAACAATCTCTACGCACTTCAGCTCATCGAATGAACATTTAAACTGGCATATACAAATAATGCAAATACTGTATTATGCAAATAAAGTATTTAACAATGTGATAGAAAAAATATAAAACATGTAGTTAAAAAAAATTTCATAATTTCTTTCCTCATCATGTAGTTTTAAGAATTGTCATGACAATTGAGGTAGGTGTATTTAGCAGCATGCCAGTATACAAATGGACATAACAGTGCTCGTGATAATATTATGTGGTGAATTCTTTTTAACAGTAGAAATTTTGTGACAGAATACACAGTACCAATTGTGATTTATTAAAGTGTGACAGACCATTGTGCTTTGTAAGTGTTCAGTGTTTAACTGTTGTTTAGAAATTTATCTTTACACGATTCAACAGTTTATTGGACACCTATTTTATAAAATTATTGATTGACCTATTGATAGTTAGTTTTTGAATAGTGATATAATAAATTAAATTCATTATTAGCTGTTATTAAACTGTTTTTTTCTTATTGGTTTTTTCCAGTGTGATATAAAAGATTAGTGCGTGTTGTAAGTAATTTGTGTAAATGAAGTTCGATTGTTAATTTCCAGAATTATTTTAGTGATATAACCCATAACAATACAAAACTTTCAAACATTCATATTTGTTCACATTATCTTGGATTTACATCTATCAAACTAGGTCAATAGAAATTTTACGCATTGTTCTGATACATTTTTATTGAAATGTTTTTATATTCAAACTGGTAAATTTTAATTGGCAGATTTTAATTACATCATTCTGAGCCAAACCATATTACATGCGAAATATGGCATCATAATACTACATCTAATTGGCTAATTAATATATACTACACTTATATTTTAGGCTACACTTACGATTATGCAAAGGAAAGTATTAATGAACATTGAAAAATTATTTTAATGTTGATCACCAAAAAGATAGACAGATTGTTTATTGAAAATTGTTGCCAGGTAGGGTACATGTCTACCAAACTCTTGATCCCGGATTCAGTTTCCAGCTAGGTTTGGCATTCGACTTCACTAATTTACCCAATTACAAAAAAGCTCATCAGTGAAAAAAAATTAAAATATTCATTTTTAATTCACAAACTCGTCGTAATGCATGCACTTACCGCTCTAGAACGTCACATAGAGCAATCTGGACTCTCACTGGATTCACTCTCCCTATACAAGTCCTCTGGACTCATTCTTTCTTACAGAGTGTAGACTGGTGGTTGATTCATGAAGTAAGAGTTTAGATTACTCTATGAAATCGCTCTGAGCATAGAATAAATGTCATCGTGTGGACAAGTCTTATACGTTCTTCATTCTCTTGGGTTCATTCAATTGACTGAACTTATATTATTATTTCTCGCTGTGAAACTGTGAACAATCTTGCCAAATAGCTCACATAAATTCCTTAACATTGAAACTGACCCTAGACACTATTTTTCGTATTGGTTTTTGTTTTCACTCACTTGAAGCTGAAGGGATGCATTTAGTGAGTAAAAAACAAACCCAATATAAATAACAATGCCAGTTTTAATGTTAAATTGATCACCAACTATTTCTCATTGAACATAGGATACATGAATTCACAAGATACAAGATATAATTCAGATAAAAAAATAAAAGATATTGAAATTGCTCTACCATTTTTTAAAATTTCAACCAAATTTTTTATAGGAACAAGAGGAAGATAGCACGGAAAACGATCGGGTCAACTCACGAGCCTCCGATAGCCTTCTACAGTAGAAGGAGGGGAAAAAAGATGTAATCTGTTACAAAATCGGCCTTTAACACATAAGTGCAACATGTAAGTCAACTAACGGGGTTTTAATATATTTATAATGTTGAGCTGGATTACACTAGCATCAATGTTACTTATTAGCAACCGACGGCCGTTTCCAATGAGTCCCAAGCCTAAGGTTCACTAATTTTTCAGTAGACTGCGTAGATAAATTGTTTGAACGTGGTCATTAACTAATTTTCTCAAGTCACGTTTCAAAGTTAGGCCCGTGCCTGGTAATATCGGCTATAATGCATCTAACTTTATTATGTCGTATTCTTATGCAAAAAAAAAACACGAAACCGGCCTTCTGTTCTCCTGGACGATTTTCTCCTGATGAGATAAATCAAGAGTTTAGCAAGTTTTCACTTATATTAGCAGTAATATTGCAGTTGAGCCCGATCAGAAATTTAACAATAACTCTTCATTCCACATGATTAGTACACAATTTTAATCTAAATATATTGGTCAGTTAGCTTTAAATTATCCGCTAATCCTTATTTTGAAACCAGGTCCTCATAATTACCTTGCGCTGTGCTCCTTTTTTGAATTTTCGACCTACGTAATGCTTTCATCTGTTCGTATCCTACTTATTAAGACTACTTAGCGATATAAGTTATTAAACTCATTCTTACATATCAGTTGCAAAGTTATACTACTACTCAACATGCTACTTATGAAATTTATAGTCAAACTAAAAAAAACTATTTTAATCTGTGATCTGTGTTCTTGGATTTCTGTTTAATATATTGAAGGTGATTGCAGTAAAAAACATTGTTGAATGTCACAGCAATTTTTTCCTGGTATCTATATCCAGGCATCGACTTGCCTGTCAATGTTGATTTTTTCAAATTTCAACCCCTATAAATTTAATGTTAATTTTCTTCCAGAACAGGTAATTGATTTAATTCACTCAAGCGTTATTCTGGACATTTTAGTTCCTGGAATTTGAAGCATAAACTTGAACTATTGTGCGCACAGCTATGCTATTTGAATCATGCCAAGTAATTGATGGTGAGAAAGGCTATGCAGTCGACATTCATCAATTGATTATTGTGAGTAAGTCTGAATCCACACAAAACTATTTTCGCACAACAGCGATAAGAATAGTTGATTCAATTGGGAAAACTGCGGTTATTTATTGAAGTACTTTCTGCTAGAGGTGTTCCCGTTTGAGAAGGATAAATTGTTAATCAATGCTCTATATCAAGCTTTTAAAACTACTCACGTAACACCCTAAAATAACTTGACTACATGGACGGTTTCATTGATGAATCCAAAGAAAATAAATTGGAAGAGTTTCGTTATTAATAGGTGTTCAAATAGTAAAAATTGAACATTGACATTTTGAACTTGTAGTTAATCTACAATTTCCATGTAGTTGGACCATTTAGTTAGAATAGCTTATGCCTGTTTTTTCCTTTGTAGAATGGATCGTACTACTTCATAAACCAAGTTATTTTGATCTATCTGAAATTACGAAATTCACAAAATAAATCTAATAAATAAATAAAAAAAAACCAAGATCAACTCGTACTTGGTCTCATTAATTTGTTGTAATTTTTTACCGTTACCTCACCATTTCCGTTTGAAAATTTAAAATAGATGTCATTTTTAAATTCTAAATTGAACCAAGTTGAATATTTTCCATAGAATAGGTCACTTCTACCTTGACATACTTAACAAGTTTTATAAACATCGGTAGAAACAACTCAAAGATTTTTTTGTAAAAAGTTCATGATGGCGAATATCTGGTTAATTAATTACTTGGCTTTTTCTTTATTTTGACTTACTGACTAATTTACCGGAGAATGGCACTTTACTCATGAGACACTATGTACATTAGTTCTGTAAATATGAAAAAAAACTATTGTACAGGCAAGGCTGGGTAACATAATATGTATGCTACGTAGTGTATGTTAAGTTTGGGTATGTTACGCAGTGTGCCAGTCTTATATGCAATAAAAGTATTTTTTAATTGATCATGATTTTCCTGAAGGGAGAAACTCCACTAAAGATAAAAGTCTAAAATGTATCTTAATACTGTCTGTATCAATTTCTAAAATTAATTTGAGTAGAGAAGATTTTCAAAAGGGATACAAAAAGTGTCCACAATTTGAAACAACGCGTGTAAGGTTCGTGCTGAGTGCAATCGAGCCCGCTGTTGCACCAAAAAGGTGGTGAGGGTTCGGGCAAGGGGTACAATGTGTATTTTGGGCTAGCCAGTCTGTGGCCCGATCGATGGGCTGGTCGTGACGTCACGGGCGTTACGGTGCGGCTATGACGTTGTAGCGTCAGCCAATGGGACGATCGGTGGCGGGCATCGATCTGCTAGCTACGTCACGGACGCCTGACGTCATGAACCGGGGGAAAGGAGGTGCGCGTTTTATAATAGCTTGAGAGGGAGGTGGCAGGAGGACAGTGCTGTGCGGACCGTTGCCCGATCAGCATGTCAGTAACGGTTCTGGTTGTAAGGCTGACGACGACGACTACCACCAACAATCACGTGTCTTCGAGTTGAGTAGTTGAGTTGCGTCCGGTGTTGGCCGTCAGACGTTCTGGATCCTTCCGCGCAAGAGGACCAACCACTTACGCCGGCCCAGCCCCAAGGTGAGCCTTTCGACCCCAAAATCTCTCAAAAAACTTCATGTCTCCCTCTATGTTGTCTCTATGTTATCGGCGTGGACTTACTTCTCGGCCTCCTGAAACTTCAACACTGTGATCCCACCGTGTATCATCCCTCCCCCCACCATCCCTGTTTAGTTGTTGTGAAGTGTTTATTTCTTTCTCATTTCCTCCACAGAACACACAAATCAGGTGTCTCGGTCCTTCTAGTGTTTTTAATTTCATGTCGAAACTATATTGACATGACGACGGTAAGAAGAAGACGAAGAAGACCAAATTCGGAATAGTGTTACGTACGGGACGGTCTGCCTGCGGTGCAGAAACTATGAGGATTAAATTATGATAAATTTGACTCAGTGTGCGAACAGCAATTCTGCAGCAGCCAACGTCACCAGCGACGCTAACAACAATCAAAGGACTGTACACGCTAAGAAACGGATATACTATTGCAGTAAGTTCAAATAGAAAATTGCTAGCACGGGTTTTAGTGGTGGTGGTGGTGGTGTTGGTGCTTTTGCGCGATAGCTGAAAAATCAGTAAGATATATTTTTTCGAAAAATTGAGTGCCAATAACTAAATTTATAAAATGTCGGTAACATTTAAGAATTCCTTTAATTTCACAATAGAATATCTTATTAGTTTAAATAAGTAATAATTTCATAATCTAACAACTAATAGGCTATAAATATTCTCCATATTATCCAACTATATTTTCTAATAACTTGCAGTCAACACTAGAACTTCCCGTTTTATCTGATACTATGCATTGCTGCCCGAAAAATAACATGCGGCTTCGATCAAAAATTGATTTAATTAAAATAAATTTAGTTTTTTTTAATTGATTCTTCCCTATGCGAAAAATAATTTGATTTTTCCATTAATGCGGAAAAATAACGGAAATCAGTTGTTGAAAATCTTATTGAATTGGGAATATTAATTTTTATGCAACCCCTATATTATCGAGAGACCACATTAACAATAGAATAAATTTGTCAAATTTCGATTATTATCAATATTTTCAAGCTAACTGACTTTGTTGAGATTGAGCAAAAAATGTTACGGTCTTACATTTTTAGCAGATCAACATGACTAATTACAATTATTATTTCATTTCAACATACATTGGATAACTTTTAAGATGTAGTGAGAGTTTGCAAGAACTTAATAGGTAACTCACAAAACTAACTGATTGTCAGTCGTCGTCTGGATTAAATATGAGCTGCAACAAAATTTTGCGAGATTATCAAAAGAGAAGTTCCCTAAAAAAACCTCACCATGATCCACCACTTCACAATAATTTGTGGTAACCGAGATCATACGTGGGCCCATCATAATTAATCCTACTTAATGCCTACAATTAACCGTATTTTCTTAAATTTCAAAAATTGGAACTTTTTACTTCTCTGCAATACATAAGAATCAAGTAATATTACCTGCAGAAAAAGATGGTAATGAATTTCAAGTCATAGACATTTTCAACATTTTAACTAATAGGCTATCTTCTCCTACAAGATAAATATGTCAACACTTCAGAAAAAAGGACGTGGAGATGAATGGGAACTTGGTTGAAATATAGGATGTATTTTTAGCTTTAATCTAATCATTGACAAAACTCAACTACAGTTAAAAGTCTCAAAACAAACCTTACATTTAATTGTATCTATTCTATTAAACTCACAATGCGTTTAAGTATAGTTTATTATAATTATTTATTTCACAATAGGTCATGTGTTGTATTCAACGTTGAACCGGTGACTTGCACTTGAACTCTAGCTTTCTGATTTTCAATCAATAGGCAAATCCATTGATTTTAATACAGTTTTAACTTCATTTATAGTGTATCTAACATTGGGCCCAGCGTATTATAAGATCATGTGAGAAATTCTTGACATATTACGCTTTTTTATTGTTGAGTAGGTTATAGCAGACTATTGAGTAGCGTCCAAGTTGAGAATCAGGTGTTCGGTATCTATGAATAAGACCCGTCACGAGACGCCGGTGGTTATGATAGGGGCGTTGGGCGAGAAGGGAGGAGAATCATGTGTTTGCTATTATTTTTGGCGTCGGGACGCCCGCCTTTCTGACGTCACACTGGAATGACGCCAATGCGACTGTGATGTCATTTGCAAGCCCTTTTAAATCGATCCCACTCGCGATGACGCGTTAAACCCTTACATTAACAATGAACAAACCCTCCTGCGCATGTCAGCTTTTTACCTTTATCAACGTCATTGACAATGATTCTAACGTTGCCGTTGGCTTTTTTGAGAAGCTCACCTAAGACTGTTCCTTCCAATAAATAATATCAGCTGCTTCGACTCATTCACAATTTCCCGAATAGCGCCAAAAATACTATAACATAGAGAAATTCATAAGAGTTTCTCAATTCTGTTTTAGAGTTAAAAAGGATTTTTATGTTCAGCTCAGCAGGACAACCAATTATTTTAAGACGGCGGTAGGCAATAATAAGCTCTGAATCAAGAGCAAAATCTTGCAAATACAGTTTACTAAAACAGACAAACCAACGGGGAATTACAGGATAAGAGACAAGAAGTGTAAGGAACCTGATAAATTCAATGGAAAATAATGAATATTTATTTAATATTCTAATATTAATAAAACTGATAGAATATTGATCTGATATTATATAAAAGTGAGAAAAAAGAGAAATGAAAAACTCAGTCAAAAGAAGCGAATACAGAAGCTGAGGGAATTTGATTCATGTGCTAGAAATGAAATATGTAGCAAAAATATTACAAAGAATAAGTAGAAATGTCCGATATTCATTTATTTGGAATGATGATTTTTTATCTACCGCAAAACAAGTATATCCGTAACGTAATTAATTCATTGATTACATTTGAAAAATTTACATTTATCATTTTCAGTAATATAAGATTGATTCTATAGATCTTAACTGCTCATTTATGGAATTGTAGAACTCAGTTTCATTATTTAAATAGAAGATATTATGAGTTTTTAGAATAAATAGTCAACTTATTGTTGTTGTATGAATGAGAAAAATTAGTTTCATGATAGAAGTATTGGTATTATTTAGTAGCTTACTCCACAAGAATCATACAATTTCAAAATACACTAATATAATCAAACAAGCGAGTGAAATCCACATAATAAAACTTTTATACTCTCATTAGTCTATGAAAACAAGTCTCTGATAGGAAGTGAGAAAATTTTAAACATTTTTATCTTGGAAAATAAAATAAATACTCGATTTTAGAATGAAATTGAAAACAGTCTATTTCAATCAATATTTCTCACGCTAATTTATCTGCCTGCATCCTCTGAGAATCGTGTTTTTATACTAAACACACTGAAAAACGTTCTAGTATATCCTATACTCCACAAGTTACTTGTCTAGATATTCCTTTTCCATAAATCATAGAATAAATAATTCGTTATAAGATGAATTCATTAAAGATACTATTTGTACGCCATGACAGAATTATCCATACAAATGAATGATGAAGTGTTTTGGCCATACGGAATTGCCAAAAAACTAAAATTCCAGTAAAATACATTATAAAGTGTTTTCCAGAATATATCCTAGGACTAGAAAATTGGATGTGAGAATTGGATGAGAGAAGGGTCGAATAATTTATTGGAAAAACAAACGAAATTGAAGGATTCTGTATATGATCATAATTACAATTATTATCACAATTATCATCATTTCGCAATGAAATAATCGTTATCATATTAGAAAAATTGCTGAACACCGTATGGATAAAGCCAACCTTAGGCAATATAGCCTATTCTCAATTTTTCAAGAGTAATGGACTACGTATCAGGGTAACTTGGTCAAGTAGTCTTGTCCCCATAGCGTAATCCAAGTCAAGGTTTGCGCTGTTATATGAATTATAACTTATTTTATTAGTGTGAGTATTTCAATAGTCTCAAATAGCGATATCATTAGGCTGAATTTCATGATTTAGCCTCTAGAACGCTATGGAATATAATTATATAATATCCAAAATGAGTCTGAATATTATTCTTCAACCGAACATTTTTCTACATGAGATAAATTTGAGCACATAATTCTAGAATATACCATATTGCCTTCTTTCGTATTCTTTTTTTGACGAATACGACCACACGTAAAATAATCGCGAAAATTCCAATAAGTGGTCTTTCTAATTAATTGATATTCACTATCAATAACTGTTTCAATGATTCACTATCAATAACTAGTAAGAAAAATTGCAATGGGTCTAAGTAAATTAATCAATCCCCAGAACCCCGTAGTTTTTGATAGAATATCTAATATTACTGGAACAATTTGCTCTCAATATCGTTAATTTACAAAAACTTAAAACTCCGTTGAAAGTGATACGTTTTAGATAAGTAATTAGAATAAGTCACCCAAACTAAATCTAAGACTTTTACGGAAACCATGGGGAATGATCAATTGCAAATAATATAATAGTAATCTTGTGTAGGTCGTGCCACTATTCGAAATTAACTTGTAGTATTTTAATAAAAAATGTTAAATTAAGAGGTATGTCACTTTCATCAACTTTCATCTCCATAAGAAAGAACACAATTAATTAACGAAGAAATATTGAACTGGAGAAGTAAATTATACCTAACACATTTTAAAACCAGTATCTATCATATTATAATGGAGTAGAATGAGTTATTTGAGGAATACATTCCTTATTCCATTATAAATGTGGAACTGATTTCACTGATCGCATGAAAAAATTGTAGAATTTATTTTGTTAGATGGGATATAACGTATCACATAAGAAATAGAGGAACGGAGATGTTACCACGACGGCTCTCCAACGAATACTGAAGATATTTTCAGGAACTCGGCAATCCAACGGAAGAAAGCAGCACTGTACTGTGGAGGCTTTGCCAAGCTTTCTTCACAAAGCTCGCCAATCGGTTTACATTATTCCTCCGTTAAGTTTTCGAAAATTTCGAACTGAATTGAATGCCGATGCCATTGTTTGACCAAAAAGTTTGTATATCAGGAGTTAAATGGTGAAGATTGCACTAAAACAAGTCCCAAGGAAGAATTAAAACCACGCTCAGTTCTTCCAAAACCCACCAGGGCGCAGCACGTTACTGAGAAGCCAGTGGCGTACCGATAATGGAGCGAGTGGAGCAGTCGCTCCAGGGCGCAAGGCCCTTAGAAAGTTCTTTAGAGAAAATTGCTTTTTACTTACAAAAAATGTATTAATATAATGAAGGCCAAAAGAGTAAAATGCAACACAATTTAAAAAAAATCGTATGTATACATTGCTGTGCATTACTAAAGGGAACATTCATGTCAAATTTAAAAGAAATCGGTTCACGCGTTCAGCCGTAAATGCGTTACAAACAGACAGAATGCAAAACGGTCGAGTCAAAAGAAGCAAATAGTCGAAAGTACCAAGCCAAAACAATTTAAATTGGGTGACAAATAAAGGTATAACAATTTCAAGTAATTGAATGAAGACTTTGAACTTATTCTGGGAAAATAAATCCACAAGAAGTTAACTGGTTTTTATATTAACAAGAACAGGACTGAAATACACCACTTTTGAATCCTATTTTTAAAATATAAGAAAATTTTTGTAAGAACGACAAAATGATAAAAAAATAACTGCAAATGAATTTATAGAGAAGAGAAAAAATCCAAAACAAGCTGTTTGGAAATTGATAAAAGCAGAATCTGGCCTGGCAAAAAATCATTCATTGGAGATTCGCATCTCTGACAAATAAGGTGTAGTAAGAGGCGGGAAAAAGCCGCTGATTCATTAAATGACCACTATATTAATATCAGCCCAATCGGGTGGTTGAGTGTAAAGACTGATTTTGGGGGGGGGGGGGGCATCGAAAGACCCTTCCGCTCCAGGGCGCTTGAAACCTCGGTACGCCACTGTGAGAAGCTGTCTCGCGCTGATAATCTCAGTATTCTTGTTTCGTATAAATGGTATTCTCTTTTTTGCTTCTTAAATTTGTTTTGATAGCACAAGCACTTACCAATTTATCAACTTTACTTTTAATATTATTCTCACCTTAAAAGTCAAACTTGAAAACATGAATTCACTTGTCAGAAGTGTGATCAGAGAGACAATATACTACATTTTTTCCAATAGTTATTAATCAGTTAGTGCTAATGAAGTAAAACTCTCATTGAATTTCTATATTGACAAGTAATTCTAGTCTTTATTGCATACGGATTGATTTCAAACTAATAACGGTTGGTTACTTACATTAAAAATATAAGGAAATCGAATTAATTAAAATTCATTGTCATCACACTAGTCACTAATATCAAGGACAAAAAAGGACGAAATCATACACATAAGTAAAAGAATAAATAAGCATAATAAGCTAATTCATACTTTATCTATAATTTATTGTCTTTGCTAATATATTTAAAGCTTGCTCCTCTTACTGAGAAAATCCTTACTGAGCTTATTTAAAAACTTTTTTTGAGCATCAAAACAAGGAATATCTTCTAAAGCAGAACTTCTTTTAACATCAAATGAAGATTCATTCCTGAAATTATAGCGGAATAGACTGATCAGGCGGATCAGACATAACTTGGCGCAGCTGTAACGTGGCAGTATTGTCTTTTACTGTATTTCCTTGTATTTTTGTTCTGGGAAATATCATTTCCCATTACTGTAATTCATTATTATGTAGTTCAATCAGTAAATTTCTCTCGTTGATTAAATTAGTACTGTAAATTGAAAGAACTGTATTTTTCGGACTATTACAAGATGAGACTTTCACAAGAATAATAGGATAGAAATGATTGTACGGAAAATAAACCTTACACAACTAACAGACCAATTTTTGGAATCGAACCTAGAAACGTCAGGATAGCAGTCAGGCGTAATGACTGCAACCCTGCATTACAGTTTGTTCAACTGATTGTTCTATGAGTACTGTAATTGATTACTGTAGGCCTATTCACTTCAGATATGCGTATTGCCTATCAAGCGCCGGTGCTCGCAAGTAGAGGCCTATCATGGATAAATTATCTGTATTTTCTCTATATTATTGATTTTATTAAAAAAAATCTGTACCGATAGGTCATTTTAAATCAGTATTGTTTTTTGTCAATTCTTACCCATTCGTTCAATATAGGAAGTTAAAATGTAAATCATGTTAAAGTTGAGTAATAGTTTATTTTCCTTTCTTTGTAGTGGTGAAGGTGATATTGTGGAAGATATTATAGGAAGATATAATGAATAATAAGACGAAGTTGTTGCAAACCGAGTTTTGTTTGAGATTAATAATGATGTAACAACCGAAATTAGTATCTCACTATTTTTAATAAATGTGGTTGTGACATCTTCGTCTTATTATTCAGAAGAGTCTATTATTTATTATTCGGCTACCAACAGCAGATAATCAATTCATCATAGCTCAGCTTCTTCTGCAGATAAGTATAGGAGATAATTTACATAGTAATCTTACATAGCAGTTCATACTTTATGATGATATTTATACGTCCTAAATACTATAGTATACTTTTGGAAACATACACAATCAATGAATACATTAGCATTCATTGATAAATTGATTTTTGGTCATTAGATCCTGGAGGAAAGAACTTAAATTTCTTCGTCACAACTATAAAAACTCAAAAACACGAATAATTATATAACTAGGCTTAATAGAACTTCTTATGTACTTCGTGAGCAATTTACTCAATCATAGTCATACAACTTGAACGTTAAGGAGGAGCAAGTTTATTAAAAAGCGAAAATCAATCACTCTTGAACACTCTACTTGCAAAGTATCCTATCACATTACTGCGGACAAGAAAACATCCATTATTGTAGGCTATATTTTGAGCCCAAGATATATTATACTCGCGGAATGCTTGAAAATTGACAGAGTAATAATAAACGTTCCATCCAACAAATACTCAGTGATGGACACAAGGAATGTTTACAGTGAACTGCAGTTTCCATGATTTTCCTATTTTAATAAGCATCTTCGCCTCAACGAATAGTGGAAATTTATTCAATTATTCGCGGAATGCTGATGTGTAATTATGTTGCTGGTTTTTTATAGTGGTCGTTTAATTTTTTTATGATGGTCACTTTATGCCGCGTCAAGTTTTCTGCTCTTAAACACCCTTATTCTTTTCTTTTTCCTTTCAAATTTACGATCGGTTTCTTGAGATGGTTGAAGATGCGTGGATGCAACAACTCTACCTTGCATAAAATGATCGAACCATCCATCTATACCATTTGCATGCATTGAATAAGGATGCACTATCCAATCGCAATGCTTGAACTCCGACGACTCGTGTGATGGAACCGATAAGAACTTAAATTTTAAGTACTCTTGGTCTTTTTTACAGCTAAATGATAGAAATCTGTCCCACTCTCAACGCGGCAATATTGTAAAAATTTCTCTCAAAGTATTTCCTGATTAGTAACAAGCCTGATATTTCTGAATAAGTTTATTATACGGAACCGGCTTAGTAGAGGTCATGAATGACAACCATTTTCTTACCTTACTTGTACCATATTCAATTTTTATTAGCTACAAACTCTTTATTAATTCGTAGCTAAATTTGATAGGTTCCAGATAAACCTATCAGAATTTCGAGTTTTTTCAGGTTAAAGAAATTTGGTATGTAAACGTTCAATTAATTCAATCACATTTTTCCATAGAAACATAAGTGCGAGAACAAAGGGACATGCAGTTTGTCTATGGCATAGCTATCCCGAAGATCAGGTTTGTTTTGGATCGTTTCGATACCCGGGCTAAACTTTGCATTTGAATCATCATTTTCATTGTCTAAGTGCAAGACTCAGGCTCATTTAAGAATTATTCACAATGAAGATGGATGAAAAATGACATCTTTTGAATACATGAGCAGGATTTTTAATGAGTCTTCAACTATGGTCTCAAAGAATATTAAAGAATTGAGTATTGATTTAAAAAAAATTCTAAAATATAGACTGCTACAGTGATAATGCAATTTTTAAATTAGAATGATATGAATAGTAGCAAATATCATTTGCGCCCTTCGAGAACTGTGCGCGCTATCTCTGGACATTTATACAAACTACGTATAGGGCGGAAAGTTATCCTTAGTATAAAATCAAAGGTGAGAATACTGTTTATGTTGTTTGCAACGTACAAAATCTGACTTTTTTATTATCCAAATATTATTACACAATAAGATAGATAGTGAGAATTTTTTAACTTCATCTAAATCTTCTTTTAACTTCTATATAAATAATTTAATTTGAACAGGCATACGTTTTCAATGTATATTACCAATGGTCTATCAATTTCTTTCTACAATAGGCCTACGTGACTTTTATTTGTGGGAAGAGTAACTCTACACGTTAAATGAATTCATGCATGTTCGTTCATTTCGTAACAATACTGAGACATTGAAAGTCACGCCCGCTTAGCGTTTTCTCTCAGCCAATGGGAGCTCGTCTTTGCTCATCTCATCAGCGATGAGCCAATCACATTCGACGCTACTTTCTCTTCCGCACATTCACACAACGATAATCTTAACATGAGAACGAGCAGTCAAGCAATGATATTTTACTGCTTGTAACTGAGCAAAGAGAAACTATGGCAAATTTGCGCTTCCTGAACCTTAACTGCTTCCCTCAATCGTCCTATCTCTCTTCTTCTACTTGCATCATCACTTGCCACTGTCTCTCACCCTCTGCTTTACTTTACACTTTCTCAATTTCGCACCATCAGATATTTCATTTTACTTTAATACTCAGTTGGGAGCTGCCCACTTCACAGGCTTCATAAGCACAAAATAGAAACTCCAATACACTCTAATTGATTAAAGTATATTAATTAGATAAATAGTTCTGGAGAGTATCTGAAAACGTATATTTATATATTATATCAGTTACTGCTAGGCTTATGCATGTTTACGTTGATTAATACTACATAAATGAGAAATCCGTTCTTTAATTTATTTCGATGGCTGTAGTAAAACATTTTATATAAGTAAAGAGGATTGAAAAATGAAGATATTGATAGGTGTTCGAAGTCTTTCTTTGACAGTAAGTATAAGAAAGTCAATAAGACAATAACTTTTGTCAAAGTAGCCTACCTATTTGTGGAGGCTATCGTGATTGCACGGACCAACGTTTATTGGAAACACTTCGAATTAAGAGTTGCTTAAACGGAAGCAGTCTCAATTTTAATTTGTTTAATTTATTTGTTTAATTTATTTGCTATGATCATACAATTATCAATAAAATCATACTACTCCTAACTTAACTGAGTTAAATAATTATCACCGCGGACTCACAGCCTCGTTTTCAAAATGTGGAAATTTTAGACAAATTTTAAAGAGAATAATAAGATGCTACTTGAAGTGTAGTAAAGCGTTGCATTTCAATAAATTAATGTTCAATAGTTGAATCATTAATCACTAAATAGTGGTTTTGAAATTTTAGGTTTAGAATAAAGGATAGATTAAAGTTTTATTAAGTAGGAAAATAATTTATTTTACACTGAATAGGGAACTTTCGAGTCTTTATTTTCCAATTGAAAAAATAAATTATAAATCCGAATCTTTACATTGCTACACTCTCAATAAAAACAATTTTTTTTACTAATAGGCTGGACGTGATGTTTTTAGGGGTGTTTTTTATTGAGTAGTTTGCTGAGTTAATACTGGCAAGAGTCTTTTCCTTCGTGCATAAATACATTTTTCACACCTTCAAAAAGTACAAATAGGCTCCATTCTCTTTGAACTCTCTCTTCATTCGCGAAAGCATTTCAAAAACTCACATTTTCGAAAGCATTTCGAAAACTCAATAATATGCTCAACGTGTCCTTAGTACCACGTGAAATTCCCCTTAGCCTTCTAAGCATGCAAATTCCGAAATAGTATTAATATTGTAGAATGCAATCCATTGCATTCTCGAAATATTTGTTAGGCTGTAAATTGCCAAGCCAAGCTTTCCTCTAAGTAGTGATGATGATTCGGCAGAGCGGGCAAAGATACAATCAAAAGATAGGAAAGCCAGTGGGCGTTACACCAGCTGAGCATTAGAATAGAGGTGAGTAAAACAATTATCGACTTCATAATAAATTGAATATTTTATTGACTCGACGCGGTGCAGCTATTAGTAGAGCGGAGTGGAGTGACTTTTTATGGGTCATAACAGTAGGAAACCGTAGCAAGGATGGAGCCTGTGAGCTCCTAATGGCCTAATAACAATCACCCTTATAACGTGTAAATGTTCGTTCGCTCGTGTTCGGTCCCTGAGTACGGGCGATGTCCATTCTGCGCAACCCCCCCCCCCCCTTACAAATCACACTCACCCCTCCCCTTTCATAACACTGCAACATAATCTGCATGCTGGCACAGGGACGAAGCTATCGGAACATTGTAATCTTACTATTCACTATTTGCTAAACTCCATATACGCTAAGTTTAACTCCGCTTGTTCTCCCAATTATCATTGTATTACACGCAAGCCAATTATAGCTGAAAAATAAATTTGAGTCAGTGTTAAAGCGGCTACAGTACTATTGGTGTGCTCAGATTCCTATCGTCTTGCAAATCTTTTTCTCATTTTGTTTAATCTGCTGCATTCCATTCGACTTTTACTACTAATCCTTTACTGGATAAGATATATCGAAAGGTTTAATCCGGTAGGACATTTAACCGGAGTTGTTTTCATGTGTCTCAATGTCAGTTATTCAACTTTACCCTACCAGGTTATTTTGTAAATAATGTTTTATAACAGTTGTCTGTGATTCATTATTTACTTCGTATTCAACTTTTCAGTGCTCATTCTTCCATATTCTCAAGAAATCCTGCCTTATCCCCTGAAATATGTCAGAAGTCTATTATTAGTGAATGAAATATTCATTTATCTACTGGAGGAATTGAATTTAAATTCATTGCAGAAGATTGTGGTAACTTACATTATTTTCGAATAGGGTCCATTCATTTTGATCCCTCTATAATGATACTTCACACTTTTGTTTTATATGTTTTTGTATTTCGTATCCATTATCATTCTCTGTAAAAATTTTCATTGATTCTTCTCCATTTTCAGTGTTCTTACACCGCTTCAGATCCTAATCTTCTTCATTCCGGCCATTTTTTCAAACATTTCCAGTGACATCATCGTTGATATACAACGCTTTGCACACTTGCATGATCAAATAATATAAAGTATAAAATACATTTTTTGGAGGTAAATGTTTTAATGGCGATTTTATAAATCAAGCTAACTACAAAAATCAACAGTCCGGGCAATTTATAAACTCACCTTGAGGCTTCTCCAACTCAAGGGAGACTTAAGAAGCATTTTGAGAAAACCTTTTTCAAATTTTTTCTTTAAAAAAATGGAAGCCTCAAGGAAGGTGCATAAATACTGGACTAAGCCATATTTCATATAATCGCGCCCAGTTCAGAAATTCTTAAAAGCTATCACGTACGTTTATATCATCACTGAGCGGATTAACGTGATTTTTTGCGATACCATTTTGTACATGATATTCGTCGTTTTCAACGTACACCCTTGAAGATATGGCAGTTTGGAAAATTAAATCGAATAGGTATTTCAAGGCAACACAATTACCTTCTACGCCCATCACCTTTTATGCTGTTTTCAATTATCATTTTGATAAAAGCGGAGATCAGAAGGCCGCATCATGGAGAGCTATTGACTATCGTTGACTAGCATAAACATAGGGTGAAGTCAAATGGACAGGTCGTTGAAAAATAACGATGAAAGAAGTGACTTCTAAGCTGTAACGGTTAACCCTCGCAAAATTGACCATAAATCAATGCCGACAACATCAGTCACGGAATGTGACCCGATAAAACTCAATGTCTGCTGAGTCTTGTCGATAGATAACCAATAAAATTTTGACGTAATTGTTATAAGCTGGAATGGAACCAAGCATAAGCTTATTCGAATACTCGTCAAAGCGTCTCAGTAATTTTCAGTTTTGTTGGTTTTTTTACTTTTGGTCAGACGATTTACGCCGCTGATAGGGCCGCACTGTCTTATTTATGGGACCACTTTTCAGGAGACCTTGAAACGGCGATAGAAACTATAAATATCGGAGCTTCGGAGGCTGAGATTTCGGGCCGGGCATCTTCCGTGATTTTCTTCACGCACAAACAACTCGAATGCTATAAGCATTTAGAATGCTATAAAAGCTATACTTTATTTCGTTTTGAAAAACTTCCTTGCGTATTCATTAAGACACCTCGACTTCTTGTATACGGAAAACCTCTATATTTATATTATTCACCTATATTGAAACGAGAACAATGCCAAAGAAACAAAAATTTTCGAAATCTCTGGAAAGGACAAGTAATCTTAAGAGAAGTGAAAGTTGAGAAGTGCAGTTTTTCCTTCTATAGTACCTTGTAGATAAGATAATTATATTACGACAAGCATTTAGAATGCTATTTTTGCTCCGAAAACTCCCTTGCATATTCATAGTGACCCGTTCGACTCCTTATATCTATTTTTTATTTATTTATAGAATACAAAACATACTTATAGTCATGCACACAAGTCATGCAAAAAATGAAAAAAATTAATATACAGAAATCCAATAATACAAAATAATAAAATCCATAAACTAATCTAAAATAATAGTACTGTACTAATATATGTGGAGATGGAAATCCCTTCCAACCATGGTTGCCCACGTACTAGGGAGGGGTTTTCATAATATTACGGTAGGAGGAAGAAGTAGAAGAAAGAAAAGGTTTAACCCATAAAAGGTAAAACTACTATTTTTCCAAAATTAAAGATCAGAATAGTAGTTGCTCTTGATCTAATTGCTGATGTCATTTTTCATTTTCTTGTTTATTTTACTATTGTTGAGGTATTGGGAATGTGTACGAAGCATTTTATATTCACTGTTATCAAACAAAAACAATTTGAAGAAGACAACAGTATTCCTTACAGATAAGAAAATCGACATTGCAAATTATGCTTCTAAGTTCGTCAAAATTAGGTTGCACTAGTTTTATAGATTTTCAATCCTCATTGACAACTAAGTTCTAAACCATAAACCTGAATTTTATACCCAATTGGTTTTTTTGATCGGAAGCTCTTCGGTTTTACAACGCCACTGTCATCAATACCTTAATCCTTGCCTCTTCCCAGGAGAAAAGGGGGTATAAAATACATTACTACCACATTATCATGTAGTGCTCATGTCATGAGCACTTGAATTGACTGTCAATAATACAGTAGGGCCATTGATAATATTGTTCTTTTTTTTTAATTTTCAAGATCTACAACTTTTACGTGACAATTATTGTTAGAAGTTAAAGAAATTGGAAATTTATTTCTCTAAGTTTGTGCTCCTCATCTAGTTCAGATGTACCTCACTTTATAACCTTGTACTATGATTTATATTGTTGTCTTATCAGTCATTATCACATTTATTGAATCTTGTCACCTAATATGTATGCTAAAGACCTGTTGATTGATTCGCTCCCAAACTGTCTCGGGCATATAGATGTTAATGCTATACGTTGTCTGTAGGTCGAAGAATACTCGACTGTAGCGAAGTTTGGAGATTCAGTCAACAGGTAGAGCTGTCCTGGCCATCCCAAGCAGCGCTCACGCTCAGAGGTGTGGCTCGCCCGATTGGCTCAAGGCAGACTTTGAGCTCAGCCAAAATGAAATTTACGCTTTGACGTTTTTCTCAACATTTGAAGGTAATAGACTGCTGACTTGATAAACATATTATGCATTTTGGATTAGCAGTGCACCCGAATCCAAACTTCTAGTTGTAGTATTCCTCTAGTTGAAAATATGTGGAAGGACGTAGAAATATTTTATAAATACCGTAATATTTTTACAAATTGAGTACCGTAGCGTAATAGAGTGTTATCATCTTCTGCTCATCTCTTATCATTTTTGCCATCATTATCTTGTTATTTACAAGAGTTTGGCAATAAAGAATTTTGAATTTTTGAGTTTGAATTATTCAACGTAGAACTGTAGAACTGTAAAACTTCTCAATTCCTTATTTAAATAGCTTTCCCTTTGTGTAGACTTATGAAAATTATTTTTATTTTTGAGATCTGATATATTTATTATTTTCTGATCAAATATGATTTCAGTTCATTGATACAATAAAAAGTTGGCATATTATAGAGTATCAAGAAATTTTTCTATATCCAATTAGAAGACGGAAAACAGAATTTAACAAAAATAATAATAAAAAACACAATTCAATTTCTTTGTACACCAAGAGTAAGTAGTTCTATAGGTGTCTAGAGAATAGGCCAAATAAGTTTGGAATCAAGTAAGCAAAAAATATCTGTAGTAAATCGATGTTTTATTTGCAAATCTATGAACCTGACAATACAATGCTCTTTTGAATGTGAAAGAGAATGTGGAATGAAAAGATAGTATTTATTTATTATTCTTTATATCTATTATTTATTACTATATATATATTTTTTTTTATCAGCATGAAATAAACTAGCAAATATAATTTTTCATTTTTCTTCTATCACCTGAAAGCTTCTATTACTAGTACCCTGAAGCATGCGAGAATAAAATGCGAAATGTGCGTCATATATTATCCTCTAGTCTACAAATTTGATAGATTTAATAACGATGATAATAAGCTAATTAAAGCCCTATAGTAGCTATCATGAGAAGCATGTCTTTCAAGTTTACAAATATTTTCTAAATTAATTTGTATTTTGCCGTTTAGAAAAGTAATAGCTAACATCAGCTAGTACCTTGGACCTATTGCTAGTAGATCAACTCATGAATAGATCAAAAGAAATGGAATGTCCTACAATCTAGTAATGATCAATACTTTAAACACGAACGTAATGGAAGAGACCTAGTATGTCAAATTTTCATTATACCGACAGTAACGAGTTTCAAGAAAGCTCCAGGATCAGTTCTCCGAGGATAGTTGGTAGAGAACAGTGAACCGTAATCAGATTTAATTAAGACCTTCCATAGAAAAAAGATGATCTCAAACGAGTTTAACACGCTTTGTTGGATGAAGACTCAAGTATCATACAAGATGTAATGGCGGTCGTAAAGTGGACATAATAGTAAATCGGTTCAACAGTTTGCTGCAAATGAACAGTTTGATTCATTTGTGGCTTGTCATTAGGAGCCGGTTAATATGTTGCTAGAACTACGGTTTTATGGCTAGCATAAAAATACAGCACTGCTTCGTATATCTTCCATTGTTCCCTCTAGCCTAACTGCCAGACGTTCGGGCATTGACTATGGAGGAACAGTTGATTTTTATTTCAGTTTGTATTGTTCGAAGGATTAATTAGAATGATTTATTGGACGATTGTGTAGCGATGATTCAATTTGTAATAGGAGCAGGAGAGTGTGCCTGTAAGTTGTAGTGAAGTTTTGCTCCATATATTGATGAGTATCCTGCGACTGACATAATTTTTGTACGTCTCTACCATCATCTGTAATGTTCACAACAATGTATCTATTTCGATTAAATTTGAATTGATCAAAAACTTGTGACGTGTGATAAGTTAGCTTCTGCAAGAAATTAAATTTGTTATTCTTTGTAAATAAATTTTACAATAATTGTATTACATAAAATGTATTATGAAATCTCTTCTTATTTTCCCCTATTTGTTGCTGTCCTTGCAATTGCAACACTTCTTCGTCTTGTTCTTCTTATTATTGTTTTTCTTCTTCTTTTTACACGCCAGATTACCACTAATATCATGGCCTCCTCCAACAGGAGGCCATGGTAATATACAATGTATTATGATATACAGTGTATTATGATATTAGTGATAAATCAATATCAGTATCCAGGAACCCGACCAATTTACATGAAATTATTATTATAGTTATTATCAGTTTGTTGTGCTCATATGAATATGCACCATTTGATGATCTTCTTCAATATTTCCTCTAAACACATGTGCTTCCTGATTAACAAAAGATGCAATCGGCAGTTCTTAAAATAAGTTTTTTTTTCTTCTTTTAAATTTCACATAATATATATCATGCCTCACTTTTTTTTTCTCCGTTTTTTTTTAATTCTACGGTTTTAAATAATTCAAGAAAAGATTTCAACACAATCAAAAATGAAAATGTTAACGCTTCACTGAAAAAATAAAGTTGATAATTGGGCTAAGCAGCATCCTTCGTAGTATTCTTATAATTATTGCATTTCTATTCTAAGCTGAACTAGCTGTGTAACGTCTTAATTTTCACTAGCCAAAACTATCCTAGAGACTTTAGGGAAATATATTGGACCCCCAAACTTCAAAATCAATAGAGATCTCAGTTGAACTAAGAGGAAACTATATATCAAGTTTCAAGTGTCTAGAATTTTCCTTTCAAGCGCTAAAGCACAGACGAGCGGACAGAAGGACGGACGGACAACGGCATGATTTCAATAAGGCCCTGTGGGGTCCTTAAAATAATAGTGTTAAAAATATATTGGTTTTCTAATATTCACTCATCCTTCGTTACTCTTACTCGGTTTCATTATCCTCTTACTCCCCTAATCAACGAGTTCACTCAACGTCAATAATACTAATTATTCATTCTAAAACCAGGTGGCCCTTTCTAGTTTTTAAGTCTCGAATTTTTCGTTTCGTCCACTGATTAATGACGCAATTATTGCCAAATTTCAAATAAACGAATTACTCATAAGTTGATTTAACGGCCAAATATAGTAGTCTGACAACTCCTAATGTTCTGACGGACAAAAGACGTGGCGCGCGAAAAAGGGAAAGACGAATATGTTTTCTGTTGCTCTGTTGCAGCAGTCCATGTCAAAAGTATAAACGATTAGTTGTTAACAAATTCAAATGGATGTCATGAATATTGATCTCGAAATCTGTAGACAGGGAAGTTCTGCAAATGGAATTTGAAGGAAAAGGAGATCCCAAAAGACGAGGATAGATGGCAAGAAAGACGGGGTGTGAATGAGATGGAGAAGTAAATGAATCGTAGGCGAACTCACAGACAATTCGATTCGAGCGTGTTGTTTAATTTCGAAATCAACAACGAAACGTACTGACAAGCGCCCTGTCCAAGAGCTCCCCTATGTTATTATTCCGATTTCTTCAGTTACTAGTAGCTTGTGTCCAAGTCATTAATTACGGACATCTATTATTAATTACAGCGCATGTAGTCGGAGTCGACGAATGACTTGGGCCACGCTCTGATAGCATATGCATGAGCAGAACAACGCGAACCTTCGGGCAGTAACGTTTCTTTGGTAATTTATTGGCATCAGCGATGCAGACCTACGTCGAAGATTTACACATTGATAATAATGGCAACGTCTCAATTATTATTGAAACAAATGCAACCGTATACTTGATTGTCGATTCGGAGACCCATTCATTCTGCGAGGAGCTTATTTTGCTACATTTGACCAAGTACGCCTCTCAGGTGTAAATCTTAAATTTTTCAATTACATGTAATGTCAAATGTCTATTTGGATTAGATTGTTAAATGAAAAAGCATCCTGTGATTTTTTAAATTTAATTCGTCTTTTATCTTACATATGTTTTGCAAGTGAGGGGAAATTTTTTTGAATAGAGTTGTCACAACTGTAGAGACTTTCCCATTAGCTGATGTTCAATTATTGAATTTTTTTTAATAGAGTTGTCACAACTGTAGAGACTTTCCCATTAGCTGATGTTCAATTATTGAATTTGATTCTAGTATCAATCTGAATTTTCATAACAGTTTGAAGAGGTATCACATTTTTCATACGCATTGCATATAGGCTTACATGTCTTATTCTATTGAAATAAAAATTTTATAGGCAGTTGGAAAAGTGTTATCAACTTGTATGATTGGATTACTAAAAATGAATACTGTATGATTTTTCCAACTTGAAAAAAATCTGATTGACTTTGACCTTGAAACAATTTGTTTACATGATACCAGATTTATAAAAGCAGATTTATTTCTACACAAATTCAATTTTATGTACTAAAAAATGTGGAAAACTCATTAAAAACAATAAAAATTCCGCTAAAGCATTAATTTACATTTACAAATTCATCGAACTTTCCATCTCAATATTTTTAGGTATGGGCCTATCTTATCGCCATTCCAAAATGAAAAGAACACCAAAAAGATCTTCTTCGAAAATTGAATAACAATTTTCGATGAGGAGTATCTTAATAGATATTCTTTTTAAAATTTGAATTTCACTCATATATTGTACAGTTCAATGGTCTGTTCAGGTATTCATAGCTAGAATATATAAAATCAAGTATTTTTTGACAACCAGGAATTATTGTAATCGACGAGAAGCGTGAATATTCGGAGAGAAAAACCGTTGGAAGTTAATTTAATTGTTTGGATACTGAGTTGTCTACAGATAATTGACAGAGTAATAACTTTTAGTTCCCAGTGAAACTTTCGACAGATAAGTTATGCACAGGCCTATTTCTTTTCCTCGTTTTGCTAAAACTAGACACTAATTTGTAGATGAATTGAAGAGTTTTAAAAATAAGGAATAAAGCATTTTGTCAAGTACAGTTAGAGTGAAAGTTTGAACAATAAGCACCATTCCCATTACATGGGACAGTTGGATGATGGTGAATCGAAGCTCATGGAATAATCTCATTGATCAGCAACATTTTGTGTGATCCAAAACAATTGACCGTCAAAGAAGCTCTTTAAAAAATAAACTTCCAGTTTTTTTGTTCACAAGACACAGATTTATGAATAAAAAAGGAACAAATGAAAGAAAGTTGTACTAGTGAGGCAGAACTATCGCGATCATAAATATTTTAAGAATGTAGGCTCATAGTATGGTGAAGAAAGTTGAAAGACTAGCAGTTATATTTATTCACTAGTTTTCTACGGTCTACATACCCCATTACTAAAGTATGTTTGTATTATTTATTTTTAGCCTCCGTTTTATATTACGTTTAAGGAGAAAGAGCTAATTGATGGAAAATATAGTCTAGAAGCCTTCTCAAAACAAGAAAGCATAAGATTAAAATGTATTAATGGCTTTTATTCGAGTGAATATTCCAGTGTCAACCCTACAGGATTCTAAAACAAAGAGGATGAACATCGATAGTAAATTATTATTGTGCAAAATAAGAAAGCGAATTTGTGATTGAATTTAAGAGCTTGGAAACGCGTGGAACTTTGGTCAAGTGTTTACAACGCGACAAAAAACGTGGTATCAATTCGGTAACGTGACAGAGAATGCTGGTCAGAGATGGTTTAAAGATGGTGACATTCAGAGACCAATAAATACGATTAAAATTTAGAAAAATCCATTATCCCAAATTTAAAAATGTTGATTTTGGTTGAGACGTCCTTAAGACAGCCTAGATCATTTTCCTTTGATGTGGTGCCGGGCTGGACTCGAGCGACACAAAACGCGCGTTCGCATAAAGACGGACAAACAGCTTCCCATCTAGTTTCAATCCATTTGAGCCTTTCAGCGGCAGGATTTTTCTACCGCATTTTAACTACTACCTGCCGCTTGATCTTAAAAGCACTCAACGACAAAAACGCTTCTGAAACGCACGACACGCCTAAAATGACACATTTGACTTAATGGTAATTAAATCGCCGTTTTTAATGTTGCATAACACCGCGAACATTTATTGAATTTTCATTAAACATTATTTTATTTCTCATTTTTATCATTGCCACGACAGGATTCAACTTTTCAACTTTTTTATTAGAAGTCTAAATATTCTAATCAACATAATTCTCCATTGAGCCTTGTAATTTTATCGCCTTCATTTACCACTCATTCATTCTCCATCTGAATTTCTAATGGGGAGCACTCTTCCCTTCTCCCCTATTATAAAGCAATCTTAGTCGAGAAAAGCTCTTTTTAGGTATCCACCACTCACTTTCTCCGATATTCATTTTCTCAAAATCGGATTCGCCCTCATCAAATTGACTTTTTAATGCCAGTGTGTTAGTTTATAATCAATGAAAAGGATGAATGATCAATATGAAGCATCTCAGAAAGTGAAAACGTCTTAGAAAGCTCTACGACTCCGGCCTACCCTCATCTTAGAGTGATTATCACTCCATAATAGTTCTTATTATACTTTTATGTTTCATCTCCACCAGTTTTCAACCAGTATGCTGTGTGTGAGTGAGAGATGAAAGAGGCTATGTAATACGTTAATGTTGATGAAGGAAGAGGGAGAAAGAAAAAATAAAAACTAAAAGGAGACGGCAGGATATGGATAACTCCATACTCAAGGTAACATCTAAATATGGTCACCCAGAAGAAGAAAAGTATTGAATGTGTATCATCCGGTAAATGATACTGATCGAGTTTTTTTAATATTACTTTGTATTTTATTCAAACAAAATAGCTCCTTGATATTAAGCTAATCCTCCTTCTATCTTACTGCAACATCCATCATGCTTTATACAGATATAGACTGTCCACCGCACCAGTATAAAATACACCTTTAAAAAATCAGATTATAGGGGTCAACCTGTAGGTGTTAATAATCTAATGAGCGCTCCTTCTTAATTTTAATAAGCAAGATGAAAGGGGTATCATCCTCCCTCTAAAAAAGATTCAATTCAGATACTGATAAGCCAAGACCTGACCAGCCAATTAACGGAACTGATACCAAAAATTTTAACAGTGGATGCTCATTAATTTACTCCAATGAGCAGATTTCTAAAAGTTAAAAAGAGAAAATTTGTGATATATTATTTATCTCATTCCCATTTCAACAATAAACTTTTTCCTAGGTTTCTGACAAGTTATCCATGTATATTCAATAATTCGAAGTTCTCTCGGTGCACATTATATCAAGTGTTTAGGGCACAATCTGTGGTTTTCCTGAATAGAAATTCAGTTATAAGCTCATATTGAACTCCAGTTATAAGCTTTTATTGAACTCCAGTTATTAGCTTACATTGAACAAGAATTAAATAAAAAGGCTCAAAGAATGGAATGATTTTGTTGTTGCAGACTAAATATCGAAACTTTAGTACAAGTGAAATACATGAAATGAACTTCTAGATGTAGCAATAAAATAATGAGAGCCAATATATTCCAGTCTGAATGTTTCAAAGATACGGTACCAGCTCAAACAGGTTTTCCGACAAGATAGAAGCAATCTTGCATTCACGTGTGGGCCTCGCCGACTGAATCTAAGTGCAATAATTGAACGGCAAAAAAACATTTGACCATCGTCAACATTTTGCCGAGTCCATTTAGACTTCTATTTGGCCTAATAACTGCAATCCATCAGGCAGAGCGAAGTTTGCTGATGAGTAAATAATGGATAGCTAGCGATTACACCTTCCAACTGCATCATTCAGTTATGACCACTAGCTGAAAGAAAAATGTGTTTGGGAGTGACCAGTTTTCATCAATTAATAGGTCAGTAAAAAAATTACCACACACGTCAACCCTGAACTTGGAATTATTAATTTAAATTACAGTTATTTCTGTACTGACTACTACTATACAATCGTTTGTTTCAACATCAGAATCATCACATGGACAAGATTTACAATTTTAAATGTATTAATTGCTGGAATTATCATTTGATTACTTGTTTCTTTGAAAGCTATTACTTTGGATTGATTGTAGATAATTCCAAATTATACTTTCTCTTTGTCTTGTTCAACCTGAAAACTACTTCTTTAAGCACATTGTATTCACATTTACAAAAACGGGAAGATTTTCAAGCAGTATAATTCTAATTGATATTTTCCTGAATTTCACTTTATCATCATTTTTTAAAGTAGAGAGTTCTAAATGTAGGATGAAAAGGGGAAATTAAAGAGGAAATTCAAGGAAGAGTACAACCAGAGTCTCTGATATCTAGAAGTTCACACTATTCTACTGGAGAAAGTTGGCAGTAAGTAAAGAAGATGTAGGAATAGAAAGAAGCTATATTTACTCACTAGCCGCTAATAAAAACAAGCGGTAAAGAAAAATAGCATATGTATGAAGAATGTGCTAGAGATAGGCAACGGAGCTCTTGAAGACCTAATTTCTTGAAAACAATCCCAATGTATTGGTAAATAATAATTGAGAATATGAACAAATGAATGCAAATTGGAATGTACTTTTCAAATTAATTTATTATACTATGGATTTTGAGTTTTTGTAAATTGAATAAGTCTGATAACCAATAGAATTCAAGCAAGAAATTGTTCGTATCAATCTTCCAGCAACATCTTGTTTAAAGTATCTTTATCCTTTATCTAGAAGCATACTCTCTTTCAAATTGACAGCAATTCAATCATTCTCTCTCGCCATTTTTTTTCTCAGTTGCTATCCCCTTCTTTCCAACTGTTTACACTAGCCTCAGAATCACACAGAACCGGATCATTTGCATAATAATATGTACAACACTGTATATTCCTGCTCTTCCCTAAGATCATACATTCAATTTTATTTGGGATCAAATTCTCCTGCAGAGCTATACTTTCCACTGGATGCATTAACACACAACTGTAAAATATTAATTTATTCGTTGGGTGTTTGCTAAGGATAGCAAAACTGAAAACAACCAAACAAATCGTAAATAACGGAGTTGTTATGTGACTACATCATCAACAATTTATGCATTGCAACCTGTTCCCAACCAACCCATTTAAAATTTGTACATTCGAGATGGATTTGCATCTTAGTTTTTCATCATTCGTATACCTATACGACGTTTCTTCTTCGTTCACCTCAATGACATCTTATACATCTTTGCCATTTTTATTAAAATTTACATTGCAATATCCATTTCACTCCGACAGTAAAATTTATGAATATCATGTATGTGATATTATTTGATAAACAAACAAATTATAGACATACAATGGAATGTGCATGTGTCCATTCACAGTCATCTTTGGCTTCTTTAGTTAATCTATGAAGACGGCCGTGGCTCATATCATAACAAGGCCAACCTGTGAGATCAATTGGTCTCAACAATGATGGAATGAGTTTCTCTATGAATTAATATCCTCCCACTCCACATCATTCTTGTCTAAAATATTTACTTCTACTACAATGTCCATTATTTTTTATCTATGGTCATGATCTGAGCCAAAATTCCAGTCCCAAGTCAGGTTATTCCTGGCCATTGGCTACAATTATCTATCAAAACAGAGTGGCCACAAAAAGTTGACCAAATGGAATTCAAAGAATCTTCGTGTGCCTCGAATGTGATGTATTCATGATTTACAAGGATCTTCAATTAGCAGACTATAAACTCGAAAAAATCTTTGACGCTTCTCCAGTGCTAATGGAAAGTCTGCGAACTTAAAAGCTCAATGCTCTATGGTTATCTGGTCAACTCACCGTTACAACCAGTGATTGTCTTACTGTATATTCGTTTTACCTTCTCAAAATAGAAAAGAGAAGGAATGATGAATTGGATGGAAGTCTCGGTTGAATAGAAAGAGACAGAGATACGAAATTAGCCGCGTCAAGTCTTAAAACTAGCGATAAATCTTGCGAATGATAAAATATTTATAAGTTTCCGTTACATCTGCAATTATTCAGAAACCTTCTCGAAAAATGATACTAAAAAGTATGACGACTTTATCAGCACAGTGACTAAGCCGTAATTTGTGAAGAATAAATTATTATCATTATTACATTTATTATTGTCAGAGCTATAAACATTTGATGCCCCATGTTACCCTTGCAAGGTAAAGCAATTTGCCTGATTGCATTAACATTGATTCTTCTTGTAGGCTATGAATTTGATTTTTAACTTCCATCTCTTTCAAATCTCTTCTGTCTCACCTCTGTAACGGTATTATTATCAGTTCAATATTAAATTATTTTTAAGCATAAATTTAGATTAATTTTAGTGATCATCCACCTCTAATTTGGGCTCCATTCGTTTCTTTCCACTATTTAATACGTGTCTCGCGTTGAACTGTAAATTTGTACATTTCCAAATTCAATAATTGCAAAACAAATGTCATATGTTCTGATTAATAAATGATTATCTATTTGATGATAAAAATTATTAACACCTCAGAGTTAATTTTAAAAATATACATATGAAAAAAATTAGGTGATTGACTTAATATGGTTTCAAAAATTCTTAAACAACGATTATCATAGAAAACGATGATCAAAGGTACCGATAACTACATAAAGGCGTCGACTAGATAAAGTTGACGTTTGTAGCAACTTAATCAATAGTATTTCATCGGATTATTCTTACCGTAACATTAATATCTCATAGAAACTATTAATGAAATAAATTAAATAATATTAAGCGTGGACTTTAACCTTTTTAAGGCATTATAAATTACTTATTGATATCTTTGACGTTAATAACATAAAATCTCATAACATGGTCCAAAATATCACAGGTAAAGTCATCTAAAATGTTTATATTCACAGCAACGAGTGAATCTTATAATCAGTGATGACACAGATCTAAATCTTTTTTATTTCTACCTACCATCTCGAAGGTGTGAGGTAACATATCAAGAAAGTAAGACTCGAACCAGTTAATAAAATTTGCATATTTATTCTCGTTATAAAACTTTTTCAGATCAAGTCCTCAGATATAAAAGTATACTTAGTTATAATGACGTGCTCTATCAATACTTAATTACACCCGAATCACGCTCGAAAGAACATCAGGACTATCTCAACTCTCATTAAAAATTCATCGATACAATTTAAAAAGAATCAGCACACTTGCACTTGAAATGAATTTTTAATTCCATCTTTATGAGTCGACTGTAAAGTTGTCCATGTCTGTGGACGGTGTCTCATTTTCAACTTGGACCTCTCCATAGAAAATTGACTGTAAATCCGGGCATGGATAGAAAAATTTCTAATGAAAATATATCTGATCTCTTATTTTGATACATAGGTCTATAAACGGTATTACTGTATTATTTTTCAGTTACAGTAGTTTCAAGAAGTTCCTGTTTCCAATGAGAATATTAAGTTCTCTGTAGTATATTGGAGCAAGCTAGGACTAAGCAAAGTTATCAATATCTTTCAACATTGCAAGTCATACAAGCGCGGGGCTTGTACGTGAGATAAAAGTAATTAAATGATACAAAAGTTCCAGCACTACGCAGTTCTAGGTATCCAGCAAGAGACTGAGTCTGTGAACGTTGTCCTATTTTCAACTCCAAAGTTTTAAAACTACAAAGGAATTGAGTATTTAAAAATATAGTGGTCCAATTGAAAATATGAATATTTTATCATTAATAGAAGTTGGGTGCTCAAACTTCTACTCCATCTACCACTGTTTATCCTGAAAGTATGATACTTCAGGGCTATCTCAAAATTATGTTTTTTTAATTTTGCATTTTATATTCATCTCAATTGGATGAATTTGATTCACTCAAATTTTCTAATTCACTCACCATCTATCTTCCAAAAAATTCAGATTTTTTATGGGTTGAATGGAAGAGATTCAGCGCAAAGTATTACTTTCCCGATCTATTGAATTCACTACCAAATGCCGTTCTCCGCACACTTTTGCTACAGCTACAGCTATGTATACCTGATGCTTCCATCTGAAGCTATGCAAATTGTCTTCAATATTCTTTCTTTGGCTGTTAGTTGCCAGCCATCAATCAAATGGCGATCAAAGGACGACCCCCTGCCGTGCATTAGCATATGGCCCAACAATGATAGTTCACCAGCCGGTGAGACTCACCCACTTCCTATATGCGGCCCACACACTGCACACAATCAGACCACCCTCTTGCCCAACAACACACATCTTTTCTTTCTTTCCAGTTTCATTTTTTTTCTGAATCTTGTCTCGAATTTATCCTCTCATTTCTTTGCCCATTCCATCGTTGGCGAAAAACGATATTAGCACAGATTTGAACACACAGAGACTGCATTTTTCTTCTCATAAATTCGATTTTATTTCGCAAACTCGTTTCAGTAGGGGTTATTAGCCGATTGAGCCTACCCAATCACAAGACAGAGGGGCGTGGCCACCCCCCTTCCCCCCTCCCCCTGCTCAGACATTTTGTAAACGCCCACCCCTTCCCCCCTGCCCCAGACAGCCATTTTGTTTTTAAGGTCACATACCCCCTTCCCTATGTGCCCCCACTTTATTCCCAATAGATTAAAGGGGGACCCCCCGCAAGCACCAATGAGAGAGGACCTATCCCCCCTGACCCCACCTCTCACAGAAGGTTCCCAATAAATATAGAACATACAGTTTTATATCTATATATACATGCTTGCAATTGTATATCTATATATACCTGCTTGCAATTACTATATCTATATTTGCAATAGCATCAGCCCCCGCCGCCAGATTTAGCTATTAATTGCATCTGCACACCTGCTACCTCCTGCTGTGATTCTCAAAGCCCTCTCTTTCGCACGTGCAGTGTTAATATACCCCCCTGCCCCCCACCCCCGGACAGTGCTTCAGATATTAATAATACTTCCGCCCCCTGCTGTGAAAAACTATTTCATAACGTTTAAAAGCAGAACACGTGCACAAGTTTTATGTGTGTGTGTGTGTGTGTGTGTGAGAGAGACGTGCTCTCAGGTCATTAACCTTAGAATTTAACGGTCGCAACACGTGCCTAGCAGGTGGGGGGCTGTACACAGAAATAGAATGCTTCTACACTCCCCGATTCCTAGATTGATAGCGTTGTAATAGGCGTTCTTGTTGAGGAGGTAAAAACAAACTACTATCATATTTTATCGTCGGCTCATCCATCCCAATAAGCCGAAGAAATTCGCTGACAGTATGTTCTGGCAATAGTCCTCGTCCCTCCAACTCTTTATAATCAAACGTTCTGGCAGCCATTACACATTTTTCTATCAAATAATAGGCATATCTATACATCAGATCATTTAAATGCCTCTTGAAATCTCGATTATTATGCACATAATCCATTAATAGGTCCTGTGATATTTTTACAGCTGTGTTAAGTTGTTCATATGAGATGAATCCTGCTTTTTCAATTATAAACTCTTTTTTAGTGAGTAAATTTTCCCTATTGAATTCATCTCGAGTGAGTAGTTTATCTCTTTCTGCCTTTGCCTCTTTGCTAATAATTTTCATCTCATTATTGAGGGTATGTCTACTCACCAGCACACTAGCCTTCTCCTGCTCAAATTCTCTCCTAGTTAAAACAACCTGTTCTAAATCATGCATGCGTTTTTCCAACACATTGTTAATTATACTTAATCCACTATTGAGATTTTCAAACGAGACAAGTTGGCTTCTTTCATTGTTAAATTCTGTTCTAGTTAAAACAGCTTTCTTCAACTCACTCAATTCAAATTTCAACTTGTCAAAATTTGATACTAATTTTTTTAACTCCTCTAATTGCTTTGCATGCACTGTATGCAGCCTACCGAATCGATCGGTGTTCATTGTTCGAATGTCGAAATTAATTATCAACACCTCGGTACACCCGCTCCAGCGGAGAGGCTCCGATTTGTGTTGCTTGTCAAGATGACTCGCGCTGGCAGCACTGACGTCACCACCCCAGCTCATGTCTTTAGTCGGCTATTCTCACTTTACACGATGTTTCGCAGAGGGGTGAGGGGGCGCCCACTCCGCATTTCTTCTAACATACTCTTTCGCAACAGCTGGTTTCACCCAGCCTCATCTCTCTCATATTTCTTTCTCTCCTCTTTCGCTCTACTGAACAGCTTCCTGGCAACGCCGGCTGTCCTCGCATTTCTTACTGTATAAAGTTACCTTCTCGCAGTTCTTGTAATATCGAATCGATTTCAATATCGTGAGCTGAATTTCCTGCATTTTTTGAACCCATTAAAATAAATAACCGTTCGACTAGTTCGTTAACATCATCCCAGAATATGTAGTTTCTATCACGTGATTTATTTCTAACAAAATTCAATAATCCCTTCCCATACTTTGAACGTTTTTTGGGTGGAAAAAGTTTCTGTATAATTTGAGATTTTTTACCAGAATTGCGAATTACGTAACCCTGGTTATTAATATGTACAGATGTCAGTGATAATATTTTTTTATATTTCGCCAAATCTTTGTTATTGTAGAGATTTGAATTTGGTCTACTGTTAAACAATAGCTCCAACAAACCATGAGTCATTCTAAACCTTTGTTCGCCGACAGTTATAAAAACATCATCAAAACTTACGGGCTCATCGCCGATAAAATATAAATTTTGTTTATGATCAAAACGTATACCATAAGGAATAGAATTATCTAATTTCTCGTTATGAAACACACCTAAATAGTTGTCTAAAATTTCTTCTATTCGAGTGCGACGGTTAGTAATATTCAAAGTCGAATCAAAGAAAGCAGATTTATCATTAGCAGAAATATTTACATCTTCCTCCCCATCCTCCTCCTTCTCCTCCACCTCCTCCTCCTCCTCCTTCTCCTTCTCCGTTACCAACGGTTCAACCTTGTGTTCTTTTTCGCGCTTTACTGTTTCATTGGCAGAGATTGTGCTCTTTTTGAGTTCAATTAATGGAGTAATTATTGGTTCCAACCTTTTACGATTAAATTCTTCACTCTGTGTTTGAAAACCCAATAAATTTCTGTGTTTTTCAATAATAGTTTTTCTCAATTTTTTTATTCTATCTATTAAACTGCTTCTCTCCCCAACAGATGATGCTGCGGTAGGAGCAGCACGACCGCGTTTCTTACGCATATTAACTTTCTCCATTAATGCCGCGACGTTGAATGAACAAAAACGTGCAAACACCGAAGTTACCTCATTGCAAAGGAATCTTTATGAATTTATCCAATTGCTCTCTGTATCTTCCATTTTCACCCTTACATTCAGTAAAAATAGAAACAAATTTGTGAGCACCTTTTGACCACACCTCCCAACATAGTTTTCTAAACTCACTGAAACTCATATCTTCCCCTACAAAATCCCTATAAATTAATTTCAAATTTAATTGATCAAGTTTAAAAATAATTAGCATGTTTGCGTTATCTCGGATGTGATGTTTTTTAATAGATCCGTAACTTTGTACCAAGTAGGCTGTGTCAATTTCGCGATGTCTACCCATCGTGAAAAATTCACGAATTTGAGGTACATTGCTTAATTGTAAATCATCAAAAATGACAAGAGAGTTTCTCTCAACTTTGTTGGGATGAGGTATCGATTCTACATTGTCTGATAAATGAAAAGTAACACATTTTATCTTTGAAAACACCTTTTTCAAAAATTCATATTTATCTTGATACAAAGAATTACTAAATAAGTATAAATGTTTAAATTTCAATCCGTTTTTATTGAAAATCAAATTCAATAACGTATTTGTCTTACCACTGTTGGATCTTCCAATCAGGATAATGCGTGCATTATGCGGTAATAAACTACCATTTTTACTCTTGCCAATGTTCGGTTTACCTGTAATAACCTCATCAAAATTGATGATGGGTATGGTCGTATCCTTTACCATTGTATCACTATGATAGCCAATGGATAACTGAATAAAACACATGCTTCAACATATTATATCAATTTATTGATAATATTTTTCAGTTCTTTTCCAATATACATCATTTCGCTTATTTACAATATAATACATAGTATTTACAATATAATACATAGTATTTACAATACAGTTCTTAACCTAGTAAATTCTTTCTCTCGATCCATGTAGGTTCGCTGAAACCTAACCATTTAACCAATATTTTATCTTTATTTTTCCTTATAATTTTCTCTACTAAATAAACTTTCTGCTCCTCCTCATCCAGCTTTGTTTTTTCATTTCTTCTTCGTAGAAACGGCCAGAAATTATTTCCCCTTTCAAATCACGCAAGATGTAAGTAGGTGGCTTAGTCGGATAGACTGAATGAATTATAAATAATTCCCCACTCCAATTAATATTATACGATTTGTCGAAAACCTGTCTGTACTTACTAATGCGTACAACATCGCCCAATTTAAATTTCGGTTTTATTCGTTTAGATTTCAAACGTAAGTTCTCATTGGCCGCCTTATTAAGTGATGCTATTATATGATTTCGATGTTTTTTGCGAACATCAGATAGTCGCATTTGAATTGTTCTGTGGAAAGCATTATTATACTCTTTAACCAATGTTGGTAATGCTCCTACCCATCGTTTTGTTCCATGCTGCGTTAAATATTTATAGATTTTTGATTTAATAGTTCTAATAAAACGTTCGACTATTGCAGCCTTTTTCTCACTAAAAACATGGTAATGTTTAATATTATACCTATCCAATAATGCTTTTACTTTTGTATTAAAAAATTCGGTACCTTGGTCTGTCTGAAAAAATTTAACATTTTTATTTTTACGAATAATTGGTTCAAGTGCAGCATACACAGAGCCAGCACTTTTGGATTTTATTGGCACACAATAAGCATATTTAGAAAAACAGTTAATTACAGCTAAAATAAAAGTAAAATTTGAATTATCTCTCGCCAGCAAGCTCATATCAATCAAATCTGCCTGAAGCAGATCCACCTCACTTTTAATCTCATATTTTCTCCTATTAAAATGTACTCTTGGCACAGAATGCAATTCTTGTGCTAATCTATGTCTAAGTTCATTCATTTTTTTTTGTCGACATCACACACGCGCGATTGTATCTCAACTGGCTAGGCACGCGACGCGTAGGTAATCTATTTTTAGCCACCCTCTTTTTGTGAAACAACACGCATCCTTCCTTCTCCACTACTCACTCACTGCTGCGCACTTGGAGAGGAAGGTTCTACTTACTTCTTCACCCCTCTCACTACCTCCTCCTCCTTCTCCTCCTCCTCCTCCCCCTCCTCACCTATTCTGTAATGACCCCATGCCAAGGTGTCAACCGAATTGGGCATGATGTATCTTTTATCATCATAGCACGAGAGAGCCGTTTTTGCACATTCTATTTGATAAATCTTGTGCGAATAACTTCTTATCATGTTGAACCTCTCGTAATGTGTGCTTCTCTCAAATAAACACTTCTTGTATAAATCAAATGATAAGCACCTATCCTTAACATTCCTTTTCACACCTTTCGCCGTGTTCTTTGTAATAACAGCTGCATCATCCATATATTTGAAGGAATACAGCTTGGGACGCAAACCGACAAACTGTGTTATGATCTTTGAATTTGCTTCGTCCTTAAATTTCCCAACAACCTTCTTATTTTTTAAAGAGTAACACATGTGTGACGGAGGATAATCACTTGTGTCAAACCAATCTAGGTTATTCTTAATGTCGGAAAAGACGTCCTCTGTTCTTATACTGTACAAAACAGAATCTGTATCACTCATAAGCAGCTTCACACATTCAACAGGGTACATTTTCAAAATCTTGTTGTAATGAAAGTCAAACATGAGGTGTTTGCTCAAATCTAAAATAGTGAAGCCGGCAAAAATTGGTTTTTTCAGCGAGATTTCAGGTTTTCTTAGAAACACTCCGATTACATTTTCATTGTAAATATGCCATCGCTTGCACAGAGGTTTCGATATTAATTTATCCAATCTCCTTTCATCGGTGACAAGCTCTACCTGACAGTGGGTGCGGTCGGATTGTAAAGATTTTCCAAAAATAAGGTTACTCATCGCCTTAAAATTTTGAATTTCAAATGTATTTCTAGCATTTCTCCTACACTCTGTGTTGAAATCGATGTAGGGCTTAAGCCAGCGAGATTGCGTGAACCTTACGACACGATGAATGCGTTTAAGACACATTCCTAGTTGTACATACAGTTTCAAGTTCCTATAATGTAAAACGTATTTTTCCCTATCGTACAGTGTAGCCAATAGTTTTGTCGACGATTTCTGTCCCTCATGTTTCTGGTAGTCAGACAATAGATGGTGAGGTGCTTCTTCTTTTGTCGGCGCTAGCGGAAAATGATTGTGTCTGTTGTGTAACGTTTTGGGATATTGGAGATCACACTCGAGAATGTACCCATACTCTGAATCATCAGCCAAGTTGAAAAAGTCAACTTGACTGATTTCATCCTCAGATAGAAATTGAAAATTTCCATCAGGCAGAGGTTCGCACATTGCGTACCCATATAAATTATTCGCATCGAGATAGAGTATATAGCTTGTCGGTTTGCTTGCATCAAAATCTGCTCCCATATAAGGGTTGTTAGCCTCAGCATACCGATGGGGTATTACAGCTAAACCGCCTCTCACATTTTGCTCGACCATCAAGTAGATATCTATATCTGTTATCAAGCCGAGTTCAACTTTTGTGAAATGCAGCATGCAATTCCACGAATAATGCGCAAGACTTAAAAAATGAGTCACATCCAAACCGTATTTCTCAAACATTGATGACCTCATATCCTCAAAAACGTCACACAAAAGGAGTGTATCACAAAGCAGATACAAATTATGATAATCTCCCAAATTCTTTATCTTGAATGTTTGCCAAACATTCTGTGCATGTGCGTACTCCCTTTCTTCTAAAGGCGAATCCGTCAAATCATTGTAAAAACTTTCGATTGGGGGAAGGGAGGTTTCTTCAAATTTCTGTGGAGAGTCAATATATGTGTAGGGGTATACTCCTTTTTTAATAAGCAGTTGTCGTTGTTCAACGCTTTTAAACACTGCAAACATAGATTTGAATTTGACTCTGTCTGTTGTCCTTCTGACAAATTTTTCACCAAACTGTCCAACGAAGCGTTCATGAATTTTAGGCTATCCAAAAACTTGATTTTTCCCACCGTGATTGAGAAAAACTTCTCTGCTGAAGGAGCAATGCAGCGTATTGGTTTTTTACACTTGCCTAATGCCTGCACAATATGATGGCAATCATACCCCCCAAAGTTGTGCATAAAACAGGGTATGAAATCAGGTGATTTCCCATTTAAATTACAGGCTTGATGAGCTGCGCAAATAAATTCACCTGTTTCGTGCGAGTGATGCCTACACTTGATGTCATTTTTCGCGAATATTTTTCCACATAGACCGCATTTTTCCGCACTATTAAAATCTCTCTTCTGCTCTTCACTCAATTCAAACATTGGGATTTCACTCTTCATATCCCGATAGAGCAGTTCTCCTACACTTGTAATTTCATCTAGAAATTTCTCAATGATCTTCTCCTCCATATCTCGCGACCGATAGATGATCGGGCCGTGGCAAATTTCCCCCTCTATGTTCACCACTACAAAACAGTATCCGCATGGAACGTGTCGAGTCGCCTTTTTTGTAAAGCTACTTGTGATGTGCGGTTCTTCTTCTTCTTCTTCTCCTACTTCCCCACTCTTTATCGGTACAATAAACGATTCAAAATCGGCATAAATTGTGTATTTTGTTTTCAATGTTGCAGTATAATTTGTAAATTTGAGAGTTTCCCCTTCTTTGGGAAGCACTGTTCTCTGCGGGCTGAATTTTGAACAGTGCTCTTTGTGCTTCTCCAAATTTAGTTTTCCATCCACGTTCAACGATTTATTTGTTGTGAAACGATGGAAACAGAATTCACAAACATCTACTTGATGCCCTCTTTTTGTAAGATGACTCAAGAGCCGAGACAACCCGTTTTTCCCGTTTGCGGTGTTGATGAGGCAAAAATGAGATTTTCGCGGATAAGTTTCGCTTGTTAGCAACAAAAGATTAATTTGGTGAGTACGGTTTCTGTAAGCGCTACACTTGTACGGGAAAAATACGTTTTTATCATATGCAATTACATTTATGGATATATCAGGATTTAAAGCTTCAAATTTCTTAATGTCCTGCAAACTGGAAGGAAAGTTGACCCCGTTTGTGTTGACTGTGTGAGCAAACTTGCTCAAATATTCAACAGTCATATTTCTGCGACGATAATGGAAAAAAGATAAAATTGACCACAAAAGGCATTTCTCGTCATTGAAATTTTTTACGTTAATCACACACTTTTTCCTTACAATAAAATCGGGGGTTTCTACATATGTGGATGAGGAACCACGAATCGCGGTATGCCTAATTATGTTGAGATCCAACGATTGGATCTTTTTTATAACCCACCCACTCCCAAACCTCACAAACTTGTCAAAAGAAGATAAAATTTTTACAATAGCATTTGTAAAAAAATTGTTTAAATCGACAGAATTTGAAGCACACTGCTCAATTTGTGCAGAATAGCTATGGAAGTTCACGATAGCTGATACTTGTTCGTTCTCTTCACCCAACAACACTATTTTATTCATAAGAACATTTAAAACAATAAAGCACTTCACATTCCCGTTGAACCGGTGCGACTCGTCGACGATAAGCTGCAGCACCTCCTCCCTGCTTGATTCCAGCGTAGATTTGATGTCACGTTCCTCCTCCAGATACGTGAATCTGTATCTAGCTGCGCTGCCGTTCAAACCTCGAATCTTCTCCGTCGTATGAGCCATTGTGAAATCGTTCTGCTTTCTAAAACAAAACAAGTTAGTAGCGGATTAGAAGTTGATCACCACGGACTGTTCTAAATTACGAAAGATTGACTTTCAAAGGAAGCGATTCCACTGTGTTCTCCAACTGAAAGGTTAAAAAGATTATGAGTGTGAAACAGATTATATCTATGGATATAAACGTGGCGGTAGACGAGGAAGAAGAAAAGTTTATTAAAAATAAATCCTCGTTCGAAAAACAATTAATACATAAATTACGCTTCCACCGTTATGAGTGCTATGGAAGAGAATATGGACACTATTGCATGTGTATAAATCCTGCACTCAATGAACCATTACACCAATTTATTGGAGAATGTAATTCAGATACTTGTTTTTATCGAATAATGCAATTACATATTGCAGATAAGCATCACGAATCGTGTAATGGCGTCTATCACACATTTAATATGTGTAACAACAAAATTGATAAATTTTTGTGTAATTCATCCAGAAAATTTCGGTGTGGGAAAAATTGTAAATTATTTCAAACACTCAAGTGTGTTGGTAAAACTGAGTAGGAATACTGAACGTAAGTTTACTCCTCCAATGTACAACAATCGGCAGCAGAATTAGTTGAATGGAGATACTCGCATGCAATGTGTTTTCTGCAGAATAATAGTTTCTACCGAGAAAAATAATTCGAAATAATGCGCAGTCAATAATCGCTACTTACATTGTAAAAGGGTGATGGCAAATGATGAACTCTCTCTCTCAGATGTGTGCTCTCTCTCTCAGATGTGTGCTCTCTCAGATGTGCGCTCTCTCTCAGATGTATCCTCTCACTCAGATGTGTGCTCTCTTACACTCCGCTGGTACAACTGATCTAAAACAAACAAGTTAGTAGTGGATTAGAAGTTGATCGGCACACTATGGATCAATCACACGTTTTAATGTACGAAAGATTGAGGTTGTTGAGTTTTGATGAGAGATGGAAAAAATTCGAATCTCCCCTTTTATCACCTAAACATTTAGCTAAACTGGGATTTGTATTCAAGACGCCACCAGACTCAGTGCAGTGCGTGTTTTGTTTAGTTGGTTTGGAAAAATGGCTAATAACAGACGATCCCGAAAAAGAACATGAAAAACATAGTCCGAATTGTGGATGGAGGAGAATGCATAATATTTCTATCGAGAATGAAAATTTTAATAATCTTCGGGATTACGACCAGCGAATAAAGACATTTTATCAAAGATCAAAGCCTCACTGGTCAAACTCATTTAATAAGAGGATATTGGTTTTTAAAAGAAATGCTGAATATTTCGCGAGTAATGGATTTTTTCTACATAAAACGGGTTATTTGCAATGTGTATATTGTAAAGTAATTATTGCAGATTCGAAAAAACTGTGTCATGCATCGTTTTGTATATATAATAAGAACAGTCTTAAAGGAGAAGGAGAAGGAGGAGATGGAGAAGGAGAAGGAGAAGGAGAAGGAGAAGGAGAAGAAGAAGGAGAAGGAGGAGGAGGAGAAGGAGAAGGAGAAGGAGAAGGAGAAGGAGGAGGAGAAGGAGGAGGAGGAGGAGAAGGAGAAGGAGGAGAAGGAGGAGAATTAATTGAAAAAGCAAACAAACCTGCACGAGAAGGAAGCCGAGGAATCACTTGCGCTCTGTTGTAGAGTTGAAACGTCTCTAGTTGGAACTGAAACATACAAAATAGGGAAAAATGGATCAGATTGATGTTTAAAAATTTGGATTATGCACACTTATTATCAGATTATGGAGGTATCGTCTGCATTAAGGTGTGAGAAGGTTTATTGTAAATATTATTGAGCAATTACTATTACTATTACAATTGCTCCAATTTAATATGCAAGATTTTTTTTGCACTAACAGTATTTACCCAAAAACTTGTAAAAATGTGTGATTGGGTTGATGATAATTTTTATGAGTTTGATTATTTTGTGGCTTTATTTCGAGTTTGTTATAATTGATTAATGTAAATAAAGATTTGAATTATTATTGCTCACCTTTGTTTCAAACTGTTGTGATGCTTTCAAAATGATCACTCTTCTTGTTGCGCCGTTCAAAAATGCAAATGGTCTTTTATCGCTGTGCGCGGATAGCTAAAGTTCAAACTGATGTGACGCTTTCAAACTGATAAAGATGATCGCACTTTTTTTTGATCCGATAACTATGACGTTCAAAACGCGAATGATCTTTTAGCGGTGTGCGCGGCAATCTAAAAAAGGATTGCGGGATGCGATGAGCATTCCTCTTTGGAGTAGGTGAGCACCTAAAAGAAGGAAGCTCGCAGGAAGCTCTCGCTGGCACGCGCTCGCTTCTCCCCCTCAACACGGTGTTCTATTTTTATCAGTATGTTTGTATCTGTCAACATGGAATGTGCTTTGGCGATGCGGCACGTGTGGAAAACGATAGTACTATTTATATTTCTATTATGCTGTCTAAACACCGTACTACTTTTAAATAAAGATAAATCGTGCAATCTGCATGAGAAACGAAATGATACGCAATTTCTTTTCAATTCCTTTGGATCGTCAACTTCACTGAGAAATCATACTTTATTCAATATTAAATCTTGCGTTAATTCGTATTATAAAACACCAATTTCCTTTGAAATTGGGTTGATACATTGGTATAAATTTATGGTTGATGAGCTAGAAACAGTTTGTAATTTCTACAAATACTATAGCGTTCTTGCAAATTGTGCCGAGACTTTTAATGAAAAATCGAATTTTCTTTTGAAGAAAACTAATCAATTATGTAGTAGTAGTAGTAGTAGTAATTACAGTTCAGTTTATGTTTAACCTTTAAAGGATGAACACTGTTAAGAAAAAGCGATGCTCTGTTCGTAAGCGTGGAAGAGGTATTTTATCAAAAATTGGCAATGTATTGGGTACAGTGATAAATAAGGGGGTGGATAACCTCAATTTCGAGGCTCATCTACCTAATTATTCGTATTGCGGACCTGGTACAAGGTTAAGGTCAAGGTTAGCACGTGGAGACAAACCTATAAACCGTCTTGATGATTTATGTAAGACGCACGACATAGTTTACTCCCGAGCGTCTGATAACAAGACGCGGGCGGAGGCTGACAGGCACTTGGCAGATGGAGCTTGGGAAATTTTCAAGGACCCAAAAACGGGGTTATCTGAGAGAGCATATTCTTATCTTGTTACAAACATTATGAAAGCAAAATCCGCATTTGGTGGAGGTTTGAGAAAACGAAAAACGAGGGGAGTTAGAAAAACACATAGTGATAGTATTAGGCAAAAGGCGATCAATAGGTTAAAAAATCATATTGCTGGTCGCGGTTTTTATCTGAAACCATATCCAACAGGCGGAAGAATACTAGTACCACCCACCCAATACGGTGTAACACTATTTCCAAAGGTTAAAAAGAAGCAAGGAGGAAAAAAGCAGAGGAAAAGACAGAGAAAAACGCAAAGATGAACGGCCCGCTGTCAAACTACGACCTGATAAAATGGTGCAAAATATTAGATATACCACTAAGGGGCATATATATGATTGATACACTTCCGAGTAAAATTCGAAATAATGAGCTCGCAATTGTTAATTTAGACAAACAGATTGGAATGGGAACACATTGGACTGCATATATTAAACGAGGGAAAAATGTGTATTATTTTGATCCGATCGGTGACTTGCAACCGCCACGCGAATTGGCAAAATATTGGGAAAAAGAAAATAATGTAAAAATATTCTATAATACCAACCAATTGCAGCGGGTAAACACAGACATTTGTGGGCACCTAGTGATTTTGTTTCTTGCTAACCAGTTGTAATTTTACGCTTGTGTTGAAAGCATTAGCTGAGTGAGTGATGGGTGTTATTACACTAACCTCAAAAACAAGTAATCTATATGAGAATTTAAACCACGCTCTGGAATTGGATAAAAATCGCGAATGGGAAATTGGATTGGTTAACTTGTGGACGTTTAATAGTATACCGAATATAATAAGGGGGAAAAATTCCAGTTTTAAATATGGAGATAAACTGGTGAATCTTGATACAGGATCGTACGAAATTGATAATATAATAAGCGCTATAAAGTTGAAATTGAACTTGAGCGATGAGAGCCTTGTTATACAACCGAATAATAACACTATGAAAGTTGGAATTTATTCCGATAAACCAGTAGATTTAACTTTTGACGATTCAATTGGTAAGACACTTGGGTTTGATAAACTTCTACTCGAAGCAAATACATGGCATTATTCAAATCATTTAGTCTCGATCAGTCATATTAATACAATCGTGGTGTCGTGTAATTTAGCATGTGGAAGCTTCGCTAACGGAGATGAAAAGCATATTATTTACGAATTTCTGCCGAGGGTACCGCCCGGTTATTTGATTAATGAAACGCCCGCAGAAATTATATATGTACCACTCAATACGCGCAGAATTCAGTTTATTAATGTGACGGTAACCGATCAAGACGGATCACTTATCGATTTTCGAGGGGATAGTATAACTGTGAGGTTACATATTCGCGAGAAAAGTTAGAAGATGGGTTTTATTGTATTCAATGCCGTACCTAAGCGTCGAGATGAGAACAGAGAAAGCGTCAGTAGGAGTTTAAGCTCAGTAGCGTTAACACCTATGTTAACGCCGAAAAACAGATTAACAGCTAAAAACGCGAGAATACTAGAAAAATTGGGATTTATAGTTAATTGGAAAAATGTCGGGAGCCGCAATAAGTGAAATTCTAGATGTCGATAGTCAAATTCAATTTTACTCTGATATTACTAAGTACGAATTTCACACGCACACAACATATTCTGGACAGAAACTAGGTAATTCAGATGAAGTAAGGCTTCCTGTAAATCAGCAGGATATATACACACTGCCTTGTAAATCCTTTCTATTTATTGAGGGGAGTGTTAAATGTACAAAGCCTGGTGCGAAACCCGAGGATCCGCCTGTGCATGCCGAATATAAACTTGTCAGCAACGTGGTAGGCCATCTGTTTGATGAGATACGTTATGAATTGGCGGGACAGCAAGTAGCGAAATCGAGACTTGTCGGAATTACGTCTACAATTAAAGGATTGCTTTTGAAAAATGTTTTCGATACAAATACATACCAATTGGCAGGATTTGATAGAGATGGATATAAGTTGACGGATAATAAATTCATTTTTTGCGTACCGCTGAAACTTTTGTTACCATTTTTCGAAGATTTTCAACGAATAATTTTAAACTTGAAACAAGAGCTTGTATTATTGAGAAGTGCGTCGGATCTAAACTGCGTTGAATCGGCTACAGGAACAAATGTTTCTTTAACAATTGATAAACTACAGTGGAAAATTCCGTACATCCATTTGGAAGATCACGTAAGGTTGAAATTTTTGAAATTACTCGATTCTGATCGTCCTTTAAAACTTGCGTTTAGAAGATGGGAGATTCACGAATTTCCGAACATGGCCACATCGAGAATTCATTCGTGGGCAATAAAAACATCGTCGCATTTAGATGTTCCACGCTATGTAATTTTAGCCTTTCAAACGGCTCGGAAAAATGCTATTAATAAATCAATGTCTGATTTTGATTCGTGCGAGTTGTATAACGTTAAATTATTTCTAAACAGTCAATATTATCCCTATGATAATTTGTTGGGGAATAAGCAGATAATGTATCGCATGTTTTTAGATTTCGCGCCGAGTTACTATAATCGCACTATAAATGCAGAACATGGGAACGCTATTGATTTTAAAGCGTTTTGTGAAAAATCTCCAATAATTGTGATTGACTGTTCACACCAATCTGATCATTCGAAAACATCCACAGATATAAGATTAGATATGGAATTTAGTAAAGAACTACCAAACTCGACTTCGGCATATTGTATTCTTATAAGCGATTCAATAATGGAATACACGCCTTTAACCTCATTAGTTAGAGAAGTACAATAAATAACCGTTGAAAGCGCAATAATTTATGGTACAGGCAGAGTGTTACTAAATCTCGACGATCCCGACAGTGAGGGAGACTCTTATTTCGATTTATTACTATGTGATAAATTTAAAAAGCGTATTAAATAATGAGAACTTGACAGATTTTAACAAGAGAAATTTTGTATTAATATGCGAACATGAGAACGGACAAGTAGAGTTGAAAGAAATGTAAATTTTTACAATGGGTTTTTCTCCATACCACAAGTTTATGTGACCTAGCCCTGTGTGAACTTCTTTTTACCCAAATAAAATAAAAGAGTGACCTCCAATAAGGCGGTGAGGTTGACGTTCCTTTGGAGGCTTTTTTTTCTAACTAACAAACCTCCGGTCATTCAGTATGTGTTTAACTATCATAGAGGAAGGATGCGATGCTACAGCTATACAAAATTTAAAAAACTATCCCGTTTACTGATGGCTATTTCAGTAAGTGAGTTTGATATTATTGCAAAGAATATTAAATTTTCAACCGAGGCAGATGATGGAACTTTGTCTGCAACAAAAACTGAGAATTTCTGCTATCCTATTTTATCTGAAATATATGATCTCCTAGATATAGTTATAAGTGAGGAGGGTCATTTGCACTATGGGTGTTCTAACAATTCGCCCATACAAATTATTTCAGATACAAACGAACTTTGGGATGCTCTATATGATTTAGCAGATAAAAAATGTAAAAGGATTTGACTGTCGGCGTGAGCTACTCACAAACAACATTGTAATAGGCATGTTTATTCATGCAAAGGTTAATGACCTGAAAAAGTACACCAACATTCTACACCTATTTGTGTCTAACAACATTTAATGATGCTAAATGCGATTATGTGTGTTGGGTTTGCCTAGAAACCGTGTTACTAATAGCAGGTGCCTATGAATCTATTGGAGGATCCAGTTTCACTTGCACACCTCAAAAGGTAGTGCACGAGATTCAAAAGGTAGTGCACGTGATTCAATAATACCATGTTTTGGTCATTCAGTTTACTTATTGGTATAGCTATAGATGAGTTTAATATTATTGCAAAGCATATTTGAATTTTCAACTGAGGCTAATGAATGAGCTGAGAGAGAGTGAGAGAGAAAGCCTCTCTCTCACACACAGACAGGTTAAAACATGTTTGTGACCTTCAAATGAGCTGAGAGAGAGAGTGAGAGAGAAAGCCTCTCTCTCTCACACAGACAGGATTATTCATGCAAAGGTTAATGACCTGAGAGAGAAAGTAGAGAGGATTATTATTCCACAGCTTAATGAGTCACATAAAAAAAACTTGTGCACGTGCTCTGCTTTTAAACGTTATGAAATAGTTTTTTTCGCAGCAGGGGGCGGAAGTGTTATTAATAGCTAAATCCGTGGGTGGAGGGGCAGGGGGGTATATTAACACTGCACGTGCGAAAGAGAGGGCTTTGAGAATCACAGCAGGAGGTAGCAGGTGTGCAGATGCAATTAATAGCTAAATCTGGCGGCGGGGGCTGATGCTATTGCAAATATAGATATAGTAATTGCAAGCAGGTATATATAGATATACAATTGCAAGCATGTATATATAGATATAAAGCTGTATGTTCTATATTTATTGGGAACCTTCTGTGAGAGGTGGGGTCAGGGGGGATAGGTCCTCTCTCATTGGTGCTTGCGGGGGGTCCCCCTTTAATCTATTGGGAATAAAGTGGGGGCACATAGGGAAGGGGGTATGTGACCTTAAAAACAAAATGGCTGTCTGGGGCAGGGGGGAAGGGGTGGGCGTTTACAAAATGTCTGAGCAGGGGGAGGGGGGAAGGGGGGTGGCCACGCCCCTCTGTCTTGTGATTGGGTAGGCTCAATCGGCTAATAACCCCTACTCGTTTCTTTATCTCAAGGGTCAGGTCCGACCTTTATTAGTTGACAGCTGATCAGCCTGATCAGAACTTATTTGAAGAGTTGTAGAATATGTAACCATTAAATTATTTTGTTGTAAAGTTGTTGCAATAAACAATTGAATTTAAATTGAAATATGTCAATAATTAATTCTTGGAAGTGCGCAGAAAATCATTTTGTTTGGTGTGTAGGCAGCGTTCACAGCGTTCCAAACAGTTATGCCGAGACCAGGTCATTCACCATTTTCTACGTATGTGCATCTCACGCAAGGTTATAAGTAAAAACAACCTTACATCTCAGGTATATGAACATCTTACAGCTGAGATTAGAAACAAACCTTGCATCTTAAGTCTATGAGCAACCGACAACACAGCTCTGCCTCTCTTAGTAATATTAGCCCACATGAGCGAGACAAATTAATAAAACTGCCAAGAATGATTTGAAAAGTTATAGATCGTGCGCTTACATTGTAGACAAAAGTTGGGCTCAAACTTCTTACTTACTACTAGAGTTTTTGAGTCATTAAGAGTCAAATGAATCAACTCTGACAGATGAATTCCTTTAGATTGAGTGAGAAGCATTTAAGTTTCACGAAATCTTTCAAACTAGGCCCTACATTTCTACATGATTGTTTTGCAAAATAAGGCTTGTTTGTGAACTTGGATTGAATCACTATTCTGTAGTTCACCTTCTTCCTACAGATAAGTCATTAGACCTTTATTGAGGTGGAGTAAAGATGGTAATTCCATTACAATTATTTTTTTCGTTCAAATGGAATCAATTCTAAAAAATGTTCATTATTATCATAAATTACCATGGAATGTACATTTACCATCGAAGTGATATGATTATAATACTGTTCGATTCCATTCATTATATTTTTCGAGATAAAACATCTTGTTTTTTCAAGGAATTTCCAAAGTAGGCTATTATTTCTTGAAAAATAAGAAATTGAGGGATAATAGCATACCAATATTAGCAAGCTTTACCTTATTACCTTATTAGCAAACTAATCATTTATCAGACTAGAGTATTGGAACTCTTCCCAACAAAGTACCATTTCAATTGACTCTCAAGGTCAGTCTTACAGTTCACAATCCATTCAATATCCAATGAATTCAATTCTCAGTGGTCATATACTCAAAATGAATAACTGTCATTGCAAGATTGGTTACAGATAAATTTCTTATGGCTGTAGACATGTCATTACTGCATTATGTGATATATGTTACTCTAAGCACTTGAAACAATTTCAACTTATTTATTTCGAGACGTCTACTACATTTTACAACTCAATAGAAGCTGAAATTGCGAACGCCTTCGAAATGAAACCCACGGAAGAGAGGTTCGAAGAAGATAAAAAAGAGAACAAGTTTAGTGAGAGAGTTGGCGTGGACAAATTTAAAAGCTCGTCCAATGTTGGCCAACAGATATTTTTTGCGCTTTTTGCGTGTCTTTCAGAAGTGATCAAAGTGAATGTATGTGTTTTGGTTTTGCAGCTGCTTAACTGCAAGTCGCACGTTATTGCATGCAAATATCAGAGTTAGGTGGCGTCCGCCATCATGTAGGCCTGATGATATCTGGCAGATGAACGCGACGGCTCCAATGTCGGTCCATGTGACCGTGGTCTCGTCGGTCAGGTAGACCGTGGGCCACCATCTCGACGCTTAATGATGGCCGAGGTCCTTCTGTGCACAATGATCTGTTGCCCCGAACGAGACGTGTATCACAATCTGAGTGTTGTAACTGCGTTATCCCAGCTCGAGATTAATAAGCGACAGCTTACAACCTATGCCGGTGTGACACGACAGTGTTGATCTCATTTCGTGGCTTCTTAATGAACTTCTTGGCCTTGGTTGCCGGTTATCTCCCTGCACCACCTTCGTCCGGTAACAATCAATTGTGTGTGAGTGAAAAGAGACACAGTATGACTTGTGTTCGATCACGCTCCTGCTCAATAATTATTGTGTCCATCGTGAACCCACTGGTAACTTTTTGTTATTGAAAAATTACTCCATTCGATTTCATTATAATCATTATCATTCAAAATATTCATTCATTGTTAAATTGTTCGATCAAATCCATAATTATTCTCATCTAGGATTACCACTCAAAGTAGATCATTCTATATAAATCTGAGCCTCTGATTTGTTATCAATGATGATAATGTTTTATCTGATATTTTTGAATGATACTTGGGATTGGAACATTGGGACACTTCAAGGATGGCTAGCAGGAAACTTTACTATGTTCAAAGGCATCGATTCATGTACTCTTCGTGGTTGTGAGTTATGTCCTAGTAATGAAATTGAACTGTGCTTAATGCTTGAAGCTACTCAGTTATTCTACTACAGAGCTATGGAACATTCTTGGTGTTGGTGATGGTGATATAGATATAATAATGTCGTATAATATGACATAGTTATGTATGATGAGCAAGACTAATGTACAGATTGATAATGATGTAACAGTCGAAACTATAGTCTTTCATGTTTCAATAATTGGTTTAAAATGTTTAATAAGTGGTTTGGACAACATCAGCCTTATTCTTTACATGTATCACGCTTTGCATGAAACTATGTACTGTAGGTATACGATGCTTCTATGTACTAAGCTGTGCTACATAGGCTACCATTTTCTCATTGCTTTCTACTTGACTTCAAGTTTCATAAACTCTCTTCTTTTTCTTTCACTTTCTTTCTCAAACTTCTTCTTCTCTCTCTTTCTGTTGTATCCAGTACAGGTGAAATTTCCTATTTAATGAACTAGTAGAACAAAAATATTCCAAGTTTGAAGGGTAATAAGTGCTCATCAATCACCATCATCCAACTAATTACCCACGCACAGGTCTAAGACCTATGTGGGCTTCATCCTCCAAAAAAAAAAATACACTACTTGTTAACATTAAACTCAATACAAGTAGGATGGTAACAATTAATCACTTGCTGTTTAAATACGATTTATATGAGAGTTTATACAAACAAATTGCGTTAACTGTAAACAAATTAAGTATTCGTCATACAAATATTATTCTTGGTTTATTCAAATTGAACATTCTATTCATTCACAAGAGAAGACTTCTTTCTACACTTGAAAAGATTGTACACTTTAAAACGAACCGATGATAAAGTCTCCTCTATAAAAATGGGGAGAAAGTCACAATTAAGAGTATTAAATCAGCAAAACATCTTAAGAAATTTGACTCAGCTATTATCGGAAAAGACATAAACAGAGAGAACCAAATATCACAAGAATATAGGTATTTCAGTCTCTGATCTCCAAGACAATAAACTAAAACTAGTTGACTGAAAGATATGACCTCGCCGGTGATCACTGGGCATCCGCTGCGCGTGTATCGTGCGTGTGCGTGTAAACTTTGAATGTGTGTTTGTGTTCTTGTTTATTCCAAGGGGTCGTGATGCCCAGTCTGAGCGTCAAGCAACGGGTCTAGCCGGCCGCCTTCCAGCCTTCAAGAGCTAAAATATAACCTATTATAAATATTGCGGACACAATACCGGATACAGGAGAGCAAACGACCAAATTCTCGCTGCTACACAAAAAAAGAAAAGAAAAGCAACACCCACACCCAAAGACCATATACGACAGCATTTACATAATGTTATTAGAATATATGTTTTCTCCAGCGAATGTTTTCATCGACACTTGATTATCGTTGATTGCATTTGATGAAGAGCATTTTAATCCCAACAGCTATTTTCAGAATGTAATCCTTAGCATGTGAACAGAATTTTCTGTATTTCAAAGTTCAATCTGACAAGTTAGTCACCTATAAGGTGCCATCGGTTCTAGTTTTGAAAAGAAATCATTTCACTTGATGTATTCTACTACTTGGCTTCTTCTAAGGCGTCCTTATCTCCCTAGAAGACGTCCCAGTACATACCCTAAAAGGCAATAAGGACTGCAGTATTACAGCTTTAATTGCTATTGTTTTGACCATAAAATAAATAAAGTGATAAACATTTAAAATTCAGCATGTATTTTATTGTTGAGTGAACCCTTGCAGCTAGTCAAATTTCTCCGTTTTAAATTATTCTAAATTACAAAATCGGACTATCATTGAATAGACTTTAAATCATTTCTTGGTGCATTGAAATCAATTTGTCTTTCGCAATTCAATTTGCCTTAGAATCAATAATGCTGCTAACAGACTTTGAAGACTTCTACACAGAAGACTGTTGAAATTGACCTCACGTGAGAACAGTGGTTTATTACACTTCAAAACAGACTAAATAGTAATAAACTGATACTCTTTCTAGTCGATATAAACTTGACTATGTTATTGAAAACGTAGTGGACTTGAGAATTTGACCGTATACTCACACTATTTCAACAACATGTTAAGTCAAGTAGTACTGTAATTATGATTAAGAGCTTGATTCCCGGCTAAGTCTGTAATTTCGATCTATAGGAAATTAATCAATCATGAAAGAACTGTTTTCACAATTCAATTTCCATCAATATAATATTTATTTAGATACCTAATACGGTTAATGTTTTGAATACAAAAACCTTCAGTTGGAAGTGCCTTCATTACATACTATATTACATACCGGTATTCAAAGTACTATTTCCTACTTCAATTCAAACAGCTGGTTTATACTATTTCTGTCTATATTACTTCCATCAAAGATTATCATTTAATGGATGCGATCACAGCCGCGTTGCGACAGATTGCGTCATCTCATCATGTGCACTAATCAAGTCTGAAGAAGTTGCCGTTCGTAAAATTGGCTATTATTATGATCTTGCTACTAGGTCATCTACGATCAAAAACTTGTTCTCCAATCTTATAGGTTGGTTATTGGAAAATTTTCAAGCAATAAAATACTAATAAACTCAAAAATTGTGATGATTTTTTCGTAACCGTATTCTGCTTGGAAATTAACCTGGAGATCACGATCTACTCAACTTTCTAGATAACTTTGTTTTAAAATTGATTCACGTAGTTTTTTTTACACTTCCCCAAAATAGTGGACGAAAATTTTCAATATCATCTAAAAGATTAATTTGGTGATTTAGATTTGAGGAATATTATTTACAAAGGGCATTTAATACTCTAATATTAATATAAATTTATGCTCGTATTGATCATACTGGTATCAACCGTTTGACTTCAGCAAAAAACAGTACCCTACACTTTTCACAGTTCACTTCCAGTTCAAACTACACCTGAATAAGGATACAGTAAACTCCATGAGACCATCAAATTACCAATCAGAGACCAAACTTATTCATCTTTGAAGAAAATTGAATAAAAAAAGCATGAACAATGCATTGAGATAGATGAAGACCTTGCTAACTGATTGTGAAGTAGATTAAGCGAGCAATGTAGGTGACAACATGAGCCACATGCTATTTAAGCATTATAAACAACACGTAGCTGCAATAAAAAACAAAATCTAATCAATCTTAATTAAGGCTTACACGTAAATGCTCATTCTAATAGCTAGAAGATACGATCTATTCATAATCCATTTAACTTTAATTATAAATATTATTAAGGCAATAGCTATTCAAGTTCATTCTCTGATCCTGTTCGTGTAGTAAAGTAATGCTTCAGTGATCACTATCTATATTGCCTTGGAAAATCTTATGAGTTATCTCAATCATCACCCGTCCAAATAAAATTAATATTAAATCAAACGCATACATTACGATTTAACGGATTTCAGCAATTTATTCGGCTAGTTGAATAAATTCACCTCAGGTTTATTATTGTACGGCTTTCAGCGTTCCCAGAAAGCTGGCAGATTGTCAATGATCGGATAATATTATAATATATAGTCAACAGGCTTTAGAGACTTCTACACAGAAGAATGTTGATATTGACCTCACGTGAGAACAATGTTTTATTACACTTCACCAAACACTAAATAGTGATAATCTGATACTTTCTAGTTTTGATATAAACTTGATAAAAATTCGTTTTTATATAATGTTGACGGTTTTTAGCTAGTCTTGATAATAAAAGTCTTCATAATAGTATTGGTACATAATACCTGTGGCTTGTACCAATAGTACTCACGAATAAATTAATAAAATTTTTAAAACGAACATTGAATAACCAAGATCCAGACAGTTGCAGCTATATTTTATAATAGCACATAATATTAATTGTCTGGCTATAAGGTGTTACGATGCAGGAAAAAACATTAATGCATACTGTTTTGATATTAATATGTGTTGATGGATACCTAGGCTAAATGTAAGTTGCGCATCAACATTTAACTACTTTCAAATTGAATATGTGAAGCGCACTTAAATCTCATACTGTAAGTTATTTCTTGGTATCAAACCCAAATGAGACAAATAATTTCAATAACCATGATTTTACTCTTAAATCTCTCCCAGATGGTTGAGGACTTTGTTTACTGTATACTTCTCTTTTATTGAGAGCTCATTTACTTTCAATGCAAATTTAAGAAGTTTTGTTGCGAAAAACAGGATATTTTTATCAGATTACATTAATTACCTTGCATGGCTGGGGTGTTGCATGGTTCCAATAACTGAAATTAGTAAAACATAGCCTTCCTACAATCATCGAACAAGGATCATCTTCAATGTTATTATCAATTCTCACTTCTGCTTGTTAACATGCCTTTCATTCCTCGTCACCAATCATTCGTCAGTATCAATATCATACATGGAAAATGTAGAGTAATTTCGAAGTAGCAGAGTTACCTAGATTGATGAGACAGCCCGCTTATTATTCGGGTCACACAGGCAAGGATAAAGCTGAATCATCCTCTCACAAGCGTCAGATCCAATCTCAAGCAAGTTTGTGAATTATATTCAAAAAGGGCTAGGCCATTGATTAACATGACTCATGCAGGTTCGTCATGACAAGAAATAATAATTCGCCAGTCAAAACAATTATAACTTGTACTCTAAGCTGACTGCAATCTCTTCCAACAAATTCCAAGCAGCTTGAAAAATATTTCATTTAAATTAATGCTAAGTAAATAACTGAATAATTCAATTCAATTTTATTCGCATAACACACAATACAATAAAACAAAAATAATAGTTCATTAATAAAAGGCTACTTCAAATATTGGTTCCATGAAACTGTATGCCAAATTTAAAATGGAATTTTAAATTAACTTCATATAAAATACCGTACTTCAAGACCCTCAGTTTTTTGCAGTTTATTCTTGTCACTCAGCGACTTTCTATTATTAATTTCCACCCATTTTTTTTACTTTTTTTTAATTTGTAAGCTATGTTCTGGGAGCTTGCACTGATACAGACACTGAGAACGTACACAATGGTTTAGTTCATGTAGAATTATTTGTGCTCGTGTTTGGTGCTAGACTATTTGTCTATTTATCCCGTAACTATGGTAATGAGTAAATCGTGAAGATTTTTTGCTTAAAAATGCCAAAATTTATTCATTTCATTTTATTCATTTATTCATAACATAAAACACAATCAAGTAAAAATACAACAGGCATAGCCCACTACTGCTTTCTTTACAGATGTTTAAATAAAAAATCCGAATTTAAGGTTATGTCCAAGTTGAACGGGAATTTCACTTCGAATACAATTATTACTGATTCTTTCTAATACAAAAATATCAATTTAGGAGCTTAATTTAAAATTCCAAATTATATCATCTTTTCTCGGACTGTGATAGTGATTTGTTTGAAATGAAAAATTAATTTTCTTTATCTGCAAAAGACTTATGATTGTGAATAATTATAAGGTGAAATTTCAAGTGGAACAGCGACCTAACCTAAATTTTGATCCTACTTTAAAATATTGTGAAAAGCAGTTTTGGGCAATAGCCTGTTGTATTCACATTGACTGTATTTTAGTTAAATGAATGGATAAATAAATAATAAATGCCTTGTTCTGAAAATAATGTTTGAGAAATCGGTCGAAAACATCACTAAAACTACTTTGTGGAGAAACCAACAACTTCGAGTGCTAAATTTGCAAAGACATTTTTTCCTACTGTGGTCTAGGAATTCAATAAATGCTAAAACGATTAGCTAAAACAATTTTTTAGGATAAAAAGCTGAAAAGCCAACACTGACTCAATTCAGCACATAGATTCTGCTCAATAAAATGCATGATTAGTTATTCGTATCACATCTCATAACAGTTATAAACAGAAACTGGTTCAGGTATGAGTAACTACTTGCTGCTTCAGACTGTCTTGTCCACTGTTGAACTTTTTTCTAGAATGCAAATCAAAAGAATCCGTTCTTGCAAAGTCTGAAATTGAGCTCTTTTGTATTTGTTTTTATCTGCTTTTCAACTGGAACTGGTTCAATTAATTAGCTCAAAAGCACATTGCTCGCTTGCAGGTTTTTTCCTCTCTGCAATAGATAAGGAGAGCAGCCCCGTTGAGAACTAGCACTTGTCGCTACCGTAACAATAGATAAATAATAGAATGAAAGTGGTTTAACAAAGTAGAATCAAGAGTGCGTCCACAGTATATTTTATTTCATTATTTGATACAACTTGAAAGCTGCCCTACCCTCTAGTTGGTGGTGTTGATAATTGTCATAATTGCAGAACAAATAGCTGGTATTTCCAATCGTGTATGTCCAACCGTTAACCAACGGTTATTTGAGAATGCATGTTCCGGCAATTACACGGCATTAAAGTCTCTCAAGGCGTTCAGATATATCCTCCGCGTGCAACTGCATCTGAGAAGTGCAGAAAAACCTTGAAAACGTTTTCATCCAATGAATCATCACATAGGTGTTTTAACTGCTTCCAATATCCATTGAAGCTCTTGGAATTCAGGACTCTCATTATGAAGGCACGTCTAGCATAAAGCTAAGTAAGTACCTATTCGAAAAAATCCAATATAAATCAACTGTTTCAACGGACCTCTTGAAAAAAGTTTGTTAGTTTTCTACACTGAACTGGAACTATAAATTATCAGCTCTATTTATTTTTATCTTTGCCCTCATACTCTTATACTTTTCAAACTCCTTATACTCTGATGTGAAAAGTATCATAATCTCAAGTAAACAATATTTTTTTCGCTGATGCTGCCCACATTTATATCCGAGACTTGTGCATAGGTGGTGAGATGGATGACGGACGCAGAATATGCCAGGTAAACAACGGGAATCGAACTCGAAACCGCAAGAGTAGCACAGAGTCTTATCAGAGATAACCACCACTACGACTTTCATAGTATAGAATATTATTTAATATTTTGTCAAATTAATGTAAACGTCAACATAACTTAAAAATATTTGGGCTCTTGTAGAAATTCGGTAGTAGGAGAAGTATTCGGCTAAAATCTGTTGATTCTTTACAACCAGTTGTATTTTGCCTATATCAAAAAATAAATACTAATTCCTTCTCAAATTAAGTAGCTCTACTAGTCAAAACTAATAAAAAAAATTCTTCTGTCTCTTATCATTCAAGAAATAAAGTGTTGAAATTATCAAAAACATCTCAAAAAGACTTGAAAATTGACCAGTATTGAGGATTCTCAAAATTCAGCTGGCTTTTAGTAGGCTAATTACTGATTCTTTGAATATTACGGCTATAAAAATCATGCATCAATAATGCAATACAAATTCCTTGCATTAGCAATGAATTATGGTTTATGGTTCCAGAAGACTTGCTGTATTCTGATAAATCTATTCGAGGACTTTTTAATCTCTTATTCCAGTTTAGTCTGTTAGTAGAACATCATATCAAATACCCATAACATTAGTTAAAATATATAAAAGCTTTTTTGTTAATCGATTGATATTTGTTTTTGAACCATCTTGATAGTTCTTCCGATGGAGAACATTTACATATTGTGCTCCACCAGAGTGATAAACCAGGAATTTTAGAGGCACTTATAGAAGGAGCCTACTGCACATAATAGAAATAAAATCAGTCTTAGACCAGTAGGAGGTCCGATTAACAACTACCTTGCCGCCACCATTATCAGATACGTTGAATATTTTCATAATTTTATGTGTCTAACCATTTACCTCTTGGAATAAAACTTGGCAGTTTCAAGTTTCCAATAGACAAGAGTAATTTCTCAGATTTTACGGCAAGGCAGGCAAATGAATGCGTGAACAAGTTGCAATAAAATTCTCGCAACGTTAATGCCGGATCTAAGATATTAGTTAGTTCGAATTAAAGTCAAAACTAGGCTAAGTTGAAAATGAAAATTCATACAAAATGAAACAAAGAATATCTATAAGTAGGCTTACCATAAATGTTAAGAGCCAACCCCGGACACTGTTTAGAGAGCAGATCGAGGTGTGTTGGGAATACATTATGATGATTATGTAAGAAGGGGAGAATAGAATTAATAAAATACTCGAAAATCTTAGAATAATACTGTTCTTTTATTTAAAAAAATGTTAGTGATAATTTATTTATTAATTATACGTAAAAAATTCTGGGTTCACGTTCTTAACAATGAAAATATTCTATTTCAAAAGGCGTTCCGGCGCTTCTTCCCCATACCTGCAAGAAAAATCTGGACAAATATCAACCCCGGACATTTCCCCGGACGCGAGCTCAAAACTCTGACTGTCCGGGGAATGGTAAGCCTTCTATTAGGCTTCTATAAGGCTTCTATTTGGAATAAACACATACGTAAATATAATAGGATTTAATATAAGAAATGAAAACTAGTAGTATTATATGAAATTAATCAATAAATTCAATCAATATGTAATTTATGTGTAAATTTATCGTGGAGAAACTATTCCAATGTAATAAAATAGTATTTGATCATATTTTGTTTAAAATTAATAATATTCATAATAACATTGATTTGATGAAACCTTTGTTACTTACACAATCGGGATGGGGATAAGGCGATGAGAGATCGAGAAGAAAATAAGAAGCGAAATAATAATATAATGTGAACAGATATTGAAGTGAATGACACTGAGGCGGTAATAAGATACCTAAAGTAATCATGATTGTGATGATGTCGGACTTTTCTAGTCATTACCGTTGTTGTTCTAATGATCAGTTTTCAATGGCTTTTTAGACCCTTGTACTGATTCGGGTCATCGTTCCGTGTCACAACAACCCCTTCAAACATTGTCACCGTCTTTCCCTTCCTTTCTTTTTTTTTCTCTACCAGCGCACACGCTCACTCACTCTCTAGAGCGACGTTCGAGTTGCGTTGGGGAAAAGACAGAGACGTCTCATCAGAGAAGTCACGGGCCATAAGCTTGCCAGAACGCGTTCAAATCAGAAGGGGAAGGAAATCTGTGTGGCAAACTTATATTGAAAGATATGACAAACAACCCCCTCCCTTCTAAACCAGCTCCTCGTTTGAGGACCTGCGCGCGGAAAATACCATCGGTTTTAATAGTCTCTTGTATTATGTCCCTGGGGAGCGTTAGATAAACACCGCCCCCTAGGCTTTTATTATATATAGAGGCGGCATAGTCGTGGGGCGGCAGTTCATGTCAGAACGCGTCATGATCTCCGCCTCCAACGGTAAGTTTGACGTCTTCAAAAATTTGAGCTGGTTCTGAGTTGCCAATTGTCTATATTTTCAGAAAATTTTGGTAGAAGGTTCTTCTAGTTTATAATGGATCTGTTTCCCAAATAATAATAATAATAATAATAATAATAATAATAATAATAATAATAATAAAATGATAATAATAGTAGTAGTAGTAGTAGCAGTAGTAGTAATAAAATAGTAATAAAAATAATGCCACTGCGTCGGTTACGGGTTCGATTTTCGCACAGCCTAGCATTTTTGTATCACCATTTACCTCATCACCACGCACAAGTCTCAATCTCATATATTATAGTTCTGCTTTTGGGGTCTAGGCAAATATTGAGAATGTTTTACTGTGAGAGGGTTAAAATCACTGCATGACTATGATTGAGCATTTTTTAAATTTTGCTGGAGAACGATATTGTCTAGTTTGTATCAATCAGAAATGATTAAAAATAATATTTCAAAACTATTGTTCATTCATATGCCACCTAACCATTCATGAATCGTTTCGTTCTTCGTTCTATGCTTAGCGTTCCAGATAACACATAAAACAAAAATATTTTATTATCCATCAATGAGGTTATAATCTGACAATCTAATAAATACTCCTACTACTTCAATTGTATAAATTTTCCACATGATAAGATCAATTCTTATTGTAAAAATCGTCAATTAAAAGAGAATTCCTTTTTTGAAAATGATCCAATATTGAAATTGATGAACTTCATTCAACGACTTTTACAAAATAATGCGAAAAAATTTAATACTATTTTTCTTATCTAACACAAGAAAAAAATCATAACTGTATTTACTACATAACTATTCGCATAATAGTCTTAATTAAATCAATATTTCATATTGAAATTCCTCGTTTTTCTCTTATTGAGATCTCAATGGAATGATCACTGTTGGAAAAATGAACGACACTCGATGAAATCTAAACGCAGGAATTTGCATAGATGAAAAACCGACCGACAAGCTTGCTTACTGATACAGTGCAGCGCTGTTTCTTTTTCCTGGCTGCAGGGTTCAAACCATCAGGTGTGACATCAGATACGCTCCACTTGCTAACATTTCAATCGACAAGTCTGCTAATAACACGCTTGTTTATGTATTCAAATTCTATTCATTCATGAATCAGAAGACTCTTAAGATTCACAACTGCTTTCAAAAAAGAAGATGCTCAAAAAGCATAGATGAATTATTATCTCCCATGATATAAGTTTGTTGAGTTTATAAAAACATCAAATATTGAATCTGTCAGTTTGTCATGTAAGCCAACTACCAAGCTTTTTCCTGAAAAAATGATAATCATCCTTCAATAAGCTCAGCAAGTTCATTGCGTTACTTTTGACTATAAAGTAGGCCTTCATAACACCGTGAACATTACCGGATGTACGGTATACTATTACTAATTGATAGAATAATTACTAACGAAAACACATAGTTATACTTTTCATAGACGGAGTTGGAATATTTGTGCGAAGGAACTCAAATTGATATTCTCAAAAATAAACGCATATCCTTTTAAATTATACTTGTATCAATAAAAACAGTTAGTTGTTCTATAAATACAGCATGCTGTCATGTGCAGGCCTACATGGAATGTAGGAAAAACTAGAAAAGCATCATGAATGATTAATTTTTATAGGTTATCAGCTTCCTTGTAACTATTACAAGCTCTCACATTAAGGAAGAAGCTGTTATGGCTAATTAAATCAGTTTTAGCACTTGATGCAAACTCAACATTCAATGTATTCATATTATTCAAGTTGTCACTATTGACAAGTTACAAAAGCAAGCGAGGTATTCGATCATTTTTTCTCATCACTCCATCTATTTTACTCAAAATTTTTGAAGGCTGATCGAAAAAATTGACAACATTTGATTGAGACTAGGTCTTCTTCTTACGAAATGATAGGTGTCCTGTATGTTAATCTTATATTTATTATACCATTACGAATATGCCTTTTTTTCATCGTTCGTATTTGAATAATGACCAGACTATTGCATTAATCACTGGTGATTTGCATAGATGGCGTATATATTTAACAAGCTGAAGGTAAAGTCCCTTTTCGGGATGCATGACGTTATGGGTAACACTAATAGGTATGCCAGAGAACATTATAACTTGGAGTGTATTACACAAGCTGAATGTTACTCTAAGTGTTATGATCCAATGCATTGATCATTAGAGTGATCTGATCATGCAGACGTTCGGGCTAGTTTGACGAAGTAGGCTCTTTACACCAATTCAAGGTTGGTGGAGGCTTAAATGCTGCGGCTGCTGCTGCTTCTAAGGAAATCTTCGACTGGTTTCAAACAGAGATTCGCGGCCTTTAAAAATATTCGAAAACAAGTAAAAAATCTGCACGTCTGTCAGTGGCTGAACCAGTTTCAATTCGCGACTCGGTAATGCGTCTCCGTATAGAAGAGATCGTTAAGGATTGATTCAGCACGCAATTCTCTTGTTACTTGAATTCTTTCGATAACAGTGCTTTGTGCACCTGATGTGCATGTTTGCTGAGAATAACATAACTCTGTACGGGATTTGATGCACCGAGAATCTGCACAGAATTACCGTCAATCATCTTCAAAAATAGTGGCTAACAAGTGAACTATCAAGTACTGTTGAGTATATTCACCTTTCTCAACCTCTTATCTTGTTTTCCCCGGTCTTTGTTTTTCTCCAACCTCTACAAAGCTTATTTTCCTCGTTTCTCGTAGTTCCCTCGTTATATGAATCATTTCACTAACAGTTATTTGTGCACTTAATGTTATGTCTGCTGAAGGTAGACTACCTCTGTGCAGAATTTGATGAAGCTGAAAACCCTGCTGAAAAAATACTGCGACTTTTCTTCACAATCCTCAATCCTGTTATGGCAATAAGTGAACTGTTATGTATCGCTTCATCTACCCCTCTCCATAGAATGTTTGTCTCATCTTTGGTGGAGAGCTGTAGCTGAGTGGGTGAATAGTATTATTATTATTGTTTTCCCACGTTTCTTTTTTCGTCTCTTGTTTTTTTCCATACGCCAATATTTGTATCTTTTGTGAGTATGGGCTCTGTTCAAGAATAAAACAAGTTCTTTGTTGAATTTTGAAGCGTTGAGTAAAAGCGCGTTCAAGTTCAATGATGAAGGAAGATGTAAAAAATAAAAAGAATGCAATCCAAAGGATGAAAAGGAGGCTGACATAAATAATAAAATTGTGAAAGGAAGATGCAAATGACGAAATGATTAGGAAGGATGAAAAGAATTGAATGCAAAGGATAAAAATGAGGCTATCAGAAATTTAGGAAAAATATAAGAGTTATGTAACTCGTAACATAAGAATTGAACATCACTCAAGTATGAAACTCACTGAGGAGATCTATGGAAATGTTTAGTGTTCTTTCATGTAATATAACTATATCCACATTCAAATAACGCTTTCTGGTGGATTCGTCTTCTACTTAACTGGTACTACAAATTTTTCATTCATCAAATCATATGATTATTCCAATTTTGTTTCCAAACTTCAAAGGGCACTGTCGCAATTTTATCATGACATTTTCTCTAAGTATAAACTAAGGCCCAGCATAATAAATGAGAAAAAATGTTATAACTTACAGTTTTAGACACGAAGTTCAATGTTTTCGTTTTTTTTACAGATCAGGAGGAGAGCAATACAGAAGTTCTACGCCCATCAGGCCAACCGCCTCATCCAGCCTCATCAAGTATGCTTCTACTGCAGACGCAGGTACATTTTTTCATAGACCTCTTTTCAAATATTCCTTTCCAGGAAAGTGGTTTTTTAATTTGAAATTACTAAATTTTGCATTTAATTTAAGAAAACACCAATATTTTGATATGGCTCATCGCTCATTCAACAATGAAACCTGATATCAACAGCATATTGTTCGCAATCAACCCTGTTACGCTCCACTGTACAAGTTGAAATTGATAATTTTTATAGCTTGTCACCCCACATGTTTCTAATAAACAGTGAATTATTGGTTGTGACAATGGGGTGTCACCCTATTGATAGGGAGACGGCCCGTAGTGGATATCGTTTTACATGCCTTATGTTGATGCGCGGATTTGATTATCTCTCCCAACACTGTTATGCTTGTTCATAAAGCTTTATTGCTTTGTATTCTTTGGAGTGGACAACCTGTTGAAACTCAGCATTATGACCAATACTGGTCACTTTATATTTATCTTCTTCATATCTTTTCTCTCTATCCCACTCAACCAATGTATTTTTCCTGAGAATCGTTACCAAGAATGTGGTTCGTATTTATGAACCGACTTGAAGGCTTGCTAATCTCAGGACAGACTTGAGAAGCCCTTTCTCTACATGCTTTTCAAGTCCCTTTTTGGTAAAGTAAGCCTCAAGGTCAGTTCATAAGTACAGGTCTCAACCTTTGTGACAATGGGTTCTTTTTTTATGTCGTGTTCGTCTTCATGGCTTATGACAAAGCCCTATTAAATATTAAAGATATTCCGGCAATCTTGCTGTTATGGGTTCTATATCTAAAATAACGCTGGCAACACTCAAATTTATCACTCGCACTTTATTTACACATACAATCCACAATACGCACTAATCAGTAATGTCTTACACAAAATAAGCAATCAAAAACAGATAAATCGATACTGTTCAACTGATAAAGAGTTTTCAATATCACTGTACAAAAATCAATCACTAAAAAATGTCAAAAGGCCGATCTAATAATAACTGTTCAATAAACTGTCCAATAATTCAAGAAGAAACGTCTAAAATGGTTGTAATGTTGGTTGTCTGCTAAACGTCTGGTTATAATGTTGAGAAAAGAGATATCAACTGCACACACAGACTGTTTGTCTTCAAAATTTATTATCAAAATCCGAAATCATGAATTTTTAAACTTGGAATAGGAAACGCGATACGGGAAAATCTCTAACTAAAGAAGAATAACTGGTTTGCTATGCTGAATTCGGACGCAGAATACGAATGTCAGCCTGATATCATTTAATCTGATGCAAATGAATTCTACACTCTGCCTATTGAAAAATGTACATGACAGTTTTTAGGCAGACATCGCGCCATGTTCTTGTAGTGTACTTTACAGAAGAACTTTATGGTGTCTCGTCATGCACGAAAGAAAATAATCATTCTGTCAGATAAAATTCCTTCACAACTATCATAAATGGGGAGTCGGCCCTTATGCGTCGATAATTTGCGACCTTTTTTAGGTTAGTTATGACATCACACATGGATATAAGCAACATTTTAACTGAAAGACACCATTCCTTTCTTGGTAGGCTATCAACGACTGCAACTTCACAAGTCTCCGAATGTCCCAGCCAATAACTTACCAAAACAATGTCAAACACAAAAACGGTCATTTACTCGTATTTTTACAATCTAGATGTGAACATTTTTGTATCGATCAACATCAGTAAGTACAACTTTCCTTATGTATTTGTTGACCTGATTGATAGCAGGTGAAAAATGACATTAAAAAATCTATGTTATGAGCATTTGACAGAAAATGATAGAGCTCAAACAAAATTGGCTATTATAAATATAGCCTATTACAATGGATGTCTGATCATATTGTGATTAGGAGACCCAGAGTAGAAAAATTCCTATGGAGATTCTGAATACAATTTGGGAAACTAAATGCTGAAATTAAAATGTTTAGAAATTAATAGAATTATTACAATAAATTATAACATTACATTATTACAATACAGCCCGGAAGCCAAAGTACTGTGAATTATGTAGAAGCCTAATGTAAGTTAAAATATTGAGGCTTACAACTACACACTACATATATCAGTACTGTAGCTTAAAAGCTATCATGTTAGTAACGAAATTTCAGCTTGTTATAATTGCTAATACAATGAATAAGATAATCCAAATGGAAAGAAATCATAAAGGTAGGTTTTATCAAGAGAACCCACATCAAGAACATGTAGACTTACAAATCAAGAATTTAAAACATAAATACTGTCAGCTCTTAGCACAATCATTTCGGAGCTTTCCTTATCTGCCCCAACACATTATGAATAGCTGAAGAAGAGGATGAGCGCTGGCAATGAAACAAGTATGTCAATTCATTTGGATGACAGATCGATCATCAATCGATGTGGGCTAATCAGTGGAAATCTCGATCGTGTTGCCTGTTTCGTAGGAGACCATCGGCAGATTCTGTCAAGATAAGCACGAGAGACTTGCCCAAGAATAGTTGATAGCCACCATATTCAATTTGAGAGGCTGATTGCTACATTGAAGAAACTTTGCTATTAATTGACATGTGTGATTGAAAGATAATTTTAGGCAACACTTCTTACAAGAGTTGTTACTTAGAAGCGATTCCTAGCTGACAAACAAACGGAATCATGAGGCTGTTGTAGAGGAGGTTTTGCAATCGGCTAGTTGTTTGTAGACGCTCTTCTGCACGCTAAATCGATGGAAAGCTCTGATAACAAGACTTGATGGCAAGACTGCATCAATCAGTCTCAGTAAAAACACTCGAGTGTTAACGGGCCATCGAACATGTACGACCAAGTCCTAAGAACGATTTTATAATTACACTCAATCCATGGAATGGCCTACAAGAAAAGTGTGTAAGAAATGAACGCAGATTATGGAGTTGGCAGAGTACCTAGGTCGGAGCAGTGATGCACGAGCTGTCTCTGTTCTCTCCATTATTCTATCTCTCTCATGTGCACACTTACACTTCTCATCTACTTCTTTCTGCTTATCCTTGCCCGATATTGCCAGCAGAATCAATTGCCTCTCTGTCCTAATAAATATGTTATGTATTTAATAATCGTTGATAGTGTGTTATTTCAATGTTCTAATCTAATGGAAATCTAGACACTCTCGCTGTAGAAGAGATGGATGGATAGAGATAGTAGACCGTGGCCGCGATGCTTAGATTGCTGCCCAGCTGTTAGTAGACTGACTGAGAACTATTGAACGCGAATCGAGACGAAAAAATTGCCTGGATCAGTCACGATTTATAGCTTATATTACTGGCATAACCATGGCGCGGTTCTGTGTCTCGAAGACCAACGTCTGTCTTATATTTTAATGCGTCTCTCTTTTACGCGAAACGGCTCGATTGAAGGAGAGGAAGTAGTATTTGCGTGGTGTTTAAAATGAAATAATATCGTGCAAGTGTAATGTTGTTTGACTTTTGAACCAAGACATAAATTAGAAATAATTATAGATTACGCTACGGTGTTTTTCTATTTGAAACGGGATCTTGAACGCTTTTTCTTATTAAGCATGTAACCATCTAGTTTCTGAAAAATGTCATCATGTTTGCATTAGTTTTTTTCTATAACTTATATTGAAGGAAAAGAGTGAAACTTTTCAGTTCATCATGTCTAATAACAACATAAGATTGATTCTCTAGTATTTGCAGAAATAATTTTTTTTCGATTATGGGTCAACTAAGGACCACGAGAGTACTAACTGGAGCTCGTTCTTCTATTGCTAGTCAGTTTCTTCTTCTTCGCCCAAAAAGCCTTCATTCTTGCCGACATTGCTGCTTTTTGCTCCACAGTCCAGATATATCCTTTCCTTCCATCCTGTCTTCTTTCATGCTCCCGAAAATCACCACATTTATTCAATGTTCCATTGCACATTTGTCGCATCCTCAATACTGAGATTCAATTCCTCGGCATCTTTCAAAACTTCTTTTACCAGAGGACATTTATTATAATAAAATAAATCATTATTATAATAAAACCCAAGCAAATACAGTAGATCATTCATTGATTGATGAAGAATATTGATTTGAATTTCATCTGAGTTACTTTATTCATCACATAGGTCTAAGGAAATCAGTTAACGTAACTTATTGGGAAAATATATTGTGGGCTGTTGGTTTAAGTACGATTTTGCAAACACTGAATCATGTAGACTCTATTGATCGATTCAAATTTATAATTAACAAAATTGTTGTTATTCAAAGAAGAGATTAGGAATATTTGCGAGAAAATGTGTCAACAAAGGTATTGCAATATTTAAAGATGTTGTTGAGCAGAAATATTGAAATAATAATATATTTTTTAAATATAGTAGTTTTATTATTCATTGTCTGAGTATACCTATACAAATTTAATAGTAAAAGCTTAAACATTCTTATCAAACCACATAGCTTACAGTCCGTGCAAAATATAAAGTCGAAGTGACTGTGAATTCTGTATGTATGAAATAATACGATAATTTGCTAACCAGCATGAGTGTCTGGATTATGTTTTCTTAATGAGTCCTAATAAATAGAATATAAGAGGATTGAAAGTAGAAGCTACCCATATGCCATGAGATCAAGCTCAGTGAAAGTTTTGTGATTTGCCAAATAGGGTTAATAATACAGCAATCCATGAAGTAGTGCGGTAACAATCATTTTTCACTTAATCCAAGATTGTGGATCTTGGATAACGATTTAATGGAGGCTCAAATGGTCAATAGTTCCAAAAACTCATGTTTTATTCTAAATTGATAACGTAAACAGGCCTACTTTCAAAATCGAATCAGATACAATAATATCTAAATTGATATTTGAATCTTTATTAAATTCGACAGTCAGACTTTGATTTCAAATTTGACAGAATCAATTTCTGCCTCAGTGATTCGTTACTAACCGGCATAAGAATAGACGGGCTACTCATAAATTGATATGTGGGATCAAACCAAGAAATAAAGATCTTCCCTCAGGCAAAAAAGAACTAAAATAAGCAGAACAAAAAAATTAAAAAAGTAGTTGTTAAGAATAAGTATAACTCACTTAATCTGGCCGAGCGCTTTCGAATCTATGAGATCCATCTTCAGAGGCGTGGGTTCCTAGATCATCATGTCAGTTTTTTTGGTTAGAAGTGTTGTGGTTTTTGTAAAATGTGATCAAAAAGTTTGTGAGATTTAAAATTTAGTTGTTCATTGAGAATGTTTTGTTTATTGCGTGTGGTGTGTTTGTATATTTCAAATTGTTCCAAGGTGTTGAGTTCGTGTCCTTTAGATTTTATATGTAGAATGTGTAGGTTGGTACTGATGTCAGTAAAAGTGTGTCCAGTTTGAATGATATGGTCGGCAAAATTCGATTCAGCTTTTGATGTCAGGGCTTGAAAATGTTCCTTGTAACGTTGTTTGCTATCATAAAAGTCTCACATGAAAAGTTAATATTAACAACGCAGTTCGTCATGGAACAAGAAATCCAGGAAAAAAATTAGATTGGAGTCGGGTGGTTAGGATCGTTCTTTAGTTTCATTATTTTAGACTTTCGTAATAGATATAGACAAAATTCGTACACGAAAAGTCTCAACTCCACCAAATAAAATAATAATTAACTTATTCATTTTCATCTGTCCATAATAATCATGCAACACGTTGAAAGCACTCCTATTTCCTTTAGTAAAGTTAAATAGCTTGAATGTGACCTGCATTAGTATTGCACCTCAGGAAGACAGATCTTGAGGGAGATCCTATTAGCCTATATATTGCATATACCGGTAATTTGCATTGCAGTAATTTCTGAAGAGCTGTCTGTGTACGAAGCATGGTTGTGCGGCTTGCCTAGTAGGAGCCGTGCTTGCTAGCTGGGTAATGATCCCTCCGTAACGTGGGTGTTTATAATTTTATTTTAATGTCTAGATGTGAGTAGCAGAAAGCCAAGACGGCAGCTTAACCGCACTGCGCCTAAAAGCATTACAAACATATCTGACCTCAATAATATTAGTAGACGGTTTGCACACAACCAACTACCTAGACTGCTACCGCATTTACCTGCTCAGTAATAATTAAGGACTTATTACTTTTTTCTGATAGACATTATAATACGGATTTCCATCGGTGATGCAAGTCGTGCATTAAGACGTGCTTTACTTTATAAACCAAATAGAAATAAATGATTCATTTCTTCAACACGATGCCGTTATTTTAGAGTTAATTTTCGTTCACCTGAACTGATTTCTCGAAAGAAAATAAGCTTACATCTTCTTACATCTAGATCATTAGAAAGTGTGTACCTTGCTTTACAGTCATTGAGATAAGTGAACTTCATCCCAGAATCACTTCCAACCATTATAATCAGCTAAAGAAATTCGCAGATTAGAAGAAGATAACGTTCTTTCTTTTCTCCCGTATTTACTAGATCAAGTAAGTTTACCTATTATCTCTTATATCCATACTCACCATATTCTACCAATTTGCTTTTTTAAAGGTGAAATTGTCCAATTGCAACGAACGTATGTGCTAATCAGTACATTAGTTTGTATTTTCCGTTAGAATATCGATAAATCAGCAACAAATGCATGTGGTGACTGCCGTGACGTGTTGGTTAGGAGCATCAGACTGAGTCTGATGCTACTCCAACGGCCTCAGGTTCGATTCCAAGTCTGGTTCTGGCATTCTTGTACAATAATTCATCTCATTACTCATGAACAGGGTCAGGCACCATAAAAGACAAAAATATATAATTCATTTCTTCAGGACCTGAAACGTGTCCGATACCACTCACAAACATAAGTTCTGTTGTAAAGGCAAGTTTATAAGCATTAACATTGATATTCTATCACATAAACTTTAAAAATCTTTAAACTTTAAAAATGTGTCGTGATTATAAGATTCCAAGAACAAACCTGATAGTATGAAGCCTAAAGCAATGAATATAGTTATGTTTTTCTGAAGATGATGCATCTTCATAAAGAAGATCACCAAATATCACATGAGAAAGCAATAGAGTGATAGAACCGCCTCTTTTATTCAAGAGGTCACTGAAGAGTTCCGACAACCAAAGCCTAAATCCACCTAGATAGGTTTCAACATGAGAAAGAACCCCCAAATCATGTTGCCCTGGCAGAAGCAATGTAGAAAAGACGGCGTGTAATGGTATCGGCGATTGTAATCAGTAATGAAACAGAGCTGAGATCATAGTCCGCCGAAGTTTGTCGCAATCATTGACGCTTGAACTGGTTCATGTGTGAGTGTGCTGTGCCGCGCGGCCGTGACTAATCTGAAATTTCAAATTTCACTGACAGGAAATGATCGGATATCGCCCGGAGAACGAATGGTTCAGTGTCGGCCGTTGCGACTTCAGTGATGCGCTCTAGCATGTGAAAGCAAGCAACAATGAACCTTTGATCACTTGTGATCACTTTCTTTTGCCTTTTGTGGGATCTGTTGCTGCGGCGGCGGACAGGCGTAGGTGCATGTGTGCGAGTGTGCATTAGCGTCTATCGCGTTTCTCTTTTTTGGATTCAGCCTTGTGGTTTCTTGTCCTGTGCGCATTTGAGTGTTATCGTTGCAAGTCATTGTGCTGCGATTTCAATGGATGTAACTCACCCGATCCAACAAGGTGCTAGCGAATTTATTTGCGGTTTGAAGATCAAATATGAACATTTCATTGTCGACTATAAATCGCTCTAACGGGTCAATCAATTTACACTATAATTTACACTTTAGGTAGTACTCAAGTAACTATTGTAGCTTGGCAATTTATTTCAGCTTTGGTTTATTTAATTGGTGATATGGAGCTCCTATTTTCTTCAATTATGAATAAATTGGATCCCCCTTTGTACATAATACAAAACACAGGTTTTCCACAAATCCCCAATAAATAATTATTGAATTGCTTTTTTATTGATTGAATAATTTATTTATTATTAAATTACAGTTCAGATATTATGTATTAAGCCAATCAGGTAATTATAATTTAACATACACACTAGCCCCAAAAGTTATCTGAATTTAGTTTAAAAACTCTGTTGGCATCATGAAAAGTAAAGTTTTTCTATGGTATTATTATCCAATACAGCCATTATTCATGGCCAATTAGACTTTGTCCAGCAGTCTGAAATTTTGTGCATTCCTACCAAAACCTTTTCGGTGGACTGCGAAGCCACTGCACCTTCCTCCATTTTTTGATTTGAGAAATCTAAACGTATATTTCTATAACACCATTATACATCCTTTTCAATTTGATCTTTCTAATGTAACATCCATCTTACAGTTGTTGATTAAAATGCTTACTTATTCCTATTACTCTAATAGAGCATGGAACAACTAGGAACAACGATATTATCTAGGAACAACGATAAATTGAAAATCAATCCACTAGTCTATTATAAAGTTATTTGGAGAGATCGTAGGAGATTCCACAATACCCATCTGTGTAACCACTATCGGAAACTGCCACAATTAGCTGGTCCGAGAATACTGAGATAGTTCTAAATATGCTGGATACCTGGATTTGACTATTTTGATTTATTTGCTGCTTGTCAGCCAGAGTAGAGGGAATTTATGAACCTTTGTCCTCCGAAACATATCCGTAGTTTATTTTCCAACAAATATAAATCTCACACAGATGATCAGACGCGCGCAAGGCCGTATTGAACTTGCAGCTCGCATAATTCTTTCAGCATGTTTAGAAGATCGTAAATCAGCCAGTGCACAATCCCTAATCCATATTCATCGGGACGCGTTATTTGTTTTAGCTTTCTACTAGTGTGTGGTCTGGACAAGCGGTAGTGAAGCAGTCGTCGTCTAAGTGGGTCATATTCGAAAATGCCGGGACTTGTTTAAATCACTGCTAAAATGGCAGAAACGCACCCAGAAAGGCCACATTAATGAAATAAATACGCCGCGCTCCTTGCATAAAGCTCCATCCCGAAGATTGAGCAGACAATGCACGGCCGGTGCTCATTCGGAATACAATAGAAAACGATTAAATTTTATGTTTGCACTTGCAGAATACAGAGCGATTCCAGAGCAGGGTGACGAGATGGGGGAACGAGTTTTCGTAAATTTATACTCTAGCTGTACATTGAAGTTGAATCACTTAGTAGACGTCAAATGAAATTAGCATTAGTAATTTCGATAATTGATGAAACGACCGACTTGACGAACAATTATGGACAATAATGTTGGCAGTTTATTATATTTTGAAGTACTGACCAGGCTATCTCCGGCTGTCCAGCGACAGCATTGCGACAGTTCTACTGTATTTGTAGAATCATTAAAATGCATATGGGCCGGGTTTGTTGCGGTTATGTAAATCGGTTAGCAAGCGACCTCCTACAGGCCAGTGTTAATTGCACACTTGACAATTGTGCGCTGCTATGATTTGCTTGACTCGGTTAATAGTTAATTATTGTTGACGCGTCTACTAACTCGATCCTGGTGACTTCATGTCCCCAGTATCCGAAAATATCAATATCACATGAATAGTTAGCCTACTTTTGAAAATAATTTATGATTACCGTACTGACAATTATTATGTTCGTTGTTGAGATCATACTCCCCTAGAAAAACGATACCGCAGTGTGATTCAACTAGGTTGAATAGGAATTTTTAAATGATTCTTGCTAGTTGATACTCGGTCAGTGTGCAGCACCCCCCGTGCAGCATATTGAAGATATAAAGATTCAATAAAATTAAATTTATTCTTGATAAAATAAGAGTCTTTTCTATTCAACTTACTGAGTTCTCAAGATCCTATTCAACGTTACTTATGATCAGAAAAAAGCTAACAAATCAACCATTTTCCCATCTTAATGAAGAGCGTGACTCTAATTTGTCAATCGGATGATTAATTTCATTATTCCCAAGAAATTTTAAATATTGTTAAAATCTTCTTTCTACGATACTGATGTGTAATTTCTATAGAGATGTGAATATCCCCTTCCGATTGATCTTACATGATGGTATTTCCTTGTAAGTTATGTAGAAACTTATGTAGAAATATTTTTTATAAGCAATAGTTTGAGAAAGTATTAATCTTACGTTTTATTCATTCTTAGAGATTCCACACTTTTTTATTATTTTCCACATTTTTTATTATTCTTTATTAATAGAGAGATAATTTTCCTTCTCTTTGCTGGAATGGAGCAGTTTTCTTAATACTATTCTAGAAAAGAATGCTTGCTTGCAAAAATTGATTGGCCAATTTGGGTTTCTTGCACAGAGTTCTCATCCTTCCTTTTTAATTTTTTCAATAGTAAATTCCTTTTTGATGATGAATTCCTTTTCAATAGTATAGTTAATTTTTCTCCCTGTAACCGAATCCATTTCCTGAATTTACGTGTGTTATTGGATACCAACCAGTTTGTTTGAATAAATTGCCTAGAATTGATTGGAACGTCTTACTCACCCATAATTGTATGTTTGAATCTTCCTATTAGCCTAACTATTTTTGCCAAAAGCAGAGATTAAAGTAATAAATTATTGTGAAGACGGAGCGGAGAGCTTGATTAGAGGAAGAGCGGTGAATGAAGATGAAAACTCTCCCATCATTCATCGGGTGAGAATGGATTAGATATTTATAAATATTTAATTTCAAGCTCATTCACTACGCTTTGGATGATCTTCGTGACGGAGGGAAGAATGAGGCGTCGCTTCAAGTGATCATCAAGAATTGTTTTTCTCAGGTGCAAAGCACGTTCAGAGTCCTAGTTAGTTTGTAGTCTCGGGATAAACCAGCTTTACGGGAAGTCTGCTACTGTCAGCGTTCCCCGGCCGGCCAAACAAGACCCAGGGCGATTATACCTCACCGCCTTCCTCATCCCTTGACACTTCCCCCAGCATCTTTCCTGAGAAAGCTCGTAAATAATGCCGATAAATTTCCCCCCGTCTTCATCAGCTGACTACCGCGTTTATTCGAGCTTCAATCACGCGATATTGTTTGCATTGTAAACAGCAGTCGAGATCCGTGAGCTACGTCGCTATGCAGACACACTCCTCCGACAGGTGTGACAACTTGACCAAAGCAAAATTAACTCCTCCTGAGAGCCAATCGAATTCCTTCCACGCACCGAAGCACACCGCTGCAATCAACATTGATTACTCTTTAGGTTTGTGTAGATGCTATTGCAATTCCTCAACTATATTGTAATCTACAATAATTGATTACACTTTATACAATTTTCAGAAGTGTGAATGGTAAAGAAAAGTGTTAACATGAACCCTGATTATTAGCCTACATTTTTTTTAAAACTCCAGGCTTCAGAAATAAACTTTTATTTATCATCGGTTGCGATGAAGCTACTTGATTTTGCTGTTTTACTTGGTACAATTTGTTCCAATGACGTTGGTTGGAAATCATTCGACATTCAAATCGAGGCTCAATGTAGAAGTAGGACTGGATATCAAGGGAAAAACCTGGCATGAGAAGCTTGATTTCAAATCATCAGTTATATGGAATGATACCTGTCAGAATCTTCATACCAATGAAAGAGTAGAATAGTGAAATGAACTGTAAAGGAAGAAGGTACTCTGGGAGCTCTGGGACAATCAATTTGAGAGATATTAGGTGGTATGAATAAGTTAAGTAAACTGAGTGAGTGGACTGAGTGAGTCCGATCGGAAGGCGTGAGAAACAGCTGCGATTGACTCGATTTTTATTTGCATCAAATAACATGGATTCCGAGTTAAAAATAAGAGACTCAACAGACTCAACTTATTTCTTTCTTTTCTTTTCACAACTTTATTCATACGACTCATTAGCTTTCTCGGTTCGGGGAATGCACTAACTTAATATTATTGGTTATCAAAGACGAAATCGATCAAACACGAAATAATAAGCTACAAGTGAAACTTATCTTCTGCCTATCCTTCAACATTAGTTTCAATTTTTATAGAAACCAGATGAAATTGATGAAAACTATTAAAACGCTCTCCCAGCTAATCTTATATGAGACAACTGGTTCAATGAGAGTATTATCAGGCTGAACTGAATTGCCATCCTTTAGATTGCACCATTTGCAAATTGCATTGATCAATTGCATACTAGATTTTTACTCCCACAAGTTTAGCATTGAAATACGTGCCAGCCTCATGCAATACCATAGATGTATTACGTGATAAACTCAACCAAGGAGAAGTAAAAATATAGCTACTTTTTATAAAAATTAAGAATCTATGAGTTTGATATACTCTCATGTAACCAACCTATAATGCAAATCAAGAAATATCAATCACTGCTATTCTCAGGGGCAAAACATTTTCCGGTGATGCTCCGTTATATTATGCAGCCTACGTCTTGTCATTATTTAATGTTATGCAATCATCAGTATTAACTATTTAATGTTGAGTTTTTGTCGATAATTTTCAGTGTTGATGTTTGAATTTCTGATACATTATTCTAAGAACGTAGCAAATAAATCACTGGATCCCACTAATAAATGGCGGAGGCGTTTGTAGCACCTCATTATTTGCATGAGTACACCACACATGTGTTTCTCATTCTAAAAGAGGGAGGATCGGAGAGAAAGTGGGATAGAAAACAATGTATTTTTATCGCGCTTTTCCAATCATTGAGATTGGAGTGTGCACAAATTAGAGGGCAGTTGAAGAGAGAAAGAATGATAGAGAGAGAGAGAGAAGACAGAATGAGTAACCGCGGGCCATAGCGATTCGTGTTGGTTGTATATCGACGAAATCTGTGGTTTAGACTCCGGTCAAAATTATGAATAAAACATGAATAAAGTCGGCTAGTTCAAATATTCTCATTCAACTCCTCAGGGCAACTATATAAAAAGCACTCACTAGTGACTAAACTAGTGTCAATGTCAAACAGAATTTCAACCGTAAATTTGTTAAAGAAAAAACAAAGCTTCTCTTGAATATCATGTGTTACGTATTCGCGCATAAATGGTAACAGTTTTGCATACAAATTAATGATCTTAATCGCAAGCGTGTCTATTGTATATTCTGATGATCAATGCTGAACCTTACTTCATTGTTTTGTAAACTGTAGGAGGACTAGTAAGAATCTGAATGGTAGCATATAGTAATAAAAAATATTATTTGTGATTCGAGCTTGCAAATAAAATTAGTAAATTTAATCTAGTAAATTTCTTGCAGTTACTCCATTGCTACCTTTCGATGCAGTTCAAATTCAGTATTGAAAGATTTAATGCTACTTATAACTGTGATAATGCACATATTGCAAGATTTCGAACAGAAAACGAGTTATGAGCGGTAAAGCGGCAGAAGAAAAATTTAATGTCGAAAAATTTACTTTCTGCCTCAAGGCTCCCCGAGACCTACATAATCTCTTTAATTTAGAGCTATGGGCCTGCATCAGGTAGGAATAATTCTTATAACATAAATAAGTATTCTTTTGAACACTAAATCCCGTATCTATGAACTAGTGTGGCTCTTGAATCCAAGAAATGAGTCTTGACTCTTGAAATGCATTTACGATATAGGATGCATTTACGACACTGAAGGATCGTCTATAAATACGACCCCTAAATCTGGAATTGACAGATTCATTTTAAATCTCAAGTAGCTAGTTTGTTAGATTTTTAATCAACTTTTAGCTAAGTGGCTAATAAGCTAAGTAGACTACTTTTTAGATGATCAGACTAACTTGATTCACATATATTATCTTGTTATAATGTCGGGATATGCAGTTATTGTCCACTTAATAGCACATCCTAATCCGGCATTTTTTATATCATTCATAATGACGGATATGAAGACAATAACAGTTCTGAGATCAATACCGGCTTCTCACATTTGTCTTCCAAGAGACTAATATTCTTGTCGGAAGGATACAAAAGAGATTCATTTGGACAGATAGTTGCACTTACTCGAAACAGCAATCATATTATAAAACTTGAAGTAATGGCAGATATCAGAAGCAATTGCAAGAGAATATTGGAAGAATTGGTTCCACATTGGTCTCCTAGAACAGTACGGGATCGATACGGCAGAAAAATAACAGCCGTTAAACTCTATTGACATTTATTATTGTATTTACTGTCCCCTATTTGGAAGTTGTAGTTTGTGGTTGTAAGTACAAGAGCGCGCACAAAATGGAACGGAAAAGCTTTTATCAGTTCTTGACGGTTATAGGAAGTGATTTTGTTTTATAACTGGTCATTACAAAAGATAATTAAAAGACGCCATTAAGAGCTGCCCTGCACTAAGTTTAATGGAGGCACTGTTCTTTAGTGTTTCTATTTGTTGGCGCCATGCATGCGCCACCTCCAAGCGAGAGACACTTTGACTTTTTCTTTTCAACACGTGGCTTCAATTGTATTTGCTAAGTTCTAATATTAAGCCTAACTTACTACTTTTGTCAAAATCTCCTACAACTGATGGCTATAGGTTTTCTTTTCAAAATGTAACAATTATTAATTTGTAGTTCTGTGAACAGTAGACCTCACTCGCCCAACACTACTCACTCAAAAGGGGACGATGTTTTCAAAAAACGTTCAACAGCACTTTCGTCTCAATTTCATTGTTTGGTCTTTCATTTATGACAGAGACTGTAAAAATCAATATTGTAATTTTTGACGCTCCGTAGAAATTGCTCTTTATACCTAACAAATGGCTAATATAAATTTTCAGCAGCTCTCAATATTAACGTCCAATTATTAAAAGCAAAACCTATCCATTAAAAATGAAGTTCAAAATTTGTTCAACACCCACTCCACCAAAGTTTCATTTCCGCTTCTAAATTCAAAGGGAATTATATTCGAATGGAAGTCTCCAGAGTTTTTACCTGATGAGGAAAAGAATTTCTCAATACTTGAGTTTTTTAAATTTTTTCACCCGTCCCCCCCATATTTGAAGAGTAGTTCATTTTTTTAGGGCCAACCTTATAGAGTTATCTACCAATTCAAATTGGAAAAAAACATAAACCAGAAACAAAATCCGTTTTTTAAAAAGCCAATTTTCCCAATCCTTACTCCTAAATGCTCAATTTACTAGTAATGTGGTATACACTATTCCACTCAATTAAGAAACTCCACTAAAACAAGAAAATAAATTGGAAAAATCTCTCTATTGAAGATTTCTACGTTTTGAACGTTTACGTTAGAGAGGGGCTCCAACCCATAGAACTATAATATGTAATATAGTTCTATGCACTAACCCCGTTGGGTTTATCGAGTTTTTGACACTGATTAATTAAACCCACTCTCAAATCAACTTATTTAAAACCATCCGCATCCAAATCAGGCACTCCAATAATCGGGGGGAAATTGGGCCCCCTTAAAAGATTATTTTTTTAAAAAAACTTTATACAGGATCTCTCAACCTGGTATAAGGAACATTTATGCAAAATTTCATGACAACTGGACAAGGCGTTTGGCCATAAGTGTAACATTATGTACACACAGACGGACAGACAAAATGCCGTGCGTTCGAGTTAAAACTGAGACTTCGATCAATAATTACCTATAATAATTAATAACGTTCGGTCAGTAATTATCTTTCATTATAACCACGACTGTCGTGGAAATTGTGAGGCATGGATTCAAAACTTATGCAGGATTTACCTGTTGATCGATTTCAGGTTTAATTTCCGTTCAGCCTGGCATATTTAATGTCATCATCCACCTCATTACCCACGCACGAGTCTCAGGCTCGTGTGGGCATCATCAGCAAGAAATAAACATTATTTTCATTAAAAAAAATTATTGAATTTATATTTATGCCTCTTTTTTTAGAATCAAGTAATTTTGCATTTATATTCATAGTGTTCGAATTTATAAGAGTCAAGTTCATTGACCAATTCATGTATAGTGAGGCACCAAAAATCCTAATTGATTTTTAGTAGATCTTTTGATGAAATAAAATATTTATGTTATTACTTTAGATTACGTATGAAACTGGAAAACACTGCGTCATTATTAAGATTGATGTTAGGCATGGATTGATGATCATGGTATATGGTATGAGTCTGTTTGCATTGTTGCCCAAACTACGAAAAAATATTCATTCAGAGGGCATCTTCGTCCAAATCAGCAATATTGCGGGAGCAGATTGTGCTACCACTTGAGCTTGAAACGCTTACTCCCAACTCCCAACTCTAACAAACTTATTTTAAGCTTATCACATGAGAATCCATTCCACTTCCAATAATATAATGAGCCCTTGATCGATTTATACTTATTTTTGGCAGCTGTACTCAATAATTTTGAGGAATTAAGCATTTAAAGCGTTTGTGGATTTTTAAAATCAAACTTGAAATTATTTTTGATGGTATGATTTTTGTCTCGCATTCCATTCTCGTTAAATCTTCTTCCTCTTTCTCCTCCTCCTCCTCCTCCTCCTCCTCCTTTTCCTCTTCCTTTTCTTTTTTTTCTTATTTTTTATCTTCTTCTTCGTCTTCTTTTTTTTCACTTAATTCTTTATAGAACGAAAGACCCAAGAATTGTTATGGCTTTGCTAGTTTTTTATAGCTATTCTCCACAGACCATTATTTTCTATGGATGACCCATATTATCCATTCCAACAATGGAGCGTTTCTAGATGAGCTGATGCGGAGATATTAATTATTGTGGATGAGTTGGGGGGGGGGGGGCACAAAGTAAGAAAAGGGGGAGTAAGAAAGAGAGGGGGCTCATTTTGAGAGTGTGGGCTCTGTTTGATTCGCTTCGGGTGGTTCCGGACTGGTGGAGACGCCTGCTGACATTTAGGAGCGACGCCATAGCGGACCAAGCGCCTCGGCGCCCGCCCGTGACGCCCGTCCGCCCGTTTTCCTCTATAACCTCTTGTTGATTACAAAGCACACCACACTTTACCACGTGGGCTCCTCATCACAACTCAATTCCCCCCCCCCCCCCCCCCACTCAACACTACTTCAAACAGCAATAATTGCGTCTTCGCAGTAGCGCTGCCCCTCTCTCGCCTTGAAGAATAAAAAAGGGTTGGTCTAACGCCGGTTAATTTGCCTTCAAACATTGGTCTATCAATACTTCAAACTTAAGATTATTCCTGAAATAAAATTCCAATCAATCAATGTCTTATCACAGGTTATGAATACAATGAATGTTCTCCGTTCTAGAAAATGCGACAATGAAATATAAAAATATACTGAAATGTAGCATATAATTATGAGTTTTTTTTTTGGTATTGTAATAACCTACAGCTGGTACTGTATTCTACTGTGTGATTAGTAATAGTAATATATAACTGGAAGAAAACAATGTATTTTTATGATTACATTGTAATCCTTACAAATTTGAATCCCTCGAGTTCATGAGCTATGAATCTATTGAAGACTATGAATCTATAAATCTACTAAATCTACTAAATCTACTAAATCTATGAATCTATTGAAATTGTGATCATCTATATAAATAAAATTAGAGTTTTGTCTGTACATTTATCAGAATTGTATATTTTTTGGTTATTTTTACGTTTTATACATTAAATAAGCCGAAAATAGTCTTATCTCACTTTCTGTCTGTCTGTCTGTCTGTCTGTCTGTCTGTCTGTCTGTCTGTCTGTCTGTCTGTCTGTCTGTCTGTCTGTCACGGCCGCAAAGGCATTTTTCGCGGCCTTCTCCTCAAAAACGAGAGCATCGATCGGGATTTTAGTTATTGAACAGTATTGAACAGTTTATTGACAATGTCTTTAGCTATAAAAAACTAAATTAACTTTTTTTTTAACAGAGTAATAAACGTTTAAAAACCAAGTGTTTTGCGATTTTGGATACATTTTACGCGGCCTTCTCCTCAAAAACGAGAGCATCGATCGGGATTTAAGTTATTTATCAGTATTGAAAACCTTTTTGACAATGTCTTTAGCTATAAAAAACTAAATTAACTTTTTTTTAACAGAATAATAAACGTTTAAAAACCAAGTATTGGTTTATCAATCAGCAGTTCTCAAATATAAATGGTGGGCCCTTCGCGTCGTTATTTACGCTGTCTGCAGACTTGTGTAGTCGGAGCATTGCAGTATTTTAGGAAACATATGTCTGGTGAATCAAAGCTCATCTTATGTTTTATCAATTATTTCTTTGTTGAAAAAAAACAAAATTTTCTAATTTAAATTTATCAAAACAAAGATTAACATTTTAGGAAGGTGCGGTTTGTGCTAGGCTCTTGGGAATTCTCCAGGTAGCACTATTATTACCACATAAGAACAAATCACGTAATTTATTATGATATATTAATCAGCTGTTCTCAAAAAATATTCTCTCCGATACCTGTCACTGAATTGCTGACATTCTAAGTTGTTTACTAAGGGCCCGTTCACACGATACAGTTTTTGTGCGGTACAGTAAATTTGCTGTATCAGTTATTTTGCAGTGCTTTCGTTTGCATGTACATTTCATATTGTATGTTCACACAATACTGTTTCGACTGGATCCAGTAAAAAAGCTGTTCTAGCCGATTTCTACATTCGGTTTTGTCTTCGAAAACTGTATCGCTAAAATCAGCTGTACCGCAAAATAACTATCCGTATCCGGTGGCACATGTATTGTACCGGTAATGGATATGTACAAACGATATGCTTATTACGCTGGAAGCAGCCTTCAGATCGTCAGCATTGATCTTCTTCATTGATATTCTTCAGCATTGATCTTCTTATTAGTGAATTCCAGTGTCCAGAAGTGGAAGATATTAATTGTGAAAATTTAATTTCTCTAATATATGAGAGACCCGCCTTGTGGGACAAGACTTAAGATTAATATAAAAATAATAAGAGAAAAATGTGTAGAATATTGAAACCAGAATTTGCGTACTTTGATCAAAATTTAAGAGAAACCTTCTGTAAGAAACTTATTTAAAAAAATCTTATACAAATAAAAAAAATCCTGGACTGGAATAAATAAAACTGAACTGGAAGCGCAATGGTGGGAGTTGCTGGTCTACTATCGGGCGCCTCCCCAGGTGGTGGATTGGGGGATGCCTCCTAGATATAGGTGGTACCGGGGAAATGAAATACCCGGGGTGGACCAAAACCAGCATAGAAACTGCTGCCTTGCAGATGGAGGTCAATGGATATCCAAAGGCTAGGGGAAAAAAACCCCAATAGAAAATTGACTGCTGCCTTGTAGTTCAGCATTGGTTTGTTAGAGGCTAAGGAAGGAAACCTGAAAAAATTCCCTGGTCCTCCAGGTTGGGGTTTGGATGTGGGGCTAACTCCCCCACTCCATAAAAAAAACATTTGTTATGGAAGCACAAAATGATAGGAACGGACGGCCCTCAAGGAATTTAGTAAAGGAACAGACATTTAAACGATCGCTGGATAAGGACCGTTGGCGACAATTACTAGTGCAGGCCAAGACCCGTCCTGGGTTGTAGGGCCACTGAAGAAGAAGAAGAAGGAAGCGCAATGGAAGAAGGAGGAGAGCACAGCAATAAGCAGCAAAGCCGGACCGTGTGAACATCACAGTACAGTTGACGCCATACAGTAAAAAAACCGTACCGCAAAAAAACTGTATCATCTGAACGGGGCCTAAGCTGCTAACGACTTCATGATCATTGCTATCAAAAAAGCCGAAACATATTTAGTCTTATTTCTAAACATAATCCGTACGAAGGACGGGCACAATAGCTAGTGTTCAAATAAAAAGTTAGAAATATTCATGTAGAGTTTAAATTAGTTTCTTTGATTTCAACTTAGTTCTAGTTGGTCAAGAAAGAGGAACATCATCTAACACCTAAACCAAGATCAGCGTTTCTCACTTCCTCTTGCAGCAAGAATTTAACTGCTGATTGCTTGAACATTAACTTATAGACAGAGCAGCTAACAATCTTATGAATCTATCAATAGACAATCAGTCTTCTCGCAGATTACGCCTGTCTTGGAGCGGGTGTTAGGTGAATTGACATGTTGAACCTGTCGTCTGTATCAATAAGATGTTTTAAAACTTAAGTACTGGAAGAAATCACTCTCGACTTGAATATAAAACGTTATCTTTATCGTTTGTCAAAATGGTTCGAGATACGTTGACGTTCGACCTTAGAATTGCAGGGCAGAGAATACAACTTACAAGTCTTGTGCAAAGTACAAGAAGAAAACACAACTTATTCAAGGTCTGAAGAAAAAAAAACAAGATTTCATATTCTATATTATTAAACCTTGTCAATTACTTGCGATGACATGTAGGCTTATTGCTTCTTACATAATCGCATACAGATTTTGACAAGATGGACAGGTGGAATGTTTTAATGAACAGTTCGCAAGAATAAACCTATTTGAGAAACACGCTTGAGTACATTGACATGGGTAGCCGACAATTCCAAGTGGCTGTATACAAAGACTAGTTTTTACTGGAAAATTTGCTTGGCATCCTTAATGACTGCTAGAACATTAGGAGCTCTGCTAAGACTTAATCTTTGCCTCTGAACACCTGCGTTATCCCCATAGGCAGAATAGCTCGGCTATTATTAATTTATGTAAAATGTGTCATTAACTCCACTTTATATTACGAAAAGCTCGACAAACTTAAACAGATTTTCTTGGTCTGCAACATCTCTTTACACATACACATAGGTTTTAACATGGTGAATTAATTACAAGTACGATTGAATGGAATGAAAAGTTGGAAATAAACATCGAATATTACTTTCTGATTGCTTCGAAAAATCCATTTCATTTCAGCCTTCAGGGTAATTTTATAAATTAGCATCACACAGTATCACATCAATTCATTGAAATATTTCCATGGATAGCCTCCATAATGCATCTGAAATTTTTCAACATAAGTAATTATCTTTCACAAGTAATTTTAAATTTTGCATAATATTATTTTTTGTAATACGTTTTTCTCCCTGTGATTCAATTATTCTCATGATTATTATTGCTGAAATTGTTAATTCGAAAAAATGGATTCAGTTTAAACCAACCAATTGAAAATTATATGAATAAGGATTAATTTTATTTACAAAAAAAAAACATTCAATGATTTAAAAATATTCAAATATTTAATTTCAATGACGCTTTCCTGTAAATTTGATAAGACTGAACATTGCCCAAGTTATTTCTGAATTCTCATTTGTATTTTTATAACAGAACGTTCAATAACACAAGCATCTTAATTCAGGTCAAAATCAACATCATCCTTTTCCTCAAAAGCTTTGGAAACTCTATCGAAAAATGGTATGTTAGTCTCTCTGTGCAATGTTTCATTGTATTTTTTGATACAATATTTGTAAATTTCATCTCAAGCTAAGAGCATGCATAGTGCATGTGAATTACTAAAGTAGGGGTTCTAGATGTTTTATAAGAATTAATATTCTACAAAAAGGATGATATAAAATTATATCGCTCAATTTTTAACGTTTTGTTACATCTACTATAGCTGTTACTATGTTGTATGTTTAGATATATTGAGTTTCAAATCACTTACAGGCTCCAGATTAAACCAGCTCGAGGCTTGTTATTTAGATGACCACATAGGCTTAGCTTCACGAGGCTACTGATAATAAACAACGATCGCATACATTTGTCCAAATACTAATAAATGCGCATGATTTATAAATAGGTTCTAGTCTAATACCAAAATAGGAATGTTGGGATTAAACTGTAGGGAGCTGTTGTAGATGGGGTTTACTGGTAGACCAAGACTAGATCAGAATCGTCCCTCGTGTGAAGTAGCAGGACTGATATTAACAGCACAAGCTCTTAAATGATGGAAGCAGGTTCGATAAAGTGGGAAATTGCTTGTGGAAGTTGCTTGGAATTGGTGAGGGGTACCAAGTACATGGGGGGTGCGATAAGGACTCTAGCATGTTATAGTGTCGCCAGGAATGTGATATTCCAGCAGTTTTACACCAAGCACCATGTGATTCCTACATCCTGTGTGTTCTTCCAACAAGTTTTGCAACACGGTGGCAATTTTCTTAATCACTGACTGAGGATACAATTTCTACAAGTCGCCAACACACATACACGCGCGCGCGCACGCGCGCCCACACATACACGCACACACACACACACACATCCTGCATAAATATAAACTCAAATGACCAAGATAACACCAAATCCTCATAAACAGACGCCCAACATTTAAAAAATTAATTGAATTTGTCGAATCTAATCGATTTTATAGATCTTATCTGTGAATAGAAACCATAAAACAATTTGCATGAATAGCTGTTTATGAGGGAATAAAACTTCTTACTATTTTCCATGACGCTGAATTATAATCTGCTCTCAATTAACGTCTAACATGCTGTACCAGGTTTTTACCAGTGAGGATGTACCAGGGGATAACTAGAGTTTTGCAAGAATAATGATTGTTGATTAGATAAGGAGTACCAAATGGTATAAAGGAGGTTTTAATTTTTGTAGAGTAGAAGTGGATGAATGATGAAAGAAGGTTAGTTTATAAATAACTTTGATAATTAGGAACAATCATAGAAAATTGTTGAAATATAATGTTGATAGTAGTTATTAGTAGTTTATAGTAGTTATATTATTCTGATTCTTCTATATTTTTTACATATTATTGTCAATGTGCTCTCAAAGTTTGATAATTTTACATAAAAGTTTCCAATTATTCCAATCTCTATTTGTGAATAACTTGATTTAGAAAATCTCCTTTGCAGTCATTCCAAGTGTATCTTAATTATAAAACAAGTTGTGAGTAATCATTCATCATATACTACCATTATTGATTTGATTTTGTCACTCTGACAACTAAGGATCGACTCACTCCGTTTCTGGTCACAGTAGGTCCAATTATTCCCAGTCTATCTTGGAATGGAATTTCTGATAATACACTTCTTAATATACTACTTAAAGAGTTAATAGACCACACCAAAACAAATAGCTACAAGATGTCGATGTTGTCATCGACTGAATTAATATAAAGATGGAGAATTTCAAAATATTTTTCATTCTTTTTGGATGTCACACTTTTTTATTTCTGCCGTACCTGTATCGGTGAGGAAAGATTTCCGGAACAAGAACCCGACCAGGAACGGGATTAGATCATTGAGCGCTGCGCCAAACGAGTCACCCGTGGCTTGAAATCAATCAACAAAACGTTGAATGGATTTTCCATAATGAAACAGCATTGACTCAATAAAGCATCTACTACTGAAATTGCATTGCTAGGAGGTGCGTCATCCATTGATTTGCTTGTTAAAATATGCTCTGTTATAATTGACTCGATTGTAAACGAAGTTTTACGAGGCAGCACAGCCGTACTCGATCTGACAGGTCTGTGTTGAAAATAATCACACAGCCAATTAACCCAATGAGTCCAATATCCATTTATAATATCGCACTCGTTTTAAGACGTGAGTGAATATTAAAACCATCACTGGACCAGACGGCAGAGGTAGCTGCTGGATTTTTCATCCAAGAAAGTATAAATAACGAAGTAATTGACCACAGACGACCTTGCTTTGTTAGTTATGTTTATGATTCAATAGATTGTGCACTTATTAAGTTCGTTTAAACGGTTAGTCCTATTCAAATTAATTGTCAGGTGGGCTCTGGCCTTTACAAGCAATTAGACACAAATTATGTTATTTTGTAAAGAATAATTGTATCCTTTATGGGCATGGGCAATGTAAAGAGTGAATTTCAATCAAAGCTCGTAATTTTTCATATTTTATTGATATTGCAACATTGGCAGTATTACATATTTTAATTCCCCTTCTATGTTTAATTAGAATACTACAAAGTATGTCTATTGCTGAGCAAACAACTTAATTGAAACATCTATTCATTAATCAACGTGGCCTTTTTCAATATCACAATCGCTCCAAATTCTTAAAGGACCTGGTGATAGCTTGCAGAATGAATAAACTCCAAAAAGGCGAGATAAAAAAGGTTAAAAGGTAGAAACATATCATTAAACAATTCGTACTGCAAGCAAATAATTATTATTGAATCGCAGACGACCACTTCAATGAACTATGCCATGAGTTGGCTATTATTTTGTTAGAAGTGCTAATGTTTGAGCTGGTAACCTGAAAAATTCTATGAAGCTGATTTCATATTTAAGTACTTTAATTATCATTAATAGCAGCATTCCCACATACAGTAAACTTCCAATCATCGGCGGAATTGACTGGCGCGGATGCCAAGGATGATCGGGTTTTGCCGTCTAAAACTCCTCATGCATACACTATGTAGACCGATATACAGGTCAAACTGTACGTTTGAGCATCATTATAGTTTATTATTTATGATGACTTTTAACGCATTGCAGTGATTGGAAAATCTATTTCCGTAGTAACGAAATACTTCGGTTCAAAACTTGTTTTATGGGTTTTTTTACATAAAACGGTTCATTGTAGGCGACGCGGGTAATCCGCAAAGCAGATAAACCGTCCGTGGATAATAAAGAGTTTCCTACACCTATAACTAAATAGAACTAAAGAAGAGGATGTTGATCTTATTCTTTACTGATTACTGAGTTAAATTAATTTTTTAATATTAAAACTTTCAGAAATAGTCTACATGGCAATACTTCAAACTACTGTATTTATTTATTTGTTTGTTAGCTTCTATCCATTGTCATTATGGCCTGAATTCCTATTGCCATTTACGAATATCAAGTAAATAGCCAACTGCCGCTTTGCTAATCGCCGGTCACTCTCTTTCCATATCCAGACGAAAGCACCTTACCATTCTTAGAAAACAGAAGTAACCACTCGCGATCTTTATTGTTGTACGTTCGGAAAATTTGCAGAGCTCAAAATATTCACCCAGCTTACTATGGAACATTATAGAATACCATAAGGTAGTTTGCTCTCTACTGTGTGGAAGAATCTGCAGGTATCTCCTCTAACAGTACGAAGAATGGTGACCATTTTTTAACACCGTCCTGTCAGGCCATTTCTCTTGAAAGGCTAAGTGTCTTTCGAAGAGTTTCAACGAAGACTTTTTATATGGAATGTCTATAAAGGTATATTGACATCTCTGTGTTACTGATTCCAGTAAGGCAACGGCTATACATTTTCTAGATCCACAGTTTTGTTTGAATTTTGCCGACAATATTCAAACCTTCGTTTCTCTCATCGGTGTTGAAGTTTATGCAAAACTGTTGTAGCTCATAGATTATTCATTTGAGTAGTTCTTAGCCTATCTTTTGAAAAAACCTATTACAACTCACCATAATCAGTAACCTACCACTTGACCCGATTATAAATATCAGGTTTTGTCTAGTTTTCTGGTAAAGCAGTGAGTTATAGCCTATCAGAATACTCCTTCTTGCCCTTTTCTTGCTCAGTCCTTACTTCATCTTACTATCTATTCAATTTTTTAAGGGAAGAAATACTTTCGAATAATTTCCAACTTGTGCTCTATTTGAAATTGAAAGAAACGAAAAATATAGCCTTCATCATAGCCCATGCTTCTTTATCAAGATCATTCTCTTTTATATTCGTTTCCTTCCAACTAAGTGGTATTATATATTTATGACAATATACGCTACAAGTGAGAATTTCTATAAAGGTGGGAAAGCTCTAATTTAGTTAACACTAGCAGTTCACCCGTGCGTTACAACGGAATTTTAGTTATAATAGCGGTACCCGGCGAATTCCCAAGAGCCTAGCACAAACCGCATCTTCCTAGCTTTCCTAAAATGTTTCTTTTTGTTTGGTTAAATTGCAATTAGAAAATTATGTTTTTTCACCAAAGAAATAATGGATGAAACATAAACTGAGCTTTGATTCTCCAGTCATATGTTTCCTACATAACTGCAATGCTCCGACTACGCGGTACGCCTGCTAAGGGCCCATCATATGATTAAAATCTTTTAACTTCTATCAGCTGGTCCTCTAAGGATATACTTCTCCTTTTGTGTCCTTCAGCGAGGACTTTTGAACTCCCAAACTTCACAGGATCCATCTCGGGACTATTCTACATTGTGCCTGAAAGTTTCATAAAAATCGGCTCAGCGGTTTTGGAGTTTACTGGGAACATACATACATACATATATATACATCAATACATGCATGCACACATACACACTTCGCCTTTTATGTAAGAGATTTTCAATTTCCGGCTGACATGCAAAACCGTTATTTTAATAGGAAGTTGATTTTTCCTCACATGAGGTAGAATGAAAGCAGTTAAAGTCTGAAAACATATTCTGCCTCATGTATGAAAAATTCAAATTTTGTTTTTAAAAAATGCTTTATTTTATAAACTTCAATTTTCTATAGAGTTTCACGTAATTATTTGAATGATCGTCAGCTACATTGGATTATTTGTGTTATTCGAATTCCAAGTTGAAGCATTTTCTTTCATAGTCTTCCTGCACATGAAGAGTGAGAGTTGAGAAAGATGTTCGTCATCTTGAGATATGTGCACGTGTACACCTTTTCATACCAGTAGCGTTAATCTGGCATTAGAACTAGGCTGCAATCAATCTTTCCGCCTCACATATTAATGGCTACGTTATTCGCCCCGCAGTCAATTCAGAGCACGATTTCCAAGTGAGCAAGAGCGTTTTTCTTGACTTGTAGCTGCCGGAAAAAGAGAAGAAATGAGCAGATGAACCTCGCTGCCTGAATTTACGATGTGTGCAGTTTGAAATTATGCACCTCGGGCTGGGTGTTTGGCTAATAGATATCTTGTGGCCGTAAACATGTGGAGGAGCCTAAGTCGAGGTGGGCCAGCTACACTATAGGAGGTCCTGACTTCTTCGAGCTCGGACGCTCTTGAAACGTCGCGTTTCACTGTTTGCCACCTTCCGGTTTCATGCACGAAGAAAGGTTGTTGACGACATCGTCTTGTCTGAACCTAGGTCGGTGGCGACCGCGATAAACCAGTCACCCGACTTGTCTTGTGTTGGGCCGCGGGCATTTCGCGGATAAATAAATAATAAGAGCCCCAACGGCTTGTCACCTCTCACTTGAGTTAGTACATTAACAGGGCTTCCACCTTACCCCCTCCCGCCCTTTTGACAGGCCGCTCTATTCATCAGCCTATTTGAAACCAGTCGTCGTGAAGCCCTTCTCGTAGATCACGATTGTTTTCTCACTTGTCAAAAGCTCACTGCTTCCTATTAGAGACTATTCAATGTGCCTTTCAAACTGTAATAAAAGCTCCATTACGTTCGCTTTTCATCGACGTATCAATATGAGTTCCCTGTCAGTAAATGATCGACAGCAACACTGTGAGTTTCCCTTAGTTTTTCAATTCAATTTATTCCTATTGATAAGCTGTTTGGATTAGCTGTCTGATTTGAAGAATAATTGAGCTCCAATGTGAGTTGTGAAATAATTGGAAAACTGTGCGCACCAGTCGGAAGGTTGTTCAAGGATGAAGGAATAGGTTGTGTAAACCTAGTAAACAAAATAATAAGAATCTTGATAGCAAACATCTAGATTTTTCTCCTACTTCGCTCAAAGTTTGTCTATAGCTGAATTTTGGGTTAATTAATTGGAAATAATAGTTTTCGAGTTCCCAATTAATTAATTATAAATTTCTGCTTAAGTTAGGTTTCAATTGCAATATCAATTGGATGGCTTTAATGAATCAGATTTCTGTAGCCTATCGAGTAAGCCTATTCACGTGATATTAAAGTTTACTTCTGTTTTATAAGAAATTCATAAAATATTTGTTTATTTGTGAACTTGAAAAGGGCTCATGAAAATGTATTTTTTCATTTTTCAACTCACGAATACGTTCACTTTCTTCCAAATCAGAGGACTGTTGCACAACAATTTTCACACTAATTTATCAATTATATTTCTAGTCACTGCCAAATCATATAAATATTTTCATTTTTAAATTGTAATTCTAATTCGTAAATCTTTACCTAACAGCCCAATTTGGATGAATTCTACTATATTGGAAAATGAATGCATTTTAATTAATGAGCCTTTTCAATGCTTAAAAATGAAAGAATATAATATTAATTACTCATCTTCTCATCAATTGAAAGCAAATTCCATTATCAAGTAGCCTATTTCAATACTGGTTTCGGAACATTACTGAAATTTTCACTAGTATAAAACATTCTCTATCATCAAATGTTATGCATCTGTAAAAGGAGCATCAAGCCCGATGGTGTTGAATTGCATTTGAGATAACATTGAGGTACTACAATGTTGTGGAGTGTAGAATATAGGATGAGGATTACAGGAGACCAAAGGAGTAGAAGTTTTAGAAGCCTAAACCTAACTGAAATAAAACATCATTATATCTAATTTAAATGTGCATTTATATTGTAGATTGGATTGATATTCGTGTGGATTATAGAGGCAATTAGTTATTTGTCACACGTGTAGCCTAGTAGTGGAAACCGCCTGTAATATCACAATGGACGTGTATACAAGCGGTGAAGAAGGGGAAGGATGCGGTTGAGAGCGCCATTGCGCATGGAATTAAGAAATCGACGCTGGTTGGATGGAGACGTCCCGACGCCGTGCAATCCACGCATGCGTAGCTGGCTTCCGGGTAACGCCCCCGATACGCTCAGAGGACGACCGCAACACGTACGTGGCCTGTCAATGAAATGCTAGGCCTATCTTGATGCAGCTCAATAAAAAGCCACATGCAGTTCACCTTCGATGGTAGCTGATCAAACAAACTGGTGTTGTTGATGTTAAAATTGACTTGTCCATAAAGTCAATGTTTTATGATGAATTGCAAGATGCGACAAAGAGCCGACAAAGAAAACTAGGATTGCCACATGTTCTCGCTATGATAGAGCTTAATACGATTGTGTAGGGTAGTAATTGTTCGTTTACTCATGTTATTTCTTTCCTTGTTATGTTGTATTGTTCCACATATAATTCAATTTATTGTGTTGCATTGCTTTATTTAAGATAGCTTGCTCTTTCACAGTCTCTTCTGTGGAAATAAGTTTAATTTACAAATGTCTACGTTTTTTGTCGATGAATATATTAATTAATTTATCGAAATGAATTAATATTATTAAAGTTAATAACTTGATATTATTTCATATAAAATTGATTAATTGATTTGAAATGGATAGAGCATTTAGGTTAGATAGCTTATTAGACAGTACACATTTTCCACTTCACTGTAGGGTGGGGAGAACACTGGCAAGCTTGAATCCAGGGATAAAAGGGATTATCCCCGCGAAAGAATCTGTAGAATACTTGTGTTCCCATAACATTTGGATTCGTCCCTAAACAGTGGTAATATGTTCATCGAAATGAGAGGGAGGAGAGCACTGACCCTCGTCACAGTCACAATGAAACATGAGCTCTGGGAAATTCAAGACAAGATATGAAGTATGACCAACTTTGACAACATAGACGCAGTTTATAGTGTTATAGGAAGCTGATGAGGAGTCAATCTTTGTCAGAGAACGAAGGCTTCAAAGATTCTGAAGTAGGTAGTCACTATAAAAATATTTTTATTTGTATTAAAATATTCTTATTGCTGATGAAGCTCACGTGAGTCTGGAACTTGCGCGTAGGTAGCCTAATGAGGTGAATGATAATTCATTGATTTAATGAATGGCGTACCTCTCCACTCTTTGAATAGTTAGAGAAAATAGTGCTTCATTTATTATAGGCATCTTTAGAATATAGATCTAACGATAGATGCGGGCCTAGGTAGGCCAATATTATTCTATCCGACGAATCGATATGATTATAATAATGATATTTGAAGGTAATAGTATCATAACTTGTTATGATTTTTCAAGGTATATTTGACAGAGAGGAAATAAATCACCCATTTTTTAATAATTTCTACCGCTGAATGAATGGAACAGATTACCAGCAGCGTTATCAAGTGCAGACAATATAAATCAACGTGCTGTGGGAACAAGAGTTGTAGGACTGACTTGAATTCCCACCAGATCTGCCGATATCAGTCAGATAACTAATTGGAGTATTTTTCAAAATATGTTCGAACTTTTTTCCGAGGTCGGGACGTATCCAATTTGTGAATGTATTGATTACGGCTTGTTGAGTTGGTCGAGAGCAGCGGTGGTCGCTGCTTGTTTGGAATTCTCCTTTTGTAGACCCCTCAATATGTTTGTCTAAATTATCGGTTCCAAAAGTTTGATGGCTGGTTCTCTAACTGTCCGTAATTGAAATCATGATTAGAAAATAGTCCAATCTGTTATCGAGGGCGATATTCGGTTCGATTGTCGATTTTGAGAAGAGAAAAAAGTAATAACCGGTTCCTTTGGTTTGTATCAGTCGTGCCATGCAGATGGGGAACTAAAATCTCAGTGCCTTTCCTTGTTAGCCGTAATAGGTGTAGCAAGCAAGATATATTTTATAATAGAGGCGGCGGCCGGAAGTGTCCGACCAAGTAATGAAGAAATGGATCTTCATCGTTGCGAGCGGTCTGTCTTAAATAAATTAGGGTAGCCTTGTTAGTGCTGGCAATCTGTAACGCTCCATTTAGTTTCTGTCTGTTATTTTCAAATCGGTACAAACCTGGTTAGGCATTAATGGCTATTCAAGTCCGAGAAGCCTACCCTCAAGCCACTATTCCGAACAATGAACCATGAAAAGTATATCTTCGCATAAAGGTGTTGAATCAAAAGAAGAAACGTGTAATTCTTAACCGGTTTTAATTTGGCCAGTGGAGAAATCTCATCAAGCTTTGATAAATCAGGAGGTGGTCGTTTCAAACAGTTGTTAGAAGCTTAATAGATCATAATTAAAAGCTTTTATTGATTTTTTTCACAAACTTTTTATAAGATCTTGAGTGGTACTCAAGCGATCTTTAATGACCCAAGTCGTTTCAAGATTTTGTGAGACATAAAACGTTTCGACTTGTTTTATCTTGCTGTAAATATTAAACTGTCTGTTTGTAGATAAGTATATTTTTTCAGTTGTCTGGCTTAACTGTACATGATAAGGATCGGATAGAACGATATTTTTATGAGTCAAGTAGCCTAACAACTCTGGTCATCATTATAATTAATGTTCCATATTTTTATCTCATATTTGAAGATGATCTCAAAATTCTGAAAGTAATTTAAGGTATTATAAAACAAGGAAAATAATAAAACGGAGAAGAATAGATGAACTTATTTGGATGGAAAATGTACGTAAGCGATGCTTATAGAGTTCAAAACTCATGTTTTAGTGTGGTCCGTCGCTACCACAAACAAAAAATACACTTCATCATTCGACTTGGCTTGTAAAATTTTGAAGGATAATCATTTAATAGAAAAGTAACAGGGTAGTCAGTTGAATACGAGTAATTAATAAAGAAATAAATTGAATAATTTAATTGACACACCGATAATGTGACGCTAATAGATCTCATAACATAAGGAGTATTTAAGGATTTATGTCTAGAAACGGTCTAAATGCGGTTTTAGAGAGACTTTTGTACAAAATTGTCAAAAGACTTTATTGTAATACATTCCTCACAAATATGTTTTTTTTCGAAATTCGTGAAGAGCCAATAGTATCAAGTTTTGATATTGCGAAGGTGTGCGAAAACTGCCTAATGAGAGATACAAGTAGGAAACTGACATATTCCATACACATCCAGTTAAGGAGAGGGGGGTCCCCGGGTCCGAACCCCCCTTGGCAATGTCAATGGCTGAAGTACAAGATAGAATTGTACTAGATAGAATTCACTTTGACCCATATTGTGCGTTGAGGATTTATGTCTAGAACGGTCCAAATGCGGTTTTAGAGAGACTTTTGTACAAAATTGGCATATAGAGAACTAATGAGAGCAAACGATTATACTACTATTGTAAAGGGTCTGACGCTCAGTTGATTCTGTATTTATTTGAATCTGCTTCACCTTTGTAAATACATTTACATGATAATATACTTATTACAGAATAATAAGTAGTGAAAGTTAGAGAAATTATTGGTTGAGTTCACAGAAAGTAAGTGTTCTAAATTTCAAGGCTTAATATTATTTTTCTAATAAAATTGACAATTTTTTATAATTACTTTTATAGCTTGTTGGCAGGTAGGGGGGGTCGTGATGTAGTCAAGGATCAAGGATAGTATCAGTGGTACTGAGGTATATTGTTGTTGAGGGTGAGTTGTTTGGCTGACGTTCTTGAGAATTTCTGGTTAAGCCTATGCCTCCAATTCATTTCTGATCTTTTCCAAGAGTTTTAAAATGCCATGGTATAACTTATGTGTCTCCTTTATCCCACTCGACTTGTGAATAATTTTTGTTGAGTTCGTTAAAAATTAAAATGATGGTTGGTATTGTGTTTCAGACATCCTTCGGTTCGAGCAGTTTCTCAGAGCTGCTGACAGCACCCTATCCAGAGGAATCAGCTGGCTCTCTAGCCGAAGAATTCGACCCATTCCAGGACGTGTTCTCAGGCAATAACGGACAGGAAGGAGCAGACAGCGTACCCCTGCCCAGCTTCCAGGAGACCTACTCCAGTCTTGGCTTCAAGATGGATGACGAGTGTTTCGGGTACCCGGGGCAGGCTGCCCCTAGCCCAGGGGCGCACTTCGACTCCTATCACCCCCATCATCAGCATCATCACCATCACCACCACCACCACCCATCCCACCATCATCATCACCATCCGCATCACCCCCAACAGCCTCAACCTCCATATCCGCCCGCCAACACGCCCGTGCCAGTTCCGGCTCCTGCACCCGCGCCCACCGCTGCAAACACCCCCGCCCCCCACCATCACTATTACCCGCCGCATCAGCACTTTGAGCCTTCGCCTCCACAAGACTCCTACTCGCTGCCACACTTCCCCACCCCAACCGCCGCTGAGCTAGCTGTCAACACAGCCCTTGGCTCCAGGCAAAGGAGAGCTTCCCTACCCCTACAAAGATCTGAATCCACCAGGTAGGCATATCAACATATAATTATTTTCTGTATTCTGCTTCAACAGTAACTGTGAAGTAAACTATTACATTACATTGGTACATGTAGTAACCAATACATTATTAGAGATTTCCTCAAACACAGTAAACGTCCTAGAACAGTAAAATCTCTATTAATGGACACATTAACAGCCCCAGACATTAGTCTGATTGGAAATCCTTGTGTCCCTTCATATGGATTTCTTGATACTCCGAATTGAAGGCACCTTGGCCAACACTCAGGTATCCGCTATTGAAACTCTTCACTCTACTCTAATTGAGAATCCAATCTCACTGGATGACATATTTCCAAAGAGTGGGAACCGATTTCCTATAAACCAACAACTATCATAATGTTCGCATCTTTCATGTCACTTTCCTTATCCACAGTACTTTCAAACTTAGAACATTTAAGAAATGCAAAGAATTCAGTACTAAAACCGCTATTAATTCATCAGACTCCACCTATTGGTTGACTGACGGATGAAAATTCAAGCAATCAATTTACAAAATTAGGCGGTTCATCAAAGAATCTATTTATTATTGCGACAGAAGCACATGTGGGAAAAATGTCCGTATTTATAAGTTAGTCCCTGACTGGTAACAACAGAAGTATTAGGCTAATGTTATAAATGTTATTGTTCCTTAAAGGTATGAGTTCAAATCATCAGTATTTTAAAAACAGGTTGATTCATCAAAATAATAAGAATTCAGCTAATCTTTACTATCATTGATATTGCATTCTATTTATATCACTGAATAAATTGATTTTTCTGACCAATCATTTTTCAATTATCCTTAGTTAATAAGCAAATGATGATAGCTAATGAGAGATTTGTATCTGAGGATTAATTCAAGTACTAATCGATACAAAAATTGAATCGACTTCCTTCTATATTTTGACAGCATCCTCACAGCATTCTTATGTGCTACGCTATTTAAAGGCATTCCAAAAAGTTGCCATCAAGCACAGTCTGAAGATTTTGTGTGAGCACAGGAAGTCGAGCCAGCCAAGCTGGGGATGACTGCTGGAGAAAAAGTGAGGAGGTATGAACAAGATTGACAGCTCGAAGACGTTTAATTATGTTATTCGGATTTGAAGACGTGAGCGGCTGTCATTTTTTCAGCGCGGTCAATATTGGAAAAGTGTCATTCCCGATTGTGACTGAAGACGACGCCGTGCATTTAAAGGATCACAGCCTTCGTCAATGTTTTATCATTAACGATAAAAACAGAACGAAATGCTGTTCGACGTGAAGCAGATGGTTGGTTATTAGGAAATAGAACTGAGGCGTTCTGAGCTGGAAAAAAGCAAGATGGTTGAGATGAAGTCCAATGTCCACGCCAGAACGTGTTGCATTGATGGTGGAATACCGAGACGTACTGTAGTTGCGATGGAATGCGCGATTTACGCGTCTAACAATTTCGAGTTCTTCAAAGTTGCTCAATCTTTATTATTCTTTCTCATTTCTTCAATGCTGATCCACTCAATCTACGTCATTTTCCCTTCTTACCTCTTTATACTACTCTATTATTCCTTCAACAGGGATGATCAGATTTTCTTGCCAACCTTTTCTGCGTCTAATGTCCTTGTTTGATTGTGGTTTCCTATTTATGTTGTTCGTTCGTGAGGTTCAGTCCACGATCAGCCGCTGGCTTCACTTACAGGTTTCTTCAACTGAGTTTCTCATTGTACTTTATTGGTATATTTTTTACAAATTACAATCATCAAAGTCATAAACAACTTTTATTGTTGAATATTTTCGTTCACCTTAGGCCTCTACGACTATAGTTGAACAACGGATTAACTAAATAAATTGTTCGTCACTTTTAAAATCTTGAACGAACTGGTTAACTCTAAAAAAATCTATTGACAGCTGGTTCTCTACAAAAACTTCTCATTATAATCGAATTTGCTAAGCTATAAGTTTTTTTCACAATTATAGGTAAAGTCAAGGTAGTTCAAGTGAATGAACTAAGTTACTAATGGCGGAAAGAAGAGATTCAAAAAGACGTTGGAAAATGTAATGGATATTACAGAGAAATATCATATATGTAATTATTATATTTATGAATATATCTAATAGTTGAAGTTTTAAACTACCTTAGTTATTGAGGTACACTAAAAAAAATACGCAAAAAAAAGGAAAATGTGGGAGAAAAATTGTCAGTTTTTTTACTTTTATGCTCGGCTTTTATTAGTTCAGCTCTAGATGCTCTAGGGAGGGGGTTGGAAAGGGAGAATTTTAGGGCTAATCCTCCAAAAAAGGTCAGCAGAATGCTCAGGCCATCCTTCGGGGAAGCCCTCCCAAACCAAAAGTCTACGTGCGTCCCTGATATTTATATAAATCAAAGAATTGATCCCTATCAGCACAACTGATACAGGACAACTAATATTATTATTTTATGTAAATAAGTCAGGTCTTTGGCTACTCCGTTTATTACCTTCAACTCTTCAATGATCGTCTTCAATGATTGTCTATGCTTGATTATGGCTCAGCCTGATGATAGAAATTCACCCTCACCAAAACTTGAGGCGATGGAATACCATATTAAAGAATATTTGTTGTTTACTCAGCGTGTAGCAGTATCACAGATAGTATAGAATCGAATCACAAGCAGGTTTGGAACTGTGCCCGTTCTATTGCGTTCCGGTCGTAGAAAATCCTCTGATCACTCGTGAAAACTCGGCCTGAGACTTAGCCCTCCCGAGCTGGAGCGCAGGCCTACAAGTCACGTTTATTAACATAAATTCAAGATGGACATGCCCACCCGGCACAGTGGATACAAATAATACGATTATAAATCCTCTTAGTCTATTTATTATTCGTGGCGGCAGCGCAGACCGGCTAATGTACTTACTTGAAATTCTCAACAAATTCCCGATCCGTGAGTTGCAATAGCATCTCTCCAGCTCACTAGCCTAATAAACTTGCTACGCGCCGATGCATTCTACCGCTTCTAGGCCCACTACCGAACACTACCGAACACAACTCCGAAACTTTGATTCCGGCTTCTTCTAGTCGGCCTCTCTCGTTCCTATCATCTTACTGGAGATTATGATTTTTTCTACTGTTGGCGGCACTGGAAGCTTCTATGAGCTTCTGGTTGAAGTAGAGACTGCGTGATATGGTTAGGACTATCATGGGAATATCATATATCATTGGTTCAAACATCCTGTAGGATGCACATTTAAAACTTAAGCCAATTGATGAAAAATACTGCTATCAAATCTCTTCCAATAGTATAATGTGTGAAACAAGATGAAATAGTACATGTCCCTAAAAGTTTAAAATTTCTTCTGAAACTTTCGTGTGGGAAAATTCATTAAAAAGCTTTAGCTGAATGAATTACGTGAATGAATGAATGTACTGTAGTATTCATATAACTTGGCAGCATGTAGCAGATGGAACATGCTACATCTGAACCCAGCATACTGCTGCCAAGTTATATGAAAACTACAATACTTCTACAGCACAAATTCTCAGCAGTAACTTACTAAAATATCGTACAACAAATTTTTATATTTCCATTCAAGTGTTAATAAGCTTCTTAGATTCGTTTTATTTCACTCATATTTTAACGGAATTCATTAGTACTCATGTATCCTTCCATTTATTGCATTAAAATTTGAATAAGAAGCTAACATGATAATAATAGATCTTTGAGTCTGACCATGTCCTAGTAATCAATAATTTATTCAAAAAGAAACATACAATCGAAGGTCCCGCTCAACTTCGTAAGGTTTAACAGCAGGTGCCTTTTCACAAGAAAAATCAAATATTAAAATAAGTAGCATACAAAATTTCAAAATTATGTTTAACAATTACAAAAAGAGAAACTTCTGGAATTAAATAAGAAAGTCAGATAATAAGGAAGAGTGTATGAATGGGCATGAGAGGCTAGAAAGGGGAATAGGGATTTTTTGTCAGGAATGGTAGGAGTTGAAGGGAAAGTAGGGGGAAGAGGTAGTCCATTGTCTATTACACAATTTATTGAGGTAAAATTTATTCGGGTAGTATGTGGATCGCACTAAAGCGGAGGCGGTTTATCAGATTTACACTGGCATTTTCATAGAAGCCATCATATTCTATTGTCACTCATGTTTAATTCCGTTAATATAAGCTGCTACTAATCATTTTTTATTATTATTTATTCCTCATTACAATACATAATTAAATAGAATATAAAAATGAGTCACACTAAAAAAAATTCAATACAATCTAGTAAATTAGGAATCACTTCCCCAAAAGATCAAAATCGAGGACTAAGCGGTATTACATTAACAAACTCTGAACAAAACACATCAAAACTTTTTCTCAATAAACCTAATATTACTATGAATAATTATTTCAAAATGTTTAATTGGTTGATGAGAAATAATATTTTAAACATAATTTTTCAACATCGTTCTGTCTGTCTAAACTTTTAAAAACACGTCCATAGTAATACTAATAGTAAAAAAACACTCATTACCAAACATAACAGCTTTTAGCGCTCTAGCGCTCTAGCGCTCAGCAGCTAATAAATAGTAGCTGCTACTAGCGATATAATTTTCAATGTGAAGTATAATAGTATGATATATCAACTATTTTTTCAAACATAGTTTCATATCTCATCATTATATAATAGTCTATTTGTATTACCTCAATATTTACCTATGATATAATAACAATTGCTTCTATCATTCTTGCTTGCCCCTTACATTTTTCTTATTTTGTTTCATATACTTTTTTTCTCCATCAATTCGATAAATTACATTTATACCTCACTTACCATATTTTTTTAAAGTGACAAATATTGTATTTATGAGTAAGTTATCAGTTTTTCTTACCCTCCTCATTTGCTTTTTTACTTTGTCTAGTTGAATAAGCTAATAAATACTAGTTAGTTTAGTATAACTCGACAACCTACTGGAACTCGCTCCTCTCTCACAGGCTTGTGCCCATGTGAGCAGCCTCCTACATATTATACTGTGATATATTTTGCATTTTTGTATTTTTTATGGAGAATAAAAAATATGTCAATAATAGTTCAATAATAATTCATAATATTGTTGCTAAATTTCACTTCTATGAATTCTACTATTGAAGAAACAAATTTTTTGGATGGTTTGTGCAGCAGCAGTAGTAGCGAATCACCAAAATTGCGGCTGGGCCTTAGCATATCATCGGCACCATCACCGCCACCGTGCGAGCCTCTCCAGTCTCTGCTGCCGCGCGTCTCCAAGCAGCCGCAGCCGTCCTCCGTCACTCAGCCGCCCCCGCCCTCCAACCAGCAGCCCGCTTCCGGGGTCACGCCGCCCTCTCCGTCGCAGCTCTGTGCTGTCTGCGGTGATACGGCTGCCTGCCAGCACTATGGTGTCAGAACCTGTGAGGGATGCAAAGGTACATGAAATTGCTGTCATTTTCATGTTTGCTTTCAATCAATATTCATTGAAGAAAATGTTCTCATATTTTTCTGTTGGTCGTATTTTCTATTGTTGGTATATCTACAGGTATGTCTGTAAAATTGATAATAAATTAAAATTTAGATTAAAAATCCAAAAAGGTAAAACTCTTCACAATGAAAACTGACATTGTTTTTCTGCGTGGTTTAGTTTCTACTCACTCAAATTATTGGTAAGTTTTCGCTCCTAAAGAGAAGATTTCTTAGAAATGCAGTGTCAGTTTCGATAATAAATTGTCAGCTGTAATTCTGTGATGATAAAATTTGTATTTATCAATTCTCATGAATTTTTTGATAATTAAGCAAAAGCAAACTTTTCAAAGCAAACTGGTTCTTATTCAAATAAAGGGTAGGCCTAGTGGGCTTATAGTGTTATCATAAGGGCTACTAGCTAGAAATTATTAGGGAAATTATAAATTCTAACAGCTTACCATCCTGTCCAAACAGAGAAACATATTGTAATAGAGTAGATCTGTAGAGCGAACTGTATATCTCAGCTCTGATTAAATGTCCCCCGATATTTGTTTAAATAATTTGCATTGAGTAATTTGTGAATGTGATTGTGTTCCAGGTTTCTTCAAGAGGACAGTGCAGAAGGGCTCGAAATACGTATGCCTGGCCGAGAAGGCGTGCCCGGTGGACAAGCGTCGCCGCAACCGCTGCCAATTCTGTCGATTCCAGAAATGCCTGGTGGTCGGCATGGTGAAGGAAGTGGTGCGCACCGACTCCCTGAAGGGACGCCGCGGCCGCCTGCCCTCCAAACCCAAGTCGCCCCAGGAGTCGCCCCCCAGTCCACCCGTCTCACTCATCACTGCGCTCGTCAGAGCACACGTCGACACCAGTCCCGATCTCGCTTCTCTCGACTACTCTCAGGTAAGAGCAACATCAACCTAGAAATTTTAAAAATATATAAAATAATTTTTATTTCCATCAAATTGCTGATACTAATACAAAAGTTAAATTTCAGTGTACCATATTGTACAGAATGGCTGGATAATAACAGGAAGCCTGCAATAGAATTGTGCGTGCTTTTTATTCAAGTCATTAGAGTTAGGCTCTGTCCCTACTCACATCTGGCTTACAGATTAGTGTTCTATAAATAAGGCATTCATTATCAATAGATTTATCAATTTTATATTCCCTGCACTTTCGTAATTCAGTAGTTTTAATAGTCTCAATCCTTGTTTGCTTATTCCGCTCATATAACGTTTATGCCGGTAATGTCTGAAGATTATTCACGACTGAATTAGGAGGAAAATATATTACACGCAAATAAATTATTCAATATCAAACCTGACACTGTGTTTCAATTTATTATATTGTCTTTACTCACTTATACTGGAGATATTGGAGCGATGCATTTCACTTCTAAAAATAAGCTTCATCAGCACATAAGTTCGAGAGGTTGTAATTGAACCTATCAGCTGATGAGCGGTTCGAGTAAATTCTACAACATCACTTGAATAGAACTTAATGCATTCAACTATGTGCTTCATCAGCATTCTCAAGTGGGCTCCTGAAGGATGATGTGAGATTTAACTAAAAAATGTGTTCTTGAAGAGCCAATCAAATATTCTAGACCTACTAGCTTGTTGTCAGTTTTATATCTATTGTAGCAAAGGTGAGTAATCATTTTTTCCAGAATATGAGTAACGTCGTGAAGTGTAAATAATTTTGTTCATTTGCACACAATTATTGAAGAGCATACCCTAAATATTGTATAAATCCACGGTGCATCTCGTAAACGGCAAAAAGTACAAATTCCTCTTATAATTTCACAAGAATATTTTAGCTCAGCTTGTGGAATACCTCGGTAATACTGTTATAAGTATAGAAAAATATATTTTAATATTTGAACAAAATTATTTGAAAGATTATAAACTTTTATAATAAGAATATTTTTCATGGTAATAACTGCACTTATTCTCAACTTCCTTGATAGCATAATATAGAGTGAACAGACTAATACTATAATAATTAATTATCCAGCTATTCAGAATGGAAATTCCATGTTTCTTTTGCGATAGTAAGATATACGGTTTTATATCTCCGCCTTGATCCGTATTAATGTACTCGGAATTAAGATATTTTATCAACGATAACAATAACTTTCAATACCGTTTGACAGACTCAAAAGTGCACTAAACTATCTCATTATGATAATTGACATGAGAACGCTATATTATTATCGTGCACTTGAAGCCAACGTTATTTATTGTAATATTTTATCCATACAGGCTTAGCCTGCCCACTTGGCGTATAACATGAAGCACGTTTATACATTGTTACATTCAGAAAGAAAAGGGTTTGGGTTTTAATGCAACAAAACTAAAAATATATTAAAGTGTTGATAGTATACTACAATTTTAGTAACCAAAATTGTCTTTATGACTAACTAGCTATTGTGCCCGTCCTTCGTACGGATTATGTTTAGAAATAAGACTAAATATGTTTCGGCTTTTTTGATAGCAACGATCATGAAGTTGTTAGCAGCTTAGGCCCCCCCTTTCAGACGATACAGTTTTTTGCGGTACGGTTTTTTTACTGTACGGCGTCAACTGTACTGTGATGTTCACACGGTCCGGCTTTGCTGCTTATTGCTGTGCTCTCCTCCTTCTTCCATTGAGCTTCCAGTTCAGATTTATTTATTCCAGTCCAGGATTTTTTTTATTTGTGTAAGATTTTTTCAAATAAGTTTCTTACTGAAGGTTGCTCTTAAATTTTGATCAAAGTACGCAAATTCTGGTTTCAATATTCCACACATTTTTTTCTCTTTATTTTTATATTAATCTTAAGTCTTGTCCCACAAGGCGAGTCTCTCATATATTAGAGAAATTAAATTTTCACAATTAATATCTTCCACTTCTGGACACTGGAATTCACTAATAAGAAGATCAATGCTAAAGAATATCAATGAAGGAGATCAATGCTGACGATCTGAAGACTGCTTCCAGCATAATAAGCGTATCGTTTTAACATATCCATTACTCATGGTGGAATGATACATGTATCAATGTATCATTCCACCATGTCCATTACTGGTACAATACATGTGCCACCGGATACGGATAGTTATTTTGCGGTACAGCTGATTTTAGCGATACAGTTTTCGAAGACAAAACCGAATGTAGAAATCGGCTAGAACAGCTTTTTTACTGGATCCAGTCGAAACAGTATTGTGTGAACATACAATATGAAATGTACATGCAAACGAAAGCACTGCAAAATAACTGATACAGCAAATTTACTGTACCGCACAAAAACTGTATCGTGTGAACGGGCCGGGACCATGGCCGGGACCTTAGTAAACAACTTAGAACGTAAACAATTCAGTGACAGGTATCGGAGAGAATATTTTTTGAGAACAGCTGATTGATATATCATGATAAATTACGTGATTTTTTCTTATGTGGTAATAATAGTGCTACCTGGCGAATTCCCAAGAGCCTGGTACAAACCGCACCTTCCTAAAATGTTAATTTTTGTTTTGATAAATTGAAATTTGAAATTTTTTTTTTCAACAAAGAAATAATTGATGAAACAACATGAGCTTTGATTCACCAGTCATATGTTTCATGAAAGACTGCAATGCTCCGACTACGCAAGTCTGCAGACAGCGTAAATAACGCCGCGAAGGGCCCACCATTTATATTTGAGAACAGCTGATTGATATATCATGATAAATTACGTGATTTGTTCTTATTCTTATGTGGTAATAAAACTTGGAAGAAATGTATCCAAAATCGCACAATACTTGGTTTTTAAACGTTTATTATTCTGTTGAAAAAAAAGTTAATTTAGTTTTTTATAGCTAAAGACATTGTCAATAATGTTTTCAATACTGTTCAATAACTAAAATCCCGATCGATGCTCTCGTTTTTGAGGAGAAGGCCGCGTAAAATGTATCCAAAATCGCACAGTACTTGGTTTTTAAACGTTTATTACTCTGTTAAATGAAAAGTTATTTTAGTTTTTTATAGCTAAAGACATTGTCAATAATGTTTTCAATACTGTTCAATAACTAAAATCCCGATCGATGCTCTCGTTTTTGAGGAGAAGGCCGCGAAAAATACCTTTGCGGCCGTGACAGACAGACAGACAGACAGACAGACAGACAGACAGACAGACAGACAGACAGACAGAAAGTGAGATAAGACTATTTTCGGCTTATTTAATGTATAAAACGTAAAAATAACCAAAAAATATACAATTCTGATAAATGTACAGACAAAACTCTAATTTTATTTATATAGATAATTCAAAAGAATAGAAGTAATAGAGTAACTATAGCATAACCAATCTTCTGATTCAAGCATATTCTATAGAAGAAAAATAATAAATTAATATGCATTATGCATCATATTAATTTGATTGAAGCTCATCTGTAAATTTATAAGCTCAAGAGCTTTAAAATGTTCTACTACATTATTTTATTCTCAGTCTTCTAGTACGTTGGCTACATAAATTTAATTCAACTATCAATTTTGCATAATATAAATACCATACTCGGTTTTCTATAACACCTGCTGTTATTAGGCTCTCAGTTCTAAAAATTATGGAATAAAACAGAAAAATAGATTATCTTGTGTCTGTTAAATGCTGATAATCGTGGCTAAACAGTTTTGGTAACTTCAATGCATAACGTGACTGAATTCCATGTTTTCTTGACCATAAATAAAATGGGTAACGCTCAACGATTAGAAAATAATGGTATTCCATCTTTTTCCTAATCGATTTCTTGTACCAGTAATCGATATTATTTTATGATTTATTTTCATTTTGATTGATTAGTTGTATAAGATTGGTTCATGTTATTCTACCATTTAGGTGTTCTAGTTTTTTATTCACTGTAACTGTTGAAAAATTCCAAAAGTAATTCTAATGTTTTCTTTTTCTAGTACAAGAACATTCTTTTTCATTACCAGTATGATAATTAATCTAAATTTACACTCATATTCACTTTTTTCAGTGGTAAAATTCGACGTATGATAATGATCAATATGATCACAAAACTAATAGATATATATGGGTAATTCAATTAGAAGAAATTGTTCAACTTGTTTGAAGATAAAAACTTCAATAATTAACTCAAGAGAAGTTTGCCTCTTTTTATAAGAAATGAATATACCGTACATCAAACAAGAATTGCCAGACTCCTTAAACATATTAAATCTCAACATAGGTTTACATAGTTCTGAAATAATATTTTAATTATTGCTATGAATAAAAAAGATAAGATGCATAAAAATCAAGAAAAGAACCATTTAATATGAAATTGAAAGAAGATTTAAAAGTTTATAAAAACACACTAAATAAATTGACAATGACAGCAAAAAATAGTTACTATTCAAATGAAATTAATAAAAGCAGCAACAATCTCAAAAACCTCTGGAAATGTATAAACGATGTTTATAATAGTAGAATGCTTAATTGTAGTGTATATGTTGCTGTTCATTAGTGATGCATTTTTAAAAAGCTTCTGCTCTAGAATGAATGTAATAGCCACCGGCAGGCCTACAATTATTAGTTTGACTATAGGTTTGTTTGAAAAGTTGTTCAAAATGATCACAATATGATAAGTTATGTCTATAGAATGTCCAATGAACGTATATATCTCAGTTCCATTCATAATAGTAATGAGAATGTCTGTTCATAAATTGGGCTACTCTCCACAAATGACATCAAGTAGAATTCAACAATCTATAATGTTATTCCCCACTCAATCGTCATGTATTGGGTCCATAGTATTACTACTACCAGAGCAGTAGTTCAAGTTAGTTTCAGTTTGTTCGATAGTTGAATGGAATTTTTAGAAAGCGTCTGAAGGGAGGTTGAAGTGATCGATGAAGTGGGATTGATTTATGATTGAATTTGTCTGCGAATAAATAATAATTTATTCAAAGCAAAGCGGTCTAGATCGCATCAAGTATTAACAATACGAATGCAACTTAAACTATGACAACATATACACAGTTGGATCCTCGTTATGATGCATTATATTATGGATTCGGCTCCGGTAGAACTGGTTTTTTGGGCTGGTGTTTATTGCCCAAGATGTGCGGGGGCCAATAGAGTTATAGAGCACTGTGTTTTCACCATTCAATACATGCTATTGTCAGATTGCCAAAAATAAATTACCCCGGTTCTGATTTCTGCACTGTTAGCGGTGCTGCTTGATAAGAAAAAACTCGTTGTGCAATCTAGAACAAACTCCTTTCTGACAGCGTCCTCGAATTATGTAGACTATTAATAAATGTCCTTGTTTTATTTATCATATATACTAGTTAGTGGCCGCCTACTTAATTGTTACCTGGATGTGTACTTGCATTTCAAATTATTCGTCATTGTTTAATTAATGGGCTTCCGTCTACCATCAATTTTTATCAAATGTCTAGATTTGTAAAAAGAAAAAGAGATTGTAACATTGGGTAAAGTTGATTTTCCATAATGATAAAACCTGAATTGAGGACACTGGACCATTTAATAGAAACATTGAAACGATCATTGGGTATAAATAAAATGAAAATTTATCCATGAAGCAATATATTTTTTATTTTGTCATATTTTTTAAATTGAACCAACAGAAATAAAATCGCCATGCTAATTTGTGGGTCAACATATGCTAACATTGAAAGGGTCCTTAAACCTTATATTTTTATATCGATAGATTTGTTGTAAAAATTTGTAGCATTCTTTTATGTAAACTCCATGGAAATATTCTAATCCAGATTTTTTAACTCTATCTTACAGCAATATTTTCACATTGAGAAGGTGGTCAGCATATTTCAGATGTTATTTACATAGATCAGGAAGTTTAAAAATGATAATATTTATAGTTCAAGAAGCTTAAAAATAGTTGAAGAAGCACATCTCTAACAAAAAATGAATGATTAATATTAGCTCCCATTCAAAAAATTTGAAGCCAATAGAGATCACAAAAATTATCTACTTGAAATTCTTATAAATAATAATCAGAGTTATAATAGTGTAATAACAGGTGTGATGTTGTATTTACGTTTAAAAAGTTATTCAAATTTACAAATATGTTCCGATTGTTTGTATTATTTGTCGATGGCAATAAAATGAATTTGATTTGATTTGATTGGGAGCTATCGTTAAAAAAGTTTCTCATTTTGCAAATGTATGATAGACTATGATATAATCACTAATTATCTTGCCTTTGTTTATTGGTTCCTGATAAGTGAAACGATGGTTGACCTCTAAGATTTATTTATGCCGAGATGCCTCGACCAATTAGCTGATTGAATCCTTGTAAAAGCAATCAAATTATCATTTGGGAATCTTAAAACAAAAATCTAAGAGGCTTTCGATATTCATCACGATTTTAAAATTGATGTCTCCAACAATAAAAAACTTGAATTATTTTATTTTTTGAGAATTGTTGAAAAAGTATTCCTTGACAGCCGCGATAAAAGAATGACTGCGATCTTATCTGATTGTATTTGCATAGTCGCTGATAGGACATATTTTTCTTAAAAAGCAGAGACATGAAGAGTAATAACTTGGCTTGATCACTTCTTAATTTATTCATCCCTCTCCTAGGAAAATCCTTCGATATCATCGTGTCGTAATCCACGAATCGGCTGGTTTGTAATTAAATTTCGATGGAAAATATTCTCTATCTTATCAAACATTCTTACCTTATCATTTTTCAACTAATAAAGAAAAGGTTATCGGCGTGTGTTTTGCCAACTTGAACAATCTTATTCCATTAGGCTACTCCATCTTGTAAACCTCTTTTATTAAGAAAATAATCGAGAAGCAATGTTTGATTCTAATTTAAGAATTCTAATTCGCAGTACTCCCAGTCTGAATGTCAATTATTTTTGGTGTGAAAAGCTGCAGAGTGTTTTTGTTATGTTTTTTTTTTAGTAGACTGAGCATTTTCCAATAAACTACAGCCCTCAAAAACGATAAAGAAGGGGAAGAAGAAGAAGAAGAAGAAAGTTTGGAAGGTTTAGGAATCGTATTCTTTTACTTTTGAAGGAAACTTCACTTGAAGGTCTAGGAGCTATTTTTTTGAAAAGTTAGGTACATTTCTGGGTGGACCTCACCCTTGACATCACTGTCCGTTAATAAGAATCAGGCTTTGTGGAATGACTTTGATATAAATATGTCAATGAGAAATAAATAACATGGTGAGTGCTGTTTGGAGACGCATTTCAGAAACCATCGCTGATAAGCCGTGCCTTCATCATCGCTGTTCCTGTCACTAAGGGTTTCCCAGTATTTCACCCTTCTGCTTACTAAACTCTTCAATAAAAACGTGGGAAGGAACCTTTGATAGACTTATTACTTTGTTCATCGACTATTATAATATAGAAATTTATTCCTTCTTTTTCAAGGAGTGGGATTCTCGCACGTTGCGAATGCATTACTCACCTGAAATTCATACTCTATACTCCTTTGTATTCTATCTATAGCAACCTATTGGAATTGAATAAAAACTCAAAGCGAGTACAAACTGTGGAGAAGGGTGAATTGTGTCAAATTAATCAAGTGAGCTGATGGCGGAACTGGTTGGGATGCTCTACATCAGAACCAATATAGCTCGCGAGTAATGACATGCAGCATGCGAAGACAAGATCCGGAGCAGTGGGTTGGAAGTGGAGTAGCCTAGTAACGTAGGTAGGCCTGGATGATCAGGTACGGTGTGCTATGCGTGCGGTGCAGGTGGTTGGTCGTCAGTCAGGTCTGTGCGATGTTTGCGGCTAATAACAGTGGACGAGATATCTGCAGCCAGCTTTGTGAGCGAGCAGGAGACTTTATGGTCACACTGGCAAACAACAGACGGTGTACGCCGAGAGGTACTTAGCAGGCGTATCTCGGCGCACTCGGTCTCGTTTGTGTCACAACTCCCCCTCGGCTTCTTCTTGTGTGCGGCACTAAACTTGATTTATATTTTGATTAAACGACCCCGAACTAGTTTATGAAGGTACGCGCTTGCCGCCGCGAGAGAAGTACGCGAGAGCCAATGTTCGTCGTACCTTACCCGAGCACGTACCTTACCCCCTTCACCCCTCGAATCACGACCGTTCTTTAGACAGATTACGGGGCACCTGCTAGTTGCCCCCCTCCCCCCCCTTTTTTACTCGAAATCGCCGCCTCAACAACAACAAATGCACAACACCGACTGCCTTCAACAACAAAAACCATTTCACCTGTAAACCACAAATTAATGGACTAGCAGTCGCACTGCAACAACAATTCAATTCCCCTCCGTCACTGGTACACCCCTCCATACCAAACGCAGCTCAACCCGTCGCTTTCTCTTTCTTTCTCTGACGACGCTACCGTTACCAGCAGAGAACAACAATTTTTTGTGCAAATCGCTGGTTCTGTTTCACATTCTTCACCAGGCTCAATAGAAGACGAAGAGGGTGATGTCCACTAAAAAAACATGTTGAAAGCAAGAAACAAACAAACATTTTATTATTATATTTGTAAACAATGTGATTCCATTCCCTTTTATGGTCATGGGGAATTGGTGGAAGGAATAAATTGTGAAACGGTAGGTCAGTAGAGTGATAATAGTTAATCGTTATTATAGGTAAGCAGGATACCAGCTTGAACCAGCTATCGATGTTGATCATTTCCATTACTTGAATGAAAAAAATAATTCACATTATTTGCATCAATTATAATAAAATGTATTTAATTTGAACCCATATTGTCATAGAGCATGACTGACTATAGTGCAGATGGTTTTATGGAAATTCTTGCTGTACGTGCTCTTGCAACTTGTTCAGCCACAGTCTGAGTAGAGATATCAGCTCATGCTAGCGCTCTCGTCTAAAGCCTGCATTGGTAAGTCTGATGACCGTCAATGTGGATATAATGCAACAAGAAACATTGCATAAAAATTTCAATAACCTCAGACAAACGAAAAACTTCTTATTTTCTTGCTTTCTATTAGAAAAAAATCAAAAATAATACTTTACAACCAATCTCTTTTCTCAGATAAAATTTGCCATTCATTTCATCGTGAAAGTCTTTGAAGGACAATAAGTTAATTTTATTTAGACTAATATTGAGAAATTTTGGATGCTGTGTTCGATTGGTACCAGTACTAAACTAATACTGTCTGTGGAGTAAAATTCTTCAATTTTATATAACGTAATTTATAGAATTTATCTATAATTAATTTATAATTCATTAATAGAATTTAATTTATAGAATTCATTATCGAATTTATAGATAACACCGTGCTGATGCAATAAGGATAGAGCGAGAAACTACGATAGAAAAAAGTATGAACCAGTTTTCTAAAATCTCTAATTAGAATTAGTAAAGTTTCAATCCATTTTCTCAATTAACAGAAGTTTCATGTTGATTCCTCAATAACAGGATTTTTTCATGAAGTTATGACAACGGATCTTGAAGTTTATGGAAAGCCTACAAATTGCAATTAAATTCTGTGATGAAGGGAATAACTCATGATAAATTTCTGCTTTCTCTGTTTAGTACCGAGAGCCGATGCCGATGGAACCACCGATTACAGAGGCAGAGAAAATTCACCAGTTTTATAACCTTCTAACGACGTCGGTGGATGTTATACGGCATTTCGCCGACAGAATTCCCGGTTTCAGCGACTTCTGTCGAGAGGACCAGGAGCTTCTATTCCAGTCGGCATCGCTTGAACTCTTCGTACTGCGGCTGGCTTACAGGTGAGAGCTGAAACTGGTAGACTTGGCTACTAAATCAAAAGTTTCAAGTTGCTATCCTGTACTCCTTGTTATATCCAAGTAGTAGCAAATCACTTGACTTGTAAATCAAGTGCTTAATCTCACATGATCTTCTGTGTTTTATGTAAATTGTACGAGTAACTTCATCCTACGATTTCCATTTAGACATAAACTGATGAAGTTTGGATTCCAGAGAAATTGAAAACTTTCAAGATGGGTATACATTCTTTATAAATTTTCATCTACTTTTTTGAGAATTCATTTTACATTTTTAGGATATTTGTGAAGAAGGGTCGAACAAAGATTGATGAGATATAGAGCTGATTGAGTCCTATTCAAGTGGAGATGAGATAGAGCTGATCAAACCCTATTTTTGGCTTTCTGAGAAAAATGGCCCTTCCCTAATATTATTAATATTTAAATATTCCAATAATATATAACAGTAAATATTCTAGGAACTACAAAAAAACATTTGAATAAATGATAGTTTTTGGGTCATATATGAAAATAGTTATAATGAAAAACCGATTTTAGTTATTATGTTCAATAACTAATGTTTTAATCACTTATATTGGAGATGCTAGAGGGATGCATTTCACTTCTGAAAAGAAGCTTTGTCAGCCTAATGTTTCTTAGATTTCTTGTTCCATAACGATCTGCGTTGTTAATATTAACTTATTATTTGAAATTTAACGACTTGCAGTAAATTTTTAATTGTGAATAAATAATATTCCTACTCATTCTTGGCCAAACGTTTTCGAGTCATGGAAAATCATCTTGAAGGCGTCCTAGATCGGCGATGTTGTTTTTTTCTCCCAGGGATCTACAAAAGTCATTTACATGTTAGGCTACGCTGATGAATTTTTTACAAATGTGAGAACTGATTTTAGAAGTTTTCCAAAGCCAATTTCACACAAACTAGAGTGTAAATTTCATAGATTATGGCTAAAATTGGATAACAATGAGCTAAACAGGATTTTTCTGCTAACAGGACAAGAGTGACGGACACAAAGCTGACCTTCTGCAACGGAGTTGTTCTTGATAAGCAACAATGCCAACGCAGTTTTGGAGATTGGCTGCACTCAATCTTGGACTTCTGCCAGAGCCTTCATGCAATGGAGGTTGACATATCAGCGTTCGCTTGTCTGTGTGCTCTCACACTTATCACAGGTGACAAATCCAAGCATTTTCTTCTCTGATGTCAAACAATTAAATTCAAAAATTCTTTATTAGGTGAAGTTGAGATTCTTCTTCCACTCAACCTCAATATCAACTACCGTTTTAACTTGTTCAACTTTTAGCTGAATAAAGAAACAAAATATGTATAATATTCAATCATGAATTCAGAACAATATATTAATATTTATTTCATACACACATTAATCTGGTCCATTATTGCTGGATGCTGGTACAAACAAAATATCATTTGATCTTGCAGAACCAAACAAGGAAACCATTTTATCAAATATACCATTCTTGAAGAACTTTGAAACTTTGTATTCCGCAAGGTCAAGAGTTACTTTATTTCTACAAAATACAGTATGAAATTTAACAAGTTATGAATGCTATTCTAATAGGCAGCAGCTACTCCCATTCCCCTTCCACACGTTTTTTCCATTATCATTATTCAACAAAAATGCTTTCAACACCTAGGAAGAAATGGATGCCGGAACTAACAGAGGCCAAATATTGAAATATCAGCTAAAATCTTCAAAATACCAGTTTTATCTCCAAATATACATCCTAATCTTCAAAGATGATGATGAAGAAGAGTTTTTATGTATATCTGGTAATACTTCAGTAATCTATTGACGTTGGGTAATGGAATCTTATTTATTCTTCATTCGGTAGAATGGAATCCGAATTAGATTGTATTTTCTTTTCAAACCCAGTCTCTAGCTTAGCTTTTTCAAGGCCTCCTTTTTTCAAGGTCCAAAAAGGCCTCTCTTTTTTCAAGTGTAGCTCGGGGGGAGGCCCGTATGACCTTTTTTGCAAGTTTACCCCTTTGGGACCTCCCTTGGACAGAGGCCCAGGGCAATCCGGATATCAATACATTGAAACTAGAAGCATCATTATTATCTTTCTTGGTTGTTCATCTAGCGTTTTTGATCAGTATGAATTGCCTTATAATACATTACGTCATCCGGGGGAGAATGAAATAATTTTGCTTTTACAATGTTTAAAAAATTGATCATTGAGTCTCAAATATACTATGTATCTTAACGCCTCATAATTGTTTATTACTGGTTGGAAATATGAATAAATCACATAAAATCGTGCGTGGCAACGTTCCAAATCAGTCTGTGAACAGTTATCCAACTGCATTGCGATCATTGTTACAATACTGCACTGGTGGCTTTAGGGTATACTTTGATATTGGATATGTATGAAAAAAGAGAGAAGTAGAAGGATTAGAGTGAGAGGATGTGTGTAATTAAGTGTGTTAGTACAGAGCGAGAGCAAGGATTTCAGGTTTCCACGCTATAAGATTTACTTATGAATGAAAATATACTGGTTGTTGCAGAATTAATTATGGTTTGGCTGTCAATAGTATCGCATATAATAATTTGACAAGCATTTTACGACAGCTAAAGTGCTCTCAAATGGATACATTTCGTTATAAAAGAGTTTTATAAAAAGTTTCAGAAGTACTGAAGACCCGAAAGATGAATATGTAGTTCATTCCTCAAAATTATTTCAGCAAAGTAAATTAGAAAGCTAAGAGTGAGTAGACATCTTGAATGTTATAGAATTGAATCACTTTCTCACATAGCCTATTCAATGTTAGAGGAAAATAGGAAAAACTGTTGGAGTAGAAAGAGGATGGGATTGAAATAATAATATAGACTCATTTACATACTTCAAGAGTTATTGAAAATTCAACGTACCTAGCATTCCAAATAAGAAGGTACTCTATTTAGAATTCGGGACCATCATTAATCGAAGAGCTGAATAAAATTGAACCGCTCCAGGTGTAAACAATCAGCTTATTTATTTATAACTTTCTCAACTTTTTATTCAACGGTCTAAAATTCTATTATAATTCCTCTTCGAAGACCTACTATAGAATTTCAATTTGAATATCACATTTAATGCCTTTAATTTTTTAGAAAGAAAAAATAAATATAAAAATATTGTAGAATCAGATAAATAAATGTTGTGCATTGATCATAAATATAGTGCTCAAATCTATTTGTGTTCATCATATTATATTAGAATGATAGGATATTAATCTGATGTTCAACCACCAGATTTCTCAAAAGAAAAATCTATGATTTTAATTAAATAGTAAAATATATTTGAATAATATATTTTTTACATCATATTTGCGTTAAGAAAACAGTCATTCAATAAGTACAATATCATTCTATTTTAATCTTCATATCTATTGCTTTGTTGAGCATTCTATTCCCCCTTGCCATGCAAGTGTTACAGTATGTGTATCATCTTTGATAACGCTTCCAGTTCAGACTAGCTTGTATTTTCAATCTGTTTCAGTTTTCCATCGACTATCTTCTTGTTTGGCCACAAACCTTTAAACTTTATTAGCTACTGAATCCACTTGTTCAGTACCTAATATGTAAATTCTAATGAGAATTACAGTACTAATAATACTTGCTTATCTTTTACAATTGTAATTATTGTTTTACTTGTGTTGCAGAGCGACATGGATTGAAAGAGCCGAATAAGGTTGAACAACTTCAGATGAAAATAATTAGCTCATTGAGAGATCACGTGACTTACAATGCGGAAGCGCAGCGCAAATCGCATTACTTTTCACGGCTGCTAGGAAAGCTTCCAGAGCTGCGTTCGTTGAGTGTACAAGGACTGCAGAGGATTTTCTACTTGAAGTTGGAAGACTTGGTGCCAGCACCACCCCTAATCGAGAACATGTTTGTGGCAAGCTTGCCATTTTGAAAATGCTCTTGCTCTTAGATGTGAATAACTTCAACGCTTCACTGTTAGTAGTTTTGCAATTTCTCAAAACATTTTAATAAATTATCATCTTTCTCAAGTGCAAGTGTCATCACCATTGTCTTCGCTGCTAGAAGAAAGACTATCACTTTCAACTGTAATTCTATTGAACTAAGGATTTCATCGCACAAAAAATTCATCAAAAAAATACGGTGAACGAAAATTCTAGGATAGCTAAACAAATTTTAAACTTTATTTTCGAATCATTACAATGACCTTGAAAATCCATTCCAGTCTCTAACTTTTAGGAAACTATAGGAATTAATAATTATGTGGATCAACAACCGCTCAATGCCATTAAATCAAGCAATACAGTACACAAATATTATCTGCAAACAAATATTTATTTTTAACAGGATAGGTCTAAGATAATCCTAGAATAGGATTTATCTAGGATAGATAGAATATCCTCAGTCGTTTGGTTAAATACAGGCTGATATTAGAACTCTAATAACATTACTACAAATTAGTTAAATACAAAAATCACGAATAAATTTATCTTAGATTAATGTATTCGACTATCATTATTGATCTTAGATTAACTGAATGGTGATTTTCTTTGATTGGGAATAAAAATTGATGCCATTAAGCGGTTAATGTTTGAGTGCAGTTTCCAGTGATATAATAATACTTTTCTTGCCTACAGAAAAAACTATTATCCTGCTCTAGACGGGATTATATGACGAAATGCATGAAATAAATATGGAAAAATGTTTCTTAGTTCCTTCTAAACTTATGAACTCATAACTCTTACCTGAAAATATCTTAACTATGCGGTCCAAAATCAGCATTTATCCAGAGTGTCTTTCAAACTTTCAAAAGATTCTGAAAATACTTAATTTTATAACTTTGCTAGTCAGTATCAGTTTTAGTGAACAAGAGATTCAATTTTATCGACAAACAATGGAAGTTTTAAATCTGGGGTACTGATCTCACCATTCAGTCTAACTTTGATCAAGACAAAATGTCTTGAATTAATCGCAATATTATTATAATTAGAATATTCTATAATATACAGTATACTTCCTCTTGAAGTAGTGCTCTGTAAAATACAAAGTGCAATATAGTTTTAAAAGTACAGAAATAATTTTCAATCTAATTATGAAAGACAGTGGCAGTTTATTTTTACAGAGGATGCTAAACCCCATGTTTTCTCAATCAAAAGCATTACTGTATGCATATTTCAAGGTGAATAATAGTGATAATAGTAAGAAACAATAAATGTCCAAGTTGTAGGCTAATTTTAATTGAATACTATTCAAAATATACGCACTTCTTCAATTCTATTCAAAAATATTTATTCTAAGAGTGTAAGAGAAATCTTAAAGCTTTTGATCATGTGATACTGATGACTTGTTTTCTAAGTAGTAAGAAATGAAAACCATAACTTCCTTTCTTAGTAACAAACAAAATCAATCAGCATTTTAAAAAAAATTTTGATTTTTACAATAATCTTTAATTGGCTGGAGCAAAAACATTTTTCAAATCACTCTTTTACCTGACTATAGCATCACTAACAAGTGTTTAAAACAAGACAGAAAAAAGTGCGGGAATTATAAAGAATAGAATAGATGTTTATTCGAATTATAAAATCAATACAGTATGCGTATATGAACATTCAACTTATTTTATTCCAGAAAAACGGAAATTTTAACAAAAACATCATTTTAAAGAACTAGAAAATTAAAATTAAAACCTTGGCATCCTGATCGCTCAAGATGTCTGCCGGTGAGCCACCCAACTTTAAGAGAAAATAAAACCAAACACTGTAAAATAACCAAGAATATTGAAACAACTATATCACTCACCCATATCATAAAAATACCATTGTCAAGGTCACAAGTAGTGAAATTAACGACGCGTTATATTATGTGATTAAAAAATTAATTGATATCATCGGAATTGAATAAAAATGAGAGCTGAAAAGGAATTTAGGTGTAAACTGGAAAATAATATTGGTAGCTAAGATAATCGCTTCCAATTTTAAATAATAATTTAAATTTGTCTGCATTTTAAAATATGTTCTTTCCAATTTTAAAGTTTTTCTCGGAATGCATAATTCTGAAAATCAATCATGTACTACACAGTAGTAGATTTTTACACAAAAATATAAAAACAGAACGCTTCTTAGTAAAGTGATACTAGATCAAAGTAACTAGAAATCAAATTTCGATACCGCACCACTAATGAAGTGGAACCAAGTTTACACTTTGTTAATTAATTGCGCGTTTTGACTTTGTTAATTTTTCAATCGACTATATTGTATAAGTTATCTTGAGAATGAAAGGTAGATATTCAAAAGCATTCAGTGCCATCTTCCTCAAAAGTACAAGTTTGCTACAAGTGACCTACTTCTGGAAAATATTTTTTTACAAATGAATCGTCACTTTAAAATAATAGGTATTATTCATGGTAATATAATTATTCATAAGAAGAAAATACTGTACTATTCTGAAGACTAAAGAGCAGTAATTTATATTGATATCTATTCTTTTATACTTTAAGATAGTCTTTCCAATGAGCTTTTAAATTGACTTGATAGTTTTATGATGCCTATAAAATAGAGAAACTATATACTAAGCTTAAATTATTGTAAAATAGCCATTCGATGCAGTGTTATAGTATATATGTAATTTTTGCTGTTTATTTTCTGTTTAGTATTAACTTTAATGTACCGTATGCACATGATGAATGGCAACAGTAAATTATTGAATTTTGTAAATATGAGTTAGAAATATAGATTAAAAATATATTTTGTATCAAATACAATAATTATACTTGCTGTGCTACATACTTTGAAAGATTCTTGTTTGAAAGATACACACTTGTGTAGAATGATAAGTAGTCATGATGAGGCCTAAGGTGACAACAATAGTGAAGAGACTTTTGTATAATGCGAAATAGTGACAGAGAACAGCTCAGTTCAGTAGGGACGTGGGTATGGGCAGGTGTATTTTGTAGGGGAAAGAGATTGGCTGTGTTGATTTCAGATTTATGAATGACCAAGTTACCGCATTGGAGCATACTGCCACCTGTGATTGGATGCAAATAAAATGGTCGCCTCCTAATGTAGGGCTTAAATTACTGCTGCACCTGTCCTGGCAAAATTGACAAAAGCCATTTTCCAAAACATAAAACAAAATTGTTTTTCTGATACAAAAAGGACAACCAAGCATGTAATAGTTTTAATGATTTTAAATATAATAATTTTTTGTATTATTTTATTCTAAGCTAATGACATGTTTGAGCATATTTTTTGTCCATTGATTTCATTCATAAACGTTTTGTCATCTTTTTAGTTACCATTAATGCCATAAGAGTTTTAGTAATCACAATTACTATCGTTTATTATTATTTTTTTATTTTTTAAAGTTTTATATTTGTTGCTAATTCTGTAAGTTGAATTATCCAAATGATAGATTTGTACATTAATTTTTGTGTGAATTTAGTCATCGATAAGTACAGTAATTTTTCGTGATGTTGAAGATCCATCTTGTTTCCACTAATATGTATTATAAACTTAAAAAACACTTTTGAATGGAAATTGACTCACGTTATGGCGTGACGGCCGTTTCGCTCTGTTGTCTAGAGCATCATCAGACGACCCACAGTACAATCAGTGTACTGTGGGTCGTCTGATGATGCTCTAGACAACAGAGCGAAACGGCCGTCACGCCATAACGTGAGTCAATTTCCATTCAAAAGTGTTTTTTAAGTTTATAATAGTAATTTTTCAATCAAGTACTAAATTCTGTACTTAGCTCTCTTTATAGTCTGATTGGAGCACGCAATTTCTGCACTGTAGTGAAAGTTTCACTATCAATGCACAATATGGAACTACTAGCATCATTGTCTAGTATACAATATCAGCCGTCGAACTTAGACTATTACATGAATCTACAAAGATGGCTATTTTAATGTGTACTTCCTAGGCAATTGGTTTCATCAATATTTAATTTTAATTTATTAAAAGTCAGTATTGCAGGGAAACTTTATAACAAAATTTTATGTTCTGTCATAGCCTATTCGCTGTTTCATTTAAGTTGATTAAATTTTAAAACTCGTCACCGAAATTTATGTAAACTCACACATAAAAAAAGAAACATATACAGTGTACATGAAGCAATATAATTCTTAGTCCCCAAAACAAAATCGAATGTTCTTAATTATTTATTTCACAGTTAATATCATCTATTAGGGATGATCGTCAATTGCCTCTTGTTTGGACGCATGAATATTAGATTATAGTTCTTCATTCTTGGTTATTTTTTTCTTGCCATCAGAATATGAAAGTACCTGATACTATCATACATTTTGAAGTCTGTACTGTAAGGTTAATCAATTTATCTTCTAAATATCAATAATTCTGTTCATGCGTAATAGGAAAACTTTCCAGTTGATTTGATGAATTTCCAATAGTCTTTTTTGAACAAACAACAATCTTTGTTGACTCAAAAAAATCTAGTTGAGAGACAAGCGTATTCCAACTTAATCCAAAGTTGAACCGATCAACCAAATTATTCAATCTTTAATCAATAATAATTGATAACATAAAAACATGACAATCCAGTTTTGCATTTACAGTGTATATAAGAAGAATAGGATCAGTGCCATGTTAGATGTTTTTCTTGGCATTCTCTTCATTCCTATTCATAAATATTATTGACTAAGGTAAAAAGGATCTCTCATTTTCATGACTAACAAATTTCAGAATGTGATTCATTTCCAAATTATTTCATTCTTATATTGAGCTTTATTTTAATGGAAAACTGTCTATTATTTGATTCTGTAGTATTCATCATTCTGAAACAGCTTCAACAGCACTTTACAATTTGAAACAGGGTATAATTATCTAATCCGTATTTTATCATGGCACTCTTCCATCACTGAATATTTTAAATCAATTTGTTTTTATAACATTGTAGTAATATGATTCTCAACTTCCCCGTGTTTTTTTGTCACTGTTATTTCATAAAACTATATGCTGCAGGATATAGAAAATGAATCAAGTTTCTTTGTCAAACAATCAAGTCATTGATCTAAAATTGTGTATATTCCAACAAGCAATAGATATGCTATTATTTATTTGTTCCAGAATTCATAGAAACTTTCAAAAATATTTTACAAAAATAATTCATTGCTGAAATTACACTTCTAAATTATATAAATTTCTGTGGGCTTCAAACCTTATTTTATGAGTATTATTCTATCATTTTTTATGAATGTAAATAATAAATACATTTTTCTGTTGAACTCTCATGTAATTTCCACTCAAGTAAAATCCTCCCTAATCCAGTTGTTCCTGGTGCTTATGTAGATTTGATAAAAAAATGAATATTTTTTCTTCCTGGTGTGAAGTTTTATCTATAGTAGGGAATTGTTGAAATGGAGAGATCTGCAGGACTGTTGTCATGAGTGACAGTTATCCTTAGAATGATATTTTCATATTCATATACAAATAAATCTGAAGTTTCCAAATTATATCTTGTATGATTAGAAATTCTGGTACCGCATTCAATACAAAAATTCCTTTAAACCTGATAAAGGATTTGGTTTTAAATAGGTGGGGAAAGATGAGATTTTATTATTGAATTAGAATTGAGATGAGATATTGATAATGTTTTATAAATGGAGAGAAGCAGTAACAGACTATTTTTATAGCATGTTGGTGATAATGCCGTCTAAATGTAATTTTTGTAGGTATGACTAGATACGATTTTAATTACATTTCTGAATAAGTGTACACTTCGCTTTATATCAAAACACTCATGTCTGTTGAAAATTATTAACTAAAATAGGTACTACAAATATTTTTCATTTTGTAATGTCTAGTGAGAGTACACTCTTGTATCTGTACCAAAACTTTAGTTTCCTCACTTCAAATACCTGTCTTTTTTATACTCATTGATTTAGTAATATTTTTATCATAGGAGTTTAGAAATATAAGATTGTTCCATTGGATAAAGGAATGTGAGCACATCGTTTAGTTAAAGAAATGCTCTCTGTTGCTATCAGATAATATTATTATGTATTATTATTGTGTTAAAATCACATGAATTCAATTGCCAATATATTATTGTGTTGTTGAAAGTTGTATTTATTGATATTGCTCCTTCAGTCCTACCTAGCTCTAGAGCAGCTTGAACAATTATGGTTTGTTTCTTTGTTGTTTCTTTTAAGTGGATAATTCTTCTTGAATCCTAACACAATATCCATTAGATAGTCAGGTCCACTCTTATATTTTGTTGGAGTAGTTCACTCAATGCAACTCCAACAAACAATAGTGAATGACATCTTCAGACAATCAGGTGTTGAGGATCTTAAAATAGCTAGGATATTAGGAGAGACATGACGCCAATTGTGTCATAAACATTTTTCGGGGGGATTTTTTGTAAATCGAGTTTTTAATTTCCTTGACACAATTACTTGGCGGCTGCAATAATTTTATTTTCTCTGTCTTGTAACCCAAGAACAGAGTCATTTCTTAAACACAGAAATAAATTACAGAATAAATTAAAAATATACTTAAAACTATGTTAGCTAATCAATTAAAGCATCCCACTACAGAAACGATGGGTCGGGATGTGAATATGAAAGTCTAACAACCAAAATAAGAATTACAAGTTAGTTCGAAGTTACTGACAATTGAACAAACTGACAAATTTACTTAAACGGAATTTATTAATTTCGAATTCGTATAAACTAATAGCAATTAAAGGAATTCGAAATTAATAAATTCTGTATAAGAATTACTTTGATTTATATGTAAAAATTAACATAGAATATAAATTATACAGCTTTTATATCAATTATACATAATAATATCAAATAAATATCATAATAAATCAATAACAAAAACATAAATATGATAAGAAGGTAAATGTATTAAAAAAAACAATAACGATAAAAAATATATTATTAAATACATAATAACTCCTCACTTTCTGTAATTCCAATTAAGAGACATTTGATACTTTTTTGAAATTCAAGATGTTCATTAATTTACCATAGGTTAGCTGGCAGTAGATTAAAAAAATTACAGCCTACATAATAATACAGATTTCTGACCAAAGGTTGTATTTCTTCTATCAATATACAGCTCCCTATTACTAGCTCTTGTGTTGTAAGAATGCTCTACATTTCTGTTTAATCTAGGAAATATTTTGATGGAATGAGAATCATATGGTATGTATAGTTGCTGCACGCAACTTTAGAACTTTATACTCCTGGATAATTGCTCAGTTGGAAAAAGTCTTGGTTTCAAGTTAATTATTCTCAATAAAAGTCTCTGAGTTTTTATGAGTGTATCTACATTATTATAATAGGTCCTTCCCCAGACAAGGATTCCATATCTAATGAGCGATTCAACCAGAGTAATAGACTCCTCAATTATTCTTTAGGCAAGATCTAAAATAGTTTTATAAATATGAATACGGTACAAGCTTTCTTACTTTTGTGACAACATTAGATATTTGTCTATCTCGCTTGAATAAGTTACCAACTGTCAATCCTGAATATTTAATGTAATCAACTCTATTACTAGACATGTGCAGAAATTATTAAAAAATTATAAAAAAATTAAAAACTATCAAGCTGAGTACAATCATGCAGTTTGAGCATGCTTTTATCTGGTTTTCTTGTATCTGCTGCAGCTCAGCCACATGTCCATTACTATCAAATTTATAAAAATCAAACAATTCTTTTTTCATAGTTGACTGTAAATATAATTCATTTTGATGAATCCATAATGTGAAAACAATGTCATTTGGGTAATTATTATAGGCTATATAGTAACAGAAAGTATTACATTTTACAGAAACATATAGTGAAGAACACAAATTACTACTATTTTAAAAGGCAACGTATTCCTGTAAAGCCGTGAATAACAAGAGCCATAGTTAGAGCCATTTTTACAAGAGATCTACTCCATAGATGATTATTGCAAATTATTGCAATGATCGTGAATTAGCTCAGCAGTACCGTCCTTATAGAATTCGCATAAATATATTAATCCAAAAAACCAAGATAGATTACTACAAACAGAAAATTGATAATGCAAGGAATAACCTCAGGTAGACGGTGAGGAAGCAACAGACTCAATGTAAAAAATTAATCAAAACTTGATAGAATATTGATGGAAACATCCAAACTCTAAAAGAGAATTAGAATGGTGTGCTTGATTACACAAATAATCACTTTGCTTCTGTTGAGAGAAGGATAGCAGAGACTATTGTGGGAAGATTGAAAAAACTATTCTAGTAATAGTCAGTATAGCTACACTTCTACTAATCGAGTAGCAACTTCAATGTTCTTGTTGCTGGTAGATGAGCATGAGATTATGAAAGCAATCAGCACACTCCAAACATACAGTTCACCAGTGATTGATGGAATATATAATAGAAAAATTAAGAACATATGAGTTGCATTGCAATACCTCTTATGTACATTTTCAATCTGAATTTTGAGCAAGGAGAGATTTTCCCAAATTTAATGAAGAAAATTTATGTTAGGCCTTTGGACAAGAGTGGGGACAAGGCTTTTATTATAGACCTATTACGCTGGTAAGTAATATTTCTAAAATTATAGATAAACTAATGAAAAAACGACTTACAGATTATTTGAAGCAGAATGAATTTTTGTCACCAAACCAATATGGTTTTCGTGTCAGTAAAAGCACAGAAGGTGCAATTTTTGAGTTGTCATAATTTGTCACTGACAATTTAGATGACAACAAAAAAAGTATGGCAGTGTTCTTGGTTCTTGCTAAAGCTTTTGACACCATGTCACATGCGTTACTATGCTAGAAGAGAGTATTGAAATCAGAGGCACTGTATTGAATTGAAGTGGTTTAAGTCTTATCTTCAAGAACGAACACAAAATTGGAGATCATATCAGCGGAGAAACTACAGTTGAATATGGAGTATCACAGCGAACAGTATTAGGTCCTGTACCGGTACTGTATTCAATTTCTTGCAAATGAACTGTGCTCCTTGGACATTGTAACAATGTTTCTGACAAATTATATCAAATTATAAGAAGTTCATTCTCATAACAGGTACAATACAACCATAGACTTGACTTCATGCTTATAAGAAAAAAATTGTAGTGATGAATATGGTATTAAGTTACATTATTTTTAATAGTAAAAAAAAAACAATAAAAGTGAGGAAACAAAAAACAATCTTGTAAAGCTACACTTACATATAGACAGTTGAAGGGATAAAATTGCTTGTTTGAAAAGAAATATTTCCACTGATTGATACAATCACGAGGAAAAAATGTTAAAAAATCATTTCATATCACAAAACAATTCATTTTAGCACTGATAAATACAGTTTTTTCCATTACCGCTATGCAAATTTCCACGATGTTGACAGATTATAGAAGCGCACGACATTAGCGCTATGGCTTCACAGCGGATTCCGAAGTTACTCATCCAGCAACTCATAATATATCCATGTATATAACTTCCAGCAGGTTATATTTTTTATATCTATATCCATGGCTGCTCTGCTCTGTTGTGTTTGTGCTGTCTGCAACAGGGCATCAGGATTCAGGATCAGTTTTACAGCCAAGCCAAATCTAAATGCAGCCGAATATTCTCTTTCATATTCGGCGTTTTTTGTTATGACAATCTGAAATAACTTATTTTCTCGCTATAGTTTTTGGCTTTCATCGTAACTAGATTTCTATACAGCATTACGTTACCGGTTGTGTTGTGTTCAACAGTCAAGGTTTAACAATTTTTAAAGATTTTAATTAATAAGTTATGTCTTGCAATTATGCTGACGGATTATCACCTTACGAAAACAAAGGAAAATTGGGATTAGCTGAGGTAAGTAAAGCATCTAGTTCTACTAGATGAATCCCTCCAACTTCCACAAGATATTAAATTCTAAAAATATCACAGAGATAGATATTTTTCAAGTACAAGCTCAAGCTGATTTTTGTGTTGTGTTATGTTGGGAGTGAATGTATACCAATTTGGAGTATTCAATAATAGGTGTATTCAAATAGGTACCGTACGCATTATCCTTCAGTCATTGTCTCCAAAACATAAATTTAATTTAGTTATTCCTAAATTTAATGGCCTTACCGGCTTTAATTAAATGTTATTCATGCTTATCTATTCAGTATAATTCCGTTCAAAGATGAGTCTGCGAGTTTTATAAAACAAATTTCGTAGAAACCAACATAGCCTATTTTATTTCTAGACTTAATTTACACATTATCCTTCAACATCTACAAGAAGATACAACACCTACTTTCAAAGAGAGCCTACTTAGGCTATACCAAAGTGTAAAAATATGAAGGCTTCTTTCTGATAATTTAGGTTATGAATCTACAACTTGAACCACGCAGAGCCATCCTAGTTGAAAATGTGTTGAAACTCTTCTTTATTGATCCAAATTATAAGATTTCAGTTGTAAGTATCTTACACTATTGTTTTGTAAAAAGTTCTTGGGCATAAGTTATTACAAGTTTGGATGAGTGTAAGTTGATATGTCTGCTTAATAAATTAGTTATTAATAAGTATGTTAACAAGAGTTGTTCATTTTTGTTCGTTCATTTTTGGACAAGTAAGTTGGATTAATGTAATATATAATTCTCATCTTAATTCTGATCTTACTAACTTGACAAATTATTCAGTGATTGAAAACGCATGATACTTATAACAGGACACCACTTTCATTATGAAACAATAACTTTCACCATCCATCAAACTTTTAATTTAATAAAAGATCCATAATAGTAGATTCCTCGTCCCGTATGGATAAATATAAAAAAGAAAAATATTGATGCCCCATTTGCGTGAATTAACCGTATTAATCATCCAAAATTAACATCAGTGTTATTTATTTTAAATTTAATGTTTTTTTATTGATGTTTTTATACATGGAGGCCTAATACAGAACTGCCAATTTCTGTATTATTCTTTTTGATGGTGTTATTGACAAACGTAGCCTATTGTTTCCCTGCTAAATTATTTTGTTACCTCTTATTATTATTACACCTTTTTACCTTTGCAGAAATTTGATGGCAAAGATGAAGTGATTAAAAAAGTGAAAACGCTTACAGAATGGATACAGGAAGCAAAGCATGTTGTTGTCCATACTGGAGCTGGAATAAGTACTACTGCTGGGATTCCAGACTTTAGGTACGATAACTCAGTTGGTTACAATCATTTAAATAGTCATAATATGTGAAATAAATTATTTAACTTTTAATGTCTCTAAATGGGCCTACAGTGAAACTTGGAAAATTTGAATCTCTGTGAATAGGAAAAAGATAGTACCGATATCGAACAAAACTCGTATGTACACCACTACCAAATAGAGAGCAATCATGTACAGTACTTGGAAAAATAATAATAGCGCTTTTGAATGTTGCAGAAGAAAATCATCTAAAACCTTTACGAAATCGTCATACTGTATGTCACCTGTAGAAATATTTTTTCCTACAACTGCTTGTAAAATAGTTCTTTACGTACTGAAATCTGATTGTAAAATACCTCTTTACTGCTCAGCGAGCGGTAAAGTCAGCTGGCGTGCGTGAAAATTACTTTGCTGCTTGCCAGCTGTTTTTGATGTCTTCTCATTGGTGGATCATGAAATCCGTGAATTTCTCAAAACCTCATTCTCATAAAAATGGCGCACGCTAACCAAATCTGCGCACGCTAAAATCTGTGATGTCACAAACTACAAGCTTGTATTGGAATCCAGAGCTGCAGATGTAGGAAAAATGTTGTATGTAATTCGTGCGTAAAGCTTCTTTATTGCTCTCGCAAAATTACTGCGCTTTGCTACGCGTCGCGCAGTAACTCTGACTCGAGCAATAAAGTCGCGCTTTACGCTCTTAATACATAAATAACTATTTTAGTTGGTCTTCCAATTCAAATTTATTATTAACACCTGTTAAAAACTTGCCTTTTCAACATTTTTTATCATTTTCAATTACGGTATTACAAATTTGTTGATATAAATGCAAATACTTCATTCAATAACATGGCTCAAGCAGCGAGGTGGAACTGCCCGTAAGGGTCTCCCCACCGTTAAAGGCCATTCGCACCTCATTCAAACTGGCTGCCGTTTCAAATTTCAAAAATATAATCTTAGCGTGTCTGTTTATTGTGTTTTGTATTAAACTTTCAAATGAATTTTATTTTTATTGTTAATATTTCTCAACATTGTAAAAAATAAACTTTCAATATTTTTGTACATTTGGTGAAAATTTTTCTTACTGAAACGGTGTAAAATAATATTCTTGAGTTGAATTTCTACTTACGGTCAAGGAACAGTACAGTAAATGGGTAGCTGTAATTTGATTAGAATTTTGTCCATTACCTCATATTCTACATTGCAATTTACTATGCATGATTACTCATTTCTAAGATTAAGCTATTCAACAAGTCAAACTAGAAACATTTTTAGTGGAAAAATGGTTAGTTGCAGCAAAATGATATTCAAATTCTCTTTAAAATATCCTACCGGTTTATTTCTTGTATTTTTTGGAGTCGAGAGAACGCAATAGACAGGAAAATGAAGTGGAATATGGAAATTAGAGGGAAGCGTAGACGCCATTTGAATGGGAAAAGAGTAGACAACTTAATCAATTGAAAATGAAAATTATTTATTAAAAAAATTTCATTTATTATAAATTACTGGATAATCGATTTCTTAATAATAAATGACTTAAAGTCTTTACGCCGTTTAGCTTGGTTCAACAAAATCTATTAATTTGATAAAAAATGACTGCATAGTGGTAATTTTTATCTGGCAGCTTCACTGTATACTAATTGAAAATTTAAAATTAGGGATGATAAAATATGTTTTGAAAGGACATCAAGCATTTAAAATGCTCACATATTTGTTTGAAATAAGCCAAACTATTCAGTTTATCAATTGGTTCTTTATGAAAGTCCAATGATTCATTAAACTTGAATTTACATTAATATTTATTGCTGTGTACCCGAATTGAAATCCATTCAAGAACTATATTTTTATTTATATTCGCATACAAGAATTCAATGGAAATTTCAGTTAAATTCATTTCCTGTTCTTATTTCAGAGGACCCAATGGTGTTTGGACTTTAGAAGCAAAGGGAGAAAAGCCTGATATCAACATATCTTTCAACGACGCCATACCAACCAAGACGCACATGTCATTGGTTAAACTTCTTGCTGAAGGTAATCGTGTAACTATTATTTTTCAACCGTTTTTATTGTTTCTGGTTAAACGAGGCGGGCTGCTTAGCGCAGTTGGTTGGGGCATCGCAACTTCAGCTTGCTGTCGTTTAAGCGGTCGTGGGTTCGAATCCCGCTCCTCCGTCTGGCATCTTTGTGTTACCATTCACCTCATTACTCGTGTACAAGTCTCGGACTGATTTAGGCATCATCAGCAATAAAAAAATTAAATTATAGGCAATTAATTTTACCTGAAGCTTGAAGTAGAATAGAATGAACCTTGTAGATAATCTTTAAACTTATAAATGTATTGTAATCCATTACAATACCAAATGTTGATTAATAGCCTGTGTTCGGAATCATGGTATTTTGCTTTGATATCTACTCATATGAATGCTTTTTCAGTTACCAGCACCAAAACTTGACTGGTGATGTGATCGTGATAAATTGAACAGATATTTATTTCTAAATTGAAAGTTATCAACTGTCTTCCCTCAAAATTTGTCGTTATTTGGGGAGGTTCGGGCACTAGCTCTATTAGAACCTTGTATGAAAACTGTCAGATGGAGTAAACGGAAGCTATTTTTTAAAAGTTTCAATTATAAAAAATAGAAGCAATCGTATCAAAAAAGCAATTGCTACAATGATACTTTATTATGGAATTCGAGAAACGTAATATGCCCCAAATCATGGAATATGTATTAGAATGAGAATTTTATGTAAATGAGATTTTTCTGAATTATCTTGTTTCATTAATTCTTCCTTTTTTAATAGAAGATATAATATATCTTATGATAGCTCATTTTTGTTCCTGTAGTAGTCTGTATGAGGATCAAAGTAGGCTTTAGAGGCCCATACTTGAAATTAATCTGAGTACAACTATTCTATATTTGAGAACTGTTAATTCATAACATTCACTGTCTTCACTGTAATTGAATACTTCACTATCGATATTAAAAAAATTAATTAATATCGTGTGACCTGGCTGGTGTCAGAGTTATCAGGTCGCACCTGAATAAGTTCAGGGCCTCTGACGTGACTTAACGACTGTTTTTAGGCAGCCGGGACCGACAGCTTAACGTGTCCTCCGAAACACGGGAGTGGCCCAAGGTAAAATCTTTCGGTCAGAACTGGGATCGAACCCGGGACCTTTGGGCTAGCAAACCAGCACTTAACCCACTCGGCTACGGCCACTCCTACTATCGATATTGATATTGATCTTGAGCTGGGCCAAACAACCCAAAGCTTGGCTTACTTTGCTTCAACATCCTCTGCAAAATATTTACATTGTATTGTTATGGGTTCTATGTCTAAAATAATGCTGGCAACACTTAAAATTATCACTCACACTTTATTTACACAAATAATCACAACATTCACTGTTCAGTAATGTCTTATAGAAATTATAAGCAATTAAAAACAGATAACACAATATTGTTCAACTGATAATGAGTTTTCAATAAACTGTACAAAAATCAATCACTAAAATTTAAAAGGCCGATCTAATATTAATTGATAACTGTACAATAAACTGTCCAATAATATTCAAAACGAAATGTCAAAAAAGAACAATTAACTTATGTAGCACTAGTCCGTAATACAATAAACACTATTCAGTAGCTCACTGGTACAAATTAAATAAGAAAAAGAATTGTCACTACTGGCACAGAGAAAGAATTATCACTATATATAGACACAATAGATATATAACTGTCACTTTCACAAACTTGTTTATCACAACGAATTTTAAAGACAACTCAACTAATTTACTAATGCATTTGCCTTAAATAGGTTTTTCAACAATCAAGCAATTTCTACATTTTTCTATCATCTTCTGAATAAATAAATCAAGGAAACTGGAACTTTCTACAATATTTGATAAGACTCCATTAATATCTAATCAAACAACTAGAACATTCCACTAATTACCAAGTAAACACCATAAAAGTGTCAAAAGCAGAATAATAAATTGCTTAAAAGTAAACATTTATATAGCAGATAACACCACGAACCACTGTTTCCTCTTTCTCTCCATTCTTTCCAATTTCATATTCGCTACACTACCCCCACCTTAAGAGATTGTTCTGTCCCAGAACAAAAGCACTTTTGTTAGTTTAGATTGGGTCTGGTTTCTGGCTGGTTCCTCATTGGTCTTCCAAGGGTTGTAGATGCAGATGGTAATCTGGACACCAGTGGATTTGAACACCTCCTCCAGCATTGGCTTCACAATTGTCCAATCCAGGCCATCATATCCACTGCCAAGCCATGGTATGCCAAGTTTCCTTACTCCTAGTTGATGCATTTTGTCCCTCAGCTGAGCAAGTCCACAATGTGTCATATGATGCTTTCATCTCAGGCTGTCCCTTAGTCACCATGTAGAAGAGATGTTGACCATGCCGCTGCAGATGAAGAACATTTCCTTCCTTGGGTCCTTGTTGTTCCAGGTCTCCAAGACCTCCAAACTTCTTCCTGAAGACTGTAGCAATGCCTCGAGATTCTGCTAAGTTGCTGGTGACACAATGTGCCAGTGCATACTCCTTGGGCAGGGTGAACAGATCCCTTTCACTTGTCTGGATCATTTTCCCAACTGTTGTTGAACTGACTGCAATCATCAGTAGACTTCTCTGGTGATATAGTATGCTGAACCTGAGCTGTGTGTTCTTCCTCAGCACCATTGCTACCATGGAATGGAGTCAAATGATTGAAATGTACTATTCTTGGCTTCCCTCTTGGAGGTTTTCTTATCCGGTATACCACATCATTGATCCTAGTCACAACTTCAAATGCTTCTTCCCACTGATTTTGAAGTTTTGGAGAGTAGCCACAAATCCTCCTTGGGTTGTATAACCAAACTAGGTCTCCTGCTTGGTATCCACCTTGGTCAGCTTTGATGTCATACCGCTCCTTCATCTTAAGGCTTGCTTCTTCAAGATTGTTGCAGACTTTCTCATGAGTCTCATTCATGTGTTTCCTCAGTTGGGTGATGTAGTCTTCCTCCTCAAATGTCTCACCAGGCTTGCTTCCAAACTGAAGATCACAGGGTAGCTGTAGATCTCTACCAAAGATGATGCGAGCAGGTGTTTCCCTTGTGGATTCATTAATGGAGCTATGGTATGCCATCAAAAAGAAGTGGAGATGTTCATCCCAATCATGCTGATTGTCTGAAACCACTTTCCTCAGATATCGCTGCATGGTCCTGTTCATTCTCTACCATGCCATCTGACTGTAGGTGCAATGGAGTGGTCCGTGTCTTCCTGATGCCCATCAACTCACACACTCTGCTGAACACTTTGGACTCAAAGTTTCTCCCTTGATCTGAGTGCAGCTCCAATGGCACACCAAAACGACTGAAGAACTGCTTCATCAACACATCAGCCACTGTGATTGCTTCCTGGTTAGGTAAGGCATATGCTTCAACCCATTTACTGAAATAATCCTTAGCTACTAGGATGTATTTGTTTCCATCATTGGTTGTGGGAAATGGTCCAGCAATATCAATAGCCACATGCTCAAATGGTGCCCCAACATTATAGGTCTTCATTGGTACCCTTTTCTTCCTTTGTTGACCATTGGCCACTGCACAAGTTGTACATTTCTTACACTAATCTCTGATGTTCTCCTTCAAGTTAGGCCAGTAGAACCTTTCTCTGACTTTTTCTAATGTTTTGTGAAGTCCAAGATGACCACCAGAACTGCCATCATGTAAACTCCTCAGTACTTCAGGTATGCGGTTGTTTGGGACAATCACTTGTAGCCTCTTCTGGTCCCCTGCTGCATTTTCAATCACCCTCTTAAGGACACCATCATTTTCAATAATAGAGTCCCACTGTGCCCAATAGGTCTTGATACTTTGAGATAGAGGTGCTATTTCCTGCCAAGTTGATCGTCCATGTCCTGAATGTTTCCAATTCCAGAGGTGCTTCAAGTCAGGATCTCTTCTCTGGTCTTCCTGCAGCTTGTTGTTCTCCCAAAGATCAGCAATTACAGTAGTTCTTGTCAAGATGCCTTCCTTGTGGTCATTGTGGGAACAGTGCTTACAATCTTCTTCACAGGGTCTCCTTGAAAGAGCATCTGCATTTCCATGACTGATCCCTGCTTGATGAACTGATTCAAAATCGTACTCCTGGAGTCATTCAATCCAGCATGCCACTTGTCCTTCAGGAGTTTCGAACTTGAGTAGCCACTCCAGTGCTGCATGGTCTGTCCTCAGGAGAAAATGTCTTCCATAAAGATATTTGTGGAAGTGTCCAACAGCCTTAACCACTGCTAGAAGCTCCTGGTGGGTGACATAGTAGTTGCGCTCAGGCTTTGACAGAACTTTGCTGAAATATCCAATCACCTTTTCCACTCCTTCCTGCTCCTGAAAAGTACTCCTCCAATGGCCACATTACTAGCATCTGTATCCAGGATGAATTTTCCTTCTGCCTTAGGGTAACCAAGGATGGGGGCATTAACCAGTGCTTGCCTCTGCTCATCAAATGCATGTTGACAGTTCTCATCCCAAACAAAGCTGCTCTTGTCCTCAGTCAACTTGGTCAGAGGTTTAGCAATGTTGGAGAAACCCTTCACAAACCGCCTATAATAAGTGCACAGACCAAGAAAGCTTCTCACTTCATGCTTGTCATGTGGAGCTGGCCACTTGGTTACAGCCTCTATTTTCTCTGGGTCTGGGGCAACTCCAGCATCAGACAAAACATGTCCCAGATAGTTGACTTGTTTTCTAAACAGGTTGCACTTCCTTGGATTCAGTCTCAGATTTGCCTGCCTCAGCCTCTGGAATACTTGCTCCAAATTGTGTAGATGATGACTGAAGGACTTTCCCAAAACAATTATGTCATCCAAGTAAACTAAACAGGTCTCCCAAGACAATCCTCTCAATACACTCTCCATTAGCCTCTCAAATGTAGCTGGAGCATTACACAGCCCAAGTGGCATTACCTTGAACTGCCAAAGACCTTCACCTATTGAGAAGGCAGTCTTTTCTTTATCTTCAGGCTTCAAGCCTACTTGCCAATACCCACTCTTGAGGTCTAGTGTTGAGAATAGTTTACATCCCTCAAGGCTGTCTAATGTGTCATCAATCCTTGGCAGAGGATAACTGTCCTTCTTGGTGACATTATTCAGCAACTGATAGTCTATGCAAAATCTCAATGATCCATCTTTCTTCTTCACCAGCACCACTGGAGAAACCCAAGGACTGTTTGAAGGTTCTATGATGTCATCTTCTTCCATTTCCTTGATAACTTTCCTTGCTTCCTCCCTCTTTGCTTATGGCATTCTCCTTGGATTTTGATGTATGGGCCTAGCATCACCAGTTTCTATTGCATGCTGCACAATATTTGTTCTTCCTTTTGGACCTGCCCCAATTTCAAAGACATCCTGGTATCTGGTGATGAAGTCTTTCACTTTGGCGGCCTGTTCAGCTGTAAGGTTCTTTCAGGTGGTAGAAGTGAATTCCTGAAGTTCTTTTGGAAGTCCTTGGTTCACTTGCTGAGACTTCTGGATCTGTCTCACCACTGATGAGGCTGTTGAACAGTGTCCAAGCATGCTTCCTCCTTTTAGAGTGATGTTGTAGTCATTAACTTTTGTGATGCATACTGGGAACTTGTTGCTGGTCCAAAATAAAGTTCTTGCCACTAAGACTCCTTGATGTAAGTTGTCCTCTTGTCCTGCTGGTTCCAATAGTACACTCTGCCCTTCCTCCATGTCATCCTGTATTCTCCCATAAGCCACAACCTGGCTCCTTGCTGGTAGGGTGATGTTGGTGAGTAACAATACTCTGCTACTGCTTGGCTTCCCTGGGTGAAGTATGACCTCTTCTTCTCCAATTACCACAGTTTTCTTATTCAAGTCCAACTTGAGACCAAACTTGTTGAAGAAATCCATCCCAAGTATAACATCTTCTTGTATATCTGTCACTAACACTTGATGCTTGAAGTTACTGCCACCAATAAGGAGGGTAGCAGCTGTCTCACCAAAAACTGTAGCCAAATCCCCTGTAGCTGTACAGAGTGTCCACCTTGTTGACTTAATTTCCTTCTTATCACAGACTGCACTCCTATTCAGGATGGTCATGGTAGCTCCTGTGTCAAGAAGTAGTTGTCTTGCTTGTCCATCCACAATGCCATCTATATACAAACTACTTCTGCTGCCAGCAAGAGATGCCACCTTTTCTCTTCTTACTGGGGCCTTCTGCTTGTGGGTTGACAGCTGCCCCTCCCTATCAACCCTCTTTAGTTTACCTGCTCCTTCTTCTCACCTGGTTTGGTGGTACACTTCTTTTTACATGTCCAATTTTTCCACATGCCCAGCATCGAACCTCCTTCTTCCTGGATCTCAACTTTTCCAGAACCTGTTCAACTATCTTCTGGATTGTGCTTGCATCCATGACTTCAGCCTCCATAGCCCGTACCTTAGAATGGCCTGGTACTGACTGCCAAACTGCTTCAAACTCCAATGCCTGGGCCAAAGCATCATTTAATGTCTTGGGTTTAGCCAGTTTGATGGACTGTTGGGTCTCTGGTATTCTCAATCCATTCAAAAATTTTTCTACTGCAAGACTTTCATATGTGTTGTCATCAGCAGATGGATATGCAGTCCTAACAAGTCAAGCAATGTCAGCCTCAAATTCTTGAAGGGATTCATTGGGCCTCTGCACCCTATTATTGAGCTGAGATCGGTTTCCAGGTGTTTGTTGCCAAATTGCATCTCCAGTTGTCTCCACAGCTCACTGAAACTCCACTTCTCAGCTGATGGTATTGAGTGAACAATTGCCAATGCTTCACCACGGAGATTCATCCCCAGAACGTAGGCCTTTGTTGCTGGTGACCACCCCTGGAACTTAGCTGCAGACTCAAAAAGTGTTTGGTAGTCTTCTAGAGGTGTTTTTCCATCATAGGTAGGCAGTACAGTGTGCTGAGGTATAACTACTGGCTGTTTCTGTAGATCTTCCTCATTTGCTGCCATCATTGACTTGTCTGGAATAACTATTTCAGGAAAACTTGAAGATTTACTTACTTTGTGATTGCTACTTGAAGTTCCAGTGCCACACTTCAGCTGCTTAAGTCGATTTTCCATGGTTTTCAAGTCACCCTGCAGTCTGTCTTCCATGGTTTTCAAGTCTTCCTTCACCCTGCTGACTTCTTCATGTAGTGAAGTAATATTCTCTTGCAATTTGCTCTCTATGGACGCCATGTTCCCATAAATTACCTCTAGTTTGCCCTCCATGGATGAAATATTCTCCTGCATATCCTGGATATTTCCTTGTAGTTTGCCCTCCATGGATGTGAAATTTTCCTGTAGCTTGCCCTCCATGGATGTTAAATTTTCCTGTAGCTTGCCCTCCATGGATGTTAAATTTTCCTGTAGCTTGCCCTCCATGGATGAAATTAATTTTGTATCTGGAGTCTCGAAGAGGTACATAGCTGGGTCTTCTCCTTCTGTCACTAATGCCTCACAAAGACTTGTAGAGTAGACTTTTTTCCAGATGTTTCTAGATCACGGTCCTCTAATTCACATTTGAGATCAGCCACTTTCAAGTCGCACAATGTAACTTTGCCAGCCATTTTTAATAAAACACAAAAAATCCCACTTCTGACACCAATTGTTATGGGTTCTATGTCTAAAATAACGCTGGCAACACTTAAATTTATCACTCACACTTTGTTTACACAAATAATCACAACACTCACTGTTCAGTAATGTCTTACAGAAATTATAAGCAATTAAAACAGATAACATGATATTGTTCAACTGATAATGAGTTTTCAATAAACTATACAAAAATCAATCACTAAAAGTTAAAAGGCCGATCTAATATTAATTGATAACTGTACAATAAACTGTCCAATAATATTCAAAACAAAACATCAAAAAAGAACAATTAACTTATGTAGCACTAGTCCGTAATACAATAAACACTATTCAGTAGCTCACTGGTACGAATTAAATAAGAAAAAGAATTGTCATTACTGGCACAGAGAAAGAATTATCACTATATATAGACACAATAGATATATAACTGTCACTTTCACAAACTTGTTTATCACAACGAATTTTAAAGACAACTGAACTAATTTACAAATGCGTTCGCCTTAAATAGGTTTTTCAACAATCGAGCAATTTCTACATTTTTCTATCATCTTCTGAATAAATAAATCAAGGAAACTGGAACTTTCTACAATATTCGATAAGACTCCATTAATATCTAATCAAACAACTAGAACATTTCACTTATTACCAAGTAAACACCATAAAAGTGTCAAAAGCAGAATAATAAATTGCTTAAAAGTAAACATTTACATAGCAGATAACACCGAGAACCACTGTTTCCTCTTTCTCTCCATTCTTTCCAATTTCATATTCGCTACAGTATGTTATGGAAGATGAATAAAATAATTTTATAGCTCCACAAGTACTTCATTTTATAATCAACAAATATTAAGCTGGGGTTTTCTAGCTCTACACTTTTTGTGGGGCACACTGCATTAAAGAAGTGTGGAGTATTTGGCTCGAAAATACCGTATCCAACAATGATAAACTTGCGGTAATTTTGAGCCAAATCACCCACAATTCTTTAACTTGCATCTAGCAACAATGGTGCGCAGAGCGCTCCGCAAAAATTGCGGAGCTTGGAAAGCTCCCAGCCCAGCTTCACAATTTAACTATTAGTGGTGTTTCTCTTAGTAGCAGCATTCATCAAGCCATGCTCACTTCATTATATTGCATATTATCAAGTTATTGATATGTAACAAAAGTTTCTACCAAAGAATGTAAATTATTTTAAAATACATCGTGTTCAGAAGGAACGGATTATACTGCACCAGCTTATTCCTCTCTTCAATATAAAGAGAAAATTTTATATAAACATTGGTCTGGAAACGCTTTATTGCAGAAATAGAGATGGCTGAAAGGGACAGCGATCCCTATCAATTTATCCATTTATAAATCTCTAGGGCCATCATTCAGGTACAGATTTCTTATAAAAAAATGTGAAAAGTAGAATTAAATGTGTTACAAACCTGTAACTACTATAATTATAGTTATTCTACAAAATGCGCAAAACAGCATAAACAAATTTTTTTAGTTTTTAGAGGATTAAATCTTCTAGTTTTTATCTATAAACCAATATTTATCCCAACAAAACTTGTAGAAAATTCAATTTTGAAAATAAAATGTATCATCCAGTATCCAAAAACACAACCTAAAGACATAAAATCTCAATTTATTGGTCAAAACAATCAATCTATTGGTCAATCAATTAAATATGCAAGATAGAAGAAAACAATGTCAATGCTACTCGTTTTGTAATCAATGCTTCTGTTTTCATGATTGCACATGCTGCAAAGAGTTTGTAAATTGACACTTGTTGTTTCTCCTTTCTCCTCAAATGTCTTTTTCGCTCCTATTTTTTGGGTTTGGTTCTGGTGTTTTCAAGAATTTGCCAGAATGTTCCAGATTATATTACCAGCTTTCAGAATTTCCTGGAATACTTTCAAACACTATATAAAGAACAGTCCTTGTAAACAGTAGTTCAGTTGTCATTTGAACGTTAATGTGATGAAGTGGCAGTAGCAGACTTCCTTTACAGTGTACACATAAGAACACAGTGCTGTTTCTATGAATGGTGATTACTTATATCAAATACAGTGGCAGACTGTGCTTTGTAAGTGTTCCATTTATTTATTGAGTGTTTCAACTGTTTTTTTAGAAAAAATTTTTTTATCATTGAACAGTTTATTGGTTAGTTATTTATTAAATTATTGATCTGCCTGCCGTTAGTAGTAAGTTTTTGTACAGTGATATAGAATATTCATTATTAGATGAATTGTATGTTTCTTATTGGTTCTTCTTGTCTGATTTAACTGATTAGTGCGTATTATAAGTAATTTGTATAAATAAAGTTTGAGTGTAATTTTAAAGTGTTGCCATCATTATTTTAGTGCTAGAACCCAATTTGGTGTCAGAAGTTGGGGACTTTTCGAGTTGTATTGAAAATGGCTGGCAAAATTACATTGTGTGATTTGAAAGTGACTGATTTGAAATGTGAGTTAGAGGACCATGATTTGGAAACATCTGGAAAGAAGTCAACTCTACAAGACGGGCTTTGTGATGAGGCATTATTGGAAGAAGGAGAAGACCCAGCTACATAACTCTTTGAGACTCCAGATACAATATTAATTTTATCAATGACATCCATGGAGCAGAACTTCAAATCCATGAAGGACATACATCCATGGTGAGCAAACTACAAGAGAATATGACATCCATGAAAGGCAAACTTCAAGAAAATTTGATGTCCATGGAGGGCAAATTACAAGAAGATAATACCTCATTACAAGAAGTCATGGAAAAAAGGTTAAAAGACTGACTGATTTTGTAAATCAAGAAATCAGTAAGATGAATGAAGACTTAAAAACCATGGAAGACCAACTGCATAAAGACTTGAAAAACATAGAAGATTGACTCAAGAAGCTGAATAGTGGAGCTGGAACTCCAAGCAACCAGGAAGAAGTAAATAAATCTTCTAGTATTGCAGAGATAGCCAACTCAGAAAGGTCAATGCTTGCAGTCAAGGAGGAAGATAAGTAGTCAATTATTCTTCCCCAGCATACTGGACTGCCTACCTGTAAAGTAAAAACATCATTAGAAGACTACCAAACACTTTTTGAGTCAGCAGCAGAGTTCCAGGGGTGATCACCAGCAACAAAGGCCTATGTCCTCAGGATGAATCTCTAAGGTGAAGCATTGGCAATTGTTCATTCAATTCCATCAGCTGAGAAGTGGAGCTTTAGTGAGCTGTGGACATGCCTAGAGATGTGATTTGGCAACAAACATCTGGAGCAGTTGTATCAATCTCAGCTCAACAATAGGGTGCAGAGACCTAATGAAGCACTGCAAGAGTTTGAGGCTCATACTTCTCAACTTGTTAGGACTGCATATGCATCTGCTGATGATAACACTTATGAAAGTCTTGTGATGGAGAAATTCTTGAATGGTTTATGGATACCGGAGACCTAGCAGACTAACCAGACCAAAGACACTGAATGATGCTTTGGCCCAAGCATTGGATTTTGAAGCACTTTGGCAGTCAGTACCAGGCAATTCCAAGGTAAGGGCTACAGAAGCAGAAGTCATGGATGCAAGCACAATCCAGAAGATAGTTGAACAGGTCCTGGAAAAGTTGAGATCCAGGAAGAAGGAGGTTTGATGCAGGGCTTGCAGAAAGAGTGGACATGTAAGAAGCAAGTGTACAGTCAAACCAGTTGAGAAGAAGGAGCAGGTAAACTAAAGAGGGTTGATAGGGAGGGGCAGCTGTCAACCCACAAGCAGAAGGCCCCAATAAGAAAAGCAGAGGTGTTATCTCTTGCTGGCAGCAGAAGTAGTCTGTATATAGATGGTATTGTGGATGGACAAGCAAGACAACTACTTCTTGACACAGAAGCTATCATGACCATCCTGAATAAGAGCACAGTCCTTGATAAGAAGGGAATAAAGCCAACAAGTTGGACACTTCATACAGATACAGATTTGGCTACAGTTTTTGGGGAGACAGCTACCCTCCTTATTGGTGGCAGTAGCTTCAAACATCAAGTTTTAGTGGCAGATATACAGGAAGATGTTATACTTCAAGTTTGGACCCAACAAGTTGGGCTTGGATAAGAAGACAGTTGTAATCTGAGAAGATGTTATACTTCACCCAGGGAAGCCAAGCAGCAGCAGATCATTACTACATACTGATACCACCCTACCAGAAAGGAGTCTGGTTGTAGCCTATGGGACAATGTAGGATGGTATGGAAGAAGGACAGAGTGCACTACTGGAGCCAGCAAGACAAGAGGACAAATTGCATCAAGGAGTCTTAGTGTCAAGAACTTTATTCATGACCAGCAACAAGTTCTCTGTTTGCATTATGAATGTGAATGACTACAAAATCTCTAAAAGGAAGAAGCACTCTTGGACACTGTTCAATGGCCTCTTCAGTGGTGAGACAGATTCAGAAGTCTCAACCAGTCAACAAAGGTCTTACAACTGAGCAGGCTGCCAAAATGAGAGACTTCATCACCAGATACCAGGATATCTTTGAAATTGGTATACGGCCAAAAGGAAGAACAAGCATTGTACAGCATGCAATAGATCTGGTGATGCTGGGCTCGTACAACAGATCCACTAAGGCTGCCACTAGCAAAGAGGGAGGAAGCAAGGAAAGTCATCAAGGACATGGAGGCTGATGAAATCATAGAATCTTCAAGCAGTCCTCAGGTTTCTCCAGTGGTGCTGGTCAAGAGAAAGGATGGGTCATCAAGATTCGGCATTGACCATCACCTGTGGAACAATGTCACCAAGAAGGACAGTTATCCATTGCCAAGGATTGATGACACATTAGACAGCCTTGAAGGATGCAAATTGTTTTCAACATTGGATCTCAAAAGTGGCTACTGGCAAGTTGGTTTGAAGCCAGAGAACAGGAAGAAAACAGCTCTTTCAATTGGAGAAGGACTTTGGCAATTCGAGGTGATCCATTTGGACTATGTAATGCACCAGCTACATTCAAGAGGCTCATGAAAAATGTGTGAGGATTATGTTGGGAAACCTGTTTGGTCTACTTGGATGAGAAGGACATTGTCCTGGGAAAATCGTTTGTCGCACAACTTTGAGCAAGTTTTTGAAAGTCTGAGGCAGGCAAATCTACAATTGAATCCAACAAAGTGCAACCTATTCAGGAGACAAGTTCATGACCTTGGACATGTGTGATCAGATTCCAGAGTTGCCTATGACCCAGAGAAGATAGAAGCTATTACAAAGTGGCCAGTCCCATGAGATAAGTATGATTTGATTCAATAAAACTCTTATCAATTTTGGGTTTATTTTAGGCTATTGGATGATTCAATATGTTATTTTCAGAGTTGAACTCTCCACAAGTTTTGCTGAGAAAAAATATTGGTTATTGACAATCCATTTTCTTGAAAATAAAAATATAAATTTGAATAAAAGGCTTGGAAAGGAAATACATACATGGATAATTACAAATAATATTCAAAAAATACTGTTCAAATAGTCATCTATTGCCATCTACTCATTTTGTTTCACTGATGTGTTTGCCAGTGTCTCTTCTCTTCCTTTTTCTTTCTTCCCCTTCTTTTTCTTTCTTCTCTCTCTCTCTTTCATTCTTCTCTTCCTATCTGCTCCTCACTCTTCGTCTCAACCTACCCTGTTTTCCCCCTCAATTTTTGTAACATCATTTGTTTTAGTATTGTATTGCAACTCATACCTGCGCACTGGATTCGCCTTGCAGGTATTATAGATTCTTGATTTGTTTTTTTTTTCTTAAGAATACATTTACTGTGTATATATATAAGAAGAATGTAAATAAAAGATTTCTTATTTGATTTTTTGGTTCAATCCTCTGAAAACTTCAAATCCCGTGTTTTCAAGACTATTTTTATGTATGTCCTATATCCTATTTTTATGTAAAATTCAATAACTAAGGCAGTTACAGATTTGGAACAGACTATTCGTTTTCAGCTCCTTTTATATAGAATATGTTCAGTTTAACACCTGAATAAAGGCCCTAGAGATTTCTGAATGCGTAAATTGATAGGAATCTGTCACCTTTATTTTGATTGAAGGGATCAACTGGTGCAGTATGATTAATTCCTCCTGAAACAGCCTGCACACATTAATTTTGAAAATGTCATCCATTTTTGTTGGCAGAACAGTTTAGGCCTCTCGTGGTTTTATCCCAATTACCAGATAACTCAATTACCATTCTTCTCATACCATGTTCATGATTTTTACAGGCAAGATACATTATGTAGTCAGTCAGAATATTGATGGACTACATCTGCGTTCCGGCCTTCCGCGTTCCAGTTTGGCTGAACTTCACGGGAATATGTTTGTTGAACAGTGTGGAAAATGCTCAAGGTACCCTTTCAAATATCCCAATTTATTATTTTGAATAATAATCTCCATTTTGTTAATAGCAAGTTGTTACTTCAATTTAGCGATCATGAACTTAGGCGGCTAGCTAGAATTGCGGTGTTGTGTGATGAGGGCTATCGATTTGTGCACTGCTGAGTAAATTTGGCGATTCTTGTGATTTGAAATATTGACTAAACCGTCAATATTTTATCATATTGTTGATTTGTGTTTGGTCACCTGTTTTCTACGTATTTATCATTATTGTTTTGTATTGGTAGGCTATTTCTTGTTACTTATAGATTACTTCTAGTGTCGTTCAACGACAGGCCTCCACCTTGAAGTTCGACCTGTGAGAGTCTCCCAGTCTAGAAATAAATAGTATTCGTCTAAGTACGGTGCTTATTAAGCTACTCTTTATTTTAGTGTTAGTTTAATTGAGATTGAAAATGACGACAGTCGAAACTGTAGTACCTCGCATGTTGATAATCGAAGTGGTTGGGACATCAGTATTATTCATTATGGATATCTCCTACAATATCACCTTCATCAAACACCAATACTAAGACGGTTTAATACCAATATGCCTTTGTATCTAATAAGCTTTATTTTATAAAAGAAAAAGTATAACAAGTTTAAAAAGCGTTTTGGAAATTTTGAAAATTCATGAATTGATAATGTATTGTGAATTTGGGTATTCATCTCAAATTCCATTGCAATAACGTGATTTGCTTGTGAGTTTTCCCCTCGTAGGCTAATCCCTTTATTTGTCCTTTGTTAATAAAATTTTCGATCTCATGCCATGGTACAATGTGCATAATTTAGGACTTAACTGGATGCTTATGAATTGGAGTTGTTTTCCCTGTAATTATGTTCTAGTATGTAAAAACATATTTGCGAAATATCTGTTTGAAATTTCAGCATAAAATTGAAAAATTTATAAACATTGTGAAAGTTGTGGTTTAAAAATCAAAATAGATTTATATTTTGCAAAATTTTCTCTTTTCAACAATAGCTTCAGAATCCTAATCTAATGAGTAGGTTTTGAGTTATTAAGCATATATTAGCAGGAACTAGCCTAATTGTTGACTGGACAATTTTGGCCAGAAATTTTATGTAGAACCTCGGGTTAAGAGGCCGTTAAAGGCCGTTCACTTTATGCGGACTGTATAGTATATTTATACTATATTCTATTTATAAAACTTTTGAAGATGTACAAAACTAATTTTGTGATCAATCAACAGGCAGTTTGTCAGATGTTCGGCTACATCATCAGTGGGTCAGAAGTGTCTGCAGAAGCCATGCCCTACTTCCAAATTGAATTGTCGACCATGTCGTGGGCGAATGCACGATGTTATACTTGACTGGGAGCATGATTTGCCTGAGAGGGATCTTGGTATGGCTGACTTTCATTCTTGGTAAGTGAATAGAATTAACTCAGAATTTTTTGAGTTTAATCAAACCTAGAAGACCTATTCAATTGACGGTGTCGATATCATTTTCTTATTTGACTAAATACAATTTCTCATTGATTTAACTGTTCCCAGCAAAAGTAGATACAGTATTATTTTTCAATTATTATTCTATAAATCTACTCTCAAAGCCGGTGTTGAGCTGTTTACTCTGTGCATTCAGTTACTAATAACACATTAATAATAATAATACGATATTATTTGAATATCTTATGTTTTGTTACTTTCATAGAATATCAAATGATTTAAATTTGTATCTATCTATGTTATGTTAGGTTAGGTTAGGTTGACTTCATGCTGCTGGCGGAGCGGAAGGGGAACATGTGTGTGGACCCTACCGGTCACTTCTATTACCCGTGGACGTAATATATCATCTATGATTCTCCTCGACAACATTATTCGAAACAAAATTGACAGTCCCTACTGGATTTCCTTACTTGCAATCAATACTTCAATACTTGCCATCTCTGACCCAATCTTGATGCGTAGACGGCATCATTTGTTATTTTTATTGAGAGGTCCAAATCTACTGGCAGATATTTTTCACCAATTCACCGTATGCCAAGACTGCACAATAATATTAGTGGAAATATTGACATGTTTGCTGATAGATTGACAGAATTTAGACAGAAAATTAATGTTTTATTAGCGCCCTCTTGATTATACATAGGAACTCTATTATTTTGCTAACTATTTTTATATTTATTTTGTATATATATTTTTTTTCTTTTCATTTTCTATCTTGAATAATTTACTTGTTCTATCGTTAGATGATTGTATTACAATTGTGTCAATGAAACAGCTTTGGGCGTATACCTGTATGCTTCCTTATACTTCGTATAAAATAAATAAAAATTGTGATAGATATTTGAATACATTGTATTCTCAGATAATGAACGTTAGTCATTAAATTCCAAGAAAATAAACTCAGATCACCCTCCAACTAGTCTTGAGACCTGGCTGAGAGTGTTAGCCACATGGTTTATTTCGCTCTTGTAACAGCGTCCTGATGATTGTCAGTGTATACCGTCTCGAGACCAGGAATATTTTTGCCTATCAGATTACATTTTTTTTTTCAATTCATATATTATGTCTTTGACCGATTTCATTTTAAATTTAAGTGTTTTATCGAAATATCCATTTTTTATTTGCAATTTGTTATAGTGTCAGTCAAAATACTTTACTATTTCTGCGCCTACTTCAAAACTTCATTGAATATTCAGTAGCAAAAGTCAAATTGATAAATATTAAATTTAATATCTTCAAGAGCAAAAGCAAATAACTTCAAATTAGCAGATTATAGTCAAAACGAATGGGAATAGAAAAATTCCTGCTTTGGACCTCATTTTTTTCTCAAAATAGAGCCATTCCCTGTAAATTCGGTTAAAAAAACTTATAATGATTCATAAGATTATTGAAATTTTTCATTCTTTAATTCTATTATTTTTACTTGAGAATTCTACATTAGGAATACTGACAACAGTAACATCTAGTTTCGTAAAAATTACGTGAATACTAGTAACCAAAAATTCATACCACCATCGGGATCAGAATCCGGGGGTTTCTCTTTTCGGAAATTGTTTCAATAACCATCTTAGAACTAGCTTAAAAACATCTAAGCTAGAATTGACTCTTCTCATAATGATTGCATTCATTTGAAACATTATTGAACTTTTACATGCCATTAAACTAATATAAAAACGCATCTAGGCTATTTTTCACGGCATAGCTCTGTCTGAATAATTGGGTAAAAGTAAAAATGTCTGAATAAAATAATCTATATACAATCCTATACTGTCAATGTCATTTGTCAATTTGAAATCCTATACATGTCAATTTGAATAAAATGTTATCGTTGGAAAAGTTTGTTACTGTACATCAATAACGAATAATACATGTTATAGAATCATAGTCATAAACGTCATTCAATAATGAAAGAGAAAAATTGACCCGGAGAAAAAATGTAAGTTTTTAGGAAACAATACTTTTTCAACTTTTTAGTATAATTTGCCTTAGGGTCAGAATGAATTTCCTACAAATTTCTTATTTCTTGACATACTCGTTATCCTAAAACTGCTCTTCTTGTTTTGCCTCTCTCATTGAACCAACAAATTGAAATCAGAGGAGTGGCGTAACTATCAGGGGTGTAGTTCCCCCCCCCCCCTCCTCCTCCAAGAAAGAAACAAAATAATTTTGGAATTTTAACAAGCCCTGAGAGACAATACTTTTTGACAAAAGAGTCAAAAAGGACGTCTTGAATCGCTGAAAATGTGGTTCTGAAGGGATTAATATAAAAAAATATCCGGGGAAGTACCACAAGCCACATAGTCTTGAATTAATTTAAAAAAACCCTCATCCATTTAAAATGCATTTTCAAGTGCGGTACTATACTGTACCCCTATCAGATGAGGTGGGGGATCAAGAATTCAAAAATAGCAGGTGAAAATAGCCTGCTTTAAAGGTTGGCTACTTGTACAATAAATTTTAGCACGAGAGTTTGGTTCTCAATTATGCATAAGCTAGGTGAAAACCACTATCTTTGACACACAATTTGGGTTAGAATAATGTTGGAATGGATGAATTTGAGTCTAGAATCGCTTAAAATATTGTTTTAAAAGGAATTTTTTCTAATTTCCTGGGGGAGTACCCCGAACCTCCTTTTCAATAAACTATACATTATAACTTTCTTTGTAGTGGCGAAGGTGATATTGTGGAAGATATCCATAATGAATAATAAGACGAAGTTGTTGAACTCGCTGTTTGTTTGAGATTGATAATGGTGTAACAACCGAAACTAGTATCTCACGGTTTTCAATAAATGTGGTTGTGACAACTTCAAGTCTTATTATTCATTATAATCTTTAATTTTGTTAGTGTCTGGTCTCCTCTTGTGGTGTACTATATAGTGTCTGGAGCTTACCCACAACGTTTTACTGCTCAACCCAATAACTTGTGAAAATTTCCATTGTTCATACAACTTTCACCATAAACTTGTTGTTTTAGATTACATATTGAAAAGTTTTTCACCTTCAGCAATCAAAGAACAAATCTCAATTGGTTGCTTAACCGATGTGGGATTTTCGAGAAGACTTGTCATCGTTAAACTCAGTTTCAAGGTTATAAACAGAACATAGTTGATCCATTATCTGGATAAAACTCAGGAAGATGCAAACTAAAAATCCTAAAAGTATCCAACTTATACCACCAACCGCTTCTCCCCCACACCAATTTGTCTCTTCAATTATTAAATGACCCACATAGATAAATGAATAACTGTATATCACTATTCTGTAAATACAAAAAAATCATGTCAGTATAGTATCAATAATGACTAATTTACCCTACAAGTACATAGGAGAATACACACTTCTTCACAAATTTCAAATTATCAATTTTTTGGAAATATCATAATTTATTACTGTATCACAGCATTTACAATGTGTTTTTCTTTTCAGTGTAGCTGATTTGAGCATTTGTCTTGGAACAACCCTTCAGATCATTCCCAGTGGTAATCTTCCTCTGCATACAAAAAAGTATGGACAAGGTGGAAAGTTGGTGATATGCAATCTACAACCCACCAAGCATGTAAGTTGTGGATTGAGCCGGGTTTTCCTAGCTGCGCACTTTTTAAGTAGTGCACATCGTCAGACATACGTTTAATTGTTACGTTCGGTAATTACCATACCTTTGTTGCATACGGTAATTTCGAGCCAAATACCCCACAATTCTTTGGCTTGTATCTGGCAATACTGGTGTGCAAAGCGCTTTGCAAAAAGCGCGGAGCTAGGAAACCCCGGAAGTACTGTATTGTACTGCGTAAGTTATACAGGATGTATCAGGTTATCAATATGCCATCAGGAGGAACGGATCATTCTGTACTAACTGATTCCTCTCATCATTTAAGTTTCTGGGTTTGCTGCTTGACAGACATCTTAAATGGACAAAGCATACTGAAAGTCTCTGTAAAAATTAAACTCATCGTGTTTTTCTTTAAGGGTTTTGAGGGATGCAGTTAGTTTCAAATCACTCCTCAATATATACTACAGATATTTCTTTCCTTTTTTTAAATATGGTGTCATTGTTTGGGGAGGTTCATTGGCAGCTGAAAGTGTGTTCAAGGTTCAAAAGAGGGCGGTAAGAATAATTTTTGATAGGCCAGCTCAGTACACTTGCCGCGAATTGTTTAAAAGAGGAAAACTCCTTACACTGCCATCTCTCTTCATCCTTGAGACATGCTCCTATGTAAGAAAAAATAAAACAATTTCATCATTATGGAGAGACACACAACTACAACACTCGCAACTCCAACTTCTATGGTAATGCACTGAACTGCCCTTTTTGAAATATCTCCTCAGTACATAGGCCCAAAAATGTATAATGTTTTGCCGATGGAAAAAAATATAAATAGTAATAAACAGTTAAAAGTTGAATTTAGGGAACAGGGCTTTCTACTCGGTAAATGAGTTTTATGATTGGGCAACATGATCTATATATGTTTTAGTGTTTGTTTTTATTGAATTTTTGACTCATCCTCTGGTATCTTGACCGGATGTTCTCTGGATGTAATTAGATCTATCTATCAAAATTAAGAAAATAGTTCGTATAAGCAGAGTTCCGAAATAGCTTCGTTACAGAAATAAAGATGACTGAAATTGGTTGCTATCTCTATCAATTTAATCATTCAGAATGATCTAATTTTCATTTAAGTGTTATATCGAACAGATTTTTTTGTCAAAGGAGGTGAAAAATTTAATAAAACATGCATCAAATCAAGTACCGTAATTATTGAGATATTTTAGAATACACGTGAAAATGACTATAAAACACGTTTTTCCAAAGATTGAAGTGATACAAGTTTGTTATTTGTCAATAAATCAATATTTTTCTCCAAAGTGAATTGTAGGTGATTCAATTATGATAATAAAATGTTGAACCATCCAATAAACCAAAAATACATCCCGAAGTCATAAAATCTGGTTTTATTTGTAGGAGCACACTTATTTTGCACGGTTCTTTCAACTTGCAACTCTTTTATGTTTTGATCCAGTAAAACTCTTATTTATGAATTTTGGGTACATTTTAAGCTATTGGATGATTCAACATTTTATTTTCAGGACTCTAAAAGTTTCATTGGAAACAAATATTGGTTCACTGACAAATAAGCAAATTAGTCAACTTCAACTTAACGTGTTTTTGATGCTATTTTTGCGTATTTTGTAGGATACGAAAGTATTTTAATATTTTGTAAGTAGTTACAAAATTGCAGCAAGCTTTATTCGATTTTTCAACTCACTTTACATAAAACCTGTTCGATGTTACACCTAAATTAAGGCACTATTACCTAATTTCTGATTGAGTAAATTAATAGAATTAGCTGCCAACCTCAGCCATCTTCATTTCTATAATTTCTTCTATTTCTTCTGATGAGAGGAATAAGCTTTAGAGGTTTGGCAGATTCCTCCTGAAATATTCTGTTTTTTATAACAATATTGTTGCTGACAGGTGTAGTCAACTGGTCTTGGTAGTCAAATGGCTCTTCTGTAGTTTTATCAAAAATATTCATCTTTCTCAACTTGAGAAACTGTGCTATTTTTGTAGATAATACTGAGAAAATACCACGAAGGAAATTGTTGAATAAATTAATGTGTAGAGTAGCATAACTACCTAGAAAATGAATTGATTAAATGCTAAGCATCTGCTCGGCCAGTGTTAGTCGTAACATAGCATTTTTGTTGTTATTAGTTATAAATTAAATGAAGACTGACTTTTTAGTGACAATGTAAACTAAATTTTGTGAAATTTTTTATAAAGTAAGTGATTCAATAACTGTTTCAATAATTCAAATAATTATTATTTAATTAATTGAGCTTTAATTTTTTCAGGACAAAAAAGCTGACCTCCTAATCCATGCTTATGTTGATGAGATTATGTCTTTGCTGATGGAGAATCTTGGCTTGACGATTCCAGAGTACACTCGTGATAAGGACCCCACATACCATCGGGGCTTACTCGAATGGACCATACCTAGTTTTGAGGTGCAACGTATGCGACGAATGTATGAAGTTACCTGCTGCAAGATGAAAAGGACAAAGGTAAAATCTGGTCTTGAAGACTATAAAAATGTAAAAAAAGTAAAGTTAGAAAAAGTTGAAGAAGACGAGAAGTCGAAGGTCAAAGATGTGAAGAATATCAAGACTGAAAATATTGAAGAAGAACATAATATTAAGAAGGAACCTTCAGAAACGAGTGGCATGTTTGATTCGCCAAAAACAGACCGAGAGAAAAGTTATAATGACAATGAAATGAAGAAAGAGAGAAGTTCTAGAGTTGAAATTGAATGCTCAAATGAATCCAACAAGGGGAGGGACAGAGAGAATATGTGCGAAAAAGAAGTTGAATTTAAAACTTTAAGAAATAACGAACTATCTGTTCATAAGAATAATGAAAGCAAAACTGAAAGAAGCTGTAATGAAGCGACTGACAAGTTTGAGAGTTGTAATCAAATTCAATCTGAAAATAATCAAAGCACTGATGGTGATGATGATGATGATGATGATGATGACGAAGGTGATACTGATTCCATTGGTTCACAAGCTACAAATTGTAGCAATGAAGATCAGTCTGAGAAAGTCCATAGTGGGGTTGTGAGTTTGAATAATTCAAATGTGCTAGCTACTTGAAAAGCCATAGAAACGAGTTATTTTATATTTTTATTCTTTAAATTGTGAACTTTCATAAACTTTTGAATGCGATAGCCAGTCTGTAGACGGAACGTTTGCCAAGCGTGGAGTCGACTCCACGCTTCAAATAGATGGTTGAGTGTCGTTGGTTGTGATGGCCCAGACAATTGATATTAATTTATTTGAAGTGTAGAGTCTACTGTACACTTGGAAAAAGTATCACTGAAGATAATTGCTTGTTCCAAATGTTTCTTATAATTGTAATTTGCGCTTGGATGTAGTTCCTAGTGCTTCTCACCAATTTTGATTGCGATTACTGTATCGATCTTATGTATATATGATATAATATGACTCAATACTATTGAATATTATACATAGATTAGGAAAAATCTATATTACTGTGCTATTAGGACCTAACTATGTCATTTTTCTATGCCTGACTATTGGGTGTTTAGAAATTACATTAAATTTTATGTTTAGTTCTACACTTTATAGAAAAGGACCGAGCTGAAATAGTCTTCATATTTTTTAAAGCATTATATTATTCATTTTGTTGAAATTTATATCCAGTTGTTATTCTAGTCTGGTATAATTTTCAACAAAATTAATAAAACTTATTTAGACTTATTGTCTAGTTCTCGAGTTCAACTTGAATGTCTCATGTATATCATATCTGAATTACTCCCTTCTTGAAATTCTTCAATATTGTCAATACAATCTGCATTAATGCTATTAAATAGTATTCATGTCAGGAAAAGTATATATCACTGTATAATTGGGCTCTTACTATATATTTTCTCTATACCTGGCTGTTGGGTGTTTAAACATTACGGTACATTTAATGTTATTTATTTTTGCATTATAGAATAGATTTGAACTTAACTCATATAGAGCTGGAAAACTTATGAAGTTTCATTGTTATAACATTTTTTTTAAATATATTTTCAAACAATATTTTGGTATTTTTAACAAAATGAATTTAACTGTTCAGCAATTATCAGGCCGATTCTCTTAATACTTATTAGCTCAGTTCAATGAAGATAAAATGGAATGCACTTACTAGTCAGTATCCAGTGAAATTATACGAGTGTCTTAGAAAATGCTTGTTATTGGGCTGATATTGAAAAATAAAATTTTATAGCCACTGACATTTCCATGATCCTTGTTACTCCCTATTTGTTGGAAGTAACTCATTCAATACTGCGGGGAATGGGGAAAAGCACTCTTTCTCATAAATTTTACATTGTCATTATTGTAAATACCACCAAGAGAACAAATTCGAAGAATTTTCTTGAATTAGAGTAAGCATTGTAATTTCATCATATGATTCCTGTACATTTTTAATATTGTCTTCCTATTTTCGATTGATCGTTTTTAAAATAGCTATTTAGTTCAATTCATGCTTTAAAAATACTGTAGCTGATAATTTTTACATTTATTTTTATATTTTAAAAACTTTCTGTCTTGTGAAGTGACGTGTACAAAAATATTGTGTTGGAAAACTTAAGTATTACTTAAACTAAATATTGTGTTGGAAAACTATATGGAAAACTTATCTTGAAAATACCGGCTTCAAACATCTAGGCAACTAAAAAAAAAAAAAACTTATACTCTATATGGTAAATGTATATTATATTAAGGGTGCTTATAGTACTGACTAGCATAATTATTTATTACAAGAATAGGTGCCCTACATATTACTGTCAGAGTATATCACAAAAAATTCATATTTTATGTGTGTATTGTATAATATTTGATTTTTAATGTATTTTATAATCAATTGAATTAGTTTTCAAATTGTATTTAATCACTTTGAAATGTTCAATGTGTGCCGACTTGTTTCTCCTATTCGTTTATTCTCTATTATTTTATGTATCTACTCATCTTAGTCGATCACTCCAATTGAATATTAGAATAGAATTTAGAAAGCTAGTTGTGGCAATCCAGTTCTGGACTCATGTCAAATAATTTTATCAATTATCGATTATTTTAACTTTTTTATAACTGCATGCTGTAAATATTTATAATTTAAATTTTTATATACTGTAGTCAATTCAATATATAATAACTTATTCTATAACTATTAATATACATAAAGAATGAAAATCAGAAGCTAATACTTTCTGTTGAAAACTTTAATTTGATAAGTATAGAGTGGTAAATTTTGATCAAGAATAATAAGCAGAATGTTGTGCTAAAACTCTTGAATAGTAATTTTTTCAATGAAAATATGTGGTATTCAATTGATAAATTTTTTCTGAGCTTACAGTATTAATTTATTGGATCTAGTATGTATTTCATTAAGAAGATAAATGTCAATACACAAATATCTGTGCCATACTATATCATGATTTACAGTGATAAAAAGGGAATGTAAGCTGATAAGGCAATGTACAGAGATTGCAAAACCCTGAAGATGCTTACAATTGGCTGACGAAATCACTGACTGCGCCAACAGTGCCCTTCAATGCTATTTGAGAAATTAGTTGCCAATGATATTTTTCAGCAGCACAGATGATATTTTCTTTCCCCAGTCTAACACATAAGATAAAAATTTCAGTTATTTGGATTTTTTAAATTGTACATTATTTCGCTTAAGCTCCTGATTTTGAAACAACTTGATTTGTTGTGTCATTAAAATCAGCCACAAAAAATCAAGAAAGATTCTAGCTTCTAGATCAGGAATGATTCAACCAGAAAATGAACCAAATTTACTTGAAAGTTTTGTCACTAATTTTGATGATAGAAAAAATCAAATTGTTTCATAAGCAGGAGCTTTGATTTTGAAAAATTCAAACATTTGAAATGTTATGTAATTTGGTATTTGATTGTAGAAAGGAGTATGTGATGGCTCCAGAAATTAATGACAGTGAAGAATATTATCGCAGATCTGTACTGCACTGAAGCTGTCGTTGCCGGGCATTTGTGTATCAACCTTAATATATTTAAACTGTTGTTTCAGAGGATCATGTCAAAGTATTAGAAAAATTATATTGCAACGAAATGTTTATATAAAGATTGAAATTCAATTACAAACTTATGATTTTTGTTATTGTTATTTGCTCTCCTTGTACTGCACCTCTTATATACAAATATGCCTTATCACATCAACTATAGATAGACAACAAAAATGCAATGTTAACAGCAAGCTTTAGAATTCAGCTTTTCCAAAATGTTCTTTGTATCAGCGACAGTGATGTGCTGGATATCCATAATGAATGAAACTCAATGTTTATTCAACCATGACGATAAAACACAACGTTACAATTTGATTGATAAATAATTTTATACCTAGTAAACCATAATACATCATTTTTATAATATATGTGGTTATGACAACATAAATTGTTTGCTTGAAAGTCATATTGTGATATTGAAGTCAAAGCATTTGCTAGAATTGCATCCCTTAATATTGGTACACTCTGGTCATAAATCTTGCGCTATTGAACAACTGAGTTGGCTAATTTGGTGTAATAAAATTGAAAAGATTGTTATTTTATACATTAAAGCCAACTTTTCAGCCTCTTTTCAAGATGTTCAACATTGCAGAAAACACACACGTCTTCCAAGAAATTCAATTGTTTGCCTCTAAAATAAATAATAAAATTGATTATTCAGTCACATTTGTTGAAAGGCACCTAACATCCGATCACGATTTGGCAACTTTTGGTTTGCGTCTATTGAATTGATGCAGACTTTTTGTGCACTGTCATATCATAAGGAAACTATGAGCTATTTGCTTAAGATCTTTCCCTCATTATGTTTCTATGCTAAGATGGTAGGGTTTCAGTTAGTTTGGGTTTGTATTTAGAAGTAGTACGGTAGTATTTCGTCCGACAAAAATTTTGACAAATAACAACAAGATCTGTTGAAGGACACTGTCAACCCCTGTAATCAACCGAATAGTATGTAATGTTAGTATTATAGTTCTAAGAGTATAAGTCTATAGCATAATTATATATAGTTCTATATCATTCTTGTATATTTAGAGATCGTTATTGAAAACTAAAGAGCCCAATTCATTTATTTCAGTATCTCCATTGAAAAACGATAATGTCTGCTGCATACCTACATAATCAATACCTGTGTTTGGGGATGGTAGTATTTTATCAATGTTATATTCCCTTGTTCAATAGCAAATTAGCTTGATCTATGTTGTTTAGTGCATCAAAGTACTGAATGTAATGAGGTGGTTCAGTCACATCTAGCCTTGTTAGCCACCCAGGGAAGGTCTGGTTAGGCGCGCGGAGCGCGCACTGTGTTTAGGGCGGTAGTGTTTTGGAAAAGTTATGTTCCCTTGATTTATATCGTTTTATGGTTTTAGAAAGTGCGAATACCTGGTCAATGAACAATAATAACAGAAGGGTTTCTGAAGTCGGGTAGAAGACTCAAGGATCGTATGAATGTCGGGTAGAATGTCGTTAGTAAAGCTCAAAGAAGCGTAAAAACTCATCGGATGAAATGCTACTTTTTTCCAGGAATTTGGGTATCGGACGAACTACTACAGAACCTCCATTGCTTCCCCAAGATATTGTGAAATATGTGAATATCAAGATATTGCTAAACATGAATATTTTGTATAAACACAATGTGATAATGCTGCTTTTATACAATGCATAAAAATTGTAGGTAAAATTTTAAGGCAAAAATTTACCTACAATGCAGGTAAAATTTTCTTGAGTCTTCCCAGCATCAAATAATGCGTTTTAGACAACGCTCATAGAGCTGGACCCAACACATAGTAAAAAAGCGGCCTTAATAAAAATTCAGGAAATGGAAATTGGTAGATGCGAGATTCAAGTTAAAATTTTCTTACTTTTATTTTTATTTTCACTTGCATTTAAATCTTCAGTAATGAAGAGTTAAAATGAATCATAATGTATTCAGAGGTATGTATGATATAAATAATAATGATACAGTGGATAAGAGTACATTATGGATTGTTGGATTAGAGCTGAATTACATTTTTAGTTTGAGGCATGGTAAGCTAAATGCATCTCCTTTGTATTTGTTGACCAGTCTTAGTAGAGCTAGCTTATTCTCTTTACTATGAGAACTTTCTAATTCAAAAAGTGTGCATACATTGAGTAGAAGATTCTCTTGAAGAGCAGAATTAGTGTGTGAATGTACAGAGGCACAAAGAATGGATAGAGCTGCTTTTAAATTACCAAGGTAAAGCTGACAAACAGCCATGTTGTTCTGGACCATGAGGTTGAAAGGTTCAAGCAAAGATGCCTTTTGAAAGGCATCATAAGCATCCTGAAAAGCATGCTGAGCAACGGCCATCAGTCCTCTGTCGACTAGTTCTTGAAGATCAGCTGTATGACTACCCAGTGTGCCAGTTTGCGTTTGTTTCAGAGAACGTGCCATCTGGAAGCATTTATCTGCACTGATAACATCACCCAACTGAAGTAGAACGCGCCCTAGTGCTGATGATAGAGCCCTCCTCTGTGTTGCCTGGCTTTCATTCTTAATCAATAACTGCAGGACATCAACTGCAAGCCAATAATCTTTCATCTGTAGAGCAACATTAACCACAGAATGGAGAACCCTTGCTTCACGCTGCTTCCAAAGATTTTTTGAACTAGCTCGTTCCTGAGCACTCAATTCCAAGTCACCACCTTCACTCTTACCACTATCTAGATTGGAAATAATTTTGCGGACCACAGCTAAAATAGAATGCAAACGATCTAGAGCTTCTTGGTGTCGTTCACTTGATTCACTAAAACTGGGCAAAACTGCTAGTAACAAACGAAACTGGAATGGAACTAGAGTGCCCAACCTACCACCATACAACTCTGGATAAAACTGGTAGTACAGGTCAGGTCGATCACAATCCCACCATACGCTGGCTTCTGCCTCAGCTAAGGAGTATGACTGCAGTTTCACTAGAAGTGCAATACGTGTGAACCATAATTGTATTGAATGTACTGTGTGCTTACTAGTATGTCCTGCTCTTCCTGCACCTTGTCCATACATCTTCAGCAAGACCCCAGTCAAATTAACAGCAGCTTTGAAGCACTCAGCTTTAATCAACTCCCTAAGTCCTCGTTCATCTTGTGTCACATCTTTCATTGTAAGAACTCTTCTCTGATTGGCTTCTGCTTCACCAAGAAAGTGTGTGACAACCTGTTGCACAGTATCAACAAGATCCTCATCAGGAATCACTCCAGGCATGGTAAGAAGTTGTGGATCTGGTGGGTTCGATCCTGGTACTGATGAAGCTTGTTCAAGTGCAAGTCTTGTTCTTTCTGATGGAATCCAAGCATCTCTACTGCGATCGTATTCATTACAACCTTTCGATCCAAAAAAGGGTTCATCATTATCGACTTTCTTGATCAAATTGTCTTGCATATAATCACTTGAGATGCAGCTCGGTTCAACTGCAAGATTATAATCAATCCTTAAGTTGGTATTGAGATTACCAAAAGAAGGCGCGGTCTGCGAAGTTGGCGAACTTAACATATCAAAGAAATCCCTGGCTGAACTGTCTGATTGATTTGTATTGGGCATTTCATTAGTTGAGAATACACGACAAATAACAGGTTCGTCTTTCAATGTTGTATCAGTTATATTTGGATCTTCTTTAGAGTCTGAATTATTTTGTCCCTCAGATTTGAAAGATTGTTCAAAAAGTGCACTAGGACCACAGTTAGCAGATATTTGAAATGGATCTTCTAATGCACTTGTATTTATGTCAATCGTACTTCTCATTAATGCTGAGTTTTCACTGGCTGCTGGTGATAGGTCATCGAAAAAGTTATCACGACTAGTACTTGAAGCAAAATATTGGTTGACTGCGGGCAATTGTCTATCGTTTTTATCCATGTTTACACTTGGAAATCAAACAGAATTCTATAAGTTATCTCAAAACACTGTCTTCTGTCATAACCAATGCAAATTTCAAAACAAACGAAGCACAATAATTTCAAATGTTCAGGTATTTTGAAAACACGAAATAATATTATATTTTCTCCATCATAAATAATTGTGCACAGGCATAATAATTTATGTATTCGTACTACTATTGCATTATTCACTAATACATATTTCCAGAAAACACAGTAACAGTACAGACGACACGACAGCAGGGTTGCAGGTAGCAAGTCTGTATCAGCTGTTAGCTTCTGACTGGATCGATTAAAAAATATATTTGTATTCACTACTATTTCTGCACTGCTATGAAGAAGGAATTTATTGAAAAATATAAAATTTTAATCTTTAATACTTGGAATATCTTATAAATGTGTCTCCAAAATCAGGAATATCTGATTATTTATACTATTCAATTGGTGTTTATGAAATTCGGTTGCATGCCTTGTATATCTAAACAAACAGATGATCGTCGATTCTGTCTTCTGTACCCACTTGTACAACAACCTCCAACCCTTCCTTTTCTATTTGACATCTAAGTCCCTAGCAATGGCCATTAGGCATCATTGCTCAATTTTTATGTAAATTTGTCAAATATTTTTCTGAAGTTGTTTTGGAATTAATTCAAAATGAAAATTTGGACTTCAGAGCATACTTTCAAGTAAGTGTCAATTGAAATATCATGTGTATTTACTCTGATTAATTCGTTTTATCGTGTTTATTATTAACCTTGATACTGCTCGATCGTTACCTTAGTTTATTTAATATGACTTCCTGAGTTTGCAATTATTTTCAGTTTATATAATAATATATTTTATGTGTAAATATCTCTCGGACTTCTGAGTTTGGAATGTTTGAGACACCATTTCAGGCAAATATTTACCCATGGTAATCAACAATAAGTTACTAATTATATGCAAGTAGCCTAATACTTATTTCTCTCTTGTTTTAGGTGACAAATTAACAGTTTTCATTTAGGCCTACACTAATTTCACTTTTCAGAAAGAAAGAATTTGATTTTCTTTCGTATTGCATTTGTTTGTTATTTATATACCTATGCTTCACAATAATTTTAATGTGCATCAAATTAATTGATAGGTGTCGTATTTTCGATTAAGGAAAAGAAATAAAGTAGCCCAACTCATGAATTTTTCAGTATTTTGATGGGTAATTTTCTATCTACCGTACTAGAAATCCAGGATAATTTTCCATACATATACTTTTCTAATTCATGACAAAATAAGACTGGTGCAAAGAAATGCCTGAGGCAGAGCTGGCAGTCACCGAAACAGTGGACGGTTTTCTTGAAGCATGATGATTCAAGTCGCCCATTTAAAAAGGTTGAACGTTAAACTCGCCCGATTGCTCTCCTAGTCCCAACCGGTTACAGTCCTATTTTGTAAAGAATTGAAGTATCAAGAATCTTTATCCGCCGTTGAAATAATATAACATTACATTAGGTGTCGTAAAATATACATAAAACATTAAAAGAAGCTTAACTTACATGTTTAGGTGCATAAGTCATAGCCTACATATTACAATTAAAAAACTCATAAATGGTGTAAAAGTATTTTTTAAGCCAAGTCGATACAGTAGTCTTAAACTTATTTAGAGGTAATTTCCTTACATTTAATGGCAACTTATTAAACAGTTTCAGTTGAAGAAAACTAAAATTTTTCAACGTTCTAGACAGCCTCACGCTGGGAAGTGTAAGATTTTCCCTACACCGTGTATTATAACTGTGAACGTTCTTATTTGTCACAAACTCATTTTTGTTAACTCTTACATGTAGGCCTACCACATTTTTAAAAATATAAATGCAGGCGACGGTCATAATTTCAAGTTTTTAAAAGATTCTCTACATGATTCTTGTGGTGCTAGCCCAACCATCAGCCTTATTGTCTTTTTCTGCCATACAAAAGATTTTTGACAGTACTTGAATATCCCCATAAACAGGTACCATAATCAAGGTGTACTTGAAACAGTCCAAAATATGTCATTAATAAAACGTTAAAGCTATCACAGTATTTGAGTTTGCGTGATAAAAAACTATTCTAGAAAGCTTTTTGCAAATACTCTCAATGTGTAGATCCAATGTTTATATTGTGAAATCGTTCCATAATGAAAACAAATTAGAAGTTGTCAACTTTCACTTTATTGATACAAATGAATACAGGACCATGGTTTCATGTCTTACCAACACATCCTCGGCTGTACTAAAGAAGCAGGAGGCTTCTTAACCAAGTTTTGTTGTTAAGAAGCCTCCTGCTTCTTTAGTACAGCCGAGGATGTGTTGGTAAGACATGAAACCATGGTCCTGTATTCATTTGTATCAATAAAGTGAAAGTTGACAACTTCTAATTTGTTTTCATTACTCTCAATGTGAGTCTTCCAAGTCAATTTGCCATCAAGAAGCAAACCCAATAGATTTATGGGTCTATACTCTTCAACAGTTTGTTCCTCTCCAAATAGCCAATTAACAGTGGAAATAGGCCTGTAACTACCTGGATCTCCTTTTTTATAACAGTTCTGGAAACCTTGAGGCAAACAGGGAATGTTCCACTCTGGAAACAGGCATTCAATAACCTGAGCAGAGGATCAATCAAAACATCGATAACCCTTTTTAAAACCTCAACTGAGAGACCATACACATCTTGGCTATTGGTAGTCTTGAAACCCTTGACAATACTCAGCAGACAACTCCTGTCAATAGCCCTAAAAAATCCAAACTTATATCATACCAATCAATGCACCGCCTATAAAATCTACTTCGCCAGCATTCATATTGTTCGTGTAGCCTTTATTTTGGCTGTCGTGTGAATATTAATGATGGTGTTACCAAACTTGGGAATACTTCATTGCACAAATGTATTAGCAGCATTTGCGCAAATGTTGGAGATGAGCGATTGCACCACTGCGCCTGTCATATTTCTGTGAAACTTGTAATTTTTGAGGATAATAGATTAAATTTTTTCAGTCATCCATGGGAGATGGTCTGTCAAGCCGCATGGAGAAAGTACCCAAACCCGATGAATCCAGCTGTAATAGGTACAGATGTAATTGAAAGGAAGGTCGAAGGTGGCGTACTCTTGACACATCGTCTAGTTAGTTCGAAGTGGGGACTCCCACGTTGGGTTCAATCAGTAAGTAAACCAATATACAAATAAATTCATCCATCTTAGATTACATTCATTCATTTGGAGAATTTCATAAAGATTTATTTTAGATTTAATTTTCTAATTGACAGCACGAAAATTTCGTGATTGCTTAATAAAACAATATTTTTTTGTAATAACGTTGTATCGAATGCATTAGATAGATTGAAAAAACTTATCTTTTTACGATTTTGCTTTTAAGCATGTAAATTTTTTGTAAATGGAAGTATTAACACTGATTCTCCAGTCTACTTTCCCAATATCATTTATCAACATCCAAAGAGGCTTTTTCTACTTGCTAAGATTGCACAAATTGCTGAAAAATTCTTAGCTCAGAAAGTCGTTTCTCAAGTCTGGAGGAAAAGTGAACTGTTACTTTGCACAAGACGCTCCCAATGCTATTCAAAAGTGTTTGAGCTGCTTGAATTGGTTTAAGAAGACTAGCATCAATATTATAAGTGAAAGAATCAACTTTCTAAAAATTCGTTTCATTTTTTTATAATAATTTGTTTCTGATGATTCAATAACGTGAATCTACAACGGTAAGGAGTCGGCGTAGCCGATTTGGCTTATCGCTGGTCTGATAAGCCAAAGGTCCTGGGTTCGATCCCAGTTGAGTACAAGATATTTTTCTCGAGCCACTCCCGTGTTTCGGAGGACACGTTAAGCCGTCGGTCCCGGTTGCATATAAAAAAGCAGTCGGTCCCGGTTGCATATAAAAAAGCAGTCGTTAAAAAAAAAAACTGCGAGGTGGAACTACCCGTAAGGGTCTCGCCACCACGAAAAGCTATATGAATTTACTTTTTTACAACGGTAAATCTAGCCTATAGCAGTCATAAAATTCATTCAAACTTTCCCACACGTTCCCTATAGTTTTTTGTACGTATCTAGAATCTACATGTATAAAAATGTATGTATGTATGTAAGCCTGCCTATAAATATGAGAATTTGAACTAGGCTTATCTTATCTTGTGATCATTTTTCTACTCAACTTACCGAGGTCAATTTGCAACCCCAAAAAAATTGTTCGCGGGGGCGCTAAGGAGCGTCATAAATTTGATGACAATCTATCTACTGCTTCATATCGTGTGATAGCTTATTCTACTCAGCTTAACAAGGCGGCTCAAAACGTAAATTACCATAAAAACCATAGAGCTTCCAAGATAAATTTCCACGGGAGTGGCAGGGTGTCCTGGATTTGAAGATTTAAACTCTTCTTTAGCATCTAAATCTAAATTCCACAATGCATATACCGGTATATGTTGAAAAAAAAACTTTGGTATGTACCCTAGATGTGTATTTCTGCACTCCCCATTTTCTCCGTATCTCAAACATAAGAAAGGTTTCTTTTCATGTTTTGGCTTCGTCTGATCCTACTCCTCTCTGATCCCACGCTGAAATATTTTGACCGAAACTATAGTTGTCAACACAATGTCAAGAATCGTAAAACCAAGAAATTTACAATAGGTGGGAGGGAGGTAATGAAATTCACCTTTTCAATGGTACATCCGCTCAACGAGTGATATCTCATTCTACTCAACTCATCAAAGCGGTTCAAATCTATGTACCAAACATTCATTTTTAGTTGTATTTACAGATTATGAATAATAATCATTGAATAATATTTAAAAATGGGCACTATGCCTAAAATCCCCTTGCAAAAGACGGGTATACTTTAAAATAGGATTCTCTACTAGAAAATTGAATAGCTATTTTTTCAAGTTGAACTTATAGAATTAAATTATGGTCTGAATAAAATCAGTTGAGAGTTGAGCCATCCGTCTGCAAAAAATTGTCGTTCCCAAATGAAGTAAGTTTTCAATATCAACAAATCTATTATTTAATAAATGATCCATATGTAAAATTGCATCCAAGACACTTTTAGTCCCGGCACAAAAATTGATAAAGTTAAAGGTTTGAGAAAAAAATTAAATTTTTCAATAATATTGAAAATTTGCGGAAAAGTAGATTTTTCCGGATATCACTTCGCTTTGATTCATAGGACGTACTAAAAAGAGCAGATCTCATAAAAATGAAGAGGAGAATGTGTACCTTCTATTGGTCCTCCAATGTGTTTTCCATTCACTCAATATTCTCTTCAAAATAAAAATGTTCGTCAATGTCGCGACGATTTAGCCAGCAAACCTCTCATTTACGGCATTCTAGAATTTTTTTGTTTTAGGAGATTGGGTGATGTCAGCGTAAAAGATGTTCCGAAATATTTGAAATTATTTTTTCAATTATCAAAAGTGATAATTTAAGGATACCAAAGTCGTTTTAGAAATTCAGAGAGGAGTGCTTAGAACCAAACCCTACTTAATTTTCTAATAATTGACATTCACGTCGACATCACCCTTTTATAAATTGAAACAAAAACGTTTCTAGTATCCTGAAAATTCTATGTTTTCTAGCCCAATTGTTTGAACATTGACAAACATTTCTACTTGTTTTAAAGAAAATATTGGGTGGATGAAAAGTATTGGAAAACTAATGTCTCCACTTTTCTTTAGCTATGAATTCCGCCGTAATATTTGAGAAAAATCTACTTTATCGCGAATTTTCTATTTCATTGAAATTTTTCAGCTATCACTAAAACCTTCAACTCTATCATTTTTTGTCAGGACTCAACATTTCAGGAATGAAATTTCACGTATTTCACGACCTCTTATTAAATTACAGATTTGTTGATATCGAAATTCTGCCCTATTTGACGACGATTTTTGGCCAGTGTAGGGCTCAACTCTCAACTTATTCTATTCAGACCATAGTGATTATTATAATTTTGAGCGTTCTCATCCTTTAACTATTGTCTTTCATTTATTTCAGGCTGTGTTTTCCTTAGTTTTTTGTTTGTTTATATAACTAGCTAAAAGAGTAACAGTTTATTTATGTTTTTATGTTTAGTGCTGTAATTAAGTGATGCTTACCAGCGGACGAGCAAGAGCTTATGCTGGAAATACCATACGGTATTATGTATTTTATTTTATATATTTATAGTCAAACCAGTAGTATTGTCTTTTTTTTTATTTGTTTAAATTGTATATTTTTAAATGTAGTGTTGAATGTGTAAATATGGAATAAAATAGAATTTTTAAAGTAAATTGTTTTAGTTTTCAAGGCTACGCTACTACTTAACCCAACTACCTACAAACTTCTTCTTAATAGTGTAATTCGCAGTAAATCAGAGACATGTACCTCGTAGTGATGGATGTGAACATATGACAGGCAAACTGTAGAAGGCGAGAATAACTCGTAGCCATTTAGCTGTAAAATGCAGCACTGACTCCCACTGGAGAGAATATGTGGTGAATCATTGTCTTGATTTGGATGACTACTATTAACTTCAATCAAGTGATTCACAATCAATTTTATAAGGGCCTTCTACAGTATTATTGCAGTCCAGTCCATCTTTCCCACCTGCACTATAAAACTGCATCTATGTTTTACTACAAACTAGTGTTTTTATTTTTTATCTTGTGAAACATATCATGCTTGTCTTTTGAAATTTTGTGAAGCATATAAATACAAGCAATATTTCCTTTAGATTCAAATAATTGCAAAGGAACTTCATTGAGCAATAAAAATGACATGGATTAATCGTATTTCTCAACTAATCTTGCATAGGCTCACGCGATGATTCAATGTATGTGATGGATTACTAAGGGTTGATTAGAACTGTGAAAAAAATTATCTACTCATTCTCTGCTATTGCATAACTAATGCCTCCTTATAACATTTTTGACCTTTGATGTAATTTTTGTAACCTTTAATTCATCATTTGCTGCATATGTGGATGTATTCTTACATGAAAATTGTAATATTACTTTCTTGACATTCTGTACTATACATCTTCTTTCTCTCATTCTAATTGGAATTAAATTCGGAGATCTCAAATTTATAGATTTTTTGTCGGAACGGTTTCTTAAAACACTAGATATTATATTCGTCAAATTTCTATTATAATTTAATTTTAAGATTGTTGAATTCCTTTTTTTTGCAGAGGCAGTTCCTCATAATAATGTAGTTTTGTATTCTATTCAAATTTCAATCAAAATTAAAAGATTTAATTTCTAGAATTATTTTTAATTCTAAATATTGGCTTAAGCTTATCATGTTCTTAAATATAATCTTTATCGTTACAACTGATGAAATATGATATTTATCGTATTTCGATAGAGCAGTTTCATTTATTTCAAAAAGAATAATAGCATTATCTGATTTAATGAGATATTTTTTATCGTTATCATATTGACAAATTGTGTTGAGGGCAGTAATTGGATTTTAATTTCAAGCTCTCAATTCTTTTCTAATGTCAGTATTAAAAGATCAATTCTATCGCTAACTAGACATTTATTGTAGACTAGCTATTGTGCCCGTCCTTCGTACGGATTATGTTTAGAAATAAGACTAAATATGTTTCGGCTTTTTTGATAGCAATGATCATGAAGTTGTTAGCAGCTTAGGCCCCGTTCAGACGATACAGTTTTTTTGCGGTACGGTTTTTTTACTGTACAGCGTCAACTGTACTGTGATGTTCACATGGTCCGGCTGTGCTCTCCTCCTTCTTCCATTGCGCTTCCTTCTTCTTCTTCTTCAGTGGCCCTACAACCCAGGACGGGTCTTGGCCTGCACTAGTAATTGTCGCCAACGGTCTCTATCCAGCGATCGTTTAAATGTCTGTTCCTTTACTAAATTCCTTGAGGGCCGTCCGTTCCTATCATTTTGTGCTTCCATAACAAATGTTTTTTTTATGGAGTGGGGGAGTTAGCCCCACATCCAATCCCCAACCTGGAGGACCAGGGAATTTTTTCAGGTTTCCTTCCTTAGCCTTTAACAAACCAATGCTGAACTACAAGACAGCAGTCAATTTTCTATTTGGGTTTTCTTCCCCTAGCCTTTGGATTTCCATTGACCTCCATCTGCAAGGCAGCAGTTTCTATACTGGTTTTGGTCCACCCCAGGTATTTCATTTCCCCGGTACCACCTATATCTAGGAGGCATCCCCCAATCCGCCACCTGGGGAGGCGCCCGATAGGAGACCAGCAACTCCCACCATTGCGCTTCCAGTTCAGTTTTATTTATTCCAGTCCAGGATTTTTTTTTATTTGTGTAAGATTTTTTTAAATAAGTTCCTTACTGAAGGTTTCTCTTAAATTTTGATCAAAGTACGCAAATTCTGGTTTCAATATTCTACACATTTTTCTCTCATTATTTTTATATTAATCTTAAGTCTTGTCCCACAAGGCGGGTCTCTCATATATTAGAGAAATTAAATTTTCACAATTAATATCTTCCACTTCTGGACACTGGAATTCACTAATAAGAAGATCAATGCTGAAGAAGATCAATGCTGACGATCTAAAGACTGCTTCCAGCGTAATAAGCGTATCGTTTGAACATATCCATTACCGGTACAATACATGTGCCACCGGATACGGATAGTTATTTTGCGGTACAGCTGATTTTAGTGATACAGTTTTCGAAGACAAAACCGAATGTAGAAATCGGCTAGAACAGCTTTTTTACTGGATCCAGTCGAAACAATATTGTGTGAACATACAATATGAAATGTACATGCAAACGAAAGCACTGCAAAATAACTGATACAGCAAATTTACTGTACCGCACAAAAACTGTATCGTGTGAACGGTCCCTTAGTAAACAACTTAGAACATCAGCAATTCAGTGACAGGTATCGGAGAGAATATTTTCGGAGAACAGCTGATTAATATATCATGATAAATTACGTGATTTGTTCTTATGTGGTAATAATAATAGTGCTACCTGGCGAATTCCCAAGAGCCTAGCACAAACCGCACCTTCCTAAAATGTTAATTTTTGTTTTGATAAATTGAAATTAGAAAATTTTGTTTTTTTTTTCAACAAAGAAATAATTGATAAAACATAAGATGAGCTTTAATCCACCAGACATATGTTTCCTAAAAGACTGCAATGCTCCGACTACACAAGTCTGCAGACAGCGTAAATAACGCCGCGAAGGGCCCATCATTTATATTTGAGAACAGCTGATTGATATATCATGATAAATTACGTGATTTGTTCTTATTCTTATGTGGTAATAAAACTTGGAAGAAATGTATCCAAAATCGCCCAATACTTGGTTTTTAAACGTTTATTATTCTGTTGAAAAAAAAGTTAATTTAGTTTTTTTTAGCTAAAGACATTGTCAATAATGTTTTCAATACTGTTCAATAACTAAAATCCCGATCGATGCTCTCGTTTTTGAGGAGAAGGCCGCGTAAAATGTATCCAAAATCGCACAGTACTTGGTTTTTAAACGTTTATTACTCTGTTAAAAAAAAGTTAATTTAGTTTTTTATTGCTAAAAACATTGTCAATAATGTTTTCAATACTGTTCAATAACTAAAATCCCGATCGATGCTCTCGTTTTTGAGGAGAAGGCCGCGAAAAATACCTTTGCGGCCGTGACAGGCAGACAGACAGAAAGTGAGATAAGACTATTTTCGGCTTATTTAATGTATAAAACGTAAAAATAACCAAAAAATATACAATTCTGATAAATGTACAGACAAAACTCTAATTTTATTTATATAGACATTGGAATACAGTATAATTATAATCTAAGATATTGACATTGTATTGACTTTAATGTGTGATGGCACAAAGTTACATTATATTTTAGACCTAAAATCTGCAACTTGACTTCTCTACATTTAAAAAAAATAAAATGCATGATTATTAAAAATAGATTATTTGAGATCATAATATAGGCTGCTATGACTAGGTGTTATTTGTTCATTAATAACTTTATGGTTCCAAACTTTATGAGCTGGAACTAACTGCCAGGGTCTCCTTTAATAAAAGCTATGAGCTCGTTAGCAATTACATTTTTTAGATTTAGTTCTCTATTTTTATTGTTTTTTTTTTTTGTTGATTCTAATTTTAATTTATCATAAATTGTGAAAACTATTAATTCGTTAGTGTAAATCTTTAACGTAATTAATACGTTCGTTATTATTAAGCTCAATTTTAATATTCATTACCTATTACTATAACATTATTGTTATTGACTGATTATTTTTTCCATTTTTCGCAGATTGTGGGACCATCAAATATCTGTTATGCAATTGAAAAATCTGAAGTCAATCCCAGTCTGAAACAGATGACTCTAAAGACTAGAAATGTAAGTTTTTGAGATTCTCTCAATTTTTTTATCTTCTCAAAATAATAAATAAATGGTATATAGTAAAATAATAAATAAATAGTATATCTGGCGCAGTCCTCCATAAAAATTCCATAAGAAAAGTAGTAAACGTCCCTGCGTTTGGGTGAAAAAGTTTACTAGAGCAACACAAATTAAGTGTTTTGTTTTATTTAATATTAAAGACGTCAAAGTCTAGATTGTTCTACTTGTATCAGGATAGTGAAGTACCAACCATTTCAGTGAACATTTAATGCAGTCCTTACTATTTATTCAATAATATACAATAATTTTTATTTGAACATTGAATACAAAATTAATGTTCCGGGTGGTTGAAAAAGGCTTTAAGTTTTAACGGGTTTTGATAATTACAAAACAGAAACCGTTTTACCATTCATATGAAAAAGCACATTTAAAATGTTGATAAATGATCAAAACTTTTCATAAATGTTTAATGCAACCGCAACCGGTCCAAAATATATTTATACAGTTCGGTACTCGAACTCTTTCCACACTCTTGACAACATATCCGGTGCTACGGTTTCGATGGCTGCGGTGGAATAAACACTAACCTCTATGTACACGTTTAGGAAAAAATCACAAGGGGTTAGATCTGGGTTTCTTGTAGGCAGAGGCAGATTTACATTTTTGCCGCCTAGGGCCTGAGAGCAATCTGCCGCCCTTCACTATTAGTGGGTGACTGGGCACTATTGTTCAAAGTAAAGGGAAATAAGGGAGAGATGGAGATAATAATTTAGCCTACTACTAATTTCTGAACGGGAGTGCTGTAAATGTTTAAAAAATAATCACTCTAAAGCCACATTTTCAACGCTTCTAGACATAAATTCATGTTTGTATATCAGCATTTCAGCCCACATTATGTGTCACAGTACATTTTAACTAGTTATTTTGTTATGGAAGATCCAGTTTCCAAAACTACTTTAAACTATTTTCATCCTGCTATTTTTGAACCCTCACCTCAACCGATTGGGGTACTGTACTTGGACATTTCCTTTAAAAGGGGGGGGGGGGATTCAAAGGTACTCACCCAGAAATATTTAAAAAAAAAAATTTTTAAACCCACATTTCAGTGACACTTCATCCTTGACTCTTGTAAAATTGCCTTCCAAGGTTCCAATTATTAGATTTTTTATCTGGGACCCCGGGGCGGATCCATCCTCCTGATCCTCCATAGTTACGCCAATGCATAGAATAGTTCACACACCATGATTTTGTGGAATGGTTTTTCAAAAATATCCTTGAAATCCTTCGCTAATAAATTATTATGTTTATTTTCGTTTTTAGTGTGTTGCACCAATATATATCTCTACAAATCTAGCCTAAAGCCAATATTACGGCCAATCTTATCTCTGTGAAGATAGTAGCCAGCCCCAGCTCTGAGTTCTTGTCCTTGAGTCACATCGAGCAGTAGTTGGTTCTCACAGTTGAAGAGTCTTGGTCGAACTGTGCTCGAGTGCCCAATCATATTTATACGCAATTTCTCTATCTCCTCTCTCTCTCTCTCTCTCTCTCTTTGGAAAAGCGTTCCAAAATAACCAATCTTCTTCTAAATTAGGACCTGGTCCTAAGTAAAATAATAAAACCAACCTCATAACTTCATATTGCTACGTATTATAAAAGATAATCACCAAAAGCCGGGGATAAAACAAGTAGGCTACGAATAAAACATCTAAATTAAAATAATACCAAAAATTGTACAGATTTGGGAAAAATCGGTACAATGCATTGTTTTGACTTAGTTTGAGTTTCTTTTTTTTATACATTTAAGAATTATTGTGACAAGAATTATCTGACAAGCATCCCAAATTATGATGTTGTGATGATTATAAATAAATACAGTAATTAAACTTTTCAGCTCGGTACATTGAACTCCAGCTACACTGTCAGATCTTGAAAACGCTATTCTTTAGCAGTGGCGTAATTAAGCTAGGCGGTGCCCTGCTGCAAACTGTGGGCTTGTGCCGCCCGCCCCCCCCCCCTCCCTATAACTTCCACATAATAAACACCCACAAGGTTTCACCAAATATAATCATTATTGTACGATTAATAATTAATAAGTCAATAAATTATTTATTGGCATAAAGTTTTCCATTATTATGAATTCTAATATAACAAAGCTTACAGTGGGAATAAAGTTTTTATACGAGGATTAATATATAACTATTTATTAGTTATAAAAAACGGAATACAGAAGGCTATTTATTATTCTTTTTACACATTCATTTTATTAATGAAGAATAAATATTCCCAGGTTGATGTTATACAAAACCCCTCTTTTTTCGAAAATTCATAAATGTTTATTTGGCTTGGTGCCACCCTAGGACCCTGTGCTCCGCTGCGCCTGCAGCGTCGTTAGTTACGCCACTGTTCTTTAGTCATTCTGAAATTCTTATCCTTATTCTCATCGGTAACTTCCTCATTATTTATCCATTGAGACAATATCACAATAATTGCGAAAATGCAACACACTGAATCCAAACTGCTCTCTTCGCAAATTTTAACTTAGCTACATAATCTAAAACTTCAAGGTTCATTCACAAAAATTTCAATCCATTGAAAATTTCACTCCAAAAAAATTATTTCATTTCACTTTGAAACGAAACACTTGAAAAGTTAGATTTTGATTAAAACTTTTGAGCCGAAAATACTTGACTTATTGAAGGAATTTCATTAAACTAGACAAAATTATGATTTATACAAAAATAATAATTATTATTAACAAGATCTACTACCATCTTTGACACTCATACAGTATCGACAGTGCTGCCATAAGACCCAGGGAAAATTGAATTTCCAAAAGGGATTTTCATTCCCTTTTTGTAGGATGAGAAGTGTCGCATTTACTGGAACTACTCATTCTTCACCACGAGGCTTTCAAGAGCCACAAAGCCTAATGTCCTCGAAATTGCTGCAAAGGAAATATATATATATCATGCACCTGTACCTGCTGAGAGCAATATTGCTGTCAAAAAGGAGAAAAAGCAAGCAAAATATCAAGAGCTAATGATAGAACTGAACTGGTTGAATTCAAGATACTCAGTTAGAATGGTTGTGCTGATTATAGGAGTGCTGGGTGGCGTAATACCATCATTGCTAACAATTCTCAGATCAATCTCAGCCTGTGATAAGGCGGCTACTACACTGACAGGTGGGATGTAGAATGCCGGTCCTGGACCCATTGTGATTGTTCACTACATGGACATATGGAGCAGCCATACTTTTGAAATCGCCTGTCATCCTCTCTTGAAAACCGGAGCACAGGAGAAGTTAGTCAGGCAACTCCTTATAGGAATAATAATAGTAAGCTAATAATAATAATTTTTTCTCCACCCACAATCTCAAGTCGCATTTTACTCCCTGGAATCGAATACTAAAGTACTACTTTATACCCCATGGAACTAACCTACTTACTTTTTCTCCCTAGGGAGTTAAAGCAATTACTTTTAGTCCCTAGGGAGTAGAAGTAAACCCATGAGAATAACATGGGAAGAAGTCCGACAACGCCGCGATTGAAGAGAAAGGAATATGGCAACACTGTCGAATTGTCATACAATGTCGAGGAAAATTTGAGCTGTATTTCGATCTTTGGAATATTTCAAGGAAAAGAAGTTGCTGTATTTTGATTGTGAGGTCGAACGTCATCTCTATGAGAGCGTTCATCTATGACAGACGACTGAGCGTCTGCACAGAAAAAGTAAAATTATACATAGTTATTGGTGTAGGTGGGGGAAAAATTTTGTGTGCATCACGGGACTAAAGTACTTTCTCTCCATCAGGGAGATTGTCGCCCGATGGCGTAGCCGAGTTTCCCTTAGGGAGGAAAAGTTGCACTTTAGTCCCTAGATGCGCAAATAACAATTTATTTTTCAAACAACGAAACTGATCAATTTTTGTCAACTACTGTGGCGTATTAGGATACTACTACCACATTGGTACCGGCTTCAATTTTCTTTTACGTTGTCATTTTGGTGTTTTTATTCCACCTCATCAACCAATCATGGATTAAAAATGAAAAATCCTAAATGCGAAAAATAATGAAAATATTTTTACAGTTGACATTTGGGAGTTTTATTGCTGTGGATGAGACACTGAGTTATCAGCCACATCCCGAAGATGTTTCTAAAACCTTACTGAAACAGGAAGCAGTTGTTACTGTTCAGAGTGTTCCACTTCACAATTACATGGAAGATCTACTGACCAGTACTATCATGACGAATGCTGGAAAGGTAACTTGTAACTAGAATTTTACAAACTATATTGCCGAATGTCAAGATGTTAATTTCGAAATTTATTTATGTTATAAATTATGCCTAAGACCTCCGCTACTGCAAACATTGACAAATTCATCAATAGCTAATGGAAATTGATGAATGCCATAACACAAAAATATTCAGTCAGAACCATGGATTCCCACAAATGTGAAACAGCATTCAGGTCTTCACAGACGTCGGTTTGTTCTTGCGGCGCCCGAACGGCAATAATTGGAGGATCCTTGGTTCGATTCCCGGAGCTGATTGAATATTTTGTGTTGTGTAATTCATCAATTTCTATTATCTTTTTTATGTAGTTGTCCGCAAAAGCGGCGGTTTCACCATAATTAATAACATTGAAAGACATTTCGAAATTAATTATCTTAGAAACTACCTTGATCTTGGCGGACTGTATGAACCCTGAATGAAACATGAGAATAATTAGTTTAGCAATTCTTTAAATCCCGCATCGTTCTGAGACACGTCATTCGTCATACAACTGAGCTTCAAATGTACTGAAAAAGCGGAGTTTTCGTCATAATTAATATAAATAGTCCTATTGTTATACTAATATCACTATAATTGGGATTTTTTAAAATTATGTACGATTACTGTATTAATAAGCTCCATTGTGTCACGGGACAAATTCTCGATTCCCAGCCACCCAATACAAATTTATAAATAAATGGAATAAATAGGTAGTTTGAATGATTGGCGCTGATTCTATACTAGTATACTATATTCTATACTATACTACATGACACTGTCACTCTGTCACGAAATTTAAAATCTACCGGCGACTTATTTAAGCCGAAATAAATAAAAGTACGCAATTTTAACGAAAACTAATATCACTATATTGTTTACAAGACCTAATTTGTACTCTGGACAAATTATTAGATCACGAAATGAATAAAATTGGAAATGAAAAATCAGCCTATATCAACTAGCTTTAACCTACAAACAATACATTAAACTAGCATAAGTTCTAAAAAAAACCAATGAAATATAAATCCTGTATAATTATTATAAAATATAGTATCAACTAAGAGACCACTCACCTGGATTTCAATTTATTTTTGCTAGAAATTTCACTTGAACACTTTAAACACTTGTTGGTTAGCCTCAGTGGCCGGTTTCACATTTTATATTTCCAGAGTGATGAGCACATAATGAATATTTTTTTTATCCATTATTTATGGAGAGGAACACGTTATAAACACTTTTGAACCGCTAAAATAGCGTAAAATTTAGTTCAATTATTTAAATAAACGTGGTCACTGTTATCAAGCACAAACTTGTTGCCGGTGTTATTATGGTGATGAAATTTAGTACGGTAGACGAAAATATTTTTAATTTATTTAAAAATATTAATTAATGTAAAAGAGTTGCTCACTCCTTCCTTAATGCGCTACAAATATTTTTATTTATTATCTTGTCCTTTCTTATTAAGAAATCGCATTAATATAGGCGCCAATGCCATATATTGATCGATCTAATTGCGGTTCCTCCTATTTTTTCTGAGGATGGAACCACCCGTTTTTCGGCTTTTTCCGACCTCCGGAAATAACTTTAACTTGCTACCTGACCACCAGCCGGAGAGGACATCCTAAATTCGGGTCCCCGATAAATTATCTAGTCACGTATGACTGAATAAATCTTAAGTTCCTATAAAATTTTTAATGTTTCTCTGTAAATTGCCTCCTATTTATTGAAAAGTCTGTAAACTGCCGAAATATTTATTGTAAACCAGAAATTCGCACACTTTAAAACCGCGAGTGTCAGTCGTCCAAGTTCAAACGACGACCGCATGGTGTCCTGGGGTCCTGTGCCAAGGAGAAGACGCCAAATCTGAGTGAGTGACGAAATTTACAATAAATATGGCCATATTTTCACCGAATAGTGCGTCGAAATTAGAATAAATTCGTCATACTGGTTCCTGTACTGTATACAATTCTTGTGAAGACTTTTCAATCTTCAGATTAAATAGACCCTAAGGTAATCTCCCACATATGAGAGACTTTCAAGTACAGTATTCATTAAACAAATACTGTCAAGAAAAGTAATAATCTTGAATAGCAAAAATTATTGTTTCAAATTAAACTGTTGAGTCATTATTTGAATGGGAATATTTTGAATTCCATAATCAATAAATCTGTTGTTGCTTAATACTTGTGTATATTACTAAGAGTGCTCCTTGCCCGGCAAATCAACTCTAGTAGATTTAAGCGCACGCCAACGTTTTGTTCAACAAATATTTTCAGTCAGACTCAGCAGATACGACCCTGCACTCATGCAATTTATTGTAGCAAATATATAATAGGTTGGAGAGGTGTAGGACTTAATTGTTGCGAAGTTTCGGGTGTAGGACAGCGTGCAGAGGTTCACATATTTGAACCTAGGAGTAAAAAACCTAATGCAACCGGCTATCCAAATCGGCATTTGGTGTGCTAAAGAATTTTCTTCACAGCTTTACACCGCTCAAGTGCCTATACCTGAGATTTCGTTGACAATTGTTACCCTAAAATTCAATTATTTTAAAAAATCTTTCGGGGTATCTAAAATCATTTCCATAACTTACCGATAATTGTATAGTAGTTTTGAAATTTCAGACAACTTTCTGAACCAATTCTGATTTTCAGGGCCGCCAAGCGATGGAATGGGTTATAGGTAAAATTGAAAAAGAGATGAGCGATATAAAAAATTCAGCTGTTAAAAGCACTGATGAATTATTAAATCAAACTAAAAAATCGTTCGATGACATTACTACAACGGCTAGAAAATCTATGGATGAAATCTCTTCAGCTGCAAAAAAGTCATTTGATGAATTTCACAATGTTGCTGGCTCAACCACATTTCAAGGAATACCAAAATTCTAGCAAACTTTTAATTCAAAGTGGAAAATATTTTCATTAGAATATAATATTATCACTTGCTGAAATTATAAACAATGACACAGATTTTATAAACTTAGATGCATCAATGTTACAGATTATAAAGTCTATAATATATTTGGCTAAATAGTATTACATTTAGTATTCAATACTCCTGCCTCATTTTTGAACATTTTAAAAAGTGCACCGAACTACATTGATGTCTAGTCGTATAATCAACCAGAATTTCGCTTTAAAATGAAATAATATGTATTTCCAGTACAATTAATTTTGAAAATTCCAGTGAAAGAGAACAGTATTATGAACATAATGATATCTATACATGTATTTGCTGCTATAGTTATATTTGTTGAGATTCTAGATAACTAATTTATTTGCTCCAAGTAAAAGCTTACACATGAAAATTATTTATGCAAAAAAATTTTTAGTGCCTAGTACCGCTTATTGTCGTTAGGATTCGGTTACTAATAATTAAAGCTAAATGGAAATCCTGTGTATAACATGAAAGTAAAGTTTAAAGACATTAGAAATGGTTGTGTGGGATTGCTGTATTAAAGCTATGTTTATTTATCAGAATCATTATTTTAGAAAATTCCAAGGCACTAGTGTACCATTTCGAACACTGTAAAACAAAATCTTCGTTTCTGTTTCAATACAACAGAACAACAGAAAATTAAATTCGGATAGATACAAAGAATCTCGTTAAAGTCTTTCTATTCCCATGAAAGTTTTTATTGTGTGAAGAGAATGTGCTCATTTTTATGAGGATTCAATTCCACGTTTTTTCTTGAAAGCATCTTTAATTCAATTCTATTGAGTTTTATTTGATCATTCCTTGTTTTATAATTCGTTTGAGTCGTAATTTTAAATATTTCGATAAATAATTACCGTATTCGATCTCAGGTACTTTAGTTGTTCATGAATATTCACAAGTTCCTTGTTTGAAGGCAGGATTCTCAAATAAATTAAATTCCGTTGAATTTTTCCTAAGTGTGTGCTAATCAATATTTTAGGAATTATCGATTGTAGATGCCATCATAAAAGTAGTACAAATTACTTAATGTCTTTCATTTGCTATTAATATTATTATGCCACTTTTTTCATTATGTTATAAACGAACTCAAGCTGATCTTTGAAAAGGACTTTCATGTTCTTTGAAGTAAAAGTATGTGTGCTGTTTGTATAAAATGCTGCGAATAGAATTTTTCTATGAGGGTTCAGTAATTTGCGAATTGACCAACATTGTGATATGTGTAAACATCTAGAAATAACAACAATATATTATTTGTCAAGTATCGAATTGATTGATATTATTGTAGGCAACGGATCGAGTATTTTTGTGTAGTTTAATGTGTATTCGAATAAGAGCTGTAAATACATTTGTATATCTTTATTTATTTAGAATCGTTATATAAAAAATGACATTCCTCATAGAAATATGATGTTTCGTTTGAAAGAATGAACTTATTTGTTGAGTTTTCAATTAGTGATAACATTACTTCTTAGTTTGCTTCAATGTCCAAATTTATATCTACATTTTACAAGAGAAAATTTAAAATAAATGATCCTATATCTTGCACCATTATTTGGGAAATTAATCAGACAATCTACTTTCTTCAAAATAATCTACACTCATCAATTTTTGGAGATAAATGAAATGTAATAGGCATACAGTGGAAACTAATTAATAATTCCTGTCGGTACTTTAAGGCCAATTATAAAATGTTTGGAAAATGTAATAGGTATTGCATACCTATTTATCCCATGAGTAGAAATAGATGAAGAGAGAGGGAACAATAAATATACAGGTGTGAATGTAATACATATAACTAGAGGCAATGCGTACGACGCCATCTTGTCAGTCACGCACTGTAGTTGATTAGCCAAAGCTTAGTGGGTCTTGAAATTGAATAATGAACCAAAAGCAGCTAGTTGTTCATTAATTATTTTCATTTAGCGATTGCAGTAGGCCACTGACCATGAAAATTCAAGTTATCGAGTGAGGATTTAAGAAGTTTCCACTGTATTGTGATTGATACCGTAAATTCTAGTTCAAAAGTTAATGATAACAATAAACTACATGTAACGCATAATTTTCGCCATTTTTATAATTTACTGTCCTAATAGATAGTAAATAGAAATGTGACACGTTGAAAATTACATGTATTGTCAGCACTGTTTCTGCATATTATTTAACACCCATGTTTTTATAACCCTGTAACAAATTGTCGTTTCATTACCATTCCTTGATGAATAGGCTTACCATTCGTCCGGGATTTCCCCGGACAGTCCTGGTTTGAAGCTCGAGTCCGGGGTTGATATTTGTCCGGGTTTCTTGCAGGTATGGGGAAGAAGCGCCTGAACTTGTTTTGAAATGTATATATTTTCATTGTTAAGAACGTAAACCCAGTATTTTTTACGTATAATTAATAAATAAATCATCACTAACCTTTTTTTAACAAAATAACATATTATTATCACATTTTCGAGTACCGGTATTTTATTAATTCTATCCTCCCCTTCTGATCCAACTTAAAAAACAATGTATTCTCAGCACACCTCGATATCTGCTCTCTATGCAATGTCCGGGGTTGGCTCTTAAAATTTATGGTAAGCCTATTGATGGATGATTATTTGTACGTTAAATTATGGGATATACTGAATACTTTAGTAGACTATCCGACTAGTAGAAGTGCGCTAGGCCGCTGAACGCTGTTGATTTGTGCTGCGCTGTGCAACGTCAGCTTTCAAACCAAACCAATGGTTTTCAATAAATTCCCGGCAACTGGCACAGTGCAGCACAGCACAATTTCCACTAGCTGGGCGTTTATTGATAACCATTGGTTTGATTTTAAAAGCTGTCGTTGCGCAACTCAACACAGCGTTAAGTGGCCGGGCGCCTTAACAGTAGCCATGTGTTTTCTATCATGATTCATGTTTAGTTCTTGAAAATATCGAATATCATACTAAATTTTTTAGCCTCCGGAAAGCAGTTAATATAAATAAAGGTTTAAATGCCTGCGTTTGGTATCCAATAATTATTGTATTCACTACCGGTTTCAACTCTCCTATGGGGTCATCATAAGGTGGTTGTAGACGTCATTGTGTCATCGGCGATTCGTCGTAATATAAAACGTCGAAAAATAAAAAACACATCACGAAACGAATACAAGAATGATAGTCCGGACTTGTCAGTCAGCGCGAGCTTGTTGCTCGTCCTGTCATTCTTGTATTCGTTTCGTAATATGTGATATTCGTGACTGCTCGTTTGAGCAGTTGACTTTTTAGGTCCAAAAGAAGTTTTGATGTACTTGTAAGTTACTCTCGACCGAAATCTGCTGAAGTGCATTAACCACACTTATATCAGCCATGTAATTATTGTAGTTCGAGATGTAATTATTCTTGTAGCCACTAAAAAACTGTGGTATCATACAATTATTATTTCTACAATTTTCAGAGAAATTTAGACGTTTTGTAAAACTGATTAACATTGATGGACGAGTGTTCTTTCTTTTGCATGTTCTACTGATTAGCCGGTGTAGTTCCACAGCAATTCAACAACTAATAAAGAGTGTAGCAAAACAAATTAATCAGTTATGATTAAATACTTGACTGTGGTAGGGAAGGGAAGGTTAGTGTGGTCTTGTTTCATTCTTCACAATAAACTATAACCTTTTAGATTACCAGAAAATATCCAACCAATGAGCCCAGCAAAGCAGAGCAGACAGTGATTATTTATTTAGCTAGATATTTTCTGGTTGTACGATGACTCTTAGTACATAATCCTTGCTTGCTTCAACTAACTAACCCACAATAGTGAAATGTTTTTTCATGAGGTATGTTTTGAATGTTGTTGAACTGACGCCAAAGACAGTCTAAGTTGCCATCACAGAGCAGTTGTTTTCAAATGACTAGTAGTTCTGTGAACAGTAGACCTCACGCCCAAGAATAAGGGTGCTGGTACAGAGGAACATACTCGATGTACCGTACTCAATGAATGTTAATCACCATCGCAAAATTAAACACAGTCATCAGACTTGTTTCAATTCGTGTAGTCTATTCCATGTCTGTTTTTCACAAAAGGTCACTCTGTATCACAGTAACAATGCTGTGCTTTCTATCTGCGAGACAGATTGCTCAATTTAAATTTCAGATGTCTGAGTTTATAAACCATTAATGTTTATCATTTACGGATTGACTGATAACTTTATTTCCTTCATGAAAACAGTAATAAAGGCACAATTATACAGTAAATTTAGAAGAAAGTCCCCCACATGGGCATCAGCCTGTGTGTGAAGAACGAGTTCTATCCTATCATGTTAAAAAAACATATTACAATCTTATCAAAATATAACACCACTATCGAAGAAAAAAAGTAAATCTCAGAATTATAACTAAAAAAACAATAATTGAATAACCTACTATGACAGCTGTCAGTACAATGAAGCAATACTGACATGTCATAAAAATGCAAAAGCAATTAAAAGAAAAAGAATAAATCAAGTTCTTCTGGGTAGAGCAAAATTATAAAAAGTAGACACACATACCCGCACATTACATATGCCGCAAAGCACTCACACTCATACCAGCTGAAGGCCTACGTAGTTTCAGTACATTCTGGTTTATTTTTCAACTGTAATCGGTTACACATAAATGGATTTTAATAAATTTTCACAATCATCGTCACTCGGGTGGGTAACCCAGCTTTGCAGTACTCCCTTATAACGTGGCACGGAGCAAACAACTGGTTGGCTAACTCAGAATCACGTGTGTTAAAAAAGACACCTTACTTAGTAATCAATTTTTATTATACTTAACTGAAATATTAGAAATGATTTGTTTCTCTCAAACAAATTTGTTATTCTTGTGAATAATAACTTTATTCATATGAATAAGGGGGCCCAAGGGCTATCTATGAGTCTGATTCCAATTGCATATCATAGAGCTCATTTTAAAAATCATATGTTCATATAGAAGAAGGCCTAATTTTCCCCTTTTAAATATCCTTTAAATGCAAGCAAATTTCGAAAATCCTTACACATATATCGCATTCCTTAAAGGAAAATTCATGCAAAATTTCATTGAATCAGATCCACGCGTTTAGCCGTAAATGCGTTACAAACAGATCAGACACTGTTGCGACACACAGATGCAAATCGGTCGACTTGAAACAGGGACCTCTCTTCGTTCGGTGAAATACGTCTACATTGAAGAGCCGTGATCGAGGTGATGTAATTCATTTTGTACACTGGAATGATATAACTGTAGGAATGTGAATCTGACCACACCCACCTACTTACTCCTATCACTGATTAAATATTCACTCCTAATTGATCAATTTGTTTCGCAACACGTGGTGTCAAGTGGTGAATAAGGTGATCATTTCCCAGATCACTATGGTTCCCATGTTCTTATTTTCAAAATATGAAGATCAATGAATATGAATAATATTCATGGTATTGAATCATTGTTCTATTTATTACAGTATTTTAGAATACAGCTGATTATGGTGCCTAAGACAGTTGAGATGAAAGTAGAGTTTTTTGATAATTCATTTTATTCAACTAACACAACAATATGTACAATTACTCAATTTTACAGGATTTTTTATAACCCCATATTAGTCTAGTGAATACAACAATATTAGCTGCAAAAAACGCGATACTTTGGAAAAATATATGAATAAAAGTATTGCGACCGCGAAATTCTAGAAGATACGCGGGAAACAGCCAACTCAATTGAGCTGCTGGCCACAGAAACCCAATAATTACATATTCTAAATTTGTGAACTTCAGGTAAGGCAGAGCCAGAGGAATCAAGCAGAAGAACCAAATGAAGTACTGACAGGTCAAAACAGAGTTGAACGTCACCATCACAACTGTTAAGCACAATTCAGCAAAGCAAATATGTTTATCAGAGCCAAAAACGATTGAAATAGCAAGTAAGACAAGCAATTGAGGAAGAAGCATCATTAGGCGTGACCAGAAGGAAATTGGTTCATCAGCAGACAGGTACTGCAAATAAAAGAATATCGAAAAGTTGTGTCTGATGTCTTGTCTTGAGAAATGGTAGAGAAATGATTCATGAAGAAACTTGTAGCCATAGAGCGAGTGAAAAATTGATGTCATTGTAGTTAAAGTTACTAAACACGTCGCAACCAAACGGAGGCGTTCGATGCTGGGGTTGAGAGATTTTGCCAACTTTCTAAATAAATTATCACTTTTCACAATATCAATAGACGGTGATATGGACAAATACAATGCCAAACTATAGACCAATGGATAAATTCTGAAATGTATAGCAATTCCATGCAGCAGACCCGCCATTGAGTAGTTTTTGTTTTTCATGGCAGCTAAGGTTCCTAGAACTAATATAGCTGACAGTGAATCGGCGTTGCCTCTAGTTGAAATAATTACTGAGATCGGATTATACAGCCAGAAGTAATTACATTTCATTATAACGTTTTCATTGATTTTTTCACACCTTAGAATATTTCTGATTAATATACAGACAATAATATCCCCGATGGAGAACAATACTTTCCCCCAAGACGGATGCAAGAATATGTTAGGCGTTAAGATGTATGCGAGAATTGGTGAGTAGCGGTAAGTAGGTCTTTCGAAAGGTGAATTGCCTTTGAGCACATGACTGGCAGCATCTGTGAATACAGTGTAATCAACATCGGTGTATTTTACTTCTGTAAACACATCAAGTATGTTTCCAAAGGCAATTGAAACAAGTCTGATAATTAGACCGATCGAACAATGTTGAACGAATGTCAACATTTTTCACACTAATTTGTTGCTACACTAACTAGAAACTCTACAGTCTGGCAATCATATGCGTGTGCCAAGTTTCGCAGCAGATCGTCTCAGACAAACAATTAGATTTTCAAAGTCCTTTTGGCACTGGCCTTTTACTATGTTGTCTTGTGCAGCACTAATACACGCCGCATATGAAGCAGCTTCACACTTGCACTCCAAAAGCAATTTCGGAAATTTCAAGTAGCGCGCTCTTGCTTTATTCACTGCTTCCATTTTCAGCAGCAGCTGTAGCAGCTTTTTTCTGTAACATAAAAAACCTTGATCGTATTTTAAAATATCATACACCTATAGTTTTTAATTGTTGGATATGCTGAATCAGTAGTAGAATATTAAAATAATCAGCAATGATAATACACCTGCAAGGGTCTTTAGAATTGCATTATACAATGATAAGGACGAAAAATAATTTAAAAGTTAATTGAATGTTATTGAATCAGTTGTAAAATTTAAAAATAATCCCTTACAGTGCAAGAACCTTCTAAATTGTACTATTCAATATTAAAGAAAAAGAAATATATTGGATGAGCATGCGTTAGCTTAGACATGCTGTATTAACGCATGTAAACTTCACATCAAAATCTTTGAAGCTTATCACCATCTCTAGTGTAGTAAAATTTGGAATATATATTGATTTTATTGACGAATAAAAATATTTTCTATTGTAGATAATGATAATCTTTTGTACAATTTGTATTTTTGTAGAGAAGATATTTGTGATGTTGTGAGTCAATGCTGATTATTATTAGTAGCTCATAATAGCTAGAGAATATGAGTAATTATTAACTAAGAGCAATTTCGACGTAATAATTGAATTCAAATTGAAAGACCCAGACTCAGGTTGAAATCCAAATTATGTATAATTGCGTACTATTATTATTTTATCCTGTTAGTATTAAGAAATTCAGATAGTACAAACCTTTTTCACTTCTTCGTACTTTTTAACCAGCCAGTCAGGGCTACTCTTCCTAGGATATTCAGCAACTAAATCTTCAACATCCTCGTGTTCTTTGAAAACAATGTTGTAAATAATGTTGCTATACAACAAAGATACTCCTATAATAGTATAAATGGTTAGGAAAGTGCGAGGATACCGTTGACTCAATGAAGAATTTTTCAGTATCTTTTGTCTGTGTAACTGCTCGATTGTAACAGCTTTTTTCTTACTGCTGAATAGCATTCCTGTCAGACTTTTCAGCACCATCGATTTCGCGGTTCTGAAAAAAAACATTGAATTTTATTTACATTTCCTAAAGCAATATTTTGGTATTTTTAGATCAAACATTTCTGAAGAAAGCAGTTGTGGGCAAGTTGTGAAAGCTGTTGTATCTTTGCTTGATTGCGTTATTTTGATTGATAAATAACTTTATTTTTTCAAATAGCAAATACATCCTATGATTATTTGCTTACACAAATGAAGAATTATTGAAATTTTATGTAAAACTAGATAAATATTTTCCAATAAATTTATATAAAAATGTATCAATAATAATTTATTTTGGAGAAACATCTGATTACAACAAGATTTTGAAATCAAATTTCTACTCTCAGCTTTTGTCCCTTAGAAACTAATTCTGGTGGGTTTGTGACAGTTTTTCTACAATTTTCAAGCATTTACAATTTATCAATTTGAGTCATTTTAGGCTCATTTTAAAGCGAAAAAAGAGAGGAAGTTTTTCATGTGAAATTTTCATTATGTCACCCTAAAATCAAATCGAGAAAAATCGCTTCGAAATTTCAGTAAGATTTCGGAAAATCCACTTTTTTGTATTTTGACCCCCTAAACAACACCCTAAATGATAGGTTAACATATTAAAAATACGTGTATCTTTAGCGAAATGTTGTGCTCTTTCCAACAATGTCATCGTAATTCCAATCCGATCACTAGTTTTTGAGTTACTGAGCATTTAATGGCGGGAAGTGAGTGTATCTCGAAGAAGTCATAAAATCGAGATATCTCGAAAACAAAGGTCCCATTTCAAAAACGTCACTAAACATTTTTTGTCAGAAATTCGATGTAGGATCTCTGGTAACCGGCTTTTACACCTTACATGGGACAGCCTGTATATATTTATCTATTCGTTTTCACCTCCTAGACTAGTACAGCGATTTCCAATTCGTACTTTTTGAAAAACAAATTGACAATGCAATTTAAAAGCTAAAATGCCTTTATATTAACTACTGAAATTTCTGAGCTTTTAAAAAACATGAAGCTGAGAGAGCGTTGGAGACTTTTAGAAGGGATAAAAGTATGGTATGAGGCTAGGTTTTCTCAATTCCCATACCTCGACTACACCAGATATCCAGGATAATATTATTATTATTTGGACAAAATCACATTATGAAAGTGATAGACAAGAGGCCAATGATTCACCCCTCACTGACTATATTCAAGAGATGGAATAGTCTTCCTCTCAGATACCTTTACTTCTACAAATTAATTCAAGTATTTCGGATGGAAAAAGCTCCTGTTGTTAAATTGGAGCAGTTAGGAGACAGGACCTGAGATCAGATGAGAAAGAATTTTATCGTAGGTTCTACTTATATATTGCATCGCGACTGTTCAACTCACTACCGGAAGAAATAAAATATATATAGAGTACAAATAAATTCAAAAATGGAACTAAAATCCTGGCTATTATTACAGAATAACGTTGAGTATCTTTTCAAGATTGGAATAGAAAAAAATGTAACTATTGGTATGTCAATTTCATTTGATATATTTATAAAAAACATATAGGCTATTCAAATTAGAAAAGACACTCAAATCTACAAACCAAGCCATGTATTTCCATATTACAATTTCTCTCTTCAAATGAATATTAGTCAACTTCTAAAACCGTCTCTAATAGTTGTTTATCATAATACGTTTTTTTGGTGTTCCAGCGCATTGCTTAGTTGTTTGTCAATGACATGAGTTTCAGCATACAGAACATTCACAATGAAAAATTGGAAATTGTTATTAAATAATTTCTATTAAATTTTTTTTAGGATGAAGCCCACATAGGTCTGAGACCTGTGCGTGGGTAATGAGTTGGATGATGGTGATTGATGAGTTGGACCTACAGTTTTAGGTGGGTTCCGAACCACCGGGAAGTGATTTTACAGCAGAGAACAGTGTCTTTTTTGCTGGCCAATCTAATCGGTCACCGTTACAAACAGGACCTACGAGAACGCAGCTTATCTCTATCTGATTGAACAGATACCTGCTAGGAGATATTTCAATCTCCATGATTAAAAAATTTCTATTACTGTTATTAAACAATTCTCATTAGTTCCATTGTTATTAAACAATTTATTTTGTTTTCAATAATTTTGGAAAGCAGTAGAACTTGTGAATAAATTTTCAAAAGTTTTCAATTAGTCGTTTACAATTGAATGCTGCCAATTATTTACAACAGGTCAATTACTGCTTAGATTTTACTATATGCAGATTGCAATTTTTTATTTTAAGACATCGTTTTGTTACAATTAATCAAGTGTTAGTTCAGCACTCATAACATAAGTAGGTCATTTTTGTTGTACAAAATCTACACCTTTCATGGAATAAATGTATTTTATTTTCTAGTGTCAGCTCCAGCTCAGCAGAATATTTTAGCTTAGCGTCACATAGAATTGTTTAATTTTATGATAATGCGCCCTTACAGGAACTTCCTCGGGGTACTTGAAATGTTTTATTCTTCAGTTTGTTAAGATATTATATAATTTGATTTAGATTTGGTATTTTCTCATGCTTTTGAACGTTAGTTTTTGCTTTTTCATTGAAAACTAGTTTTTTTTAATGTTATGTTTAAACATAACATTAGTTATGTTTAATTTTAAGTGTTATATTATCTAATCCCATGTTTTGTTCCACGGAAAATTAGAATGTTATAAAAATACTAAAAAATGAAAGAATAAATTTGATTTGATATAGAAAAGAACAGTTAATTATACTTTTTCTAAGTTACTAATATTGAGTAACTTCACTCACTTTTGGTTCTATGTCAATTCCAGAACAAGAAATTGAATGTGGTTTCCATGTAACGCAGCACTTACGAAGATCCTCTATGCGATGCAAACAACTACTCTCTTGAAAGTTATTTTCTGAAATGAAATAAGACAGGAAGGTGAAATTAATCAAGGGAAATCCTATGTGAAGGATTTAAAAGATATCTTTGTCAAGATATTATTATCCATGGCAAATTTTACTAACAAGACATTCGGTTTCCTCAACTATTAACTATTATATGGGACCGTACGCTTAAATCATAATTCATTTTCTTAAAATTCCAATGGACTGTTCCCATGTACGGTCTAAATCAAATACAGTACATAAAATGGAATAAAACTATGATTACACAATTTCAACATTATAGTATTACTAAGAGAATATTACAACTAACAAAATAATAACAATTACCATATTTTTACTTATATTTTAAGAATATAGCAAGACAGGACACATTTTATCAGGGTGTCTACTAGTTCCTAATTGTAGAATTCCCGACCTTTTCCCGACCACATTTCCAAAATTCCCGACCTCTATAAAATTCTATAAAACCAATTTTACTTCAGTTAATATATTCAACGACATTTCGATAAACGGCGGTAGTAACTAAGAGTCTTTTCCCTAGACATTGAAAGGGACTCCTCGGGCTTGCGAGAATAAGAACCTAAGAACAGCGGAGGCAGATGCAACACCGATAGCGTGAATTAGTCTGCAATGTTGATTGCTTACACAGGAGTGGATCAGCAGATTTTTTTAGGTGGAGGGGGGAATACCTGAGTGAGTATGTATCACCAGGAGGGGGCGGGGTGTGTCCCGGGGTGTTTAAAAATGAGGCCTAAAATCGTGATTTTGAAGCAATTTAAGGTGAAATGGAACCAACTTTCCAAATGTAATTGTTCACCTATTGCCTGTAATGATATAATATTATACTGCTGATACAAAATTATTCATATTTAATCATGAACGTCTTTACAACGTCCTATACTGCCAAAAAACCCAGAAACTTCAACTAATGGGTGTAAATAGAATATAAGTTAATTTCTGAGTGCAAATAGAGCAATCAATGTAGAAAAAATTTCAAGTTCAATGCATAATTTAATGTTTGTATCTCACATAAACATTAAGTGAGAATATCACAATGAAATCTTCATAATATGAACTTAACTACAAAAAAATATGTTATTGGTTAAGACAGCAGCTATCAATTGAATTGAAAGATGATAGATATTCTATGAATAGATAATATGAATCCTGGGAGCTGACTAGATTTCACACAGAATTATTTCTAAAAAATCCCATCGTCCTATTTTTAAATTTATCATTGGGCAGAGCTCTTGTTTCCAGGGACAATCATTGTTCTCTTTTATCCCTGCTTTACATTCACCCAGATAACACAATCATTGATCACCCTGAATCCTTAGTCCAAAAATGTGGGACTCTTTTTTTTCTTTTTTGGAGGATGAAGCCTCATGACTGTCTACTGTCTGCTATAAAACTATTGTTCAATAAACAATAGAGATTTATTCGAAAAATAATTACATTATGAGGTACTTGACCTAGAAAGTATTGTTGTGGAAGAATGAACAGTGATTTTCGGTGTTATCTGCTTGTGTCAACAAGTCTTCCGGTCTAAGCTAATTGTTTACTTTTCCCCCACACTCTCTTTACCTTGCAGTTTATCTAAATGTCATTAAAATGTTTAATTAGAATTTCATAGAAATTTATCGACTTAATCAAATATTGTGGAAAATGTGAGAGTCCTTAACTGTTTATTTTGGAAGTTGATAGAAAGGTGGAGTGCCGTCTAGTCCTCTCTGGAATGTAAAAGGTGTATAAATAGGAGAAAATGTTATATAAGTGAGTTCAGTTGTTGTTCTACATTGATAAGTGGCAGTGTACTGTGACAGTTCTCGTTTTCGTTAATACGGACAGTGCAATCCCATTGGCGCTATTACAAACTGTGTTAATGAACTTTCTGTAGTGTTAATCGCAATATCTTGGGAAAGATTATTATTCAGGCTTACTTGACCGTTATACAGTGACTCGTAAGTGCTTGTAGAGTTTCAACTATTATGTATTGGACGCTTCTCCTTGAATTATTGAACAGTTTATTCAAAAGTTATTATTCAATATTAGATTGGCCTTTTGACATTTAGTGATTGATTTTTGAACAGTAGTATAGCAACATCTTTATTAGCTGAACATTATCAATTTATCTGTTCTGATTTCATTATTTTGAGTAAGAAATAACTGAACAGTGTGAGTTGTGAATAATTTGTGTTAATAAAGTGCGAGTGATAAATTTAAGAGTTGCCAGCTTTATTCTAGAGATAGAACCCATAACAGTATAAAAATTACGAAACACAAATTTTCATAACCTTCTTTTAATGTGTATCGTTACATCACACAAAGCAGTAGCATAACTACAGGGTCAGTGTAGGGTGTAGGATGACCAATGATGTTGCTGGGGGAGTTATTTGTCTCTGTAAAATAATTAAAAAAGAAATTTGTAATTTGGAGTAATAGTCCTCTAAAGATAAATTTAAGCAATATACATGGCTATTTATTCCAAAACGGAGGTTCGGGGTAATCCCTGAGAAAACTTTTGAAAATTACCTCTCTAAAGCCACATTTCAAGTGATTCTAGGGATTGATTCTTCCAACTTAACATTTGACACGTTATGGGTCAATGCAAATTTTATCTAGTTCTTGTATTATTGTCAATGGGAGATCGGACATTACTTGAAGCTTCTACTTTTCTATACTTGATCCCTCACTGCTCCTGACTGGGGTACCGTAGAGTACCTTAGGATACTTGAACATTTATTTCCAAAAAATTGAGGTGTACTCCTTGAAAACGTTTTTAAAATAACAATTCATACAAAAACACATTTCAGCGATTCCTGACATCTTCTTTGACTCTTGCCAAAAATTGTCTTACAATGGCCTTCAAAAATTCCATTTTTTTCGTCTGGGGGGGGGGGGGGGGTTTAATATCCCACTGATTCCTTCCCATAGTTACGCCACTGCACAAACTGTTAATGAAAAATTAAATTCACAAGAAAAATTATGTACTGTACTGTATATTATTCGCAATTGAGAAATTATTCTGTAATCAGCCAAAATCTCCCAACAATTTTTTGAGGATCTAGGCTCTAGGGTGATTATCTGAGTGAATGTAAAGTAGGCTAGTGCTGATAAAAAAAGTTCTTTTTCTGCCATGGTAGACCTCAGCCATGTATTGATACGTTACAGAATCCAGAAAAACTTTTCAGAACTGGCATCATTTTTAGACCAAATACTGAAGTACACAATAATTTGCAATAAAAAATCAATTATTGGTTAGGCATTGCTGTCTCATTTTCCTCCCTTGTCAGCAACTTTGAAAACTCTCCCCTATTTTCTTCTACTTTTTTATCCTTATTTTTTCTCTTTTTACCCTTTCATATTTTTTAATTTTCATCTCTATCCTACCAATTTCTATCCTTTAACATATTGTAATTTATTTTCCACTTCTTCACTGTTTTTTATTATTTCCATTCGTTAAGAATTCTACTTTTTCCCATTTTTTCCAAGTTTCTCCCTTTTCCTTCCTCTTCTTTTTCTTTTCTTTCTTTTTCTTCGGCGTTTGGGGGGGGGGGAATTTCCCCTTCCCCCCGTGGATCCACCACAAGAGGTCACTAATAATTAGATGATTGGAACATTTCATCTGCTTTCTTTTTTCACACAAAAAATAGTAAAATCTTATAAAACACAACAACAAAAATGTAATGCCACCCTTCGGGGGAATTGACCTGCCAATTAAAAGAAAATCACCCACTTCAGATCAATGTAGGCTGATGACTCCATCAAAATAGCAAGTACTAGTACGACTTGTACTAGGTACATATTGTATAAGTAGCTGCATATTGCAAGTTGTTAAGGAATGTTGTTCTAACATTAGTGGAGGGCAGTTTAGTAATTCAAGCCATTACATAATTTACTTAGACCTTGTACTTAAGAAAATCGTTTAAAATTTTAATCTTCTAAATAACATTATTTTTAAACCCAGGGAGTTCTGAGCACTTTCTATCAGGGATGCAGAATATGTCCGAACGCCCGAACATTGTTCGGGGGAAGTCGCCGAGGGTCTGGGGAAATAAAAAAATTAAGCATATTAGTTTTAAGATCTGATAGAACATTACTCAGACTTAATAATGATCTTCATTTTTCTTTAAATACATTGGTTTCAATAAAATTAAACTTGAACAATTCAAAATACTTGGAACTTCTTACAAGAGAAAACTAAAACCAATGAAGAAAAATAATAAACACCTATAAATAACTATGAGCATTCTGTGCCTATGGAGTCTCAGAAAAAACAATCCAAATCATAGCACATAGTATTTACCATATCATTCATGGATTGTTAAAGGTATTAAAAATCCATTACCGGTACTTGCATTAATGAATTGGTTCATAATTGTAAAAAAATATGAAATATATATAATATTGGAATAATTTTATACACTTCTTTAAGAATGTGTGTTTTTTCTATGTAGATGGATGTATGGAAGATGACTAAAAATGTATTGTGACACAGAAACAGAAGATGAAGAGCTCTTGAGTGGAAGAGCAAGAAATTAAAAACTGTTCAACAATTTTAATTTCAATTAGTTGCTTGCAAAAATGCGTTAGACTTGTTTAAATTACCTAATTCCAGTTTTTACAACCTTGGACAAAAAAATATATAAGTTAAAAAATTGAACTAATGGTATGGAGAATCACAGTACAATAGCAAAACACACACTATGTACAAAATGGCATTTGATTATTTTATTGCAAAAATTTATTGACTAATTGTTCCCAGCTACACATTAAATTATTCTTTTTTCCTTGTTAGCCAATTTAATTATTCACTCGTAAGAAAAGTATGTCAAAATACGTGAGACAAACAATTTTCTTATTTTCCCGACCAAATCCACAAAAAATTCAAAATTCCCGACCTTTTCCCGGTTTTTCCCGACCCTTTCCCGACTTTTCCCGACCAGTAGACACCCTGTTTATTTAAAAAATATATTTTTGAACATTGTAAGGACAATCGAACGCAGCTGATACAGTTCAATACATTTTCCAATTCACTAGAACTGAAAGAAGGCATATGCCTCAAAGCCGTGCCCCAAACAAGTTCTTTATTAGTGAGTCAGCTGATTCTCAAACTTAATGATTCTCACTTCGTGATTCTCACAGCTGATTCTCACTTCGTGATTTTTGACGCTGCTGCTTTTCACGAATGGAAATGTGATCTTCTGCCAAAGAAAATTAGTACCACTGGAAAACTTAAATTTTAATGTTAAATAGTCATTGCCCCAATAAAATTACACTGTATTATTATTCAGTAAGGTGTTAGGTTGAAATAGGGAAAGTTTTGTTAGAAAATTTAACAAGTAACGTTTTTATATAAATACCGGCAACACCATCAAAATTGACAAACTCATGAGGTGTTTAAAAGTGTATCAATATGTAGACTCATCAAATTAGATTTGCATTTTATTCTGTAAACTAATTGACACAACAGATAAAGCAACCAAAATTCCAAGATTTGGCAACCAAAAAGTCAAATGAAATAATACCAACTTTTCATGTGAAATTTAACGACTTGCAGTCAAATATTTGTCAAGAATAAGTATAATAACTCACTTAATCTGGCCGAGCGCTTTCGAATCGAAAGCGCTCGGCCAGATTAAGTGAGTTATTATACTTATTCTTAACAAATATTTGACTGCAATTCGTTAAATTTCACATGAAAAGATAATATTAACAACGCAGTTCGTCATGGAACAAGAAATCCAGGAATGAAATAATACCTTACGTATAATAATACAAAAATATATTGAACGATAGCGAACAATAGGCCTATTACGATACTGCCGGTATTGGTATTAAAAAGTTAGAATAGGTATTCAATGACTGCAATCAACAAACACAACTCACCTTTCAAACACTTTTGAATTTCGCAAGCAAATTTCTTACAAGGATCTTTATAAGGCATCAAACAAAATAATAAGTATTTACATGTGTGTAATCTATAGTTAATATCATTAAATCATTACGAAATTGGATGTAATGTGGCCCATTACCTCTAATAACAAAACAAGGTTAACATTTTTACTTGTCAGTGGTGGGGGCTGCGGCTACCCGACAGTGGTGGGAATTGAGGGGAAGTTGTATAGTGACAACAGCTGTGTGTGTAATCCTAATCCTAGGGCTCTTTATAGAATCTCACTAGTAACTATCCCAATGTATAATGACGAATCGACCCTTTAGACGACAATATTCTATGCTAAGTTTTGCTATTCTATTCTATATTTTGACTGTATCAAAAAATAAAATAAGCTGTACGATAATTTTTAACCGCCGTACGATAGTTTGGGCGCTACTGTACGATATCAGGGATTACAAGTCTGGCAGCAGAATGAATCCTGTGTTAATCCCATCCCATGTCCCATGCAACGGCAACGGTTCTAGACATCAGATATATTTACCGGTTACCGATGAAGCTCCCATGAACCCAACCAACGAGTGTTTTCATGTTCACAGTGGAGATTGCACACTCTGTGACTTCCTAGCTGTTAAAGTGAATTTAAAATTTTTAAAACTCAAATGTTGTACTTTTGATCGAATTTTCTAAAGTATATTTCTGCGGATGATTTTTCTATTTTGTATTGCACGGTCTTAAATGATGTTTTGTAATGATCAATGATTATTATCAAGTGAACTGTACAGTCAATGAAAGTCGATGCTTATATCTCGACTTCTCGATATCAGAAAATATTGTTATTTCTTATGTCAATGAAATGAAACTCAGATTCTGAGATTCTCAGATGTCTGCGTCATATGAACTGCTTCAATTTAGACAATTTTCAGTTTTATAACTTGGTAATTACGTTATGTTCTGTACTATCCAATACTTGAAATGTCTGATAAAAATAAACTTGCTGCAGGTAGACGAATGGTGAGTATTGTCCACTTGCTATTACAATGAATGTGTGTTGTTAGATTTGCAGACTATAACCTCAAAATATTTATCCAGCTGTCAAAATGACGTGTAACTGCTCTAAATTACTCAATAATAATAGATAATTTCCCTTATTACTTCACATCGATTTCTAGAGCTTTCAATTTTAGATTTAACCCTGTTATTTACATATTTAAATATGATATCTAAATAAGTTGATGAATTATTTGTCAAACATTGCTCTTCATACTTGTAAACATAGAATTGAACTTATCACACAGCTAAGAAGGAAAATGCCTTTTATTCTTTTTAACAAGATGTATTTATCACGATTCAAATCGGTGCATCGATATTGACTCGCTAGTTAGATCGGTGGCTCATTTCTCATTTGTAGGCCGAATGTCAGTATTGTCTAGAGTTGACTCGAGATGAATGGAACGTTGTCTGTAGCCTGTCCAATTGAGCAAAAATCAATTTAAACTATAAAATTATTGACACGGCAGTTGATGCGGAGAAGACTCCGGATGAGATTATTGTCATCATCTGTCAAAAACGGGCGAACTTCTGCCGTACTGTACCTGTTTTGGATGAAGCCCACATAGATCTAAGACCTGTACGTGAGTTCCGAACCACCGGGAAGTGATTTTTCAGCAGAGAACTTTGTTATAACAACTGTCCTTTACTGCCTTACCACGTCGCCAACTATCAGGTCAACTGCGTTACGAGCAATAGTATTGTCATCTGCTTGGCTTTTATCACAATCATGTGAAAGGAAAACAAAATATTCAATGCTGACTGAGAAGGAAGCTGAGGATGTAAGTCTTGAAATAAATATTGCGAAACCAAAGTAGTCTATATGTCTTGTTTACCCATGAAAGATGAAGACCATTTCTTTTTTTAAGTCTTCTCCAGACAGTCAGAAGACCGGTGAATCGTCCTTCCTTCTTCGGGACACGCCCTGGTGATCCCGGATTAGTTTTCATTTGTATAATATATTTTTTAATAAATCTGTATATATTTAGTTGGCCTAAGTCAGGTAGGCCTAAATGTCAAAAAATTTATTTCGGGCGTCTATATGTATGTTCTTCTTTGTATTCTGAAATAGAGTAGTAAGGTTGAGAGAGGAAGTATTGCTTTAGTTTTTTTAATGAATGTGCCTCTGTCTGTGATAGTCTTTAGGAAGACAGACAGCTGGTTGTAGTAATACGATCCTGAATATTTCGGCAAGTTATTAAATTTTTTTAGATTGTGCTGTGGGAGGTCTATATTGTTCCCATGTCTGGTGTTATACGCTTGTTGTGCGTTTCTCAAAGCTGGGCTGTTCGTCGTTGCCAGGATTATTCGTGGAGGTATTGAGATATTACTGTGAGGATGTTTAGTCATGAATAGTTCCTTACAATGATCATTTATATTCATTCGGAGCATAGGCGTAACGAGGAGGGTATGTTGGGGACTTTAACCCCCCCCCCCCCATAGCTTAGAAAAAATTTATAAAAATTGTAAGAAACAATTTGAAAAAATAAAAAATTGAAACATTTAATTTGAAGCTAGGGTAAAGGAACCATTATCTGTCACCTTAGTAAGTCAATTCATGAATTATGTATTAACTTTGGAGCTATTGTATGGATTAATTAAAACGTGTTTACAATCTATTTATTCAAGTCTTTTAAAGAAATTGACACTATTGAACTTGAAATTTTGATTTTAAAATCACTTGACATCTGCATCAATAGCTGACACCCCTATTTTTGGTCATCTCCAGTAGCTGACCTTGACGCCAGTAGCTGACATCCGTGTCAAGTAAGGAATGAGCTCATTTGATTTTATATATGAATAAATGCATAAAATTGTCTTCATTTATAAATTCGAATGAAAATAACATTCAAGACAACAAACAATGGCAGAAGGTTGTCTGCCAGGAGTCGGCTTCTCCATTTTTCTGGAGAAAAATAACTAAATAGTACGCTAAATAAACATGAATTATCTAATAATATTACAAAATAACACAGAAACTTACAACAAATTATATTTCTTAATAATTAAACTCTAGAACCAGCTGTTTCCTTATCTTCAGAGCGTCTCTTAAGAAGGCTGTCAACCTGTTCCAATTCCTACCATTCAGCCACTGCATGACCTCTAATTCAGTGAGCTGACTTTTTCCCAACCAAAAACTACGGGCCCCCTAATATGGGACAGATCCCATAAAATCAACGAACCCATAAGACCAATAGAAGGGGCTTATGCACTAGCGTAGCATACAGGAGGTGAAGCCATGTCTGCTATCCATGTAGTGGATAGAAAGACGAAATCGTGTTTTCAAGAGCAGAAAATTTCAATGCGCGCTCTCCAAATAAACTGCAGTTTAACACACTTAGGATTAAGATATAACTTTCAAACTTGGCATGAGTATAGACAATTAGTTTCTGAAGATAACAGTGGCATTATAAAAGTTAATAGTTACCTCTATAAATTTTAATTAGTTGTTTAAAGTTATAATTTTTGTCCGAGTTTCAAACATGACATAAAAAAGTGAGTCGGCTACCAAAATTTTCATCTTTTGGGTAGAGATGTGATCAAAGCGAGAAAGTTGTACAGAAATAATTGAATTTTTTTTCATGATTTTTATTTTAAAATACGACCTAAAAGTTACTTTGGATACAATGTTAGGTTGAAGTGCGATCGGGATGGCGCGCTGTCGTCAGCCGGCTTGTGCATCCAGAACCACAAAGCCAATTCATCACTTATTTCTTGTGTTTGATTCAATACTTCCTTGAAGGTTTATTATTGTAATGTAATAATATTATAGTTAGATTGTTTTTAGGAAATTATTGATCAAATTAGTCTAACCTTCAATTCTTTCCATTATGAACGCAAATGAACAAGATCCAAATAGGAAAATGTTTATTAGAACAATTTTTTATTTCATTTTATTAATCATATGTTGAGCATTATATCTTGTACAATATAAACATGAGCCAATATTCTTAAAATATAAAGTCATCTCCATTAAAATACATAATACATACAATATAACTCAGTTTTAATATGAGTTATTATAGAAATAAATGTCACAACTTTTTTAATTTCTCTACTATGCTGTTACACAATGAAATTATAAAATGAAAATTCATCTTTAAAGTCATGAAACTAAATTGAATCGTATAAATCAATGACTACAAAACGTTGAACGTTTACTTACTTTGTCTAATGGGGAAATAGCCTATTGTGAAGACCCTACTTTCGCTATCCAGAATGATATAACTTCTATATGGGCGCCAACCAGATCAACTTTGGGTTGATAAAAAAAAAGTATTCTTCAAGCACTCGTAAAGACACTGAGTATTGTGCTATGTGTTAGAGAAAGAGACTATTCTATTTATAGAAATTATGAGTGAGAATGTCAAACAACATCAAGATTATTAATTATTATTGTTGTGACTAGACAGGGATAACAAAAGACAATAATTGTGATAGTGTTTTTGTGATGTCTTTTATGATCGCTGTGACTAGATTTGCGAAGTAAATACATTATCCAGTTCAATTCAGCTTTTTGTTTTCTCTTTCTCCTACTGTTCTATTTCATGTTAAGTAAAAGGATGTGGCAGTCAAATGACAGATATTAATGATATAATGATGGATATAATATAGGAAGGTATGTGAAAAAATGTCACTCCATTAGAAAATTAACTATTTTTCGAGTAAAGTTTGAGTAATCCTTGTCAACAAAATTCATCACAGAATGCCTCTACTCACAATTAAAATTTCAGAATTAGATCAACTGAGAAATGACATTTCTATAATTTATCCATCTCAAGAATGAGCAATTCATATTATGAAGAAACAGGCTGGCGATGTCGCACGATGTGCGTGCCGTACTGGTAATAGCAAAAACCGGCTTATCAAGCGCTCGCCACTTGGGGAGTCATCCCTGCGCCACCATATTTGTAGTGGACGAGCGCCTAACAAGTGGCTTCACCTCGGCGACAAGAAGCCCCTTCTATTAGTCTTATGTGTTCGCTGCATAAAATGCACAATGTCCTTTTTTTCTCCTATTGCATAAAGAACACATCCACTGAATCTCTTCCCTCCCATGAGCAAAATTTAGTCGGAACAATGAGCCTCGTGCTTTAATTATTAGACTTGTTTTCTTCCAATTGGAATTGAGATATGATCTTCCACTATTATCCTGAAGATTTAACCCCTTATGTATAATTTATGAAACTGCTACATTCGCTCTTATAATTCAAAACAATCTAACTTTCTCTTTCATTCTCTCATACATACAATTAGAATGATTTATTCTACCATTCACTCTTATCATTCAAGCACTTCATCAATTTACACCCAAATCTTCGTCCCAATTCACCCATTCTTATGCCAAAATTATTTACTTCTGACAATTCTCTCTGCTAGTCAGCACATTTATAACCACATTGTTTACTTTGCAAATTGTTTCTTATTTTTATTTCTTACTTTTTATCTGATTTCTTGTATATTCGTTTTCATAATCTAACTAAATTTATTTTAGTATAAGTATAATAACTATTTCTTTCGTATTGCATTTGTAATATTTTGAAGCGTGAAATGATGAATTAGCAGCTTGCTTATGTTATTGTAAAAAAATAAGTCATTGAATCAATCTTCCACGAGGCAAACTCATAGTCTTAAAAATAAATTCTATATGCATTTTTACTATATACAGACAAACTGGCTCAATATTAAATTCTAAATATGACTCAGCTAGTGGTTCGGAACCCACATAAAACTGTAGGTCCTACTCATCAATCACCATCATCCAATTCATTACCCACGCACTGTAATCATACCAATATTAACAATAATTTAATAAATGATAATAAATATATTAAATAATTAATAATATACTAATAATTAATAAACATAGTAGCCTAGAGATATTTGAAAATCAATAATAATAATAGCAGCTTAGAGGCCTCATTGTAATCAACTAATTTGTTTATTTTCTTCTATATAAAACAAACCTAACACGTAATAGTCCAAGAATTAAAAGACAAATTATTAAAAAATGAAATTTCTCATAGATTCATTTCAATAAATTTAATCAAATTTAAATTCTCAAAGCGAATTTACAGTGAATTAAGTAAGTTCATCTCATGAATAAGGATTGGATGGAACCCCCATTGAAGTAAAGACTATAAAGACTGTTTACTATATAAAATTTCAAAATTCCTTCAAATATTTATCTCGGAACACTGAATTTTCCATAATCATTAACTGGAGTATGCTCAGCATTTTTCAAAATTACATTTTCTTTTAAATACCACATTTTATCTTCATTGCAAACAATTGAAATCAATGAGTAGGCCTCAATCCATGCCCCTAGAAGAACTACAACAGTGCGGAATGTCCATCATATATTTATGTATAGGGTTCACATTCACTATTATAGTACCTATCAAATTTATTAATTTATGTTTAAATGAAATCATTTAAGAAAGCCATGCAGTGTGTAATAATTGTATATTTTTATTCATTGTTATATTGTACTACTTTCATTATTTTGCTTTACTATGGTTGTTTTTAAACTCAGTAGAAATTGTGAAATTGCAAGAGATAGATAGATGTGAAAATTAATTATATCTAACAGCCTTGTTATACTGAGCGACTGTATAGTTGTGGTCGCTCGCCACAATTCAGGCTAAAATAAGTCAGCCAAGTGCGAGACCGAGCTCAACAATGCCAAAGCACAAAAGGCATACTCATGTTTAGAACTGTTTACCAACTGATTTTTTTATCAAATTTACCATGATGGTGTAATTTAGCCTAAATGGCATATTGAATTTCGCTTTATTAAGCAGGAAACCCACTGGCCCGGCACCGGCGGCGTCCGGCGGTGACCGATGCGTACCGGCTACATTGCTTTGCGTTGTTTTCATTGAACGGCAACCCACTAAATCTGTCCGTCACCGGCGGCGACAGAAGCCCTTGGGGGCATTCTTGCCGGGCAGCCTGTCCGGCATTTCTCTAGTCGATGCCAGTATTGCAAGTGTTCTGCGTAAACGGTACAATGAGTTATTAATTTGTGGTAGTCGCAGTGGGTGTTGAAGAAGAATAGAGAAAGAAACGGAGGAAGCAGTTTCTTAAAATAAAAATTAACTAAAAATAAAATAATAATAAAATGAAAAAAAAATAAAATAAAAATTAAATTAAAAAAAAATAAAAATCAATTGAAAATAAAAAAAAATATATTGATGTCATGTTACTTTTTCAATTTAATTTGAACCAATAACAAAAATAATCCATGAGATAGAAATTCTTTTGCTGGATAGCCTTTTGTGAATTCATGTCGCCTTTTAATTGCCTGCTATCTCATCCAGAACTCAATAAATTTTGTCACATCAAAAAATCATGTTTTATTTGTTATTGGTTCAGGTAAGTGTTGATTAGTAAGCAAAATATTGACAATTCAATTATTAAATAACTGTTTTGAAAATACTGCAGATAAATAAGTCACATTGATCTCAAATCTTACTATTCAATATTTACCTTAACCAATAACAAATTAAAACATGATTTTGTGATGTACCTTAATAAAAATTATTGAGTTCTGGACGAGATAGCAGGCATGACAGGTGACATGAAGTCACAAAAGGCGATCCAGTGACAGAATTTCGATCTCATGGATTATTTTTGTTATTGGTTCAAATTAAATTGAAATAGTAAAATGACATTATTTAATTAATAATTAATTAAATTCAATTAATTTTTTATTAAAATTTAATTAATTTTTATTTTTAATTTAATTTTCAATTTTAATTTTTTTTTTAATTTATTTCAATTTTATTTTTAATTTTAAGTAATTTTTATTTAAATTTTATTTTTAACTAATTATTATTTTTATTAATTGCTTCCTCAGTTTCTGTCTCTTTTCTTCTTCAGCACACACCGCGATTATCACAAATAACTCCTCATCTAACGAACTCTCCATTGCAACTGCTGCATTTCTTCTGTCAGCTCCGGTTTCTGCCGGAGCTATGCCGGACAAGTGGGTTATTGTTGTAAATTGCCGGCCGTCGCCGGTTATCGCCGGGCGCCGCCGGTGCCGGGCTTGTGGGTTTCCTGCTTTAAGTGTTATCATGGATGAGTCTGGCCCAAACAAAATTTCAGGCATGGTCCCCAGTGGATAACATTCCATGTCAGCTACTGGTGAATGTGTTGAAAAATATACCCAATAGATTGACATCCCCCCAATTAACGTAAACTATGAAAATCATCACCTAATAAGTGAACGCAGGATATAATCAACATATTCTAAGAATTAGTTCATTTTAAATAATGATTATTTTGACAGTACTTGGAGATTTTCAAACACTCTTACTTTGATATTTCCTAAAGAATTCCACCTAGAAATAAAGAATTCTTGTAGACTGTGTGACAGTTTATCCTCAAAAGTATTTTTATCCGTCAAAAATGATGCCCAGCAAATGATTCAATGGTACCAGTTTATGCACTAAATACCAGAGTTTAATTCTCAATGGTTTTTATTTCAAAACTGCCCACTATGGCCTTAATAAGAAAAATATGAAGGTGTGTCAGCTTCTGGTTCCTTTACCCTACATGAATATTGTTTAATATACTATATTCTGAGAAATGTTTTTGAAGGGAGTAATATGGAAGAGTGGCTGATGGGTCGGTGTGGAGGGGTTACCCCCTATAAGTCAGCTCTAGCCACTGATTCGGAGTGTAGTTCGTATTGCTCTCTTTTGAATCCTCGGTATTTTTTCCAAGTTAATTTGTGATGTCGAGCCCCAAGCGACAATGCCATATCCAAAGTGTGATGAGAAGAGCGAGTGGTAGGCAGCCAGTGAAGTTTTTTCGTCTGAAATGTTTCGTATTCTCCGTATTATACAGCTGATGACAGCTTTTTGGAGAGATAGTCGATATGATTTTGCCAGGATAAGTGTTTCTCAACACTTGGATTCTGAACATTTTGGTGCTGTCCACTGTAGTTACGCTTATCTGTCTGTTGCTCTTCCAGATTATTGTTTTTTGGTGTAAATTTTACATGAACAGTTTTCTTTTTATTAAAAGTTAATTTGGGTCTATTGTAGATTGTGGTTTATTACCACAAGTGTTGAGTGTTGAAGTGTAGAGTTTATTACCTTGTTTCTTTCTGTATTTTTATTGAATGGAGTCAAGATAGTGGTGTCATCTCTGCAAAAAGTATACACATTTTTTGTCATCGAGCTGTCTTGGCAGGTCATTTATATATACTAAGAAAAGCAACGGTCCCAGAATTGAGCCTTATGATATACCTCTAGTCATTTGTCGGAGTGAAGATTTATATGTAATTATGTCTGTTTGGGCATGATGGTCTATTTCAACATATTGTTTCCTGTTTGTGAGATAGGCTTAGATATATTTTAGTGCTCTGCCCTCTACTTTTAGTTTTTTCAATTTATTTATTAGAATAGCCCATTCGTGTGTCAAATGTTTCTTTGGATGTCTATGAATAGCTATAACAGCCAAGCAACTTGAAAATATCCGACGGTTGCAAACTGAATTGCGTCAGTGAATTCGAGGATTTTGGGTGACTCGGACAAGAGAACCAATCTAAAAGTCTGTAATAAATTATGTTGGGCAATCGACCAATGAATGCGCTTGAAAGCGTGACCATCTGCGATGATATAACGTTATTAGTTTTACTAGCACTTTTCTCGGTGGTTCGGAACCCACCTAAGACTGTAGGGCCATCATTCATAACATCATGGTATCATCATTCATCTCATTACCTAAGTCTCAGACTTAGTGGGCTTCAACAGGAAAGAGAGAAAAATAGAAATATTATGATAATCAATGGATATATATAAGAGCAGATTACTATCCGAATAGGGAAGGTGAAGATATACAAGACTCAAGTTGGACTGTTTTTAACGTGGGATGCTGAGACAATTTTGAGCTACAATGAGTGAAAGATGGGAGTTTTAGAGAGATTGATGAATAGGAGGACTTGGGGACCAATATGCGATGGAGGAAATTGGAGGTCATGAATAACAGCGGGATTGATTATGCAATTGGAGAAGGAAATTAATATAGTAAGATTACATAAAAACGGAGGATAGAATGTCCTGGGCGAGAAAAGAGTGCCATTTGAGAATTCTTGATGAAAGGATGACGAGAACAAGGAAGAGGAGAAAAGGAGGAGAGGGCTGAACGATGTGATTGATGATTTCCGTGTACTCAGAGTGGCCAACTGAAGTTAGAGACCACAGGAAAGAAATCAATGGAGGCGTTTTGTTGAGGAGACCAAGGTCCACTTAGGACTGTAGAGCCAGCTAGATGCTACACTACTATGAATAAGACTGACTCTACTATGAATAAGCATGACTCTCGTGTCAAGTCTTATTTACTACTAGCATTTCACCCGGAATCCAGTTTGGAGTTTTTCTTTTCTGACAGATAACCTATGGCAGTGGTCACAAAATTATCTAATTAGGAAGGGCCGAAGGATGAGTGAAATACCCTGCAGTTCATCTGTTTGAAAAGAGAAGTTCGCAAAAAATCATTTTTTGTTGCACTGATGATGTGGAGTTTTAGTGTTATTTATAAGTAAACTATCTTTTTAGCAACTTTGCAGCTCTACCCACCTGTATAGTTTTGTGTTTAGTTCTTTAGAATAATGTATTACAGGAAAAGCTCATTATACACAATAAGTAAGCTCACATGACGCTGGCTAATTAGCAGCTTTTTTTTTCTGAGGATGAAGCCCACATAGGTCTGAGACCTGTGCGTGGGTAATGAGTTGGATGATGGTGATTGATGAGTTGGACCTACAGTTTTAGGTGGGTTCCGAACCACCGGGAAGTGATTTTACAGCAGAGAACAATGTCTTTTTTGCTGGCCAATCTAATCGGTCACCGTTACGAACAGTACCTACGAGAACGCAGCTTATCTATCTGATTGAACAGATACCTGCTACGGCTCGCGGCTATCATAGATGCAGAGCTAATCTGTTGCTTTAGCTTAAGACATATCGGCATATCATCTATATTATCACCATAGTTACGTATCATGTTAGCAGCTGTTTCATGAGCTTCCTGTACCTAAACTCATTTTGAAACAGTAATAGTGCCCATAAGTGAAATTTGAACATTAATTTTGAAAAGTCAAAGGAAAATAAAAATCTGGCTTCATGGAGCAGTGAATCGGGTTTAGAGAAAGCTTTGTGCCAAATCTAGTTCCAAATCGTTGCCGTTTTTTTGAAATCCGTAAGACACACACACACACACACACCTATTCCCATTATATAAAAGCTCAATACATTTCAGTGAATAAAAGGGTATAAACCATTATACCACCATCAACAAAGCAAAGAAGATACTCCACTATTGTAAAATTACATCTAATGCTATTATCAAGACAAGGCTTTTTAACATGAATAATTATTAACCTTTCATGTGAATTCAACGACTTGCAATCAATTTTAATTCAGAATAAGTAATATTTTACTCACTCTCTAAGCCAAACGTTTTCGAATCGCGTGGAGATTCATTTTCAAAGGCGTCCTTCTTGATCATCGATGTCAGATTTTTGGTTAGAAGAATTGTGGTTTTTGTAGAATGTGATCAAAAAATTTGTGTGATTTAAAATTTAGTTGTTCATTCAGGATGCTTTGTTTATTGTGTGTGGTGTGTTTTTATAGTTCAAATTTTTCCAAGGTGTTGAGTTCGTGTCCTTCAGATTTTATATGTAGGTTGGTAGTGATATCAGTGACAGTGTTCCAGTTTGAATGATATGGTCGGCGAAATTCGATTCAGCTTTTGATTTTAATGCCTGTAAATGTTCCTTGTAACGTTGTTTGAATGTGCTGCCTGTTTTTCTAAAAGATTTTGCAATCAGAGCAGTTCAGTTTGTAGATCCCTGTTTTGTTCTGATTTTGTTTTTTTGTTCTGAATTCGATGGTGTGGCTGGTTTTTTTGAAGATTTTTTCTAGTCTGATGTGGATTAATGATTGTCATTGTGATGTATTTTTGTTTGTTATTTTATGATTGAGTTTGTCATTTAGGTCGTGTTTGTAGCCGTTTTCATATGCTAGGTATTTTATTGTATTTAGTTCAGTGTTATAATTGTCGGTGGATAGTGGTGTGTTGCTCAGTCTGTGTAGCATTGACCTGAATGCTGTGTGTTTGTGTTGTGTGGGATGATTGGAGGTGCTGTGTATTAGGGTATCTGTCATTGTTAGTTTTCTGTAACTGTTGAAGCTGTGTTGTTGGTTTGTTTTATTTGTAATTGAGAGGTCTAGGAAGTTGATTGATTTGTTTTGTTCATATTCAGCTGTGTATTGAATGTTCTTATGTATTTTGTTTATGTATGATCAGAGTTGTTCACATTGTCTTTTGTTTCCTCTGTATAATAGCAGTAGAACGTCATATGCATATCTGTGCCAGTATATTATGTTTTGTGAAAATTTGTTATTAAAGAGTATGTGAGTGTTTTCTCTGTGTTGGAGATAAATCTCAGCAAATATGCTGGAAATTGGTGAGCCCATTAGCAGTCCATCAGGTTGTGAGCAAAATTTGTTGTTGAAGGTAAAGTAATTTTGCTGAGTGATGTCTTTTAATTTTTTAGGATGTCTATTATTTCATTTATATGTTCTGTAACTGTGTTGTTGTGAATAAGGATGTTCTTTATTATTTCTATTGTTTCGTTGATAGGTATAGATTTTTTATATCAAAAGATGCAAAAGAGGAGTTGAGAGGAATTTGTGTCTTTTATTATTTATGTATGTGTTGTTGCTATTAATTAGTTTTCTGAGTGTTTGATCTATGTGTTTTGCTAGTTTATAGGCTGGGATTTCTCGGTAGTTTACAATTGGTCTTCTTGGTATATTGGTCTTATGGAACAAGAAATCCAGGAATGAATAATCATTGTACGCGGTGAGCATGGTGTTTGTGCGATCGTAATGTTCAGTCACGAGCGCTCAAGACTGTGCTTGGATAGGTGACCGTGCTTCAATGACTTGATGTTATAAGCTTTATTATCACTTACCCCGTGGTTCGAAACCCATCTAAAATAGAAGGTTCACCATGTTCCCCATACCATGGATCAAACGGTGAGGTAAAACTATCTATAAGAGTCTACCCAAAAATAAATGCCATACGCTTTATTATTATTATTATTATTATTATTATTATTATTATTATTATTATCATTTTAAGCACATTTTCTCGGTTTCATAAATACTTTTTGTTACAGCTCGAGGAGTATAAGAAAAAGCATAGAAATAACACTGTAACCTCAACTCAAAGCAAGCCAGCAAATAATGATAGACCGCTACCTACAGCAAATTCGTATTTTACACAAGCAAATGTGGGTGCCAGTTCGAATCCTTTTGTAAGTTTATCTTATTTTTATTGCACATATAGTTATTTTCTTCCCATTTCCCAGTCGTTTGGAAGTAAGGTTATGCATAAAGTATATTTATATTGCTCTCATGAACTGTATCTATTGCGAATAGACATTTTATGCACAACTTAGGGTGCATTTTAGGCTATTGGATGATTCAACATTTTATTTTCAGAATTGAACTGTCTACAATTTACATTGGCAAAAAGTAGTGTTTTTCGACAAATAATCAAGATAATCAAGCTATTTTTGCTTATTTAGTAAAATAACTCAATAATAAATTACGGTAGCTACAGATTTGTAACATGTTTTATTCGTTTCATCAGCTCCTTTTGCATAAAACCTGTTCAATTAAACACAGCCATCTTTATTTCTTAATGAAGCGTTTCCGGACCTACCGGTATATGTTTATATGATTTTTTCCTTTATTTTGATTAGAGGAATCGGCTAGTATAGTGCAGAATGATCTGTTCCACCTTCCACCTGACATTCTGTATAACTTGGATTGTACTCTCTTATTTTATTTCATTAAACTTCATTTTTTTATGATAAGCTATCGCATTTGTTTTTTTTTCATTGTGTGGAATCATCAGTTTCTTGGTTACCTTTAAAGGTATAACATAAAATTGGAATGGAATAATATCCATTATCGAATTGTTTAGTTGTCAATAGATAGATTATATCTATCATAATCTATAACAATATTGTTTCAAAATAATAGTGTTGTATATCAATAATTGATAAAATGTGATGCTAGATTGTTGGGAATCTAAGCTGCGATGATTTATCAGTTCAATAGAACTGTCTTGAAAGAAAGTCAACGCAAATATTATATGAGTTTCTTGTCTTTTTTCAGAACCCTTCCAATGATAATGGAAATCGGTATTCAAGTCAAAATTCTATCAATACCACTACAGTATCAGAAGCCCAATTTTTTGCTACAGATGGTTCAATGGCAACAAATCAGATAGAAGTAGCAACGATTAGTGACTCAGCACAGAATGGAAATGTGTACAGGAGTGATGACCATTATGTAGCTCAGTTAGTATCTGAATTAAAAACTCAGCATGCTCCTTCAAATGACACACCTGTGCAGACAATTCAAGAGCCTGTTGAAATGAAATCTGCAAAGGATTTTTTTGACACTTTGCCGGGTTTGAATAATTCAAATTCAGAATCATTCTCTCTCAGTGCTCAGCCACCATCGATTCCACTATTTTCAAATGCGGCTCCACCCTCAACACAAGTGCAACATGTCGATTACGCGTCCTCTGCTCAACCCCATCCTACTGCTCCGCCTGTGCCTTTATTTAGCGAAATGACCGAAAACTATGACTTCACTTCAAAGCGCGATTACCAGGATGGAAGAAGCGACCAATCAGAGTCTGTGCCGGTGACACCATCCGATCAGGAGAAAAGTGAAGATAGTTCATCTTCAGACCACCATTCAAAACAGGTGAACAATGTACTTGAGCTGCAGTTACGCGAAATCGACATCCGGCTTGGAGCTGAAATTGAGAAGAATAAACAACTTCAAGAGAATCTTCAGAAGTCTGTGAGTATTTGAATTTAGACATAAAGATTATTTTCCAGAATAATTGCAATGACTTAATTATTATTACTACTACTACTACTATTATTATTTTATTATTATTATTAAATAATAAACAAAAAAATAATTTGATATAAACCCCTAATAAAAGCTAAAATTAGCTTCATAGGGTAGCCACCAGAATACAGATGATTGAATTTACTATTCTAATACTATTCTCACAATATATGTATAAATTATGCTTGTATCTGTATACTGTACTTATATTATTGATTTTGTCATGTAAAAGTGCGATAATAAAAAATAAAGAAAGAAAGAAAGATTATTATTATTATAAGTTCTCCTCCCTCAAAGACTTAGTTGCCATATTTTATTTCAAGTGCTATCGTATGACAATTTTAAAACATATTGGTTATCAAATTCATTAAGGTTTGATTTATGCATACAGTGTTGTATGCGAAATGTTTCAAATCATTCTACAAAGAATTATGTTTTTATCGTGTTGCTTGTGATGATTTTAAATTGTGATGATTGTGATGCTTTTCAATTGTGATAATTGTGAATGCTATCGATGCAACTGCAATAAGGGAACAAGACTAAGCGATATTTATTAATGTGTGCCTAACTTACTTGAACAACAAATACCACCATTAGGTCGGCTCTCCAAGGTCATGAATTTTATTGTGTATTTATGATGAATTCGTTAGAATAATAAATTGTACATTTTGCATTTAACCTAGATTAATTCATAGTTAGAGAAATTAAAAAGATAAAAATGTCGGGGAAGACTCTCTAAGCCCAGTTTAAATCTACAACTACGCCAACATATCACTAATAAGTCGCTATCACTGAGTATTTATTGTTTGAAAAATATTCAGGGAAAGTTTTTTTTAAATGAATTGCATTTAACATTAATCAATTCGAAAAAGGAAAAGTTGTTATGGAAAAGGTGGGAATATATTGACAAGGAGCTTCAAAACTGGCTTGATGTTGCCAATTTCAATAATCTTAACAGAATCACTACCATTCATCATATAAATGATGGAATAATAAATACAATTTCATGTGCAAACAAAAATTAATTGAAAATTCTAAAATTATTCAGAGTATCCTAAATATGTAATAAGATATAAAAATGAAAATCTTTACATTGTTTCAAATCGGCCGTATATACAAATTAAAAGTCCAAGTTTAGCTTTCAGTCATCAAGCTATTTTAATGATTCCAAGAAATGCGATCCTCAGATACAGATTTCTCCAAATTTCTCTGAAACGTCTAAAGTATTCCACACGAATTTTTTAGTGTGATGAAGTTTGTTTTGGTAATATGCGTGAATCTTGGCTTACCGCGTGAAGTATATTGTGGTTTTTAGTACAGTATTTGAAATTGGTTCAAAGTTTATATTTACAATTGAGTTGATAAATCCTTAATGCTTTCAGCTGAAAACGAAGTAAGTCACAATGAAAATAATTTTTCCTTTGCTAGTCTAGTTCTGCAATATATTGTTCTTTTCTGAAACTCATTAATTATCAAATCCTATTCTAGGAGAATACTATTGCAAGGCTGGAACAAACTGTTGAAACAGTGAGACGAGAAAAAGAAGTCCAAGAAAAAGCATTGGAAGAGAAGCTAAAATACCATGTAACAACGCTGGAAATTCTTATTGCAGAAAAAACCGAACTTCAAACTGCCCTAACAACGTGCCAAGAGAGCATTTCACAAAAAGCTGGTGTGTCTAATTGAAAAACTCTGCTCATTACTGTGAACAGTAATATAATAGTGATTAGACATAATAGAATAGTAATCAACTACTTTATGCTATACTAAACGCAAATAGAACTGGCGGGTGATGACGGCGCCATCTGTTGGTGGTATTGGTAAATTTCAAGCAGTAAAAAAGTTCGAACTATTCTGCTTTGTGTTTTGTTTCCATTTGAAATGTCATCATAACTATGAGAAATGAAAGTGAATTACAATAAAATATATAAAAATTAAAAAATAGAATATTTATCAAAAATAAGGAATAAAGAAGAGTAACTAAAAATTTAAGCCTTTTCTGAATCCTTGTAATTGGACAAGTAACGAGTATTCGTTTTTATCTCTCTAACACGTAAATAAAACTTAATTTTAAATTCATATGATTGACACATCTCCAATATTTAGAATAAACATAATTATGCAATTTAAAGCTTGATCTTACCAACAGATGGCACCATCACCCGCCAGTTCTATTTGCGTTTACTTTAATAAGAATGAGACTTGTTCGTTTTCCAAAGACAAAATCCTATTCTCTGCTGTAAAATCACTTCCCGGTGGTTCGAAACCCACCTAAAACGGTAGGTCCAACTCAACAATCGATACAATTCAATTCATTACCCACTCACTGGCCTCTATGTGGGCTTCATCGTAAAAAAATTGATTTTCTAAACCCATCCTTTAAAATTATTTACGTCATATTGACAGTGCTAGTTGGATATCTGTAGATGAGTCAAGATTCAGTGATAGTCCATGCTTTTTTTATGTTACTTATATAAAATTATATTGCGACAAGTCTTTTCTGTTCTGTTTGTTCCTGAATTTCATCAATTCGCATTTATTACAAATGTCGTATAGCAACATTTGTAATTGTGAATAAATATTGATCTAGTTAAATTGGATTCACGATTTTTTGACGATTTTGATAATTATTTCAATCAATTTAATTTTTTATTTAGGTGAAATGGAAGAATTGCAAGGGCGATTACGTGCCTCAAGACATCGAGTTGGAGATTTGGAAAGGAAGCTTGCTCTGTCTCAAACTTTGCAACAACAGCATGAAAAGTCAGCACATGAGGCCACTATAGTCAGTGACACATTAAAACAAGAAGTAAATTTGATGAGGTAGTTATTTTACGTACAAATTATTTCGATATATTATAATGAATTCCTTTTTTATTATATCCAATGTTATTCATGAAACCCACTTTTGCTTAATAATAGGAACAAACCAGAACTTCACCATGTACACTTTTTCTATGTTCAATCTTCTTACGCTTCCTTATTATCTCTCTCTTGGTTTCTAATGCTCTTTTAATTGATGTATTATGCATTAAGGTTTTTCTTAATAAAGGTTTTCCTAAATTTGCTATTGCACCGACGCAATGACGTCAGAACGTCTTGGAGGTACACACCAGTTGCACCAGTGTGCAAGGAGCATACTTCTGGGGAAAATCGTCACGTCATTGCGTAGTCGCAGTGGGAAATTTGTGTCGCTAGGAAAACTTACCTCAAACCATATATTTTATGACTATTTTTTTAATTTTAATTCTAATCTACTACTAAAATCTTTCATTGAATTGGCTCCGAGAGTCTGATCCATTGTCCATCTTTTTCCAGCCTTCCAAAGTCTCGTCTTCCATCCTGCTTTGTATTTTGATAAACAGGTTAAAGGTGGTCGAGGGACATAAAATTTCATTCTATACTGCTCGATCACATCTCCAGCTAATTGAACATCAACAGTTATATTGTTCATCGAGTAATTTGAAAGATGTTAAAATTCTATTGAATTCCTAAATGTTGAGAAAAGGAATTTTGAAATTAATGATATTTTTTAGTGATATTTCATTAAATTTTTTCTGTTTCTCCTAAGGAAACGCCTTCAAGAGACTGATGAAGAGGTGCTCAGTTTGAAGCATAAGGTTGAAATGAAAACCAAAGAAATTGAAGGTTTACAAAATGAGTTGAAAGAGAAGTGTAGTCAGCTGTCGGTGTCCGAACTGAGGATACAACAGCTCAGTGACCCAAATAAAACCGCTGAATGTAATAGTCAAGATGAATCTGTCAAGTGGCAAGAACAGAAGAATGCGTTGGAAATGCAAATCGCGCAACTCGGTACTGATTTAAAAAAGGTATCCAGTGAGAAGGATGACGCTAGTTTACAGTATCAACAATATGTGGCATCACTGAATCTCCAAATGCAGTCGCTTACTACTGAGGTAGGTCAATGATCAATTCTCTGATACATATTCATCAAAAATATCAATTGTAACATTAAAATCAATAGGCCTACTGTAATAAAAAATAAGTTTAAAATAATAATACAACATCTCATTTTATTAGAAACTAGCTGGCCCTACGCGCGTTGCTGCTTTCTCATAAAAATTCTCCTTGATTTTATTATTCGCCACCTCCCGTTGAGGTTACATTTAAAATTAGGAAAGAAGTTAGTCCTTGCGCTCTTTCAGCTGATCATAGAGGCTTCGTTGTTTTCTTAATCACAACCTCTGAATGAAGAAACATTTCAAATTTAAACCTCTTATGACTATAAGGGTAGAAGCTAGGTTTTTTATTTTATTATTCGCCACCTCTCGCTGAGGCTGCATTTCAAATTTCTAGCTGCATTGGTTAACAGATGTCATCAACCTGGCATAATTACATTTCATCATACCCAGTCGTATGTTTCCTACATATTGCAAGGCTCCGACTGCACGGTAGCCTACATGCAAAGTGCAAAGTCTTTTGCTGTTCAAAGACAGCGTAAATAACGCCTCTAAGGGGCCTGCCATAGGATTAAAAACTGTTGACTTCTATCAGCTGTTCCTTTAAGCTGTTTGGTCGGCAAGTTCAGTAGGTTAGGTCTATAAAATGGATTAATTAATAGTAATTATTAGCTCTTCTATTAAAATTTATGGTCAGAAACCATCCTCAATATTCACACAACATATTCCCAAAGTTTCATGCCGATCTGTCAAGTAGTTTTGAAGTCTATAGGGAATATACATACATACATACATACATACATACAGACAGACAGACAGACAGACAGACAGACAGACCGACATACAGACAGACAGACATTCATTTTTATATTATAGAGATTTCTGAATCTTGACAACTTGTAGCTTCCCCCTTAAAGTTTTTCAAATTCTTGACCACTGAAAGTGTACGTGAAAATGAGTTTTTTTTTCTAGAAATTCACTGAACCTTTTAGCGTTTTTCATCCAGCACTTTCATTGTAGGCTCTAGGCTGTTCCAAATTCTACAGTTCAAAGTGACGAGTTCTTGCAAATACAGGAAATTGTGTCGTGAAAATGAAATTTATATTAAAAAAAGACAAACTGAATTTGGTTTCTAATGTGAATTGGAGATATACAAATGTCTGATTTAAAAACACTATATCCTTGGACTTGCTATCTTTCCATCTTATATAGAGCTGCGTGTATTCAAGCTGGATGGGTTAGAGTTTTCTTTTGTGTGTAGGGCTAGTGACAAACAAATACTAAGTATATTTTTCTTATAGTAGTCCGTTACTTTACCATCTACCCTTTGGCCTATTTACCTATCACGGTTTTTATTCCATCTTCTTTTCTTCTTATTACATCACATGAAATTTAAAAGTGTAATAAGCTCCTGTTGATTGAAAGTGGTCGTGAGGTGAGGCGTTAGTGACCAAAGTCACTCTGAGATAGTAGTCCATAAGTTTGCGAATTTCCTTAGTTATTGTATTTCAGTCGTCTATTACTCAACTCTCAACTAGTCCTTACCCATGAAAGTTATTGATTTATGTCCATTGATACGGTAATTTGATACTACAATCAATCAATCAATTTATTTACAGTATCATTACAACAAAGGTCCTCCTAAACCAGTAGGTTTTTCAGGAGGTGCCATATATTGATTTAATACAAGTAAATACTATTCTTGATGAGTAAAAAGTCAGAATTTCCAAATAACATAACCTTCAATCCACATGACACAGTAGTTAGTACATTAAGCTAACGATTTCACTTTTAAAATACTCCTTTCGCAGGACCTGCAAAACTTAGCGAATTTCTGTATTTTTTCAAATACTTATGAATATCTATAGGCTATATATTTTTTTAATTTCTGGAAAAAAACACGTTTTCATCGTGGTCCAGGGTGAAGTAGCACATCACGACCCACTGTAATACCTGCATTTCAAGAAATTCGCTCAAACCCTCCCCCCACGAAATTAAAATAATTTGAAATTAAAAAAAACTAGCTCCATATTCGCTTTTATCACCAAAAAATACTGATAACTAATCACGTTTTTCATATTGCACAGAAATTGACAAATTAAAAAATTTTCGACGCCATTTTGAAAATGGCTGCTTTTCTCAAAACGCACTGGTTTTTCGAGGTGGATGACTTGAAATTCGGATTCAGCGCCTCAAAAACCATAAGGAACAGTCAAGAAAGAAAAAGATTAAAGTTTTTTCCTGAAACACTTTTTTAGCACCAAAAAATAACTAACTCCATAGGGCAAGATACAGCTTTTGACAACAATGGTTTTTTCTTGATATCTTGAAAATTTGTTGAGCTAGAAGGCAGTGCAATACCTTAAAATTTTTGACTCCATGAGCTCTATCTTAAAGTCTAACAATAGAACTAAAATTTTCAAATACAACCCTTTTTTTCTTGAAAACCCCTACTTTTGGCGGGAAAATACCCCCGAAAAGGGGGTTAGCCTTTTTGGATTTTCCTGGCTAACGAACTTGTCCGAGCTATTCACAAGAGGAAAGTGTATACCAAATTTGGTGAAATCGGACATCTCCTTCAAAAGTTATCGTGCTATCAGACACATAGATGGATATATATATAGATATATATATATAATATATCTACATATATAACATTTTGTGCCACTTTGATTTTTGTACTCTGGGGGCTCCAAAACAAATTTCCATCATGGTCCCGGGTGAAAGTCGCACATCACGACCTGCTGTAATAGCTGAATTTGAAGAAATTCGCTAAAAATTATTTGATTATAAGAATATTATATAGGTTTCCATTATTTAGATTACTTATTCGAGTTTGATTGTTTAAAATTAATATCCCAAAAAATCGGGTGTAAATATTTAAGCATCATAAATTGATTAGTAGTTTAATTTGTAGTCTAATTTTTTGTTCAACATTTTTCAATACTAAATACAAATCCAATTTGATGAAAATTTATTTCTTACTTTTTAGTAAGTTAGTTTTACTATAATAGATTTAATGCGGTGGTAGTATTGCACTCTATGTCAAAAGTTGGTACCACCCCAATCCCCAGTCCCCCACCATTTGGGGTGTTGTAGTTGTTAGTTCAGTTCAATATCTTTAATTATTTTATCTGAAAATGTTTTAAAATGTCCAATTTAATTTGTTACACTGTTGTGTAACCTATTTGTTGTGTAGCCTATTAACCTATTTTTCAAGCTTCCAGTTCATTTGGTTGTTTAACATTCAAATTACATTAATTTTTATTTCGTTTTATCAGTAACTTGGACGTATTCCAAAATTCATTTTTTGTCACTGCTTGATTTTTAAAATAGTTATTTATGTATTAAGAGCGTGAAGCGCGACTTTATCGCTCGAGCCAAAACATTTACTGCGCGACGCGTAGCGGAGCGCAGTAATTTTGCGAGAACGATAAAGAAGCTTCACGCGCGAATCGCATACAATATTTTTCCTAAAACTGCAGTTCTGGATTCCAATACAATAAAAGCTTGTAGTTTGTAAAATCACAGACCATGCACGGATTTGGTTAGCGTGCGCTATTGTTGAGGTTATGTGAATTTCTCGGATTCCGTGATCCACCAATGAGAAGACATCAAAATCAAAACAGAAGCGTAAAGAAAACAGCTGGCGAGCGTAAAGAACTTTACCGCTTGCTGAGCAGTAAAGAGGTATTTTACAATTAGTTTTCAGTACGTAAAGAACTACTTTACGAGCAGTTGTAGGAAAATTAATTTTCTGTAATTCTGTTGCAGTTGCAAACTATTTCCAGCCAACGAGATAGCCTTTCAGCCAGAGAGGCAAGCTTAGTCGAGCATATTTCAAATCTTGAAAAGCAATTACAACATACACAACAGAGAAAGCTCAGTCCTCCTTTGAGAATGAATAATGGCGAACTGGAAAAGGTTAACAAGCAATTGCTGGAAATAACTTCGGAGAAAAAATCTTTGAGCGAGCAGCTTGAAAAAGAGGTTGTTGAGAAAAATAGAATATTTGAAGCGCTTCAAATCAGAAATGAGAAGATTGAAGAACTGGAAAGATCGCTGGAGCGTTTAGAATCTGACCGTCCCGATGTGAGTCTTCTGCAAGCAGCTATTGAGAGTGATAAGGTATTATTCCGTTTCTGTAATCGTATTCTATTTGCAATTTATCTCAAATCAATTTAATTTTTGCTGGTTGCACATTCTTTTAACATTTTTGAAGTAAATTTCGGTTACATTGTCGTCGCTTTTTACGTTTACTTTATTATTATACTCCAAGTACACAAGCATAGCTTGCTGTGAAAAATATGGTTTATTACTGTGCATTAAGAATACTTATCCTTTTTCATTTACTAGTTTGCATTTCAATTATAAGTTTATATTTTCATGTATAGTTTTGATTTTCATGTATTATTTGACTGGTTTTACAAAATTACAGATCAGAATTTCTCTTTAAAGTAAATGAAGCATTAAGTTCAGATAGAAAACATAAAATTTGCTTAGGAAATTGACTTTGAGGAATAAACATGAGATCTTTCGTGATTTTAAAATTCTATAGAAGTACATTTCATCATCCTCATTTCCTAAACATTAAACTGATTACAAACTCAATCTCTTGTTATCTCTAATATTATTAAACCTTTCATCCAAAATGTTCTCGTAAACACTCTCTTCATTTAATAGTAATCTTTAATTTTTTACAATAGGTTGCAGCTTCAAGAGCTGTAGCTCAAAACAGTGACTTGAAAAAACAACTGGAAGAGCTGCAAGATGCATTCATAAAACTGGTGAGTCATCCTATAAGGCTATTTTAAGAAAATCTCTGATATATGAATATAATAAAATATATTGATTACATAATTCGTAATACAGTACTAAAGAATTTAATAATAGATGGAACGTTCACTTTCTAAGCATTTCATAGATGGATTAGATTGCAATGAATAAATGACATTGGCATTTCATACGGCGTTAGTTGTAAATTGTCAATTATTTTTTAATAAGTTCAGTTGCTTGCAATTTAATAATATCAATTTATCCAGTGGTTGCAATCTCACCTAATACAGCAGATGCCACGAGAGGCGTTATTTATTCATTATGCAAGTATTTTACCACCAGTAGGATTTATGTTAATATTCGTTATACCCCCTACCCTCCACTATCGTCTTCTACACATTTAAAATCATTACCCGCTGAAATGAAATTCATGGAGTTTATCTCCATCGCGAAGTAATATCAAGGTTTTTCATCAGTTTATATAGTAAAATTGAATCAAGGAAGAAGAAGGGAAGAAGAAAAAATAGAAATCACCATAATCCAAAATAACACATAAATAATCCCTTACAATTCTATTTGTGCTCTTGCCACCAAGTTGGAAGAACGTGATAATGTTTTTCTTCTGATACAAAACTAAGCGTTGGACACAAATATACCGTTGTATTTAATGAAATTAAATAGTTATCTGACGTCAATAATTATTTTCCTTGTAACTTGTTGCTTGAGTTGAAACTTGGCAATATTCCGAAAATTGATAATTTTGCATTTATACTCTGTATTTCTCTAGTTATATATTTTTAATGTTTGCATTTCTCTAGTGACAAGATTCTCAGTAGGCCTCTCGTAAATATCTAGTTTTCTATATTTGAAACCATTGTCACGTACTTCGTTCTTATATGTAAAAGTATTATTTTGCAGGAGGCATTCAAAAATTCCCTTGCATTCCAAAAATCTCTAGAACTTGGGTTGAGAGATCAAACAAATTCTAAGAAATAATAGCTGTTTTCTCTGGTGATTTGTTTCTGAAATTCCAGACTATTAAAACCTAAATCCATTCACCCGTAAATATGGTGTGTTTTTTCAACAATTATCAGAGAGTTTGCACCAAACCGCGTTAAAGATAACAATTATGCTAATCTGAGCACTCTATTCTTCTGCCTGGAATCGGCATGAAATCAAGATACTCTAGAGCAAGCATATGTGTGTGTTGTGGTTTTCTTTTTTGCTGATGATGCCCACATGATTCCGAGACTTGTGCGTGGGTAATGAGGTGAATGATTACACATAAATGCCTGACGGTGGAGCGGGATTCGATCCCACGATCACTTAAACGACAGCAAGCTGAAGTTGCGACGCCCCAACCAACTGCGCTAAGCGGCCCGCCAAAAGTTAGTATTGTTATCTTTATCGTACGATATTCTAACCTACTCTCTATTGAATTTTCAACATGATAATAATTATTTCTCTCTATTGAAATACATTTATTTATTATTTTAAATCTCTCAACAGCCTGAATAGTGCAGTAGTTCCAGAAACTGGTATGTCTATCACGTACACAGAGTAATTGTTATAATTTAATCTGGTTCATGCTTTTATTATTTTTTTTCTAGAGTAATAATAAACTTGAGCTGACTGAATTACTTGGGAAGGAACAGCATATCAATAGGGAACTCAAAGAACAGCTATCTCAATTCGAAAATTCCAAAACGGTCAGTAAGTTTCATAGAAGGTTTGCTACTCTCGGTAACAAATTCTTACTGGTTTTTACATTGAAGATGTATACTGATTCTCAGATTTATACTGATGTAATTTTTTAAACGATAATAGTTATTTATGTATTAAGAGCGTGAAGCGCGATTTTATCGCTCGAGTCAAAACATTTACTGCGCAACGCATAGCGGAGCGCAGTAATTTTGCGAGAGCGATAAAGAAGCTTCACGCGCGAATTACATACAATATTTTTCCTAACACAGCAGTTCTGGATTCCAACACAATAAAAGCTTGTGGTTTGTAACATCACAGACCATGCGCGGATTTGGTTAGCGTTCGCCATTGTTGAGGTTATGTGAATTTCACGGATTCCGTGATCCACCAATGAGAAGGCATCAAAATCAAAACAGAAGCGTAAAGAAAACAGCTGGCGAGCGTAAAGTACTTTACCACTTGCGGAGCAGTAAAGAGGTATTTTACGATGTTGAAGATCCATCTTGTTTCCACTAATATGTAATATAAACTTAATAAAACAACTTTTGAATGGAAATTAACTCACGTTATGGCGTGATGGCCGTTTCGCTCTGTTGTCTAGAGCATCGTCAGACGACCAACAGTACACACGTGTGTGTGGAGTGTACTGTGGGTCGTCTGACGATGCTCTAGACAACAGAGCGAAACGGCCGTCACGCCATAACGTCAGTTAATTAACATTCAAAAGTTGTTTTATTAAGTTTATATTAGGTATTTTACAATTAGTTTTCAGTACGTAAAGAACTACTTTATGAGCAGTTGTAGGAAAAAGTACTTTTTTTATAAAATAATCTTGCACAAAAATAATTTTTGTAAGAAAAACTTGAGAATTGAAGAAAATTATCATGGTTTGTGGATTTATAGATATTAAACTCCTTTTTCTCATAATAATCTTGATAAAAATAATTTTCTTTTCCACTTTGTTTTAAAGTAGTTAAAAGTTAGAAATTAATGTCATAACGGCTGGCTTTATTCATGTATGACCAAAGCCATGTATTTAGCATTTAAGCCACTCGTGAGATGTTTAGAACACTCGCTACGCTCGTGACCTGACTTAAATCTCACTTGTGGCTTAAAGGATACAATCGTTTCATTAACTACTATTCAATACTTGATACAGTACTTGAGCTGTAGAATAATTTACTAGAAAGTTTTTCTAATTTAAATAATATGAGCTTATTGAATCAGAAATAAAAATTGTCAACACTATACACCACTAACAATATACTATTTCAATTCTTTACATCGGTTTCAATAATATTTCAAGTATATTCACTTTTTATGATAAATTTAACGACTTGCAGTCAATCTTAATAGAGACTAAATTTACTCACGTAGGCTGAAACGTTTTCGAATCGTGACGATTCATTTTCAACAGCAACCTTGATCTTCAGTGTTCTCTTCATTGTCGGTTTAGGTTAGAAGAATTATTGTGGTTTTGTAGAATGTAATCGAAAAGTATGTGTGATTTAAAATTTAATTGTTCAGTGAGGATGTTTTGTTTATTGTATGGTGTGTTTATATGTTCCAAATGTTGAGTTCGTGTCCTTTAGTTTTTATATATGGAATGTGTAGGTTGTAGTGATTTCAGTAAAAGTGTGTCCAGTTTGAGTGATGTGGTTGGCAAAGGCCGATTCGGTTTTTGTATTTAATGCCTGTAAATGCTCTTTGTATGGTTTTGAATGCGCGGCCTGTTTGTCCTATGTAAAATTTGTTACAATCAGAGCAATTCAGTTTGTATATCCCTGGGAGATCATGTTTGTTTGTGTTCAGTGTGGTTTTGGATGCAAGTACATTTTTAACCGACTTCCAAAAACAACAAGGTTACTATATTCGACCTGTTTTTTTTTTTTATGTTTGTACATCAATCATTTGAACAATATTGAACCGATTTCGATGAATTTTTTTTTAAATGAAAGAGCATCGCTCAGCGGTGGTCCCATCCAAGTTTCGCAAGGATCGGCCCAATACTTAGCCCAATATTAAACAAAAAGGAGCATTCTTCGATGTCTTCATTTCAATCAAGTTTGAATAGGATAGTTCCACACCTAACCGCCAATCGGATAACCGGTGTCGTTTACCAGGCTGATCATTGTATCATATGGAGCGCTTTACATCTAGACGGTTTTCGAAATCATTATGATGCAATGCAATTATGCCGGGTAAACGACATCGGTTACCCAAAGCTGGTTCAGTGTGAAACAAGCCTGTAATGTCCCGTTTTGACCAATCACGTGAACTTAATTTGAATCGAGAATAAGAAGAATATATTATTTCTGTCCATATGTTCATATGAAAAATTGTAAATAATTTAGTTGATGTTATTGAGGCATAGGAATAAGGTTATTTAGTTTCAATCATAAGTTGGAGAATTTGGAAAAACAGCTGATCTCAGAAGTATTTTTAGTTTCCCTGCTTTGATTGATTAAGAATATTTATTCGACATTATACATGTGCGTACAATAGGCTATTTTGAGGTTATGTTTAATTATCCTTTTGTACTAGCTCAAAGTTTATGTTTTTTATATTAAAAAAATATAAATATGACTAATATCACAAAAAATATCGTACATAACTCATCCGGGAAGACGTTTACCATACTCGTATGATAATACTGCACTCAACTTCATCTCCTGCGTTCACTTATCATATTTTCAGTAAGCACAATATTTTCCACACTTGTATCGTAATATAGGCCTACTATTTCAGTGTAGGTATATTCTGAAAGGGACCGCATCAAAATGAATCAAAAGCCATTTCACTTTTAAGAAGCCTTTCGCTATTCTAATTTTCCTTAGTTTATCTTTTCTTATAAGTGGATTTTTAGTTACTTAACTTTCGATGTTATAAATTAATTATTGGCTTCCTAATTCGATAAATATTTCATAATGTAGGCTTTAAGAAATTTCTCATGTTTTCAAAGTTTGAAAATTCAACTAAAAAGCTTAAAATAAAACATATTTTAAAACAAAAAAAGAAACCGACTTCAGTGAAATGATAAAATACTCACGTACTAAAAAGTTTAAAATAAAGTATTCACTTTAAACTGAGAAAATTTTTAATTTCATACAAGTAATCTTTTGAAGTCGGCGCCAAATTTCCCATAAACTTCTAAAATATAACAGAATTACTCTGTGATGTTTTCCATGACGAAATAATTGAACAATCTAATATCAAAACTGACACTGTATTTCAGTAAGTGAGTGTAAATCACATTTAATTGAAATACAGTGTTAGTTTTGATATTAGATAGAATTTCTTATCAATCACTTCCTGTTGGTTCGGAACCCACCTAAACCTGTAGGTCCAACTCATCAATCTCCATCATCCAATTCATTACCCACGCAAAGGTCTCAGACCTATGTGGCCATGTGGGCTTCATTCTCAAAAAAAATACAGTGTTAGTTTTGATATTAGATAGAATTTCTTATCAACTTCATAAAATATTTGGCGCCGACTTCAAAAGATTACTTGTATGAAATTAAAAATTTTCTCAGTTTAAAGTGAATACTTTATTTTAAACTTTTTAGTACGTGAGTATTTTATCATTTCACTGAAGTCGGTTTCTTTTTTTGTTTTAAAATATGTTTTATTTATTTATTTTTTTCTGAATGCGACGTTGTGGCCTGCTTTTTGGCAGATTTTTGCTAGGCTGTTTGACTAGATTAATAAATTTCATTGTGATGCATTTTTTTGTCGGTGGAGTAGGTGTTTTGTTTTTTGGTAGTTATTTTATAATTGATTTCGGTGGATAGGAACCCACCTAAAACTGTAGGTCCAGCTCATCAATCACCATCATCCAACTCATTACCCATACAGAGGTCTCAGACCTATGTGGGCTTCATCCTCCCAAAAAAAGTTTTTGTCACTTGAGTCGTGTTTGTAGCCGTTTTCTTGTACTAGATATTGTAACAGTTTTCCACCATGGGTTCTGGAATTTATTAGTAATAATAAATCGACTATTACAAAATGAGACTGAAATTTATTAAATAACACAACATAATCGCAACTGAACTGTATCTAATAATTACTATGGCACAAGTTTACAAATTAAGAACTCAACGTTAACACAACTAAATAAATAACAGTAATTATAATCAGTTAACAAACAAACTCAAATTTTCTCCATGAGTACTTCTCTTGAACAATCTACTTGAAATTACAATTCTAATAACCATTACAGATCGCTCAACACTACTACTAATCAAATCTCGACAGTTGACAGTTTTCTTAACATAATAGCCTTATAAACTGAATTACAATCGATTTACCTTTCACCCTAGTAACAGTTGCTACACCTGCTACAACCACAGAAACAGAACTTCACGCAGCGATCATTGGGTCACTTCGAATTATAATTCACTTATTAGCTTCCAGCTCCTTAATTCACAACTCGCGGAATTAAATACCACCGAAATCCACCTAAAACTGTAGGTCTAACTCATCAATCACCATCATCAATTCATTACCCACGCACAGGTGTCTGACCTATGTGGGCTTCATCCTCCTATAAAAAACTCCACTGGTTTTTATACACAGAGGTTCGATCGTTCCAAAACCCTCTGAAACTCTTCCTCACACTCTTGTCAACTTCTCAACAATCCACATCGTCACTCGCTTTTATATAGGATTCCCACCTTTTCGAAGGCTCGCCACTCTTTGGTTGAGATCGATGATTGACAGGCGTTAACAATAACTATTGTCTGTGAGAATCCTCTTGATTATTCCAGAAGCTATGAATAATTTACAAGTTAGTTTGAAGTGACTGACAATTGAATAAACTGACAAATATACATAAACAGAATTTATTAATTTTGAATTCCTTCAATTGCTATTACTTTATACTGAAGACTTCCGCAATGGCGGATATTGACAACAGCATTGAACAGCTGATGGGAATCGATGAATGCTACTGTACAAAAATATCAGTCACCACCGGGAATCGAACCACGGACCTCTCAATTGCCGGTATGGCCAAGTTGAAAATGAATGCTGCTGTACAGAAGGGTCTCCATGGTCCACAGTCTATGTAGCATTGACCTGAATGCTGAGTGTTTGTGTTGCATTGGATGATTGGAGGAGCTGCCTATTAGGGTATCTGTCATTGTTGGTTTTCTGTAACATCATCAAACAATAAATCCTAAATCCCAAATCCTAAAACATCCTCAATGAACAATTAAATTTTAAATCACGCAAACTTCTCGATCACATTCTACAAAACCACAATAATTCTTACATTCAAAACCGACAATGAAGAGAACACTGGCAATCAAGGTTGCTGTTGAAAATGAATCGTCACGATTATCTAATATTATCAATGCAGATCGGTATGGATCAAGAAATTCAAGATTGTATATTGATTGTAGTTAAGTAGATATTCCATCTATTCAAGTACAATGAATGTACAATATTGAAATATTGTATTAGAATGAAATACAGGAATAATAAATATGAAATGAATCTAGAAATAACAAGAGTTAAGATTGTAGTTAAATAATATTCCAATTAAGATTTAATAACGGAAAAATGCATTCGTATGTGGTTAATTCCATCATGGATTCATACTAATTACTTATATCTCTAACGTATGATGAAACCACTACAGATCAGATTGAGCTTCACTTAGTATATTTTCATTGTATTTCATTTTATCTGTATTGGCATTGACTAACTCAACAAATCAATCTTCGATGTTCCTTAGTATGTAGCCTAGTTGTTCAAAGTATGCTACATATTTATTATACTTTTAGCACCACCCCTCAATTCGTTTTTTCAGATTGAAGTCCACTCTCATCAACATGGTGATGACCACTGCGATCATTCTCATTCAAAACCTAATACTTCTGATTTCTGTTCACAAACCTACAATATCAAAGAGCCTGCTGACCCAGGTAATACCAGGTTACCTTTCATTAATTTTTTATTAATGATTAATTTATATATACATATAGGTCATTGCAGCATGAGTATTTTGTTCATAGGGTAACCTGGGGTTGGTGTGACTAATTCGACCGGGAGACATAATGTGTCTGGTCAGCGAAGTTGGGCTTCAAATAGAAATATTTTTTCAAAAGAAACAGAAGATCTGGCAGTATAATGTTGAATTTTTTATTTTGGTGAACATACTATAGCCTTTAAATTAATGTAACAGCATATCACTTTTAGTGCATTAAAACAATATTCACATTTGAAAAGATCATTCAACCGGTAATTGATGAAACTGTTAATTATAAATATAGCAATGTTAACTTCAAAAAAGAGCAACAATATTAAATTTTGTAAATCCAAAATTGTTACAGTACGGCCACAGCAACTAATTCATGAATGATGAGGTAATTCCCAATAAGATTTGATGGTCTGTTTTAATTTTGGGTGGAATAGGTGAATCCTGTTTCCTCCCACCTATATCCTATTCACAATTTTTGGTTCAAATAACTTATATAATTTCTGATAGTCTGAGACCTCGGAAACAAGAATTCAAAGGAAGGGTATTTTTTGTAAGATGTCGATTTTCACTCTGAAAATTAGTATTCTGTCATATAAAACTGACATTTAACTGCAAGGTCTGTTATCTAAACTCAAAACATCACAAGTTTGGATTAATAACAGTTCTCTTTAAACAGGACAATTTGTATTCTTACATTAAATTGATTATTTTCACAGGCATTGTGATTGATATTGAAGCAATGGCCAAACTAGAGGAAAAATTCAAGAAGAAAATGCAAGAAGTTGCAGATTTATCAGACGAAAAGCAACGTTTAGAACACCTGGTCTTGCAATTACAAGGAGAAACCGAAACTATTGGTATGCAATTATTACTTAATTTTCTATTACTATAATTTTAGATCTTGATCAATAAATAATTCAACTTTGGGTGCTTTCACACTACATGCACACCAGAGAATGTTGTAATTTATCTAAGCTGATAATATGTAACTTCATTTTTTAATAAATCTTCGTACAGACATTTATTAAATCTCTGAATTTTCATTTTTTGCCAAGTTGTGCTTTAAAATGTCCAAGAAAAATTTTGACTTAAATGCAGCATCAATAGTAGATTATGATTTCATCCAAGGTTTCCCAGAATTTTGACATCTTTTCCCAATTTTCTTCTCATTTGACTGTTATATTTTTGTTTTTTTTTATATAGATCCTCATAGACTGCGACGTCCAAAAGGGAATATGCATTTATTATTCCTATTTGAAACTTGAAACTAAAACTAAAAACTCATTTCCGAATAGTGGAACCCATTTCATCACTCTTCTACCAGAATTTTTTTTTAAACCACTGACGATCAAGTCCTACTTCTGCCAGTAGTGCCGTATTTCATGTATAAATAGTTATGTTTAGATTTGTTATTAACTTTAAGTATTTATGTTCTTTGTTTTGCTTCATTGTTAATGTTTTTTGTGAATATGGCTAATAAATGAATTTGAATTTGAAAAAATCCCTTGGCATTCTTTTAGTTTTTTATAAGTATTTTTCATTTATTGTGTCGCCATAATTTGGATGTTTGCCAAGTCACCAAATTTTGATGTTACTTTCAATTTCTTGGATTTTAATGGCGAATCCACATTGTTTTTGGCAAAGCATACAATTTATTTTCTTATCACTAGCTTTAGAAGTGAATTTTGTGTCGGTTTCGGGAAGTTTTGATTAATTTATGTCTTCTGAATGTTGTCCTCCCCTTACTGGATCTGAATCAAACTAGATCAAACCAAGATAATTAGGACATTTTTTAAAATTACCTTGGATCGGACTGTAGAATTTTCCACAAAAAACCTCTTCATGATTCGACTGTCAGGGTACTATAGCCTTATTCCTCCTCATTTCGAATTAAAATTCCAGTTTTGAACTGCTGTAAAAGGTGAAGAAAAAAGTAGAACAATACATGAATAAAAATTGGAAAATAAATCAATTGAGAACGGCAGAAGCTAAAATAATTTTTTTTTTTTTAAATATTATATATTCAGCATATCTAATGACTTCAATTGTTTTTGATTTGTTTGTTTCAGGAGAATACATTGCATTGTATCAAATTCAACGAGGAATGCTAAGACAAAGAGCTCTAGAGAAAGATGAGCAAATGGCGAGACTAGCCCAGGAGAAAGAACTAATGCGTAACAAACTGAAGGAGTTGAATAATCTTATCAAGACGATGGTGCCCAATGCACATTTCACTAACAGGGACCACTTCATAAAAGGTCATTTTCTAATCAATTTTTTCATTCAGTATTTCATTAATATTGTATCTTTAAAGTGGCAAGAAGGGTTGGAAATGGAAAATGCGGCTGTGGCAGTCTGTTCACACTGTCAGTAAGACAATCTATATCAAAACTTCTAACGATTATGATTTTCCATCTTTTATAGATTCACAATCAGCGGACTCTTCTGATGAAACTGAAAACGAGCTCAACAATTCTTCGTCTAACGAAAGATTTCTGAATGGAGTGAAAGAAAACAAAGAAGAGACTGTTGAAAAGATTCAGGCGCTTCTATCGGAAATTGGATCCAGTACACTTGTCACCTCTGACCATAGCGATCCTGCAGTTTTCCATTCATGTCCTTTGTGTTCTGGCCGCCCTCTCATAACTGTATAATTGTTTCATTACTGTATAATTTATTTTATTCATTACCGTACTCACTCGAATTATCATAAAATATTCACAGAAAATATGGGAATGTTGTAATAGCTAAAGAACTGATATATTTATCAAAATAACTCAAACTCAATACTTGTACTACTATGTTGTAAAGAAAAATTCTATTCATATGATAGTTGAAGTCTCTGATGAATAATTACATTGCTTCAGCTAGTGTCATCCTTTAATCGAAAATTCTCAGCCCAGTTTCTGTTATTACAACATTGAACCATCCTAAAATTTTGTTGTACATGCGTTATCTACATCCAACTCTTTACACAATAATTTAATTTGTATTAAACGTGTATATAAAAAAGATAATGTCCTATTTATTTTTTTTAGATAGGTGTTGCATTAATTTGGTTAGAATATAATTCATCCCAACTGAAACTAGTGATGCAATTTTAATAACCCAACACCAAAACAAAAATATTTTTTTGAATAATTACTTTTCGGTTTTCCGATTTAATGGCCCACAAATAGATAGGCACTGACTTATTGCAATAAATCATTCCAGATTCTTGTTGCATGATTGGAAACTCCAGCTAGACTCTTGTTACTCGCGTCTACATTGATGGAGATCGAGTATAGATCACTCGGCGTATTAATTAAGTATACAGGGCCACCCATCTGGGGCAAAAGAAAAGAAAGATTGGGGAAATGTTTTATGGTGTTTTGAGAATTTGATGGGAGTATTCATTTACCATGCAACCCTCAATGGATAGTACTTCTAGACTACTGACTTTTGGGTACTTGCACAATGGAGCTAGATTGAAGATGAGGAGAGTGAGCAAGTTTGATCAGTGAGCCTTGATGTACTTATCACTCGCTGCTCCTCTCTATCTAAAAGCCCATTCCACAGTATTTGTTTGATTTCGCAGCCAAGACCTAGGTTCTAGTACTGAAGCTGTACTGTCTGAAACTGACTATACTTTGAGCTATGAAATTAGGCGGCTCAAAGAAATTATTGTATTGTAGAAAAAACAACTGACAGTGGTGAAACTATATGACTGCAAGCGTCGTGACCGAGACATCCGTCTTTTCACAGTCTAAAAACAAAATATTCTTATCTGAGTTTCCGGTTGATCTATGCTGTCTACACTCGTCCGGCGCTATTTTGAAAGTAAATTATAATGCACACATATGAAGATAAAGTAATTCAAATAATATTAATAAATCTCAAAATGATAATTTACCTCAAAGTGAGAGCAATTTTCTCAGCAGCAGATATTGGTTTGATGACTCTATTGCGGGAATTTACTTTGAGGTCATCTTCAATCAAATTTAATAAGCTATGAAACTGTTCTCGAGGAAATCTGAAATATGTTCAAAATTTCACCTCATCGTCCAATAAGTGTTTTTGTATCAATATATTAAAAACTCCCTCGTCTTTCCTTCTTATGTATACATCGCTGGAAGCACTCCTTTTGTTATTTACAGCACCGAGAACGTTGGATTCTTCATCCATGCATAAAAGTCTATTGACAACAAATAGGGCACACATCTTTTTTTTAGCACGTTCATGTTGCCGCTCTCGTTTACGTGTTGCACTGTTGAAAGCTGAGTAGCAACTGGTTTCGCACATGTGCACATCGCACTACTTGCTCTCAATGTCATTTCTCCACGCCGGAAATCGAGTCCTAGCTCCGCAGCTTGGACAACGATGCTCCGTCGTCAGCTGCGGAGTGAGCTCGGCAGCCCACTCTCCGCATCCTCAATGCGACTGAGAGAGGAACTGTGTGCAAGAGGAAAGGAGGACAACCGGCCACCACTCCGCAGCTCAATGCTTTGACGAGCCAGCGAAACCAATGCAACGAAGTGCGATGATGGGAACTATAGTTTGAAATAAATGTCTTCCCTTTAATTTTAAAGGTACCCAGATGAAAAAAATCACTATTTGTAGATGAAGAACGGAAGTTTTTATTGCAATGCACAAGAAATATCAATTAATTTTGGAAAATAATTTCTGAAAAATGCTGTCCTTCCGCGGTTACGCATTCCTGTAGACGATCTTTAAAGTTTCACATCACATAGCCCAGCATTTCAACCGGTATTGCCTCAACTTAATGATATAAATATTTTTCCATTCAATTTCAATGAACAGAGATGAAATCTTCATGGGCACTCAGAAACCCCTTGTACATGAATAGTGTCAGACTTTTACCAGCTGAAAAAACTGCTAAAAGCTACCATTAAAAGCGATTAAAAGTTGAAAAAAATATTAGATACCGGTACCGTACTGTAATTAATAAATTTAATATAGAAATTTTCTAAACAAAAAAACTGCATTATTAGAAAATTATAATATATAATTATTGATTAATATCGTATACTCGATAAATAAATCAACTTACCATATATGGATTTATGAAATAATATTAAGGTACTCAGCAGAGATAAATTAAATCTATGTAAGTACAACAACTTATCTTGACCCAAATAACTTTATAGTAGAAACTTTAAACTCACGGTATGTTACCGTACCAATAACTATAACGGTGAGTAACTTAAATAACTCTGCCTAGCTGAATTTATTAGTACTGTATTTCCATCAAAATTAATTTTTTGAGACTGTACTCTAACGTCTGTGTGAAGAATACTATTGTTAAACTAATATATGATAATTACCGGTACTGATGATGATTGTTCTTGGTTCAACAAACTCGAACTAAGTTACTGTTCGCTCTTACATTTTATAATAACTAATTCTTTCTAGCTGAATTTATTAGGCATTTTATCAAAAGGTATTTTGTGAGAGTACACAAGTACACACATGTGCATGATGAATATTTTTGTTAATAAATTCAAAAATGTTCTTTATTTTGTGAGAGTACACAAGTACACACATGTGCATGATGAATATTTTTGTTAATAAATTCAAAAATGTTCTTGACTTAACAAACTAAAACTAATAGGGTACCGGTACCAGTAACCTTACCTACGGTACCGTATAGTATTATTTGAATTAAACTGAGGGTATGTTTCTTGAAAAATCATGGTGAATAAATATTGGATTTTTGGAATCCTAACGAGAAGGATTCATGTCCTAAAACTGTTTATAATTTATATGCATTTGTTCGCAAAATCATATAATAGGTTTGTTAAATAGTCAGGTGTATTATTAATGATTGAAATGCAATATATTTTTCCCCAGAACTCTTCTGAAAGGAAGAAATTGACGATTAAGTTAAATGATGGCTGTTTCTACGTTTGATTCCTATAATATGCAAATTTGAATTCCGCGAACTCAAATGGCACGCAGCTCTCTCAACAAGTGTTACCTCCAGTGACCAGTTTAGATCAGTGGCTGGAGGTAAAGAATGTTAAAAGTACCTACTAAATTTAGGAATAAATTAAGAAAAATTTTTGCTTTTATTTTTATGAAAAATTTGGATTTTCATGATTGGAAGTGAATATTTAAAGCAAATTTTAATTTAATATTGGGAAGCACTTGAGCAATAAAAATTGAGTCAGGTTCTCGAAAAAAAATCCCCTTTTCTTTTGAGTGAAGGGTGCTGTAAGTGAGAACCTGTGGTTGCAGTTCGATATACAAGCCAGTGAAATAATCGCAGGAGTTTCGACACCGAATGGAAGGAGCAATACTGTCCTGCTTATCAACACACCTGTTCTGTATCATCCGAATGATACAAAACAGCTGATAACGTGGTACGTTGCTTTTTTACGACACATTTACACTTCGAGGACTAGTGCAACATACAAAAATAATGATGTGTTAATAAAAACAGTTTTAGGAGTGCTTAGGGGTAAAGGTGCCGGACAAAAGCCTACGAATTTTTCAACTTTTTATGGTCTCATGTTAAAATATTTTTGATGGTGATAACAAATATCACAATCATTTTGAGCAGAAAAGCTGCTGTAGCACGGTCGTCGGTCTGTAACGTTTCTATTCGCTACTCGCTTAGCTAGTAACTATCCCAATATGTAATCAACCAAAGCCAACCTAACCCAACCAACCAAAGCCTAACCTAACCTAACTGACAACAAAGAGAACACTACCGATGCAGATGGCCGTTGAAAATAAACAAATCATGTTTCAGCCTACACGAGTAAATACCTATTTATTCTCTATTAAAATTTTGTTAATGCTTTATTTTTCTGTTAATAATATTGTGAAATTAACAATAATAAACTGCATTTCGTTCACGATACGATTCCAGACATCAATGCGATAAAATGCTGTTTCATACAGACACTTTGATATGCAACACATTTGATACACAATTCCAATCGATTGTATGAAGTATCGATATTAAATCAAGTATCGAAGCTTGTGCGATTATTTTACTGGATGTGATGGGATATCGAACTGCAGCCCTTTTACACAATAATTTTATTGCTATTTTGAGGTTTCAATGATTGGGAATGCACCCGTAGTGATGGCAAAATTGTTCAAAACATCGATGTTTCGATGTATCGTACGTTTAACATCGATGGCATTAAAACATCGATATTTGGAAACATCGCAAACTATTGCTATATTGCTATATTAAGTTGTTTTTAACATGAATGGATCAATGTTCAAAGTGTATGGACATATTTAAATAATAATTATATTAAATTTAAAATTACTATGCAGATCATATTTCGACAAAATGCTGATTCAGAAAATCTGCTGTTGAAAAATCGAGGGGTAATAATTTTTAAATTCATTCTTTAATTGACTGCAAAAAAGGAAACATTTTGTTTTTTAGGGGGAAATCTGTCCAGCCAAAGTGGAAACACTGAAAATGAATATGGTAGGAGGAACCGAGGAAGGAAATATAAATAGGTTATGTTATGTAGCATTTCATTTTAAAAACTGATGGATCGCGGTAATTAGTAATTACATGGATATGAATGTCAATTGCATTTATTGATTGATAATGTGCAGGGAAAGGTATGCTTTATCAATTGAATAAAAACTCATAGAATTAAGTAAGTTATTGTTATTGAGGAATAATTCTAAAGTATGGTTAGCGTTAGCTCTTATTCCCAGCTGTTAGTTGTACAAAATTATATTCAATTGATTTTCAATTCATTGAATGATTCAGCACAAATCAATTAGACTACTCCACTAAGAATGTTATAAGTGATAGCCGCGAGCCGTAGCAGGTATCTGTTCAATCAGATAGAGATAAGCTGCGTTTTCGTGGGTCCTGTTTGTAACGGTGACCGATTAGATTGGCCAGCAAAAAAGACCCTGTTCTCTGCTGTAAAATTACTTCCCGGTGGTTCGGAACCCACCTAAAACTGTAGGTCCAACACATAAACCACCATCATCCAACTCATTTCCCACGCACAGGTCTCAGACCTATGTGGGCTTCATCCTCAAAAAAAAAGATTAATCTTGATAATTAAAGTTTATACTGTTTCGTAATCATGAAAAGCCGTCCTAGCTTTTCCAAATAAATTACTATGCTGCCTAGATTTTCTTCTCATCTGTTTAGGAAATGAAATATTATGGAAATCGTCCTTGTAATACGTTGTATAACTTATTTACATAAGTATACATTAGTAGAGTATGTGCGAGGCAAATTCATACAACTGCCAAGAATGAGTTGACAAACAAACGTAATTACAAAATGTCTAACATTGCTGCTAATGCCCAGCACATAAATATTCCAGTTCAATGCATCATCAATTCTTGACCAGTTTCTTCAACTGGACAGATTCCGTCATAAATAAAGCTTAATACACTTATCAAGATGGCGTGGATATTAAAAGGATTCCAAGACACTTGTAACTTCGTTATCTTGCAGTGAATAGAGTGGCAGATTCAAAATTTTATCTTGGAGTAGCTTCTCAAACTTTTTATACTCCAATTCCCGAACACTAATTGGCAACCTATTGAAGATTTTCATGGTGCGAAGGGGAAAGCTGTCATGAGATCTTGCCAATCTGGATTGAGGTAGATTTATGCTGATTCGCCGCCTGGTGTTATGGTTGTGAATGTCTCCTCTTGTTTGGAAAGTGCTGTGGTGTTGCTTTCTTAGGAGCAACAGAGAACTATATACAGATATATACTGGCTGTATACAGTTAGTATTTTCAACCTTTTAAACAGTGGCCGGCAGTGTTACAGGCGTGGTGAAGCTGTAATGATGCGGATAACTTTTTTCTGAAGAAATAAAATTCTCTCACATGCACCTGCTGCATAGAACTATCCCATAGTTTAAGTGGCTATGGAAGAGGCCATGACACGCTGTTATTAGATAATTAGCAGGTACATGATTCCTCAACTTCCGCATCAGGTATGTTACCTTGGACAGACTGTTACAGACCATGTTAATATGCTGATCCCAAGATAAAGAGGGGTCCAACATGAAGCCAAGCAACTTTACCTCAGATTCGCCAAAATCTGGAGGGTTGCGTTTCAAGGTGCACATCAAGCTTTGTGCCTTGGCTTCATTCATGGAGAGTTTCTTGTCTTTAAACCACAAGCTGGCTTCCTCCACCAATTGGAATGATCTTTGAATAGCCACTAGGGGGTCCTTGTCTTGAGCAATCAGGGTGGTGTCATCGGCAAACAGGAGTGCTTTTCCCTCCATACCAAGGTCATTTATAAAGATCAAGAAAAGCAGTGGACCAAGGATTGAACCCTGCGGCACTCCATGAGACACCTCCTGGGCAAGAGATTTGGCCCCGTCAACTGTAACAACCTGAGTTCGCTTATGTAGGTATCCTTCCATGGACCTCAGAGCCACTCCACAAACACCATATTTCCCTCTGACTGATGAAAAACGTTAAATTTTAATGTCGGTAACATTGAAAATTCCTAAGCAGATTGATTTATTTACTTATTTATTATTTATTCATTGCATGGATGGAAGGACCTAGTAACAGAGACCTTGTGAACCAGCTACCACTGCTTTTGAACTGTATCCTATTATGAGTATATACATGTGTAAATACAAATAGGCATAAATAGGATTTGTATTATTTAAACTGAAATATATTTATAATTAATAATCATATACTAAGTTAAATTAGTTTTAACTAAATATGGTGGCCATGTTGTTTTAATTCAATAAATCAATGCAATTCAGAAAGAAAAAATTGGGTCGCTAGAGATCAATGATTTTCAGTATGCAGTATTTAAAGCAGTGTATAGCCTGTTGTGAAGCCTATAATGAACAGTTATAACTAATTTTTTCAGGAATATTCATATACGACACCGAAGAATCAGTAGCTGTACTGTGATTACATTAGAGTCTTGATTGTCAAATCCTATTGTTAATGCTTTCCTTGAGTCTTCTGTCAAATATCATAAAACACCACAAACTTGGTTTAACGCAGTTGAAAAAATTGCGGCTCAGTCGTCGTGAACATTACGCTTCATTTGCAACTGAAATGGAAGTTAAGGTATTGTATTTTTGTATTTAATTTATATCAATTGAGCCATTAGTAAAGTGGTTGATAGAAAAATAGATGTTTGCGCTTAGTTTTGCCGTTTGTTTTCAAGCCAAGAGCACGCTACACTGCTCTTTATCTAAAACAGGTTAGGGCTTAGGGTATAGTGTACGTGTTCCCAGCTTGAAAACCAACGATAAAACGTTCGTTTTGTACATAAGAAAGCATCGTCTATCACCCCCTTAGTGCTTGAGTAGCTCTCATCCTTAGTGGACTTTGTATATAAAAATTCAAATTGTTGATGTTCACAGTACAAGCTGCTGATAGCAAATCTATTTAGAGGCAGGAACAAGACTGCCCAGCTCATCCCAGTGTTCTTATCGGGGACACTGCTGTTGTATGTCAGATTTTGTTGCCACTCAAGGATTAGCCCAGTCATGGGAAACAAAAAGAGAGTCATCGCAGGAAGTAATTAGTAAACCAGCGAATTTTTGCGCGATGTTTATAGTGTTTTAGGTGATCTTAATCCAAAAAGTGCAAATTACAGGGTGGCACAAAAACAGAAATTCCGATTCTGTTTTAAGCTTTTTGACATTTTCGTCCAAACTGAGCTTTGTACGGAAAAACCTTCCTTTCCTACTTTTGGTGCACTAATTTTACAAGAGAGTTATACCAGCTTTATACTTCTAAGCCGTATTTGACCCGAGATCCGTCTTTTCAAAATATTGGTAAATTTTACGAAAAATTTAAACTGAGGATTTGACAAGTAATTGACGTTTATATTTTTGGATGATTTTTTATAAATCCCTGTGGGTTTAGTTTTCTATAGCCTAATTTAAAACCAATTTCACCTTTTTATCTCCCATAGTTTTTGATGATGCTGAGCCGTTCAAAACTTTTCGTGTAGCCTATTCCAAAAAATGATAATTCATTGATTCATTGAGTGATTTTAAATGTTTCAATTCATCCAATTTTCTGTATAATTATATATTATCTATTCAAACTGATCAGAAAAATAGCCTTAAAACAATTTAAATGCCATCTTTAGGTACTCTCTAGTCTCTACATTATTGTACCGTACTGTACTAGTTCGACGTTTCTGTCAAATTATATCTGAGCGCATTCTCTGAACTATAAAAATATGTCCTGCCTTTGTTTAAGAGGAATCAACGTAGTTTTCTTCACATCAAACAAGTACAATAAAAAAAAATCAAAACAAAAAACCGACTGTAATAAAAATTAAAAATTTAATACAAGTACTGTAACCTTTTGATGAAATTTTCATAATCTCCTAAAATATAACATATAATTTTTTATTAACTCACAAAATATTTAAGCTTTTTAGTTGAATATTCAAACTTTGAAAAAATGAGAAATTTCTTATAATTATAAAATATTCAGCAAATTGGAAAATCAATGTGATCAATAATACATATAGATTGAAGTAACTAAAAATCTAACTAAAAAAGATGATAAACTATTTAAGTTAAAACCCTACAACTCTTTATTGATCTAGGAATTTGTTTTTTTTTTATTTTGAGCTTTTTAGTTGAATATTCGAACTTTGAAAACATGGGAAATTTCTCATAAATTAAGAAATATCCAGCTAATTATTAGCAAAAAAATATGATCAATATTACAATTATAAAGTAACTAGAAATCTGACTAAGAAAAGTTGAGTGAAATCCTATAACTCTTTAGTGAACACAAAATATTGTATGTGGGAAAATTTTAATTGCATACGGCTTCATAAAAGTGAAATGATTTTTGATTTCTCATTTTGAATCAGTCTCTTTCAGAGTATACCTATGCTGAAAAATGAATAACTTTAAATTTTTTATAATTAACGAACTGAAAAACCTTTTTTACTTTATTATAAACTTACTCCTACGACTCCATAACATCAACTCAATTATTTACAACTAGCGGTTCACACATGCGTTGCAACGGGATTTTAGTTATAATAGCGGCACCCGACGAATTCCCAAGAGCCAAGCACAAACCGCATCATCCTAGCTTTACTAAAATATTATTTTTTGTTTGGTTAAATTGCAATTAGAAAATTTCATTTCCGGTACGCCCGTAAGTCTGCAGACAGCGTAAATAACGTCGCTAAGGGCCCACCATATGATTAAAAACTGTTAACTTCTATCAGCTGTTCCTTTAAGGATATATTTCTCCTTTTTGTCTCCTTCAGCGAGGACTTTTGAACTTCCAAACTTCACTGGAACCATCCCGGGACTATATTTTACAGATAATTTCCAGAATAATAAAAAAACCTTGGCGGTGTATCTGGACTTGGCAAAGGCCTATGATACCATTCCACACAACACCCTTCTGAACAAATTAGAGAGTATAGGTTTCCGTGGAACAGTGTTGAACCTTTTTAGAAGCTATCTAAATAAAAGAATGCAGACTCTTAATTCTAGTAAACTGACATTGTCAGAATATGGCCTTCCACAGGGTACAGTCATCTCGCCGATATTATTTTTGATCTACATCAATGATCTTTTGAAAATCAATATCGGTGGATGCCATGCCATCTCCTTTGCCGACGATACAGCCCTAATATTTACAGCTTCTAACTGGCGAGAGGTCAAGAGTTTGACAGAATCTGGTCTGGCTAAAGTTAAGATGTGGCTAGATCACCACACTTTAACTCTAAATATAAGAAAAAGTGTTTTCATGATTTTCTCACCATCTGAAAGGTCTATACCTACAGACATATTTCGTAATGGGATAAAAATTCACTCAGTCTACTGCGCCTACCATTATATACATAGTGAGATGGAAGGCTTACAGGAGGGAGGTGGAGACTGTATATGTCAATCATTAGAAAGAGTGAGAGAAACGAAGTATTTAGGTGTGATATTGGATGCTCAACTAAAGTGGAATACCCACATAAATAAAACTTGTAAAAAATTGAAACATATTATCCACAAATTTTACAGATTGAACGGTCTGGGGGATTTGGATATCTTGCGTTTAATATACTTTGCTTATGCTCAGTCTGTATTACAGTATGGAATTAGGGTATGGGGTGGGGCATTGGACACACATTTCAAAAAAAATTTCCTTGATCCAAAGGCACATAATAAAAGCTGCACTCGGTCGACCCAGACGGTACCCCACACAGCTTATTTTCAAAGAATTCCCAGTTCTAACAGTTAAACAACTATATGTAAAGAACATTATAGTGTATATAATTAAAAACAGAAACCTATTTGAACCAAAAACAAGAACGTACAATTTTCGTATTCAATCTAATTTTCAAATTAACAGAACTGACCTGACTGTATGCCGGAGACAATTCCCTTACACAAGCAATAGAATGATCAATTTAATGCCGGAGAACTTATTGACGGATAAAATAACAAAAACTAGCATTAAAAAAATGGCAGAATGGATTAAATCATCGAATGTATCTCAATCTATACACATATAAAGTACTGTTAACTACCACTATTACAACCATAATTAACTGTTAGTAAATTTAATTTATTAATTACTGTATTTTGTGAAGTCCTAAATAAGCATAAATATTTACTTCGTAGCACAACTCAGGATCAATCATCCAATGTATAAAGCACAGAATGCCTACTGCATCTGTACTATAAAATGCTTCGTAATTGTTATACATTTGAATTCAGTCTGTTTTCATGTTATTATTTGATTTGGTTCATATTATTCATATTAGCCATTTTATTCATTTGTTCATCTTATTCATATATTTTCATTTCAGTTCATATCCATATGTACTTTCATTTCAATAAATTATTTGTATTGTATCTTGAAAGTTGTTAATGGTGCTCGCTGCCAGCACTCAAACCTAGGTTTTGCAGGCAGCGCCTAAAAATGTTATTGACAAAGTTTATTCTATACGAGTATACAGTACTTACAGAAATTGTTTTGTTTTTATTATTTGTGAATAGCTTTGTCATTGTCTATTATGATTTGATGTATTTTTATATTATGGCAAATAAAGAATTATTATTATTATTATTATTATTATATACCGTATTCTACATTGTGCCTGAAAATTTCATAAAAATCGGTTCAGCGTTTTCGGAGTTTACTGGGATTATACATACATACATCGCCTTTTATGTAAGAGACTAGCGGTTTACCCGTGCGTTGCAAAGGGATTTTAGTTATAATAGCGATACTCGGTGAATTCCCAAGAACTTAGCACAAACCGCATCTTCCTAGCTTTCATAAAATATTATTTTTTGTTTGGTTAAATTGCAATTAGAAATTTTTTTCATGATAGAAATAATGGATGAAACATAAGCTGAGCTTTGATTCTCCAGTCATATTCACTGGATTTTTAGTTCTATACCATCAGCCCTCTGTAATCGACTCTTAGTTCAAACACTATACCACCTATCCCTCCAAACCTACTCGTTCATTTCTCCTTGTGTGAGTTGTTAATCTTTTTTAAAAACGTTTTTGGCAACATTTATTACATTAATAGTTGTTTTTATGTTTGAATAATATATGATGATCAAAATAACAGGAATATTTTAAAGAAACTTTTATCTGAAAAGTCTACCTTTATTTATTTTGTAAAGTATTCATTCATATTCAACTTGAGTTTTGAAAAATTAATACATCTAGGCCTATGTTTTATGCTGTCTTTTCCAGGTTACTAAAGATGTACTGGTAGCTTTCGATTTTGATCACACTTTGGTGGACGATAACAGCGATACTGTTGCACGGTCATTGCTGTCTGCAACTAACATTGATTACAGCTCAGCAGAAAAGATCTACAAAGACACAGGCTCTTGGACGTTGTACATGAGGGAGATTTTTCGCATTCTCCATGAAAATTCCATCAGTAGAGATAGAATAGTGAGTGCTATTCAACAAATTCCACCCATCGCGGGCATGGAAGAACTGCTGAAGTATTTGAACATCGACAATAGGTGTGAAGTGATTATAATATCAGATTCAAATTCAATTTTCATTGACGAGTGGTTGAATCAGAGAAATTTAAGTGATTTGGTTAAAAAAGTATTCACTAATCCGGCCTTCTTTGATTCGACCGGTTTACTGAACATTGCACCTTATCAAATGCAAGACTTTTGCAAATTGAGTGAACGGAATCTCTGCAAAGGACACGTTTTAGAGACGTATATAAATGATAGGAAAAGTGAAAATGTTCATTTCAATTATTTAGCATTCATTGGAGATGGCTCCAATGATCTCTGTCCTTCCCTTCGACTATCTCAGGGTGACTTTGTTTTTCCTAGAAAAAATTATGCACTTTCTAGGAAGCTTAGTCAGCATAAAAATGAAATAAAAGCTGATATTTATCCATGGACTACTGGTGATGATGTATTGGAAGTGCTTCAACAGAAATTGAGTTGATTAAATTCTTTTAAAAATTAATTCGGGTTATCTGTGAATGCCCATAATCTACAATCTATACAGGATTCAGGTTCTGTATAGTATTTACAGTGGCATTTTGAGCTGCAGTTGATAACTTCAAGAAACCTTTACATTACGGATTAGGTGGTATACAGTGTGGTTAAGCTAAAGAAGGTAGAAGCATGGTAATTCTCGTAAATTGTTGTCACATCTTTACCTCTCAGATGAAATATATTCATAAGTGATCTTTCTTACACTATATGCATTTACTTACCTTGAGTTTTGTAAAAAGCAGTGATTCCCCAGTAGCAGTTCAACTGCAACAGGAGCATTGAATTTCATTTATTGACAATATGGCCCTTATTGTAAACCAGACTCCTAACTATTCATCAAAGTAGTATGACAAACAGGCTGGCTGGGCCAGGCATTAGCAATATTTTGTAGCATAACCCGTACAATCTACCAATATTTTGAAATAGTGGTGGTCGGGGCACCTATACGGCCTAGAAGGATAAAGCTGGTATCATTTTCTTGTGAAATATTGGGATGCTAAAAAAGAAGAAAATGGTTTTATCCGTTTGGACATAAACTGGAAAAAGCTAAAAACAGAACTGGAATTTAGGTGGTTTTGAGCTTCTTTGTAATACGCACCAGCGTTAGAAGGTCAACCTTTTGGATTTAAACCACCTAAAGCCCTATAAGCATTGCGCGAAAACTCGCTCGGCCACTATTTTACCCCGCGTCATACCTCTCTTTGGTGGGCTTCACAAACGATGAAATTCAACAAATATATTAACTTTATGGAATAATTACTTAATATGCCGGAAGGACTCAACCCTTTTCAGCTATTTGCGCATCCGACGCTTCCTGCAGAAAAGTTTTTCAAAACAAATTGATGAAAAATTATTTGGGATCTGATAATTACTATGATACAGACTAGTTCTGTAGTTCGAAAAGTTTTACTGGTTTCAATCAAAAATGAAGTTGCGAATAAAGTATTGTTACGGGTTCTAATGGCTAAATAAGGCTGGCAACACTAAAGTTCACACTTGCACTTTATTACACAAATTAGTCTATTTATACACTAATTGCAAGTTCAATTAATAAAGAAAAACAGATCAACAAATGAAAAGCTAATACTTATTTTCAGTAATTATTTGCAATAATTAATTATAGGCCGATCAATAATAAAAGAAACAAGAGTCCAATAACTGTACAATAATGTTCAAAAGAAATATAAAAGAACAACTAAACACTTACAAAAACACAGTCCAATACGTTATTTGATAGTTCCAAATAATATCACTTGGCACAACATCTTTAAACTGTTAGTAAGCTGCACAAATAGTAAACACTGTCTCTGCACGTTACACTGAAATTGAGCGCTGTTTACTCCAGTGGCACTGGATAATCTCACACAAGATCTGTGACACAATCTGTCACGTGAGCTTGTAGAAAACTAAACTCACTGGTTCACGTGAGCTCCTTTATATAGTTGTCGTTCCAAGAACTGGAGGCCATTAGATGCTTCGAGAAAGCCATGGAAGGTCATAGAATATAGTAGAAGTTTCAAAGGTTCTCAATTGAGTGAGAGAGAGATGCAGATTTGAAGAATAAAAGTGACAAAGACATGTGAAAAGCAAGAGGATGAAGATTCAGATTACACGTTCGTCCATGAATGGAAACTATTTACGTAGAATGACTGCTTGTTTTGCATTTGTAACAGTATATATGCATATGTTATATTGGTCATTACAACATTAATCTTTATGACTAAATAGAATCCTTATCGGAAGTCAAGGACAGCAAAAAGGGTTTAATATATAGTTTTTAACTCAAAAATTAAAATTTGTACTCATTGCTAAGCAGATATTTGTGCAAAATAATTTCAAAACTTTTAGAAAATCATGGCACGTTGACGTGCATTCACCTTCCCTTTCCATCCTTATTTTTGACACTATATTAATTCATAATTGTTATTTAATACACTGTGTAGTATATTCTCGTAACACTGTCTTGGTCATTCATTGTTAACCATCACAGATGCTACGTCTACACTGTTATTGAATTAAGTATTTTTTCATAATTTCGTATTTTTAATCACGGCGATTGGAAATCTTGATTAGAGATTGCAGATGATGATTGGATGATATTGAGCCGCTCAGTTTCGGCAGTCATTAAGGCTAACGCACTCTACATCCAGAGTCCGCCTGCAATCAGACGCCTGAGGTCGTAGCTCAAAACTTATGAGGTCACACATGAACGGATACAGATATTGGAGCCCTCAGTTATTGTGTACGGCTCATGTCTCAGCTGCGGGTCCCATACACATGTATACGTTCGTGTTTCGATCTCAAACGTCTGCTTGCTGACGGACTCCGACTGTAGTGTGCGTTAGCCTTTAGTCTGACACAAAGGCTGTGCCCCAACTGAGCAAGCTAATGTCTGGAATATGTCAATCAACTTAACTATGTCAAGTGCAGTCAACAGTTTAATTGTGAAAGTCGAAAGGGGTTTCATGAGGATTTAAATTAAAAACAACTTGTTTCGGATAATTAATATTTCAACATCTAAAATTCAACATTTAACAACTCTTTACTATTTGGCCACAAAAATTATTACCTTGTTACATTGACATGAAAATACATTCATGGCAAGAAGTATTATATTTTATAAAAATCTTCAACAATTAAAACATATTTATTCAATATTATTTTTAATTTACATTAAATTAAAAGCTTTTTGACCATCATTACACAATGAATATATAGGAGTATTTAGAAATTAAAAACGTCAAACCACACCAAACATTTGATCATACTTGGAATATGCATTAGACATTGAACACTACAAAAAGTATGATTATTGAAAAGGAATGTTTGCTAATTACACTTACTACAATCAATAAAACATTAAATCATATACTGCAAAATTTATACAAGTGAAAGTTATTCTGAAAGCATTCTAGATTTAAATTTATAAATAATTTTTTATGTGACCCATGTTTTCTAAAATTTCTCAAAATATTCTGGGAAAATATAATATGAGAATATCACAGTTGCATTTTTATTTACAATTTATTATTTTTTATTTACTGAAGCCTTCAAATGGGCAGTAGTTCTATTGAAAGTATTTGGGTGGGTGTGGAAAAATACTCGTCTTTCATTTTCGAAAAAACTTTAAGGAATATCACATTGCGATTTCTGTTGATATAAATGAAGTGAAGATTGATAATGGCAGATAATTAATGAGAAAAGTCAACTATTTGAGAGAATAAAGCAGTGTTGTAAAAAAGTCGTACACATTATTGACGTAAGAAGAATCTCGCAATCTTCATACTTTCAACTGTGCAATAAGAGTTGTTTTAATAGTGCATGCATTTATAAGAGACATCTGCACATTGAAAAGCACTAATCATTGCCTAATCCCTAATCATTGCTGATACATTTTAAAAAAATAATATGAGCTAAAAAATAACTCAAGTTAGTTGACGTTTAACCCATTAATCATCAAGTTTGGGAGTATTGTTTCATGACAAACCAAAAAATATGTTATACAGCATTTGAATTCAGATAATGTGTATTTACAAGGAATTCATCAAAGTCAAGTTTGATATAATATGAATAGATAGTAATTTTGTGGATACAGTATTTATATTCACATTGATTTTCACTAATCACTCAAAATTGATGATTGATAACAAATCTGAATATAACAAACATTATTTTCCATCAATTAATGATGATTATAAATTTGCATTTACAACAACACTTAAACTGGGGGTTCCTAGCTCCGCACATTTTGTGGAGTGCACTACATATGCTAGTGATGCCAGATGCAAGCTGAAGAATTGTGGAGTATTTTTCTTGAAATTAACCTACATAACAATTATATATATACAATGATTTTGAGCCAAATCCCTGAAAACCCAGTTTTAATTTCTTAGAAGTATTGGATGTGCTTCATGGCCTGGAGTCCCATCCTTTGGAAAACTGTAAGTAAATTTCCAAATAGACAATTTATTCAATAAAATCGCTTATCAAAGTCAAGTAATTTGTTTGAGAGGCACCTCGGCTAAACTGCTATTGTAGTCAGGCAATACGGGCGCATGAGTACGATAAAAAGCTCTTTAATTCTACTGTTTTGGGCGCTATTTGTCATCTAAAAACATGGAAATTGTCCCTCCGACATTCAAATTTTGATTTTTGAACTTCATAATGGCCGTTTAAGTCATTGAGATGGAGCAAATTTGTCCAAATTTGGCACGTGATTATCATTGATGAGATGGTGAAATTTTAAGTTTAGAGGGAATGTAAAGAAATTTCTATTTACAATTTAAATATATTTCCACAAATTGAACTTTAAAAATGGCGCTCGAATCAGGAAATTTACTTACAGTTTTCCAAAGGTGATGCCTCATTTGGAATTCAGATTTCCCAGCTCAACTGCTTACTCCTAAATGCACTTGTTGCAAGCCACTTCAAATAAGCTATGGATACATGTATGCTTGAAACCTTCACCCCACTTTAGGAATAATTCTCATTAGAGGACCAGAAATGAAATAAAATCCGTATGACAAACTTACTTTACATTCTATTTTGATGAAAATACAATATATTACACATTTATAAATTCATAAATATGATCCACTTTAGGCCTCAATAGAGCTGCATACAACTACATTATAATCTATAGCTCTAAAATTTAGCAGAACATTTAATCCACAATAAACACTATGTAATATACTTTATATATGAAACAATACTATGGAAAATTATTTTAATAATTGCATATTAATCCAAATAATTCAGTGATATAATATGAGTTCATTGATGACAAATTTATTGAAAAACAAAGAAAGTAGAGACATTAAATGGCTGATAGATGAACTTATCATTTCAAAGAATTGAAAATAAATTATTTCTGTTAACAAAAATATTTGTAACTGTTGATTAAAAAATGCAGTAAGAATTTAATGTAACTTCAAACAGATTGATTGTTGATCTGCTGAATCAAAATCATATTGATTACAGCAATCATTCACAATGAAACATATAAGCCAGTTTATTCATTATAAAGTTTTATACACTGAAATCATACTCACATGAGTTATATAATTTAATATTGCATACACAGCTAATATATGCACAAGTTTTCACTAAATGGAATCGTGAAAACAAACCATGTATAAAGTTTCAAGTCAACACGTTAACTTGAAACATGCATTACACTTTTGTTCAATAGAAAAAAGATCCTTTCAACCCACATAACTGCAACAGGAGTTGGTTTTTCGTGCTGTTTTGTAAAATGCTTTCGATTGCAAACTCAGTCCCTCAGACTTGGAAACGAGGTCGTCCAATTTCTCTCCTCTTTGAAGTACAGCTTCTATTGTGTTGTGCTAAAACACAAAGAAATTTCTTAATTAAAAAAATACATTTGCTACAAACTGCAACAAACATTTTCTCAGTCATTTATACAGCTGCTGATTCAAAATGTATCCCACAAAACCTACTTAGGAATATATTACTGTAGCAGAAATTGGGTTTGAAGCACTAACTTCACACTCGTAATTTGGGGGGGGGGGGAATTGATTTATTATTTGCTTCAATCGATTGCCTCACTTTCTATTGCCGATCTATAAATCAAAAAGGGCATTTGCACTCGAAGATAATACCCTAAAGCTACCCTCGAAGATAACACCCTAAAACTATACGAGCTTTACAAGATAAAACACAAATCAATTAACATAACTATTCATATGTATAAACTTGCTGTGCAGAACTGACCTTTTTCGAGTCGCGGCGGACGCGTTTTGAACTATGTCGTGATGAAACACTCCTCTACCTCAAAAACATGCTAATTGACAACAACACACCTCCTGCTCACATTAATGAAATTATGTCACTCACCAACACCATCACAAAACCAAACTATTTCACCCACAATAATAAATTCTACACGCAACCCACAGGTCTCCCAATGGGATCTCCTATCCTAGTCGAAATCTTCATTCACAACACATTGAAAAAACCCACATCCTCATTAACAATCCACATTCAGAAAAAATCATTTATTGGTACAGATACGTAGACATCATTGTACTGTACAAAGGTAACACCGGACAAGTTCACATGTTTCTCACCTACATCAACAAAATCCACCCCAATCTCACATTCACCTTGGAAACTGAAATTCATAATTCTCTCAACTTTCTTGACCTCACAATCACAAAAACAAATCATCACCATACATTCAAAATTTACAGGAAATTTATCCACAGACATGATAATTCATAATCACTCCAACCATCCAACCCAACACAAACATGCAGCCCTCAACTTCATGATTCACAGGCTCATCAACATACCCATGAACCCTACTAACTACCAAACTGAACTCAATACCATCAAATACATAGCCTCAAAAACGGATACAACCCATCCATCATTGACAAAAAAAACTCCATAGAATCATTCACAAACAACAAAACCCCACACAATCCCCACCAGACTCCAAATACATAATATTAACATACATCAATCATACAACACATACAATAGCAAATTCCTCCAGAAAGCTCAACTACACAGTCGCATTCAAAACCAACAACACCTTAAGAAAACTCACCACCAACTACACCACCACCACCACCACCACCACCTCCAACATTCATGATCATTCTGGCACTTACAAACTGACATGCAACGAATGTGACAGCTTCTATATTGGACAAACTGGCAGATCTTTCACAACCAGATTCAAAGAACACATAAAAGCCCTCACCCAATCACAGACAAAATCAAATTATGCTGAACATCTACTCACAAAAATCATTCATTCACCAACATTGACCAAAACCTCCACATCCTTCACATTGCCCCCAAAAGTCATAAACTTAATACTCTTGAACAATTCGAAATTTACAAACATTCCATTTCACATCCTCAACCCATACTCAATTCAATGACCAACTTAATTTCAAATCTCATACCCTCTTCAAAATCATAATAAACCCCTCCTAAAAACACCTCCCCCACCACATCCACTCCTCACACTACCATCCTACGACCACCAGACCTTACATACTAGAAAGTAGAAAACGGTGTCCGGACAGAAGCCACCATAGAAAATTGCCACTATAGACATTTGCCACTATTTTTACGAGCAGGTATACTGGCAGTAGCCAGGTTAGCTAGGTTTGGTCAGCTGGCAAATTTGGTGGCAAATGTCTAGCTTTTGAAGAAAGTGGCATTTGTCTATAGTGGCTTCTGTCCCAGATTCCTAGAAAACCAGTCAGTCTGCAACCAAGTGCCGAAGAAGAACGACATAGTTCGAAACGCGTCCGCCACGACTCAAAAAAGGTCAGTTCTGCACAGCAAATTTATACATAATTATGAATAGTTCTACTGCAGTTCATGAAAAATGGATATCTACAACAATAATTAACAGAACAAAAATAATATAAGAAAATAAGTTTCACCAAGAGTATTTCACATAACAGATAACCTTAACGTAACTCTGTCCCAAAACAGCACTCCTTAACAAATTGTGCTACAACAAGACACAATCGCGTAACACTATATCGTTGTGTTTACAGTGTGCTGTTAGTTGTTATTGTATTCTGTTACAGGACGAAGTTACTTTATGGTGAGATGATACAAGTCTGTGTCTTTTTTTGAAGATGAAGCCCACATAGGTCTGAGACCTGTGCGTGGGTAATGAGTTGGATGATGGTGATTTATGAGTTGGACCTACAGTTTTAGGTGGGTTCCGAACCACCGGGAAGTGATTTTCAGCAGAGAACAGTGTCTTTTTTGCTGGCCAATCTTTTTTCCAATATTCATTTCTCCTAAATATTCGAGATCGCTACATATATTATTTTACATTAGTACAAAAATATAATTATTTGATAAATCGAGCTCAGATGTCTCTCGATGTTTATCTACATGACATCAAAATTTCATCATGAACATTCTTCAATAACTTGAGTTATTCAGTTCAAATTTATCCAAATTTTGTGCAATGAAATATTTATTTGAATAACCGATTCTTGACAAAACATATATAAATATATTTGTACTTACCAGAATGATTTTAGTTTCATCCAACTCATCCTGAATTTTGGTCATGGCATCAGCTTCATGAGGATTCTGATATCTGGTTAGATAAGCTGGTAAATTAGGAAAATTAATATTTGCTTCAATTGCACTTGGCCATTCACTTGATGGAACTTTACTAGCGAATTCATCTAAGACCTGAAAGCATCACAATTGTAAGGAAACACAGTTATCTCCGGGTCCTCCTAAATGTTTCGCCATCAACAACACTACCTAAATTCTTCTAGGCAGAAGCTTCAAGTTTATGAGTAAACAAACAAAAAATATATATGGATTATAATAAGACATAAATTTGTATTTGACTCTGTGAAACAACCAAAAAATTCCAATGCATTATAAAAAGAAGTCACGTAAAATTATTGGTAATTCAAGAGTTGCATTCAATTGAGTTACACACATCAATTCAAGGTATTAAACGGTTCTACAATAATGATGAGTCAGTTGAAAGCTAAAGACGAGACAGATAAATGTTGACTTATTTTACAGCGGAAAAATCACCCCAAAATTTATTTTGAATGACCACTACGCGAAAAAACTTCCAACACCAACAAGTATTTATAATTTTTATTGAATTTAGAGAAGATTTAGTTGTCTTTTTGCAATTACTATCCTGTAAGAATAGTAAAATGATGATAAAATGTGTTTAACAATTTTTCATATGGTCCCCACTAGCATTTTACTTCTGAGCATGATCGACATAAATACCCAGGTCCTGGGTATTTATAATTTTCTTTGTTTTTTTTTGTGGTGGTTTTATTGAAAATGACAAAAAGAGTTACTATAAAAGTAATAATTATTATTTAGAGGAAAATTTTACCTAGTATGTGTAAACTAACGCAAGCAAATAAAAAAAACTCAGTCTGTAGGATGGTAAGATTCAATAGGTCTAATAATTTTAAAAGGATTTTTGTTCAAGATCTTTTGTTTAGTACTAGAATAAAATATACTTAAAATCATACAAAACAAAACTTAAACGAACATAAACACAAAGCTTTAAAATTAGACCAATAAATGGATTAAATAGGTTTATCCAGATTGGAGCTAAGAGGCAACACTGAATACCTGCATATTTATCAACATTGAACATTTTTATTACTTTTAATTTTATCCCTACATGCCAGTTAGGCCTACTTCCAATTCATTTTCTAAAATAAAAATCATAGCATAACTTAATAATAGTAGAAGTATGTTCACTATTTTTCTAATGTGGTGCTGTCTTGATTTCATATCATAGGAAATTTTTAGTTTTGGGCATTCCAATGTTGCATCACTGGCTTGCTTCACTGCACACATGCCAAATTTTTATTGTACGTAAAGGATTTTTGGGAAAGCACAAAGTTAAAAACGCAAAATCACTCACCTTTGTAATTAACGTATGAGCAACTCTGTGTGGATATTCGTGATCAGATATTAGCACTCCAGCTAAGTTATCTGCTCTGACATATACGTGACATGTGTATTCTGTAAAATAAATACAATACAGTTTAAATTAATGCAGGTCCAATTGAATGGAAATTTTAAAATGGAGTGGCGAAGGCAGCAGAAGTTGGAAGGGTTGCAGTTCAGTATGTAGTCAAGTGAAATAATCAACTGAGAGAATCGATAGTCGGTCGATCTGTGCCAAACCCATACCTTACCTATCGAGTATCGATTCTGTCAGTCGTTTACTTCACAGGACTACATACGGAACTTCAGCCGTTGGGGGATATATAGCCAACGTAAAATATGAGTATAGTAAAAGTATAAGTTACAAAAAACGAGTAGCTTCAGAGTAACTTGAAACCTTACAAGATCACATGAGGTATCAGCAATGATTATTGAAGCTACAGTGTCAACTAAAAGAACTTAGATATAGAAAGTTAATAAGTTTATGGCAATTGAAATTCAACAATTGGAGGAACATTTACTAGTGAACACTAACAAATTTACGGTTGAAGCCGGGCTCTGGGGAGTGTATAATTGTAGAGTCGTAGTGTAGTATTCTACGCTATGCTAGATTGCTCCATATCATGGTGGAGAACCTGTTACGTTTCTAGTAATTGCAGGAAATATGCAAATTCTAGTTCCCAATGTTTTCTTGTCAGAATCTTATCATAGTCACAATGCAACATGATTATTCATTATGTGGAGATTAGGTAAAAATGTGATACATTACCAATGCTTCATATTGCTGCGTACTTACCTGCGTAGTATTATTTAATTGGATAGTGGAAAAGTGACCACTTTTGTCACAAAAAGTGTGAAGTATTCATGTCACCATTACTTGTTTGGTATTTTATTAACCAAGATATGGAAACTATATCTAAAAGATATAGTTTCCATATTGGGACAAGCGAGCTTCGTTTATTCTATGGGAAAGTAATAAGGATAAGTAATAACTTAGTGACCTCAATGATTGTGAACAATGATCTTTCATTTCAATTGCTGAACTTACCTCCTTCCTTCACAGACTGTCTGGCAGCTGTTTGAGTTCGCTCAACAATTGTTTTACTAACAAATGCCATAAACTCTTGAACACTACTTCGTTGGAAGAAACCAAATGAGCTCAATTCGTAAGAACTCTTCAACCATATCGCACTATTCATCCCTTTATATAATACGTTGAATGAAAATAATTTGACCATCTTGTATGTTCAATGGTGAGTTGGCTTTCACTTTCTCTACTATAAACGATTTAGAAAAATTTAAATGATAAAAGATTAATTGTTTACACCACACAAACAAAAATTTGAAAAACGAATTTAGAGGTAACCTACTGTAAACTAATCTAATCAAACGACGCAAACAGATGGAAGCTTGAGTTTTGAGAAGAATGGATTTTCTTATAGAAACTAACACTTAATCAAGCAGTAAATTATGAAAACATCACTAAATTCATGACGTTAAAACAAATTGATAGAATTTTATTCAACCTATTACGACGAAATGGAATTGTATAAGTTGAGGATGGTTGACTGGTGGATTACAAATTATAATCAGCTGTTCAATTTACATTTTTCAGTGATGCTGCTAGAGGAGTTTTTGTGACCCCACCTGTTGACTATTACTTGGAATATTATCGTTACCCAACAATTTTCAATAATATTCACCATCCTCAGTTTGAATCAGTATTATAACCTTTTGGCAATTATTATGTTGTCATAAATCTCGTAAGCTTTCAACAGTTGGCAGCAGCTAGTATCGATGGACGGGGATATGTCATCAACTGCAACTGCGATCAAGCCACGTCTATGTTGACATTAGTGTCAATTTAAAAATTTACTGATTTATGTTGAGCAAAGTCTCTTGTTACATCGTATTAATTAATTTCCAGGCAGTGTTTGGTTGTTCTAGAAAATGGTGAGCTGGAGAATTTATTTTTTCTTGGCTTTCATTGAGTTTTGATTGAACATAACCTATAATGCGAACACAGCAGTCCCTATTTTTGTAGTTTATTTAGCTATGTTATCAATACATTAAGCTCCATTTTATCATCGTTATTATAAATATCAGCCAGAATCTATATTTCATTTGAAATATATCGTACTTGCAAGTTTGTATTGAAGTTGATTAGCTTACTTTCATTGCCCGGTGAAGTTAGTAGTACAGAATAACAAAATTTACTTAATACGGCAGTTTCGTTCTTCGTACATGAGCCTACTGCCAGAATTTTTTTTTTTGTAATTTTATTTATCAACAAGTCTAGGTCTATAATTACCTCATCAGTATTGGTAATTTGTGCTCTCAAGAAGTTCTCTCAATCATGTAGCCTAGTCCAACCACGTACAAAAATTAAGTTTTTCAGATTTTGACGTAATAAAGTTAGAGTATTTGTCAGTAGAAGGTTAAAGCTTGCTAATCTGAGAAAATTAATTTTTTATTTTGTTCCGTTTGAATAATTGAAATATTCCATTGCTACTAATTCAATTCCGAGCTTACTGTCCTCGAATAATGCATGAACATCACAAATTACTACTACTCAAAACTGTATCTCGCATTGTAGCTGACGTAATTTAACATTATTACTGATGATGCCCAATCTTGACTCTTGGGCCTAGACTATTACGTATTTTAGTTGTTATTCAGTGTGTTGAACTTACGTAGCGTCCAGTGAGTGCTTTCAAGTTTCTTAAACGCGGTGGCTAATTGGAAGGAGCTATTACAATACTGACGATTTTTCAATGATGACTAACGGATTGTGACAACGTTCATGATAATATCATGTTTTTAAGTTCATGGTTCATCTGTGATCGTAGTTTTTTTATGTACATTGACGCGGTCTATCTATCAACGATGAAGATATGGATATTTTTTTATTTACTGCATACATTTTACGTGAAGATGTCCTTCCCGTCTTTATTCAGAATTTGTGTTTTGATAAAACTAATTTCTTTGTGAATTTCATTGCAGCCGCTACGTTTAGACATTAAAAGGAAACTGACCGCTCGCTCGGATCGTGTCAAATGCGTCGATTTACATCCCACAGAGCCATGGATGTTGGCATCTCTCTACAACGGAAATGTTCATGTGTGGAACCATGAAAGTCAACAGCTTGTTAAATCTTTTGAGGTAAACACGTTCAGATTAAAATGATTCACGTCTCAAAATCATCTCATTGCATATAATTTTAAAAATAGTGACAGCTGTACCACTGTTTCCTGAAAGTCTCACTGAGTTGAAAGTTCATAGCTTATTCTAGCGGTTTTCAACTGGTGGCTAACAGAGCACTAGTGGGTTGCGACTCCATACCAAAACAAAAAGAATCCATTGAGTAAGTCATCAGAATAGATGGAAATAATCTATAAAATCCAGTTGTGCTTTGATTGCTTTCTAAAAAAAAACAAATACATACATCAACCCAGTGTTTAAAGAGGAAGATAAGAAAAATGATCATTCAACCCTGACGTACAGTGTTTAGTACAATCAAAATAGACCCATTTTTGCCTGAAAAAACATCAATTGTTTGAATTTTTGCTGTTTGAATTTTTTTCCTGGTAGATTAAAATTTTATACTTTTTTATTATTGAAAAGATTTTTTAGAACGTTTTGAAAAGCAAAAGATAACTGACTTTCCTGTTAAATCAAACTCTTTTATATGATTTTTGTTTATACTAGTAATTTCCATAGGCTTTCCAATGTTTCTATTTACACAGAAAACACGATTTAACCACTTTCAGAAGCCACCTTCCTTAGATATCTCTGCATGGCCCTGTTCATTTCGCTCTATCATACCATCTGACTGGTGTTGCGGTGGAGTAGTTCTGGTTTTCGGGATACCCAACAATTCACACACTCTGCTGAACATCTCTGGCTCAAAGTTCCTCCCTTGATCTGAATGCAACTCTAAAGGAACACCAAAATGACTAAAGAATTTCTTCCTGGTTAGGTAAGGCATATGCTTCAACCCATTTACTGAAATAGTCCATGACCACTAAAATGTACCTGTTTCCGTCATTGGTGGTAGGGAAAGGTCCAGCAATGTCAATCGCCGATCTCTCAAATGGTGCTCCAACATTATAAGTCTTCATTGGTGCTTTTTTCTTCCTCAGAGGGCCATTTTCTGCTGCACAGATTATGCACTTTCTGCACCAATCTTTGACATCCTCTCTCAACCTTGACCAATAAAATCATTCTCTAGCCCTCTTCACTGTTTTGTGGAGAATTAAATTGAATTTATTTCCACACAACATATTACAAGTACAACGAACCAAGATGTCCTCCAGATTTGCCATCATGCAGACTCCTCAGCACTTCCGGTACATGATTGAGTGGGACAACTACTCAATGTCTCTTCTGATCCCCTGCTGCATTCTCAATCACCCCTTTGAGTACTCCCTCATCTTCAACGATTGAGTTCCAATTTCTATTTGTATGAGTGTCAATTTTTATGAGTTTCTATTCCCCCCGCCGCTGCTACTCAGTCGAGCGTCGTTCACTCCCTTATTGAAATTAACGATATTAATTTCAAATATCTTGCCGTCACAAAACGCTTTGTGACAGTAGTTGACTTGTTTTCTGAACAGGTTGCACTTCTTTGGATTCAATTTTAGATTTGCCTGCCTCATCCTTTGGAAAACTTGCTCCAAGCTGTGTAAGTGGTGTGTTTACACAGAAAACATGATTTAGAATCTAGAAGATTCTCTATTATCCTCGAATGTCCTAAAAACACACTTGACAAATAGCAGTGACATTCGAGGAAAAAGAGAAACAGCAAGAGTTAATTTACGACCACTTTGAATTACGTGTTATCAGTGAATTCGGAAGCGCTGTTGACACAATTGTTAGGAACGCAAGAAAGAAGAAAACGTTATTCTATGCTATTAATTGTGTCAACTGCGCTTCCGGTTTCACTGATTTCACGTACTGCAAAGAGGTCGTAAATATAATTATATATATTTACAGGGTGATTTTTAAGTATGGAAACGGCTTTATATTGCGTAACTGAGACGTTCTTGGCGAAAGAAGTTTATGCGGATCTTCATAGTTTTAAAAATCCAACTTTTTGCGGGTTTTGACATTTTTGTCCGCCATATTGGATTCAACTTTATTCTTTTAAATGGGATGATGGTCATATGATACATCATTTCAGTGTGAAATTTCAAGAAAAAAACAATGGCTTGAACCGTTTTTCAATAGATGCCTTTGTTATCGATTTATAAGCAATTAAGTTTGCAATTTTGGGAAAATTTTGTTATCAATAAAAAAGGTAAAACGCACTGCATAAAACATTTTATTAAATTTTTCAATCATAAATTATCTAATAACTGAGTTTAAACGATGGTAAGACTTATTAATAAGTAAATAATACAACAAAATAAATAGCTACCGGTATTAATTCGGCTACCGGTGTTAATATCAGCCAGTAGGTATCACTAACAACAAAAAAGAATTATGGGGAAAAATGTTTCATGATGTTGGTATTATTAAAAATGAATTACATTTTAGTTATTAGATCATTTATGAATGAAAAATTCAATAAAATGTTTTATGAAGTGCGTTCTACCATTTTCATTGCTAACACAATTTTCCCAAAATTGCAAAGTTAAATGCTTATAAATCGAAAACAAGGCATCTATTGAAAAATGGTTTACGCCATTGCATTTTTCTTGAAATTTCACACTGAAATGATGTGTCATATGGCCAACTTCCTATTTAAAAAATAAAGTTGAACCCAAGATGGCGGACAAAAATTTCAAAACCAGAAAAAATTGGATTTTTAAAACTATGCTGATCCGCATAAACTTGTTTCGCCAAGAACGTCTCAGTTATGCAATATAAAGCCGTTTCCATACTTTAAAATCACTCTGTATGTATGTGAGGCTGTGACAATATCAAATCTTATTCAATATGAGACATTGACAGGTATGTTGATGTTGAATAGAATCTTCTCAAAGAATAGAGTGAGCTCCTGTTTTATTTTAATATTCGGCTTTTCAGGTGTGCGATGTACCAGTGAGAGCAGCAGTATTCGTACCTCGCAAAAACTGGATTGTGACCGGATCTGATGATATGCAAGTTCGTATATTCAATTATAACACATTGGAACGAACTCATGCATTCGAGGCGCATTCCGACTATGTGCGCTGTATTATCGTACATCCCGTTCAGCCTTATATATTGACAAGCAGTGGTAAGTGAAATTGATCCATTTTTACACTAATTGTTGGAAAACTAAGTGGAGCAATATTGTCGAGGATTCGTTGTTGCTCGTTGATCCTGATCAATAATATCTTTCATTGATGACTTGACGTAACGACTTGATAATAAAAATATTTAAACAGTTCTATATATATTGAAAGTATAAAGACATTGTTGACCTATGTTAACGTATGACAACTTATCAAATCCCTTAATTGAGAAACCCAGTAAGTTACCTAAATTTATTGTATCATCAGCATTATCTATGTATTCGTGAAGACACTGCAACAGTGCTGACCGGTGTGCTATTGGTAGTAAGCATCTCTTTATTGTGAGTTCAGAAAACGTATATCACCAGTTCGGAGAATTCTTAGTGATTAGTGATTGCCTGGAGCTTGGCTCCCAGTTTTAACCTTTTTCACCACAACTATCAGAGAAGAGAAGCTAAAAAGAAGTTCCATTCTATACCACTCTTTCCACCAAGTACACCAGATAGAGAAATCTTCCATGCAAAAAGCACCCAGAGATCACTTAGTGTGAATCCATTAGTTGGTTAGAGAGCGAGGTGGGGACAAGACGTACCCAGTCTCAACTAATATGGTACATAGCTTAGACCTATAAAGGGGAGAATGGTGTGCTCTAAAGGAGAGGGGATTCCATGAGTCTGGGGCCGAACCCAAACTATGAGCAGAGGAGTAACATAGATTCGAGGGAGATCTTAGAGAGCTGCATGAAAGTACTAATAGAGCCGTTGAATAACTGAAACAGCTCATAATAGACATACAAACAGTATTTGCCCCATGACTTATTTAATGTTTTTGTAATAGATTTTTCTATTAACTATTTAATATTTCAAGGTAAGGCTATAAACATGGTTTGTTAAAAAAGTTCAAGGAAATTAATGTTTGTGAATCCAGTCAATATGAACGAACGAGCATTAACAAACTCGTCAATTTGAATTGTTTGTGTTGAATAAACTAATCATTTTTCCACTGCTCGATAGAATTATCGAACATGTTGTTATAAGAAAGTATGTATGATTATATGGTTGTTTTTATTATTTGTTTTTAAATTTCAATTGCTTGTGAGACGATTCATTCCTCATAGATTTAACTTAGCCGAATGAGAAATTTACTTTATAAGTCTTGAGTGAGTAAAGTAGTTATCATGATCAATTTTTTTTTCAGATGATATGCTGATCAAATTGTGGAATTGGGATAAACAGTGGGCCTGCCAGCAAGTTTTCGAAGGCCACACTCACTATGTCATGCAGATTGTCATCAACCCAAAGGACAACAATACATTTGCTAGTGCCTCGCTCGACAGAACTGTTAAGGTAAAATATAATAACGCTACTACTGTAATTATTCCAGTCAACATATCCCTCTGCTAATGCTTAATTTGAATAATGTAGTGCACATTTTGTTGGCTTATCAATGAAAACAAGATTGATTAAATACTATAAATCACACTGAAGATGTCTACGACCAGTTTAGCCCGAAATGAATACCGTTGTACCCGAGAAATGTCAGTGAATCATAGTGGTTCTGAGCTACTCATCGGCAATGAGAAGGTGTGGGTTCCCTTTCCGGCGCTGGCAAAATAGTTTTGTACCCGTTGGCCTTCAGTGTGATTTATAGCATCCAAAGGAATAATTATTTTCAAATCTCAATTATTAAATTATTTTTAGCAATTTTTTTTAGGATGAAGCCTACATAGATCTGAGATTTCTGCGTGGGTAATGAATTTGATGATGACGATTAATGAGTTGGGCTTACAGTTTTGTGTTGGTTTTTAACCACCAAGAAGTGATTTTACAGCAGAGGACAGAGTTTTTTTTGCTGGCCGTTTGAATTGATCACCATTCCAATTTTATTCCACGCGCTCGTGGATTATCTTATCTGACTGAAAAGATACCTGGCACGGCTCGCAGCTAATAACTTCCCTCCACCAATGTAAACCAATATACAATCAATATTTATGCTACAGGAGTGTCCCTTAAAGATGTCAAGAGTTTTCCTTTATAACTAATAAATTCAAATTTGTTTTTTATACTTAGTATTTATTGTTTGCAGGTATGGCAACTGGGATCTCCCACTCCCAACTTCACACTAGAAGGACATGAAAAAGGTGTAAACTGTGTAGACTACTACCACGGAGGTGATAAGCCCTACCTTATCTCTGGGGCTGATGACAGAATGGTCAAAATTTGGGACTATCAGAATAAAACTTGTGTTCAGACATTGGAAGGCCATGCTCAAAATATATCAGCAGGTAATTCATTTTTTAAGTACTGTAATCTTTTACGAGGTAAGACTCCAAATAACTGTGATTTTCCCCGATTTTTAATGAAATCTAGAGTTTAATGTCATGCAGTAATTGATCTGGCATCTGTACAAAATGGTGGCATACCTTTCACAAGTAATTGCATTAATTTTCATTTGTCCAGCATTGAAAAATTAATTTGGTGGAATTGAATAAAAATCTATTATAGTATTATTCTTACTAGAATAGTAATAATGTAACAGAGATAACATAATGAAAATAATGGTTCACTGCTGCAAATTTGCCATTCAAAATACAGCAGGTGAATCTATTTGCAACAGAAAAGTAACAATTTAACAGGTAAAATATTGAAAATGATGGTGTTTTGGTGCAAATTTGGCATTGTAAAATGCAGCGGGTGAATCTTTTTTTGTATACAGGACAAATTTGTTCCGACAGAACTTTATTAGGAATTGGCTTGATTTGATTATAAATTGATATGAACTTTTGTCATCAATAATTTATTTCTCATCAACTTACTTTACTCTACAATAAGTATAACAGAGCAATACGTCTTATTCTGTTACAGTTAGTTTCCATCCTGAACTTCCGATCGTTCTAACCGGCTCTGAAGATGGTACTGTGCGTATATGGCACTCAGGAACGTACAGGCTGGAATCTTCTTTGAATTATGGTTTAGAAAGGGTGTGGACCATTTGCTGTATGAGAGGATCCAACAATGTCGCTCTCGGGTGAGTCTCAACATTAGAAGGATAACAATCTTCACTTTATATCTGATCTGTTTTTGTTATGTATCGATATACAGTAAACGCGTACCTCTATTACCACCACCGTATTCTACATGCTAAAACAAACCGAAAAAGTGCATGCATTTTATAATATGCTTGGCTAATTTCAATAAAAAGTTATCCTTTCACGAGATATGATGGTTTTTCTCATAAAAACAAAATTATGATAGAGGGGAAACTAAAAGAGGAATTCAATTTTTTCTTTTGACATTTTATCATATGTAGCATGTTTTTTGTTACATTAGAATACGAAGATGTTACTGGAGGCACGCTTTTAGGGCACACTCTGTATATGTTGATGTAAAAGATGAGCCAAACTCCAAATGATATTTTGAAGAAAACTCATTACAGCTTTTATAAATAAGGTTTCTCCAAATCTTCAAGCCGCTTCTATTTGAAACATAAATAAGTAGCTCTACCACTTTAAATATCAGTGATCGTGTAAAAAAATATAATAACGATGTTTTAAAAGAAATTTTTGAAAAAGCTGAGTAATTTATATTTAGAATTTGCGTATGCTTCTGATTGCACGCTTATAGTGTTTAGAAATTTCGGGAAGTCTATGAAATCATGTAAACATTGTTGTTTATGATGAATTGATGTTCTGCTAGACATCACGATACTCTTCTTGAATTCTAATCCTGTTTAACATTTATTCATACTATTATTGGTCTCATTTTTCACTTAATCAGACATGAAATAAAGGATAATTCGTTAATTTTTTGTTTTCAAGGTATGATGAAGGAAGTATTATGGTGAAGGTTGGCCGCGAAGAGCCGGCCATCTCAATGGATGTGAATGGTGAGAAAATAGTTTGGGCAAGGCATTCCGAAATTCAGCAGGTGAATTTGAAAGCGATGCCCGAGGGAGTTGAAATCAAAGATGGCGAACGACTTCCGGTTGCAATTAAAGACATGGGCAGTTGTGAAATCTACCCTCAGACAATTGCTCATAACCCGAATGGCAGGTTAGCTATGATCTGTATTTTCTCAATAAGTTATCAATAAATGTAAAAACAGATCTAATTTAGTAAGAAGCTAAGGACAACTTTGAATTTCCGATATTTTATTCAGTAGCGTATTGTATTAATCTAGTACATTTAATAATAATAATAATAATTATTACTATTATTTTTTTTTGTTATCTCACTTTTACTTGACAGAATCAATAATAATAACATTAATAATAGTAATAGTTTTAGTAGTAAGCATATGACTTTTATTGGTGGCGAGACCCTCACGGGTAGCTCAACCTTGCCATTTAATTATTTTTTATATATTTATTTATTCCCTATTACAATACAGATTTCAAGTTACACTAGAACATATTTCAAAAGAAATGAAAATAGAAAGTAGTTAGGTACTCCTTCCCCAAAATAGCAAGCTTGAGCTTGAGGAAGGAGCCCGCCGTATTTCGGCGAGCTACAGAAAAGTATACAAAAAATAATTACTATATCCTCCTAATAATCATTAAAAAGATTTTACTATCCAACATACAGCAGTTCAATATCATTGGAGAGAAAAAAAATACAATTAAAATAGTAAATTAAGTACATTTGAATAAAATAAAAACACTATCCAATAACATTACAGAATCGCACGGTCATATCCCAGCCTTGAGAGCCAACAAGATATGTCTTTAAACATGAACCCATTTTTTGGTCTAGTGTTGATCTCTGATGTTTCCGGGAGATATTATTATAAAACAACGGTACCAGTTAGATGAGGCTACACTGACCGGCCGTTGCCAATAACCGGGGCACAGTGAATAGACCTGACTTCTCCTGTCTTGTTGTTTTAGTTCTATTTATAAATTAAAAGATTAAAAACTGGTTATAATACAATTTGATATGTTTTAGGTAGAACTGTCGGACCAGTAAAACTGAAAAGTCCAAAAACATGAGTTCTACTCTTTTTCAATACAGCTTTTAATATTAAATTTTGAACTGATTTTAAAACATTTTTATTCATCCCCCCAGTCAACAATACCATTTTGAAGCAAGGACTTTGCCAGCGCATAATACACTATTTTCATAAATTTAACAGGCAAACCTGAACACAGCTTTACAAGTACATAAATAAGCTTTCTAGATTGTGTATGAAGTTGAAACAGATGTACATCCCATTTTAAATGTTGGTCCATTATCACACCAAGGTAACGAATACTACTAAATCTCTCTACCTTCCTGCAATTAGCCAAACATCCAATACATCTGGGACAATCTGAAGAATTTAAAACAAGAGATATATCAGTTGGCTGATTATGTAAATTCAAAGAAAACGTTATAAATGTATATCTTGTTTTAAATATGTTAAGCCTTAATATCATATCCAACCACTTTTTTACTGTCATAAGTCCATTTGCAGCTGTGTTGTATTTACTAGCTCAGTCCTCGCCACAAAAAATTGAAACAGCATCATCAGCTAAAGATAAATTTTCTCATCTAAATTAAGCTTACAAAAATCGTTAGTATAGATCAGGAAGAGACAAGGTCCAATCACTGTCCCCTGCGGGATTCCCATTCCAACAGTTCTAAATTCACTGAAAACACTTTTGACTGTCACGCACTGTTGCCTATCCTGTAAATAACTGTCGAACCATCTCAGGCTGTGTCCCCAAAATCGAGGCAGTGAAGGCAATCAATTAATTAGACAACCATACATACCGTCTCAAAGGCTTCCGCAAAATCCAGGAAAACAGCAATTTGTCTCTTCTTGGAGTCCAAGTTTAAAATGTTTTCATAGACAAAATATGCAATTGCTTCTTGTGTTCCCATCCCTTTCCTAAAACAACTTGATTAGTTGATAGAATATTATTAAAGTTTAAAAATCTATAAAGTTGTTTTCAACACATTTTTCAATAATTTTCGCCTTAAGATAGTAAGCTTATAGGTGTTTAGTTGATAATTTTACTTTTGTCTTGTGATTTTAAAATTGGTTGTATTAATAATGTGTTCAAGAGGTAAGGAAACAAAATGTTTTATAAATTTCAAAACGGACACATAACAGTAATTCCATAATAACCAGGCCCAGATGCACCACTAAGGCTCTCAACCGCCTCCACAACCTCACCCTGTAAGACCAGATGAAAAAAAGGTCATGAGACTGGCAATTGGGATCGCGGTCATCGAAAGGCTCGTCAAGTCTAATTGGACCAAATCTTATAAAACTGAAATAGTGATTATATTTTTTATTAGTTTGTGTTTTTACATAAATTTTTGTTTTAGCTGTATTCAAAGATGTTCAGTCTTAATGGTTTATTCATTCCTATCGTTGAGTTTCTTGATGAGTTTCGTATCAATAACAGGATTCCATGGTGGAGTACATGTTATTCTATGTTTCTATATTTCAAATTATAAGCGAGTTAGAATCCTTATAAGTAACTTTATATTCTGTTTGGATTCTATGAATGAATATGATTGTACCAATTGCATCTGCGATCATGTTATGATTTGGTGTCTGTATTGGAAGACATTTATTATGAAATGATATAGAAATTTACATAATTCATTGTTGTACTGTATATGAAAACATACTGAGGCAAGCTAGAGCGAAAAAGTGAATATATTGAATCTCCATTAATACAATGTTCCAGAACCTCTTCTAAGGTGAGATTATTTTATTTTTTAATAATTCTGTTCATCAACTGTTTTTTCTTTTGTTGATATTCATAGATTAGTTTTTCTCACCTATCTATTATAAAGTGATGTTAGTTTTCAAATGTGTTTGCCTATTGCAAATACAGGAAAGAAATCAAAATTACTCTGTAGACATGGAAAATAAAATAATACTCGTATTACAATAATTTGCAGATTTCTAGTGGTTTGTGGAGATGGAGAATACATAATTCACACATCAATGGTGCTAAGGAATAAAGCTTTTGGCTCCGCGCAAGAATTTATCTGGGGGCAAGATTCATCTGAATATGCCATCAGAGAAGGAACGTCAACTGTAAAAGTGTTTAAGAACTTCAAGGAAAAGAAGTCTTTCAAACCAGAATTTGGCGCTGAAAGTAAGTAACTTATCGAATTTCTTTAAAAAAGAAGATTCAATATTTTAACCTATTGTCATTTTTCTTGCTTCTCTCCAGTATTGCGTTTACGGTATTGAATGCGCTCTTTTCCTGTAATCTACTCGAATTTCATTCATACATCATCATATATATAATCGCTATGATTACACAAATTATTGTTGCTGTTTCATATTTATTAATTAAAAAAAGCGTTTTCGAAATTGGTCACTTCATCTGTGCATAAATCGACAGTGCCGTGTAATTATCAACATCAATTCTATAGTTAGACCATTCTATGAGGAAATAAAAATACAGTAGCTATGCTCTGCAAAACAAAAACTGGAATTTTTTGAAATATCGAAGATTTAATTTGAAAATGTCGAGAAAATTATTCTGGTTGACTTACTATATTCAGTTGTTTTCCCTAGAAAAATTATCGTGTTTCTGTTTGTTTCTCCTAATTTCTCCTAGGTAAAGTAGTGTGAGGGGCGTTACAGCTATTTGAGCCATCATTGCAAATGCTTACAAACAATAATCCTCTATTATTGGTATTTGTGTAAGTAGTATCTTTGAAGGCATTTGGTTGTGCGTTTGTTTGTTGTAGAAAACTGTTTGCAAAAGTTACAGTGTTGTGAAAGTGGCATCAAAGGTAGTCGAAGTTTGACAACAGTGCGTAGGCAAATATTAATTATCATGAACAGTAATAATTTATTATTCTAAATGAATGGCATATTTGAGCAGGTATCTTTGGAGGTCTTTTGCCGATGTTTATCTCTATATATAAAAATGAATGTCTGTCTGTTTGTATGTATGTATGTATGTGTGTTCCCTATAGACTCCAAAACTACTTGACAGATCGGCATGAAACTTTGGGAATATGTTGTGTGAATATTGGGGATGGTTTCTGGCCATAAATTTTAATAGGGGAGCTAATAATTATTATTAATTAAATCATTTTATAGACCTAACCTACTGAACGTGCCAGCCAAACAGCTTAAAGGAACAGCTGATATAAGCCAACAGTTTTTAATCATATGGCAGGCCCCTTAGTGGCGTTATTTACGCTGTCTTTGAACAGCAAAAGACTTTGCACTTTGCATGTAGGCTACCGTGCAGTTGGAGCCTTGCAATATGTAGGAAACATACGACTGGGTATGATGAAATGTAATTATGCCAGGTTGATGACATCGGTTAACCAATGAAGCTAGAAATTTGAAATGCAGCCTCAGCGGGAGTTGGCGAATAATAAAATAAAAAACCTAGCTTCTACCCTTATAGTCATAGGAGGTTTAAATTTGAAATGTTTCTTCGTTCAGAGGTGGTGATTAAGAAAACAACGAAGCCTCTATGATCAGCTGGAAGAGCCCTAGGACTAACTTCTTTCCTAATTTGAAATGTAACCTCAGCGGGAGGTGGCGAATAATAAAATCAAGGAGAATTTTTATGAGAATGCAGCAACGCGCGTTGGGTCAGCTAGTAAAAATATATAAAAACATTCTTTAATATCCAATGTTATTGGAAATTTAAATCAACGTCAAGTCAAACCAGTGTCCAAAGGGCACATAAGAATCATTGTAAAATTCTGTTTGACAAAAAGTACAGTAGTGGCGTTAAAGGTAGTCGAAATTCGAAGGTGTGAAGGGCGTGATAATAATAATAATCCAAGCTAATAAACCTCTGAATTATCTTGAAAAGACAAGAAGAAACATAAATAAGAGACTTATAAATATACAGTAATAGATAAATGATTAGTAACGAATAAAATTTAAGGAAAACTGTTCTTACATATCACTACTGTATTTAATAATATCACATGAAGGCGAGTCTCTTCACTTTCTTTTCCAGTTTTACATGGCAACTCTCGTCCTTAAACTTTATCTCTTTCTCACTCTCTTTCTTTCTCATTATTCTGTCTTTTTCTTCTTTTCATTCATCATTTTTCTAAAGGTCTCTGGTTCGATCCCCGTCTGACCGAGAGATTTTTTACTGAGGCCACTCCCGTGTTTTGGAGTACACATTAAGCCCGTCGGTCCCAGCTGACTAAAAAGCAGTCGTTAAGTCACATCAGAGGCCCTGAACTTCGTTCAGGTGCGACCTAAGAACTCTGACATCAGACCTGAACCAGCCAGGTCACTAGATATTATTATTTATACATCTTTTCAAATTCAAGTATCTTTGATTTAATTTGATTTTAGTGTAACCTTCTGCTATGTTTTCAATTTTTCAACTCCAGAACTTTCCTTTGCCGGCAAAATGTGTTCTATGTTTGTGTTTATTGTATTTATATTGTGAAGAATCTGAATAAATTTGATTTGATTTTGGTCTATTGAGAACAGTAATAATAATTCTCAATGAATATTTGTGCAGGTATCTTTGGAGGCTTTTTGCTGGGCGTGTGCTCGATGTCTGGTCTGGCCCTATATGACTGGGAGACACTGGAGCTGGTGCGGCGCATCGAGATACAGCCGAAACACGTGTACTGGTCGGAGAGCGGCGAGCTGGTGGCACTGGCCACTGATGACAGCTACTTTGTGCTGCGCTACGACGCCAATGCCGTCCTCACCGCTAGGGAATCTGGAGAGGACGCTGTCACACAAGATGGTGTCGAAGATGCCTTTGAGGTAACACTAAGTAGAAATTTTCAAAGATAAAATGAGTTGAATTGGTAGCTGCAGTGGTAAGATCGGTTAGAGCGCTTATCTTTGGTAAGACTCTGTCGCCTGTGATCATGGGTTCGGTTCCCTTCAGCCTAGAGTATTTCGTGTCACCATTCACTTCTTTAAATCAAATCTAATTAAACTATTTTATTGCTCAACAACATTCTGTAAAACGCCTGTCGGCTTACATACAGGAGGTTGATTGATTGATTGATTACTTGCCTTTATTATAGGCGGCGTTAGGGCTCTTGGCCTTCTCTTCCACTCAACCCTAAAAATTGCTAGGGGTGGATGGAAGAAGTTGAGAGCTGACTCATTCCTCCGGGCTTTCTCTCTGGATCTGGGACCGAAGCTCCCGCAGACAAAAACCACTAGCCAAAAGTAGGACCAAAGCGCCACTCGATCATCAGTATACCTGCAAGATCGTTAAACTTTCCTCAGCTTAACTTCACTTCCGATCCTCTCTCTCACTCTCACGCTTTCTCTCTTTTCACGCTTACTGGATTTCTCAATTAGAACAGTTTGTTTTCTGTGCATTGGTGGAAAATCTATACAAGGGTGATAGCGGTAGATTTGATTTTTCGCTCACTGCGAAAAATGTAAACAGCCTATTCGTCTAATAGTCCAGTTAAGGGAGACGAAAAAAGGCCATCGAGGGAAGCAATTAGTAAACCAGAAAATTTACCGCACATTGTTTATAGGTTCTTCTGTCACAAGCACAAGGCGCTTTGGTCCGGACATCTTCTCCCTTTGGGTTATACACTGTTCAAATTTACAAATGTTATAACAGACGTTATTTCAGGAGCAGTTGTAAAAAAAACATTCAAAACATATGTTTGAACAGCCAGTGAAAAAATTAATATAATTAATTATAAAAAATTTCAATAATTTACATACTAATCATTCAGATTTATTAATTTCGATGAGAAACCCCAATTATTTGAAATATACAGTAGTGTTAATCAATATAAAAATTTTCATCAATGGAGTACAGACATTTTTCCAGAAGAACATCTTCAACATAATATTTATTAATCTATTCATGCACAAGTTTCAAGCTCATATGGGAATTATCTTCAAAAAGTATCCATATCTTTCGGCCCTTTAGCACAAATCTGTCTCAGTTATAAACTGTCTATGAGAAGTGTTGGGTTTGCATGCTTTGAAGAAAAACGCATTTTGCACTTGATGTGTTTGCAGATGCTAGTTTTATCCCTTTTCCTATTTTTCTATGTTTGATTTTTTTAAATTAAAAATAAATATGTTTTATTCTTTCAGTAGAAATTATATATTTGTTTGACAATTGATTATTGCCGAAGGTCTCATTCAGCAACAAAAAGACCCTGACCAATTCTCTCACTATTTTTATTAATTACACTAATTTCATTTTTTTTTTTTGGTAAATTTCGATTTAAAAAGTATGATTTTCTCTGTTATTTATTAATTTATTCTAAGGGCCGTATTTATGGACGTTCCTTCAGTGTCTCTTGACTCGCAATTGGGACTCTTAAAATGCATCCAAAGACAGAAAATTCACAAAGTTACAAGCTAGTGAGTAGCTATAACACTAAAAGCCAACCCAGCTCCCCCAATAGAGGTCTTGACTCCTGATAATCATTTAAGACCAATAATTGACATTGAATAACACTAATTTATATTAATATAAGAATTTACACTACATAAATGCGGCCGGGACAGCTGGGACGGCTTTTAGTGATGCTACTCGCTGACTTGTCAGCTAGTTAACTCACCTTCACTTCAATTAAATTTCGTATTTGTTGAACTCACTTGAAGATCTTCTTAGCTTGAAAGTCAAGATTTTCTTGAAATTTGTATCTCAAATCCACTCTTAGCCAAGAGAGCTAACTTGAAGCGATTCTTCAGATTATTTTATATCATATTTCGGCTTCATTTTTTATTGTAGCATATCAGTTCATCAAAATAAAAGAAAATCTGCATTTAATTTTTACATCATTGCAATGTAATTTACTGTATATTTTCCAATTTAAACTATTTTTATTTACTTCCCATATAACTCGATTTCTAACATATAAACTTTTCTGCTCATCACTGGTGATAATGTTAATGGAGTTATTTGGCCTACTGTTGGATAGCGCTTGCTACATTACATCTATCTAACTTACCATTGTTCAAATAAATCGAAACATAAATATTATTATGGAGTATATTGGTGTAGTAATAAAAACGTAAAAGTAACTGCAAGTTTGCATACAGTACATTATCTTTATCCATGATAATTTATGTTTTTTTCTCTCTTTTTTCTTCTTTTTTGTAGATTACGTCTAGGCGAATCCAGTTAAGGAGTATAAGACAAGTCAGATTAACAATTATACTATCTTATACACTAGTTACTATAATTACTATATCAATTAGTTGAGGTGAGGCTTAATTTTGATATAAAAGGAACTCTTATAAAAAGCTTTATCAACTAAATATTTTTCAATTCTTTTTTTAAATGTTTCTATATTTTCAAGACTTTAAAAACTGCGGTAGCTTGTAGTAGAGTTTCCTACCAATATAACTAGGTTTTTTTTAATAATCTACTATTGTGCCTCACCAAGTGATAATCTCCTCGGCTTCTTGTAATTATAATCGTGTACATCATGATTTTGCTTAATATCACTTTTTTTCTTATAAGTAGCTTCATACACGTATAAGCAGGGTACAGTGGGGAGACCAAGTCTCTTGAACAACGGCCTACATGAATCTAATCTATTTACTCTTTCCATACACCTAACAGCTTTCTTTTGGATCTTAAACACCCTATCAAGGTTTTGTTTTGATGAATTACCCCAAACCTAATATGTGACAGTAAGAGCCCATGGTAAGCTGTAAAAAGTAACTTTTTGTCATTTAATCTAGCAAGCTATCGCAGAACAAATACCTCAGATGAAATTTTACAACATATTTTCTCAATGTATGGAGCCCAGGTCAATCGTCTATCCAACAAAACTCCTAGAAATGCAATGCTTTCTTCCTGTTCTAGTTGATTATCGTTTACAAACACGTTTATAGCCCTATCTTCATTTGAATTATGTTTGTTTTTGAATTGAAGGTATTTGCATTTTCTACTATGTATTGTTAATTTCAACTGATATAAGGATTGGACAATGGACTGCTCACCTATATAGTCACTCATTTCTAAATTATCTTGAATGGAATTGCTGAAAATGAGTGATGTATCGTCTGCAAATAAGAGGGCTCTACAACTAATTCATTCTATAGGTAACCGATTGACATATAACAAGTGTAACACCAATGTTTGTTGGTGTCTGAAATCATGTTTCGGGGTTAGGTTTGACATTGATAATGACTTGCTGTCAAGTCAGCTTGTGAACACGTTCAATCTAATAAAAGCATTTCAAGAGTTCCTCGAGTCAAGAGACACTGAAGGAACGTTCATAATGTTTGTTGGTGTTTTCTTATGAAATATCAAACGTGAGACATGACAATGATGAAGATTATATCAATCATTTGATGGCAATGGTTGGCAATCCAGGTAAACATCATCAATCACTAGATAAAACTTAGATTTTTTGTCTTTGCCTTCATCATTTTTTATTGTCTTTGTTCCAGTTTCTTTTCATATTTCGAATATTTTCTCACTTTTATCATCTAAAATCACCGATCTTATTTGATTCCTGTTGTGACTGTTTTCTTGTTTAACGTTCATTTGTGTTAATAGTTCAATTCTTTTAGATCTGCCATTGTAATTTGAGTTCAGTTTTCCGCATTCTCCCAAGTATTTGAAGACTAGTAGTAATCTGATTGTTTATCTTTATTGCAGATAAACAATTTATGCTTGAACTGCTAAACAGTAATAATACTCAATGGATGGCCTATTTCTATCAGTTTTATTACGTTTTTAATATAAAAATAATTGTTTGGTTTCATATTAGCTAAATAGTCTTATATTACCTGACTTTCGGTAAATTTCAAGTTTTTATACTTATTAAAATAATAATTATTTTTAGGTGCTTGGAGAAGTGCACGAAACAGTGAAAACTGGATTGTGGGTCGGCGATTGTTTCATTTACACAAACAGCGTGAACAGGATAAACTACTATGTTGGTGGTGAAATTGTCACAGTTTCCCATCTTGATAGAACAATGTATCTATTGGGATACGTTGCTAAGGATAACCGACTATACTTGGGAGACAAAGAACTAAATATAGTTTCCTATAGGTGAGTAACATTTATAAAAAATGTAAATGTAAAATAACGCTTATTGAATCGTTAATTAATTATCATCAGTGTTCATTATTTTATTTATTTTTAACTGTAGAGTACTGTAATAAATTTTTTACGTTTTTTATTGGTGTCTATATATAATAGATCCATCCCTATTCGAGTGTTTTAATAAACTGAGTAGTTTAAACTCATCTACTTTGTAATAAATAAGTCATTCTATTTCAAATTTAACATGAATACTGATAATGATATAATGAACACTTATTTACTTTCTTTTCTGTGTGCTAATTTAGCCTCATAAATAATTAAAGTTTTATTATTCTAAGAATTCCAAGTTTTATAGTGAGTTTTATTATATGTATGAGAATTCGATGAATTGATGAAAATGAACTGCAATAAGGCATCATACATAATTTGCAGTTATATAAATACAACCTTATTTGCAGTTATATAAATACAACCTTATTTGCAGTTATATAAATACAACCTTATTTGCAGTTGAAGTACGGAAAGATACATTCAAGATATACCACTTGAATGTATCAAATAATTTTAAGGATCGTATTGTATGTATTTTCTAGTGTGAATCTGAACTCATTTACACATTCTACATATGGTGTGAGGTAGACCACATTAATGATATTCTGATTATTGTATTTTTCCAGTTTACTGTTGTCAGTATTAGAATACCAGACAGCCGTTATGAGGTCTGATTTTGAGACGGCTGACAGAGTATTGCCAACTGTACCAACACAGTACAGGACACGAGTTGCACATTTCCTGGAAAAGCAGGTAAAAATTGATGAAAGCTTGTTGAAATTATTGCTTGCTAATTTACATCCATGGGAATATGTTAATCTGATCGTTGATAACAAAGCTGTTATCAGTGTACCAAAGCTTGAAGCAATAAAATGTCTACACTTTTGAAATGAAACACTAAAATACTTGATAAAATAGGTGAGCTGACTCTTGAATGACTCATAAACTAACTCAGTATCTTATGTGTTCTTATGTCAAGAAAATGGGTTAAACTCTATTGATAAAATAGAACTTGCAGTATTTGAGATAACCATCATATATTAGCATTTGAAATGAGCAATTTGTTGATTCGCTCAAGCTATCTTATTTTAATGTTTATTGAAAAGCAAATTGTATTATACTAAGTAATTGCCCTAATACTCAATTTTTAGTCTGAGTGAATTTTGATAGTACCTTGATTTAAACTCTTTTACTTTTCACAAAACCAGAATCGATTTTACTGAACTTTTTAAGCTTGAATTGATTAACAATTATAATATGGACATTTTATTCATTCAATTCAATAAAACAGCGATACCACTCACTGTTTGATAGTTGTTGATTTGAAGATTAATCTGCCATATTGTTCATGTTCGATTCACTGTATTTATGCTTGTAGACCGCATCCCAATCCAAAACAGATAAATCAGGGAATGATATTTTTAGACTTTTATCTTGCCCAGATAAATTATCTGTATGTTTTTGATGTTCTGTGCACTTTCCCATCAATAATATCCAATACTGATTGAAACACATCCATGCAGGGCTTCAAACAGCAAGCTTTAGCTGTTTCAACCGATCCAGAGCATCGTTTTGAGCTAGCTCTTCAGCTTGGTGAGCTGGCCGTTGCCACTAGTCTGGCGAGGGAGTCGGGCAGCACGCAGAAATGGCGGCAGCTGGCTGAATTGGCCACAGCCAAAGGAGAACTAAACTTGGCACAGGAATGCCTTCATCAAGCACAAGACTATGGTGGCCTTCTTCTGCTAGCCACTTCCTCCGGTAACTTCTAATTTTTGTCTTTGAATAAGGAATAACTAACCTATCATGACATAGCAAATATAGATCAGGGTTTAAAAAATGAAACTACCATTTTTTTCTCAACATTTTTTGACAATATATAATTTGCTATATGTTGCATGATAGAACGTCAGTCAACTAGACTTGTTGAAACATAACAAACTGTTTTCAAAATTCAATTTAGGATTTTTTAAGAAATAGAAATGCATGGATCTAAATTCCAATTTTAGAAGCTCTAGAGTATGTGAATGCAATACTTCTCATACAGTGTATGATTTATATTTCTTTGTCGGACTTCGTACACATTTTCTATACAATCTGCTTGTTTTGTTGTTTGCTTGTCAAAGTAAGCAAAATGTGAGCTTATTCAGTCTATCTGTGTATCTATAAAGAGCAAAGTCTAACATGAAGAAAAACATTACAAAGAAATGAAATTAATTTCTATTCTCTCTTTTTAATTTCAATTAAACTTAGATTGACTATCAAGTGAAAATAAACACTCACATTTTGTATGGAAATCGTTTTGCTCTTAAGTACGAGCATCTGCAGACACTGCTGTCAGTGAACATTTTTACAAATAATACCAGTGGACAAAAGAAGATGGAACTACATTAACAAATTTACTGCTACGATTAAATTTATTGTATTGTTAATGAATTTTCATCATTACTATTGATGGACTTGATACAATTGATTATTTGATATATTGGCTAATTACCTACCATATTTTATCCAATTTATTACATCATTCTTTAATTTGTTTCTTTGATAACAGCCTCCAATCTATTTTCATCATTTAACTTTTGTCCAACTTTCCTAATCAACAGGTAATGCAGATATGGTGAGAAAGCTGGGTGAAAGTGCCGACTCAAATGCCAAGAACAATGTAGCGTTTCTGTCTTATATGCTGCTTGGCGATCTGGAAAAGTGCTTGGATATTCTTATAACCACCGATCGACTACCTGAAGCTGCATTCTTTGCGAGGTTTGTAATCACTTTTAAAACCTATACTTGATATATGACAGTTTACACATTAATTTTTGAATGAACATCTTGAAAAGTAATTTGCTTGAAATAACTGCTTTCTCACGAACTTAAATAAAAATAAAATTCTTTATCAAAGATAAAATTCTCGATCAACCTCATTAAAAATAAATAGGAAATGTATGCGCAACTATGCTAACGAAAACGCTAATTCAGTGAAGTTAGTTGATACCTGTTTACTCTAATACAGTTTACTCACCATAATTATCTAGTTTTAGAAGAACTTGAATATATCCACGCAGTACGTTGCATTCTGAAGGGAATTAAGAAATAGATTGGCCAGCAAAAAAGACACTGTTCTCTGCTGTAAAATCACTTCCCGGTGGTTCGGAACCCACCTAAAACTGTAGGTCCAACTCATAAATCACCATCATCCAACTCATTACCCACGCACAGGTCTTCATCCTCAAAAAAAAAAAGATCCATACTAGGAATAACTACAACAAATTGTAAATTGAACAAATATTAAACAAAAATCTTTGTCAATGTTGTGCATTATACATTCTTGTTTTAGACAGATTTTTGATGGCGATCAATGTGTATTAATCTAGGAACCGAATTCATCAATCGGTAGTGCTTCCATGGATGTAACTAAACAGTACATTTTTATTTCAGAACTTACCTACCAAGTCAGATATCGCGAGTTGTGGAACTTTGGAGAGAGTCGCTGTCGAAAACAAGCGAGAAGGCTGGCCAGTCACTAGCCGATCCAAAGGAATATGACAATCTGTTTCCCGGCCTCACTGATGCTCTCAAAACAGAAAAGTACTTACATCCTGAGAGGGTCAGGCTATTACCGGCAGCAGCTTATGCAAACATTCCAGTGAGGGTTTTTCACTAATAAGTTTTACTAATTGATCTATAAATGCTGTTATAGCTTGAATAAAACTATGTTCAGGGTTATTCAAAGAAGAAATATATTTCAAACATTCATTTCTTCCAAACTTCAAAAGACAGAAACATAATATTATTCCAACGTTCATAGGAAACAGAAAGTTTAAAATTTGAAACAGCCCAAGTTTCATTATGGTTGCATTGACTTTGTTATGTGTCTTCGGTAAAATGGCGATGATATCACAGGAACGATCGTTTTGTGTGCTGCAATTAGCAAAATGTGCAAAAAAAATCAACGATAATCAACTAGACAAGGAAGAAAATATTGCATTTCTGGGAGTTTTGTTGTATAGACGATTGACCTGTGATCCATACATTGAGGAATTATGTTGTAAAATTTCATCTGGGGTATTTGTCCTGCGACAGCTTGCTAGATTAAATAACAAAGTTTCTTTTTACAGCCTACCATGGGCTCTTATTGTTGCATATTAAGCATGTTATCTTAGTATGGGGTAATTCGTCAAAACAATACCTTGATAGGTGGTTAAGATCCAAAAGAAAGCTGTTAGGTGTATGGAAAGAGTAAATAGATCAGACTCATGTAGGCGCTTTTTAAGAGACGTCTCCTAACTGTACCCTACTTATGCATGTATGAAGCTACTTTATATGTAAGAAAGAGTGATATTAACCAAAATTTTGACTTACTCGATTATAATGCAAGAAGCCGAAAAGATTATCACTTGGTGAGTCACAATAGTAGCTTATTCAAACAAAAACCCAGTTATATTGGTAGGAAACTCTGCAACAAGTTACCGCAGTGTTTAAATAGTTTTCAAAATATAGAAATATTAAAAAAAAAAAACAATTGAAAAAATATTTAGTTGATAAAGCTTTTTATAGTGTACAAGAGTTCTTTTCACATCAAAATTAAGCCTCACCTCAACTAATTGATATAGTAATTATGGTAACTAGTGTATAAGATAGTATAATTGTTAATTTGACATGTCTTATACTCCTTAAGGCTGTGCAATAGGGTTTTGGTCATATTTTTTTTTCAAAGTCTCTTCGACTGGAGATTATTAGGCTACTGAAATGTAGTCTTTTGCAATAAATAAAAAAAAAAATTCATCAATTATTTTCTGAGATATGAGCACTTAAAGTTAATTTTTGGGGGCAACCAGTATCATGAACGGTTGTGAATAGAAAAGTGTAATTTTCAGGATCAATGGAACAAAGTATTGTTTTTGTAATGAGGTATTTCATTTTTCAAAATTTTCATTTAAAAAAAAAATCATTTTTTTGAAACCTTAATCACAGAAAAACTAGATTTCCGATTGAAATACAAAATATGTCATTGAAATCTCTGATATCCCTTCTAGTAATAGAGAGATTATTGTAAATCCAAATTAAATCGTTGGGTAGCTAAGTTGCCCCAAAGTTTTCTTGGATTCTCTTCAGTTTTACAGAGTCAACTTCCTCATGCAAATGTGCAAGCACGTTCACTCACACATATGCAAGGACTTGCTATGTTGCCGGTTTGAACCATATTCGTTCATTACTCGCCCTTATCAATGCTCCCTCACGCGCAACACCAGCACTCGCTCTGTCTGCCGGATGCATTATGTTTACAGTCTTGAATAATTATTATGCGATCGAAAATAATTGCTTTGAATGACATGTCTCCAGTAGCACTCTCACATTCCTTTCCGCTCTCTCACTCTCTTTCACCCTCATCTTTTTCTCTCAAATAAACATATGCCAAATTGTTTTGGAAGGAAGGAAACGAATTATTCTTTTTGCGATTGTTCCATAATATTGTACCTTACTCTTTTGATTACATTATAGTTTATTGGATAATTTACATAGTGAATGGGATTATATTGTAGGACTTCTATGATAGATAATATATAAAGAGGCTTCCAATGAAAACTGTAGTAGAACTGTAATTGAAGAAGTTGCTCTACAAACAGAAATTTACTACAAATTATGAGATGAAATACTAAAAAAATATGTATAAATATTACAATTGAGTATATTATTTTACTCAATATTATAATTGTGTTATACCCTATTATTTAACACCAAAATTAGAAAATGGATAATTATTCAATAATAAAAATAAAAATTCAATAATTAGGATGAAGCCCACATAGGTCTGAGACCTGTGAGTGGGTAATGAATTGGATGATGGTGATTGATGAGTTGGACTACAGTTTTAGATGGGTTCCGAACAAACGGGAAATGATTTTTACAGCAGAGAACCAAGTCTTTTTTGCTGGCCAATCCAATCGGCCACCCTTACAAAGAGCGTCCAGGAATACCTGATTTTTGAAAATTGATTGTGAATGAACAATTGAACGGATATATTGATATACATCAATCAAAGTAGAATTCCGTATTCTTCAATTTCAACTTTTGCAAACTTAGAATACCTAGAGTGGATTAAAAAAACTTCCAGCTTTGTATCAATTTTTGTCCATCAAAAGAGTGAACAAAAGTTGCTAATACGCTGTGATTATCTTACAACTCATCAATCAACTTATCCTAGCATTACATACCTTGACAATTTTACTCTTAATATAAACACTTATTTTGGTTGGCTAAAAATCATAAAAACCTTAGAAAAGCTACAGAATAATAACGTTAATAATAATAAACCTAAGAAAGCTTAACGTTAATAATAAACCTAAGAAAGCTACAGAATAATAACGTTATACTTACAACACAATTAAATTTAATAGGCAAAAATAATAAATTTTCAAAATAAATCGGTTAACAAAAAATTGGCTATATAGTCAGCTAATTTTAACTGACTAATGAGCGAATAGTTTTTTTTTTATTAAGAGCGTGAAGCGCGACTTTATCGCTAATAAAATAATAAATTTTCAAAATAAATCGGTTAACAAAAAATTGGCTGTATAGTCAGCTAAATTTTAACTGACTAATGAGCGAATAGTTTTTTTTTTTTATTAAGAGCGTGAAGCGCGACTTTATCGCTCGAGCCAAAACATTGGCAAGAAACTATTGCGAGAGCGATAAAGAAGCTTCACGCGCGAATTGCATACAATATTTCTCCTAAAAGTTTTTCAAGTAAGGAATAGTAACCCCCCCCCCCCCCCCCATAATCGAATAGTGGGTCCAGGGGCCCGGGGAAATTATTATATTTCCACATGGAATGCTTCAAATTTTGACCCTACCTTCCCTCTTTGTTTTACAATGTTTGATCTATGTGAAAGATAATTTGGAAAACTTCACTATACAGGGGGTGGTGATACATACTCACAACACAAGAAATAACTTGATTACTCACCGTTACAATTATTCAAACACACAAAAGACTTTTCTTTTTGTAAGTGTAAAACTGTTCAATGCCATTCCAGAAAGCTTAAAAAATCTGCCATATCCAATTTTTAAGCATAGACTGAAATTTTTTTTAATGAATAATCCATTACTATTTATTATATAGGTTTGAGGATTTTTATGAAAGGGCAAAGACTTTGTAGACAATTTATAGACAGCTTTAAATGACACACTGCAATAGATAGGTAGGCTAATTTTGAATGTGATTTTGTGTTTTTATCTGTTTTAACGTTCTAGCAATGTTGTATGAGACAAAATTATTTGAATGTGAAATATGACAATTTGTAATGCTTCTGACGACCTCAGGAGTTGCTGCAATATATATATATTGGTATTTCCAAGAATTGGCTTAGAAAATTACAAGAATATTATGGAAATATTATATATGTTTTGAATATGAGGTAATAAATGGTTGTCTGTAAAAAAGCCTTCTCCAAATTATAATAGTCAATTTTATTTTCCTGTATATTAGATATTTTTCCAAATTTAACCAATTTTTCCAAAATCTAAGATATTTGCCTTGGGTGCCAAAAACACGTGATGGCCCCCGGTTTTACTCACTCAGAAACTATTTTTTAAACTAAACGTGCACAAGATTCATCAAAGGGTCAGAAAAGGGTCTCCACTACCTGGAACTGCCGCTCTGGTAGTGAACCGACCGGAAGAAAATTCATTATACAAATTCATATTACAAAACAATCAAAACAATGGGAGCCTATATTATGATTTGGAACTGAATTTATTACCTCATGAAATTAGGAGACTCTTCTCTTGATCAGCTCTCCAAGAAATATTTTCTAGTTGAGTTGTATTAGTACAAGTAACAAAATAGCAATGTTTTTTTTTTACTTTGATTTTTCAGTAACAGTGGAATCTATATAAATAAAATTAGAGTTTTGTCTGTACATTTATCAGAATTGTATATTTTTTGGTTATTTTTACGTTTTATACATTAAATAAGCCGAAAATAGTCTTATCTCACTTTCTGTCTGTCTGTCTGTCTGTCTGTCTGTCTGTCTGTCTGTCTGTCACGGCCGCAAAGGTATTTTTCGCGGCCTTCTCCTCAAAAACGAGAGCATCGATCGGGATTTTAGTTATTGAACAGTATTGAAAACATTATTGACAATGTCTTTAGCTATAAAAAACTAAATTAACTTTTTTTTAACAGAGTAATAAACGTTTAAAAACCAAGTATTGTGCGATTTTGGATACATTTCTTCCAAGTTTTATTACCACATAAGAATAAGAACAAATAATCATGTAATTTATCATGATATATCAATCAGCTGTTCTCAAATATAAATGGTGGGCCCTTCGCGGCGTTATTTACGCTGTCTGCAGACTTGTGTAGTCGGAGCATTGCAGTCTTTTAGGAAACATATGTCTGGTGAATTAAAGCTCATCTTATGTTTTATCAATTATTTCTTTGTTGAAAAAAACAAAATTTTCTAATTTCAATTTATCAAAACAAAAATTAACATTTTAGGAAGGTTCGGTTTGTGCCAGGCTCTTGGGAATTCGCCAGGTAGCACTATTATTACCATGTAAGAAAAAATCACGTAATTTATCATGATATATCAATCAGCTGTTCTCAAAAAATATTCTCTCTGATGCCTCTCACTGAATTGTTTACATTCTAAGTTGTTTATTAAGGGCCCGTTCACACGATACAGTTCTTGTGCGGTACAGTAAATTTGCTGTATCAGTTATTTTGCAGTGCTTTCGTTTGCATGTAAATTTCATATTGTATGTTCACACAATACTGTTTCGACTGGATCCAGTAAAAAAAGCTGTTCTAGCCGATTTCTACATTCGGTTTTGTCTTCGAAAACTGTATCACTAAAATCAGCTGTACCGCAAAATAACTATCCGTATCCGGTGGCACATGTATTGTACCGGTAATGGATATGTTCAAACGATACGCTTATTACGCTGGAAGCAGTCTTCAGATCGTCAGCATTGATCTTCTTCATTGATATTCTTCAGCATTGATCTTCTTATTAGTGAATTCCAGTGTCCAGAAGTGGAAGATATTAATTGTGAAAATTTAATTTCTCTAATATATGAGAGACCCGCCTTGTGGGACAAGACTTAAGATTAATATAAAAATAATGAGAGAAAAATGTGTAGAATATTGAAACCAGAATTTGCGTACTTTGATCAAAATTTAAGAGAAACCTTCAGTAAGAAACTTATTTAAAAAATCTTACACAAATAAAAAAATCCTGGACTGGAATAAATAAAACTGAACTGGAAGCGCAATGGAAGAAGGAGGAGAGCACAGCAATAAGCAGCAAAGCCGGACCGTGTGAACATCACAGTACAGTTGACGCCGTACAGTAAAAAAACCGTACCGCAAAAAAACTGTATCGTATGAACGGGACCTAAGCTGCTAACAACTTCATGATCGTTGCTATCAAAAAAGCCGAAATTCTTATTCGAAAGTCTTATTTCTAAACATAATCCGTACGAAGGACGGGCACAATAGCTAGTCATTAATAAATAGAAGAATTATGGGTTCTGCTAAAACATAATTCACTGAATAAATTAAATATCAATCAATTTTATCAACATTTGAAAGTTAATTTAATAAAACTATTCAATGGAACCTATTAAAAGTGAACGGATGATAGAAAAATCCAGAACATCAGAATATATTCTAGAAAAATACTCCTTTCGCAGGACCTGCAAAACTTAGCGAATTTCTGTATTTTTTCAAATATTTATGAATATCTATAGGCTATATATTTTTTTAATTTCTGGAAAAAAACACAAAGCGTTCTGTACTCTAGGGACCCCAAAACAAGTTTATATCGAGGTTCAGGGTGAAAGTAGCACATCAAAACAAGTTTCCATCGTGGTCCAGGGTGAAGTAGCACATCACGACCCACTGTAATATCTGCATTTCAAGAAATTCGCTCAAACCCTCCCCCCACGAAATTAAAATAATTTGAAATTAAAAAAAAATTAGCTCCATATTCGCTTTAATCACCAAAAAATACTGATAACTAATCACTTTTTTCATATTGCACAGAAATTGACAAATTAAAAAATTTTCGACGCCATTTTGAAAATGGCTGCTTTTCTCAAAACGCACTGGTTTTTCGAGGTGGATGAGTTGAAATTCGGATTCAGCGCCTCAAAAACCATAAGGAGCAGTCAAGAAAAAAAAAGGTTAAAGTTTTTTCCTGAAACACTTTTTTAGCACCAAATAACTAACTCCATAGGGCAAGATACAGCTTTTGACAACAATGGTTTTTTCTTGATATCTTGAAAATTTGTTGAGCTAGAAGGCAGTGCAATACCTTAAAATTTTTGACTCCATGAGCTCTATGTTAAAGTCTAACAATAGAACTAAAATTTTCAAATACAACCCTTTTTTTCTTGAAAACCCCTAATTTTGGCGGGAAAATACCCCCGAAAAGGGGGTTAACCTTTTTGGATTTTCTTGGCTAACGAACTTGTCCAAGCTATTCACAAGAGGAAAGTGTATACCAAATTTGGTGAAAATCGGACATCTCCTTCAAAAGTTATCGTGCTATCAGACACATAGATAGATATATATATATATATATATATATATAGATATATAGATATATAGATATATATATATATATCTACATATATAACATTTTGTGCCACTATGATTTTTGTACTCTGGGGGCTCCAAAACAAATTTCCATCATGGTCCCGGGTGAAAGTCGCACATCACGACCTGCTGTAATAGCTGAATTTGAAGAAATTCGCTAATATGTAGTCTAGTCTGTGGTGGATGATCTTGAGATTTTTAATTTCTCTGTAGCTCTAAATACCACTTGTTGTTGATCTTGTGACGATTCATTCAATGAAAATCTGTAATGTTTTGATTACAAAGATCATTTCAGCTTCTCAATGATATTGATAATATTACTGAATATAATATTATAATAATATTAATGTGGATGAAACCCCACACAATCAAATCATAATTTGATATTGTTTAAAAAATTATGTTGCAATTTCCATTCAAAGTATACAGTTTGTTGTCACTACTTATGATTTGATTGATCACTGTAATGATCTAAAAGTGATTAATAATAGGCTTCTTCCGAATCTACTTCCGATTTTCAGGTAGCCGAGGCCCTTTCTTGACCCTTCAATAAAACTTGTGCGCGTTTTGCACAGAATTCCATGGAATTTCAGTTGTGCGCGTTTAGCACTGTGCGCGTTTAGCATGTAACCGATTGAATTAGGAGTAACCCTGGGTGAATAGAAAAATAAAAAACAAAATATTGAAAGACATGACCCAACTAATGCTTTGCCTTGCCATTATTAACACAACAGAAAACTCCTTACATTAATGTCATTAATCAATTATTAGTTTTATTATTGTCGAATTCTGTACAATATTAGGTTAAAAATGGAACACGGCACAAAACAATGTACCAAACTACTCATGCCACCCTAAGTGAACAGAGGGCAAAAACTGTCCAGGCTCTCTAGCCGTCAGACATAATGGATTACTTTTGTGAATGAAAGCTCAGGTATTAGAATATCTGTGGCTCAGGCTTGTAAACTATATTTGCTTTATAGATTATGAGTAGTAGAACGACTCTGCCTCCCTCCCAAGAAGGCCTAGTCAGACCAGGCGAAGAGCGGAGCAGACGGGAGCCGAGAGATCTGGCAACGTTCCAGGGCTATGGAAAGCTAGTTGCGTACTAATCCACCAGAGTGATTCAAAACCGGACCAAACTCGATTCGACTCGATTGTAGACTCGTTTGTTTGTTGCCTTGAGTCGGGACTCGAGACTTGGTCAGAGTCACGGTGCCTGGCGCACAGCCTTAACTGGATTCGCCAAGACGTAATCGACAAAAAAAACCTCATAATGTGGATTTCTATGGGCTCATAAACAAAATGATATTCCCTATAGTGTCGTCGTCATTTGACTAAATACAACGGTGCCAACAATTCGGTTGTGTTTGAAACTTCTACCAGGGCTGTTGTACAATTTAAACTTCTCTCTCCATGGAACTTGAAATCATGTTTCTAGTTTTCGTAGCTTGCAGAAATAAATTTCTGAAAGCATTCCTTCTTTCTGAATAACCCGGTATTTCTAGCTATCCAGAATTCAGAAAATTGTTTAGTTAAGATTGCAATTAACGTACTGTTATATTTTGTAATCAAAGTTTTTACAACAACAATATTATTCTGAATGTTGTATTTTGTGTTTGTTTTAGGCGAACCATGTTCGCAATCCAATTGAAGAGATGAAAGCGGCCGAAGCTAGTGGAAGATTCAGCTATGAATCTTCTAGTAACCAGTATGCTGATGAATTTGTCTTGGGTAATTATTGATTATTTTATATTTTTGGTAATCATTTGGGAAGTACCATTGTGCATTTCCAAACAGCATTGCGCATTACTGACTTTTTTGTAAGTTAAAGTTGATAGATTTTCTTTAATAATTATTAGAAGTAAAACATATAGTTACATGATAAAGTTAAACATAATTTTTGAAAAATTAATAGTTTTTATATTTCTGAAATAACATTTTTCTACAACTGTTCGTAAAGTAGTTCTCCACAAATGGATATTAAATACAGGAAGGCAAAACTTGGAAATAATTATCTCAAACAACATGTGAGCTCACTTACCTAGTAATTCCGCACAAACCCCCCCCCCCCCCCCCCCCCCCTACTCTAGAACATGGGTAAACCATAGTTGAGTAGGGTAATTTCCAAAAATTATTTCTCAAAAATTGCAGTTTTATAGTTATTAGATTCCCATTTAGTTTGCTAATATATATTATATTGTTTTATAGTTTTAATTAATTATTGATTGGAAATAAAGTATTTATTTATTTATTTACGTACTGAAAACTAATTGTAAAATACCTCTTTACTGCTCCGCGAGCGGTAAAGTACTTAACGCTCGCCCGCTGTTTTCTTTGCGCTTCTGTTTTGATTTTGATGTCTTCTCATTGGTGGATCACGGAATCAGTGATATTCTCATAACCTCAACAATGGCGCACGCTAACCAAATCCGCGCACGGTTTGTGATGTTACAAACTACAAGCTTTTATTGTGTTGGAATCCAGAACTGCAGTTGTAGGAAAAATATTGTATGTAATTCGCGCGTGAAGCTTCTTTATCGCTCTCGAAAAATTACTGCACTCCTCTATGCGTCGCGCAGTAAATGTTTTGGCTCAAGCGATAAAGTCACGCTTCACGCTCTTAATACATAAATAACTATTTAGAATGTTTTGAAACATCGATTCTTGAAACTTGTGTGCGTTTTGTATTCGATCAAGAACAATTTGTAAATTTAATACGAATATGATCTGTTCTGCCAAGTGGACTGTACGAATTTGATAACTTAACGTCACAATTGATGCAATTCGCTCTCACAGAAATGTTCTCACTCATCTTATATGAAGGAAGACACATTTATTTCCTCCAGGGTCACCAAAAAAATTTTCTCTTTGTTCGAATGATGCCTCAATTCTAAACATCTCTCATTTAAAGATTGCTAGATAATGACAAATATACACCGGAATTTTATCACCCCTAACAAAAATAAACTTCTATATTAATTCGAACTTTCCAAAAAGATGAAAAAATAATTATTACAAATAATAGCTGTTTTTAATAAGAAAAAATCTTATTCCTCATATATTGTTGCATCAAATACAAATACTAGACAATAGTTTCCTAATTGCCTTGACTCCTACAAACATTTATCTATTATCTCCAGGTATCCTTGGACACAAACTTAATTTTTATTTCAGTTTTATATTTCATTTATATTGGTTTTATACCCAGAGCCCCCTCACAACCATTACGTTGCGCAAATCACCGCTAACATCCCCATAAAAAATAAAGACTACGATAATCAGTTCAAAGTTACAACTGGTCTTTTACAAAACTTAATCATGGCTGACCTGATTCCCATATTATTTGAGCGAAATGGCTCATGTTTTGATTTATATCAGGTATTAAAACATTCTCTTTGTCATAATAAAGTAGCTGGTAGGCCAACATATCCAAGACATGTGTAAATTATAATAATGTGTCCATTATTGTCTCTTAAATTATTTTTTATATTTAAACAAACATTCAATATTTTTACAAATTCCAGTTTCAATTAAAAACTGTTATACTCCGTCTTATCATTCCATCTTTAATTTAAATGTAATTTGATTATTTTTTCTTCAATTTTTATTTCATTTTTTTCTGTTTATTTTTCATTATATTATGTTGTTTGTGTTTCAAGTGAAGTTGCCTATTGCAGGTGAAAAAATAAAAGATGTTTCAGTCTCTCATTTTGAACCTACACCACCTTCAGAACCCGCATCGTCATTTTCAGCCTCGCAGTCTCTTCCAATCTCCTCATCGGCGAAACTGATTCAAGAGGAAACAGCTTCCTCATTTAAAGTGCAGCCCAACCCTCCAGCACCGGACGATGACGATGATTTGGATTTGGAATTAGAAAACATGAACCTCGATGATATCGATTCTTCAGTAAGTACTCTTCAATTTGTAAATTAGTGAAGTTGAAATAGTAGTTTATGCAAAGATTGCATTATGCCAAAAGTGAGATGTAAGTTAGGGAACGAGTATCCTGGACATCTCACCAGTGGCTTGTAGGCAAAATACATTACTTTAAATTTAACTTACAAATCAATTGGATAACTTACACACACACTAACATACGTGTTTGTTGTTGTTCTGTTCTGAATGGAAATTCAACTTGATTTTAAAATGTTTGAATGAGCTGATGTTACTTTTGCATAATATTCATTTCGACACTATTTTGAAGAAATCCTGAGTACTGATTGGTCTGACTCATACTGAAAAGGGACAATAGTCTTAAAATAGCTTCATCTTAACATTACTTGGATAATCCATAAAATAAATTAAGATGTCTTGACATCGCTGTCTAACCTATTATGTCTTCTTTATAAAGAAGCCGAAGATGAACATTTTTTCAGTCATTCTCCATTTTCTTCCTATCTCATCGTCCTAACTTGGTTTTTCCAGGCATTAGACAGTAGATCCTGCCCCTTTTGATCATCTTTCATATTTTGTGTACTCTTATATTTATTTATTTTTATATTCCTCAATTATATTTTCTAGGAACTGCGCGAATTCCTTTTTCTGTGTATATTTTACATGTAGTACCCATTCATCTTTCAAACTTATCTTTTTTTCTAGAATTCCGGCCTTTTTTTCACTAAAATAATTTTGTTTTTAACAGGGTTTCTCTACTATTTGAACGTTAATTTTTTCACAAGCTTTCTTAATTGTTTCTTCTTTGAAACGAGTATTATATAAAATGATATACAGTAAATAACTTTGCTTATGTTGTAATTTCTATTATGGAGAAATGTGAATAAATATCTACAGCTCTTTATTAATGTGCTCATCGTAGAATAATAAATACTATAACTGTGGTACAATATTGAAAATACAAAATTTGTGGGCATTGAGATGGAAACTGTTGATGGATTGGTTAAGGAAGTAAATCATCAATATTTTGAATTTTCAACTTGAATATTTTATATTTGAAAAATATAGTGTTATCAGTAGTTGATAACTATTAGTTTTATTCATCGTAAGTAATATTATTCATCTGAAGAATAATGTGTGTTTTAACACCAAAAGCTTAGCGAATTTTTATTGAAATTTCAGCTGTGTAGCATCAAATACATTTGCAGTAAAAATTTATAAATTTATAAAATTTCAACTCAGTTTAAATTTTTAATACAATCAGCATTTCTGGAAATTTAAAAAACAATAGGTACTTTTTTAGTATTATGTATTAAGTACTAGTTGGCCCGACACGCGTTGCTGCGTTCTCATAAAAATTCTCCTTGATTTTATTATTCGCCACCTTCCGCTGAGGTTACATTTAAAATTAGGAAAGTAGTTAGTCCTAGGGCTCTTCCAGCTGATCATAGAGGCTTCGTTGTTCTCTTAATCTCCAACTCTGAATGAAGAAACATTTCAAATTCAAACCTCCTACGACTATAAGGGTAGTAGCTAGGTTTTTGATTCCATTATTCGCCACCTCCCGCTGAGGCTGCATTTTAAATTTCTAGCTGCATTGGATATCATCAACCCGGCATAATTACATTTCATCATACCCAGTCATATATTTCCTACATACTGTAAGGCTCTGACTGCACGGTAGCCTACATTCAAAGTGCAAAGTATTTTGCTGTTCAAAGACAGCGTAAATAACGCCGCTAAGGGACCTACCATATGATTAAAAACTGTTGACTTCTATCAGCTGTTTGGCCGGCAAGTTCAGTAGGTTAGGTCTATAAAATGGATTAATTCATGATAATTATTAGCTCCCCTATTAAAATTTATTACATACAGACATTCATTTTTATATATATATATAGATTAATGAACTTCAGAAATAATCAGTACTGTATTTGTAAGGGTTTAATGTTCGTTGTTAATGGGAGCTTTATCTTCTTTTGTTCCAGGACTTAAACTTGGAAGAAGATTTATTAACAGATTGAATTATTTATTTATCTGGGAGAAAATGTCCATGTATTGAAAGTTGTTGATTTTTTATAAAACATCTTTTACATCATTAGTTATCTATCATCGCGCATTGCTAAATACTATTATAATTTGAATGTTATACATTGCTTAATATATTATAATTTTAATGTTGTGAAAGAAATGATTATTTCACTCTAGTACTGAATTTATTTGCATGAATTTCACCTGTCTTCTGCTATAGATTAAAAGGTGATGGGATTTTGATACTAGTTGCATGTATTATTTCTTACTTAGACTCTACTATAATTGGTTCTCCAAAATAGAATATCCTTATCTTATTAACGTATATTATCCCTGCCCAACAAATAATTCAACTTATTTTTTTTTCTTACTTGATCCTGTGTGACTTATATACAAAAATATTGTATTATTGCAATATTTTATTTCATTTGTTTAGTTGTAGCTGGACATACCTATTTACGTCACCTTTCCGTATTACTTGTTTTTAACATTAATAATATATTCTAAACATTTTGAATGTTTTTTGTAATTATTTTATAGGCTAGTGTATCTCTCTTGGTCATTAAGATGCGCGAAGCTGATATAGTGATTACCCCTCTCACTTTTATGAGTTATGTTGCTTTTTGTTAGATGAAAATTTGCATTTGATTGATCAGCGGCGTTTTGTGCAGGGTGTCAACCAGACACCGGCTCTAGAACTCTTGTTCTTCTAATAAGCTCTCAAATGCCAGACCAAGAAAGATTGGCTTATTTCTACTTCTCACTTTGTTTTTGCTTCTCACTTATTCTCAACTGAGTAACTATTTCAATTGTCACATAATGATTACTAGTTCCTCTGTACCTATAGACCTTCTTTCGAGCTTAAGTATTTTTCAGGCTTTAAAAGTGATAATTTCCGAAACGTCTTTGTCTAGACGTGATCCTAAATTTTCTGGGTAAAACTTCAATTGTTTCATGAAGATGAATAGTAGCTGTACAATATTTAGGTGATGAAATGAAACCTTGCCTTTTTTTAAATCATGGACCAAAAATAATCAGGGATTCCATTTATTTACCATTGAATTTATTTTGAATTCTTTTGATCACAAAGGAGACCACTAAGCCACACTGACATCATAGTATAGCAGCATTCATTTCATGGAGCCTTATCGGCTAATTAAATCATGATTATGTTAACTTACTTTCATAATGCATGAATGTCTCTCCTCAATATCATGATTTAGTAATATTAATGAATAATAATTAACAAACAGTGTTTATTCTGCATGGGATTTACTACACATCGATTCCATTTCACATGGGATAGAGTGAAGGATGATGATGATTAATAATATAAATAATATATTTAAAATTTAAAGAAAGCAATAACTAGACTGTTCGTGGTGCATTCAGAAGCTTCACCCATTTATTTTGAAAATCATGACCAGTTACCCTTTAAAACACTTTGGGATTCCTGTTATTTATTATCTATCAATGTTTCAGTGGTGAAATGAATATCAGGTTTGTGTTAATCGAAAATATTTGAGTGTTTGAGACTACATCAACCACCTACTTGCCTTTATCAAATACACGACTCAGTAATCAGCCAGAGCATCATGTTTTGCGTGTTTGCTTATTGTGTCTTTCCAAGATTATGATGTTGAAGTGCTAGTGATGAAATGAGTGATAATATTCTTGAAAATTAACAAAATCACTATCAGTCTATATATAGGTGCTTCTACCTACTTCACCAATGATCATTCATCCTTTTTTTTTTTTAATCATTATCAATTAAATAATAAGGAAATTTTACGATTCATTTGTGATATTCTGTTTCTTCTATGTATTAGGTACTATCTGACTGGCAAAAATTCACAAATGAATGATTTTTTAAATTCAAATTAATATTTAAACTAACATGATTAGCGTAACTAGTTATGATGATCATCATCCACTTGGATGATGATGTTTGTTAAGTTCAAACTACATTTTTTGAAGTGGGTTCTGAACAACCAAGAAATGATATAGCAGAGAACAGTGGTTTTTACTGGCCAAACCAATCGGTCATTCTTACTGAAAGGGCCACGGGGTATCTATTTCTAAAGCAGTTTTTACATTATAAATTACAGCAGGAAATTTTAGCCGACTCATTTTGGCTCAATAGAGAAGAATACTTTTGTTTGGCATGTAGCTGCAAATGTTTAACTACGATTCAAATTTAGGATTGTCAATAATTTTCACAATGGTGACTAAGTGTGTGCCCTGCCACTTGGAAGTTATTATTGCTAGTAAGTTGAACTCTGATGACTAACGACATTGGTTAGTGAGCTGTTAATTTCAGTTTTGAAAATAATCCGACGAACAAAACAGAAAACTAGTTGGTGCCGTCGATATCCGGTTGGTTGTTGGGATAAGTTGGCGTTTGCAGAATAATTGCACATGGGGCCGCCGCTCTCCATCAAACGAATGAAGCCGACCAGTTGTTTCCTCCGTTATTGTCTCAATACTTTTATTGTCTTAGAGCAGGCGATTCATTGAGATAATTGTCGTGTAGTGGCGCTGAGGGGGCAAACACTAGCACTGAATGGCGGTGTTATAGAAGCCGAATCGAGGACGTTTGCAAGCGACTCATCCAATTCATTAACACTGCAGTCTACACTCAACTTTTGATCATGTGATAATTATTTTACAATGTTTCTTGGATTGGCGGCTATCAAACTATTGTTGCAGTGAAACACTTATTATTATTGTGGACAGCATCATGCTTAAATATGGAAATATGTTATGTTATACATGCAAAAGAATTGTGTAGGTGTAAATCCATAAAAGGTGATACATACTGGGGAAATTTGAAAAATAAATCTACATGAGAATAGTAATGAAGGTGACATGCAAAAGAAGAAATTTAAAAGTACCGTATCGTAGAAATATGAATAATATTGTGATCATAGTGAAAATGAAGACAGTTTTCTTATTACAAATAAGAAAGTCGTAATCCAAGATCATTTCTATTTTCACATTAGTAGAAATTGAAGATTAAAAAAAAATGTCCTGGAACTTTTCCTTATTCAGGATAGTTTCATTCTGTGTTATGTTAGACAATCATGTGAAAGATTTAAGTGTCAAGCAAAATAAGGTGATTCATATCGATAAAATGTGAAAATACTTATGAAAATGGTGATCATAGAGAAATGAATACAATTCTCTTGGTATGAAAAATGTTAGTGAATTGGAAAATTCCAAGTACAAGAGCCCGAAATCTAAAATCAGTTCTAATGATACATTAGTAGAACTTGGGGATGAAGAAATAGTTCGTGTCCAATATACAGATAAACAAGCAAATATTATTACTCATTCAACAAATGGGCTAGTGTCAGTGCTTTTATGGGTGCTTAACAATTGCTACCAATTCTGTTTTCGAAAGGATTTTTTTCTGATGCCCACTTGAGTATGAGACTCAATTACATAGGTAATGAGATGAATGATAACATAAAAATATGTCAGCCTGAATGTGAATCGAATTCGTGATTGCAGGAGTGGTAATCAGAGATAAGCGCTCTAACCGATTACACCATTAATTTCAAAGGTTAGAGCTTTCATTAAAATAATGATGTTTTATATAATAATTTTTATGAACGATTAATAGGCCAGCATTTCAATTCAAAGTTGAGTTTCTATGTTTTTTAACAAAATACTTATTGAAAAATTGTAACCACAATACCATCAAGTATGTAAGACATGACGATGTAACTTATGTGGAATAAACGCCGATATCCAAAAAAAAACCGCCTCGTCTGTTTGTGTCCTTAGTCTTGACCTTTTCCTCTGTTATTTCACTCTTAAGTTCTCAGATGTCCAGTTTTGACCGGCAATAGTAACTCAAGCTCCCAATTAATCAAAATTGAAAGCAACTAGTCAGTTATCCAGCAAATAATTAGTGTTACGTGTGACAATGGTAACTCTCCTAAACTAGTTGTGGTTGATTGGTTACAAAATAATTCGTACTGTTATGGGTTCTATGTCTAAAATAACGCTGGCAACACTTAAATTTATCACTCGCACTTTATTTACACAAATAATCACAACACTCACTGTTCAGTAATGTCTTACAGAAAAATAAGCAATTAAAAAAACAGATAACACAATATTGTTCAACTGATAATGAGTTTTCAATAAACTGTACAAAAATCAATCACTAAAAGTTAAAAGGCCGATCTAATATTAATTAATAACTGTACAATAAACTGTCCAATAATATTCAAAACGAAACGTTGAAAAAGAACAATTAACTTATTTAGCACTAGTCTGTAATACAATAAACACTATTCAGTAGCTCACTGGTACGAATTAAATAAGAAAAAGAATTGTCACTACTGGCACAGAGAAAGAATTATCACTATATATAGGCACAATAGATATATAACTGTCACTTTCACAAACTTGTTTATCATGACGAATTTTAAAGACAACTGAACTAATTTACAAATGCGTTTGCCTCAAATAGGTTTTTCAACAATCGAGCAATTTCTACATTTTTCTATCATCTTCTGAATAAATAAATCAAGGAAACTGGAACTTTCTACAATATTTGATAAGACTCCATTCAAAGACTCTAATCAAACAACTAGAACATTCTACTAATTACCAAGTAAACACCATAAAAGTGTCAAAAGCAGAATAATTAATTGCTTAAAAGTAAACATTTACATAGCAGATAACACCAAGAACCACTGTGCCTTCTTCCTCTCCACTCACTCCAACTCCATATTCGCTACACTCCCCCCACCTTAAGAGATTGTTCTGTCCCAGAACAAAAGCACTTATGCTAGTTTGTATCGGGTCTGGTTTCTGGCTGGTTCCTCATTGGTCTTCCAAGGGTTGTAGATGCAGATGGTAATCTGGACACAAGTGGATTTGAACACCTCCTCCAGCATTGGCTTCACAATTGTCCAATCCAGGCCATCATATCTGCTTCCAAGCCGTGGTATGCCAAGTTTCCTTACTCCTAGTTGTTGCATTCTGTCCCTCAGCTGAACCAAGCAAGTCCACAATGTGTCATAGGATGCCTTCATCTCAGGCTGTCCCTTAGTCACCAGGTAGAAGAGATGTTGACCATGCCACTGCAGATGAAGAACATTTCCTTCCTTGGGTCCTTGTTGTTCCAGGTCTCCAAGACCACCAAACTTCTTCTTGAAGACTGTAGCAATGCCTCGAGATTCTGCTAAGTTGCTGGTGACACAATGTGCTAGTGCATACTCCTTGGGCAGGGTGAACAGATCCCTTTTACTTGTCTGGATCATTTTCCCAACTGTTGTTGAACAGCAATCATCAGTAGACTTCTCTGGGGATATAGTTTGCTGAACCTGAGCTGTATGTTCTTCCTCAGCACCATTGCTACCATGGAATGGAGTCAAATAATTGAAATGTACTATTCTTGGCTTCCCTCTTGGAGGTTTTCTGATCCAGTATACCACATCATTGATCCTAGTCACAAATTCAAATGGTCCTTCCCACTGATTTTGAAGTTTTGGAGAGTAGCCACAAATCCTCCTTGGGTTGTATAACCAAACTAGGTCTCCTGCTTGGTATCCACCTTGGTCAGCTTTGATGTCATACTGCTCCTTCATCTTAAGGCTTGCTTCATCAAGATTGGTGTGGACTTTCTCATGAGTCTCATTCATGTGTTTCCTCAGTTGGGTGATGTAGTCTTCCTCCTCAAATGTCTCACCAGGCTTGCTTCCAAACTGAAGATCACAGGGTAGCTGTAGATCTCTACCAAAGATGATGTGAGCAGGTGTTTCCCTTGTGGATTCATTAATGGAGCTACGATATGCCATCAAAAAGAAATGGAGATGTTGATCCCAATCATGCTGATTGTCTGAAACCACTTTCCTCAGATATTGCTGCATGGTCCTGTTCATTCTCTCTACCATGCCATCTGACTGTGGGTGCAATGGAATGGTTCATGTCTTCCTGATGCCCATCAACTCACACACTCTGCTGAACACTTCTGACTCAAAGTTTCTCCCTTGATCTGAGTGCAGCTCCAATGGCACACCAAAATGACTGAAGAACTGCTTTATCAACACATCAGCCACTGTGATTGCTTCCTGGTTAGGTAAGGCATATGCTTCAACCCATTTATTGAAATAATCCATTGCTACTAAGATGTATTTGTTTCCATCATTGGTTGTGGGAAATGGTCCAGCAATGTCAATAGCCACATGCTCAAATGGTGCCCCAACATTATAGGTCTTCATTGGTGCCCTTTTCTTCCTTAGTGGACCATTGGCCGCATTGGCTGCACAAGTTGTACATTTCTTACACCATTCTCTGATGTCCTCCTTCAAGTTAGGCCAGTAGAATCTTTCTCTGACTTTTTCTAATGTTTTGTGAAGTCCAAGATGACCACTAGAACTTCCATCATGCAAACTCCTCAGTACTTCAGGTATGCGGTTGTTTGGGACAATCACTTGTTGCCTCTTCTGGTCCCCTGCTGCATTTTCAATCATGCTCTTAAGGACACCATCATTTTCAATAATAGAGTCCCACTGTGCCCAATAGGTCTTGACACTTTGAGATAGAGGTGCTATATCCTGCCAAGTTGGTCTTACATGTCCTGAATGTTTCCAATCCCAGAGGTGCTTCAAGTCAGGATCTCTTCTCTGGTCTTCCTGCAGCTTGTTGCTCTCCCAAAGATCAGCAATTACAGTAGTTCTTGTCAAGATGCCTTCCTTGTGGTCATGGTGGGAACAGTGCTTACAATCTTCTTCACAGGGTCTCCTTGAAAGAGCATCTGCATTTCCATGATTGATCCCTGCTTGATGAACTGATTCAAAATCGTACTCCTGGAGTCATTCAATCCAGCGTGCCACTTGTCCTTCAGGAGTTTTGAACTGGAGTAGCCACTTCAGTGCTGCATGGTCTGTCCTCAGGAGAAAATGTCTTCCATAAAGATATTTGTGGAAGTGTCCAACAGCCTTAACCACTGCTAGAAACTCCTGGCGGGTGACACAGTAGTTGCACTCAGGCTTTGACAGAACTTTGCTGAAATATCCAATTACCTTTTCCACTCCTTCCTGCTCCTGAAAAAGTACTCCTCCAATGGCCACATTACTAGCATCTGTATCCAGGATGAATTTTCCTTCTGCCTTAGGGTAACCAAGGATGGGGGCATTAACCAGTGCTTGCCTCAGCTCATCAAATGCATTGTTGACAGTTCTCATCCCAAACAAAGCTGCTCTTGTCCTCAGTCAACTTGGTCAGAGGTTTAGCAATGTTGGAGAAACCCTTCACAAACCACCTATAATAAGTGCACAGACCAAGAAAGCTTCTCACTTCATGCTTGTCATGTGGAGCTGGCCACTTGGTTACAGCCTCTATTTTCTCTGGGTCTGGGGCAACTCCAGCATCAGACACAACATGTCCAAGATAGTTGACTTGTCTTCTGAACGGGTTGCACTTCTTTGGATTCAGTCTCAGATTCGCCTGCCTCAGCCTCTGGAATACTTGCTCCAGGCTTTGTAGATGATGACTGAAGGACTTTCCCAAAACAATTATGTCATCCAGGTAAACTAAACAGGTCTCCCAAGACAATCCTCTCAACACACTCTCCATTAGCCTCTTGAATGTAGCTGGAGCATTACACAGCCCAAATGGCATTACCTTGAACTGCCAAAGACCTTCACCTATTGAGAAAGCAGTCTTTTCTTTATCCCCTGCCTTCATGTCCACTTGTCAATACCCACTCTTGAGGTCTAGTGTTGAGAAAAGTTTACATCCCTTGAGGCTGTCTAATGTGTCATCAATCCTTGGCAGAGGATAACTGTCCTTCTTTATGACATTATTTAGCAATTGATAGTCTATGCAGAATCTCAATGATCCATCTTTCTTCTTTACCAGCACCACTGGAGAAACCCAAGGACTGTTTGAAGGTTCTATGACATCATCATCTTCTTCCATTTCCTTGATGACTTTCCTGGCTTCCTCCCTCTTTGCTATTGGCAATCTCCTTGGATTTTGATGTATGGGCCTAGCATCACCAGTATCTATTGCATGCTTTACAATATTTGTTCTTCCTTTTGGACCTGCCCCAATTTCGAAGACATCCTGGTATCTGGTGATGAAGTCTTTCACTTTGGTGGCCTGTTCCGCTGTAAGGTTCTTGCAGGTGGGAGAAGTGAATTCCTGAAGTTCCTTTGGAAGTCCTTGGTTCACTTGCTGAGACTTCTGGATCTGTCTCACCACTGATGAACAGTGTCCAAGCATGCTTCCTCCTTTTAGAGTGATCTTGTAGTCATTCACATTCATGATGCATACTGGGAACTTGTTGCTGGTCCAAAATAAAGTTCTTGCCACTAAGACTCCTTGATGCAAGTTGTCCTCTTGTCCTGCTGGTTCCAATAGTGCAATCTGCCCTTCCTCCATGTCATCCTGTATTCTCCCATAGGCCACAACCTGGCTCCTTGCTGGTAGGGTGATGTCGGTGAGTAACAATACTCTGCTACTGCTTGGCTTCCCTGGGTGAAGTATGACCTCTTCTTGTCCAATTACAACAGTTTTCTTATTCAAGTCCAACTTGAGACTAAACTTGTTGAAGAAATCCATCCCAAGTATAACATCTTCTTGTATATCTGCCACTAACACTTGATGCTTGAAGTTACTGCCACCAATAAGGAGGGTAGCAGCTGTCTCACCAAAAACTGTAGCCAAATCCCCTGTAGCTGTATGGAGTGTCCACCTTGTTGACTTAATTTTCTTCTCATCACAGACTGTGCTCCTATTCAGGATGGTCATGGTAGCTCCTATGTCAATAAGTAGTTGTCTTGCTTGTCCATCCACAATGCCATCTATATACACACTACTTCTGCTGCCAGCAAGAGATGCCACCTCTGCTTTTCTTACTGGGTCCTTCTGCTTGTGGGTTGACAGCTGCCCCTCCCTATCAACCCTCTTTAGTTTACCTGCTCCTTCTTCTCACCTGGTTAGGTGGTACACTTGCTTCTAATATGTCCAATTTTTCCACATGCCCAGCATCAAACCTCCTTCTTCCTGGATCTCAACTTTTCCAGAACCTGTTCAACTATCATCTGGATTGTGCTTGCATCCATGACTTCAGCCTCCATAACCCATACCTTAGAATGGCCTGGTACTGACTGCCAAACTGCTTCAAACTCCAATGCCTGGGCCAAAGCATCATTTAATGTCTTGGGTCTAGCCAGTTTGATGGACTGTTGGGTCTCTGGTATTCTCAATCCATTCAAAAAATTTTCTACTGCAAGACTTTCATATGTGTTGTCATCAGCAGATGGATATGCAGTCCTAACAAGTCGAGCGATGTCAGCCTCAAATTCTTGTAGGGATTCATTGGGCCTCTGCACCCTACTATTGAGCTGAGATTGGTACAATTGTTCCAGGTGTTTGTTGCCAAATCGCATCTCCAGTCGTCTCCACAGCTCACTGAAACTCCACTTCTCAGCTGATGGTATTGAGTGAACAATTGCCAATGCTTCACCTCAGAGATTCATCCTCAGAACGTAGGCCTTTGTCACTGGTGACCACCCCTGGAACTCAGCTGCTGACTCAAACAGTGTTTGTTGGCCTCTAAAGGTGTTTTTCCATCATAGGTAGGCAGTCCAGTGTGCTGAGGTATAACTACTGACCGTTTCTGGAGATCTTCCTCCTTAGCATCCATCATTGACTTTTCTGAGATGACTTTTTCAGGAAAATTTGAAGATTTACTTACTTCTTGGTTATTTCTTGAAGTTCCAGTACCACACTCCAGCTGCTTAAGTCGATTTTCCATGGTTTTCAAATCTTCCTGCAGTCGACCTTCCATGGTTTTGAAGTCTTCCTGTAGTCGATCTTCCATTATTCTTCCTTCACCTTGTTGACTTCTTGATTCACAGAGTCAGCAAGATTTTTAACCTTTTCTTCCATGGCTTCTTGTAATTCATTTTTCATAGATGACATATTTTCCTGAAGCTCACCTTTCATATCCTGAAGCTCACCTTTCATAGATTTCATATCTTCTTGCAGCTTACCCTCCATGGATGAAATATTTTCTTGTAGTTTATTTTCCATGGATGAAATATTTTCTTGTAGCTTACCTTCCATGGATGACATATTCTCCTGCATATCCTGAATATTTCCTTGTAGTTTGCCCTCCATGGATGAAATATTCTCTTGTAGCTCATCCTTCATTGATGTGAATGATGAAATCAGTTTCGTATCTGAAGTCTCAAAGAGGTAGGTAGCTGGGTCTTCTCCTTCCGCCAATAACGCATCACGAAGACGGTCTTGTAGAGTAGACTTCTTTCCAGATGTTTCTAGATCATGGTCCTCTAATTTACGTTTGAGATCAGCCACTTTCAAGTCGCACAATGTAATTTTGTCAGCCATTTTTTAATCAAAATCGAAAAATCCCCGACTTCTGACACCAATTGTTACAGGTTCTATGTCTAAAATAATGCTGGCAACACTTAAATTTATCACTCGCACTTTATTTACACAAATAATCACAACACTCACTGTTCAGTAATGTCTTACAGAAAAATAAGCAATTAAAAAAACAGATAACACAATATTGTTCAACTGATAATGAGTTTTCAATAAACTGTACAAAAATCAATCACTAAAAGTTAAAAGGCCGATCTAATATTAATTAATAACTGTACAATAATATTCAAAACGAAACGTTTTACTAATTTACAAATGCGTTTGCCTTAAATAGGTTTTTCAACAATCGAGCAATTTCTACATTTTTCTATCATCTTCTGAATAAATAAATCAAGGAAACTGGAACTTTCTACAATATTCGATAAGACTCCATTAATCTCTAATCAAACAACTAGAACATTCTACTAATTACCAAGTAAACACCATAGAAGTGTCAAAAGCAGAATAATTAATTGCTTAAAAGTAAACATTTATGTAGCAGATAACACCAAGAACCACTGTGCCTTCTTCCTCTCCACTCACTCCAACTCCATGTTCGCTACAGTACCATATTTTGTTGATATTTGGCAATGTCAACGAAAATTAAAATTTCTTTACTAATTGGGGCTATAGGCTACCAGGGTAGTACCCACCTTCTCCCACAATGCGGGATGGGGGCCCAAAGAACCGCTACTCAAAAAAGAAATAAAGATAAAATACTGTTACGAACAAGGCAAGGAAGAAGGAACAGTGATTTTCAGTGTAATTACTGCTGTCAATAGTGTCAATGCGTCTTCCAGTTGCGATAAGCAGCGTGTTTTGTTTGCACTTACTCCTGTTCACTTCTCGCCTTGAGGTTTATCTAAATATCTTTAGAATGTTTACTTAGAACTTTCTGGGATGGTCTCGAAAATGGGAGAATGTATTATCTGTTTACTTTAGAATTTGATAGAAGGATATCAAACCCTTTCTATCTTTCTAGAGTGATAAAAATGTATAAAAAGCAGAAGCTCTCGTAAACGTCAGTCAGTTGTGATTCGACCGTTAATGTGATAAAGTGACAGTGGCAGTTTCCGCTCATACAAACCGGATTATCAGTGAGCGCTAATACAAACTGTGTTATATGAACGTTCTATGTGTTATGTAATAAACGCAGTTTATTGTGACAGATTATTATTCAGGCTTCTTTAACAGTTTATATAGTGACTTGTAAGTGCTTTTAGTGTTTCAACTGTGATGTTTTAGACATTTCTTCCTGAATTATTGAACAGTTATTATTTGATACTCTATCGACCTTTCAACAGTTAGTGATTTATTTTTGTATAGTAATATTGCAAATTCTTTATTAGCTGAACATTATCGGTTTATCTGTTCCTGATTTATTTCTTTTGTGTGATATAACTGATTAGTGCGAGTTGTCGGTAATTTGTGTTAATAAAGTGCGAGTGTTAATTTAAAGTGTTGTCAGCAATATTTATAGAGATAGAATCCGTAACAATACAAAATGTATAACCACTGCTGAAACATTTTGGCGTAATGCAAAAATATTCATTTGCTTTGTGTACAAGGAAACCTTAGATAGGGAACTCTTAAAGTTGAATCTACCTAATATTTTGTAAGTGGACTTTCATTTCATTTCGTTGAGCTATATACAGAAATTCTTCCAACAGGACATCTTTACAGGAATGAAGCCTCTCCAAATATCTATCTACCTTCAAAACAAACGGTCACCTGCCTTTTACTTCCAATCCCTGATATCTCCATCCTCCGCTTCTGGGATTTCTTGGGCTACCTCTCTGCCCTTTTCAGATAAAAATCTTATCACATTTATTCAAGTTACGTCACTTGATCAAGCCAATCTTGGCAAAATTTGTAGCGTCAAAATAATTCAACATTACATTAGACATGGTGTTTCAATAATAAAAATTAAGCAATAATTAGAAGACATATCTTGAAAGCACCTCACGCCCATTACAAACACCCTTAATGAATAAGGAGCTATGACTCTAACCCCAGCATTTCTATTCCTTCGTGAATTGTGTAAAGAGCACCTTTCAGTAGAATCTCTTTAATAACTCTATTATTTTTGTAAAGTTCGCAAAATCTTCAACACTTGGGTGAAGTACATTTAGTATTCTTTAGTGCCTGATAATGTGGTCCTCTTTCGACTCATTTTAGCTTTATACGTTTTTCTTGACATCGGTTGCTCATTAATGCCTACATAATAAGTTATATTATTTCAACCACGTTTCTTTCAATATTCTCAGCGTGGAGGTTGTGGAGTACCGTTTTTATATGCCATATTGAACAACAGTTCTTATCAAGGAAATACGTTTTTATTCTGTCCCAAATATTCTACTTACCTTGCCGGTAAAAAATGAACGGTCTGCAGAGAGATCGTTCTCCACATTGAAATTGGCCTCATACTTGGCATGTCATTCTCAAATTTCATTTCCAATCCCAGGATGAGGGTTTTCACATCTTCAAATGTTTTTTGCCTGATTACCAAATTTTGAGGTATTTGTAATGATTGTCCTGGGATTTTTTACTAATTTATTGTCGCTTCATTCACAATCAGTACAATACTTTATTCTTCAATATACTTTATTCAAATTATATTGTAGATGAACTCAAAACAAATATGATATTGATAAAATGAAAATAATACCGTAGATAAGCATGAAATGAACTGATGAGAATTTTCTGTACAATTTAGTTATGAGTGTATGTTGAAAGAGGAATACAGACAAGAATTCTTTTGTTTCTTTCAATTCTAAAGCTTTTGACAGTGCCACATTTTTTCACTCGTAACTGCTAAGGTAGAAAGCAGTGGCTAAAACTAATTTTTATTCGATTAGAAGATCATATCAAGTTAGGACAACTGAGTATAATTTTGCGTGACTGGCTTGATTTCACAGTAGTCTATAAATTGACTGTTGAACAAGTCTGACGTAGATCATACTAATCTTAATCCCCGGCACATGGATATTAACATCTCTGCTTTTTTATTAGCCTAATCAAGCATCAAATTCTTAGTCATTCTCGTTTATTAGGCTATCGCATCAAAATGAAATATGAAAAAATATTCGAGGCTTAATGTATTCTATAATTGGGATTATCACTGATGAATTTAATTCCGCAATAAATTACATACGTCGGTATTTGAGCTAGGAGAAATCAAACACGCTTTGTTCATAAACTAGTAGTTATTTTTAAATCAGTTTTATCATAGAGTAGGCTTTACAATTTTTTTAAATCGAAAGCTCCAAACTGGTTGAAGATTGTTACGATAAAAAAGTTGAAAATGGTTATAATCTTATTTACTATGGCCTCTTAACGAAATTCGAACTTATGATCATTTGTCTTATCCTGCGAGTGATCTCTAGCGGTCGAAATCTACGGTAGTGGTGATTCCAGCGCTTCCAAGAAACTTAAAAAAAAAACATGAGATATAAGAGGAAAATAAATAAATTCAAACAGTAAAAGCAAAAATTAAAGCATTAGTATTGTTGGTAACCATATTTTAAAACAAAATTTTAGGCGGATTTCGAACAGCTGGTTGATGATAACAATAAAGATTAGTCTATAGTCATAGCTGCCCGGTCAACCACCAAGAGCAGTTTTGAGTTCCCACCAAAGAAGTTATAATAACATTCATGCACAGTGTTGGGTGTGGGAAACAAACATTTTAAAATAATCAGACCTCCGGTAATTGTGTATATAACATTTTATAAGAAATGCATTTTAGGCCTAATTATAATGAAACAGAAAGCATAACTCTGCCTAAAACAATACGTTATGTACGAAAAATGACTTTCTACAAGTAAAGGACCATTAAAAAGTTTATTCATGCAAAGCTGAAGGCGTTCACGAAATTCTTTCGTTCTCTCTCTCCAACACTGTACTATTGATTGCAGCGATGTTTTGACGAATTTTATTTTTCAACTCATCTGGTATCCAAGGTTCTGATCATTCAAATTTTATATAACTGGATACCAGATGAGTTGAGAAATTTAATTTGAAGATCGCTAGACCAATATTGGAGACAACAAATTTTCGTGAAAGCCTCCATCTTTGCATTAATAAAAATAGTCACTTGAAGTTGAAGGAAGTTGTTTAGGCATTGTTTAAGCTTTTCTGTCACTACTGGGCTTGTAAGAAAATTTTCTAAAATAATAACTAAAGCTGGATTTTCCTAGCTTCGCACTTTTTTTGAGTAGCGCACTGCTCACCAGTATTGCCAGATGCAACCTAAAGAATTGTGTGAGGAATTTGGTTCGAAATTACCATATGCAACAATTTAAACCTACGGTAATTTTGAGCTAAATCCCAACAATTCTTTAGCTTACTTCTGGCGATTCTGGCTTCTATTGGTGCGCAGTGTGCTACGGTACGAAAAAAGTGCGGAGCTAGGAAAACCCGGCTTTACTGCGTACAGCACAGGTTGGTGCGGTTGAGACACCCAGAAACTGGAAAAATCTTCGCTTGGTAATGGCGACTCAATGTATTCCTATTTCTATAAATATAAGCTGTCATAAATAATCTAAACGGTAATTAGGCATCGGTATGCGGTGAGCCAAGCACTGAATACACATTTAATCGCAATTAAAATTGTGTTGAATCGCGATTGTGGGTTTAATCGGGTTGTAACCAGATAGAATCGGCTAGTTTCCCACCTTATAGTGCGCGAATCCGGTTCCATCCGGTTTATCGGTCCCCAATCGCCAAGCTCCAAGTTCCTAACAGTCGAAGAATGCGAAATAAAAGAAACCTGTCGTTATGCGCAAACTATATCGATTGCCTGTGCCTCGAGCTGTGGTCAACTAGCACCTAGGACTGCTACTCTCAATTATAGTACTTAGCCCTCGCAAAACTGAAAGTTTGTAAATTCAGCTGCCATTAAACATTTTTCAACGTCCTCTCTGTCAGCACGTGTCGCGGAAGTGGCACCCACCCTTTTCAATCTCAATCACGTGAATTGCTTCAGTTTTTATAAGGCGATCGAGTAAATTGCACTGTGCTAGCGAAAGAGAATCCTGAGCTAATTTGTCATCTGTCTTGTTAATTTTACAATATTATTGCTGCGCGTTACCGGCGTATACCCGGTTTTCTATCCACATCGGAATGATAGAATTCAGGAGAATTAACCGTTGGAAATTATTTTGTGCTCGAGACCATTCGTGCTAGTTCCTGAGGGTGCTTGAAGATAAATAATCTCCTCCACTAGTTGACTCGAACTTTTAAAGTCATATACAAGATAAAAATGATAAGTTATAATTTATGTATTCGAATTAAGAGTGATTTCTTTCAATTTGTGAAGGGAGCAGTTTTGGACTTTAGTCTGTTGCACCTTCACACTCGTTGTAAATTTGTCACAATAAATAAAGATTTTTCGATCATCTACAGACATTCATATTTTTCTATTACAGTGGAAAAAAAAACTTAAAATATTTAAATATCTATTATTAGTATCTTCCTCAACTTAATTAATTACAGACTATATCACAAATTAATTAAAAATCTGCAAAAATTCTTATTTTTAAAAACAAAAGTGCAAATTAACTTCCAAGCTTAAAATATTAATTACCTTACTTAATTTAATTACTAGTCTATAATATGCAACCCTAATCCACTGATAATCTAGACTTCACTGGGTACCGTATTGTTTTATATTTTTACGAAAACGATTGTTCAATTTAATAAAATTGAGAAATCCAGTGACGTATAAATATCTTGTTATTGCTATTAATATTAATTAGTATCTGAATAGAGCTCTACATCTCTGACAATATTGCTGGGGACTGACAACATGACCCCTGACGCCTGAAGGGGAGAGGTGAAGGAAGGTGTAATGGCGTAATAGCTCCACTATGCCTTGCACTAAATAGAGCACGAATCTGAGCCAGTGGTACTTGGGTTATATACATCACTGCTGTTATAGCATTGATCAAAGATGGTTTAATGGTTTCCTTGATGGTTCGTCTATGGTTATAGTGAGCCAGTCAAGTCGCTCTCAAATGTGCTATATTCATCAATATTGGGTCAAGTTGCCAGTCTCCAACAGTAGCTAATGCATCAATTTTTTATAAGCAAATAGAGTTCTGCGAGCTGAATGAGTTCCGGTACCCTATAGGCCTAGTTACTAAGTACTATAAATGGAAAACACACTACTTGTCTTTACAAGTTATTCGTAAAGAATTGTACAATTTAATTTATACTAGCTACAGCCTGTAATTTCAAAGAATAAGAATAATTAAGTTTTGCCAATGCAAATAATTTTGGCTGATAACAATAACCCAGTACCAGTAACTGCAATGTTTTACATAGTGATAGAGATGTGGAACTTTGCCAAGTAGATTATTTTGACAGAAGACATTCAGGCTCATCCAAGTGCAAGAAATAATAAATCTTCATAATTAAGTTTAAGACATTCGCATTCGCACAAAAAACTGAAGAGAAAGTAGTCTCTCATAAAACATATTCAATTTGAAAATGGGTGCTCATTTTTCTATAATATTGGAATGTCTATGTCAACATCAGAGGAAGATGTATCGTAATGACTTTCCATTTTGCTGAATGCGAAATTCCTTTCTCAGTCACGACATTTTGAAATTATTAATTTGAATATCAAAATTCGCGGATTGTAATCCCTGCTCTGTCGTCTTCTTTGGTACCGGTACCAAAATAGATTCAAAATCATTTTACAACATTTCCTCATTCATGATATGGAAGTTGAATATTACATTCAGAAATTATTCAAATATTCATGAGTTATTCATCAGTTTGATGACACCTTTGCTTTCCATTCTGATCCTCTTCAAAAAATGCTTTACACTTTATTTATTCCTCCAAATTTCTTCATTCTCGAAAATCATTCTCATTTCACATTGTATAAAAGAAAAAATAGTTCCATAGTTCTAAATTGCTTCATCAATATCTCATACCTTATATTCGGCTTTTGTAGTTCCACCCAGTCTGGCAAAAATAGGAAAATTTTAGGAACCAAATTATTAATTATATAGTTCCAAATATCTCTACTACTGGTAGGCCTTTCAAAGAAATGGAAGATAACCTCTCTAAATATCTTTGCCGCGGAGGAGATGGTTTGGAGATAACCTACCATTTTTATTTTTTATTTTATAAAATTGAGAAGTCAAGTGAAATTTCATATTTACCGAAATGGTCAGTCATGAAAACTCCAATGAAATAATAGTTTTTCTACTAGATTGTGGAACTGCATGAAAATTTAGCAAGATTACGTTATTATTATTATTATCATTATTACATTTATTTCTAGTTTTTTTCGAAAACTTGTGTGATGTTGAAGATCCATCTTGTTTCCACTAGAATATAATAAAAACTTTAAAAACGCTTTTGAGTGGAAATTGTGACTCACGTTATAGCGTGACGGCCGTTTCAGACGCCACTCAGAGTATACTGTGGGTCGTCTAACGATGTTCTTAACATCTTAGTGAAAAGGCCGTCACGCCATAACGTGAGTCACATTTTCCACTCAATGTTTCTTAAGTTTTTATTATGAAAACTTGTGGATGATAAATTTATAGTCTCAACTCTATAGCAGGGACCAATCCTAGAGGGGATTAGGGAAGGTATCCCCCCCCCCCCCCCCGAAATTCTTTAACCGGCACTAAAAACACTAAAAAAGGTAATTCATGGGGATGAGGACTTTTTAGGCTAGTTTGGCGAAAAACAACGATGATGATGATGACAATAATAGTAATGGACTACTAATAGTACCATATTAAGGGTCAACCAGGAAGCAATGCATTTTTATAAATGGAATCTTCTCATTCCCCTAATGCATTTGTTTCACACTTTTACAAGGTTTTTGATCATAAGTTGAAAATCAGAAAGCCTTTAAAGCCAAATAAATTGTAAATGAGACGCCTGCCTACTTCAACAGGTTCTAATCCTTGGCCTCGTCTCTTTGCAAATCTGGTACCTCTGGCTTGGCTTAGCGTTTAGAAACTCTGTCAGGTCCATTAATAATTTTGCAAACTGGTTTGCTAATTTTTGCTTCGTAAATGCTTATAGTACTTTAACACAAAATTGCTGTCCAGTTTTATTAATTTATTGGATACGTTCTTGCTTCTGAAGATGTAAATGCTGAAGGATTTGCAAAACTTATTGAAAATATCAAGTTGGTTTCTGACCTCTGAGGCATTTAATAACACTATTTCTGTACCGTACTACACATAAAAATCAAGCATTGTTAGAGATTGTGGAATACGTCTTTTAAATTAACGTGTGTAATGGATTTATAAACAGAAAACGGCATCAATTTTTTTCATTTCCATACTTCTCAACAATATAGAAATTAGCCTACAATACAAGGAAAATTATAAATATTTATTCACATAAGTCAGTTTATCAGTTGTGATATGAATAAGGAATATTTGTAAAAAAAATGTTCTCAGAGTTAAAATTAGAAACACGTTTATTGGGGCGGATTTCAGATTTTTGATTATTTAATTAAAGTCAAATGGCAAGGAATTTATGTTCTAATTCAAATTACGGATGGGTAATATAACGCTGGTATTCTTTTTTCAGGTAAAAAAATCGTGGATGAGAAATTGAACGGGTGCGGGTTTTTTTAATAGCTCTTTTTGAAATTTATTTGTTTTAAAAGTGAAGGTGTCAGGTTGTATATTCTGGGACCAAGGTAGCTGAAATTTCATTGACCACATAGTTTATTTTTCTTTTGCACTATATATTTAGCAGATCGTATGGGATATTCTTAAGTGGATTTAGGGTTTCAATGTTCATTTTTGTGGTAGAAATTTATAATATAAATCTATATTATTGAACATTTGATAGGCAATCACAGCTGGTTTAACATACTTAATTTGAATAAGTATAAGATTATAACCTAGTTATATTAGTAGGAAACTCTGCAACAAGCTACTGCAGTTTTTAAAGAGTCTTGAAAATATAGAAATATTTAAAAGACAATTGAAAAAATATTTAGTTGATAAAGATTTTTATAGTGTACAAGAGTTCCTTTCACATCAAAATTAAGCCTCATCTCAACTAATTGATATAGTAATTATGGTATCTAGTGTATAATATTGTTGATCTGACTTGTCTTATACTCCTTAAAGTGGAGTCTCCAAGACGTAATCTACAAAAAAAACCGTAGCTTGAAAAGTAGTTTAAGTAGGATCTAATTAGTAAGGAGATCCTTGCTCTTACGGCCTGTTTCACCTCGCCTAAAAAACCATCATGTGCTCTCTTGAATTTTCAAATGAAGTAAACATTTACCTATCCCTTTTTACCATGAATCCACTTGTTATCAGCAAGTACTAATTCTCATTTTCCAGAATACTGTAGCAACAACATTAGGTCTATTGTTACTAGGTGTCAATGTTTTTCATAGGGATGTTGTGCTGCTGTGCGCGCTGACAGGGCAATCGTGATGTTCAATCACGAGCGCTTGGGACTGCGCTTGAAAAGGTGGCAGGCAGAAGAAACGTTTTGATATCTGCTTTATTATCACTTAGTTCGAAACTCACATAAAACAATCATTATTACCCACTCATTACCCATGCACCTGTTTCAGACTCATACATCGGCAAAATCCATTATCGGCACAAAAAATAATTCAAAATGATAATTTCAATAGAAAAAATTCTATTATGTACAGTATTTTCAATATTTGCTAGGAATTCAATAGTAAATTCGTATGGCTTTTCGTGGTGGGAAGACCCTTACGGGTAGTTCCACCTCGCCGTTTTTTTAACGACTGCTTTTTTTTATATCCAACCGGGACCGACGGCTTAACGTGTCCTCCGAAACACGGGAGTGGCTCGAGAAAAATATATTGTACTCAACTGGGATCGAACCCAGGACCTTTGGCTTATCAGACCAGCGATAAGCCAACTCGGCTACGCCGACTCCCAATTCAATAGTGGTCGTACAGAATAAAATCCATTCTGCCTATAAATTCAATTTTTCAATTTGTCTCAGCTTTTCAATTGTCTGCTTCATAAACTAATATTGACAATGTTAATAAAATGAGCATAAAGTAATAAAAACATCATGTACTCCCCAGAAGCACGACCTGCTGCATCTCAAGCCATCTATACAAAGTTCGTCACAAGAACTAGACACAGGTAACGGATGTCTGAACTGGTTCGAACTGGTAAGCCTCAAAGACAATTCTCTTACAATTTTTTTTCTCCAGAGTCCTTTTTTCTAGTTTTTATTGTAAATTGAATAAGTTGTATTGGATTTCCAACATCGTTTGTTTACATACTTCTCAGACCTTGAGGGTATTTTCCAGCTTTATTGCGCATGAAATATAATTTTGATTACAGTGCTGAGTGCTGAGCACGCATACGACACTCCTAGTTGGTACTTGGGTAAGCACTTGTATAAACAGTGTGTCATAAAAATTCTAGAAAATTCATTCATGCAGCTAAGTAATGATTTGATTGACTCAGTTGAGACACAATTGACCCAATCCTATTATTTTGTTATTCTGTTATCCTGTACTCTGTAGTTATTAGCCTTCTGGGTATTTATAGTCTAACAAGAAGAGACTATTGTTATGAATTGCAGCAATTGGAATGCTATGAATGATTGGATTCATGCCAAAAGGTACCTAATCATTCAATTATCTACTTTACAAAACTGAATACCAAACACAACGCTAATCTCAAGAACAGCTGAAAAATTGGGATTCCTCAATTCCAAAAATTAAAATCTTGGAGGGGAAAATGTTAAGTTTGATCGTCTTATTAAAAAAAGGACTATGTGGTAATGTGTAGGCTTCTGAGAGTACAGAGATAACTAATCCGAATAACTATTGACCAATAGCAGAGCTAGCTCCTATTATCTTACACATCCATCATAATTTAGCAAGCACAGTATTTTAACTTTTTATTGTAAATTTAACGACTTGCTGTCAGTTTATCAGTTTTAACTGACTGCAAGTCGTTAAATTTACAATAGAAAGTTAATATTAACAAAGCAGATCGTGATGGAACAAGAAATCCAAGAACACAATATTTTCTTTATCAGAAAATATGGTAGTAGCAACTGGTTTTATGTTTTCTAGTCTATCACTCATTATTAGGTCGAATTCTAAGTTGGAATCTGAAAGATCTGGCAATTTTGCAAACTACCAAATATACAGAACATAAATTATTAATTTCGAATTCCTAATTGAGGAATTCAAAATCGATTTATTATTAACTTTTTATGGTAAATGACTTGCAGTCATTTTTTTAATTGAGAATAAAATAATAAATAAATAATTTACTCTCTTGGCTGAAACGTTTTCGAACCGGGACGATTCATTTTGAACAGCATTGAAAATGAATTGCTGTTGAAAATGAATCGTTGTGGTTCGAAAACGTTTCAGCCAAGTGGGTAAAATATTTATTTATTCTCAATTAAAAATAACTACTAGTCGTTAAATTTACCATTAAAATTTAACATTAACAACGCAGATCGTCATGGATAAAGAAATTCAAGAATTTAATAAATTATGTTCAAATTCTATTACATTAATTTTAATATATAATTAGAACAATTGTTATTCTAGATTAAAACTAGTATATCTAGTGTGTTTGCATTGACTAAATGATTATTTAAAATGAAATCTTAAATAGGAGAGGAACTTTCATTCTTATTAATCATCATCATCATCCAACTCATTACTCACGCACAGGTCTCAGATCTACGTGGCTTCACCCTTCGAAAAAATCGATATGGTTGAATATGTATTGCTCTCCAAAACTTACTCCCTTTCTAAGCAAATAAGAGTATTAGTGGATGATCAGTGTGTTTGAATGTCTTTTGTGCTCATGAGAATGTTGAAACATCAGTTGTTGGACTCTATTCAGAGTTGGCAAGTTTTTTGTGCAGAGATGCACTCTCATTAGCTCATTAGCTTCATTGTTTTCTTAATCAAACCATTTAAATTTTGAAGAAGAAGAAGAGAAGATGCTTTTAACTATTGTAAAATTTGATATTATTTACTATGTTATACCTCGCCTGTATATGAGTACCGTATAGGTCAAGAAGATTCATGTTGCTGAGTTGACCGATTTCTCCTTCCTCAACTGTCTGCAAAAAGTCAATCCTATTAATTCCACCCTATATGAGTAATGTAACACATACTTTCACCTCCCTTTGCATAGAAACCATTCACATTCTTTCGAAGTTGCCATAAATCACACAATTGAATGCGCAAAATTATGAAATTCCTTATCAATTACATACATTTTTTTGGAGTTACCCTAAATACCCCAACTCAGAAGCGTTTCCCATAACTTTCAAATTATGTAATAAGGAGGAATTTAAAAAATTAAAAAAACATTGCCGAATGATAGAAAAAATAATGGTTTTTAGCCAACATCCAATCAACAGCGGCGGCTTCTTTAGTCTATTTTGGATTCAAGGGATTCCACTAATCGAGAAACTCCTCAATTTGATAATTATTGAGGGTGTCGCCAACATACGGAAGTGTATGCGGAGACAATTCATATTGTTTGTGGCGGTTAGAAGCAGTTAGTTAATATACCGATGATTTACGACACTCTGCTACAATGGCAGCTCACAGGCGATTGAGTGGTGGCCGCCTATAATAGTAATAATAATAATAATAGTTTTAGCTCAACGAAAAACAAAGACAACATCGATTAGAGAGAAGCATCTCAATAAATTGGACTTCCACAAACTTGCGGACCCAATTGTAAAATCGTCGCAAGGTTTGTTGTGGTGAGGCAGTTCCGTCACTCTACCATCCCCTACTTCTTTCTTTCTTCCTCTACCCACTTCATCAGTACCTCCTCCTACTCATCCACAGGAGATCTTCCACATGTCCAGTTTGCTGAAAGCACACTCGCTCCTGCTTGCCAGCCATTCAGTTTTGTCTCGGGTTTATCTGAAGTCGGAGACCCGCCACAAACAGAGAAGAGGTCGCTTACTTTGAACAAGTCTTCGCGAAACTTGCTGTTCAATCCGTGGATGCATCCGTCGGCCTCCATTCGCAGGTAAGTTAGTCTCAGTATTTTTCTTTCTCTTTTCTAGAAATCCGTACAAATACATCATTTATCAGGCTTGTAATTGTCAAGTTGTCAAACAATAATTTGAACACGTGTCACAAAGAATCTAATCTGATAGTCAAAATTTTAGTTAATATATCGATTTAGATAAAATATGATAGTCAATATATTTTAGGTTTCTCCAGAATAATTTTAAACATATGTCAAACAAATTTCACATAGGGTGCTTATATACATAGTGTTTCTAACTTATACATAGTATACAGTACATTTTCAATGATCCGGTTTGTCTGGGACTTGGACACATTCCGTATTACGCCATTATCATAATGTCAAACAAATTTCACAAACATAGTGACACCGGTGCTATCAATATTATGCATTGTACAGTAAATTTTTACTGATCCCGAACATACTAAAACTTGACATAATATGTGATGAATAACGTCAGAAAAAGTTAATAAAACAGAAAAATGAGACTGGAAATGGTTTTTGCTCTCTCATACAGTGTTAGAAAGGTACAGGATTGTTACATTGCATAGTTCTGTACTGAAAAACAATTTATTATTCCATCAATTTATCTACAACTTATAAAATGTATATAGACAATTTATACAGACTACAACTGGTCATAAAGAATAAACAACTAAAACTAAATTATAAACTCTTATTGCTAGAAACATGATTTTCAATGTGTAAATTTAAAAAAATAGGTTTCTCTAGTAACTTTGATCTCAAACTTAAACAAACATTATTCATTTTTCTCCACTAATATAAATTCATATATATTTTTTGAAAATCGTACCTCATTTTCTAGGATTGTGGGATGTTGGATTAAAAAAAATTTCTGAACTGTACTCGTGGCGTCGCAACTTCAGCTTGCTGTCGTTTAAGTGGTCGTGGGTTCGAATCCCGCTCCACCGTCAGACATTTATGTGTAATCATTCACCTCATTACCCACGCACAAGTCTCAGACTCATGTGGGCATCATCAGCAAAAAAAATATATATATATATATCATGAGTGTTATACAAATGTATGTTGTAAGCTACATCTCATTCATCATAACTATTAAATATGTTGTGTAAACCATTAGATATACACTTTTTCAAATCTAGGACATTTTCAAGTGATTCATTGTTGACAATATCATTATTTTGTTGTTTTATTTCAATATTCTTGAGATTAACATAGAAGGTACTTCTATGGCAGTATTTTAATGATGTTGTAGTGTATCTTCAGATCTTTAAACACTTGAGAAGATGTACCACATCCATCCACCGCCCGTCTCTTCAGGCGTTTGGAAATGCTCTCTGTATCATAATGAAACGCCAGTCACACACAATTGTGTGTGAAACGTTCAACATAAAAATCAATTTGGATGAACCTACTTCATATTTATAAACAGTACTATAAATTTTATTCATTTATTCAGTGTAATTATCATTAGTTTGTCTTATGCAATTAGAAGAATCACGCTTTTAATAATTTAGAAATATATGGACATAAAATAATTATTACTAAAATGACAATAATAATTCATGGTTCCTCTAGACGTTGGCCAAGGAGACTAGTAGACAATATTTGCTTCATCTATTGAAAGGTTTTAAAGAAATATTAAATAAAGGCCTACATTAATTTTGATTACAAAGATTGACGGAAAAATTAATTGTACTGTATTAATAAACTGTTTTAGTTGACTGATGATGAATAATACTAGTAGTTCTGTGAACAGTAGACCGCCCAAGAAGAATGGTGCCTGCACAGAGGAATATACTTGATGTACTCTATGATAATCATTATCTCAAAATTAAACACAATCACATTCAAAATAATCTTCCACATCTGAATAAAAAATATTATTCAACCTTCTACTTTCCGCAGCAGGTTGGAGGGGGGGGGGGCACAGATATTGAGATACACAATTTACAGAAATTATATATATATTTATTTACAGTCTGGATAATTTATTCTAGTCAGAGTAAGTGATATGATGCAGGATGAATTTTTGTGGAACACAGAGATGAATAAGACCCAACCATTGATTCAATTTGCGAAGTCTATTTCATGTCTGCATTCCTCAAAACGTCACTCTGTATCACGTTACCACGGCTGCGGTTCCATTTTCACCCAGTCAGTCATCTGTATTTATGTCGTAATTTATAGAACAATATTTATTAATTTCGCATAATTATCATTTACTTAGTAATCACTTTTTATTATACTTAATTGGAATATTGGAAAAGATTTGTTTCTCTCAAACAAATATGTTATTCTTAATTCTTATGTATGACAATTGAAATCCATATGAAGGCTCAACCAGATGAATAAGCAGGAGGCCCGAAGACTGTCTTGTAATCTAATTCCAATTGTATATGGTGGAGAAGATCATTATTATAAGTCATATGTTTCCTATAGAAGAAGTGCCTTTCCTTTTTTCTTTTAAATATACTTTAAATGCAAGCAAATTTTTGAAAATCCTTACACATACATCGTTGGATATTCCTTGAAGGAAGAGCCATGCAAAATTTAATAGAATCTGGTTTTAATGCGTTTAGCCGTAAATGCGTTACAGACAGACAGATAAACAGACAAATGCAAAACGGTCGACTTGAAACAGAGAACTCTCTTCGTTCGGTAAATTAATTATACAGAAAGTGCTTTATAGACAATCTTGTAACATTTACGATATTTGAGCTGCCTTAGAAGTTTATCTTTTTTATGTTAATTTTGGCAAATTTCAAAAACTCTTTCCCAATTCACTTTGTCTTGGTCAGCTTTTACAAAGTAAATATCTCTTGCAAAACTTGTGTACTAAAGTAGTAGCTTTGACACGTTTTTCTTTCAATTGTGTCAGAGTTGTACTAATGAGAAATTATAAGCTTTATCAATAGTTTGCAATATCAGTAGTGTGACAATGATCAGAAAAATAATAATAATAGCTCTTTGATAAGCAATGCTAGTGTTTTATTATCGCCCATGTACCGTATTTCTTTAGCAAGGTGGATTCTTGCAGGTCACTTACCTTGAATAAAAAACACGGCTATTTAACTGCAAATCTCTCGGTCGAAGGTGAAGGTCGATCAATGACATTTTCGTATAGAAGACTTAAACTTGCAAAAGTTTTATTGTTGAATAATGTTGGTCATTGATTTCTGTAGCTCTTTATTAATACTGCTGCCAACACAAAAATTGTTTCAAGACTTCATTATGATTATACCGTGAAAGGAAATTGAATAATTAATAATGCTAAATACTCATTTATATTATAGTACCTACTACCTAGCAATAGTGATAGTAGTAGGCTAGCTAAATACCTACCTAGTGCAAAAACTCTTTTCACTGATAAATTAATAACATATAGGATCGCAAGCTTACATTAATTAATAAAACGTGCCAAATAAACTCATTGAAAACTTAAGTTTTAATTAATAAATTCTCATAGAATCAGGATTAATAATAATGATATAGAATAATATTTCTTGCATGGAGGAAAATCAAATTAATAACTTTATAATTGAAATGAATGCAACAGAAATAGTAATAGTGGCCTATGGAAAACACTTGACCTGTAAGCTCAATGTATAGTATTTCTATGTGATCAATTAATATCAAATTTATGAGTTTTAATGGATCCTTAAGCTAGGAAAACGACATGACGTGTACTTTGTGAGGACGTTTTCATTGTAAAGAAGACATTCGTTGATACATTGTCGTTTTCAATGCATTTTTTAAGATTTTGAAGCATTATTTTCAAATGTCTGACATTAGCCTATTTTTCCTTCAATCAATAGATCAGTAAAAATCCACCATAGACATAAAAAACATATTTCACCAATAATCTGCTTATTATGTAAAGTACTGTATTTCAAATTTATTCCAGTTACAAAAGTACAATCCTTGAACTTGATTAATAAACATAGTATTGTAACTTAACGTGGAAAAACTGTCGGTTTTTTTTAGTTTCTTGCAAATATCCTCACAAAGCTAGCCTGAGATCATCACAGCTCATCTTATAGAAACCTCATAAGACATACAATTTCAGTCACCTATATTTTGATCTATTTACAAGATGATTGCAATTTTAAGACATTTTTACTTTTGAGTAAATATTAATTTTAATCCATGTTTTTATGGAAGTTTTCTCCTATTTTTTTAAAAGTTGCTGACGTAGCTTAGTATCCCCTCATATGTTTTGCACTCCAACGGTTATTGTGCAATCCCAGATACATGAGAAAGATTCGATAATAATTTACCAACGACTTTGCATAGGCTACATGTACCTGAACCAGTAAATTACAAAACCTAATTTACGTGGCTGTTTGTAATGATTTCAGTAGACAGATAGGAAATTTTCTTGAGTCATTCAAAATTAATAGACTAATGACTCTATTATCATAGAAATGATAACAGGATATCGTACAACACAATAAAAAAATTATCCTAAATTTCCTAATCATGCCATTGTTTCTTAATCGGTTTTACAATATATGATAGATTGTTGTTTTTCAATGTTTTATTAATCTCTAATTAGTAAAAGTAGCAGAATCCCCTCACATTTCTACAGTTTATTATAGTTTGTTTCATTTCATTGTTTTATGAACCACAGATTAATCACATTAATTAATTAATAATAAATTAAATTAGCAGAATCCCCTTACATCTTTACAGTACATTATAGTTCGTCATATTTTATTGATTTATAAATTACTAATTAATAAACGTAACAGAATCCCTTCATATTTCTTGCACTTCAACGGTTATTGTGCAATCCCACAACAATACATGAGATAGCATAATCCATTTGACGTTAATTAGTCGTTAAAGCCTCAGTTTGATTTGAACTTATTATCTTGTAAATATCTTGGACTTGAATATTAATGTAAATTTTATTTTGACAATGATGTCATTTTATTTTGTCATTTCATTGTTTTATGAACCACAGATTAATCACATTAATTAATAAACAATTGCGGAATCCCCTTACATTTTTACAATACATTATCGTTCGTTATATTCTATTCTTTTATAAATCACTAATTAATAAAAGTAGCAGAATCCCTTCATAATTTTTGCAATGCCAGATACATGAGAAAGATTCATTATGAGAATTAATAGTAGTCATATTTATTTGATATTATATTTATATTTCATATTTATTTATTCATTTTTCTCTGCTCATATAACTTACCGTAGCTCATGAATCCAATATTTGCATCAGACATTCATTTCTGCATTTTTGAACAGTACACGTAGAACCAGTTTTGAAGTGATATTTCAGTGGTCGCTAGTACCACTGATCAGTGACACTTGAGAGGAAGCAAAGAAAAAAAGAAGTTGTGCAACAAATTTTTATTCCACTGTAAACTCTCACTCATATCCTGCATGCATTCTTGATTTATTCAAGAATAATTTCTACAGCAATTTCAATGAGAATTAATAAAACTCATGTCCTGCTGCATGCATTCTTGATTTATTGAAGATAATTTCAATGATAATTAATAAAACAGAAAGTGCAATGTTGAATTATAGCATATAGCTCTACAATAAAATGTAATGAAATAGATAATTCCAGTCACTTTCAAACAATGTCGGTATATGAACATTCAGGAGGAACATGAAGAGAAAAATACGGTATGTACTGAATGAGGGATGACCAGAGAAGTGAGAATAACATCATTGACAAAATATGGTTCGGGACCCAACTAAAACTGTAGGTCCAACTCATCAGTCATCATCATCCAATTCATTACCCACGCACAGGTCTCAGACCTATGTGGGCCTCATCATCCGAAAAAAATTTACATTAATATTCAAGTCCAAAATATTTACAAAATAATTTTAAGTTCAAATCAAACTGAGGCTTTAACGAATAATTAACGACAAATGGATTATGATATCTCATGTATTGACTCTCAAGTAATTCTATTCTCAAATGTTTGTCTTTTTCGTCTGTAACTCTTTAAACTAAACAATAAGTTCAATTGCAGGTAACTTATATATACCGGATAGAGGCGCCAGCTTTTGTATTTGTTTTAATTTTTGTTAAAGCATCGTTATCGTTTTAATCAGAAGAAAGAGGATTGCTTGCTTATCTGCAACACAGATTTTGAAAAGCAACAGTCGTACAGTTCAACATTTAAGGTTATCGTTCTATGTGATTTTATTTTTCTCAAGAATGGCTTTGAAAATTGTAACACGGTGGAAATTAAGTCACGGTGGAATTGAAATCTGAATATTTAGAGTGAGTGTCAAGTGCTGTTAGAGGAAATCAACTACGATAAGAATCGATAGGCTTGATTGAAAGTGTAGACAACAATAATATGACTTAGAATTAATATTTTGTTGAAAAAAAAACAGCGAGTGTTCTTATTATTTTGCATTTTAAATTCACTACCGTACCTATAGAAAGAAACTTTTACCCCAGTTTGAAGCTCGCTTGTTCGTTTAGGATATTTTCTTCGTTGTCTAAGGTATTTGTAAATTTTATATTTTGTTCGATATAGCATTTAATTTTGCACTTAACCATGCTGTGTATAATATTATGTTGATGTTGGTTTTACTTATAAAGCCAACATCAAAAGACAATGTTTCATGTGGTATGTTATACCACCCGACTTTCCCAGTAACGTATTCAATGTTTAAACATGCATTTTACTTTAGGTATTTAAATTTTTTTTACATTCATGGAATTTCTCATTTCAGGCACCAAATTTCAAGTTAGCCTTTCAAACAAACATAAATATTTTTATTTTATTAAAATGAAAAACTAAAAAATATCATAGTTCAGGCTCTTTAATCCATTGCATTACACCTGTCTATGCTGTATTCTTCTTCTTCAGTATTCAACCCTGGGGTTGGTTTGGTTTGCAGCAGCTCGCCATTCCATCCTATTCTCTGCCTTTCTCTTAATGTCCACATACGATGCACATCACATGTCTTTCATGATCTGTGGCAAGTAAGACAGCCACGGTTAGTCTTCCACGTGGATTTCTTCCTCAATCATACCCTCTATTATGTCTTTCGCGATATGGTCCCGGCGTAATATGTGCCCAATCAGTCTGTCTCTTGTTTGAATGCTGTTCCATAAACGTCTCTTTTCTCCCGCTCTTCTAAAAACCTCCTCATTGGTAATTCTATCCATCCAGCTAATTTTCATAATTCTCCGGTAACACCAAGTTTCAAACGCTTCTTATCTTTTCCTTTCCCGCTCGCCAACTGTCCATGATTCACATCCATATAGTGCCACACACCAGACATACACTGTCTGTTATGCTGTATTATAACAGTAAAAAGTAGGAGTTTCCTGTTCATGTTTTACAAATTATTTGGTTTCTTTATTTGTACCTATTTATAGCTTGACAGTATGTGATATTAAATTGAATTTATTAATTTCTCTCAAAAATTTACAATCACGCACTTAAACATTGATATTTCCAATGATTTTTACAAGAATACATGGTTATTTTATATTGGCAGGGATGCTGCTGAACAACTCATTCAGTCCGCTTATAGATATTGAATAAGAATTGTAAGAACTCATGGTATATCTAATCTCTAATAACATGGATCTGCTACTTTCTGCTAATCATAGTTTCCTACTAATTATTTCTCATCTGTGATCAATATTAATTTACAAGGTTCATCATGAATTGTGAATGCTTTTTTGTATATTGTTCTTTAACCAGTAATTTATTCATAACACGGTCAGTTGTATATGTATTGCTAATGTGAAATCGAACTCATTCTCCACACTCAGACTGCTGTCTTTGCGGGGAACATTCACTGTAAAAATTATTTCATTTATTTATTTTTCGTATTCAAGATGTGTGAATAAAATCTGATGTGATTTGACATTAATTCAAGAAAATCAATAGTGTCGAAGGCATTCCCTGATTGGTGGATATACATTCATATCAGTTTCACAAAATATAAGGGCATGAGCTAAAAATAGCCATTAGTAATAATAATAATAATAATAATCATAATAACAATAATATTATTATTATTTTTGAATGACATATATCTCCATTGTATTGGGTAAGAGGGTGGCATTGGCTAATTTAGCAAAATGACACCATTTCTATTTCGGAATATTTAGGAAGCTCCTTACTATTGATGTTGTGCACAATATGACAGCTTTCTGCATTAAATTTTGCACCCACACAGGCAGTCTCAACTTTTTCATCCTCTCAAGCAGATCTTTTGGGATTACACCTGTAGCTGATATTATCAAAGGCATAATTGCCACTCTCTCTTTCCTCCACAAGTCTTTTATCTCCTCTGCCAAAAGCAGATATTTGAGCAGTTTCTCATCACTGTATTGCTTTATGTTGTGTGTGTTTGGTATGCCTTTGTCTATTAAAAATGTGGGTTGGTTTTGTTTGTCAATTAATATGATATCTGTTCTATTGTTGGCTATTGTTTTGTCTGTGAGTACTAATCTATCCCAATACAACTTGTGAGTTACATTCTCCAAAACTGCACTGGGAGTGTATTGATAGTATTCAACTGAATTGGGCAACAGGCTGTGTAGACATGCCAGACTCTGATGTACAATCCTAGCCACCTGGTTGTGCCTATGGAGATAGTCCGTTGCTACCATTGCCTGACATGCGCTTGTCACATGTTGGATGGTCTCAGATGCCTGGTGACATCTTCAGCATGTATCTGTTTCCAGGTTCTCCTTCATAATTAACTTGCGGTAGTTCTTGGTAGCAACACACTGATTCTGGATAGTCAACCTTCAGTCTCTGCAAAGAATCCCCCCCCTCAGCTGTTCTCAAGTATTGGCAAAGGCATGTATCTGTAGTATGGATCTTTTTCCTCAAGCAGCTCATGTCTTAATGCAAGGTCCTGATGGAGTATGCCAGCTACACTGTTGTGTCTTTGAATAGTCAGTGGCTGCTACTGTCTGACAAGCCACTTATTATTATTATTATTAAAATTATTATTTTTATTACTATTATTATTATTATTATAAGTTCTTGTTCTTCCATTCAATAATTATGTTATTTTGAAAGAAGTGAAAGTCAGCATCACTAGCTGAGCGTCTGATGTGTCATAGTTCAGTTGCTGCATAGATTTATGGCATTGGTTATTGAAGATGACTCAATTCTTTGAGAGTTGTTTCTGAGACGATTGATTAGTGGAGTACGTCATGAAACAATTGACAGCGCTTACAACCGGTTGCTTCTGGCTTCTGACAACTGGTACAATTCAATTTGTTGCAATTCTTAGGTCATTTGCAGAGGCCGAATGACTTTAGCCGGAGACATAAATCTAAAATAATTTTATTGCATGTCTCACGTATTCTCTGAGCGCAAAAGAAGATAACTGGTTCACAGGATCATAACAAAGAATTATGTGATATAGATTTGTTGCAATTGTAACCAATATAATTAATTTTAATTAAATTACTACCCTAATTGAGACTCACCTTTTGATCGTAATAAATAAAGAGAACAATTCAAAAACAACTTATTTCTTGCAGCTATAACCAAAAGCAATAGAATTAATTTTTAATGTATTTTATTCTGTTGAATATCGTTGATTGAAGGTGATTTTTCTCCCTAATAACGAGATGGTTTTTTCATTATTGAAACTTCAAGTTCAATTGTAATATAATTTTGTTTTATTAAACTTACATCAATTCAGTTCAACATTTATATTGTATCAACTTTCTTATACACACTTATTTCACTAATTAAAACGCTTTACTGGTGAAAATAAATCACTACCGTACTGGATAATAAACACTTCACTGGAGTAAGATTAATTTCCAAAACTATAATAATTCGTCTCTGTAATGGAAAAATTTGGTTTTGACAACACTTAAATAGTATCAAATCCATTCAAAATAGAGATTTTCAAAAGCATTTTCACGATATTTTATGCGTACCATGCATAATATATTATTTAATTACGATCTTACATTGCACACCATGATACTGCAGTTAATAAATGTATTGTTTTGTGCATAACAGAGAAGAAGAAGAGCTGGAGGTAACCAGAGAGCTTGACTGCCCTGCGAGAATAACCCATCATGCTCAGCCCAATTTCCGTGCGCTCCATCGCGATCTGGGCCTGGGCCTGGGCCTACCTGCTGGTTGCTATCTCAGCTTCCCCGCACTCCTCCTCCTCCTCCTCCTCAACGTGTGAGCCTCTGGGCGTCTCTGACAACAGGTAGCTGTTAATAATTCAACATTATTTCTTACTATTTATCTTATTCTTCAATAACCTTAATTATAACTGATACAGTACTGTTAAATACTTAACTTTTATATGAACTGAATAGTACGGTTACAAAAATAAAAAGCTTCGACATTATATTGTAATATCCTCTGCCTATTGAGAAATGACCTCAATGGAAATGAATTTATTAAGGTGTAAGAGTGGATAATTTCTATTTGAAGCTCGCCTCTGCTGACTGGACTCATTATTATGTCTCACTGTCGAATTTGCCAAACCAGCCCGAAGGGCTACCAAATGGATAAAAACTACCAAAATTAGCCGATTTCTGAATTTAAAATAATACAATAAGTTTTCAAAGGTCATTGACTTGATGTATTTATGCGAGGCCGTCACAAGTTCTGGTTTTCTATAGTTATTTTTTAGTAATTTCAATATAAATCTTTCATTCCAACGCTTGAATTTTTATAGTTACTCATTTTAGTTTCACATTTTCTGTGTTTTCTGTAATTTTATATATTTTTGTTGTATTTATTATGAATAACCTCCTCTGAACATTAGAAAGATGTTTAGAGCAAAATTGAAAATTAATTGAAATTTTGACTAAGGCAAAAAATAAAACTAACGCTTGATATAAAGTTATTGAGAACATTTCAAAACTTTCAGATTCCACTGGATTGATTATTCAGTGGTTGTTGCAATGCTAGTCGTATCATGTGGAATTGGAACATTCTACGGATTTTTTGGGAAAAAATTGGAAACTTCTGCCGATTTTCTGTTAGGTGGCAGTTCTATGGGTACGATTCCTATGGCAATGTCTCTGGCTGCAGGGTAAGAAATAAAACTATTCTTTTTAATAAAATAATAATTCCACCATTAATTAATTGTTTTATATTGTACTGATCATAACTTAATTTTAATAATACAGGTCAATCTTGAACGAAAAATCTCTCAAGTGATTATTTACGTATGTAGTACTACTAACTTGATCATTTTCAATAACTAATGAAATAATATCATTACAACTTATGAATATAACATTTTTCCATAGCTTTTCATAACTTGACCAAATTATAGCAGTGGTGAGTTGGTGTATAGAAGTTATAACTATATACAATTAATTTTGAAAGTTGACAAAAAATGTTGATTATAGTTATATTCATTAATTGTTGTATTGCATCTGGTTGATAATGATTAGATAAATAACTAATGATAATTGTAGCATGAAAATGATTTATGAAACAAAATGAAGCTGGAGCCCAAAAAAATAAATAATGAGTTTATATTATATTTGTCTGGATTATGAACATGACTCAATGGAAGAAAAAATAAAAACCGTAGGCCTTCAAACATATCTCCCGACGCAAACTTATCACTTTTGGATTACAAAATTTGGTCTTTAATATTAATAGCCTGTTGTATCTCCTAGATATCAGTAAAGCTTTTGACACAGTAAATTATACTCTGTTGTTTTACAAGCTTGAGAGTGCTGGTATCTGGGGAGTTCCACTGGAATGGTTCAAAACTTTTCTTCAGGGCAGAAAGCAATGCGGTACGGTACGTTCAAATAAACAATGTTGCAAGTAGAGTTTTGCCCATAACTTATGTAGTTCCGCAGGGTCGGTTTTAGGTCCTATTCTTTTTTTTTCATTTTTGTAAATGATTCATACAATGGAAACTTTTAATGGCCGGATGACTGCTTTTGCAGATGATACCGCTCTTTCTTACAATAATGTTTATGATCTACACAGGAATATTCAATCTGATTTAAATAAAATATCCGAATGGTTTGCTTGTAAGAAACTCAAAATTAATGAGATTAAAAATAATTACATGATTTTCGGTATTTATGAATATTATAATCTTCATAGCTATAATTTTATTGGCTTCGGTACGACTTTATAGTTACACTCCCCAGATTGATGTCGGTACGTTAATTGTGTTTGTCCAACCATCAGTTTAGCAAAAACCGCGAAATACCTGGGTCTTACTTTAGATGGTAATTTAAGTTGGAAACAGCATATTGAAAGTTTAAAAAGATCTTTCAGGTTTTATTTGTTGATATTCCATTGTAATAAATTTCTATGTGGTGTCAATATAATGAATGAGCTGTACTTTTCTTTGGTACAATCTAAAACTGAATATGGAATCACCTGTTGGGGAAGTTCCTATTACACAAATCAAGAACCTATAATCAAACTAGAAAAACGTTCATTAGAATAATAACTTTTAGAAGATTTGATGCGCACACTTTTCTATTGTTCTGTCACCTTGGAATATTACCGGTTATATTTGTGTATCCTTTTAAAGTGCTTTCTGTTTTCTATAACATAAGTAGAAATAAAGGGTGTTACCATTGACTATTGATACAATATGGCATCCGTCCGACTCTAGGTTTTTCAATGCATTGCTGCTTAGTCTTAAGGAAATCATTATTCCATTAAATAACAAAATCAGTCAAAAAAAATTAGCTACTTTCTCTCTCACTCCTGATAATATTGAAGGATTGTTCAATGTTGTAATTTAGGTTTGGTAATGTATTTTATATCTTCTTTGCAAAATAAAAGTACATTTTATTTATATATTTTTCCTTTGCTAATCGAAGTTATACTTTTTTTCTGTCAAAATTTATAGTTCAAGCCCATTATCAATAATATTATAATATCTTATATTATCCTTAGTTACAATGATGCTTATTCCATCAGCTTAATCTGCTCATAACGGCAATCTAATATCCTTAATAAGAATAATTATTATACTCTTTATCCTAATCAGATCTTTCTCTTTGTTCCTTATACTTTTCCACACAATTAAGTGCTGCTTAATATTTCATTTTCCCCTTCTCTTACCGTATAGGCCTATCTATTGCCTAAACTTTCCACGCAGGTGGAAAAGTTTATAAGAGAAATTTTAATTTCTCTTATAATTAAAATTGCAATAGTTATTAGTTATAACAACTTTGGTAAGTCATTATATTTAAAATATCCCCTACTAAGATTTCTACTGAATTGCCACAGTAAGTTTCTCTTAAGTTTGCGTTAAATTTTTGCTCCCTCCACGGGCCACAAGATGCTACTTTGAGAGCTGGAGTGTATTTTTCTCAATTGTTATTTATGTATTTTTTTAGTAAAACATGTTATGTTGTATCTTGAAAAATAAATTATTATTATTATTATTATTATTATTATTATTATTATTATCTACTTGATTGTTTTTTTTTTTCACGAATAAATAGATAAATGTCTGTATGGAAAGAGTTGGAAGCATTTGGAAGGGTATTTTTGAGCTGTCAGCCAATCAATTTGGAGGAACTCATTTTTAATAATATTATAAATAAGTACGGTAGATCTACCAGAAATGTATTTTTCTCACACAAAATTTATAATCTACCATGGGCTCAATTATTTGTCAAAGAAATATGTTAATTCTATTTGCTTTATTAATGTCTCCCAGGGTTATACTTATTGGAATAGTCGTGGAATAGTCGACATGTCAGCCCTGTGGTAAAAAAATCGAAGAAAGAAACATACCATAATAAAAAATCAATTAGTCTACTGTAGAATAAACCTATTCAACTCTATACCTATAATGTTGGTATGTTAATGGACCTAATAATATTTTCAAATATTTTTCAGATACATCACAGCAATCGAACTGCTAGGAAACCCAGCAGAAATGTATGTTTATGGTGCGCAGTTTTGGCTCACGTTTATTTCTTACATAATTGTTGTACCAATTACATCGTACCTGTACTTGCCAGTTTTCCATAAGGTTCAGCTAACATCTGCTTATGAGGTAACCCTCACATCACAGTAGGTGGCAATAATTTTTCATAATTGAGGATTAAAATTTAAAAAATATATCATATAAGTATAAGGTACCGTACCTAGAATATCTAATTTAAAATGAGGTGTTTTACAATAGGCTATTTATATAAATCGGGTATAGAAAGAAAAAAATATATAAAATATAATCCATTGAACCACCAAAATATTTCTCCAAACATTGGAAACCGTGCTAAAAATGAACTTTATTTTTTTCCAACATACTCAAAGATTTCATAGACCTTTTCTATCGTGTAAAGTGGAAACAATGTTCTTATAAACTATTAACTTTAGGAAAAATATCGTTCTGATGATCATGTTTTTAATAACATTATTGAACTCAGAGACTGAGTCTTTCTGAAATCAAGCGACGAGGAAGAACTACATAGTTCCAAACGCGTCCGCAGTGACTCAAAAAGGTCAGTTCTGCATAGCATGTTTCTCCATGAATAATAATACTGCAGATCACGAAAATGGATATTCACAACAATAAGTCCTTTTTGCTACGCAACAAGTTTGTCAAACATTTGTAATTACTGATTACACTGTTTTAAACAATAATTGTCTTGAGTTAACATGTATTATTGTTATTCGTATACTCATGTATGTTCCAGTATTTGGAAATGAGATTCAACAAATATGCAAGAGTAATTGCTGCTGCTATGTATGTGTTCCAAATGATTCTGTACACATCAGTTGCTGTGTATGCGCCTGCCCTGGCTCTGAGTCATGTGACCGGCTTGAATGTCTACATTGCCGTCAGCTTGGTCTACATTGTATGCGTGTTCTATGCTTCTCAGGTAAGGTTTAGATTAGATTATTTACTTTATTCGTGTGGATTACAAAATGCACAATCTTAGGGTCTTAGATTCTAGATTGTTAAAAATATATAAGTACTGTAATTGTTCTATGAATTTTACAAAGCTTAACTTGAGAATTGTTCAACGAAATGAATATGAGATGCAATTTGATAACAATAATATGATTGTGATGTATCTACATGAAACGGCGAAGTTTGAACATATAAATGTCCATTCTTGGCATTCCATTCTTGACCGTAATGCAAGCATTACAAAAGCCATTAAAACACGCCAATTTTTCAGGGCCCAACAGGGAGGTATGGAAGATTTGAAATGACTGTAACACGCTCGTTCGTGATCACACTAATTCCAAAATAGTTGGTATTTACTCATAAAATATAAGTGAACACAAGGTCATTTAAAATATAGTCTTATACGTTTTAGAAGCAAAGGACCCCTGGTTTGTACATTAGTAATGAAATTGACTTTCCTTGAAACTGGCAATTTCGTGGTGATCGCAATAATAAGCGATAGGCCTAAGGATGATACCAGAGGTGGTGTCATGACCGCGCGACCTCAAAATCAGAACTTCAGGGGTGAAAAAGAGTGACTCGAGGGTAGTCTTGCAAAAAATGCCAATAAAAAACGAAAAAATTGTGACCCACTCCTCAACTTTCCAGCTAAGACCGCCCTTGCAGAAAGCGCAAAGTTGAAAACCATAATGTTGATCGTAATGCTTGGATCATATGTTTCAATCCCGCATATTGCCCGTTATAATATTAAAAAGCTTTATTAATGATAATAATGCGGAATAATTATAGCCTATTCCTGAATTGAAACATGATGGAAAATTTACGACCAACATTAATCCCTACCAAGGGCGATCCCAGTTGAAAAGTTTTGGGGTGGTCACAAATTCAGATGTTCCTGATCATTTTCTGCAACATTGTCTTACCATCACTCTTTCCTATCCCTTCTGTGAAGTTCAGATTTTGGGGAATCATGACCCCTTCCCCGTGAGGCCACCTACCGCTTCGTCATTGAATATCACTGTGAGATCACCACATAATTACTACTAGTTTTAATGAAGGTGTTATTGCAAGCAAGCAAGCAATAAGCGATGCTTATTTCAAAAATGTAGGTATGTAAATTGTCATATATTGTTGTGCAGTGCATCAAAATCAGGGCTATTCAGAAGAAAATTATTGTGTGCTCATGAATCATTAAAATGTTTGTGTTATACAATTGCAAATTGTATTCATGCTATTTAATTATTAGGTGGCTCCCTCCTCTTCCTAAATATATAATATTTTGCATTTTTCCAGGGTGGCATGAAAGCAGTGATCATGGCAGACACATTCCAAGCAGTAGTTTTGGTAGCATCAATTGTGATAATAGTTTTATTTGGAAATAACTTGGTGGGTGGATTCTCAAAAATATTTCAACAAAACATGGAGTCAGAAAGGATTGAACTCATGATGTAAGTGTTCATTAATCAAGTTTCAACATTTATGATAATTATAAATAATTACACAAATACGCAGTTAACAGTTATAGAATACATATGCCGGTACATAGGCCTATATAGTACAGGAGCGAGGAAAGTTTTTCAAACGGTCTAATTCCACTATTCAATTAATTCTCCAACTTCCAACAATTTTACAAGCTATAAACAGAATTTATTAATTTCGAATTCCTCAAAGTGCTATTAATATGTACTGAAGACTTCCACAATGGCGGCTATTGACAACAGCATTGAATAGCTGATTGAAATCGTTGAATGCTACTGTACAAAAATATCAGTCACCACTGGGAATCGAGCCACGGACCTCCCAATTACCGGTCGGGCGTCTTAACCACTAGACTACAGCGACCTTTCTGCACAGCAGCACTCATTTTAAACTTGGTCATATCAGCTCGTATCTCACAAGTTAGTTTGAAGTAACTGACAGTAATATGGCAAAGTTTAAAATGACTGATGCTGTGCAGAAAGGCCACTATAGTCTAGTGGTTAAGGCGCCCGACCGGCAATTGGGAGGTCCGTGGTTCGATTCCTGGTGGTGACTGATATTTTTGTATAGTAGCATTCATCGATTTCATCAGCTATTCAATGATATTGTCAATATCCGCCAGTGCTGAAATCTACAGTATAAATTAATAGCACTTTGAGGAATTCGAAATTAATATAATACTGTTTCTGTATATTTGTCAGTTTGTTAAATGATCAGTTACTTCATAATTACTTGTATAATTATAAGGTAGATATTTAAGGCTCTAACCTTGAAATTAATTAGTATCAATTTTTATGGAGATGATTATTTACTTATTCTTCAACTTGATTGTAAAATCAAATTGATAGTGATAGATATACTATATTAAATTTTATACAGTATTTCAGATTGAAAGTTCGTTTAGCTTGAAAGGCTACTGAAAACTACATTTTGTAAACACTAGAAGTTAGTAATCATAATTATCTATTTTAAACCCGACAGACTTCTGTATCTTGCATTGCAGAACTAGTGAAATAAGTTATACCGTCGTAGCTTATTCCAGACACAGACTTTTCTCAGGGCCTATCTATAATATAAAGTTTTACTTATTTCATTCATATTACAATAGTTTATTCAGCAGATGATGACTGCTGACTGTAACACTCACTAGCAGTAATGCTAAAAGTTGCTGAATAAGTTAATCATCTAAACCAGCGATTCCCAACCAGTGGTACGCGTACCCCTTGGGGGTACGCGACGAACCAGACGGGGGTACGCCAAAAATAATCGGTAATGGCGAACGCAGATTTTGTCTAAGGTCTAAGCGGCAGCGAAGTGCCGTCCGGTGCAGTGCAGTCGCCTTCCTCTCTCTCTCTCTCTCTCTCTCTCTCTCTCTCTCTCTCTCTCTCTCTCTCTAATATGTCCCCCTTATTGAAAGAAGAGTGACAAGGAATCCTGCTCCGTGGATTACAGGTGAGATTCGGCGGTTGATGTGCGAGCGTGACCGACAATGTAAGATAGCACGAAGAACTAAGAATCCAGCAGACTTTCAAATTTACAAACAATTAAGAAATTCGTGCAAACAAACGATCCGCAATGCTAAGTCAAGGTATCACCATGACTTAATTACTTCCACTAGATCCTCATCAGCTATGTGGCGCAGATTGAGGAGTATCGGTGTTGGCAAGGTGAGGGGTGGATCTAAGGTGTCTCACACCTTAGATGAACTGAACAACTTCTTCACTGATATCCCTGTGAGCTTGGATCGCGCCCATCATTATTTTGATTCACTGCCTCCATGTGATGCACCTGAACTATTCTACTTTTCAGCTGTGAGTCAACAGGACGTTTTAATCACCATCAATAAAATCAAAAGCAATGCAGCTGGATTCGATGGTCTCTCAATAAAATTCATTAAAATTATGCTTCCTGTGATTCTGCCTTTTATCACCCATATCATCAACACCTCCCTTCTTACATCTGTTTTCCCTGAAGACTGGAAATTTTCTATTGTCATACCTCTCAACAAAATTCCCAATCCTACTTCCCCATCTGACTATAGACCTATCAGCTTGTTGGCAGTGTTATCCAAGGTCCTGGAGAGCATTGTCCATCAGCAGATGATTGCTTTCATATCAAGAGAGAGGTTGATCAGTGACTTCCAGTCTGGTTTCAGGGTTGGGCATAGTACCACCTCAGCCCTTCTGCGAGTCACTGATGACATTCGTAAGGCAATGGATTGCAGAGAACTTACAGTTGTGGTTCTGGTTGACTTTTCTAAGGCCTTTGACTGTATATTCCATCCGGTACTATTGTATAGGCTGCAAAGCTTAGGGTTTTCACGTTCCATCGTGGCATGGGTGCGGTCCTACTTGCAGAATAGGTGTCAGTGTGTGAGGCTTGGGGGTTCCTCTTCTCGCTGGCGACCAGTGGAAAGGGGGGTTCCTCAGGGTTCTGTTCTGGGTCCTCTGCTATTTGGTGTTTACATTGATGACTTGACTCATGTTCTAAATACTACTAGACATCACTTTTATGCTGATGACTTACAACTGTACAAACATTTTCATCCTTCTGACTTTGACTTGACCATTGGTGAAATGAATGCTGTTCTGAATCGCATAGTGGAATGGACTCAGAATAATGGCCTCAAGATAAACGAGAGTAAATCACAAGCTATGGTTGTGGGTTATTCTCGTCTTTTAAATAACTGCAACCTCACTGATGGACCATTCATTAATATTAATAACACTCAGCTCGACTTTCAAACCAAAGTAAATAATCTTGGACTTTCACTCTCAAATACTCTAGACTGGACTGAGCACGTAAACACGACTTGCAATAGAGCCATTGGTGGTATCAATTCATTAAAGAAAATAGGACACCTCTTACCTCTTTCGACTAAAATCATGCTTGTTAAGACTTTAATTTTTCCTATATTCTATTACTGTGACTTGGTAACGATAGACATGACTGTACAACTGACAGAGAAGCTGCAGCGTGCACAGAATTACTGTGTGCGGTTCATCTTCAATTTACAGAGAGACGATCACATATCACCATATTACAACCGACTTAAACTCTTGAAGCTTCATGGCTGTAGGTGTCTCCATGCACTCGTGTTTCTGTACAAGCTTCTTAGAACTAGATCTCCCAGCTACTTGGCAGTGGATTTCCGCTTCATGAGTGATGTCGGCAGGGGTGGTACTCGTCATGGGTCTCATCTGCTGGCTGTTCCTGTTCATAGAACAGTTATGTTCAATAAATCTTTCCAGGTAACGGCCAGTAGGCTGTGGAATTCCCTCCCTGTTGATATAAAGTCGATGGCCAATGAGCGCCGGTTCAGTGCGGCGGTTGTGGCGTGGATCAGGGGTGGTGGGCTGGATGCGGTATGACTGGATGTCGACCTTGAGGGACGATTGTGTGTGTGTGTGTGTGTGTGTGTGTGTGTGTGTGTGTGAGGTTCGTGTGTGTATGGTTCAGTGCGTTGTTTGAATGCATGTTATCTTTTCAAAACAGTTTGGTCCTTTTCTTTTATTTTTTTATTTAATATTTATTAAATAATAAAATTGATATTTTAATATTTATTTTTTATCTCTATCTTGTACATATTTCTTCTATAATTATCGTTTTCCAAGCTTTGTTATGTTCGTTTTATTTTTATTCAAGATTGCTTTTCTTTTTATTTTTTATTTTCTTCTTTTTTTTCATTTCATTTCTTATTCATTTCAAAATTGTTTATGTAGAATTGTATCGGAGGGTTGAGTGCAAGAGGGGGCCGGCTGCGCCTCAACTCCGCCCTCCTAGGATAAAATAAAGGCAGCAATTCAATTCAATTCTCTCGGCAGTGGACGTGTTGAAAATGTGGCCCCCCATGTAAAATGGAGTCATTGCTGCATCCATAGACAAAGCCTAGCATGCAAAAAGTTGCCAGAAACTTTAAACCAAGTCCTGAATGAAGCAGTGAAAGTAGTTAACTTCATCAAAGCCAATGCTTCAAACTCCAGACCGTTTAAAGTACTTTGTGAGGACATGGGTAGTTTACACTCCACACTGCTTTTGCATAAAGAAGTTAGGTGGCTGTCTTGAGGAAAGGTCCTCACAAGATTATTTGAGCTCAGGCATGAGCTACAAGTATTTTTTGAAGAGCATCCATTTTCCCTGTCCTCAAAGCTACACGACAGTGAATGGCTTCAAAATCTCTCTTACTTAGCAGACATATTTTCCCGAGTAAATGAACTCAACATCAGGCTGCAGAACAGCTCAATCACGACTTTTCAATTTGCAAACAAAGTTACGTCCATGCTGAAAAAGATTGACCTTTGGAAATTATGTGTTGACAACAATCAGGCAGAAGTTTTTGAAACATTGCACAGCTTTTTAAGTGATAACTAGACACTCTCTGCCGAAGTCAAACATAACATACTATTGCACTTGACAAACCTCAAGGATTCGTTCAGGAAGTATTTTACTGAGTGTGCAGACGGAGAAAACTGGATTGAAGACCCTTTTAACGAAGTCAACTATAATACCGCTGAACTATCCATTCGGGAAAAGAAAAAGCTCATTGAGCTTTCAACAGATTCTTCACTGAAGAAGAATTTCAAGACAAAGAGCCTGGGTAATTTCTGGGCAAGCATTGGAGATGAATATGGGTCCCTGACAAGAAGAACACTTCATGTTTTAGTACCGTTTACTAGTACAGAACTAGTTGAGAGAGCATTTTCGTCGTATGCCTTCATCAAAAACAAATATCGAAATAAGCTGAATGCAGGAACAGATTTAAGGATTTACCTCTCAACACTGGAGCCTGATTTTAAATTGCTAAGTGGGATGAGACAATCCCAAGGATCACATTAAGAACGAAATGAAGATTTGTTGAGACTTTTTGTCAAAAGTACAATCATGTTTTCAAACTTTTATTAAAATGTTCTTTACTTGTTTTCCATGAAGATAGAGTACAGAAAATGTTTAGTCTGAAAATCAGATTAATTCTCTTATGACAAGTTTTCTGTAAATTCAAAGCTGTATTTGTAAAAAATGCTATGTTCAATAAAATAATAGTTAAAATGTGTGTGCCAAAGTTTATTTTCCCTCAGTGAAATTATTAATTATTAATTCATCTTCATATGTCAAGGTAAATAAAAATTAAATTCTAATGAATATAATAATTAACACAGTAAAAATGCATATGAATATAGCAAATAAATAACAAAAAGCTCATTCAAATATCTAAAATTGTAAACATTAAAATTAAAGAAACAAGTTTTAATTACTAATATGAATATACTAATATGTACTAATATAATAGAAATTATTGGGGGTACATTATGTAGATATATACATACAAAGGGGTACCGGAGGGGAAAATGGTTGGGAACCGCTGATCTAAACAATAAATTTTGCACCAACTTTAGGCTTACCGTGCAGTACTAACAAATGCATAGATTTTACAACTTTATTTCTAAATTGAAAGTCTTTCTTTTTTCTCAACTTTGAACAAGAACTTTTTTATTTTCAGAATGGATTTTGATCCAAGGACAAGACACAGTGTGTGGTCGGTGGTGATTGGGGGCACATTCTATTGGGCCACCATGTACTGTGCCAATCAAGCTTCTATTCAAAAGTATATGACCGTTGAAACATTGGATCAAGCTAGAAGGTATGAAAACACTTATTTCTCTTAACACTGAACAGATTGTTTGGAAAGTCTAGCTGACTTGATACTACTCAGTCTTCAAGCAAAATCATAATGATTCGTGCAGAATGTAATCAGATTGCTTCGATTATTTTATTTCTTACCTAACTCGAAATGAAAAATGATTTTTTGTTGTTCGAATAAACAATTCAAATGGCTGCTATCCTGTCGAATCCGGGTTTGATTCCCGACTAAAAAATAATTTAAAAAAAAGAGTGGTCAAGAGAAATAATATTATTTATTTACAATTAAAATTGACTGAAAGTTGTTAAATTTACAATAATAAGTTAATATTAACGACGCAGATCGTTATGGAACAAGAAATCCAAGAATCTAAAAGAAGGATTTGAGTTAGAGGTAGAAAAATGCTGTGATCAAAAAGCTTAACGATAAACTCTGGTCTTAATCATAATAAATTAATGTCGTAGCTATTTTTGATAAAGTTTCATGTATTCTTTCCAGCAGTGAGTAAAAATTGAATAAAAGTTTGTAACTAGACTTGTTTACTAATGGAATAATGCTAGTGGTTATATTGGTAAAAAGTATGAAATAAATAGTTCATGTATATGCTAGAAATAGTTGATATTATTATAATAAATAGTGTTTACTATTGTGATTAGGCTACCAATCTGTATTATATAGAACACTGAAGTCTGTATTATGGAAATTTCGTATTTAGTGACTGAGGAAGCGCCATACTAGTGCGACATTGCCATCGCAATTAGTATATTATTCTACTTTTAAATAATCTGGTAACAAAACTTTAGTTCAAATAATGTTTGTCTTTCTGGATGCACGTAAATTCAACACTTTTATAGAAATAATTATTAAATTTGGTGCTTTTTATAACAATATCACTACACTGAAACATTTTCCGGTAAGATAGTGTGATCCATGAGTTATTTTTTTATAAAATAAGGCACTGATGAACTATATAGTACGATAAAATAAAACACTGGTAACTGGTATTTGGTGCAAAAGGTACGGTAGGCCTGTGTTGTTATTGTAGTTAACCAATTTCTTTTTCAGCCAAGTCGACAAGTTGATGACTTGGTCAAGTGTTTGGCTGCGAAGTCTTCATTCATCAAATGAAAGTTTATAAATGATGCTGCTTGTAGATCTTCATAGATAACGCATTTCAATGTTATCGTAGAGCTCTAAAGATTTGTCGATATCATTTTTAATATTCACAAACGGTGGGACTACAAATTCAAGTTTTTTTTTTTTGTAGATTACGTCTTGGAGACTCCAGTTAAGGAGTATAAGACAAGTCAGATCAACAATATTATACACTAGATACCATAATTACTTCAATTAGTTGAGGTGAGGCTTAATTTTGATGTGAAAGGAACTCTTGTACACTATAAAAAGCTTTATCAACTAAATATTTCTTCAATTGTTTTTTAAATATTTCTATATTTTCAAGACTCTTCAAAAACTGCGGTAGCTTGTTGTAGAATTTCCTACCAATATAACTAGGTTTTTGTTTGAATAAGCTACTATTGTGACTCACCAAGTGATAATCTCCTCGGCTTCTTGTATTATAATCATGTACATCAAGATTTTGGTTAATATCATTCGTTTTTACATATAAAGTAGCTTCATACACATATAAGCAGGGTACAGTTAGGAGACCAAGTCTCTTGAACAACGGCCTACATGAATCTAATCTATTTACTCTTTCTATACACCTAACCGCTTTCTTTTGGATCTTAAACACCCTATCAAGACTTTGTTTTGATGAATTACCCCATACTAAGACAGCATACCTAATAAAGTGCATAACTATTATGCCATCTTCATTTTTCACTAGCTCATCCATTTTGTGTGTGTACTATTACTGTTTTATCAATTTCTCAAATAATTTAGGTAAAGTAACTATGTTCATTATAAAGATATTAAATTAAATTGTCAATTGTAAAGAACTATAATTTCTTGATTGTTGGCAACATATTTGTTTAAAAAGTATTCTCTTGTTTCAGAGCATTGTGGGTGAGCAGCATAAGTCTGGCAGTGATTCTCAGCATTAACTTCTACACCGGCATGATAATGTACACAGAGTACAGTGGCTGTGATCCTATATCCAGTGGTGTGAGTCCATCCACTCAATGAATCATCATCATTCAGAGCATGAAAGTGCACTGAATCTAGACTTGAATGTGAATTCAATATACACACCAGCACACATAAACAATCGTCCTACACACCTATTATAAGAGTTGGAATCAGTTCTTGCTGACTTTTCATTGAAATTGAAAATTGTAAGGTGAAAGTAACAACAAAACTGTAGAGCTAGGGAGTTCAGAAATTAATAAAAGTAAAAAGTTGAGATAGAAGTTAATTGAAAAAAGTATAGTATATCTTATGTTGGTAGCTAATGGAATAAATAATCTTTGTTCAGATCATTCATATAACAAAAAATATCAGTTTTTTGTCAGGAAACGCCTTACCATGGTCTGTAGCTGAGGAGTTTAAGAACAAAAAATTAACATTTTGGCTATCAAATTGATACTTTTGGTTAGAGAAGGTAGTCTATTCTATAATTTGTCAATTTGAAAGAAAGGTGTTGCGATTCTGAAGTAGATTCATTAGGCGGGATTCATGGTGGGATTCATTAGATCAAAGGGATAGGTGGTTGGAGATGGGCCAACTTTAAATTGGAAAGGTGAGGGGGAAAATCAGGAGTGAATAAATGGATAGGGCTAACGCTGCACACTTCCATTCATTCTACGCTGCAATAGATAAAGACGAAAATCCTACTCGAAATTACACAAATAGTAATAGACGACATTTTATAAACATTATTTTCAAAACTAGAGGTGCCAACGCCCACCTCAGACCAGAAAGACAGGAAGGAAGGCGCATAAAGATGTTCAATGTGTAATAGTGGTTCTTTAATTTAATTTGAATGAATAGATTTTGAATTTTTTAATGAATTTCCTTGATTACTAAATTACATGAAATAATTAAAAAAAAATAGTAACTGCATAGTCGCTTTTACCTCCATTATAGTATTGTATGTATGTTTAATATACTGTATATAACATATATTTAAAATATTCAACTCCAAATCTGTGTAATTACTTAAAAGAGCAGTAGAATTCAAACATACTTGTAATATTATAACAAAAAATACAAAGGAATGTGTTAAAGGAATTGAAAAACAAAAGCATTCAACATACATTAGATTATCTTATGGTAAGTAATTAACTCCTACAATGGAATAATGGACATGGATGTAGCTTCATAAAATTGCTTGATTTTTGCTTCAGCGGGTGTAGGAAGAATTTCCTAGAATTCAAACACTAATTTATAAAGGCACCAGTTCGATTTCGAGTAGGCTATTGAAGATTTGAAATCGATTTTTTCATCAAACTGATTTGCATAGAAATCATATCATATGGTGTCGGATAATGTACTCATTCATTTATCCATCATAACAAGTAACACTATTTAAACTACATTCGTGATGATTGATACAATGCATGCTGCAATGCTAATTACATATTTTTTCATTTAATTCTTTCATTGAAAGAGGCATCACTTCTCTGACGTTTTTAGTATCTATTGATATATGATAATAATTTTTATAAAGTATGAATCAAAGGATCTTTGGAAGAATATGCCACAATTTATTGTCATTCTGCTATTTCTACTAAAGCAGTCTCCTCACAGAAATGTATAAAGACATAATTTAAACTGTCATCACAAGCGTATACTATCAATTCCATATCATTGATCCTAATTTAATTCTTAAACAAATTCAAACAAAAGCTGGTTTCTCTTGAATTTTGATTACTTGAATTTTATTATGTGCTGAGCTTTGAACTGATGCCTGTTTTCAGGTGATTTCCGCTTCTGATCAGTTGCTTCCCCTGTATGTGATGTCATCTCTTGGTAGCTATCGAGGAGTTCCAGGACTTTTTGTTGCAGGAATATTTGCAGCTTCACTTGGGTGAATACTATTCTCAAAATTATATTTTTCCTCGTCATACGAAATTAGCTTTATTGTTTGCTCTGCTAACGCATTGTAAGCAAGTAAATAAGCTATGTAACAACCTACGTAAGAAATTTGTTGTGATAAAGGTGATGTTGTGAAACTTGTTCATCATGAATAAAGAATTCAGATATTGTCGAACCTCTTAATTTAGTAGTGCAACAATACAGAACTTTTTTATTCAAAATATGAAATTTTTTATTTGGAGTGGTCAAAATGAAGTGTCTAATATTTTCAACTCGTTAAATGCACAGCAAAAAATCAATTTTCTTTCTTTCTTATAATTGAATAATGTCTTCAAATATTTTGAGTAGGCTACCGTACTTCAAAATGAGGGATCCAAATCCATAGGCCTATCTATTTTCTCATCTCCAATATCTTGTTAAAAACTTTTTGACCTTCATTTTTATTCACTTCTTCCAATCTATTTACATTCCATTTCATTTCACATAAAACAATTTATGTTTCATTACTGCTGTTTCTTATTTCAGAACTGTAGTAAAAATCATTACAATATTTACTGAAATGAATCAACATGATGAAAATTAAGAGGAAAAATAAAATATTCAATAGTTTGATATCACCTTCAATATGTTCCCATTGAAATTCCATTTCCATTTCAGTGTACTTCTTTCAACACATTTTATTTTTTATTTTATATTAAAACAATACTTGGTTGATTTTATTTCTAGAACTGTTGCTTCAGCACTCAACTCACTTGCAGCTGTCACCATAAAAGACTTTTTTGGTTGTCTGTTTGGCTTCAAAGTTCCGGATAGTAAAGGATCATTGTACTCCAAGTGGATTTCAGTTTTTTATGGAATCCTAAGTTTTGCTCTTGTGTTTGTTGTTGAGCATCTCGGAAGTGTATTGCAGGTGAGATATTAAAATGGCTCTAATTTTCAATGAAATACTTTTTTACATCAGAATTTACATCATTTTTTATAACAGAATCTACAAATGACGTGTAAATAAATTCTATCATTTCGTACTTTCCAAAAGTAGAAACATTTTTATGCATCCCTCAATCAATACATACTCAAAAATACCTCAATGACGTTTACAGTACTCTATTTCTAGAGTTAACTTATTTATCGATTCTATTTGAGATACGCTTTCCAAACTATACAACGACAATACTATAACTCTTCAGTTTCTGTCACGTTTTCGGCTGCTATGCCGAAGTTAGGCTACTATGCTAAACCTTAGCTCAACTGTTCAATCTACTTTGAATGATTTTAATCATACTTATAAGATTATACCCATTCAAAAACTCATCTAGTTAATCTCAATTTATATATTTTTCAATTACATTTGAACAGGTAGCACTTAGCTTCAACGGCATGGTTGGTGGAGTTACTTTGGGAATGTTCTCTTTGGGAATGTTCATTCCATGGGCAAATTCAAAGGTAAGAGGATTCTATCACTTTATATCGATTGGACACACGTTTCTAAAAAAAATTCTACAACTAGAAATGATGAAGGATGCGGGCTTCATCCTATTGATAATGTTCTATGTTGTTTAAGAAAATTTCAACTTTACTCTGATAATTGATCGTGAATTTAGGTCTAACAGCGAATGAAATCTTCAAAATTCTATATCTTGATTCAAATTATTTATGTCTATAAGCTCTGGTTTCCTAGGTGAATGGTGCCGCGATACCACGGCCCTTATATGCGACCCTCTACACACACGCTGCAATAGCTGATTGAATTAAAAAGGCTATTGAATCTCATGAGTGACTTGAACCACAGCAGTCATATTTACACTGATTTTCTAGGAAAACAGATTTACTCAATATTTATTTTGGCAATCATAACATGATTATACCCCAAGTAGGCTAAAATTTACTCGCTCTCAACACATATAGGCTATTGCATATAGTCTGTAATATTTAATGGCAAATAAAAATTCAACGTTCACTGGGAAAAATAAGTACGGTTCTTGATAAAAATATAATTTTGCCTTTATTTCTAATAGTTGTGTTTGCACAAAAGTGTCAAACGTCAGATAGACTGACAAAATGTCGACAGCAATTTCGGTGAGCCTCAGATCGCTGTCATTTAAGGACAAAAGTATTCAGAGTAGACAGCTCTTTGCTCATGCATGGTCACTTTTGTAACCAACTAAACTTGAGCACCAACACTTCATGATTAAATTCATAGTAGCGAAAGTGACTCCAAAAATATTTCATTGCCTATTCACAAATCAAGTGAAAATAGAATTTTGACAACATAGTCTGTGAACTAGGTTTCTCAAATATTTTCCATATATGTTATTGCAAATCTTATGTGAATAATATAAATATGAGATAAATTATCAACGGTTTTGCAGGGAGTATTGACTGGAGCAATATTAGCAATATGCCTTGTACTGTGGATATCATTTGGAGCGCAGCTTGCTATCGCAAATGGATTCCAAACAGCCGATCCGAAGCTTGTTTCCGTCGCTGAGTGCGCCTGTAATTTAACCGATGAAATATATGAAACTGACATTCATGTGTAAGCATTCAATGATCCTTATTTTATACTTGAATAATTCGTCAATATTTTGAATGATACTGTTCTATATGGTAAGTTACCATTACTTTACTCATCATGACTCCCACGTTCAGAAGTGACTTTTCAAGAGACACAATTTGAAGCTCACATAATTCCGAGACTTGTGCGGAGGTGGGTGATAAGGTGAATGACTACCGGTATACAATGAAGTGGATGGACCCCAGTTTTGGGTGTGTTTCGAAACACCAGACAAATGATAATAAAGCCGATAACTCTCCTCCTCTTCCATTTCAATCACTATGAAGCATAAGTTATTCTCCATATCTTATATTTCAAATTGGTATCAACTAAAATCAATGAAATGGCCCAAATATAAGGTACCGTATTCATCATATTATTTTTATTAGGTGATTTTTTATAATAATTATGAAAATTTATTTTGTCAATACTTATCAAATATTTTAATGGTATTTTTACAATAATCGAGGTTTGAGTTACCTGCTGATCATTATTTCTTTATTCTGTAAATTCTTTGATCATTTAATTTCTCATTGTCAAACTCGGCTATAAATATGTGCAAAAAAAAGCATAAGATGTTAACTTTAGTCTCCAGATTTTAATTTCATCAACAGAATTTAAAACTTGGAAAAAAATATTATTGTTACAGGTTCTATCACTAAAATAATGCTGACAACACTCGAAATTAACACTCGAACTTTATTTACACAAATTACTTACAACATGCACTAATCTGTTATATCACACAAGAGAAACCAATAAGAAACAGATCAACAACGTTCAACTAATGATGAATTTTCTATATCACTGTACAAAAACTAATTACGACTGATAAATAAACTAATAAATAACCATCCAATAAACTGTTCAATGTTATAAAAAGAAAATTCCAAAAAAAAAAATAGTTAAACACTTAATAAAGAAATGAAACACTTACGATGCGCAGTCTGTCACTGCATCTGATTTGCGTAATCACCATTCATAGAAACAGCACTACGTATGTGTACACTGTAAAGGAAGTCTCTGCCACTGTCACATTAAAACGTTCGAATCACACTGAACTATTTACAAGAACATCCGCTTTTATAAGTTTTTGTAACATTCCAGGAAACTCTCGAAAACTCCATAGGTTTCTACAGGTCTCTATTTACACAGATAATGTTGTCTGGAACATTCTAGATGAACACTTGATAGTAAGAACGATGAAGGGAGGAGGAGGAGAATAAACAAAAAGTCCCTGTTATCAATTTAAACGGAAGTACTATTGATACAATGGGCAGTGTAGAAATATTTACTTTTCTTCATTGCGTTTTATAACATTATTATTTTTAAAAAAGAATTGCAATTTTGAAAACACCGCACATTTGAATCATCTTAGGAAATCTATAAAAGGAAAAGATAGCTGATTGTACATCTAACTCTTTTACTTCTATAATATATGTTCTATTAAGTTGAATATCTTGCCGTTTCAATTATCACGATAATACACATTGACATTACAATACATTAAATAAGACTAAGGAATCTTTATATGTAGGATCATCTTTCCTTGAACAGTAGGCTATACAATTTTAACTGGAATGTTTAAAAAACAAAACTAAATATAAACTTATTCTACTTTTATGTTTGGAACTAATAGATCTTCATATTTCGCAGCGTTCCTGAAATATACAAAATAAGTTATCTGTGGTATTCTGTGATCGGCTTTGGAGTGACAATGGTGGTTGGATTCATCACTAGTCTATTAACAGGGGCTGAGGACCCGTGTCGGGTGCACCCCGATTTGATTTCACCTCCCATCGCTCACTTACTTCAAAAGCTACCCCACAACATAAAAGAGAAACTCAGTCTACCCATTGAGGTAAGCATATACTATCAATTCTTTGATCAACAACCAGTTATTTGTACTGAATGTTCAATATGGGAATTTAAGTCCCAAATACAAGTGCCGAGACAGTAACCGAGCGAGTGGTCAATTTTTCTAAAAACTGGTTCTAAAAAGCCATTTTATTATGCGATAACTGATGGTCCTAAACATCTGTATGGGAACTGACTTCTATAGAAATTGACCACTTGCCTGGTCTTTGTCTAGGCATGTGCAATCTGGCCTTTAGTAACTAGATACTACAAAATCAAATTTTAAATAATTTCCAACATCATTGCTGTAATTTTTAAATATTGAAATTTGTTGTTCATGGTGAATGTGAGTATCATCACACCCAAGCTAATTTTACCATAATGTAAGCCTTCAAAATACTTCAAAGTGAAGTATTTGTTCTCTATCATGTATCCTTCTTATTGTATATTCTATGCAACATGATTTGCTTCCTTTCTTGATAAATAAGATTTAAATTTGGCATTTAAGGAATTTTTAAATGCTGATTTGGTTTCACCTTTACCAACGAATAATATTGAGCTAAGATAACTAAGAACGTAAGACATTTTCACATTTAGATATAAGCAATGTTTCATTAAACATCTGTGATGTTTTCCATGACGAAATACTTGATGAACAATCTAATAATTATCAAAACTGACACTGTATTTCAATTAAATATATGATTTTCACTCACTTTTACTGGAGATACTGGAGGAATGCATTTCACTTCTAAAGAGAAGCTGACGAAGCTTAATATTCTATTATGATAACATTGTTCACAGTGTTGCTTATTTATGATGAATATTTAAATATGAATAATGAATCTTTTTCATTGCAACTTTGTTCACAGTCCAAATCGGAAAGAAAAAGTCAAGATTTGAAAAAATCTCGCAAACCAGAAATGAAAGGCATTGATAATCCGGCGGTTACATTGGAGAGTGAACTGCCAACTCCAATCAATTCTGTCATCAAATGAAGCAGCAACTGAATATTGTCATTCTATATTGGGATATGAACGCCCTTTCTAGTTGGAATATGCGCCAATAAGTATTACAGTTCCACATTGTGTTGATTTATCCAATATTCTTCTTATTAGTAGTAATATAAAAGCCACTAATGTAATTACTGAGTAGTATAATCAGCACGAAAACAAAAAGAGAACAATAAAGAAATGTATGTAGATGAAAGGGGTGAATCTTGACATTTTCTTATTGCGAAAAACTTGGAGAATAATAATTTGTAATACATATCCATTAAAAGATCCGATAGAAAGTTGATCTCAAATCCTAAATAATTATTCAGTGTTAATTCTGTATTGAGCAAATCACAAAAAATCAATTCACAATAAAAACACTTTTTGGATTCTCATAATTTTTGTTTCAACCAAATTATTATTTTTTAGTGGCTTAGAAACATTAAATGGTTATTAATGAAATTTAAATTTTCCCCCACGAGTTATTATTATGAATTATCATTTCAATGCTTACTTCGATTTAATTGAATAGTACTTGAATATGTAATCACTAATATTTTCAAATTTATGATGAACAGCAAGTTGTTACTTGAATATTTAGCAAATCACCATTACAAATCTACAACATTGAATACAAGTTTGACATTGACACAATACATTCATAATTGTTAAACACTTCTTTCACAGTTGTAGTAAACAATACTTCGGTTCTCGGTACGGTACAGTGTTTGATTCACCCTTGAATATTGTATTAATAATAATTGTTGATACAAAATAATCAGTTACAAAGTTTAAGTAAGATTAATTATTGAGTGCTTTCATTTTCAATTTTTCAACCAGTTTTTAATGATCCATATCATAGAGTGTGCAGTATAATAATATAGGAACGAGAATACAGCAATAGGAATAGAATAATAAATATAAGAACACTACTCTAATTGGAATATGATCAAGTGTATTTTTATAATTCGCCTAAATAATAATAATCATTATTATTGGCATAGGTACTGCAAATTTAATGAAATAGTTTGCAGAGTACAGTAGTATAACTTCAACTCAAAATTATTTTATAGTTTGTGTTTCAATGCATGTGAATGTTCAATTGAAATGCTTCAAAAATGTAATTAATTCATTTTATCCAACTTTATTTAGTTTTGTCTGTTGGAAAATATTTCCAAATTCGACCCGTTTATATTCGACCCGACTCGTTCATATTATTATTTATTTGTTTCTCTTTGAATTTACAATTCCTCATCTACTACAATAAAAATAATTTCAAACCAATGAATTGAAATGTGGTTTGTATTCTAGTTGATTTTATTGTTTATTTCATAGGTATTCATGGAATGTAGTATAATAATAAATTGTAAAAAAAATTCAGCCAAAGATTAAAATAAAAATATTTTTTCTGTGTGAAATTCCTGTTCAATTAAAATTCCAGTTTCCAGCTTTCCATAATGGTAAATACTTCAAATAATTAACTTTTTTTTCTTACTTTCCACCAATTTATTTGTTTTTCTTCTGTCAGTTAAAATTAATTATTAGCTTAGAAACACACCATCTGAGATGAAAAATTTATGTTAGTTATGATGTTGAAGATCCATCTTGTTTCCACAAAAAATAAAAACTTGAAAAACACTTTTAAGTGGAAATTATGACCCACGTTATGGCGTGACGGGCGTTTCACTCTGATGTCGTCTGATGATGCTCTTGACAACAGAGTGAAACGGCCGTCACGCCTTAACGTGAGTCATAATTTCCACTTAAAAGTGTTTTTTAAGTTTTTATTATGTTAGTTCTCTGTTCATTTACTTTTGGGTTAACTTGCAAAGAATAGTATAACTTTTGCTAGTGCAATTGAGTTTGCAGAGTGTCTTTAATTAAGGATTTTTAAACTATATTTATTCATGCATACATAGAAGTCGTCAATAGCCAATACAATAGCGAAGTTGTCGTATGGCCAATACAAAACTTATTGAGATCTTATAAAAAAATATTGAATATAAGCACGAATTTATACAAACACCATCGTTATCATTCAGAATTGAAATGAAGAGGAATACTATTATATAAAACAACAAAAACAACCTAAATTCCTGGATTTCTTGTTCCATGACGAACTGCGTTGTTAATATTAACTTTTTAAGTGAATTCAACGACTTGCAGTCAAATTTTCATTAAGAATAAATAGAATTTACTTACTCTGTAGGCCGAACGTTTTCGAATCTTTGAGATCCATTTTCAGAGGCCTCTGAGGCCTTAAAGATTCGAAAACGTTCGGCCTACAGAGTAAGTAAATTCTATTTATTATTCTTAATGAAAATTTGACTGCAAGTCGTTGAATTCACTTAAAAAGTCAATAAAAACAACCTAGTTAATCGATTTAATAAACAGTAAATAAATAAAATAATAAAAAAAGATGTTAATGCTTAACAAACGAGTAGGCTACTAGTGTAACGATATCATTATCATTATAGTTTCTAAAGATCGTAAGCTTCTATTATAATATGGTGTTCACCATGAACACCATTTCATTGAACAATATTCCTTCACATACAATCTTTTCTGAACATAATGTTTGGTGAAAAATATTCTGAACAAAATGTCTCCATTTAATGATATTTATTATGTGAGTACAAATTTAATGGCGTACAGAAGTGCTAGTTCAAAATGTTTTATTAAATTCCTGGATTTTATTAGTAAAAATATTACTTTCTATAGTAATTACGTATAATCAGTTACAATGAAAATATTGTAGTATCACAGAGTCAATAACGTTTTACACGTTCAAACAATTTCAAGCCTTCTTTGTTTAATTTCACCGAGATCATCTACGCAAATCTTATAATATGATCATGTGCGATTTATTCCTCCATATTATTTGCATTTAGAAATTTTAATATTGAGTTTCACGTCAACAACAGTAAAACACAATTTCAATAAACACATTAACATGTCTACACTTTTTTTAAATGTTTGATCGTTAAAAATGTACATTACGTTGCTCGATAATGAGGGAAGTACAATCCTTTTAAGAACATAATTTATTAATTTCGAGTTCCTCAAAGTGCTATCAAACAAACTGAAGACATCCGCAATGGCGGAATTCAATCCTGTTGTCAATATCCGCCATTGCGAAAGTCTTCAGTATAATTGATAGCACTTAGAGGAATTCGAAATTAATAAATTATGTTTCTGTATACTTGGCAATATGCAACATTTTCAGTTCCTTCAAATCCAACTCTGTAGACTTTTTACATGCATCAGAGTATAATCCAGGCATGCTCAAAACGTGAAATCGGGCAAGATGAAAGGGCTTGAAAGTTAAAAGAAAAACCATTGAAAGTTGAAATTTTAAGAATGAAAAAAGTCAAGAGAAAATATGCACACAAATCTATTCAGACATGTTTACACAGTTTGTTGCAGCATATTGAGACAAATATTTGCGCAAATAATTTGAGTGAATAAAAAGCCCTTGATATTGAATGTCTTATCGTAACTTGGCCAATTTTGTCTTTTTGAAAACGGCCTCTCGTAGTCGTTCTTTAACCTCTTGAAGATGCTTATTTCTGTACTTTGGATTTGTACTGATATTCATAACCATTAGCATAGCTGATTTGCATTCGCTTTGCGCATTGTTAAACTTCAATTTAGTATCTCTCTCCCATTTGCTATAGGGAAACTCAAACATACACTGAAATCCTTCATCAAGCGCTATCGCTTGATCTGAATAGTCTGTTAGAACAATTGACACAATCCTCAGCTTGAACGATTTGGTTTGTAGGATACTTGCTTGAAGAAGTGCTTCTGGAACGCCTGTAGACAATATTTGATATTCAGGATGAAAGTATTGCAAATTGCTGGATAGCATTAGAAATAAATTTGAACATGATTTTAATACCTACTACAATATCAATTCTAGGATGGATATTAAGTATGTGGATTATTTCTAGGACGGAGAATAAAAGGGGAGAGCAGGCAGAATTTATTAATATCAGGAATCATCCAGCTTGAAGTTGTCTTAGCTCTTTCTTCCATAGTTTCATAGACCCTACTGAATATCATAAATAATAGAGTTTCATTTAATGGTATATAATAGCCTATTATCTTCCTTGGACTGGCTTACCAATACAGATCGATTATCAATAATGAAAAAGTTCTGTATCCTCAAGATGTTTGAAATTTTCCAGCTCAATCATCATTATAATGATGTTTAAGATCCATCTTGTTTTTACTAATATATATAATAAAAAAATTTAAAACACTTTTAAGTAAAATTATAATTTCCACTTAAAAGTGTTTAAGTTTTTATCATTATACGTTGTAATAGTTGAACATGGTAAAAATTCGTGTTCTTTAAACGCTAACAATAAAATAGGTAGTTTTGGAATGCTCTTCAAAATGATTGGCTCAAACATCCTAGAAGTTAGTCTACTGTACCTGGGAATGGTAATTTTTCCAAATATGAGTTCTTATCTAGTTATTATTTCATCATCAAAACAAATTCTAGATCAGTCTTAAACATTTAAAGCTTCTTTGCAAAAAGATGCTTCTTGAATTCTGGCACGACAGTTTATTATTCTACTATTTTTTAGTCAATTCCATGTTATTATTAATCCCAATTATTACCCTTACTAATACAGCATTGTTGAACTTTTTTATGATCAACAATAAACTAATTAGATTTTTATGAATAAGATATCGAATTAAAGTGATCAAAATTACAGTAGTTTAGGTTTTCGTTATTCGACAATATTCTAGTTGATTTCAGCTATAATTAGTTATTATTTTCTATTCAAATGCTCACCAAGGTTGCGGTATTTTGAATCTACAGACCATATATAAATTTGAGTGTAATTATTCACTCTGAAAACTTTATTAAGATCCACTGCTTTATTCATATGTATCCTGAATTTTTGTATTTTGTAAAGGCTCTCACCTCGATAGTTCTGTAAAAAAATAAAAAATATTCTCATTTCCTTCAAAACTTACATAATTCTTTTTACATTTTCCTTATCTATAAAGTAGAGCTAAGCTGATAAATAGAAAACATATTAAGTAGGCTACGGTACGAATTCAATTGAATAAAATAATTATCACCTACCGTACTTGGTGGTTTGGAACGGTAGATTTTTTTAAGATTACGTCTTGAAGACTTCGGTTATAGAGTATACGACAAGTCAAGTCAGATCAACAATTATATTATACAATATTACCAATCTTATTCACCAGTTACCACAATTTCAATTAGTTGAGGTGAGGCTCAATTTTGATCTGAAATGTACATTCATAACATCATTATCATCACACACGCACAAGTCCCGGACTCATTTGGGTATCATCAGCACGAAAAAATTTATCGATTGACTATCTTAAATGACGAAAGAAATCAGTGTCAAGTACTTGAATTCTAATACAGTACTATTGACGTAACAGCAATAATAAAGACAACGTCTTCATTAATTAAATTCTTCTTTCCTTAGTCAAACAAAATGATGCCATGAACATTGAGACCAGATTTGTAAATAATGAGATGATTTACCAGTCAAGTGATTCATGAAGTGAGGATTATTAATAATTTATTATATATAGCATTGTTTCAATGTATCATATATTTATAATGAAGAGAGATATGATGTGCAAATGTTCTAAAACATCTCTGTGGTCAGAATACATCATTATATCCTATATTGAATCATTGAATGCTACAATGAGTACTTGTGAAAAACTGAATCATTCCTGTGCTTCAATGTATTCCTGTTGATTTCTGTAATTTCATTTCTGAAAACTTGACTCAAATTCATTTAATTACTATAGCCCAATCAAATTAGACAAAACGAGAGAAGCAATTTATAGAAATGGGTTTTCCGCCAATCTCTTCCTCCATCCTTGGGCAGTAACCAGTGGCGTAGCCAGGGGGGCCCACGGGGCCTAGGCCCCCCCCCTCGAAATTTCAGAAATAAAAAATTCTCAAATAACTAATAGGGAAGGACTTATTAAAGCCGAAGGGTTCTATCTGTTTTGTAGTATTATAACGAACAGAATACAGAAACCCTGTTTGGGTAATAGAATATAGCTACAGTTATAGTCATATTAATGCATTTTTCAAATTTTTCCTCAATATTTACTCATATAGAAACTTGTTAGGTGCTCAAATGGATAATTTTGATTTAAAATGAGCTACGAAATCGAATAAAACATGTTAGAAAACTGTGACTACCATAACTATTTATTTATTACATTAAATAAAACGCAATGTTTCAAGTTTGAAGTGGATTAACTTTGTTAATTATTGATAAATCACCTTTTTGAATAAACTCATCTTGTAGAAAATTTAGTTTTGAAGTTAAAATTCAGTATAACCCACTAGCCTGAACGCACCCAAAGTTCATAAAATCGGGATTTTATAAATGAAAACACACAAATAAATGCAAGTTCTATGCAAGCGTGTAAAATCAGTGTGCTATGATAAAAAATTCCGATTTCATGAACTTTGGGTTGGATGCGTTTTAGGCTAATGACATTAATTATATGAAACTTATAATAATTAGTATCAATTTTGAGATTCAGTACATAAGTTAAGTATGGTTAGTTCCAATTCAAGGGTTTTGACTCAAAATAGTCACAGATATCGGTATATCAAACTGTATCATTTCAAACCTGGTCACCTAGGTTCTTGGGTACCGGTAGTAATTTTTCAAAAATTTCTTCTGTAGAGCCCAACAAGTTGTCTAGATTAGATTACACCACTCAATTTAAAAAAAATCCGGACTCTCCTATAACCCTGAGCCCCAACCCCCCCCCCCCCCCCCCCGAAATCTAATCCTGGCTACGCCACTGGCAGTAACATCAAAAGTCCCCAAAGGTGGGGGGTGAGCTCGATTAGAGAGGGGATGGGAATGGAAAGGTACAATGGTTCAGTTTTCTGCTTTTAAATTAGTAACGATGACACAAATCGATTTTTCTTTCTGCTTAAAGCTGACAAAATTCTCTACAAAAAGTGTCTTAAGCATTTTTTTGTAGAACCAACTGCAAGCGCGTTAAGGGCTTTCCACATTAAGGGGCTGCATAGCATATCTCATTATGGCCCAGGATGAATTTTATTTCAGAGCTATTCCGCCTCGAATCTTATTTATTATAATTGAATTCAAAGTTTAGGAAGTTAACCAATCATATCTTACCGTTTTTTGAAAGTGATATCTCAATGATGATTAAATAGCGGGTGTGGTGTGGGGGGGACTTACTATAAACTTGTTGTATGGCAGATAATAGAAGATTTATTTGAATAAATGGACTAAATTCACATTCCATACAGAACTTCTCCTTGCCAACCCATTTATTTGTCAATATTAGTAGTATGTTATTAGAGGAAGCGATTGGTGAAAAAACCATTTCTCTATCAATGTTTTCTCTTGATGGCCATATTTTTGTCCAATTTGACTGGGTTATTATTGATATTGCATTTAATACAATTACAGTATTGATACATAAATAATTAAAATATTATATAAAGAATGGAACATACCTACCATAACGTTGCTAAATGTTTTCATCAGGTATAAATCGAGAACTCTTTCAACCAAAGTTCCCACAATCTCTCCAGTCTCTTCGTTAATTGCAATGAGTGATTGAGTGTCTTGCATCCACCAACGAATCAGCTTCAAATAGTTGTCGATCGATTCTTCATCCTCTAGAATATTGGTAGTCTTACAGAGAGGCTCATCCATCAAATAGGAATTCTGTAAAACGGTTCACATCATTTTGAAAGGATAATATGAGCTTTCAATTCCAATAAGCCATCAAGAGTTTTGAAACATTCAATGATTTTTATCTGTAACATAGTTTTCCCGTTCCAGGTTGCACAATATTGAAATAGAATAAAAACATCAATTTTAAAAGGAAGGGGTGGTTCCGTTATTGCTTTATTTGATAAAATTCTATTGAGAATAAGATATAAGAATGCCAGATAAAATATATCAGATAAATGATGAATGAATAATGCCAAGTAACTAATAAACTAATATTTCTGATTTGAAAAAGCTCTCAATCTCTGTAATCATCATGATGAGCTTATTGATTAGAAGTGACAGTTATAATATTCATAAGTTAAAAATTCATAAAGTTAACAGAAGTTTACTGATGGGCGCTGAGCGTACAGGGTACAGAAGGAACTTCAAGATACAACAGCTCCCAGACATATAATATTCATTGTGGAAGTACCAATCAAAATATTTATATTGTATACCGAACGTCAACTCAAGAGCTAGGATTATTATTATATTATAAAATGATATCTTAACAAGGACAAGAATCTTCAATCTATCTGATAAGGATGAAATATTTCAACATTTTTTCAACATGTCTTTGAAAGAGTAGGTAATCAAGATTCAAATAAGTACCCTCTATTCAGCAATTTAATACAGTATTATAATGTCCATTAGGGGATAATCTTGGAAGAAACTTAGTTCTTACAACCATGTAAATTATTCTACTATCAAAGGAATCTTAATGGCATGGAATAGTAATGATCTTATTTAATGGGCCAATTTTATTTATTTTTTAAAAACTAGGTCTTGAAGACTAACATTGCGTTTAAGTAAAGTCTGTATTTTTCGAAATTCTTATAAAAAAGCGTTCATTACCTTAATTTGTTCGAGTGCTTCATCAAATCTGTCTTCTTGGAGATCCTCAACTCGAAAACCAGGAAGGCGGACCCATATTCTAGGAAATTTTATTCGTGTAAGGAGAGGAACCCTTGGATCCAATCTTGGATCAGACTTCTTATCCAGGAGTGTCATTATTAAACACTGGAAAATGGTTTGAGAAAGTATATTTTTGAGAACGCAGTTGAACAACATAACGTTTTCATGAACACCATAAATGTGATGCAGAGTTATAGTAGTTTTTTTTTAAATTCTATGTTAGGAAGTAATACAGTTCAAAGAAAGAGGAAGAATAGAAACAATATATCATTGCACAATTATAATAAAATACCTTTGCAATAAATAGGAAGCAAGAAGGGTGATTCTATTTAGTTTTTAAAACATTTTATATTATGATGTTGAAGATCCATCTTGTTTCCACTAATATGTAATATAAACTTGAAAAAAACACTTTTAAATGGAAACTAACTCACGTTATGGCGTGACGGCCGTTTCGCTCTGTTGTCTAGAGCATCGTCAGACGACCCACAGTACACTCTTTTATTTATTATTGTATGTGAAGTAATTTTGTGAGGTAACTAGTGTTGTGAGGTCTAAAATTTCTTGGAGCTGTTCAGGTGGTGTGTTGTTTTGGATGAGCATTTGTTTAAGGTGAAGAAGTGTTTCTTGTATGGGTACATTGGTGTACAGATTTGTAATGTCAAGAGAAGATAGTGTGGAATTGTGTGGTATATGGATTTTTTGTAGTTTGTCTATCAGGTCTATGTTATTTTTTACTGCTGTGTGCTGATGGAATGTTATGTTCTGTCTTATTGTTTTATCTAGGAGTTTTGCTAATTTGTGTGCAGGTGCATGTGTGTGATTTATGAGAGGTCTGATGGGAATATCTGCTTTGTGAATTTTTGGTAAGGCATTTAGTTTTGGTGCTGATGGATTTATGTGCTTGAGGTGCTTTTTGTGGCTGTGAGGAATGATGTGTTGAGTACGATTGATGGCATCTTTTATTTGTGTTTGGTACTTGGGAGTGGGATCATTCTTTAGTTCCATGATTTTATTTTTAGTAATGAATTGTTGAACCTTTGTGTCTATTTCTGTTTTATTTATAATGACTGTGATGTTGCCTTTGTCAGCTGTGGTTATGATCAGGTTATGTTCTTTCTGTTTTTTCCTAATATTTTTCATGGTTATAAAATCTGGGTTGTTTTTGGATTGGACTTTGAAAGTGTTTTTATTGCGTGATATGTCCTGCCTCAGGTATTCATGTACATGGATATTTGTATTTTGTATAGCAGTTTCTGTGTCAATTATAGTTTCAGTCAATTGTTTTTGTGAGAGATCATGTTGTGTGTTAATATTGTGTTTTAGTCCCTTATCAAGTAGTTCAATTTCAGATCTATTGAATTCGATTTGTGTGGTATTCATTGTTCTTTTATGAAATTTCTGTTCTGTGGTGATTAATGGGGTCTGTGCATTTTGAAGTTGTGCAATTTTTTGGTTATGTTTGGTTTTTAATTTTTTGCTCATGAGATTGACTATGCTATTTGTATATGTGATTATTTCTTGTAGTTCAGTGTAGTGAAGAATAGAGCTGAGTTTTAAATGTAAATAATATGCTTTCTTGTTGAGTTCATTCTTTTGTCTGTGTAGATGCTGTATGCTGTTTTTGATGAATAATAATTGAGCCTGTTTCACAGTTTTTTGAGCAGGTATGCTGTTGCTTTTTAAAGAAATTCTTGCATATTTTGGGATGATTTGGTTATGGATGCAAATGTGATTGAATGATATGGCAAGGGATGATTTCATAACCTTAATTCGAGTGTTCCTGTAGGTATGGATCAATGTTGTCCTCTCGGCGAAATTATGATGTTGAAGATCCATCTTGTTTCCACTAATATGTAATATAAACTTGAAAAAAACACTTTTAAATGGAAACTAACTCACGTTATGGCGTGACGGCCGTTTCGCTCTGTTGTCTAGAGCATCGTCAGACGACCCACAGTACACTCATGACGATGCTCTAGACAACAGAGCGAAACGGCCGTCACGCCATAACGTGAGTTAGTTTCCATTTAAAAGTGTTTTTTTCAAGTTTATATTACATTTTATATTAATGGCGATTTTAAAACAGGCTGCCTATTGGTAAAAGTTCTATCTGTAGAAACTATTTTATGCTGTAAATATCGAAGAACATACACCACACATCAATCAGTGAGTTAATGAAACATTATTTGTATGGGCCTACATAAACAATTTTTTTCTTTTTCGTGTTTCCAAATGATCATCCATTACCTTGATTAAGAGCTTTTGTTTAAGAATGATAAGAGAACTTTATCATCTCCATTTATTTTCAAAACATCTATGTGCAATGAATTCAAATCTTTTTTGTGAACTTTCCAATTTAAATTACACGATAGTTTCCATAATGTAGGCATGTGGGCTATTAAAATTAATTGAAACAGAACTACAAGAACGATCAAGCGATTTGAAATACTGCCGCTTTCAGCGATCACGGCGCTACCTGGATTGAGAATTCAACTAGTCGGCTGCAAAGAAATTTTCAAGGCAGTGAATGACTCAATGGGGGATTGTAGTGTAGTGTTTTAGTAGGGATCAGTTCTTTGTTCCGGTTTTTCATTGGTTTTTATTAATGTTTTATTAATATTTAGCTTTTGAACCACTTTTTACTCAAGGAAGAAGAGGTAAGTTGTAAACACAGGACTTTATCTGTAGCCTTTCTGTTATCTTTTATCAAAATATTAACACTTGCAATTCACGCCCACAGTGTCGTCCGCTAGACTGATAGGAATCGATTAGTTTTTTTTTTTTTTTTTTGTAGATTACGTCTTGGAGACTCCAGTTAAGGAGTATAAGACAAGTCAGATCAACAATATTATACACTAGATACCATAATTACTTCAATTAGTTGAGGTGAGGCTTAATTTTGATGTGAAAGGAACTCTTGTACACTATAAAAAGCTTTATCAACTAAATATTTCTTCAATTGATTTTTAAATATTTCTATATTTTCAAGACTCTTCAAAAACTGCGGTAGCTTGTTGTAGAATTTCCTACCAATATAACTAGGTTTTTGTTTGAATAGGCTACTATTGTGACTCACCAAGTGATAATCTCCTCGGCTTCTTGTATTATAATCATGTACATCAAGATTTTGGTTAATATCATTCGTTTTTACATATAAAGTAGCTTCATACACATATAAGCAGGGTACAGTTAGGAGACCAAGTCTCTTGAACAACGGCCTACATGAATCTAATCTATTTACTCTTTCTATACACCTAACCGCTTTCTTTTGGATCTTAAACACCCTATCAAGATTTTGTTTTGATGAATTACCCCATACTAAGATAGCATACCTAATATGTGACAGTAAGAGCCCATGGTAAGCTGTAAAAAGTAACTTTTTGTCATTCAATCTAGCGAGCTGTCGCAGGACAAATACCCCAGATGAAATTTTACTACATATTTTCTCAATGTATGGAGTCCAGGTCAATCGTCTATCCAACGTAACTCCTAGAAATGCAATTTTTTCTTCCTGGTCTAATTGATTATCGTTTACAAACACGTTTATAGCCCTATCTTCATTTAAATTATGTTTGTTTTTGAATTGAAGGTATTGGCATTTTTTACTATTTATAGTTAATTTCAACTGGTTTAAAAATTGGACAATGGACTGCACACCTATATGGGCACTTATTTCTAAATTATCTAGAATGGAATTGCTGAAAATGAGTGATGTATCATCAGCAAATAAGAGGGCTCTACCACTAATTAATTCTTTAGGTAAATGGTTGACATATAACAAAAAAAGCAATGGACCTAGTATTGACCCCTGAGGCACTCCAGCTTGCACCTCTAATTTATTAGATTTATTCTTTACTATACTATTACCAACTACTGTAGTTAGTTCTACACATTGTTTTCTCCCAATAAGATATGATTCAAACCATTTCAGTTCAACCCCATTTACACCTACATTTTGCAGTATTTCCAATAAAGTTCTATGATTAACACAATCAAATGCCTTTGACAGATCTAAGAAGATTGCAGTAGCTTTATCACCTGAATCTATTATATCTATTAGTTTTTCAACTAGAGAAACTATGGCTGTTTTTGTTGATCTCCCTTTCTGGAAGCCATGCTGTTCATCACAGATAAAGTTAGCTTCTTGAAGGTGCAGAAGTAACCTATTTAGAACTACTCTTTCAAAAATTTTACTTATTACATTTAAAATACTAATGGGCCTATAGTTTTCTACCTTTTCTCTATCGCCACTTTTGAAGATTGGCAAGATCTTCCCCTCTTTTAAATTATCTGGAAAAACACCTTGTTCTAATGAATGATTGATCAGATGAATCAAAGGGTCTAACAATTGATCTTTACATTCTTTCAGAATTTTACTGGATACCCCATCCATTCCTACAGTTTTTTTATTATTTAAACTATCAATGATATTTGACAACTCGTCTTGGCATACTGGGTGGAATTTTAATTCGTTCTGAATCCCCTCAGTATTCCTCATGTTTGCATCACTAATACCTGTATTAAGAGATTTTTGAAGATCCTTAGCAACCAGTTGATAATATCTGTTAAAGAAATTACAAATGTCTACACTATCATCAATATATTTTTTATTTTCGTTAATTATTCTGGGGACACTAGTATAAGCATCTACATGAGCTACTTGCCTATTTTTGTTTATTACATCCCACACTGCTGTGTTAAAGTACACACTATTATTCAAAATTTCAGCTGTTTTCTTACATTTCGCTCTTTTCACTTCTTTCGTGTAGTTTTTCTTTAGAGCTTTGTAATTATCTTCACTTAACATATTTCTAGATAGTTTGAATTCATCATATGCATCTTTAACCCTATTTCTTTCTGCAAGGATATCATCAGTTATCCACTCTTCAATCTTGTCTAATTTGTTCTTTACAGGGACTTTTTTAACTGGACAACTCATAGTAATATGAAACCTTAAAATATTAATGAAACTATCATATTTGTTATTTAAACTATCGCTATTGTAAACCCTACTCCAGTTTTCTTGAAGCAGATTCTGCTTCAAACAATCGATATGCCCCTGTTCACATTGTTGAATTTCTTTCATTACTCTACTCTTTTTAATTGATTTATGATCTTGCAACCCCACCTCTAAGATTTGATAGTCATGATCAGATAGTTCCGAGCCGCCTAATCTTGTTTTAGAGTAATCTATATTAGTAAGGATGTTATCAATTATTGTTTGTGATGTTCTTGTGACTCTGGTATATTTATGAACTTTTATTTCCAAGTTATTCATGCATATAATATCCTTTAAATCTTCTGTCATTTTATTCTGTGTTGCAAAGTCTGTATTGAAATCTCCCGCTACAATAACGTTTGTAAAACGAGTAGTAGTAATCTCTAAAAGCCTATTGAATAGTTCACAAAAATTGTTCCATTTCCCATTTGGTGACCTGTAAATACCCAACACCGCTACTTCGAAATTATTGTCGATTTTTACTCTCAAACCAGTAACTTCTAAATCCATTTCCACAGCAAATTTCTCTACATATTCTAATTTAAATGTTTGCATATTCTTAGCATTTTTAGTGAAAATAGCTACTCCCCCACTTCGATGAGATGTCCTGCAATACGACGTTTTCAATGAATAGTTTGGAATATTAAGTTGTGACAATTCATCTTCTTTTAAACCATGCTCTGTGAAAATAGCTATATCAGGAGCCTCTTCTTTAAAAAATACTTCGATTCTATCTATTTTGTTACGAATGTATTGAATATTCTGATGGAACACAGTGAGTACCGGTACTTCCCTATCATCCCTTATTACTTTATCGTTGCTTTTGCATATTGAAGTAGATTTACTTAATCTCTTAGAATCTTGAGAGCCTATCAGATTGCTACAAGAGTTCCTTCCACTAATGCTATCCTGATTTTTTGATCGATTAACTTTTTTTCTATCATTAATTCAACCGTAATCTATGGGCAGTTGGAGGAGCGCATTTGAAGATTGTTCCAATCGCTCTTTTCATCGAATTATTTTCTGTTGTTCTCATTAATTCAGCCATAATCTAATGGAAATCTAATGTAGGGATATTCTATACTTCTCAAACAAGAAGGCAATTGTTTGCTGTGCAAGGTACAAGACAACGTGCAGTATTCTTTATGTTGCTTGTTATGACGTTTATTTTCGTTAACTTCGAGTTCCTGATCTATACTTACATTCAAATAATTTAGCTCCTGCAAATAAGTGCTTAATCTTCAATTGCACAGGAACTAGAGAAACACAATAAAAAATAATGTCGACCATGAAGCAGATTTCTCTTTTATCAAAAATTATATAAATAATTGTTAGTATTTCTCTTTTATTGGAATAGTGATTTCTTAAAAATGACTAGCAGGCCTAAAATTCAATTAAGCATGAAATGTTGCCTGCTGATTTGATAATCGGAATTTATTTTTAAGATTCTTTTCCATACAATAGACAATAATTGACCCGCAGTTCCGCTAACCTTTCAGTTAAAATGTAATCGAACTCGGTACTACGATTATGGTTTGATTCTATTAAATAATTACTGATTATAAATAACTGCTTCTAAAGATTCGGCATTCGAATAATCAAAGAGACATGTTCATGTGCTTATAATAGTCAATTATTTTTGTGGAGTAGAAGTTGAAAAAATATAAAGTTCTTAATCAATTGCCTGTCAAACTATTTTTCTTATATGTTTCCTGCTATTGTATAATGTTGACACCATGCATATGTCTTTCTTAATAGATAAATATGAATTTATAATTGAGTATTATTGTCAAGTGTGAGTGTGGGGTAGCTTAGGGCAAATTGAGTACGGAAGGGAGACGTCATGTATTGTGATGTCGTAGAGGAAATAGGAGACGTGTTGTGAGGTTTCCTAATGGCTCTCACCTCCGGAAGTCATGGATTTGGCAGTTGGACTTTTTATTTGAGAGCTTAACGGGATTATGGCTCTTTCGTTTTGGACTCTCAACCCCTGTCACCCCTACTCTGAAGCCTTCTTGAACCGTTGCTAAAATCTGTTCGAGTAGGTAACTAACTACCGTTTTTATTATATTAGGCTGCTCATGTGCTCTAATATTCTCATTTTCACCTTTTACCTTTGTTTAGTAGCATCTAAGTCGAATGATTGTTATCAATAATCACATAAAAGAATATATGGCAAATTTACAAAAACCAGTACCAGAACGGAATTATCCTCAAGACGGAAGAAGACTATGGCCGTTGAGCGACAACGTAGTATGAAGGCGATGTTTTAATTTAGATCTAGACTTTCACTGCACGGGTTCTCACAATTCCTGTAGCACGATCTATGTCTATGACGGGGGTTGTCTGTCGGGGTCTAGTCTATACCGGCCTTTTTTATATTAGTTTTTTTAGATCGTTGTAGTGCAGATTAATAAATTAAGGAAGTGAGAGCCGCGAGCCGTAGCAGGTATCTGTTCAATCAGATAGAGATAAGCTGCGTTCTCGTAGGTCCTTTTTGTAACGGTGACTGATTAGATTGGCCAGCAAAAAAGACACTGTTCTCTGCTGAAAATCACTTCCTGGTGGTTCGGAACCCACCTAAAACTGTAGGTCCATTTCATCAATCACCATCATCCAACTCATTACCCACGCACAGGCCTCAGACCTGTGAGCTTCATCCTCAAAAAAAAAAAAAAAAAAAAAAAATGACCCGTGATAAGATTATTTATTTATCACTGATTATTGAGATTTTCAGCCCAGCTACTAAGAGCAACAAATTTTTGCCACTTCCGGTTGCTAGAGGAGGACAAGACCCGTCTAATATAAACGACGAGAGCTATAGTGACACTAAATCGGAAGCTCCCCCAGGATATACCAGTCTACTGGTTTACTCTGCTCGTAGCTCTCGTTTTATGCAACTAGAGTTGCAAGTGTCTTCTTTCGTTGATTGAGCGGGTCACTTCAGAATATCACTTTGTTTCTATTTTTCGATTCAAAAGCTGAAAAAGGCCAAAATCAATTATCATAGATGATACATGTCAGGCCAGTGGCGTAGCCAGGGGGGGGCCCATGGGGCCCGGGCCCCCCCGAAATTTCAGAAATAAGAAAATTCTCAAATAACTAATAGATAAGGACTTATTAAAGCAGAAGGGTTCTATCTGTTTTGTTGTATTATAACGAACAAATTACAGAAACCCTGTTTGTGTAATGGAATATAGCTACAGTTATAGTCAGATTAATGCATTTTTTCAAATTTTTCCTCAATATTTACTTATATAGAAACTTGTTAGGGGTCAAATCGATAATTTTGATTTAAAATGAGCTACGAAATCGAATAAAACATGTTAGAAAACTGTGACTACCATAATTGTTTATTTATTACATTAAATAAAATGCAATTTTCAAGTTTGAAGTGGATTAACTTAGTTAATTATTGATAAATCACCTTTTAGAATAAACTCATCTTGTAGAAAATTTAGTTTTGAAGTTAAAATTCAGTATAACCCACTAGCCTGAACGCACCCAAAGTTCAAAGAATCGGGATTTTATAAATGAAAACACACAAATAAATGCAAGTTCTATGCAAGCGTGTAAAATCAGTGTGCTATGATAAAAAAAATTCCGATTTCATGAACTTTGGGTTGGGTGCGTTTTAGGCTAATGACACATAGATATCGGTATATCAAACTTTATCATTTCAAACCTGGCCACCTAGATTCTTGGGTAGTAATTTTTCAAAACTTTCTTTTGAACTTTCGAGCCTAACAAGTTGTCTAGATTAGCTTTTCACACCACTAAATTTAAAAAAAAATCCGGACAGATGGTAAGCCCCCCCCCCCCCCCCGCAAAATTTGATCCTGGCTAAGTGGCTACGCCACTGTGTCAGGCTTATTACTTTTTGCCTGCTTGCGATGAATAGTTCAAGGAAACGAATTTCAATTTCATTGTCTGATGTAATAAGAGTAGTCTGAACAAGTGTCATCGATATTTATGAAAATTATCTTCAGAAACCTATACAGGATTAGTTACGGTGACGTGAATGTGACAGGAACGCTTTTGAATTCAAACAGTTCCACTTCCAAATATTTATGTCGACTGCTATAGATGCTATAGACAAAACTGTCTTGGCCTATGTCTGTATGACAAAGCTAGCAGCTTTCACTTACTCAAGGTTTCCCGTAGCCTTGCGCTTTCCTTTGTGGAGTGCACATTTCATTTGGCAAGGCCTGTTGGTCTAGGGGTATGATTCTCGCTTCGGGTGCGAGAGGTCCCGGGTTCAAATCCCGGACAGGCCCATTATTTTTAGTACTCCCCTCAATGTGGCAAAAAATCAATAATTTTTCAGGAAAATTTTACTAACGTTTCAGTTGTAATAATATAGTGATTTCTGTCAGGGGAGGGTGATGGTGCCTGAACAGTAATTAGATTTATTTGTCAAAATAACATTGATATTTCTCGGTCGAGAGCTTTTTTATAACAAGAACGAATTATTTACTTGAGTAGTGTAAATACTGTAATAGCCTCCCTAGATGTTTGTTGTACTATCAATTAGTAGCTTTGAATACAGATTTTAAATCGTCTCACTGCTAATCTTCAAGCAAGTAGGCCTACCCTGCTCCATATTTAAATGGTAAAAGTATTTTATCAGTTTCTATTTAAAATAATAAAGAGAATTTGGCTTTGAAATTCATGTTATAATATAATTTTTTATAGAATCATGCCCAATTTCATTAACGTCTTACGAGGCTTTGACGCTTTGTTGTTAGTTCAATTGCAAGGTATAAGATATTTATTTGTGAATGCTGATTTGTGATTATCTATATGATTGCAAAACTTGAGCTACTGTGTAAAAAATTGAGTCGAAAAAATGATATATTTTCCTAAATTACGTTGTTAGGAAAGGAGAATCATATATGTTTACCTCTAAAAGGTAGGCTAGTAATGGAACTAATTTCATGAGAATATAGGCTACCTTTTTCTTGGCACTAGAAAAATTTCCTTACTCCTCGTGCTGATGCATCGTTGAATGCTTTATCATTAGTCATAAACAAATTATTATTTTCACCCACTTTGAGTTCAGATTTGCATCATAAATAATTGATAATTTTGGAAACGTATCTTCTGATAACAATTTCCGCGAGGTACAAAAATATTTCTTTACACAGACCAGTGCTTCGGAGAAAAGTAATTTAAAAGTTGAGAAATTACATCCGGTAATTTTCTTAAACAAGTATGCTTGCTGTCTGCATGCCAATTATTTATGTTGTAACTCCAATCTCGAATACGATTGCATAGTTATTAGCTAGTCAGACTTTTTATTTTAGGAGATCAACCAAATAGGCACAGTACTTGGCGCTTTTGTCGGATTTTTTCGTTTTGATGTCAAATTCTATATTTTTATCCAACTGGATTTCGTGGCCAAAATACCGTTTAGTGTATTTTATAGTACTCTTACAGAGTCCGTAGTACAAGCGTACTGGTACAAGGTACAAGGTACCTTACAAGGTACTGTACCGATAGTTCGACGTAAAATTGGGCTAAATTATAAGATTCATTTCATCATTCAATACCGGGTTATTATTTCTCACATTTTCAATGCAATAAAATGACATAAATCATATTTAATTTGAAATTGTAGAATTAAAGTTTCTCAATAAATCTGACTGTTCCATTAGTAAAAAAGTAGCATTACCATGTAACCAGCTTTTATACCTTTATTTATTTCTTTACAAAACATGCAGTATTGTAGAATACAGTATTATGAAACTTTACTCATTTTAGCACTTTTTTTTAGGATGACGCCCACATATGTTTTATACCTGTGTGTGGGTAACGAGTTGGATGATGGTGATTGATGAGTTACAACCTTAGAGAGATTCACAACATTTGTACGATACACAATCCAAATTAGCATGTCTATAACACAGCACAAATTGTATTAGTTTTTTGATTATCAATTAAAAGAGCTCTTTTTTATGTTTGAAATAAGGACTTTGGCTGTTGGAAGGTTCAATGAAAAATAAAATATGGCTCAAGAGTTACGATTTTACTATAATTTTAACTTAGTATGATTTTACAATTGAAATCAAATAGTCAGACCGTATTCCGAAAAAATATTTGTGTTATCCTACCTAAATAATTCATTTAAACTAGCTCTAACAACAACAAAAAAAAAGGATTTCTCAATCTACCCAAACACTTGTTTGTCAAATACTATTTATCGTTTAGTAGATTGCCAAATACTGTATTTTCAATCTTTCAATATTCAAAATTCGGGTACTAGAAGTAAAAAAATTGTTTTCTACTCGCCTGGCTTTTCACGTGTATTTCGTCAGTGCTCTCTCTTCAGGCCTCAGTACTTCTAACGCGCTTTGCATGTGAGGTGTGCTGGAGTTCAACTGAGCCAACACCAAGAATATGTTAGCCTAGGACGAGCTTCTTACCTCACTCACCTCACCTCACCTCACCGCTCTTTGTGTGTTGTGTGGCTGACACTGAAAGCAGGGAGCAGAAGAACGAAGAAAAAAGAAATTCAAGGCTGTTTTGTAAATGGCAGAAATAAATATGCCCCAGTCCCCCAAACTCATCCATGATGATGGGGAGACAATAATCAATAAGGTATTATACAGCAACACATACACCTAACATCACCCCTTTACAATTTTTCTTCGTTTCAACTTCTTGGAAGAAGCTTGAAAGGTGACAGACTGACTGGTGAAAATAGAAAACCTCACGCGGCCATGTATAGATATAGACAGCATGCATATAATAAATATAACAGTATTCTTTTCTCCTCTCTTCTTCATCCTATCCCTCTCCCACCATCACACAAATAGTATTTTTATTCATCTCGTGCACAAGCATACAGTAGTTTTTACAATGTAGAGTTCATGGCTATAGCCATGGATCATGCTAGTCTGCCTCTGCCCTTGTCCCCGTACCTTGGCCGTTAGTTTGTTGATACTCTACGACTTTTTATTCCATTTCTTCTTCTTCCCGTGATTTTCTTTTCCTACTTAGACCTATCACCTTCTCATCCTCTTTTTCTCTTCCCTCTTGAATTGTTTTGTTTAGTTTCCTTATGTGTTGTTACTTCCTTTCCACTAAATATCCTAATTTCACTTCATTCTGAATTCTAATATTATTTTTATCCTAATCTTCACCACCTCTCCTTTTTGTTCTCCTGTTCGACGTTTTGATTGATATCTATCTTTATTTTTAGTTTCCCTTTTATGATTATGTAAATACGTTGAAAAATGCCAGGGATAGCCGGGAATTGAACCTGGGATCGACGAGATAGATCCGAAGCAAAGAAATTAGAGAACTTGGATAAGAAGTGAAGTAAAAAAGCAAAAACGAATATATCAGACGAAGAAGAAGTGAAACTGGTAGTGGTTTCCATTTTCCTTGTCTTCTTTCTTTTCACTTTTCACAGCTCTTCCCCAGTTTCATTTTACTCTCATATTTTTCGTCCTCTTCTTGTTTTCTTCCGATTCTGCTCCCTTTCCTCCACATTCTTGTCCTTCAACACCCAAGCCTTATCTTCGTACTATTAACTCACCCCTTATTCAACCACTTCTTTTTCACCTTTATTCTACAATTCACTTCCTTCCTCCTCCTTCACTGCTCTTTCTTTTCCTTCTTCCTCTTCATGTTTTCCATTGGATTCGATCACGATATTGTTTCGAATCCCATTTTTCTTTTTCTTCAATTCAGTAATAACTTGCCAACTTTTTCTCATAACTTTATCGAATAGTTTGAAAATTAATACATCTACATGAATAGAAACGATTGAACCGTGCATGAGAAATAGATTGTTTGCATGCTAGCTTCAGAAAAACTTTTATTGAACTCTGAATTTACTCGCATAGCATGCTGCATGTGTTGTGCAAACTCTTCCTGATCTTCCTTGAAGTCTGGCCATCTTTTTTCGTAACCTTTCTTTGCCATCTTGGTCTGAGGAAATTCTGATGCAATTTCAACCTTGTGCACTGTTTAAAAAGTTGAAAAAGCAATCTGAACTTTATCGATATAATCGAATTTGAATTTCTTGACAGTATTGCCATCTTTCTAAACAAACTTGATTGGTGAACTAACTGCAGGAACTTTATTTCTGATCTTATGAAATATTTATTTATTTTTAATAATACTATATTATTTATAATACATACTTAAAAATTACAAATAATAGAGGCTTACAGCAAATGCCAAAACAAACCTCATTCAATACATTAGGTTGACTCAAAACAAACAAGGAAATCACAAAACAAAAATTGAAACGCTAAGCTAACAAAGAAATAAAATCAAAATACATACAATAATAGAGCGGCATGAAATAAAAGCATAAAGAAAAATAATCCTAAACATTTGTTAACTCTGAACAAAGAAATAATAGAACAGCTAAAACAAAATAGAAGGAAAGTAGAGGAAAGAAGAAAACATATAATTTATGGTCTGCAAAACGATGTAACATCTAAAATTTCAGAGCTTGAAAACATTTTCTACTAAAACTGCACAAACTATCTGAGAAGGGGTCTAGAACTGGATTAAATCTATTGTGCAATCGCACTGTTCTTTGAAAGAAGCAATTCGCATGGTGAATATTATTGAATGCAAATAAAATAAAACAAATCATTAACTTACATCTTTGAAAAAATAGGCTATTATAATCTAGTTTTGGTAACAGAGCAGTTGGTCGATGTTATGTCAATCCTTTCCAATACTATAATCAGCGTTTGTAAAATAAAAAAAACAAACATATTTTTTAATTAGTTGTTTTTTCTCAAGTTTATGATCAATATATTAAGAAGAAAAACATTTAGGCATATCTTTCTGAAAACAATATAAATGTAGGCTAATAAAACTAAGTATTTTAAATGGATGAATGTTGCAATTAGTTATTCAAAGTACTATAGTTTTCTTCAACAACTTATTTGTACGTTTCACCAAAAATTGAATTGTCATGCATTTTAAATAAATTCAAGGTTTCTAAAAATGGATAAACGAAGCCTACTTATACTTGAGTCTGTATGTAACATGTTACAATAATCGTTCCCTTATTGTTCAGCTAATATGTTGAAATTAAAATTATTCTACTTGATGATTAACTCATTCGTTCAAGTAACAAAAGGTCGTTTAATTTGTTTTCGCTGTTCTTCAGCTTACAATTATTTGATCACTTTTATCCCTTTGTTTGAACCTGATTAATGGGAGTTTGTTACCACCCACTAGCATATCATTAAGCTGATGAAAATAAACGATCACTTGCAATGTAATGTGATAAAAGCCTTTGTTACCAGACGCGTATCTATGTCTATCAATTAAAATGAGTCCCTAACAAATCATTCTGTTCCATGATCAGTGTTGATTTTGAAGTACTTTCTTGCACTTTGATCAATATATTAAATTTTACTATCAAATATTTTGTTCCTGGTCATCTTGGTAAACGACCTAAAATTTATAAAAAATTAAGGAATTTTCAAGAGGAGAGTGGTGGAGAATTTTTGACATCGTCTATGAGATTATGAAAAGAATTTCTGCCTATTTTATACCAGTATTGAATGCTAGTTTTGTTGAAGTGAAAATGTGGTAGATCATGATAGATATTAACAAAGGGAAATTGAGTTTTTGTTTAGCTTTAGTCTAATGTTAATATTATCCATAATACCAAAATTTAGGCTTTTAAAGTACTGAAATTTTCTTTTACATTAATTTTTTATTTAACTGGAAGCTGTAGTCATTGATCATGACTACAAAATAGTAAAATAGTATTGGAGCCAGAAATCCTTCATGTTGCTTAATTCCCCGGATTCATCTCTAGGATTATTCACTGTAATCTATTTACTTGGTTGTGATTTTTTCATTCAAAATAATTTAATTTCTTTAAATAATTATTGCTATATTTTTGGCTACACTGAATACTGAATTATTCCCTCAAGTATAATGAACATTTTTTAGTTTATTCTTATTAAAATCTTATTTCAATATACCGGTACTGTATTCTCTTATTCTTGAGAAAATTATTTGCTGCCTGGCACGAATAATATTTTGTCAACTCTTATATCTCGATGAAAATAAAATAAAAAATCAACCAAACCCCAAAATTTGAAAATGTTTATCGGAAATTGACCACTTATGTATTTGCTGACTAAACGTTGTCACAATGCTCTTTGTGAACCTGTTGGGCAATATTATTGTTACCTCGCAGAATATAGAATTTCATTTAGGAAAACATTTTACCATTCCAGATCGGCTCACTCCATAATTGAACCTTTGAGCTTGTATTGTTTATTTTGTTGAAGATGCGTTTTTGTCACTGAAAAGCTGTTTTGAATTGTTTGTTAGTATTGATTGAAATCTTCAACAAGGTGCACCAGAAAGTGTGATATTTACGATTCTACGTGAATAATATTTTGTGAATAGATCCATTATTTTTTTAAATATTTCAAATTCTGTTTCTGTTCTGCTGGGACTTATTTTAATTATACTAAATTAGTAAATTATTCATTTACTAATTAGTTCATTCCATCACAAAAAAGGTTTTAATGATAACCGTTGAAGTGTGCTGTTTGTATTGTGTACCTGCGTTTCACGACTATTGGCGAAAAATGATTATAATTACGTTAATTCCAAATACTTGATGGAATGTAATAAGGTGATTGGTTTCGTACTTCAAATATTTTTGTAGAACCATCTGGAACTATTGTAAGTTTAATATATTTGAATAATGTTTATATTTTATTGGAATCTTGCAGAATGAATAATGTTTATATTTTATTGGAATCTTGTAGAATGAATTTTACATTCTAGTGATTTTATTATTAATCGTTTGGCAACAAAGTCAGGTCAGAAGAGCCATTGGCTTGTCTCACTGCCGTATTTACCAGCTCATTTAGTATCAAGTTACACAGTGCACCTAGGAAACCTACTAGCTTTACACCTAAAGCTGGGCATTCACGTTCCGATTTGCAGTACCACTTGCAGTCCAACCTTCAAGGTTGGATCCGAAAACGGAACGTGAATGGGCTTGTTGGATGGTTGGAATTGTAGATGGACGACTAGATGGACCACTAGAGGGACGACTTACGAATGTCGACGGTGTTGGAGCGTGTGTGGGGCAGTCGGATCAAAGTCGTCCATCTTATCTCAGTCAGTGCATGACCTTCGGGTAAGTTCGGGCAACATCAGGCAACTTCGGTTACATTTTTCGGCTCAAGAGCGACGTTCACAGCTGATTAGGAATAAAGTTGGATTGTAAGTAGGAGCGTGAGTGGAGTTGACTATCAATCTAGCAGTACTGCAAGTGGTACTGCAAGTTGGAACGTGAATGCCCAGCTTAATGGTTTTGGTTATGTTCAGGCTACATTGAAAATTCACACTCAATATCGCTAGTGATCATTCATGTATTGTTCTTATTTATTACGTCAACTCCAAATAATTATTCAATTTCAGCAAGATCTGGTCGTAGGACTTCACTATTATTATAATCACTTACACATTTTTTACAATAGTGAGTTTTAAATATTCCACCATATTTATCGATCTACTTCTACTATCTATCAACTACTATTACCATTCATCAGTTCCTAAATAATTATATAGAGGTATACTTTTATATATAATACTTTCCCTCCCTTTTGAGACGATTCAACTTTCCACCAAATACAGGAATTCTTGTATGACTACGATTTAAACTGTACCGTTAAAGTAGCACAATTTGTAATGTGAGTCAATGTGACCTCAGATTAATTCAGGTTTAGTCGTGATTAAATTTTGCGGTTTGCTCTGTATCTAGAGCTTCACGCTGCTTTCGAAACCAATATACTAGCTGGGCAGTTTTCGTGGTCTTGGATTTCATTAACGGTTTGGTCTTTAATAATTCAATAAGCATTGAAAATTTGTCGAATGGATATACTGTGTTCTTTCAAAATTTATTCGAGGTAAATTGTGAAAGTAAGAATTTAATGGTGCTCCAATGTTTCATCTAATTCAATTTTATGAATTAATACCGAACTCATAAAATATATTCTTAATCTAGTGACTATATGAATCTAAAGAATTATTATAGACATAAAATGTTTTTCTGTTAAAGCCAAATTCTTCTGATATCAGAGTTTTTCTGTTTGACCCAATGACGCTTTCACTTGCTTTGCTCATTTTTGAACTTTATCTTATTGAACCATTTTGGACACTCATATTTGATTCAGTGGGTAATTTGAGGTACTTCTTCGATTTTCTTTATTTATTTTCTGAGATTTTGTTCGGTATCTTACATCTCGGTTATTTTGTTTTCTAAAATATTTCTTGTTTTTAAGTCTTCATGAAAGGAGGTTATGTTCTCAGTTCGTTTATTTATTTTAGAGTTCAGTGTATTTAACATACCAAATTGTAACAATATCGGTGGTCTTCTCCAATCTTTTCAAATTCTACAATTGCGAGGCAAACAATACATCGATGTATCACTACAAGGTTGTTGGCCTCACTATCACGCTATCAAACTTAGGATTTCAATAACTAAATTCTACGAATTTTATTATTATTATTATTATTTTTTGATTGACATAGTTGATTTCCATTTTAGGTTACAGTTTTTTTTGGTAATTTTGATAACCTAATTGGAAGCTTCACACCATCTACTAGTACAATACAATTATTGCAGTTTACTGTATAATCCTGGCAGTATCTTTCCATAGACATAGTGTTTTCTTAGAAGTTGTTTGATATCTTGGTGTATTTTCTATTTTTTAATGTTGAAGTAAACATAAAATAGACTTTGAATTGTGAAATAAATAAAAAATGGTTTAAGTTCATTTTATCAACAGAATAATATTGTGAAAGTAATTTATAGTATTACATTGCTGTGAGATTAATAAAATCTTCTATTTTCTCTATGAGATTTTTATAATTGTTTTAAATTATAACTGATTTTAATTATAATTTAGCAACGCTAATCAACGAATTTATAATTAAAAGTTTGAACTCTTGACATTCCTCGCATTCCGCGAGCTAATCGGAGGTCAATAGATTGTTCTCTGTGCCAGAAACTCACATAAAGTGGCAGATTTCTAGATCCTAAAACTCTTTTCAAAATTGTACTGTCACTAATTTATTACTATTTTTTTGGCTTTGTAATGTATAAACTTAATATTGCATTCTATAATAATTAATCTTTTTATATTTGATTTACAGGTGAGTAGCTGATCTCCAGAACTGTATTACGTGAATTGCAAGGTTAGTAGAGAAGTAAATATTCACCTGGTTGGTTGAATGGTGCATATGTCTATCAGCACAACTGATAATGGTTATTTATTCGGTAGGGTCCTTGGACACTCCGTTGTATCGGCGGTTTATTAATAAGGTTAGCATCATGCAATACGTATTATACATGAGTGACACAAATAAAACTTCGAAATTCAAGAAGTTGATGACTCGGCGTTGCATCATATTTGGTTGAATTTATTTAAATGCTAATGGTTTAAAGAATTTTTTACTAGAAATTATTAAATTTGCGGTTCAAGAAACAAAATCAATTTTCAATTACTTATTATATTTTATTTCTAGTACTGTAAGAACAGGAAAGAAAAGTATACTATATTGAGCTGAGAGTATAGTACATTTATATTCAGAATTCAAGTTGTTCAGAGAGTTGATCGTATACGAGGTAGGAGACTAAACAGTATAATATATTACCAATATAATATTTAAAAATAAACATAGAAGGCTAAAATAATAATCTTATAGATGTGAGATGAACAGAAAAAAGAAAATTGGAGCCGAAATTCACATTAAAACATTGCAGACTAAGACAATGATTTTCAATTATTGAACTACTATTATTGTTGTCACCAGATGATTGATGAAAGAGCTTAGAAAGCTAGTAACATATAAAATCATTCTAGTAGATAAGAGAGGTCAATCGATCATCTATAATAGCACTTCGTGACATCATGATAAGCTGCGGACAAAATAATGCCTTGATCTTGAAAGATTTATTTTCATTTGATATTATAAAAGTAACTTAAGACTTAACGTGTGGAGTGGAGCATCCAATACTCGAGGATTTTCACCTCAAGTCAAATATTTGCTTTGAAAGGTGGTATTCACACTGAAATCTGGCTCCAATCTGTTATCCACCATTCCACATTACAGGGAGTGTTTAATTTTGCAATGATGATTTTATATGATGATTATCATCGAGTTTTGGTTTCTGCACTATGCAAGTACCCTTATTTGTAGTCTCACAATAAAATTCGAGTTTCATCGTAAGCGCCGTACTTAACTTGAAAACGTTACTTAAAAATGATTAACTCTATTGTTCTGTTACTTTCATGCATAGTTAAATGCCGTATTGAAAGTTCGCTTGGGAGCGCTCATTATTGAAATTTAATCTCTGGGTTTTTGCTTGTTTTAGCATTTGATAAACTCTTTGTTTTCCTTTCTAACAATGGATGATTAACTCATGTTGAAAAGTTGAGCCGAAGAGTTGCTAGCTGTAGGGAAAAGTTAAAAGTTGTTCTAAGGAGATTCAAAAAGTCATTATAGTATTTTAGTAGTGTATTTTAATGCAGTATTATTGCTATGAAAGTACCGTTAATGAACATGAAGTGACTGGAAAAGTTTTGCCTGTGCCCTGTACTAGCTGAGTTTTATTTTTATTGTCTCTTTTAAATTGAGTCATTAAAATAGAAATGCACTTATATTGGGTGGTCATTGAATCAGATGAAAGGTCGTACTCATTTTTTGTAATTTTTTTTCAAAAGGAGTTGGAATTTAGCGTTTTCCTTCTTTGTCTGTTCCATGTGTGCCGAAACCGGCTTTCGGAATGCATTGCAAGAAGAGTTATCATTCGACTCTGGAGATAGATAAGATAAAGTGCACAACAACAACAACAACACCTGTGACCCGTTTCATGCCTAGTCTCTGCTGTGGCCACTGATTGAGACACAAATACCTGTTCGGTTTAGATATAGAATGGGCGCCACATTCTAAATACTGTACATTGAAATTTGAGAGAATTATGGAGTTTTAGAAATTTTAGATGAAATTTGATATTGCTGAAAGTGTATTCTAGATTGAAGAGGTTTAGTGAAGGGAGATAAAATGAATGAGAGAGAGAGTGAATGAGTGAGAGATAAAATCATAAATGCCACAAGCTGGGAGGTGAATTTTATCGGTTATAATGGTTGAAATATCAGAGAGTGTGTCGAAAAATGCATTTCCTGTAGTATTTGAAAGATTCATTATCTGTCACCTTAGCTATTGGAGAAATAGTTAACTCACAAGATGTCAAGATAAATGAATTCTTCAAACCCCAATAACTTATGGCTAATAACAATGCAGCGATATGTTAGCTTGATACATGCAACATCACAGTATCTCAAATATATTTGTCGAATAAATTACTTTTTGTTGGATGATAGAAAAATTGCCAGAAATAATGGAAAATGAACTGGAAAGCTTATTTCACAGACATTGATTTCAGCCGTTCGATAAAATCTCGACCGGTCCACATTCCGATAGTGGTTTTTTTTCTGTAAATACTATTGCTATCTAGTCTTGAGACTAATGGGCAAATTTGTTCTATCCTAACTTACTAATCTTAAAATAATACAGTGAGACTCTCATTAGAAACTCTTACTGCTAATGATAATTATGTACACCTATTTAACTGCACTAAAAGCTAGGTTTCACTCAATCAATGCTGTGCTTTTTCCGATAGTGGTGTGAAGAAATAAATGATGCTCTTTCACACATCGATATCATGCCCAACGGAAATGATACCGTCTGCCTGCCGTGAAGCAGCCGTCTCTTGTCTCAGTCTCAACCATCCACGACTGTCGTTGCTGATAAGAACGTGACTCATTATCTTTTATTTCACAAAAGTGAAAAACCATAAAAATCAAATATCTGATTTTTTCAAATCCATGTTTAATTTACTCTACTGATTGAGTACCAGCTTGAATTTTTCTGGTACTATAACATTTAAGGAATTTATGAACGATCTAATTTAAAGCTGAATGAATTAGCAATCTTGAAAGATTTGATAAAATTCTCAAATATTATGCTAGAGAAAAATTGACGCTGCTAAGTAGGTACTCAAGAAAACGAGTAAAATATAATAGAAGTTTGAAAAATTAGAGATTTGATGAAATTTAATAAAAATTTCATGGGTTTTTAAAACTGCTTTAAAAAAGGAGGTTTTTAATTCAACCAGATTTTTTTAATTTTTTCATGTTTGTACCATACATCAATTACACCAACACTATTGAACCGATTGAAATAAAAAAAAATCGAATGAAAGCATCATTCAGCGGTGGTCCCATTCAAGTTTTGAAAGGGTCGGCTCAATACTTAGACCAATATCATGCCTAAAGTCAGCAAAATCTTCTTTTGAATTTCGTCCGAATAGGCCAAATACTCAGTCAGTGCCATAAAAATGTTTTCGTGATCGTTAACTTTTAAAAATAATTATTTGAAAACATTTTCTAAAGTAATCATTTTTTCTGTGTAGTTGTAACTGTGAAAGGTTAAGTTTATAGACTATTTGAAATTATTTAAAAATTCTTCTAGTTATCAATTCTTCAGTGGATTTATAACTGTGAAAGGGTAGTCTACTTGAAATTATTTAAAAAATTCTGTAAAGTTATTAATTTTTCAGTGTAGCTATACTCTGAAACGGACCGAGTTATAAAATGACGAAACAAAAGTTATTTCGCTTTTATGATTATAATTTATAAAAGTGAGCAAATAATTTTCTCAAATATAATATTCTACATTCAATAAAGAATTATAAAATTGTAATCAGTTCATCAATTTTCCTACCAATTCTGACTAATTTTCTGTCTGACTAATTTTATAGTAGAATCTTTAGCAGCAACAATTTCTCTAAAAGTTATATTCATATTGATCATACATTATTTGGAGGATGAAGCCCACATAGGTCTGAGACCTGTGCGTGGGTAATGAGTTGAATGACGGTGATTGATGAGCTGGACCTACAGTTTTAGGAGGGTTCCGAACCACCGGGAAGTGATTTTACAGCAGAGAACAGTGTATTTTTTGCTGGCCAATCTAATCGGTCACCCTTACAAAGAGAGCCCAGGAGAATGTAGCTTATCTCTATCTGATTGAACAGATACCTGCTACGGCTCACGGCTATCACTCCCCCAAAGTTCTCACCTGTACTAAAATGTTTAGAATAAAGAATTAACTTTAAAACAAATACACACGTTCTCAAAAGTATAAAGAGAGTAACTATTCACTTCAAACATTCAAACTGAATTTAAAGAGTTTTTTCAAGTAGAAAATTGGCTCTAAAATCTATTGGTTTTTTTTTCAAATTGTTATAAGTAATTTTTTGGAATCGACACCAAATATCTTGGAAATTTATAAATTTCTAGTCTTATATAGTTTGTCATGTTATTGAAACAAATAACCCACCTAAAACTGTAGGTCCAACTCATAAATCACAATCATCCAACTCATTACACACGCACAGGTCTCAGACCTATGTGGGCTAAAAAAAAAAAAAATAGTGGAGGCTTGAAACGCGTCTAGCCCTCTGTCTCTGTCTATCCCCGTAAAACCGTTCGGAATTTTATCGGTCAAAATTTTTCACTTGTTCATTACATTCGAAATTTTACTGTCCGAAATTTTATCGAACGGCTGAAATAGATTGGTGTGTGTGTGTGTGTGTGTGTGTGTGAAACGAGTCGAAATTTCAAGAGCCCAACTATAACCGACACCAGTTAAATTTGATTAAAAAATCAGATGTTTCTGAGCCGAGGGCTCTGAACACGTGTATGACTTCGTATACGTTGACATTGTTGCGCTGGGTCAAATGCTCAGCTGGTGTAATTTAGTTATAAAAGTCGCGCGCGACGGCGACTAAAGTGACTCTGTGTACCAATGAATACAGATACACTTAGGTGAGGAGTACTACACAATACACCATGTTGATCATTCTGACTGTCATCATCCTATCAGAACTTTGGAAATTGTCGTGAAAGTATTCTTTACATCAACATTCAATGGAATGATTGAAAATAATAAAACTTTTGTCCCATAAACTGTAGGAGCAACAGTGCTTCTGTATTTTTTATTACTGTCACTCGGCTGGAAGGTGGAACTCTCCTTGAAAATCGTTCGTCCGTCTTTTACATATTGCTACGAAAGCAAACAAGCAGTTAATCACGCACTTGTTCAATTAATATCATTCCATTGTTTTCATGGACAGACGCAACTGCAATCTGGTTCTCCTCGTTCTCGCTCGTTAGATGTCTTTGTCACCCTTATTCTTCAAGTCTGCAACTCTCTCACTCAATTGATTTCTTGAGATTTCTACATTCTTCTTGAACAATCGAGATCATGTTCCATGGCCTTCTCGAAGCATCTAGTGACCTCCAATTCTTGGAATTATACAACTACAACAGCTATATAAAGGAGTCCATGTGAACCAGTGAGTTGAGTCTTACAAAAGCTTGTGTGACAGTTAGTTTTACAAACCTGCGTGACAGATTGTATTACAGATCTCATGAGAGAGACAATCCAGTGCCAGTGGAGTAAACAGTGCTTTATTCAGTCTTTAGACAGTGTCAAGTGCAGAGACAAGTGTTTGCTGTTTATGCAGCTTACTAATAGTTTAAAGACGTTGTGTTAAGTGATATTATTTGGACTGTCAAATAACGAATGGGACTGTGTTTTGTAAGTGATTAGTTGCTCTTTTTATCATTTCTTTCTACATTATTGTACAGTTTATTGGACTCTAGTTTCTTTTGTTATTGATCAGCCTGTAATTACTTATTCATTAATTATTGAAAATAAGTATTAGCTTGTCATTTGATATCTATTTTTATTTAATTAATTGAACTTACAATTAATTTGTGTAAATAGACTAATTTGTGTAAATAAAGTGCAAGTGTGAACTTTAGTGTTGCCAGACTTATTTTAGACATTAGAACCCTTAATAATATGTTCTAAACACGATGCAACATAATTATATTGAGTAGTCTGATCTACTAGAATTATCAATGAGTTGTAGTATTTAAATTAATCTATTGTGTATTAAACAATAACCAGGAAATTTTCTGAATCATGGAACTTTATTAGTTAGGATCGAGATGAAAAGTATAGGATTGTTGTTGAAAATGTTCTAGTATTGAAAGATCTTTAAGATTTGAAAGCAAAAATGCATTGAAGTATTCACTAGTTTATCTCCATTTCAAGAAAAAGAAAGTTCTTTTGCTCTGTGAGGTGGAGTAGAAAAAAATTATCAGGAATTTAATTATCAGTTATCGATGAAAATTGAAAATGTTTTTTGCCATTGTCATGTCATGGCTAATAACAATGCAGCGATGGGATGGCTTGATACACGCAATATTCATCCAATAATTGGTCGTTGAGTTTAGTGTGACCTTGAACTCAGTTATAATTAACCCGCATTTCTTTACCAACTATCAATGTGTATAAAAATTAATAACATTTTTCAAATGCGAATTGCCAATATATTTAAGCCATGTTTTTGCAATGCCGATTGGTGAGGCAATTGTCTTCACCATGCTCCTGGAGTACCCCGATCTTTATTTTGTGACAGACATTGAAGCAGTGTTCACATTGACGATTGGCAAGGCGATTGACTCCACTTTTTTCCTTGATTGATAGCTGCTGTAATGCTATTCATAAGAATTCATTCATTCATTGTTATTCAATGATGACAATTTTTTGTATTGTGATTTTAGAATGTCTGAATGTTCAGAATATGGTGCGGCTCCTCCCAACTCCCACAACCTAAACCCCAATTGCTGTTTCAAGTTATCCAAGTTCATCCACAACAGTAGACAATACTGTAAATTACTTTAATGTCATGTGAATGAATAATTAATTTAGTAATTAACGCATCAGGGCACTTCGTAAACATACACATTTTGGGCTGGAATATCATAATAAATAAAGTAAGCAATAAACAAACGCGGAAACTTCACTGTCGACTTGGGCCTATGATTAGATCATAAACTGTACAGTCGTAAAATCCATTTTCTGCGCTGTCTTTCTCATGGAGAGGTTGGACTTGAGTTTGCAACTGCTTAAACGCTTAGAACTTGAGTATTAGTTTAATTTGAGCTCCAGTGTCGGTGTGGGATGTAGGTTTATTAATACATTACTAGCATTATATGAAATATTTTTATAAAACGTCAAGTTGTAGAAAATGGAAGCTTGATTGATACTTATAATCACTTAAATATTATTTTGAAAAGATCATAGATTGATGTAAGCGCATTAGTTCAGTGTTATCAGTTCCTGTTCAACTACTATAAAAATACTAAAATATTTTGTGTCTTGTCTTGCTGATAATCAAATAATAAACGTTTACTAATGCAGATTTCCAGTTAAATTGAATCAATTTTGAAACTGCACAAATACATAAAATACTAATATTAGTATCTAATAGCCTGAAGTTGATGTTTTTGACAAAAATAAGGAGTCCTCTCATGGTGCATTATGTGATCATCTGAAGACACTTCTGGTAACGTTCCATGTTCGTTTTTTCAACATTTTGGAAACTTGCCTGGAAATCTTGCACTTATTTCATCTAGCTAATTTCGTAAAAAGTGTTAAGTCTCTATAATTTTCGCATACCATCAATCTTAAACCCTTTATTCAAATGTATGGGTGTGTCTACTGCTTCAGAAGCCTAGGAGCCAGGAGCCATTATCTTGTCTTCCTATACACAAGACTTATTACGAGATACTCCGAATTCGAAAACAGAACTGTTTTTATCTCTAATCATTGCTGTTGTGAGGAAGTTCCACTGCAACGTTTGCATGTCCATTCCATTTATGAACACCCCAAAACTTATAAACTTCTTTATCAAATTCTTTATTTCATCTTCTAAATAAATAAATCCCTATTTTTGTTTAGATTGCTATGCTACAATCTCCTATGATTGTAAAATTATGATAAAATGTCATAAAAATAATTTTGGTTCGGACAAAATTATTACACATTTTCTTTATTTCATCTTCTAAATAAATAAATCCCTATTTCTGTTTAGATTGCTATGCTACAATCTCCTATGATTGTAAAATTATGATAAAATGTTATAAAAATAATTTTGGTTCGGACAAAATTATTACACATGTATTATTCAACAAAAATGTTAGTTTTGCTGAGTGACAATAATCCTGGCATCCCAATATAATCCCGACAATAGCTAATCGACAGTAATTATCCGGTGTCTCGCAAGTTATGTTTACAGTTAATTTTTTTATTAACATCATTTTAAACGTCTTTTCTGAAACAACTGGTATACCTTTTTACTCTCTATAAAATATTCCTGACAACTTTCACCATTGAAATCATAAAAATACTATAATGCCAAAAACCTTTCATAATTATTGTGGGTCTGAATGAAGCGTGAGTTTCGATCAAGTATAAAAGATTGGGAGACATTTGATGAGACGATAAGATACATTTCATCTGATATTTGTTCATATTTATAGATGAGATCATGTACTACGAGTATGATTACGAGCATCTAACACATTTTATAAGAGTAATAAGAGAATTTTGAACATTAACTTTGAAAATTCTGAAAGGAAAATAAAAAATCGGACTTCGAGGTGCACTGAATCTAGTTTAGAGGAAGCTATATGCCAAATTTAGTGTTCCAAATCGTTGTCGTTTTTGTGAAATGTGTAAGACAAAACACACGCACCCACTCTTATTACTACTGTATTATAATACAGTAGATGTCAATTTTTCCATTACGAATCATGTGCTAATGGTGTGAACTGTAAACTTTATACTTCTGAAGCTCTGATTAAACCTGTGAGTAGGATACGTGTTGGCTACACTTATGGATTCATGAATTATTTTTATTGCCACTAGTAGTTTTCTAAGCTAGCTTTGGTTTGCGCCGCATGTGCATAAACTAGTAGGTAGCTCTGCTTATCCTGAATCGATCAGTGCCATTATTTTGATTAGATTTCTAATATCCTGTAGGGTGTTGGCTGTTCGAAAAATATTCCTCAGACATGTAGTGTTAGGGAGAATTTTTATACTTTCTTTTTTGGGATAATGACATAATTTATTTGGTCGGACTAGAACATGTCGTTTTGGATACTATCAATGTTAATATGCTGTTCCTTTAGAATTGGGTCCTCGTTAGAAGTGTTTCACGTAGGTGTATTAAACGCCAACCCAGTCTGTAATTGATTAATTTATCGACTAGAGTCTACTAGCAGGTTGTTAGAAGTAGGCTTAATGAATTCGGAGTTTTTTTATGTTATCGCATCGACACCTCAGTGGCAGACAGTTTGGATTTTCCATTTCTACTTCCATCCCACGTGTGAAGTCTACATCCCACCTATACATATGCAACGAAACCTACAGCATTTGAGCTGCTCTCTCTACGAAGTATTGTAGTTTAAACTAAAGCGAGACTTCTGTTGAAACTTTTGAATGTTTAAGAATAGGTCCTCCCACACATTTGAGTTTTGATTATCATTTGAAAACGAACTGTGTGTGCTGTTTCCTGCATGCATCGGATTCATTCCTAACCAATGGTATTTGTTGATTTAAACTGACTGGTATTTCGGTTGGTACCATATGTTGCCTGTTATCTTGGTGTATTATCACTTGGGATTTTCATCTCTTATTTTGGTGCTTGCAAACGTAGGCTATGCTATAGGATGTTTGTAGATGGAATGTTTGTAGTAGATAATCGGTCAATACTCTGTGCCCTAGTTGAACACCTGAATCGCTTATTTCATTCAGTTGTGAATTGTGTTAATCTTTTCATCTATGCATAATGAAATCTGCTTTTAAGTTTCATTGGTTTTGCCTTATTTATATTTTCTAGTGTAAAGGTTAAGAATAAGCAATAAATTATAAAGAAGTCTTTCAATATCTCTGAAATATGCCGAATACGTTGTTTCAACTTTTAAAGACACATCTATTACTCCTAGATAGTGCTAGTTCACTGCACTAGCTGTGCTCTGCTGTAAAATCACTTCCCGGTGGTTCGGAACCCACCTAAAACTGTAGGTTCAACTCATCAATCACTATCATCCAATTCATTACTCACGCACAGGTCTCAGACCTATGTGGACTTCATCCTCAAAAAAAAAAAAAAATAAAAGTGCTAGGTATGCAATAGACCAACAGTATAGCTTATAAATCATAATGTATTGTAATAGTTTAGTATTCTATAAATTATCTATTATTTTTACTATACTATAATTTTGTATCTCTGTGGATCAACTAAAGACTATTCAATAATTTGCCTTTCCATTTTCATTTCTAAAGATTTTTATCATCGCAAAATACAAATTCCTATAATGTAAAGTTTAACTGCACTCTTGGTAATACAGTAATTTTACATTACTTGATATTGTGATATTGTGCGAGCTTTCATTATCAGTATGAGGCATTTAGATAACCTGCCTGCTTCTTTGATAAGAAGTGTGAAGAAAAATTTCGTATTGCGCAATTCTATGTTGGTGCAATAAAATTCTGCACGCGGCTCTTAATTGCACATTGCCTTGCGAAACCAGCTAATCAATGAGCTCTTTATCTAATAAATTGACGAATGCATGTTATCTTGCATGATTTATTGACTCCAAACCATAACAAATAAATTTGCGGGAGCCAAAAAAAGACATCTCTATCATTGAAGAATGAGATAAGTGATCTAAGGAGAAAGAAGAAGAGAAAGAATATATTTTCTTGAAATCAATAATCTCTTTTTCTCTTCACTCTATTTAAATCGTTTTACAAGTAGAGTTTGGTTTGTGTCTGAGGATAGTTACAAATTATTACATCATTTTTATTGAACCTGCGAAAGCATTGGATTCAAGCTTTTCAAATTTCACTATCAAATACTCAAGATTCTTGAATGCATGGCAACTCTTGTTTCTGTCAACAATTTTAACACCGCTTAATCGTGCGGCTTTCTGTCGTTATACGCGGATTTTTTCTTCTATTTTTCTACGTGAGAGCGATCAGTAGGAGTGAGCACATTTTATGATCACTGATCTGACTTAACTTTGAGGTTTATTCACAACGATCCTGATGAAAATTTATGTTATTCATTTAGTTATGCCTATTTGTTCTATTTATTTTTAATTTACCATTCAACGTAAAAACATGCTAGTTTGGGTTTTTGTGATCTTGAATCAGAAACTGCCTTGGACTATTTCGTAATTTGGCGGCTTTTACAATATTTTGGAAACAGTGTTGATATCCTCTTCACTATTAATGAAAAGTCGTGCGATTTCACCCTTGTGTTCATTCAACGGTCGAGATACTACTCCATACTTTCAATATTTTAGAACACATTACAACTCTCATGCATTTATTTGTCAGTCGAGATCTCTGTAGGACACTTTTGTAACTAGACATAGACACATTAGTTAACATTAACCATCATGTAATGCATTCTGTCAGAAATAGACATGTTTCATGTCACTAATATTTATGTAGCATATTCCGACGCTCTGCACTCATTTCAAACTCTGAAAAATAAGATTAGTCTACTGCTGTACTCCAAATAAGTTCACCTACCAGCTACCACTCAGTAGGCTACTAATAAAAACAACTGTTTTAGTTACCTTGCCTAGCACTATAACTACTTGGCCGCTTTCAAGGTGAATACATAAAGTAGCACTGCACAGAGCAAAATCTATTTAGAACAACTGTATCGGCAATTTAGCTTGGAAATCAGACTGAAATTACAGCAGTACCAGCTATACAATGTGCAAATACGTAAAAGCGATTGTAAGTAGCGATATAGTTGTATCAATACAGCTGTATATTTCTGCGTGAATGATGCAGAAAGAGTTGCACTTGTTGAGAAGTGGTTGCTCTTTATAGCATTGCACCCAGACATATCTATAGATCTCCCTGTTTGCATATATATTTATGACGGCTGCGGATGCTCAGTTATAGTTTGCTGGATGTAGCTGAGCAACGGTACCTAAAGTTGTTCTCCAGGTCTTCTTTATCACACTGAAAACAGCCCTCGGCGAAAAGCTCAGTTGGCAACCGCAAATGGCCTGTGTAACTCCTTTGAGCGAACAAGATGTGGGAACACCAACACCAATGCTAGCTATAAAAGCAAGCATACTGGACCAACTGAAAGCGACATTATAAATGAATTCAGACTGAATAGCTAAACTACTGTGAGCTACGAAGGTCATCATCACAGAAAAAGGGCCTTTCTACGCTAGCGTATTTTATGCCGTTTAGGGTATGTACACTGCCGGTTTACATGAGTACTGTTTGACATCACATTATAGCCTGGCTTCGCAAAGTTTTTTAAAACCGTCATGATGACAAAATGGAACGCTATATTATGCTCTCAGTTCATAGATAGAAACACGAGCAGAATGAGCTGTGTAATAAGCAGAATAAGCTGATAGCGTTTACGTTATCTTGACGGTCTGACGGTGCAAATACTCTATTGTTCGATGCATAGAACAATGCAACTGCTTTAATGTAATAATATTGTTAATATTGTATAATATTTTAATGTTATGGTTTGGTATCTTTGGGTCTCAGACCAATCAGAACCTAAGGGAGGGAAGCCGGTAAACAGTGTCAAGAGGGCAGTTTCTCATTGGTGCAAACACACTATTTTATGAAAACATGATGTAGCAAATTTGTGTAAATCACGGCCACAGCCAATACAGATAATTAATATTTTTTCTTCCAAGGTCCAGTTTGGTAGAAAATCCTACTCTACAGACCTTGGTTATTGACTAGTGGTCAATCAATGTATGTGGAAGATGTGCAAATGTGGTATCTTCTACATTTGTGTCAATCTCCTCAAAATTTGATTATTAAAATTCTATATTTTGATTGAATGGCTGTAGCTGGAGCTTTTTAGCTGTTTATAACTGATTTAAGATATTTTTCTGATATCATTTAAGAATAACATCATAATTTTTGGTTTTACGATAGGCCTAATGGTTTTATGGTAAAGGTATTCATACTGCGGGTCTCTACGTTCTTATTAAGTTTTAATTTAAATAAGATGAGTTCTATCTAGTCTCATGTTTGGATTCTGGTTCTGGTTACGTCATGTAACGGTACTCCTAGCAACATCACAGTGGTGCAATTCTTCTTGAAACTCTCACTGAACACAAATTATTGTTGTGGTTTGTTTTGTAATTCTTATTAAAAGTCGGTCTCGCCCACAATATGGTCTTGTATTGAAATGAAACAAGTTTCTTCACCTATTGTTTCTACAATAATTTATGAGTTCATGTAGTCTTTCTAAAGGTATTTGTCTGTTTTAGTGCTAGTTTCATTAATTTATTGCTTTATTGTTTGTGTTTTAAGACTCAAGTAAGCTGGCAGTTCACTTGGGCCCCGAAAAGTTCTTGTTTATATTTTTTACTTGAAGCATGCAGTTCAAGCTTACAGTGGATGGTTGAATCATAATATGATAACGATGATCTTCGGCTATAAAGCTTTACTGCTTTAAGCTTAATTTCTATCAAATTGATATGTTTGGAATTCCAGACAGAAGTGTTCAATAAAGTAGAGGAGAATTCATGAATGGCATCGTTAATTGTGAAGAGCTTGCTTTGTAGGCTACTTGATTCATTGCATTATGCTTTTACGATCTTCAATTTTATGATTCAGTCTGAATATTTTCTCTCCTATTCGAAATTTCTCCTCTTTTTCGTCTTAAATATCACCCCCCATTTCCGTGTTTTATTAAAATTATCAATTAAAAAAAAAACATGAGGTGGAGTTAGTACCATTCCTATTAAATGAAGTGAAATAGTTTATTTTGTTTTTGATTATGAATATTCTAGGCATTTTGAATATAAATCTTCTAGGCATCAAGAATTTTTATTACTTTTCGATTTTTGAAATGTGAGGCCCAGCGCAGATAGAAAACGCAAATAAAAACGCAGACATGGTGACGTGACGCATTATGACTTTATGTGAAACACAGAAATGAATGAGCATGAGCAAATAGAAGCAAGTGTGAGCTCTTATTCAATCTTTTGTTTCATAAAACGTCATCCTGCGGTACGTCACCAAGCCTCCGTTTCTATTTGTGAAGGGACTAGATTCGTCTGCTAGTGTTATTAATCGACTGGAGTTGTATGCTTTGATCCCTCCGCTAGAAAGTACAGTTTTCCCCAAGTTGACCAAATAAGTCTTTCACCATAGATAAATAAAGAACGTCTGTACTTAGTCTATGCTTCCTCGTAACACCTACGAATCTGAACCTCCGGACAACATTGTCAACGTGCTTTTTAACAGCGATTGTCCCACTGAAGGAAAATAACGACCCGTTAGTCGCTTTTCATGTGTCAGACGTTATTTACTGAGCCGCATTTATGTTCTCGAAAACGTCCGATTGTCCATCCATCAGTTGGTGCGTTTACAAATAAGACAGTATTGAGTGCAGGTCTTTTCGATCCTCTGTCATGTTGTTTTGTCCGGTATTGAGCATGTTTTGAAAAGCGACACGTGCAAAGATTATGGTTGTCGTCCATGCCATGGTACAAGCTCCAGAACTAATGGAGTCAACTTATTCATTTCATGACCTGCTCACCTCATTTTTCCTCCAATATAGTTAGCGACGGTCAACAATTATGATTATTTATGGTTGTGCTTAACTTTCCTGTAGTAGAATGCGATGAAATCTATCATTGACGTTGATTTGATGGTGGGTAGAAATTATTGGGTTGAACTGGAAGTGGGAGTGTCACCACTGTTTTGTGTAAGAGCAGAAGATAGTAATGGAGATAAATGAGACGAAATTAATAGACATTTTGTATAGAAACATGCAACTATAATGAGTACAGTATGGAGAAACTCTTGAAATATTTTTTCGCTGATAATGAGCGTGAAACTTGTGCGTGAATAATGAGGTGAATGATGATAAAAAATGCCAGTTTGGAATGGGACTCAAACCCACGATTAAATAAGGGCGCTCAAACCAACTATTCTGAAATGAAACAGAATAGTTTAATTCTGTAGGTCGTGACTGGGCTTCACTCAATAGATATGAAAAACCAATACAACAAATATACCAATATATATTCCATACATGTACAAATATACTAAAAAAATATACCGTAATAAACAAAAAATTGTACTTGAAGAATATAAATAAATTACAGAATTAGAGACTATACAAGAAGCAAGTTCCGACTGGTTTAATTTAAATTGTTACTGTTGCAATGTGGTATGTACAAGCGAACTGCCATGTACTGTAGTCTAATAATTTTTAATGCGTTAAAAATCAAGAAGAGAGTGTCATCAAGAAACTCAAATTTAGTGAGATAACTCACTGAACACAGAATTCACTAACACAGTATTTATTAAATCAGTTTGTTCATATTTTATCTGTTAACAATTCAAGTTCAAGTGTTCAATGTTGTAAGTGGGGTACTGAATTAGATTTAAACAATATTAAATATTGATAATTTTCCAAATGTAAATAATCCTAGAAAATCAAAAAACATTTCCGTCAATTGCTGGAATTTGAAAACTGATTTATTTTATTGGAAGTTGGTGGCAATTTTAATGCATTTCCCCCAAAATTTAAATATATTTGTTGATCTAGCTGTGATCCTTTTTATTCTGTCACAAAATGTGTATAACACTTGTCAAAAGCGAAAAAATAATCTATGAAAAACAAAGGTTGAAATGGGAAAATGTAATTTTAATTCTAATCCTGCCGTTCTTTACCTTGAAACTCATTTTTATATACTGTAGTCGACTTTTTATTATTTATTTAATATTTTATAATGTATTATGTATGTCTCGTAGGCCATGTGGTGACGTGTGAGAATAGAATTCTACTCAATCTTTTGGTACACGAATAATCTGTCTATATATTTCGTTATTCAGCAGGTGTTACCGGATGACTCCAAAATAACCCGGTTGACAAAAGGCCTTTAGTGGTAGAATCACGTGACTTGTACATCAATTAGATAATCAACATCTAGTCAGGAAGAAAGCACACACACACACACACTCACACACACTCGCACGCTTTCATATTACTTACATATTCAGTAGTTTCCGTTCATTGTGTGTGAGTTTAGCCTATTATATAGGGTTTTGCTACAAACTTTAGGCTACTAAATGCTCCACACTTTATTTACTATGGGCTTCATCAAATTTTGGTAGAAAGGGAGTTTTTCTTATAATTTTTGTTAGAAATTGTTGAATGTGGTAATTACTAATCTTGACTGGAATTCATATGGACTAAAATTAACCTATCTACTCTAATTAATGCATATAAATATATATTCTTATCAGTGAGCGTGTTATAAGAATGTCCAGAAAAAGCAACTAGCCGTAGAAACCATCGCCAAATCAACATCAGTATTCATCGATTCATCTGCAGTAATAGGGATCTATCGCTATCGTAATAAAGGATTGGATAAGGCTGAGTAGAAGATTGAAGCTTGAAACTTGTCTGCATAGTAGTATTGTTGCCATCAAAGTCATACTAAAAAAAACAATAAATTACTATTATACTCCATTCACAATGCCAAGTTGTGAAAGTGTTATAACTTTTGCGTACATGTCAGGTATGTTTGATAGCCGCTTATTTATCGCTGGATAAATTTAAGCTAGATAGATACAGGTCAAGTGTATGAATACATAACTGCTCCAGCTCCAATGTACAAGTACTGTTGCTTGTTGGAGGTTAAATTATCATAACAAGCCAGTCAGTGGCGTAACGTTTTCCAATTGGGCCCCCCCGCAACCGATTTTCCGGGCCCCTCTCCTCAAAATAAATATCCCCCCTCTCCCTTGTCTCCCCTCCCATAAAAACTAGCATGTTTTTTTGCGCAGTTATAATTATGTAAGAGCAAAACACCTTTTTATCTATTAAATTTAAAAATTCAATCATGTTTCAAGGGGGGCTAGTCTAATGATTTTGGCTGTAGCCTACGGGCTCCTGAAAGATGAAAATAGTTGAGTGTTGATTATGTTATAAATAATTATCTAATATTAAAACTGACACTGTCTTTCACTTTTATATATTGTTTTACTCACTTATATTAGAGATGCTCGAGGGATGCATTTCACTTCTGAAAAAAAGCTTTGTCAGCCTTTGTCACTTTTCAGAAGTGAAATGCATCCCTCAAGCATCTCCAATATAAGTGAGTAAAACAATAAAGTATTTAAAAGTGAAATACAGTGTCAGTTTTAATATTAGATTGTTCATTAAGTATTTCGTCATGGAAAACATCACAGATAAATAATTAATCTTGATACCTAGAAACCTTGAAATTGATGTCTTCCATAGGATCCACATTCACATCCTCCTTGTTAGCACCTTCGCTCCTTTTCCCAGAAAATGTGTTCTCTCAGAAATGGCTTCGTTTGCTGACACGGACACAGGTTAAAATTTGAAAAAAGGGCATTTTATCTTATTTTCCGCGAAATTACTAAATCAGGAAAAGAGAAAAAATTTAAGAAATTTATTCTTAAGAGGCAGAAGAGAGAAAACGTAAACTACAAAAACAGTACTTGATCATATTATAAGAAAAAAATTCAACTGAAACAATTGAACCAAAACTATTATTTATATACTTATTCTGTACAATAATCACGTAATTTATCCGATATATCAAGGGCATAAATATTCCTTCTGAACATTGTTTAAAAAAGTACTAGTCGATAAAAAATAGAAATAACTAAAACATGACTGTACAACATCACAATACCATAAACGCAGCATGTTGAAAAATAGAATAGCAATGAAAAAAAAATGGCACTCCAAATAATAAACTCACGATCACGAACTCAATTAATATACATACGGTTTACTCTAGGCCAATTTATCGGACACGTGTCTACATGCATCTAACTGGACGATTCAAAAGAGACTGAATTAAAAATACTGTATGAAGAAAAATATCTACTTTATTTCTACACAACTCCCCACTTTCCATTACATCACAATATAATGCTAATATACATTGAGGAATTCGATGGGAAAATAATATTAATTTCCTCTACTATTTGCACTTTGGAGACATGATTTGTAACAGTCTAGATAAGTTTGTTTGAAGAGTGTTTTGTCCTCGGTATGTCTCTCCATTTCCTGAAGTCACAACATCCTGCTTCTGAATTTTTTCACTAAAGCTATTTGCGAATTGATAAAGTAAACAAAAAACATTGACCTGACAATAATTAGCCAATTCATTCTTCTTCCTTCAGTAATTCTGTTTTATTTCTTTTGAAAAAAATATATATATCAGTCTGAGCACGGGCCATTTCTTGAAAAAATATATTTTTATTCCGGGCCCCCTTATAGCCCGGGCCCCCCCGCGCCGCGGGGTCTGCGGGGGTGTACGTTACGCCACTGAAGCCAGTTCATCCGTGGAGGTAGTGATTCTGTTTCGGTTGGTTTTCTGTATAAGGAACGTTATGATCCACTTTTTGCAATTACAGATATTGAACGGATTTATTCAGCCCGTATTGTAGATAGGTAGCAACAAGTTGTTATTGTTGAGCTTGGTTATTTCCTGAGGCTGTTTGGTTGGGTATTGAGGGTCAAGCAAGGATCAAAAATAACAAATTAAAAAACTGAATGGCGACTGTTTTTTTAAAACTAAATTATGACTTTTTTCAATATTTCCATTTTTTTGGCGCTTATTTTAAATGTCCGTAAGCAGTATATTATGTTGAAGCATGGGATGCAACCTACATAGTTATGAAACCTGTGCGTAGGTAATGAGCTGGATGATAATGATTGATGAATTGGACCTACAGTTTTAGGTGGCTTCCAAACCACCGAATCACTTCCCAATGCTATTTTTCCGTTATTTCAAAATGCAAAAACTTTTAACCAACCGAAATTTTTTAAAAAATTACCCTGTATAGCCTCAATGCTAGTGCTAGGCCATGTCTAAAAACAACTATTTTATGGCTTTTGACAGCCCTTTTCCAATAGTTGCTTTGCCGCTGTCAGAAAGAGTACGTTTCCCAATAAAATAAACAATCAATTGCTAGAAAATAACCTACTCCATAATAAGACTCTGCTGTATTTATTTTTTTCGGTCCGCCCTACATAGCAGTTTTTTTAACCCATTAATCAAATATGAGTGCCAGCCAAAGATATTCAAAGATTAGCCTATGTACTAAATGATAATTCTATAACAATGTGGTAGACAGTATCAAGGCCTTATTATTAAGGATAGTGAAACTATCAACTAAAGCTGGTTTCTCAGACTTGACGAAACACCGTTTAAAAGTGTGCGATTCTCTGCTCGCACTCATTGAATTTGCCTACTTCGTTTGTGGCCGTGGTTAGCCTGGCTTTTGAGTTTTGACGTGAGTATGCAGATTGCTAAATTGTTGCTGTGGTGTTAGTGAAGGTTTGGGGAGGTGGTGTCTGTGTGGCAGGAAGAATAGTGGGATGAGTGGGAGGGGGAGCTGTCTGGCGCCACTTAGCAGCCTCGCGACCTCTCACTGATCGCGGCGCGGCCGACTCAAACGATACGAGCGACGTTCTTTGCTCTCAACTCAATTTTTATTTTGCATCACTAGAAAAGTGAAGCTTGTTGTAGGTCTACTGAGCCAAGCCTGTTTCTGTCTCCTAGTTTTGTCCTTTTTATCACATCCCTATCTATACTTACTCTTCTATCTTTCATTTTTTCCGTCCTCTCTCAATCTGTTTTTAGTCTATCGTTTATTTTGTCTGTTTCATCTTCTATTCTTCCTTCGATTCTTTCCTGCACGTGCTCCTTACCATTCCCATCTTGTTTCTGCAGGCCTACAGCGTTTCAAGTAAAGACAAAGTAGCCCTATCAATTTCCATCTTCCAGCTGCATCGCTTAAATCGTATTTCAACAAGAAATTCAATATTTTCTTATTTTGTGACATTGATACAAACCCTAATCGAGAAAGTTTTTCACTTTTAGGGTAGGAAAGTTTTGTAAGCGAGGAAGTTTTAGATAAAGATCTGAACTTTATGTTTTATTTGAAATTTTTTCTCTACGACGAACAGGCCTCTTGTTATTGACGTTCAAAGAAGAGAGTAAGGTACGTTGAAATTGACACAGAAGAGGAACCTAACTGACTGATTGGCATTAAAGGGGATTAAAGGCCCCCCCGCCTTTTGTGGACATTGTGGGGGGTTAAGGCATTCGACTTAAGCTTTTGGGAGGGTGTAGGTAACGTGGAAAACATCGGAACCCCCCCAATTTTCAATGTGGGATTTTATACCGCTTGTCAGATTCTTTAATTTCTTGATCCATAACGATCTGCGTAGTTGATATTAACTTTTCATGATAAATTTATCGACTTGCAGTCAATTAGAAAATAAATATTTACTCACGCAGGCTGAAACGTTTTCGTATAGTAACGATTCATTTTCAACAGCAACCTTGATCGTCAGTGTTCTATTCATTATTGGTTTTGGTTAGAAGAATTATTGTGGTTTTGTAGAATGTGATAGAAAAATTTGTTTGATTTGAAATTTAATTGTTCATTGATGATGTTTTGTTTATTATGTGTGGTGTGATTGCATATTTCAGATTGTTCCAGTGTTGAGTTTAAAACCTTTAGGTTTTATATGTAGAATGTGTAGGTTGATAGTGATGTCAGTGAAAGTGTCCTGTTTGAATGATGTGGTTGGCGAAGATCAATTCGGTTTTTGTATTTGATGCATGTAAATGCTCTTTGTATAGTTGTTTGAATGCGCGGCCTGTTTGTCCTATGTAACATTTGTTACAATTGGAGCATTTCAGTTTGTAGTTCCCTGGGAGATCGTATTTGTTTGTGTTCAGTGTGGTTGTGGATGCAAGTTCACCAAAATGCAAAGTTCAAGTCGAAGCTATCCGAATCACTCTCTCTCGCTCGCTCGCTCGCTGCACTTGGCTACCCGTACACGGCTTGACACATGGTTGACAGTAGGCTTTCAACATCCTGTGCTGGCGTCTGCCGGCCTGACCTGTGCTGTGCTCGTGTCATCATAGAGGCGCCAACTCTTCCATCTTGCATTTAAAAATGTTTTAATTAAAATTTTTGTCCATCACATTCTCTCCTATTTCTGTCTCTTATGTTTCTCTTGATAGTGCATTTATATACAGTACTCTTTCATTATTTAATAAAGTAGAAAATTAGTAACTTTTAGTAGAAACTAGTAGTAAAAGATTCGGTAGCAAAAAGAATACTAGTGAAAACTAGTAGATTATCAATTAAAGACTCCATTACTGAATTATTGACACGGTCCAACAATTGAATCTGCTGTTTTAAAAAAATAGATTGTAAAGTTGAAGTAATATTTTTACTGAATTACCCGATGAAATTTGAGAGAAATAAAGTTAATCGTTTATCATAAACGTTTTTATTGACGTGTTGATCATGGCCAGATTTATATTTTCATTTACCTACTTTTGGGTGTATTATACATTCTCTTAGATCCTGTCCATTCAGTAAATGATAACTTGTCTTTTTCTAAGCCTCAGGTATTCATGTTTATATGCATGTTACTCAGTGGCAGCGGCGAACCTAGGATTTTTTCGGGTATATAAACTAAGAGAATATACCTCGTTCCCCTTTATTTTTTGAATAAATAAAGCTTATAAACTCCCATTGATCACAATATAAAAATTTCGGGGGAGATACTTTTTACAAAAATTGTTTCTTAAATCATGATCCTATATTTATTAGGGGGCAGAATTTACTATTAACTAGGGGATTAATAGAGACTAATCTGAACTAAAAACTTACACAATATTCATCAACGATACAACGAAGACTTCTTCGTACAGTTTCGGAAAACACCTGAAAATATAAATTACGGATACTGATGGAAAACACCACACATGAATAAATACATTGGACGAGAGATTTCCACAGCTTGACAGCTGTAGCACGGCTTTGGCAGTACTGAAGATTTTCCTTTTCCTTCTAGCAGAACGTGATACTATATATAGGATGAAAATATCTCGTATTTTATACACAGATATATACTAAAATGCAAATATGTCGTATTTTGCTGCTTGAGCGTCACCTATCCAGCGCAATGGAGGCAGCCACTGGCTGAAAGTGGGCTCAGACATGAGATTCTGAAATGTCGTGATGCCATAACTATAAATCACCACCGTGTTACTACTCGTTTTGCTATTCTTGGCTTCTTCTTTATTCAGGCCTCCGTTCCATTCCCCTCTGGCTCTTGTTTATTCATTCTTTTAAGACACTGTTTAGAAAAATTGTACCTACTTTAACTGGTAAACAGTTGTTATTATTCCCACGATGTAGTTTATTGAAGTGATCAGTAAACTTGGAACTTATGAGTGCCTTGAAGCATTTGTGTTTCATTGTTCTCCAGAATAAACTCTTTATCGACACCTGTAGTTCTTCAATACAGTTCCATTTATTTTCCCATCCCAGAATCAAACTTTGATTCACCGTTGCTTGACTAGCATAGATTTATTGTGAGGGGGAGAATTAATTTAGTCGTGGTTGAGGTTCTAAAAACATTCATAGATTGATGTTGTAGAATTCTATACTACATGACATTTATTTTAGCATTATGGTTTTGTGGCACATCCTCAGCCAGGGCTGGTCACAAAAAATGGTGAAAACTAGGTTATCAGTTGGCTCAATTTTGGCATCTTGTGAGTGTTGTAATTGGTAGTATTTAGATAAGTATTACTACAAATAGTATATGCGAATAATGGAAATAATTTCAAGATATTGAGAAAAATGAAATTATGTTTTAATTAATAATTCTTATTTCTATGTAGTCAAATTATCTTTGTTAACGATAAGGGGATGCCATGATAACATGGCTTCCTGGCAAGTCCTTAGCTGTAATTTCAGTGTTCATCCTCACATTATCAGATCATGCCGCGAAACCATTGCTGTGTAATGTGTAGGCCTATGTCAATGAAACAATATTTATATTGCTTAGGCCTACTAGCTTGTTGCCAGGTTCATATCCACTTACAGAGACATCAAGGGGAATAGCCATTGACAATTATTGTTGTTTTTTAAATGTGGGTTATGAATTTTTTGTAAAATTTTATTCTCAGTCTACCATGGCTACTTACCCAAGCCTGGTAAGCTGTTAGTTCAGATGACTATGTCCATGTTAATTTACTGCCTTTTTTCATCACTATTTGTAGCCTTTTTGAATAATCCTTGTATTTGTACCACTGGGAACGTCTTATCTTATGTTTGTTCAACGCACACTGGAATTTTGTATTGACTCCTCTTATCTGGTTCTATTGGAACAGAATTCAATTTTTTTGAAGGAATGTATAGCAGTAGCGGCGCGTCAAGTTTTTCACTGGTGGGGATAATTTTTAAATACACCTGTGGGTCGGTTGTGAGGGCTATTTCAGTCTGAATATTGTTAAGACCAACCAGTATTCAAGAGGAATCCTTGGATTTTTTCAAATCATCTATTGAAACGGTACTGTCTATTCCCAACAGACAAGTTATAAAACTTATGTTGGAATGGCCAATTTGTAAAAAAATCAGGATTTACGGTATAGGCTAGAATTGTCTTTCTTCGTAAGATAAAAATACTGGCAATACAATTACTGTGCAGTACAGTTTTTGAGTGTTCCCATGTCAGTGATTATTTTCTAGTCAAGAGGAGTGTAGCGGATAGGTCAATGAATTAAACGTCAGGCTGATGAAGCTTCTTTTCAGAAGTGAAATGCATGCCTCTAACATCTCCAATAAATTCAAGTAATAAATATCTTACCACTGTAGATGCGATCTTTGGCTGGATAATTAATTAATTAAATTAATAAGGAAAAGATAATAATTAATTTAATTGCATTGGTTAAATTAGTGTTACTTTCCTTGTGTTTTTTAATTTTCTCACTCAAGTGTTTGAGATCCTTACTGCCAGTTTTCGTCCAAAGATCATAATTTCCCTTATTAACAAAACTTAAACAAAATAAACCTAGTTTTTCAATGCTTGGAGTTAATCACAGCTTTTTATTGAACCACGAGGTACAAAAGTCTCTGTTTTGCTTTGTGTATGTTACAAAAAGCTTCAAATCTTTGGGCTGATGTGTGCCTAACTCTTTAATTTGTTTTTTACCTCGCACTGTCAAAAACTTTGTGCAAAGTAAACTGTCAACATGATTAAAATTCATTATTTTTTGTTAACTAATAATAGTTAATTAATAAATAATGCTATTATTTATAGTTCATTAATAGTTCACTTTCATAGTTTATTAATAGTTCACTTTCCATATGGGTGATGTCCAGACAACGAAAACGGACTCTTCTGGCGGAGCGCGAACTGTGGAACGGAGCCACTGGTCAATGTAATTACAACTGCTCAGGGCTGAGCCCAAACTTCAATTGCCTTGAGCATACGGCGCTGGAAAGTGGGAGAGCTGCCAGCTGACGTCACCCGTCTATAGAGCCAATGTATATCAGCTCTGTATTGCCAGGGCTACATGGAAATCAGCCCAACCGGTCCAGACAGCGGCTACTCGCAATCGGCGTGCAAATTAATATACTTGCCTTAGAAATATTTATCATGCGCTGTTTTCTTATTTATTCAGTGTTTATTTTAATGAACTAAAATTTCTTTCTTTTGTGGAATTATTGGTGGGGCTCAGCCCCACGGGTAATAGAAGAGTACGGTAGGGTCCACGCGCATGTTCCCCTTCCGCTCCGCCTGCAGCGTGACGTCACCGGTGCTCGGTGAATAGAGCACCACACGCATCTAGACATAGAGCCCAGTCAATATAGTTTCAGTTTTCGTTTAATAAGTCAAGTAACGTTAAAATGGTTCATATAAAGGTTGTAGCACAAATATTCCCAAACATGAAAATACAATTACCTACTTGATTATAATAATATTTAAGGAAATAATTGGGTTCAACAGAAGTCAGTTCACAATGTATGACTTGGCACTGTATAATCTCTGCAGAAATCTCATGGAAGCTGATAAGGGTTTTCATCACGTTATATCCTTTGTTGAGATTTTCTCCATGATAATCTCTGCAGAAACACTGGTAAACTGGCTCTATTTATTAGGTCAGTGGACAGCGATAAGCAGCAGTGAGCACCAGTTACGTCATCGGCACGCTAGTCTACTGCGCATCCACCTCGTGGACCCTACCGTTCTATTCTATTACCCTTGCTCAGCCCCACCTATAAATGTACTACAGTTCTCTTATGAAGATACACCATTTTAGGCGAAATATTATTTGTTGCAAAGAAGGTTTATTGATTACTTATTATGAATTGAAAGGTTATTACAGTCCTCGTAGTCTTTTTCTTGAGTGGCAAAGAGTAATGTGAAAAAATTAAAATATTATAATATAAGTTGAGTCTACATTTTTTTTTTTTTCCAAGATGAAGCCCACATAGGTCTGAGACCCGTGCGTGGGTAATGGTTGGATGATGGTGATTGATGAGTTGGACCTACAGTTTAAGGTGGGTTCCGAACCACCGGAAAGTGATTTTACAGCAAAGAACAGTGTCTTTTTTGCTGGCCAATCTAATCGGTCACCGTTACAAACGGGACCTACGAGAACGCAGCTTATCTCTCTGATTGAACAGATACCTGCTACGGCTCGCGGCTATCACTTCCCTGGATTTTACAATGCAATGCAATTCATTTTCCAAGTTTTGGAATAACATTGATTTTTCCGTTTGTTGCAGGAAATGGAACCACAGGATGACTCCTCCTACAACTCGGAGGTTGAGTCCGATCCGGAATCGGATCCGGACGATCCGGAACGGCAGCTCAACGCCTGGCTAGGAGAGCTCAACAACTTGACAATGGTGAGTCTATCAGTTTATTGTTGAACTCCTCCAACTTCTATTCAGATGAGAGTTCCATAAACAAAATATATTCTTGCCATAACATTCTAACAATGAAAACCTTTTTGTTGGTTGATGTCATGATAGGTGGATGTTTTGCATGGCCCTTGAAGTCATTACTTGAGATGCAATCTCAACTATGATTAGCGTCACCTCTACTACAATCAATCAGTAACTGATCTGTTTATGAATAGTACATCATTGTAAGCACTTGATAGTGCATATCATAAAGTTCATTATCCTTGTGTTTTCTTAACTTCAAAGCCAATTTGCCAAGTCATTCTTTCTCAATCACAAGGACATCTTCTTTCTAATAGGTATCATGTTTAAAGAACGGCGTATTGATTTTTTATCTATTCCATTGGAATTCTTATCTTAAACAAATAGAAGATCCGATCTTACGACTATTCTTGAATCTTGATTGTAATGTATTGAATGCCATAGTTGTGTGTATTCATATATTCATCATGCATGTGTTAGCTAATCTGTGTTGCGAGTAGGTCTGATAATTTAGGCCGGGTTCACACGTGCTACAATCGCGCGATTGTAGCCAGAACAATAATCGAGAGTTGCACGATTCTAGTAGAGCACAGGATCAGATTGTGCAGCTCCCACGAGCTTCACTTCGCTGAGATGTAACCGGACTGTAGCCGATTCTACTACAAATGTAGAATCGTAAATATGTAGGAACTTCAGATTTTTTCTAGCATGAATAATAACATTTTTATAGAATATTTATTTGAACTGCATAAGTTGCTAACTGCATAACTGCATAAAAATGTTAATTTTCGTGATAGGAGAAAAATTAAAGTTGGTTTGGATTTAGGAGGCTGATTACAGTAGCATGCGACTTTAAAAAAATCGAATATCTGAAATTTTTATGTTTTTTGTATTTGTTTTGGGAAAAAAGTCGGCGACAGCCCTGCGATTCATAATTGCTTTGGAGAGGCTGTTGCCCGTCAGAATAATTGCTCTGGCTACAATCGCGCAATTGTAGCTCGTGTATTGTTCTAGGGAATTGATTGCAACGTCAGATAGTTAAAATTTATACGCAAATTATTTCCAAATGCAGTATTCAATAATTAAGGTTTTTTTATTACTACATTTACTGTAATTTATAATAATTAAAGTATTTTCTGTTGCTTTTACACCCATATTCAGGTTTATATGGTGCATTCATAGTCTACTGTAATAATTAAGTTTAGTGTTCACTATTGCAATCGAAAATTGTATTATTGGGATTGACAGTGCTTAGATGGCACTCAACTTTGTAACCTACTGTTTTAGTATATTTAAGAATATGTTTTGACGTTGTCTTGTGCTTATCGGCCCGCTGACAATAAAATCTTATTTATTTATTTATTCAGGTCGACTGTGTAACATATACAAAATATATGAAATATTAATGGCATATTTACAATCTGTATTCATTTGTATGTTATCTAACACGCTTCTACAACAGCTTCTGTAGACTAACATCTTGAAGGTTAGTCTAATGACTTTGATGTACTGTAATTGCATATTTTATTGAACGGAATTTGGCCTTCTAAAGTTGAATATGATTTCTATACTTGCAATAATTGGAGATTGGAGATCAAAGTTCAAATTCCATTCATTTGTTTGACTTGAAAGGAAAAGGGACTCATCAGAGCTCGTCGTTCTTGTTCAATATCTGAGAGGCAAGCGCTAGCAATAAACCGAGAATAATAATTATGACCCTTTGGAATCATCAGCGATCCGGAAACCACCACTCTCACTCGGTCTTTCTTTTCTCTTTCTTATTCTTCTTTTTCACCCCTTTCGCTATTATAAGACGCCGCGTTATTAAAATCGCAGCCATGATCGCAGTTATTAAAGATTCCATTCTGGTCTTTGTTACGCGTTGTTTCGAAACGCACAATGGGTTGCTGTCAATTACTTATTGATACTGATGCTGCTGTTGGCTCCTTCTTCTTCTTCTTCTTCCTCTTCCTCTTCCTCTTCTTCTTCTTCTTCCTCCTCCTCCTCCTCCTCCTCTTCTTCTTCTTCTTCTTCTTCCTCCTCCTCCTCCTCTTCTTCTTCTTCTTCTTCCTCCTCCTCCTCCTCCTCCTCCTCCTCCTCTTTTTCTTCTTCCTCCTCTTCTTCTTCTTCCTCCTCTTCTTCTTCTTCCTCCTCTTCTTCTTCTTCCTCCTCTTCTTCTTCTTCGCGAATGTTGACCATAGCGAATCTCTCTACTTTATTACTTCTTAAACGCCAAATAGTGATATGGCTGCGGTCATAACAGTTGAAAGTCATCTTCTCATGAAAGCATTATTGCATGCAGTATGGCTCAGACTTTATAACTACAAAATCGGGATGAAAGTATGACTTGAGTTTGATTTGAGTTACGTTTACTCTATTCTTGTGTAAATTTACTAAGGTATTTTGATGATTTAGTATTGTCAAGGAGTGTCCATCCTTGAAAGCTCATTCGTATTGCGAGATTAGAAGCAACACTGATTGGATTAACTTAGAACTTAGAGGAGATCTAGTGTAGATTATAGCTAGACGACTTGGAGTTTAGCTCAGGTCTTTAGTTCTTGCAGGGCGTCTATTTAGAATTTACTTTGTGTATTCACACTATCGTCAATTTATGCAATTAATGTCGCTCTAGCTTTGGCCTATAGAACGAGCCTTGAAAGGCTTTCCGAGATGTATCATATTGTTATTCAGACTGTATTCATACTCCATATAACATTCTTGTTATTTCAATATACAGTATTCTTGAAGATCAATATATATTCCGATTATATATAACTATACTGTATAATTATATAAACCGATCTCACCAGAATTATCAAACTGTTTACTAGTAATGCTGAAAATAAACGCGTCGATTTAATTATTATCAAGTCAAATGTGTAGTTTTATGCATGTCGCGTGTTTCAGTCGCGTTTTTTGTCGTTGAACGTTTTAAAGATTAAGCGGCTGGTAATTAAAACGCGCGAATTGAATACTGCCGCGGAAAGGTTCAAACGCATTGCAACTAAATGGGAAGTTGTTTGTCTGGCTTTATGCAAACGCGCGTTTTGTCACTCGAGTCCATTCCGGCACCAGATCAAAGGAAAATGATCTGGCCATCTCAACCAAAATCAAAATTTGTTGAAATTTCGGCTATTTGAATCATATTCACCTGAGTAAATATATTGAAATTTTCTTCTATGCATGAGCAAAATCACGCTTTTTATTGGTATCTGAATTTCACCATCTCTGACCTGCGTTTTCTGTCGCGTGACCGAATTGTCACAATGTTTTTTGTCGCTTTTAAAACACTTGACCAAATTCTCACGTGTTTCTAGCTGTCTCAACCAAAACCGAAATGTGTTGAAATTGCGGATATTTGAATTTTTTAAGCTGTTATCGTATTTATTATATTCACCTGAGTAAATGTCATTTTGAAATTTTCTTCTAAAATTACTCTTTTTATTGGTATCTGAATTTCACCATCTCTGACCCGCGTTTTCTTTCGCGTGACCGAATTGTCACCGCATTTAAAACGCGTGACCAAATTCTCACGCATTTCTAACGCGCGACATGAAACGCGGTGCATAAAACCGGTCGAAGTCCAAGTGAAGGACAAAAGAGACCACGCCATTTGAGCTATATTGTGGCATTAGCACGTTGAATATGTTTCAGTGCACATCTTGAATCTATAGCTTTAAGCTAATTCGGAACTGATGCTAAAGCCGAATGTTGATAAAAGAAGTGAAGATAGGGAAGGGAAGCAGAAGGAGAAGCAGAAGCAGAAGAAGGGAAGTGATAGCCGCGAGCCGTAGCAGGTATCTGTTCAATCAGATAGATAAGCTGCGTTCTCGTAGGTCCTGTTTGTAACGGTGACCGATTAGATTGGCCAGCAAAAAAGACACTGTTCTCTGCTGAAAATCACTTCCCGGTGGTTCGGAACCCACCTAAAACTGTAGGTCCAACTCAATCACCATCATCCAACTCATTACCCACGCACAGGTCTAAGACCTATGTGGGATCATTAAAAAAAAAAAAAAAAAAGATAAAAGAGCAAGGACTATCTTAAAAACAAACATCCTGCATTCTTTGACGGTGATGAGTGCTTTTGCTGTTGCAGTTGTAGCGCCTTGGATTAAAAAGAGCGGCAACAAGCATTGCACCACTTCGTCACTAGGAGTCTATGTTGAAGCGTCAGGAGCTCAGTGTTTAACAGTCATATAGATTGACTACTTTTCTGCTCATGTATTGCCTTTGCAGTAGACTTCAATATGTTTTTTCTCATAAGCCTAACATAATGTATTTGTTTTTTATAATGAAAATTATTATCACTCAATTCATTTAGTATTAAGAGTAATTAGTATTATAAAATTATAATTTATAAGAGTAATGGTAATTTGCACCTTAGTATTTTGCAGTTGAATGTTTTTAAATCTTACATTAATAAATTTACTAGCTCACAAAGTAATGCCAAAGGTCAATTCAACAGCTTTATTGACCACATATTTTTTAAATGTGGATCGGGCAGGGAGGAGGACGTGATTGGTTCAGTTATTAAATCAGGTATTACTGACCATTTCAAGAAGACCATTTCACTGATTCATTTAAGAAGACAAACATAAAAATAATTCCATAATAAGTGTAAATAATACGGTAACAAAAATTAACTCTAGTAAACTAAAACTAACCCTAGAAAAACAGAATTGTAATGATATTTTTATCCAATGATTTTGACACCTTAGTAGATAAGTTTATGAGCAAGATCAATGAACACATTGGAAATCACACTGAAAATTATGAGAATACTACATAGTAAAAAGCCTTTGAAAAAGTGGATAACTCCTAGTTCAATCGCAGCAAATCGGAAAAGAGATAAAATTTGCATTAAATTGGTCAAACAACCTTTTAACACAAACCTTAAAAAATAAATTAACTATAGGAATACCTTGAACTCTTTAATTAAAAATAACAAAAAACTATTATTACAACAATAATTTTTTTAGAATACAAAAATAATTCAAGATAATATGGGAGTGCATCACTGAACTAATGGGGTAGGAAAAGTATACTCTGAACCTAAAATTGATCCTAAACTTCTTAATAATTATTTTGTAAATGTTAATTGAGCATGCTAAAAAAATCCTAAATACTAAAAATAATGTTATAATACCAAAGTCATTAATTACACCTCCAGTAAACAGTATGCTCCTGAAACCAACTAGTATAACAGAAGGGACATTTATTATGAAATGTTGACAGTCATACAGTTGGACAATGTCTTTCCCCAATTGAAAGATATTGAGGTGGAAAAAGGGCTTGTGTTTTTCCAACATGATGGCGCCCCACCTCATTACAGTAACCATATGCGTGCTGATATGTTAGTGAATACGTGGCAAGAAGTGGAATATCGTCTCTACGTGTGTAGGGCAAAAAAATGGATCCCTCGTTGAAGTCTAATAACATTCAAACAAAACTTGAAGGTTTCAATGTCTTTCATTGTATATACAGGATGTTTCAGGAGGAAAGGTTCAAACTTCGGCAACTGATTCTAGATCTAAAAATAAGAAAAAAATACATGATAAACATGTGTCCAGAAACGCTTTGTTAGCGAGTTATACCAAGTGAAAGATTTCGTCCAAAACTCAGCACCATCGGTAAAAGAAAGTCATACTGAAATTCCGGGAACGTAAATTAAGGACCAAATACAGTTATTTCTTATGGTTTTTGATCTGAAAAAACGAATAAAATAGGTCACAGAACTCTATATTTAGTAGTTTTTATGATATTATGATGTAAAACAAAAGATTCTGTGCCTAAAAACAAGTTTTTCAGCTTTGAAGAACAATAACTTTGTTGAATGGATAATAAATGAATAAAATTTGAATAGAAAACTTGTAGAGAATTTAATTCTGAAAAATTTGATGTGAATAAACTCAACAACAAACAAATACTTCTTTCAAATATTCGTCTCTAATGAAAACTAAACAATGGTTAATTGAACTGAAAACTTCTGTCCGAATAATCAAAATGTAAATTGAGATAATAAATAAAAAATAGTAACTTTTATTATATAAAATTCAAAATTCCCTCAAGTGGTTTGAAGCACAATAATAAATGTTAATTTATTTTTAACGCGGGTGTTCAAAAATCCCTCCATTAGAATCCATGCACTATAAAACTCTTTCCTGAATTGCTGTAGTTGCCCGACGAACAGCATCTTTCCGTTCTTTATCATGGCAGCAGCAATGAAAATCCGATCTATCAATAATTCGTCTCTTGAATTAACTTTTAGCATGTACACTTAATTTTCCTTCCACCCCCACAAGAAATAGTCCACGGGGGTGAGATCCGGAGACCTTGGTGGCCAACTCTTCTACCAATCCATCTGATATCAAACTTCTCATTTAAGAACTCTATTGCACGATTTACACAGTGGGTTAGAGCTCCGTCATGCTGAAAGAACATAGTCATACGTTTTGAAAGTGGTACGTCTTCTAACAATTGAACAAACAAATTGTTTTGTAAAAAGTCGAAATAGCTTTCTGCATTAGCACGGTTTTCTAAAATAAATGGGCGAATTAAAATATCATCAATGAGGCCACACCAAACATTTACCAAAGAGCTATTCTGAAAATTACTTTCCACTAAAGAAAATGGATTCTCTTTAGACCATTCATGAGAGTTACAGGAGTTGGTAATTCCGTCTTTGTTGAACGTTGCTTCAAAACAGAAGTTTTCAGTTCAATTAACCTTTGTTTAGTTTTCATGAGACGAATATTTGAAAGAAATATTTGATTTTGTTGGATTTATTCACATCAAATTTTTCAGAAAAAAATTCTCTTCAAGTTTTGTATCCAAATGTCATGCATTTGTTATTCATTTAACAAAGTTATTGATCTTCAAAGCTGAAAAAACCTGTTTTTAGGCACAGAATTTTCTGTTTTACATCGTAATATCATAAAAACTACTGAAGATAGAGTTTTGGGACCTATTTTATTGGTTTTTTCAGATCAAAAACCATAAGAAATAACAGTATTTGGTCCTTAATTTACCTTCCCGGAATTTCAGTATGATTTTCTTTTACCGAGGGTGCTGAGTTTTGGGTGAAATCTTTCAGTCTGTATAACTCGCTGACGCGCTAAGCGTTTCCAAACATAAATTTATTATGAATTTTTTCTTATTTTTAGATATAGAATCAGTTGCCGAAGTTTGAACTTTTCCTCCTGAAACATCCTGTGTATATAATCATTGATGTCGTTTTTCATTAATTTCACCAATTCATTTATATTTAAAACTAGGGACTTTTTCAAACACCCTGTTAAAACAGAATTACAGCTTAAGGTCCCTCCCAGATGCAGCAGCTGAATCCGTATTCGGGTTGAATGTCCGTTTCGAATTTCGCAGTTCGCAGTTATTTCCATGTGAGAGGGGCGACAGGATGTTTGGACCGGCCAAACCGACGTCAACGTCTTCACTGCATTTAGCTTCTAATTCAACGCTTTATGTTTAGGCCGTTTCCAAAAATGAATGCTTTCATTTTGGCTGCCAAGCTGCCATTCGGCTGGTGTGTTTACATTTTCTATAAAGAGTATGATGATCTTAGATCCGGATAATGGTCGTTGAAAGACAACCCGATGACGAGGAGGAGGTGCAAGAGAAAGATGAAAGAGGAGGTTGATGAGAAAGATGTGCTCATGTATGAGTATAAGAGTGCTTGCACAGTGAAGCAATAATACTTGATCATAATCATGGAGGTGAAATCAAACACATGCTGTGGAGTGGTGGAATTCAGGCTGCTCCATTCTGTCATACACCATTCCACAGCATGTATTTGATTTCGCATCTATGATTTTTGTGGAGTATTGATGCTCCAGTTTTTTTTCACCCTCATAGATAAACGGACAAGACGAAGCAAGAAGAAAATAAAGGAAGAGGAATAATAAGGTTTAAGTGTGCATTGGAACAAACTTTAATAAGTGCTGCCCCCTACAGCATGGAGGAGTGCATACAGTCTTTTTCCTGAAAGTGGTGTTGTATGTGTTTTAAAGAACAACTACCTTTTATTATATTTAAATCAAACAGTTTGAAAATGGTGACTTGTCAAATACTGCCAAGCTATGCTTGTATATGTGGTTTATACTCGATGTAAATAAATTGAATTGAATAAGGTGGAAAGAAAACTGGATGAATAATGAGCTAGAAGAAGATAAGTTGGTGAGGGACAAGTGGAAAAGGAAGAGGATGAACGAGGAGAAGTATGACGGAGAAGAAAGAAGAGAAAGGAGTAGTACAGTAAAAGAATAGACTTATAAGGAGATCTAGAAGAATGGAAGTAAAGAAGAAATAGGCAAAAAAGATGGAATAAAAAACAAAAAAGAAGAGATTTTCTTTGAGAAAGTAAAAATAAATGTAATGATAAAGAAGGGGAGGATGGAAAAGAGTAAGGAAGAAGGTCGTGGAAGAGGAGTACGAAGTGTGTAGTGGAGGAGACGAAGAAGTAACAGATGAAGATAAAAGAGCCGAGCTGATTTTGTATGTGCAGCTATTCTCTCATGGCACACACTTTAAAACGCTATTGTGATCTCGTGTATACTGTAAACACAAACAAATTAACAAAAAGTATGTTTAGTTACTTTGTGAAGTCTATAACTTTGGCTTGCGTGTAGTGCACTTGGGTGCACTTAGTCGTCTAATGACCCATGTTCGTGCCTGGCCTAGTGACAGTGAAGAGAGGAGAGAATAGATGTTAACAATGTCAACGAATAACGAGAGCCACTTGTTCTTGTGGCATGCAAATGTTGGGAACCCACAAAATCAAAAGCAAATAGTTTCATTGTTGGTTTGGACGCATTCATTGATCTCATCATGATGTGTAGTGTAGGCTTCCAGTTGCCCTATTTTGCAATTACAAAACTTTCAAAGCTATGCTTCTATTTTTTTAGCTTAAAATGGAAACAATTTTCAGAATTTCCAATAATACGAACCGCTCCCCAAATACTTGTAATGCGTTACTGATCGGGTGTTTGAAGTTTTTTTTTTTTTAATTAAATGCTTGTTTTTAGAGGACCAGCTCTTCATGAGAAATCATGGGAATTCATGGCTATTCATGGTAAATCAGAAAAACAGCAAATATGAAGATGAATACTGTAATAATAAGTATTGTTGTTTTTGAACAGGCTCACGTTTATAAGTACCTGCGCATTGAGGAAAGGCTACGCTTTCTTATCTCTCAATAATGAGATGTATAGTAATATAAATTATAATTAATTAAATGAGTAGAAAAATTAAAATCAAATTATGTATTAAATTTAAATTGAGTAAGCCCATATATTAGATAAATTGATCAAATAATAATTTTCAATAGAATTATCATTATCATTATTGTAAATACATTTTTAATAACGTATGAATATCAATAAAAATGAAAAGCTGGTGGGATAACACAAACCTGCTTGGCCACTATAAATAGCTTGAAGAGTTTCAAACCACCATAATATAAGAAGTCGTTTATTTTTCCATTATTTACCATTTTATGATCAAACTTGCAAATGCATCGTTCCCCTTTACTTGTTGAATGAGTATTCCCCTGTGAACTCCTGGGCTGGAGGAGGATGCTCTTTAGAAAGCAGGCTACTCTTTTAGAAAATGAATATAGGCTTGAACATAGGCTAATATTAGTAAATTACACGCGTCCACTACAATTGCAGGGATCCATTTTTGAGTCTCATTTCAGTAGTGTGCAACTCTATACATTTACAAATCGTAGTTGCTGGCTTGAATTTTATGTTATGGTTTTTGAGTTTCAACATGTTTATGCTCTGTGCAAATGCAGATTATATTATTTATTATCTGTACTAGATACTAGGACTGCGGTCTAGGCTATCATTTTCTATGGGTATGAAAGTATATATTATGGCTCCGAATGACCTTGCACAATGCTGCTTGCACTTCCTTGCCTTGCCTTGCTTATTACTGCAGTTCAAGCCGACAGTGAATTATTATCTTTTATTCCTTTCATCAATGTGCTTATGCACTATCCAGTTCTGCTACCTGTTGCGTAAGATTCGACATTCCACTTGGAGACATTCGAAAACTGAGCCCAATTGAAAATATTGTCTGCATGATCATTTCGTAAAATTCAAATTTAATTGTTATCTTCAGTTATGCTGTAGCAGTAGAAAACAGAGCATAGAATTAAGGTGCGTTTACACTATGTAACCTTTTTAATAAACTTGTTACATGTAACAAGTTATCTGTAACTGTTGTTTAAAAAATAAGTTATATAACTTTTGTTGTACAACCAAAGTTTGATAGACAAAACGAAATTTGTAACAAGTTACAAAAACATCAGTTTGTGTTTTCCATCTGCAGTCATCCCGTCTGTGTGATTTTCTTTCCCTCCCTTGTAAATTGGCCAATCAGTTTCCTCATTTTTTTCACATTCCCCCGTTTTCACTCCAAAGGTTTCGTCAAGTTTCACCCATGCATCATGCTTTTTATTTCTGTTCTTATTATTTTCATCCATTGGATTCCACAGCAAGGGCTGCTCCCGATATTCCTAGATGAGCCTGAACACATCAGCCTGGCGCCACTCAGCCATAGTATCACTGATAAAAAATAAAAACAATAAAACTAACCTATTACCAAGCACAGTCCTCCACTGTCAACAACCACTGAGCGACTGATTCCCCTCCCCCACCACCTATTTCAACCATGTTCTGTAACTTGTTACAGGTTATAAGTAGAAAAAAGGTTCTTGTAACATGTTACATGTAACAAGTTACATGTAACAAGTTACACTTTTTCTTTGATCTTTACCGACTTCGTACGGGAAAGGAAAAACTGGTTATATAACACGAAATTAAGTTATAAAACACGAAGTTACATGTAACAAGTTACGTGGATTAGTAACATTTTTGTTAAACTTGTTATATAACATAAGTTTTATCTACGACCATGTCATAATGTATACATTACAGTTTCACAATTGATGCCAAAACAGCTGTCTTTTCGAAATGCTTTTTGGAACCCGTTGTATAAAGAGCTCATTATAGTACAGGTTCTACATTATAATACGGGTTCTGGACCAATCAGAAGCATTTCTGATGGAATCAATATCGTAATTCACTATTGTGAAACTATCAGCTGATTTGATCAAATTGCTAACTAAGCTGCTAACCTAACAATCTACTATAACTTTTCGTATTTGAGATGAGATGAGAGGTATCTCTGACAGTCACAGGTAAAATGAAATTGTTTTAATTAAATGTATACTAGTGGTCGTAGATAAAATAGTGTATGCAACGATTTTATTTGGCCATTAAAGCACTCGTGAGATATTTATAGCACTCGCATTCGCTCGTGTTATAACTTACATCTAACTCGTGCTTTAATAAGGGTCAAAATAAAATCGTTGCATAAACTACTATTATAAACAAGTTACATAGTGTAAACGCAGCGTAGGATTAACGCGAATTCTATGCTCTGTGGAAGAGAATAAATCAATTATTAGTCTGTAGAAAAATATACGGAGTATTTTTTGCAAATAACATAATTTCTTTATTACTGGGTGACTGCTGTCAAAGGATATTCCAGCCTTTCTGCTGTAGAATTTCTCTATTAAAATCATTATGAAATATTCTGCGTTGAGAATTTCCAATAGTTATTAACTCCAAATTCATTAGTTTAACATAATTTCTACATCATGAGGTTTACGTGACTTTTATATATAGTACATATGTTGTACTATGTTGGCTTCATACTCTGAAAACTAACAAAACAAACACTGATAATGTTATTATACACATAATTGTAGATGTTTTCCCTTCTAAAGCTGTAACACAAATTAAATGACATCATACAAAAATCTTTATACCTAATGCAGGTTTATGATGTAAAATATGCCTTATCTAGTTTTTATAGGTTACATATCTAAGCTTTTCTCAATAAAATTAGTAAACTTACTGTAATTGACAAAATATTGAAATATTCAGGATTTTTGCAATCCGCACGATTTAGCAATCTGTCTAAGTTGGGGCAGTTGAAGTTCTACAGTACATGTATTTTCAATCCCGTATTGCTGTGTGTGCGTGTGTTGAGGTGTTTATGAGTTCTCAAGGGTCCAACTCACCTTCAAGTTGTTTTCCCACGAGTTACTTCGGTAGCAATATCGGCCCCTTTTTTCCTACTCAGTAGCATTTGGTCTTTTTTTCCTACTCAGTAGCATTTGGTCTTTTGTTTGTGCCGGGGGACAACTAGCCGTATCCATCCATCCTCTCATCCTTCTCCTGAATGAATAAACAGCCGTCAAAAGGAAGTCGAAAAGACGGAGTTTCCGCCCGTCAGTGTGAGCCATGAGGCCTCCCACCCTCCCAATTTCAAAAAAGGCTACTGTAACGAAAATAACACTATTTAACGGCTCAAATGTATCTTGTGTGGTGTAGAATGTCAAAGGTTTTTTTTTCATAAATCCAACTCAAGGAAAAAGTTTCTCGAGTGCAGAAACAATACTTTGCGCTCGAATTACACATTAAATTTTTCCTACAGTAATGTATAAAGTAATTTAAACAAAACAAAACAGGACATACATAACCTGACAATTCCTCACATAACTTATATTGTAACCCAAAGTAAAGTAACCCAAAATGTCTAAAATATGGGAGACATCTGGAAGCAAGAACAAGCAAGAAGCACTGGACTTGATTGAGTGTGGCTGTAAAAGAAATACGAGCATGTAACATGTAGCATTTCAGTCTACAGTGTAGGAGAACAGTACACTACTGTAAATCTCAGGCAATGTCTGAAGATGAATACGTAGAAGAAGAAAGAAAATGAATCGAGGAGGAAAAAAGTGAAGATGAAAAGGAAGGAATAGAAGCAACCGTTCATGCTCTGTCAATTACTTTTCCTGTAGCTTCTTTTTAAACAAAATAATTAGAAACCATATTTAATTATGTAGCTAATCTATTTGCACGCAAGCACGCAACTAGTTGGCATGTCAAGAGATCCCAGAAGCATGCTCAACATGTTTATTGTTTTGCTAGATTAAATTATTAAAGAATTTGTTTAGTTACGTTACAGGATAAGGATAGGTAGCTCAAATTCGTATTATTAAATATATTCGTGTTAACTATTACATGTATAACGTGTCCTCGCCCCCAAATACAACTGAATTTTCTTCAAGTGTTGATTGTTTTTGTTTCAATGTGATTGAGATTGGCGTGACTGCCAAAACCGAAACTTAGTAGTCGGGGAAGTGATAGCCGTGAGCCGTAGCAAGTATCTGTTCAATCAGATAGAGATAAGCTGCGTTCTTCTGGGCACTCTTTGTAAGGGTGACCAATTTGATTAACCAGCAATAAAGACACTGTTCTCTGCTGTAAAATCACTTCCCGTTGGTTCGGAACCCACCTAAAACTGTAGGTCCAACTCATCAATCACTATCATCCAACTCATTACAAACGCACATGTCTCAGACCTATGTGGGCTTCATCCTCCGAAAAAAAGTCTATCTCGCTTTTCTTAAGACTCGTTTTGATTCGAACTAAGTTTGCAACAAGTTGCAAACAATCTGCCTGAAAAACCCACAGTTCCACTCTGCAAAATTTCCAATTCAACATTCGAGATTAACATGATGTTATTTAGTCTGGCGTCTGCCTGGGCTATTGTTTACCTTTTAAAAATAGATTGAGTGCATTGGTTTCAGACGCCAAGTTATGTAGCCTACCTAGCACATTTCTTGTTGTTAACATGAAATTGCAATATGTGGGCTTATTCATCTTATATTTTCTCCACTGAAAAACTAAAAAATTCATCTTATATTTTCTCCACTGAAAAACTAAAAACGAGCGAGATTTAGGCTATATATATTTTTTAAATCTATTGTATTTTATTGATTTTGGTTGATTTTTACTTTATTTTAAATCTACTTGATTTTTTCACAGCATGACATTTTAGCACTTCATCAAATCTTTTAATTTCATCAATTTATACAGCTTTAAAATTAGTCGTTTATAGAAACCTTAAATGTCATGGCACAAGAAAAAATTGAGCAGAATAAAATCAGCAGAAATTAGCAATTAATAGGTCATAACAGCTTTAAAAATTCAAATATATCAAATTTCGTGTTTTTTTTTTTTACTTTTGTACTGGGTAAAGAAAGATAAAAGAGCTCAGTGCTGCAGTCCGCCGTCGCTTTTCTAGAACGTTTCATCATTATGCTGTCATTGCGCGTGCGCGCAAAAGGTTTTAGGCAAAGTTGCACCAGGAATCGGTTTTCAACAAATTTTGCTGTAAAACATGGTGCAAAAATGTTGAACGTTTCCACTAGCAGCAGAATTGTTTGCAACAATTTTACATCATGTTTCAACAAAATTTGTTCGAGTGGAAACGGGACATGTACTTGTTTTCTAAATTTTATCAGTCTGTGATCAGTGCTTGTATAATATAAATAATGTGATTTTAGATCAAAGTTTATGTAACAAATTCGTAGATATCACTGAATCTGCAAAATGAAAATCATCAGTTTCGCATCAAGTTTAATAAGAATTTCCAATAACTTGCAACAAAGAGCAATCGCTTTTAAACGATAGGCCACACGCGTTCCTCTGACGTAAAATTCATTGGACATGGTGTGGAATCGTGCCGCCTGTCATGGCACATAAACTTTTTCACGGAAGTCAATTTTAACGCCGTCAGATTCTTTGCAAACTACAAAGGAATTGAAAGACGGAAGTAAGGAAATAGAAACTGGATAACAATAGGCGGAATCATAATAATACTAGCATTGCTATTGTCGGTTAACTCTCGATTACTTTGTTGAAATATTTTGAGGAATTGAAATAATAAGATGAATAAATAAATAATAGCCGTGATTCTATTTAAGGTTTCGTAATCTGCTAACAGATTTTACTCTTGTTTTTTATTTCTAGTTCAATGGTGTTCCTATTTGTATTTATTATTTATATTATTCTTATCATTGGATATTTATTACGATATTATATTTAAAAGGGTCTTGGCGGAGCGGTCCAAACTTCTCGCACTCACAGATTCCCAGTTCGCATCCGCATCTTGGGTTCGCAACCCGCTCCAGCGCTTTATTTAAAAGGACAGAGTTTCTGAGCCCTCCAATTAGAAGAGGTATAACTATGATTATAATAAATGCATGTGACGTAATTAAAACATAAAAACATTATTTTTAAACTTGTATCATCCTGATCTCAATTTTTTATTAGGGTTATCTAAGGTAAAAATTTATCTGCTATACTATCGGTAATAGTAATTGACTCTATTTTCTAGCATTAATAATAATAATTGAACATAAATAATTATCGAAAATGAACTTTTCTAGCGAATTCATCACTTACTTATTCATCACGGCCTCCAGCCGTGTTTGGTGAAGCATTCCAACAATTCGAAATGGCCAACACACAAATAAGTTTATTCACTATTAAAGTTTAGTGCCAATAATTATTTATGTTTGAATATCGAGTGGAAAAGTAGTATGAAACTACAACATCAAATAATAATTAATAATTAGTGATGCAGAATTACTAATAAATATATAAAATATATTACTAAGAAAATATAAAATTTAATTTTAAAATTAGTATAAGATTAGTATAATACTGAAGTTTACAACAAAAGAATGTACTTATTGTCTAGAAAGAGAGTTTATATAAACTGTGAACATTATCCTTTCACGCTTATTTTACATGCTGTAATGATATTGATAGGCTATAATGAATTATTTGTGAAATTGTAGGCAGGAATATATTTTATGAAACAGAATAGAAAGAGCCAAACCAGTTAGCATAGTGTTTTGTTATAACAATGGAACAATGACAAACAAGGGTGGTGGTGCATTTCTTCCAGTTATTCATTGTTATTTGATGTTCTCTAATTAATTAGTTCATTCGACCTCGCGGGCAAATGCTGATTGAATTGTGGGGGTTCGAACGCCCCCCCCCCCCCTTTGCATGTCACACACCATCTCTCACCCGCACCCTCCTCACAGCATCTATGCATCCCACTTGTTCACAGAAACGTACATTCAAAATAATAATCAAAATATTTCCTCAAACATCTGTTTTGTACGCGCCAGATGTTGATTCAGTTCTGCCAACCCAAAAAATTAAAGAATTCTTCACTCAAAATAACCAGTAACCTGTAGAGCCCACGCGAATCAAAAGTACGTAATATGCTAGTAAATACAAGAGTATTAAATGTAGTATGTACATACAGTAATATGCTTTTGTGATATAGTAGTTGAACAGAACTACTACTATTCAACATCAAAGTGTTTTAATTTTTAGGCTAATTGCTATTCTCAAGATACAGCTCTGGTAGCGCAGTTGGTTGGAGCGTTTGTCGGTGATAAGATAAGGCTCTGGCTGGCTTCGTTTCCTGCAGCCATTCATATCATTACCCACGCACAAGTCTCCAGACTCATATGGGCATCAGCCGCAATAAATAAAAAATAATAAAATAACAGTACACATACATTGATATGAGTGCTTGAGTACTACAAAGCTCTTACGAGTGACACTTTCTGCCAACTCTATGTATTTTCTGTACTGAGTATTATTTTCTATGGTAATAGAATTATTATATTGAACTATTTTAATATTAAAAAGCTGTCTCCAATAAATGTTGATATAGTACGTATTTTGAAAGATCAAACTGACGCAGTGGACACGCACCATCACAAGCTTTTTAATGATAATTTGAGACGTTAGAGATTGCTGATGTGAATAGAATGGCATTTTTACATAGCTTTTCTTGGGTAAATTTTCTGGCTGGGCGGAGGAAAAAATAAATTTATATTGTGCTTCTACAGAACAATATTTTATCATCTTCGCCAAATTGTAGAATGCCTATAACAACAAATAATCGTTATGATTGCCAGTAAAATAATAATAAATGGGACGTTATACCATAGACAAAACCTCCAAGAGTTAGAACAAAATGGAGCAAAAAGAGAAAAGCTGAATTCGCACAAAAAATGAAAAGCTGGTGGGCAAACAAGAACAAGTCCAAAAAATGAACCATCTTTATTCAGCGTCCTCCACTTTGGGACTTTTACGACTAATAATAAAATTTATATCCATCAACAAAAATTACGGCAAACATCAAATGGTAAAATTAGGTCGCTATCGCAAAGCAACGAAGTGCTTCATTGTCTTTTCAAACTTTAAAGTTGATAAACGAAATTAGATTACTTTCCGTGACATTATGAGCTGAAAGCACGTAGAATAGCTCGAAAGCATAATCGACATAGACAATATACCAATAGTTGAGTACATAACACGACCATGACATAGTTTCATATCATCACTCTGCCTACCATGTTAAGTAAAAGTCAAACAATGTTGTAGTTCATGGAATAGTGTTCTTTTGGTGGACTATTTTTGACTAGTGTCTTTTAGGATATAGCATAGCTCATGAAGCACATTAGGAACAACTAGTTGCATCCAAACTCAAAGTAGGGTTTTTTTTAAAAGGCCATCACCTCTAAGATTTGATATTCATTCACTCTTGGTAATTTATGTGAAAAACATCAGATATTTAAATAACCTTTTTTAAGTTAAAAGATAACAATTTTTAAATCTAAATACTTCAATTTTAGAAAAATTATTAGGCTTAACTTTATTTGAAATGTAAAGTGCCATTTCAATATTTTATCTAAGTTTTAATTTTATATTAACCATCAAGAGATGATCTGAACTCTTAAGGGAACTTGAGATGCCACCAAAAACGGTAAATTGCAAATTTTAGTACCCATATTTCATTAAAAAATGTTTATAAACAACAGATACAATAAAATTAAAAAAACAAAAACAAAAGATCTTTCACTTTTGCAAAATAATAAAATTCAAATAAATTAGAATGAGCTAGAGTACTATTGAAAAAAAATTATATCTGAACATTTCAGAAAGAGAAAATTAATTAAAGAATGAAAGAAAACAGAGATTTGAATACTGAGTTAGGGGAGAAACTGAAAAATTTGTTAAATTTGTCACAACAGTCAATAAAACTTGATATAAAAATTCAATAAAAATAATCACACAATCAACAGTATAAAAGTGTGCATACTAGATCATTGTTTATGAAATCATGGATGATAATAATAAATTCTAATGTAAAAAAGTATGATAAAATCTTAATAACTCTATTACCACCAACCCAAGAAACTTTGAAATAATATGCCAAAAATTCGCGTGCAAAGAATGATAATTATCATTTTGACTTGAAAGGAAGAAATGTCCATAAAAAGTAGACATAAAGAGAAAACTTCAGAACACTAACATCCATGATAATATATTATCAATATATGATTTGTTAGTGTGGCAATAATCAAGTAGGTAAAAAATAATGGTAGTAATTTGATGGTAATTTGAAAATGTTTCGGAAAGTCGTCCATAAAAAGCAGACTGTTTAATTAATCATCAACTTGTAACATTTCATAAAGGTAGGAATTGAGCATGATGGTTTGTTGTGAAACACCTGGAAATTAGGTTTCCTAACTTTTGCTGAAAAGTTTATTTTTTAATGATGGTTGCATGTTTATAACCATCCCAGAGCCTAAATCGTCAGCCAAATACGGAGCCAGTGATTATACTGTTATGGCTGTAGATGAAAAATGTGTAATCAGTAATGCTATACTGCGATTAGGTTATTGCCGGAACCATGTTTCACTGAAGGTCCTTCAAAGCTTTTATAAGATTACTGTAGAAGTAGGTTGCGACGATTTGGGGGGGGGGGGGGAGTTTAAATTTGAAAATTACATCAAGTTTTATTTTCTATCAGATATTTAACCTTCACATTGAAAATACTGTGTTTGATGAGAGAGATGAATAGGAATTATTTTTACTGGTTACAGCGTCAAACTGCCCACATAAAATTTTTCTATTTAAGAACATGGACTATAATAATGTCATAGTACAAAGCATTACAAAATATAAGTGCAGTATTCCGTACCGAAATAGCATCACAAAGTTTGGCTGTGTGCTTGACTATGGATATAACTTTTTTCATCTTTTCTGTTTGGTGATTACTAAGCTATCATTGAATTACTATTACTGTAGTTAATAATGGATTATATGAAAATGCAGAGAATAATATTACAATTGTTTGATAAAAACTGAGAAAAAATATGACTATATAGGCTAATTTCACATAATAAATCACATACCGTAATGGTGTTGTGCCTGGAACGTGAGGAAAATTAAATAAAGTTGAAGCTACAATTTAAAATTTCTTTTGAATTTATAATGATATGAGGAAATTCACTTCTTATCGTTTATTCCAACGAACCCATAAGACCATTGGTCTTATGTGTTCGCTGGTTTATTCCATGATATCAAAACACATAAAAATGAAAAAAATATTTCATTTGGCCTTCAACTCTGTATTACTCTTTTAAATAATTCAAATTCAAAAATAATGTTCTCATGAGTTCGGTATGATGGATTAAACTACAGTTCCTTTTTCTTTTTTTTCTTCTTTTTTCTGAGGATGAAGCCCACATAGGTCTGAGACCTGTGCGTAGGTAATGAGTTGGATGATAGTGATTGATGAGTTGGACTACAGTTTTAGGTGGGTTCCGAACCACCAACATGGTTATCTCAAGTATTGTTCTGATTTTTAACACATTTATAAGATGTTTGGAATAAAATCAAGTATTATTGTCCTGAAAATTGTCATACTCCTAAATTGAAGCTGATCTACTTCTAAATAAATGAGCAACTGCCAACTGTCAAATGATAGACTAGCTACACCAGAACGACGTAGAAGTGCATTGCTATTTCGGGCTGTTTAGCCTGGCTGGAGACCATTTCAAAATTCTGCCCAGTGCAGTTAATAATGAGTGTTGTATCGCCCATCTCTCCGTAGTAAACTTTAACTCCTAGGGAGTAAAACAATTTGTCAAGCCCTTGGAGAGCCATCTTTTCAAGAGGTTGACGATAGAAGAGGGTCTCGTAGCTCTGCTACCCTCTCCTCATCATGTTAATTTCTCTCTTCTATTCGATCTCTCACTCACTCTCAATCCTCTCGCCTTGAGTCATCAGTTCTCCCTCATCATAGCTTCTGATTGTTGTCATGGATGGATGGCTTGAGAGGGTGTTCTGTCTTGTCTCTCTGTCTTTCGTCTGCTTCCTCTCATTGTCTGAATCTTCTCATCTTCCTCCTCCTCCGTCTTCAACTTATGCTCTGATCATCAGTGTGCATCAGAGTACTTCTCGTACTACATCTTCTATTTTCTGAGTTCGCTTTTGACCTTCGTCGTGCTTCTACCAAGAAACAGCAGAGTTCAGGAAATGTTCGACACCCTCCGGAAGTTGATTGTGAACTGAGAAGCTTGAAGAAAAAGCTAGCCAAGAGTCTTTTTGAGAGCCGAATTCAGCTTGAGACTACTTTGGTGATCAGAAGGCTTGTTTCAAATGTTCTACAAAATTTAAAAGAAAAGCTTGTCAAAATATGACAGCCTACCAATCAATAGTGATAGTATCTAGAAGTTCTGAAAATGATGATACTCCCCGTAAAAAAAGAAGAAAATTGCTTCTATAATTGCTTCTATAATAGCATTAAACTTTCCAAATTATGAAAAAATGTCAGTACCTGAAAAGACTTGAAGAAATTGATAAATAAGCTACGTCTTAATTTATATTACTCTAATTATTGTTGTGATTCCACTTTCTGTGATGGACGCTAAAACATTTTATTTCTTCATTACATCATTATATCTATTTATCATGCATTAAATTATGCTGCGCATAATTTGAATGATTAATAATCGAAACTATAAATCAGTAACTTTATATTTTATTATGGATCCGAATCCGATCAGAGTGCAACTGAACTCACATTAAATTTAATGAGCCTTAATGTATGTCTGACTGTTTCTACTTTAATTCATTCAGGCAAAAATTTTCTCACAGAATTGAAAACAATCGCTAATAAAATGCTAAATAGTGGCCTACTTGAACTTGCCATCATTATCAAAAGTGGCTTGTTTAAACTTATCTTATCATCAATATAATAATAATAATAATAACACCCATCACCATCATCTGTTTGAATTATAAAGGGCTACTACAAGCTATCATTTTCAGTGTGGTTCTTTGATCAGCGTTGCACTTGTTTTAAGCTTGTTGGATAAACTAACTATCCACTGCTTTGAAATTGTATAAAATTGCCAGCAAAGGACAGCTGATGTGATAATGAATACCCAGAAGGCAATACAGGACCCATATCATTGTCAGAGACACATGTCATTAGAGTGGGCATCCATTTGATGTACGCCTGTGGGTGCGTATGCGTGCGTAAATTGAAACTGTATGTATGTGTTCGTAAAAGAATCCCCATCCATTTAGCCTTCGTTTAGAGACAGTGAGTAACCTCCCCCTATATGTATGTTGTCGAAATTTCATTCTGTTCCCAACTGCTTGCGGCGACGGCGGCGCAAGCGCAATTTCAGTTCTAGCTGAGTTCCTGTAGTGGTAGCATTGTAATGAAAGCCTTGCCTCTGTAGAGTAATAGAATTGAGTTTGTTGTTGTGAGGGGTTGGCTGGGGAGGACTAGGAGGAGGCGTAGCGAGGAGGTGATGAACTGAGCAGTGTTTCTTCTTTTACTAACGACAGTCATCGGTTAGTCCCAGGGCAGTTTTTCAAGAAACTCAGTTTTAAATATAGTCACCCAGATGTGTCGTCTCCTCATCCTCTTGCTCTTCTAGAAAAAGGGGCCTCAGTTCGAATGAGATGTCTGTGCGAGATGTGAAACAGTTATCGTGATGCTCCCTGATAGTTCATGCATATTTTAAAACATTTCAGTGTCGTTTCAATTTCAATTCTCATTGTGTATTTTGAAAGATGTTTTTAAAGTTATTGTAGTATACTAGTAAAATAGTGAGTTTGGTGATATGGTTCCAATTTCGTTCGATCAGTAGCGAATATCAGTCAATATTATTGTGGAAGTGTGTGCGACGAACTAGATCTTACTGTGTGTGGAAGGATATGAATATCTTGTCATGGAGTCCTGTAATCATGAGGTAATATTTTTTGTCACATAAATGCTATCTACAGAAGATAGTAATGATCAGTTTAGATATTGCTTCATTTATTATAAGAAATAGGATAAAAAATATTTTGTTTATTCTTTCAAGTAATTCATTATGTTTTATATTCTCATCAAGGTTGTCTTATTGAAAGAATCTTCAGTTTTACGGGTTGTAGAAAGACCGTAAGTTCCCCCCCCCCCCCCCCCCAATTAATGTAATTTTTTAATCGTAACGAAATTGTCATTTTTTGAAACTTTTAATTTGAACTAAAGAAACTCATTGTTTCAGGAATCATAAGTAGTGGTAACCTCATTAAATTGAATTCTTCGTTCTCATACAATTCTCCTTCACTTGGTTCTACGTTTATAATTATAATTAGTAGTGATACTGTATACTTTTTTGTTGTGTATTCGATTCTCTGTCAGATTTGACATTTTTACAACAAAAAATTGACCTCATTTTACAAGCATTACCTATAACTTTTTATCATGTAGGATTAATACATGTTTTAATATAGAAAGAACAACTTTTCATTACTGAATTTTTATTTACTTTTTTAAATTAGCCCTGAACAAGTTAAATTTAAAACATGGTAAAATTAAGAACACTTCATGAAAGGGTCCATGACAACCTGACTTTGAAAACCTCCCCTTAAACACTTCCCAGTCGTTGAGATTTTTGAGTGCAATGGAGAAATAAGAAGTAGTACTTTATCATCTCTAGAACCTAAAGATGTCGTCCGTCGCCCCTTGTATCCCTAGTATAAATTATAAGCTCACCTTCATTTCGGTACCTACGCAATTTTGTTTCCCGTACGATGCAGCTCTGAAATTACTGTATATCATATTCTGTTGAGAGTAATCGCTAATAAATATTATAAATGAATGTTTGTGATGGTGATGAATGACGACCATGATGATCTACTGCATCCTATAGAGCTAGAGTGGAGAGATGAGAGTGAAAGCGACAAAGAGCATTATTAATAGACAGACGGACGGACATCCCACGTAAATGAGGGGGGGAGTTCGGTTTGTGCGGAGCAGAGCTTCGAGATCTCATGAAGGCGCACCCAAGCGACCAAAGACAGAACGCCCTTTCGAACGGCGCATATAGGCAATAGGCGTAAGACTCTCCTTTCCTTTTTTCCTTCTCTTTTCTTCTTCTTCTTCTTCATCATCATCTGTGGACAATGAACAGTGCGCCCCACATTCGGTGGCCCACGCGTTCTATTTTTTTTTTTCAAAAGATCAACAACAGTTTGTCTCAGCACAGTATGGTATTGGAGGCCAATGTGTGTTCACTTCTTGTACAATCGCCATTAAAAAGGCCCTCATCGTATTTTTCGAAATTTCTATAGATGGTGCTCATTTTGGCTGTTTATTGAGGGGAAAAATAGCACCGGATGTTCTGGAGACAGGCGATCTACTTCGGTTCCTTTTCTTCCTTTTCTTCCTTTTTTCTAATTTTTTTTCTCTTTTCTTTTCTGTTTTGTGTTTCGTCTTTCAAGTTTATCTTTTTCTTTGTCTTCCTCTTCTTCTTTATATTGTTTTTATTTGCCTTTCTCCATCATATTCTTCTACCGCTCTGTCTTTCACTTTCTTTCTCTTCAGCTTTTTCCTTTTTTCGTCTCACCCCTCCTCCTTTTTCTGTCCAATTTTTTTTTTCTTTTTTTTTTGGAGGATGAAGCCCACATAGGTCTTAGGCCAGGCGCACGTTGAGACGCAGGTGGCGCAGAGCAGAGCAGAGCAGAGCAGCACAGTTTCTGTGTCCCATGCGTTTACTACGCTCCGCTGTAGGAGCGGAGCGCTAGAAATCACGCGCACGTTGCCGCGCAGGGCAGGGCAGAGCAGGGCAGAGCAGCATTGGTCTGTGTCGCACTTGTGACAGAGACACAGAAACTGCGCCGCTCGTGCACTCGTCACTACGTTATTTTGTTGGTGTACTAAAATCTCTCAATGTGGAAGAACAATTGATCTAGTTTTTCTTCAGTTCCCTCAGGCCTTTGGTCGTTACAGCCCTCTGAGATAATTAAAGGTTTAATCATCTGGTGTACTTCTTCAAACTCTTCTCGACTAAGATGACAAATTTTTTTAAACTGTTCTGGTGATAGTCAAAGTCAAAGTCAAAAAATCGTTTATTCATTAATGCTTCACAAATTTTGAACAGTCACTAAACCTAAATCACAATGTGAAAATATAATAGTTAAGTTATAGCGCAATAAAAATTAGATAGTTCTTTTGTCATTGCAAATGCCCCATGCGTATTCCGTTTTTTCAAGTAGTCACTTTTCCCTCGCTTTGTCTCCTCTTGACCTCATGTTTCCAAGATGGATGATGGTTTTTTAAAATTTCATTAATCCACAGTGAAGTAAAAATTTTTTTTCATTTGTTAAACATTAAATATACGGTGAATAAGGAGATATTTTGGGTTTTTTTTAGTTTATTGAGAGTCATATTTTAGTTTGTTGAAAGATATTTTCAGTCCAGAGTAAAGTTATTTGGTGGCGACACCCCTCAGCACAAGCTTGGCTTAGAGAGGGGTGAAACATCTTTTTTTCATTCTTAAATCATTATTAGTTTAATATCCTATATTTATTTTGTCTTGAATATTCTATATTTTTTTTATTTATTCTATTTGCTTATTTTAAAAAATTAAAGTTTACTTATTTTATAGTGTACTTATATATTTTGCATCTTGGAATGTCATTGTGTCATATGAAAATTTATTGTGCATTTTGATTGGTTGAATAAAAAATTATTATTATTCTTATTATTATGGACAGCAATAGCAATGAATCGAACTCCGCTTCCGAATCTGACTCTGAAATTAAATCAAGAAATCTTTAAAACATGTTTAAAAACACAATACACCTCAAAAGCACATCCACCTGCGTCGCACTGTAGAATGAAACTGCCTCCCAACGTGCGCTTTAAACTGTGCGACACGTTTCTGCCCTGCTCTGCTCTGCCCTGCGCGCCTGTGTCGCTCTGCTCAACGTGCGCCCCATCTTAGACCTGTGCGTGGGTAATGAGTTGGATGATGGTGATTGATGAGTTGGACCTACAGTTGTAGGTGGGTTCTGAACCACCGGGAAGTGATTTTACAGCTGAGAACAGTGTCTTTTTTGCCGGCCAATCTAATCGGTCACCGTTACAAACAGTACCCAGGAGAACACAGCTTAACTTTGATTGAACAGACACCTGCTACGGCTCACGGCCATCACTTCCCTGTATTATCACTCCTTTTCCTTCTCTTCCTCACCTATTTTATTCTTCCTTTTCTCCCTACTCTATTTTGGTCAGTATCTTTTCATCTGTTCCTTCTTTCTTTTAACCCCTTCTAGATTCTCCAACTGTTCCCATCGCGCTATTAACCATTCCTTGTGCTCAACATTCCTCTTATACCCCCTCAACATTACTCGCCTAGACTTCTCCTCATAGTCGACTAGTGTCCCTTGTATCTTGCATTGTATCTGTATCATGTAAGATATTCTTTTGACAAATCTATCTCTATACTTAACGCCATCAAATTAGGCGGCTTTAACAAATTGTGGTGTTGCCAGATATGTGACAATACCAGCAGCTGATTGTAGAGAATCACCAACCTCAATGCACGAATTGGCAACACTAACCGTAGCGAGTTGCCTAGTTTATGTGTCTGACACTAGCAGTCAGTTGGTTTGTAACCGCAATCAGTTGTTTTTTGCAACACCGCAATTTCTTCCTAATTTGATGGCGTGGAGTATACAGGAGTTGTTACACTGGTGATTTTGTCAGTGTCCTGTCCTGTCACACTCAACAATGACGACTGTCGTCTCTAATCTTATAACTATTTTTTTTAGTAATTTTTATGCAAACATTTCTATTTCTGTTCTACTTATATGAATTCAAATAAAATTCAAATAACTGTCAGTTGATTTTCTACAAATTCTTCCTTTTTTTTATTCTCACAATCTTCTCCTGATTTCCTATCATTCAATAATTTATTGTTTGTTAGATCGGGACTAAGTCTCACCAGAGAGGTGATGAGTAAAATTTACAACCTACCTACAATAACGCCCAGTTAACTTTTCGGTTGGACGGGTGTAAGGAATTCCCCCTGCAAGAAGGGGGTCCGGGGGCTTCCACCAGGAAAGTTTTGAGAATTAAAGCCCTTTAAATCGTATTTTCAGTGATTCTAGACTCAAGTCTAGAAAAGCTTAAATCCATTTTAACACACATTAGAGGCCTGGACGCTCTACTGCTTGAGTCATTGTTGATATGCACCAGCTTGGTAATGATAGGCAAACTTCAGGGAATGAAATACTTTTTCATAAATAGGGCTACTGCATCTTCATGTCATGGCTACTGCATCGGAATTTTTTCCGAATAACATTGTTTTGGAATATCTCCTCTGAAACCGCATTTTGAAAGATATTCAATAAATCTATATTAGGCTGCTTACTGAAATTGACTGGTTCCTGGTGCTTAAGTCATCCCCAATTGAGTGTTCAAACAACTTCTTTAGAAAGATGTACCATTTTTATTATATTGCTAAGCATTGATAAAGTGATACATCAGTTTCCATTAGCTATTCTATGCAGTTGTCAATGTCCGCAGTGGTTAAGGTCTTTAGTGTAATTTATAGCATTAAATGGATTTCGAGATTAATTACCGGAGTTCAAACCCTTAAATAAGTCCTTACTCGTGATTAGTAAATTCTGTAGTATTCCATAAACATAGAGTATGAAGGAGAAGTGTTCTAACCAGTGGCCTAACTAGATCTTCAGTCGAGGGGTGGGATGACGAGCTGTGATGTAGTGTGGTGGGCTTGCCTAAGCCTATCAACTCTTATTATTTCCTCTTTTCTTGCTGTTTTTCTGTAATAACGTTGAAATGTGTGTTCGAAAACAGTTGGTCAGAGGGGCTTGAGCAACTAACAAATCCAGAACTGTGTGCGTAGGTAGTAGTGGAGAATTGTTCACTAGAAGATTTGTTGTTACCTGTTCACAAAATGAGAACTGGCCCTGCATTAAAGCTGATCACTTGTGCCGTCTATTGGTGTGGGTGTTGATGGCATTTCACGTTTTGTTGTAATATCTCTTGTTTATTATTGTTCATTTTCTATCAATTAAATTTATTGAGCTTTGTGTTGTAAGTCTGCTCGTTGCGATGACATAATAGTCTCCTTAGATAAACAATAGTATTTTTAAACATGGAAAGTGAGCTAGAGACTTTTTCATTTGGATTAAAAATAGTTCTTTAACCAACAAGTTGTTCTAAACCACGTAGTGATTTGGCTTTTTGCAAGCAGTAAAATTATTATTGTTGATATTACAGTAAAGTATTATTTTTGAGTGGATTTACTTTATTAGGTTACTGTCCACTGCACTCCTCCGTTACAATAACATCTTATCGTTTATCTTATACGAGTATCTTCCGTTGCGAATTAACATAAACCAAAGTAAGGACGGTAGGATTCGTATTTGAAAGCATTATGCTAATACTGTAGTTGTTTACCGTCGGTAGTCTATATTGCTACCAAGAAAAGCTTTCAAATGATTGGAGCAATTCCAACCAACGATAGGGTAGACTGCTAAGATAGAAGCAAGTTCACTCAGCACCCACCCTCTGGCATCCAGCTCTTGCAAAGTTGATCGTAAAATTGTTCATTGGCATTCTTATTGTCTGTTGTGTCTGCTAGATTCTATCAGAATCTGTTGAACTAGGAAATTCAATTTTAAACGTGATTGAAATTTAAACTAATTACATTTGAGAAAAACAATTAATAAATTGATTTGCTTGTTTCCAATCTTTACAACAAGATCGTCAGCAGATTAAACAGAGCAGTTTTATTGTACTGCTCATTTTAAAAATAACCAGCAATCAGATATTTAAACAGTATCTATAACAGTTCTTATGAATATATTCCGTTCTTACAACAGCATTCTATGATGGGATAATGCGTTGGCACGATCACAAACTTCTTTTCCATAGCATGCACTGAAAATGTAGTAAATTTGAATGACATAAAACTCAAAACTCAAAAAATTCTTTATTCCTCATTTCGTTTACAATAACAAAATAAATAATCATCAATTTCTATCAGTTCAACATCAACTTATAAAATAGAAATTTTTATTTTATATCGAAACAGTCAATTACTTAACAGAATAAATTCCTAAACAGTTCAATAGTAACTTAAATATAGTGATACTCAAACAAAAATATGACACTCAGATTATTTGAATAATATATGGAACTTAAAAACATTGCATTGAGATAGCTCCAATAAAAGTAAAGCAAGTGATATAAATAGGAATGTGAACTGACAGGCCTTAGTTCAGGAATTGATCTTCTCATGGACGTACCTATAAAGGTCTGTGAGTGAAGATGAGTTCACAATCAGTTTGTCTACATATTTGAAAAAAGTTGAGGATGCAACATGAGTAGGTACCAATAATATTGAAATTTAGTAAATATATAAAAGTAATATTAGTATTTGAAAAAGGTGACAAAAGCAGACTCCAATGGGAACAGGCGCAAACCTCGATAGAAATTCACTACTTTAATAGGAATGGAAAGAAATCAAGAGAAAGTTAGACTGTAATAGAGAAATTTATATAATTATCAAGAAATAGGCTAAAAGTTTAGTAAAATTGACTGTAAGTTGTGAAATTGACTGAAGGTTATAAAATTGACAGAAATTCAACCAGAGGAGGAACCCAAACCATGCGCGGACGCACCGAAACATGCTGCTGTAATAGTGATAATGAACTAAAAAATGAACCTATTTGTAGGCTGAGACTATAAGTTCCTCAGAGTTATCCGATCCAAGGAGTGATAATAGCAAGTGTTTTTTCAACTCGTCCTTACTATTTATCTTATCGATTGATTACTGCTACTCAAATTAGGAAAATGGCCTTACTGGCAGGACGTATAAATCAAATTTTCAAAACTTGATAACTTAATTCGGACTAAAGTACTCTTGTAGGTAATTTCCTTTTTACTTGTTTTGCATTCATAGCGGCCGGGTGATAAGTAATACACTTTCACCTGAATTTTGCTACTTTCTTTTGCTTTCAAAAAGTGCTTTAAAGTGAAGAATTTTTTGTTTCCGTTACACATGGCAATATAAAAATTGATGCTTAATTATGTGAAGTGAATATTCTTGTATGACAATCTTAGCTGAAGTGTTATATGTAGGCTGGCTGTTCCTTGCATTAAGAAATGGGAATATTCAGTTTTTTGCTAGCATGACTTACTAAAAGCTACTGTATTTCAAGTGTAACCACCCACGTGAATTAGTGAATGAGTGAGTTCTAGAATTATGAATGGAGATTTACAACTTTCAACCTTGAGGCATTCAACAATTGGCACTGAACAGGAGTAGCTGTGCCAAAATGCATGATTCACTCTATTTTTCGATCTCGTTGTCTGTTTCATTTTACAGCGTTTATGCTTTCTCTTTCTATCCACGTTTGAATTGGAATAACCAGAGAAATAGAATACTGGACATAATTTATTGAAGTTTGAATTTACAGTTTTATAAGTGTGTGTTTTATAGACGTGTTTTAAACTTAGTAAACTTTGACAACACCGTTGAAATGTTGAAACTTTTTACGTATCGAAATTCGAAAGCATTAGTTAACTCAAAGTTGGCTCAAAGTGCGAGGTGGAACTACCCATAAGGGTCTCCCCACCATTAAAAGACATTCGCTTATTATTTTACTACAATATCTAATACTGCAGTAATACACATGCAATAGGAAATGGGTTAATGCTGTATAGTAACTGGTACTGAAAAACTTAATTATCTTGAGTCTCTTCAATTTATAACTCTTCCGCTCTCACAACCAGCCTGAAGCTTCTTCGTCTTTACTCACAACAGGTCAAATACGGTCTCAGAGGAATTATGAACCTCTTCTTCGAAATTGGAAATTTACTGGTGATGGGGTATTTAGAAGGTTGTGAGAGGGGCAGTCTTGTAAAGGTCAGAAAACCACAATAATTGCGATTTATGTGATGTATGACGTAAAAGAGATAGCCAAATAGGCTTACCATCTTTTGTTTTCTTCAAAGAGCTTCTGTCGAGGATGGCTCAAAATGTAGCAAAAATCAATATACATTAGACTACTATAAGAACTAAAACAATTAGCGTAATAAGATCATAGTGCTTAATAATAACAGGTAATTCAACTCCATCCACAGTAATTTATCCGTCTCCTCTCCATTAATATTGAAAACTACCGATGATAATTGACCCAGATTATGGAAGTGTAATGTAATAATGGGCCAGTTTGTAGCTGAGCACACTGGATTTCTCCTACGTGATGACCTGTGCCTTTGGATCTGAGCTTGGGTATAAGAGCAGCTGCTCACACGTGCTAAGCGTGACAGGTGGCACACGTCTCTAGCGTTTTTTGTGGGGGTGGGGGCGGGGGGGTAAGACAGCTGCAGCTGTTGTAGCTGGTGAGCGTCTGCATGGTCCGGGTCCAAACCAAAGATCTGATATTCGTAAACAAGCCCAGTGGGCTATCACCTGGCGCTTCAGAGTGCGAGAGGAAGAAAAAAGAGAGTGATATAGATAAATAAATAAGAGAGAGGTTGTGGGCGAGTGAGTGAGTGATAGGAGAGAAGCCGAAATGGTTGGATGATCTCGAGTTGCCAGATTCAAACCCTGAGCCTGGAAAAAGAAGAAATATAGTACTAGTAAGCGGGGATGAGGAGGAAAAAAAGAAGAAAAAGAGGTAGTGGTAAAGGAAGAAACTACGATGATAGACACGGATGACAAGCGAGCTCAAATCACGATTCCGACGAGAGTTTCCTCGTTCGTAGCTGCAGCTGCTTGCTATGTCTTGGATGCCTTTTCTGGCGTCTGAAATTGTTTGAGACTAGTGCCTTTGGTTTGGAGACTACTACCGGTTCTGGCTCTAATTAACTTGGTCGTGTGCCGGCTTGATTTAGATGTTTGGTTTGGGATTGAAAAGAATACGTTGCTTATTTTCTAGAATATGTAACGCCCGCCGCTAATAGAAGCGCATGCCTCGTGACGAAGTGAGAATTTTCGTGAAATGAATTAGACTGCGCAAATACTGTAAATCAATTAAAATCATTTTTATTTTGACAATACAATACATATTATAATGAGCTATGTACATCAACTGAGTGGAAAAAATAAAACTATACATTAGCAAAAATTTATACAGATGCATATGCATAAAATATTCTGTCAAAATAATAATACTACTTGCTAAATTATTATTAATTTGTATGCAAGTAGGAGTACAGTTGAAAAAAAAACTTTTTTTGAATGCTACATTCACACACACACTCACGCAACTTTCAAACCTTGATAATTCATGTGCAGATGAGTTATAAATATTGAAGGAACTACTCAACCGATAACAGCGAATAAACTCTCAATAGTTTCAGGAAAACATCGAATAAGCCGTTTAAGTATCTGTTTTTAAGGAATGTTTATTTTCAAGTCTTTTTAAAGAATGAGGCACATGATTAAAAAATTTTGGGCTCAAAAAAACAAAAGATTTTTGGAAGTAAGTGTTATATGCCTTGGGGAGCCTCGCTAAGTTGTTAGCTACACTTCTTGTACTGTTTAAATTATCACTCTCAAACATTTGCTGACTTCGATTACCTGATATCAAGTAGAAAGAAGATACTACCTTGTAAACATATATGTAGCGCAATGCAAACAGTTGAATTGTTGAAAAATTGTAAAAGTATGTTCGGTCCCACTCACACCCCTCAACGACCTTATTATGGATTTTTGCAAGGAATGCTTATTTTAGAAGCAAGGATGAGTCCCAATGTTTGGGATTCCTAGTCAAGTCACCAAGCCTGTCTACTCTACTTACGCCGTAAATTAGTAGAGCCTTTTCTAGCTTAAATTAACGTTATTTAAATTTAAATAATTTAAATTCTACCATTGGAGAATTGACATAGCACATTTTTGTTTTCCGCATTATATCGCAGGAGAACTTGAAACTAATGTTTGTTAATTATTATTGAGCTCTCGGTTCACCACTAGGACAATCAAATTTCTTGGGGCAATTGAGAGGAAACAGCATTAAACTGTGCTCATAAGTAATACGTGACTAATGATTTCGTTAAAGATTTCTAACAATTAACAGTGCTAGTTCTTCTTATCTCTTTATGCAATTTTAAAATTTTATCGCAAACAAGTTATTTATTTCTATCCTCCTGTTCTTTTTAAAAGTGCACCCTTCACAGAAATAAAATTTCACAATCATTGCCCATAATAATATTATCTTATATTATATCCTTATTAATAAAAGAACGAAATATTTGTTTATACTGTAACGCTTTTAAGTTCTCACGTGAAACTATCCGACTATCCGGGTTCCAATGTAGTTAGTTGCCCATAAATCCTGTTATTTTAGTTCATAATGCTTTAAATTTGTTATACCTACCAGTAGTACGTAATAACGGATAAAAATGTTATAGCTAAACCATAAACGCTACGAGTAGAGGCTACATAATTTTTCAACTGTTAATTCAGTCTTGTAGTTGTGTAACTTACCATTACACCTGATCTTATTTTAGAATAGTAACTCTGAATTGAAATTGTTCTTTCAATATTACTTCATGGTCGCGAGATTATCTGTTAATAACCAAATATCGGGAGACCGAGCTCCGCTCGGGGGGGGAGGGGGTTACATGTTTGGGGGCAATTGTGTGTATCTTGAAGATCGAAGATGATGCTGTGGGAAGGGCATTAACGACGCGTTATGCTGTGAAGCGGTCCCACCTCATCTCTACATTTTCCATCATAAGCTAGTGCACAAGTAAATCAACAATAATGTTAATTCCAATTGGTGAAAATGTTCTTTTAGACACTACATATATGTATTTTGAGTAACAATCTGAATTTCGAGTTTACCAGCTCGTAGAACTGTAATTTTTCAAGATAGGTGGTAGTTGGGTTGATGGGATACCACTTTGTAACCCCTCACTCAAGAACGGCTTCTCACACTTTGTCTAATGGTTCATTGAAACGACCCAAATTCATACTTGTAACATTTAGCTTAATTTGTAATTCTTCTTGGAAGTGTAATGTAGGCTTTCTACTGTACTTGGAAAATGTCGATTTTTTAAGAACTTGGTAACTACTCAAAATAAAAATGCAAAGTTGGTCTCAAATTGTAGGTAATATTGTAGGCTCTTCCACATCATTGACATTGAAATCTAAAAAAAAAACATTTTTAAATTGAGCTATTATAATTAGCCAAATTTTCATGAGTTTTATAGTATTTCCGGCTTTCCGATCTTCCTAGCTTGCCTGGACCCAGAGTTATTGTACTGTAATACAAAATATCCAAAAAATATGAAAAAATTACAAATAATGTTATTTTTGTATGGTTAAATCAGCGAACACATAAGACCAATAGAAGGGGCTTCTTGTTGCTGAGGTGAAGCCACTTGTTACACGCTCGTCCACTACAAAGATGGTGGCGCAGGTATGACTCACCCAAGTGGCGGGCGCTTGAGAAGCCAGTTTTTGCTATTTATTCTAAATTTACATATATATTTTTACAATTTAAATAAAATAAATGTTAGCACTGAAATCCAAGTACGCTAATCAGATCATCAACTATCAGTTTCATATTATTCTATTTTGATTTTATTGTCCAAATAGCCTATATTGGAATAAACTATTTTAAGATATCATCCTATGCTTTTTTTAAAGTAGGCTACTATGTTTTCATATAATTTTAGTCTTATCAACATTAAACTATTATCAAGATGCAAATTTAATTTCAAATTTGATTAATTGGGACTTACTCTTTGATTCAATACTAATTGAGAGAATCAACTATTGCATCATTAGTTAGGGCAATAATTTGTTGAATCAAGCTGGTTTTCTTTGAATCAACTTGCAATTTTTTAAACTGCTAAATTTCAAACATCATAATTAGTAAATACTAATTGTGTCTATCTGATCATTTATTCCAATGTAGGCTATTTGGACAATAAAATCATAATAGAATAATATGAAATTGAAAGTCGATGATTTGATTAGCCTACTTGAATTTCAGTGTTACCATTTTATTTGTTAAATATTAGATAGAATCCCGATTCAGATAGTTTAAGGATCGTAGGATATTATGCAGTTATGTTTAAATCTTAGTTATTTTAGTATATTTACTCAATCTTGTAATGCAATGTCTCTAAGTTTTAAATTGAAATGTAGGTCCACAAATTGAATACACTGTTCCAGTAATCATGTTTTATGTAAAACCTATCATTTTAATTCAGGATCTTGATTGAACTCATTGTATATTGCTTAGCCTATCCCATGTTAGGGATAGGCCAAGGTTAATCTTGTTTTATGTCATTATTATTAATTCCTAGGTTAATCTAAATATTACTTGTTAGGAAACTTGCTTTCAACTCAGAAAACTCTGTTAAATATGTATTGCCTTATTAAGCATTAGGCCTTCAAATTTTAAATGTTAATGTAAATTTGAGTATAAATGAGTCATGTTCTAGACGTTTCAATTGGCCTATCTTGAATGTAACATTAATTCTTGTTATGCCTTCTGCAATATCAATTATTGCATATAATTTAATAGTGCTAATAAATTAATAGCTAATTCAATACTGCTTTAATAGTGCTATTTCAAGGGTTATATATATTTTGTGCTCAGTGTCTTCGCGAGTGCTTGAAGAATAGCTTTATTAATATCAATTTTTATTATTTTAACATTACCACTTTCTTTTAACTTAAAATTTAAAAGTTAATACTTTTTTATCAACCAAAAGTTGGTTTGGTTGGCGCCCATATGGAAATTATTTCATTCTGGATAGCGAAAGTACGGTCTTTACAATAGGCTATTACCCCATTACACAAGTTGAGTAAACGTTCATCTTTATGTAGTCATTGATTTATATGATTCAATGACTTTAAAGATGAATTAAACATTTTCCAATTTGGATTTTGTTCATTTGCGTTCATAACGGAAAGATTTAAAAGTTGGACTAATTTAATCAACAATTTACTAAAAACAATCTAACTATAATATTATTACATTACAATAATAAACCTTCAAGGAAGTATTGAATCAAACACAAGAAATAAGTGAATAATTGGCTTTGTGGTCCCGGATGCGCAAGCCGGCTGACGACAGCGCGCCATCCCGATCGCGTTTCAACATTGCACTTAAACCTAACATTGCATCCAAAGTATAAGTCGTACATTAAAATAAAAATCATGAAAAAACCATTCCGTTATTTCTGTACAACTTTCTCGCTTTGATCACATCTCTACCCAAAAGATGAAAATTTTGGTAGCCGACTCACTTTTTCATGTCATGGTTTGAAACTCGGACAAAAATATAACTTTAAACAACTAATTAAAATATATAGAGGTAACCATTAACTTTTATAATGCCACTAATAATAAGCGTATGGCTTTTAATGGTGGGGAGACCCTTACGGGTAGTTCCACCTCGCCGTTTGTGCCATGTTACGGGGAACATGGTGGACCTACTATTTTAGGTGGGTTCCGAACCACCGGGTAAGTGATAATAAAGCTTGTAACATCAAGTCATTGAAGCACGGTCACCCATCCAAGCGCAGTCTTGAGCGGTCGTGACTGAACATCACGACCACTTGAACACCACGCTCACCGCATGACCAATCACCACCAATCGTTAGAAACTAATTGTCTATGCTCATGCCAAGTTTGAAAGTTATATCTTAATCCGAAGTGTGTTAAACTGCAGTTTTTTTGGAGAGTGCGCATTGAAATTTTCTGCTCTTGAAAACACGATTTCGTCTTTCTATCCACTACATGTATGGCGGACTTGGCTTCACCTCCTATAATACTACGCTAGTACATACGCCCCTTCTATTGGTCTCATGGGTTCGTTGGGTTAAATTGTAATTAGAAAAGTTTTTTTTTCACCAAAGAAATAATGGCGTCATAAGCTGAGCTCTGACTTTCCAGTCATATGTTTCCTACATGACTGCAAGGCTCAGACAACGACTACACGGTACGCGCGGAAGTTTTTGCGTTCCAGACAGCGTTAATAACGCCGTTAATGGGCCTACCATATGATTAAAAACTGTTTCTCTTTTATCAGCTGTTCCTTTGAGGATAGATTTCTCCTTTTTGTGTCCTTCAGCGAGTTTTTACAGGAATGAGACCTAGCGCAATCGTATTTTTGCACCAAAAAGCTCCTATATTCGTAATTTTATCAAAATCGTTAAGAGTCGTTTTTGAAATAGTGACTGGAAAGACGTACATACATACATACATACAATTACTTGCTCGTTTAATAGAATAAGATAAATTGTGACAAGATCTGTTTGTGTATTCAAATATTTGCTGGTTCGTTTGGTTTTTTGTGTTCTTTGTATAAAACCCAAACATTGAATTCAAAAAATTCAAACAAGGGCCTATTCTTACTCTACTTTGTTCAACAATATTGCAAAATAGTGGCAGCTAGTGTGTTGTAAAATATTTAAAAAAATTATTTAATAATGTGTAATAATTTTTTTCTGGCATACAGAGGATACATTTAGAGATATTTTTATCGTTCCGTGGTTAATCTACATTTTTCCTATTTATTTATGGACAATAAGTATTATCCCATCATGAATCCAATAAATTATTGCATCATACTGTTAAATAGTGCACATTTATCGAAGGTCAAGTGGTTACGTAGCGGTTTTTCACCTTCTTTGTGCATTTACTTGGACTCTCAAATTCTTTATGCATTATAAGTGCCACTACTTGAACAATGGAGTTCTTTTAATCTTTGTCAAATTCCACTCGCAGTTCGAATCATTAAATGTTCCATTGTTCCTTTTGTTATTTTTTTAATTGTTTTGCTGCTTTTAATTCTCTATAATATAGGTCACTAGCAATGTAAGCTTGCTGATAACATTAATAATAATTAAATATATTAGCCACATGCTACAATAATCCATTGTATAAAAATATATTATAATTAATGTATATTGTTCTTTACCAAAAGAGAACGATCGATAGAAAAGTTGAAGCTATGAGTTATTTTTTGGCTAATGAGAATCAGTAGCAGAATAACGGTAAATTTTTGGTTTCGAAATCAGCCCATATAACATTGGATCCAACACGAATTTACCTGGCTTTCTGTAGCGGATGCTTATCTGTATTTAGCACAAGTTAATATAGACTGCTCTTATTAAAAAGTGAACCGTTAACTCATTCCCAAAAAGCTTTGTCCATTAACGTGATAAATAATAATAATAATAATAATAATAATAATATGATGTGTAGGAAGTGTGAGCAGATGGCTTTGATAAGGTTGGAAGAATATATTAAGGCTAACTGAATAGCAAATGTTGTAATTGCAGTATAAAGGTTGATTCACACATATAGGACTGTGCGCCGACTGTGCATCGACCGTGCTGTGTCGCTATCATTCACACATATAGGACTGTGCGCCGACTGTGCTGCGACCGTTTTGTTCTGCAATGACGCAATTTCAGTGGAATTTTACTCCAGTCTCAGAGATGGATTCAGCATTAATTGTTTTGCAAGAGAAAGAAAGGAAGTAACAAAAATTCAAAAACAAGAAATATTTTAAAAATGAATGAAACATACTTCAAAAAAATTATATGATATGCATTCAAAGTGCATGCGCATTGCTTGGCCTCTGCACTTGAGGTTGTAATCTATAACATGTCTGAGTAGGTAATGCAAGACATGCATAGAATGAGAGTTTGTAAGTTTTTGGCCAGCAAAAAAGACACTGTTCTCTGCTGTAAAATCACTTCCCGGTGGTTCGGAGCCCACCTAAAACTGTAGGTCCAACTCATCAATCACCATCATCCAACTCATTACCCACGCACAGGTCTCAGACCTATGTGGGCTTCATCCACAAAAAAAATAATATCTTTTCATTCATTTTTAAATGTTTTTATTCAAAGAACAGAATGTTTTTAATTTAATTTACAATCTGAAGTACAAACAATAACAACAGGATTTCAGATAAAAAGAATGAAAAGGATGTTGGATTTGGAAAATTTAGGAACTTTTCTCTTCAACGAAAATGCCCGAGGCTCTACGGAAACACCCGAAGCTTCACTTGGCTAGCGCTGGTCGCCCTATCGTCGCCCTACGTTGATTCACACATGTAGGACTGTGCACAGGCTGTGCGCCGGCTGTGTCGGACTGTGACCTTGATAGATCACTCTGAAAGAGCTCGGCCACGACACAGTATGCGCACGGTTGGTGCACAGTCCTATATGTGTGAATCACTTGAGACTGTCGCCGTGTATTTTAAATGGATAGACTGCTTTGGCGAATCCATCCAAAACGACACGGTCGGCGCACAGTCCTATATGTGTGAATCAAGCTTTAGTTTGTGCGAATTCGCAATAGTTTGCTTGGGTTCGTTTGAGAGAAGAAAGGTTTAGACAAAAACCAAGAAGCAGAACAAAAGCTGCATTTTCACTTTTAATTTAAAAAAATACTTCATTTTAGAATAGCCTTGCCAATGCATCTCGATATTTTATGTAAAACCACATATCTTAATATTATTGAGTCATTATTTCAATAAAATATTAAATCTATCGAAAAAATTAAATCTTGCAAGCACATCCTCCTTAAAATTATCGTCCTTTAATCGCATACTTTTCGTCCTTCTACACCGCCTTCTCCTTTTCTCTTCCTCCTTCTCCTCCTTCTCCCCCTTCACCGCCTTCTCCTTTTCTCTTCCTCCTCCTACTTCATCTCACACTTTTCTTCTTTTTCCATCTATGCTTTTCCTCCGGAATTCTCCCTCCAATTTCTCCTTCTCATCCTCTTATGTTTTTTAATTGTTTAATGTTTCTGTATTCTGGTACTTATGTTCCATCTTACTCAAATAAATATTGTATGGAATTCTTCTTTCCTATTCTGTACATCAGTTATTCTTAAATCAGATTCATAACCGACTGCTGTAAGTTACTACCCATCTGAAAGAAATTGAAGGCTTTGATACAAGGATATTGGATGTTTTCGTTTCTTTGACAGTGCAGGAGTTAGTGGAGTGTTAGTGAAGAAGTTTTCTTTTTTATTTGCTCACCTAAATTCCCTATTATTTTTTGTTGAGTCTTGTGCAGTGTATGGTTTACGCGACGGGCCAGATCAGAAGAGAATAGCACAGCTGGTCCAGCAGGTGAGAATAGAAACAGCTGGCACAGATGGCTGCCGAAAAGATGATGGTGGAGGAGGAATGGTGGCGAGCGTCTTGATTCGGGCAGGTGCCCCGAGATGGTAGGGAGAGAGAGTGAGCAAGAGAGTGTGAGTGAGTGAAAGAGTGACGTCCTCGACCACCACGCGTCGAAAATCCCGGTTGAATCGTAGCCAGTGTTAGACTAGCCGCCGTTGAAGCTTCGCGTTCTTTCCTCGTGGGTACTCCGCCGACCTGGGATTCGTTTGAGATGACCTCCATCGCTAATCAGCATAACTGAAGTGCTGACTGAGGCGCCACATAACAAACTCCCCCGATAAGCTCCACTGAATAAACTCCGTGCTCCACCGAACGAACGTGACATACAGTGCGTGAAAACCGTAGATTACGACGAGGGAGATGGTAGCCAATAACTAGGACGCTGACCCTCTTTGTGTCCAGTGTTTGTGTTGTCCTGTGGAAAAATGTTGTGCACGGGCAGTTTTCGCCGTAAGGAACGACCGAAATTGCGGGCCAGAGATGACGTAAGACGCAGGACACTTTCGGGACCGATCACTAACCTTGGTTTGGGAATTGCTCCCGTTCGAGGCTCAGGAAATGCTTCTGTTCGAAGTCTGGGAGCTGCTCCCGTTGAAGTCTACACCAAGCGCAATGGGTCCCACACACTTGTCGTCGTATGCAGTCCGCCCTGTGCAACGCCTCCTACGGTTAGTTTTTATTGTTTCATTTATTCGTATTTTGTTTCGTCGAGATTTATCTTTTTTTCGGAGGATGAAGCCCACATAGGCCTGAGACCTGTGCGTGGGTAATGAATTGGATGATGGTGATTGATGAGTTAGACCTACAGTTTTAGGTGGGTTCCGAACCACCGGGAAGTGATTTTACATAAGAGAACAGAGCCTTTTTTGCTGGCCAATCCAATCGGTCACCCTTACAACGCGCGCCTTACAAAGAGCGCCCAGGAGTTTCGTAGCTTATCTCTGATTGAACAGATAGTACCTGCTACGGCACTCGGCTATCTTAGTGAAGTGTGATGAAGCATAGTGAGGCGAGCTCATTGCATGCTTGACAACACCAGACGAAACCCATTCTATTTGTCTTTTTTTTCAAATTCATCAGTTATTATTATTGCCGTTAAATTATCCATTTTTCTTATAATTCTGTAGAATGACTACCATCTGAACCTCAATTCCTTACCCGGATTTAATTGTGTGAAATAATGTATCGTTTATTTTAAGAGAGCTATTTAATTTGTTTTGATGACTTTTGTAATTGTTGAATTATTTTATTTTACGCCAAATTTAAGTTATTTCAAATAATTTACCCAATGATAAAAAAAATAATATAAATGAACTTCTAAACTTATAGGTATTCCGTAGTTCAATAGATCATATTATTTTTAGAAAGACATACTGCTTATCTGATTTGAATTCTGAATTAAAAATGATGCATGCAAAGGTGAGCATTGGAATTTGAATGTGTTCGTTTATTTGAAGAGAGCTATTCAGTTTTTTTGCTAGCTTTTTTATTGTTAAATTATTTTATTTTAGGCCAAATTTGAGTTATTCCACTTATATGCAATTTTAGGTATTACTGGCTAGAATTTTTTATGTCTAAAATAGAAAGTATGTTTTTCCTAAAAGTGATCAACTACTGGTACTTAGGTACAGTACCAATCAATCTATGGTAAATCCACTAATTTTTCTACGTCGTTGCTTATTTGGCAAGATGGAATTAGCCACTTCTCAGCAACATACCTCTTGTACATGGCAAAATTTTGAAATTGCTGTTTTTGAAGAGCACAAGCTTTTTCAAATTGCATACCAATGAAAAATAATTGATGATAATTTAATGGAACAATTATTATCTTTGAATTCATTATTTATTGTTGCAAGAAGACATAATAAGCTATAAATTTGAATGTAATTTGAATTTTACAATTCATTGCCTCTGAATACAAAGTACTGTGAATGGAGGCTACGGGCTATTAAACAATGATGAATATCTTATGACTTCACTCTTTCTTATTACATTATCTGAAAGGCAACAAGTAATGATGTAGGCTTTTTTCTAACGATTTATTCCTGTATTCTTAACAATAGTTTACTCTTTTCATAGAATGTGATTTTATTATTGATAAAAGAACAACTGTGAAGATTGTACATGAGCTGGTTATGTGAAAGCAAGGCCGCCTTGAAGGTCGTTATAACCACTTAGAATAAACTTGATACCTGTTAAATATATAAATACGTATATTTAGATACGTCGTTAAAGAAGATTGATTGACTGATTAGAACAAAACGTACTAAGAATACTAAGATGTGGTCTGAAATACAGTATAAATTCAGTTTTTACTCAATTATTATTGTTACCCAAACCTGTTGACTAGATAACTGATATTTTGAATAATCTGACACTAACACTATCTACAACAATCGATGAAGTATTTGAATATTCAGTTCAACTACTTTCAATTATAAATATTACTTTATATATTAATATTAATAGTCAATTTAGTAGAATAAATGCCTCAATTTAGTAGAATTAATGATAAATAATTTATTAACAATGCATATTTTGTGATAAACTGAGTGGAAAACATACGTACGTGTAGGCGAACCTCTAGTTTTATTAGTTAAGGAGTAGAGGCTATCACCTAATTACATTAAATGAATAAAATTAAATCATCTTATAAATGAGCAAATTAAATAGGAAGTTGTATTGTACAAGGCATATGCGATAGACCAATTTTTTAAATAGAAATATAGCGAATTTTGAATTGGAATTGTATAAAAAGGATGAAGAGCGATTCCGGTCCGTTTTGTTAGACATTTCTCTTTCATAACAGAATTAAGGATGGAAGAAGAGAAAAGAGCCGGAAGAGCGGCAATGCAAAGCTGGAGCATGCTTACAGTTGTAGCACGTTTCATCCTTATTTATTCCTTCATCCTTCCTTATTCAAAGCCTTAGAATCTAAGCCACGGAAAGGATTCAACCTCCCCCAACTGCTTCCGGGACACCTGGTTTCAGTCGCTATTATTAGACTTAAAGGGGTCATGAATGCCTCCTCTTAGGCCCCTAATTTCTCTTATGAATTAGAATTTATTCGTTATCAGGTTTTTTACTAGAAAATTCTTGTTTTTCCAAAACTTTAGGAGCCTCAACCTTTTTTACGTAGACCGCATTGGCAACCGCAGTGCTGCAATCGATTGTGGCGTTATCTCTGATAAGACTGATTGAAAGCTACTCCTGCAGTCACGAGTTCGATTCTCGTTCTGCCTGGCATATTTCGTGTAATCATTACCCACGCACATATCTCAGACTCATGTAGGTATCATCAGAAAAAAAATGTTGGGCTGCTTCTACATTCTTGTATAATTAACCTACCAGTAAATATTTGTTACATGTTTTAATATTGTATCATCTGCGTGAAAAGTTGGAGTTTATTTAATGAGAATTGCAACAAAGCTCGTCTCAATAAAGCCACTCAAGTAACCCACATCTCTAATCAATCCACTCTGCCTCAGATTGTATCATGATTACTGTACTGGGACTTGTTTGATTCAGTGTAAAAAGATGTAAGTTTTTTATGGGATTTTTATTCAATACTGCAATACTGTACAATACTGCTCATTTATTTCTCCTACTTCTATGAATTGTGGGACACAATAATCATGCAACCCCATCTCTACAACTGCCATTGAAATGTACAGTAATTCTAAATTACAGAATTTCAATTCTTAACTGCTGGATTTCATGTTATTTAAAAATTTAACATCAGTTGACTTGAACTTGAACTTTGTGGCAATACAACTTCGATATTTACAACTTTAGTCAACTTTGCACTTGATTCAAGTCATCGCCCCCCCCCCCCCCCCCCCTCTCGGTCGGAGACTTAGAACGTTGAGTAGTCTAAAGTATTGCAAGAAGCATTTCTTCAATAGACAAAAGGAACGGTGAGGTTCAAAGAATCCAAGATTTGGAGGTTCAAAGACTAGAATTCAAGATTTTAATACACAAGGGAGTGTTGTGTATTAAATTCTCGCGAGTATTTTAAATCAATACACAATACACCGATGAAGCCAAACTTCTATATTGTATTTCCTCCAAACTGTTTTGTGAGAAGTGGAGACTGAAAAGAAAGAAAAGCACACCCATACAGAGACTGAATCGTAAAACAATTTCAAGTAGTGGTTGAGAATATAAAAATTAAGATATAGTGAGGGAGTGAGAGTGAAGGAGAGAAATAGAAAAAAGGGATAGGTGAGCTATAGGCGACAATGTGAAAGAATAGAATAGGCCTAGTGGTGGTGAGGGTAGGGCCACGTTGTTTTGATCAAATAGAGACGCACCAAAGCTGCAGCGAGGTGTTGTTAATAATTCATGGGCTGAAAAAAGAAGAAGACTAGGAAAAAGAAGAAGATGAAGCGAGAAAAGAAGTGAGACCGATCCACGTTGCTTGGCATCGTTGCGTTCAATATTTATGAAGCAGTGAACGTGTGTGAAGTGGTTGGAAAGAAGAAAAAGAATAGGTCACTTGATGGATGGATGGTCAGGAGATGTTCTCCACTATTAAAATAGCCGACAGCTTCCGAGTTTGCTTCCGTCCGACGTTGGCCATGCAAATCAGAGAAATACAAAGTTTGACACCTCTGACTGCACTGGAAATCCGTGGGCGTACACCTTCCAAAAAACATCATTCAAGCTTCTTTTCTTATTAGTTTTCTTCATCTCCTTCTTCTGACTATTATTATTATTCTTTAGACTTCCCCGCCCCCTCTGTCATCAAGCTGTGGTTGTAAAATTAGAAACTCTTCACAGTATTGGTACTATTTTTTACAGATCCTGTTCCTTCCCTGATAGGAAGTTGAAAATAAAACAGCCGCATCGGTCGTTAAGCGGGAAATAATGGCGTTGAAAATATCGAGTGTTCAATAATGTTCCAGCCGCGGAACCGAAGACCGAACCGAAGATTATCGAACCTTTGTTTCATTTTGTTCTTTCTTCTATTCAAAAGGATTGTGAATAATACTGTACGGTCTTCTGTAGGCTTATGATTCAAATGTTGTTTTATTGTTGCTGTTTATTGTGTTTTTTGACCATCTTTGTACACTAGTATTTATAACTTCAGAGTATTGTAGTCCCCTGTTAATACCATCAATCTTATTCAGTTATACTGTTAATTTTAAATGTATTCTGTAATAATCAAGCCTACCATCAAGGAAACTGAGGAATTAAGATTTGATCATTTCTAATTATTAGAACAGGGTTATTATTATTTTCTGTAGAATATATAATATATTATATATAATATAGTAACTATTGAAAATGGGCCGTTCTCAAGATAATTATCATTAAAGTTGAAAGTGGGTATTGACAAAAGCTCTATACAACCCCACGGAACCCCAACTTGCAAAACGGCCGTGTCATCGTGTCAGGCAACTCAGGCCGTCATTAGTAATGTTCTTTCGGGAATCAGTAATTCAAGTTTTATTCAATTTTCAATGTAAATCTAGAATTTTAGAATGCCCCTGGTAGGAGTATTGTAAACCCTGAAAATCAAGTATTGATTTTAATATTTGGCAGCGGAGAAGCCTCGGTCATCCCTTCTACACCTTTATCAACGAGCGTTTTGTCACCTCAATTGAAAAGAGATCAGTTGAAACGATGAAGGGTGCAGATCTAGAAGTGCTTTGCTGTTATATTAGGGAAGCAGTATAAAAATCGATTTAAATTGAAGTGGCACTTGTAGCCAAAGTATCAAGACAATCTTCAGCTGATGGTCGTGTGTCTGTCTTGCGTTTGTCGTGTCTTGGTCTAACTAGTGCGCGTTGCTCCACATCATTCTATTTTATCCTGGTCGTGGTCGTGGTCTGGGTCTTGGTCGAGCTAGTGCGCGGTTTAATCACAAATTCTCGACAGAAGAGTCTGATTTTCTCTTCGTTGTCCTAAAACTAACACAGCAGTTGTAAATTTTTATCCTGGTGAGCTGATAAATCTCCGACTCAATTGTCACCATATTATTATTTGTTGAAATGATATTACTCTTTTATAAAATTCTCATTGAATCACAACATTTTTAGGACTTCATGTTGGTGAAATTTCTAGCGGAGTGACATTGGTGTACACTCGTTTTCAAGCGTGGAACATTAGTACCGTACTGTAGTATTTTGATGAAAGCGTTTGCCAGTTGAGCAGACATGCAAATTGCTGGGTGAACCGTGACATATCCTCTAACCTTGACAGTTGTGAGCGTTTGCTTGCATGTCTATGGCTCATTAGGCAGCAAGAGCGTTTATCATTGGAGGTCCGACAGCTCTTTCTGTCAGACCTGGCTAAATTACAACTTGAATAGTTTGAACTCTTCATTCAGATGCTAGGCTCGATAATAGACAATTGGTGTGCAATCAAATCTTCGATCATTTTAATTTTTATTTATAGGCTATTCAGATGTACTCGCTACTAGCAAATCACACCATTAACAAGCATATAGAATATTTAGCCTATTAGATGGTTCGTGATTAAATGAACGAGCTCTGCTTATTTATTATGCAGTTTTTGTATTTCATTGGATTGTAATAGCATTTGAAAAGTGGATCCTTTAGGTCTGAAAGAAAAAGTTACCTGAGCATAATTCAACATTGCATGTTGCTATGTTGTAACTAAAGAATGATTTCCCGGTTTATAAATGCTGACTTTATCAATCAAGAAATCAATTCAATAACTGAATTGCTGAACTGAATCTGGTCTGAAGTGCTGGTCTTTAGCTAAACAAGAACAAGGAGATTTCCATGACAAAATACTTATGAACAATCTAATATCAAAACTGGCACTATATTTCTATTCAAATTATGATTTTAAGTGAGTAAAATCATAATTTAAATAAAAATACAGTGTCAGTTTTGATATAAGATCTCAAAGATTTTTAGAGTCATCATTTTAACTTTAAAGTTGTTGTTGAATTTCAGCAATTCACCCTTTGTGTATAGAAATACTAACCGGCGTCTATCTTTGCACTGTCAACGTTGAAAAACTGTATCGAAAAAGTAATTTGATCGGGGGTATGATCCAGGCTTTCCTACTGTAACAGCGACTCAACATTGGATTTTTTTTTGGAGGATGAAGCCCACATAGGTCTTAGACCTGTGCGTGGGTAATGGCTTGGATGATGGTGATTGATGAGTTAGACCTACAGTTTTAGATGGGTTCCGAACCACCGGAATGTTCGAATGTTATCCGTACAATCTCTGGACTCTTAGCTAGAGATAAATGCACTTCTCCTGTACTGCTTGCATTTCCAGAGTAGGCCTACATCTTTGCTGGAGTTCTCCTGTAATTCTAATTAAATTGAGCAATCAGGTCAGTAGAGGTCCACTGAGGTCCTCGTAAGAAGTCCACTTCATACGAGGTATGCAAAGCATTCTCTGGCTCCGAGATCCCCTCTTCCTGGATCCCTCAATGAATGGATCTCGTAGTATGAACTTCGTCTATTTCGGTTCCCTCGTGTGGGCAGCTGATGTTTGTAGGAGTGCTACGATAATCTCTCGAGCTGTCAGGCACTGGCGAAGATGGGTGAGTGACGGACTGACGGCTGACTGGGACGGCAAGGAAGAGTCTGATTGCTGGTACGTCCGTTTGCGTGCGCGTGCGTGATTGTTGCGTGTGTTGGGGGTGTAAAGAGTGGTGCCAAAGTTGGTAGCGGTGACGTCATGGCGAGTAGGCCTCCCCACAGAACATTACGATTGGTTGGGAGGTCGCTGCTCTTGTAGCCTGGTTCAGTTCTCATTTTGTTTTCGGTTTCAGTTCAGTTATGCTGCAGTAGCCGACGTGGTAACGAGTAGGACATGCTAACGAATTCTGAGTAATGCTTTTGATCTCGCTTACGATCGTACGTCGCCTTGACTTGTGTTCGAATCGATAAATAGTAAGAATTTTTGTCTTTGCTCTATCAAGAAGAACACAACGTTTGTTCGTCAGTTGTGACTTGTGTGATCTGTTCGTGTTTGAAAATCGATAAACGGAAATCTTTGCCTCGGTTCATTTGTAGCGTCAAGACGAGCACCAAGGTTACGCGATAGTGGTAACGCGTCGTTACAGTGAAGTGACAGTGATAGATAATCGCCTAGAACGTTCGGTAGCCGGTTAGTTCGGTTCAAGTCCAAACAGTGAACTGTTGATTCGAGTCGTCTGCCTAAACACGGAAATGTAGTTGTATTTGTACAGCATTATTATGCTGAGCTATTTATTGTGAAGCACAGAGTACAGGCACATTATCTTTAACTTTTATCTGTTATTAATAGTAAGTGTGACTGAAAAAGGTTCTAGTTTTCTGTGGAGGATTTGATCGAATTATAATTTAGCCCCAGATTTTCACAGGCGTGGAAGTTGTGTCATATAGTGAATAGTGACCAGTTATTTATTGTGGGTTTCTTATCGATTTCATATATTTATTTATCGGATAACTTTGTACCTTATGTTATTAGCTTTCGATAGTGTTCTCCGTGAAAGTCAGAGAAAGCTAATTGTAAACACGAGTAATGTGTAGCCTTCCCGCAGATAAAATAAAATTAACTAAAGTTCAAAATACATAGACTTGTGGATTCACTCTCCATGAATTTAATGCCAGTCTTCATATACATGATCGTCGTTTTCAATGTAGGACTAGACAAAAAAAATCCAAGTTGAAAATCCAATTTTTGAACAACTTTATAACGTTACCTGCAAAGTAAAAAGTATCCTGGATCCAGCTATCTTTTGCGTGTACTGTTATGCTATTGTGTTCTAAGTTGTGTGGTAGCTAAAAAGATACTACAGTGTATCTGAAATATATCTACAAACTGATTTCATCAAAGGATGCGGGACTTACCGTTGGAAGTGATTTCAAAATGACAATGCCCGCTCTTTAATGGAATAGTTGCGTGCTGTGTTTGGAATTAGGTGAGTTCTCAAGCTCATGGTCAATATCGCTCATATATGAAACTGTACTCTTATAGAAATTTCTTGTCTGATATGGCCGTGTTTGGTACTGCTATAGTTTGTACTTTATTGTGCCTTCATTGTATTATTACAATGGGGAAATTTATTGATGGCTTATTATTCAAAAATTTATATTATTATAAAAATAATGAGTCATTTATATTATTTAAATATAATGAACATGTTTCCAAATAAAGTGTAGCCCGAAGTATAATTCCGCCTCTGTCTTGATAGGTCTTTAATTTTGATGCAAGACTTTTCGTGGGTCCGTATCTCTCCAGATAAATTGTGTTAAAAACTGATACCATTGATCCACAAATACGTTGATTGTTGGGGTATTATCGCACTCACCTAGAGATTGATTGATTTATTTTGATGCAAGGTCTTGAGAAACCTATTGCATATCATTTACAAAATATACAGCTCAATAAACAATAGCAGAAGATATTAAGAAAGCAAATTGACTAAACTAACTAGAACTAAGCTAACTAAATAAGCTTTAACTAGATAAAGGTAATAACAAAAATTAAAAAAAAAGAAGAGAAGTAAGTAGTTGCAAGAAGAGAAAACAAGAATTATGAATGGTGAATAATAATGAATGATGAATGGTGATGAAGAATGATGAATGGTGATTAAGAACGTTGAATGGTCATGGATGATGATAAAGAATAAGGAATGAAAATGAATATGATTACTAAAATATCATCTCTCCAATTATTCAATCACAATAAAAATAAACAACCCAGTACTCACACCTATCTTACTCAGCACCAATAAACTTCCTACTTATCAAGCCACAATTAAAAAAAAATAGTAATAAAATCAAAATTAACCACACAATAGAATCCCTACCTTTAAACTAAGAGAGGGGGTTCGATAAGTACTACATTTCTTGTAGTTGGCGTAGGACCTAGCTGAAGAGCATTGGTTATCCAAAGGGGGGACGCTTTAGTAAATCAATCTAGACTCTTTTTACAGTATTCTACACGCAAATAGCAATAGTCTATATTGCTCGATGTGACTCGATTGCGACTGAGTTGGGTATATAAACAAAGCATAGAATACAATTCAGGAAGTGATTTCTGAGAGCGGTGTCAGGGTCCTCGGAACTGCACTTGGAAGGGTGACCGACAGAGAATAACATGACGTTATATGCTTTATTATCAGTTAAGTGGTGGCTCGGAGCCCACCTATATCTTTGGTCTACCATTCACAACATCACAAACATCCACTTATTACCCACTAACAAGTATCGTACTCATGTGGGGATCATCAACAAAAAGATTAAGGCTCAATTAAAGTGCTCAGTGGTACAGACTTTTACGGAGGATGCTACTGAAAGTAGGCAATTCAAGTCCTAGCCTAGCATCAGAGCTTACAAAGCTTCCAGATCATAACTCGAATGAAATGTGAGTGACAGATATAATAAATTAAGCTAGGCCGATCTGTTTGTGAATTTTCAACCAGTTTTTAATGAAGCTCCAAATTGGACAAGACTCTGCTATTATTTAATATACACTGTACAACAGTTCCTTGTTGTTTGATAGATTGCAGTTGATGCTTTTAGTTCATCCAACTGTTGTGCATTATTTTCATTCCACACAAGGATCTGATTTGAGATGTTTTGTTGTTCGGGTGTTATGTTGTGAGCGGGCGATTTTTCGTGAGAAAAGCCAGATGACTCATAGTAGACTAGGAGCCGACAGCTCACTCGGCCATGCCACAGCCAGTGAGTCACTCACTGTGACTCGCGTCGTGTGGTCCTGCCGTCCTCTCCTGCCTGATAGATGGAGATCGATGCATACCCGACAGCCAGATGAACCCTTCCTACATTAAATTTTGGAGCACTGGTGCATGCGTTCATTATAGAGAGAGATTTATTATTTTTTCATTCTCGTCTGCATCATGTCGTTCTAGAGCTCGGAACTCTTTGAGCTTTTTTAATTTTGTTGTTAACATGTGGCTCAAATGAGAGAAACCTAAAATCAATTAATGTTTCTCATGTACTTAACATTTTTCTGTTTTCCTCCCAATAATGTAAAAGTAAAATTCCATTTCTTCAATTTTCATCCAGTGGAATTTGGCATTTCTTAGTTTATTTCCAAGATGGAAAGGACAAACATTGAAGGATTCATTTGAAATCTATATTAGAAGAATATTTTCTGATCAGTATTTCATTAAACCAATCCTTCGTCAGCGGGAGGCTATTTTTCTGTATTTTATTTACGATTAATTGGCAACCACGATGGCGCATTTTCTGATAAGCCTGGCTGGCTGCTACTCCAGCGAACTGCTGTCACAAGTTCGAATCTCGTTCAACCTTGGATATCATCTATTATCATTCACCTCATTACCCACGCACAAGTCTCAAGACAGATGTGGGCATCATTCCACAAGAAATTATGGTGAATTATAAGAGAAATGTAGTGAAATACATGGGCTTCATCAATGGACAAAAGAAATGTAGGATAAAGCTGAATGAATCTAAATCACTGTTCATCAATTTCACAAATAGAAAGATTACAGAACGAATCAACATCAATCTGATATCATCAAACTATTTTTAATTTTTTCTAGTGTTTCGTTTCAAGTGAACTTTTAAATTAATAGTGGTTAGTGAGAAGTTTATTTTTTTATTTTTAGAGTGAAGGTTTTTAGCAAATCTTAAATTTTTAGTCTGTGTTAACCTCAATGTTTTTGGACAATTTAACATATTCAAAATTTGCGAAGGTAGCAGTTTTGGACTTGAGTCTGTTGCACCTTCACTTTCGTTGTAAATTTGTCACAATAAATAATAATAATAATCATCTGGATCGCCATGAAATTCCTTTTGAAAATACTGCAAAATGTCTGGGGATGAAGTTGGATGTTAAAATTGAAATGGAAAAATTAATGGCCATTAATGAGTAATAGATAATTTAAAGAAACGGTCGTCTCGCCAACTTTCATCTGGCATCCAGTCACTTGTAATTTGCTGCGAAAGCTTAAAAAAAGAGAGGAAGGAGCCTGTTGCGACAAAGTGCAGAGAGCAGATTAAGCGTTTGTTCACCCGAGCGAGTGTGCTGTACACGTCTAGACTATGATGCGGAAGCAACTAACGTAGTGGCAACCCCCGTAAGCCCCCCTTAATCCACCCCTTACCTTCTATTTTCATCCGGCTGTGTCCCTACTTATTCGCCCCCTCGGCTGGGAGTCGATCGATGGACACTGCAACTCGCTGTTGGCACCACTAGACCCATAGAACTATAAACTATCTAGTCATAGTTCTATGACTAGACCACATCCATATCATTTGCGGAGGTGTAGGCACACGTGCTCCTCCCTCCCCCACGTGGTTAGTATGCTCTCCACACGTGTAAAGTGTAAATGACTCCTACACGCTTCATTTGCTAATAGTTCACTTGCTGCGGTCACTACCTGTTGTGAGTACACCATGAATAGTTGATTGAATATGCTGCTTTGTAGTGAAAATTATTGGTTGCAGGGAGAGAGGTAACTCAGATAGTTGATGAAATTAATTTCATTTTACAGTAAAATAGATTGGTTTTAGTTATTGAGTTTAGACGAGTCGGATATGACGAAATAATTGACAATTCCATCTACTTTTATATCAAAAATAGCCATGTATAAATCTTAAATTAAAATCTTCATGATTTTCTCTACGGTCTTGCCTACACCGCAAGTTAAAATTTTTTCGCCTCTATTACATACCCTTACCTTCTATTTTCATCCGGCTGTGTCCCTACTTATTCGCCCCCTCGGCTGGGAGTCGATCGATGGACACTGCAACTCGCTGTTGGCACCACTAGACCCATAGAACTATAAACTATCTAGTCATAGTTCTATGACTAGACCACATCCATATCATTTGCGGAGGTGTAGGCACACGTGCTCCTCCCTCCCCCACGTGGTTAGTATGCTCTCCACACGTGTAAAGTGTAAATGACTCCTACACGCTTCATTTGCTAATAGTTCACTTGCTGCGGTCACTACCTGTTGTGAGTACACCATGAATAGTTGATTGAATATGCTGCTTTGTAGTGAAAATTATTGGTTGCAGGGAGAGAGGTAACTCAGATAGTTGATGAAATTAATTTCATTTTACAGTAAAATAGATTGGTTTTAGTTATTGAGTTTAGACGAGTCGGATATGACGAAATAATTGACAATTCCATCTACTTTTATATCAAAAATAGCCATGTATAAATCTTAAATTAAAATCTTCATGATTTTCTCTACGGTCTTGCCTACACCGCAAGTTAAAATTTTTTCGCCTCGGTAATTTGGTTTTAATTTATCAAATCGTCAATCTAATTTCTTCTTGATTCAAGACTTGTGTTTGAAAATCTCTAGTATACTTCTTTGCTATAGTATTTTGTTCAAAATATTCACAATAGGCCGAATAGCTAATATTGAGCAGGATGATAAATATACAAATGTTCACAAAATAACAATTGAAATCGGCATGCATTAGCGATTCATTTTATTACAGTCCTTGAATAATTGTTTTAGACCCATCTTTTCGGTATTTCCTTAGTATTCCTTTAGGCTATATTTCCTCTTGAAATTCATTTTAAACAAGCGGAATTGTGATTATTCGATTCAACATAACAGTGCTGACAGTGTTGTTCAGATGCAAAGCCAAAATGGTTGAAAGCAATAATAGCCAATGATTATTAGTAAAGTACTTTCAATCCCAGTGTCCAGGTTTATGCTAGTTGTGGTAGGTTGATTGAGAGACTGTGAGATGTTTGAACGAGAGTTGTTTATTTGCCATAGCCTTTAACTTGTTACGTTTTATGGCCATTCATGATGTTTAAAGCTAGGAATTTCACTGGACATTATTAATTGTCTTACCCATTTAGCTATCTTAGACTACTACTTGAGCAAGACGGTTTTACTCCTGTCTTATTTTTTTCAACAAGTTTCATTGGGCGATATAGCTTCTTTTGCCCTTTAGTTTCCCCTCTACACTGGCCAAGGCGTTTTATGGCCATCAAGTGTTACTTAAAAGCAAGTTTCATTGTCAAGACCAATGTTTTCAAAGAAGGCATTTGTGTGAGGGTCAAAGAGCAACGCCCCGCCGCGAGAAAAACGTCATGGTCCATCAGGTCAGCATTGTTCTTCCTGTTTTATGCTATTGTAAACAAAAGAATATTTTCCACGGTCTCCTGCCACAGCTGGCAATAATTCACGTCTGGGAAAGAGAAAGAGAATATGAGAGAAAGAGTGAGAGAGAGAGAGAGAGAGAGAGAGAGTGAGTGGAATTATGGAAGTGTATTGGGTGCTGCACCTGCACTCACTCTTCCAAATTATTCAATTGTTTTGGTCATTGTCGGATTCTGTAACTGAACTCAATTAATCTCACTTTCAGCTCCAGTTTTTCTCCTCGTCAAATCGTAACGTTTCATTCAGTTTTCGCAAATTACAAATAATTTTGTGAGAACAGTCATTGTATTGAACTTTAATAGCTTATTCTACAAGTGTTTTATTATAATTTTGATGTTACTTGGCAAACTTTGGTTTCAATATAAAAGTTCAATATACAATATTGATTAAAAATGAATGATTAAAAATATGGAATGTTTAGAGCATTGCAACAGAGGCCTTACTGTGGTTTATACGTCTTGAGGCTGTATACGTATCTAAAAAATACACAATTGCATAGTTTTTCTTTACTTCATTTTAAAAAGTATTAGGCCGGTGTCAGACGAGGCGACCCGGGTGGCGCTACCCAGGACGCGCCTCCCAGTCATCAAGTATTTTCTGATTGAGAGTTCACACGGCGTGGCGCGATTTCTCAGGTCGCGCCACCCGGTCGACCATCGGCGACTCAGCCGACCACCTCTGAGTGGTGCCACCCGGTTGGCAGTGGTAACGTTATGAGAACGCTTGTCAGTCTGTCACACGCTGCAGCGAGAAGCGCTGACATCAGACATGGATTCGCTAGATGTGGAAGCATTCTTCATTGAAATTCAAGGTCGCCCTGCTATATGGGATATAAATTTCAGTGATTACTCGAGTCGGGAGAAGAAAAATCATGCTTGGGAAGAAATTGCCAATATTTTTATTAGTAAAGAAGATGCAACAGTTAAAGAAAAAAGGATATTTTGTAATTAAAAATATAATTTTGTTTATTGAAATATATGAACCACCTATGTGGTCTATGTAAAATAACTTACTACATTTCTTAAATGTCTCAATGAAAAACTAAGATACTACACATAGTCTACTGCAAAGTATTGTTACGGGTTCTATATCTGAAATAACGCTGGCAACACTTTAATTTATCACTCGCACTTTATTTACACGAATAATCTACAACACACAAATAATCCAGATCATGTCTTACACAAAATAAAAAATAAAAAATAGATAAATCGATATTGTTCTACTGATAAAGAGTTTTCAATATTACTGTACAAAAATCAATCACTAAATGTTAAAAGGCCGATCTAATATTAAAAAATAACTGTTCAATAAACTGTCCAATAATTCAAGAAGAACGTCGAAAAAGGACAATTAAACTTACGTAGCACAAGTCTGTAATACAATAATAGCTATGTGCTATGAATATAGTCCACTAGTATAAATTTAAAAAGAATTCTCACTAGGGCACGATATACAATAATTAATTATCAGTACAGAACTGTCACTACTTGTTTATCGCGACAAATTTCAAAGAAGACTGAACTAAACATTTACTCAAGCGCTCGCTTTATATAGGTTTTTATTTGAACTAAAAAGAAGGAGATTTCTTTATCGAATTCTAAATAAACAGATAAGGACTCTCGCATTTTCCACAATATTCGAAAAGATTCCATTAAATTCTAATTAAACACCTAGAATAATCTACAAAGTTTCATATAAATATCATAAAAGTGTCAAAAATACTACAAGGCGAAGAGGAGAGTAATTAATTGCTTAGAAGTTAATATTGACACAGCAGATAACGCTGTAAATCCTTCTTTCCGTGATCACAACATTATTTTATAAGATCATATTGTTCAATGAGAAAGGCTACATGAAAATTCTTCCAACTGTTTCTAATGTAGACTTGTCCTAAATAATGGCATACTGCCAGGAGAGCTCTGGATATGAAATAATTGGAAAATTGAAAAATTTATCAGGATTTTCTCGGAGTTGTGGATACAATGTATAAAACAAACTAGTTTTCACTTTATCTCTAACAAACATTTTCTCTAACATTTTCAAACTAGGTTTTTAGAAATAATGCTGCGTCATGTAGTTTCAGTTTAATCAATAATAATTTTATTCCTATTCCTACTATCTTAAACAATATCTTATGTGTTCAAACAATGATCGACACTTCATGTTTTCTTGTTAAATAAATGAGTGGATAGTACTTTGAGATTATATTATATGAGTTGTGGAGAGGATATTCCGTTTCTTGATTAAATCATTTACTGATCACATACAGACATGCATATGCATATATTCCATTTTGCCAAGGATAAAAAGGCATTTTTGTATATTTGATTCACGCAAATAACTTTTTATGTTTGGCTGAATGGAATATAATATGAATAGAATATTGAACTTAATGTATTGTATATTCAACCTAATAATATTATGTATCGTACTGCAAACTCTAACCTCAAGACTTTTTCAATAGCTTCACTATTAAATTATAAGTACAGTATATACAAGTACTGGAAATAGAACGTGACCTTACGATGTTTAAATGTTATAGAAACGTCTATGTCGTTTTTAATCGTAGTTTGGCTACGAAATCAATAGAACTGAAATTCGGTCAAGCAGGTCAGCGTCAGCAGTGGCAGCTAGCAACAGTCGTGCACGTCGTTCATTGTTTTAGCACTCCGATCGGTCAAGCGAAAGAAATTTAATGTACTTCAGTACTTTGCACTCTTTCTCAAACTGGCCTATAGCTGAACGGTTACTGTTTCTGTACGTTCGTGCCTATACTAGTGCCTGGTTACTTTGTAGCATGTTTTACCGTTGCGATAGTAAACTTAGTAATTATCGGTTGTTGCTAATTTTTTCTTCCCCGTAGGTCGTGATTCGTCTGTTAGATTCATCGTTCCCTTTACTATCTCTTACTTTCCCCTCATTCTATCGTTGTTTCTACACTGCTTTTATCATCCATCTTTGTCTACTTTGTTTATCGTCAGTGGGCAGATTTTTTGTTTTTCTCCTTGTTTAATGATAGTAGGCTAGATGATTCTGTTGAGCCGTTACGATTCATGATAAGCGCCCAGGTTGTTGAAGCGGTTACATGCCTTTCTTGCCGAGCGAAATATGTAGCCTTTATAGGATGTAACATATATATATATATGTTTGCATTAAGATAGGGTGTGAGTGAGAGAATGTGTGAGAGATATTCTCGTTGAGAGAGAGCAATGGTTGCCAGAGCCTGTATCCGATACGTTTCATTCAAGAAAAAGTTTATATGGATTATGCTTGTTTCAAGTTAAGATGGCAGTGTAGGAAGATGATGCTGATGTGTAAGATATATAATAAGAGAGAGTAGGGTGTGTGTATGTGTGCTTGTGTTACGGATTTCACGAAAACGGCAACGATTTTGAACATGAAATTTGGAACAGCTTCCTCTAAACTCGATTCAGTGCACCTCGAAGCCCGATTTATGATTTTCCTTTCAGAATTTTCACAATTATAAATTAATGTTCAATACCTCAGAATTGTTGTTCTTATTGTCCCTTGCACATAGATCGTATGGTAGTCATAAATTATTATTGTCTTTCGTAGTTTCAAAAGAGCTTTTAGTAGTATTAACGTTTACAGTGGAGCTGATAACGCAATGCGCAGAGCAACCGATCATCATGCTTGAGAACTTTGGTTCAAATCTGTTGGAAAATTGTTTTGCTCATAGAAGTCAACTCTAAATAAGTTTTCTATTCCAAAACCAATTTGGTTGAAATTATTTAATTTCTTTGATTTTTTTCTCATAGTGTCATCTATTTTATCTCATAGTGTGATAGTATTTTCATTCTAATCAGCATAATAAATACTTAGCTTTTTTAAAACAATAATAAATATACGTAATTTAACTAAATCTTGGGCTTTAACTGGGATCTTTGGGAATTATGATTGCCCATTAGTATTATTAAAATGAATCAGTAATAAACATGAAATTAAGTTACTTTAATCAAAACTTACTTGGATTGACAAAGAATAAAATTGAAGGATCAAATAAATTTAATATGAAATCCATCTCAATTCAATTGTGTGGCCGCTACCATCAGTTATCTACCAGAAAAGAAAAACTCCAAACTGGATTCCCGGGTGAGACCAAGTAAAATGCTAGTCAAAAATAGAATTATTGGTGTTTTTCAGATGTATAATATGCTACGTGTTTGTTTTGAGTTATGAGGTATGATAAGCTTTGTTCTTTTAGTGTGGGAGAATTGCAAGCTAATTTGAATGCATTCCGGTTTGAAACTTGCTGGCGATGAAGTGATTGAGGTGGTTGGCGTAGTTGAAAATTCTCAATACAGTTGGGAATTGAACCTGTTCGCAATTTAGACTACAGAACTGACATTTTGTATTGTTCAACGTTGATTTTTAATAGTAGGCCTATAATGCAGCTTTTAAGTTTACCATAGTACCTTTTTCAATATAGGGAATTGGGTTTCTCTTAAATTTATAATTTGAATACGTTTTCAATCATCTTTTGTTGAACTTAATGTGATTAGTTTAGATATGTTTTTTCAATAATACTGCAGATGGAGAGTATAGAACTGATGTCATGCATGAGCCTAGATTAAATTCTTATGAGATGCACCATGCAGTCCATGTACCAGCATGTCTTTGTTCATTATTCTAATCAGTAATCACTGCGCAGCTCTGTTCCATGTTACATGAGTTATTCATGTCCAACAACTTTGAAATTATGATTATCATTTTACTAAGGTCAAATTCGGTGCTCTCTCTCATAGGTGCATTTCCATTAAAAAGTCAAATTGTTGATACAAATTCGTGATGTTGAATCATAATTGCATAGAGGTTATGTTGGTATTAGAAAGATCAGTTGCCCCACCCAATTACTCTCTCTCTTTAAAATTACAAAACACACCTACAAATTTAATGTAAAAGATTAAATGTAAATTAATGTAAAAGATATTGATTATGAATTTCCTTTGTATTCTAAATGAATGTGACTTTCTTATTGACTTAATGCGATGAAAATTGATAATAACACAAACACTGCAACCACTCTTTGTCCCCATTGACATAATGGATTAGGTTCACTAATTTAGTAGTGTTATTGATATTATTGACCTATATTGGTATCTTTTGTAACAAAAGTGCAAGTAAGAAGTGAACTTCTTTCTTAGTCTGCTGTCGAACTTGGTTCTTAAGAAGTTCGAAAACTTTGCCAAGTACTTAGAAGAATACTTTGCTATTAGCAACTTTTAAGTGTGGTAACTTTAAATTGGTGAATCAGAGAAATAAATTGATCTTATTTGATGTTGTGTAGTGAAGCAGATGCTGGGCTGTTGAAGTAATTCAAAGTTGAGGACTGTTCAGCAGTTCTAACATTTCATCTAAACGAAATTATATAGAATTCTTGAAAGTTATCTTTTTCAAAAGTAGGGAGAATAGGTTATAAAATATGAGTCAATCCAAGTTTCCCCAAATTTAATTTCTATAGATGAAAAGTTCGAGTTTTGGTTGTAAGATGTTGTCAAGCCTTCAAAATTCCATCAATGAATAAGGATTGGTATGGCTTTACAGATGTATAGATCGCAATATTAATATTTTCATCTGAGGAAAAGTAGTTTCAATAAAATAAGTAAATAGTCATGCTTAGCTCCTATTTTCAGAATTTAATATAGGAAGTAGAAATGGATGTTGCTAAAGCTTTTGAGATTTTAGATTCATGATGAAATAGAAAATTTCCCACCGCCATGCTTCACTCACCTTCATATTGCGAGCCAACAGAAGAAAAGTTCTTGACAATCATTAAAAAATGAAAAACATGTATCAATTTAAAAATGGAAATTTATGATTGAAACATTATTATTTTTCCCAATTAGGTTACAGTTTACTTGTTATACAAATTCTTTGGGCCACTCAGAAAAAAATGTATATTTATTAAACTTCAATTTCCTAAATTTCCTCGACTCATTTTTAAAAGTCACTAACGAGAAATTAAAGATGGCTAGCTGTATGTCTGTATGCCATCTCAATGGCTGACTCCATTCCATCTTTATCTCCCTTCACATCCTATTTAGCGTGATCCTCGCTAGCATTAATTGATCTAATTGTTGGTTTCTATTGTCCTGCACTACTGTACGACGACAGAATGACCAATATAGGAGACGAGTAGATCTGTATCGTTGGTTAGACCAAGCCATTATTGCATCATTAAGGAACTTCCTTTTCCCAGTCAATTACAGCTGCTATAACCACTGTTATTTTCCAGAACTATTACCTGAGAGCTAACTAATATATTCTGGTTGCACCTAGATCTGACTCTCGAATTTGAATTTTCCTAAATTTCTTTAATCAGTGCTCCAAGTCGTCGAGATTGGTACGGTTTAAATGAAAATAATCTGGACTAATCAGTGCTTTAAGTCATCGGGGTTAATATAATTACGGTTTAAATGAAAATAATTTTGATGTGAACAAATTTCGTATTGTTCGGGTGACCCTTCTTTATAAAACTGCATCCTGTACCAAAACAACTTCAAATATTAACTGAATAAAAGTGCAAACTATAGGTTTAAGAAAAACAAAACTTCTCAGCATACATCCTATTTTTTACGATATTGCATTATCAAATTATTAGCATTATGAAGTTTTAATAATCTGCTTAGATGTCAAATTACTATCAAATGAATTGGATTAGGACTATATAGCCCAGTAAAATTAGACATATCGGGAGAAACAATTGATTGAAAAATGGTTTTTTCGCCAATCGCTTCCTCTAACCTTGAGTGATAACATACCAAAAGTCCCCAAGCGTGGGGGTTGAGCTCGATAAAAGAGGGGGAAGGTACAATTTTTAAAAAGTGCCATAATGTGCACAGGAAGAATGTTATTTCAGAGCTATTCCATCTTAAATGTTATTTATTATAGTTTAATTCAACTTTTAGGAAGTTAAACAGCCATTTATATCATACCGTTTTTTGAAGGTAAAATCTCAATGATGTTTAAATAGCGGGTGAGGTGGTGTTTGGGGGGATTCACCTAGTATAAGCTTCCTGTATGAAGATTTATTTGAATAAATGGACGATGGTGATAGCGGGTGTGGTGGGGTTGGGGGTACCTACTATACGCTTGCTGTATGACATGAAAGAAGACTCTTTAATATTAAAACTGACACTGTATTTCACTTTTATATATTCTTTATTGATTGGAGATGCTAGAGGGATGCATTTTACTTCTGAAAAGAAGCTTCGTCAGAAGTGAAATGCATCCCTCTAATAGCATTTCCAACATAAGTGAGTAAAATAATATATAAAAGTGAAATACAGTGTCAGTTTTAATATTAGATTGTTTATTAAGTATTTCGTCATGGAAAACATCACAGATAATATAAGATTTATTTGAATAAATGGACTAAATTCACATTTTAACACTTCCTTTTTCAAACAGAACCCCTCCTTGCCAGCCCATTTATTTGCCAATATTAGTAGGAGGGTGTCGAAGGGGCGGATTCTGACTCGCTAACCCCCCCCCCCTCATTTAAACTATTGTCTCATGCATTGCACCCTATTGAGTGATGGTTCATTCTTCTCATTCAGCTCATCAAGGCAGACCATTACCATATATTGTATGTGAAATACGACATATTTGAAATTTAACATGGAAGTACATAGTCATGTTAATCCCTATACTTGGAAAAACACAATTTTTGAACATCTAAGCTACTCAAACTTGAACAATTCAGAAGATTAATTTAGAAATTTATTTTATTTGTCATACAGCAAGCTTATAGTAGGTACCCCCAACCCCACCACACTCGCTATTTAATAATCACCTTCGTCCATTTATTCAAATAAATCTTCATACAGGAAGCTCATACTAGGTATAAGCTAGGTATAAGCCCCCCAAACACCACCTCACCCGCTATTTAAACATCATTGAGATTTTTCCTTCAAAAAACGGTATGGTCTGTGTTATGTATTTGCGCCATTGAGCTTCACCTCAAAGTTGCCAACATTACAATCAAACATACATACTCAAATACTCCACACTTATTATGATTAATAAGAATTGTATTATACATATTCATTTATAATTATATACAACTATTTACAAGTTAACAAATAACAGTATTGTATTCACACATATTATACAGGGTGGGGGAAATGTTTGGAAACGGCTCAATATTTCATATACAAAGGTGATTTTGCGGTAGGTATGATTGAGGATCCTACTCAAATTGAAAATACTATTTTACTGTGACTTCAAAAATCTGGTCCGCCATCTTGGAACCGCCATTTTGAATGTAACTTTTTTTTTTTAAATAGGAAGGGGGTCATGCGATACATGATTTCAATACAGAATTTTAAGACAAAATGAATGCCGAAAACCGCACATCGATATGTCAACCCGTTTCGGAGATATTTACATCATTAATCGATACCATGAAAAGCAGAAATGAAATAAATAAGTACATTAAAATCTTACCTATCAAATTTTTTGTTAATAGTGTTTGCTAATAAACATTAAAACCCAATTATTTTAATAAATGTTCAAACTGTTTTCCTTCAGCTGTTTGACAATGTGCTAATCTTAAATAATAGCCATCAAGCACATTTTGAATCATTTCGCGTGATGAACATCTGACTCTGGATATCATAATATCAACAATAATCATGATATCAACCTAAAATCATCTGTAATAATCCAACTGATTTAATGAATTCTTTTTCAATCATGAAGTAGTGAGTGTGTTTAAAGTCGTTCGCAATGGCATTTTTAAATGAAACCGCACATTTTGAATCATTTCGCGTGATGAACATCTGACTCTGGATATCATAATATCAACAATAATCATGATATCAACCTAAAATCATCTGTAATAATCCAACTGATTTAATGAATTCTTTTTCAATCATGAAGTAGTGAGTGTGTTTAAAGTCGTTCGCAATGGCATTTTTAAATGAAACCGCACATTTTGAATCATTTCGCGTGATGAACATCTGACTCTGGATATCATAATATCAACAATAATCATGATATCAACCTAAAATCATCTGTAATAATCCAACTGATTTAATGAATTCTTTTTCAATCATGAAGTAGTGAGTGTGTTTAAAGTCGTTCGCAATGGCATTTTTAAATGAAACCGAGAGAATAACTTTGTTAATGATGCGCGGCTATGGAGATAGAGTACGGTCTTACCAAGAAGTTTCTGATTTATTTAACGAAACATTTCCCAACAGAAATCCAATTAGTAAAAGTGTTGTTTTTAAGACAGTAAAGCGGTTTCAAGAAATGGGCAAAGTGACTGATCGTGCTCGCACTGGAAGAACAAATACTGCCACCAACAATGAAAAATCTTTAGAGGTAATGCAATCATTTGTTGAAGATCCGCATACATCAACTAGAAGCGTTGCCAAGGAACATGGTATGTCTACTCGTTCTGTCAGAAAAGTTCTTAAGGAATCTCATTTCCATCCGTTTAAGCTTCATGTATTACAAGAACTGAATGATTTCGACCGCCGGGTAGAGTTTTGTGACATAATGATGAACAAGTATGACAATGATCCAAACTTCTTTAATAATGTAGTATTTTCGGATGAAGCTACGTTCATGCTTAACGGCAATGTAAATAAGCAAAACTATCGTTTCTGGACCGATGTCAACCCATACTGGATGAAGGAGGGTCATACACAGTATCCTGAAAAATTAAACGTATGGGCTGGTATGGTAAATGGTCACATTGTAGGACCATTTATTATCGAGAATAATTTAACAGGTGCCATTTACGAGAACATGTTAATAAATTTGATCGTTCCAGCCATCCAGAACATCAACGGACAAGAGTTACATAACTTGTGGTTTCAACAAGATGGGGCGCCCCCTCATTATGCATTAGGAGTGCGGGATATATTGAACCAAACATTTCCCCAACGCTGGATAGGTCGTAGAGGTGCAATAGAGTGGCCCGCTAGGTCACCTGACCTCTCTCCACTTGATTATTTCTTTTGGGGCTACATGAAAGACAATGTGTACAAAAAGAAACCAGCAACAATTAATGAACTGAGAGAATGTATAACTGAAGTGGCTAACAGAATTCCACGCGAAATGATTCAAAATGTGCTTGATGGCTATTATTTAAGATTAGCACATTGTCAAACAGCTGAAGGAAAACAGTTTGAACATTTATTAAAATAATTGGGTTTTAATGTTCATTAGCAAACACTATTAACAAAAAATTTGATAGGTAAGATTTTAATGTACTTATTTATTTCATTTCTGCTTTTCATGGTATCGATTAATAATGTAAATATCTCCGAAACGGGTTGACATATCGATGTGCGGTTTTCGGCATTCATTTTGTCTTAAAATTCTGTATTGAAATCATGTATCGCATGACCCCCTTCCTATTTAAAAAAAAAAGTTACATTCAAAATGGCGGTTCCAAGATGGCGGACCAGATTTTTGAAGTCACAGTAAAATAGTATTTTCAATTTGAGTAGGATCCTCAATCATACCTACCGCAAAATCACCTTTGTATATGAAATATTAAGCCGTTTCCAAACATTTCCCCCACCCTGTATATAACCTAATTACTAAATAACGATTTACAAAACATCTGGTTCAAGTTAGCCATGAACACAAGATATGAGACACAACACACACAGACTGTGTGTTGTACTTGTAACCTATGCTTGTACTTGTACTTGTACGATTACGATTAACAAGATTATAATTCAATAAATGTATCTACATCAAACAAGGACTTTTGACTTTTGACATATTAAATTGGCGACGAGGATGGGATAAGGCAGGACCTGAACAATTACTTTTAACGATGGATGCTGATCAATTCGAGAGATTTCTCAAGAGCATGGCTGGCCTATCTACTCAACACAACAAGGAATTCCATGTTGCTTCATTCGAACATTTTGATAACAAAAATGAAAATTTTAATCTATATTTGCAACGCTTTGACAATTATTTGAAACTTAAAGATGTAACGGATGATGTAAAGAAGGTTCAATTGCTTTTGAACTCAATTGGGAGTGAGTTATACAGTACACTTTCAGCATTAGTCTCACCCAAGCAGCCATCTGAATTCAACTACAATGAGTTAATTGATCAGTTGAAGAAACATTTAGCCCCCAAGAAGAATCCTGTAATATGTCAACATTACTTTCTTTCTAAATTTCAAAATGACCAACAAAATATTGCCGATTATGTAACGAGTTTACGAAGAGATATTTCTGACTGTCAATTCACTACCGATTGTGCCTGTGGTAACAAAATTTCTATTGCTGATACATTTCTTAGAGCCCAGTTCATTAGGGGATTGAAGGATAGCTGGATTAAAGAAAAATTACTACAATCTACCCATACAAGATTTAATGATCTACTTGATGAAGCTATTGCATTGGAAGCATCTAAAGTTGGTAGTTTAGAACTGTCAGAAAAAGAATCAATCCATTCAACGCCTATTGTCAATAAGGTTAGTTACAACAAACCTAACCTAAGAATTTCTTCTAATAAGTCACCAAATTTACGTTCTAAAATAAACTTCAAATTTCTCGGAATTGACAACTTATGCTTACGATGTGGGAAAGCTAACCACAAATCTTCAGATTGTCGTCGTGATAAGTCTCAACTCAAATGTTTTTCCTGTGGCATACATGGACATGTTTCTAAAGTCTGCATCAAAACTCTTACAAAAAATCAAAATTCATCAATCAAACATGTCAATGAAGATTCACAATTCTCTGATGAAAATGAAGAAGATTTCTCTGGTACCATTTCCAACATTATTGATGTCAAGTTTCTTTCTGGTCCTGACACTGAAAAATTCATAATTCCAATAACAATTGGGAAAAATGTTTGTAATTTTGAGGCTGATTCAGGTAGCCCAGTCTCTATTATAAATGAAAAAGAAATGCATAAACTTCAACTATCTAACAAATTATCACCTACAAATGTAAAATTTCGAACGTATACCAAGGAAGTTTTCTCTCCACTTGGCGAATTGACTATTCCTGTAGAATATCGAGGAAAACGATCCAAAGAAAAACTATATGTAGTCAAATCAAACTCTCCTGCAATTTTAGGCAGGGCATGGATGCGCCATCTAGATATTTCAATTAATAAAATCTGCCATGTTCCATCAAATACAGACTCATTCCAGGAAGAAATTCTTCAAATGTATCCTGATGTATTCAAAAATAAAATAGGAACTATTCCCAATTACAAATTTTCTCTTAACATGGGAGATAACATCAACCCAGTTTTTCTAAAACCTCGACCTGTACCTTATGCCTTGTTAGAAAAGGTTGAATCTGAACTGAAACATTTAGAAAATGAAGGCGTCTTGACCAAGACTGATTACTCTGATTGGGGTTCACCCCTTGTTGTTGTGCCAAAACCAAATGGTGAGATTCGATTATGTTTTGATTACAAACCAACAGTAAATCCTCAAATCAAAGAAGCAAGGTATCCAATTCCACGCATTGAAGACATTTTCAACAAAGTTAGAGGGGGAAAATATTTCAGTACATTAGATATTCATAGAGCATTTCATCACCTTGCAGTTGATGAAGAAAGTCGCAAAGTTCTTGCCATATCTACTCACTTAGGAACATACTTTGTGAACAAACTACCCTTTGGGATCAAGGTTGCTCCTAATGAATTCCAAAAAGTAATGGACAATGCACTGCATGACCTAGATGGGACTGCTGTCTATTTTGATGATATAATCATTCAAGGTACATCCAAAAATGAATGTAAAATGCGAGTTATTAAGTGTCTACAAAGGCTTCAAGATTTAGGCCTCCATGTCAACCTTCCAAAATGTCAATTTTTCAAGACTCAGGTCAATTATCTTGGACACACAATATGTGAAGATGGATTGAAGAAATCAGAAGAAAAGGTAAAGTCAATTTTAGAAGCAAAGCGTCCCACAAATACAGATGAAATCAAAAGTTTTTGTGGACTTGTCATGTATTATTCGAAGTTTATTCCACATGTATCAACTATCATGCAACCTATCAATCAACTTTTAACTAAGGGAACAAAGTTTTGTTGGAACAAACATTGTGAAAAATCCTTCAAATGCATCAAACAAGAAATAACAAGTGACCGAATTCTGGTACCATTCAACCCACAGTTTCCAGTGACATTGGCTACTGATGCCAGTCCAGTTGGCCTTGCTGGTGTTCTTTCTCATATTATAGATGGTCAAGAACGGCCCATTGCATTCATTTCACGAACTCTGACACCTTCTGAAAAACACTATTCACAGTTAGATAAGGAAGCTACTGCTGTCCACTGGTGCATCAAGCGTTTCTTTCAGTATCTATATGGAAGAAAATTTACTTTGATAGTCGACAACAAGCCATTGCAGATGATTTTTCATCCAGGAAAAAACCTCCCAACCATGACAGTTGGTCGATTGATGCGGTATGCTGCTTTTTTGAGTGGTTTCAACTACAGTATTGAACATAGAAAATCTGGACTACATGGAAATGCAGATTATTTGTCACGCTCACCTGCTATGACAGACATTTCATGTGAAGAAGAAGATGATCAAATCCTGGTACAAAATATACAGTCTATATCAACAAATACAATAACATCGGCCATCATCCAACAAGAAACTGATAATGATCCAGAACTCTCATCTCTGAAGTCCAGTCTACTCACCGGTGAAATACAGAATCCTGAATTTTGTCTACAAAATGGAATTATTTTCCGAGGGGTGAGAGTAGTTATTCCAAAGAAGCTTCAACCTCAAGTATTACAGGATCTTCATGATACTCATACAGGCATTGTGAAAATGAAAGCATTAGCTCGCAGGCACTGCTACTGGAAAAACATTGATCAAGACATTGAGGCAACTGTCAAGAGTTGCAAAGGCTGCTGTGATTTCAAAACTGATCCAGTGAAAGCACCACTACATGTGTGGGATGTACCAAAATCTAATTGGCAACGTGTCCATATGGATTATGCAGGTCCATATAGAGGCAACTTCTATTTGGTCTTGGTTGATGCAAAATCAAAGTGGCCTGAAATGGCTATGACAGCCAGTCCACCAACTACAAGTTCAACAATTGTGATGTTAAGAGAAATGTTTTCCCGCAATGGTCTACCAGAGATTCTTGTCAGTGACAATGCTACACTCTTTACATCAAGTGAATTCAAAGGATTTTGCAAAAGAAATGGCATCAAACAGCGGTTTATTGCTCCTGGTCATCCTGCCACAAACGGGTTAGCAGAACGCTACGTCCAGACTCTGAAACAAAAACTCAAGTCAATGTCATATGATAAAGGCTCACAACATGAGAAACTACATGCTGCTCTACTCAAATTGCGCACTACACCACTAGAATCAGGATTGACTCCAGCTGAACTTTTCATGGGGCGTCCCCTACGCACCAAACTTGATATCTACAAACCTTCAGAACCAGATACTAATCTGGCTATTCAACCTTCACCTGAAGCTGTCCGTCATCTTCCACTAGGAGCAAGAGTACAGGCTCGCAACTATACTGCATCTGGAAAATGGCGATATGGTACTATTGTTGAATGTCTTGGACATTTACACTATATTGTTGAACTAGATGATGGATATACTATCAAGCGACACATCAACCAGCTGCGGCAATGTGAGGTCCCTTTGTCTGAGGGCACATCCTTCCACCCTCCAACTGCTACATTGGAGACTCCTGACTTTCGACCAAGACAACATCTGTATGGCAGATCAGTAACCCCACTGCCCATTCAAGAACATCCACAGACTGCTGAGATGAATCCAGACCTTGAGACTAGGTGCTCTTTCCAACCATCTCCCATGAGGCATCATGATGAGGCAGAAGACAGGCACAACACAGCTAAGATGAGTCTACCATTGGCAACACCTGGAGGTGTTAAGATACATGCTGACTCCAGTTTCCAGCCCAGGCGCTCCAGCAGAGAAAGACGACCAGTCAAGAGATTGGACTTGTAATTGTTAACGTGGCAGAGAATTGTTATGTATTTGTGCCATTGAGCTTCACCTCAAAGTTGCCAACATTACAATCAAACATACATACTCAAATACTCCACACTTATTATGATTAATAAGAATTGTATTATACATATTCATTTATAATTATATACAACTATTTACAAGTTAACAAATAACAGTATTGTATTCACACATATTATATATAACCTAATTACTAAATAACGATTTACAAAACATCTGGTTCAAGTTAGCCATGAACACAAGATATGAGACACAACACACACAGACTGTGTGTTGTACTTGTAACCTATGCTTGTACTTGTACTTGTACGATTACGATTAACAAGATTATAATTCAATAAATGTATCTACATCAAACAAGGACTTTTGACTTTTGACATATTAGTCTGGTTGTTTAACTTCCTAAACTTTGAATTAAACTATAATAAATAACATTCAAGCTGGTTAGCTTGAATGGCTTGGAATATGCAACCAACCCCTTAATTTGGGGAGCCCGTAACGCACTTGCGGTTGGTTCTACAAAATTTTAGATTACAAACGATCGTTTTTGTAGAGAATTTTGTCAGCTACAACTTTGATACGAACAAAAAAATCTATTTTAGTTTTCGTTACTGACTTTTTAAAAATTGTACATTTGCTCTTGCACTGCTTTATTTCATTTTGTTAACGAATGAGCTTCGTTGAGTTGGACGTCCAAAAAATGTCTGAGTCAGATGAAGTTCAGCTCAGTTCCGGACTTGTGCTTATTTTTAAACTAAAGCTAAGCATGCCACGTGCTTTGAACATGCCTGGGCATAGTGTGTGTGTTATGTGCAATGCAGTCCCCACACTTACTCACATTCCCATATTTAATGTTGTAATTGGAAGGGTGAAAAGGAGGCGAAGAAGCGTCGAAGGAAGCAAAATCGCTTTCAGGATTGTCTAATTTTAACTACAAGCGGATGAACGACTGCTTCGGTAAACGTGTCCTCCGGCATTGCAATATTGTGGCGGATGCGAGGCTGATTTTTTTCGTTTTCTAAAAATTGAGCCATTATTAATGATTGCACAGTAATTGATTATGAGTAGGCCTACTGTTTATCTTCTTTTTTATACATTGCATTGAATAACCAATCCAATGATACAACAAACCAATAGTAAACAATATCAATAGGCTACCATAATTTAGAATTTGGGCAAAATTATGTTCATGATTCCGCTAATGCTACCCTGATCACTGTACACATCTGCCTAATCTAAAAGCAAAATAACATAACAGGCAGATGCATGGAGTGTTCAGGTTAGCATTAGAGTTATCGTTAACTTAGTTATTAGACGACATTCATGTTTAATCGAACATTGAAAAAAACTAATTTTATGATTTTGTTTTCTGCAGGGATTGGAGAGACGAACGACTGCCAATCCTGTTGAGACGTCACCACAATCACTGACGACGCAACAAGAAGATTGCATTGACAGCTATCGCTTCTCAATGGCCAACTTGGAGGGTGAGTACTGAGTAGACTTATGAATTCAGCAACAGAGTCGGTTTTATTTAGGAGGAGAATTTAGAGCAATTGGGTGTTGAAATACAGTCTAAAATGTAGCATCGGTGATTAAAATATATTATCGCCATCTTAACCGAAACTACCGTTCCAGGTTACTTCATTGCTGGCATACTCTCTCTTAAAAATTATAATCCTTGTGAAAAGGGTTATCTCGCTGAAAGTCTGTTTTCTTTGCTGAGAATGTGTTTCCTTTTTCTTGTTTCTTTGTTGTCAATAACGACTTCTTACCTGAGCAGTAATAGGGAAATATTAGGACTCTTGGAAATTATTAATAGAGGATCTGAAATAATAGAGGACGGCATACTTATGAGTTTATCTCCATTAGGGCTTCAATTTCATTTAAACTTGAACCATTCAAAAAAATAATCATCTCGAGTAATGAATGTATATTCAGAAAATCATTTCAGAATTTTTATTATTTAGACATCTCATAATGTATTCACCATCTTAAGACATGCTCTATCTCATTTCCACATAAGAGCTGACATCAAGTTTTAATCTTTGCTGACAAAAGTCTATTTTAAAATGTCAATGCGTTTTTGATAATTTCTGTTTTTAAACGAAGGGGTAAAGTGAGATACTTGTCGGCTACTTGCTGTACACTAATCGTATACTGTTTTTGTTGGAATTGCTCACGTATTTCTGAAATATTTTAAGTTTTTTCATCATCACGGTGAAGCTTTTTACTAAGGAGATAGATCACACTATATCGATTATTGCTTTAGAAAAATGGAATAAAATAGACAATGTTATCACTGTGACTTGCTTCATTCACATCATAGATTCAAATATTAGCTGATAACTCTGGTATTCATTTTAAATAAGCAAAGATTGTCAGCATATCAAAAATGTACTTTAAATAATTGATGGTGGTTATTCATAAATATATTATACGATTCTATTCACTTGGTAGAGAATTAGTTTGAAAGTTGATTTCTAGTTTGTTAAGAAAGTAGTGATTTTCATTTTTTAAATTACTATTCTACATTAATTGCATAATTAATTAAAATTACAGTAAATAAATTTACATTTCTCTTATACTCTTTTATATTTTGACAAAATCTGGCTCTTCGTTTATCTCTTGAATGGCGAAAATATGTATTTTTCAACAAAATAAGAACATTGAAAAATATTAGTGGTAACGGTTTTATCAGTAGATGGTAAATCAATAATTTTGTTTATCAACATTTGCTAAAGTCTCAATGATTTTTCAAAATTGACAATTTTTATTGAAACTTATACTTTGTTTAACAGAAACACAAGATGTTGACCTCGATGCAATTCTTGGTGAACTGTGTGCTTTGGAAACGCAGTACGACGAAGCTATTGCTGGAGCCGCAGCTGCCAAGACTAACAATGGTAAATATATAGTAGGCCTACTATACACAGTACTGTAAAAAGCTAATAATGTATAATCATATTGCGACGCTCATTTTAAGGTGAATGTATTCATTTACAGTACAAGAGATTGCAGTACATTTAGCGTAAGCGAATAGTAGGTACAAGAGATAGCATAAAAGTAGTATGTAATTTGAATGGTAAAAAGCAAGTAAAAGGCGAGATAGGAGTAATAGTAATAGGAGAAATAGAGAAAATAAAGTTAAATTTATAGTGAAAGAAATTTCTATAGTATTATTTCAGTAAATAATAGTCGTAGTCTAGCATTTTTAAGGTTGAGAAATTGAGAGAGCATACTTGAAATGTTTCAGCAGCTACCATGCATTATTCTGTACCATTTTGCAAAATTTCTCCAACTCTTGTCAATGAACTATATTGGAAAAAAGAGATTTGTGGTAGGATGTCGCGGTTCTAGAAGATAATTTGATGACTTTTTTATGCCAAAAGATTGTTGGAAATTATGTGTCTTGTTTCACTTAGCAGAGCAATGTAGTTTCACCAAATGGGTTAAATTCTCTGTTATTTGAATTGTCTGTTAATGAATTTATTCTATTTTGCTAGGAGATAGCAATTTGCTTCGGTGGAACATAACACCACTCAACTATTCATATATACATATTATACATATTATATAGGAAGTGATAGCCGCGAGCCGTAGCAGGTATCTGTTCAATCAGATAGATAAGCTGCGTTCTCGTAGGTCCTGTTCGTAACGGTGACCGATTAGATTGGCCAGCAAAAAAGACATTGTTCTCTGCTGTAAAATCACTTCCCGGTGGTTCGGAACCCACCTAAAACTGTAGGTCCAACTCATCAATCACAATCATCCAACTCATTACCCACGCACAGGTCTCAGACCTATGTGGGCTTCATCCTCCAAAAAAAAATAACAAGATTTCTCCAAAAATAGTAGTAAGTTGAAATGTTTTTTGTCTCCTGAAAATCTAGAAAAATGAGCATGTGGGAGCTCAATATTCTTCTAGCCTACAATTTATTATAGGCTAGAAGAATATTGAGCTCCTTTGTCACGCACAGGTAACCATGAGGAAACTTATTTCCAACAAATGATATTTATGTATTTGTGTATTTTTTTCAATAAAGATTTTTGATTTTACACTTCATGAATATGTATGATATTCATTAGTTCAAATTATTGTCATAATATGAGGACTGTGGTAGAATTTAATAATGCGAAAAAATCAGAATTTCTTTCTCGATTTCTTTATTGCAATTATTTCAATGGTCTATCAGATTGACAAGCTAATGTACAGAATTAGCAAAAATATAGACTTATGATAAATTTAAAAAAATGGTTATCTATAAAATTGTTTTTGATTAGTTGATTTTTATTTTTGTTAGGAATTGAAAATACCACAGTTCTTCAGCACCATAGACGACAGCCATCGGAAACGCCGGCAGTTATACGAACGGATAGTCCAGACAATGATTCTGCCTTTTCAGATAGTGTCTCATTACTATCAAGCGAAAGTTCAGCATCTAGTGGAAGGACAGACTGTCTTAGGCCTTCTCAGGTAATTGAAATTCATCATCAATATTTTCAGCAGATTTTTTGTTAACAGCAACACAACTACAAATACCTGATTGTTCATTAACTGTTCGGAACCCACCTAAAACTGTAGGTCCAACTCATAAATCACCATCATCCAACTCATTACCCACGCCCAGGTCTCAGACCTATGTGGGCTTCATCCTCAAAAAAAAAAAAAAATTATCAATTGATATGAAAGTGGAACACTCAACATTCGTATTATTTCACTCCAAAACTCAAAACCCACATTACAGTATTTAATGTTTCTGTACAGTGCACTGAATTGAACAAATAACTAAATACGTTCACATTTTGACATCAAAATTTGATTATTGTGATGCAATTCATAATCTCAGAAAATTTGCTGTCTTTCAAAAATTTATTCAACTGAAATGGAGCCACTTATTGTGATAGAGCGCTCTAGTAGAGCAATCTAGTCAAGTTTAAACTAGAGATGGAGTAGTTTAGCAAAAGTTGATTGATCTTCAAGAGCGCCCTATCACAATTAGTGAGTTCTAAACGAGCAAAGTTCAACCCTAGCATTGCTGAAAGAGAGCTGAAAATAAGCTAATTTCAAGTTGAATTTCTACACTTTTAAAATTGTTATATGGCAGGTCCTTTACTGTCATATTCTTCAATCATTTGTATTTCTCTGTTCATAGACGTATCTAATTTTATTGATTTAATCTAATAATGTAAATGAATCCACTTGCACTCAACTTGAATTTTTGCTTTTCAGTTGAATGTTTTGAGTCCACATTCTCAATTAAAAAATTATTTTCCTAGGTGATTGCTGTTTACTAATTATCATTTATTATTATGTTTACAGAGAGAGACTGATCGCAGTAGCTCCAACGGTAAGGCTGAAAAAATACGACTTGCACTGCAAAAGATGAAAGAAGCAAATGTGAAAAAGTTATTTATCAAAGCGTTTAGTGTAGACGGTAGCTCGAAATCGTTGCTTGTCGACGAAACAATGTCCTGCGGCTATGTTACTAGGATACTGGCTGACAAGAACCACAGGACCATGGAGCCAAGGTGGGCTCTAATCGAACATTTGCCTGAGCTTCATATGGAACGCGCCTATGAAGATCACGAACGGCTAGTTGACAATCTAATGATTTGGACGAGGGATTCAAAAAATAAAATATTGTTTGTCGAACGACCGGAGAGAACCGTACTATTCGATAGACCAGAAATGTTTCTTGGTGGAGGATCCAGAGACCCGGCCGTAGAAATGGACGAATATAGTAGAAATAATTTGTTAGAGGTGAGTTTATTCCAGTCAGATTTTGCCATTCTTGTTATAAAATTTCCATACGATTTATTAATGATTATGTTAAAAACTGGTAACAACTACAGTGTAAAAATATTAATTATTTCTGATCCGAGTGATCCCAATGAATTGTAATATATATTAATTTTCAGACATTCTATAGCGATATAATGTAGAAATTTCCAATTAACAGTATTGTATAAATTAGTAAAACATTTACTCGAAATAAGGATGCAGTATAGGTATTCAAATCATTTCATGAAAATTCCACCGTCGATTCAATCCAGTGAATCAATCAATCAATGGACAGTGAATCAACTGAATTAAATAATCACTTATTAATATTATAAATACTATTCTATAGGCTACAGGAATCAATTTCCTTCTCCTGTGTCAAGTTCAAGTTTTAATAGCTGTCTATTTTTATTTGCAGGAATTTTTCGCCAACCCATCTGTACCAAATGTAGAAGGCCCATTGTACATAAAAACCGATTCAAGAAAAGGATGGAAACGACACAACTGTGTGCTTAGAGCGTCAGGATTATACTATTGGCCCAAAGAAAAAGCAAAATCTTCCAAATCTGATCTCGTTTGTTTGGCTACGTTTGATGTTAATCAGGTACGCGAATTGCTTGCCATTTATTCATAGTTAATTAATTAATTAATAATCTTTATTTCTGCAAATACAAAAAGCAAAAAATACACATGAAAAAAATATACATGACAAAAAATAATAATAATTATAAAACAAACAATTATTAGGAGAGAAACCAAGATGTTACAAAGAAAAAAATACTTAGTTCAACTTAACTATCATGTACAAGAAATAAAATGTTACAAAAAAATATCTGCAGAAATAATACTGTATGCAAATAATTTCATTGTGAAATTATGTCCGCATACAGGAGCATCATAGGATCCAACAAAGATGCCATGAATTGATGTAATAAAAAAATGAATAATAGAATTAAAACACTTGGAGGAAACATGAAATAATAATAGTACGAAAATGTAGGAGTAGAAACAATAATTAGTTCCTCTATCCATGGCCTAATAATGCCAAGTAGTACTTTCCAGCTGGTATTGATAGCATAAAATTTATTTACATAAGGACTGATTTATTATGTCTGCTACCACTGTGCAAAAATTCTGGTACAAATATATAACCTTATATCCGTGCCAGACTATGCTACTAATGAAATATCAGAATAAAAATTGAAACTAAAAGCGATGCAATACAACTCATAGTAATATAATATTAATAATATCGTCCCATTACATTGAATGTTTTAGTAGTATTTGAATTAGATTGTAGGTAGGCCTACTGTCTGAAGTTTTATGTTGGAAAATTTATGTGTGTCTTGAGGAGTAGTCACTCAGTCGAAATCCACTAAAGAAACGTTTACATAAGTGCAATACCTAATACTGTAAAAGAATACTAGCAATACAAATAATAATGTCTGAACAGTAAAAAATGTATTATGTTAATTTATCAGTAGTTTATTAACATCTAATAAGAACATATTCTTAATTAAAGCCGCTTGTGATTTCTTCACCATCGATTCAATCCAGTTTCAAGAGATGTTCGATTAAATTCAATTCTTTTCAACTTTCAATTTATATTTGTATGTGAATTTTATCCTACTATAATCATGATCGACTTGATGATCGACTTGATGACGACTTAATCATGATCGTACCATTTGATGAATTTTGATAAATACTCTCGGATATGAAATTCTCTTTCGACTGCATGTTGAAACAGCTCAGCTCAACAGCAAGCAGCGGAAATGCTTATCTCAACTTCAAAAGTATTTAAAGGCAGTTGTTGCCTCTCATCCAGTGCGATAGTATGTCATTTGTAGGATCCGATGGTGTGTGTGGACGTGTGGTGTTATAGAACTGACAATTCTCATAATTTTTCTATCTAAAAGGTGTACATAAAATCTTAATATAAGTTTAAGTATGTAAGTAGTTGGTCAATATCATCACTCACGAATTGATTTAATGCTTGTGGCGACAGTTCTAGCTTTGGTCAAGTTTCAAGGTAATAATTTATCATTAAAATATTCAAGTAGATGTTGATGAAAATTTCTTCATCTGCTTTTTATTTCCCAAGTATGTCCCAGAATTCAGGTGTTTAATTAGCAATATTTCTTTATAGATAGATAGATAGATACATACATACATACATACATACATACATACATACATACATACATACATACATAGATAAATGTATTTATTGATAAACAACAAATATTTCTTTGTATGTACAATTTGAAAACTAATTCATACAGTTTAATGGAAGTAAAGTAATGCCAAAATAACTCAGTATATTGTTTGAAAATGAGCACATCAAGAAGAATTCTCCAGTAGATTTCCTGATGTATAGATGGCGAGGTTGATTGCAATCTTGAAGTCCTACTGCCAAAACAGTCTTCTATTCAAATTGAAAGCTTGCAATGAATGATCCATTATAAATATGAGACAAATTATGAACTATGTCTTTCAACGTTAATCTTATCTTGATAATATTACTGTACTTATTATTTGTAACTGTTGTAGGCTACCTACTGTTGTTTTGAAATTCCCCCATTAATGTTTGACTGCCATACTGAAAAGATACTGAAGTATAAAATATTTAATATGTAACAAGCTAAGTGCAATGTGGACAATACAAATAGTAATACAAAGATACAAATGTAATATTAAGCCTTGCGATACAGTGTAGTTGTAATAATTGCCGGACCAACAGCTGCCGTTATATGAATAAAAATATGCTGAATTTGATTTTGTTTGCTGTGCAGGTGTATTATGGTGTTAGCTGGAAAAAGAAGTACAGAGCGCCGACTGATCACTGTTTTGCCATTAAGCATCCGTGCCTGCAGCAGCCGAAATCGGTCAAACACATCAAGTTCCTATGCGCCGATGATCCACACTCACTCCATAGATGGGTTGTCGGCATTAGAATAGCAAAGGTATGCACCATTATGCACATCATGGTTGAAGTAAAGTAACAACTTACCAAATTGGTTCTCGCTTTCTTATTGATACTGTTGGAAACAACATTTTTCTCTGAACAATAGCAAAACAATAATTTAACTTTTTAAGTGTTAAAATCTTTTTTTGCCATTTTTTGTTGAAAATGTTGAAAATCCATAAATTTTAGTTAATAAAAAACCTCTATTGAAACTATCATTAATTGATTCAGCCTTCAATAGATATTTTCCACCTAGTCACGGTAGTGAAGACTCAATGAAATATCTGTGGTTTCCATGTTGTTTTTTTGAATATGGCCAATTGAAAATCTGATGGTCAATATAATTGTTGATAATCCAACAATCAATGAAAATGTATTTATTAAAATAGTTCTCTTTTGTCTATAATTTTCACTGTTATACATTCTAACTATTGTGTTTTCTTTGTTTACTACAGTACGGTCACCAACTGCTTGTCAACTATCGGTCTTTAGTCGAGGAATGTCAGCTGCTAGCACAGGGGGGTGCTGTTGAGGAGGGTTGCAGGAGGGGAGGAGTGGACTCGCTTGACTCGTCATCGGCGGCGTCGCGACGGAGTGTGGCCACCATCAGCAGTCTGGTCGACACGGCGTCCGAGTCCGGATCGTCCGGATGCGACGTCGGATTCGAGTGCGACTTTCCATCGGGCACCATCAAGCGCAAACCGCCCAAACTTCCCTTAACCGCCACTACACGCCAGTTGAAAGAAATCGCCATCGGTCCTAGTCCAGTCCATCGCCATCCCACCACCAGTAGCCCCATTGATAGGGTAGTGAGTGTGGGAATGGGCGTGGGCGTGGGAGTAGGAGTGGGGCCAGTATTAGATTTCAAGGGCAGTTTCGAATCATTACCACCTCCGCCACCCGAACTGCTCGAGCCAGAACTGCTCAGTTTACCTGAAGGCCTCGATGAGGAGGATCTGCCACCTCCACCACCACCCCCACCACGGCTTCCCACCCCAAGCGCTGCCTTCCTACAGGATTTGCAGCGGGTGATGAGGAGAAAGTGGCAGGTAATTGAGCTCCAATATTATATATACATTTTGTTATATACATTGGTCGTTCGCTTGCACTTCTATAAACGTGCGCAATTAATTTCGTTAGGATGGATGTAGTCCATCGTTTGAAAGGAATACACAAAGATATGTACAATACTTCAAGCAAACAGTTCACACACACATGTGCAGTCATAAGTCACCTTGAACACGCTATTACTTTTGCAATCAAATCTTTACAAATTTGATTTTTTGCAGCTTTAGAATTGAAAAGAAAATTTATTTAAACATAAATTACCATTTCATTTTTCAATTGAAATACTGTGAAATATAATAAGATTGATGGGATAGTCAGATCGTAACTGATTTAGTGATAGATGCTCAACATTTTTTGCAGTATTGGAGATTTTGTCCTAGATATTGCCATTATTCCATCTCCAGCTTCAACGTCCTTAAGGAACATATGCCGAATGTGACTTCCGATTTGAACAGTATCATTAAGTATCTCTAGACCGCTCCATGGCATTCAATGGCTCAACAAACGTTTTTCTTTCATCAATTGTATTTTATTGAATTTGCGAGCTATTTTCAATTTTTTTGAGATTCATTTTACATACGCGTTGACTTGAATGATTGATATAGATACTCAGAAAATAACGAACAGAGAGACAAATTTTATAGTGCTTTTGACACATATAATTTTTATACAAACTGTACAATAACTTTGTTTCCACTTTCTTGATACACAGTATGTGTTTTATTCATAAGTATACTATTCTTAAAATGAGCAGCTATGACACCTAACTTTTAGAAAAAACATAAAAAAGATATTGTAATTGTGATCATCTTGAAGCACATATTTCAAGATTAATTTTTGATAATCTGATTGATCTCAATTGTGTGTTTGTGATAATGTTAACCAGGTGGCCCAGAAATGCAAACAAGACCTGAACACAACACCTCACGAAGTGCTAGGTTTCCGTGATCCTCCTGACTACCGTGAAACTAATGTGAGCAACTGGGTTGCCGAACACTATGGCATGGGTGGCAGTCAACAGGGCGGCAAGAGTCTCTATGAGAACGTCTACCGACCAGGAGTGACGATAGCGCAGAAAAAACGTCCACCACCACCCCCACCTAGGGCTGAAACCACCCAGCTAACCACCACCACTGCCAGGCATATGGCCCCATTGCATAATTGCTGATTAAGCGTTTCTGTCTTCACTGCAACTACTTTACTTTCTATATTGTACTAATTCATTGAACTAGACTGCCTGAATAGTTTCATTGAATTGCTTCAGAAGTAAGTGCTTTTGGTAGGCTAAACCCCTACCATAATAATAATAATAATTTAGGAGTCAAATAGATTGACAGTCAGATACTAGTAAGTGGCTAGTAATTGTGATCCTTAGTGGAAAGAATCTATTTTGGTCCCCTCAAGTTGAATAAAGCACAACTAATGCGATCAGAGTAACAATGTTTAATATGCTTGAACATGTTGTAATTAAATCGCTCTCAAATGTGTTTTATTCAACATTGCTGCACTCGCAGCAGTAAAAATGTTTTTTTAGCCTATGACTATTATTGGTTGTGGAACTCGCCATGTCATTATAGTCATGTTTAGTACAATAAATTCCTTTTAGAGATTCGGTTGCGAGTCGCGGGCGATAATTTAATGATGTGTTTTACGTTATTTTCAGTAAAATATGTTAATATTATCAGTCATTTCGTAAATTCATTGGCTTTTTCAGCTCCATTATGATTTTTATTAAATTTTCAAAATGTTCTAATACTGTATTTTATTACTTCGATACTGTTCAAAAAGTATTCAAATTTTTTTAATTATTCTTTTGCTATTTTGATTCATTCGATAGGGGTTTCTCGCATTGCTACATGATAAGCAATATTCAAAATGTTATAATTATTTAAATTGCATACACTGAAAGCACTAAAATATTCTCTTTTGATATTGAGTTGTTTGTAATTTCCATCTATTAGTTTTATTTTCTCACCCATTGAAATCAGTTGAGAATGAGATTTTGGCATTCCAATAGAAAATAGAATTTTGATAATTTACAAATATTAACTTGAGAGAGTTTGAGTTGAAGTGCCTAACTGTGACTGACTTTTACTCCGGCGGTCTAGGGTCAGATTCTCATTCAACGTGGCAACTTTGTGTCATAATTCACCAACGCACAACTCTCAGATTTGTGTTCATGTTAGACTACTACTTTAAATTTATCAATCTACTACTAGTAATCGATATTTTCATGATTCTTCAAAATAATTTTTGAATAAATTTATTTTTCTTGCCTTACAGTCAATTTTTATTACGTCCATAAAAGCCTAAATTATCTCAAATTATCATAATAATCGTTGTGAAATCTATGCTTCGTACTTATAGAATCAAGTGTAATACCGTTGTATGAACAGCTTACTACTTATACATCGCCATATGAATAAAAGAGCCAATAGCTATTTATTAAAGTATTTAAAATTAGTACAATATTGAAAAATTTACTGCTATTCTAAGAATGATAATGTGCATTATTTTGGTAACTATGTGCATTATTTTGGTTTTTGTGCATTTCAAGAGAGCTTACTAAAAGAGGGGTTTTCCTCAAAAATTCTATGAATCTTTGTATTCAATTTGATTGATTGTTATTTTGTATGTATAGGGGTGTGTCTGCTGCCTGTAAATTGTGTGTATGATATTTTGGTACAATGCCTTACCATCCGCTGCAATAGAAGTTTTATTGTTGTTGTATTTTAAGCATGTTATATTGTTGATAAAAACAAGTTTTTTGGTGCAAAATAATTATTTATTATTGATAAGAGTCATAGCAAAAACTACCTTATAAAGATCTGAAGAACGATTCGCGGTTCGCGGTCAATAAAAGAGAAACAACGATAATTTGTTAGTTATGTTCCAGGAGATGAGAATTTTTGAGTGTATGAAAAAATACTTTCGTAGCATCTATTTTTATGGCTTTTCAAAACAAACTTTTCTATACTATTACAATTTTCACTAACGCATCGCATTACATCTAAAATGGAAAACTGATGAAATATTTTAAGACTGAGAATTTTGATAAGTATTTTATCTTTAGAAATTTTTGAAGATTTCATTTAACGTTTGCTTGTCTGTAAATTAATGTATTAGCATAATATTTGAAATATCACTGAATTTATATAAATTATTTCTTATTTTAATGAACACACTTCTAACCAAAATTCTCTTTTAATATCATTAATATTGTGAAAGTTCTTAGTATGTTTTGTCTGTAAGTAGTTTTATATTCGAATTCTGTTATCTAAAATGTAGAAATATTTATCATTGTAAATAAAATACCCACGTTAAGTGTACTTCAGAGAAGTACTTTATTGTAAAAACTTGAATAAATTTATTATAATACGGACTATTATATATTCAATTCAATTCTGAAAAATTCTCTTTTATCGCAATTTCAATCATGTTATTGAACAGCTTTAGCAAACCGCTCTGATATCTTTATCGGGCGCTATTTAATGACTGATAGGCTGTGCATGCGCCAAAATAAGAAATTATCAGATTGCCAGTTATCTGATAGCGGATTGATAAAAATATCGGAACGATTTGCTAAAAGTCAATTTTCACTCACAAGTCTATGAGTTAAGTTCAAAGCTTTTGGTAGAGCGAGTTCTCCGGGCATACATTGAACACTATTAACACATTTTGATTTTAATTACATTTTAATAAAGTCGAAAACTGTGCCTGATGTAGAGGCGGCGATAAGGAGACCGCAGGGCCACGGCACGGGAAGGCCCCAATTATTCAAGGGGCCTCCGGAGGCCCATAGCTCTGACCGATCTAGGCCCCCTATATGCTTTTTCGGGGAGGCACCAAAATGCTTACCGCCGCCACTGGCCGCCTCTATATAGCCAATGCAATATTGAAACTATTATAGTCCATAAGTTGGCTAGTCTACTTTCATCAAGTTTGATAGCCATTATTCGAGCTACCTGAAATTCGAGCAAATTTTATACTGAGGTATCCAAATTAGTCTTTAAACTTGATAACCAAAAATTAAATAGGTATTGATACAAAAAATTGAGGAAATTAAGCTCATATCATGCCATGGCCCCTGCCTGTGAGTGAACCTTGCTCGCCCCACCCATGCGACGATCCTGCTTTTGAAAGAATTTCAAATCTTCATAAAAGTTACAGAGGATTGTGTTAGAAGCTTATTTATTTATTGAATATATATACTAGTTCACAACCAAATGAAGTTTACAGCTTGACGCCAAAACACCCAACGCCACAACAGATTAGTTTCTCTCATTTTTTGAACGGGCCTAATGTCTGGCATGCAATTGGTTTCAAATTGAAGATAATTAAATTACCTATCAGTGAGGTACATCTCTTTTCCCTGTTCAGCACTCAAATTGATCGGAGAATCGAAAAAACTGGCAAATTCCGTAAAACTCCGTTAGTTTATCTTATGAAAGTAACTTTGCTCACCTTGAATATTTTTTTTTTCAAACAAATGAAATTTATTTTTTCTTCATAACAAATGAAAGACAAAACAATGATCTTCAATTTAAAGTTGATTTAAAATTTTTATCCGTTGCGGTTTGCAAGTTGAACCTTTTTAATCACATAAAAATAATTATTTAATAAAGGAAAAACATAGCAAATAACCTAAAATTTTACAACTTGGACTTAATTTTAAATGCGGTTATGAATTTGAACCGTCTTCCTTAATAAGATGAGAAGAATGAGCTATCGCTCGATAGGATTCAATCATCCGTTCACAAATCAGGAGCCTCGAAGTTTATGAACCATAGAATGCCCCATTTTTGGGCCCCTGAAAAAATTGATCACAATTAGGGGTGGAAAAAGGGGCGTTTCTGATAGTCTAGTCCAGAATCTAAAAAGTGGCGTTTCTGATAGTCTAGTCTAGAATCTTAAGAACTCACAAGGAAAAAATCTCAACTAAAGATTTAGAAATTTGTAGTTTGGATCCTCACTTGAATTTTAGCAATTTTTTGTATGTACGAAAATCAGCTCTGCCTCAAAAATTACCGAAGATAAAAAGGTGAAATCGGGTTTAAATTAGAGAACTAAATTATTCTGAGGGATTTTGAATAAAGAATGTACGATCAGTCATTCTCAAGATATAGAGATCAAAACTTGTCAAATCCTCAAATTTTAATTTTTTTGTAAAATTTATCTATATTTTGAAAAGGTGAAACTTGGGACACATGGTCTAGTAGATTGTACATTATAAAAAGCTTTATCAACTATATTTTTTTCAGTTGGTTTTTAATATTTCTATATTTCCAAGACTCAAAATATTAGGCGCCGACTTCAAAGGTTACTTGTTTTAAATTAAAAAAGATCTCAGTTTAAAGTGAATACTTTATTTTAAACTTTTTAGTTCGTGAATATTTAATTTTTGATTATCATTTCATTGAAGTCCGGTTTTTTTTTTGTTTTAAACATTTTTTATTTCAAGCTTTCTATAGAATATTCAAACTTTGAAAACATTAGAAATTTCTTAGGCATTATGAAGTACTTAGAAAATTAGCAAATCAATTTGGTCAATGATACATATATATTGAAGTAACTAAAAATCAGACTATAAGAAAAGTTAATAAACTAAGTAAAATCATACAACTCTTTATTGAACGTAGAATATTGTATTTAGGAAAATTATAATAACGAAAGGCCGTATAAAAGTGAAATGATTTTTGATTCGTCATTTTAATTCAGTCCCTTTCAGAGTATACCTACACTGAAAAATTAATAACTAAAGATTTTTTTAAATTAACGGTCTTAAGGCTGTACGCAGGGTTTTTGGTCATAATTTTTTTCGAAGTTACTTGTATTGAATATTATATTAGTGCTTTGAAACGTTATCTGTTGATCTGAGGAAAACTTTTTTCTTTAATTATTTTGTGAAATATGGGGATTCGATGTTGAAATTTTTCAGTTTTTGTGGGCAATTGGTGAAACCTATGAGTGATTTTAAACTAAAAGACACCTCGAGGAATAAAATGAGATATTTTTTATTCCAATCAAACAATTCGTTTTTACAAAAAAAAAAATTAAACTAAAAACTTCAATTTTTCAAACTATGATGTTGAAGATCCATCTTGTTTCCACTAATATGTAATATAAACTTAATAAAACAACTTTTGAATGGAAATTAACTCACGTTATGGCGTGACGGCCGTTTCGCTCTGTTGTCTAGAGCATCTTCAGACGACCCACAGTACACTCAACCATTTTGAAAAAACAATTTCTTAGATTGAAATAAAAAATAAGTCATTTTATTCCTCAAGGTGACTTAGTTACAGAAAATTAATCGAAAGTTTAAAATCACTCGTAGGTGACAATTGCCCACAAAAACCGAAAAAGGTAAGTGCAGAAAGGCTTTAAAGGATTTAACTCTCTTAACTGAAGCAATTCTTCAAATTTGATTGGCTAAATTGTCAACTTTCTTCTTCAAATGAATGTAAGCATCTACATTAAAATTCATTCAATAATCAAGTTTTTTATTTTCTTCGCTCATATATATCAGATTTTATTGACGTTTTTATGGTAATTGCTCTAAATTCTTAGTGATGTAATTGGAGGTAATACAGGGGTTCATTTTATTGAGTAGATTTGGATGGAAAAGTAGTGGGATGGAATGGAATGACTACTCTAATTATTATGTGAAGTAAGTTCAATTGGATGAAATCATATATAATAATCTTCGTATGACTAAAAACATAAATATTAGTGTGGAATCATCAGTGTTAATAATGATTTAGCTTGGGTCTGATGAAGAAATGAAACCGTTTGGTAAGTAATTGGGTTTTCCTGTCTTGGCCCCAATGTTTGTTAGTAACTTTATTAGCCCTTAGCGCTCGGAATAGAAAATAGTACTTTGGCCCTCAGGTCGGAAGGCACATATGCTGTGACACGGCCAACGCTTGCCAGAGATCGGGTTACTTTGGGAGTGAGAGCGCCCACAGCTCGGTTGTCACACATGCCGTGCCATCCTATTTTTTTTTTTTTTTTTTTTTTTTTTTTTTAGGATGAAGCCCACATAGGTCTGAGACCTGTGCGTGGGTAATGAGTTGGATGATGGTGATTTATGAGTTGGACCTACAGTTTTAGGTGGGTTCCGAACCACCGGGAAGTGATTTTCAGCAGAGAACAGTGTCTTTTTTGCTGGCCAATATTTCGTCCGCTACAGCTCGGTACGGCACATACGCTGTGACCAGTGTATTGATACGCAGTTATTAGTTTACTAATTTAGTGATTCATATCACATCCCTAACAAGTGCTGCCCTACCTCAGGAAACATCTGAACTACTTCGACAGCGCAACATTTCTTCCTCCATTTTGTTGTAGGGTTAGATTTTTGTTGAGACAGTGACGAGGCAGTAGACACTGCGTGTGAAGCTCACCATTCATGTTCATAACTTCATTTGAAGTGGCATATGTGAGCTCTGCAATTATTACGAGTAATAAAAGAACTACATTCTGAAGAAATACGGTTTGAGAGACAATTATTTTCTATAATAAAACTACACAAAATATCCACTCAATATTCAACTGACTAGAGTGAAGCTTCATTTCCGTTATTATATTTTATATTGCTGCAATTTCTATTGATAATTGTAATTATTCATTTAGAATTATGAATAAATATTTCATCATTACAATAACATATTTTATCAACTTATTTGCCCACAAAAGATGAAGCTATTCGAATAGATGAAGTTGGTTGATTTGAGAGCAGAAGCAGAATGCATCATGTTACGAGCCAGGCAGGCAGTAAAAGTAAAACGCAGTGAGCTCAGCGCTGACCTGTAGCGACTATAGAGGAATGCGCAGCATGTGAGACACCCGAGCTGTGGACGCTTTCGCTTCCATAGTATCCCGATCTCTGGCTAACATTAGCCGTGTCACAGCTAATATTCCAAACTATTCATTGAAAACGTCGCATTGCAGGACATCTCATCGAAGTGGGGGAGTAGCTATCTTCACTAAAAATGCTAAGAATATGCAAACATTTAATTTAGAATATGTAGAGAAATTTGCTGTGGAAATGGATTTAGAAGTTACTGGTTTGCCAGTTAAAAAAGTCCCTGTAAAGGAAGAGTGGATAACTGATGATATCCTTGCAGAAAGAAATAGGGTTAAAGATGCATATGATGAATTCAAACTATCTAGAAATATGTTAAGTGAAGATAATTACAAAGCTCTAAAGAAAAATTATACAAGAGAAGTGAAAAGAGCGAAATGTAAGAAAACGGCTGAAATTTTGAATAATAGTGTGTACTTTAACACAGCAGTGTGGGATGTAATAAACAAAAATAGGCAAGTAGCTCATGTAGATGCTTATACTAGTGTCCCCAGAATAATTAACGAAAATAACAAATATATTGATGATAATGTAGACATTTGTAATTTCTTTAACAGATATTATCAACTGGTTGTTAAGGATCTTCAAAAATCTTTAAATACAGGTATTAGTGATGCAAACATTAGGAATACTGAGGGGATTCAGAACGAATTAAAATTCCACCCAGTATGCCAAGACGAGTTGTCAAATATCATTGATAGTTTAAATAATAAAAAAAACTGTAGGAATGGATGGGGTATCCAGTAAAATTCTGAAAGAATGTAAAGATCAATTGTTAGACCCTTTGATTCATCTGATCAATCATTCATTAGAACAAGGTGTTTTTCCAGATAACTTAAAAGAGGGGAAGATCTTGCCAATCTTCAAAAGTGGTGATAGAGAAAAGGTAGAAAACTATAGGCCCATTAGTATTTTAAATGTAATAAGTAAAATTTTTGAAAGAGTAGTTCTAAATAGGTTACTTCTGCACCTTCAAGAAGCTAACTTTATCTGTGATGAACAGCATGGCTTCCAGAAAGGGAGATCAACAAAAACAGCCATAGTTTCTCTAGTTGACAAACTAATAGATATAATAGATTCAGGGGATAAAGCTACTGCAATCTTCTTAGATCTGTCAAAGGCATTTGATTGTGTTAATCATAGAACTTTATTGGAAATACTGCAAAATGTAGGTGTAAATGGGGTTGAACTGAAATGGTTTGAATCATATCTTATTGGGAGAAAACAATGTGTAGAACTAACTACAGTAGTTGGTAATAGTATAGTAAAGAATAAATCTAATAAATTAGAGGTGCAAGCTGGAGTGCCTCAGGGGTCAATACTAGGTCCATTGCTTTTTTTGTTATATGTCAACCGTTTACCTAAAGAATTAATTAGTGGTAGAGCCCTCTTATTTGCTGATGATACATCACTCATTTTCAGCAATTCCATTCTAGATAATTTAGAAATAAGTGCCCATATAGGTGTGCAGTCCATTGTCCAATTTTTAAATCAGTTGAAATTAACTATAAATAGTAAAAAATGCCAATACCTTCAATTCAAAAACAAACATAATTTAAATGAAGATAGGGCTATAAACGTGTTTTTAAATGATAATCAATTAGACCAGGAAGAAAAAATTGCATTTCTAGGAGTTTTGTTGGATAGACGATTGACCTGGACTCCATTCATTGAGAAAATATGTAGTAAAATTTCATCTGGGGTATTTGTCCTGCGACAGCTCGCTAGATTGAATGACAAAAAGTTACTTTTTACAGCTTACCATGGGCTCTTACTGTCACATATTAGGTATGCTATCTTAGTATGGGGTAATTCATCAAAACAAAATCTTGATAGGGTGTTTAAGATCCAAAAGAAAGCTGTTAGGTGTATAAGAGTAAATAGATTAGATTCATGTAGGCCGTTGTTCAAGAGACTTGGTCTCCTAACTGTACCCTGCTTATATGTGTATGAAGCTACTTTATATGTAAAAACGAATGATATTAATCAAAATCTTGATGTACATGATTATAATACAAGAAGCCGAGGAGATTATCACTTGGTGAGTCACAATAGTAGCTTATTCAAACAAAAACCTAGTTATATTGGTAGGAAATTCTACAACAAGCTACCGCAGTTTTTGAAGAGTCTTGAAAATATAAAAATATTTAAAAAACAATTGAAGAAATATTTAGTTGATAAAGCTTTTTATAGCGTACAAGAGTTCCTTTCACATCAAAATTAAGCCTCATCTCAACTAATTGAAGTAATTATGGTATCTAGTGTATAATATTGTTGATCTGACTTGTCTTATACTCCTTAACTGGAGTCTCCAAGACGTAATCTACAAAAAAAAAAAAAAAAAAAAAAAAAAAAAAAAAAAAAAAACCAGCTTGTGTGACTTCCGAGCGCTAAGGGTTAAGGACCTGTCAGTGCCTTATTATATTTCAGAGTCAACTGTTTGCAAATAGCATGTATTGCAATTTTTGACTAGTAATTATTCGATCCTGAACTTGATCAATAATTATTTTTTGTTACCCGGTACTTTGTGAAATTATTACAGAACGATATTGTTTCAAGTTTTGTATTTAAAAGAACAAATGCAGCCATCATCATGATATAAATTCAAATTAACTTAATAGATTTTTTGTGAACTCCTCTTCAATTAATAAATAATTTATGTAAATTGGGAATAAGGTATAACTTAGCTAATCAACTCTGTCATATGATTTTGAGCATTCGATATTTAAGAACACAGTGTTCTTATATAGCCGCGTCTCCACCAACCGAACATGTCTGCCGAACATTGTTGGCGAACACAAAAAACGGACTAACATTAAACATATGGGTCACCGAACATGTTCGTCGAACATTTTCAGTTGTTCGTGGACATACAAATTAATGTTCGTGAAAACAGCTGGACATTTTAGTAATTGTGGTTTAGTTGAGTGAGCTGGTTTAGTTGAGTCATGAGTGCATCACAGCGTCGTCGTCGTTGTATGTTATTAGCGTGCTTAGCGGCTGGATACATGACATTGACCGCTCGTCGACCTCCTCGATGGTGGCAGAGACAACTATTTAGGGGAAGAGATGAGTGCAGTGACCAACTTCGTACAGATTTGACAGCAAGTAGCTTGTTCACAAATTTTACAAGGGTTTGTAATGAAGATTTTGAATTACTTATATCGCTTATTGGACCAATTATTTCAAAACAAGACACCAACTACCGCAATGCTATAAGTGTAAACGATTGTTTGGCTGTGACTTAAGATTTTTGGCAACGGGCGATTCCTACACATCTTTGATGTATCTGTTCAAGATTTCAAAACAAAGCATTTCTGAAATAGTGCCTAAGGTGTGTGAAGCACTTGTTTATGCTTTATCTGAATATGTGAAAACACCTAGCAGTAGACAAGAATGGGCAATGGTTTCCACTGGTTTTAAATATAAATGGCAATTCGAACAGTGTCTTGGTGCTTTAGATGGAAAGCATGTAGTTATACAATGCCCTGTTGATAGTGGAACTGATTATTTCAATTACAAAGGGCATTATAGTATCGTTTTAATGGCTCTGGTGGATTCGAACTATTCATTTTTATATGTAAATGTTGGCTGCAAAGGCCGGATATCAGACGGGGGTGTTTTTAAAAACAGTGGTTTGTGGAATAACATTTTTAAAACCAGTGACAATTTACCTGCTGACAAACCATTACCTGGACGGGTGTTTTCAGTACCACACGTTATTGTGGCAGATGATGCTTTTGCACTCAACAAACATATACTAAAACCTTACCCTGGACATCAAAAAAAAGGTAGCAAAGGAGAGAATTTTCAACTACCGTCTTTCAAGAGCTAGGCGATGTTCAGAAAATGCTTTTGGAATTATGAGTTCAGTGTTTAGAGTACTAAGAAAGCCCATGCTTCTTGAACCAGAAAAAGCAACGATTATTATCTGTGCATGTGTGTACTTACACAACTTTTTACGTGCTAACAAATCTGCCAACTACTACGCACCTCCTGGGTCGGTGGACTATGTGTTGCCTGATGGAACTATTGTCCCAGGGGATTGGCGCAATGCTGAAACTGGAAGAGGCGAATCTTTCTATCCCTTAACTCGTATTGGTAGAAAAGCTGGTGAGCATGCAAAAAATATCAGGGATGAATATGCTTCATACTTTATTTCTACTGAAGGAAGTGTACCATGGCAGCATGAGTATGAGTAATAAACTTGTACCTAAACAAAACCTTTAATTAAATGTAATATGGTTGTTTTTCATTTCAGTTATTGTTGAACTGTCAGTTTGTTAACTTGGTAGATTTCTGTGTTTAATAAATAAATTTCTGTGTTTCAACTTCTATTAGTATACTAGATTACTTATAGGCACTATATCATTCATTACATTGTTTTAATTCATTTATGCCAATAAATACTTTATATTGTGAAACAAACAAATTCAGTATTATTAAGCTGACAATAAATAAAAAAATATTTATATATATTAAAAAAATGTTTTACAAAAATGATCTATTGAGCATTTCAATAATATATATATATATATATATATATATTATTCATGACTTGTTATTGATGCTCACTTCTGCTAATCAATTCTATTACTGAATCAAATACAATTACTGAAAATTTACTGGAAAATTCACGAAATATTTCCATATTAATAATAAAAACATATTATTGGAATAAAACATTAGTGAGTTTTAGCATAGCATTGCTATTTTTCACACCATTATTTTTGACCAATTATTCTTGGCCACTCTATACCTCCTATTAATTTATACCTGTATAAGTTATGTGATCAAGTGAATAACGAGTGTAAGTAGTAAAAATGGCACAAGTTTTACAAATAGGCTATATTGTGTTTTGAAATATGAGATTCATTATCGAGTATGAACTCTTGCTAATTTTTGCATATTAAATCTTATATCAGAGAAATACAAAACAATGCACAGGGAAAATAAACTACATATTAAAATAAATAGTGGAATATTACCTTTTATTTTTTATGTCATGAACAGAAAATAAACAGCATAAGAAATTAATTTACGCGATTTATAGCTGAAACATTTTATAATATATGTAGAAAACGTAAAGAGTTCTGTTCTGAATCACCTTCAAAGTCCTTACCCAAGTTTTCTTCCATGGACGCGCAACTTAACTCTTCTCCAGAAACGGATTCCACCAATGAACATCGCACCAGATTTGAAATACTACTAGTAGATGTAGACGAACTGGTACCTTTTCTCTGGTATTGATCCATTTCTGCTCCAAAAATAGCATTGTCAATTTTGTTTTTTAGCATGCATATAGCAATAGGATCCGTTATTTTTCTTATTCTGTCAGCTACTGCTTCCCCATATATAGAAAATTCGTCCCGCTGGTTGTCTGGGCACGTTAATCCCTCATAGCACTCTTTCATGATTTTATAGGCTTCGTCTTGTTTTTCTTTATGACATTATTTCTTCTTGGGAGGAACTTTAAAAGTTTTGTTACCATATGAAGAGGCACGATTATTGATTGGTTCGTAATCGGTGGATTGCAATTCTTCCACTACTGTGCTGTTTTATTCAGTAACCTGGAAGTTGTCGGAGCTTGAAGTGGTACTGTTTGGTGTATACCTATCATCCAAGAAACGAAGGTATTTAAGTCCCCACCACGGTTTTTTCGTTCACTTGTTGCCATTCCAGACTTGGGAACAACATTCTTCTTCTCTCTTCGGTATTGAGCTAGAATAGTTTCCATCTTTTTCTTAACTTCAATTACACTGCAACCGATATCTGAAGCAATTTCTATAAATGCATCATTGTGTTTAAATTTATTTTTATAAAGTTTTTCCCTGGGATTCCACAGTAGAGGATGTACTTCATATGCTTGAATCAAGCTAATTGTTTTTTCTATTGACCAGGATTGTTTATTTAAGCTCTCACTATCTCCTAAATCACCCATTTTTGTCCAAAGAAAATAGATCAACACAACCGAACCCGAACACTCACCCAATATCAATAATAATATATTATATTATTAATAATTAATATTAATAAAATACCTACACACTCTCTGCTACAACGCAATACAAACAAAGAAAACTGCTCAAGTTGCACCAAAAATCATGTGTGTTCAAATGAAATGTTCGGTCTATGAGCGAACTTTGACGACCAACAATAGGTTCCTGCCACTACCGCTTTACGCTATGAAAGGCCTCGGGACAAAAATTCCTAATTGATATTGTCACCTCATCTGGTTTGTTTACTTTTCAGTTGGAAATCAAGATACTCAATTTTTCAATCAGCTGTAAAAATATTTGAAATCAAGATATTCAATTTTTCAAACAGCTGTAAAAATATTCCATTGTAAGATTAGGTGTTCACTGCATAATATTATTATTGGTTCATGATTATTTGTGAAATTGTGCTCAATAATTTATTGAAAATGGGAATAAAGTATTGCTCAGCTAATCAACTCTACCACATGATTTTGAACATAAGCCCCAGATGAGATGACGTCATTGATCAGTCCCAAGATCTTTCTTCACGTAAAGCTGGGCATTCACGTTCCGATTTGCAGTACCACTTGCAGTCCAACCTTCAAGGTTGGATCCGAAAACGGAACGTGAATGGGCTTGTTGGATGGTTGGAATTGTAGATGGACGACTTACGAATGTTGACGGTGTTGGAGCGTGTGTGGGGCAGTCGGATCAAAGTCGTCCATCTTATCTCAGTCAGTGCATGACCTTCGGGTAAGTTCGGGCAACTTCGGTTACATTTTTCGGCTCAAGAGCGACGTTCACAGCTGATTAGGAATAAAGTTGGATTGTAAGTAGGAGCGTGAGTGGAGTCGACTATCCATCTAGCAGTACTACTAGCAGTACTGCAAGTTGGAACGTGAATGCCCAGCTTAAGCTACGCCACTACCGCCACCACACCGATCATAATGTTCGAGAAGGCGTCCACACCAAACCAAATCCAAAAAATGGTCGGCGACATCAGCTGATTCCAGCGAACACTGTTCGCCGAGCATGTTCGGTTGGTGGAGACGCGGCTTATGATATCGTTGTTCGCACCAAATTAGATTATGTCATTGATCAGTCCCAAGGCCTGAATTTTTTTTTTTTTTTTGTATAGGCCTACAGATGGACCGCATTTATTTACCATTCAATTCATGTTGGTCTCTTTCTTCCTCCTCCAATACTCCTTCATCCTGACACTCTGAGCAATTCGTCTTTCTTGAGACCAAGTTTCAATTTTTGGCTCCTCTGGAAAATCATTTACTATTAACTTCCTTCTTAGGCCTGCCCTATCAAAAAAATCAGTTACTGTAATATCCAATCCCTGCATATCTTTTTTAGATTCTATAAACCAACTAAATTTTGATTTTCTATTGCTTATTTTATTAAATATTTTATGTGTCTGTCTGTTTGGATCCATTCTAAATAAATGGGCATAAAATGCTATTCTTCTCTTTCTAATTGTCTCCGTGATTTTTTCAGTATGCCTATAGATTTCTTCATTGCTGCAGGTGAAGATATTATGTTTCTCATTATGCTTGCCAAAAATTTTTCTCATGATTTTTCTCTCCTGTACTTCTAATTTTTGGCGATCACCTTTTCTATTTAGTGTTAAGCACTCCGCAGCATATAAAGCTTCAGGTTTAATGACAGTAAGGTAATGCCTGAGCTTTGCATTCTTTGAAATTGACCTTTTGTTATAAATATTCTTTGTTAACTTATAGGCAAGTCTCATTTTGTTAACTACAAGGCCTGAATATTGTAATGTATGCCACGGTTTCACACACATTACCATAAGTGTGATCAAAGACAATCACTCTAATCTAACATTAATTGACAATATAATCTTACATTATATTGTCTTTGGTTTGATACAATGATCGGCCTGGTAAAAAGCACCGGCTATCCGACACTCATGTGTGAAATTAGTCACCTATGAATGCTCCTTTTTGCGTGATATTGGACTAAGTATTGGGCCGATCCTTCGGCGCGACCCCCTCTGAACTTCGATGCTCTTTCATTTGAAAAAAATGAAACCAGTCCAATAGCGCTCGAGTAATTGATGTACAAACATAAAAAACAAATCGAATTGAAAACCTCCTCCTTGTTAGAAATTGGTTAAAAAAAAGCGAGAATGCTCAGTTTGGACGTAAATTGGAAAAAGATAAAAACAGCCGGAATTTTGGTGTTTTCGGGGCACTTTATACGCCCCAGTGATAGAAGGTAAACTTTTTGGATTTAGATCAGCTAAGATACCATTAACATTGCGCAAAAAATCCGCTGGGTTAATAATTATTATTTCCCGCGTCATACCTCATGACTGAACAAGTGATTGTGGAACGGAATTCAGTCAGTCAGTGGTTCAGTGCCATTTTTCAAAGTCAATTCTGGCCACCCAGAGGTCACGTAAGTCGTTTTTCTTGTCAACTCCTTATCTTACTTCTCAAAGGCATTTAAATATTTCAAACCAAGGTTATTAGGTTTCTACCTAGGTTATTGAAAACAAGGTTGTTTTTTATCAAGGTTCTGTTTATTAGCCTTGGGTTTCTACTAACTTTGCTTTTAAACGTATTTGCCTTATCTGGGACAGTTGTGCTCTCATAGGGTATGATATTTTCCTCTCTATTATTATCATCAGATAATTTCTATTAGAATCACTTTATGAATATCACTTATCAATACGTAAACTATGTATTAGTTTTTTCTTGGAATGTTTCCTAGCCTGCGTACAACAACTGATTCAACTCAGCTGTTGACTGTCGGCTGTTCAAATGTAATCATCTGATGATGTGATTAGATTTCGTTACTTTGTTTTTCTCAAAATTGCATGCTTACCATAATTGTACAGGATTTTGTTCACATTAATTTTAATCCAAAAATCGAGAAACTAATGTTTTTGCTGTTAATCGAGTAATGTTTCGACGACTTTCGCTGCTTAGGGTTAGTCCACACTATTCACCGAAATATACCAGTAAATATGTGAAGTTATGTTTTTCACGAACTACCAATCATCCCTCTTCGTTACAATGTAATCTTGATAATGCTTTAAAATATTCGGTTATAACAAGTAATTCAATCAGTTATTATGAAACGAAAGAAGAGAGTGATGCTCACAGTGATACTACAGAAGAAGGTGGAGGGTCCACCCGGCTTCTTCTCTTACTTTCTGGATTAGGTCTAGTGATTTCTCAATGCTCTGATGTGAAAATGAAAGGTTAGTTTTGAATTGTTCAAACCATTTCAGAGTCACATTCCTCTGTAAAGAGTGACACTTACACTTCAACGAAACGAAATTAGACGGCTCAAATAAATTGCGGCGTAGCAAAAAACGAAAAAAACCACTGACTGCGGTGACGAACCAAAACCATGACTGCTCGCGTCACTAGACTAGGCAAAATGGTATGAGTAGTGTTTTCAATTCGTTCGTGCACTGAGGTTGGAGTTTCTCTATTATGAGCTACTGGCATGGTCCCATGTCTGGCAACACCGCAATTTTTCTGTGCCACCTATTTTTATGGCGTGTTACCTACTTGTTACTTGACCAGTCTTCTCCGCATGTAAAACATGGATTTGAAACCACTGTATAGCACAACCTAGTGGTCTAAAACTGAATGGAAATTCAGTACCACTTGACAATTCGCTTTCTGCTTTATTACTTAGTTAATTTTAGTTGTTATTGGCGCAATAGACCTATGTTAATACTTATGTACGGAACGTGAAATATAATGTAAAAGCTTCTTCAATGTTCTGAAACGCATTTAGTCTGTTTTAACGTTTGTTCTTTGCATTCCAGAATTGAAGCTGTTCCGGCTAGCAATTTATGGATCTCCAGTGGAATTGAAAAAGTAATTTATTTAATATTTTTAACATTCCATTACTAGTGTAGTTTGTATGATGCTGAGTTGGCAACAACTTGAGTTTAATTGAGAACTAATTTTGCCCCATAAAATTGAAATAAAATATTGATTGTGTTTTCTTCATCTTTAGTGGTCGGCCAATCTCTCTTGATTAATCTCCCTTCTTATATGATCTAGCCATTGACTAATTTATGCCTCACATAATATATAATTCATATTATATTAAATTATGTTCTCTATATATTTATCACCTACTAGCCTTTTTACAGGGCGTTAGCTGGACATCGACTCCAGTGTCGTTTGTCTACTGCGCCCCAAGATGCAAGATGCCAGGGATCAAGATAATTCAGCAAGATTTAAATATATTTGTCCTTCAAAGTAGTAGCACTCTATTACTTTTTGAACAGTACAGCAATATAAATAGGCCTACTCTGTAAATAGAATCTGGAGCTATCCAACAGTTAGTGGAAACTGTACTCAAGGCAATGGAAGACAGTCATTCATTGCATTAACCCTATGCGACCTCACTAGGGCCTTCGACTGTGTCTCCCACAATATTCTACTGGGAAAGTTGGCAAAGTATGGTGTTTGTAGAGTGGCTCTGAAGTCCATGGAAGACTACCTGCACAGGCGTACTCAGGTTGTAACAATAGATGGGGCAGAATCTCTACCACAGGAGGTACTTCATGGTGTTCCACAGGGGTCAATCCTTGGCCCTCTGCTATTCCTTGTCTTCATAAATGATCTGAGTATTGAGGGGAAGGCTCTCCTTTTTGCAGATGACACCACCCTTATTGCACAAGACAAGGACCCCCAAGTAGCAATTCAATTATCAACCCACTTGGTGGAGGAAGCCAGCTTGTGGTTTAGAGATAACAAGCTCTCTTTGAATGAAGCCAAAACACAAGGCTTGATGTGTACCCTGAAGCACAACCCTCCAGCATTTGGCGCTTCTGAGGTAAAGTTGCTTGGCTTCATGTTGGACCCCACTTTATCTTGGGAACAACATATTAGCATGGTCTGCAATCGGTTGTCCAAGGTGACATACCTGATTCGCAAACTAAGAAATCATGTACCTGCTAATTACTTGGTTACTGCATATTATGGTCTCTTCCATAGCCACTTAAACTATGGGATAGTACTTTGGGGGCATGCAGGAGGATGCGAGAGAATTCTACTTCTTCAAAAAAAGGTTCTCCGTATTATTACAGCTTTGCCACGCCTGGAACACTGCCGGCCGCTGTTCAAAAGATTAAAAATTATGACTGTGTATAGTCAGTACATATATAGTTCTCTGGTGCTCCTCAGAAAGCAAGTGCACACTTTCCTAACAAGAGGAGACATCCACAGCCACAACACTAGGCGGCGAATGAACATCAATCTACCACAATCCAGGTTGGCAAGATCGCATCAAAGTTTTCCCCTCCGCACCATGAAGATATTTAACAGGATGCCTGTCAATGTTCGAGAGCTGGAATGTGGAATGTTTGAGAAGCTACTCCATGACAAACTTGTGGATCTGCCACTCTATTCACTGCAAGACGATGAAATTGCAAGCTTCATGGAATCCTTCTAAAATCCATGCCATCTTGATAAGTGTTTTTATGTGATGAACTCTATGTTTTTTCTTGAAATTTTTGACGAAATCTATCCAGTTGTACTAGCTGGTCAACGATGGATATTGAATTGAATTGAATTGAATTGAAGAATCAGCGATGAAGTCGGTGCATTTGAATCAGCATAAATGAATTGGGCGACACCCTCTGTTCTATTTCAGAGTATTATTTATTTATTTGCTCATGAAAACTAACTCAGTTCTGTATAGCTTAGGCTGCTTTTCTAGTCTACTTTTTGATTGTTGCTCGTTTTGGGTGTTTTTTGAGTCGTTAAAAATGTTATTTATTTAGCTCATTCGTTTGAAAGCTGCATTTGTGTCTTAGGGATATTAGGGAGCCTTGGCTCTTGGTAGTATTAACTTAGCAAATTACTGGCTATTATTATCCTAGTATAACCTAGTATGGTTTGGTAGCATTAACTTAGCAAACCTCTTGCTAAAAACCACCTCCTGGCCCTGGCTGGAAATGTTTCTCACAATACTTCACTTTAGGTCCCTATAACTAAGCTTTATTAGTGAATTCATTTATTTCATTACAATATATATTAGTCAATATGAAATAATTAAGAACTGCATCTTTACAGGATGATTACAACGGAAAAGTTTGATGTGAACATGAGACATCCACTTGGTTGGACTTTGCTTCATGTGGCTGCCATCAATGGAAAGAATAACAATGTAAAAGCTCTGTTAGAACTAGGTGCGGATCCGAATCTCGGAGACGAATACATTAATATGTATCGGAGTTCACAGCAAAAGCACATGCATGCTTTGGAAGGTAGGAATACTCTAGTTATTATCGAACAAACAAATAAATAACACAATCTGTAACCATCAACATTTGTTACAGATTCTCGCTCCTTAAGATGAGAATATTTGAGTATATAAGACAAGATTTTTTGAACAAGAAATCGCTGATTCAATTTACAGGAAAAATGTTTACACCTCGCTATTTGTAGGCTATATTAAATAATAATTTATTATTATTTTAGGTCATTGTTCATTTTATCGGATAAACCTGACATTTCCAAAGTGTCTTTCAACCTAAAGCTTACCGGTTGGATCCATTTATCTGAAGCTCTCCAGCATCGGGATGGAAGAGGGTTGCCCTATTTTTTGTGTAGGCTATATATATATAAATATGGGTTCGTTCATCCTTCCATAATAGTTATATATGTGAACCATTTATGGCCTCTTTATTTGTGTTGTCAATAGAGAGCACATTTTGGAGTAGGTTATTTGTGGAGTTGTTGGTAAAAAATCAATAACATGAATGTGGAAGAATCTTTAGAAATATTGCATGTAAATTTTTTTCAGTAAAATCTTTTTTTAGATACTAGACACTTTATAGTGTCTATTATCAGCCAATGACATGCCTCCAATAGTATTCATCTAAGAAGGGTATATATTGAGCTACTCTTTATCTTTGTTTAATTGAGAATAGATACAGTACTTTAGTATCTCGTGTGTTGATAATTAAAGTGGTTGAGACTACATCATTATTGTTCATTACGGATATCCACCACAATATCGCCTTCACCAATTCTGAGAAAATTCTTTCAATGCACAGTTTTGACGAGGAGAGAGGAAGAGTTTAGCAATCAGTTGAACAACCGTTCGAATGCTTCGTTTCACGGCTTCACGGCACTGCACTACGCCGTCCTAGTCGACGATTACAAGTCTGTGCAGCTGCTGCTGGACGCCGGCTGCAATCCCAACACGAAAAGCACATCAGGACACTGCGCCGTTGAATTTGCCGCCGATGGAAGCCCTGTCAAAGAATTACTCAAAAAATCTATGGCTGAGGTGCGTATTGCCTACTCATTTCAAATAAATCAAGCTTGTTGCTTAGATCCTTACAATATGGTAAAAGTTTCCTTTCATATTGTAACAGTTTTCCACTGTGGGTTCTGGGATTTATTTGTAAAAAAACGACTATTACAAAATGATAATGAGATTTATTGAATAACACCGATATTCAAATTTTATTGGAAAAAATCAGAGTACATTACATATTAATTAAAACTCAATTTTTTAACATAATAAAACCTTTGGATAATGTCAATGATATGAAAAGTTATAATACAAGAATAGAAAACAAAGAAAAAAGGAAACAAATGAAAGCCCCGAGAAAATCTGTGTGGGGCATGAGAAAAAAAATAATAACCTTAAACAGAACTGATACACAATAAGATGGCAAAAGTTAATTAAAAATAAGTTTTTTGCGCTGCAGTCGAGCAGCCCTGATTATTATCTTAATTTTACCCTTTAAATTTAATTGATTCCAATCTAGCACTGCAGGATTTACGAAGTGACGAACAAATATACTGAATAATTAAAGTTTCTCCTTGCAATGTACTCACCAACACTATGCCTAGCGGGATTTAATTTGTTAAGCTCACTGTAATATTATAAATAGTATAGTAAAGGAAGTAGCCTATGTTAAAGTATCTGTGTAAATATTAATTTTTAGTTTTTATATTTAAGTCTAGTTAATCTCTCTCCTCAATAGCAATGTCACAAATAAGCTGAATAAGACAATTACTATGGCACAAGCTTACGAATTAAGAACTCTAACACAACTAAATAAATTACCAGTTACTATAATCAATTGATCAACAAACTCAAATAATGTACAATGAAAACTTCTCTAATAATCTAATTGAAATTACAATTCTAATAACAATTACGGATCGTTGAACACTACTAATTATAATTATCAAATCTTAACGTTTAACAGTTCTCTTATACAATTACAGATCTCTTAGCATTACTGTTAATCAAATTTCGTCATTTAACAGTTCTCTTCAAAGTACTCTTATAGAGAATAGAATGAATTATAATCTGCTACAACAGATTAATAAAGAATAGATGTGTATTTCAATTATCTAATTGTTCAGGGGTGCAATTATTGTCTATCCCTGGTATTTTTGTGAAATTTAAACTTATTAATCTTGCTCTATAAAGAGCAGATGTGTTATTCAATTATCTAGTTGGTCAGGGGTGCAATTCTCGTCTATATCTAGTAATTCCTCTCCATGTGGACAACAGTCACGCCTTATTTGTGTGGCAAATTTTTGTTGATGACAATAACATAATTAGTATTAACGTTTAACAGTTTGTTAGTTTTTCTGAGTAGTAAGCTTTTATGTATAATGGGTCGATTTGTTTTTATATTCTATGTTTAGTTTGAAGATATACAAAAGCAGAAAGAAAGAGAGGAAAGGCGTTTATTTCCGATCGAGCAGAGGCTCAAACAGCACATCGTCGGTCAAGAGGGAGCTATCACTATTGTATCAGCAGGTAATTTTTCATTTTTTAAAACTAGTCTTTGTCTGGTGATTAGTTTACGAAGGAACTAATTATTATGTGGATCATCATGAAGGTATTTTAGAAATGGAAAATGGACTAATAATGTTTTAACGTTTTATGGTAAATTCAACGACTTGCAGACAATTTTAATTGAGAATAAATTATATTTTCACTCACTTGAAGATGAGCCTCCATGACTCGAAAACGTTTGGCCTGAAATAAGTAAAAATAGCATTTATTCTCAATTAAAATTGACTGAAAGTTGTTGAATTTACCATAAAAAGTTAAGATTAACAACGCAGATCGTTATGGAACAAGAAATCCAGGAATAGTGTTTTAATTATTGCTTGATACTCGGTAGGCTTTTAGTGGAACTGGAACTTATGCTATCCAGTTGAGTTTGTAGTGTAGGAATAATATCGTATTTATGTACTACAATATTTACCTATTTTAGGTGTATTTAGACTATTTTTTCTGTTTTATCAATATTATCTCAATAAATACTGTAGTTAGATAAGCATGTTTTATTTATTTTACTTTAATATTTTAAATATTAACATTCTAAATTTGAGACCTGGGTTTGTCCTATCTTTATTTGTGGAGAATCTGTTCCAGAATTTCTGATTTGCTTATATACAATTTCCTGATGATTTTCAATACTTCATCAAGCCCAAGATTATTGATGATAAATAATCTGTAATATAATCTATTGAATGTCTCGATAACATTAGATTTTTCAGTTGTTGAATGTTTTTCCATACATAACAATTTTCCCAATTATTAAATATTCCATTCTTTCATATTTTACTTATCTATAATTTCAGCTATCAGAAGAAAAGAGAACGGATGGGCTGATGACGAGCATCCTCTTGTTTTTCTCTTTCTTGGTTCATCAGGCATAGGAAAAACTGAGCTAGCCAAACAAGTTGCTGCTTATATCCATAAAAATAAGTGTGACTGCTTCATTCGTTTGGATATGTCTGAGTATCAAGAAAAGCATGAGGCTAGTATTCGCAACAACCATCATATTGTTATTAATTTTTGTAGAAACAACTAATTATTTTACACATGCCAATTCCGATGAAAACTTTTAATCTTGATTGTTTCTAATATTGAAATACGGATTGAAGAATAATTCAATTCACATTCAGAATTTTCCCCATCGTGACAACAACACTTCCTTAACTCTTCGTTCTAGCAAGAATAATGACAATGTTTCTTCAAATTCAGGCCTGGAAAAGCTTTGTCACAAAACGATTTGACGTTAGTTAGATGTTATTTATCAATATAGAATTAAAAAAAAACTTCATTTGTTTGAAACAAATACTGAATATATTTATTTATTTGCATACAAAATCTCACAGATTAACCCATTACGAGTCTTGACACAATAAAGAATAATTTCATGATTGACAAAAAGAAATATAAAATAATGAAATATTTTGAGAAATCAAAAATTAGAAAGAAAATTAATAGAGAAACAGAAAAAAGTATACAATATATAGATTTTTTTTTTTTTTTTTTTTGAGGATGAAGCCCACATAGGTCTGAGACCTGTGCGTGGGTAATGAGTTGGATGATGGTGATTGATGAGTTGGACTTACAGTTTTAGGTGGGTTCCGAACCACCGGGAAGTGATTTTACAGCAGAGAACAGTGTCTTTTTTGCTGGCCAATCTAATCGGTCACCGTTACGAACAGGACCTACGAGAACGCAGCTTATCTCTCTGATTGAACAGATACCTGCTACGGCTCGCGGCTATCACTTCCCAAGATTACTTGATGGAAAGAGAAAACCCCTTAAGTAGGTTAAAGTTGAACTTTGGAAGTGTACCTAAAATTAAGTTTTAAGAGAAAAGCAAAGGATGAATAAAAAAGAAAATATTTGAAGGAAACATAAGGAGTTTAGTAGACGACGAGATAGATAATAATATTAGTCGTCGATTGAGAGGTATGATATTTCACAGTTTTCTCTGAAACGGCATTGAAAAGCATCGATGTATAAAAAATTGTATAAAAAGTTCTATTTAAGTATGAATTGTAATGGTTTTTAACGGCTATTAACGGAATTAAATGGATTAGCGGGATTTCTTCAGCATATTTACTCTGGGCTATTGGATGGAACAAAATTTATAATATCATTATACAATATAAATGAATAATAAAAAATACACGATTAAATTCATGCTTTAGAAACTGGGCCTGTTACTGAGCTTAGGTCCATCCATGTTCTGCTATCTTCGTCGATCATGCCAGTTGCTATTATACAGATATGTAGTTCCCGCAACCTGACCCTCATGTTGTCATCTTTGTCTTCTGATGCTCCTCTTCCCCCAAGCGCTAGTTATTTCAGGTATAAATTATTCAATGTAGAATCTTCACATATTTCTGCGGCCATTCTGGCATACTTTATCACTATGTATTTCTGTTATCTGTACTTTATCACTTGATTATGATTTTTGGCGTTGCTGGACATAGTACTTTATTTTCCAATTATTTAAACTTAGAAACATTGGAAACACTAGCCTATCATGTATCAGGAGAGTCACTCTGTATAAACAAATTCAGATTTTTTTATGGGATGTTTAAAGATTGTTTGTCTATGAGTCAGTCAGAGAGTAAGTGCCCTAACACGTTTATTATAAACTAGTATATATTATAGACAATGTAGCCTATAAACAAATTAATGCGGTTCAATTGCTCGTTACTCCAAGTTATTTACTAAACAATGTTTCAAAAATACTACGTTGCACTGGGCTGCAAGACGCCAAATGACACCAATGGCAGTCAATAAGACAGGCGCTTTATAGTTTTAAAATTCTGTTTCTATTTTTTAATACATTTCTAATGCAGAATTACAAAAGCTCTGATTATTAAAAAATGTCTGTTCCCACGCCCACTCTGTATATGCAGTATATTGTAATCTAGTTTCCTTCGCAGATGATACTGCTTTGATTTTTTCTGATGTAGCTTGGGATGGGGCTTTCAGATTAGCGGAACAAGGGCTTCAAAAAGTCAGAGCTTGGTTTGACCAGCACATTCTCACACTAAACCACAAAAAAAGTATATTTATGACTTTCTCCGCCAATAAGAAACCTGTAGTTCCTGGGAATTTAGTGATACATAATAATCAGTGCAATAGTCCAAATTGTCAATGTCCAGCTTTGCTAAAAGTAGAAAAATCAAAATACTTGGGAATAATTGTAGACCAACATTTAAGATGGGACCACCATATAGAGAATATGTGTAAGAAGCTAAAATACCTTGTTTATAAATTCCACAAAATAAATAAACTGAAGAATTTGAAAATTACCAAGCTGGTGTATTCTGCCTATGCGCAGTCGATACTCCAGTATGGTATCACCGCTTGGGGTGGTGCTCTTAATACCCATTTTAACAAGATCTTTCAAATCCAAAAACACATTTGGAGGGCGGCGCTGGGTAGACCTAGACTTTATCCGAGCAGTCTATTATTTCAGGAGCTTGATGTATTATCTCTAAGACAACTATATGTCAAGAATGTGATTAAATATATTAATGTAAACAAAGATAAGTTCATCCCTCGAGTAAATACTATATATAACTTTCGCAGTACATCTATAATCACTTACGAAGTTGCACGGACTGATTTAAACATTTGTAGGAGACAACTCTGGTACATATCTTCAAAATTGATAAACAAAATTCCTCATCATTACATTCATAAAAAACTAAGTCATAGTTCGAGAAATAAGTTGGAAAAGTGGATAGTGCTGAATGGTGATATTATAATTAACTATATTTTAAGCTGATTTCTATAAACAATTATCAAATTTGAAAGGGAAAAAATAAATTTCTTCAACTCGGATACAACCTTACCTCTAACCGTTTACTATTCATTTTCTTTTGCATTGTTATTGATTCTTGCTTCTTGATAGAATGAATTTATTTTATATTGTAGTGAACTCGCAGCTAGCGCACAAGTATTAACTTTGGTGGCTGCGCCAAGATTTTGAACATTGTAATGTATTTGTGAATGTTATTGTATCATTTGGTAAAATAAATAAATATAACGCTGGTTTTATGGACTATAGAAAAAATTGTTTAAAAAATATGGTTGTACAAATTCAGTTCGTTTTTTCAGGTTGCCAAACTGATTGGTTCTCCACCCGGATATGTTGGGCACGATGAAGGAGGTCAGTTGACGAAGCGTTTGAAAAAATGTCCGAATGCAGTTGTTTTGTTTGATGAAGTAGATAAAGCTCATCCTGATGTACTCACTGTTCTTCTTCAGTTATTCGATGAGGTATGTATAGTTTATTGCTATCTTATGCGCTAAATTCCTCCATTTCTTATGTTGGCAGTGCCAAAAAGAGAAAAGAAAAAAAGAAAAAATTTTGTATTTGATAATGATGTTAAGAAACGTGATTTTATTTATTTTTATTGTATTTGTGTATTATTATCTATACTGTTATTTCATTTTGCACATGTATTTTGTTTTTGGCAATAAATTCAATTCAATTCTATTTCTATGCCATGATTTACGTCGTTCTATTCCTACATAATTCCGTAAATACCTTCCAATATATCCAGTGTATTTTCTTCTAACTAACAAGGCTCACTGAAATCTTGAACTATACATTATGTTACAGAATATGCAACATTAAAAATTGAGATAACTTTGTCTTACCCTTGCTAGTCTGTCAATTAGATTATTTTTGTGTCTTCAAACTAGTTGTACTTCTTTTTAATTTTTAAAATTTTAAATGAAAAATTGAGAAAGAGGAGAGTTAGTTGTACAGAGACCACGAGTAAAGTTTTTAAAAATAACAATAATAACCGGTAAATGTTGGTGTAAAAAAAATATTTATGAATACTAAATTGTACGCTATTGAATACTTTTAACATGAAATATGATAACAACTCGTAAATAATACGCTTTTCTTGAGCTTTCTGTAGCTGAAGGAGATCCAAAACCATGGCAACTACTGTCAAATGGTAAAATGTTAACACAAGCTAACAAGGAAGCAGACTTGGCACCACTGAACTATTTGTAAAGACAATACTGGTATGTGGTTTGTGTTTGTGATGTAATAACTCTAGGAGCAAGGCAATAATTATTCCTGTATAATCATTTCTGAAAATATTGTTTTATTTTGTTCAAGGGTCGCTTGACAGATGGAAAGGGAAATACAATCCAATGTAAGGATGCTATATTTGTCATGACATCCAATTTAGCAAGTGATGAAATAGCCGAGCATGCACTGCAACTGCGAGAAGAGGCCAAGAAGATCTCAGCACACAATGTGTCATCAGGTGAAAATATTGATATTAATATAATAAAGTCAGAGTAATCCCAATATTGTTGAAAGGCTATTGAATTGTTTTCCAATAATGGGGCCATTAATAAATTCATGTCATTGCTGTGGATGTCCATTTTCGTGAACTGCAGTAGAACTATTCATATGTATAAACTTGCTGTGCAGAACTGACCTTTTTTGAGTCGTGGCGGGCGCGTTTCGAACTATGTCGTTCTTCTTCGGCGCTTGGTCTAACAAATGAAAAATGCATGTCATTACACATGTGTTTGAAACATTCATTATCGCCAAACCTCTTTTTAAACCCCTCATCAAATAATATGTGTATAATATTACATTATGTGCATAATGTAATGTGTGTAATCTTATAATGTTTGGATAAGCAAGTAATATTTTAATAAGAAAATGTTTAGTTCTCAAAATAATTAATAGATTCTTGTTAATTTATAAAATTTTCAGATGCTGACTACGACGGTACCGATGCTTTCAAACAAGATGTCACCATTTCCCGTAATTTTAAAGACAATGTTGTGAGGCCAATTTTGAAACGACATTTCGGACGAGACGAATTCCTTGGTAGAATTAATGAAATGGTGTACTTCCTTCCATTTTCTAGATCCGAACTCATGAAACTTGTCTCACGAGAACTCCATTACTGGGCAGAAAAAGTGAGTAGGTACCCATCTCCAAAGAGCAACAATCAGTTGTATTTTCTACGTATCATTTGTAGTTTAAATTGCTCTTTTTAATATCATCGTCTAGTTATTACAAACTCATCAACATCATGCTATTGAGTATTTTTGAGTTTTCAGTCTGTGACAGACCTTATGTAAAGTACGAGTTCAACTGCTTTTTGGAAGAATATAGGTTCACTTTTCCAAGCAGTGAATACTAAGTATACTGGAACCGTTGTAAAAATCAGTAGACATCCAATTCCTGTCTTTTTTGGGCCAACTATCACAGCCACAACATTTACCAGGTTAGTGGCTACAAGCTCTTACACTTGATTGTGAAAAAAGAAACAAATACCGCCAACGAATGCTTACATGCTGTCAAGATAATGTATAAGTGCTAGAGATTATAAATTAATTGAGAAATAATGTCTGACCTAGCCGGGAACCAACTGGTTGATGAGTAGGAACGCTGCTTACCAGGTTACTGCAGAGGCCAATGTAATAATAGGCCAATGCATATAGAGTGTACATGAGAAAATAAGAATTGAATATTATTTTCTGTAACAGAATACAAAATGTTGATTACAGTTTCAATTTTTCATATATTACTACTATTAAACATGAAAAGTATTTTTAAATTGGGAAATATATCTCAATTGCTGTTCAAAAACGATCTCACGATGAAGCCTATAATGTTTTCAGGTTGTAAGCAACGATTTCTATAAACATGCATTGCTAGTAGAATAATCATTGTAAGTAATTAACTCAATAAATGTTTCAGTTTTCTTCAACTTAAAGTCCTGTTTTTATCTAAACTTTATTTTATTAACTTTTTGTTGTAAATTTAACGACTTGCAGTCAGTTTTATATTGTTAATATATAATAAATGTACTCACATTCGGCCGAACGTTTTCGAGGTATTGAATCTCATCTTCAAGGCCAATACTTCAATGCATCGAAAACGTTCGGCCGAATGTGAGTACATTTTTATTATACATTCTCAATATAAAACTGACTGCAATTCGTTAAATTTACAACAACAAGTTAATATTAACAACGCAGATCGTTATGGAACAAGAAATTCAAGAACTTTATTTTTTTAATAATTTTACCTCAATGGAAAATATGATCGATTGAATTTGACTAGTCTAAAGACTAATAGTTTAAATTTATTTTGTGTATGTTCTAGGCTAATGCGAAACATGCCGTAGAGCTGCAGTGGGATCATCCGGTGGAATGTTTGTTAGCAGATGGCTATGACGTGCATTATGGAGCGCGCTCAATCAAATACGAGGTCGAAAGGAGAGTAGTCAGTCAGCTGGCTGCTGCTCATGAACGTGGAATTATCGGTAAATTACCTATGCAAAACTTAATCCTATCTGAATTCTTTGATCAATTAGATTGCCATACTAACAAACGTTCTACTTGAAATGTTCAAACAAACCAAAAGCAAAATTGCATTAATATACATCCAAGAAGCAACAATTAATTTTACTGGCCATTAGTATGCTAGCTAATACTATAATACTATTGCCCGGCTGCACAAACACAAATCAGCATTTAGTTCCCGATCACTGGCCGAACTGATCGGAACTTAGATTGGAATTTTGTTGTACAAAGGATAATCAACTGCTAAAAATTACTGAAGATTTCTAAGAATTTTCTAAGAATTAAATTACTGACTCCGATCGAAAGCTGCGCTCTAGCGCCACATATAGTAACTACTCGGCTCTTGAACATTTAGCACAAACGCGAGTTTGCATTTGAAATAAACAAATATGTTAGGATTTTTTATAATTATGTCAACTAATAACTTATATAAATAACAACTATAATTTATAATGAAAAAACAACATTTTATTTAAATTAAAGTGTTACCAAATAGAATTTTTCACAAAATCTCAAAATTGTCGATAAAAAACTGATCGGTCTTTCTGCAACACAAATATGGGATCAGATTCTTATCGGGTCGGGTGATTGGAGATCAGATTTTTTAGATTGGCGTTTCTGCAACCGGTTTTATGTTATTATGTTTGCTAAAAGCGCCATATTCTTACTTGCATTTTTCTAATTTCGGAGAAATCCTACAAAAATTGTTGAAATAAATCATGAATGGGGGAAAATAGTATAAAATGAGGTACCGGTAGGTAATAAACTAGGTAATCATATCTAGCCAGAAATGAAACATCTACACATTGCTCATCAAGCAGGAGCACTTAATCTCTATGTCACGTAAATCGATAACTATGTTTTTAATGAAAATGTATTATTATTTTTTATTCCATACATTTCTTGAAATAAACTGGCTAATCATATCTATGTTCGAAGAAATCAGCCTGTCTAAGTACTACTTGTATTGCAATTGTGAAAAAGAGCTATTTTTCATATTGGTGCTGAAATGAGATTGTAAGAGGCTTAGATTAGATGAACTTCATTTTGTGTTTTCAGGGCGAGGATCGTGCGTCAAGTTGGTTGTCTTGGAATCGGATGATGAAGAACCATCGATTCGATTGAAAGTTCGCACAAGGGGTCAAGATTATGTTGATATTGAAGAGCAGTACTTGGGCATTCCTCATGATGGCTTCTAAATAAAATAGACTGTATCTAAGTTGTATCAGTGTCACGTCAGATGATTCCAAACAGGTTATATAAAGTTTTCACCCAATCAGAAAATGTTTTAAACAGTAAGGTAATGCTTATTCAGAGCTATTACACAATATTTGTATAAAGTTGCAAATTTTTTATTTCAAGAAACAAAAGTGCTGTCAATTATAATGTTTTTTTTATGTGAAATCAGATATTGAAGTTTCGGCGATCTTCGTTGATTTTTCCATCAGAGTAAATTAAATTTGCCAACTTTTATTATTATTAATTATTTTCATCAGTTCAAAACCAAGCATCAGAGGATGGGATGTCTTTTCCACTTGAATTATTTGTCTAAGTTAACAACTTGTTTCAAGATGGAATTCAAAGTAATTATGCCAAAACTAAATGTGGAAATTATAAATTGTGATAGTCATAAGCCTATTATTCATCAATATTATTCCCTTCAATAATTTATATCAGATGAATTATCAATGAGCTACATAAGATTATTTTTGTTATTGTTGAAAATTATTGTTAAGATGCTGAAGAAGATTCGAGATTGAAAAGTTGAAATAAGAAAGCTGGTGGGACAAATGCATGAGCATGAAAGTTTGTGCTAAAGTGCATTTATTCATAGTATTTTGTTTAGATCATGATACTGACAAGTCTAAGACTTGTACATGGGCAATGAATAGAATAGAATGGCTGCCTTTATTTATTACCTGGGAGGGCGAAGTTGGAACGCAGCTGGCCCTCTCTTCCACTTAACCCTCCCCTACAATTCTAATTAAAATAAGTAAACATAATTATTAGAATAGAACAAAACAAACAGAAGGACTAAAAATAGGAGATAGAGAAACGATTATTAAGTAAAAAATTAAAAGGAAGAATAAATAAAATCAAAGTATTGAAACACACACACCACACCCTAGCCTTGCCTAGCCGAGTCCTCCACCCCTTATCCACCTCAAGACAGCCGCACTGAACAGACGACTCCCCTCAATGCGTTTCAGGTCAAGAAGCAATGTATTCCACAATCCGCAAGCTGTCACTCGAAAAGACAAATTAAACATTACTGTTCGGTGAGTAGGGACAGCCAGCAGATAAGAACCATGCCTTGTTCCACCACGGCCAACATCACTCAAATAACGAAACCCTACCGCCAAATACCTAGGACGTAGACGATTAGAAAAAATATCTAAGGCTGAACTAGAATCGAACTCATGACCGAAGGAGCAGCAGTCAGTCATTATCATAGATAAGCGCTTTAACCGATTACACCACCGTGGATGAATTTGGTCAATTCATTGTTTTTCTCATCTTTTTTAGCATCGAAGTTTCAGTTATAAAGTACTCTGACAATTATGTATTGTTAATAATTGAATTTCAGGCTATGTACTTGACATTTGGTAGTAGGGTTCTTGAGACCCAATCCAAGGAATTGAGAATAATTATGGCTAAAGTCAAGTGCACAATCTATTTGGTAAACGGTCAACGTATTACTTATTAGCCAACTATTATATATCAACGGCTCTCAACAAAGATTGTTTATTATCTTTAAATGTCTCGCTGTTCGCTATGGAAAATCACATTTCAATTTTGATAAATTCATAAGAAACAAAAAAATTTAATCTCTGCAGAGTAATTTGCGACTATGTAAATCTGGCAATCAGCAGGTAAGCCTAAGTTCATTTCATTTGGAGCTGTTGGATCTAATGACAAATAAAACATTTAATTTGTTTCAAAAAGAACGCAGTAAAATTATGGTCAAGAATTATTGTGATCCGAAATGAATTCAAAAGAATCCATACAGAAAACAAAATCCCCTTCAAATCTAAAAATTGGGAATAAATTTTTATGTTTTCTAGCTGACAGAAAATTGGCAAGAGTGACACAATACATCTAATCATAACCGCTATCTGTCACAATGGGAAGAGCGTTGTGCTAAGCGAGATTTGCCACAATATTAGCTTTGATTTATTTTTTTCGGTGCGCGCTCTAAATATACATGTGGAAGAGATTTCGAAATGTAAAAATAGGCCTTTGAAGAATAGAACCCAAACAGACGTAGCCTTGCGACGCGCGCAACGTTTTTTTATTCAGTTGGCTTCAGAACGCGACTGTGGTAGGCATGTCGCGAGTTGCGGCATAGCGGGAAAGTCGTCTTGCCAGAAAATTACAGTAGTTTTGTGCTGTGTTATTGTGCTTCATTTTTCATGTAGAAATAGTTTTTCCTATAGTGATAACTGCTATGAATTATTCGTTCTTTTTTAACAGGCCCAAACTATCATTTGATCAACCGTCATTTGATTTTGCAGGGTAAGTTTCAAACTTTATTAATTTTTCCTAGTCATCTCTTGTCATTTACCTTCCATCCTATGTTTATTTTTCTCTTTTACTCTTGTTATACCATTTTCATTGATAGTCTTTGTGTCTGCTTATTTTCTTTCTCTAACCCTGATTTGTTTATTTTTATCTTTGTTTCTGCTGTCTTCAAATTGCTGTATCTATTATCGGTCTCATGCATGTTTATTGTATTTTCAAAAAAAAAATGCCCTTAAAGCAATGTTGAAACTTTGGTATATCACCTTATCAGTTTTCTATTTGCTTCTTTATGTTTTTTATTTATCTACGATCCTGTTCTCGACTTATTTATTACTGTATCCTTTGTTGCCTTTGTCTCTGTTCCTTCCATTTTTTTTTAAATATTGCCCCTAGGGCAATAATTGAGTTTTTATATATCTCATGATCATTTAATTCCTCAATTTTTCACTCTTTTCTATTCAACCTTGCTTGTAAGACTTCTGCTGATGTTCTTGAAGATCTTAAGATTTTATCTCTGATGTTCCAACTCATTTTTCTGCCTATATTTTTTATGACAATTAATTAGCCTACTTCCAATTACAAGTTATTAATTTATCAATTTTTTAAATTTAAGCGATACTTGCCTAAAAAGACTTTGTGGGTACCGACATTTCAAGAATAGGTGGCCGTCATTGCTATGCGTACAAACTTCAGATAAAAAAATAATAAATAAGATATTTATTAGAATATTGACTGTGATTTCACTGCACTATTTAATATTATTGAACTATTTTGCTCACATTTGTAGGAGAGCGTGATAGGGTCATCATTCAGTTATCAACTTTTTAATTAGTGTTTGACAATATCTGGTCTAGCTTTCAATCATTCATAAAGAGCTTCATCCACATTTATAGAGCTTTAGGAAAAATTGATATTTTCCCATAAAAATTACACAAAATAGATGCTGACGAATCCAATGAAACATTCATTTCGTATTATTGTATTTAGAGGTTGATTTACAGAGAAAAATGTTAGTTGAGCTCAGTTTTTACATTCACCTTTCAAACAAGTAGATTATTAGTACTATATTGACAGCTATTATTTTTTTGTAATTAGATAAAAAGACTAGCAGACAATTGTCAAAACGAAAAATCTAGTGCCAGTGTCACTGGCATTATCAGTCAGTTAGAATTATGAAGCAAAGTGTAGGTTTGACAAAACAATGTAAGGTAAACTACCACAGACTGCAAACAAGTGCGAACACAGTACCCACATTAGCTAAAATTTTGAAATCTGTAAAATGCAAAAAACATGGCTTCCAGTCCCTAGAAAGAAAATTAAGACAAAAATATCCAGAGCAGATCTCCAATTATTCCACAAAGCGATCTGAACTGCTCTGTTCAGTGCCATGACCTACATCCGAATCAATAAAAATCTTTTGTAAGGGCTGAGGAGATCATTAGTGAAGTTATTGTGACACAAACCCAACTGATGACATCGTAAATGTCATACTAAACATTGTAAAACTTGAAAGCTTATTCATTAAGTTTTCATCAACATTTTCCCATATCCCATCGATTATTTATTACTTAAAGCATAAAGCTTTAATGCTTTAAGCTTTAAAGCTTTAAGGCTTCATGAGCATTATAGTACCCATCTCCTTTATTGTTTTAAAGAATATGTTGATAATTATGTAGATTTTTAAATATGTAGTTTATTCAAATTATGATGAACTGTCCTGTCTATTGGCTATTGCTAAATAAGTTCTGTGGCACTAGCCTAGATCTAGATGTCTAGATCATTAAAAAAATGTATTTCCTACATGTGGTATTACCAATGAAGTAGATATAACTTCTCAAGTATCATGTGCCAATCTATCTATTAAAGACTAGTACTGGTATTGGTATTATAATTATATGTGAACGAAATTACATTGCAGACCTTTGATAGAAAGCTGAAATAGTATATTTTTAATCGGCTCTAGGATTTATTTTAATTTTTTACTTATAATTTGGGGCCTTTTAATTTTATTGTATGGATATCTATTGACTTATACTCCATAACCGGAGTCTAAAAGACGTAATCTTTAAAAAAAATATATTTTTGGCATTACAATAATTGAGTTGGTTTAACTGTTCCACAAAAATGTTATCATGCGTGGTCATATCTAGCCCGACTTGGCGCGAGTACTAGTGATATGGTTGTGAGCAAAGAAGAGCGAAATTCGAAATTAATAAATTGTGTTGTACACACAATATGTGTGATATACGACAGTATGGTAAATTGCGTGTTCCTTCAAAGACCAAAACCAAAGTTTTATATCCTCAACTTGATGGCTTTTGAAAAACCTGTATTTTTTTCATTTTTGTTACAGTGATGGTGATGGCTCATTTCATGGCACCTACAACTTCCTCAATCGAATTCTAAGGTCTGGTTTCAGAGGAGACGGCCATACCTACAATCCTGCTCATTCCGTTCTCAGGGTAATTTGATTTGAATTATTAAAAGTTCATCTCATTTACTAGCTGATATATGTATTTAATGCAAGTAAATGTTCAATGTTTAAGGGAAGTGATAGCCGCGAGCCGTAGCAGGTATCTGTTCAATCAGAGAGATAAGCTGCGTTCTCGTAGGTCCCGTTTGTAACGGTGACCGATTAGATTGGCCAGCAAAAAAGACACTGTTCTCCGCTGTAAAATCACTTCCCGGTGGTTCGGAACCCACCTAAAACTGTAGGTCCAACTCATCAATCACCATCATCCAACTCATTACCCACGCACAGGTCTCAGACCTATGTGGGCTTCATCCTCAAAAAAAAAAAAAAAAAATGCACAATCGGTTGGTACATCGTCAAATTCAGACAAATTCTTTTTTGGAATTGGATTCAAATGATATTGAACTTCGGGGGTCAATGTGAAAATAATATTAATGAAAAATTGATCGACACTATAGCATCTAGTTTAATTCAAAATTCATATTATTCACTAGATGATCTTTCTCTAAAGCAAGCAAATATTCGACGCACAATCATTTAGTACGTCGTCGTCAAATTCAGATAAAATCCTTCATTGACTGGACTACAGCCGAGCGCTCTATTTCATCGCTTACTATGGAGCCACTAATTCTAATGTTTAGTAGAAACATTAATTTTAAGCTAATTAAATAGTCCATAATTTTTGTTTGGAACATTTCAATTAATAACGCAAAATGAAAAAATATCATCAGTTGAAGTTTAGTTTTGATTTTTTTGTGACTTTTTGAATATACAGTATTCAAGTAATTACTGCAGAACTAGGCTATCTACTCCAAAAATTAATCTGAAATTTTTGTTGAAATAATTTTAGAGTAAAATGGTATGAGAATTGCCTACCTTATTTGTTTTCGAGTTGTAAGCCTTCAACTAAAATACTGCTCTTGCCATAAATTGAGGGTATAGAAGAGCGGTGGGGTTGAGGCTTGAGGTTTTTTTAATTATTTATTTATTAATTTATTACAAGAAGCACTATCAAGTGAAGATATTAAAAGCCTTGTGTACTAACACCCTCCAAAAATGCAGTTTTCCCGAAATCTGTTACAACACAAAACACTCATTGATTGAGCAACAACGTGCTAAAGAGACTGAACTTCTGATTCCTCGCGGCGTGGGTTCAAAGTCCAGAAAACTGATAATAGGTTCACATTTTGTTCTTAATGTTATTTCAGAACAGAAGGTATATTATTCAAGCCAAGAATATAGAGAGTATTATAAAAATCCTAAATTAATATAGCCTGAATGGAAATAATAAATTTAAATTTAACAGTGGACAAATCCAGATGCCCCCGTGATGGGAGGCCAGTGGATGCTTAAATATCTATCTATCAGATGCTTCAATATTCCGTTGAATTGGGGGTTTTTTCATGAAACTATCATGTTCTGAAACATTTCTGCATATTATTAATTGAATTTGATTTTATACAATGTTCAGAATTACAATTAATATCTGCTTATGGAGATGAGGGACTTGCAAATCACTGTAAAAAATTGTTGGCAATATTAAAGATGAGGCTCAGGATTTTCAAATACAAAATATAGGTTCCTACCTTCACACAATAAAAATGTAAAAGTAAAAACTATCGTAAGTAGCCTATATCAGCTTGTAAGGGAAATTTTTCAAAGTGTCAGCAAATACTTTCCTCAATCCCACACTATATCCTCTAGATCAAGTTCAACATGCAAATTTATTAATCACGTCTCAAACCCACGCCGATAGCTCAGCTTATCTGGAATATCAGACAGCGGACTCAGATTATCCTCCAAGGAATTACCAAACTGCGAATACTCGTCGGTGCTGACGGCTTTATAGTGGTGGGTGTGAATTGGTTCTATTATTTTCTAAATTCAAAAATACGTATTTGCCATGGTTCGCTTTTGTATATATTTCAGGATAGAGAGGGATTTTCTCTAAATTTGACTAATTCGTGTGGCAAGTCGAATCGAATTCAGCATATTCTTTTAATCTAGACATAAAAAACACGTTAGAGCTCCTGCAACGTCAACTCATTTTTAAAAAATCTTTTAAATAATTGAAAAATATGCTTAAAATATGATACAGTAGACATATTCCACGTTTAGAATAGTTATTGAGAAATATTCGTTAGAAATTGATTATAACGTTAACGGATTGAACAACTTACATAAATTTCATCATTTTGGAGGAAAATTATAATTCTTAAAACGTTATGTATATCAATACAGCCTAAAGCATCGAATGTAATGTAAGGTTTAGAGTCCTTATCATCAACATTATGACATTAGGTTATATTTCATACCATAAAAACCGATTCCCATCAGCTGTTCAATGCTGTTGTCAATATCCGCCATTGCGGAAGTCTTCAGTATAAAGTAATAGCAATTACAGGAATTCAAAATTAATAAAAATTCTGTTTATGTATATTGTCAGTTTATTCAATTGTCAGCCACTTCAAACTAACTTGTGAGATACGAGCCGATATGGCCAAGTTGAAAATGAATGCTGCTGTGCAGAAAGGTCTCCATGGTCTAGTGGTTAAGGGCGCTCAACCGGCAATTGAGAGGTCCGTGGTTCGATTCCCGGTGGTGACTGATATTTTTGTACAGTAGCATTCATCGATTCCCATCAGCTGTTCAATGCTGTTGTCAATATCCGCCATTGCGGAAGTCTTCAGTATAAAGTAATAGCAATTACAGGAATTTGAAATTAATAAAAATTCTGTTTATGTATATTGTCAGTTTATTCAATTGTCAGACACTTCAAACTAACCTATTTATGTTTTTGGTCATGCATAAATTGAAAATGAAACCAACTTGTTCCCAAGCAATGAAATAAATTATTGATAAAATTAAAAATAATAGGCTATCAGGTTGTGGGATCAACCCCAAATATTCCTTTCTACCCTCTCGTTCAACTAATTTTTCTAACCATATCGAAATAGAATGTTTATTGTATTCATAAATCATAATAAGCCTTTCAATCGGTCATATAGATGTAGATAGCAGCTGTGACATGGCCATCAAAGGTTATCTGATATCCCAATACAGGTTGTCTGTTGACGGTAGGCCTAAGCAGTTACACTAATACAGAAGACGGCCTTGGCTTGAGAACGCTTACTCAAAAATTTGTACTATTAAAGATTTCAAGTTCAGGTTCAGTGTGTTGTTGTCTAGTTCCACTTGTGAATGGACGTCGAACTACTCCTATTCAGTTCTGTGGCAACCAATCTATCTCTATGGTAGGAGTTTCACAAATATATACACTATTTCAAATAATACATAAATAAGTTACATAAATGTTTACAATGTCACCTATAGAATAATATTAATATATTATAATTAAAATAATTTTTTGAATTAAAAATTTGTCAAAATTTTTTCATTTAAAACAAAATTTAAGGGAATTTTTTATTTTTGACTCAATTATTAAACTATGAAGTTATCACAATATTTAATTATTAATTCAATATCAATATACTGTTTTAATTCAACTTAGATATGTAGGCTACTGATGATTTTAAAATAAATCTAAATAATATAAATTAAACTTTATTTGAAATTTCAAAGAGTTCAAGATTAGTTCCAGCTTTTGATGAAAGTCTTAATCTAAATCGTAAAGAATTTTGTTATAAGCAACTAATTATATTTCTTCATTTTTCTATAACCAATATACTCTAGAAGGCACGACGCGCTTTGCTACGATCTCATTGGGTTTGATTCTCTTTGATTTTATTATTCGCCATCTCCCACTGAGGTTACATTTTAAATTTCAACCTTCTAGTGAAATATAGATGTGTTAAATAAAAATTTAAACGTATTTCAGTCAAAGGTGTAAAAGTTGAAACTCAAACTATTTTATAACAGGTATATATTTTTTCAATTCACAGTACGTTAATTTATCGTAATGCCATTGGATGTAAAATATTTTTGGTTAATCATTCAGGAGTATACACAAACAAATTTGATGGTTTTCCAACCCTGGAACATGCAACATATAATAATTGACTTTGAGAAAAGCACGGATTTTCTAAATCAAAGCCACAAATAGATTGTCATTGTTTGACCTTATTAATAGTCTATAAATAAATGCGGATAGACTATGAGTGGAATAATAGGAATGGACTATAAAAGAAATACATTTGTCCTTTTTGTGGCCTGATTTGCGAATCTAAACCATTTTCGAATCCTCTTGAACAAAATCTTGTACACAAAAAATTTCAACCAAATCGGTCCAGCCGTTGGCATTGGTCTGTTGAAATTATATAAGTTATTAATATTATTAACTTTTCAAGTGAATTAAACGACTTGCAGTCAAATTTTTATTAAAATAAGTAGTATTTCACTTACTTCTGTAGGCCGAACGTTTTCGAGTTGTTAAAACCCATCTTCAAGACTATTAATATTAGTTTTATATTTTTTTTTCTTGTTATTTTTTATATTTATTTTTATTGTGATTAAGTTATTCCATTTTTTTATTTTATATATTATAAATTTTATTTTTTAATATATTATTTATATTAGTTTTAAGTATAATATTGGACTCTTAAAAATATATAAAAAACAATTAATTAATTATTTACGGGAAGATACTAATAATTCATATGAATTTACTCTTTTTATTGATGTTGAATACATTGTAAAGCAAAATAAGACAAAATATTTGAGTAAAAAAAAATTGTTTCTGCCCGGGATCGAACCGGGGTCCTTGCGCGTGTGAGGCACACGAGATGAATTCTGGTGTGTTCTGTAGTGTTCTATCAGCTTTTCCTTTAAGGAAACATTTTGTCCTTTTGTCCATAAACCACTCTAAACCATTGTCGAATACTCTTGAACACACGCAAAAAATTTCAACAAAATCGGTCCAACCGTTTAGGAGGAGCTCAGTGACAAACACATGCACACAATATTTATTTATATATAAAGATATACACTTGCATTTTTAGTTGGTAAACTTCAAGCAAATTATTATTTGATGCCAAACAATTTGTTTTTACTGTATGTTGTGTCGACAACTGTGGGCTGTCGACTGTGGGTAATTTTACTTACTAAGTGGGTAATTCACTTACTGTCTATCAGTATTCTGATCTTGGGTTTCATGCGTCGCTTCATTCCCCACATCAGCAATCCACAATAATTAAATAATTAAGCTTATTTATTGGTTTAGGTCTAAACTTAAAAATGATAATAGTAATTGGGGGCAGTGATAATCATTGGCCGTAGCAGGCATCTGTTCAATCAGATTAGATATCAACGCTATCCTGGGCCCTCTTTGTACGGGTGGCCGATAGAATTGGCCAGAAAAAAAGTCAGTTCTCTGCTGTAAAATCACTTCCCGGTGGTTCAGAACCCACCTAAAACTGTAGGTCCAACTCATTAATCACCATCATCCAACTCATTACTCATGCACAGGTCTCAAACCCATGTGGGCATCATCCTTCAAACAAACTACATATTCTATTCATATGTTGTATTATCTTGCTGTGCAGAATCGACCTTTTTTGAGTCGCGGCGGACGCGTTTCGAACTATGTCGTTCTTCTTTTGTCGACATAGTTCGAAACGCGTCCGCCGTACTAAAAAAAAGTCAGTTCTGCACAGCAAGATAATACATATGAATAGTTCTACTGCAGTTCACGAAAAATGGATATCCACAACAATAAAATACATATATATATATATAACATTTTTGTATATCAATACGGTTCTTTGATGTACCTTGAGTGATATTACGAATATTATAGCGAAAACGGCGAAAATGATAGTGTTCTAAAATTTTCAAATAATTTGTAGAGAACGATTTTTTCCTACTGATACCTGTAGCGAATAACGACATTAAAATCTTCATGAACTTGTATAGTATTCTCCTACTCCAAGTTGGATCATCAAGTTGTAACAATTGTAGTTTTTTGACTTGACTACCGCTGCCCAAGTTCTGAAGTTCAATATTTTACAAGTGGAACTGTTTGGCTGCAAACATTGTAGAAATCACTCTCTCATATTTATTATTAAACGCCCCACCTGTTGTAATGTTATATTGTAACGAGTGTAATATTGGTAGATTTACATATTTTAAATACCGTATGAAAATATGACATGTCTTCTACGGCGTGTTTCACTCATAACCGGCAGTCATTTACCCGGCCGTAGGGACATTGTATCGTATGGAGCGCTTCACACTTACCCGATTTTGTAAATTATATTCCGTGCTAGTAGTTCTGTGAATAGTAAATTTCAGTCGCCCAACACTCCTCATTCAAAGGGGGATTATATTTTCGAAAAAATTTTAAAAATTTTGAACCCCCTTCTCTAATGCCATCCTTTGGGTTAATCGATTACTTCTCACGGATTAAACCCCTTTCTTAACGTTAATTTAAAACCACCCGCACCCAAACACTGGCCCCCTAAAATGATGAGGGCATTTAAAAAAAACTACATACATCGCTCACTTAAGGAATAAGGAACATTCATGCAAAATTTCATGACAAGAAATTTCATTTCGGTCAAGGCTTTTTTGGTCGTAATTACGTTTCGAACAGACAGAATGACAGACGAAATGCCGAGCGGTCGAGTTAAAACTGAGACCTCACTACGTTTGGTCAATTATGATACAATGCGGGTTACCCGATGCCGGTTATGTGTGAAGTCATAATATTATATGTAGTCTTCTAGACGTAATCTTTGAAAAAAGAAGAACTTAATAAATGTTAAATTTATTTTTTCTGATGTAATTTTCAAGTTTAGAAGGTTTAAATTTCGATTTCTTTTTCTTCTACAGAGAAGAAGGCCTACTGTAGATTCTTGCGTACATTCTGAAGCTAGTAGTAGGCCAGTAGTAGTTTTTCCACAACTATGAAAACTTGCTCTTGAAATTTTCACTGTGCTCAAGTAGAGACTCACCAACGAATAGCTAATCTTCCACAAAACTAATCTACGAGCTGATTACAACTCACCCATAATGACTATGTAATTTTTGTGTCAGTCAATAAAACATCAAAGCCCGTAAATCCTTTTTCTTTCCGTTTACAGATTTTATCAAAAATTTGCTACAGAATGGGAGTCAAACATTGAAACTTTTTCTCGACTTTTCATTTCGTTAAGTCTTGAAATAACTCCTATATTATTATTTTTAGGTGCCAACCATGATCTTTCAGGAAAGATCCATTAGGCTAAGCTTACTGGTTGTTGAAACTCTGTTCCAAAAACTGTTCCGGTTTAAAGCAAATCTCTTCAACTTTGAGGCTGTTCTCACTTTATGCTCTCACCAAACCCATCAGAATCATCTCGTTTCCTCATCTATTTTAGTAAGTTATTTTTGGGAATGCTTCTTAAATGTCGAGCTACAAATGAAGGTGTGCAATACTATAAATTATAAAGTCCCCTGTAGATTTATGCCTGGTGGACACCTACTCCTCTCTGGAATTTAAATTCACCCTTACAATAATATTGTAATGTAAAATCCATTGGCTTACAGTTACAGAGCTTATGTCCGATTTCTGAGTTGTTCATTAACATTAATGGACCATTAACTCAATGCTGGAGCAATGGGTTAGTGATCCATTAAACTTAATGAACAACTCAGAAACCGGGCATTAATGTTTATAAAGTTTACTGTAGAGGACAAATTATGTTCATAATGTAATGAACACAAAATGTTTATTATAATGTCTTGTTAAATTTGTTGAATTTTTGTTAGCTAGGCAAAGTTTGGATAATTCTACCACTGTATTCTGTAAAAATGAAAAATAGAGCGCTTCTCAAAATCCGATGACGATTCTCAATTTTGTAATAATGCTCTTTCTTGTAGGAAGGAGGAAGGCTGTTGATTTCCAAGAACTAGGAAAAATGTAAAAAAGAACTTCCTTTTGGAAAATTTCTTTATAGGTGATTTTCCTGTGTAGAAAATTCCTGGATGACACGCAATACTATCTTTTGAAAAGTTATGGTTACTGTATTCTTATGTAGTAAAAAAGTATAGACTCGATTTCTAAGAAAAATGAAAACTATGGTAGATTATGGCTTTCCCCAAATTTCAAGAAACCTATCATACGGTACTAGTTTTTTGATTGTGAAAAAATAAAGTCATACTACTATATAGAACTTTTGAGGCGTTCATTATGATAATTTGTTAAAATGCTTTATTATTTATTACGCTTGTAAAATAATTCTAATAAAAATAATAAGTCTTTAATATATACTATTACAAGTTTATGTAAATTAATGAGTTATTGAAACAGCTCCTCCTTTTATTATTTATAACGGTATTGCATCGTTTATCACATAAAAACGAATTCTACAATAGAATCGTAAGGATGACTTCTTCAGTAGAAAAAGATGTACTTTTTGTAATTCGTATAATAAAATAATGACTATTGTACTACAATAACAGAATATATACATTCGAACACAGTTTGGTTTGTGATGCATTTCAATAGTGTACAAATGACTGTGCTTACAGTGAACTGCCAAATCACAAAATAAAGTATCAGTAAAGGAAATCGAATAATAGCAAGTTTAGTTTTGATAGTTGCATGCAGATGGAGTCAGCATCTCAATGATCTTCCCACTTTTAAAACGAGTAGAGATGCAGTTCACGACCCAAACCTATCCCACTCATTGTTAGTGGAAGCTACAAGTACACGGTTGAGTTGGCAAGCCACCATCAGTAGGGCATGGCTATGGCTATTCACTGGCTGCTCAAAGGCTGGAATACAACACTGCTATGGGAATTGCGGCAGAACAATTGATGCGTCATACTCTTAATAGTTTCATTGCAGCAAGACTGTTCATCTTTATCGATTCTATTTTCCTGTTCTGAATTAAAGTGATTTCTATTTGTTTACAAAGTGATAGATCGTGTTTGGCGTGGCTCCTGGGTTTGTGCAGTGCAAAGTTTTTAATTACTTAGTTTTCTGTAGCCTACTTGTTTTTTGTGTGTTGTGGTGTGGTGTATGTAATAATACATTGAAATCAACATGGGTTTCAACGATTCTGATCACACAGACCAAACCATGAACTTATTGAATGGTGTTGGTAATTTGGTGGGTAATCTCATGTCAGGCAACGTGCAGAATGACGTTTTTTATAAAACTGTCAAGGAGATTAAAACTGTTGTTATGCCGTCGCTAGCTCGATTCAAAGTGGTAAGTAGGATACTTTCACATTTACCGGTATTGTTTCTATTAGTAACTTAGCTCAGATGCCGAACTGTTCCGTTGAATAATGGAATATTTTGTATTATTTCAATCAGGATACAACAAAGAATGTCTAAGAAAATCGTGTTCTATGAAAAATAACTTATTGCAACTTATATGTCTAGAGATGGCATAATGATATTTATCTATGGCTAGTTTCAGTCAAAATAAATTAATAGTTTAAAGTGTAATTCGATTTCGAAATAAATATTTTTTATGTTGATTAATAAAATGAAAGATATAACTATATATTTATTTTTATACTTTTAATTTAAAAACATATAATATTATTTGATGAGTGTTCTAGAGTTTGTATAATAACAAAACGTTAGGAGAGCACTTATGATAGAACTAGTATCAACTAATTTTAGTCTATTGTTTATTTGATGGACAATTTTACTGTAATCAGCCCAATTACATTTATTTGATTCAAATTATTTTCTTTTATTCAATTAATAATAACTATTTAATATTAGAATAATATTAAATAGAATAAATATTGCAAGTTAGTTCGAAGTTACTGACAATTGAAGAAACTGACAAATTTACTTAAACAGAATTTATTAATTTCGAATTCCTTTAATTGCCATCAGTTTATACTGAAGACTTCCGCAATGGCGGATATTGACAACAGTATTTAATAGCTAATGGAAATCGATGAATGCTACTGTACAAAAATATCAGTCACCACCGGGAATCGAACCACGGACCTCCCAATTGCCGGTCGGGCGCCTTAACCACTAGACCATAGAGACCTTTCTGCATAGCAGCATCCATTTTTAACTTGGCCATATCGGCTCGTATCTCACAAGTTAGTTCGAAGTTACTGACAATTGAACAAACTGACAAATTTACTTAAACAGAATTTATTAATTTCGAATTCCTTTAATTGCTATCAGTTTATACTGAAGACTTCCGCAATGGCGGATATTGACAACAGTATTTAATAGCTGATGGAAATCGATGAATGCTACTGTACAAAAATATCAGTCACCACCGGGAATCGAACCACGGACCTCCCAATTGCCGGTCGGGCGCCTTAACCACTAGACCATGGAGACCTTTCTGCATAGCAGCATCCATTTTTAACTTGGCCATATCGGCTCGTATATCACAAGGAATTCGAAATTAATAAATTCTGAATAAATATTGTATTGAGTGGATCTGGAAAATATTGTTCAATTTGCCATCTAATCACTTTCACTATTCTCTTATTTTATTATTATTAAAAATTGCAAAATAAATAAAATAAAATTACAAAATATCCTTTATGTTGATGTGAACCGCATAAAATTTTAGAAGTATGAAAGTTTATTGGTTTATAGGTAGATAGATAAATAATTTTATAATGTTTAATTTATAACTTTATAAATGCATGCGTTCTTGGGTTACAAGACAGATAAATAATAATAATAATAATTTAATGATTGGCTGTCTTTTTTGTGATGAAAAATGATTAAATAAGCGGCATTGTAAAACGACATTTTACTACAAATTTTAACATGATTATGTTCCCCAAAGTTTACGAAAACAAATTAATCGTTATTGGTTTCAATTAATGAGAATTAATTACGGCAATGATTAAATAAAGAAGATTTTAGTTTTTGGCTTTCATGAGGTAGGTGAATAAATTGGGTTATCTAGCAATGAATTGAAGACATTATTATCTTACGCTGTCCGGTTTATGCTAAACAAGTCCTTTAAATAATATATTGGAAAAGATGAAATGAAATAAATAATTCATTCAAGTATTGAAGTGTTGAAAGTTGAAAGCAAGGAATGTCTTGAAAAGAATAATGAGAAATGATGTCTTTTTTATGCTGTGAAAGTATTCCATGATCAATGAAAAATTATTTCACTTATCAATCAATTCTATGTTAATTGCACATAATTAGTTGACCAGTACGTACATAACTACCGGAAGTTGACCAGCTCAAAAAAACATTTTATTCATTAGTTTATGACATTTTTCATTACGCATTTTATACTATTAAAGTTGATGGAATACAGTAATATTTTACAACATCTAGCTATATGTACAATACCATCTTGTAGGTACCGATATTTTTTATAGTCGTAATCTCATTGTGCCTTTATTTTAGAGGTAGAACCTGTGTAGACACTTCAATACTCGAACTATACTACTCAGAGACTCAATATATACATGACATCATCAATCATGGTTAAGAAACTCGCACACTCCTATAAACTGTATAGTAACCTTCATGACGTCATTGATTGTAATGTACTATAATACAGTGAACGCGAGAGCTCAGGTATTTTATTTGGCTGGCTGTTCATGAGAACGGAATGCTTTATTATATGGCGAAACGTTGAAATCGCTTTGCATCAATGATTATAAACTTAAAAAACACTTTTGAATGGAAATTGACTCACGTTATGGCGTGACAGCCGTTTCGCTCTGTTGTCTAGAGCATCATCAGACTGTGAGTGTACTGTGGGTCGTCTGATGATGCTCTAGACAACAGAGCGAAACGGCCGTCACGCCATAACGTGAGTCAATTTCCATTCAAAAGTGTTTTTTAAGTTTATAATACATATTAGTGGAAACAAGATGGATCTTCAACATCAGTGATTAGTTAAGCATTCAGTGTTGATGTTGCACTACTAGACTTGATTTAGACTTTCATGGTTTATTCATTTTGATTAAGAACTGTATAGCCTGTACAAACGTGAATCAACCATTAGGGGTGACCACACCTTAATTGTTAAAAAAATAATTAAAATAGGAATAAAAGAATAGGATCGCATCAAAGACAAATGTGTTCTACTAGTACGATATATAATAGAAAAGGCAGAGGGAAGGAAGGATAGGAAAAATAATGATTGAATGAAATCATAAATAATATTCGTTACAGCTTGATATACTTATTTTAAACATATACAATACAAATAAATGTATTTTTTTGCAATTTCATCTACGTTATATAAAAATTAAATTTATTGTTCATTTTCCCCACAAAAAACCTACTTTTGTCATATCAAGAATATTGTAATATGCTATACTATGCAATATAACCAATAATTATTGTTTCTCTGGTTCCCATTGATTGTTATGGAGAAAAAATAAGTAAAATTGAATTCTAGTTGAAAAATGAAGCAAAAAAATTGAGATTTAGAAAAATAATTTTAGTTTTAAGATGATGGTCCTAAAAATTGACTATATAATACACTCCAATAAATACCGAATAAATCATTAGTAAAAGAGTGTAGCTTATAAATTACATTTATTCTACATTTAAGGCTAATAATTCTACTTAAGCCTTAGAATATACTTAGTATTCGACTAAATTGTATGATTCCAATAAAGAAAAAGGACAGGATTACTACATAGAATAGGCCTATGAAATTTCAACTCGTGTACGGTAGCATGATTTTTACATTTTCATTTAAAATAAAAGCGAAATTTATTTTATAAATACATTGAATATTTTCAAGTTACTAACATAGAGCTTAACGTTAAGTGTGTTACAGTAAAACGCCTTATTTATACCTACTATTTATACCTACTGTCTACTGTCTCAAGTTTAAAGTAAACGTTGCATGTCATTGAAGTTCACTATTGAATAAATAAACAACATGAAGTAGTTCTTGTGGAGAATGTAAAGCCCTAAACTCAAGCTGACTCTGACAGTATACAAACAATCAAATTCAAGAATGTTTGCTGTTTAGTCCTAACTAAACAGAACACAAAAAGAAAAACGTATCGGTCGCAGTAGAAAATAGTATTGTATTGACTTTCGTGTATTATGCTATCGTATTGTAGACCTGTATTTGGTTTGGTAGATTTCTGCGTAATTTAGCTTTTTTGGAGTGGAGTAGTAATACAGTAAAACTCTAATACAGTAATACAGTAGAAAATTAATATTATTTAACTATGCAATATAGAGTCTACACGTTTTTTCGAAATTACCAGGTTGAAAAGGTTGGAATGGATTGTGACGACCTGCCTTCTTTGTACAATTATTTATTATGAATAGCAATAAATTCAAATAAAAAGACAACTTTTAAGTGATAATATTTTATTGATGATCAATGATCTGCCTTTTATTTTAAAAATTATATTAAAAACTTAAAAAACACTTTTAAGTGGAAATTATGACTCACGTTATGGCGTGATGGCCGTTTTACTCGGTTGTCAAGAGCATCGTCAGACGACCCACAGTACACTGATACAGTACTGGTACAGAGTGAAACAGCCGTCACGCCATAACGTGAGTCATAATTTCCACTTGAAAGTGTTTTTTAAGTTTTTATTATATTAGTGGAAACAAGATGGATCTTCAACATCATAAAAATTATATTTGTAAATATTTTTTACAAAAAAATTAATCTGTACCGTACATGTACATATACTATAAGACATCTACAAATAATTGCAATTTTCAATACATTTATATGGAGATTACCCTTCCCCCTTCCCAATTATTAGCCCAGTCAATAAAGGATTTTCCAGTAAATATAAAGCGGAATTTCACAATATCGATAGACCGCACTACTTACTATACAGAGTCATTTCCCCAAATGTACCCAAAACTCCCGCTGGAGCTTCGCCCTTAGCCCCCGCAAAGTTTCAAAATACTTATATTATGTATTTTGAAGCACTGAATCCAAATTTCAAGCTTTTCCACTTGTCGAACAGATAGGGTACAGTAGGGAGACAGTAGTTATTTGAATCAACTGACGAATGTGACGAGTGACGACCATTCGACACTCGCACTTGACACGCGAAGTGCTGATTGTTGAAGAATGAAGTTGCAATGCTGGTTCATAGATAGCGTTGCAATGTCTGTTGCAAGATTGGCACTGTTGAATGTTATTTCCAATACCTTCCACAACAACGAGTTGGGAATGCTGTGTTCACGTTGCCAGGGTTTCATGTACAGTCAGAAGTGAAGTGGAGTGGGGGTGGCTGATCTCGATTTGTTTATTTCTTCTTCTATTCGTTCAGCAGCACAAGGTTACGGGAACGAACGAACGAGGTAGTTTAGTTCGGTTAGCAGTTATCAACAGGCTGTTTTAGTTTCATTGTACATTGTACGCGAGTGAGGTTATTCGAGTAACAAGACTATTTGTTTTCTATTTAGGTTACGTAATGTAGAACGGGTGAATAGTGCTAATAATATTTAGAGTTGCATTTTGTGATACTTGTGTGCCTTTCCATTCAATATGGGGTTTGGCGATCCAGAGCATGGCGAACAAGAACTCAACCTGTTGAATGGCGTTCAAAATGTTGTTGGTGATTTGATCAGCGGTAAATTGAGTGCTGATACTTTCATCAAAACTGTCAAAGAAGTGCAGACGTTTTTGCCGTCGTTGAACAAGTTCAAAGTGGTGAGTGGTAATATTTTCCTGATTATAGTACCTATACCGTCACAGAATTAGGGATAAGATAGTATTCTCTAATCTGTCTTACCGGTCTACCGGTTCAGAGTAGCCTATTTTATAGGAGACGAACGAAAGATACGACGAAAAGTAATTTTTGGAACCGTATTTTGGTACCCTCTATAATCTGCAAGTTAGTAAGACAAACTTTTCAATTACCGGCCACTTAATAGGTCCCTTTCACTTCTAATTTAAAAATAACTGTCTGCTTTAAGTTTCCAACTACTGGTTTAGTACGGTTAACGAAGAGATTAATTGCTTTTTTTGGCTGAAGTTCCATATCCTTCCACCGAAACAATCAAATGAGAGAATCTATAGTCGATATAAAAATTATAAAAGGAACAAAATTTTCATTCCATTGTTTCAGTGGAGAGATGCGGATCTGCAATCGGTTTTTTGTCTTTAAAATAACATGAAGTTTGAAAATCGATTAGAAATTACGGATTTAGTAGGCTGTCATTTCCCGGCTTCTACGAAATTTTGCACTATTCGATGTTTCTTTTGAGCGATTGCCCAAACTAGGGGGGGGGGGGGGGGTATTAGAAAGTTCATCATTATCGGAAGTTATTTTCTTCGTAATCTTTTAGTCATATCTGAAATATGTATATGCCTAAATATTGGAACAAAGTCTAATTTGTCATTAACCGGCTGATAATTATTATGTTTATTTTTGTAACTTATATCACCCAAAACCACCTTACCGATGAAGGTTTAATTCATGTGTTATGGTGAGAGAATACGTAAAGTTGCCTGTAAAATGTTTGATCAGATTAACGATTCATAATTTCATTACTTTTTGCATTTCAATAAGCCAGAAAAGAAATTGAAATTGAATTTCATACTGGAACTGAACTTCACAGTAGCGGTACAGGTTCATAAGAGTCTCAAGATTACGAACATAAACATTTTTCCATCAATCTTTGATGATTTTTTATTATTAATTTTGTTTCAAGCTTCCATATTGTTTGATGCTTGTTTGATGCCGTGTTTCTCATATAACTTGATTCAGCTAGTTTTTAAATCAATAGGACCTCCTAATGTTAATTGGTTGAATGAATAGATGTTGAATGAATTAATGTTCACTGAATAGATGTGATTCAATTGTCAGCGATTATATTTGCATTGAATCATACAGGGTTTGAGTTCATTCCCAGTGAACCTGCCATTAAATTCTAGTTTTTCCAACATCGACAACACTCTTGTAAGTTAACTTATGAAACTTGTAAATTTAGTAACTTATGACTAATTTTGTTTGAACATAACATATATCGTATTATATTTGGAGAAACGTCAGTTGCAATAGTGTAATCGATCGGGGCGTTATCTCTGATTGACTGCTACTCCAGCGGTCGCGGTCCGATTCCCGGTTTCAGCCTGGCATATTCTGTCAACATGCAACTCATTACCCAAGCAAAAGTCTCGGACTCACGAGGGCATCATCAGCAAAAAATTCCATTCTGTTTCTGTCCGATGGCTGTCCAATTATTATGCTGGTATATATGGATAGTATCTAAAACAGACTATGTAAAAAGGATACTATCTGTACAGGGAGAAGGGATGTGTATTTGTTTTTGTCTTACGCATTTCACAAAAACGGCAACGATTTAGAACACAAATTTGACACAGCTTCCTCTAAACTCGATTCAGTGCACCTCAAAGCCTGATTTTTGATTATCCTTTCAGTCTTTCAAAATGAATGTTCAAAATTCACTTATTAATGTTTTCAAATGTGCTTCTATGCAGGGAGCACATAGAACAGCTGATACATGATGCAAAAAAGCTTAAAGTTACAAGCCAAAGCAGCAGATTAGTTATTTATCAATATTGCAGTGTCGAAAAGCACAGATTATTGTGCACTTCTCTTTTCAAGCAACATTGTAATTTCACTTGCCCTTCCCAATTTCGTAATTTTGTGACGGCTACCATAAGTTATCTACCAGAGAAGTGAAACTCCAAACTGGATTCCCGGGTGAAATGCTAGTACTGTAATATTTTGCAATCATCCACTTCATTGGAGCCCTTCCGACTCCCCTTAAAAGTAAATGTGAAATCTACCACTCGTGTTAGACTGGAGCATAAAGAGCTGGGCGAGTCTAAATTAGCAAGGTTCTACATTGCTAGCAATAAGAGAGCGCTCAATCGCAATTTTTTTTTGGATGGAGCTCTTTGAGCTAGATAATTTATAATGTCACATTCATCAGCGAGAATTAAACTGTTGATAACATTTGTTTTGCAGTACAATGAAATTGTACTTCATTTTTCTCGTTTCTCGATTATTATTGATTTGATTGTGTCACATTGGTATTGATTCTTGATTTAGTCTTCGCCTTAAAACCCCTACCTAGCAGTGGATTGTAGATCTTCGAGGGTAATACAGGGAAACGTCCCTTGCTTAGTCTGCAAAACGGACTATTAATTTCTTATTTTCGTGTGGTATTGTAAATGTGTTTATCAGCTCTCTTTGTTTTTAAGTGAAAGGTGCTCCTTATCCGTAACAGGGAGAGTGAAACTACTGATTTTTTACAATTTAAAATTTCCCAATTGTACAAAAATCGGCTGACGGTGATCGAGGTGTCCTGCTGAGTTCAATTTTCTCCGTGGTTTTTCTGTTGAAGTAATTCATCTTCACTACCCCGGGAAAATTGATTCATGGTGTGAGAAATTTCACAATCACAATAAACTCTATGGGGTATCAGATCTGAGCAGTAATAGAAATGAGCATTTGAAGCCCGTCTGCAAAAATATTAAGATATATTTTCTCCTTTCAAGCCTACTGTGTAAACTTCAAGTGATCTGTAGGACCTTCAAACCCATGTTTGGGGGCTCTGAAAATACTGGGACCCACCAGCATCGTGGGACCTTTGAAGGCCCAAAGCGGAGGAAATTAGGGGACCCTGGTGTATAAACGTTGAAATTTGAAATATTCAGCCTATATGCAGCCTACTTGAATCTCTACTTCACATGACTATACTGGCAATAAAAACGGGCCCGAAGTGCCCGCTGCGCCAGGGGCCTCTAGGGTCTGTTAGGCTTCTAATGGGCCTCTAGAGGTCTAAACTGGAGAAAAAAGGGACCCTGGAGGCCCATAGCGGAACAATTTGTGACCTTTTATTTTCTTACTTGCTTACTTAAATAATGTGGCCCCTTGACGTTGAGGCCCAAGGAAACTTGCCTTGTTCGCCCCATCCCCTCTGTAACTTTTTTGTATTTTTTTTAGTTAATTAAACTATTAAAAAAATTAAAATTATAGTTTTTTTTCTAGCTGTAAAATTATTTACTACTCTTCACGCATGAAAACTTTTCTTACCTCCAGTAACCGATAATATTATTATTATTATCGTATTTTTATTGATCAGAACAAAAGTACAAAACTACAGTAATAACGTGTAAAGTACAGCTTATTTACGCTGGATACAAGACTCATTTGAATTAGTCGTTTTTGGGGCCTCTTTTACAGGCTCGAGGGGGCGATTGTAAACCCCCCCCCCCCCCCCCCGTCTAATGAAGCCAGGTACATGTAAATATTTTTTCCTACAACTGCTCGTAAAGTAGTTCTTTACGTACTGAAAACTAATTGTAAAATACCTCTTTACTGCTCCGCAAGCGGTAAAGTACTTTACGCTCGCCAGCTGTTTTCTTTACGCTTCTGTTTTGATTTTGATGTCTCTTCTCATTGGTTGATCACTGAATCCGTGAAATTCACATAACCTCAAAAAAGGCGAACGCTTACCAAATCCGTGCATGGTCTGTGATGGTACAAACTACAAGCTTTTATTGTGTTGGAATCCAGAACTGCAGTTTTAGGAAAAATATTGTATGCAATTCGCGCGTGAAGCTTCTTTATCGCTCTCGCAAAATTACTGCGCTCCGCTACGCGTCGCGCAGTAAATGTTTTGGCTCGAGCGATAAAGTCGCGCTTCACGCTCTTAATACATAAATAACTATAAACTTCTAAGCATGTGAGTAGAAATATTTTTCTGGAGTGTTTTAGGCGAATATCATTGGTGAGACTACTTCAAATGAGTCTTGTATCTGTACTGTACAAGCTAGTACTGTAGTTTTGTACTTTTTCAAACTGTTCACTGTTCTGTGCTTAGTGATACCATTATTAGGTCTTAGGCGCGCTTCGAATTTACCTATTGTTCATCCTCATCACTTTATTCAACAGTCAACACATTCCTAGGAGACACATTGAATTTCAGAAATGTATACGGTATACTGCAACATTTCAAATAACATAAATCATTACATAAAACACCAGTTCTGCAAAACAAACCTCAAAACTTCCGGATGAATCATACATGACATTAATGTTGATATAATTTGAGGAAAAGATGTCCGAGTAGCTGGGAGTCGAACAATGAATAACAGGAGTGTTCTTCTCTTTCGCCATCAAACAAATAATGTAGATTGTTTTTATGAAATGTCTGTTCCTAAACATTGGTATCTTTAATTGAAATGGTTTGATTGTATCAGTACAGGAGATATCAGAGAAGGAACCACACCTCCAATAAATTTCGCTTCACTACAATCAAGTTGATTATTTATTATTGTGTTGAACAGAACAGCGTCCCAACTCACTTAGCTTTGTCATGTTCTGTTCTACAATCCATTTTCATTATCAGCTAATACTTTTTATTGAATGTATTCTCAAGGAAATTGGATTTATTCCCACTATTCAAGAACAGGATGAATTTGATAAATTATAAAATACCATCATAGTCAATAAATACTTTTTATTGACTGTATTCTCAAGGAAATTTGATTTACTCCCACTATTCAAGAACAGGATGAATTTGATAAATTATAAAATACCATCATAGTCAATAAATAATTTTCATGATATATTGAGGCTATGGGAGTCTGGCTGGCTAATCGTGGCTATTTTGTTAAAGAAAACAGGCCTGAAAATATTAACTCTTTTGATGACATGAAGAGCTGCATTTTATTAAATACGTTTGCTATACGTATCCGTAATGAATAATACTGATGTCTCAACCACTTTAATTAATAACACATGGAATGCTGTATTTTCGACTGTCATGTCATTTTCAATATCACTCATTATAATTATATTATATTAAAATATTGAAATTTTCAATTTCAATCAAACCGTTTGATTGAGATTGAAAATGACGTAACAGTCTAAACTGTAGTATATCATGTTATTTAAGTGGCTGAGACAACATCAGTATTATTAATTATGAAAGTATTCAGTTTAGAAATGTGTATATAGTAAATGTGAAATAGTTTCGTTATCTATTTCACACATATTTAAAATTGATTTTTTTTAAATTCTCGACTCATTGATTTTTTACAAAGCGCTGCCCGTGTTTGGTGTTTACTAACATAATAACCGATTATAGTCACTTTTACAAGACTGCGTTCTACTGTAACGACATGACGTATAACTGTTCGGCATGGCCTATAGTAATGTCACGGTCAAGTCGAATTGGTTATAAATGAATATTTTACATTCAACCATCTTTCTATAATAGCTCTGATCAATCTTTAGCAGTTACTTTGTCATGTATTGAGCATTTGCCTTGCTACTTAAAACCTGTTCATTTTTATAAAGTACGGTACTATGATAAATTTGTCAAACCTATAAAAATTGTAATTTCTAGACAACAGTACTCTTCACAGTACATTTATATTCTGACTACAAAACGTTAACTTCAGTTCTAAAATGTATCTTCCAACATTTCTCTGCATTGATAGATGAAGGAATATTACAGGACAAGCAAGCTACATTACGATTTCATTCGTCCAAGAATTCGAAAGGCCAATATGTAAGAAAGCGAGCTATTTCTGTTCTGACCGAGAATAGATGTGAAGACATACAAAACTGCTAAAAGAACGCATGGTGTTCATAAATTATTACAAAGCAATATTGAGGCTCTTTTGTGATTTAATGTGACTCTAGAAGAGATAAGATTGATAAAATTTCTATAAATTATTGAAGACAGAAATAAAAAGTTTCATGGACTTGCATGGACTACTGCTTGTTCATTCCTGTTGATATTCTTTGATAAAAATATTGAGTAGGGGTGGTACCCTTGTCTTACTTATTAATATAATTAGGGTGAAACTTGTTTATTGAGTCCCTTTGTTAGAGAGGATTCTCTATAAAATTTCGTACGAGGGTTGGTTTACTACACAGGTTCCCTTCTCTGGAACTCGACTTTAGATTATTCCATTAATCCGACTTGTATAGTGTGAGCTTGTTCGACTCTTGTGGTGATTTAAATGCAAAATGTGACCTCTAGAGATTTCAGCATCATTTATTCCGGGGGGGGGGGGGGGGGGGGGGGGTTATCTGCTTCCTTGTTGCTATTCAGACACATCATCCTACATACATCCAACTGGGAGAAGTATCCTTGAAATGATCTAGGCTACCCTATATCTAAAGAGCACTCACCCAAGACAATATCCATCTTAGGGTGGGCACCAAGTAACCAATGTTGTGCACAGGGGCGCACCCAGACTTTTGGTTTGGGGGGGGCTTACCCGTCCTACCAGGGAAAATTTAAATTGGGATTTTTCAGATGACTTTTTGCAAGATTGTTGCCCGATAAAGTTTATTGAGGGGGCGGGGATTCATTACTTGACTTTTTAAAGAGTATCATTAGAGTACAGTAGAAACAATTAGTCTGGGCGCACGGCCGTTTGGTAGTCAGCCACGGCGAGGGGAGTGTTTATCGCTCATTTCTAAAAACATGTGGCCCGTGCGAAGCTGCAGATGTCTTCAAGGTCAACTAGTCAACTTTTAACAGGACGGCTAGTAGTGAAACCAGAGCCACGCGCCCAGACTAATAGTTCCTACTGTAGCTATGGGGAAACAAAATGTGTCCATCATGAGTATTTTTTGTACAGTGTTTCAGGAGTTCAAAATGATTCTGCCAGACTGCTTAATCAACTTCTCATGAGGGTAAAAAAATTAGAATCAATGTAGGTACGGAACGCTTTGTTACAGAAATAAAGAGGGCGAAAGATTACAGCTATTCCAGCATCCATTCAAAAATGACTAAGGTCTTCATATAAATGGTGTGAATCAAATTGAATCAATGTAAAATTATCTGAAACGTGCTACATCTACTATTATAAATTTTTATGTCTACACCATTCTGAGACTTTTGCGTTGGTAATAAAAAGAACGAAAAATTCCAGTCCTAAAGCGAATCGAGATGACGAAATCTTTAAATTGTTGGGATATTTTACAAAAACTCACAAATTGATCATAAAAACACGTTATTTTACGTCGTCCTAATGGTTAATCAATTCAATTGCCAACAAACCAAACATTTTGTTCAATTTCTCCTTCAAAATCATTTTTTGAAATGAAATATGAATGTACTCAATAGTCAAGAACGGTCCCAAAGTTTATAGAGTTCATTGAATCAAAGCATACTGATTTTGCACATATGCTTTCCACTTGCTATTCTTCTGTCTTTTTATCAAATTTAAATTATGGTTTTGTAAGTTCTGGGTGCTTTATTCACAATTAATAGCCAAGCTCATACATTTCAATATTAAAAATGCCTTCTTTTGGCCTTTTTTGTGTATTTCATAGGATTACTCAATAATCACGGTAGTTAATGTTTCATTTGGGTTTTCAGTTCATTTCTCATCAAATGTATTCAATTTACCACCTAAATGAGCACTCTAGAAGCCTAGAGTTTTCGGAATGAGTACTAATTTATTGATCTCTTATTGAAAAAGATAGCTTCACTCTTCTGCTATATTTATTTCTGTATTGAAGCGTTTTCGAAGGAATAAAGAATAATAATAAGGAATATGCAATCTTATTGAAATTTTTTCGCAAAAACCTGTAAACCTTTATTAGGAAATTGTTAGCCGCGAGCCGTAACAGGTACCGTACCTGTTCAGTCACATAAGGCAAGCTGCAAATTCCTAAGGTAAGGGTGACCGAATGGATGAGCCACCAAAAAAAAGGGTTCTTAGCTATAAAATCACTTGCCGATGATTCGGAACTCACCAAAAACTGTGGGCCCACGCACAGGTCTCAGAATTATCTCGGCTCCACCTTCCGAAAGGAATTACATTAATACCGTTAAATGTATTACAGGTTTAGGAGGTTCTAGAGGCTAGAGGTCCTGTACTTATTGGTTAAATGAATGCCATATTGATATGAGTGAAACGAATTATTTTTATTATCTTTACCCAGCCACCTAGTCAAATTTAATTCCGCAAGACTACAAACTCTATTTTCACCTATGGTAGTCACTCATAGTATTCCTGTTAATAGTATAACGATATTGTTAATTGTCATCCGATTTAAACAAGTTTTAAATGTACAGCCTAGAGTCCATATTACACAGTCAATACCCTTGAAAATTATCAACATTTTGATAAGGATTTCAGGACCTATGAGGGCAAGGCTTGAGCCTCAAAACCCCCCATGTCAAGCCACTTATTATGAACATTATTCTACTTTAAAAGTGTGAATAAATGACATGTACCAACACTAATCAGCCTGCAGCACATACTCTCTATAGTAAATTTTCTTGAAAATTATTAACAATTTTTCAAGGAGCTCGGGTTCTTGGGAGGTGTTTAAGCCCCCTAAGCCCCCCCCCCCCTGGGTGCGCCACTGGTTGTGCACATTCAACAATTTTCCTTGTTCTTTTCATTTTTCAAAAAATTCAAATGTTATTTTAAAAATACTGTATCACATAAAGCCTCTGTGATGTCATCTGGGAACATAATAATAATCTTTACTTTGGAGGAAAACATCATATTTTACTATTATTAGTATACGAGATAATTTATTCAAATAATTGGAAAATTGATGGAATAGGTAGCATGAAGTTCTCATTGAATGATTTTTAATATTTTTGTAAATAATTGGTGTAATCTTGGACTAGGACTGGGTTTTAATACTTGACGTCCGACTGGTTGGTTTTATTCATATGATTGACCCAAATGTTCTAACTCTTCTTCCGAGTCTGCTCGCTTTGAATATCCGGCTTCCCCTTTTGGTTATTTGAAACTGTTCTATTTATAAGCTTAAATGAGTGGCCTTCAGCTTCACAGAAGAGTACGCTATAATTCCCCCTTTCCCGTCTTCCTCAATAACGGATCTTGTTTTTTCTTCTCTGAGTTGGTTAATTCCTCTTCTATTAATGGCAATTTAATTTCCTAATGACGTCTAGTTTCATATCGCTAAAACATAACTGTTCACACAGTCCGCTCTTGAATTGTATGAAACTGCCCTACTGTATCAGTAGACTTTTCTGTTAAATGATTAGCTGATTAGCATTAATTTCTGTGTCATAAGGACAATGACAATTTTTATAAATTATATAAAGTGAATGGTTAATAATCAATAATAAAATTTCTATGTCAATATTAAAATTTTTTAACTTTTCTATATTTTACTTGAAAAATCATATTTATTTTTAATTTAATTATTAATTAAAATTAGTAGAACTGGTTTTGATATTGTGAAATCTCTCCACTCAAATTGTTAGTTTAATGAAATTTGACAACTTCTGTTTTGTTTAAATTACTATTAACTTTTTCATAATCAATTTGATAGCTCACTTTTTTCGTATTAGGCAATTGAAGATCATTTGTTGAAGCAAATTTCGTGCTGGTCCTTTCTACTAAAACTTCTTTTATTCATTCTTCGTCTTTTGAACGCCAACATTCGATCGTCAGAGCGTCCGAGGCATGTTGACAGATGTCAGAGAGAAAGGCATGTGAAGCATGTTGCAGTTGCAGATCCTAATTCTGGCACTACTCAAATGATGTGAGAGGAGGTTTTGGAGAAGGAGGAGGACTCAAGTTGGAATAGAAGATAAACAAGAGTGGTTTCATCTATTGAAGTTGATTCTTTGTCTATGTCAATTGTCAAACGACTTGTTCTTATACTTACTTGTTCATTGTTGAATAATAAGTGAAACAAATAATTTGGATTATTGAACTGAGTACCAATACTTCATTCAATCTGAACTCGAATAAGAATTTTTAAATCAGGCATTTGAGGTATTGTTTCATAGTTCATCCACATAGCTCCAACGGTGGTCTCAGGGGGGGGGGGGGCATGTGGGTCATTAACCCCCCCCCCATTGGAAATTTATTTTTGAAGAGGTAGGATGGAGAGACAATCTCGAAAATAAGGTCAGCAAAATTCCATTTTTGATCACCCCTCCCAAATTTCCAGCTTGGACCGCATTTGCGTAACTTCAGTTTAACAATGAGAATTTGCCTATTTAAGATGTTGGGTCTGTTTGTTTTTGTCTGTCTAGATACTGTTAGATACCGTACCGGGCTATAGAAACGTGAAAAATATTTTTTCTCACCCAATTCACAACTTATATTAATAATAATGAATTCTATCAATAATTATTTAATAAATAATTTACTCGTTAATATTACCGTTCTTAAATTCAACATGAATATTAAATTAAACATCCATCTCTGTATGAATTTTTGTAACTGATAAATACAACATTATAGGTCTAGTATTGAGATTAAAATCCATGGAGCTCCATCAAATCTACTCAGTCATACAACTACTTATTTATTGTCTCTACTAAGCCACTACTGCTACACTCACTTCATGCACTTTTCTAAAGGATGATTTAGACAACTAGAAGGGGTATTTCCCAAGACATTTATGAATAGACAAGCTCTGTAGTAGAAGTATAACAATAGGATAATTTTTGAGGGATGTAATCAGGTAGAAACAGGAATTCAGGTACCATGGCCCCTTTACGCTTCCACAACTATCTATCTGTAATGAGAAAAGCCTGCGGTACCTACCTTTCTTACATAACTTTTTAAAACTTGGTATTTGATGATTCATGTAAAACTGCGAGCTGAATCGTTATTTTTCGTACTAATGTAACTTAAGCGTGCCATGCATGTAACCGTAACGGTATACTATACAGGAAAAGATTACCAATTTTACAGGTAAACCGGAACGTGTGTATCAGACGCTTCATGACAGGAACGCAGAAACTGACGCGAGAAATAATCGTAAATGAATTCTTTCTACTTGAACAGTTATACCTGTACACTGCACGGGTATACCGCCGTGTGTGGTCTGTCTCCTGGCTACCTGGTGTTTATGCACTGGTGATGATGGGCGTCTTTCCCGATAACATGTTCTGTCTCACATAAAAATCTAAAGCATATAAAAAGCATCCTACATCCAATCTATTTTTTCCAATTCTGTTTCAATATTTAATACTAGGCTAAGCCTACTTAAATTTCAATAGCAGCATTCCTTCAGTTCACAAATTAAATAATTCATCTCTAGCTCTATGCTAAGCTTGCGTCATCCTTGGTGGCATTGAGTAGTGAAATATAACGACCTGGTTGACTGTTGTTTTATTGTTTTTTCTAGAGTCAAGTTCTTTTCTGATCGGTGTCTTGAAAGGTGGGGTTGGTGAAGATATTCTCGTAGTCGTACTATCCCAATACGGTTACGACGAAACAGTACGAAAACCGGTTTGGCAAAGTAGTGATGATGTTCTGACACTCTGACTCCACCCCCTAAATATTTATGCCTCATCAGAAGGGAGCCGCGAAATGCGTGGGGAGACGTGAAATCTCATCTTGATTTTATGAAAATAAGCATTGAGAAACAAATCGGTGTCAACTGACCAGAACCTTCTTTTTTAATCGCCTTCCCGTGAAACATTAATTATTTATTATTAATCAAATTTTCCCCCCAAAGGTTGGGATTCATATGTAATTGAAATCCCCATTTCTTTTAATCTTCTTCATAAATTTCTTTCATCAACTGTAATTTTTTAACAAACTGAGAATGAAAATTCCGGTTCGTCCTATCTCACTAGGCGTCAAATCTACAAGAAAGTAGAAACAAACGTATCAAAATAGAACAATTTTTAAATTCGAACTCAGGAATGGAAAAAATTGTTTGTATCTTATTTTGACTGCCACTTCATAAGAGAAAACTTGAAACTTGTGTTTATGAATATGATGCCTGATCAGTGGCGTAGCCAGGATTAGATTTCGGGGGGGGGGGGGGGGGCTCACTAAGGGGAGTAGGAATTTTTTATAAGTTTAATATAATTTATGTCATTAGCCTAAAACGCACCCAACCCAAAGATCATGAAATCGGAATTTTTTGATCATAGCACACTGATTTTACACGCTTGCATAGAACTTGCATTTATTTGTGTGTTTTAATTTATAAAATCCCAATTTCATGAACTTTGGGTGCGTTTAGGCTAGTGGGTTATACTGAATTTTAACTTCAAAACTAAATTTTCTACAAGATGAGTTTATTCAAAACGGTGATTTATCAATAATTAACAAAGTTAATCCATTTCAAACTTGAAAAATTGCGTTTTATTTAATGTTATATTTCAATAATTATGGTAATCACAATTTCTAACATGTTTTATTCGATTTAAATCAAAATTATCCATTTGAACACCTAAATAAAGAGTCTACAAGTTTCTATATGCGTAAATGTTGAGGAAATATTTGAAAAATACATTAATCTGACTATAACTGTAGCTATATTCTATTACACAATCAGGGTTTCTGTATTCTGTTCGTTATAATACTACAAAACAGATAGAACCCTACGGCTTTAATAAGTCCTTATCTATTAGTTATTAGAGAATTTTTTATTTCTGAAATTTCGGGGTGGGGGCCCTGGGCCCCATGGGCCCCCCCTGGTTACGCCACTGTGCTGGATGCAAGTGGTTCTACATATTTTGGTTGTTTGGTTGATTGTAAGCTGTTGTTAATGCTGAATGACCACTACTTAAGATTTATGCATTACCCGGAATCATATCCCAATATGATGATCCCTGCTAATAAGATAAAAATTGAAGACCTAACTTCAATTATTATCGTTTATATTCCATTTGAAGTGTAGGAAGATTATTGAAGACCAACTGATCAACTTTCCTAGATGGTGGGCAGTAAATAATTGAAAATTTGACAATGCTCTCAAGTTAATTATTTTGTGATTAAATATTCAACACACTTTGGCGTGTTCTGTACCGTGAGTCGTTAACTTGTCGTTAACGTATTCTCTCTACTTCATCTGTCTCTCCACCCGCCCATAAATGCTTGACTGTTATAGTATTTACGCCCAAGTTCCATGATTCAATTCATTTATTTATTCGGAGAAGTAATTAATTAGTTAAATGGAGTATATTGTTGACAGGCTTCTTTATTAAGTATTTTCATCTAGTAGTAGTTAATGCTCGGTCGGATGTTTGACTTGAGTTTGGTAAGAAAAACTATCATTCCAATTTTCTTTATCTATTCTGGCGAACATTTTTCACACAACTTACAAAATCCATTGGCTGATGATAAGTGTTTGAAACTTTAAATGCATGTAATTAACAGAAACTACTAGCTTTTTATTTTTTCACGTTCATTGGTTTACTTGATAGCAAGTTTCAAAATAATGCAATAGAAGCATCTTAAAAACATGCAAAATTCAGTGGTTTACAGAGAAGTTACTTTATAGTAAGTTAGCTTGATGTAGGCTATCTAGTCTACTAACTTCAGTTTATATATTGTGTTAGAAATCCTTTTTAAATCCTAATTATTCAATTGAATTATAACCTCTATTTAAACTTGAATGTCACATCGTAACTAGTATTTGCAGATAATATATGTTTTTTGTCCCTAGCAGCGTTTTTCTTATCATTTATTAAAAAAATAATGGAGGTGGTTTTCTTTTTTTTCAAGGATGAAGTCCACATAAGTCTGAGAGTTGTGCGTGAGTAATGAGTTGGATGATTAAATTTTTTTTTTATCGCATTCATGCGGATCTTTATGGAACAAGAAATCCAAGAGTTGGATGATGATGATTGATGAGTTGAATTTGCAATTTTAGGTGGGTTCCGAACCACCATGAAGCGATCTCACAGCAGAGACACAGTATTTTTCGCTGGCCAGAGCAAAGTGGCTCACTTCGGTATTTCGAATTGGTATCTTTGAAAATAAGGTGAATAAATTTTAAATTGTCATTGTTATTCACATTATTTACTGATCTGCGTAGGATTCATATAGACATTATAACTACCTATAGACAGCCTACCAATAACTTCTAAATAATAATGATTATTATTATTATTATAATTGTAATTTTTTATAAGTTTTAAGGCCTACCTAATTTGTGTTTTATCACACTTTGGGTTGGCTAACCTGTTAAGGGCTTTGAAATCGATAAAGTACGCGCGCCCATCAGTCTGGCCCCAAGCCCCCAACTCGCACTGCCTTATGCCTTATCCTTTCAGGCATTTTGACATCTACCACGTGAGTATTTTTTACAAATTACTGTTTCAAAATCCAATACAATTTTTTCTCTTTGATAAAGTATTTTAAAATTTCTGCTTCATATTTTCATTGTCATTCCCCAAAGTATGATTAGAATTAAACTGTGCTAATAGATGTGGTTCTTAACCTCAACTTAATGCAGTAATTTAAAACGCGCATTCATATTTGATATCTACTAGAGACTAGAGTATGGTAGAAGATAGTTTTTTCGCCTATTCGATGTGGTCTATTCTTGATGATCAAAAAAGGATTATATTAAATCGGTTGAGTAATTAAATTAATTCGCTTATAGCAATGCAGAAAGAAAAAAGTTATTTAAACATAACAATACAATCTACAAATATAAACAATCAGCTATTACTCTATTTAAAATTAATTTAACTTATTAATTGCGCAAATTCTCATAACATTTTATAATTTTTCATAATAATATAAGCACCTTTACAACACAACAACATCTAGAAGAATATTTCTTAATAATTTAGTATATTTCTTAATACATGTACCTACAATACACATACACAATGAAGGTATTGAGATTAAGTTTTTTGTTAAATTTTTTATAGTAAGCTTAATATCTACGACTGTGACAAAAAACCGATTGCTCGCTTAGATGAATTTTCAAAATGATTGTTGTTTTATTTATTTAATCACTTTTTTTAGATAGGATTAACAATCTCTAACATGTTTTACATTAGTTTTATTTTATCAAGTATCCAGTAGTTCGTGTAGATGAATTGTTTAGAGTATTTTGAAGGTTCCCCCCCCCCCCCCACTTTTAAACACTTATTTGTTTGTAATATTTATTGGTATATGAGAATTGTTCACACTGCTCAAATTATATTTCTAATAGTTATAGTAATTCAATTTATTTATTATTTTACATCTTTGGCTCACATTACATTACTAGATTTACTAATAGCCTATATTATAAATATAGTAATATGACTAGAGGGTGGAAAACCATAGTGTAATTTTTGAGAGGACACCATTGTTACCGATTGCTGGCGTTTTCCTTTGAGGGACGCCTGATAATAATTTTTCGAAAGTGTCTGATCCTGATCCTGGTTTAGGGACTTCTATAAATTTCCAGTTATCCTATTATTAGGCTGATGCTTTTTTAAAGTTTGTTCCTTATAGGCCGCGAACTCAGGAAATAACTTTTCTCAGTCTCAGCGACCGCCCTCCCCTAGGTGGTTGTGGATGCAGATTTAAGCTACGCATTGGGAACAAATATTTTATCTGCGCCTGTATATCGGGATTTGTATCGCGACATGTATCGACACTTGTCTCGTTGTCTCGGCTCTGAAATAATGCTGTGGCATAGTGACTAATTGTCCTCACTTAGCTTTTCCCCCCATAGATCCTCCATGCACAAGTCTACTGGCGCGCAGGCAATAGTTGATTTTTTAACAAAAATTATATTTGATTGATGTACATATTTGCAAAGTATAAGGTGAAAATTGCACTCTACCTTTATTGGATAACAGGTGCTATTCTATTTTCTTTGGAACCCGATCCAAAGAGAGATAGTTTGTGCATTTTGTCGTTAATATACATTTTCCTTATGTCAGGCTTTTGCGTATTCGTGCAATGGACACATGAATATGACTGTTTCGAGTTACATAATAATGATTAGGATTGATAAGACGGTTCTTTGCTAACCATTATCGGTTTTGTAAAAGAAACCTAGCAAGCCTACTATTTTAGAGCATGACTCATTATTGTCTTATCTAAAAAAAAAAGTATATCCACCGTATAGTAATAAATTAACTCGCCTTTTGTAAAATTTGTTGAGGAAGCTCACAGAAAGTGGTCGAATCAATTCATGACTCAAGATTCACTTGAATTTAGTAAATATATTTTCTTTCTACAAATCGCTCATTATTGAATGCTGATCAATTTGATGAATGAAAACTTCATGTCTTGCTGGTTTTAGAGGTTAAGAGGAATCAGCGAGTCATGTCTCAAAATAGTGTTTCAAGGTCACCTAATAATTTCTCATAGCAATTTCTTGTTTTTCAAAGAAGATTATAATTTAGTATCTGATTGAATCATCCACATAATTCCCTTAATTATGATTTTGGGATATATTCACAGAATATTTTCAGTTATGATATCACTAAATGACATTTTCCATAATTTTTTATAAGTTTTATCTCTAAAATAATGCTGGCATCACTTGAAAATAACATTCGTACTTTATTTACACAACTAACTCACAACACACATGAGTCAGTTATTATCACACAAGAAAACCAATGAAGAAACAAACAGTTCAATAACGTTCAACTAATAATGAATATTACTATAACAAGACTATCACTGTACTAAACTAATTAGTCAACTGTCAATGGGCCGATCAATAATTTAATAATAACTTTCCAATAAGCTGTTCAATGACTTGGAAAGAAATGTCTAATAAACTGTTAATTCAATCAATAATAAATTGAACACTTGAGAAGGTCTGTCGCGGCTTTTATCAATCACAATTACAGATCTGTGTATACTGCCACGAACAAAGAATGTATTTTATCACATGTGAACGTGTTGATGTCTAATGAATAATAACTGACTTTCTGCTGACAAGTACAGCCGCTTCTATAAGTTATGTTGGTTCTAGAAATCTCCATTTCCAGAGGGTTCTCATTCCAGATTTCTATGAAAACGTAAATGCTCGAACATACTAGAAACGCATTTGACATATGAGAGTAAGAGATATGAAGAGAGGAGAAAGAGAAACAACAAGTGCTTACTTGATATAAGGCATGAGACAATTTAAGACCTCTCTGCAGATAAGGCACTGCCATGCCGGAAGCCATTTCCGGCTTGCCATTACAATTTGTTAAGCTTGAGTGTCATTGATATCCATAATTAGACCAAAAGGCATCACTTGAATTGTATTGATAAGAACCCCTAACTACTGGTTCAAGTCGGAAATGAAAGCAACTTCATTTAAGCTTCCTTCAATTCTACCTGTAAACCAGCTGATTAAAGCAATTGATAAGAGAAATTATAAAGCAATGTTCAGTTTGTTTATCATCAATCAGAATCAATTTTTAAGAGCAATATTAATGAAATAAAAACCCTCACAATATTGTTATATCAATATCACTCATTTGATAATTATAGATGTAATTAATAAAAAATCTGTACTGGTAATACAGGTGGATTCAGCGATTAGATAGTAGGCTTATTGTTGAATAGTTTCAGGCAATAGCTCAATTCACTTTTAGTAAATGAATATTTCGACAGAATAAATTTTTATTTTTTAGGATTTTTGTTCAATAATTTTTCAACATGCGTAGTCAAACAGTTTCTGGTTGGTCACGGGCTCGGTTTAGCATTCAAATCTTCACTAATTCTCCCAATTTTTCTATAAACAAGCACTGAGTTCCACAAACCCGTAGTAGGAATTGAAATCAGTTGGTTTTTTCATGATTCGAAATTATTCATTGTTTTTCTCTCGAGTGGAAGCTTTAATCTTACAAAATTCTTAACATGGTGTTTTCTCAACTTGTGAGTAAAGCAACGGGATTTGCTGTAAACTTTTTTTATCCATGAACGCTTTTTCTTTCTTCGCTGTTATAATAACTGGCACAACTCTCACTGTGTGCTGCTCCAGAAAAAGTGAAAGTAAACGCAAAACTATGTAGTATCACTGGCTTTCCATGAGGGCTGTACTTCTTTTCAGATCAATATTAATTTCATTGATTGATGAGTTCCTATCAGGATTTCCATTTCTTGATTTTCCACTCTTACAAGGAACTTGTTACTTATTTAAAGAAAAGGTGGAAGAAGTATAGTTTGTTGGAAATTATCAGAATATTTATAATAACTTATAATGTTTAAAAAAAAAGAAAAAACCTGTAATAAGTAGTGAAGGAGACTTTGTTCGCGTAATGATGACGGCACAAACAATTGGGTTTAGTCATATTTGAATCTGATTCACTGACATCATTCCCTCTTAAAAAATAAATAAAACTACTTTTTAGTGATCAAATTCCATTCAATATCCAATCACTATAATATTTCTTGTTCACATTTTATTGGTTATGAGTCAGTATAAGATTACTCCTAATCTTAGGCTTGGTAATATTATTCTAACAGGCATTTAAGTTTACAGATATTTGACCAACCCCTGACGTACTTAATCAATGAGTTTCCTTTCTTATACAATACCATTAATTGCTATTTCATACTTAAAGAAGGAGTTTCAGGACTACGATTTCATTCATATTATCACGATAATTGCAAATAAGTTTTGGGTTGAGGTTCATTTTAAGATTCTACATCTGCATTATTGACGTAGGACAGTAGAAGAATCAATTACCGTTACTCAGTTTCAATTCCGTTTTTTAACTGACATTTTAAAACAACGCTTTTACATATTTTTATTAGCAAAACATTCATTTATACATATTTATAGTGAAGAAATGAAACAAAAGCTGTATTATGGCTCCTTCTAAGAAGTCAATTTATTTGAAGGCACTATGATAAAAGTTTAGTCTTCTGTCAATTTGTAACAAACGCTTTCAATTTTTAGTACGCTAGGCCTATTGATTTTAGAAATTAGTAGAACCAAAGTGACAAAATAGACAATTCATACCTGGTTAGAAGGAAAATGTTTTTATATTAGAACCAGACTTGTCATGTTTCAGCTGATATGAATCACTTACTGTATATATAAATATTCATGTAATGGCTATTAACACTACTTTTTGGATAAACCTTAGTTGTAGCTCTGAGGGAGCTTTGTCTATAGAAGTTTGAAACTAGTGATGATTTTTTTTTAGTAGTACGGTAATGGATGTTTCGATAGATGGGTATAGAGAAGTTTCTAGGTCAACGCTCTCCATCTCCATTCTCCATTGTCCGTAGCAAGTCACGCAATAAAGTTCAACTTGTTGGCGGCTCGATGAAATGTGTTATGACAGAATTAGAAGATCGCATTTTTAAAGCTATAAGGCATTTTCTTCATATTAGGGTCGATTAGAGTCTCAACAGGTATATTATAAGGTTTTTGGTTTAATAATAATAATCTTTATTTCCGCAAATACAAACAAGCAAAAAAAATACACAGGAAAAAAATTATACATGATAAAAAATAATAATAATTATAAAACAATCAATTATTAGGAGAGAAACCAAGAAGTTACAAAGAAACAAATACTTAGTTCAACTTAACTATCATGTACAAGAAATAAAATGTTACAAAAAAAATATCTGCAGAAATAATACTGTATGCAAATAATTTCATTGTGAAATTAACTTATGTCCGCATACAGGATCATAGGATCCAACAAAGATGCCATGAATTGATGTAATAAAAAAAATGAATAATAGAATTAAAACACTTGGAAGAAACATAGAATAATAACAGTACGAAAATGTAGGAGTAGAAACAATAAGGACTAAAAATATACCATTAATTCAATAGAATTGATAACTTGAAGCATTGAAAGCGAATTAATAGCTGGTAGAAAGTTTAAAAGAACTTAACATGATTTGATGATGTTGTCATGGAATGATCACTGGTTGAATATTGCAGCTAGGTCAGTATCACCATAGTTCAAAGCACAACATTAAACATGCCCTCAACTTCATCAGGAATTTAATTTTATTTTTCTTATTACGATGTCTTAAATACAGCTTTAAGTGTAAAGGCAATATGTTGAAAAACTTTGGAGCTAAGAATATAAATGTTTTTTTAAACAGTGTGCAGTTTGGCCTTATACCACGAAGGTGGTGGTTGTTGGTCGGTCTTGTGCAATGAGGGCCATCAACCATGTCACAATAGTCGATCATGACACCATCATTGTCACTCATCTGATAGAAGATTGACAGTACCCTGTGAACATTTAGGTATCTCAGTGGAAGAATTCCAAATCTACAAAACAGAGGCAGTGTGCTCTCCCAATAGCCCACCCCAGCTACAATCCTTATGCACGATTGGTTTAATGGGACTAATGGTTGTATAATATGTACTACCCCAGCAGCTTAAACCATAACTTATTTTTGACTGAACAAATGAATTATAAATATCTTTCAAATTTCTAAGATTGCAGATACCCTTCAATTGATACATGACATGTAGATAAAAATGTAAAGTTTTTTTGAGGTTTGATATATGGTTTTTCCAGGTCAAGTTTTGGTCAAGTAATACACCCAAATATTTTATAATTGAATCATTTTTAACAATAGGACAATCACAGTTGACGCGGTCGCAGTTGAAGGAATGCAGATGAACAGGGGCAACAAGAGTCTGGCTACCAATTAGGCTAAATATTGTATAGCTTGTCTTTTGTATATTCATAGTCAGTCTATTGCAAGTGAACCAAAGAGATAATTTATCAAGATCATGTTGAATATCTATGCTAAGCTGGTTCAGATTATTAGAATAAGACAGTGAAGTATCATCAGCAAAAGCTGTTATTTGCCCCTTGAAATCACCCCCAAACAAGTCATTGGAATAGATTAAAAACAAAATAGGTCCCAATACCGATCCCTGAGGGACTCCATGATGAATGTTCAACAAGTCACTAGTTTCATTTTTTATTTTGACCAACTGTTTTCTACCCTGTAAGAATGTCTTGAACCACTCAAGAGGTGTACCTCTGATGCCTGCTCTCCACAACTTGTGTATTAGGAGACTGTGGTTGACAGTGTCAAATGCCTTACTGACATCAATGAACAATCCTGCTGCTCTGCCACCATGTCCACTGTTCAAGCCAGCATAAATATTCTGTAAGAAATGATGTAGGGCAATTTCGGTATTCAAGTCCTTCCTAAACCCAAATTGACTTTTGGAAAATAAATTATGGGCATCCAAAAAATCCAATAATCTTACTTTAATCAGTTTTTCAAACAGTTTAGATAATGTGGGCAGTAATGAGATTGGCCGATAGTTACTCTTTGAGAATCTGTCACCTTTCTTGAAAATTGGTTTAACAGTTGCTAATTTTAGAATATCTGGGAACTGGCCAGAGACAATAGAAAGATTGAAAAGATGGATAATAACTTTGGAGAGATATTGAATATTATCTTTGAGGATTCTTGCTGAAATTATGTCATTCCCAGAACTAACATTCACAGAGAGACTTCTGATAGTTTTTAATAGTTCATCTTCACTCACAGGGTAAATAAAAATGCTATTGGTATTAAGATTTTTTTAAACTCACTGGAGTACTGTTGAGCCAGTGTGTCTGAAATAGGTGGTCAGGACTGAGAGAGGGTCTCTGGTAACTCAACGAAGTATTTATTAAATATATCAGCCACTGATCTGCTATCTGTAACTATTGTGTCATTTTCATTCAAGTGCATCTTATGACTGATCCTGCCAGCTCCTGGCAAAACAGAATTCAAAATTTCTCATTTCTTTTTTGAGTTTTTATCATGCAAATTCAGTTGAATTGAATAAAATTCACATTTTGCATCCTTCACCCACATTTTAGCATTATTTTTCATATTCAAGAAGTTATTTTTAAGAGTAATATTATTTGGTTCTCTTTGGTATAATTTATAGAGTTTATCATAAACAGAAATGCTGTTAGATAAACCAGAACTCATCCAAGGCTTTATCATTTTTAGTTTACTCTTGTATTTTATTAATTTTATAGACTTATTCAAAATAATGTTTATTATTTCACAAAATTTGTTGAAAGGTGCATTTGTGTCATCTAATTCATAGACACTCTCCCAATCCTGATCGTTAATGTAATTACTCACTAGTGCAAGGTCAATTTTACTAGCTTCATCAATTTGTACCTCCCTTTTCCGCTCACCAAAAGGCAAGATACCTGCTACAGCTCTATGATCAGTGATGGGATTTTCAATGGGAATGGGGAATTGGCTATATCTGGAACTCACTATATCTGTGTTAAATGTCCTATGCTTATAAAACTGTTCTGAGGAGGAATTCGGTATATGTGTCGACTAGGGGAATTCCCTATATCTGGAATTCACTGTATGTCAGCCGGAGGAATTGCCTATATCAGGAACCGGCTGTATCGTCGCTAGCGGGAACTCACTATATCTGACGTCACACCTACGTCACAGCGTACAGTGACGGTTGCAGGTGGGTCTCCTTCACAGCGTACTGTGACGGTTCCACAACTCCAGGTGGAGCCAACGATACGGCGATAGAATACCAACACTATTCATTCATCTACCCCAGTGATAGACAAACTCTGTCGGTGAGCTCGCGGCTTAGCGCGCCCTGCTATTTTAAATTAACATAATTAATATGTTTTTTTAATACGTTTTTTTACTTGGCCATTGTTAATATAAAAGCCAATTGCCACTGACTGACTGATTCATCACTATTTCTTGTAAACCATGCGGCTAGAAGTTGAAATTTTGTGCACATGTTCAGTTAAGATCCCTAGATGCATACTAAGAGCAGGTTTTACCTGAAATCCCACAGTTGACTTTTTTAATTACTAACCACCTTTTTTTAATCATTGTTATTAATTAGAATTTATACTTATAACCTATAAATAATTTTTTATATCATATTTTTATTCACCAAACATTACAAAAATTCAATTTGCATACGTTTCTGAATACAATATGGCACAGCCAGCAAAGAGAAACTTGCGAGCTAGCTACAAGTTCATTATAATACAAAAAAAAAAAAAAAATACATGAAAAAAATACTGACTCTAACCTATCTGGTGAAGCCAGAAAAGCTAATTACCATTGGCCGACTGACTCATCACACTTTCTCGAAAACCATGTGAAATTTCCAGCATTTGGGACCAAAAACAACAATTTTTCAAAATATATTTTATCACCGTTTCTCAAGAACTATGTGGCCTTATAAGTTGAGTATCCAGGTTCATTTAAGACTCGTTAGAGCAAAATTTTTACCAGGTGTGAATATGTATTACTTTTAAAATTTGGTTGCGTATATATCTCCGCCTCCCATCAGTGGTTTTAGTTGGACAGCTAAAACGTGGGAAGCGATCCTGCTGGCTAGTCATATAATACTGTATATTATGGTAGCAGAGCCATTTCCTTTGCAGATACCATTTCCTTTGCAATTTTTAATACAGCAGAACTTTTACATGCAAAGTGACATTGTTGAACTCAAACACTCGCTAGGGGGGTGTATACATTTATTGTTGTGCATGTCCGCACAGTTGATCTGTGTAATAAGGCGCTTACTAACGCCATTCCCTTTCAAAAAAAAAAATTGTCCAGACATTTGCTAACAATAGCTAATGGCTTATATGCTTCATGTTTATGAATTGATTGGAATGATTCATTTTCCTCAAAATTTCCATCATAATTATTTTTGTAATTTTCCAAGATATTTCTTTTGATAAGAATTGTAGAACACTAAATTCTAAATTCGACAAGCCTAAAAGCCAATTCTTGCAGCTGGTCAAAAATGAACCATTTTTTGTATTTTGGAAAGTTGCTATTACCAAGTACTTTATGTACAAATATCTTGAAAAATAGCACATTTTTAGAGCCTTATTATACAGAAACACTACAGTCGCAGGTCACAATTTTAGGCTAAATTAAACCAGCCCATGCTGGAGGGGGTGAACATTTATAACAAAATTAGAAAAATTATTAGAATTTATTAATTTCGAATTCCTCTAATTGCTATTACTGTTGTCAATATCCGCCATTGCGGAAGTCTTCAGTATAAAGTAATAGCAATTAAAGGAATTCGAAATTAATAAATTCTGTTTATGTATATTTGTCAGTTTATTCAATTGTCAGTCACTTCAAACTAAAATTATTAGATAGGCTTGCATTAATAGGATAGCTGAAAATTTTTATAAATAATAGAGATAGGAAAAAAATATTAACAAAAGGAATTTTAAAATATACATCTCATCATATAAACAATCGATATACTTTAAAATAAATTAGATACTGCCATAAAATAAGGATGAATATAGAATATGATGGTTGATCTATGGATACTACTACACTAGCGGCCTGGCAAGGGGGGCGGACCGCACCGCGTTCCAGCCCTAGGGAGATGACAAAAAGCTGATATAATATAATGATTATACATGATTGTATGCATATAATGATTATAATTTCAAAATTTGAATCAAATAATGTGATTTGTTAAACTTTGGTGCTAATATGGACTCTAAATAAGTGAACCTATAAATGTTATCAAATGGTTCGCGTGTTCTCCGAGGCTGGACCAAAACACTTATTAGAATTAATTTTGACCGATAATGCGGGATAAAATTATTGTATTAAGTGCCTAGAATCGCTTAGAGAGCGTGTACGAAGGGATTATTTTCGTAATTTTTCCCCCGGGATAGGATTTTAAGACCACTCTTAGGCCGGCAATAGACGGACTGCTTCAAGCAGTCGGGTTCGACTGCTTGAAGCAGTCGCAGTTGGGCGGATCGCATTTTCAATGTTAAAATCAAGACCGTACTACACGGACTGCTTGAGCAGTCGAGTTGCGGTCGGTAACAAAACAAGCAGTCCATTTGCAGTCGAGTTCCGCCGTGCTGCCGACTGCAAAAGTGCAGTCGGTCGGCAATACACGGACCGCTTCAAGCAGTCCACTCGACTGCTCGCACCACCGCTCATATTTCACTTATTGTGTGTATTTAGTAGGCTACATGAACATGGCACGTTGGTTTCAAAACTAGTTATACTTTGTCAACTAGAGTCTTCTTCAAAGACAAAGATACAAAATAAACAAAAAAAAAAAAAACGTATACAAAATACAAAATATAGTTAGAGAGCGAAAAATTCCTCACATGGGCCTTACGCCTGTGTGTGAAGAAGAGTCTATTACAAAAGAGTTTATCATAGAAGAATAAAAAAAAACTCTGTTGAAAAATAAATATTACTTTAAGCTGAAAAAAACCTGGGGGAACTTAAAAAAAGGCTTCCGGAAGGCGGAAGCAGGAAGGATCCCCCATCCATCAAACACGCGAATTATGGGCACAACTGAGAAAGAGTAGTAGTTTTTAGATTAGCTTCTGCCAAGAGCACCCTATTCGAATATTTCGGGATTTTCCAATTAGCCAATTTTCTAGAGAGCTACGACAAGCAATTGTATGGAGCCCAAACATTACTAGAATAACTTGCAATTGCATTCTGAAGGAATTAAATTAGAAATTTTTTCAGAGGCCTGGCCCGAGAGTACATTCTGGTTTATGAGCTTTTTCCTCACCTGACAATATAATTATTATCACAAAAGTATGAGGAAATTTAATTGAAAACACACTTAATATTTGAAATATCAAGGAAACTACATTTTTAAACAGTTTAATTTGTTTAATATAATTTTGTAATAGATATATTTTTATTAATCACCAGTTATTTGATTAACATTATTTGTTTTAAAACAAACTAAATATAATTACGAACCAAGCCTAGTGGAGGTCATTTCCAGTGAAAATATATATTTAGATTTATGTATTTTGCTTAAACGGCCTCATTGGACTCAATCAGTTTCTTGTCCTCCTTGATAAGTTCTCTTTCTGCATTGTCCAGTACTTCTACATTCGTTTTGATTTTCTCTATCAGTTTTTATCTATAAATACCCTTTGTACAATATGTCAGTTGTTTATTTTTTATATGAATATTGTTTTTATTTCTTCAAGTTTCTTTAGATTTTCGGCGTAGATTTCCTGGGTTATTATCAGTTATAACATATTATGGTTTCATACCAAGTCATTATAGACTTGGATCCCAGGGGGTCCACATGGAATACTATGTGGACCACCTTCTTTCCAAGAGCTTTTACACAGACAGACAGTCGGACAACGGCACAATTCCAATAAGGCCCTGTTGGGTCCTTAATAAGAAGAACCAGTTATATTCTTGTTTGAAGAAAACTATGAAGATATGTAGTGACTTATGAATGTGGCAAACATAAATACTTTAATATTTGGTATTTCATTAATATCTTAATTTGTTAGTATAGTATTGATTAACAATATTTTCTATTTTATTTGCACGTTATTTGTTAGGCATGCGGGCAATGCTAAGCACGCTCGGAGAATTCGCCATTGGTTAGTTGTGAGTAAAGAGTGGTTAATAATGGTAAGCTTTTATTATTAAGGAGTAGTGGTGAATAAATTCGAGTGAAGAACTGTAATATATACGAGTATATTATCACCCCACTACGACACTTGAGAGAGAGTGAGAGTGAGAGTGAAAGATAGAGTGAGGGTGAGTGAGAGAGAATCATACTATAGAACGCCTACTTTTGTAGCCTATTGTACAATAACGCCATGCTTCATCACAAGAAACATAAAAATATAAATATGCGTGAAATAAGGAAATTAAAATGTTATGGAAGATAAATTTAGACAAGAAAGAGAGCAAAAACTCTTTAAAATCACATTCAGCCAGAAAATCACGCATCAATTAAACATGCAATCTTCTCTTGAAAAGGGAGAGGGATGGTGTGGATAGCCTACTAAATGAACTCTGATCAGAAACTCTTGACTAACAAAAGAAGCCAAACCTGTGACTTTTATGGAGGTGAAGACATTTTTTCCAGGTGAGGTATCTCCCAAACATTTTCTTTGTTTACAAATGCTCCAAATTTCTGAAATTGACTTTACGTAATATTATTGAAAATTTTACGAAAATGAACCGCGGCTTTATTTTTAATAATAATGAAGACATGAACCTAAGAGATTTGACAGGGGAAGTCAAAGATATGAGACAATAAACCCTCATCACCACTTGATCTTGAAATTCCAAATTAAATAGATCTCCATTTCTTCTTTCACAAGATACAAGAGACATAATAAATTTAGCAAAGTAAAAAGCATCCTGTGTCCGTGAGTGTCGGTATGAATCGAAACAGCATGTACCATGATAGGTATGGAAACTATAGAAACTGTGTATAAATGATGATTTTTGTAATCAGATGGAGAAAACCTAAATACAAATAATAATCTACAAGCTACTCACAGGTAATTGACATGACAGAAACAGAAACAGTGATTAAGCCTGATCATGTTCTACTACACTCAAAACGCAGAACAAAATACATGAAGTATTCATCTAAATACTGTACTTAATGAGAAATTGATATAGCCTAATATTTTTTGAAGAAGCACTCATGATCATCACCACAGTACACACTGTTTTCTCATGTTTGCTTTCTGAATTCTTATTCTTGAATTTTTGATACACAAAAACGTTGTCTTATTTTCAAGAAAAAAAAATCATTTTAAATGAAAATAAATGAATTTTTGAATGACATCCTATTCATGAGAACAAGTTGATAAGCAACTGAAATTTTATAAAATAACTATAATTTTCATAACTGTCATTAATAATAACTAGTGGCTTGTAGGGGCAAAAATCCCTGAATAAAAACACTAATACATAAAACAAGTCATTATACTACAGTATTATAAATCAAACGAACTAACAATCAAATTACCTATGAGTCAGAATTTCCCTGTTTACTAGATTTTTTGTGTGAGAATAGTCTTTTTGGTTGCTTTGGTTGTTGTTATTTACAATAAACAAGTTCATTCCTTCCGGAGATTTAACTCTGCTAAATGCAACATATAATTGCCCATGAGTAAATACTGGTTTACTTAGGTATATCCCAGCTTTGGCCTTGGGACTTATTGATAGTAATACAAAAAGCTATAGTCTGATTGGAAATTGTTTTCTTGACATATGGAAAGGCATATTAGGGTCTGTTGATATAAGCCTAATTCCTGGTAAAAATATTGCATTACCTTTCCAGATCCAGTTATTATCTCTAACTTTATGTACCTTCCGTAAAGGCCCAACACAATTCATCATACGCCATTGACCAGGCTTAAGCCTGACCCGAGATTCATATTCCTTATCAATATCACGATAGCGCCAATTTTTAGTGTAATATGGTGTTTATGTGGTGGCATTCCTGATGGTGTGATATTCTATTGGAATATTTAAAAGTTCAATGGGTTCATCAGTAATAATTTTGTCCACAATAAAGTAGTTCTTTGCTTCTCCCTCCACGTTTCCACGTTTCCAAGTATTACATTGTTAATATTATGACATTGCTCATTCAATGGACACATTATTATGTTGTTTGAAAACATATTAACGTTGTTGATAGTTATTTTTGTATGAAAAATAAAACTTATCATAGATTCATTTCTTAGCACAAACTTTTCTGGAATATCTATTATATCAACTCCTCTGTGACTAGTTAGGTCCGTTATGAGGTTTGTTTTCTGTAATAAAAAATAAGACGAAATTGTCACAACCACATTTATTAAAACTTTGAGAAACTAGTTTCGGTTGTTGCACCATTATCAATCTCAATCAAACTCTGAGTGACAATTTCGTCTCATTTTTTATTATGGATACCTTCCACAATATCACCTTCGCCATTACTAAGAAAGTTTGTTTTCTGTTGTTGAAATTATTAGCTTGTCTTCTTCAATGTGAAGAAATGTAGACAAAACAAAAATTTTTTAGAACATATGTCTGTCTAAATTTAGATTATACTATCCCAAGTAACCCACATGTTAATATTGAACACTGACTTGAAGATGAAGCACGATCACAATCATAATGTATTGATGTAAACAAATCAGACGTTTTTGAATTCCAATTCTATTCTTATGGAGAACATTTTACATTATATCTAATTTTATGTTAACATTCTGGAAATTCCAATAGTTTTCCCACCATCGCGGAATAGAGTCCTTTAATTTGATCCCTCTCCCATCTTTCTACAACTTGCCAAACGCCCCTGTTTTGACGCAAAGAATAGCCTTACGAAATTAAATATATTACGGTGATGATGGCAACCGATCTAGGTTGTTGTTGTTGTGGTGCTTGGTCCACTTAGTTATCCGCCCACTTTGGCGCTGTCCACGTTCCAAGCGGTGGTAGAGTGGGGGTTCCACATATAGCGACTTCCCGATACAGCCAATTCCCGGAGAAGACACATATAGGCAGTTCCCCTTGCATGCAGATATAGTGAGTTCCTGATACAACCAGTTCCCGAAGAGTACACATATAGGCAGTTCCACTTGCAAGCAGATATAGTGAATTCCAGATATAGCCAATTCCCCCAACCCTTTTCAATTACAACAAACTTATTTACTGAGATCTGATTTGAACGATAGGAAAAATGATCAATGCAGGTTGATGAGGTGTCAGTCACCCTGGTGTCAATATCTATCATCTGCTCTAAACCATGACTGTTCAAGCAATCCAAGTATTCGTCTGTAACTGGGTCATTTGAGGCAATATCAATGTTAAAATCTCCAACACAAACTAGATTATTTATTCTTATTCCATCAAGGGCAATCCTCAAATTGGTAGAGAAGGATTGTCGATCCCCAGCATGCCACTGGTATATTCCTAGTATCGAGAATTTAAAATTTTCATACACACAGTTTAACAGTAAAGAATTACTATTAGCAATGACACAATTTTGGACAACAGCAGTTATGGATTTATGAACAAATCCGAGAATTCCACTAGCTCTTGATAGGGGATCAAATGAAGAAAAACTCTCATAGTCATCAATCTGATACAGCAAAGCATCATTTTCATCATTCAGCCACGCCTCACTAAGAATAATTATTTGTGGTTTAACAGCCAAGCTGTTGATATATAATAGCAACGAATCAAAATTGGAATTACAACTACGTATATTTTGATGGTATATATACAGGCCTGGCGCATTAGAAAAAAAAGTATTCACCTCATCAATTGAACTGAGTAATTTAGCAACAGACATACAAATGTAAAAATATGACACAAGAATAAAGTTTTAATAATAATGCACAAGAAGCATAAAATTGTGTAAGTCAAGAAGTGGCCTAGAGAGTGACAGTTGGCATGTAAAAAAGACATTGAATCCAAGGTGTGGTAGATTGATAGTGGATTGCAAAAGAACATGAAGAACAAAGAACAATGAGTGATGTCCAAACTTAAGATGAAACTTACTGAAATATAATATATCAGGAAATATATGAGGACAATATAATATAATGAGCCATTAAAATATAAATGAATCAATAATGACACGTTAAGTTGTCTGAGTGTTGGAAAAACAATCAAGTTGCAGTGAGCCATCTTTATTATTAATGCAATTGAAGGAAAGTTTTTTGAGTTGATAAGATTTGCAGTACAAAAAATAAGAGCATGTGTAAACCTTCTCATCAACTCTAGGAAAAAACAAGTAAAATCTATAACCTGAGAGTTAATTGTAGGATACAAGCAAAAACAAGCAAACAACAGATTGACAAATAGATATTACGAAGAATACAATAATGTGCTTGAAAATAAACATACTCTAAATATATTGATACTGCTTCACATACATTAATGGTCAGCTTAATCCCCCCCCCCCCCTAACTGTTACAAAAACCAAACAAGAGTATCTGATATGAAAGCACATTGCAAAAAATAACAAGATTAATAGTAGATTTGCCAAAAAAGAAAAAGTATTATTTCATTTTTTCCACATCGCTGCTGAAGTCAATAGGTATCACATGAGCTTTTTCGTCCTTCCTGGCAAAGACTCTTCCATTTCGCACCCAAACAAACTTGAAACCAGTTTCCTTCATCCTTTTCCGTGCAGCAGTCAGTAGTTTTCGTCGTTCTGGGCTTAGACTTTCGCTTAGGTGGGCTATCAATTGCTTGGCCAAGGTGGCGCAGTGAGAAGTCGCGCTTGACCCTTCTCCGCTGCAGAAGGGCCTCCTTGTCAACCCTCCTTACCGTTTTCACAATGATTGCAGGTGGCCTATCAGTTTGCCTTGTCTGTAGGCGGTGACAATTGTCTATCTGGAATTCAGTTATTGGATAATTCAGGGCCTTACTTACCACGACCACAATATTGTTTACATTTTCATTTTCTTGGACTGGGACTCCATGAATCTCAAAGCAATTTGACCTTGAGTACTGCTCTAATTCGCCCACTCTCTTCTGCAGATCAATGTTATGTTTTTTGAAGACATTTTATGGTTTCTGAAGACATTTTTAATTTTTGGAATAAGATTATTTATGACAAGGAAGAATTGCTTCGATCTAGCGGTTTGATGAAAAAGTAAGAATAAATTGGGAATTGAACTAGGCACCTTGTTCCGTAAATGATCCAATCAATATCCTCCCAATCTTAGCCTTCTTGGAGTCATATTATTTGAATGACTTCGTCTCTATGACTTGAATAGTTGAATTTTTTCATAATATAAAAAATAACTTGATCTACTTCTTTTATGGCTTCCTTTCTGAGACTTGAACGTAGGAAATCATATTATGTCATTTCTGAGGAAAACCTGTTACATAACGTCCACTTCGAGTTTCTACTGATTATTAGTTATGAGTTTTTTCAATTATTAGTAAAATTCCATTCGGTGCAGTAACGACTTGAATACTAGTATAGTAGTAGTAGTAGTACTGTGTTGAGGTAGATTGCAGTTCTGAGAATATTTCCTCATGACTAACGCTATGTTGCATATAAATAGATGCATTTCGTGATTTTAAATATATGTTTTTCCTGAAACCTGGACACTTCTTTCAATTATGTTGACTGTATTACGTGTTTGTTTGGCTGGATGCACAGAAATACAACTCAGATTTTATTATTTTTATTATTACCGTATTATTATAAGCAAAAACATATACATTCACAGTCACAGGTGCATTAGAGTTCAAATTCATTGCCCACAAACGTGTGACCATCGACCAATGTATTAGCTCCAGGTCATTCCAAACAACAATTAAGTTAAGCTAGAGTTTGCCATTTTCTAGTAGCATGATGTGTTCTATTGTTTTTTGTAGCATAGGCGTATTCAATCTTCGTATTATTTCTTGATTGAGCTCAAAACTGAGAAAAATGTTTCACTGCATCATTGAGCGGTTGCACAATTTTAACAAGATTCCCTGACATCTCATTACAATCAAGAATGATTGAAAATTAATTATGGGTTGGCATGAAATAAGATCGATAAATTTTAGGCCTATTGTATTTGAATTAGATTCGGTATTGCTCTGGCTACTGAGTACTGATCGTCTTGGCCTGTATACTAAATGTCACCTTCGTCCTTTATAAGGAAGGGCCGTTGTGAACTTTCACTTGTTAATCTCTTCTTCACACTATAGTTCACTGCACTCCACCTTTCCCCCCCCCCCCCCCCTATTCCATCACATTTGCAACCTTGTTCCACTTTCCGAAAGCGGAATAGAACTATAATAACTACGATGGATGGCTCACTTTTCTCACGAGTCTCCTTGAAGAAAACACGTGAAAACGATTAATGAGGCATCCACAAATTTTGTCTGCGATAACTGGCACATCACTTTTACTTTTCTTGTGTAGCTACCTACTTGTTGATGGCTTCGTAGAAATTTAAATGCTTAATTCATTCACGAAAACCGGGCAAATAAACATCGCTATATTGCTTATAAAACTATCTAGTACAGTACTAAAAATAATAATCAATATAGTACTAATTTATTTATTAGAGAAATTGACTTACAAGGATATTGTCATCAGGTTAAAATGGTCTTAATTGTCATCAGGTTGTCATCATTTTGAAGAAGAAGGGCTCTTCTCAATACGGAAGTTCAATATAGTTTTTGTAATTTTATTTATTAGACAGATAGTAGTCACTGAAATTAAATTCTTGAATCAAATTGTTACTTGAAACATCACTAAAATTTAAGTGCTGGCAAGGCTGAATAACTATACAAGTTTTTCACTATTAAATTCACAGCAAATCTGTCGACTTCTTTCTCACGACAGCTGTAATGAAATTGAAAATCTCACACCAGAATGCTTCATCTCGTATATATATAAAAATGAATGTATGTATATATGCTCCCTATAGACTTCAAAACTACTTGACAGATCGGCATGAAACTTTGGGAATATGTTGTGTGAATATTGGGGATGGTTTCTGACCATAAATTTCTACTGGTAGGCCCCTTAGCGGCGTTATTTACGCTGTCTTTGAACAGCAAAAGACTTTGCACTTTGCATGTAGGCTACCATACAGTCGGAGCCTTGCAGTATGTAGGAAACATATGACTGGATATGATGAAATGTAATAAATTATGCCAGGTTGATGTCATCTGTTAACCAATGCAGCTAGAAATTTGAAATGCAGCCTCAGCGGGAGGTGGCGAATAATAAAATCAAATACTCCTTTCGCAGGACCTGCAAAACTTAGCGAATTACTGTATTTTTTCAAATATTTATGAATATCTATAGGCTATATTTTTTTTTAATTTCTGGAAAAAAACACGAAGCGTTCTGTACTCTAGGGACCTCAAAACAAGTTTATATCCAGGTTCAGGGTGAAAGTAGCACATCACGACCAACTGCAATATTTACATTTCAAGAAATTCGCTCAAACCCTCCCCCCACGAAATTAAAATAATTTGAAATTAAAAAAAACTAGCTCTATATTCGCTTTTATCACCAAAAAATACTGATAACTAATCACTTTTTTCATATTGCACAGAAATTGACAAATTAAAAAATTTTCGACGCCATTTTGAAAATGGCTGCTTTTTTCAAAACGCACTGGTTTTTCGAGGTGGATGAGTTGAAATTCGGATTCAGCGCCTCAAAAACCATAAGGTACAGTCAAGAAAAAAAAAATTAGTTTTTTCCTGAAACACTTTTTTAGCACCAAATAACTAACTCCATAGGGCAAGATACAGCTTTTGACAACAATGGTTTTTTCTTGATATCTTGAAAATTTGTTGAGCTAGAAGGCAGTGCAATACCTTAAAATTTTTGACTCCATGAGCTCTATCTTAAAGTCTATCAATAGAACTAAAATTTTCAAATACAACCCTTTTTTTCTTGAAAACCCCTAATTTTGGCGGGAAAATACCCCCGAAAAGGGGGTTAACCTTTTTGGATTTTCCTGGCTAACGAACTTGTCCAAGCTATTCACAAGAGGAAAGTGTATACCAAATTTGGTGGAAATCGGACATCTCCTTCAAAAGTTATCGTGCTATCAGACACATAGATAGATATATAGATATATATATATATATCTACATATATAACATTTTGTGCCACTATGATTTTTGTACTCTGGGGGCTCCAAAACAAATTTCCATCATGGTCCCGGGTGAAAGTCGCACATCACGACCTGCTGTAATAGCTGAATTTGAAGAAATTCGCTAAAACCTAGCTTCTACCCTTATAGTCGTAGGAGAGGTTTAAATTTTAAATGTTTCTTCATTCAGAGGTGGTGATTAAGAAAACAACGAAGCCTCTATGATCAGCTGGAAGAGCCCTAGGACTAACTTCTTTCCTAATTTGAAATGTAACCTCAGCAGGAGGTGGCGAATAATAAAATCAAGGAGAATTTTTATGAGAACGCAGCAACGCGCGTGGGGCCAGCTAGTACTCAATAAAATACACTTAAGGCCTTAAGTGCACTACTAGTATTTGTGCGAAGAAAGTAGTGTTTCAATATCAATCCAGGGCCGATAACCAAACCAGGAATCGTACCCGTCAACAACGGGGTGGTAGTAGTACTAACTACTATTATAAATGATATTTTTCACTGAAATAGAATTCGTTACAACAATATCCAACGTTGAGGTGCTAGCAATGTTGATATACAAATTTGAGCTTCCTATTATTTTAATTAAACAGCGACTCTATTGTTTACTTTGATTTTCCTCCTTCTTTATCAAATATAAGCATCTTGAATAGAATAATAAAAAAGGAACTTACTATTTATCTAAATGAAAAATTAATGCTAGATTTAGTTGGTAGGTATTCGTTTAATAAGAAACATTTTAAGGACGTGCATGCTTTGTAGAGCCATCATGTAGGAGGCAGGTCAACGCCTAGCAGTGTGTCGATGATGAAAAAATGCTAATTGCTCCCAAATAAAACAGAACACAACTTGAGAAGTCTGTTGTGTTGCGTGAACTGAAATACTTAGCTGGAGTCACTTCATACTTCAGTGAACTGTGTGCAGCCCCACCTAGGACTGCTCGTCGTACCACGAGCTTCAGTCAGCTTGCCGATTTCCTGCTATTATTTACCACTTATTGACACAATCATGGAATTCGTTCATGATTTGTGGATAGCGTTAACCGGCTGATTTAGGAAAGGATGTAATTAAAAACCCTCTACAGAACACTCACACAAAATGAACGAATTTGAGTCCATTTCGTCATGATAGCACAAAAAACTGAATAGTTCTGCTCAACTAATCTTAACCTTGAATCTGAAATAAAAATCCATTTTTAATAGACTTTTACTTGAAGCTTTATAAATTGAGAGCTAGCAATAACAATTTTCAATTTATAATATCGGTACTTTACCGGGTCATAAATGAAATAAAAAGAGTGGTCGGGGAGAGAACATTGTGCGAGTCAATCAAGTGTGGTAAAATTTCTCAAAATACAGATTTAAGTCCCACTGTTTCAGGTGGAATCCGTGCCTTTAGCATGTAGTCGATAGCTAGGTACTATAGTAGGTGCAGTAGTAAGGTTTTACAACCATCACCCTCCATTCTGAAATTAAACTCAAACCTAGACAAACAGTTGTTGTACATGGTTGTATTTTTTATAGTGGGATCTGTTTTTTCAAAAGAGGGTTTGCTGTGATGTTGCGCAAGCGCAAGGGGTTTCCGTTGCTTCTTTGATCATAATAATTATTAAGTACTGTAATTTTGCTTTTTGATTAAAAATCAATTTTTGAGTAAAATATTTATATTTTTTAAAACGTAAAATCTTATTTTATAAATCCCAAATTGACAATATTGATAATAGTATTGATTTTATAAATCCTAAAAATTGTTTCAAATTGTGCCCTGCATGGCTAGGCAATCTGGTTCATGAACTAAAATTGTTCAATATCAATCCAGGGTCGATAACCTAACCAGGTATTGTACCTGTCACCAACTTTACTTTGATCTGTACTTATATCGTCTTGTAAAGTGCTATTCAATACTATATAACTTTTGTAATGGAATATAAATAATGAATATATAAACACTCATTTTTGTGTTTATATCTTACTATAAACATAATTTAGTGTCTTTAGTTTCCACATTGTGGATAAGTAAATAGTTTATTTACCAACATAAGGTATTCTGAGGCTTCCATCAAGACCGAAACACATACGGTATTGATAACAATAATTTTTGATGATGTCATCATTATTGAGGGAATCACTTGAACGTTCAACTTTTTTATGCCAAGAAGTTAAAGATAATGGAGTAGGCTAATAGCAAAATAATGTAGCTATCCATTATCGCAATATTTGACTTTTGACATTGAGTTTTGATCTTTATAAATAAGTATTACTGCGTTCCGATCTAAAGTGAACCAAAGGTAAGACACAATAAAATAACAATTATAATAGTCGGTCAAAAACGTATCCAGGCACCCAATGCGTCAAAAATTTCTCAGGGTTCCGGCAAGCACCTTTGAAAATTTGTTAGTGAAACCGATTTCAAAATAAACAGAAATAGGCTACTGTAACTTATTTTATCCTTAACTTTTTTATGGCAAAATCAACGACTTACTCACTTGCAGTTAATTTTAATTGAGAATAGATAATATTTTTACTCACGTAGGCTGAAACGTTTTCGAATCGTGAAGATTCATTTTCAATATGAAAATCTTTGAATTTACCATAAAAAGTTAATATTAGCAACGCAGATCGTTATGGAACAAGAAATCCAAGAATTTATTTTATCCATTTTATTAAATGCTATTGAAGTGATACGTTTTGATAATTTTCCAAAGAATAACATTTTGAAATTATAATATAATTCTAAATGGAATTTTATGAAAAAAAAAGAAACGGCCATCTTGAACTTAGTTACAAAATCCTGGATTTCATGTTCCATGACGAACTGCGTTGTTAATATTAACTTTTCATGTGAAATTTAACGACATGCAGTCAAATTTGACTGCATGTCGTTAAATTTCACATGAAAAGTTAATATTACAAAATCCGTTGAGGCAGCTCTTGTGCTTGGTCCAAATAGTCACTTTCTCGGCGGGTGGCAACCAATGATCTCATCTCAACTGGTCGTTGGCCTGCTTCCCGATTATGTGGAGCGGAAATAGGTCAGTTCATCGAGAAAAGAAAGAGAGAGAATGAATGGAACAGTGGAAGACAGATGTTTGCCTACTCTTTATTTAGGCGCCAGACACCCCCTTCTATTTTAAATAGTCTGCTTGGGGTGCTAAATGTGAGCCTCAACAAATAGAATGAGGGATTTGTGTTTGTATTTATATTTTGATGACATCAAGGGACAAAAATGATGAGAATGCCTGTCATGTGTGAACTGGGACTTTATTTAGTACAAGTAAATAGATTAATGCAATAAGATTAGAAACTAAATCCATAAAAAATCATGAGTTTATTCTGCCATTTCTGATTTATAGAGCAATGTAAGCTGTAATACTATTACAATTGATTAATTTATCGATTATAGAATTGCCATCAAGTTTGATAAGGATCCATAGTAGCACCAATGAAATAGAAGTACTGTACCATAATATAATACGGAATACAATACAAATGATGATGTTATTCGATATAGTATCCAATTGTGCTTGAAATTAAAATTACCTACCAATGTTATAAATTATAGAGAATATTATTATTTAATTAAATATTTTGTAAACAATAAATTTTAATTAAGAAAAAATACAATCACTTGATTGAAAATAAGAATTTAATCAGAATAGACCAAAATTAGGATAAATCACAAATCTTGTAAAAGCAATTCTTATTAGGCGGAAAGAAAAACTATGTAATAATAATTATTCATGAGTTGTTAAAACAATCGTGCATCATATTATATTTTTCTTCAGTACTGTAATATGAACTGATACAAATAATGTATGTCCGTAGCAGAGTTCTTGAAATGTCAAAATGCATTAAGGAGCCTCTTGTCAATCTACAACAAATAACTGGATTCCAAGTATCAGTTCTCAGTTTTCATGTTTCATTATTTTTCTAAGCTCCCACATGTTTTTCTATTTAATTCTTTTCTCATTTGTATTCAATTCGTCTTAACTCCTTGCATTTATGGCTTCAAAAGATAATTTACAATTTATAGCTTCAAAAGATAATTTACAATTATTTATAGCTTCAAAAGATGTATGATATGTCCTTAATGAATTTATAACATCTTGATGTATATTAATTTATTATCGTGTTATAAATATTTTTCTTTCAATTTATAGAAGGCTATATAATTTGTTGTATGTATCATTGTTACATATAATTTTATAATTGACTTCAAAGCAGGAATCAGGGTCTGTCTACTTGTTTGTAATAAAACAACACAGAAGTGAATATCTTGATATTGATATTTTTATTATTCAATTATTTGTGTAAAATTTACTTATACATTTAACCTACTATCTACAATAAAAATTGATATAGATATAGGTAATTGAAAAAATATTATAATTTGTATTATAAATTAAATTGGAAATAATTTAGATGGCAAGCAGATAATTAGAAATCAATATTGGAATTTCATAATTGCAATGAATTAAATATCAATAATATATAAATAGTTGATGATATTAAAATCAAAAACTATAATATTAAGCTACTGCCATTTTACCTTTACCCATATTTCTATGATAATATTTCAACAACTGAATTTAATTGGAACTCATGCATGACAACCAAAAGGGATATTTTTCAAACAAGGCGTAGGATTAGAGAGAAAGAGAGAGAGAGAGAAAGAGAGAGAGAGAGAGAGAGAGAGAGAGCGTGAAACAGACTGTAGAAAATATGATTTAGTTTTTTATACTCTTCAATGGAAAGTAATATCTCTGTATTTAAATTTGAGATATTGACTAGTTCGGCCAAATAGAGTAACTTGGAAAAAAGTGATATGGCATGGAAATTTGTAAATTATAAATATAAAAAATTCAAAATAAGAAATTGATTTTATTTGTTAGTTGGTGATTCCTCGTTAATAAAGAGATTTGAGAAACTGAATAAAAATCTATATTTCACATATTTTCATTAAATTTTATTGGCATTTCCAATCGAGTTCATGATGCAGAATCCACGTGGAAAGCAAACCTCAAAAAGTACATTTTTATTATCATTTAATGAAATTGCATCCTCATTTTCTTATCAGTTCGCTCCGTTGCTATTTCCTGGAATACGTTGACGCATTCAGTTTAGTTTTGTTTTTGTTGCTGGTTCTTGTGAGAATATGTTGAAAGGTCCATATGAGAGGAACTTCTCATTAAACTCTTTTCTCGGATTGGTATGTCTTCGGTTATTATTAATATTATAATTTCGTTTATATTATTTAAATAATTTGTCCATATTCAAAATCAACTATCAATTGATATTTCTGATCTGTGTTCTGCTATGAGTAAAAACTATTTATGTCTCGGTTTCTTACGACAGCTCAAATATTCTTATATTAGTTTGTTTTTAAATTTCAAATTTCTGTTTCCATGTCGTTTACATTTCTTTTTGAATATCCATTTTATAAAGAACAGCACAATTTATACTGTGATGACAAATCCAAACAAGCTCATCAGTATGTGACCCAGTTTTTTATTAGATACAATTATTCAAAATGTAATTTTTCACTGTATACAAATTCTATGATTTCTAATGCTCTTAATTTCTCTAGTTTTGTTATTTAATTTAATTGATTCCTGCTATTTATTGTCTAGTTTTCGTACACACAATAATTATTGTTGAATACAATGAATATTTCAGTTTCTCTACTTTTACAGTCACTATAAATTGATCAACTTTAACCTTGCTGAGAATTTAAATATGATTGTAAGATATTTTTAACGTAATTTATTTTTCTTTCCTTTATGAAAATTAAGATTTTCTATTATTTTCAATTAAAACCAAAGCAAGTACTTCTGAAATTCTTTTAGTGTGTAAATATAATTTGTAAATATTCTACTGCAGGATTAATTATTATTTCAACATCAATCGATATACTATTGATAAATATTATACAGTTTTTGTATTCACTTGAAGTAAAGAAAAAATATACAAGCTTATGAGCTAGTATGAGCTAGTTGTATGTTACATGATTGTCTCAATAACTTAAGGGTTAGGGTTAGGGAATATTCGCGTTTTTTCAACAAAATTTATTATGAAATAAAATCCGTAATGAATTAAAATCCGTAATGCTTAAAAAAATGTTTATGTCGCTTAATTGGCACTTGATTATAGATCTATAATCATATCTAATTCTAAATACTTATTTAAAACTAGATATCAACTTGAGTCTCATTTATTTAATAATTTTGGTTACTTACATCAACTAATAGCGCAAATAAAAAGCGGTGGTAGTTGATTTGATCCTCAATTCTAATACAGCTTGAAATGGTATCGCGAAACTACTATCTTGCTGATAATTTAATTCAAGTTCTATTTGGAATAGATCATGTAGCCTATATTTTTCTTATTTATTATGGATAGGTTCCGTAGCACTTGAAAAACAACCAATTTCCTCAATTGAAACAGTTTTGGAAATCACCCATATCTATTCCTTAGGTGTGTATTGTTATATTGAAAAGCTATTCCGATTCAAATCAATGTGAAAATACAATAAGCAAAGATAATTTAACGATAATTTATATTTAAATAGTACGTTGATATTTGTACAGTCAACTTCAATGCTACAAAAATGTAGCTCTATAGACTTGTGTTGAATTTCTAATAATTCTGTCTGTTATTACATTCATTCATAATATAGTTAAATTCTCAATTTAATATCGAAATAGTATTTTTTAGTTGATTTCTGATGAAAACATCTACATTTTACTTTTCAGCTTGGAGAGAAGGGGTCAGGTTTCCGTCCAAGAGCTGATGGTGTTCAGGACTTCTATAAGATCCGCGACTCGTGCATTGCCAATGGCCAGCTGTTCGAGGACTCAGAGTTCGACGCAGTCGACTCGTCACTCTACTTTAGTAAATCTCTTAATAGACCTATTGAATGGAAAAGGCCGATGGTGAGTGCAAGTAAATGCATTATTATTAAGAGACTTACAATATTCACCATGAGCACATCAAACCAGTAAATGAAAATAGCAAAAATACGTTAAAAAAGATTTAAACTTAGGTTATTTACAGAGAGGATCTAATACAACAAAAATGCATTTTTTGCATAATATGTTGGTATAGTTATATTAAGCAGCCCAAGTTTGAATGTAGAGTGGATTGGGATTAGAGAAGGAAACTGCGATCCCTTATAACAATAATCTCATATCAAATTTGAATATTTAAGGACTATTGATTAATTGATACATGGTTCTCAATTTAGTTCAAATATTGCGTATACGATTCTCTTGAAAAATTATAGAATCTCATATTGTTTCTATACATATATTTTTTAATAGATCTGAATCTAGTTTAAAGAATTATCAATGCTTAATTTTAATGAATTATTCTTAATTTTTTCCAAGTTTTGAAAAAAATACCAATGAGAAACAATAAAAAATGTTGAAAATATCTTCCTACTAAAAAAATTTACTTGCCATTTCATATTTATAATTTTTTTAGGAAATTGCAGACGACCCACAGTTTTTCGTGGAAGGAGCTACAAGATTTGATGTTCAACAAGGAGAGCTTGGTGAGCTGAATTCACTTGAGTATCAAAACGAATCTGTGATGTTATTTATTAAAAGTTTTTGACCTAAATGATAGATTTACATGGTCTATCACTGAAATCATGAAACTATTGAAAAGCATGAATAAATGCACGAAACTTTCAAAAATATAGGTTAGGGGTGTGTGGTTTTTTTAAGAGATTGGAAATGCATTTGCGGACTTTGTGCCAGGGTTTGTGCCTTCTTAATCTTTATTTAGAATTTTACAGAATTATTTTAATCGTTCTCAGTAGTTTATTGTTTTTTGATGTAGCAAAATCGATTGCGGTATTTTTCTTTCTATATTCAATTGACCACGTGACCACTTTTATTGATACACTAATGAAACACAATAGTACAATATCAATGACTAATACACAATAATGAAATAGATTTTATTTATTATCATTCTCAATATTAGAATATATCCAAGTTTTTTAAAAAACTGAAATTAAATTGCAATTCTAAATTGTTATGCAATTCCAGATAATACTCCTGGAGGTATTTTCAGTGGTCATTGATTATTGTTATGCCAATAGATTGAAAATGGTTCGAGCAGGTTCCAGGAGAAAGAGGTGGTTTTTGTCAGTAGTTTATACTAGCAATACCCTGGCACAAAGTCCGTAAATGCATTTCCATTCTCTTAAAAATGCATTCCCATTCTCTGTGACAATTACAACACTGAACTAAATACAATAAAATACCTAGCACAAGAATACGGCTACAAACACGACCTAATTAACAAACTCAATCATAAAATAACAAAAAACATAACACCGTTACCATCGACAAAAACATAAATCACAATGACATACTCTTTAATCTACAATCAAACAGTCTAGGAAACATCCTCAAGAAAGCCGACCCCACCATCACATTCAGAACAAAAAAACAAAATAAAAAATGCACTTGCACCCAAAACCACTCTAAACACAAACAAACACGATCTCCCAGGGATCATCAAACTGAACTGTTTGATTGTAACAAATTTTACATAGGACAAACAGGCCGCGCATTCAAACATTGATACAAAGAACATTTACAAGCATTAAATACAAAAACCGAATCGAGCTTCGCCGACCAAAGCATTCAAACTGGATACACTTTTATTGACATCACTACCAACCTAGCATTCTACATTTAAAATTTAAAGGACATGAACTCAATACCTTGGAACAATTTGAAATATATAAACACACCACACACAATAAACAAAACATATTCAATGAACAATTAAATTTTAAATCACACAAACTTTTCAAACCCATTCTACAAAAACCACAATATTTGTTCTAACCAAAAACCGACATTGGCGATCAAGGACGCAGTTGAAAATGAATCTTCACGATTCAAAAACGTTTCAGCCTACGTGAGTAAAAATATTATTATTCTCAATTAAAATTGACTGCAAGTCGATGAATTTACCATAAAAAGTGAGAAAAATTGGCACTTTGGTACTAATAAGCATTATTTTCAAAAGTAGAAAGGACTAAATTGCAACTCAACTACATACCGGAAAGACAGAAAGGCACAAACAGATGTTCAGTGTGTAGAATTGGGGAGCAGGACACACATCATTTTATAGGTGGATATAAAATATAGGAAGAAGTAAGAGCCTTATTATACAGAGCCACTTCAGTCGCTGTCGCGCGCGATCGCCACTGATGCTCGGACAAGCCATTTGAAGCGATGCATGCAATGCATATGGAGCCTATTATACTGAGCCACAGGTTAGGCCACGCCCCCTTTAGTCGCGGACAAAGGCTACTCGTTTCGCCTACCCTCGATGTGGCAAGCCCGTACGACTGTCGCCTTGTTAGCCGACCATTGTTTGATATGAAGCTTACTATACTGGGCGGTCTGGGTCATTCCAGTCGCCAACGAGCGCCACAGTTTCATGACATTTCATAGTGGGCCATGACAGTTCTGTACTTTTAGCTTGTGTTGTACACACATTTGGAGGTTATGTTTGTTACGGTTGGCTAATGTTGTTACGGTATGTGATAATTTTTAGATTCTAATTTACAGTTGTTATAGATCACCGTCAAGTTATTTAGGTAGACAAGTTGCAGTTTTTATTAAATTAATGACATTTTGAATTCAGAGCGATGCTTGCATGGGTGACCGCAGTCGCTTGCACACCTTTGGTAATATTCTACAAAAACCACAATAATTCTTCTACTCAAAAACCGACATTGACTATCAAGGACGCCGTTGACAGTGAATCTTCACGATTCGAAAATGTTACAGCCCATGTGAGTAAAAATATTATTTATTCACAATTAAAACTGCAAGTTGTTGAGTTTACCATAAAAAGTTAATATTAAAAACGCAGATCGTTATGGAACTAGAAATCCATGAATTTAATTCGGCAAGACAAGCTACCATTGAAACCTACAGATCAACAGTGTTTAAGGTTAGAAGAAATCTTCTACACATTAGCAGAAACGACAAACGCTTGAATGCAAAAAAACTTAACAAAATTAAACAAAGACAACAAAACAATACATAACCTAAAACCTCCCAAAACAACCATTTAATCTGCTCACATTTTTTACAGTTAAACTGTTGACCTGCCAAGCATAACCTAAACTACAAAAACAAGAAATCCACAAAAAACAAAATCACAGTCGTTGAAACAGAAACAAGCATCCAACGCGCAGCCCCACAAATACATGACGAACTTAGACTAGAAACCTAAAACACAATAAAAACCAACAACTCACAACCACATCCATTACATCAGAAAACTACAACATGAAAGAATTGAAACAAAAAGCTTTAACTCACAACCTCACTTTTATCAAATCAAAGGCAACACTACAGTTATTATAAACAATGAAGAACTCACAGAAAAACACTCGACTGCATAAACAAAAATAACATAGAACAACTACTCACCGATCCCACAAATGTAAACCAAACAATAATCAAGCAATAATTAATCAACAGGACAAATAATATAATCAGTGATTCATAAAAAAGAAGACTGAATCAAATACACCCTTCTGCACCATCACTTCAAACACTCCCAAAAATACATATACCTAACATACCCATAAGACCAATTGCAAACTACGGAGAAGCCCCAGCCTATAAACTAGCAAAACACATAGATCAAATGCTCAGAAAACTAATTGACATCAATAATTACATTTTGAATCACACAAACTTCTCGGTCACATTCTACAAAAACAAAATAATTCTTCAACCAAAAACCGACATTGACGATCAAGGACGCTGTTGGAAATGAATCTTCGCGATTCGATAACGTTTCAGAAATATTATTTTCCTACATTGACCTGAAAAAGTACTATTTTTGCACTAACTGTAGCACGCGAAATGGTTATCCTGCACCAACGCGGAACAGTAAATTCCTGTGCGCGAAAATACTATTCAGCACTCCCGATTTGCAACTTAACAACACAAAATAGTGAGCATGTACTACGCAGGCTCCCTATTCTGCATTCAAAAATAAGTTGGCTACCCTGCTTAAGCCACGCAAAAAAGTTAGCTCACAGTCAGCTGTAGTTGTTGTCTAAATCTATTTGATTCGAAGATAGGTTATGTGAGGAATTGTGAGGTTATGTATGTCCTGTTTAAATTGGTTTATACATTACTGTAGGAAAAATTTAATGTGTAATTCGAGCGCAAAGTATTGTTTCTGCACTCAATTAAAATTGACTGTAAGCCGTTGAGTTTACCATAAAAAGTTGATATGAACAAAGCTCGTTATGGAACAAGAAATCCAAGAATATTGTTCAGTTCTATTCAAAAATCTTTATTTAATAATCTATTCAATTAATATTTATGAGTAAAACTTGATATGGATGATTATGATAGCATTACCTTTATCGACAAATAGTAATTATATAACCTGCAATAGTCAATTTAACGCCCTCAAAATATTACCGTTATTTTAAGTTGTTACCATTGTTACATTGTTGTTGTAAACTTTTATTTTCCTTAGATATTAATTGTTTGCAATTAAGTTTTAGGACGTTTTATTTTGTAGGTGATTGCTGGCTGCTGGCAGCTGTAGCGAATCTCACACTGGATGAACATCTATTCCAACAAGTTGTGCCTAACGATCAGAGCTTCCAAGAGAATTATGCTGGCATATTTCATTTCAGGTAAATAAAATATTTCTAGTTACATGTTGCTGTATTGACAACTGGATCTTTAGTACTTGATACGCGGTGGTTTACTGACTGGCATAGATAACGAAAAGCTGGTCTGTAACTTGATGAGTATCATTCAATTACAATGAATGTAACTTATTTGTTGAAGATTATTGTATAAATAACAAATAATTAACTTAGCTGTATCCTCCCTCGTTCATGATACATCAAGGAGTCACGAGTGCTCGGGACTGCGCTTGAAAGATGAAAATAGCATGACATAATCTGCTTCATTATCACTTACCTGTTTACCCTCGCACTAGTATCGGACTGATGTGGACAAAAAGTCATGTCCAAGGGAAAGGCATGTGGATCATGTTTTTGCTAATGATTCAAATGCCTCATGATTTAGCCTCAGGAAGTACTGTACTGAATCACTTACTTCGTCCTTTCCTCCTCTCCTTTGCAGAGTCGAGACTGCAAATTATGTGGTTTCGTAACTCTGTGATTGAAACTGTATCTAAAATTGGCAAAATTATAGAATAATTTGAAATGAACTGTTCATTATTAATCTTATTTTGGTAAAAATCAAGTATAGCATATTCTATAATCATATAGCTAATTCCTGTACAGATAAAAACTGAAATTAATCTTATTGAAACATCTATTAGACTTTATCATGCTACTCTCTAACTCTCTTTTATTTTCTATATGCATGACTCTCATTCTCTTTAATAATGCTGTATTACATGAGAAAAGTGTACTTGAGTGATGCAGCATTATAATTTAGTCCAAGGACACATTCGACTCTAGATTGAGATGTACTCTTGTTTTTCCTGATACAACTAAAGAGTTGAACCGTCGCGTGATACAGAATTCATCTTGTAAATGGATCAATGTAAGATCATGTCATCATCATAATGTCAACAACTGTGGATCTTTTGTACAAACTTCAGTACAATCTTTAATAAAATGTTTTGCAGTGCGTTTTAATGCTTTGTTTTGCCTTGTAACAATTTTTGTTTGTCCCGGATGATTCCCACCTAAACTTCATGGTTGTCAGTGAGTAATGAGTTAAAAGGATACAAAAAACCAGGCCCAACCGGGAATCAAACCCGGAATCAGTATGATATAGTAGTCAGTTAAGCCAACCTTCACAGTTAAGTAATTTGATAAATTAAAATGAATTAAATGGCAATTTGAGCCAGTGGTGCCAGTTTAACATTGATCAAATAACATGCATACTGTACATTATTATAGTGTACTAGAATAACTATAACAACTATTTATATTTTTTGCGGTTTGGACTGTATTTATCCATGAAATAGTGTAAAAATATATTGTTGCAAGTATAAATAAAAGGAATGCGGTTGTAAATAATTCGCAGAGCGACCTGAAGATATTGAGTGGGTAATTAGGTTTATTTATTGATGTAACTAACAATCAATGTGAATACAACAGGCTACTGCCCAAAACTGATTTTCACAAAATTTCAGAGTACAATCAAAATTTAAGGTTAGGTCTCTTTCACTAGACATTTCACCTCGGATCACAATAGTTCACATGTTTCTTACAGAAAAAGAATATTCATTTTGGATTTCATTTTTAACAAAGCACTATCACAGTCCAAAAGTTGATATAACTTTGAGTTTTTTTGATGATAGAAAAATGCCTAGCATACCGGGAATCAAACTCGAAGCAATCTAGTGTTCTAGTTTTAATTCTTCCAAATATTCATCCACACATGGTCTATAATTTTGCCATTTCTTACCAGGACACTTGCTATATGTGTGTCATGTCAACTTCCCAGTTTTAAATTAAATTAAATTAATTAATTAATTAAATTATATTAATAATTGTATTTCTTCTAACTGCATTGAATTTTGTTTCAGATTTTGGCAGTATGGCCGTTGGGTGGATGTGGTCATTGATGACCGCTTACCAACTTACTATGGAAAGCTTGTCTTCCTGCATTCATCTGAGCAGAATGAATTTTGGAGCGCTCTGCTGGAGAAAGCATATGCAAAGTGAGTTGAGAGTTGAAATGTTTTTGGAAAAAATTAATACAATTTTGGTCAAGGTATTTAAAATTACTCATGATTTCAAGCAGACATCGAAAAATTAGTTGAGAAATGAATCAGTGGAGGATTCTTGACAGCCTTGTACAAATTTTAAATATTGATTAGTGCTGGCGATTCATACACTGTTGATGTGGATTATGCTCGTTTCTATGCGAAACCAACTTTTTTCAGTTGAATCATGCCTGCGTGAGTCTTGAGATTTGAATAAAATGAATGATTACACAAAATATCCAAGGGTGAACGAGAGTCTAACTCGTCACCAAAGAAGTATTAGTCAGCCAGAGGCTCTTCAAAGACAAGAGCTTCAGCTGATCACGCCATAAATTACAATGTACTCTTGTGCAACAATGTATTGTATAATACAAAAATTCACCCGTCTGATTTGGTGGCCGCTACTCCAAAGTACTGTTCTTCATTCTAGTCATAAAATTTCAAGTAAACGAGTATGCTTCGATCAACCGTAGTATTTGAGTGCTGACTGACGTTGTTTGTCTATGCAACGTTTGCAGTTTACTCAAGTAATGAGTGTATTCTTTATATTTTGTACAGTATTGAGAATTTTTCGTGTTGGTTTTTTCTGGATTGCATTTAATTTTGTATTCTGTAGTTCTCTCACCAATCATTAACTATTTAATTTCCAGGCTCCACGGCTCGTATGAAGCACTAAAAGGTGGTACTACTTGCGAAGCCATGGAAGATTTCACTGGCGGTGTGACTGAAATGTATGAATTGAGAGACAAAGCCCCGTCAAATCTTTTCAAAATTATGGAGAAAGCACATGAAAGGTCATCTCTAATGGGATGTTCTATTGAGGTTAGTTGAACTGATTTCATATAGGGCTGTTAATGGATTGATTTCATTTTAAAAATAGAATCAGGGGATGAAAAGCTTCAAAACTTGAAACAGAAGATACTGTCTTCTTGCCAGACCCATTATTTGTACTTTAAGTAAATTCCTAATATGAATTTGAAAATTCATTTCTTTCTCAAGAAAAATCTCTTATCCTGATATAATACTCTAGCTTCCGTTAGTTCGCCCATGTTTTCGCAAACCTGACCATTCGTTTTTGTTTACAATAATGTTATATGCTCGTCATGTAATCATACCTCAGGACTGGCTTTTTCAATTTTGGCTTCAACTTAAATTTTTTAATTCGCTTGAAGTTCAGCTTCTAAGGTTGATTGGTGAATAACGGCTCCGGTGTCGATATAATTAATTTATGTAATTTGAAGATGTAGACATGTTAAAGGTCGAGATATTTCATTCAGTACTTCAAAACATATATCTAACTCGTAGGATGTTTTTCAAGATAATCTTTGAGGGGTCCCTAAGATAATCATTACATATACTGAATAGCTAAATTGTTGTAGTTGAATATCAACGTATATTTGATGAATATTCGATTCATAATTTACGTATAGATTAAAAATGATCTATTATTTACAGACCATTTCTGTAGATTGTTTGTATTCTTCAGGCTGACCCAAGTGTGCTGGAAGCTCAAACACCAGAAGGCCTCGTCAAGGGCCATGCTTATAGTATAACAAGGATACAGTTGGTAGACATTGCTACACCAAATAAAACCGGCAAAATTCCACTGCTAAGGTTAAGAAATCCATGGGGAAACGAAGCTGAATGGAATGGTGCTTGGAGTGACAAGTAAGTAAAAATTCCTGTAGTTTTTCTCTCTTCAATAATGTAAACTTTGATCTCGATGTATATTCGACTGCTTAGAGAATGTTTTTTCTTTGAAAATAATAATTTTAAAATTCAAGTACTGTATTATGTTGAGCTTGGTCTTGCTTAGATGAATCATGTCCACCTTATACTATTTTACTTGAAGCTTTCTAGAGAAAAATCTTACAGCTTCATGTATAACGGTTCCAATTCCAGGTCATACATTTCTGAAACAGATATTCCCAAAAGTTACAAAGTTAGTTTGTGGCACAAAAAGTGAATTTTCATCTCTTTATTTTTAATGATGCTTCAACTTCATTTGTGTTATTCACTTTCCAGGTCACCAGAGTGGAGGTTCATTTCTGAGAGTGAGAAGCAGGAAATCGGCCTTACGTTTTCGGAGGATGGAGAATTTTGGATGTCATACAGGGATTTTGCAGAGAGATTTGACAGACTGGAAATTTGCAATTTGAATCCGGACTCTCTTGTTGAGGATGCATTGACAGAACACGATAAAAAGAAGTGGGAGATGAGTGTGTTTGAAGGCGAATGGGTGAGGGGGGTAACAGCTGGCGGATGCAGAAACTATTTAGGTGAGCATCGCATAATAATAATAATAATAATTATAAGACAACAGTATTGGTACTAGTAGTTCTGTGAGCAGTAGACCTCACTCGCCCAACACGTGAAGAGATGATATTTTCGCAAAACATTCAAGAGCACTTTCGACTCAATTTTCATTTCTTAATCTATCATTGATGATGGAAAATGCATAAATCAATATACGAAAAGCTCAAAACTTTTAACACCCCCTAGAAATCTCCCCATATAACTAATGAAATTAACCTTGTCTATTCGTCTTTTTTTTGGTTATGAAAAATGTTAAATGGCTAGTTTAAACAATCATTCAACCATATACAATTGGTTTTTTTTTTTAATTTTACAGAAACGTTTTGGCACAATCCTCAGTACACAATAACTCTGAATGATCCAGATGATGAGGATGAAGATGACAAGTGTACATTGATTGTTGCGCTCATGCAGAAGAACAGACGCTCACAACGCAAGATGGGTGCTGAATGTCTAACAATCGGCTTTGCCATGTATCATGTAAGTATTATGAAACTTCATTAGTTTCATTTATCATGCCCCTTTTTTTTGATACTCAATTTTTTCGGAGGATGAAGCCCACATAGGTCTGAGACCTGTGTGTGGGTAATGAATTGGATGATGGTGATTGATGAGTTGGACCTACAGTTTAAGGTGGGCTCCGAACCACCGGGAAGTGATTTTACAGCAGAGAACTAAGTCAAATTACAATTATTTTGATATTTAATAATTATTTAGTTATGCTTGTCCATTGAGAATGTGGTTAATTATGTGAGGACTATTCTTTTAAGTGGGAGTGAGGAGGAGTAGAGTCCTTATTAGACAGAGCCTCTGCAGTCTCAGTTACGCGCCACAATTTAGGTTAAATTACATTTGCTGTTAAATTACAACAATGTCAAAGTAGACAAAGCAATTAAAATGTTTGGAGCCATCAGCTGATTCTGTTTTATGAAATTAACCCGGTTAGTGTAATTTATCCTTAATTGTGGTACGTGACCGCGACTGAAGTGGCTCTGTATAATAAGGCTCCGAGCTCACTCCATTTATTGGACTGCAGATGAGCGATGGGCAGGTTCATAGCGTACTGCAGCAGCAATAATATATTTATAAATACAGTTTTTTATTAAGGACCTAACCTTTTGTTAAACACATTACTATTTTTAGTGTATTAAAATGATAATTTCATTGAATAATAATATTGATTAAATACAATATTGAAAAGTTGTTCGGGACGGCAGTACGGGGGAATTTCAACTGAAACTTCTTGCACACATTTGTAAGATTTACTCATGATTCGACCATAAATATACGCCCTCCTTGAAAAAAACAATAGCTGACCCAATGTAACAAAACGACCGGTGTCACTGCATTTATGCTTGACTGGAAAATTTCAACTGTCGCAGGTAATTGACCTTTAGTACTCTTTTCCCAACATATTGGTTGGGGGACAGAAAATTTACCCATGTATTACTTTCATTTTCTTGCACTCACGGTTGCGTCCTAAATTAAACCAAATATAGTAATATGGTATTACTATAGTAATGTAGTATTACTATAGTAATGTAGTATTACTAAAGTATAGTAATATAGCACACATTATATTACTATAGAAAATCTACTATTATAGTGATACTATAGAGTGAAGTATTTTACCTTACCTTATATGCGGGTTTCTACAGCTGTTCCGGCCGTTTCCCGCACTCAACCCGCCATCTCTCTCTATCTCTCCACATCTCGCGTTGGATGCCTCTCCTGTCCATGGCCTCCTCCACGTTCTGTAGCCATGCGGTTCGTGGGTGACCTCTTTTTCTTCTTTCGGCAGGAATCCAATTGAAGATTTTCTGCGGAATTCTGTTTGGGGACATTCTCCTCAGGTGCCCATACCATTGCAGCTGCTTTTCCTCAATACTGTCTACTATTGATCTGTCTAATTTCATCCGCCCTCTGATCACCTCATTTCTCACACGGTCCATCAGGGTCAGCCGACAGCATCTTCTCCAGTAGTTCATTTCCATGGCCATTAACTTTTGTTTTAATCTTTTATCAACTGTCCATACTTCCGCTCCATAAGTCACACAGCTTGCCACCATTGTTTTGAATATCTGCTTTTTAACTTGTTCAGATATATCCTCAGTCCAAAGGATTGAGTGCAGCTTCCTTGTTAAAACTCTCCCTTTGCCAATCCTGCTATGAATTTCACTCTCATCTCGTCCATCAGACTTGAGCATCACACCCAAATACCGGCTCTCATTTACACTTGCAATTTCATAGTTGGTAATGTCCAGCGGGCATCCTATCCCTCCTACTACCATATATTGGGACTTCTCCTCACTGATCTCCAGTCCCCATTTGTTATACTCTTGTATGAGCTGCTTTGTCATGTACGCCATGTCATTTTCATCTTCAGCTAGAAGAACCTGGTCATCTGCGAACAGCAGTGTGTGAATATTCTCTTCATTTAGATCCTTTATATAATAAATGCTTCATGAAAATCATCCTTCAACTGAGAATCCGCATCTTCATTTGGAGCATAAACACCTATTAAAGTTACAATTCTCCCAGCACACTTTAAATCCACTGTAATGATCCTTTCACTTATTGGGTCATAATTGATCACCCTCTTTTCCAGCCGCTTATGAATGGCAATGGCAACACCTGCTTTGGCCCTTCTATCTTTGCCCACACCACTATAAAAGACTGTATATTCGCCTTTAACCTCATTACCACTTCCTTTTTTCTTGGTTTCAGACAAAATCACAGCATCCATATTAGCTTTTTTCAATTGCTCATATACTTCCATTTCCTTCGTAGATACACCTTGAACATTCCAGCATCCAAAATTCAAAAAATTTGTCATTTTCCTTTTTGTTTTTCCGATAAATCCAGTCCAATTCCAAGGCTTGCGTGTTGAGTTTTTTGCTTTAAGAATGGTTTCCGAGGGAGTTTGAGGTGGTCTCCTATCGGGCGCCTCCTCAGGTGGTGGATAGGGGAATGACCATCAGATATGATGGTTACCGTAGAAGACGGGGTGAACCAAATACCAACAACGTCGAATGCTGGGCGGCGGTTAACGAACCCGACAAACCATTGAGGGCCAACGGCTTAGGGCGGAGGAGCCTTCAATGGAAGGGAGATAGCCCCTCAGTAGAGGAAATGCTACTGGAAGCTATAACTGTGAGTGACTGGTACCCAAATTGGGCGGCTCATGGGAAGCGTCTGTGCCCATATTGGGCGGCTTTACATTGTAAATCACCCTGTCTTTTGGGGCATAAAGTCAAGAGGCCTGGCCCTCCAGGTTGGGGGTTGAGGCTTTGGGTCTGCAGCCCACTCCTCGGAAGTATTTTATAGTTTGTTAAAACTAAGCAGCAGAACTAAGCAGAGTGAAGTTTTTTATTGAGGTTAAAACTAAGCAGATGGAACTAGAGTGAAACTAATAACATAGAGGAGTGTAAGCCAAGTCTGCACCACAAGCACAGATCGACGTAGGAGTTTTTTAAACTGCTCTAGACACTTTTTTGTATCAAGTTCAAACTTTGCTAAATTTACAGATTTTTATAAAAAGTTTGTTTTTGTCAGTTATAGGAATAAGCAAAAGTGCTCTGTTTATTGTTTATATCGTGCCATAAATAATAATAAAACTACCGCTTTTCATGGAATGCCTGCATTGCTTTTTCAACTTAATTCTCAACTTAATTCAATATTAAAGGAGTTTAATTGACTGACCTGAACATTTTATTATATTTATTATAAAAGAATTTCTAAATCCACTTATTATTATATTTATATCGATTTGATTGGCTTTGTACAATCTAGTTTTCCTATTATCCGATTCAATGATAAAATTTTTGCAGTTTGTTGTTTTGGTGTACCAAAAATAAATTGTTAAATTGTTTTTGCCAGTTGGAAGATCCAGAAAATCTGCCGAAACCATTGGACCTAAACTTTTTCAAGTACAACGCGTCTGTAGCGAGGTCGCCGTCATTCATCAATCTGCGCGAAGTGAGCTGTCGCTTCAAGCTGCCGCCAGGTGTTTATTGTATTGTGCCCTCGACATTCGAGCCCAACGAAGAAGGCGAATTCCTGCTCAGAGTGTTCTCTGAAAATAAAAATCACATGGAGTAAGTTACTGTGGTTGTTTTAGCTTCATCCTTCTATTATTATGCTTCTAAGAAGATTGCATTTCTCGTACTCATTAGTGTAATTGGTTAGAGCGCTTCTTTCTGATGAAGACTCTGACTGACTGCTACTCCTGCTGTCCAAGTTTAGATTCCCTATCAGCTTGGCATATTTTTTGTCATAATTTATCTATTTAGTAATGTACAAGTCTCAGACTCGTTTGTAGGCATCATCAGCAAAAAAAACTTCCTTAATTCCTTTCTCTTTTACACTGTGAAAGAATGATTTATTGAAAGAAAAAGAGGGTTTTCATCCTCACCTTGGGCTTCTGAGTGGGTAATAAGGTAAATTATGTACAAAAAATAACCAGGACTAGATCGAAAATCGAACCTAAGACTGTCAGGATGATATTTTAATGATATCGCGAAGAAAGAACAAAAATATTCTCATAGAAAATTGTTCTACGAGAGTGCTCTATCACACGATAAGTGTCTCAGTTTGGACTAACCTTGATACAAAAGGAAAAGAGGTGATGGAAATCGATTAAACAGCGGCTGAGCTTACTCGTAAAATTAAAACAATTCTATGACATAAAAATTTATAATTTTTTGTTGAGGTTTCTCAACATTATATTTCCTTGTATTTGGTCTTATAATTTAAAGTCAACATCACGATTGCATTATCAACAGTATATAATAAAAATTAATTTTCAAGTTCTTAATTTTAAATTGGTACAGATGGTACCAATAGAATTGGCACAGATGGTACCAATAGAATTGGTACTATTATAGTAAATTGTTAATGGTATTTTCTCCGTTTTTGAACTAGATTTAATGTTGAAGAAGGTAGTTTTTCAAGACACAACTGCTGTAGAACCTTTTGAGTTGGTGCTATTTGATGTTCAATACATTCTTCTCATTATTTCAGGGAAAACGATGAAGAAGTTGGAATGGGAGAAATTGACGATAGAGTAAGTAATGAATATTTTGATTTAGAATATATTAACAGGAAAGATTAGAACTACAAAATATTGTAAAAAGATTGAGCAGTATGAGTTTGGATTCCATGCCAATCTTCGTTTCGCTCTTATTTTTATTACCTTATGATTTTCAAATTGATAACTATCCATTATTTAATTTTTCAATTTAGCACTATAAGCAAGTTGCGTATTGAAAGTTATTTGCAATATCATATATATCAAATATTACGGAGACATTACAATGTACTAGTATATGCCTGTATTCATAGGAGATGCTTTCTCATTATCAAAATAATCATAGTGTTTTAATCAAATTATTGAATAATTCTAACATTCTATTCTTGTACGCATATCGTATTTTATTAATAGTGCGGGTGAAGCTCTAACAAAATTGACGAATAACAATGAATACTACTGTATTACCATTAAATATAAATTTGTGTATTGGCCCAAATTGGATTTTGTAGGATTCTTCAATCAAGATATTCATATAGATTTTATGTATAATTTAAGTGTATTATCTTATTTAGAATTTGTATTCTGAGTAAAGGATGTTTTTTAGTGGTATAGCACTTTAAAATGAATTTTAAAACTAACAAATTGTACTAATGCAATGAAGTTGGCTTGATTTAAAAATAAATTTTTTGCAATTATATTTTAATATTTAAAAATGGCCGCCACGGCTGGATTTTATGTATTTTGGCCGGGAGGTCCAATTTTTAAGCATTTGGGGCTGCATATCGGCAAAACGCTTCAAGTGTTTTCTTGTAAGTCGGCAATCGTTGCTGGCTGATCTACAGATCTGTAGACCAGACCAGACAGACAAAAGTGCTTAAAAATTGGAACTCTCGGTCAAACTACATGAAAGCCAGCAGCGGCAGCCACACGTCTATTATATTAAAATAAAATGGCAGAAAATTATCTTTTAAATATAAGAATTGTACATATTTTGAATAAAAATTTTTTGGATTGCATTCGAGTTTTACATTCTCATGTATCATGATATTTTTCGTTTGTAGGTCAAGGTGGAGGATGATGAGCCAGAAAAGAAGAAAGCAACCGATGACAAAATCAGAGAATTCTTCAAGAAATTGGCTGGAGATGACATGGAAGTTGATTGGATGGAGCTCAAACAGATTCTTGATTATGCCATGCGAGACGGTAATCATTTCATTCTGACATTCACATCTTCGTTCAATTTTCTTAATACTATTCAGGTGTTCTCATCAATTACTCTAACAAACTTGACGAGTTTAGTTCCTCCATGTTGGGTTTTCTTACATTGCTACAAGTGTAATTGTCGTTTGATTTTTTCAATTTATAATCAGTATGACTGATTTGCGTTTTTGATCAAGTTGGGCATGTTATTCAACAAGATGATTCGTGTTGAATGTTTGTTTGCATATTAGCATCATTAGCTAATAGGCTAATTAGCTGTAAAGCTGATATGATACAACTAAGGATCTGTAGATCTGATCGATTCATGAGTACTCGTTGCTGTCTTGTTGGCAGTAAATATCTCAATTTTTCATAAATGCATCTTAACTTATCCCTATTCTTACTTTTGGGTAAGATGAATATAGTAGATTGTAGCTGGTGTTTTTTTGTTTTATTCTAAACTAGTTTTGAGATTCGTCAAGCTCATCTTTATAATAATAATAATAATTGAAGGGTAAACTAAAGATTTAAATATTGCAAGATTGTTTGATATGGTAGAAATAGATCAATGGCTTCGTGGGTTATACATTATTAACATAAAGTAGAATAATTTTATCTCGTTATTGTAGAAGCATCTTGAAGATAAATATTTTTTATAATATGCATCTTGTAATAAATTAGTGTGATTAGTTTGTACCACTAGCTCATCTACCTCATCTATGGACTTCCATCGTATCAAAATTGGAAAACGATACCGTTATGTATATTGTTGCATTATATAATCTTAAATGAAGCATTTCTATTAAGAAATTCAAATTTAATACCTTTTATGTAGTTCCTACTTCAGATTTATAACTTTGATTTTTTCAGACTTCTACTGAGTTTTATGTTTTTTCTTTGTCAGTTTTTCCTTTGCACTTATTCCACTTGTTAGGCTTAGTTAATTTGTGAACGTATAATATGAAACCAAGATTTCCTAAGAAGACGGAAATAAACTTTAATGGGTCAAAGTGATAATATTTAGATAGTTTGCATGAACAGTTCCTGCTATAAATAGATTAATAATTTAGGTGGTAGCTATTCGGCCTGTGATTATATAACATTTTCTATAATCGTTTGACTCAGTTTCTCTGGTCTAATACATTGATGAGTTCCAGTCCAATAGTCCGTTATTCTGGGGTTCAATTTTTGTATCGGCATCCCATATTTAACTTGATAATTACACCTTTCTATCTACAGAAATTAGAAAATAAAATAAGGAACGAATCATTTTTCTTACCGTTCAACAAAAATATATTTTCAGTGTTGTGCCTTATTAATGCTGTAATTATGTTTAAATGTTTGTGTGTTATTAACTTCGACTTGCTTATCTAATTAAATTGCAGTTGCTTATCTAATCAGTAATTGAAAATAGCTTTCTTTGTCTATGTCTGACTTATCCACCATAAAAATCCGTCAATTCCTGCTATAAATATATCAATAATGTAGGTGGAAGTTATTCATCCTGTGATAATATAACATTTTCTATTATTCACTCGTACACCTTTCTACTCCAACAATAACGACACTAGTACAATATTGAAATATGTTACATTGCATTAGTGTTGATGAGCTAAAACCCTAAATAAGGAATGTTTCTCAACTTAGTTTTTCTCCGTAACTGTTACTCAGTCTTTTCCTTCATCCAAGATTGTATCTCAACTTATAATAATAGTCTAGTAACCAATTAACTCTTATTTCTGTCATTTTCAAATCCTATCACTCCCAGCATATTTTGATTGGAGTTTCACCTGTAAACCCTGTTGTTCAACTCCTAAAAACTACTCCCTGAATTTTTTACATTTGAGCTTAGAATAATAATAAAGCTTTTTCATTGTAAGCTCAATTTTTGGAAGTTTTAAGACATTCATCCTGAAATAATTATTTAAATATTGGATTTCTGTGCTTTGCAAATTCACATTAATCGTTTTAATTGATGATTTTAATAATTTAATCGTGATATGGATATTTTTTATGATTTTTCTATTTCGTACTTGTGCAAAACACTACGACACTTTTGTTTAGATTAGCTCTTTTTTAACTTCTGCATTTCAGTTGAAAGTGATAATATGGGCTATTCTACTCGCAGGTCGCCAAGGATTAGCAAATACCAGGTTCTATTAAAGTATCATTGAAGTATTCAATATTAAATCTCCTCAAGTGAATGTGACATTTTCCATTCTCTGCTGCCTTTCAAACAGCATAATACATAATAGTTTTGAATATAAGCAGCAATAATTAAGTCCATCATGTACATAAAAACTTGTTAGAATTATCACTCGCAAAACTGGTTTGATACATTTCTCCATACTAACCAATTTCCAGTCAATCTTTTCAGTTATTTGAATCTCAAGACTTGTCCGCTATGATCTGGAAAATGTAATGCAGCCCATAAACATAAATTGATATAGAAAAAATAAAATGTTCAAACTGCATTGTTCCTTTTCTTTTTATCCTTCAGCTTTTCCTTTATCTTTCAACGTTTACCTTTTCCTCAGATGACAAGAAAGGAATTTTTCAAGGTTCATGTGTTTTTCCATAGATGTTTTCTTTGTTGTCTGGCTTGAATGTTAGGATGCTAACAGACTTTATGTGTTTGTAATGTGTTATCAGAGATTCCTACAGGACCAAGTTCAGGTGGTTCAATGGTTCAACAATTTCTATCTATGTTCTGTGGCGCCATTTGCCAAGACTCGCCGCTTTCGTCAATGTTTGGTAAGATTTTTTGCTTCGAAAGAATTTTGTTTTTTTTACTTTCAAACAATTATTATGTTGAGTTTTCTTTTGAAATTATTGTATTATCACGGTGATGGCTTAGTGCCCCTCCAAATAAATGTCTATATCTGTCAGTAATATTAAGATTGGGCTCTTTGCGTACCAGTAAATTGACATTTTCAAAATTGTTAGGTAGGTATCTTTACACAGATTTAGATTCAACAATTAAATTAGATTTATAACCTCTTTATTACTCCCTTCGAATATATTCAACTGCCTGTAATCTGATCCTGGCCTTGATAATTGTATATATCGCATTGCTTAGTGTAATAATTGAAAAACATTATCAAACTCTTCATTCATAAAAGCGTATTTTTCAACAACTAGCATTTAGATGCACTGTATTTGTTTAGTAATATTGTCAAACTACGTCATAGAACCGTAGCTTTTAACATCAGCATTTAGTTTCTTATTGAATTCACTGACTGAATCACATTGCCCAGTTTTTTAGGGTCAGTAGCCGCAAGCAGCAAATAAATTCTTAGTAAAAATTTAAAAAGGTTTTCGACTTACTATATCTAGATTGCTTTAAACTCAAGTTTGCATTCTTATGAAAATGTTGAGTGCATGTATGTTTTCATTTTCTTCATCATTTTACTCTGTTGCATTTATGTGAACAAGTTTCTAAGTAAGTTTAATGTGAGTATGAATTTTTCACATTTCATTAACGAAATTAGCATGATTTTATGCGACGTGTTTCCTAATAATAATAATTACGGTATAATAAATTATTATGTGTTCAATACAATAATAGTAACAATAAGTTGCTACAAGTTCCATTGTAACTATAATATGAAACAATAAGTTTTCTCCTCATTAATCCTCTCCTCTATATTTTACTTATTTATTACTATAACTAAAAATGTAATGAGTGAGTCGCCGCACAGTGTCAGAATGGTCGTGATGTCAAGTCGCAGCTGCTCGAGACTGCGCTTGGATGGGTGACATCTGTCATCTGCTTTAGTATCACTTATCTGGTGTGGAAGATACCTAAAACTATAAAACCATCATGTTTCCCATAACATGGTTCGAATGTTATGCAAGCGAGCTATATCTCCTCCTTTGGGTCTCCTCACCAATAGAAGCCATTCGCATTAACAAGAACTGTTTAAAGACTGTGCATAAGTGAAGTGCGTGACCTGCTTCAATTTTCAATTAGCATTCCTTCCACTAATTATAATAAATATTATTGTGCTCTTGTTGAAGTTTGTGAGTTTTAATGTTAGTATATATATTAATATTTATGTGTAAAATTATTTAATTTTAATTAAATAAATAATTAAAAATGTTTATTTTTATTAATAAAATAAATTTAAAATTAAATAGATACACTACTTATTAATAATAATAATAAAATATAGTGATATTCCTGTAAAAAGAGGGTATCAATGGATAAATCTTGTAATAATAGTGAATACGACTCCTATTGATAAGACGTCGTGGAAATGGGCTACAACATTGTGAATTTGTCACAATAAATAAATAAACATAAGTGTCGTGTAAAATAATGTCAATTGTTGAATTAACTTGAACTGAATATCTTGTCTCTTATAATTTAATTTTAATATGAAAATTCTTAAATTAAAGAAAAATTATTTTATGTATACTCCTGAGCTAAGAATGCTATTATTCTTCATTTTATTTATTTGAATATCTTTTTTGACACAAATGAGTGATACACAGTATAAAAATATTTTCTTCCTAGATCTTGCTTACCAATCTCTCTAATCTAGCAAAGTTGGTATTGAATCAGTAAATAATATTTAATAATGTAATATGGAGCAATAAGATTTTTATCCTAATAAATTCTCTCGTCTCTATGTTCTGCTTTATCATTTACCTAAAATTTATGAGTTTTTGTACCTGTATCCATTTATGGTTGATATTATCATAAGTTTGGTACTGTACGTCGAGTAGGCTTACAATAAGTGCTAATCACATTTTCAGATTATTGAAACAGAAGTATGCATTCAAACTATTAAAACTATTGATGTATTTCAAGGGCCACCTATAAGCTTAGAGATCTTTTAGTGTTTACGAACCGAGAAATCAAAAGCCCAATGTTGGAATTTAATTTTACCGCAATTGCAATATTGTTGGTGTTTGGGTCACCACTGCTGTTGCTTGTGTTTGCTTGTGTTGCTTTGGTCTCATGCACTTGGGTAACAATGGGCCAATAGGCAATTTTTTTAAATTTAAATATTTTCTCAATGCAATAAGTCAAAGCATTGACGAAAAATGTATAAAAAATCAATCATAAATATCAATGATTGTTAAGGATATAATTTTGAAAAACTCTGATAATTTTTTTCAGATACCCAACCAGACGGTTTCTCCAAAGATGTGTGCCGTAGTATGATCGCTATGATGGATATTGATCGATCTGGAAAACTAGGATTTGACGAATTCAAGCAATTGTGGATAGATATCAGGAATTGGAAGGTGAGATATACCCTACTCTATGATTACTTCGCTCTAGGGTCATTCCACATCAAATCAACACACTTTTTTCGTTCACCATCTCAGATTTTTATGAAATTGGGTAAACTTATAGTGAGTGATGAGACTAACAAAACTAAATAATATTAAGATTTTTATTTCAATCTATGAGTTACAGCCATTCGAAATTTAAAAAAATCCCCAGAAATTGGAAATCCGGCATTTTCTAAATTGCTCTAGCAGCTGGTACAATCAAGATAGAGGGCTGTAGGTGGTATCATTTTGCAGTATTTTTTCTTGCTCTTTACAGTGATAAGTAACGCGATAATGGGCTGTACTTGCACATTTTTAAGCAAACCCCCAAACATATTTATTTTTTAATTTTCTCAAAAAGTTCATCTTTGAAGAAATTAAAAGCGTTGAATTCGAATTTCGAGTTTCTCAAGTCATGGGAGCGACGCTTCGCCCCCAAACATTTGGGATTTTCAGTATTTTGCTATTACAGTATTTCGATTGAGATGGGATTTCGAGAAACGATACAATACAATTTGTCGGTTTCATAAAATTGTATTGAATATCGTATAATTTCTGCTTTTATCGATTGGAAATGGAAAATAACTAAGAAGAAGGTTGACTCGGAACTACTCTTTGAATATTCGGGATGGGGGGGGGGGGGGGGGGGTGAGAAAATTTATAAAACTCTAGAGATTTCTATTCGAACATTGTAAAAATAATTCCATTTGGAGGTAGGGGCGGAAATGCTAATTTCACTGGAAAATGACGAACAAATTATGAACGTTTTTGTTAATGGATAACTTTCGCTTTTTATGATTGCAGGTTAATATTAAGAGCTAAAAATTCACTGTAACCCATTATTAGGTATATGAGGTTACTTCTATGGTGGGGGGGGGGGGGGATGTTAAGACTTCAGTTTGCAGTTTCTATCATCAATGAGGGATTGAGCAATAAAATTTGAGACGACAGTGCTCTTGAAATTTTTTCGAAAATATCATCCCCTTTTGAGTGAGAAGTGTTTGGCGAGTGAGGTCTACTGTGACAGAACTACTATTTTTAATACTGATACTGGAAAGTTGTGATAATAACAAGTGTTGTTTGGTTCCTAAATTTTAAATTTTTTGTAACTCATTATCATCTGTCAATTATTTTTTATCTCTTCATGTTCTTAGAACAGGGAGCTAAAACAACACTTAGCAATCCGGTAGAAAGCTAAAACAGCACTTTTTACTCTACATCTATCTTCAATCAAGATTATTTCTTTAAATGAGGATTTTGATATCTTACTATTTGTTGGAATAAGCTTCTAGGTTGTCTACTAGAAAAAAATGTATGAATTATGGTCATCAGGTGACAAAGACATAAAAATGCCACGTTCAGAACCAAAAACCAGCAGGATAGCATTTAACGCTCTCGCATCTGCTGAAAGTGCTCTACTTATTTAGCAATCGCCATCAGAAGCGATTACTTTCTCCTCTATCAGACAATACTTATTACGGTACATTGAATAATATGTAATAATATTTGTTAATTGTTTGATAATCAGAATCAACGATTTAGAATCAAAATAATACTATTCTTGCCACAACCACTTGAGTTATTAACACACGAAATACCACAGTTTCAACTGTCACGTTATTTTCAATCGCAGTCAGCAGTTTTAATAACTTGTGATTGTGACAACATCGGTATTATTAATTATGGATATCTATCACATTATCAACATCACCAAGAAGATTTAGATTCAACAAATTGGTGGATATCATCATCCATAACATTAGCATTATCTGGTAAATAAAAATTAAATCTGTAAATACAAATTGGTGGATATCATCATCCATAACATTAACATTATCTCGACATGAAATTATCAGGCTTGAAATTTTCAATTTGGATTATCAGGGCCAAAAATTGTATTTGATATAATATTTTCCACAATAATTAAAGGTAATCTAAACTGTTTAATATGTAAATTCGTTATATTTGCAATTATTTAAAATTTTTAGTGATTTTTCATTTCTAGTCTTCTTACAATAATATTTATTGTTGACTTTTTGCAGAACGTCTACAAGATGTATTGTAAGGAGGAGACAGGGTATCTGAGTGCTTTCGAGTTGAGACAAGCTCTGAATTCGGCCGGCTATCGGCTCAATAACCACATACTGAACATATTGGTGCATCGGTATGCATCCAAGGAGGGCAAAATATCGTTTGACGACTTCATGATGTGTGCTGTCAGGCTAAAATCAATGATTGGTATGTTCTATTTTATAATTAATGCTCAGGCACTTCATAATAAAATAAAAGTTTGACATTGATATGTCATTAATTCCACTGTTCCATTTGTCTATCACAGGTTTGGTTTCGTGGTTTACTTGTCACATTCTTAACATTGCTGAATTCCCATTCGTTATAATACTCGGCAATCTGTGCAAAAAATATTGGTAATAAGACCTCATTGTACATATTATATAATAATATTTGTTAATTATTTGATAATGAGAATCAACGATTTAGAACCAGAATAATAAGGGGAAGTGATAGCCGTGAGCCGTAGCAGGTATCTGTTCAACCAGATAGAGATAAGCTACTTTCTCCTGGGCACTTTTTGTAAGGGTGACCGATTAGATAGGCAAGCAAAAGACACTCTCTGCTGTAAAATCACTCAGCCGGTTCGGAACCCACCTAAAACTGTAGGTCCAGCTCATCAATCACCATCATCCAACTCATTACCCACGCGCAGGTCTCAGACCTATGTGGGCATCATCCTTGAAAAATAAACGTTAAAAACTTTGTCATGAATATTATTATATTATAATAATTTTATTCTTCTGTTAGCGTAACTGAATATTTTTATTACTATTAAAAATAGATCTAAAAAGCTGTATTAAAGCTATCTAAATTTTTAATTTAAAAAAAAATCTCTTTAATCATGGTGTTTAATAACCACATACTGAACATATTGGTGCATCGGTATGCATCCAAGGAGGGCAAAATATCAGAAGAGGTATGACATATTTAGTTAACAAAGTGAAAGCAATTATAAATTTCCTTATAATTGAAGGATGCAAAAAGCATTCATTATTCATTGCCGGCAACAAATGCGAATAACAGATGAGGAAAATAAAATTTACTCGCAAAATTCTAAATTTCCTCCTCATGCAAACCAGCCTCCACTTGAATCAATAACGTTTTTTATTCTTTTTTTTATAAAATAAGATAACATACTTTTCTTACAGGATGTAATCTTTGTTCATTTCTAACTGCTCACATAATTTTATAACACATTAATATATGGTACTTAGGGCAATGACTTCTCAGTCCTTAGGGGCCTTGGTGTGGGTATTACTGAACGTTGACCACGATACGAGCGGTGAGCCCGGAAAAATCGGGGAAATGTTCGGAGTCGGCTGTGAGACGCCGCTCTACTGATCTGTCGTACTCCAGACTTCAAATTTTTCTTCTACCGCTCACCGCTCGGATCGAGACAGAGGCCTTATATTCTACAAGAAAAATCTGTCTATTCCTGCAATCATTGGTTAATTTCGTGGGAGTCTTACCGGTAATTGGTAAATGTAACCAATGGTGGTGTCTAATCTATCCAAATTTTTCAACTTCTATGAATTCAAATAGATCAATCAGACGACACCGGTAATATTTACCGGTTACTGGTAAGACTCCCATGTACTCAACCATTGTCAAAAGCTGAAAATGAATGAATAGTATAGTAATGACGCATCCGGATTTCTTTAAAAAAAGAAACCCTATAAAAATCTTCACCAATACCTCCAACCTTGATTCTATAAGAACATTATTTTTTTTTATACGTCAGTTTTAATTATGAAAATGTTTAAAATGTTTGTAAACACCTAATCGTAAACAATAGTTTTGTTTTGTTGGATTAATCCATTTGGTAGATCTGCCTCTTATATTTGTTCTGGGTTGAATGCTGAAGAGGTCGTCCTAGGGCAGTTAAATATTTCTTTATTACGGTATTGCATGTATGAAGTATTTGATCACAATTGAAATATTTTAGTGATAAGACTGAAATTTTGTATTTTCCCTAACAGATCAATTCAAAGAGCGTGATCCAAACAACACGAATGAGGCAACTTTCACAATGGAGGAGTGGGTGGAGAGGACATTGTATTCATAAAGGACATTGTATTCCAATCATATTTTGGTGGATGAATACGAGGTTAATGAATGATTTATTGTGATTTCTGCAATTAATGCTCTTGAAAAGACCTACAAAGCTTGGAGAAAATTACAGAAAAACCCACAAGAATTGTACATACTATGTTTAAGATGTGGATTATATTGATCTAAAGTATATTTCATCTGTTGAATCTCTTAATGATTTCATCATTTATTGTGCTTAAAGCAACAGTAAAGTATCAAATCTGTTTTATTGCTTCAAGCAATTGAAATACTATATTTTATAATAGCTTTAAGATTGTTTGTTGTTGTTTGAATTTTATTAAAATGAATTAATGATTGACCTTTACATGATGGTGATTGGCTTGTAACTTTGTGATACGCTTGAAATTTAATCAAGCTTTTTTTCTGAAAATATTTAAAATTTTTAAAAATTCTATATTTATGAATACTTATATCAAGTTCACGTATACTTTGTTCTAGGGATTGAAAAGAGCTGGTTGAGATTGAAAAGAGGTTGTTAGGAGTCATGCTCTTTGTTTAAAATCCAAACATTCAACTATTCATGTTAATTTTCACAAAAATATCCTTAAAGTTCAAAGTAGAGTGAGGTGATTGTATATAACGAATGTTAGTTTTAAAAGTAATTGTCAAATTTTAACTCAAGTTTTTATCATTTGAAACTTTGAATGTTTTCAGTAAATAATATTGAAATCTATTTACAATAGAAATTTAAATGAACAGATAAATATATTACATTTCTTCCTGTACCTTCGCTGTTATGAAATCAGTTCACAGAGATTTATAACATAAAATATAAAGAAACGGTGCTATAAATTCTGCATACTAATAGTATAGACCATAAAATGTGTATCTCGAATCAAATATTGTGTATTTCTATTATTGTCTATTTGTGTCGTTTTATTGTGATAATGTGCATAACCTGAATTGCTGGTCATTTCGCATTACGTGAAGAAATCGCTTCAACAACGCTTGATAGCCAATTATCTATTGAACTGGTTTTCTTGTTCACAGGAGAATTTCCTTGCTTTTAATTTATTTCATATAAAACTTGAAATTAGTGGTAAATCTTACGAAATCTTTCCTCAAGGTTTGCTTATTCTGCATTTGTGAGTGACAATTTTTATTTTTTCCAACTGATTCACAATATTAATACAGTTCTATGAGATATAAAACAAAATATTTTAGTTTGTGCTCTAGTTGCCAATATTTCACAGGAACAAAGATAGAAATAATAAGATAAATATATTATTTGTAATCAAATATATAACAGACTATGCAACAGTTGTTGCATAGACTGTTATAATATATTTGTTGAGTTGTTGAATATATTACTCAAGGTGGCGCCTTAGATGTATATTGTGGCCGTTCAGGTTTCAATAAAAACAATTATTCACTGAGCTTCAAAGTTGTCATACAAAGGTACCGGTATTAAGTTATGTGCTGTATAAGTTAATATACAGTATTTCCGCAGGTTATGCACCAATGCCACACATTATATTCTATCATTTCATAGAGCTAATTCAGTTTTCCTTATATAATCTCTAAATAGAACAGCAAAATTGAGTGAATTTTGCTCACTGAAATAGAAAATAATTTCAATACATGAAAAACGCATAAATTTACTGCCATATTTTCATTATAAAGTATATTATTGTATAAGTAGCTGAAATGCTCCTGAATATTTTGATATGAGAGTGATTATAGTATTTTATATTTTGTAAAGAATCTCAAGATATTCTCCAAATAATCTATTTCGCGAATTTCATCATTTTTAAATGCACTTTGAAAATAAAATGATCAATTAACAATTTTGAATATTATTTAACTTTTCCTTTGTGGTCTACGTTTCAAATGAGCTTCTCATTCTGAATAATTGTATTGCAAATAATTGAGCGTTTAGATTGAATAATGTAACAGCTCCGGTTATTGGCTATAATAATATAGTAGGTCCACCATGTTCCCCGTAACGTGGCACAAACGGCGAGGTGGAACTACCCGTAAGGGTCTCCCCACCATTAAAAGCCATACGCTTATTATTATTGGCTCTGTTTTATTGAAGGCAACCCCGTGGTTCTGAGATGTTTTTGGATCGAGTAGCTTTGGAGCATGTTTCATGTCAATTAAATAGACAAAATCAGACGGCGACAAGACATTATTAAAATCCCTTAAATTTTTGTCGTTACTACACTTCAGATACTTTTCACAGATACAGTCTTGTCAATGCAGAAGATAACTGTTCAGTTGTAGAGCCTTATTACACAAAAAATCCACTGGAGTCGCGGTTGGGCACCTCAATTTAGGATATATTACACAAAAAAAATTGTTTTTAACTTGATAAGAAAATTATCTGATTGCTCCAAACATTCGTGTCTTCGTGTACTTGGAAATTTTTGAGCTCGGCCTTTCACTAAGCTGATGTAATTTTGCCTAAATTGTGGCGTGGGAGTGGGACTGCAGAAGCTCTGTGTAATAAGGTTCTTAAGTTTTGAGAATCGTCCATTAGTCTGGCTTTGTAGCCTGTGATTTATTCATATCACGTCGTTGCTCACCAATTGATTTTTGTCTGACAACCTTATACCTGCCAGGTAGGTTGTTAGTCCCATTGTTAATTCACATTTCTACACTCACATTGACTTTGATTGTAACTTAGATTTTCTAGATTTTTTTAACATTGCTAAAATGTTAATATTTTTTTTTTTAAATGTCAAGATTTAATATTTTATATTAACATGTCTGCAACATATGCCTTTTTGAACTTCTTCCACTCTTCTCTATCCAGCGTTTCCTTCTTACGAACATTCCTTCTTACTTCTTTTCCTTCCTCGAACAATTTCAGCACAACATTAAAGACATACAGAACCTGATCGAGGGACCAATTTCAGAAGCTTCAGTTAATATGTTTAAACCACTTTTGAGAAAACACCACTGAGCACTTTTCCGGTGCCCAGTGTATATCAATACGGATGAAAATCAACATCAGGTAATTATAGAGTAAATTCTGAACTGAGTTTTGATCACAGTAGCGTAATTTAATTGACTTTTTAGTTCAATGACTTTGACATGTAAGGGCCATTCAATTCATACCCCATTTTTCGGTAGTAATTACGTGTTCCAACACCTGTGAACAGAAAAAACGAGTGTAAGAGAACTATTCACAATAGAACTAGTTTTTATTAATTATTTTTCCATATTAATAATATCCAACAAAGTTCATCATTCAAATCGATAGTCGATGTTATTCTTATGATATTTTATTGTTGAAGATGTCATATCTTACTGTCATTTCAGCAAAGTGTAACTGCAGCATCACATTTTTCAAGAAGATGCTGATGAATAGGCCTACAGTATTGCATAGTCTTGAGCTACGCTACATACTCCCGTTTATGTTAGCTTCAAATTAACATTAGAAGAAAAATTAATTTAAGATATTTTTCGGAGGATGAAGCCCACATACATCTGAGACCTATAAGTGGGTAATAATTTGGAAGACGATGATGATTGATGAGTTGGACCTTCAGTTTCAGGTGGGTTCCAGACTCCTCATATAACAGGTGACTAAGGACTAAATAAACTTTTTTAATAAAGATTTCAACCCAGTTGGATTTTCAATTTCAGGTGGGTTCCAGACTTCTCACATAACAGGTGACTACTTTTAGTTAAATTTTTTTATAATAAAGATTTCAACCCAGTTAATATAGCTGACCAAGACATTGATGCAAATGTGTTTAACCAGTTATGTGTTGGCAGAGACATTTCGTTCAACTTGTCGGTCCCAGCTGTCAATTAAAGCTTTTCAAGTAATGACAAAGCCATGAATTTAAACGAAGATGACCTGAAATTTCTGGGCCACACCAGTGCTCGTTTCAAAACAAAGTACTTACGAAATTATATTTTTAATACTTACTTTTCTGTAGTAGCTGCAGAAACTTATGTTTTCACTTGAATATTGTATTCGTGATTTGGAATCACGGTATTTACTATGTTTTCTTACTTATAGATTACGAAACCCTTAGAACATTTTTCTTCAACATCTTGTTTTAGACGTCAGTTATACACTGAGTAAATCAACAACTAAAATACGCATTATTCACTTGAAACTCAACCTAAATGTATAATGTGAACAAATGGAATCAAGTTTAAATCCTGGTACAATTGTGGCCTCATCATCTAAAAATGCTTCAAATAGCTGGCGCCTTGTTTTTGTGTACTGATGACCAAACCGGTACAAATAAGACTTGAAGTGACGCAGAGTGACAGTGGAACACCGAAATGAAATAAGGCTTCTCCTTGCTACCAACTGCACGTCCAATATCTAATGTCCAATTCATTAGTGTTTCTTAAATGGTCACCCTCTATCACGTTACAAGCTCAGTGTCTCTATTTCTACTGAGGCTGTTTCTAAGATAGAAGTATTCTTTCTTAGTTATGGCGAAGGTGATATTGTGGAAGGTATCCATAATGAAAAATAAGACGAAATTGTCACAACCACATTTATTAAAACTTCGAGAAACTAGTTTCGGTTGTTACACCATTATTAATCTCAATCAAACCGAAATGGTGTAACAACCGAAACTAGTTTCTCGAAGTTTTAATAAATGTGGTTGTGACAATTTCGTCTTATTTTTCATTATAGAAGTATTCAGTGATGCCCATCGCTTAACACCAAAATATATAGAAAAAGAAGTATTTAGTACCTGATATGACGGCAATTTTTGAAGAACCATGCTCATCTCTGGCTATCCTTTCGGCTTCCTCCATCAGCAACATACCGAATCCCTGGTGCTGAAATTTCGACGGGTCTCTGGCTCTCACTGGCACCACACTGCCGTAAACGTGCAGCTCCCTTACTATCGATACGCCTCCTTTCAATTCAGGCCTAAAGCACACACTTGCTGTCAATCAACAGTTTTTCAAAGTTGACAATATTACAATTAACCATAACAGAGCTTTAGTTTTTCAACTATTGTTACAAATATGGGCTCTGCTAAAGGCTGTGCTCTCGAATTTTGGTAATTTCTTTCATTAAATTTCTTGAATTAGTTATTCAAATATATAACCCTGATAAGAATTTATTTGCCAAATTTTTCACAAATTGGGACGATAAGAGTATGATAAGTGGATAATGGAAAACTGCATCTAATTATATACTAACCTGAATGTATCATCAGAACATTTTCTTAGTCGTAATAAACCAATAAGAATATCTTGTTCAGGATCTTCATAGGAAAGAAATGTTTCCCAACCACCATTTGCAGTGTAATCTCTCCTTATAAATTCCACCTAGTAATAGACAAAAATAACTGTTATTAAAAAAAATATTTGAACAGAATCAGTCTTTCCTTTTACGTTTATTCAAGTAATCAATAAATAATTGAGGAAGACATAATTCTAATGACAGTTCAGAACAGCTACCGTATTTGAGAACACCTAAATAAAGTTGCAAGCAATGGAAACAAATGCCTAGAAACAAGAACTAGCCTAAAGATTTTCCAAAGAAAGTGGGGCCACTGTTTCCGGCCGAGACTAACACATATTTTAAATTCTTGAATTTCTTGTTCCATAACGATCTGCGTTGTTAATATTAACTTATTATTGTAAATTCAACGATTTTCAGTTAATTTCAATTGTGAATAAATAATATTCCTACTCACTTTTGGCCAAACGTTTTCGAGTCAAGGCCTTGAAGATGAGTCTCCATGACTCGAAAACGTTTGGCCAAAAGTAAGTAGGAATTCACTCATTTATTCACAATTAAAAGTGACTGCAAATTAACAAATTAACTGTTTACTACACAAGTACAGTAGCAGCTATCTATGCTTTCTCCCTAAATCAGTCCTCATCGCATTGTGTGGTGTTTCGTGGATGTGTGTGAAATGGTTTCCTAGGAAAGTAGTGCCCTTAAAATATGATGACTATTTAATTTTAAGATCGATTCGTTCCTATATGCTCACAGATTATTTATTTAATAATTTCTTTGATGACAATGAGAATAAAAAAACTACAATTTGGCAGAAGCTCAACACACTCTCTCTTCAGCTTGTATAGTAGAGCTGATTGGTATCACAAATCGAAGCGTGTGAGCTGATCAACCATGTTGTCAAATTGAATCATATTGCCATAGTGCGGTATAGATTTCCAATGAAATCAGAACTCTCAGCAAAAAAAATGTTTTTTGATGTTTTTGATTGTCTTTTGATTTGTATTTTGATCGTTTGCATACAAACCTCATAAGGACGAACTTTATGGTGAATTTCCTGTATGCCGACCTCCCTGGTGCGAACGTCTTTACAATCTGTACCCAATTCTTTCATTCGAGCCAAAGCCAATTCCCTAAGGTTGCCATGCTCAACACCTGACCTAGAACCAAATAAATTAATATGAATGAATGCTATAGGTACAAAGATTAATAAATAGCTGATGTTCTTGTTTGATTGAGATCAATTTATGTATTATTCATTTTTTCAATAGTTTCGTTTGAACACACAATTATCGCTAGTTTAATAAAGATTACATCGATTATTAATAATAACAAAAAATAACATTTATAACAAAAATCCAAAAACGGACTGATAATTTAGTTGCAACCTATAATATTGTAAAAACTATCAAGAATTGACAGTTCAGACAGAAATAATTTTAGGGGTTAGATGTTACTGTATTTATATTTGGATTAGAAAAATGCTTGCATGTTAACTGGTTTTAATTTATTTGTAGTTATGAGTGTGACTTTTCGAGTGTTAACATAAACTGTAATATTCAAGTGTAAAGCTAGTTCACGTAACTGAACTGGCATATACGGCGGACAGAAAAGACAATCAATACACTCTCCTGATCAATACCCTCATTTCTGATGTCTTGCAATACGATAGATAAATAACAACAGTTTCTACAGTTTCATAAATTCCGAATTTCTGACAGACCCGACATGCCATTCATGAAGGTTATCTTACAGAATTTCTCCAGTAGAAGAAAAATGTTGATGGATTACAACAAAAATGAATCATCTATCGTTGATGCATTAATAATGGGTGATAAAATTTATATGTGAATGTTACTCACGTGACAAGAGGCATAGGAATATCGCGTTGAACTCTGTAGACACGAGTCCAAGGCGGTACAAGCGCCAGTATCTGCGCTATCAGATTGACCAGAGTGCTCGGCGGATAGCTTTTGTAGCGTTTGGTTTTCCACAGCTCATAAAGGCCAGTGCCTCGAATCACTAGCGTCGGGTAGATTTTCAGTCCATCTGGACGGAAGGCTGGGTTATAGAAAAACTCCTACAATTCAGACAAACAGCTTGCATTAGTAGAAAATATGATTTTTAGCTAAGCGATTCTACCTCTAGGATTTCTTGAATTGTTCAAGTGAGGGTACCTGTACAGTGCAGCATCCAGCACATGCTGATAATTACCATCCCAAGATCAAATGCTTCAAAGCCAGCTGTATGGAACGCTAATCTATTCACCAGCCTCATTTTGTGGCGGCCGCTTGTCCCAAACATTTTTGAGGTCCATATGAGCATCAATGTTCAACACTTCAACTTTGCTTTTTTGAATAGCCTCCACGACACTGTTCACCACGACAATTTGCACTGGCTAACTCAGGCAGTCTCTTAAATCGAATTTGGGTGAGAAGACACCAACAGTATTAGGACAATCTATCTAGCGAGGAAACAAAATAAATGCCTATAAATAACACTTTATGATAGATTTAATCCTCCATTTTGTCGCTCTTAGCCTTATTGTGGCTTGAGGTGAAACAAGTTTGTTCATCTCGATACAAAAAGGCACCATCAATTGTGTTGCTTTCCAAACGTCTCTGTCGAATGATTAGACGCAGTAAATAGCTCAGAGGTGGTCTGAATAGTATACACATTCAACTGTACAGCCGGGCACTATATGGAAGTGGACGTTAAGCATAGATCTTCAGAATTTGTTTCAGTGGGCTTGGCATAGATACAACTTTTTTAGCTCAGGGAGGGAAGCATTCGTGAACTACCTCTTTCCTTGTTTGCGAGGACACACTCTTTTGGACCAAAATAAAATGTTGAAGTCTGAAGTCACCTACATTGTTGTAGTTAGTTTTACAGTACTGTATGCATTTTGAAAACATAGTTGATACTTTTTGTATTTTCTGACGTTTCTAAATTTGTATTGTTACAAAATATGGAAATAAAACATATATTATTTATTATTCGAAATCGGCTATGGTACTCAACATACATAAAGCCTTTATGGAGCCCTAAGCTCAATTAACAAGACTACTATTTGAAAGAGATGAGTAGACAAGCTTTCGTCTATGGTGACCACAATTAATCAGCCCAACAATGCGTACAGCCTTGTTATATGTTAGTCTCTATTAGTGATGGGCGACTCATTCCTTTCTGCAAGTCGACTTGCGAGTCGGTCTCAAGAGAGCAAGTCGACCGAAGCTAAAGTCGAGTCGAAGAGGTGCAAGTCGACTCAAACACGACTCAAGTCGGGTTGAGTTGCAATTTCAACGGTTTTGTTTTTTCTCTTGGCTCTACTTTTGTCGACACTGTCAACATATCAGTCGTGGGTCGTTCATGCTTTTGAACTACTGTAGTTGAAGATAGAAAAAGAATGAGGATTCTTTAGTATACTCACCAAGACGGGAGTGATATAAATTAACAATTCATTAATTCGGACAAAGATCAATAGCATATTCATAGGGCCAACAATTTACAATAGAATTCCACTGGAAATGAAAGAAGGCAATATTAGCAGATTTAAAAAAAATAGGGATTGGTTTTATAATATTGGAGTCTACCGTACCATAGATAGGTTCTCATAGTGAATAGGATGTGAATAGAAATACGATTTTGCATACTTTAGGTAGTTTTAGGTACCGTAAATAGTTTTTTGTTATTGTTGTATTAGTTATAAAGGCTAGTTAAGAATAGTATTAGCTTGATCTATCTCGAGTCTATCTTATATTGATGATCACCAGCACACATAGTTTAAAAGTGAGTTTTATTTTTTAAATTTAGCAATCAAATGACTGGGTTTTCTATATAATATATTTGTAATGTTTGAGCTTATATCAATAAACTCGTCCTCTGGATGTGCTTTCCATCATGCAGAAAAATAATAATTATTATTAATCATTAATATATAAATATGTAGGCAGTAGAGAATAGCGAACTGACAAATGCTTTTCAAAAAATCACAACCGAAATTGCACTCGCAAGTCATACTCTTATGAAGTCGTTCTATTCACATCTAAACACATCTCGACTTACTATTCTAAAGGAATGTCTCATGTCTTGAGTCGACTCAAACTAGACGACACGACTTTATATTAGATGACACTGAACCGAACAACTCAACCATTCAATGATACAACGATACAACTCAAGTCGCAAAGTGCATAGTGACTAGTGAGAAAACGAAAGTCGTGTCGACATCATGCATGGCAAGTCGATTGAGTCGACTCAGTGTGCAAGTCGACACAAAGTCGACTTTTGAGTCGAAGTCGCCCATCTCTAGTCTCTATTGCTATAATTTGGTGAACCACATTCATGTTATTTTTCTACTTGATTACTTGAAAGATTATAACATAACGGTTTCATAAAAAATTGCTGAATAAACAAACACTTTTATCTAGATTTACTCAAAAAAATGTCTCCTACCGTAAACTGTTCGATGTCACGTTCGTAGTCAACATTGGGCAGATCAGGCATCATGTGAGCGACGACCTTGAAGCCAGAGTCCTTGGCCAGATTGAAGCTCTCGCACACGGCCCTGACCGTGTGGCCGCGGTTCGTGTCCCTGGCCACGTCCTCATACACCGACTGCACTCCGATCTCCAGCCGCGTGCACCCATAGCGCAGCATGTCTGACAAGTGCCGCTTCAAACAGTAGTCGGGCCTTGTCTCTATTGTTATCCCGATACACTTCACTTTGCTCTTCTCTGAATACCTGTAACAATTATTGTTCAGAAATATAGTATGATATGTAATTTGTTAATAATTTATTAGATCAAATAGTGCATGATGACAATAGTTATCAAACTTGTCTTGACTTTTCATTAAATGTAGCCACAAGGTAAGTGTTTGAAACTTGCAAATTCACGTGATTATCAATTCCGCGGTCATTTCTATTCTCAAAATCTGTACATTCTTTGGCTATATTCTGGTATAAATTGTTTTGTCCATATTTTTATTCGTTATTGTTTAAGAAAATTCTTTGTGCAAGTGAGGCGAAACAGTATCATATTTTAATCATAAAATAGGGGTTGAATGTGGAGATTTTGATGACAATTCTTGACTTTTCATTCTTTCATTTTATTTTCACTCTTTCATTACAGTCCTTAGGAAAGTTTTTAAACTTGCATAGCCACATGATTGTCCATTTCGGGGAATCGAGGTAGCAGTGGTACTGTGCATACGTTGTCAGAACAGGCTCTGCGAATTTTGAAGAATAGAATATTTATTCGAACGAATAAGTAGTATTTTTTGTTTATTATTATTAGTATTTATAATATCTTAATAACTTACATCATTAATTTGTCTAATATAAATTAAAGTATTTAAATAAAAAGTCAAATTCTATTTTCAAGGTTAGGTGTACCGATATTGATAAAATTTCTTGTAATTAAATAGTCTCGAGTTGACAATTATAATAAATTAAGTAATAATTCATTAAACATTTAACGTAAATCAATTGAAAACAATTTTTAGCTAAGAAAATGAGTCTAAACAAATCATCTAAATCAGATTGTTTAACTAAACCGCAGGTAACTACGCGTTCTCAAGTATTACTAAAAAAATCTCCTTCAGCTACTGTAGATGTAGAAGAAAAGGTTGCTAAACTAATGAGTGATCACACCGAATTAAAAACAAAATTAGAATCATCACTAAAAAATTCTGAGGAAGAACGGATAGGGTTGGTGGATCACATAAAATCTCTGGAAGTTATTGTAAAATTGCAGCAGGAAGACCATAAAACTGAAATACTAAATCTCACGAGTCAATGTAGGTCTATGTCAGAGGAAATCGAAATATTAACATCAAAAATAAACTTAGCTAATGTAAGATCTCAACCTCTGATCAATACAAAAAATTAGAACCTAAAAGAAATGGGGAAAACATGATTGGTCAAATTAAAACGTATAGTCAGGTTTTGCAAACAGCAACTAAAACTAAAGTGAGGGGAGATAACGATAGGAAAGGTAGAGTACTGCTCTTGACATCCAGTCATGGACGAGACTGCAGTGACCTACTAAAAAAAAGATTAAAAAATAAGTATGAAGTTCAGAGCTTTTTCAAACCAAGTGCCCCTATAAACGCAATCGTAGAGTCAGCAAAGGAGCAAACTAAAGATTTTGGTAAAAACGATTTTCTAATAGTACTGGGTGGTTCAAACAATATAAATGAACAAAACTTCACTAATCATGGTCTACATCTAAATCAATCTGGCAAAGTAATATTTTGTAATAGGCTGGCAGAGCTGATTGAAAGTCGTTTGCAATCTACTGTCAATAATTCTCCTAAACAATCGTCTAACGAACCTTTTTTAGTAAAGTGGCTCAAAACCGGGAAGGGAAAATAGTTTCAAATGATAAATTCATATCTTCAATTGTATTAAAAGACGTTAATCGATCAGGAAATCAGGATAGCATTAGTGGAAGGAACTCTTGTAACAATCTGATGGGCTCCCAAGGTTCTAAGAGATTAAGTAGATGTACTTCAATATGCAAAAGCAACGATAACGTAATAAGGAATGATAGAGAAGTACTGACTGTGTTCCATCAGAATATTCAGTACATTCGTAACAAAATAGATAGAATCGAAGTATTTTTTAAAAAAGAGGCTCCTGATATAGTTATTTTCACCGAGCATGGTTTAAAAGAAGATGAATTGTCACAACTTAATATTCCAAAGTATTCATTGAAAGCGTCGTATTGCAGGACATCTCATCGAAGTGGGGGAGTAGGTATCTTCGTTAAAAATGCTAAGAATATGCAAACTTTCAATTTAGAATATGTAGAGAAATTTGCTGTGGAAATGGATTTAGAAGTTACTGGTTTGAGAGTAAAAATCGACAATAATTTCGAAGTAGCGGTGTTAGGTATTTACAGGTCACCAAATGGGGAATGGAACAATTTTTGCGAACTATTCAATAGGCTTTTAGAGATTACTACTACTCGCTTTACAAACGTTATTGTAGCGGGAGATTTCAATACAGACTTTGCAACACAGAATAAAATGACAGAAGATTTAAGGGATATTATATACATGAATAACTTGGAAATGAAAGTTCATGAATATACCAGAGTCACAAGAACATCACAAACAATAATTGATAACATCCTTACAAATATAGATTACTCTAAAACAAGATTAGGCGGCTCGGAACTATCTGATCATGACTATCAAATCTTAGAGGTGGGGTTGCATGGTCATAAATCAATTAAAAAGAGTAGAGTAATGAAAGAAATTCAACAATGTGAACAGGGGAATATCGATTGTTTGAAGCAGAATCTGCTTCAAGAAAACTGGAGTAGGGTTTACAAGAGTAATAGTTTAAATAACAAATATGATAGTTTCATTAATATTTTAAGGTTTCATATTACTATGAGTTGTCCAGTTAAAAAAGTCCCTGTAAAAAACAAATTAGACAAAACTGAAGAGTGGATAACTGATGATATCCTTGCAAAAAGAAATAGGGTTAAAGATGCATATGATGAATTCAAACTATCTAGAAATATGTTAGGTGAAGATAATTACAAAGCTCTAAAGAAAAACTATACAAAAGAAGTGAAAAGAGCGAAATAAAAGAAAACAGCTGAAATTTTGAATAATAGTGTGTACTTTAACACAGCAGTGTGGGATGTAATAAACAAAAATAGGCAAGTAGCACATGTAGATGCTTATACTAGTGTCCCCAGAATAATTAACGAAAATAACAAATATATTGATGATAGTGTAGACATTTGTAATTTCTTTAACAGATATTATCAACTGGTTGCTAAGGATCTTCAAAAATCTCTTAATACAGGTATTAGTGATGCAAACATGAGGAATACTGAGGGGATTCAGAACGAATCAAAATTCCACCCAGTATCGCAAGATGAGTTGTCAAATATCATTGATAGTTTGAATAATAAAAAAACTGTAGGAATGGATGGGGTATCCAGTAAAATTCTGAAAGAATGTAAAGATCAATTGTTAGACCCTTTGATTCATCTGATCAATCATTCATTAGAACAAGGTGTTGTTCCAGATAATTTGAAAGAGGGGAAGATCTTGCCAATCTTCAAAAGTGGTGATAGAGAAAAGGTGGAAAACTATAGGCCCATTAGTATTTTAAATGTAATAAGTAAAATTTAGAGTAGTTCTAAATAGGTTACTTCTGCACCTTCAAGAAGCTAACTTTATCTGTGATGAACAGCATGGCTTCCAGAAAGGGAGATCAACAAAGACAGCCATAGTTTCTCTAGTTGATAAACTAATAGATATAATAGATTCAGATGATAAAGCTACTGCAATCTTCTTAGATCTATCAAAGGCATTTGTTTGTGTTAATCATAGAAATTTATTGGAAATACTGCAAAATGTAGGTGTAAATGGGGTTGAACTGAAATGGTTTGAATCATATCTTATTGGGAGAAAACAATGTGTAGAACTAACTGCAGTAATTGGGAATAGTATAGTAAAGAATAAATCTAATAAATTAGAGGTCCAAGCTGGAGTGCCCCAGGGGTCAATACTAGGTCCATTGCTTTTCTTGTTATATGTCAACCATTTACCTAAAGAATTAATTAGTGGTCTTATTTGCAGATGATACATCACTCATTTTCAGCAATTCCATTCTAGATAATTTAGAAATAAGTGCCCATATAGGTGTGCAGTCCATTGTCAAATTCTTAAATCAGTTGAAATTAACAATAAATAGTAAAAGATTCTAATACCTTCAATTCAAAAACAAACATAATTCAAATGAAGATAGGGCTATGAACGTGTTTGTAAACGATAATCAATTAGACCAGGAAGAAAACATTGCATTTCTAGGAGTTTTGTTGGATAGAAGATTGACCTGACACCATTAAGATTAAGATTAAGATTAAGATTAAGATTTGTTGATTAAGATTGACCTGGGCACCATACATTGAGAAAATATGTTGTAAAATTTCATCTGGGGTATTTGTCCTGCGACAGCTCGCTAGATTGAATGACAAAAAGTTACTTTTTACAGCTTACCATGGGCTCTTACTGTCACATATTAGGTATGCTATCTTAGTATGGGGTAATTCATCAAAACAAAATCTTGATAGGGTGTTTAAGATCCAAAAGAAAGCAGTTAGGTGTATAGAAAGAGTAAATAGATTGGATTCATGTAGGCCGTTGTTCAAGAGACTCGGTCTCCTAACTGTACCCTGCTTATATGTGTATGAAGCTACTTTATATGTAAAAACGAATGATATTAACCAAAATCTTGATGTACATGATTATAATACAAGAAGCCGAGGAGATTATCACTTGGTGAGTCACAATAGTAGCTTATTCAAACAAAAACCTAGTTATATTGGTAGGAAATTCTACAATAAGCTACCGCAGTTTTTAAAGTCTTGAAAATATAGAAATATTTAAAAAACAATTGAACAAATATTTAGTTGATATAGCTTTTTATAGTGTACAAGAGTTCCTTTCACATCAAAATTAAGCATCACCTCAACTAATTGATATAGTAATTAATTATGGTATCTAGTGTATATGACTAATGTTAATCTGACTTGTCTTATACTCCTTAACTGGAGTCCCCAAGACGTAATCTACAAAAAAAATTTCACTGCTATTTCTTTTCCCTTAATCGGTTCATCCTTTGCTCTGGTATCATTTTTTTGTCCATATTTTTATTTATTTATTGAGAAATTTCCTAGTGCATCAGTATCAGCAGCTTCGTATTTCCTTTGTATTCTCTAGTCTTGGCAATATGATAAATTTCAATAGGAAAGGTCATTCTCTGAGCTACTACGTTATAAGGCAAGCGTATTTGCTCTATTCAATTCTGGCATATAATAATTTTTATTATTCATTATTTTTATAGCATGTTATCCATAGTATGTAATTCAATATTAACATTTGTCATACAGATTAAAATTCCACATAAAATAAATACAGTGAAACTTCCCTTAACGGACACCTCATAATAGCGGTCATTTCTTAATACCGGACACTTTTGAATTCCCCGATCGATGCATAATGGCGTTAAATGGCCTTATTACCTCTTAATAACGGGCGCGGACACCAAATTTTTGGCCCACGAGTTGATTCGACCTCCCAATACCGGACAGTCACGATCTATTTACGACTTGTGTAAACAAATGTGTTGAACATATTCTATTCATCAACCTATAGACGACCCCAACTTCCCGGAAAGGAGTTAGTCATCACATTGAAAAGACTTTTGAAAAAGATTGTAAGGTGCAGACAAAAATTAACATGTTTTTCAAAAAACGTTGATTAGAAAGTGGGACAGTACTCGTCGATAAAAAAGGACAGATATTCTACAGTGCCTAATTTTCAGTATTTTTGTTTCTTCTTTAGTTATGTAGTAATGTTGTACTGTGCAATAAAAATTCGTCATTATGCCATTATAAACGAATTTATTTTGGTCATTTTTCTCAATAGCGGACAATTCTCAATAGCGGACATTTTACGAGGTCCCGACGGTGTCCGTTATTGGTAAGTTTCACTGTACAACTATCAAAAGATAAATAAAATATACTAATGTTAAGTCATTGAAATATGAAAAATTATTTTTGAGCGTACAAAATCTTTTTTTGCTGTAGAAGCTCATCTTATCAAGGAAAAAAATTGTATATGTCTTCCTATTGTGAATGACAATTTGCCGACAAAGAATTGAACTAGAAGATAAAATAATAAAATTCACGAACTATATCCTAATCTAAATTGAATCTGTGAGGTTATGCCTTTAGTGACAGAGGAAAGTGAAGAAGACGATTCGTACATCTATATGTCAGGTTACTTGCTTCAGAAAATCTAACCTAAATTCATTTTCCATTTCAATTGATCATTTAATATGATACCTAATTGGGAAGTAAAAGTACTAAAAATTGAGTGACTTACTTTACAGCTTCATCCACATTGTTACTAGTATGGCCAGACAATGCATCGTGCAAGTTTCTAATGAAGTAGTCTCTGTAGTCTTCAGGCAAAGACATGAAGGTTCCACCCATCACTATGAACTCCACTTTGTCCACACTGTGACCTAGCTGCTTCAGCTATTCGAAAAACGAATGAAAAATTCTAATAAGTATTCATGATAGTAATAAAGATAAACATCGGCTAATATAGTCACAGCATCACATGGTTCGAGTTTCGGCAGTTAGCCTACATATCAATTATTCAAAATAAATTTGGTCGTGACAGAATCAATAATTTTCATTGAAATAGATTTCAAAAATAATGAATAAAAAAGCGGCATTAGGCTGGATGATAAACTTAATCAGAAAACCTTCACAAACTTATAATTTGAAGAGGCAGTATTGAAATTTATGTTCATCTACAAATAGTACAAGAGTGAAATAGAATGCTTTATTTTTCAAATAAAATCACAAACCACACCCATTTACGGTTTCATATTTTATACCCATTAGCCGAAATTCCAACACAAAATGAATATTCCTTCCACCTATTTAATTACAAGAGTGAATTTCATCAGTTACTTTTGCATAGTTAGTAATTTCTACAGAAAAATCATCAGAAATTGTGTGATAATTTAGGGAAATGGAAATATGTAAAGGAGAAAATCATCTATAATATTCTAGAGCTGTTTTTTCTATGAATTACATTTCACAGTATAAGGTGATTTGAGATAGGCATATTAGGTACCAGCTCATAGTAAGTTATTTTAGTATTAGTTATATTAGTATTTTCTGGATTCTACTTGACTTATTTGAAAAGAAAAATATATGCAATTCAAAACAATTATTGAAAAGCAAGAAAATCCATTTTATGACATAGAGATCTCTAAGATCATGGTTGAGCCTTACCTGTTCAACTCTGTGCCTAGTCTGAAGGTAGGGATTATATCGAGCCCTGATAGCTCTCATTGATGTTGGCTCGTAGCCGGTGTAAGACTGAGTCGAATATTCAAAATCCGAATCCGGACCACCAGGACAGTAGACACATATATTGCCAGTCATATTTATATGAGGACAACGATGTGGCTTGCACATTACAGCTACAACTGCAATCTGCAAAAAATTTAAATATCTGATTACAAATTGAAAATAATTTCAGCATACAATTTTCAGAAAAGAATGATTGTCCAACAAATAGTGAAACCATAATGCAGTTTCCTATACTAATGATAGAAGTTTATCGATGATTTTTTATTTACATCTTGTAAGACCAGACATTTGTAAAGGAGAGTAACATAATATTATATTATTTATTTGTCTAATATATGGCTAGCATAACATGTCTTGATTAGTTTATAATTCTCGCACTACGTATAAGTTTACGTACAAGTTTTAAATGTATTGCACGGCTTGCTTTAGTGAAGTCATTCCCACCTAACTGGTTTTTTGCATTCATAGTAAATGTTGCCAAGGTTGCCAAACACTCTGTGGTGAGTCTAGGAAGCAGCACTTATAAAGGGATGCGTTGCATCTCCCATGTTTGTTACGGATTCGATTCACACCATCCAGGTGTGCTGTGGGAATTCAATCCTGGTGCACCCAATGTGTCCCTCCTCTGCTCCATCACAATCAGACGTTTTCGTCGTTGAGACGCTCTGCCATCTTCAATCTCGGTCTCCTCGACTTGAGATCCCTTGCGCCTGTGATCTTCAGAGTGGAGGATGCGGTAGGCCACTAAGTACTGGGAGCCAAAAAACTGGAGTTGATCTAAAGCTTCTAGAGAGGCTTCCTTGCATTAGTAATTTGATGCTGGGTGATGTAGTCACCAACCCCAAAAATAAATAATTAAAATAACCTTAACATCATGCAATGCTTCTAATTTGACAAAGTGCTTAGAGTTGAGGCCTAAATGTGGAAGAATTAACAATCTCCATAGAGACCTAGGATTCGACATGATAATCAGAAGAAATCAGAAATAAACAATGAAGCTTCAACACTTCACCTATACTATAATGTTGAGATAAAATTATTTTTTAGGTAAATGAGAACTGGTGTGAAAGCTTAAAGGAAGAATGAAGACAGGCTACGACATGAGCGGCGAGTAGCATAAAACAATTTATGAAGAAAATGGACCAGCAAATAAGGAACAACCTGAAAACAGGTATGTATGCAGTTGTAGGCCTACAAATTAGAAGGAGAACGAACGATACATAACTTATTCCTAATTGGTGAATCTAATTTTGAAATAATCCATTGAAACAAGAAGATCCGATATATAAGAAACACAATTAAAAAAACAGAGAAATTTAATTGAAAAAATTCAATAATACTCACCCCACTAGCAGTCCGAATTGGTTTAGCTTTCAATTTTGGATAGAGAGTTTTTCTAGACTCAATTGGCACAGCAGCAATAATGTCGACTAGCCTGGGCGTAGTGTCCAAGGTGTACTTCGATGACACCTTGGTTTTCAGACTATTCAAGTTTACATCTTTTCCATCTCTATGAGCATTCAAAAGTTCTTGAATTATTTCTGCAATTGCAGCAATTGTCCGCTGTTCTTTGCTCATTTTTGAGACCATATCTGTTGAAATAAGGACACACACATGACTAAAAATAGATAGCCTACAAAATACTGCACCCGATACATAATTAAGGGATTTTGGTTCACGGATTACATTCAAGATTAATTCGGTAATTGTGCCGCAGATGTTAGCAAGAAAAAAAATCACTTGAAACTTCACTAAATTGTAGTATTATGTCTCCTGATCACAATTATCAAGTTTTAAAGTGTCGGTCTCAATTAATTAATTAATTATTCAATATTAAAAACTCACCATTTGAACATAACTATTGCTCTGTAAAGCCTTTATAGTACCTTAAGCATAACATCATAGACGAACAGATAGTTAGAGCAATGGAGTGCCATCAATATATCAGTGCCATCTATATCATGACATCCATGACATATGGTAATAACGGGTGTGCTAAGGGCTAGCTAGCATTCGGGTGTGCATTGGTTCATTCGAGCCTTTTAACGTTTACCGGTAAATGAAATTTTACAAATATTTAATTTATTCAAGTTTGGTTTTCAGTAAAACTCCATTTACTGGCAATGATAAAGATCATATTCTGAGCCCATGAGTTTGAATAGTGGGTGCAGTTTGTGATATTTAACCTAACCAAAGCTAACCTAGCCTAGCCTAACCAAAGCTAACCTAACCTAGCCCAACCAAAGCTAGCCTAACCAAAGCTAACCTAACCTCCTCTAAAATTACTGAATTGGAATGCTAAAAATATAGCAATGCTAGGTTTGGTTAGATTAGGTTAGGTTAGGTTAGCTTTGGTTAGGTTAGGATGCATATGCAAATTACATGTTACAGGTCACATTTAACCTTGATAAATTGGTCCAATCTAGCAAGGCTGGGTTGGTTGGGAATTTCTATAATTCGGCACAAGACATCACAAACACACATATCATTTGGGAGGACATCATTTGTGGACTGTCGTGTTGACCGACCTAGTCACATCTAGCCAGGTTAGGTTAGGTTTGGTTATGTGTACCACACAGAATTGTGGACTGCAGGCTGCGCTAGCAGCTTGATCAAACTGTTAGGTCGTCCTAAAGGATACCACCCAAACATTCAAAGGTTCCGCCATGATGAACTATGAAAATTGTGTTATTTCCTTTTCAATTGATGGAGTATCAATACCAAAATTATAAATAATATTGTATCAATATTTTGAAACTGGTATGATATTTATTGTGATATAATATCAATGTATTCTCGATATTCTGTCACTATATTAATTAATTATAGTGACCATTATTATGTTTTCATTAATTCCGTAATGCAAAAAATCTCTTTAATAATTTTTTGATACTTTAAAATTTTTACATTCAGAAATAATATCAGGTTGGAAAATAACAGTCTAAAATCATTATTCAACATAAAATGTATTATTCTTCAAATATATTCTCATTAAAATATAAATATGTGAGTTCAGAGTAAAACAAAAGCATCAGTTTCAGATTCTATAGCACTCTATGATATTATCATACGGTACATCATCGTTAGTCACAGTCGTTAAAATGCATAAGCTAAAGAAATAGAAGGCCCACGCGCCCAAAACCCAGGCTGTGGCAACATAAATTGTGTAGAAGTATGTGCAATGCATCAAGTGATAAGATTAAGGAACAAATTGAAAATGCTTTTATTATTGAATAGATGAATTGTATGAGTAAATAAATCATAAACTAGAATGCAAATTATGTGTTATTCTAGTGTTGCAATGATTCATGCATTCTAAACACTCAATTCAAGTTAATTGCTAAAGATAATCATTTTGGGGTTCAGTTCAAAAGGTGAGTTTTTAATATTGAATAATTAATTAATTAATTGAGACCGACACTTAAAAACTTAATAATTGCGATTTTTTGTTCAAACACCCTTAAAGAGGGATGCAACAATTATTTCACTTCTGATGTTTTGTGTAGATATTCATTATAATTATTATAAAAGTGGTGTAATTTTTGTTTGAATAATAAATTATATGAATGTTCTATTATGTATTGTTGACAATAAATAAATTGAATTGAAGTTATCTTGGCAGTGTAGGCTGTACAATTGTATTTTGCCCGAAATTTGATTTCAACATAGTTCATTATAAACTATGAGCATACTTAATAATATAAGAATTGAGTACAATTAAACTAGTCAGTAAATTAATTTTATTTATTTCAGTTGATTTTTTAGTGAGGCTCGGATTTGATTAGGATGGGGTCATGACCCCCCCCCCCCTGGGACCACCCTTGGGTACAATGAATAAGTTAAGGATCATCATTCTGTAGTGTAATACCACCTGTGGTAATAAATTTCACTGAGCGGATATTGCGCTGATAGATTCTAACCTAAAAACATCATAAACAACTATTTTCAACAAGTTAAAAGCTTTTCTGCGCAGAATAATTGCAATATTTGTAAGTAGTGACAAAAAATAAGACAATAAATGCGAATCTTGATAGCCATGTGATGGGTATTATAAATCAAAATCCGTCACTTGTTTGGCTAGCAAGATTTGCCATGCATAAATTAATACTTGAAAACCTTAATATTTATACAAAAACACACCTTTTTTTATGCTTCTTTCCATTATTACAAGCTTTGATAATGAATAAAAATAATCCACCAGATTATTGAACTGTTATTTAATCACATACTGTACACTTATCTTCATGAACCACTGTAATACGTTTTGGCTCTATTTATTATACACTCATTGAAAAACTGTTCGCACCTTACAATGAATAGTATCAAAATAATTTGTATGAAAGCTGTAAAATGTAAATATGTACATGTATAATAAAATAATAACCTCAAACAGACCATGAGCCAAGAGGATTGCCACAAGCAATTTATTGTTATTCATTGATAATTATATCAATAGCAGCGGGCGACACTAGCGCTGTACTACTTGATGAGTAACTCCTGCATCCGCTGTAAAGCCACAGCGCTAGTGTTACCCGCTTCTAAATCAAATCGGGCAACATAGGGGGCGTATAATGGTAATGGAAAACTCAGTATTTATTATAACTGAATATTATTATAACTTCTTTGGTATTTATCAGTGCTAGAATGACTTATGTTCCTACACTGGCACCTCAAAAAACGCTCGATTCACGAGATATTTCCAAGATGGCGGCCAAACTTTCTGATTTTCTCAACCTCCGATGAAGAAGTAAAGTAACTTATTATTGTAAATTTAACGACTTGCACTCAATTTTTATTGTGAATAAATACTATTCTTCAAAGCCGTAATACCGTATTCCTTAATAGGCCTTCAAGATGAGTTTCCATGACTCGAAAACGTTTGGCCAAATGAGAGTTGGAATATTACTTATTCACAATTAAAATTTACTGCAAATCGTTAAATTAACAAAAAAGTTCATTTTTTTCAACGCTGATCGTTAGGGAACAAGAAATCCAAGAAGAAAATAATTTTAGAGCATTATTATTTGTGGTCTGTGAATCCCTAAATTAAAAAATGTGTTCCTGGATTTCTTGTTCCATGACAAACTGCGTTCTTAATATTAACTTTTTAAGTGAATTCAACGACTTGCAGTCAAATCAAGTCAACTCATTTGACTGCAAGTCGTTGTATTAACTTAGAAAGTTAAAATAGTATGTGATTTCTATTCTGTGAAAAAATTCGGGATTACAAGATATTTCTAATAAAGCAAACATCAGAGTTCAGCTTTTTTAAATTTGAATAAAATAACAATAATGGGCTATCTCATGGAGCACTCATAATGAATCAAGTTAAAACATCATAAATTTGATTCAGTAGGCCTCCAGCCATTTCTGAGGAAGCATTACAACAATGCGAACTGTCCATCACATGAGTATGTAAGGGTTAAATTCACTAGTGAAGAATTCTTGAATTCTCAATAATTATATACAGTATTAATGTTTAAATATCAAGTGAAAAAGTAATATGGAACTGTAGCACCAAAGAAAATATATTTATACAGTATTATGAATAAATATGTTATTATATAGTTATATGACTATAGTCTGTTCAGCGAGCCTACGGAGTGAGTAAACAAATATGTGCGTGCGTGCAAGCCAAGACTCAACGAAGCCCGATTCACAGATATCCTAGTTTTCGAAACGCATCGAACAGGCAAGCTGGCCCATTGAAAACGACTTTCAATAATAATTTTCAAACAGCTACTTGGATAATACTTATTATTTATTGTAAATGGAAATGGATAAAAGATTAATGAATTGCTGTATAGGAATAAAATGGTTATTTTTTTACCTTCAATGCTTGAATATCCAAACATTCAGCAATCACTGGTATCACTATTATTAGAATTGTTCATAAATTTGTTGAATTATTTTTACCTATACATTTGAAATGAAAATACTGACTTGATAACTGTATTTAAAATCTAATATGTTCTTGAAATAATGCAATAATAATTATTTATTTCAAAAGCTGGAAGTGCGACAACAGCTGTTAAGAATGAACTGTAGATGGCAATGAGTGTGAATAGGCCGACCGACCAATGCCAGTACAATTCTCAGAATTCCTCACTCACACACATGCAAAGTTTGTTTGTGCCCTCCGTAGACTCGTTGAACAGATATGATGCAATGTAATTATGACGGGTTGACGACATCTGTTACCCAATGCAGCTAGAAATTTGAATGTAGCCTGTGGGAGGTGGAGAATAATAGAATAAAATACCTAGCTTCTACAGTAGAAACAATTAAGTCTGGGAGCACGGCCGTCTGGTATTCAGCCATGGCGAGGAGACTGTTTATCGCTCATTTCTAAAAACATGTGGCCCGTGCGACGCTGCAGATGTCTTCAAGGTCAACTAGTCAACTTTCAACAGGACGGCTAGTAGTGAAACCAGACCACGCGCTTAGACTAATTGTTTCTACTGTACGCTTGTCGGTTTAAATTTGAAGTTTTCCTTCATTCAGAGGTGGTCAGTAAGAAAACAATGAAGGCCTCTGATCAGATGGAAGAGTCCTAGGATTCTTTCCTAATAGCCCTATAAGGTTGAAATTTGAAATGTAACATCATTGGGAGGTGGCGAATAATAAAATCAAGAATTTTTAATGAGATCGCAGCAACGCACCACCTAATTTTATTTAAAGTCGTTGGACCTTGGATAATCGTTTCGGTTTATTGATCCCGGGTTCAGCACCTGGTGACTTCATCATAATTTTTGCGCCATAATTATTTTCGAAGTTTCTTTTATTGGGGTATTGACATTTTATCTGTTACTATGAGAAAAATTGTTCTTAATTATTTTGGGAAATATAGGGGTTCAAAATTGAAATTTTTCAGTTTCTGTAGACGATTGATCTCAACTTTACTAGTTGTTTTAAACTTTTGATTCTTTTAAAACCAGGACATCTTTGGGAATAAAATAATAAAAATTTATTTCAATCCAACAATTTAGTTTTTTCAAAATAAATTTAAAGCCTTAATAACATCCAAAACAAGAAATCTCGAAGAAAAATTATGACCGAAAACCTGCGCACAGCCTCAACTCTATTTAGTCATGCGCAATCTCAAATGGACTTAGCCAATTCGCAGTCCGTCCGTACATTGAGAGTTGGCCAAGCAGCCCAGACTAGTAAATTAATTACCACTCAGCCATTTATTTACAACCCTTAAAGCCTGAGATGTTAGGCGAAAGTTCAGTGTGATGACAGTATAAAGATTAGATCTCCCGAGTTAACGGATTCGAAGGCCGTTCCAATCTAGTATTTTTGTATCACCTTGTTTCCAATCCACACGATAAAGTCTCAGACTCGGCCGTATTTATGAACATAACTTGAACCGTTCTTATCTAAGTAAGAAATGTAAAGGCTCTTTTACGATGAATGTGGTCACCAGCTAACCGAAGCTGGAAACGTAATTTTAGACACTATCAAACATAAATTATGATTTTATTTTGATGAACATGATCTGTACTAACAAATGAGTCCAAGACAGAACGAAATCCCAAGAACGGTTTCAAGATAGCCCTCTCTACCTAGCTTGGCTAAGAACGGATCTGAGATACTCAAGAAAGTCTTGACTTTTAAGTTGAGTTCAGCTCCACCTTAATACGAACTCAAGTTGAAGCGTTAATTTTGTACTGGGCGATTTTACTAGCTGACAAGTCAGGTTTCAAGCCAACCCAGCTGTCCCTGCCATATTATGTTGTGTAAATTCTTAAATTAGTGTTGTTTAATTATTCAATCAATCAATAAATTCTTTATTAACCCTCAAAACACAATACAAAAATTATTTATCAGGAGTCAGGTCTTTGTTGGGGGAGCTGGGTTGGCTTTTAGTGTTACAGCTACTTGCTGGCTTGTCACTTTGTGACCTTGTAAGTTTAAGTAAGACTTATCACCTCTAAGTAAGATTTAACAGTCTTTCTTTGCTAAGAAACGTTCATAAATACGTCTTCAGACTCTTGTGGTTTTTAGAAAAAGAATCTTTTTAAAGATGCGCCAAGAAGTCATTTATTTCAGATGGCGATAACTTGACATTATATGTGAAAATTAAAAAATACTATCACTTTCTACTATATTTGGAATATTAAAGCCACCATTTTTCACAAAGAAACCATTGTTATCATTTATCATTAGCTTTGAGCTACGTATGCAAGTATTTATTATGTTTATATTTTTCAGTGGACTGCCAAAGTACATATGCTTTCAAGTTCAAATGTATACAGAGTGGATTTAATAAAACATGGTCACATAAAGGATGGTATCAGGACGTAAAGGATTCATATACTTAAAATGACAACAATAAAATTTATATGTTACAGTTTTTTTGTTCTTTTTAAATTTTTTTAAAGATAAATTTCATTAAATTCGTTACATCAGCATACTACCATACATTCACAAGACAATAGAGGAAAATTAGAATACATTCATCAGTAGGACATCGTTTAAAATTATTTCTAGTCTTTCAGCTCAGATATAAATTGAAATTATCAACTAATACAACAACCTTAATACGTTGTACTCAGACACTTGATTTTGTTAAAAAAGAGGATATTATATAAAGAAGATAATCAGAATAATGCAAGATAATACGGAAAAATCACAAATAAGAATAATAAAAACGCATTTTCACATTATCCCTACACTATTATATAATCACTTCATATAAATTCAATATTCTAATTTGTAAAAAACCATCAATCAATGAACATCGTTCGGCAGAAGTATTATGCATGTACCGTGTTTGTAAATATATATATTTATATGTTACAATTATTTTTCAGTAATAAATATAGTACTCCATAACAATCATATAAATAAAGAGACAATTTTCTTAAATAACTGGGAACATTTTCATTATTTTATAAATTCAATGGGTGCACGCACAATATTTACTGATGAAATTCAGAAGGAAATTTTATAGAACGGCTTCTAATTGTTGATAACTATGTTCAAGACATACATAGGACGAAAGTATACTGCAGATCGAAAACAAATACGAAATTTATACAAGTTGAATACGATATAAAAAATTAACTACTAAAGATGAAAAGCTTGAAGTGTTCAAGCAGCCACTGGGAAACCCGCGAAAAGTCTAAGCCCCACCCCCACCCCTGCTCTACTCCATAGTGTGCTTTTTCAACATGACGGCGCCTACTCGAAAGCTAGCAAATACTTGTTTCTGAAACAGATTGGTAATTATGCCCAAGTTTCAAGTCAATTCAAACACTTAATACTGTTCTCACCGTTTCACAACAAGGGGTACAACACTTGATGAGTAGAGGAGAGGACAGACATTATACGCGTTCAGATAATCTAGATTTTACAGTTAACTAAGAGTGACAACAGAAATACACAGCAGCAGGAGCAGCAACAAAGGCATGCCTCTTCAAACCCCAGCCATCATTTACAATTACTGTTAAAAACTAAGATAAGCTGGCACTTTTAGGCATCACCATCGTTATCGTCTTCTTCTTCATCTTCTGATGACACCGATTCCAGCCAGGTCAACCACTGATTCACCTGCAAACACAATTAATAATAACAGAAAACTATTCAAATACAGAGCGTTTCAAAATAAAATAAAAAATAAAAATCAAAAGAGCGGTTACAAAAAGATCAGAAAAAAACCCTATTGTAACGACAAGCAGAAGATAGTGATGAATAACGTTTTTCAATAACTATGTTTGCACAAGCATAGCCGTGTTTCATTTGCACAATGGTCTTAGTATTACAGCTATTCGCTGGCTTGTCACTTCGTGAACTTGTGAGTGTAAGTAAGACTTATCCCCACTAAGAAGATTTATCCAGGTCTTTCTTTGATAAGAAAGGTTCATAAATACGGCCCTTGGTGTCATCACACAAAAAGTTATACAGGATGACTAGCAAAGAAAGCTACAGAAATTCCCTGATCTTTAATAAAATTTTTCCTGACCAATATAAGGTACTAGTCGGCAGGCTCGCTTCGCCCGCCTTGACCGTCTAGCCAGGAGGCAGAGTCCCCCTGGACCCCAAGAGGTAGTTTGAAATTCGTACAAAATCGTGAATCGATCCAGCACTTTTGTTTGCTATTAATCTGTAGTCATGGATACGGGCACAGTTATTCAATTATTCACAACTCCATATTATTTCTTATATCTAATTTTTCAATTTTCACTTTTGGCCGTATTTTTGGAATTTTTCAAAATTCTTTCTTCGCATGCACCTAGACTAGAGTCTCAACGGGACATGTGTACCAAATTTCAAATTAATTAGCCATGTGGTTTTCGAGAAACGCTGATGAATGAGTCAGTGAATCAGGGGTAATTTGGCTTTTATATAGATGGAAAACAAAAAGACCTAAACGAATAATCAAAACAATTTTTGTTTGTTAGCCTAACTAGCTTATTTGTCTGGCTGTCCATCTAAAAACGCATTCAAGTTCGATATTGGAGCATTTCATGTGAGGGTTTCTATAATTCGTATAATTATTATTAGGTATATAATTACTACAAAGTTTTCCCGATATTTTTTAAAAATTCCATGACTACCCTGACTTTTCCAGAATTTAAAAATTCCCTGACTTTTCCCACTCTGTTCTATATTATATGATATTCAATTATATTAACAAATTGGGAAAAGAGAACAGGGATTCTGTTTTTGGAAACATTAGATGACGAACCTAGTGAAAATGAAGTAATATATAATATATATAGTGTGAATAATATTAAAACTTGACTTACTTGAAATAATGCTTTGCCTTTGCCTGGATAAGCATCAGACAAATCTTCACGCCATTTCAAGAATGCCTCTTCCTCCACTATCTCCGCCTCATAAAGATTGATGAACCATCGACGAAGCATACCTACAAATCACAATAATATAATTTTATAAAAGAATAAGTTAAAAAACTAAATTACATAAAGAGAAAGTCACTAATAATATGTTTAAAAACATTCACCACCACATCTTCTCACTACAAAATCAATATCCTCTTTTCCAATTTACCTGAACATATAACAAACCCTGAAAATAAAAGAATTGGTCATTTTAAAAAGTATTGTGAATGAGTGTATTTAAGTAAAAGATGTGAGAAGTTGGAAGACTTCTATTGTTGTTTACTTATATTGTTGTATTGTTCATTTGTTATACTGATTTGTTGGTACTTTTATTTTTGAATTACGGATGTATGAAGTGTTATTAGTTTTTTGTTTCAGTTATCTTGCAACTTGTATTCTATTTTGTACTGAAATTGTAATACTTTATTTTATATTGAGAACTTACTCCTCACCTACATGTTTTCGCCCATGTGAGGAGCCTTCTTTAAGGGTATTTTTAGGCATTTTATTTTGTAATGATGCTTAAGAAGAAGAATAAACTTTATTTCAATATAACTATTAGAATCAATAGGATACTGCATCATATTAAAACCCTTCAAAGCCCAGCGTTGCCATATGGCAACATAAAAACAGGTATATGGGGAAATTTTTTACTCAACTATCATAAGTAGTGGCAGCCCTGTAAGGGTTGAAGGTTGGAGAGAAAGAGTCAGACAACAATATCCTGCTCAGTACAAGACAATTTTTGTTTCTGTATGCTGTTCTAATCAGACTGAAGAAGACAAAATCCATCATGGCTGACCACCACCAGTAAGTTGGCTTTTATTATAATAGTTCATAGTCCTTTGTAAATATTTATGTTTGACTTTTGTCAAGAACATGTTAGAAGACAATATGCTTATATAATAAAAAAGATTAAAGTTGTGATATCACTTTTTTCACACCCGTTGCCATATGGCAACGCTGGGCTCTAATATGAGCATTTCATTCCATTACATATCACAACTACTGCATTTCTCCTGATTTCTTGTGCGACTTTGTACACTACATAATGTCATTTATATATTGAAAACTTCTTTTGAAACTAATTTTCAGACTATAGAAGATCAAATTGGCTATTCATTTCCTGCTTGTGCTTTTTTCAGACCTATGAGTGTTGCAGAAATTCTCGAAGAACTGCATTGTGATGATTTTAGATATGTTGATGTAGCAGGTCTATATTTGGAGTCTCCAGAGCCAAATATATTATCAGATGAAGATTCTGCTGATGAAGATGAACGAGGGCTGATTGACAATCTCAGTAGCAGACAGCTGGCAGCATCTGGTGAAATTTTTTGTAAGCAGTTTCTGAGAGGTAAACCAATCCGCTTTGGATACAAGGCTTGGTGCCTCAATACCTTCAATGGGTATCTTGTAGATTTCATAATCTATCAAGGTAAAACAGGGAACACAGAAGATGTGTATGACAAAGGTTTTGGTAAGTCAGCTGCTCCCTTGGTAAAGATGTTGAATGATTTGGGGCCTGAAAAAGTACAGCCGTACCATCTCTACTTCGACAATTTATTTACAGGACTCAATAATTTGCTGATTTATTTGAGGGAGCATAATTTTCAAGGTACTGGAACAATAAGAGCAAATCATATTCCCAAAAATTGCACATTGTGTCCTCTAAATGAATTGAAAAAAAAGAAAGAGGTTTATCTGACTACAGTGTCAGCAGTGACAACATACTGATAGCAAGATGGCAAGACAATGCTCCTGTAACAGTTGCATCTACAATTCATGGTGTGAGTCCCCTATTGCATGTGAAAAGATATTCTCAAACTCAGAAGAAAACTGTCATGGTCTCACAGCCTTCTCTGAGAGGAGAATATTATAAACAGAATTTATTAATTTCGAATTCCTTCAATTGCTATTACTTTATACTGAAGACTTCCGCAATGGCGGATATTGACAACAGCATTGAACAGCATTAATCTTTATTTATATTTGTCAGTTTATTCAATTGTCAGTCACTTCAAACTAACTTGTGAATATTGTAAGTTCATGGGTGGCACAGATCTCATGGATGAAAACATAAACTGTTTCCGAGTTGGCATTAGAAGTAAAACGTGGTGTTGGCCTATATTCTCCTGGTGCCTTGATGCTTCTATCCAAAATGCATGGTATTTGTATAACATGTCCAACCGACACAGCGGGAGTTCAAATGTGCAATTTCTGTTTTCTATCTGGAGGAAGACCAAGTTTGAGTCCACAGACAACTCCTGCATTTCAAGAGCTGCGATACGATGGACTGAAACACTATGTTATCCAAAATGAAGGAAATAGAAAACGTAGATGTGCTGGAGATGAATGTAATTGTATTGTCTGCACTGGCTGTAAAAAATGTGATGTTGGTCATTGCATTCCCTGTTTCATCAAAAGTATCACACAAGAAATTGAGAAATGTATCACTGCACCATAAATATACAACAAATTAACAAGAAATAAATACTAAAACCAATTTTAGAAAAAAATGTATATTTTTATATACCTACATTATCCTTGAAAATATTATTTTGTTTATTTATTTGCTAATCAACCTATCGAGTAAACCAGCAAATTGTAGACAAGTTGATGAAACGTCGACATTGTTTTGTGCGACTCTCGTGATGCAGTCTATCTACAGAATACAGTGACCGGAATGATTTTCCAACAAATGCTATAATTATGACGTATGCTCTGCTACTCAACGACTTTATATTTTTACCAAATAGTTCGCCTGCCTATTTTCATACTGAGGTTCGACGGTACCTTTACAAAATTACTAGGCGCTGGATGATTCAATGATTTATTTCAGCCAAATATACAACAGTAAAACTGACCAAGTCAATACTACACAATTAGGTCACAAATTACAAACAAATTTCATATAAGTCACAACATAAAACAATATAAAACAGTAGGGAGAGAGTACAAGCTTAAAATAATGCTAGCAAATAACATGTGTCAATATGATAAAGTAGCTACAGATAGCCTATCAACAGCCACTACAATAAGGAATTTAAATCAGATTCCATATATTCTCTAAAGGAATAAAATGGATTTTTAACAAGCCATGACTTTATTCGTGTCTTAAACATGACAAGGGGTAATTTCCGGATTTTATCTGGTAATATATTGTAAAATTTTGTGCCAGATATGGGGTAGCTTTTAATAGATCTTTCCAATCTTACCCTAGGCTGGAATATATTATGTTGATTCTTTGTAGCATGTGAATGGACTGCATTGGTCAACATGTAAGTGTCAAGGTTTCCCCTCACAGCCACAAGGCACTGATAATAAATTATACAGACCATATACTGTCAATATAACCTTTTCTCTAAAAATTGGCATGCAATGCTCGAGCCAGCCAGCCCGTGCTACAACTCTAATGGCACGCTTCTGTAGCAACAACACTCTGTTGACACCTGCAGAGTGACCCCACAGAATCGTGCCATAAGCCACATGGCTTTGGAAAAAAGCAAAAAAAGCCTGCCGTATCATGTTCTCAGGAAGACAATCCACCAGCTTCCTGAGCAAAACAATTACTCTACTGAGCTTAATACATAGCTGATCTATGTGAGCATCCCAAGTGAGTTTCCCATCCAAGGTAAACCCCAAGAGCTTGACAGAGCTTGTGTTATCAGTATGTATGATTGAGGCCAGACTGAAATTCAACTCTTGTGTCTTATCTTCATTAAGGGCCAACCTATTCACCTCAAACCACTGGAAAACATTGGTATATAGTTCTCTTACATCTAACTTAGCACACAGAAGACTCTTATCACTAGAGAAGAGTGAGGTATCATCAGCAAATAGCAGAACTCCACCATTTAATGAGTAGTACAAGTCATTTACAGAGATCAGAAACAGAAGAGGTCCTAAAACTGACCCCTGAGGAACTCCATGTTTCAAAAGTACAGGAGCAGACAGACAGTTCACCATTCCAGTCCACTACCTGTAGTCGATCACTGAGGTAGGACTCCATTAGTTTCAGAGCATTGGGCCTTAAACCATATGGGATGGGACGCCTGTCTGGAGGAGATTGTACAAAAAACATCAACTGGCTATGCCCAGCAAGTGAACGATTAAATAAATGCCCAATATTTGTGGAAAAACTGTTTGAATTGCTCTCTTATACAGTACTTGTTTCATTCTTGTACTTTTTGGCACTGAATTTTTCTAGCCTCAAAGAAAATTTTGAAACGCTGTATACAAATATTAATTGAATAATCGACTTATAGTTTTATTGGGAGTGTCATCGTGAAAGTATCTAAACTCGTACTAGATAAAAGTTCAACTATTACTAAAGTCATGTCTCCAGTTGAACGATACTCTTGTGCTCAAATTAGATTCTATTATGCAATCTATAATGAGTCTCTAATCCACTAATTATTGAGAGATTCAACGCTAACCTTTTGGGAAATCGAGTGTAAAACAGAAGACCTGAAGCGCATAAACGGCAGTCACTTGCAGATCGATACTTCTCATGAAAGGCTGCAAAACTGGCTTGAATTTTTCCAGCATGACCATTTCTTTATCCTGTCCTTTTTTATTGCCTTCGTTTAATCCTAGTTCCTGAAAAAGAATAGAATAAAATTAATAAGACAGATAAGACCAACTCTTCAGCCCTCTTTTTAATGGTCACAGATAGCAAAAATGACTGTTCTCTGCTGTAAAATCACTACCGGGTGGTTCGGAACCCACCTAAGACTGTAGGTCCAACTCATCGATCACCATAATCAAAGTCATTACAATTTGCATAGGTCTGAGACCTATGTGGTCTTCATCCTCAGAAAAAATGAAGATTATTACTGATTTGGAAACTGGAAAAGTTTGGATCAAAGGAAGAAAGGATGACTAGTCTAATGGATCAATAGATTGGCCTCCCATTGATCTGAAAGGATTAGTACTTGAAAGCGACATAGGTGAAACTAAAGAACTTCCTGAGGCATATTTGCACTCCTTCTTAGAAGACCGTCGATGACATTTTGCACAGTATAAATTCATAAAATGTTTGTTAAATGTCAGACATTAGATTTTTTAAATTTTGTTTATTGTATCAAGTCACATTCAGAACAAGTTTCAAAAGTGTTTTTCAAGATCAGAAGAACAATTTATTTGTTCCAAGATCAGGAGAACCTGAACATCAAATTTGAGTGCTAATTGAGCTTTTCCGAGGCTCAGAACTATGCATTAGCATTATCTAAATATTAAACTATCTAATATTAAAACTGACACTGTATTTCAATTTTAAATAATGTTTTACTCACATATATTGGAGATGCTTGAGGAATGCATTTCACTTCTGAAAAGAAGCTTCGTCAGCCTGCCGCCAGGGGTCATGCTTTGTTGAGGTTAGGATGAGCAGCCATTATGTACTTAAAAATTGCGTTTGATTTGAATTGTATTTGGTCATTGTATTTTGGTATACGTTGGTTCTATCTTGTTTATGGTGTTTGAATATTTCATATTGCTCCAGTGTATTTAGTTTGTGGCTTTTTTGGAATGTGTGTAGAATTTCTAAGTCAGTTTGGATGTGATTGTGTGTGTCCAGTGTTGATTAAGTGATCTGCAAATGTTGAGTCAGTGTTGGAATGTAGTGCTTTGATTTGTTCTTTGTATCTTGTACACTGGACACTCACACAATAACATCCAAACTGACTTAGAAATTCTACACACATTCCAAAAAAGCCACAAACTGAATACATTGGAGCAATATGAAATATTCAAACACCATAAACAAGATAGAACCAACGTATACCAAAATACAATGACCAAATACAATTCAAATCAAACGCAATTTTTAAGTACATAATGGCTGCTCATCCTAACCTCAACAAAGCATGACCCCTGGCGGCAGGCTGACGAAGCTTCTTTTCAGAAGTGAAATGCATTCCTCAAGCATCTCCAATATATGTGAGTAAAACATTATTTAAAAGTGAAATACAGTGTCAGTTTTAATATTAGATTGTTCATCAAGTATTTCGTTATGGAAAACATCACAGATATTCAAACTAATCTATGATGCAATGAGGAAGAGAATTATTCGAGACAAGAAAATAATGAACAAGAGTTTGCAATGGAAGCTAATGAATTCCATTATAACAATGAATACAAACGAGAATGAGATATGAATAAAACATTCTCGTTTGTATTCATTGATTATAACTTATTTAATGAATATACTAGTCCACATCATCTTACAATTTACAGCAATTGAAAGAGATTTTAAATAAATACAGTAACATAAAAGCCAAATGCCATAAATATGACCACGTGCAGTTTTACCAGATTATAATATTATAAGGAATCTTTATATTCAATGGCTTTACCAACAAGTATGTCAAATATTTGTCTTGGAGGATTTCAGACAAACGCCCTGCGTTCAGGAAGTGGTTAATGAAATCTCCAGTTTCTCAGCAATTCAAGTAAGAAATACTGTTAGTAAGTAGTAAAAAGAGCATGAATCCAACTGGATTAGCCTACCTGAGTGATATACTTGATGATGACAGTAACCAGAGCATTGACAAAGCCGGGATCGGTGTGATGAACCAGATCCAGGTTTTCTTTGATCCACTTGCATAGTTGGGATGGATTTGGATCGTTTTGCAGTTGCTTCCATAGCTCTGACTGAATTCTCAGCAATGGAAACAAGAATGTCAAATTTTTGTCTTCAAGAATTTCGGACAAACGCTCCTTGGTACGGTCTGCTTCAGGAAGAGTGTTCAGAAGGTTTATCTGAAAATTGTAACATCAAAGTTTATGGAAATTGAAAATAAATGTTTTATGTAAAATTTCATAAAATTCATATCCTTTGAATACTTTATATTGATCATTTATACCCAGAAAATGGCATTTAGAGGAAAAATTAAAAAAAATCATTTTTTATTCGTCACACCAGATGCTCAAACGCGTCATTAAAATGGGAATTTCAAAATCCGATAGACAATGCAGTTCATACATTATTACGGTAGACTAATTCAAGAATATGTTAAAAACGGATAAAAAATTACATCGTTCCACAGAATAGATCTCTGTATAAAATACAGTTATTGATTTACTAATTTTATTTCAGATTATAATGAACCATGATTAATAATTTGGGCCAACCTATGAAAATAATTTTACTTTACAATACTCAAATTTGTTTGAGAACCCTTTTTCAAGAATTTTGAACATCGTCAGGAAAGCATTATAATATTACAGTATTTTAAATAGATAAATGAGCAAAATACAAAGGTCAAAAGAGAATTCAACCCATTGAAGACAATAATAGTCTATTCATATTCTTAATAGAAGTTCAATTATTAAATAAATTGGGTCACAATTTGACAGCCTTCAACCCTACTATAGAATGAATGTATCTTATTAACGGCGGAGACGAGTCTTTTCTTCAATGTTCACTATAATGGGTTGTAAAGAATATTCTTCCGAATCTTTATGTTTTCCTGGATGAGATTCTAGATGAGGAAATTGAATAAAATTTGTTATGTATTCTCATTTATGAAAAAGTATTTCCAATTAGATCCCCTTTCATTGTCGTTAGGCAGAAATAATCAATGAATGTAGTTTGTTGCCTCACCTTACTGTTATTAAACAGTTGGACAAGATCGGCCTTGTCCATGCTCTTGTGCAGATTCTGAAGTGTGAGCATGAAGAGCGGATAGTGACTGCCACCGTCGACCATTTCGGCGATGTCTGCGAGTGTGATGAGGTGAGCGTTGACGGCGTGACTGCCATAGGCGGCCACGTGCGAGAACACCTTCGGAATGGTTGTCTCCTTGTCAGCCATCGAGTTCACCAGACTGCGAAAGCCGTCGCAGAACTGCGTCTCACTAATCAAACTTTCCTTTTTCAGCGCCGACATCAGTTTGATTGCTAGTTCTCTATCCGTATCTAAAATATCAATGCAAATTATTGATCATCATCATCATTCACCGTATCAAAAGCGAAATGGGGTCGGTGGAGAGTGAATAGCATGGGGAATAAGCATTGCTTTCTACGTTTGGATGCTTTTCCTGGCGACAACCATTAGCCTTCAGGCTGATAGGAGCTCAAACATTTGTTGGAATTCGAATGATTAACATCATTATATATTTTATGTATCGTATTTTGATTTATGAAACGTTCCAAATACTTCAAGACTGAGTGTATTTCCCTATTCTCACTAAAGAAAAGACATAAGTGTAAAGGAAGGTTTGCACATTAGTGTAGTGATATAATACACATTTAGATGATATTTGTGCGCTTTCTTAGTCAGCTTCTACCTGGCCAAGGAGAACGTTCCTGTGAACCCGCATATAGTCCCTGTGGTCCTCACGTATTCTCTTGACATTTTAAATTGATATCGCACTTAGTGCTGAGAGGGAAACGCTTCGACTCTTGAATTGATTAAAAAAAAAAATCAAAGTAGTTGGCATGGCAGACCTTGCAGCCATCCCAGAACAGGTCTAAATGTTTGCCTTTCAATCATGCCGGAAAAAACACCTAGAAATAATGTGTATTAGGTAATGTATAAAAGGTATTCATTTTTAAGAATATCATTTCTATGTTTATTAATTTGTTCCACGAACAAAGGTTTATTAATTTTGGACCTGACCACCTATGAATACAAAAACTGATATTTATTACAGGTTACTAGATACACAATCAATTATTACTAGTAACTTGACAAGTATAGACTACTAAAAGGCTGATATGATGTAAGCAATGGAGGCTACTATAGATAATTCCCATTGCTCAAAATAGTGCACAAATATATGGGAGATTGTGGGAATCACTCACAACAACATGTTAGTATACAGTACTCAAGTAATCAATTTTAAATTTTCAACAGAAATAAACATTTCGGGACCATTTCAAACATCAGAAGGAAATCAAGATAATTGGAGAAATCAATTTCAACTAAGGCAAAAAATAAATTATTAGTTTGTAATTTATTAAGCTCGAGTATAAACTACTAGAGAAATATAGATCAATAAAGTGAATATTCATATTCAATCAAGATTGAAGACAATAATTTGCTTATTGATGTAGTACAGTTCGTAAGACAAATTAAATACCTTGTTTGTCCAGTGTGTGAACTAGAATAGTGTTGATCGCCTCAGCGATAAGGCGTTCGGGCACTCTGTGTTCCTTGAAGGCAGAGACCCCGTCTTGAACATTGCCGCTCTTAATCATGTCATCAGTCATAGATGTGATCTTTTTCAATATTTCTTCCTTGCTTGGGCCCTAGAACACAAATCAATAACAGCTTGATACTACTGAGATCATTAATAACAAGATTCTACAGGTACTATTTAATTATCGAAGATAGCTCCAATGATTATTGGTTAAGAATGTAACATAATAAATGTATTGATGTAGACATATCAATACATATGTGTTGACAGTAGTGAAATTTCTAATATGTTTGATACTGAGACTGTTTACATACTTCAATTACTGAATATTAATTTTCTCTTCTAGCATTCCTCTATTTTATTCATCGTCGGTACTGGAAGCTCATTACATGAATACTTGGCTTGAAAAAAGCCTGCAACAACCCAACCCTGCTCTGATATGTTTCTGTAGCGTGGAAACATGATTAAAATTATTTCAAATAAGAGCTTCATCCTCCGAAAAAATTGTAGCTACTGAGACTTTATAGAAGTTTTCAGTTGACATTTAGAACATTATGGAAAAAAGAGGTACTATAGTTTCGCCAGTCTCACTTAATTCAAACCCACCTACTATTACCTACTATTATCTTATTATTATCTCAATTATCTTATGGAAGTTTATAATTGACGTTGCCACAAACCACATTATGGAAATAAGAGATACTATAATGTAGTTTAGTCATTCTGTTCTAATAAAAACCTACGCGGTTGTGTAAAAATTACATATATGGCGGAACTAACGAAACTATAGTATCTCGTTTTTTCATAAGAGTGGTTGTGCCAATACCAGGTGTTATTAATTTATATTGTCTACCAAGAAGTTCTTCCTTGTAGATTGTATCTTGTGTTTTGTTATGGCTGGCCCCAGGAATAGAATAATTTCTATTCTATTAGAATTTCTAAATGGTATTCCTTGTTTCATTATAGTTTTGTTTAAGCTCTCCTACCGACCTTATCTTTTTTGTTGGCTTTGGACTTGTCGATGGAGGCCTGTTTGATGAGCAGCACCGAGTTCTCCTTGGCTGATTGTATTGGGGGAATGGGCTTCAGAAGGCTGCTAGACTCTGATGCGGACAGCAACAGGCCGCCACTGTTGATGCGCTGATGGTGATGATGGTGGTGCTGCTGCTGTTGATTGTGATGCTGCTGCTGCTGGTTCTGCGGCTTCAGCTGCTGCGTTTTGAAGAGCATCGAGTTCTGCGCCGGTCGCAGCGATATCTCCTCCACGTTGGTGTTGCCCTGCTGGTGCAGCATGCGCTTGATGCGCGGCGCCAAATTATCCTTATTACTACTGCTGTTGTTGGTGTTGTTGTTGTGCTGATTGTTGTTATTGTTGTTGTAGCGATTCTGCTGATAGAATTGTTGCGGCTGTTGGTTGTGCCTTGAATTACGGTAGCCGCCGCCTAAGAAAAGTAAACAATAAATTACATAAGGGGAAAAATAGAAAATTAAGAAAACCTACAAGGAATCGAATCACTAAGATGTGTGGATGTAACAATAATAATTATTAGTACTTTTCTATTTGTCTAATAGTCACAAAGAAAATGTAACAAACCCCACGAAACTAAAAAACGTCCAACAACTCTTATAGATGATGCAAAGTTAAGTAGTAGTTCTCATTCTCATTATTAGAGTAAAGTTTATTTTGCTTCTATAACCGGTATCTTTACCAACATATAAAGTCGCCGTATTGAAATTGAGATTGTAGTGCTATCTGATGCAATGTTTAATAAGCTTTCAAATGTAGTGATCAGTTAAAGGAAGAAAGAACAGTGCCAAGAAAGTTGAAAAAGTAATAAAGAATGGTTACATTGTCGTCCTGAAAAAGTTATGGAAGAAAATAGCTATTTGTGTAACTAGAGTGCAAAATAGCGTTTTTCTGCATCGAGAGAAACAGTTTTTTTCACGAGCCAAAGGCGAGTGAAAAAAGTTTCTCGAGTGCAGAAACAATACTTTGCACTCGTATTACACATTAAATTTTTCCTACAGTAATGTATAAAGTAATTTAAACAGAACAAAACAGGACATACATAACCTGACAATTCCTCACATAACCTATCTTCGAATCAAATCGATTTCAACAACAACAACTACAACAACTATTTCACAGCTGAAGCAGAGTAGCCAACCTATTTTTGAATGCAGAATAGGGAACCTGCGTATTACATGCTCACTATTTTGTGTTGTTAGGTTGCAAATTTGGAGTGCGGAAAAGTACATTCCCGCACTGCAATTTACTTTCCCGCACTGGTGCAGGAATAGACTATTTTGCGTGCTACAGTTAGTGCAAAAATAGGCACTTTTTCGGGTCACTGTAGGAAAAGTTATTTTCCTGGATCTCTCAAATACTTTTGGATGACTGGAAACTCAATCAACAGACCAGCCTACATATAATTTTTAGCTATTATGACCTATAATTATGTTTTACGTACCTTTAAAGTAGGCATGAAGGTGTCATATTTTTCACAATAAACAATTTTAAAATGAGTTGAAAATGAACAATCATAAAGTAAAAACGGTAAGATGAGAAAAATACTTTAAAGAGAAAGATAACATAAAAAAGGAAATAGTAAAGAATTTCAATATGACGAGACGAAAAGGAATGAAGGAGACAACTTATAAGGAAAACCTTAAGAAAGTGCAGTGAGTACTGCAAGGAATGATTGTGAGTACTGCAACACAAACCCGATAAACATTCTCTTCAATTAATCGCAACTAAAATGTTTATCCAAGTTTGATATATGGGCAGTAGTACCCACAACTAGAGTGAGAAGAAATTCAATTGAAATTTAATTGACAAATTAAAAAAGGTCAATTTCCGTGTTCAATTATTGGATGTTTGGAATGAATAGCGCTATATGATTGAAATAGTTGTTTACCTCCACCACCCGACTGATATCCGTTAGTGTTGAACGAGAGGAACTTGTCGTGGTGGGAGGAGCCGTGCTGCAGCTGATGATGTGGGCCACCGGCGCCCGAGTGGCCATAGGGCGCGCTCTGTATCAGCATGTCGTCCAAGTCACCGCGCGTCTTCAACTGACGCCGGTAGATCTCCTGGTGGTGGGGGAACGCATCGTTGCCTCTCCGCCCCCCGCCCATGCCGCCTCCACCGCCCCTCTCACCGGGGAAACCACCGCCGCCGCCAGAGTTGTTGTTGCCACCTCCGTACATGCCGCCGCGGCCCACTTCATCATCGCATATCTAAAATTATCAAACAGACTTTAATAAACAAAACAAAAACACAAAATAACGGTTCTATTAGAAGTCAATTCAATTAGCAAAGATTGTACAAAATATTCCATACAAACATTTCCTTTGCAAGAGATGTTGAAGTATCACTGACATAGTTTTTAAAATCCTTGAAAACTGCCGCTATTATTTTCGATACTTTAAGTAAAAGAGATTTAGCAAAGCGTTGTTCCTCTAATATTCACGCTCGTTAATTTTTGATCAGGCTAGCATGCGCTGAATACAGCTATTTTAAAAGCCATGGAAGACAAGCGAAGTTTTTCACACTTGGACAAAATTAAGCAATTTCAAGATGTTCATCAAGTAGGCCAACTCAGGGAACTTTTTGGAGGAGCCAATCAAAATCTTCAAATAATTAAATCAAACAAACCTGATTAATTGGCATGGGGCCTTCGATGTTGTTGGCCTTGCGAGGTACCCAATTGTCATCTCTCAAATCAATGATATCGCGTAGCATGAAGCGAATCCTGGGAGGTAGATCGGTGTTTTGAGCCAGCACATTCATCCGATTGAAGTACTGAACCATCAATCTCTGTTTAAACAAATCAAACATAATTATTATGAATCACTTTCATAACAAAACATCGCTTTCCAATTATTTTGCAAAAAAACTTTTTGTCATGTATTGCAATCCATCTATCAACATTCTGCATAAACTACATGAATATACTCTAAGAATGTATCTCAAATACATTATTGAATCATAAATAAGATGAAATATTAAAAATTTAGTTATCTACTTCGTAAATTCTCTATAGTTGTTGAACATATAAATAAAATCCCATAAAGTTACAACGTGTGACCTTGAACAGCTGATAACAAATTTTCCTACATATATTTCTACTTGTTTAAGTTTTTAAACAAATTTTCAATTTTCATTGTTCAAAATAGCCATCATATACGATAATAAAATAAAATAAAAAACACTATAAATTAGTTATATTATTGAATATTCAATACACCCAATACTACATAAAGTTTTGTGACCAAATTTGTCTCATTTTGCATATGGCAAATTTGCTTATAACATCCCAAGGCATGTCATTTCGAATTGCCTCTGCAGGGTAACATGAAGCATGCCTTTTCAGTACCAAATATTGAGAAAGTGTGGACATATCAAAATCTCATTTATCAAGCATGAAAGATCACAAAACATAATCAAACAATATTGACAAAACACAGGCAAAAGACTAATTTTCGGTACTTGAGTTTTCAACAAATTAAGAAAATTACAATAAGTTCAATTCAATTCAATTTATTCAGGAAATAAATACAATACAGTAAATAGTTAATATAATATGAATAGACACCCTGCTTGGATGATCAGTCCGTGTGCAGAGAGGAGTCGTATTGAACAGAATGAGTTACATAGGGAAAAAATCAGTAGAATAAAATACATGAGAATAAATAATGCTAGTTATGTTGAATAAATTAAATAGTACAAATGTAAAAAAGAAATGGAAAATGTTTTTTTGAAAAAAAATCTCTTTTTCTCTTTCACTCAACGGCGTTCATGGAGCTCATTTGATAATAACAGCTTGAAAATAGGTCCTGATAGGATGATAGGATTACTAATATAGGAATCAAATCAGTTAAAGAAAATATTTATCTGTATGGTGATATAAGCAGAGCCTCTGCAGCATCTGCACCGATAGAAAGCAGCCACCTGCTCACTCTCCGCTTGTAGACAGCAATGCTACACCCTTCATAATTTGTTGAAATTTCTGCAGGAATATTGCGGTATAGCCAGTGTGCTAAATAGAAAGAATTCCCCAATTGAGTAGTATTGTTCAGTTGAGGGAATTGGATATTGGTATATAGTCTGTTCCTAGTAAGGTGATTATGCTGAATTTCTGTAAAAATAAAGTTACTTCTTTTAATAAAGGTCAGAAGGTTTTTAATGTACAATTGTTTTATATTTAAGACCGGGAATTCCTGAAAAAGTAAGTGTGTTGGATATCTGTGATTTCTGACCAATAACGTTTTGATAAGTGCCCTCTGGGAGACAGCAAGAGGCCGCAGGATATTAGATGAGGCACCACCCCATGCCAAGATGCCATACTCAAGCAATGTCTGCACATAAGCGTAATACACAGTCCTGCAGTGACCAGCACTCAGGACATGCCCCAGCTGCCCAAAAGCATAATTCAGTTTTCGCAGCCTCTGCTTGAGATACTGCACATGAGCCACCCAACTCAGTTTATGATCGAAAATAATTCCTAGATATTTATACTGTCTAACTTGATCAATGGATGGACAGTGACAGCCACCAGACAATGGGTCGCCACATGAGTGCATCCTAAGCACCCTGGGTCCAGGGCCTTCTCGAAGAAAAACTGGCAGACACTTTGTTTTTCCAATATTAATCGACAAAATGTTGTTGTCAAACCAGATCTTCAACTTGGCCAGGTCAGCAGATGCCTCATTGAATGTTTCGGTCCATGTAGGACCAGCTGACACCAGGGCCGTGTCATCAGCAAAGAGAAACAGCTGGCCATTTAGGTTTAACCTTGTAATATTGTTTATGTAAATAAGAAAGAGTAATGGACCCAGTGTGCTCCCCTGGACAACCCCATAGTCAACCGCCATAGAATCACTGTCCATGCCATTCAAACAAATTCTTTGTTTTCTGTCATTGAAGTAACTTTTAAACCAATCAAGAGTGACATTTTTGAAGCCTATTGCTTCAAGTTTTGCAAGCAGTATATTTCTGTCTATTGAATCAAATGCCTTGGCTAGGTCTAAAAATGTGATTAGGACTTGTTTATTACCAGATTGGGTTGTTACATATTTTGTTATTTCAAAAAGAGCATCAGAAGTATTTTTAGAACATCTGAAGCCATACTGGTTATTGGAAATAATGTTATTAATGTTTAAAAAATTATTTAATTGAATTTTAACACATTTCTCAAGTATTTTAGCCAAGGCAATTAGGAGGGAAATTGGCCGGAAATTACTAATAGAGGATTTTGAGCCAGATTTAAAAATGGGAATCACTTTAGCCATTTTGTATGCTTCTGGGAATCTTCCAGATGCGATACTAAGATTTATTATATGTAAGAGTGGGATGAGCAGCCCATGCACATTCTCCTTCAGCAGTTTAGTTGGAATGGAATCCCATCCCGGGGCTGAACATCCCTTCATACCACCCACCACACCCAGCAGATCACGCTCGGTAACAGGATGGAGCTCAAACACGGCATCAAGGGCATAGTCAGAATCCCTCACTTCAGATGGACCAGAGTACAAGTGTACTGCGTTTGAAAAATTTAATAATAAACTATCCGTTTTGAAAAATTTAAGTGTAAATCACGAAACAGAAGTCGAAATTTGACGTGACAAGAATTATAATTCTACTTGAGACCTATTATAAAATCTAGAGGAGGACAGAAGATGTGCTGATCTTACTTGTCCTTTTTCAGTGTCGAGTAAACGACCGCAAGTCTTCATTATCTGACAGAGGCATTCCAAATCTTCTGCCATATCCTTACTCCGGTTTCGTCTATCCAACAGCTGTTGGACGCATCTGTGGAGAATGCTTGTAGACAGGATCTCGAGTTTTCCAAGCTCTCCGATGAACTGCAAAGAAATTGAATTTGGCATAGATGTTAATAAATTTCGATATCTCATACTAATAATTTCACTACTTAGCATACTTCTCATCTAAAACTGTATTTAAAAAACATCGATTTCAACTTACAAAAAAAATTGAATTAAAATGTAATGCTTGATGGACGGTTTTGCAAAAAATATTCCTGTTCAAACTTATAGTCTAATAAAGACTACAAGCAATGAAAATTGGAGTTAATTTTTAGCTTCAGTGTTGAAACTGAACATAAGTATAGTTTATGCACAGTTTAAATGAGCAAATGATGATTGGTTTATTCAGGATCCAAGTCTACAATTCGAGCAATCCTAAAGATATTTGACAAAAATGGCCACAACAGATTTTTTGATTTGAGGTAGATCAACTACTAATCAAACCTAGTTAAATGCATAGCAAACATAGCAATTGGACTGACACTGCAGTGCATCTAACCGATACTCGCTTGACCAAAATAAGAAATGAAGCTAATAGTAATAGAAAGATAAATCAAGACGGCAGCCAAAAGTGATTATGCGAAATGCTCTTCGCATGATAGTTTGTAAGTTTGGGCGTGGTCGGTTTAACGGACGAGTACCCCTTCGGCTCCATTTATCCTGGATTATTATTCTGAGAATTCAATTCTTTAAAAGTGAATTTTGGCAGCATTCAAAATGTTTTACATTTGAAGATTTTTCGTTCATTTATCCAATAAATGCGGCCTATTGGAGTTGTACTGTACCATAGTAGTATAGTGATAAGTGATGCTTACCTTGATGTTTCCAAGCATTTTTCGCTTGGCAATCTGTCGACGCTCCTCATCTTCAGCGGACAAATTGGCTCCATTGTCAAAGGCGTCAGCGCGATTCTCGAACTCGGCACGACACTTGTTAAGCAGTAGCAGGCGGAATGTGCATGGACTGTCTGGCGCTTCGAAATTCGGTGCTTCTTCACTTAGCCGCTTGCACAGCTGTGCATACATAGAACTGTACTTCGGTTCATCGAGAGCCTTATCAAATATCTGCAAACAATAATAATCAAAGATAAGCCATTTGACATTGCAACAACCAGGTTGACCTCAATCTTCAATTAAATAGTTGAATTATAGAGGATAGTACAGTCCAATAATTGGAAATTGCATTTCGATGTGATTTTCTTGGGTATACCATAAAAAAAATATATCATGATATCAACGATCATACAAAATAAACAAAACACTAATTTGATTAAAAGTGATAAACAATACAAAAACTTCACAGCCCAGTTAATTAAGGATTTTTAGAATAATTAGAAAAAAGCTGAATTTGTTCAGGCTTGTTAGACCTTCATATGAACAGTATGTTGTAAAAAGTCCCCAAGGGTCCCCGCTTAATTTTTCTATTGTTTCTCTCGAGTTTTGTAATTTTGATTTGTCGATAGTGCAATAATTAAATAGCACCAGCTCAACCGCTAAACCTGTCGTCCGGGACTATAAACTATTGTGAAACTCCTCCATACGATATAAAAGCCTATCAATCAATATACAATTTTCAAGTTTAGAAAACGGGCTAAAAGTTACATCTGAAACATTTTTTTGTAAAACTGCCGCGGCTTTCCTTAAAAATATGACAATAAATTCTGAAAATCAAAATTTTTGGGAATAGATCTGTAAACCAGTTTCAGTGATTCAGGACATCAATGAAAGAGAACACTATAACGATATATTTTTTTTATTATGATTCTGACGATATTCACATTTGAATAGAATTGTTATATTTGTAGAATTGTTGGGGGGAAGCAAACCGGGTTGAGTTGAGGTCTTTTGAGGGAGATACTTCTTTTTCCACGGTATTAACTGAGATTTTCAGCTTCTTTCTAATTATTCCCCACCTCAGGCCGATTTTTATTCACGAAAGGCTCTCATGGAATGCACCTCTGTACCAGAAGAAACAATTAGTCTGGGCGCGCGGCCGTTTGGAAGTCAGCGATGGCGCGGGATGGAGAGGGGAGTGAGTGTTTATCACTCATTTCTAAAAACATTTGTCTTCAAGGTCTCCATTTCAGCCGTCAGTGGAGCGGTAGAAAGCAGTGGAGTGAGCGAGCTAACTTTTACAGGACTGCCAGTATTGACAGATCCTAGTGTGAGAGCCGTGCGCCCAGAGTAATTGTTTCCACTGTAATGCGCATGCGCGCGTAACTTGTGGAACTGTTACTGTGACATGTAATTTAACGCCTAGTGCAAAATCAACTGTAAATGGTAATGAGTTTCCCTTCGCCCTTGAAAGCCAACAGCCAACCTCTAATAAATAATATTTAAAAAATAATTAAAAGCGATTACTAAAATTGACTTTCCATCTCTTGTCTCCTGTCACTCATCTATAAAGCGTGAGTTTAGGTTCTCAATTATAATGGCTCAAGTGCAAAACTCCTCCAGTTTTTAGGTGTAGGCTACCTTTTAATTTTCTCAATTTGTTATGATGTAATTGTATTCACTCATGTTAAGTTAGGCTACTGAAAATTAAAAAGACTGACCATAGCAAGGTTATTACAGAATAATCTTAAGAGATGCAACCATGCAACACTCACTGGGCAAGTTGTATTTCTTAAAATTTAATTAATAATTTAAAGGTTAGGTTAAGGTCTACTGGATTAATTAATAGAGTGTAACTGTTTGTTTTCCAAATATATAATGAAGTTATCAGGCTGCTGTACAACGTGTGGCATTCTTAGCAAGTTAAGGCATAGAACGGTTACCTAGGTTAGAATTATCAATAACGTGATTTTGCTCAAAGGTAATAAGCACAAAGGTAATAAGTATATGCAGTATAGTTGGTCCGTCGCCTGTTGGGGATCTCCTTGAAGAAATTCTCCTTGATTTCATTATTTGAAGAATTCACCTTGATTCCATTATTTGAAGAAATTGTGTGTTAAACAATAATGTTACCATAATGTATAAACATTGTTGTCATGTGAAATATAAATGTGCAATTTAATGAAAACCTGGAAAGCTTTTTGAAAGTAGTTGCACCATAGAATAAGGAAATCTTGATGGTTGGTCAATTTATTGTTGCAAACAACATTGGTTGAGGGTTTGCGAAGGGGGGGGATGAGTAGGCGGGAGGTTTGAAATTGGGATTATTTTGTTAAAAAGGGTATGTGAGAAGAAGTTAAGTTGATCATTTAAAATGTTGTCAGGTTGATGCTTTGCGTGTTTGTAAATCTCATATTGTTCTAAAACAGTTTCTGGCTTTTGTGAGTGAAGTGTAGTGTATCTAAATTAGTGTCACTGTCTGTATAACTGTGGCCTGTTAAAATGATGTGTTCAGCAAAAGTGGAGTGTGTGTGGGTGAGTGATGGCTCTTGTGTATTCTTTGAATCTAGTGGTGAATGTCCTGTCAGTTTGTCCTATATAGAACTTGTTGCAGTCATTGCATTTCAATTTGTAAATTCCAGATCTGTTGTGCTTGTTTTGAGGTGTTGTCTAAGAATTCAGATGTTTTTTGAGTGAGTTAGTTGTTCTGTAAGCTATTTTGTATTTGATTTTTCTGAATGATGCTGCTATTTTGTGAGTTTTGTTGTTGGGGATATGTAAGTGTGATGAATGTATGGGAGTTGTCATCCTGTTCGTTGCTGGTGTAAGTGATTGGTTTTGTTGTTATTCTGTGCAGTAGTTTGTCTGTTAGTGAGTGTTTGTAATCATTATGTTGTCCTATGTATTTTATAGTATTCAATTCTTTGTTGTAATCTTCTTGTAACAAACATTCCTATGACACAAGAAGATTACAACAAAGAATTGAATACTATATCAAATACATAGCACAACAGAATGGTTACAAACACACACTAATAGACAAACATTCCTGACACAAGAAGTGTGTCCTACCCATTCCCCCCACCCCTTCACCACTCAACATCCATAACCCTCAAATTTATGCCTTAAATCAGTGTACTGTGGGTCGTCTGACGATGCTCTTTACAACAAAGTGAAACGGCCGTCACGTGAGTTAATTTCCACTTAGAAGTGTTTTTCAAGTTTTTATTATATATTAGTGGAAACAAGATGGATCTTCAACATCATGTATTAGATTATATTATAATATACTCACAAAATACAGATTATGCAATTCCTTATTTTATGAATATTACAAACTAATTAAAACATATTCATTCAATTCCTGGATTGTTTGTTCACATGAAAAGTTAATATTCATTCAATTGATAATACTGCTTTTAATTTATTAGAAACCAAGAGCAGTCACAATTAGATAGTTAGTAGACAAGTCTATGCTAGAATCTGCAAATGTAGAGATAATTCCATTTGACCATGTAATGACACTGTGGATTAGAATAAAAACGATCAATGATCGACTTTTAGGTCCGTATTTATAAGGTGAGTTACATTCATCTAAGCACGACTTGGAAAGGCTCTATTACATTGAACGTGGTCACAAGCTAGCCTAAAATTGTGTCGTATTATGAGGCACTAATAAATAAAATACATGAAAAGATACTGCACTGCATGTCAATTTACAGTTACTGTGACGTAATTATTACCTCACTAATATCTTTTAAATTATTATTTTCTGTTTACAAATTTTAAAAATATGATATTTCGAGCAGCGTAGTGAGCGCTACCTGCCAGCAGACCAAAGAACTTCATCCATTCTATTTCGTCAAAAAAGGATTCTATCCTAGTGCCAAAAAAAATGTATAGGTTAGAACTAGATTTATATAAAATAAGTAAAAATAATTTCAATAAATCAAATATACAGTGAATTACATTGCAATGGTGCAAAAATTGAATACGATGATTTTATGAGCATATGCTATACTAAAAAATGAAACCAAAATATGATAAAACACAACAATCTAAGAACGGCTTCAAGTCAGCTCTGTACCTAGCTTGGCTAAGAACGGATTTGAGACACCAATTATAAGCACGACTTGACTTTCAAGTTAGAAGATGTTCAAGTAAGGTTCATAAATAATACGAACTTTAGTTCAAGCATGACTTACACTGAGTGAGTTAAAGAGCTGAAAAGTGAGGTTATAAGCCGACCCAGTTTTCTTTGCAACATTAAGTAGTGTAAATTCTCATATTAGTGTAAATTAGAGTTGTTTAATGTAAATTATTAATGTTAAATTACTTATCAGGAGTCAGATCTTTGTTGTGGGAGCTGGGTTGGCTTTTACAGCTGCTCGCTGACTTGTCATGTCATGAACCTGTAAGTGTAAGTATGACTTATTGCCGCTAGGTCTGACTTATCCAAGTCGATCTTTGATAGGTCATGCTCATAAATTTAATATGGGCCTTAGTCTTCATTTATTATATTCCAAAGTATTTTTTGCTTTATGGCTAAAAGCTATTCAAATGATATTTATTAATAACAGACACCTTTTGAACAATCATTCTGTTAAATATAATTAGAGTACTTGAAGGTACAGTTATTTCCCTTTTTCAAAACTAATTATTCTAAGGAGTTGATTCTAACTCTTATACATGCATTCTTGAAGATCTTCAATAAACCAGAATAAAAAAAGTAAAATAAAGAGCTCTCTCAATAGTTCAAAATTAACAATCACTTACCAGTAATATGACGCCTTTAAGAATTACACTTGAGTTGAGTTCTGTGTTTAAAAGATCATCACTCAGCTTCTGAAACTTTTCTGGGGTGAGTTTGTTGAGGATTCCTCTAACCTACATAGAAAAAATACCGAATTAAAAAACGAGTTAAAACCCCAACACTAATCATAACAAAAATTGCAATTTAAATAATGAAATCGTTCGAACAAAAGCGAGATAAGAATGTATACTACATACGAATCGAGATTTGTAATGAAAAAAAATCAAGTTTTCCTTATTGATAATGATGTACCAGTTCAAACTTACTCATGAGTCACTTATAAAAAGACTACAAGCAATGAAAACTGGTATTTGTTTTTGGCCCACATACAGCAAAAACTATACATAAAAATAGTTTAGACACAGATGATTTGAGCCAAACAATATTCGCCAATAAATGTTAAAATCAATCCCAACTTTAGAATACAATAAAGGGAATAGGAATGTTACTTAATTTTTTATTTATTAAATAACTGGTCAAATTATAAAAGTGAAATTTTTGTTATTATTTTCAACTTGTATGGGGGGGGGGGGGGGGAGAAGGATTATGAAAATGATCAATATGCGATCAAATAAAAAAATCAGTCTATTTTACGCATTACAACATGTGAAAATTGAATAATAGAATTGAAAAAGTGAAAATTTACCTTGCGGAAGATGAGATCATTTTTATTTTCTTGGGTGAGTGCATCGCGTCTTACAGTTGAAGGAGGTATCCAACGTCGCTTTGTGGATAGGGAGCGAAACTCGTCCCTAAAAAGAAAAGGAAAATAACAAAAAATCAATAAAAACACCAAATAAAATAAAACTAACTATTTTAAACGTAAAACTGCAAAGGGAGATTATGGATGTTACAAAAATAAACATTTTCAGAGTTGAATTTTTTAAATAAATCGTTTCCAATGTTTTTGCACTACTCCCATGTTCAAGATTTTTTTACCTTCAAACAAGGGTTGTATTGAAACAGCATTGAATTTGGTTATTCGAGATTAGTTTTCAATCAAGGTTGGAGTGTACTGTACAAGCACCTACAATAATTATAAGCAATGTTGGAGTTGGATTCGATAAAGTGCAATTTTATATTAAAAACTTATTGAAAATATAAACTCATGTATAGTGCACACCAATAATAAACCCATTTGAAAAGGATAATAAGTTCGGCAATAGTTCTTGGAATTTGTGCAGAGTAGAAATCAAATGCAATAATTTCATTGCAGCATCTACTTACTACAGGATTAATCTCTACGTAATTCCTAGCACCTTTTGATAAGTTTATTAAGAGTTGTAAAATACAGCAGTGCAAACGTTTTTAAAACTGATGGCCGGTTATGAAATGAAGCATGAATAGGATGCTACCCAAATGTTTAGAATCATAATACTCTAGAATTGAGGAACGTTTTGAGTCATTGGAGGACTGGTTAATTTAGAATAAAAATAGAAAACAAACATTTGTAAAAACCTACCCAGTGCATAAACTGTGGACCATCTAGGGTTTATAATCCAAGAAATGCTGTCCAATCTATCGGAAAGACCAGAATGACTCTCAGCAAAACTTATTCTTGATCTGGTTTCTCAGCAGGCACGTCCTTATTCTAAACACACATTTTCAACATCTTGTTCAGCCCTTGCTCATAAGATATTATCAATTTAAAAAATAAAATCAATTGAAATTGAATCTACAATCAGATTGCCAAATCCAAATGATTCGAAATTATAAAATGGGATTCAATTGAGTTGAAATCATAATTTAAATTGTATCATTTTAAAGATCATTACATTTTTCTATGGGACAATGAAATACACAGAATAAAATTGATGAGAATTATGAATAGGTTCCAATTTACTTGTGCAGATGAAGTTAATTCATCGTACTTATTATGAAAGAGTTAAAAAATACAGCATTAAAAAACTTCTGATAACTTACAAAACTGAAAGCTCTTACAACTATTATTGTAAGAGTTATTAACAATAATAATAATAATAGCGTTTTCCAGTGAAGAACAGTGTTATATAGTGAATTAGGGACAATATCTACTACGTACTTTTGATGTAAAGATTTATAGTAGAATATTGTCCGCATTTCCTCTATTTAATATACGTAAAAAACCTTAAATCACATGTATTGATCACTATGTGCACAAATTACAAGATTTGCCTTAAAATTGAACAAAATGACTTTAGGGTAAAATGATCTTGTGAAATAAGCTTATTAAGAAATAATAGTTTTATAATGAAATGAATAGGCTATTATCACTGGAGTACAATTATTCAATTTGTATGATGAAAAAAATAATACTCACTATCTGAACACAAAAATAGCGTCTTCCAGTCTCAGACCAGACAAATTAATGTTTCCATAAATGAGTCCTTGGAGTCAACGTTTTTTTTATTTTTACTCCCAATTTAATTTTTGGCTCATGTAATTTACATCCACCCAAAAAATAAATAAAATTCGATTCATTGGTATATAAATATTAACAAGAATGCACATAACATCACAACAATAATACCTCAATATTATTGAAAGGGAGTGCTAATAGATGATAAACTGTTTGAAACTGGTTCCAAAATTGTTAGTTCAGTAAATTCTAAGGAAAAAAATTCAAAAACAAAAACTTAGTTGGAAGGATTTTTTGAAAAATCTGTCAGTTTATCTTATTCAACAACACGTTAATTTATAATAATCGTCAAGTTTTTGGTTCAAGATGAGCAGATGCTCTGCAGTAGTGAAGTAAAAGGAGCCGCTAACAGTTGTCTTCACAAACCTTAGTGCAAAATACACATCATCTGTGTAAAAATTAAAAGCGCTAACCACGCAGTGTTGCAAATTTGAGATCGACTGATGCAGATCTAGATTTTGCACTGATTTATGCAGTCAGCAACCGAAATTCTACTCGTCCACCTAATATTTTGGCCGCTACACAATAACTTTGGATATGAATGGCATAAAGTCAAAAATGAGACACGTTTATGAGACCACATACACACTTTCTCAACTTCCATACAACTCATGTAAACAAATGAATTGTCGTTTTTGGCACATTAATGCCTTTTGGATCAAAGCAATCCAAGAATATAGGTTTGTTATGAAGACTTGATTATGAACTAACGTAAAGATAGTCGGTTTTCAAAACTAAGCTAAATTCGTGATTTTATTGATCTAAATGGCGAAGCTATTTGTCAAAAATATTAACTCAAAACTGGTTTGAAATAAAGTTCCAGTGAAATCGTACGTGCGTGAAGTGGTCTAAAGAACGTGTGTAGTGGCCTCCCAAGCACTTTTAACCATTTTCAACGTCTGCCTTGGTCAGAGCTACATTTAAAACTAAAGAATAAAACTAAAATTTTGGATGAGATTGGGGAATGAGTGTACCTTCCTCCCGAGACACGAGAAGCACTCCCCAGTCCTCTGGTGCCGTCCGTTGTTGCTCGAGTGTCCACCCCTGACACAATAAACAATGTGCTCGCCAGGGACTATTGATGAAGACTGAAAACAAAAAAAAAAAATACACAAAATATATCATTCGTTCTATTTTGTTCGCTAAGGTGTTTGAGCACATTCAAGCCTAGAGTAGGGTACGGTAGAATAATTATGGGTAAAGTAGACGTTCCGATCACAATACAACACAATTACATGACAATCTGAACCCGAATGGTTGTGGAACAAAATAGAATACAGACAAACCTCCATATAACAAACTTCCAAATAGCGAAATAATTTATGAACATTTATTATGGTCACCTTGACATTGCTATCTTGGGAAGACGACCTCTAAGTAACGAATACCTCTCTAGAAATTTTCCCCATGATAATAAATTTCGTTATACAGAGGTTCAACTGAATGTTGAATACCCAGGAACAACTCATCAATTTCATGCATATTTGTTCACTTTATGTAAGGTGCATATTCATTTGCAGGAATAGTGTCGACAGTAATCAACTAATTCGAATCACAGCACCTTACACTAATACACCTTTCAAACAATGCTAGAGTACGTATGGTTCCATATTACAAAGCTTGGCCAGCAGCGGCAGGTCAGCATGGTGGAGTACACGCCTCTATACCATGGTGGCAATTTCATTACAAATTTATCAAAAAGTTCAAACTCCGACCAAATATTTCTAAATTACTCATAAAAACGTGAAGTTACTTGACTTCCGCTAGTGCTTATGAAACCTAACATAGAACAAGCATAGAACAAACATCATGGAGCACAAGCAGCATAAAGTCGGATCGTTTGACAACACGATGGTTGGCATACTACTGATTTCTACTCTAAACTCTTTCTACTTCAAATTAAATTACATGTAGCCTAATTCTATGTTACTACAAAATTGAAATACTATATTCATATATTTAACCAGACATATCAAGAATGAAATATTATTTTTTAAACATGGCACAAATCCATTATTGGGGCGCGACGCCTATTCAACACATATAATATGACAAACGATGTCCAAGATTGACATAATTAAAAAATATGACAAATATCAGATAAAAAACTTCTATTATAAAAAATTGATGACACACAATCAAACTTTTCAAAGATTAGTGAAAGATTCAAAAAATAAAATATAGTCCCGGAAAATTATTTTTTTCGTTGCTTCAAGAACCTTTCACAATTCTTTCAAGAATTGAATAATCATAATTTTCAATGTAGGGTCTGTAAATAGATTCCCATAATTTCTTCCAATTCAACTTTCACGTTCAATTTCAACGCATCTCAAAAATGGTCAAGAAAAATACTTTTCAACTGAAGCATCTGTAACTCATCCAATAACCTAACCAAGAGACTTTGGACCATGATTCAGAGTATAATGCATATGTATAGACACAGTTCTTTAATAATAGGTTTCAAAGTTAATTATCCCAAACGAACTGATAGCAGTAGTGATAAGAATATAATTATTACACAGATGAAGACTGAGACAGTGCTGAAAGCCTGAGACATCTTAATACAATTGTTATGTCTTTCAATAGCTTTGAGCATTTCATTTTTAATACATTTCAACCAACTATTCGATATATTCTTGCATGGTGTTGATGTTGACAATCAGCATTCACAAGCAAATTGCATGCATGCAACATTGTATTACAACGAGCATTAAGTGCAGCATTATTGCATTCGAATATTAGGCAGGCCTATGTCAACTATTGAGTGACAATAAGTTATGAAACCATTCACAAGCTTCGTGTGGAAGAAATCTGAGATATCTGCACATTCCAAAAGGAAGAAATTCCTCATTGCTCAATGAAATAAATATTTCTTTTCTAAACCATTTTGGAATTCTCATAGGTACCAAATACTTTTCAATGAATACTGCTAGACGTTATCACAACTAGGTTTATTGAATAGTTCGGTTGTTGCACATAATTTCCAAAAAAAATTTATTGGAATTAGTCAACCAACAACAATTTGTAAGAAATAGATGACAAAACAACAGTCTTACAATAGCATCTCATTATATAATAATTATAATCATCACAATTATCATACATGTAACTGTATCAAGAAATTCAATATAGATAAGTTAGTTACCACAACATAGCATCTCATTATATAACAATTATCATCACTATTATCATACATGTACAGTAATTGTATAAAGACATACAATAGAAAAGTTAGTTACCACCTAACCTATCACACAACATATAAGTTCTAAGAAGAATTATATATTATATCAATAATAGGCCTACCCTTGTTGACAGATAACACAAGGACAATGAATTAATAAATAATTAATTATTATAACAAATATCCACAAGAGAATAGTGATAAACCTCAAATGAGAATTAATCTTAGTTACAGAAACATTTTCCAAGTTTGAGTAGAGGATTTGGGGCGAAATCGACTGGCTCCAAGTCCATGGGACTACTATAGGACTATAGGCAAGAAAGGAGGTCGTTCACCTCGAACTTACGGCTAGATTAAATAATTCAGTAACCTCACAGCGAAAACTATGTGAACGTTTAAAAATTAAATAGAAGAACTCACCGGAAATGAGCCGATTCAAATCGCCACTGAGAATAACGAACTGAACTGACAAACTACAAACCAAACCAGTCGGCCAGGCTAAAACTAGCGAAGGTCGAGGCTTCCTTGCCTTGCCAGCCGACGCACTGTGGCCGCCATCTTGAATGAGTGCGAGCCGAGGACAAAGATCGATAAACAAACGTCAAAATTCGTTCGCACAGCACTGCCTGACGAGTCTAGGATTCAAAATAAACCTTTCTGGCACATGAACAGAAAATGTGAAACGAGAATAATTGCGGATGGTCGTCGGTACCAACTTATAAGTGGCGAGAGGTTAATGATAGACGTTTGCCTATGGAGATAGCTGAGTGTGCGCGTACAAGTTATTGACCTAGACCCAGACGACCAAACGGGAATAATAGTTCACAAACGATGCATTCACATTGCCAAAGTAATCCGTTGACAAACGAAATAATTTCTAACATAAATCAAACAATTTCAAAACACAAAGCTAAGCAACTTACGTGTAGTTGAAGGCTTAACACACAGACAAAGAGGGAAGATAGGGAAGATGGCGGGCGGGCTATTGGACTGGCACCTTTGCCTTCTTCCCACTTCCCAGCGTTCAACAAAACTAAACTACGGAACCAAAGCAGCAAAAGTACAGGAATGGTAGGATGAGGATAGATAGAGAGAACACAGACAACTCTCGCCCCTCCCCAACGCTATTATAACAGATCACCAACTTCCCCTCTTCAGAGAAACGATACAGACGAACGACCTTCGAAGGGCCAACAACTCCTCAAAATTTTTATTTTTCTTTATCTCGTGAATAAAAGGATCATTGATCCTTGCCGATTACTTGACCACAAGATTTTGATGTTATTGAGCCTTCTGTTTCAACTACAGCATTCGACTAACTAGTAATTCTGTGAACAGTAGACGAGTAACCTCACTCGCCCAACACTCTAAAAAGGGATTTTTTTTCGAAAAAAGTTCAATAGGACTTTCTAATTTTCATTGCTATAATTGGATTCTATAATTGTTGATAAAAACAGCAAAAATCAATATTTGAAAGGTTCAACATTTTCGACACTAGAAATCGCCCCTTTTACCTAATAACTTACTGTGGGTTACTGTGCATTTTCAGCAGCTTTACCTCCAATAATAAAAAGTGAAAATTATCCATTAAAAAAAGTTCACAATTTTTTCACCTGCCCATTTTCCAGTGAAATTTAGATTTCCGCCTCTAGCTTCAGAATTTTATTTTTACAATTTTTTCGAATGGAAGTCCAGTTTTATTTTTATGCTCTATCTGATAAGGAATTCAAATTGACTATTGAGTTAACAACATTGGTTGAGCTTTCAGTTTTCTCATCCCCCCACAATTTTAGAGAGTAGTTCAGTGTCAACCTTCTCATAGAGTACACTTCCAATCAAAAACTGAAAAATTATTCACAAAGTGTGTTTTTTTTTTTAAATAAAGTAAATTTACCCCACCCCCAAATCTTAATATTGTCAATTTATCAAGAACTTAGTATATCATTCCACTCAACAAACAAAATACCCTTAAAAAATAAATTAGAAAAATCTCAATATTAAAGATTTGTAAGATTTTGAACTGTTATTCAGTAGGCACTAGAATGGCAATATTTTTGCACGTGTTTATTAAATTTCATTTACAAAATATATTTATCGAATTTTTGTCGCAAATTAAACTCTGCCTTAAATCGTCTCATGTTAATTTTAAACCACCCGCAATTAAATCAGACACTTAAATAATCGGTGGTTAATTGGCACCCCTAAAAAAGATGGGGGCATTTAAAACAATAAACCTAATACATAACTCGGTCTCCAAATAAGGAACATTCATGCAAAATTTCATGACAAGGCGGCGTTTGGCCGTAATTAACGTAACAGACAGACGAAATGCCGAGCGGTCGAGTTAAAATTGAGACCTCACTATGTTCGGTCAATCACTATTTACTAAGGTAGAATACCCCAAACCCTACCTAAATAAATGCAACATTCACATTTGGTACTTGAAAAATCATCAATACTTCACTAAAATATTTAGAAAATTTAATAAACACTTTTGCAAATATTGTCATTCTAGTACTGAATAGCATTTCCATTTGGTGTAATAATTGAAAGATGAAATATTTATAAATAGGGTAGAACAGTGAAATTAACAAGAAGGATTAGGTCTATAAGGATTTCTAAATTAAGGGATAATTTTTAATGCCATTTCTTCATATGTTTAAGAATTAATTATATCAATAAACTATGTTTTAATGTTATGGATCACAATTCAAATGAACAAAATAAAATGTAATCATTTCAACATGAATCATGAAGTTGATGAAACTTGGGCGAAAAATGAGATGTAGGCTACTGTATTTGATTGAGAGAAGTAACGAATGGAAATAGTTAGTTGATATTTGAAAATTTTTCAATTAATTTGCATATGCCTAATTTTGTGCAACCTTTGTTTTATATTTTTTGATATTTCAATTATCATGACATGAGTTTTAAAGAAGAGAAATTAACTGACATCATTTGCTACGAAATCAAATTTGCCAAGCTTGTAATAATCACTGTCTGCTGATTACCAAGTATCCAGCAGTCAGCAGAGCACGAATAAATTTGAGGGAATTACGTTTTCTTTTCTAGGCAATGATAATTCTGTTATGAAACTTCTGACGTCAACTTCAAGATGCTTCAAAACTCAAATAATCATCAATTTTTCCATTACGAAGCACATTTCTAGACTTTTGGCAACACTAGGTGTAGTCTGCAGTACAATATTAAACTTTGAAAATTTCTCATTTCTCGGAAAAAACATTATTTCTTTTGCCCAAATCCTAATACAGTAGTTTTATTTGGACACCATCCAAGGTTTTAGTACGAAACTCAAGGAAATTAGAATGACTAGAAAGATAGCATAGCCAAGCATTGGAAAGGAAACATGGATGTTAAACATTTTTATTCTATCGCAGTAACGCAGGATGAACAGTTTATAACTTTTACTTTATGTTTTTAATTACTTTAAATCAATATAGTAAGAATTATTATTAAATACTGTAGTATGAATTGTTTTCTATCTAATTATAGATTCCAATAATTGTATATTTAATCATGTTGGGTACTAATAATCCATCATACTTTTGGAAAGTAATATTTTTAACTCATTTTAAACATTTAAAAACGTGTATAATCACACAATAATCGTCAGGTTTTGAACAAAATTTCCTACATGTATGTGTGTAATAGCCATACAATGCGCTCTCATATCGTGAGTTGGCCATTTTCTTATACATTCCTTTCAAGTTTCGTTTTCCGGTGTTCCATAGACACGTTTTCCATTTATTATTTGATTCAATCGTAGTCTTGGTTTTACAGTTATGCTTCACATTACAGGAAATCATTTCTATTGATTTACTGAATTTAGAAGTGGCAGAGAACTGCTGACCTACTTCAATTAATTAATTTTGATCTACATACTCAACATTCAGCCTAGTTCTATTTTTGTTCATCATACTTATCAGAATCTGCGTAATCAATTGTGACGTTTCCTTAATTTAATTTCTCAATGTTTAAAACCCTGAGCTATTCTGTTTATCTATAATCTTGATTTTGGAGTTATGCTTCCCATTACAGGAAATATATGAGATTCCATTCAATTCCAATGAAAAATAAATATTGACTTACTGAATTTAGAGGTGGTAATCTTCAAAGAAATGTTATGCTTTATAATACTCAAGCAAAGTTTTCGAAGCCTGATTTCACAGATATTCCGCTCTGAAGAATAAAAAATAACCATTCATCAAATTTACCTTCGTAATAAACATTTACGGCAAATATTCTAGCACTTCTCAAACTTTCCTTCTAATGAAATTTCCGTATGAAACATACATATTTTGGCGAATATTGTTAACAGCTATTCTCAAAACTCCCTTTTCATAAAATTCGCTTATGAAATACATATTTTTGGCAAATATTACAAATACAAAGAGCACAGACGTAGAAAACTAAAAAAAATAGAGATTGAATAAGAACTAGAGGGAGCAAAAAAAAAAAAATAAGATGTAGAAAGGAGAGCGTATTGGATAGCGAAGAGGAATGGTGTTGAAGAGGGGGGGGGGAGTTTGGCTACGTTCCCCCGCCCACTTATCCTATTTAGAATCATTGCTGATGACGTCACTCGGTGGCGACGTCAGACTTTCTGCGATGCATCCACGTGCGCTTCCATCAATATGGCGCCTCCTCCCCAACCCCCCCCCCACCATAATCAGACCCGCGCGACCCCAATCAAAGGCACAGAGTCTCTATTATTGCATTGTGCATCAATATAGTATATGCTGCAACGCGAACGGACAAACGATAGACCGGACCGCACGAACACAATAGAACAAATTTCCAAGTCCGACCGACCAACGTCGTGTGTTGCATCAAAATCAAAGAAACAGGGAAGATAAGTCTGTAGAGGCAGATTTCCTATAGAGGCCGACATACTCAGAAACGGCGCAAATAGGAACGCACGCTTGGTGACGTGACGCGTAGTGACTTTAAAAACATAGGATTGAGTTTGACTCTGCAAATAGTTGGTAAGATCCAACTCATTACCAATGGTTCACGAATATTTCTCTGCGGAAGTGACAGCCGTGAGCCGTAGCACATATCTGTTCGGTAAGATAAAGAAAAACTATGAACTCCTGGGCCCTCTAGTAAGGGTGACAGATTGTATAGGTCAGCAAAAAAGACTGTTCTCCCGGTGGTTCGTAACCCACATAAAACTGTAGGTCTTACTCGTCAATCACCACCATTCAACTCACTAACCAAGCACAGGTATCAGACCCATGTGGGCTTCATCCTCAAAAAAAAAAAACAAGATTGAAAATAAATAAATACTGTGTAGGTACCAGCCCAAATATTGCATTAACCATGTACCGAGGGATGGCTAAATTAGATATATCACCCCAAACGTTCTAATAACATTAATAAACATGATTGTATGTAATGCATCACTAGTGCAAAGAATGGGTAGACACCTGGAGACCAAAAGCAGATGATCAGCCTTTGTGGTTGATCATCGACTAGGAGTGGCAATTTTCCCTCACTATCCGAAGGTGAGTCACATTACAGTGAGTATACATTACTAGCAGGTTGCCGATTCAAATGAATCAGGATATATAGAACGATATATTTATTTACAAATTGAATTTAATAGTTTTTTAATATAACAGATATATTTATTTACAAATTGAATGTGATAGTTTTTCTCATACCTCTTCTTCTCACTTCTACAACTTCTTTTCTCTCTTCTTTCTTCGCCCTCTCCTCCTTACATTCCTTATCGTTCAGCGCTAGAGCTGACATAGGACAGCATCAAGACGTTTATGTAATACATTAATTTTTCCTACTAATTTTGCTCATCACCTACGTACAAACTTTTGGCTTATTTGAAAGCAACTAAGTTGCGCACGAAACTCAAGGTGGACAGCGCTCGTTGAGCGCAGCTTGCATTCTTCAGTTGTACGGTATGCCCACGCCATACACGCGGAAACTATAAAACAACGTAGTTACATAGTCTACGAGATCGGCTTACCAAGTGACATACTGACCGCTAATAATTGCACAAACTCCACGATCAGTAGCCTATAACGATAACACTATAGCATACTCAACACTTTTTACTAAATTTTAATTGACAACTGTACATTATTGATAACTTTGAACACCTTGGTAACAGAAAATAAATGATAAAACAACAATTACTATTCAATTTGAACAAATTTCTATTCATTGGAGAAAATTCATTAATATTTTTATTCATATTTTGAATGTTTCAAGACTCAACTGAACAAACTCAAGTTCGGTAACTCAAACTTCTCTTTCAATATTTGATAAGTATGCTAATACCTAAGCAATACCTTATTATGAAACAAAAAAACTCAAACATAAATTCCAAAATGGGGCAAATTCGTTTAGTTTTTTGATATGGTGACAACTTAAAACATTAAAAATTAAAACTTCGAGACATATCAATATTGGAATACCTTAAATATTTGGAAAAAATAATTTTCTTTACAAAAGGAAACAGGGGTAGTAGAAAAGTTATAAGTACCTAGGCTCAACAATTTGTGAATTATCAAGTAAAAAATAATGGTACACTATTAGTTCTGGCATTAAGTCTTGATGAATATTAGTGAAACGTCAATAACTTCATGACTTATATTTAATCCAATTGAGTGAGTGCAAATTATCATGATTCATTACTATAATTTACGAACAATCGATAAGAAGACGGGTATTATAAAATGAAGTAATATTACACCAATCGACCAATGATTATGATAATAGTAACAAGTCCCACCCAACTCCATCAAGCGGTATAGCAATCATTTGCTACGTTCACACTAGTTCACCAATCAATCGACAGAGGCATGATCCGCATGATTCATAACGACCAAGAGGAACTTGGGGCATGCGTCAGGTACAAAGGTTGCAAGAACAAGAGGAAGACACAACAACCATTACAGTATCAGTTAGTTGAAAAGAAGTTGTACACCATTCTATATCATACCAACTAAATAGGATGAGTCACACAGATCACACCAGAGAAAGGCATAGCAAGATTCTATCACATGTTCACAAAGGTCAGAACTAAAAAAAAAACAAAAAAACAATGAGCACTGTTCTCTGATTCACCACTATAATCGGAATCTCTGCAGCAATGTAGCGAGATATAAATACAAAAATTAATACTGGAATAATAACGAAGACATTTTCTGGATTTCATTGTACTGTGTTTGAATGCTAGATGATGAATTGAATGCATATTCACAGATTATGATTTCGGCTATATATATATGAAGATAGATTAACAGCTGATGCCCTAAATATGAGTTCGTGCTTTTCGGCCGCTAGCAGTGAAGTATTATTTATGAAATACTAGCTGGCTCGACGCACGTTGCTGCGTTCTCATAAAAATTCTCCTTGATTTTATTATTCGCCACCTCCCGCTGAGGTTACATTTCAAATTAGGAAAGAAGTTAATCCTAGGGCTCTTCCAGCTGAACATAGAGGCTTCGTTGTTTTCTCAATCACCACCTCTGAATAAAGAAACATTGCAAATTTAAACCTCCTACGACTATAAGGGTAGAAGCTAGGTTTTTTATTTTATTATTCGCCACCTCCCGCTGAGGATGCATTTCAAATTTCTAGCTGCATTGGTTAACAGATGTTATCAACCTGGCATAATTACATTTCATCATACCCAGTCGTATGTTTCCTACATATTGCAAGGCTCCGACTGCAAGGTAGCCTACATGCAAAGTGCTAAGTCTTTTGCTGTAACGCCGCTAAGGGGCCTGCCATATGATTAAAAACTGTTGACTTCTATCAGCTGTTCCTTTAAGCTGTTTGGCCGGCAAGTTCAGTAGGTTAGGTCTATAAAATGGATTAATTAATAATAATTATTTGCTCCCCTATTAAAATTTATGGTCAGAAACCATTCCCAATATTCACACAAGATATTCCCAAAGTTTCATGCCGATCTGTCAAGTAGTTTTGAAGTCTATAGGGAACATACATACATACATACATACATACAGACAGACATTCATTTTTATATATATAGATTTCTCTGTTTTTACAATTCTATACAATTTATTTTTATAAAATTTAAATTTTAAATGCATTCAACATTATTGAAGTTTTAATGTAGCAGTAACTTGCTACATTAAAAATGAAGTTTGAATTATTGTGACATCAATTGAATTTGAATAACTTTGTGTTGATGAAAGGCATTCACAGACAGTATATTACTGAAGTCCTGAATCAAGGAATGCAATACTAATCCTGAGAGGAAGGAAAATATGAACTGATTTAGTTGATAAGAGGTTTGGGATTAGACATTTTTATGACGCTATGTTCATACGCATGATGTGCAATTAGGAATTCTATTTGAAATATTTAGTCAGGTTTTCCATTTCAAGTTGGTCTCTTAATACAGTGCCCATTATTTCATTTTACAAAATACCAGAACTTTGTAATCAAAAAACTAATTACAATCTCATAATTTTTTAAAAATTGAGATGAATTATTGATTTGCATTATTGATGAATGATTCATTGGCTTCTAACAAAGGAAAAAATATTTACAATATTGAACTGTTGACAAGAATACTGTATTTCAAAAGAGTTTCTCCTAACTGTACAGATATCAGCACATAAATCAGTGTAAATTAATGAAACATGACAATGACTATTTAAAAACACTACAAAAAATCGGGAATTATTAATTGCAATATCAAAATCGCACTTTAGTCACATGTTTCACATGTCGAAGCTATTGTAACAAGTGAATTCTCATAAACACCCAAAAGATATCACAAGTTCAATGACCTCCATATAATATACTACATACACAATTTATTAATGTAAGCGAGCAAAACTGACGATAAGGAGTCATTGATGAATTATTGCAAATCAAAATGCAGTGGAAAACCTATTCATTCAGTGAGTTTCAATGATAGCCTCTATGCAAAGAGTAACCTACCTTTTGAAGAATCTTTCAAAACGTAATAATGCATTAAATTACTTTACTATTGAAAGCATTATCAAGCTTAAATCGGAATACTTGAATGAAGAATCTGACTTCCAGTTGTTATTATTATTAAAGTAATTCATAAAAAACTATTTGACAATGATGTAAGAGAGGAAGAGAATGTTTAGTCAAGAACACCATCATCAATCAGAAAATAGTACTCCAGTTTTGTCACAGTGAGATCTGCAAGAGATAAAGTCAATGTTATTGACTTGAGGTAGCAACAATGTTATCATAGTCTTTGACTGAGATTATGAGCATGAAAACCAAAATAAATGATAGAATTGATTATACTAGATTAGAAAACAGATAATTTTTTCCAAAACTATCAAAACCACACCTACATGAATCACAAAAGTTCAATAAATTCCAACCGGGAAAAACAGAGAAAAAGCAAAACAATTAATTGAGAAGTATAAAAAATGTAAAAGAAAATAGGAAAATTGGCCTGCGAAAAAAAAATGATTCAAAGAAACGAGCGATTTGCCTAAGACCTACAAATAAAAGAGAAAATTGAAAGAATAAAACACTGTTAAATGTTGTCAATTCCACTTCTTTATTACTACAGCACTGGACCGCGGTTTCGTGGCTTCACCAGTCACATTTTCAACAGTACTAATACATTGTTTATAAAATAATGTCAACTAATCTTCAAAAGTCGATAGTCACTCAAATCGATATTTATTGTATCGATTATGGCATCAATATCAAATGTAAATAATTGAAGTATAAGGTATAATTAAAGGTAAATTAATAGGTATAATTGAAGTTACTAATCTTAAATTAAGCCTACATATAATGGGAATTGTTCTTAACTTGAATGAAAACATGAATTAAGAAATATATATCTAGTAATGTGTTAACCTCTACATTGTCCTAATTACACTTAAAATAAAATTCACTCTTTCCTGGGTAATGATATTTTAAACTAATGAAAGTACCAATAGAAGATATTGAAATGAAATATTTGATATTAATCTTAATTTGAGTAGTAAAGGATAATACAATGAGATAATGGATCTGTTATCAGTTCTAATTCATGAAATTACTACCTGAGTTATCTGAAACTGAACTAACTCAATTTAAATAATGATATTCATAATACTGAAGATAATCATAATAAAAGATACTGATTATATAATTAACTAATCTTACATTAGAATAAAGGGGGTTGACTCTTACTAAATTTAACAAAATTTAACTACATCTAGTAATGGATTACCTGAACTGAACTAACCTAATTTGAATATTGACAGTGAAAATGATACTGGAGGTAATGATATTAAACCATGTTTAACGCGAGCCGTAGCAGGTATCTGTTCAATCAGATAGATAAGCTGCGTTCTCGTAGGTCACGTTCGTAACGGTGACCGATTAGATTGGCCAGCAAAAAATACATTGTTCTCTGCTGTAAAATCACTTACCGGTGGTTCGGAACTCACTTAAAACTGTAGGTCCAACTCATCAATCACCATCATCCAACTCATTACCCACGCACAGGTCTCAGACCTATGTGGGCTTCATCCTCAAAAAAAAAAAAAAAAGATTAGAACTACATACAAAGAGAATTGATTTAAAATTTCAATTGATTTCGAATTTGAAACAAAGTTAACCACCACTACTAATGGATCATCCTCACATTGGTGTTATGTAGATACTTATAAATACATTTATTCCTTCTATTATGGGTTGTGATATTGTGAACAATTCATTGTGATCAATTAAAGCAAGCTATGAAAGATAATGGAATAAATTAATTATTGAACTTGAAATGCATATAAAGGTAAAATACAATGGGATAACAAATGTTATTTAGTTGGAATGACAGCTGGAAAATTGTTTCTGGATTCTGGAAATTGTTCTGCTGATTTTAAATGAACAAGTAGAATTTGTTAATTGTATTATAAGTATCTACATAACACCAATGTGAGGATGATCCATTAGTAGTGGTGGTTAACTTTGTTTCAAATTCGAAATCAATTGAAATTTTAAATCAATTCTCTTTGTATGTAGTTCTAATCTTTTTTTTTTTTTTTGAGGATGAAGCCCACATAGGTCTGAGACCTGTGCGTGGGTAATGAGTTGGATGATGGTGATTGATGAGTTGGACCTACAGTTTTAGGTGGGTTCCGAACCACCGGTAAGTGATTTTACAGCAGAGAACAATGTATTTTTTGCTGGCCAATCTAATCGGTCACCGTTACGAACGTGACCTACGAGAACGCAGCTTATCTATCTGATTGAACAGATACCTGCTACGGCTCGCGTTAAACATGGTTTAATATCATTACCTCCAGTATCATTTTCACTGTCAATATTCAAATTAGGTTAGTTCAGTTCAGGTAATCCATTACTAGATGTAGTTAAATTTTGTTAAATTTAGTAAGAGTCAACCCCCTTTATTCTAATGTAAGATTAGTTAATTATATAATCAGTATCTTTTATTATGATTATCTTCAGTATTATGAATATCATTATTTAAATTGAGTTAGTTCAGTTTCAGATAACTCAGGTAGTAATTTCATGAATTAGAACTGATAACAGATCCATTATCTCATTGTATTATCCTTTACTACTCAAATTAAGATTAATATCAAATATTTCATTTCAATATCTTCTATTTGTACTTTCATTAGTTTAAAATATCATTACCCAGGAAAGAGTGAATTTTATTTTAAGTGTAATTAGGACAATGTAGAGGTTAACACATTACTAGATATATATTTCTTAATTCATGTTTTCATTCAAGTTAAGAACAATTCCCATTATATGTAGGCTTAATTTAAGATTAGTAACTTCAATTATACCTATTAATTTACCTTTAATTATACCTTATACTTCAATTATTTACATTTGATATTGATGCCATAATCGATACAATAAATATCGATTTGAGTGACTATCGACTTTTGAAGATTAGTTGACATTATTTTATAAACAATGTATTAGTACTGTTGAAAATGTGACTGGTGAAGCCACGAAACCGCGGTCCAGTGCTGTAGTAATAAAGAAGTGGAATTGACAACATTTAACAGTGTTTTATTTTTTATTATGGTGTTCCACAACATCAACCAAAATTCTACAAATAAGTAGAAAATTGAAAAATACTATTTAAAGGTCCAAAGTTAAAAACTAGAGCTAGATTGAATATATCATTAGTCTATTCTTGTGAAGCAGGATCAAATCTACCATGAGTCTACACTTTTTTGTAGTGTAGCCATTAAGCCATAGATTGATCTACGAGGGTGCTCCAAATAAGTGTAACCCCGTTTGAACAAGCCTTCAGAGCATATTATATTCAACATAAAGGATGCCATGAAATTTAAAAGAAAATGAAAAGATATTGCTCGTCAAAAAATTAATGCTATGTACCAATGTTGTTAAAGCTATCAAGTTATTTATTTTGTTATAATCACGTGACAATAAATTAAGACTTAAAATATAATAATTAATTTTCGAGGGAATATTTATATTTTTGTACTCAATTTACTATATAAAATACACTCATTTACGTGCACCATATAGGATGATGGGAGGCCAATAGAGTAAAAATTGGTTGGAACTGAAAGAGAATAGCATCTGTATAGAAACAAATAAAACAAAGGACGCAACACCACACATGTCATTCACATGAATCCAAAAATAAAGCGATATACGTTGAAAGACTGCAAGCTAGCATTGCTGTCTTTGTTTGAAGAAACATCTACAAATAGAATTATTGGAGGTCGCCGAGCGAAATACAGCTAAATGCATGACGACATTATCATTCCCTTCCTTATGCATTGTGCACCACGTGACTAGCCAGCTACAAGTGGCTAAATTTGCAAGTATCTAATCATTCTAAATCCAAGTAAGAAATGCAGTAGAAACTTCAAGAGTAGAGAACGAATACATGCCACCAAGTTTATAGCATTGTCTATTCAATTGAATATGAATTGTCAGAATCTACAGTATATTCACTGTTCCGGTTTATAACAGCACAAGACACAAACTGACTCAACACAACCAAAAGGGAAAATTGACACAATAAAAACAATAGACTATTGTATTTTTCATCATGATTATTATTCACAGAATCAAGAGTTGATTTTTGTAAGTGAAAACCTTTTCCTTAAAATGGTGTTGATAATGATAAAACGTTTTTTTATGAAGATTTAAAAAAAAATTCGTTGTGTACAAGTTGGAATTATGATCATGTACAATACATTTATATCATTTAATCATTGTATCTAATGATTGGACCAATTAAAAAACTAGTATAATTAAAATTTGATTCAATCAACTGATATTTTTCAAAAGGATTATTATCAATTATTTTATATTGAAACGCTTGTATCAGAACTGGCGTTTTACTCCTAGAGGAGCTTTTTCAGCTGATTTTCACGTTCAGTGGCAGTTTTTATAGATTTGATAGACAAATATCAAAGTTTGCTACTTTAGAGTTTTGCAACTTGCATTTTTCAATTATAAATGCAATCAAAATACTCACTTTGTTTAATTTGAATAATTGGTTGAAATCGGTGATAAAATTCAGCGTTTTAGGGAACAAAATGGTAATAATACGCAGCTTAATCTAGAATATTCAAGTGAAAAACAAAACTAGCAGTTCAATGGCATTTAGGCATTGCACGGTTTCATGTGCGATGGCTGATGATCATTATAAAAATTCACGCGTCAAATCGTGATAATAAAAATAACGGTGGGAGGGACAAGAAAATGTGATAAAGAAGAACGTAAAACAAAAATAAAGGGAAGAAAAGCATAAAAAATATCAGCTGAGGAAGAAAAATAAGAGAAAAGGAAGAGAAGCAGCAAAAGGGGAAAATGTGCAGAACAAAAGTTCTATGAAGAAGGGAGGAGGTGAACTAAAAATATGAAGAGGAAAAGAGAAGAAAAACACAAGAAAAGGATAAGGATAAAAAATATGAGGAACAGCAAAAGAGAACGAAGAGCAAATATTTGAGAGAAGATAGGAGGAAAAGAGTGAAGTGTAAGAAGAAGAACAAAGAGGGAGGAGAGAATAGAGAAAAGAAGAGTAAAGGAGGAAAATAGAAATGAAGGCGGAACAGAAGAGATGAGCGGGGCTAATAACCGAAGTCCAATAAAAGTTTGTCGGACTCTTGAGGGAATCCGCGTTCCCGCGAGAATCAAAGTCCGAGGAAAAACGGTCACCAACGGAACGAAGAAACGAAGTCAACGACCTTCGCGATGAGCGAGTAGCAAGCAAGATGGACGCACAGTGCAGACTGCAAGTGGAAGACTCAGAAACAGAACCAAGATAGACAAGGAATGCGGACCGTGTAGGGAGCCAGGGCTGCAGCTCTTCTTCTGCTCAAGGTCGCCGCGAACCATTGTGTTCAAAGACCCCACGAAACGAAAACGACAAAGCCAATTGGCAATAGACAGAGCAAGCACCAGGCACCTGGGCCGTTTCATCCCACACACCTGCTCCCCTAAAACCCTCTACATACAAACATACCCTATCACAGAATATAATTCATAATTTACTTTGCAGTTGCTGTGAAATGTGTCTTTAGCAACCACCAACCACTACACCCAGAATATCACTGAAGCTTTTAAGCAGCAAATCATAATGAAATTATTGTGCGAAGATAAAATTGCAAAATAATGTTGAATTGAAAATGAATGAGCATATGTGGTCTTTGCTTCAACCTTGCCTTAGATCAGGGATTTCCAACGTTCTAGCAACACTGTGTACCACCTGAAGGTTTTTGAAGATTTTGGCGTACCACCAACACACTAAGTCTAGGGGGTGAAGATTGAAAGAAAGCCCCACTGATCCTATTTTTTTCGAAACACATTTTTTGTCAGAAACATGTCCATTATTCATTTTATTTTTATTAAATAAGTAATAAAACTTTTTATTTAATTATCCATTGATTTTCAGTAACACTAGGACATTGAAAGAAAAATAAAACAATTATGCATTTTACAGTTAATAACACAAAAGATTTATATGATTGCTACAAGCAGCAAAAAAAAAACCGCAGAAATCAACAAAGATCAATGTGTATTTCATTTATGCGAAGATTGTTCGAGGCCACGTGTCGCGTACCGCCTGAAATCTTCCCGCGTACCATCGGTTGGGAACCCCTGCCTTAGATTATGCAGAAAAATTCGTTTGAACTGAGCTCCTATATTCTTGCGAACGTTACCTCACTGACAATACATAACAACGTAACCCGTAACGCATGCTATGGAAATTCACATTCACACACAGCCGCGTCTACAACAGTAATTTATTCTTATTAGGAAATCAATCAGCTAGGCCAATGCTATCACCTTGTCCCACTTCTATTTCAAGCCACCGTGTATCGTTACTAGTTGACGAAATTCACCCATATCAAATGCATTATTGGACTCATCACTTCAAAATTATGAGTGCTGACTTGGAATATTTAGCAGACTGCAATTTATTAGTCTCGGTACTTAAATACTAAGAGCACAACTCTTATAAATTCTTAAACGTTAACCATTCTTCGCTGAAAAAATCGAAATACAGTATCATCAAAAATTAAAGAGTATTCAACTAGTCTGCCACAGCCAACATAATTTAATGAGAATAATGACAAGCTATCGGCAAATACGGTTCTTAACCAAGTCAAGAAAGAAAAAATTATCGTATACTATTCTTCTAGACGACTTAAATACCTGAAATCTGATACCAATTGCATCTTTTTAGCTTGAATATATCCCAAGTTATAGTCATGCAAAAATAAAAATTTTACATTTCTTTTCAAAATTTAGGAAATTTCAGATTGTTATAGATTAAAATCTATGCATGCTACAATGATGTAATTGGTTCCAAATTCCAGGTAATTAAATTGGTCCACAAGAAAGGTATTGGATACATTTCACGTAAGACAGAAAATTTGGTTGTAAGATTGGAAAAACCAAAATATTTTGAAAACCCACGAAAATCTGGCTACATATAATATGGGTTTGCTCAGTATTTAAGGTGTTTTCTGAGGTTTTGATATCATTGATTTCAACAAGGAAAATTCTACCTACAAATGGAGTCCTAAAATATAATATAAAAATAAAAAATATAACTTTTTATCATGAGTAGTTTCCGTTCTCTTTTTAACAAAAAAACCGTCATTTTCCAAGAACTAGTATAATGAAAGCCTATATACTGCCCTACTGCTAAACATGACATGTTGCAAATGAATTTGGAATGCCTCAATGAGCTAAGAAGCATGAGCTGTGTCGATGAAGAGTGACAGACTATTCTTAAGCGAGGGGTCCAAAAATGTTGACATGGTGGTCCCCCTCTACCATCCCTCTTCTATCTTCAAAACTCACTGTTCTAAGAGTGGGAAAGCATGAAATTCGGATTGAGTGATTCAAAATACATAAATATAAGTAACCATTTCCATTAATATTGACTTGCTTGTGTAATAGGTGTTTATTAGTATAAGTATATCTGACAGCTTTAGCTTATGCTCTTTTATTGTTGTGTATTTATGATTTTGTTACCATATTATGTATGATTGTGACGTGTATTTGTAAATTTGACTTTGTCTGTTTATTGTAATATTGTATTTTTGGCTCAAATAAATCATTCAATCATTAAGGGGGACCGCGTCACAGCGTAACGCGTCGCTAATACCCCTCCCACAACATCATCCTCGATAGTCAGTATGTAACTATACACATCATCGGATTCAAAAAAAAGGTACAACTTTTATTGGAACCATTTTCCTGTAAAATGGCAAACGAGAAAGTCCCTTGCGAAATAAGAAGAAATCAAGTGGAAAAGATTCTAATTTTTTAGGATTTATCAATAATTGAGGAAAACTATGAGATTTATCGTGAAAATGAATATTATTACCATTGTTGTAGCCCATTATATGACTATCATGATGGTGAAAGAATCAACTGTATCCGATGATTAGTTACAGGGATATCTGAATTCGCGTCATCACTGATATTTTGAAACTTTGAGGGTGGCTAGGGGGGGAAGCCCCAGTGGGATTTTCGGGAAAATGACCCTCCAGTAGTGTTTTATCAATGGTGTGCAATTCAGCTTTAGGCCTACTTAATCTTTTCCCCCGGAAAATACCTTTATTGACTGGGCTATGTCGACCCATATATTTTATTGATTTTTAACAGTAACTTAAGCAAAAGAAAAACAAATGTGTTAAGGTGTTATTATTATGACTTTATACGACAAAATGTCAATAATGACTTGCAGACTTTGCTTCACAACTAACTTATCTTACTTGTCTCAAAACATTTTCTTCAATTTTTAAGTGTTTTATCAAAAGCTTTTGTCTTCATCTGCATCAAAATAAAAGCTTCCTCCAAAATAAATTAAATCATACAATTACGGGGTTGAACGATTTATTCAACCAGTTCCAAACACAACACAATTGAAATTAAAAATACAATACCGTACAAGAGACAGGCACGTAGCCAGGGGGGGATTGGGGCCCCCATCCCGAGATTTTGAAGGATATTTGGTTATTCCAGAATAGGACTAACAAGGTTTCAGCACCACCCGTAAAAAAATCCTAGCTATTTGCTTGACAATAGCGTAAAGTAAGGAATGTATTCAATGTAGCGATAAGTTAGGCTAGGAGCTTGATAAAGTGGTGGATTAGTACAAAAATTAAAATGAAAACATTGAAAAGGAATTGTGAGAAATCTTCATAGAAATTGAGTGTACTATAAATCATTTGGTACCGTACATTATTATTGCATCACGTGTTCAAGAATGACTAATGATGAGTCGCTCAGGAGCTTTCTACAAATAATTATGAGTAGTCACACCCTAAAATTAGGATGAATGAAAGTTTCACCAAGAAAATGGTCATCTACAATCCCCCCAATAATCCCCAAACAATAATTTTTCATCAAGTTAAGTACACAAGAATGCAAAAGAGCCATTACATTCAATAGTTAGTAGCACACACCAAGAAAATTCTAGATTACAAAGGAATACGGAAGTGCTGTGAGTGCTTGTTATTAAATACGTAATTTAACCTCATTCTATCATTCAAAATGCTTTGGATAAAAGAAGCATTACGTCGAAATGAACTGCGAAATGAAATGCACGGAAACTTAGAAGAGAAACCCATTATAATTCACTGGAATGAATCCTATGAAAACAAGAAATCTATGTTTTCACGAAACAGACATTTCAACTGAACGACCCTTATTTTCAATAAATATGTGAAAAGGCTGTTTCAATTCTGAACTATTTAAGAAAAACAAAAGGTTAAGACCATTTTAAATCGAAATAGACACTAATTTTAAAGAAAATTGATCAAGCAAACTTACGTGATAGTCGTAGTAAAAGCAGTCAGTCTCGGCTCGCTCGGCCAAAAAATCGTCAGTTCTCACTTGATAATGGAGTATGTACTACGCTAGTCAAAACAGCTCCAATGAAGAAGTTTTATAGTCAAATCAAATTAGTAAAAAGTGGACAAAAAAAATCCAAAACGGCTGAAAATTGGGACATATGGCTAGAAAAACATACTAAAAATAACATACGGAATAACAGTCATCAAGAATCCTTGCTGTGCTTTGACCGCCATCTTGGAAAAACTGTAACATTTTCCAACACATGTTATTTTCGTTTTTTTTTTTCAAATTTGAGACCAAACTAAGCTTCGCACAGGAAAAGTTACTCCTACCTTTTCCAAAGAAAAAATAATTTTAAAGAATTTGATACTAGAAAAGGGTCGATTACATTGGGCGAGTTAGTAGGTAAGCGAGTAGAAACGTTACAGGCCGACCGTGTTTCAGCAGCTCAGCATGTCAAGCCGAATTATGGAAAGAAATAAATTTCCAGAATTACCCCCATACCATAACATTTCAAAGAAAATAGATAATATTGCAACACAAAATAAAAATATGAAGTTTCCAACAATTATTTAATAAAATTACATAAAACCAGTTCACAGAAAATCCAATATGTCTTATCTGAAGTGTTGTGTTGGCAGCCTGTGTGGTTAAATGTCGGCGTTGGCCACAATAACATTGTATTTTGGTGTTGGCTACACTGCCAGCTAGTAGCAAAAAAGAAGTTGAAAGCCTGTCTTGTCTACTTTTGTTTGCTACTAGCTGGCAGTGAAGCCAACACCAAAACACAATGTGTTTTATTATTAACTTTTCATGTGAAATTTAACGACTTGCAGTCAAATATTTGTTAAGAATAAGTATAACTCACTTAAACTGTAGGCCAAGCGCTTTCGAATCTATGATATCCATCTTCAGAGGCATGGGTTCCTAGATCATCATGTCAGTTTTTTGGTTAGAAGTGTTGTGGTTTTTGTAAAATGTGATCAAAAGGTTTGTGAGATTTAAAATTCAGTTGTTCATTGAGAATGTTTTGTTTATTGTGTGTGGTGTGTTTGTATATTTCAAATTGTTCCAAGGTGTTGAGTTCGTGTCCTTTAGATTTTATATGTAGAATGTGTAGGTTGGTCACAGAAACCGAACTCAACTTATTGAACAAAGGTCTCAAACATAACCTGAACTACAAAAACAACAAATCCACATCAAAAAACATTGTCATTGAAACAGAAACAAGCATCCAACGCACAGACCCACAAATACATGATGAACTTAGAATAGAAACCTACAACACAATAAAAACAAACAGCTCACAACCACACCCACCCATAAATTCAGAAAGCCACACCATAAAAGAATTGAAACACAAAGCTCTAACTCACAATCTCACCTATATCAAAGCAGACAAAGGCAACACTACAGTTATCATAAACAATGAAGAGCTCAACAAAAAAACACTTGACTACATAAACAAAAACAACATTAAACAACTACACACCGATCCCACAAATGTTTTACCAAACAAAAATCAAACAAATAATCAACAAGACAAATCATGTAATTAATGATTCACAAAAAAGAAAACTGAAACAAATACACCCTTCTGCACCATCACTTCAAACACTTCCCAAAATTCACAAACCCAACATACCTATTAGACCAATTGTAAACTACCAAGAAGCACCTGCCTATAGCAAAACACATAGATCAAACACTGAGAAAACTAATTAATATCAACAACAACACATACATAAAAAACAGTAGCGATCTTATCGCAAAAATAAAAGACACACAAATTCCTCACAACTCCACTCTTGCATCTTTCGATATAACAAACCTATACACCAACATACCTGTCAATGAAACAATAGAAATAATACAGAACATCCTTATTCACAATAACACAGCTACAGAACATATAAATGAAATAATAGACATCCTAAAAATCATCAATCAACAAAATTACTTTACCTTCAACAACAAATTCTACTCACAACCTGATGGACTACCAATGGGCTCACCAATCTCAAGCGTATTTGCTGAAATCTATCTCCAACACTGCGAAAACACTCATATACTCTTTAATAACAAATTTTCACAGAACATAATATACTGGCACAGATATGTAGATGATGTTCTATTGCTATACAGAGGAAACAAAATACAATGTGAACAACTTCGATCATACATAAACAAAATACATAAGAACATTCAATACACAGCTGAATATGAGAAAAACAATTCAATGAACTTCCTAGACCTCTCAATTACAAAGAACACAAACCAACAACACAGCTTCAACATCTACAGAAAACCAACAACACAGCTTCAACATCTACAGAAAACCAACAATGACAGATACCCTAATACACAGCACCTCCAATCATCCAACACAACACAAACACTTAGCATTCAGGTCAATGCTACACAGACTCAACAACACACCGCTATCCACCGACAATTACCACACTGAATGAACTAAATACAATAAAATACCTAGCACAAGAAAACGGCTACAAACACGACCTAATTGACAAACTCAATCATAAAATAAGAAACAAAAAACAAAACACCAACACCACTGACAAAAAATACATCACAATGACATACATTAATCCACAATCAAACAGACTAGCAAAAATCTTCAAAAAAGCCGGCCAGACCATCTCATTCAGAACAAAAAAACAAAATAAAAAATGCACTTACACTCAAAAGCACACTGAACACAAACAAATACGATCTCCCAGGGATCTACAAACTGAACTGCTCTGATTGTGACAAATTCTACATAGGACAATCAGGCCGCACATTCAAACATCGTTACAAGGAACATTTTCAAGCCCTGACATCAAAAGCTGAATCGAATTTTGCCGACCATATCATTCAAACTGGACACACTTTTACTGACATCAGTACCAATCTACACATTCTACATATAAAATCTAAAGGACACGAACTCAACACCTTGGAACAATTTGAAATATACAAACACACCACACACAATAAACAAAACATTCTCAATGAACAACTAAATTTTAAATCTCACAAACCTTTTGATCACATTTTACAAAAACCACAACACTTCTAACCAAAAAACTGACATGATGATCTAGGAACCCACGCCTCTGAAGATGGATCTCATAGATTCGAAAGCACTCGGCCTATAGATAAAGTGAGTTATACTTATTCTTAACAAATATTTGACAGCAAGTCGTTAAATTTCACATGAAAAGTTAATATTAACAACGCAGTTTGTCATGGAACAAGAAATCCAGAAACAATGTTATTGTTGCCAAAGCTGACATTTAACCATGCAGGCTGCCAACATAACACTTCAGATAAGACATATTGGATTTTCCGTGAACTGTTTTTATGAAATTTTATTAAATAATTGTTGCTAAACTTCATATTTTTATTTTGTGTTGCAATATTATCTATTTTCCTCAATTGAACCAATCACCGGTTTAACCCTTTGCCCATCACCATTTCTCCACCAGCTTAACATTTTGTCAGTAAGATTTGTCCTCTGAAATCAGATGTCCAGGTTACCATCAGGTTGTTCATCACCATTTTTGTGTAGCAAATTTTATGATCCTTATTTGTCTCTGGGATCAGATGTACAGCACTAAGGCATGCCATTTCAACAAACTCTTGGGAGGGGGGCATACACCGGGTGGTATGGTGGGTATGGAATACCACCCTTTGGAAGGGGGTCGTCTGATCTGAGAGTACAATTATAAAATCTTACATCCAAGGGCAAAGGGCCGTTAACCAATAGTTACATTAACTTTTTATGGTAATTTCAACTACTTACAGTCAATATTTTGCAGAAATTTATTCTCAGATTAGATGGCCAGCACTGATGGCCACAGATGTATCTGTTTGTGTCAACTTGATGAATGAACCATTGATAATGTATAGGTATGAGATCGGGTGGCAGCACTGCTGGTCATATTAAATTATTTGTGAGTGCAATTGCCATAACAAACTTTTGAGTTCACCAGATCAGAAGCTGTTTTGTTGTTTCATGAGCTGTTATGACTGCTCTTGGTTTCTAATAAATTAAAAGCAGTATTATCAATTGAATGAATATGTTTTAATTAGTTTGGAATATTCATAAAATAAGGAATTGCATAATCTATATTTTGTGAGTATATTATAATATAATCTAATACATGATGTTGAAGATCCATCCATCTTGTTTCCACTAATATATAATAAAAACTTAAAAACACTTCTAAGTGGAAATTAACTCACGTGACGGCCGTTTCACTTTGTTGTAAAGAGCATCGTCAGACAACCCACAGTACACTGATTTAAGGCATAAATTTGATGGTTATGGATGTTGAATGGTGAAGGGGTGAGGGGAATGGGTAGGACACACTTCTTGTGTCAGGAATGTTTGTCTATTAGTGTGTGTTTGTAACCATATTCTGTTGTGCTATGTATTTGATATAGTATTCAATTCTTTGTTGTAATCTTCTTGTGTCATAGGAATGTTTGTTACAAGAAGATTGAGTCTTATGAGGATTTGCGACCAGACAGTGTACTGTGCATACGTTTTCAGATCAGGCTCTGCGAATTTTGAAGAATAGAATATTAATTCGAACGGATAAGTAGTATTTTTGTTTATTATTATTAGTATTTATAATATCTTAATAATCTCCATTATTAATTTGTCTATTTTTCTTTAAAGTATCTTAATAAAAAGTCAAATTCTATTTTCGAGGTTAGGTGTACCGATATTGATAGATTTTCTTGTAATTAAATAGTCTCAAGTTGACAATTGTAATAAATTAAGTAATATTTCATTAAACATTTAACTAAATTCAATTGAAAACAATTTTTAGCTAGGAAAATGAGTCCAAACAAGGCATCTAAATCTAATTGTTTAACTAAAACTCAGGTAGCTACGCGATCTCAGCAATTATTAACAAAAAAATCTCCAACAGCTCTTAAAGCTACTGTAGATGTAGAAGAAAAGGTTGCTAAACTATTGAGTGATCACACCAAATTGAAAACAAAATTAGAAACATCACTAAAAAATTCTGAGGAAGAACGAATAGGGTTAGTGGATCACATAAAATCTCTGGAAGTTATTGTAAAATTGCAGCAGGAAGACCATAAAACTGAAATACTAAATCTCACGAGTCAATGTAGGTCTATGTCAGAGGAAATCGAAATATTAAAATCAAAAATAAACTTGGCTAATGTAAGATCTGAACCTCTGATCAATACAAAAAAGTAGAACCTAAATCAAATGGGGAAAAAATAAATAGAAATGGTCAAACAAAAACGTATAGTCAGGTTTTGCAAACAGCAACCAAAACTAAAGTAAGGGCAAATAACGATAGGAAAGGTAGAGTACTGCTCTTGACATCCAGTCATGGACGAGACTGTAGTGACCTACTAAATAAAAGATTAAAAAATAAGTATGAAGTTCAGAGCTTTTTCAAACCAAGTGCCCCTATAAACGCTATCGTAGAGTCAGCACAGGAGCAAACTAAAGATTTTGGTAAAAACGATTTTCTAATAGTACTGGGTGGCTCAAACAATATAAATGAACCTAATCTAAAACATCTTCCTGAAATAAATGAAAAAATTAAAGAGATTGTGCCACTCAGCCAAAAAACTAATGTGATAATAAGTACAATTCCGTATAGGTTTGATAGGCCAGAGCTAAATGAAGCCCTTGAGTCAACAAATAAATCAATTCATAATACAATCAACAGCCTAAAAAATAAGAATTCTAAGCAGTTGGGGATTTGTTTTCTAAATGAAAGGCTGAAAAAACAAAACTTCACTAATCATGGTCTACATCTAAATCAATCTGGCAAAGTAATATTTTGTAATAGGCTGGCAGAGCTGATTGAAAGTCGTTTGCAATCTACTGTCAATAATTCTCCTAAACAATCATCTAACGAATCTTTTTTAGTAAAGTGGCTCAAAACCGGGAAGGGAAACTAGTTTCAGATGATAAATTCATATCTTCAATTGTATTAATAAAAGACGTTAATCGATCAAAAAATCAGGATAGCATTAGTGGAAGGAACTCTTGTAGCAATCTGATAGGCTCTCAAGATTCTAAGAGATTAAGTAAATCTACTTCAATATTCAAAAGCAACGATAAAGTAATAAGGGATGATAGGGAAGTACCGGTACTCACTGTGTTCCATCAGAATATTCAATACATTCGTAACAAAATAGATAGAATCGAAGTATTTTTTAAAGAAGAGGCTCCTGATATAGCTATTTTCACAGAGCATGGTTTAAAAGAAGATGAATTGTCACAACTTAATATTCCAAACTATTCATTGAAAACGTCGTATTGCAGGACATCTCATCGAAGTGGGGGTAGCTATCTTCACTAAATATGCTAAGAATATGCAAACATTTAATTTAGAATATGTAGAGAAATTTGCTGTGGAAATGGATTTAGAAGTTTCTGGGTTAAGAGTAAAAATCGACAATAATTTCGAAGTAGCGGTGTTAGGTATTTATAGGTCACCAAATGGGGAATGGAACAATTTTTGTGAACTATTCAATAGGGTTTTAGAGATTTCTACTACTCGTTTTACAAACGTTATTGTAGCGGGAGATTTCAATACAGACTTTGCAACACAGAATAAAATGACAGAAGATTTAAAGGATATTATATACATGTATTTATATATATTATATAAAAATTAAAAGATCTAAACTCAGTATTAAATCCAGAAACTAACAACTTGGAAATAAAAGTTCATGAATATACCAGAGTCACAAGAACATCACAAACAATAATTGATAACATCCTTACTAATATAGATTACAGTACTCTAAAACAAGATTGGGCGGCTCGGAACTATCTGATCATGACTATCAAATCTTAGAGGTGGGGTTGCAAGGTCATAAATCAATTAAAAAGAGTAGAGTAATGAAAGAAATTCAACAATGTGAACAGGGGAATATCGATTGTTTGAAGCAGAATCTGCTACAAGAAAACTGGAGTAGGGTTTACAATAGCAATAGTTTGAATGACAAATATGATAGTTTCATTAATATTTTAAGGTTTCATATTACTATGTGTTGTCCAGTTAAAAAAGTCCCTGTAAAGAACAAATTAGACAAGATTGAAGAGTGGATAACTGATGATATCCTTGCAGAAAGAAATAGGGTTAAAGATGCATATGATGAATTCAAACTATCTAGAAATATGTTAAGTGAAGATAATTACAAAGCTCTAAAGAAAAATTATACAAGAGAAGTGAAAAGAGCGAAATATAAGAAAACAGCTGAAATTTTGAATAATAGTGTGTACTTTAACACAGCAGTGTGGGATGTAATAAACAAAAATAGGCAAGTAGCACATGTAGATGCTTATACTAGTGTCCCCAGAATAATTAACGAAAATAACAAATATATTGATGATAGTGTAGACATTTGTAATTTCTTTAACAGATATTATCAACTGGTTGCTAAGGATCTTCAAAAATCTCTTAATACAGGTATTATAGTGATGCAAACATGAGGAATACTGAGGGGATTCAGAACGAATCAAAATTCCACCCAGTATGCCAAGACGAGTTGTCAAATATCATTGATAGTTTAAATAATAAAAAAACTGTAGGAATGGATGGGGTATCCAGTAAAATTCTGAAAGAACGTAAAGATCAATTGTTAGACCCTTTGATTCATCTGATCAATCATTCATTAGAACAAGGTGTTTTTCCAGATAATTTAAAAGAGGGGATGATCTTGCCAATCTTCAAAAGTGGTGATAGAGAAAAGGTAGAAAACCATAGGCCCATTAGTATTTTAAATATAATAAGTAAAATTTTTGAAAGAGTAGTTCTAAATAGGTTACTTCAGCACCTTCAAGAAGCTAACTTTATCTGTGATGAACAGCATGGCTTCCAGAAAGGGAGATCAACAAAAACAGCTATAGTTTCTCTAGTTGAAAAACTAATAGATATAATAGATTCAGGCGATAAAGGTACTGCAATCTTCTTAGATCTGTCAAAGGCATTTGATTGTGTTAATCATAGAACTTTATTGGAAATACTGCAAAATGTAGGTGTAAATGGGGTTGAACTGAAATGGTTTGAATCATATATATCTTATTGGGAGAAAACAATGTGTAGAACTAACTACAGTAGTTGGTAATAGTATAGTAAAGAATAAATCTAATGAATTAGAGGTGCAAGCTGGAGTGCCTCAGGGGTCAATACTAGGTCCATTGCTTTTTTTGTTATATGTCAACCGTTTCCCTAAAGAATTAATTAGTGGTAATTATTTGCCCTCTTATTTGCTGATGATACATCACTCATTTTCAGCAATTCCATTCTAGATAATTTAGAAATTAGTGCCCATATAGGTGTGCAGTCCATTGTCCAATTTTTAAATCAGTTGAAATTAACTATAAATAGTAGAAAATGCCAATACCTTCAATTCAAAAACAAACATAATTCAAATGAAGATAGGGCTATGAACGTGTTTGTAAACGATAATCAATTAGACCAGGAAGAACAAATTGCATTTTTAGGAGTTATGTTGGATAGACGATTGACCTCGACTCCATACATTGAGAAAATATGTAGTAAAATTTCATCTGGGGTATTTGTCCTGTGACAGCTCGCTAGATTGAATGACAAAAAGTTACTTTTTACAGCTTACCATGGGCTCTTACTGTCACATATTAGGTATGCTACCTTAGTATGGGGTAATTCATCAAAACAAAATCTTGATAGGGTGTTTAAGATCGAAAATAAAGCGGTTAGGTGTATAGAAAGAGTAAATAGATTAGATTCATGTAGGCCATTGTTCAAGAGACTTGGTCTCCTAACTGTACCCTGCTTATATGTGTATGAAGCTACTTTATATGTAAAAACGAATGATATTAACCAAAATCTTGATGTACATGATTATAATACAAGAAGCCGAGGAGATTATCACTTGGTGAGTCACAATAGTAGCTTATTCAAACAAAAACCTAGTTATATTAGTAGGAAATTCTACAACAAGCTACCGCAGTTTTTGAAGAGTCTTGAAAATATAGAAATATTTAAAAAAACAATTGAAGAAATATTTAGTTGATAAAGCTTTTTATAGTGTACAAGAGTTCCTTTCACATCAAAATTAAGCCTCACCTCAACTAATTGAAGTAATTATGGTATCTAGTGTATAATATTGTTGATCTGACTTGTCTTATACTCCTTAACTGGAGTCTCCAAGACGTAATCTACAAAAAAAAATTACAACAAAGAATTGAATACTATAAAATACATAGGACAACACAATGATTACAAACACTCACTAACAGACAAACTACTGCACAGAATAACAACAAAACCAATCACTTACACCAGCAACGAACAGGATGACAACTCCCATACATTCATCACACTTACATATCCCCAACAACAAAACTCACAAAATAGCAGCATCATTCAGAAAAATCAAATACAAAATAGCTTACAGAACAACTAACTCACTCAAAAAACACCTGAATTCTTAGACAACACCTCAAAACAAGCACAACAGATCTGGAATTTACAAATTGAAATGCAATGAATGCAACAAGTTCTATATAGGACAAACTGGCAGGACATTCACCACTAGATTCAAAGAATACACAAGAGCCATCACTCACCCAAACACACATTCCACTTTTGCTGAACACATCATTTCAACAGGCCACAGTTATACAGACATTGACACTAATTTAGATACACTACACTTCACTCACAAAAGCCAGAAACTGTTTTAGAACAATATGAACAATATGAGATTTACAAACACACAAAGCAGCAACCTGACAACATTTTAAATGATCAACTTAACTTCCCCCACCCCTTCACAAACCCTCAACCAATGTTGTTTGCAACAATTGACAAACCATCAAGATTTCCTTATTCTATATGGTGCAACTACTTTCAAAAAGCTTTCTAGGTTTTCATTAAATTGCACATTTATATTTCACATGACAACAATGTTTATACATTATGGTAACATTATTGTTTAACACACAATTTCTTCAAATGATAAATGTTTAACACGCAATTTCTTCAAATAATGGAATCAAGGTGAATTCTTCAAATAATGAAATCAAGGAGAATTTCTTCAAGGAGATCCCCAACAGGCGACTGACCAACTATACTGCATATACTTATTACCTTTGTGCTTATTACCTTTGAGCAAAATCACGTTAATGATAATTCTAACCTAGGTAACCGTTCTATGCCTTAACTTGCTAAGAATGCCACACGTTGTACAGCAGCCTGATAACTTCATTATATATTTGGAAAACAAACAGTTACACTCTATTAATTAATCCAGTAGACCTTAACCTAACCTTTAAATTATTAATTAAATTTTAAGAAATACAACTCTTGCCCAGTGAGTGTTGCATGGTTGCATCTCTTAAGATTATTCTGTAATAACCTTGCTATGGTCAGTCTTTTTAATTTTCAGTAGCCTAACTTAACATGAGTGAATACAATTACATCATAACGAATTGAGAAAATTAAAAGGTAGCCTACACCTAAAAACTGGAGGAGTTTTGCACTTGAGCCATTATAATTGAGAACCTAAACTCACGCTTTATACTACATATTTAGTTGATAAAGCTTTTTATAGTGTACAAGAGTTCATTTCACATCAAAATTAAGCCTCACCTCAACTAATTGATATAGTAATTAATTATGGTATCTAGTGTATATGACTAATGTTAATCTGACTTGTCTTATACTCCTTAACTGGAGTCTCCAAGACGTAATCTACAAAAAAAGAGGAGTGACAGGAGACAAGAGATGGAAAGTTAATTTTAGTAATCGCTTTTAATTATTTTTTAAATATTATTCATTAGAGGTTGGCTGCTGGCTTTCAAGGGCGAAGGGAAACTCATTACCTTTACAGTTAATTTTGCACTAGGCGTTACATTACATGTCACAGTAACAGTTCCACAAGTTACGCGCACATGCGCTTTACAGTGGAAACAATTACTCTGGGCGCACCTCTCTCACACTAGGCTCTGTCCCTACTGGCAGTCCTGTAAAAGTTAACTTGCTCACTCCACTGCTTTCTACCGCTCCACTGACGGCTGAAATGGAGACCTTGAAGACACAAATGTTTTTAGAAATGAGCGATAAACACTCCCCTCTCCAACCCGCGCCATCGCTGACTTCCAAACGGCCGCGCGCCCAGACTAATTGTTTCTACTGGTACAGAGGTGCATTCCATGAGAGAGAATGCCGTAGCAGCATCAGCTGCTCCTGTGCGTTGGGCGGCTAAGTAACGACGTCATTGCTCATCCAACCATGGTGGCCCTGAGCCGCTCCGCTTAAATCAGTGTAGGCTACTGTGGGTCGTCTGACAATGCTCTTGACAACAGAGTGAAACGGCCATCACACCGTTTACTTGAGTTAATTTCCACTTAAAAGTGTTTTTTAAGTTTTTATTATAATCTAATTCATTTTATCAAGAATTAAAGAGTAGAACAAATTTTAGTCACAAAAAAATAAGATTTTTCAACTTTTTTTAATAAATTCATCAATGAAGTTACTAAATCTAATAATAAATTAATGAAATGTATTGATTTTTGTAAGTTTTGTACTTAAGATATTAATTGAAAATATGAAGGTAAAGTTGCTATTGGAGTAACTTATATGCAATCCGTTGTCCTGCTGGTTTTCTGTAATAGCAGTCGTCCAATTTTCCTAGTCAAAATCCAATTCATTTATCCAAAATAACTGACTGAGTCTGGTTTCATGAATATAAAATTATAAAGACAGTTTGCAATGAGGTGTCCTTAATTTGTCCTCAAACAGTTATATTAATGAAATATAGAACATGGTATTAGTAACTAATCTTACTGACACAATGTCAAGCTGGTGGAGAAATGGTGATGGGCAAAGGGTTAAACCGGTGATTGGTTCAATTGAGGATGCTGACTAAATAATAGTTTTTTTTAGTGACATTGGTTGAGTTCTTGGGAGCTTTACCGGTAATCGGTAACATTCACCAGTAATTTTTTTTTGTAGATTACATTTTGGATACTCTGGTTAAGACAAGTCCAGATAAGACAAGTCATATCAACAATTATATGCACACAATGTTACCGTACCCTTTTTACACATTCTTATACCCTAGTTAATTACTATATCAATTAGTTGAGGTGAGGCTTAATTTTGATCTGAAAGGAACTCTTCTACACTATAAAAAGCTTTATCAACCAAATATTTTTTCAATTGTTTTTAAATATTTCTTCATCTTCAAGAATATTTGAATATTGTGGTTGCTTGTTGTAGAGTTTCCTACCAATGTAACTAGGTTTTTGTTCAAATAAGCTGCTATTGTGACTCACCAAGTGATAATGATATGGCTCCCATGAATTCAACCATTCATTGATTTCTGTAAGATTCTTGGATTTCTTAAGATTCTGTAAGATATCCAATGCAGTTGTCAATGTCCAGAGTAGTGGACGTCTTATATTTTATTATTATTAGGTATTATTATCACTATTACTATAATTTTTGAATGACATATATCTCCATTTCACATATCACCCTGTAAGAGGGTGGCAAAAATGACACCCTTACTATTGTTGAATTTTTAGTAAGCTCCTTATTGATGTTGTGCACAATATGACAGCTTTCTGCATTAAATGTTGCACCCACACAGGCAGTATAAACTTTTTCATCCTCTCAGGCAGCTCTTTTGGTATTACACCTGCAGCTGATATTATCAAAGGCATAAATGCCACTCTCTCTTGCCCCCACAAGTATTTTATCTCCTCTGCCAAAGGCAGATATTTGAGCAGTTTCTCATAACTGTATTGCTTTATATTGTGTGAGTTTGGTATGTCTGTGTCTATTAAAAATGTGGTTTGGTTTTGTTTGTCAATTAATATTATATCTATTATATCTTGGCTATTGTTTTGTCTGTGAGTACTGACCTATCCCAATACAACTTGAGAGTTGCATTCTCCAAAACTGCACTGGGAGTGTATTGATAATATGGAACTGAATTTGGCAACAGGCTGTGTAGACATGCCAGACACCAGGTGATGTACAATCCTTGCCACCTGTTGTGCCTATGGAGATAGTCCGTTGCTACCAACGCCTGACATGCGTTTGTCACATGTTGGATGGTCTCAGATGCCTGCAGGCACCATGGTGACATCTTCGGCATGCATCTGTTTCCAGGTTCTCCTTCACAATGAACTTGAGTTAGTCCTTGGTAGCAACACACTAATCCTGGATAGCCAACATGAAACCTTCAGTCTCTGCAAAGAAAAATTCTACAAAATGATGCCACTTACTGTTCTCTAGCTTGATTGCACCAGCTGCTAGAGCAATTTAAGTAAAATCGGATTACCAATTTTTGGGAATTTTTGAAATTTTGAATGGTTGTAGCTCGTCAACAGATTGGAATAAAAATATAATATTACGTATTTTTGTTAGTCTTACATCACTCAGTATGAGTTGACCAAATTTTATCAAAATATGAGGTGGTGACTGAAAAAAGTGTGTTGATTTGATGAGGAATGACCCTTGGGAATTTTTCATTGGTTTTATTCTTTTTTTTGCTTGTTGCATACTTCTGCAACCGTGATGCAACTTTTTGTTACATGATCCTGATACATGACACAAAATCCAATATTAAATTCAAAATCGTTTGGCAGAGAAGAATATTGATGAGGGGAAGGACAAGGAGGGGATGAGTAGACGATGGAGTACGAGGAAGAGGAGGATAACAAATTCTTAGAGAAGCTAATAGGGTTGAAAACGAATGCACTTACAGTAATTTTGACTGCATGATCCATGATGAACTCGATAATAATAATCACTTTTTATATGAATTACCAACATGCAATATGCATTAATAAAAATGAGTAAGTACAAAATAGTGTATTACATGAGGCAGAACATGTTTCCGAACAGGACGCCCATAAGACAATCTCGGACCTATTAAATTAATAATGCACAGCATGTTGACAATTCTTGTTAAAACTAATTAGCAATTTATATCTTCAATTCGTCTGCATGGTTAACTTAATTTATTAGCCTTAAATTGCTAAAATAAAGTTCAAACTTTCCAAGAGAAATCGCACTATATTTGTATGGTAATCGTCCACGATGTCCACGATTGACAATAAATTGATCTATTCTATCTACATTCAGCAGTTCCTCAGCTAACAATTTTCTTTAGTGTATATTATAATATTATATACAACAATGACAATATGACAATGTGTATAAGGCCTCTGTTACAACATTTATGTGGACTGTCATTTAGGGACCACTTCACAATAATTAATAATTCTCAGTATATCTATAAACATGATAGATAAAATTACAGCATCTATAACTTGTTATAATTTAAATATACATATATTATGTATGCAATAATAATTTACTGAGCTTCAATGGTTCATAGTCTAAAACAATTCGAAACCAGATTAGAATGCCTTGTTAAACTTTGTGATTATATGATACTGTACAAGGTTCAACACTTTTATTGTAGATATACAATGTTCATACATTTTTAGAAAAGTGAGAACTAAATTATAGTTATTGGTTCAATAACTACAGTTTGTCTTTTTAATAGCCTTTGAAAGAAGAATTTTGACGTGATTTCGAAATTATTTGCCAATTGCAATAGATGAATAGCTGGATTTTGATTTCATCCTTTTAATAAAAAAACCTAGATGAATAAACGAATCATTACCATTGAAGTTGAATCTTATTATTCAAATATTCAATAATGAATATTTAAATATCAATATCATAAAACAAATTTAATAAGAAATCATAGCATTTGCTAGTTGACAAGATGTATGGAAGTTTAATAAGTGAAAACATATAAGAATATACTAATCACAGTCATAAACATACAAATATTCAAGAAATTCAACGCCTAAATAAATTATTTTCATGTTCAACAAATTCACAAACATTAATATTAATCATCAGCCTGAGTAATTAGAACTCGTAACAAAATCATAGCTATTACATTAATATTTTTGTTAAAATGATCAATATTTCTTCCATTCCTACAGAAAAAATTCGGCGTAAAAAAATATCAATCTTACTACCAACAAATATTCATTTTTTAATTATAAATATTAGATATATGCTATTTACAACTTTGCTCAACATTCATTAGCTCGAATTTCAATAATAATATCCTTATATTGATATTTACAAACATTGTAAGATCCTTGTTTTGCTTTGTTTTAAAAGATAAAATATTATACTATGCGATATAAAAATGCTCAACATTAAATTATTATCATTTTATAATACACAAGTAATTTAAGATTGACGTTTTTTACTGTTCAACGAAAGTTATTTAAAATTTTGATCCCTTCAATGTCCATTTATATGACTAAAATATTGAATTCTATAATTTTAGAGAGAAACTGAATTCTATTAGATGAAGATTGTTCAAATTTGTTTCAAATACCCTAATAGCTACGGTACTCAAAGATCACTTTCAATCGATTATTTATTGAAGCTTGTATATTCCTCATAATTATTATTATATATTTTCCTTGTCAGTATAGTTCTCAAATTTGAAGAACTTATGATTCCACAAAGGTGAAAACCGCAAGTTTTGATTTAATCTAAGAGATATCAAAGACACTCTAAAGATTCTTCCAGTCATGAATTGGAAAACAATCTTATTATTTACTTCATGGGTCATCGTGAAAGTAATATTCAATAAGCAAATGCTCAAACAAACCCATCTAATCAGTAAAATGAAGTTAACGAATTCATTCAATTCAATAATGAGTTCATGAATTCAATATATTATAATTAATAAACTCATATACGGTTAAACTCATAAGTTATACAATGTTACTTGGCATCAATACAATAATTGGAATTATTATTTTGTAAGCAATACCACTAAGGTAAACTTTCTTGAGAAAAAATATACGGTACTCAAAAAATGATTATCATCATCTCTGTTGCCGAAACCAAAAGGGTACTTCTAAATTTAATATTCTGCATTGAGATGATATGTGAAGCGATCGATACATGGTACTTGAAGTTATTGTCAATATTTCAATGAATAAGAAGTAATTTGTTAGCCTTTATTATTTTTAATTTTAGTTATTTAAAGATTATTTATTTACTAAGCAAATTAACGATATAATTTCATTGCTGAGACTTTTTTTATCACAATAGATAAAGTACAAAATGATTCTCTGAGAATAGATTCGAATTTCTCTTCAAAGTCTCATTGTGTTATCGATGATCAACCAATAGCCTATATGATTATATGGATGAGTTAGTATCATCATAGTAGTAGTTAAATGTATCAAATACAAATGTTTATCATAAACAATTATTATAGAAAATATCAAGCTGTCAGCTTAAAATTTAAAACAGATAAGGTTGAACTTACGGTTCCAGTATAAAATATTTCATCAATATGTATGATATAATATTTTTACTACAACATCTTATACCTATATTGAAATACAACAGTGAGGCCAGCTCACTGTTATGGTTTATGTATAATTCAATGCCAGATAACATTTTACAAGCGAAAAAAGTAAGTTCACAAGCATGTTTTGGCAAAAATGGTGAATATTATTATAACTTCTTTGGCAAAAATAGCTATTTTGAAAATAGTGTTCTTACACGAGCTCGATTTAGTAAAGGATTCGGTACGGTAGGCATTTTTAAAGGCCCGGTTTCCAACTCGCGGATCCAGACTGAATCGACAGCGTACAAGGCCGGAATATTCTACAATGTACAACTCGATTTGATCTCAACATAAAGTTTATAATAATTAATATGTTAATATATTCGATTAACTATAGATAATCTGCTATAATATTCATTTATTTTCTGTTATACATGATCTACTTTCAATAATATGTTGGAAGTTAACCAATAATATTTCTAATGCCAGTACATCTTGATCTGTCCCGCAAATAGTTGAGATATCGGGCTGATAAACTTTCCACACTACAAAGTGAACACACGCTCAAGATAAAGCGTTTTATCTTTGTCATCACAGACGGATACTAGTGGGACAACTCTATAATATAATTTCAAAATTATAAAACTGAATAATACAGATTTTTAAACACGTAAATCTATAGAGAATCGGGGTATATATATATTGTAGTGTATCTCGACCTTGTCCACTTTCTGTTTCGTCCAAATCCGCGTAGTTGGACTGTTTTAGAGTGTTTTTTAGAGGTATAGATAGACCTTTTAAAAAATTAAAAAACTCAGTTTTAAAATTTATTTCAAAGTTCTATACTTTTAAAAGACACCCTTGATGTTCCATGATGTAGGTCCTAGTGTATGCGTGCACAATAGCTTTATCAATGAAAATATTTTAAATTAATTTGCAATATTCGTTTTAGAGATCAAATAACTTGAGGACGAAGCAACCAACTCACAAATTAGTTACCGTAGTTGTTGGCTTCAGGTATGAAAATTATTACCAAACTCAATATTAGATTCCTGGATTTCTTGTTCCATGACGAACTGCGTTGTTTATATTATTAACTTTTTAGGTGAATTCAACGACTTGCAGTCAATTTTCATTAAGAATAAGTAAGGCCTTTGAAAATGAATCTCCACGATTCGAAAACGTTTGGCCTAGAGAGTAAGTAAAATATTATTAAAATAATAAAAATTGACTATAAGCCGTTGAATTCATCTAAAAAGTCAATATTAGATTCGACATATATGTAGTTATAGCTTTTTAAATCTACTCTAGCGCGATATGAGGTACTGTAGCGACGGATTGAGATATCCAAATCAGAAACAAATAGGGAGAGTAAACCTGTGAGAATACCTGATTAATTGTTTGCCTCTATCGTCATTATTATTTAGAAGTCGCTTACAGTGGCTTATCTATCTCTCTACGGTACTTAAATCCTTAAACTCTCTATTAAAAGTCAATGTAGGGTCGGCAATTTAGCAGTCTTGAGGTAGCATCGGAGATAATCACTGAGACATAACCGAAACTAGTGTTGTAGTACAATGTGAGATCATTTCAAGATAGGTCTTTTTTGATGTTATTTGAGGAAAACCTCAAATTTAAACAGAAAATCCAAATTTATAAATTGATATTTACAAAGTAGTAGGCTACGGAACCACATTCAAGTCCGATAGAACTTTGAATTTTACTATGAATTAAAAAATACACAGAATCACATGAGGTTTTGTTTCCTCTTGTTTACAGATTTAAGGTAATTTTTATTAATTGAATTTGTATGGAATATTGTAATGAATAGTATAGAAGAGTAGTTCAAGATTAAATTATTTATTCAATCAGAGAACTTCATAAGAAATTAGTTGGTGAGTTATGATCTTTCCAGATAATTCCAGGGGCGCACCCAGACTTTTGGTTTGGGGGACTTCCCCGAAAGGTCGGTCTGAGATTTTGCAAGATTAGCCCTTCCACTCTCCCTTTCCGACCTTATCTCCTACCACCACCCACAGTTTACGCCAAAAATACACTTTTATTCATAATTACGCGATTTTTTATCTCTCAAACAACTTGACCGAAAAAGTTGAAATTTGGTAGACATGTTCGAGTTAAGGACCAAGACACGTCGTGAGTGGGGGTTTTAAAATATTCCCCAAGATATGGCGAAAACTGACAATTCTTGTAAATCTAGTGTTTTTCAATGTTTAGGCCCACAATAAAATATTTTTAAAGATTTTCTCAAAAGACATGTGACCTAGGAAGTTAAGCATCCAGGATCATTCAAGCCCAACTATAGCTTTCAAAAATTCCCCCAAAAAGGGCAAGAATTAAGAATTTTTAAAATGTTATACGAACTCTCCTATTACTGGAGTCAGTTGGACAGCTGCGAGCGAAGAGATTATGCTGACTCAATCCCCTCGTGGTCAAGGGGGCGACGCCCCTAGGCTAGACTATTACAAAGCTTGAGCCTCTGAAGCCCCTCCCCCCCTGGGTGCGCTACTGACCTTGGCAGCGACTTGGAATTTGATCCAAGCCAGTCATAATCTGGATAAAATGGTAGGAATCGGTTGCAAATATCGTATTTGTACCAAGCATGATGCTCTCAAGATATTTCACTAATGGAAGACAACTTAACGATGTCCAACAGAAGTAAAATTAAAATTCCAACAGAAATAAAAAAAATCTTCCTTAAAACATGTAAGAATACAATCCTCATGCATCGGAATTGATGATCATCCATAGAAAATCCCTTTTTTATCATTGTAGGATATCTCTATGGATTACTATATTACGTTCAACTAAAATTATTGCGCTCTGACAGAATTATGTGAATATTTGCAATAGATTTATACAGTTTTATTAGGACTTAGCAAATCAAAACATAGGATAATTTGTTTGTAGCACAAAATTCACACCAGCAGTGCAGAAATCGACAGCATAGTGTACAGCGCTGTTAATTTGTGCAAAGCTGTGGATAATTCTTCACTCTTATCTTTGCAAAGCCATCTGTCCGGTGAGCAGCTACACTTACGCCCAATTCGTCGGCCGCTATTTTAGTCATACAGTATTTATAAAGGATATTAGGTTGGCCGCACAAACTGGCGTTTCAAAAAATCGTTTCTAATTGGTTAGCGACTGGACTGTCAGAGGTTATCTTTGCCGAACGTAGTATACAGTTTAATATTTTGAATGACACAAATCTGTAGCATATAGCTAACGTTCGGCTATAGCCAGCCAGCAGATACATTGTGACCACTAACTGGCTGAATACCAGGAAGATTGGGTAAAGTAGTTACTAGTCCATTTCTACCCTTGAGCTGCTGGCCAGTGACAGTACTGCCAGCTGCAGCTGAATGCAGTGAACTGGCTGCAGCAGCTGGAATGTCATTGCCAGTTGTGACACTCTCCTCAGTTGTAGACGGCGTGAGCATTGTTTGCTGGTGCTGAATGTCAACCGAATCCTGCTGGGATTGAGTTTGTTCATGGGTTCTAACATTAGGTGGTTCCAGTTCACTACCACGAGCTGGTACACTAGAAGCACGTTTTAATTGTGCTTTGAGGGGCACTGGCTCTTTTGAGTCCAAACTAGAACCGGCTTCACCTTTTGGGTTGCGAGATGTTGAGAATATGCGTCGTTTATGACGGAGTATTGCCAAACCGACTGAAGATGCATCACGACTTTCCATCAGGCTAGGATTGGAATCGGTGTCAGTGGCGTTGTTGTCCGACAATGGACTGTGCGCATTGTGCCCGTTGTTATTACCATTGCACACTGAATCTTCAGATCGGCTCCTGTTGATCAAACGGCCCACTCTTCCTGATTTCGCTGCCTCAATCAAGCTGTCCCACCGTCGTTTTCTGGAGGAATTACGCTTGAACATCAGTCCCCGCAGCCCATGGTGACCAGCGTTGTGCTCGGGCTCCTTATTGGGCGCCGCCGTATACACTCGTCTAGGTGTCAGGCCCGGATTGGTGCCTAGTAGCCCTGATATTGGTCCAAACAACTCCTGTGTTGCTTGCTCATCTCGGTAGCCAAGCGTAGCGATCAGCTCAGCCACTGGAGCTAGAGAAGTGTTGCTGCTACTTGCGGCTGGAGGCGGCGCTATATTGAATCCCTTCATTAGTCGTCTCTCTTTTTGTCTGTTCTTTTTACCTCCTGCACCTGCTGGAAAATAAATTGGAAATTAAATAAAATAGTTGCAGAGAAAAAATGGAATAAAAGTCTTGAATGCAATTCGAATCATCTCATAGTTTAATGTGGAAGAATTTCTAGGGGATTTTAAAGGAGCAAAAACGAAATTAAATATCAACGGATATTTGTCCTACTGCAGTGTAACCAATAATTGGTTTTCTCATTAAAACGAATTGAATTACGGATTTACTGACCAGCTTGAATCTTCACACAAACAAAAAAGTTTCTAGGCACTAAAAGAGAAGTTGTCTAGGGAGTTTAAGAAGAAAAAACTGACCAGCACTAAATCCATGCACTAACAATGTAGTTTAGCGAGTAAAGGGATGTGTAAATTCAATTGCCATCTGAAAAGTATGAGAGAATAATACAGTATAACTGATAAAAAAGTATTACAGTATTCATTCTCATTGCTTCTCATAATAAATTATCCGATAGATTTTAAAATACATTAAATTTAAATATTCTTGAAAATGAACAAAAAATTTATTTGCAATAATTAAAATTTCAAATCTCGCTAATAGAATAGTATGAATTAAACCTTTTTCATCAGGATCTACTTTTCCACTTCTCTTGAAGAAACATTTATTTTGCAAAAGATTTTAAAATCCCTTTTAAGGTCTATCGGTACTTGATGCAAAACGATCGCTAATAAAACTTTCAAGGAATTTGTTAGAATCGTGTGTTTAATAAAATGATATAATATCATCAAGAGTATGCTGACTGATAATATAAGGAAATCATGCCCCTGTTTTATTTTTCCCTAATTCCCCACTCACATATAAAATTGCAACGATTCTAATATTGTATTCTGTGCTTGACATGGAAATAAATAAATGTTATTAACATAGCATCAAAAATCTAATTCGAGAAACGTAAAATCTTGAGCATTATTATGATAAAGACATTGAAAAAGCTTTATACTGGTTATCTGGATTTGTAGGAATGTAATTAAATTCTCGAAAAGTGGTGTATATTTTATTACAGTATTATTGTTGTGAATATTTGTTTTCTGTTTTCAAGTTAAAATAATTTTTATTTAGAATGAACTTAATATCACAGAATTAGACATATTATTATGAATGACACAAATCTGTAGCATATAACATCTCAATATTTCACAAAATATAATAATTTGTCTTTGTCATGGTGACAGGAGTAGCTACTGATGATGATCATAGGTATAAAGACCTTACCACACTAGCAAGCATACTTCTTAGATCAAGAAATATTAGTCAATCACCTAAGGTTATGAGGAGTTACTTAACAAATTATAAATCGAAAGGTTATAGCCAAATATTATTTAATTTTTACTTTTTAAAATTAAAAAATATTAGCTGAGGATCAACTAAGATTTTTTAAAAGAATAGAAATTTTTTTTCCAATAAATAGTTACGAATGCTTCAAGATACTGCCTTATATAATTGAGATAGAGTTACTAGTTCTACATTCAATAAAATGCGAAATTATACATACGGTACCTAAATAATTATATAAATTTCCCATTCAATTATGTACATTTGAGACCTAGTAACATTATTCATGTGACAGAGCAATTGAATAGGAATAGGGATCTTTTAGGGAAGGAAGATGGAGACCATTGGAATTATATTACCACAATCGACAGCATCATAACTAACCTGGCCCGGTACCAGTAGCAGTAGATGTGTTCATTCCAGAATTCTTGAGAATTTCGATCAATTCACATCGGAAGGCAGAAATGTCCTGTTTGATCTCATTCACATCGTCTTCTGTAACGCCTTCATTTTCAGCTTTTCGTTGTTCAACAGTCACGTAGCGGCGCACAAGATTTCGCATTATTCTCTGAAAAAATTAAAATATTATATACAACTTTTTCAATCATTTTTCACAAACCCTTTTTCAGTTTACAGTTATGCGAATTTTCATAACGGTTATGTGAATTTTGTAATTCTTTTTTAGATGATTAGACTTAATTATTGATATATTAATATTGATATATCAAGATATTATCTAATAACGAGGTTCCATCAGCGAGGATGTGTAAAGTTGTATTAAGGTACATGTGAAATTCGACATTACAATAGTTTGATTCTAACTACAATATTATTGTTAATTATTGCGGTCTTATGGTGAGTCAAGGTTAATTTGAGAGACATGTTATTGTTGATGTTTTTTATGCTGTTCTTTTCAATTTTCATCAATATAAATCTTCTTGCATTTTTGATAAGAAGAATGACACTGCATCTACAACTATGCTTAGGGGGAATATTTTTACCTTGGGCCACTAGTCATATCTAGAAATCTATACATGGGAAATATTCGTTTTACTACAATTTGATTGGCAACATTGCTGGGGTAGTTCACAGTTGAAATTGAAGATCATTCCTCAACACATTTGTTGTGCTATTGGATGGTGTTTACTGCATTGGAAAGAAAATATTGAACAAGTTACATTTTGAATTTTCATAATCAGTGTATGTATGTATTCTCAAAATGATCAACTGATCCATATCTGATAATGATCATGATTCTCATTTTTATAGCTTTGGGTTACATAGGATACGGTACTCAACCTACGATTGACAGAACACAGCCTTGTACCTTGGGTCACAAATAACAATTGTACCTTGGGCTGGCCTGATAATATCTATTATCATATGATCATGAAAATGCTACATAATGGTTTCTTCTTAATTTTAGATGCCAAGAAGCAAGATTGGTACAAAAAGGCCTAGAGTTTCAGAAGACTTAGAATTTGTCACTTGCTGTGAAATTGGTTATCACAGAGATGAATTCTCAGTTAGAGCAGCAGCCAAGCAGTGTTCTGAGTCTTGCACCACCCTTCAAAGACACGCTGACACCTACAAGAAGTCTTGGAATGATGTTTTTATTTATAAGAATAATTGATTTTTGTGGCAAGTTTTTCAAAACTTTTATACACCCAATATTTTCTGACTGCAAATTTGATGCATTTATAAGGTCTCTCCAACGATGTAGAAAATTAGCCTATCAATATGTTAAGGCTAATGATAAAAAGTATCCATCATTGTGGGATGACAATGAACAAGCTGGGAAACAATGGATGACAGATTTTTGAGAACACAACACAGACCTTTCTCTAAGGAAGCCTTGGTCAACCAGCATTGCTTGTTCAATAGGATTCAATACGTCTGTTGTTGAAAAGTTTTTTATAAAATATTCTAGTGTCCTTGGTCCAGAGAAAATCTATAATGTGGATGTGACAGTTGTTTCATTCATCCATAATATGAGTAATAATTACTTAAAAAACAAAAGTAAATTGGAGGTGTGACATCATCTGAAAGAGGATTCAACAGTACCATGATAATGCACACATAGCACAAATGCTATGGGGAATTCAGTGCCACCTTTTTTTGTATTTCCTCAAGTGAATTTCCAGGACAATATGATGCATGGTGCTCCTCCAGGAAGTTCTAGGGCTTGAAACCCTTCTGTTTGGTCAACTGGGGATATTTCTCAAGTTTCTGGAGCATTTCATTAAACATGTTGTAAAGCCAGACACCAATAATAAAGTTTTATTGATCATGGATAACCATGAAAATCATATCAGTATTCAAGTTATTGACATGGAAAAAAGAATGGCATTGTAATGTCACTATTCTTCCACATACCAGTCATAAACTCCAGCCCCTTCACAGAGGAGTGGGCCAGTATTCAGGACATATTTGAGCACCTCATTTAAAAACTGGTTTTTGACAAATCATGGGAAAACTATGAAAGTATATGATATTGCCTCAATAAGTGGGAAAGCTTATCCTTTGGCATTTACCCCCTCAAAAATCATGTCTGGGTTCTCATAATCAGGACTGTTGCCCATTAATCCTGATATATTTGCAGAACATGAATATTGTGCAAGTTCTGCGAGTAATAAGTCTTATCCTGAATCTTCCACTGGACCTTCCAATATATCCTTCCTATTTAAGGTGGTAAGTCCATATTTTTTCCCATCAAGGAATACTGTAGAAGTAGACAGACCAGCCCTGGAACCTCATTTGAATATTAATGCTGAATCTTGTGCTGGACATTCCAATGTGTGCTCTCCAACTGAAGCTGATACATTTCTATGTTCTTCATCAAGGAAGTCTCTGGTGGAAATGAGACCTTTTCCTAAATCTGAGGACAGAAAATATAGAAGGAAAGAAAGGAAACCTGAAAAATCAAGGATTCTCACAGATACAACTGAAAAGCAAACAATTGAAGCAGAGATTTAAAGGAAGAAATGAAGCAAAAATATTAATATTCAGTTATTCAAGAAATGTAAAATTGGTGATGGGGAGAAGAAGAAATCAATTTGAAAGAAAAGAATTCAGGCTCTGAGTCAGATACTTCTTCTGCTTCATTCATATCCAATGAGAGTGAGATGAGGAATTTATCAAGAAGAATGAGTAACAGTTTATAGTCTGAAGCAAAAGAAGATTCATTTGCTGAAACGTCCATGAAGATTGACTGATGGGTCTTGGTTAAGTTCCCTACAAAATAATCTGTGAAGCACATTATTGGCCAGATTGTAGGAGTCAAAGATGGCGTTCCTAGTGAGAAGTTTGCAAGGAGGGTTAAGAAGAATTCAAATTTTGTTTAGCTTCAATGGGGATATTGTTGTTTTTGTTATTGGCAAAGCCTGATATTGGAAGAAGAGGTGGTATAACTTTTCCTGCTTTTTTAGGATTCAATATATATTATCAATATCTTCTAAACATGTTTGGTTTTCAGTAAATTTCTACATATTTTTTGTAATTTTATACATATTTTGCAATTGTATATATTTCTTAATATCATTATTGTTACTAGTTAAGGTTTAAACTGTAACTCAATGTATTTCCAGCTTTGATTATTACAAGTTAGTTTGAAGTAACTGAAAATTTAACAAACTGACAAATATACAGGAACATAACTTATTAATTTCGAATTCCGCAAAGTGCCATTACTCCTTACCCCAGCGGTTATCCATTTTTACAACTTGTGACCCAAGGTACAATGAATGCATTGTACCTTGGGTCATTCGACTTTTTTATATTTTCAATAAACAGTAAAATGCTTAAAATATTATTTAAAAATTGATTTACAATTCCAAAAGTAAGAGAGTAGCATAACAAATTTGAAAATAGCTTTGGATTTGAAATATCAAAAAGTTTTTGTAAGCTGTGGCCTTTTGAAAAAATGTGGCACAAGGTACAAAGATTCCCCCTAGTCTTTTCTTAGCTTAATGATGTTATTTGCTTACTTTTGTATTTAGACTAGTGCAATATTACTGTCCAGTCAGCTACACATTACCATTACCATTTTACCCGCAAATTATTGTTTTTCCGATAGGAATAAATTCTGGAAAGCCAATACATGTGGATTACATTGGCTGTTTATTTAAACGTGAATATTTGGAACGCTTGCTCTAGGCTGCACACATTGATTTTTTCCTCTTTATGAAGAAAATGTATTCTTACTTGGCATTCATGAGTTGCTGAATGCAGATGATAAAACATATTTTTATAAACAATTATTATTAATTTCGCTATCCTAATAACACTCTTAGGATCAGTTCATTGCCATTAATGACAAATTTGCTTCAAATCGATGATAAAGGAAAAGTAATTATTGATAACATGCATAGCTAACTATACTATAGATAGCCTAATTTTCTGGATATTCTCAATTATTATTTATGCACTAGAAATAAGTTATTTCTTCATTCAGTTTCTAGAGATCCATTGAAACAAGGGACTTTGTGGTTATGCATTATATTTTCAGTCATATTTTTACTCTTTCTTGACTTTCACTTTCACCAATCGCGAGCAGAACTAATCTTTTATAAAAGATATGCTAATAAAAACTTAAAAACACTTTTAAGTGGAAATTCTGACTCATGTTATGGCGTGACGGCCGTTTCACTCTGATGTTAAGAGCATCGTCAGACGATCAACAGTACACTGCGGGTACTGTGGTTCTCTGACGATGCTCTTAATATCAGAGTGAAACGGCCGTCACACCATAACGCGAGTCAAAATTTCCACTGAAGTGTTTTTAGGTTTTTATTATTTTTTTAGTGGAAACAAGATGGATCTTCAATATCAAAAGATATGCGCTTAAAGTAGGTACCGATTTTCTTGGAAGAAAATTTAGCCTCACAAATTACTTGGAATAATGATTAATACTTTGTAAATTTTCTAACAATAGGATAGTGATTCTAACGGATTGCATAGTTCACATTTGATTTAAACAACTGATTTTCTTACTTTACCATTATTCAAAAGGAGCTGAACTTGCAGTCGGATTATAAACTATGATGATTTAAATGTTTGATAGGCCTGTCACTTTGAAATATTTGAAAATAATATAATATTTTACCAAGATAGGTCCTTCAAAACACATACAGAATCTATTTATTTTATTCATGCAATAGATAACACTTCAATAGCTCTACCAATCCCAAAAACCAAGAACAATTTCTTATGATCAGAAATCGAGTCCACATTTTTGAATGTACAATAATTGTCTACAAAAGTATAGACACTAGTATAGTACAGTTATCCTTATTGTTGAGTCCGTAGCGTGTGCAGATGGCTATTTAGAAGCATTGAAAATCAAATCAATTATTCATCGCCAATTTGAACTTTACTTTTCAAAAACATGCAATTTACTGATTGCACAAATCACAATTTCCAAATCTTAAAATTAACTTCATTTTTAAGACGTCTTTTAGCGTGCAAGTAGATTTATTTACATCTTTTCACAAGGTCAAAACGATGAGGGAATTATTACTTGCTGGGATACCACACACGAATACGCATGCTTAGAAGGCGTTCTCACGGTTGATGCAGGTAGCATGCGCTGCATGCCTTCCCATTGGTTGTGTAAATTTACACAACTAAATGGTCGTTCACACGTAGCCCATAAGGTGATTCCACCAGTGCTGCACAGCGCATTCTATCTGTCAACCATGAGAGCCCCCTTTACTTGACAGACTTTATGCTAGAATAACTCGATCAACCCTTATATTCGGTTCTTTATAATGCACTTAATTATCAACTATTCATTATCTAGATATCCTTTTTGAAGGAGGTTTCACGAAATTAACTAAAAGCCATGTATTCTTGTTTAGAGCTTTCATTATTCATAATCAATTTATGGCAAACACATGCATCGTCTATTTATAGTCTTCTTACCTTGCTAAGGGAAGAAGCTTGCTTATCTTGTAGTTTTAAAATAAACATTTCAAGAATTTAAGTTTTTTTTTTGTTTCAGTTTAAACCTCAATATCATTTTCCAGCTTAATCAATTGCTTATTTACAGACTATTTACACGAGGCTTAATTTTATACAGCTGAAGAGGATTGAGAACAGCAAATCAGTGCATACACACACATAGACAAAGGCCATCTCCTAGATAGTTATTTTATCAAATAAAGCTAGTGGGTGGTTTAGTTTCATGCTGCAGAAAAAAGCGAATTTGAACTGAACTGGGGAGAAATCCAACAAAAAATATATTAGCTAATATTCATTGATTTTAATGACTTGTTTGGTTGAATTCTATAGTTTTTGGTTTTTATACCCGGTTCTTTAAAAATTCTATTCTTTTTAGAAAATCGATTGATAATACTTGATTCATTTCTAATGTTCATGAGAGTTCGTATTCTAAGAAATAACGTGAGCATGTGTTCAATTGAGAACATTAAAAAGATAGTCAAAACTCAATTATTATTAATCTTATCAATTCAGTTGAGCGAAACAGATTAAAACACACCATTATTTTACCTTTTTATTAGTATTGATAATGCAGTAACAATCCTATATAGTAGGCTACAACATCTAATTAAATTATTTTTATGGACATCAAATACAACCCTTGCTCTCCCCTTGCCGCTAATAATACTCATAAATTTACTTTCAACAGCATTATCCAAAACAGTGGCAATACTTCAGCTGGTTTTCATTCTACAAAACATTTAGTAGGTGGTTTCATCTTGCCCACTGAATAACAATATGTAAACTGACCAATTGTTTTAGATAGGACGCTGTAAACACGTCTTTATAGAGCATTCGTTTTAGATAGAGTCCAAACCATCACAATGTAAAATTCAATATCGACACTCCCCTCCATCACCATTAGAATGTAGGTTTAAGACAAGCCGTGAAGCTTTATGGACCACATTAGGTAAGAAGTACATGTCAACAGAATTCATCAAGAAGGTGAGAAAATCATAAATTCAACAAAGGAGTTTCTTGTAGAGAAAGTACATAAATAATACACTGACTTGCTCTTCCAGGTAAAAGCGAAGTCGGTATGTGATATTATTTTTGTCTTCGGTATCACTCTGAAACTGAGTTCAAAAAAGTTGTGTAAACTTAACAAATTTGGAAAAGGCTTCTAATTAAAAATTTTACAAGAATCATATGATGTTCTCAATGTCTCTTCGAATACTTGACTACAATTCGTTTTCAGGCAATAGCCTCCAGACTAGAATGACAATTCTGGAGAATATCGATATTAGAGTGCTTGCATTAATGGATAATTACCATAGAAAAATCAAAAACATGTTGTGGAATGGAGGCATTCACACTGCTCCAATCGGTCATACACAATTACACAGTTTTTTTATTTTTTTTTATTTTGCGGTGGTAATTGAATGCTTCACTATAGGCAAGCACCCTTAGCAGTGCATGTTTGATTCCATCAACTGACTCAGCTAATAGACTTTAGATTTATAATTTACTAAATCAAAAATCGATGCAATTTTTTTTCAAAAATCGTTGCATTTTTTAAAAAATCTATGTATTTTTTCAAAAATCGATGCATTTTTTTCAAAAAATTATCGTTTTGATAAGCAGTATTCATGAAATAGTTTAGGGAAATCTGAGTAATCCTTCTTGAACTGTAGATAAAAGTGAAAGTCGGCATATTTTGTCAATTATGCAGCCCTATTCATAGCTTTTTCTTCTTGTTGATGATGCCCACATGAGTTGAGACTTGTGTGTGAGTAATGAGGTACATTGATGGACCTTAAGTTTAAGATGGGTTACGAATAAGTGGGTAAATGATAATAAAGCAGACAATGTCATGCTATAGCTGACGGTCACACATCCAAGCACAGTTCCGAGCGTTCGTGACTCAGCATCACGGCCGCATTGACACCACGCTTCCTTTGTAATGCATTTTCTTAATTTTTCAAGATAAGTATATTATTATCAATTGTGTTCAATGTCGAATATCAATTCAGGACATATTCTTTTCGGAAGATGAAGTCCACTTAGACTTTAGATCTGCGCGTGGGTAATAAGTGGATGATGATGATTCATGAGTTGGACCCAAAGTTTTAGGTGGATTACGAACCACCGGATAGTGATTTAAAGTAGGGAACAGAGTATTTTTTGACTTTTTCGTTTCCACTCAATTTCTCAATACAGTGTTTTATATTTATTTTTGCTTAAACAGAGTGTTTTTCTCAAAGATACTATGAGCAAAACTTGAGCCTATTAAAATTAACAAGCTAGTATACTAGCTTTCAAGATAATAACAATTATTCCATTTTTAGTGATTTAAATACTACAGTTATAATCGATAATTTTCATAGAATATAATAGCATATTATAATAGCCTATTTTGTATTTGTGCCACTGCTATTCATCATACATTAAAACCCTGTTATAACTGCAACTGATTAGTTATGACGAAAGGTATGACTTTTGTTCCAATCTAAGATGATCTATAACTGATTACATAAAAAATGCAAATTCATATTCCTATATAGCACAAAATTAATTTTGAAAACATTCCTCTCTGATATGAATAGTTTGAACTCTTATTCAGATAATTCTGGCGATTCTTTGTTAGAGTTCATGATTTTTAAATTATTGAAAAATTTAAGGTAAAAATTGACCAAATAGTTATTTTTATAATTTTTGATAGAAATTCTCCAATTTATAATAATAGATATTTATTTTTATTGTTAGGTTTAGAGTTGTAAACTGGGCTTGTGATCTATTTTATACCTTTATGTGCAGACATTTATAATTACTAAACGATTTTAAATGGATGGTTTAGCTGAGCATTCAGCATATTATTCTAACACCATGGCCAGTTAATATTAATTATTTTGATACAGCACAATAAACATGGCAATAAAATGGTAAACTGGTGATAACCACAGAATGATAATCCAGTGTACAAGAGTATTATTACTTGTATATTAATTACCTTATTATAAAACCTTATAACTTCAGGGCCTGTATACACCAGAAAATAGCAATATATTAAGGGAGTGATAGGATTGTAATTTGGTAATGTATCTTCATTGCTACAATGTTGATGGGAATGGGGGTGTGTAGTTATATGAACAGTTTGAATTTCCATATAAAAATCAGTTTGAAACAAAAAAATGTTTAGTTGGTCGGTTCAGTTTCAAATTATTAGGTTGAAATAATTGTCGCATGTGAGTACTTACCTGGTAACGAAAATCTCGCTCGCTTGCTTGTTTCACCTTTTTCTGGAAGAGAACAGACGTTGGTTGAGGGCAAAAGGACGCGGATGAAACGGTGCAAAGGATAAGACAGATCATGCGATGGAAAGAGAGGAAGAATGGAAAGGATAAGAAAAGAGAAAAATGATTAATTTTGAGTAATCTCAATAGGAAAAATCTAATCTAGTAGTATCAATGGAAAATTGTGTGTGAATTAGTGTGATTGATAAATTATTGAGTAGATTAGTAATCATGTGAGCTACGGATGTGACAGGTTGTCACAAAATCATGGTATGGTACTTATAAAATAATAAAGTGAGTGTAGAATTCTGTATTAATAGAAGTCTTTTTCCAAAGTGTCAGTCCTCTATAGTCTCTTGTATGAGTAAGTGGCGTTCAAATGCAAATACTTCAAGTTTGATAAATAATTGATTATACCTTATTGGTATTCTTTCTAATAATGTCTGCAGTAACAAAAGTAGGAAAGTAAAATAATGAGTTCAACTAGAATAACTTAGAAAATTAGACTTGATGATGGAGTTTTTCAATTTTCCCATAGACAACATCAGGTACATTAAAGAAATCATAAATTGAAAGATATACGGTACGGCATGCTGAATTTATTCAAATATTAAACTCAATCCTATACAACTTGATAACAGTCTTGTGAGAGTAACAAAAAATGACTGCTATCAATCAAACTGAACGGCTATTAGTCCTTTCAAATTAACATTAAAATCTTTGTTAGAGCACACTTTTTCATACATTCAAGATTCAAGCTTAAACTAGATGACGCATTTTGAGGTGCATTTGTAATTATGCCATAGGCCTACATAATGAAAATTAGCATGAATTTTCTTCAAAATATCCACCTTGGCAACTACTGATTCAAAAATGATAAATATAATTTCGTGATGAATTTATTACTGTACTCAAATGCATTCTATTTAATTCGATCACTATTGTTTCTTATCAAGGTATTATTTACGTCTTATTCTAAGCATTTCATTTCATACATTGACTGCATGGAATACTAAAATAAAAATTAATCTTTATCACCACAATAATTAATAAAAAACCCCAAGTTTTAGAAATAACAAATCAATTTGGTAACTACCGAACTACATGGATTTATATTCAAAAACTCATCATTCCCATGCTTTTCAAAAATATTTGAATCAACCAATGCCTCATTTAGAACGTATTATCAAGAAGTATTATTATCGATAAGTAGATATTTGATCCTACATATCAAATAGGCAATTGATACTAGACTTTGATCCCACTTTTAACTCTCACATTATATTTTATTTCGAGACGTAAACAATTATCTCTTAAATTATTGTTTCCTAAAGGGAACGTGACTTATTTTCTATTGTATATTTTCACCGTTTCAAACAAATTCATTTCATGATTTGAATCATCACGCAAATTAAAGTTAAAATAGAAGTCATATTTTATAGAGCTTTTACTTTTTCAAAAGCTTATTGTAAATCAATTGAATTTGGCGACAAACTACAATTGTATAATAACTTGGGTTACTATTAAAACAAATGATACATTCCCATGCTTTATTAAGATATTTGGATTTGCTAATTATTGTTTTATTTTGAGAAGTGCTTTCAAAATGATCTTATTAATTGGGTAGAAATGATGCACAATTCCTACTTGCACTTTCCAATTCTATTTCCATTCTCTCACTTGCAGATCACTTGGAATCTCATTAAGTTATGTGTTAAGATGAGGTTCATGTTTCAATTCCATCATTATTTTAGGTAGGGAAGTAGGGTGCTTTGACGATTTTTCTATACTTAAATCCTATATTTAACTTACATTCTCATTTTCCAAATTACTTGGAATCTCATTAATCTATCACAACAGGTACTCACATTGCGAAGAGGTCATTTATACTTACACGTATTGTCCTCATGTGCTCCTTTTTAGCCGCTCTTGACTGGCCACATAACTTCTTTTGTATCCACTGCACAACGTACCAGATACTTTTCGGAGTGGGAATTATGTTGAAAGGAGGTGGTACCGTTCCACCTTCTTCAAAATAGCTTATCCAAAGTTTGCTTCTTGCGAATTTCCATTCAATGTCAGCGCGTTCCTTGAGAGCAAAAGGTTAGCTCATCAATAATCGCAAAAATAAACAATTAATACTCATTATAATAATTAGTATTAATACTAAACAACTAATACAGCTATTTATTGCTAAAAAATATGTTAATAGTAAAAAATGTTCATTATTCATTTCTTGAGCATCGAAGACGATTATTAGAAGTAAAATAAAAAGAATTGAGAACAGATCCTAGAAATACTTGTATAGGGCCTGGACGTGATCATCAATTATTAAAAAAATTATAATACAGGTGAATCACAGAATTGTTTTGAGTTTCAGTTACCCAAGAGAAATTAGACTCAAAGACCAAAATAACATTTTGAGACTTCCACAAACTCAAAATGCCAGGAACTCAGAATTTTTAGGCAGATGAAATTAAAACATATCAAATAAGAATACAATTTGTGTACTTTTGGGAGAGGCGTGTGTGATGAATCGTTCTCGTAGCAGATATGACAGAAAAATGAAGGCATATCCAAGTGAATTTCCACACTTGTGAACAGAAGAAGAAGAATTGTGGCTTGCAGGTGGAGGGATGAGCTAACTGCCAAATTCAAAAGTAGATATAGCGCAGCAACCTACTATACCGGCAGTCGTTTATTTCAAATTTAAGACAGCCACGGCAAGAATATTAAATTTAATGTACTTTTCATATAAATTCTAGTTACCTGAAATAAAATGTGACCGTATAAACTAGCCAATTTTTCACAGTGCAGAAGTATGAGTAGTGGTTCATTTCGTTCTCATTTAGTTAATTCTCGGCGCTTGACACAGACTGACATGCTCAGGTGAATGTAAAATTTAGGGTAGTGACTGTGTGGTGTTTGCAGGTGTGAACAGACAGGGGATGGAGGGGATGCATACTCAATTCTCAAAAATTACTAAAAAATCTTTATTCATGTTTTTTTAAGACCTTTTTTCAAATGATATCTGATATCCCCAAAATATATCTCTAGTTGGTAAAAAAATCAATTCTGTTTATTAATTTATACTTTCAGTACTTACCGAAATGAGCTGGTACGAGTGATTCATCATTGCAATTAACAGGTTGAGCAATACAACAATATTGATAACTGAGAACGTGCCGAACATCAGCATTCCCCAGAATCTGGTGAAACTTTTGATACCAGCAAGTTCAAAGTTGTCGAGGTCCACGAGTCCAAAAACTGCCCAGAAAAGTGTTTGCGACGTCTCAAAGAGACTGTAACAGAAAAATATATGAGTCACACTCACACGACTTTCTTTTCCCGTTTTTTAAAGTTTTCATCTTATCAGAAAGATTAATTTAATGAGAAAGTCTCAAAATCAGTCTCAGGTCGTTGTCATGTGTGACTGGTGACTTCTGCTCTTGAGAGTCGACACTATCATCCATAAGTACTTTATTTGGACCAATTTCAAAAGAGGTTTTTTAAAGTGGATGAGCGCCTTAATATAATTTTCCTGCAACTGTTCGTAAAGTAGTTCTTTATTTACTGAAAACTGATTGTAAAATACCTGCTCGGTGAGCGATAAAACATTTTACGCTCACCAGCTGTTTTCTTTACGCTTCTGTTTTGATTTTGATGTCTTCTCATTGGTGGATCACGAAACCCGTGAAATTATCATAACCTTAACAATGGCGCACGCTAACCAAATCCGCACCCGCCAAATCTGTGACGTTACTTTCTTGCAGATTTGACGCCTAGTGGGACCGGAATCCCCACTACTACAAGCTTTTATTGTGTTGGGATCCAGAACTGCAGTTGTAGGAAAAATTTTGAAAAATTCGCGCGTGAAGCTGCTTTATTGTTCTTAATACATAAATAACTATCGAACTAATCCGTAATTATTATCATATTTTTTTGTCAATTACAAAACCACCATTTTAAACATTGTAACAGACATTCAGTATATTAACGCAAAAATTCTACAAAAATTTTATATATTTACATGAGTTTAAAGGCTTATGAATGATTGATACATGCAGTGAATTTCATCATTATCACAGTTAATATAATAAATATCTGTTACAATGTTTAAAATCAGTTGCTCAGCTCAATAAAATAAATTATATGCCGCTTATAAATTTTTCACTGGTGGTACCTATTGAAAAAAGACAAATACGGTAATATTATTATGAATTCAAGAAAAGCAATAGTCGAAACTACTTGTTTTTGTAAACATCACTTCCATTCATTGACGACTCGTGATTCAAAGAGATTGTCAATACACTCTTGTTTCTCTCTGTCTCCCTGAATGTCTCTCTCACTCCTATCTGCCAGTTTGCGTCCCTGGCACATTCACGCATAATAGAGAATCTACTAGAACATACTTTCTGTATGATCAAGATGTTGAGAAATTTCTGGAAATTACTAGTATGAATGAAAACAGTATAAAAGGGCTTTCCTCGTCTGAATTCAGTCAGTTGTCATTTGCTCTTCACAATGTTCGTTGTTTAGTGCGTGTTGAAAGTAATTTGTGTAAATAAAGTGCAAGTTTTTTAGTGATAGAACCCATAGCAATATTGAATATACTCTCACACTATTGATCATGATTATGATGATGATGGTTATTATTAATAGCGTATGATTTTTGTTGGTGGAGAGATCCTTAAGGGTAGTTCCACATCTCCATTCAGCTATGTTATGGGAAACAAGGTCAACAGTTTCAAAATTCTTTATTTGTAAAGAATATAAAACAAAACCGTTAAAAATAGGGGAGGAAACACACAAAGAACTGCACACAATATCAATAAACTTATTCAACTCACCTACGAAATTTACTTAATTATCAATGCCAACTCCAATAAATAGAAAACATTTTCAATAAAGCCGGATACAAAAATGCACTTGAAACAAAAAATGACAGAAATGAAAAACAAACAAAATAAATACTAAGAAAGAAAAAAGAAATTGAAATCAAATCCCAATAATCGATCTAAAACAATCACTAAACCCCATGCATTTTAGAAACTGAACTGCACAGATTCTGCATAGGAAAACAGATCGCTCTAAGACAACAAACAGTAAGATGCGATGTTATGCGACGGTATGGAGTTACGATGCTGTCTATAAGCACCTTTACAGACCAGTGCATGTCCTGGTATTCAAATGTTAAGCCTGTGCCAGCTTCCTAGGTCTATGTATTTTTATCCAGATGTTTACTATCTATGAAGGTCAACTCTTTGGCATTTACAGACTTACTGAGTCTGAGTCTATGGATCAATTGGTTGTTGGTGTATGAGTGAGACTTGAGCCTTGGTTCCCACTGCGCGGATTCGGACAAAACGGACAGACGACAAGGGTGTAAGTGTTCAAAGAATTATATTATGCAGTTCTATCATTTTAAAACAAAATTATTTGTAGTGCAGTTGACAAAGCATTTTGAAATACTTCAACTTAGAGCTTAGGTTTCTAGCAAAATGAAACCGTGTTGTCGTTGTGAGAGTGGTTTCCAAGAACACACTGATACACCAGAGATGTCCCACTAGTATCTGTCAATGACGACGGACAGAAGATGAAAAACTTCATCTTGAGCTTTTGTCCACTTTTGTAATGTTTTAGGTTATCATTGCGGGACAGATCAAAATAGCATGCTGCTGGAAATGAAATATTAGCTTCCAAACTATTATTGAAAGCAGATTATGTATAAATATAAGATATATATGTGTAGATTGTATATAATTAATCGAATATATTATAAAATATATTTGGAAGTAAATCGAGTAATATATTTTAGTGTATTAGCCTGAACTGCGAGTTGGAAACTGAATTGTAAATCAAATACCATATTACAGTGGAACAAACTTCATGCAATTGAAAAGCGATATTACTTTATACATATAGGTACAGTACAAATGAAATTTTTCTTGCTTCAACAAATGAAATTAGACAGGAAGAAATCAAGCATGCACTTGATTCAAATCCATCAAGGTTAAAAAATAAACAAATAAAATAAATAATTAACAAATGAATAGAATAAGATCAAAGAATTTTTGAATAGCGGGTTCAAGACATTGTCATGACAACAGATTTCTCGAATGAAATTCCAAAATACCAGTGAAAATGTTATGATCTTGCTCGAGTAGTGGATTACAAAAATAAAATCAAGAATATTGCTGTAGGATTTCTTAGTAAATACTTACTTAGCAAACCTTCTCCAAACAAGACAGGCATCTGGGTCTTCAGCTTTTGCTAGTGGATCTTTGGGACATCTTTGTTTTTCCATGTCTGCATAATACCAGAGAAGCTGGTTCATGCCTGAAAAATAACAAATATATAGTTACATGAATTATTTGAAAGTACTTCATTAGTATAGGCCTGCACAGTGCACAATCAACATCGTAGCACTTTTATTGCTTCAAAATTTCACTATGATGAATTTGCTTTAAAATGATGAATACCTTATCAATATAATTTTCAAACAAAATAATTACCATTGTATGATACAATAAATAATACTGTTCACAAGGTGGAGTCAACAGGATGATAAGTAAATCATACTAACTTATACAATCCATGTTCTAAAGTTCATGTGTTTTTTTTTTAGAGGATGAAGCCTACATAGGTCTAAGGCCTGTGCGTGGGTTATGAGTTGAATGATGGTGATTGTTGAGCTGGACCTACAGTTTTAGGTGGGTTCCGAACTACCGGTAAGTGATTTTACAGCAGAGAACAGTGTCTTTTGCTGGCCAATCTGTTCTATCTCAACAAATTATTTGTATTAATTTTTATTTTAATAATTTGTTGCTAATCTTTTTCTCAAATCTTACTTTTTAATCTCATTTTTAGTATTAAAAACATTATGATACATTCTCATCATCTGAATTAGCAATTCATAATGTAATATTAATTGAAATGTAATATTAATTGAAATCAATCTAAAATCTGAAGTCAATTTAATTAACTCAATATTTTGCTGAATTTAAGAAAAACGAAGACCAAATGTTTCTCAAGGTTAAGTACTCGAATGGACGAAGTTTTGTCCAAACTTCGCCTTTTCATGTGAATGCGTCACTTAGAATTTCATTTCATTAGCTCTACCCATTAGATCAATGTTAATATTTCCAACAAAATGTAAATAGTATCATCCAGGTCTACTTTCTATGTGATGTTAAAATATTGTATGTAAGCACACATTTGAAAACAAAAATGGTAAATTTATCATGAATAAAGTAATCTAATCTAATCTAATCTGAAACAAATGCCACACATTGATATGCTTGTGTAATGAGTGTTATTGTATAAGAGTGGTAAAATCTTAGGCAATCCAAGTGAACTGAAATTAGCAAATGAATGTTTCATCCAACAAATTATGAATTTAGAGTAACATCTTTCAGATTTCCATGCCTTCATCAAAAAATAAAAATAAATAACTGTATCAATTTGATTTCTCATGTAAATAGCTCTACTACCTGACTGAGATTGTCAGATTGTAATCACTCAAAAATCCAAGAATAGAAGCGAAATAACTGTATGTTTTCTAATATTATATTGCTTATACAATTATTCACTTACATATTTTATGAATAGCAGGGCAAGATTCATATAAGCAGTGCAGAAATTGCACAGCCACAGGAACTAACTTGCATAACAGATTAAATTTTAATAGAAAGAACAAAAACTTGACTTACCACATGAGAAGGCAAAAAGTACTAGAACGTACAGGAAGAAAAACTTCATAATATCTAAAACCATTCTACTGAGACATACTTGTAGAGGTCCAAGGTATGGATTCACTGAGAATATATAGACTAGTTTTAAAGAACTGGAAGAAAAGAAAAACATTTTGTTAATCACAATAAAGAGATACAAACTGCAATCAATTGAATGTACTTATAAATTAATTGTTCACTAGCTTAAATGGCGATTTACTTTTGTAGAAAAAATTTTGTTTCCCCAAAACAGATACAACTGGAAATAAGTAGGATACATAGATGTAATACGATGTTTAGATATAATGAATTTTATGGAAGAATATAGATTAAATGCTTCCACTAAAATGCAGACTGTAGTTAAGACTACAGCCGCGCAGTTGCAGTGCAGACGCGGTCAGACTGCTTCTAGCTGCATTAATAGAACGAGCAGCGTGTGCTCACAGCTCTGAACAGAATTCAAAAGTTTCTAAAGTGCACCCGACTCATTTTTCATACGTTTCCTTGAGAACTTTTCAATTTATAGGTAAACATTGTCAGTTATTGTACTTATTAATACATCATTGAGAAGCTCAATTTCTAATAGCGTACAGTTTTTAATAGCTACATGAAAATAATTGAAATGATTTCAATCAAATGTTGAGCTAAAAATATTATAAACCACATTAAAAGTTTTTTCAACTAGTAAAAAGTAAAACAAGTGACTCATCTGCCAACAATGCAATCAGACACCTTCAAAACAAGAAGAAGATGTTCAATGTAGCCTAGCAGTCTATGAAATGCAATGAATTATTAAATGAAGTGCATAAGAGGATAATTTGGAAAAGTTTAATGCTACCTCTGTACAAAGCGCCCCCTCTTCATTTTTTTCATTATGCACGGTGTATCAATATGATTTTGTATATTTTTTTGACAATTCTGGAAGTTGAGATTGTAATTTTTAACAATTCTGCAACATTATTTATTTTGAACAAAGAAGAAAAAAATCCCATCTACTTATAATGAGTGATTTTATACAGCATTGGCGTTGAAAGGAATTGATAAGCTACTTGATAATAAGGCAATACGTCAAAGGAAGAGAATATTGAAATTACTGTTTCTTCGATTATGATTACTCAATTTCACAGAATTCGAATACAGTAGTTTTAAATTATATACAATACCTAATGTATGACCAAATAAAATGAATGATTATGCATGTTAGCTTCATGCTTCCACTTCAACTAATGAAACAGTTTAATTCAATTGAACTCTCACCTAAAAATATTTGCAGCTGAAAATAAACCTTCAGAAATAAGCATAGGGTCCCACGTGTCCCATTCTTCTCTAGGTATGTCTGCCTGACTCGCTATATCTGGTGATCTTTGAACCTGAAAAAAAAAATTCAAAATAAATTATACATTCTTTCGCTATAAAAAATATCTAGCCTATTTCGTTATAAAAAAATCAGCTATCGTTAGAGATAAAAAAATTGGTTCTCTATGGGCTATCCAATTATTGTTATACATTGGAAGAAAAAAATTCAACTATTTTTTAGAATATATTTTTGACCAAGGATTTATGTATCTTACATGTTTTACGCACAGGTTTCAATGGAAACCAAAATTAAAATTTTTTTTCTTTTTTCGGAGGATGAAGGTCTGAGACCTGTGCGTGGGTAATGAATTGGATGATGGTGCTTGATGAGTGCCTGTTGTGCAGTAGCGTAGCGAAAATGTTGAAATCTGAGATTTTGGTGCCCTTCCCCCCCCGGCCGAATACTCCATATCCCGTAATGATATTCCATATCCCGTCTGGGGGTATGGAATACTGCTAGGGGTCTGGGGGTCCTCCCCTGGGAAAATTTTAATTAGTCTAATAGTCCCTCTAAAGTCGTATTTTCACCGATTCTAGACTCATGTCTAGAAAAGCTTAAATCCATTCATTTTAGTCCACATTATGAGAAAATATTGGGATTTCGATGCTCGGAACTTGATTTGAGGCTCAAAAACAGTAATTTTATGAGTATTTATTAAAATTAAGTTTATAAATTGGGTAAAGTGAAAGCTTAAATTTAATAAATCATTGCTTTCATGAATCGTTTGTTCAAGAGCTTGAACCCACTTTTCGTATATTGTTAGTTTTAGTTCATATATGAAATATGAAAAATACTACGTACCGTACCTACTTTTATAGTGGAAATTTAACAAGTTATAATTATTACAATTAATGCCACACAGAGACCTTTTGTGGCACGGGGCAGAATTTTGGCTGGTGGATCCCTTACCCCTTCACCCTAAATACCAATTTTCAATCATTGACACAATTTTCCAAAAAATAGCATTAATTATGTCTTCGAGCTATGCTTAGTTGCCTACTGTACTCAAAAGTATCTGTTTAACTAGTTTGTATTATCTTTTCAATTTAAAGACGAAATTCGAGCGTAGGCCAACTGAAAACCATTCAATGAAAACCTTGTGGAAGCTATAGGGCAAAGGACACTGATGGCACCAGAGAGAGCCTTGAAAAATACAATAAACTTCTCTACTATTTTTGTGTAATATCTTGAATTCACATTATTCTATAACTATTCACTAATACTGGAATATGTAGAATGTGTAAAAATATAGAATTATATATTTGAATAAAACTTGATTCATCTTGCAATTAGAGAATGTGCAGAAATCACACAACGTTTTTCCAACACGTCCAATTCCAAATTTTAACTTTTAGTAATTTTGTAATTGCATGTAGCATGTGGATGGTGACGAAACATTAATCAACCTCTGTGCGACCGACAGAGGCTCAAGGACCGCAGATGATGCGCCTCCCCATGCCAGAACGCCATATTGCAGCAGCTGGAGAAGCTCATGATTTGAAGAAAATAGATGAGAAAATATCCTAGAACAACTGGGTGATAGATTTATAGTTGGAGGTGACTTCAATGCAAAGCATGTGGACTGGGGTTTTCAACTAGAAAAGAAAAAGAGCTTAGAGAGGAAAGATTCATATAAGGTTGGGACTATCACTTTACAGATAAATCGACCTATTGGCCTAACAGATTTGAATAAAACTCCAGATCTAGATTTCTTCATTACATAGAGAGTATTCAGTAACTTCATCAACATAGAAGAAAGTATTGATCTGGATTCTGACCATTGAGCAATAGTTTCAACACTTTGTGGAATAATAATAATAATAATAATAATAATAATAATAATAATAATAATAATAATAATAATAATAATAATTATAATAATAATAATAATAATAATAATAATAATAATAATAATAATAATAATAATAATTATAATAATAATAATAATAATAATAATAATAATAATAATAATAATAATAATAATAATAATAATAAAAGAAGACAGACAAATGCTAGTGAACAAAAAACAGACTAGGAAGCTTTTGGAAGAGATTTGGCGAACGAAATCAACTTAAATATTCAACTTAGAACAACTGATCAGTTGGATGAGGCAGTGGAGGAGTTTATAAGTCATATTCAGAAGTCAGCCCGGAAATATACAACACAATACACCAGAAAAACGTGAGGATTCAATAGCTCTTTGAGATACGTTTAAGAGAAGAGCAAGAAGAAGATGGCGACCAGTGCCGGATTTAGAGAATACAGGCCCCTAGGCTCCACCTGTGGTGCGGGCCCTGGGCTCGTGATTTGAGGGGTATGGAATACCCCCCCGTGAAAGGGTGGTCGGGGGTTCCACCCTTCAACAATGTTGCAGCTGTGTTCACGTCGATTCTAGGGTTTTGTAAAGATTCACTAGTTTTGTTTACTTGACCCAAAATATCTTCCCCAAAAAGCATACAGGTCTGTCTCCAACTTATTCATTTTTCGAAATAAACCCAGAGCAGCCACTCTTGATAGCCACCCATAAATCTTCCATGTCTTCTGAAATTTTTGCCAGCGCCTTCTTTATTTCTTGATATCCTCACAAAAGAGATTTTGTAGCATCAGCTCAACATGACCATCATGTTGTTGTCATATTTTTTGGCACAAGAACGTATTTTTCAGTTTCTGCTTGTTTCAAGCTCTCTGTTAGTCTGGTATCTGTTGGTTGAGGCAGTGAAATATACAGTTCTCTTTCAAAAAATTGAAAAAGCTTACAGCATTAAGACAACAACCGGCTGCAGCTTGTATTACCAAATTCAATGAATGTTCATTGCAAGGGATCCATGCTGCTGAACTGTTTTCTTCTAAAGTACTAAAGTTTTCTTCGAGTGCTTGCTTCCTGTTGCAGAAGCATTGTCGTAGGACTGACCACGACAGTCTTTGATGTCCACATCATTTTCTTTCAAAAAGGTACACAGTATGTTACCCGTAAGGGTCTCCCCACCACGAAAAGCCATATGAATTTACTTTTTACAGTATGTTAAATATGTCTTTTGCTTTGTGCCCTTGATCAGGCATGAATGTCAGATTTATATTAATATTCCTGTGTATGGTGCATGAATAGGCCGTAGGCCAAAGCGAGTGCCTGTCAATGTAGATATAATTTTTGCAATGTTTTTAAAAATCAATAAACGTTTTTACATTTGTTTTGATATTTTTGGAAAATAAAAGTACTGCAGTTCTCGAATTTATAAAAAAATTACAAACTGATGAGCATGAGGTATAGACAAAATATAACTCACATTTTCAATGAAATGCTATTAAATAATCCAACAAAAGTCGTCTTTGGGCAAACTCATTGACCACACAAGATTTGAAAAATCACAGACTTACGGTAGTTGTTTAATAACTAGGGCACACCTACTTAACATTTGTAATCAAGAGCGTGGGGAATAACAATACAGTGCTTTGCCGATACCGCTAATGTTTAGATAACAAGGAGTAGTGATGACTGTCATGGGGGGGGGGGGGGGGGAGTTACAGTCAAGTACAAACATGAACCCTTGCTCGCACTCATGCAGGTGCAGCACCCGCTGCCCCCTCCTCACACCGGTGAGAGATACTTCAAACGCACGCCAACCCGCTGCTCTGCTCCCAATGTCACCATCATTACATTTACAAATACAATTTACATTCACAATCATGTTCTTGTATCAAGTATGTACGTACAACATACTATGTATGATAATAAAACATGACCTGTGACATTTTGTAATTTTAATTGTGGTGCGGGCCCCTAGGCGCGTGCCTATGTCGCCCATGCTTAAATCCGGCCCTGATTGGCAACAGACTACTCGTGATCCTGTAGACAACAATATTTTGAACAATAAAATACAACTAAGAAGAGAGATGAAAGAATTATCAAGAAATTCTAAAGAATCTATCAATGACTACCTTCAAAATTGAACAGCTGATGCTAGTGCACATTATTCAATAAGGAAAGCAACAAGAAGATTCAAGCGACCAATATTGTAATCTCCTCCAATCAAAAAATCCGATTTTACTTGGGCAAGAGACAACACAGAGAAAGCAGAAACTTTGGCAAATCATTTAGCTGAAATTTTCCAACTAAATAAAATACAATCTGAAGTTAATGCTGAAGAAGATATAACAGATTACCTACAAGAGATAAAAACAAATCTAAATACCAAAAAAGCACCTGGTGATTTGACTTGACTACAGGCGAGATTTTAAAGAAACTACCTCGGAAAGGAATAGTTGCTATGCTGAAATATTTATTCAATGCAGAATTACGCGATTGCAGAATTTTCCTGCAATTTGGGAAGTAACTGAAGTTATAATGTTACAAAAGCCGGGAAAGCCTTCACAAGAAGCAACCCCGTATCGGCCAATATCTCTTCTACCAGTAATTTCAAAGCTCTTTGGGAAATTATTGATGAAGAAATTGGCATCTTGAATTAAAACCCGAAATCTGATACCAACTCATCAATTTGGTTTCAAGCAGAAGCACTCAACCCTGGACCAAGTACACATAATCACCAATATTATAGAAAAGTCACTAGAGAAAAAATCAATAAGTTCAGCAATCTTCCAAGATGTGACACAGGCATTAATAAACTCCATAAAATTCTTCCAAAACAACTTTTAATTTTACTGAAATCATGTGTCACAGGCAGATTATTTAGAGTGAAACAAGACAATAAGGTAATTTGAACGAAATAAGGGCTGGAGTTTCCCAAGGCGTGTTCTAGGACCAGTTCTCTATGTGCTGTACATAGTGATTTTCCTGTGATGGATGCAGTAACAGTTGCTACTTTTGCCGATGATACTGCAATCATTGCAGAAGGGAAAAGTTGAAGAAGCAGTCATCAAACTTAAAAACGCTAGCAATAAATTATGTGACTGGACCAAGAAATGGAGGATCAAATTGAATCAACCGCAACAAAAATATTTCATGTAGGCATAAGCTGGCTAAAAAAATACCATTAAATTGGAAAGAATCTGATTAAATCTCAATTATATGGGCTAGGTTCATATTACTACAAGGTAGAATTTGGCTGACAAAGCTAAATTCGCTTGAAATTTGAAATTATTAGGATTGAACTGTATTGCATTTAGGTTTCAGACATCGTGCCAATGCAAGGTTATAGACAGCTACTGGCCTACTAGTGGGCTAATGGTCTGCTTTCAACATCAATTTACTTTGCAAAGAGATTATTTGGAAAGCAGAAAAATTAAATTAAAATAGAATCTTGAAATCGGTTTAAATATGGTAAGAATGATCTAATAGACGAACGATAATAAGATAGAAGAATGAATGAAACTAAGCTCACCTGGTAATATGTGACCACTCTCAAAGATACAGTTGCAACGTATAAAGAATTTGTTATAAAATCTATCACATTCCACATATCAGCGGCATATTCTTCTAGGCCAACGTCCCATAACTGTTTCACTTCACTCCAAATCAATCCTGTAATATCAGAGAATGAATAATGATTGATTATCGAGCATTCAAGCTGAAACGATTTGAATATATTATTGAATATATGAGACGCATTGATCAAAGTTGCATTATACATATATAATTTAAAGACCCAAAGACAAAACACATTACTTTGATCAAAATTCAATATTAGTGAAACGAATATAATATAATATAATATTATTATAGTGCCTACGATTTCTTGTTCCATAACGATCTGCATTGTTAATATTTACTTTTTATTGTAAATTTAACGACTTGCAGTCAATTTTAATTGTGAATAAATAATATTTGTACTCACTTATGGCTAAACGTTTTCGAGTCATGGAGACTCATCTTCAAGGCGTCCTGGATCGGTAATGTTGGTTTTTGGTTTAGAAGAATTGTGGCTTTTATATAATGTAATCAAAAAGTTTGTGTGATTTAGAATGTAATTGCTCATTGAGGATGTTTTGTTTATTGTGTGTGGTGTGTTTGTAAATTTAAAATTGTTCCAAGGTGTTGAGTTCGTGTCCTTTAGATTTTATATGTAGAATGTGTATGTTGGTAGTGATGTCAGTTAAAGTGTGTCCAGTTTGAAAGATATGGTCTGCAAAAGTCGATTCGGTTTTCGTATTTAAGGCTTGTAAATGCTCTTTGTAACGTTGTTTGAATGCGCGGCCTGTTTGTCCTATGTAAAAGTATATTGTTACAATCAGAACAGTTCAGTTTGTAGATCCCTGGGAAATCGTATTTGTTTGTGTTCAGTGTGGTTTTGGGTGCAAGAGCATTTTTAATTTTGTTTTTGTTCTGAATGCGTGGTGTGGCCGGATTTTGACTAGCCCAAAAGTTTTCAACTGATTTAGTCTTCTATGAACTGATTTATCAAAATCCATGAGTGGTGGCCCTGGATAAGGCATCTTTAAACATTTCAATTATCAATTTATATTTCAATAAAAACAGCTATTTATTTCTGGTTGATTATTCTGAAAGTGCCTCGAGATTCATGAGTAGTGACCCTGGATAATTGAGCTTCAAACATTCTAATTATCAATTCCACAATTTTTATCATTGAAGCATCATATTTATGTAAGATACAGTTTAGTATAAATGCATAGAAAATCCTGACTATTTATTGGTTTGCAATTTATGAAAAGCAGAGTTCAGGATAGGTGGGACTGGATAATACAGTTTAGAACAGTCTATTTGTCAATCTAATTGAATTTTGAACAAGACTTTCATAAAATTTTTCGTTAAAATATCATACGAAGGTAAGATAGAGTAAGTTCAAATAGTGCGATTCATAATATGTGACTCTTGGTAATGGGGGATTTAAACAGCCTTATTATAAATTTATTTGAATATTTAACAGAACTTTTATAAATTTTCATATTGAATCATCATAATATATTAAGATGAGGCAGAGATAGCACACATGCATGAAACAATCCTACGACTATCTAGGTCATGATATTAGCTAGATTTTCCTTGATTTTCTGCTGAAGGCACCCTCCAACTGGCTGATTTTTGAAATAAAGCACAGTATTGGTTTATGCATTTGAAAAAGGGCTAATAAATGGGTGGTAGCATTGAATAATGCAGCTTTAAAATAGTCCAATTTTGTCAATATTCATTTACAGAACCATGGCTTTATGGCTTTCAATTTTGCACATAACACATCTGGACATAAGTCTGGACTAAGTCTTACACAATACTCTAGGTTAAGAAACAAAAAAATCATAATCCTGTAACCATGCAGCTGATAATACATTATTATTATTGTTGTTATTATTATTATTTCTAAATTAAACAATTGATGCAATATTAATAGTTCCATTTCATTATCTAGTGGAATTAGACAATGTATGAGGTATTTCAGTAATGGATTGATTCCACAATCTATCACCATTGATTCTAGTTCATAATAAATTTTTAAGCTATATTGATCAAAAAACCATGGTATTTCCGACTAGAATGAACAAAAATATTATTGCAACTATAAGTACCGCTATAATAGTAACAGGTACTGTACTTTAATGTACTCACCTCCGACCCAACAAAGTATTAGGCACTCAACTAACGATGGCGGCGATCCTCTTTTTGTAGTTGTGTCGTCCGATGTAGAGAAGAATGGCTGGCCCTGGGCATCCAAGAACCAATCACCTAATAGTGATTCTATCCTTTGCGACGCCAAGATGAGTAAAACTGAAAAAATAATTTTTCTTAAGTGATTTAACGTTGTGTGAACTATTAGCTAAATTCAAATGTATTTTATTTTTTATCCTATATAAAATTTGGACTTTCAGCAGAAACACTGGCGTGCGCAGGGTTTGGTCACCGTGGGTGCCAGGGCCGATTTTGGCGCGCCTTGTCTTTCCAATATGAATATAAGAAGTTTATGAATGGATATACTTGTGAAAAAATGTTCAACCTGATTACATTGTGCATTTATTTCAATCTGCATGCAAATAACATGAATAAAATTATCAAGTATTTAAGAGTTACAATAATTCTTAAGAGTTACAATAATTCTTAACTGAATTGTGATCATTCTTTTGAACATCAGATACATGCATTTATTTTGAAATGGTATCAAAAGATTTTCTAGCCGATCTTGCAGCATTGTTGAGCGAAGTTTAGTTTTAACAATGCTCAGCTTTGAAAAACTTCTTTTACAAGTGCAGCTGGTCACTGGCATTGTGGCAAATTTATGGAAGAGCATGTTATGACAGCCAGTCCAACCATTCAGGAACATTAGAAGGAGGAAAGCTTTCACTTCGTTTTTTTCTAAGAATCCTAATTTCTGCCTCCAACTCAGATGGTTCAATTCCAAACTTTTTTGAAATGTATTTGAAGTCATTGGAATCCAGTGTGTAGTCGTTCATCCGTAATCCCATGATTTTCCCTACAGTATGGATTGTAAGCTTTCCTTCTTGACTATAACTGTCATTCATAGACTGAATCAATCTGTCTAACACAGGGTAAAATACAAAAAATTTGACTTCCTCTTTCTTATTGTCAATAGCAAATGAAGTATTTGTATTGTCATCCAACCTTATAGAAACCTTGCGTTTTTTTGGCTCAGGGATGGTGATACCAAGACAACCACATCTTTCTGATGCATTTGCATTCTTTCAAATTCGGCAGTATTGTTCCGAAATTCTTGCATAGACGGCTAAACTGCTAACTTCCTCCATAGCTTGACAAAGGCCAATGTGGGGTAACTGAAGTGTTTTGCTTACTTTTACTACCAGATGGAGAATAGGATGCATTATTTCCAGGCAAATGATGAAATCTCTCTTTAGCTTTCTTTTTGTACTCACAGCCGGATAGTTTTTTCGACATAATTAAAATAATCTATAACCTATGAAACAATCTATAATCTATAAACAATGAAACAACTTGTCCTGTCAAAAATAATGATGTTAAAACAGTTCAAATAGTTATGGATGCTAGACACAAACTGTGAGTGCAGAAGGACTTTTAGCAATGGGGAAAAAAGCAACAAGTGACAGCTTTCAGTAGTCACTCCGTTGCATTACCTCCCACCCAAACGCAGCGCAGGCGCAGCACTCGTCATAGGCATAGAAATGTATAAATATTTCTATTACTATTATTATTATGGTCACCTCTTTATTGTAGGCTACCACTACGGTACAATAATTATTATTACTTATTATACTTATATGTAAATGCGGCTCGCTCATGTATATAATGTGCGGCTTAATGAATATAAATATTTACTACCAATACCGTACCGTATTCACTGTTGATCTAGAAATCCTTGCATAAGTTTTTAATAATACCCATTTTTGGCGCCCCTTCTGAAGCGCACCCACTGTACGCACGCCTATGAGCAGAACTAACTTTCATACAATAGTGTGTAACTACATACTCGAGTATGTATTCTTACCAGCGTAAGACTAATATCTTTGTAAGATGAAGATGGGACTTAGGTCCTGAAACGCGTCCTGAAGTACAAAAACGTTTTAAAGTTTTGTTGAAAAGTGCAAGTATAATATACATATATTGGAAAAGTGGAAGTAAGAAATCATAAGAAATTCTTAATTGTCTCATGATGCAAATAAATGTTAGTAGAAGGAAGGGCAAAACCAGTTACAATTTGCAAATTGTAACCAGTTACAACAATAAAGTTGGAAAATAATACTTGACCACCAGATAAAAGCCATAAAGTGATTTAAAACTTGAAAAAGAACTTGCTTAGCTCAAGTACGAACTTAGCTAAATTTAAAGCAGACAACTTTTGAAGATGATTCACACCTATTCATCACTAGATCCTAGGTTTCATTTAGGATCTATATTAGATTTGACGAAGTCTACATTTTTTTCGGAGGATGAAGCCCACATGGGTCTGAGACCTGTACATGCGTAATGAGTTGGATGATAGTGATCAATACGTTGAACCTACAGTTCCGAACCACAGTGTTTTTGGTGGTCAATCCAATAGGTCACCCTTACAGGGTCCTGGAGTAGTATATCTTATAGCTTGTAGCTTGAACAGATACCTGCTACGGCTTGCGGCTATCACTTCCCTACATTTGTAGTTCTTTGCATATATGATTATAATACCCAACAGAAAGTTTATTTGCTATGTCTCTTTGCATTTTTATATATTTTAAAAAGTGGTTATGAGACACAGGCTCATCTAACTCAAATCACGATCATCTTTGTAAATATGGGTCTTCAACAGACTATAAAATATAATATAACTCATATTTAAAGATTCTATTTATCGATGCATGCTCCATGTTGCTAAAGATCGTGGAGGTAAGATCTTTAGAAGCTCCTGATCAGGTTGACATTAGTTGAAATGAATAAAATAGATCAACTGTATGTGTAAATTCATTCAATTACAATAATGATACTGTTCTACACTAAGCTTAAGCTTAAGAGGTAAGCAAGATGCCTTAGGGCTTGGAGAGTGAAGTCCTCTTTGAGTAACTTTAATCAAGTAGCCTATCATCTGACTTGTTGAGCAACATGTTATGCTGATTGTAAAATGAAGCTTTGACACTTTAAATCAAAACGACCTAGCTCTCTAATTAGTAGGTAATGAACTATCTTATAAGTTTAACAATCATATAACATATTACGACTAACGTTTTTACCTTTTAAATATACTAAACTAATTTTTTTTTGTACTTTGAAGACTCCAATCAAGAAGTCTAGTATATTTAAAAGGTAAAAAAGCTATTCATAATGTATTACATGATTATTAAACTGTATTGTATAATTATTATACAATCTTATACACTAGTTAACATAATTACTATATCAATTAGTTGAGTGATGCTTAATTTTGATCAACTAAATATTTTTTTTCGGAGGATGAAGCCCACATAGGTCTGAGACCTGTGCGTGGGTAATGAATTGGATTATGATAATTGAGGAGTTGGACCTACAGTTTTAGGTGAGTTCTGAACCACCGGGAAGTGATTTTACAGCAGAGATAAGTCTTTGTTTTTTCAATTATTGTTTTTTAAATAGTTCTACATTTTCAAGACTCTTTAAAAACTGCGGTAACTGTTGTAGAGTTTCCTACCAATATAACTAGGTTTTTGTTTGAATACGCTACTATTGTCACTCTCCGAGAGATAATCTCCTCAGATTCTTGTATTATAATCGTTTAATATCACTCTTTTTTACATATAAAAAAGATACATACACAAAAAAGCAGGGTACAGTTAGGAGACCAAGTCTCTTGAACAACGGCCTACATGAATCTAATATATTTATTCTTTCCATACACCTAACCGACTTCTTTTGGATCTTACACACCCTTTCAACGTTTTGTTTTGATGAATTACGCCATACTAAGATAGCATACCTAATATGTGACAGCAAGAGCCCATGGTAAACTGTAAAAAGTAACTTTTTGTAAATTAATCTAGCAAGCTGTCGCAGGACAATACTCCAGATGAAATTTTACAAGACAATTTCTCAGTGTATGGAGCCCGGGTCAATCGTCTATCCCACAAAACTCCTCGAAATGCAATGTTTTCTTCCTGGTCTAGTTGATTATTGTTTACAAACACGTTTATAGCCCTATCTTCATTTGAATTATGTTTGTATTTGAATTGAAGGTATTGGAATTTTTTACTATTTATTGTCAATTTCAACTGATTTAAGAATTAGACAATGGACTGCACACCTGTAGGGGCACTTAGTTCTAAATTATCTAGAACGGGATTGCTGAAAATAAGTGATGAACTATCCGCAAATAAGAAGGATCTACCACTAATTAATTCTTTAGGTAAACGGTTGACATATAACAAAAAAAGCAATGTACCTAGTGTTGGACCCTAAGGAGGTCCAGTTTGGACCTCCAATATATCAGATTTATTCTTTACTATACTATACACAACTACTGTATTTAGTTCTGCACATTGTTTTCTACCAATGATTCAAACCATTTCAGTTCAACCCCATTTACGCCTAAATTTTGCAGTACTTTCAATAAAGTTCTATGATTAACACAATAAAATGCCTTAGGTAGATCTAAGAAGATTGCAGCAACTTTATCTCCTGACTCTATAATATCTATTAGTTTTTCAACTGAAGAAACTATGGCTGTCTTTGTTGATCTTCCTTTCTGGAAGCCATCACAGATGAAGTTAGCTTCTTGAAGGTGCAGAAGTAACCTATTTAGAACTATAATACCCTCTCAAACATTTTACTAATTACATTTAAAATATTAATATGCCTATAGTTTTCCACATTTTCTCTATTTCTCCACTTTTGAGGATTGGCAAGATCTATCCCTTTTTCAAACTTTCTGGAAAAACACTTCGTTTTAGTGAATGATTGAGATGAATCAAAGGGTCTAACAATTGCATTCTTTCAGAATTTTACTGGATGCCCATCCATTCCTACAGTTTTTTTTAATTATTCAAACTATCAATGATATTTGACAACTCGTCTTGGGATACTGGATGGAATTTCAATTCATTCTGAATCCCCTCAGTATTCCACATGTTTGAATTACTAATACCTGTATTGAGAGATTTTTGAAGATTCTTAGCAACCAGTTTGTAATATTTGTTAAAGAAATTACAAATGTCTATACTATAATCAATACATTTGGTAATTATTCTGGGGACACCAGTATAAGCATCTTCATTCCTATTTTTGTTTATTACATGTTAAAGTACACACTATTATTGAAAATTTCAGCTGTTAGCTTTGTAATTATCTTCACTTAACCAATTTCTAGACAGTTTGAATTTATATTATGCATCTTCAACCCTATTTCTTTCTGTAAGGATATCATCTCTGTATAAGGTTCATGGAATAGAACGGTATGGAAGCACAATAGCATATATTGAAATAGATAGAGGATAGAATAGATACTTACAAAGAAATGTAAAATAAGATGCCGAATGACAAATGAACTTGATGAACGGTTTTCTGAGCGTTTTTCCGGCGCTAGAGTGTGGAGCAATTATGTACATGATTGAAAGTAGAGGGAACATCACACCGATTCTGACAATCTCCAACGCCTGGAGAGCCATGTTTTTTCTTCTAAATCCTGGAAGACCTTCGTACCATATGGAAGCCAGCAGTTGTTGAACATTCGGGTGGGCCACAAACTACAAACAAAATAATCATAATGAGTTACCTAGCCACATATTCAGTGTGATTGACAAAAATTTCAAGATATGGTGCCTGTTGCATATGAATAATTATTGTTAATAATTATTATGTGCGAATTATTCGCAAATTACGACAATTACAATCTGAAATGAAATACTCTCTCAAGATTTTGCCGTAGCTACAAATACAAGAACTAATAAACCAGTTTGTAAATTGTTCTGCAACATAGACTGTTTCAGCAATAGATGAACAATTTGTTGATGGATTTGCAGATGATTTTTTTGCCCCATATACAGACTGATTTTCTACCAATTAGGCTACCAGCGTTAAGAAATTAGTTACAAAAATTATTTAGCCTACCGGTCGATTAGCAACCCTCCAACCCTAACGGTTACATGCCCATGAGTCTGAGGCTTGTGCAAAGTAATTGAAAAGAATAATAGTTATACAATAATTCCTCGCCTAGATCTGGAATCGAACCTATGACTGTTTCTCTTCACAAAAGCACAATCATTTTAACAGTTAATGACTAAGTTACTGTACTACAACTTTTTATAACCATGGGCTACGGCGAAGCACGTTGATTGAAGGACGGATGAAATTGGGAGAATGCAGCTGCAGCATTCACGTAATGACGTAGTTCACTGATAATATCGGATCGAAACGTTGATGGGACGTCATATTTCACGAGAATGACGAGCAGAGCAGTGAAACCCGCCTCACATTCTGTGGCGCGACATCTCCTAACCTCCATCCATGTCGTATCAGAATGAGAAAAAGGCGGGAAATTCCATTACTGCGTCAATTTTCGCCGGATAGGAATAAACTCTTGAGAGTGTGAGGTTAGGTTTGACGCCTGCCTGCCAGTAATGATTCAATTTTTTTTATTGCTGATGATGCCCACATGAGTCCGAGACTTGGGCGTGGGTAATGAGGTGAATGATAACATATATATGCCAGACGGAGGAGCAGGATTCGAGCCCATGACCGCTGAAACGACAGCAAGCTGAAGTTGTGATATCCCAACCAACTGCGCTAAGCGGCCTTCAAAATGCCATTGGATCTTTGCTATTTCCTTTTTGACAATGAAATAAGCAAGTTCAGTAGCCCAAAGCAAAGTCAGAGTTAGGGTTGACAATTTCGATGGTGGAACAGAGTCAAGAGAAAGACAGATACAAAGAAATTAAAAATACACATAGGCGACATTCATTTATTATAATTTTATGGCAATGGGGTAGCATATCTAGTAACTTATCTCATACACTACGAAGCAACTTGAAATTTGATGAACCACATTTGACATGAACCACATTTGATGAACCACATTATTATTCTTGTTTAGACTAGATCACCTACAATTTCGTTTCATAACCCAATTTCTCCTACATAACCAATCGTGTGGTATTTCTTCTTCCTCCTCTTCCTCTTCTTCTTCTTCTTCTTCTTCTTCTTCTTCTTGTTCATCTTCATCATCTTCTTCTTCTTGATGAATGATGTTGGCAATCATTCTGGAAATCATAATTTTGTAAGCTGCTGCTTTAAAATATCTGGTGGTGGATGCTTCAAACTAAGTTCTCAGGCTTTTTAACCAGGATATACGTCTTCTTCCTACCCCTCTTCTACCCTGGACTTTCCCTTGCAAAATGCATTTCAGCAAACTGTACTTTGTTTCATTCCTGAAGATGTGCCTAAATATTCTAATTCTCTCCTTTTTATTGTGACAATTATTTCGGTTTCCTTATTAAGTTTTTGGAGGGCATTGACGTTTGTTATTTTGTCCATCCAAGATATTTTAAGGATCCTTCTGTAAGACCACATCTCAAACGCTTCCAGTTTCTTTGCTGTTGCTTCAATCAAGGTCCAAGACTCCACTCTATACATGTGTTCATTAGCGATATAAAAAGCAATAGATGTGAAACAGTACTCAATATTTTAAGAAGTTGATATAGTACTCTAATCTCAAGTTAGGCTACGCTTTCCTTGCTGCCAAAAATAAAATCTGAAGTTTGAGGCCATCTAAAACAAATTACATTAAAAACTGACAATGTGAACAGAAGGAAATAATTATCATGTAGTCAGACTCAGAATTCAAGTTCCTGTTTCATTTTCAGTAGAAAGGAAAGTGTAACTTGACAATTGTGCTTTCAGCTTCATGCTTTCTGAGAGGTTATATTTCTTGCGCATCACTGGAGCAAGAGCAAAAAGGCATACTTTAAATTTATTGATGAGTTCTAACATTCTTATTGCTTCACAGTTCTCATATGCATTAATTTCTCAACTCATGTCACCAAAAAAATGAAGGTCGTCACAGATCTAGTAAATATTTTTTGTTAAAAATGTTCAAATGAGATGTTTCTTGTCACTAACATTAAATGTTAAGTTTAAAAGGCATGTTTAAGCTGAAGATTTGAAGATTAAAGTTTAGTAAAATTGGTCTCCCATCTCACATATTTTACTTGAAAAGTTGGTCCTGAATCAATCCCAGGAGCAACAGAATCTCATTCTTTTTCATCTCCCTCAACCTGTACAAAGAGGAAGATATAAGTCCCTTTTTTAAAATCATATTACAGTATTAGTGAATTTTTAACAAACGGTATAATTACAGAAATCAAGTTTCTTGATGTCTGATCTTTATTTTGTACTATAAGCTTTCAAACTTCAAGAATTAAAAATCTTCAACAATAGATAACAAAAAAAAAATGTAAATTAGAAATGAAAGTTTAATAGTACTATTGCTTGTCCAACACGTACTATCGCTTGTCCAAGTAGTGGCAAATTCCAATCCTCAGGCTTTGGTATCATTACAGACTTGAAAAGTGGACACTACTATAGGCGATCTGGAGATTGACCAACAGCGCTCCGAGCGGAGGATCTTGCTCTAACTTGGTGAGTCAAAATCTGATCACCATTAATTCATGTGCTAAATTGTCTCACTTCAAATACGTTTTTAAAAAAAAAAAAATTCTTTAGACAAACATACAAAAAATGCAAAAGAGCTGTATCAAGTGTTGTGTATATGGGTGCAGTACGTAACACCTATGAGAATACAGAAATAAAAGGTGTTTTATTTTATTCATTTCCTGGTCGACCTTATGAAAAGGATAGATGGGAGAAATGGATCTCTAATGTTCAAAGGACTAATGCCCGGTTTCACCAACCTCTGTTAAATATTGCCTACCGGACGTCAAACTAACGACTCGTTATTATTTGACAAATTGTTAAAATGGAATGCGTTGCACCAACGTTGACGAGGGAAAAAAATCGGCCTGTTAACTTTGACGGGTCGTCAACATTTGCCGGAGCATTTTGTTGCAAATCTGTAGGTTGGCTATATTGAAATTCGGCTGTCTGCATTCGATCTGCTTTCCTATTGGCTACATATGTTACACCATGTGATCTTTTTAGGTTATGAGAACCGAAGCATCTCGTTTATCTCGTATGGATTGTCAAATTGTCATATTCATTGTTGATAAAGTAAAAGTAGTTATGCTGTGCGATTGTTGTCTAATTTTTGGGACTGAAGTAAACTGTGTAAATTGTAAAAATGGCAGAGGTGAAATAAAACCGTGGTTTAAATTTTAGGGCAGAGGGAAAGAGCTTATTAATTAGACTTATTGAAAAAACAAAATTATTAGAAAATAAGAAAACGGATAAGAGAAGGAGATGGATAGATTTGACTGAAAACTTCAACAGTCATGCTGAAGTGAGTAAGCGCACTGTGAAGCAATTGAAAAGTTTCTATGATAATTTTAAATGTAGAGTAAAACAAAAACGAATCCACAAATAAATATCCAAGTAGTTATACATTGTAGGCAAAATTTTGCCCATTGCATCAAATCGGAAATTTTAATCAGTTTGTATTTCGTTTATGTCAGTGTTTATCTTTATGCATTTCAACTTCGGTAAATATAAATATCGATATATTCATTACAGGGTGACTAGCGACCGGGAAAAGTCATGAAATTTTAAATAAATATCGGGAAAACTTCGTAGTAATTATATACCTAATAATAATTATACTAATTTATTATAGAAACCCTCACATGAAATGCTCCAATATCGAACTTGAAATGCGTTTTTAGATGGACAAACAGACAAATAAGCTAGGTAGGCTAACAAACATAAAATTGTTGTGATTATTCTCTAAGGTCTTTTTGTTTTTCATCTATATAAAAGCCAAATACCCCTGATTCACTGACTCATTCATCAGCGTTTCTCGAAAACCACATGGCTAATCAAGTTGAAATTTGGTACACATTATTTGGAAATTTGCTTGGCGCTCTAGATGCATGCTAAGAAAGAATTTTGAAAAATGCCAAAAAATACAGTCAAAAGTGAAAATTTAAAAATTAGATATAGAAATATGAAGTTGTGAATTGATTAACTGTGCCCATATCCATGACTACAGATGATCAACAAACAAAAGTGCTGGATCGATTCACGATTTTGTACGAGTTTTAAACCACCCTACACGTTTAAGGCGAGTGAAGCGAGCCTGTCAGCTAGTAATTATATTGGTCAGGGAAAATTTTATTGAAGATCAGGGGAAAGTCAGGGAGTTTTTGTAGCTTACTTTGCTAGTCACCCTGCATTATCAAATCTGTATCAACAACCCAAGCTAACCTTAACTCGCTAGCAAAAACCGAAACATTAAAATATTGTTGAGATATGAACATAATGTCGATATTTTAATGTATCGTTTATTGCTAGCAAGGTTAGGATAGTTGGGTTGTTGGTAGTTGGTACTTTCCACATGAAATAAATAATAAATGATATTTATTGCTTGAACGTACGAACTTATTTCATGAATTATTAATGTGTTGTTTTCGTCACTAGAGTTAATTTAACAGTTACACCTAAACGTGGAACATAACCTAAATGTAGAGGTTTAACAATTCGTTAAAATTTTGAGGGCTGCAAAAGCAGTCTTCAACTTTGACGAACTGTTTAACGTTCGTAAGTGCTAACGGATGTTGGTGAAACGCAAAACTGCTATTTAACAAGCCGTCAACGATTTGATGTTCGTTAATTGCTTTAACGAATGTTGGTGAAACCGGGCATAAGTGAGTTATATTATATTTACAAATTATTTTATGTGTGAAAGATTGCTGATTGATGAAAATTAGACATTTTCTATGCACTTGTGTGATTGATATTTGTAATTAAAGAAATCAATCCTAATAACAGCTTTGAGGTTATGTTTTTGTTATTGCTGCAAATATTAATTTATTGTAAGCTGAGGCGGATTTAGGCAGTTGACACCTCTAGGCAGTTGACTTTTGATAAACAGAGTGGAAATTTTTTGACAAAAAGATTGTAAAACAGCATTGATGCTAGTTTGTTTCATCACTTTTCCATGTATAATACCTTTGCACTCCTCCAAATCAAAAACATGATTACTCTCTACAAGGTTCTTCCCTTTTTCTAGATTAGATTTCTTTAAAAAATCGCAATTGACTAATTTTCCCAATATTAGCCATTAGGGGTATTCACAATGTTGCAATGTTGGAGTTAGCCAGCTAAGTTGAGCTATTTGCTAACTCCTGCTATTTGCTAAGTCAGTGTTAACTCATTGCTATAGTAGTACATTAGAAAAAAATTAGCAGACAAGATAGCAGATAGCGCAGGTTCTAGTCTGCTAACTCCAGCTATTTCCGTTAAAGCCATCTTTGTTTTCTAACCCAACATTTTACAACCTCAACTATGAAGTTTCACGAATATCTGCTTGGAGCGCTATTGTAGTTAGCATAAATAGCAGTTGGTCCTAGTTGGGGTGCTTACAATCTCAAGTTAGCAAATAGCAGTTTAGCTAGTTAAAACAACATCGTGAATACCCCTATTATAAACAATGCAACTAACTCACTACACTGCTGCCGATCGCCTATACTAATGGCATTGGCTTGAGCATAACAGAACAAGGAATGCAAATTCTTGAATCAACTGTAACTAAATGATGTGTGCTGAGCAGTTAGGACAAGGCAGCTCAGCTCATTCTACATGTCCTTGCATGTTCAATTAATTAATAAGGCATATCATTTTGCTTGACTAAAGCAACTGTGCCAACTTAATTTGAATGTCCTGGCTAGATCTGACATTTTCCTCATCATACCAGAGGATCTCACTACCAATGCACAGGCTAAGGTTTAAGTCACTATGGTTTTGGTGGCTGCACTTATTTGTTATTTTTGATACTTGGACAAGCTCAAGGATTCCATGTTTACTTGACTGGAAAAGAAATTCTCCAGTTACTCCTGAAATTAATGAAGATTGAAGAACGTATTGGAACCTGTTTGAGAACTTGGATGATAAATTAGGTAATGGCAGCCCACCGTTTCGATGGATTGGCCACAGAGAAACTGATCTTGAGGCTCTTCTTCACTGCCTCCAAAAAGCTCTTTTTTAACCCTGCTATTCCTTTCTATGGGATTATGTAGAAGATGAAGTGTTTATTTCATTACTGCCATTTAACAATGATAACTTGGAGCGGGAATATAGACTGTCTGCATCAATCGAAACCGGACAAGTAGCTACCATAGAAATAAAGTTATTTACTTTTGAAAGAATGTACTTCTGTTCCTATGGTTGCTAAGAATGTTGCTATGAATTCGGTTTACATACAGATATCGTTTGGGCTCCTGGTTGTGGTTACATTGAACATTTTTGATCAATTATGGAAATGGTGAATTTGCTTTTCAATATTGATGGTAGAAAAGTCTTGTGTTTGTGTTTGTGATTGAATACTTTCAAAATTGGGGCATTCTTTTGTAATCATCCAGTATTATATTTATATTGAATTTTGTACACAATCTTCAACTCTCGCGTTGTTCACATCTACTGTACAGCGTCAAGTGGAAGAGAGGGCCAGCTGTGCCCTAACGTCGCCCTCCAAGGAAAATGAAGGCTGACATTCTATTCTATTAAGTGGACATCTATTGAGATCACAAATAAGCTCAATAATTATTTGAGTCTTAATCAATAACGAAGTAATTATTATTACTTATCATTTATAAATCTTGAAAAAATAATTTATAAAATTATTAGTAGTTGAAAAAGTTATAATTTACAATATCAAAGTGAATTGTTTACAAAGAACAAAAATGTGATGACAGGAAAGCAGAATCTGCTCAGTGAGCTGGATACACTCTCCAATATTGTACAATAACATTGAGCGTGTGTTTAATAAATTAATATTTTTTAATGATAGATATTGAAAAAAAATGATGGATAGTGTACCTTTTTCTGTCGTAGTTTGATTGCCAATTTGAGCCGATTTAAGTTCATTCGTTCACCATGCTCGAATGCTGGTCCGGTGGGATCGTGATTCAGGAGTACCTCCAGCTCATAAGAACTTCGTGTGTGATCTAATAAGGCGGTCGCGAAGTCCTGGCACTGTTTTCTTAGCTCCTGATAACACAAAATAGTCAATGAAATCAGTCACATTTAATCTTAGTTAAATAAATTTAAAATTATTAGTTTTAGGCTAATGATAATTTATTAGATTAAATATTAAAATTATTAGGTCAATGCTTTCCAGTTCCAAGTGACTTGTACGCATGCTCTGACATAATGTCGACTTTGCTTTTCAACAATATTTCAGTGAAATAGATTACGCTTTGACATGTATCAGTAGATTATACATGTATCAGTTGTATTATAAGATTTCATGAGGCATTTAAAGTAGATGGTAGGTCAAAATATGTAGGCCAAGGCATATTATATGTAAATATCCGTATCTATATAGTTATATTTGAATTCAATACATTTAATAAATTCAATACAATTTAAAAATTTCGTTGCTGAGGTCGTGCTTTGGATGTGCTATCACCACTGCTGAGGGTTGAGTCATTGGTGGGAGTAACTATGACAATTGTCTCATGAATGCGTTGGTGAGCTCGTGCTATAATAGTCCTTGCTAACGCTTTGTCTCATGCAATAGGACCAGCTCACCACAGTAAAATAACTAGTACAAAAGTGGTTTTTTATGTAATATTTAAAAAAATATATCCCCCCGGAGCCCCCTTTTATCTGGGGGGTATGGAATATCTTCCAGACCCCCCCCCCCGGTAAGGGTTACCCAGGTAGTTAATGCCCAGGGGCCCCCAACCTCCCCAGACTGGCCCTGCGTAATCCAATATCAAAACTGACACTGCATTTCAATTAAATATATATGTTCACTCACTTTTACTAAAGATACTGGAGGGATGCATTTCACTTCTAAAGAGAAGCTTCGTCAGCCTCACGTCAGGCTGTTGAAATACAATGTCAGTTTTGATATTAGATTGTTCATCAAGTATTTCGTCATGGAAAACGTCACAGACACTATGGGCTTTCCCATTAAAATCTTTTGAGATTCAACACCCGGACCACTCCCTATGAAGGGGCTAAAATGTATTTGTGCATCAAAAGATAGATTATCTGACAAATCCTGGAAGCTGGAAAATTTAATCTCTGACAGAATCTTATTTACTGAGGGGTTTCGACCTTCCTTACGGAAGTGATAGCCGTGAGCCGTAGCAGGTATCTGTTCAATTAGATAGATATAAACTGCGTTCTCCTGGCCACTCTTCGTAAAACCAGCAAAAAGACACGTTCTCTGCTGTAAAATCACTTTACGGTGATTCGAAACCCACCTAAAACTGTAGGTCCAGCTCACCAATCACCAATCCATCGACCCCTTGTTATAATGGCAACTTATGCAGTTCAAATAAATATTCTATAAAAATGTTAAAATTCGTGCTAGAAAAATTTCAAGTTCCGACGTATTCACAACAATGAGCAGAGCATGATAGGATTTAAAAAATTTTAAATCCAAAATGTTATGTTCTTTTTTTTGATAGCTGAGTTAAAATCGGAGATAACCTTGGCTACAAGCGCGCGATTCTAGTAGAATCGGCTACAGGCCGGCTACATTGCGGCTACAAGATAGCGAAGTGTAGCTCGTTGATCCTCTACTAGAATCGTGCAAATCTCGATAATTATTGCTATTGCTACTAATTACTCTAGCTACATTCGCGCGATTGTAGCACGTGTGAACCCGGGCGCGGGCTTGCGTACAGTCGGAGCATGCGTACAGTCACTTAGAACTGTCTAGCGTTTTCGCCTATCTTCATAAAGCTCTTGCCTCTTGCTCTCTAGTAAGTATAGAAAGTTTTTAAACTTTACTTCACTCTGTAAGAAGACGATAAATAACAAACTAGACAAAGCTCTTAAGACTGTTAATTATATTTGAATCTCAACTCGCTGTTACGTGCAAATATGTTGTATGTTGTGTACAGTTTCTGGTGGACAACCTAAATTACTTATGCCGAACTATGAACTAACTTACCACTCATTGCTAAACCGTACATTTCAGCTACTAAATTGTTTCACAGTGAACTTTTTGAAATCAAAGTTTCCACTTTCGTTCTAAATTGTTAATTAATCCATCACAAAAATGCATGCAATCGAGCAGTTATTCTGTGTAGTGTAACAAAGTAGCTGGCTTCTTTTTCGAATAGTTCTGAGTTCAATTCCTGGCTCGACTATCAAATTTTTAGTAGAACTTGATTTTCAACATGCGGTAAAACCTTGATTATCCGTCACTCTTTCAACCGTTTTATACTCCTTAATTGGAGTCTCCAAGACGTAATCTACAAAAAAGACACTTTCTGTTATCCGTCATTGCAAAGTGACAATTTTTCATTATCTTTTTGTACACTGCCTTATTTTACAAACTTTCCCCAAACTATTTCGAATTTAGATACTGCACTGTGTACGTTTATATAACGTTATTTCTTTTATCCGTCACAGTCCCGGTCCCGAGGGTGACGGTTAATAGAAGTCTTAGTGAACATCTAACTGTGATAACGGAACTAGTGTCTATTGAATCTTATTCATTTTAGAAAGAGTGCCTTCATAATAGGCCATGGGCCGCTGCGACTACTTCATCATTAAAGTCATAGTTTAATGGTATAAGAGCGTCTGGTAGTCACGGGCACGATTAACGTTCCAGATTGGCAGTTTTGTATCACAATTCACCTTAATTATCACAATTACCCATGCACAAGTCTCATATACATGTTGGCATCATCAACAGTAAAAAAAAACAGTGAGAAAAAATTTTACAGTACAGTACCTTGCAGAGAATCATGCGGGCTGGTGAGAATCTCGCATTTTGTAGAATTTATTGTCATTCATCTAATTGGACAAGTTTTTATCGTTGAGGGGTATTTATAATCAAAACTTTCCATCAATTTCCATTCGAATAACTTAGTACAAAACAACAAACAATTCGTGCAACGATAGGGAATAAATCAATCATTCTCCATACAAATGATAGTCTAATAATTCAAAGGCAACTGATGAAAAAGAAATTCACAATTTCGAAATGGAAGTTCATTGTTTTGACTGTTAATCCGTCAAACGATGCAAGCGACTGGATCTGGATCTGGTCCGAGTAATCGTGAATAATTGACTCGAATTTGACCTCCCTTATTCGCAGAAAAGGTCACTCTCTTTCTCTTTCTGGCATTACCTCCCTTCACTGTTGATGTAACAGTTATATCTGCAGACACCCCCTCGGGAGACTCACCCTTCATTGCAAAGCCCATTACTTTTACCTCCTGCTCTTCCTACTCCTCCTCCTGCTCCTCCTCTTTCTCCTGTTGCAACTCGTTCCTGCTCATCGACTTTCGGTTTTGTTGACAGAAGGAAATGGAAAAGGAATTGCAGAGCATAGATAACGTCCATCCGTTCACTACTAACCTATTGCCTCGTTCAATAATTATGAGTGACTTAGTTCGTGTGATTGATTAACAAACGCCGTTCTTTGTCAATTCATGTCAATTGGCGATGAGAGAATAAAAGACGAGAAATTTAAGAAATAGCTGTTATCATTGTGAAATCAGGCTTAGTACACGAGGTAGTCCATAACTTGTAAGGTTTGTATCCAACCATTTTTTTCATCTTGAAATTTGCTGTACATGACGAATTGCGATATCACAGTTAATCTGTTTCAACAGAAGACGACTTGAAATTATTTAGACTTATTTTTGAAACTATTTTTGGGATTCTCGCTTTACAGTCACAACACCTGAATACATCAGGTGTTATCAACACTCCTACTCCTTTTGCACGACTCTGCATTATCACTCCTGAGTATACCATCATTCAGTAAGTTTATCCTTCAGCTCTACTCTTCCAGATCCTCCTATGGTGCAGAGAGAATGAAATATTCTTCTCTTTGTTTCTATAGACAACTCTCTTCTTCTCCTTATTGGGGGAGGTTGCATTGTCGTGTATATGAACAGAAAGTAAATTTTGAGACCCTTTTTTTTCAAGTGTAAGATCTTAATTGGTAAGTTTGTCTATTTTTCATTGCATTATGACATTTGTTCCCTTGGTCATGGGATCGGGGCAGTACACTGGCTGCCCCAGCCTAGCTACGGACCTGCATACTAATATTACTGTACGTCTATACATGTTACTCTTCGCGACCTTTATAATCTCAATAGTCCAGTGGTTCTCAAACTTTTTCCAGTTGCGTACCCCTTAGCAATTATTTTCAAATAAGTTGTACCCCTTTACTATATTCTAGTCCTAGACACTAGAAAAGTTTGAGCCACTAGTAACTAGATTTTTGGGTAAACCTTTGAAAAAAACATATGTTGAAATAATAACGAAAAGATATTGCTTACATACATTTTTATTACATCATAAACAAACACACACAAAACTAAATGAACAAAAAGCATTTACTTTTAAAGAGATTGATGAGAAGGGTGGGCTTGCTTCCCTTTTACTATGCGTTCAATATTAGGCTCCAGCTTAGTTAAATACAATCTTAAATCATCTTCAACATTTAATTTATTTCTATATTTACTTTTAAGATAAGTTAAACTTGAAAAGTCTTTTTCACATGAATATGTGGTGGAAAACCCAACAAGAAATTTTACAGCAGTGCTGGACAATTCTTTGTGTTCCTTCCCAACACAGATCCAGAAATCTAAAGGTGTAGTACCAGAACTCAATTTGTTTTTCAACGTGGGATCACATGAGACTTCAATGAGCTGCTCCTTTTCCAAAGTAGTCAGGTTAGTGTCCGTAGCATCAGCATCAAAGGGGTCCCGTATCCAATCATACTGCTTCTCCAAAGGTGGAAAGTATTCCCTTAAGCGGATCTTCAGTGAATTCAAGTGCTGGCCAATTTGAGTCTTGAGTTCAATAAAATCAGGCATATTTTTCTCATTGTCTTCCAAAAATGTGTTTAATCTTTTAAACGGCTCACAGTTGTTTTTCTGTATTTCTCTGTTCCAGAAAGTGATCTTTTTTATCATTGCATCAGTTTTCTTTTCCACATAAAAAATATCAGAAACACTACCCTGCATGGACGAATTCCAGATGTTGAGTTTTTCAAAAATATCACTTAAATAAGCCAACTTCAAAAGTAAATCAAATTCAGTAAGTACAGAGGACAAATGCGATTTGTGATCGGTAAAGAAAATGTGCAATTCTTTGTGGAGTTTGAACACACAGGATAAAATATTTCCCCGTAACAGCCAGCGTACCTCAGTATGGAGCAACAAATTTTCATGAAGGTTCCCCATATCCTGGCATAGCATTTTAAAGTAGCGAGATTTTTGCGGCCTAGTTTTTATGAAGTTTACAATTTTCACACTCTGATTGAGTACATCTTTGAGTTCCTCAGGGAGGTGTTTAGCTGCCAAAGCCTCACGGTGAAGGACACAATGAGTGAACTTACACTCAGGTGAAACTGTTTTAATATGACCTTCAAGCCCTGTGATATGACAGCTCATAGCTTTGGCACCATCCATACACACTGACACGCACTTCTTCCATTCAAGCTGGTTTTCAGAGAAAAAAGAATCCAACAACTTGAAAATATCTTCACCTTTTGTAGATGTTTTAAGTGGCTTACAAAATAAAAAATTGATGCATATTGATGCATATATGCATCATACCAGAAAAAGCATTGTATCAATTCACTTATATATATCCAGCTCTTACTGGCATGTTGAATCATATCTGCATCATACTACTCTATTAGTTACTTGCTTTTGTAGCTGGTAGATGGCACCACAATCCATGAACAAAGAGATATAAAACTTGTCACAGCATACGTAGCACCCAGGTAATACCCTCACTTTCAAAAATTCATATTTCATTTTTATCAAGGGACAATTGTGAAATAAATTATTCAATTTAATTCATGCAGTTTTTTATAATTAATTATTAACTTGATGAGACAATATTTCTGGTTGGAAGTATTGCATTGTTATAAAATCGGTATGATGCACATATGCATCATCATGCATGACCATATCGATAGTCACTCCCAGTAATGTGAGGTTATGTTAGATTGTTATTTGGAAGGTTGGTGATTTGAGTGTTGTGCGGTTTTATTTATGTTATGAATTGCATCATTTTTTAATATAAACTGGAATCGCAAATAGGTCGTTTTGTGGATAGTAATAAACATTTATCTGATGATGATATTTTGGAGGAATTGATGAATGGGGACTTTGAAATTCCTGAATACAGTGATGTGGAGTGTAGTGACAATGATGAAGATACTGTTTGTGAGGCAATAACAGTTTCTACAACTAAAATTAGAGAAAATGAAGGTGAGAAAGACAATTCACATGAAATAGATTCAGAACTTGAGGTTTTGCCTGAAATTTCTACCGAAAATGTCCCCAGTGTATCAGGTAATGTGAATCCAGCTACTAGGCCTACCTGTCACACTAAACGTCCTCAAACCAGAATTAGGCCCAACTGGGAAAAAAAGAACTTTGAACCTCCAAGTGACATAAATTTGCATACTAATCATACTAACCATTACACCATACATACATTACATCATACATAACACCGCATTATGTATTTGTACACAGATGTCAGTTTCGTGCATGATGATGCATATTTGAGTCAAACTATAAAAATTGAATTAGAAACTTGTGTTGATGATAAATATTTTTTTAAATATTTTTTCATGATTTATTGGGTTATTATACATCAAATAGAATTTTTGGAAGATAAAAAGTGAAAATTAAATTAAATCATGCAGCTAAGGGTTAATATGACCTTCAAGCCCTGTGATATGACAGCTCATAGCTTTGGCACCATCCATACACACTGACATGCACTTCTTCCATTCAAGCTGGTTTTCAGAGAAAAAAGAATCCAACAACTTGAAAATATCTTCACCTTTTGTAGATGTTTTAAGTGGCTTACAAAATAAAAAATCTTCAAATACTTCATCTTGAAATATGCCATGAACAAAAACGATCAGTTGGGCTAGGCCAGCGACATCCGTCGTTTCATCAAGTTGTATGCCAAAGCAAGGGCTTCCACGAATTGCTTGAACAAGTTGTTCTTTTGTGTCATACGCCATATCATTTATTCTCCTTGAAACTGTATCATTTGATAATGGAACAGTTTTAATTTTTTTTGCCTCTTTTTCTCCAAACATGAAAGAAACCGTTTCTACTACTGCAGGGAGGATTAGGTTTTCGCCAATAGTATGGTTTTTACCAGACTTTGCAATCAAATGACTAACTTTGTAAGAAGCTTTTAGAGCAATTTCCATATTGTTCTGCACCAGGAAACTGTTTTATGGTGTTTTTCCTACTTTTAAGATCTTCCAAAAGTCGTTCAAAATACTGTAATTCCTTCTTAACTGAATTATCATGTTTGCTTTCAAAATGGCGTTTTAAAAGTGATGGTTTCATAGAATTATTCGATAGAATCTCAGAACAAACAACGCACTGTGGATTAGGCTCGTCTCACTCGTCTGAGCTTCCAGTCCAAGTAAAACCTAATTTTAAGTATGACTCGTCATATTTTCTTTTTTTAGTTTTAGAGTCATTTACCAGTTTTTCGATTTTTTTTATCTTTTCCTTGGGCTGCTCATTCGTATCAACATTTTGTGAAGTTGATGGCGCAGGATTTAGGTCTTCATGAAGCCTTTTCTTTACAAGCCATTTATCCATTATTAATTCTTATTGGAACATTTACTTACGGACATCGACAAATTATTGTTTGAACAAGATGTGTCCACTGAACAACACAACACGAAGCGCAAATAACACAATACTGAGCGTGTATAATAATTATAATAACAGGCAATGCTTCTGCAGCGGCAAGCACACTGCGGCTGATTAGTCATCAGTCTGGAAATGAGGTGCGTGCCAGTCAACGTGGTGGGATGCAATGTACTGCTGGCGGAGGGAATATCATGGACTATTGGTTGGTATAACGGCGCCACACGTACTCATATCAACAGCGATTGAAACTGTTAGGTACAGTACTATCTTAAACCTAAAATTTTCAAATTGTATATCTTAGATTTTGGCGTACCCCCTAAACATTTTTGCGTACCCCCAAGGGGTACGCGTACCACAGTTTGAGAACCGCTGCAATAGTCTTTCCAACATTGACTTCCATGGCACTTCTAGTCGAAACCTATCCCCATACATCCACCGTCTTCTGGTGAAAACACCATTTTATGTCTATAATTTTCCTAAAAAAACTATGTTGGAAGGATTTTCTTTTGTTTGAATGACTGTGCAAACAGAGCCAGACCAACGCTCACGCTAAGCTTTGCTGGTAAGGTTTATACCATAAATTTCAAGTGAAATATGCTTAATTTTTCAATATTATATAATTTTGTAAATCATGCGCATTTCTAACATGTATTTTCTTTCCACTGTGAATCAGTGAAAATTGGTAATAGTTGATTATTATTCCATTCGTTGTATGAAATATTGTTCCACATTCAAAAAAAAATTGCAGCTCCATAGCACAGGTTATTTTGTGTGTCCTGTCTTACAGAATCTCGGCCCATTATCACCTACAGAGCCACTACATTCTCAACTCAAATTGTGAGATTCTTTTCGTGGGAATGCTATATAACAACGTGTCTGTCGATAATATCTCGTCGAATGGAAAAGGGGGTTTTCTTATTTGAAATCCTAGAGACAAAGAAGGAAAGAAAGACAATGAAAGAAGGAAGAAGGAAGTAGGGAGTGAAAAGCCTTCTAGAACAACCGAGAGATTACATTTCCTGAGGTAGGACTTAGGTTCGTTTAAGCAGCTGTATAATTCAGAGCGGAATCGGAAGAAGCATGGCGCTGGCTGACTGGATGGAGCCTGTCTGTATTTGTATTCAGAACGGCATGTCTCCTATCTCGAGTATCAAATCCGACTGATGTACAACAACAGTCTGTAAATATGGACTACAATCTCTTAGCTATAATGTGCCGTTTCCCTTGCTTTACCACATTGTTGTTCTCTCAGCGTTTCCAGCACATTTTAGCAAATATGATGTATACAACTCTTGAAAAAACTTTTGTATGCTATGTGAGAACACGAAAATCTTACCTTTAAACATAACTACATAAAATATAGGATGATTCAAAAACAGCGCCGGTTTTTATACTTGAATTAGAAGTGATTACTTTCACTGAAAACACACGTTCATCTAAACTTTCGATCTCAAGCATAAAAAACTATTTCGAGCAAATCATCTCTTATACGGTTCGATTTTTCATGAAATCTATTCATGCAATTTTCTCTCATTGCATGACATTGTGAAAACTTCGATTTAGTACACGTCTGCAAGTCTCCTTCATGAAAACATTAATGTTCCAGTGTTTCAGGCATTTTGGTACATTTCAAATCAGTCTCGCTAAGTGCATGTGTAGGATCCGATGTTCTTATGAAGGTGTACTAAGCACAAATTCAAAACTGCTTTTCTATGGAGTGTTACTCTGGGGTAATAATCCTAAAACTTCAAAAATCCTCTTAATTAAAAAAAATCGAGAATGATATGGGGTGTTACTTCTCGAGAAAGCTGCAAACCCCTATTTAGAGGAATGTAAGTTCTGAATTTTCCAGCTCTGTATATCTATTGCTCAATTGTATATGTTCGCAGTAACTTAGGCATATTCGATGTTAATATTGACTTCCATGATCACAACACCAGAAATGGGAGGAGTCTAAGAGATCTATACACAGCTCCTCTCAAAAGCATTACCCGTACAAGGCAGTCAAATTATATAATCATCTGCCTATTACAATTAGTGCACTGCCAATCAACTCATTAAAAACTAGACTAAAAAGCATATTGATAATTGAAGCTATTTGTTGCGTTAGTGACTATTTTACCATTAACTGGAAATTGTATCAGTAGGGCAGGGTGAGAGTTCTGGCTCAGTTTAACAGCGGTCAACTAACCACGGTTAAATTTTAACGGCGGTTAAACTTCAACGGGGGTAAACCTAACCAAATTTAACATAGGCAAACCTAATTTAACGCCGGTTAAATTTTAACGGTGGTTAACTCAACCCTCTTTTCTAACCCAACGAGACCCCCTCCCACCCTAACGCCAAGCTCTATCCACTCAATATAACAGATTCTGAAAATTTTCATTTGAAATTAAATGCACAAATTTGTGCAATTGGATGGTACCATTCAACTCACCAAGGCGGTCCAATTGCATGTATTAAACACTCCGATAATAATAATTAATAAAATAAAAAAAATTATCATTAAGTAGATCATTACCATACAAGTAGGGGAAAATAAGAGTTCGGGCTAGGTTTTCTTTAACCTCTAATTTAACCTTAACCTAAGCCAAACCATCCAAACCTAACCTAACCTAACATAGCTAAGTTTAAGCCAAATCAACACAATCTATCAAATCTCGAAAATTCCCATTTTCACGGGAATTAAAAATCACGAAAAAATTTGAACGTTTTAACCGCGCAAGATAAATTAAATTGGACGGTGCCATCTTGTTCAGCATTTCAAGGCACCTCAAATTCATGTATTAAATACAAATTTCTGATAATAATTAATTGGAAAAAATAATAGATTTTTTGGGTGTAGTCGTCTGTACTAAAAGCAGTACCGGTTCGGGCTCAATTTTCTTTAACCTCTAATTTAACCTTAAACTAAGCCAACCCACCCAAACCTAACCTAACATCAGTGGCGGATTAATGAATTTTTATGGGAGGGGGCGACATACCCCAAAAATACCCGTTGGTCGAGGGGGGGGGGGTTATGGAATAAAATTTTTGGAAATAGCCTTTAACCGCATTTTACACCATTCTAGCACTTAAAATGTAGTAGAAATATAATTTTTTCGTGTTTATGAACAATCTAATTTCCCCTAGCTAGAGTAGTTTATTTCTGTATATTCATGTGGAATTAGGAATACAAATTTTTTATACAATACAATATGTCTTGAACAAAAATTGCTTTGCTAGCTTAATTTTTATCAAAATTTACAGAGAAATGAACAGAGTCTAAGCAATTTATTCGTGATCGTGATGATTTTTAGACCTATATATATATATATTTAAATTAATCTCAACATTGTTTCATGTTTCATAATACCAGTACTACAATAAATACGTATTAGGTCAAAAACAAACAGAGATGTATATGCCCCTACCTATTCTATAAAAGATTAATCTTATTCAAACTAATTTCACTTGATATAAGATTTCCTTCATTCTCTGTCATTTGTTAATTCGTCATTGAATTAAAATTATGTCAACAGTTAAAGATAAAGTAAAGGTAATATAGAAAATAAGACAAAATAAGTATTACAACATTAATTCCCGGCCGGCGGAGGCGGAGTGGTAAGACAAGTTGGAGGTATTCCGTCTGTGGCGGGACAATTAAAATTTGAACCGTGTGCATGTCACAAGTGTTACCCTTTTTAATTTTTTAAAATGTGCAAGCCCTCGGGGGGGGGGGGGCGGTCGCCCCCTCCGCCCCCCCCCCTTTAATCCGCCCTTGCCTAACATAGGTATAGCAATACCTTGCGGTATAAGTCGAATCAACGCAATCTATCAAGTGAAGTGATAGCCGCGAGCCGTAGCAGGTATCTGTTCAATCAGAGAGATAAGCTGCGTTCTCGTAGGTCCTGTTCGTAACGGTGATTGGCCAGCAAAAAAGACACTGTTCTCTGCTGTAAAATCACTTCCCGGTGGTTCGGAACCCACCTAAAACTGTAGGTCGAACTCATCAATCACCATCATCCAACTCATTACCCACGCACAGGTCTCAGACCTATGTGGGCTTCATCCTCCCAAAAAAAAAGAAATCTCGAAAATTCCCATTTTCACGGGAATTAAAAATCACGAAAAAATTTAAACTTTTTAACCGCTCAAGATAAATTAAATTGGACGGTGCCATTGTTCAGCATTTCAAGGCATCTCAAATACAACTACAAATATAACTAAATATTATAATGCATTCAAAAGCTCATCTTCATCACTATAGCTTGATAAATTTTAAACAGTTATCTCACTAATGTTAGTTTGCAGAGAAATTTTAAATCGTGGTGATATAAAAGAATCGTAATATGAAGTGTGAGGTAATAATTATAGAAGCATGAGCCCCAAGTACTTTTTGGAAAATAATTTTCCCTTTCATATCAGCCGATTGTTTAGATACGATGATTGATACGGCATTGAGAATGTTACCATTTGAATGAAATAAGCAATGAACTTTCAATTGAGAATTAGATTGGTCAAAGATCGCAACTTATTGGAAGAATATTCTCTCTGGGGGATTAGTATCACAGTTGTGGAGCAGCCAACACTTGCGTTCAGAAATGCTTTTTGCAACATGTGTTGTCATCTCTCACGGGTCACTTACGAGCACAACTGATCCAGAAGTAGACTTATAATAGAAGAAGGAAGAGACATGTCCAATTAAAAGCATGTTCTTTTACGTTCAGGACTTTGAAAAAAGATTCAGTACCCCTTGGGGACCTTTGATATTACAGACAGTATATTATTGGGCGAGTGTAAATGAAGAGTTTGAAGAAATAGCTATCTCTTTTCGCTTCGGATTGACCGTTTTTGTAAAGGTTTACATGGCTAAAAGTTCCACCTCTCTGTTCGAGTCCCACCTCGCATCTGGGGAACCTGAAATTTTAGAAGGGAGTTTTTAGATGGTGTAACATTTTTATTTTCGACCCACGAACTCTAAAATTATTAGTAGGGACTAGATGTATTACTTCGACTACGAGGAGGCTTTCAAGAAATTTTTCATGGATGGGTGGACAGTCAATAAGACCCTGTCGAGTTCTTATTAAAAACTAAACATTTACAATGAAACTAAACAATGCATTAGAGATTAGATGAATTGATTGATTTCTCATTATTTTCATTACAGGGATACAAAACAATCGAAATGGAACATACTCCTGGAACTTGATCATTGACAACTTCTAATTCCAAGCCCAGTTATGGGAAAAGGGAATCTATTCTATTATTGTATCCACTCATTTTTTAATTGTTATGACCCCTTGGAAACGAAAAAGGGAAACCAACAAAACGAGAAAGAAATGAACACCAAAAATAACTGTGTTTCAATTAGGAAAATTATTCTAACAACAATAACGATCACGAAAATAATGCAGTAAATCAACCCACATTCCAATTGAATTGAGAGAATTGCTATGTTCCTTGAGAGAATGGAGTGAGGCGCCTCCTACTTAGTCAATAACATCAGGGTCGGGCCGATTCACAAACCAACCCATCAACAACGCCCCTGAAATCAAGCGAAAGCGGGATTATAACAGCTGGCTGCAGACTAAGGGATGACTGTGAACTGGAAATTCACACATATGTCACGATGTCTATTGGTCACAGCTGTCTGGCGCTTTGGTCAGTACACGCCATTCTCTCATGGAATAGACCATATTTAAAAATAATAATAACATAAACCTAACAAGGTTTCATTCAGAATAATTATTTTAAAAGTAATAACGATCACAAAAAACAACTCTAATGCATACGATCAGCCGACATTCTAATTAAATCAACCATAACTTTCTAGAAATATGGCATTGATATTATCAAAGTAATAGTTTATAGCTTTGAAGTAAAAATTTAAAAAAGAGCAACCTCATCATTTGGAAAAGTACAGATATTTTACCTGGTATTCAATTTTGAATTCGTGCTCCATGAAAGAAAGTCGCCTTAGTTCCCAGGAGAGTTCGAAGGCGGTGAGGATGGGGTCCTTGGAGGAGAGCGCAATGAGACTGGGACTGGCCAGCGCCCGGTACGCGTTGATGCGAGATCGACTGTGTCGCAGCGAGTCCTCTTGCCGTGACGTCACACAATCGTCACAGCCGCATCTGTAACAGACAACGAAAATTAAAACATAGAAGTTCTGATAATTATGATAGGATAGCTAATTAGTAGTAGAATAAAAAATCAGGAGGAGGAGAAGAGGAAGAAAAGAAGAACGGAACCGGGATATAGAGCCAATTAAATTTATAAATAGGTTATGTCACATTTCAGAAATCCAGATTCAATTGAATTGAGCTAATTGCTAGTTGTACATAATCACCAATAATTATTAGGATGGAGACATTGAATATAGTATTATGAATGTTAGAAGAATAAGCAAAAATAAAACAATATGACACCCACTGAAACACTCTCACATCAACACCTATGAACAGTCCATCTGAAAAGGTGGATTTATATTTTCACTGTTATGTAGTACACAACTACTTCCTGCGTCCAAGCCAATCTTGACAGAGACAATCGGCAAGTGACACAATAGATGTAGTCTCTTTTTACTTGAGATGAAAAATCCAATCCTCCTCAAGCAATAATGACATTAAGTAAATTTTCTCCTGTTTCAATTTACAAACAAACAAGTATTCAATAGCTCTCAGAAATTGGAGCAGAAAATAAAATTGAAATCTGTGATGTTTTCCATGACGAAATACTTAATGAACAATCTAATATTAAAACTGACACTGTATTTCACTTTTAAATAATGTTTTACTCACATATATTGGAGATGCTTGAGGAATGCATTTCACTTCTGACGAAGCTTCTTTTCAGAAAAAAAAAATGCATTCCTCAAGCATCTCCAATATATGTGAGTAAAACATTATTTAAAAGTGAAATACAGTGTCAGTTTTAATATTAGAATAAAATTGAATATGATTGAAACAATTGACAAGTCAATGAAGGCCAAAGAAACGGCGAATCTGGGAGAAAATTAGAAACAAGCAAGACTACACGCCAAGCTAAACACGCTTAGTTTACATTTTCAAAAAAGTCCCTTAAAATCCCCCTAATTAATTCTTCCCCAGCCCCCTCAGAGTTCAAGACTTCACTAATTTCTGGAAATTTGATATCTCTGTAACCATCTAGTCATAAGCTAGAGTTGATTCTTATTCCAGAATATTAATCATAATTGTAATGGGCTACCATATAGTTCTTCATAAAGTCCTGATAGTTTTCCTTATAACAATATCTCAAAAAGGGAACTTTACCAGAATTTTAAGGCAATTTCCAGGTGTCTTATCTGGAATTTTCAGCCGACTTCTTTTAAGCGAATACGGATACTAAAACGGGTTTTTTGCTTCGTTATACAGAAGTTAACTGCATTTCAACGAAATAAACAGACAGAGCACATTTCAGAATCTTGTTTGTAAAATTCTATCCATTTACTTGGAGAAATATAGAAGTTACGTTATTTCTCAAATATTTCATCTAGAATCTTTTTCTCGTTCTCATCACCATGAAAACTATCAGGTAAGTTGCAAACTTTGTTGAAAACTTCATTTTGGATGTCACCGTCACCTCATTTACGCTATAATTCTCCAGTTCTTAATGACTGCCACGTTAACACATCATTCGTAAGAGCTGTTATCCACGGCTACATATCGGCTAATGTAGCTACTAGCAGTTTTGATTAATTAAATCCATGCTGCACTGGCAGATAGCTTCAATGCTAACCTGGCGCCCTTATGAATCGCGTTTGTTAAAAGCACAGGCATTTTCATGTAGCAAGAAGTATTTTCTACTAGATTTTCCACTCCAACTCGTTGGTGATCGAAATAGAATAGGCTGTGTTGCTGTGAAAGCACGATCTTTAACATTGGCTCCACTCGAAATAATCACGCTAATGTTATAAAATTACTGCATTAATGATCAACTATGCTTCAGACAAACAATGTTACTCATGCCTTTTTTTAAGACCGAAAGATTTTCAATAATTTGACATCAATTACACCCCTGTATCTATATCGGGTCCTCGACTGCAATTTTAACTTTCTGTTATGCTGTATATATCTGTTATACTGTTATCCTTAATTTTCTATTATACTGTACCAATGATCTTTAATTACTGCATAATCTGCTTCAAAATCACTAATGATTAATCATTACCTACTACAAACAAACAACTGCACCAATGCAGCCATGATTCTAACTTCTACTAAAGCTGTTAAATGTTCAAATTTCTTTTTTTCGAAAACGATAAAGTTATGTACCTTTTGTAAGTTGGAAGAAAAAGTATTCTTTTTTTAAATAACCCGATGTATTTTGTTACAATGTTCACTAGCGTACGATATTGATCTTGAAACAAGTTGGCGTGAGATTCATTTCTTTAAAATTTTTATTGACAATTATTTAACATAATTATATTGCTATTAATTAATATATTGACTGTTGATTGACAAAAAGTGTTGGGTATTTGTATGAATAATAAGGTGAGATATTAGCGCTAGGATAAAATTCGGGATCTAGATACAGTATTTGGAAACCAAGCTGAAAAATTCGTATTGATAACCTGTTTCTGCAATCTTAGCTAGTCCATAGTCCATAGTAGTGGACACCCCTGCATATTCCAAGGCAACACAATATTATTGTTCCCTGAAAGAATTATATTAATGACATCCATTAATTTCTAATGATCCAAAAATAAGACGGACTGAGAATAGTATGTGCTAGTCTAAGTATGTGCTGTGCTATAGACTAATTTTTAATTATTGAAATATTGTTTCAATAATTGTTGCAACAATCTGTATTTCAGCTGATTATCTTGGAGTTTCATTTTTAAAACAGCCGAATGGCCGTTGAAGGTTTCCAATATTAGTAAACTTCTTTCCTCAGTTTACTCACATAACTCCAGTTAGACAACGAAGTCTGCACATATGTAAGGCCCTGAAGGTGCGTGTGTATATCGCAGGTGGCGCACCTTATAAAAAAAGTGTGGTAAGCGGAGAAAAATGAGATGAGCTCGCATCGTGGCAGGATGAACACGGCAGGAGATGAAGGGGCGGAAGAAACGAGTTAGTATAGGGACGGATGCAGTAAATAAGAACTGCGAAAATCCCCGGTAAACTTGCGAAAACGAGGGGAAATGTTGGAAATTTTCACGATAAAGTTGGATGAGTTGATCAAGTAATACAAACTGTGTAAGGATCGAGCAAAGCCGAATCCTACGCAGATTATTTGGATAACGAAATTCGATGATGGTAGGAACTTGATTGAAAGTATAATAAAATTACAAAACATAGCTCAATGGCCAGTCAGCCCTAAATAAAACTAGCTTCTCAATCAATAATAAATAAATAAAGGATAGTTTGTCCAACTGTAAGAGCATAGTGGCTGGAAATGATTTCTAATCACATTTTAAAGAACGGGACCTATCATTTTTATTTTCAAAATTATCATTTTCATTCTGTGGCTAACTGTACTTATTATGGATATTGCAATAAATTGTCACAAAATAATGGAGGTCTCGAGGAAGCAGTTTTTGGTTGGAGGGAAAAACTCATTCTATTATGACACTACCTGACTCTCCTATCAACCTGGTTAGATTTATCCACCCTGCTTAGATTGCTGTCAGGGTTGCATTATCCATTCATGCTGAATTTCAACAAAAATTTCATATAGCCTATGTTCAGAACAACATGCTGAATGTCCCCACGAATCCTAGCTGTGCTTCTACAGCCATGTTGGAAAAACGGTGAAATATTTGGACGTCATTTTCGTTTATTTCAAAATTGAGGCCAAACTATGCTTCAGACAAACAATGTTACTCGTGCCTTTTTTAAGACCAAAAAAATTTCAATAATTTGACATCAATTACACCCCTGTATCTGTATTGGGTCCTCGGCTCCAATTTTTCAAAGAATTTGTAATTTTTTCGAAAAATTGAAAAACCAATTTCACCTTTTTATTTCCTGTAGTTTCTAACCGACTTTCAAACAGAAGAAATATCTCAATTCGACCTGTTTTTTGACGTGCATACCAAAAAAGCTAAAATTTAAGCGAGGATCTCAATTATAAATTTCTAACTATTTGAAGGTCAGATTTTTGTTGAAATACTGAGATACTGTTTCTGAGACTCTAGACCAGAGATTTCAGCACGCCAGTAGGCGAACCTGACCGAATGTGAATCGATGGGCGATTTGAAAAAAAATTTGGTTGGCTATTTAAACAACTCTGCATGGAGAATGAAGACGATTTTATGCACTTCAAAAAATTCATGTAGTTTAAATTCAATTTTTTTTCTTTAATTTGTTTAATTGATTGTTATTCCTTTTTTAAGACCTATAACTTGCAATTTTTTAATGTACATAATCGTACCTAAATAAACATGATGCACTTAAGAGAAAAATATCTGTAAAACTCCTCATTTCTCAACTCATATTTAGGTATTAGTATGTGTTTGCAATTCTAAGATTCGTGCGTTTTTTTAAATCTGGTGGGCAAAAAAAAAATTATGAATCTCAAAATTGGGCGATGGTCAGAAAAAGTTTGGGAAACCCTGCTCTAGACTGACAGAAAAGCTACTTTACCGCCCCTAGATTGGACAACTTTTTTCCGGGGGGGGGGGGGGTTGATATGGGCCTTATATAGTGCATTATGTTATGTTCAAGGTGCCCAAGTCGTTTTAACGGATGGTTGACTCTCCTCAAGCGATAGCTCATTCTTCCCAGCTCATTGGGGTGGTCCAATTGTGGCCGCTAATTTAGTTGTGAGGTCTGCAGCAGTTTATCTTCGCCTTTTTGTCTAAATTATTAAAATAATGTATCGTGGCATGCAAACCAGGCTTTTCAATAATGCGGCCAGTAGTATTCAAATCATACGATATGGATATGGATCGAGGTAGCAGTGTACTGTGCATACGTTTTCAGAACAGGCTCTGCAAATTTTGAAGAATAGAATATTAATTCGAATGGATAAGTAGTATTTTTGTTTATTATTATTATTATTATTATTAGTATTTATAATATCTTAATAATCTCCATTATTAATTTGTCTATTATAATTTAAAGTATCTTAAAAAAAGTCAAATTCTATTTTCGAGGTTAGGTGTACCGATATTGATAAATTTTCTTGTAATTAAATAGTCTCAAGTTGACAATTGTAATAAATTAAGTAATATTTCATTAAACATTTAACTAAAATCAATTGAAAACAATTTTTAGCTAGGAAAATGAGTCCAAACAAGGCATCTAAATCTAATTGTTTAATTAAAACTCAGGTAGCTACGCGATCTCAGCAATTATTAACAAAAAAATCTCCAACAGCTCTTAAAGCTACTGTAGATGTAGAAGAAAAGGTTGCTAAACTATTGAGTGATCACACCGAATTGAAAACAAAATTAGAATCATCACTAAAAAATTCTGAGGAAGAAAGAATAGGGTTGGTGGATCACATAAAATCTCTGGAAGTTATTATAAAATTGCAGCAGGAAGACCATAAAACTGAAATACTAAATCTCACGAGTCAATGTAGGTCTATGTCAGAGGAAATCGAAATATTAAAATCAAAAATAAACTTGGCTAATGTAAGATCTGAACCTCTGATCAATACAAAAAAAGTAGAACCTAAATCAAATGGGGAAAAAATTAATAGAAATGGTCAAACAAAAACGTATAGTCAGGTTTTGCAAACAGCAACCAAAACTAAAGTAAGGGCAAATAACGATAGGAAAGGTAGAATACTGCTCTTGACATCCAGTCATGGACGAGACTGTAGTGACCTACTAAATAAAAGACTAAAAAATAAGTATGAAGTTCAGAGCTTTTTCAAACCAAGTGCCCCTATAAACGCAATCGTAGAGTCAGCACAGGAACAAACTAAAGATTTTGGTAAAAACGATTTTCTAATAGTACTGGGTGGCTCAAACAATATAAATGAACCTAATCTAAAACATCTTCCTGAAATAAAGAAAAAATTAAAGAGATTGTGCCACTCAGCCAAAAAACTAATGTAATAATAAGTACAATTCCGTATAGGTTTGATAGGCCAGAGCTAAATGAAGCCATTAAGTCAACAAATAAATCAATTCATAATACAATCAACAGCCTAAAAAATAAGAATTCTAAGCAGTTGGGGATTTGTTTTCTAAATGAAAGGCTGAAAAAACAAAACTTCACTAATCATGGTCTACATCTAAATCAATCTGGCAAAGTAATATTTTGTAATAGGCTGGCAGAGCTGATTGAAAGTCGTTTGCAATCTACTGTCAATAATTCTCCTAAACAATCATCTAACGAACCTTTTTTAGTAAAGTGGCTCAAAACCGGGAAGGGAAACTAGTTTCAAATGATAAATTCATATCTTCAATTGTATTAAAAGACGTTAATCGATCAAAAAATCAGGATAGCATTAGTGGAAGGAACTCTTGTAGCAACCTGATAGGCTCTCAAGATTCTAAGAGATTAAGTAAATCTACTTCAATATGCAAAAGAAACGATAAAGTAATAAGGGATGATAGGGAAGTACCGGTACTCACTGTGTTCCATCAGAATATTTAATACATTCGTAACAAAATAGATAGAATCAAAGTATTTTTTAAAGAAGAGGCTCCTGATATAGCTATTTTCACAGAGCATGGTTTAAAAGAATATGAAATGTCACAACTCAATATTCCAAACTATTCATTGAAAACGTCGTATTGCAGGATATCTCATCGAAGTGGGGGAGTAGCTATCTTCACTAAAAATGTTAAGAATATGCAAACATTTAATTTAGAATATGTAGAGAAATTTGCTGTGGAAATGGATTTAGAAGTTTCTGGGTTAAGAGTAAAAATAGACAATAATTTCGAAGTAGCGGTGTTAGGTATTTATAGGTCACCAAATGGGGAATGGAACAATTTTTGTGAACTATTCAATAGGCTTTTAGAGATTACTACTACTCGTTTTACAAACGTTATCGTAGCGGGAGATTTCAATACAGACTTTGCAACACAGAATAAAATGACAGAAGATTTAAGGGATATTATATACATGAATAACTTGGAAATAAAAGTTCATGAATATACCAGAGTCACAAGAACATCACAAACAATAATTGATAACATCCTTACTAATATAGATTACTCTAAAACAAGATTAGGCGGCTCGGAACTATCTGATCATGACTATCAAATCTTAGAGGTGGGGTTGCAAGGTTATAAATCAATTAAAAAGAGTAGAGTAATGAAAGAAATTCAACAATGTGAACAGGGGAATATCGATTGTTTGAAGCAGAATCTGCTACAAGAAAACTGGAGTAGGGTTTACAATAGCAATAGTTTGAATAACAAATATGATAGTTTCATTAATATTTTAAGGTTTCATATTACTATGAGTTGTCCAGTTATAAAAGTCCCTGTAAAAAACAAATTAGACAAAATTGAAGAGTGTATAACTGATGATATCCTTGCAGAAAGAAATAGGGTTAAAGATGCATATGATGAATTCAAACTATCTAGAAATATGTTAAGTGAAGATAATTACAAAGCTCTAAAGAAAAATTATACAAGAGAAGTGAAAAGAGCGAAATGTAAGAAAACAGCTGAAATTTTGAATAATAGTGTGTACTTTAACACAGCAGTGTGGGATGTAATAAACAAAAATAGGCAAGTAGCACATGTAGATGCTTATACTAGTGTCCCCAGAATAATTAACGAAAATAACAAATATATTGATGATAGTGTAGACATTTGTAATTTCTTTAACAGATATTATCAACTGGTTGCTAAAAATCTTCAAAAATCTCTTAATACAGGTATTAGTGACATGAGGAATACTGAGGGGATTCAGAACGAATTAAAATTCCACCCAGTATCCCAAGACGAGTTGTCAAATATCATTGATAGTTTAAATAATAAAAAAACTGTAGGAATGGATGGGGTATCCAGTAAAATTCTGAAAGAATGTAAAGATCAATTGTTAGACCCTTTGATTCATCTGATCAATCATTCATTGGAACAAGGTGTTTTTCCAGATAATTTAAAAGAGGGGAAGATCTTGCCAATCTTCAAAAGTGGTGATAGAGAAAAGGTAGAAAACTATAGGCCCATTAGTATTTTAAATGTAATAAGTAAAATTTTTGAAAGAGTAGTTCTAAATAGGGTGGTACTTCTGCACCTTCAAGAAGCTAACTTTATCTGTGATGAACAGCATGGCTTCCAGAAAGGGAGATCAACTAAGACAGCCATAGTTTCTCTAGTTGAAAAACTAATAGATATAATTGATTCAGGTGATAAAGCTACTGCAATCATCTTAGATCTGTCAAAGGCATTTGATTGTGTTAATCATAGAACTTTATTGGAAATACTGCAAAATGTAGGTGTAAATGGGGTTGAACTGAAATGGTTTGAATCATATCTTATTGGGAGAAAACAATGTGTAGAACTAACTACAGTAGTTGGTAATAGTATAGTAAAGAATAAATCTAATAAATTAGAGGTGCAAGCTGGAGTGCCTCAGGGGTCAATACTAGGTCCATTGCTTTTCTTGTTATATGTCAACCATTTACCTAAAGAATTAATTAGTGGTCTTATTTGCAGATGATACATCACTCATTTTCAGCAATTGCATTCTAGATAATTTAGAAATAAGTGCCCATATAGGTGTGCAGTCCATTGTCCAATTTTTAAATCAGTTGAAATTAACTATAAATAGTAAAAAATTACAATACTTTCAATTCAAAAACAAATATAATTTAAATGAAGATAGGGCTATAAACGTGTTTATAAACGATAATCAATTAGACCGGGAAGAAAAAATTGCATTTCTAGGAGTTATGTTGGATAGACGATTGACCTGGACTCCATACATTGAGAAAATATGTAGTAAAATTTCATCTGGGGTATTTGTCCTGCGACAGCTCGCTAGATTGAATGACAAAAAGTTACTTTTTACAGCTTACCATGGGCTCTTACTGTCACATATTAGGTATGCTATCTTAGTATGGGGTAATTCATCAAAACAAAATCTTGATAGGGTGTTTAAGATCCAAAAGAAAGCGGTTAGGTGTATAGAAAGAGTAAATACATTAGATTCATGTAGGCCGTTGTTCAAGAGACTTGGTCTCCTAACTGTACCCTGCTTATATGTGTATGAAGCTACTCTATATGTAAAAACGAATGATATTAACCAAAATCTTGATATACATGATTATAATACAAGACGCCGAGGAGATTATCACTTGGTGACTCATAATAGTAGCTTATTCAAACAAAAACCTAGTTATATTGGTAGGAAATTCTACAACAAAATATAGAAATATTTAAAAAACAATTGAAGAAATATTCAGTTGATAAAGCTTTTTATAGTGTACAAGAGTTCCTTTCACATCAAAATTAAGCCTCACCTCAACTAATTGAAGTAATTATGGTATCTAGTGTATAATATTGTTGATCTGACTTGTCTTATACTCCTTAACTGGAGTCTCCAAGACGTAGTCTACAAAAAAAAAAAATACTGACATATCAGCTGGTTTCAGATCATATGAATCAATTCAATTATTCATATTTAGAAGAACATCAAAGCTGCTCTTTGTTTTTCAACCCATTTCTTTTGAAAAGAAGGTTGAAATAGGTTAATTGATGCACAAATAGGAAGCAGTTATCACAGTCGGAAGCATTAATAAGCAGAAGTATTTTATAACGGGAGTGCTGTAGTAAATAATAACCTCCAAATTACAGCTTCATTTGATTTTAATTAACTTATCGTGAAGTTCGAGTAAGTATGATAATTTACTTTCAAACCGATTTATCGTTGATTATTGTTGTCATAGAATAAATATGGCCATTGGGGGAAATAGAAGCTTTAAAAATACGAGATTTATTGGATGAATCCAAATGCTTTTAAGGTTGCAGTTCCATATCTTCCATTCCGAAATAATTAACTGAGTAGAGAATCGATAGTCGGGAGGTTGAGTTGCGGATTAAGAACACGCGGTTAGCGTGGTGTTTATGCGATCGTGATGTTCAGTCACAAGACTGCGCTTGGATGGGTGAACATGCTTCAATGACTTGATGTTATAAGCTTAAATTATCACTTACCCGGTGGTTTGGAACCCATTTAAAATTGTAGGTCCACCATGTTCCCCATAACATATGGCTCAAACGACGAGGTGGAACTACCTGTAAGGGTCTCCCCACTAATAAAAGTCATATTTTTATTGCTATTATCAGGTCAAGTATAGCTTTGGGTTTTATAAACTTAAAAAACACTTTTGAATGAAAATTGACTCACGTTATGGCGTGACGGCCGTTTCGCTCTGTTGTCTAGAGCATCATCAGACGACCCACAGTACACTCTGAGTGTACTGTGGGTCGTCTGATGATGCTCTAGACAACAGAGCCAATTTCCATTCAAAAGTGTTTTTTAAGTTTATAATACATATTAGTGGAAACAAGATGGATCTTCAACATCATGCTTTGGGTTTGGTAAAGATAGCGATTATATCAATAGAGATAGCAAAAACTTATCTATAAGTTCCGAATGCTGAGGTCATTGGTTGATTTGAAGTGTTTGAAGATGGTTTACTATTCTGTGGTGTCGTCCTTGCTGACATTTGGGATAGTAGGATGGGGTGGAACAAGTTACACACACATTGACCCGCTTATAAAAGTGCAGAAACTAATATTCAGTCATAATTTAAAAAAACACTACGGGACTGCATTATGCAACGGCTCAACTATTCACCGTACTCAGTGTGTTGCATGGTGGAATGATACATAATGTATCATTGGGTATGTTGGGTGCAAGACGGTGCTCAAGAAATAATCTACAGAGTACACAAAACACAGCACATTTTCAACATAGGAACCACAGTCACAACACAAGAAACAGGCACCTTTTTATTGCAAATTTGGCTAAAGAGGCTTTATACAATACACTACAATCACTTAGCACCAAAACGTTGCAATCTACTTCCAAGAAAGATTCAGGAAATACCACACAGCAAGAAATTCAAAACCTAAGTACATCACTGGATAATAAACACAGGAAATCAAACTGCATAGAGACCATAATTTCAAACAATATGTGAGCTCACTAACCTAATATTAGAACACTGAATCATGAAAAATTTAAATTTCTACTACTTTAGAATATGGTATATGCCATTGTAAAGTAGGTTAATTACCACATAAAAAACGTTTATAAAAATGTAACCTTTAGTTAGTTTTAGTCAAATGGTCTTATATGTATTTGTTTTGAGTTAGTTTTGAATGAAAATGAAATATTTATTTATATCAAAAATTTTAGTAAATTGTTTTGGTGGGTTAGATATAGAAAAGCAACCGATACCTCACCTTGGAAAGAATTGTTGCAATAAATATCTTATTTTCAAAGAAAATAATTTCATGAAATCATGTATCATAAATGTAGGTAAAAACATGAAATCATAAATGTAGGTTAAGCCTATACAAATCAATTGAATTAAATATAAAAAAAATGTTGATTTGTTGATGAATGTGAGCATTTCTCCTATTTTCCTGAATTAAAACAATTGAATATTCTACCTGCAAGGTAGAATGTATTTGTTTAAATAGAGCATTTTTTCTATAGGGATACACATTATAGATAGGCCTGTATTGCATTACCTGGCCGGCATTCACTATCACGGATATCGATATAGGTCATATCGATAGTTCATGGATATCGATATATCGCTCAACTTCAATTATTGGGCTAGTGTGAAAGTGGCTTATCGATCTCAACATAATAATATTGGATATATAAACAATACAAAACATACAAGAAACCAAACTAGTATATGCGATTCGTTCATTCTATCAACTATATGAACATTCCATTACTTAAGACACCATATTTTTGTCCACCACAAGGGATTTCGGGGATACGCAGATACTGTAATTAATCATCTTCTCAATTGATATATGATATCTCATCCAGGGCAGAAATAGTATTTTTTCTTCAAATATATTATTATTATTATTATTATTAGATCATAATATTATATAAAACAATATTTATAGCACAATATCAAATAATTAAAATGTATTGAAATAGTTCTGAAGATGTGACCATTTTCCTATTTTCCTTTTCCCTAATCAAAACAATTGAATATTTTACCTGCAAGGTAGAATGCATATGTTTACTAAGCATTTTTTCTATAGGGATACACATACAGGAAAAATCTTTATTTCAAAAAATTGAGGCTTTATTGAACTCTTACACAGTATTAATACTGTCGAGTTCAAACACAAGTATGCCAAAAATGTCAAAATTCCATGTTGTTCAACCATGATCCACACTATTACTATTACTGTAATAATTTTTGGAGCTTGACCGAAGATATACATTGATAAAAATGAAATTTCATGAACCGAACTTTTCTTCCTTGTGATAATTTATATTTCTTCAAACCTTGCACATCCACAGTATATTTCCCTTTTTACATTATCTACAATATTTTTGTGGAGATTTTTATGAATAGAATTTATTATATTCCATGACAAAATAGAATTGAATTTTCCGCAGCTTGCCACACTCATGATGATAAGAATCCAATACCAATACTCACGACGGTCACTGGTCCTGATAATGATCGTTTTGGTGGTGGTGGTGTTTTGGACTCTGCTGCTAGCAGCAACTGAAGCGGGCCATGGGCATCCACTGTATCTCGGTTGGCTCTTCTACCCTGAGTCAGCCGAGTTGCTGGCCATCTTGGGCATAGCGTTCGCCGTTTCTCTATCTGTGACTGGGGCCGGACTTGGCATTTTCACGTGTGGAGCCAGCATACTAGGTGGCGGAGTGCATTCACCCCGAATCAAGACAAAAAATCTCATTAGGTGGGCCAATTGATTGGGTGGTGTGAATAAAGTTGAGCTCAGTATTCCATATTTTTGATACGGGGCTTGAGATTCTTGCTATTTGATGTGAATAAAAATTGAGTCAATCACAGCTGTTTCTCACGTCTTCCTATCGGACTCCCGAGGACTTGGCAGTTGAACAGTCGACTCCAGTCACTCAAGAGAATCTACTCACTCAAGAGAATTTACTCACTCAACTTATCTACACCACCCAATAACTAGTTTATGAGCCAATATTTATCTGCTAGTTTGTATATAATACTGCCATAGTTCATCTTCCACTCCATCTCATTGGCATGGCCTGCATCAGCCCAGAAGATTAAACATATTTTGAGGTTATGGATCAACAATAATGATCTTCCGGGTAGAAGCAGGGGTATACAGACCTTCATTTTTTTGAACAATCAGTTTGTAAAAATACTGAGCTAGTTCATCCTCCATTGCCACTCATTAGCATGATTTTCATTGGAAAAGGCAGGCAATGGTACATTTTAGAAGCTTTGGAGATAACTAGGTTGGTAAAAAAACTATTAGGGTACAATAGCCTACTAGTTTAAACGATCAAATTTATTTCAACCAATTCAATACAACTAACTTGGTTTCATAATAATTCTGGCCTACATTTTATAACAGTACTTTTGTGTTTTTCTCGGTTGACCTTGAATGCATTTCAGTGAGCTTCAATTTTTTATTTATTTTGTCTGCCTTAGCCGTCCATTTTAGCCAACCTTAGCGTGCCTTGTTTTGCCCTTCAGCCAATCACAGACCTTCAATGAAAGTCAGCCTATCAGAGGCACTTTCTCCCTCAGTCAATAGTATCATTCCGTGTTTAGAATTACCAACTGTGTACTTTAGTTCTAGTTACATTGAGATTGATAATGGTGTAACAACTGAAACTAGTATCTCACTGTTTTCAATAAATTTGGTTGTGACAACTTCAAGTCTTATTATGGATATCTTCCACAATGCCACCTTCGACACTACAAAGAAAGAAAACTGATTGGATATTTTTGGGAACTAAACCAATACTTTCCATCATCCTATGATGATGTCATCTACAACCAGGAGCGTGTTGCATAACAATAATTTACAAATAAGTTATATCAACTCAACTCATCTCTATGGTTACTATTATATGTTATGGAGAGCTTAACGTGTCGATTGTAATTATAATTTGTAAATTATGTAACTGGTCTCAGCTTAAATTTGATTTGGTACCAACTAGCTACATCAGTCAGTTGAATATTTGTGTGAGGTATTTTAATGCAGAAATTGGACTACAGTAGAGCCCCGATCATCCACGGAATTGGGTGGCAAGGGCACCGCGGATAGTAAAAATTGATAACCCGAAAAAGACAAAAAAAAGGTGCAAACATGAAAAATTCAATATAAAGACTATGTTTTATTGTACAAAAAACATGATAATTTTAAACTTTTAAAATATGCACAGTACAGCATAAACCTTTGCTCTGCATCTAAATCACTAAAATAAAGAACAGTAAACAAAAAAAACTCAATATAAGTTACTGTAGGCTACTGTTTACAAAAAGAGTTCAGTTACGCCTTTCTAAAAAAATTCAGTCACTCGTTTTTGCTTCTTGCTTTAGAAAATATTTTTTTTTTTGTGTGGCACTCATGGATAATCCGCACCACAGATTATGCACTCGCAGTTAATCTGGGATTTACTGTATTTCTATTAGAGAATTATTTGCATTTTCAGCGTGCTATTTTGCGAGGCTGTGGCTATCTATGGACTGATCACATCAATAGTTCTGGCCGGTATGCTGGAGCCGCTCCATCCTGACACCGATGATGCCCAGCACGCCATGTCCTGTCATGTGATGCTTGCCTGCGGATTGGTTGTCGGCTTTTCCAATCTCTTTTGCGGAATGTGTGTGGGCGTGGTCGGATCGGGAGCCGCCCTAGCCGATGCAGCCAATCCCATGCTATTTGTGAAAATTCTCATCATCGAAATTTTCGGCAGCGCCATTGGTCTGTTTGGTCTCATTGTTGGCATTTATCTCACTTCCAAAATCAGAATGGGCGCCGGTGAATCCTGAGGGCGAGGCGTCTGTCTGCTAAATGCTAGTCAGACTCAGAATGACTGTAATTATTAATTCAAGGCACAGATATTTTCAAAAATAGATGTTAAAGTCTCTGTCCATTGGGTTCATGAAAGACCAATATGATATTTGATGCTCTGGAGTCAAGACTGAAAATTCTTTAGAGTATAGAGATTGAAATTATTTCTAGAATAAGCATTTTTCAATATTTATCTAATAATTGAAAATACATATTAAATATTTTAAAATATAATTTTATGTTTGTAGGGTAGGTCTTGTTGAAATACATCTAGCTTCCACTATGTATGATCAAGACATGGAGCATAGTATAATAATATTAGAATGTGAATTGTAAGACCTACAATGTGATATTTGAATGTGAATGCGACATTGAAAATAAAACCGATGTCAAAAAAATAAAATAAATTCTTTTCATTTCAATGTTCCACTATATTTACTTTCAATACTGTTACGGGTTCTATGTCTAAAATAATGCTGGCAACACTTAAATTTATCACTCGCACTTTATTAACACAAATAATTCACAACTCACACTGTTCAGTAATTTCTTACACAAAAATAAGCAATCGGAAACAGATAAAACGATATTGTTCAACTGATAATGAGTTTTCAATAAACTGAATGAAAATCAATCACTAAATGTCAAAAGGCCGATCTAATATTAAATAATAACTGTACAATAATATTCGAAAAGAATCGTCGAGGAAGAACAATTAACTTACGTAGCGCAAGTAATAGGTAAAAGAATTATCACTATTGAACTGTCAAGAGAATTATCACTACAGACAATAAAAGTTCCTTAGATGGTTTGTAATAGCGCCAACGGGATTGTACTGTCTGTATTAACGGGAACTGTCACTCAACGAACCCATAAGACCAATTGGTCTTATGTGTTCGCTGCTGTCACTACTGCCACTTATCAACATAGAACAATAACTGAACTACTTAACTGTCACACTTGTTTATCATGACGAATTTCAAAGACAACTGAACTAACTTACAAATGCGTTCGCCTTAAATAGGTTTTTCAACACTCGAGCAATTTCTACATTTTTCTATCATCTTCTGAATAAATAAATCAAGGAAACTGGAACTTTCTACAATATTCGATAAGACTCCATTAATCTCTAATCAAACAACTAGAACATTCTACTAATTACCAAGTAAACACCATAAAAGTGTCAAAAGCAGAGTAATAAATTGCTTAAAAGCAAACATTTGCATAGCAGATAACGCCAAGAACCACTGTGCCTTCTTCCTCTCCACTCACTCCAACTTCACATTCGCTACAATACTCTATAGACTAAAAGCAGACATGGAAAAACTGATATTGAAAATCTTCCCAACAATGGAGTCGGTGCTATGGAAAAGGAAGAACAAATTTGACCTGAAATCCTCTCGTTTATTTTAATTTATTATTATTATTTCAAATATTTTGAGTTGAATTTTCACGATGGTTCAAATTCATCACGAAGCCAAGGGTAGACCGAGTTTAAATTAAAAGTTCAAAGGAGTTTTTAAACCGAAGTTTGAAGAGGTCTTCTTCCAACAAAACTTTTAAATATACGAATACTGTAGCCTATAGAATTATGAAGAATTTGTAAGAAAAGGAAAGAGACACCAAATGCGCTTGCACAGTGAAGCATCCAATACTCGAGAATAAATAAATTACCACTGCAAAATTGTCACATGATGTGGAATAGTGGTATTCAAGCTGCTTTAATTTGTCATACACCATTCGCAATATGCATTTGATTCTGCGATGGTGATCACCCTTGAGTATTGAATGCTAACTGTAAGAGCAGCCTAAGAAAATAGCATAATTATCAAAGTATTTATAACGGTGCTGTAGTGGTGAGCGACAGTGTTCTTCAAGTGCCGTCTTTGCTACGAAGGTTGACGATCATCAAGGCTATACTAAATTCTAAAATTCAAACATTTTAAAATCAGTTTTCGGATTTTTAAAAATGGTTCAATTTAGATCCTATGGAGATTTAATGCTTCAATGGTACTAGTTTGAAAGAAAACCCCATTACCTACAATTTCAGACTAGCCTCGCAATTTTATTTCTAGCAGTTTCTGAGCTATTTCAATATTGAAAAATCGTCATTTTCCAAGTATAGGCTTACCTATGTATACTACCCTTTCAAGTGAATAATTAATTGGTTAATTATTATGGTCAGAAATTGACGTGTTACATATTAATTTGGACTGACCCAATGATCTGAGAAGAATGAGCTATTATTCAATAGGGTACAATTAACCGTTCCAAGGGAGGGAGGAGATCCACTGTTGGGGACGAAGGGGGCTCCATCTTCACCCCCTGACCACACTTTGGAGTTCCATAGTTCAGATTCAGTATCTAAAAATACATGAGATTCCGTTGAGAAAGAACAGGCTTTTCCTGATATCACTTACATATGAGTATTTAAAGTATTTACCTAGTGATATCACTTGTTTACTGGCCTAATAGTGCTATACAGTGGCTCAGGTGTTTTTTGCATATCTTGGAAACAAATAGACAAAATTATCAAATTAAGGAAGTAAATTCATTAATCTAAAACTTCTTTCCAATAGCTTCTATGTGTTGGAGTGAGCATTTACAAGATAAACACATAGAAACATGGGGGTGGCTCATTTTTCACAAAGGGGGTAAAAATACCTGATTTTTGAAAACTGAATGTGAATGTACAAATGAACTTATTTGGTATTGCTATACATGAATTGAAGTAGAATTTCGTATTCTTACATTTCAAATAGAACAATGTTTTCAACATGTTAGTTTTTGAGTTTTAGGCAAAGAACTGAAAAAGTGCCAAATTTGGGGCGATTTGCCCCCCAAAAGTTATGCATGAGCCAGATTTTTTCACAAATTTGGGAGAATCTTTTCTGGGATGCCTAGAGTTGTTAAAAAAAATCTAGCTTTTCATCAGTTTTTGTTCACCAGTACTTTACTTTCTTTGAATAATTGAATTATTGTTGAAAACTGATTGTCTTTAAAATGTATTATGTAAGTAAACGGTGTTATAAATAGTGGTTTAATTTGAATGTAATTTTCAGTTCCCAAAATAAGTGTCATTGTATTTTGAAACAGATTCAACCAACAAATGATAAACTGTTTTTAAAGTTTCATTTTTCAGGATTCTGCAACACTGGTAGAATTTGGAAATTATTTTCTCTCCTTTTTACATTTTGAATGATATGCCAATCCCACTTCAGATTTATTTCTAATATTGTGCCCAAATATTTTATTCTATGAACACATTGGAGTGAGGGGCAATCACAGGGCTGGCTTATGTCTGTGCATTGATGCAGCTTAATTCAAGTACTTGATGGCTTTTTGAGATCTGTTAAAGAAAACACTAGAAAATTTGTCTTGTTTGCATTTATTGTTAGAATGTTATTCCTCAGCCATTTATTTGATTTTAGTTAGTTCTGATTTAGCTGTAATGAGAACCTCATCCCAGGTATTTCATTCGAAAAGTAGTGCTGCATCATCGGCAAAACACTATGACTGTCCCTTGAATTAAATTGAGAACAGCTCATTTGCAAATATTAAGTACAAAATAGGCCCTAGAACAGTAGGCCATTGAGGCATTCCAAATGTTATAGTTCTTTCTGCAGTTGGACGGTTTTCAAATTTGACATTTTCTGCTGGTTAATGAAATATGATTTGAACCCCTCAAATGAAATTCCTCTTATCCCCATGGCTTCTTCAACAGCAAGCCATGAGTTATAGTGTTGAAAGACTTGGCCAAATCTAGGAAAACTGCAACACATTTTTTATTGTTATCCAATTTCTTGCAAATCAGTTGCAACATAATAGGAACATATTTTGATACTTTTCTACTCTCATGATATATGTCCCAGATATTACAACTTACATGTTTCCACAATGATGAATATTTTTTTGTCCTTTTGTATTCTTCTCATGATCTCAATGTTTGTCTTTCTATCACTCCACCTCAACTACAATATTATCTGGTACATCTAAATCTCAAATGCTTTCAAATCTTCTCAAGCCTAGTTTCTTCAGAGTTCATGCTTCTGCACCATGAACCAACATCATAAAATAACATCCCATCATCATGATCTTCAACTCCAAGCTGAGGTCACTGCCACAAAGAACTTTTTTCACCTTCATGAAGGTCGCTCTAGCCTGTCCTATCCCTATTTTGATTTCCTCAGAATAATAACTGATTCTATTAATAATTGAGTCTAAGTAACTGTAACTGTAACTGTGCAAATAACTGTTAGTAACTAACAGTAGACATAACTATAGTTCTGTTCTCAGCTAGATCAATCATTTTTCAAAATTATCCATGCACAAGCCTCAAGCTCTCAGAGTTAATGAGAGTAATCTTCAATAAAAATTGAGATTGATAGATTAAATGATGCTGTGCTTCATATGATTGTTGATTAAATGATGCTGTGCTTCATATGATTCACTTACAAGAAAGTGATACTACATTAACCTGGAGCGCGAACTGGTCCATCCTGTTAGCTTACAGAATGAAGCGGTTTTGGCCATTAATTGCCACTGAGTGCATTTCACTTACCAGGATAGTGCTTTATCCAGACAGCTAGCTGACAAGACATACCTGTATTATATCGAAGGACTCCACCCTTCTGAACATACAACATTCATTCTTTAGAAATTTAATAGATAATTTATTATAATGTATTGGTTTATTTGGCTAATGCAATAGATTTGTTAAAATTGCAATAATTACAATGAAAATGTTGGACTACGTGAATAATAGTACAAGAATTATAGTATGAACTACGATGCAAAAAGTTTAGTCTAACAATAGAATGGTACTAGCCTATTTTATACTAAAACAAAATACTTTCATAAATATTATTCTAATTTTTCCAATTTCCACTATTTAGTAGTAATAATAATTGCGATAACTCACAAGACACTGGTTATCAATTATCATAATTTTAATATATTAAATATTCTAGTTCATTCAGAATCAACTATCTCTCTTATCTTTGTTACAACTACAATAAAAGTATTTATACTTTCAGTTGTGATGTGATAATAGTTACCATATTGATTTTGACAAACACTTTACCGGTACTTCAAATTATTATGTTGCTGCTCATAACATAGTATCATCTTACATTGTGAACGAATCCAATCAATTAGAGTTATTATTACGGTCAGGTACCTCACTATTTCACTTTTGATTTCTGTAGCAAAAACATTTACTTGAATAAACAAAGATTGAGTCAACAGCTGAACAGACTTTAGGACGTTTTGGAATTTTAGTCGGCTTTAAAATATCTTATATCAGTTGAATAATTGTTTCAATTCAATTATTTATTTAAATTAATCCAATTAAGTGAGGCACAGAACTACTGTTGTATTTAAACCTAAACTCACATTTGCCATTCGCCACTCTTGGCGACGTGAGCTGGGTGACTTTTTATGAAACAGAGAAATGGTTTAGACCTTGTATGCTATATTACTTCTATTTTTACTGCACAGTCACATTCATTTCTGTGTTTTACAAAAAGTTATTCAGCTTACACCTCCAAGTCTGTTTTTGTATTAGAACCTGACTTATAAATGGTAATTATTAATTTCCCATAGCATTAACCAGCGAACACATAAGACCAATAGAACGGGCTTAATTCACTAGCATAGGGTTACAGTAGGTGAAGGCAAGTCGGCAAGTCCACCATCCTTTGCAGTGGATAGAAAGACGAAATCGTGTTTTGAGAGCAGAAAATTTCAATGCGCGCTCTCCAAATAAACTGCAGTTTAACACACTTAGGATTGAGATATAACTTTCAAACTTGGCATGGTCATAGACAATTAGTTTCTAACGATAATAGTGTTATTATAAAAGTTAATGGTTACCTCTATATATTTTAATTAGCTGTTTAAAGTTATATTTTTTGTCCGAGTTTCAAACCATGACATGAAAAAGTAAGTCAGCTACCAAAATTTTCATCTTTTGGGAAGATCATCAAAGCAAGAAAGTTGTTCAGAAATAACGGAATGATTTTATCATGATTTTTATTTTAATCATACTTTGGATACAATGCTAGGTTTAAGTGCAACTATAATTAATAAAGTAGGTAAAAGTCTTTTTGTAATAAGAAATATGGTAAAAATTGTACCATTGTCAGTCTCAAGAATAGTATACTTCGCACTATTCTACTCTCATGGCTTATGGTATTGAGTTGTGGGGTAGCACTGCAGACTTGCACTTTCAAAAAATATTTAAACTGCAAAAAAGAGCTATCCGCTATTTGGCATGGCTTAAGTCTTAATCTTTGTAAGATTGAATATTTTAACTCTGCCATCAATTTATATTTATAAACTATTAACTTTTACCCACAATTATATCTCAGAACTGGCCACAAATGCTGACAGACACAACCATAATACTAGAGGTAAAAATAAACTAGCTTTGAGACAACATAGGTTGCAACTGTATGAGAAAATGCCTACTTAGATTGGAGCAAAGCTTCACAATAGCTTACCTACTGAGCTGTAGTCCCTGCCAAACATGAACATATTTAAAAACAAATTCCTTGCCGCAAAAGGGTATTATAGTGTAAAAAATTTCCATAGTTTAGAGTAATATCTAGTCATAAGATTTCAGTGCCCTCTGCCCTGCACTACTTTTAAAAACAAATTTTGTACCTGCTCTCTACACGTTCAGTTCGTGTTTATTTTCTCTGTGTGTTTTCAATTATTTGAAAAAAAACCTATGACGATATTCAACTGTTTATTGTATTATATGCTGTGTTGAATAAATAAATTATCTATCTATCTATCTAACGTTGAAATGCGATCGGGTTTGGCGCGCTGTCGTCAGCCGGCTTGCGCATCCGGGACCACAAAGCCAATTCTTTACTCATTTCTTGTGTTGGATTCAATACTTCCATGAAGGCATATTATTCTAATGTAATAATATTATAGTTAGATTGTTTTTAAAATTGTTTTTATTGATTAAATTAGTGTAACCTTTAAATCCTTCCGTTATGAACGCAAAAATGAACAAATTCCAAATAGGAAAATGTTTATTAGAACAATGACATTATTAAATAAAAATTCATCTTTTGTAATGCCATGTAACTTTTGCCATGTAACTAAATTGAATCATATAAATCAATGACTACAAAAAGTTGAACGTTTACTCAATTTATCTAATGGGGAAAAAGACTATTGCAAAGACCCTGCTTTTGCTATCCAGAATGAAATAATTTCTATATGGGAACCAACCAAACCAGTTTTTAATTGATAAAAAAAGTTCCTGGATTTCTTGTTCCATGACGAACTGCGTTGTTAATATTAACTTTTTATGTGAAATTTAACGACTTGCAGTCAAATATTTGTTAAGAATAAGTATAATAACTCACTTAATCTGGCCGAGTACTTTCGAATCTATGAGATCCATCTTCAGAGGCTCCTAGATCATCATGTCAGTTTTTTGGTTAGAAGTGTTGTGGTTTTTGTAAAATATGATCAAAAAGTTTGTGAGATTTAAAATTTAGTTGTTCATTGAGAATGTTTTGTTTATTGTGTGTGGTGTGTTTGTATATTTCAAATTGTTCCAAGGTGTTGAGTTCGTGTCCTTTAGATTTTATGTGTAGAATGTGTAGGTTGGTACTGATGTCAGTAAAAGTGTGTCCAGTTTGAATGATATGGTCGGCAAAATTCGATTCAGCTTTGGATGTCAGGGCTTGAAAGTGTTCCTTGTAACGTTGTTTGAATGTGCGGCCTGTTTGTCCTATGTAGAATTTGTTACAATCAGAGCAGTTTAGTTTGTAGATCCCTGGGAGATCGTATTTGTTTGTGTTCAGTGTGGTTTTGAGTGTAAGTGCATTTTTTATTTTGTTTTTTGTTCTGAATGAGATGGTGTGGCCGGCTTTTTTGAAGATTTTTGCTAGTCTGTGTGATTGTGGATTAATGTATGTCATTGTGATGTATTTTTTGTCAGTGGTGTTGGTGTTCTGTTTTTTGTTTCTTATTTTATGATTGAGTTTGTCAATTAGGTCGTGTTTGTAGCCGTTTTCTTGTGCTAGGTATTTTATTGTATTTAGTTCAGTGTGGTAATTGTCGGTGGATAGCGGTGTGTTGTTGAGTCTGTGTAGCATTGACCTGAATGCTGAGTGTTTGTGTTGTGTTGGATGATTGGAGGTGCTGTGTATTAGGGTATCTGTCATTGTTGGTTTTCTGTAGATGTTGAAGCTGTGTTGTTGGTTTGTGTTCTTTGTAATTGAGAGGTCTAGGAAGTTTATTGAATTGTTTTTCTCATATTCAGCTGTGTATTGAATGTTCTTATGTATTTTGTTTATGTATGATCGAAGTTGTTCACATTGTCTTTTGTTTCCTCTGTATAGCAATAGAACATCATCTACGTATCTGTGCCATCTACGTATCATATACATCATCTACGTATCATATCATTCAAACTGGACACACTTTTACTGACATCAGTACCAACCTACACATTCTACACATAAAATCTAAAGGACACGAACTCAACACCTTGGAACAATTTGAAATATACAAACACACCACACACAATAAACAAAACATTCTCAATGAACAACTAAATTTTAAATCTCACAAACTTTTTGATCATATTTTACAAAAACCACAACACTTCTAACCAAAAAACTGACATGATGATCTAGGAGCCTCTGAAGATGGATCTCATAGATTCGAAAGTACTCGGCCAGATTAAGTGAGTTATTATACTTATTCTTAACAAATATTTGACTGCAAGTCGTTAAATTTCACATAAAAAGTTAATATAAAAAAAGTATTCTTCAAGCACTCGCGAAGACACTGAGCACAGAATATATAACACTTAAAATAGCACTATCAAAGGACGGTATTAAATGAGCTATTAATGTAATAGCACTATAAATTATACACAATAATTGATATTGCAGAAGGCATAACAAGAATTAATGTTACATTCAAGACAGGTCTATTGAAACGTCTAGAACATGACTCATTTATTCTCAAAATTAGATTAACATTTACAAAGGCTTAATGCTTAATAATGCAATACATATTTAACAGAGTTCTCTAAATTGAAAGCAACTTTCCTAACAAGTTACATTTAGATCAACCTAAGAATTAATAATGACATAAAACAAGATTAACCATGACAAAGGATAGGCTAAACAATATACAATGAGTTAATCCTGAATTAAAATGATTGGTTTTACATAAAATATGATTACTGGAACAGTGTATTCAATTTGTCGACCTACAATTTAAAACTTAGAGACATTGCATTACAAGAAAATTGAGTAAATATACTAAAATAACTAAGATGATCACCTATCTATAAACATAACTGCATAATATCCTACAATCCTTAAACTATCTGAATCCAGATTCTATCTAATATTTAACAAATAAAATGGTAGCACTGAATTCCAAGTAGGCTAATCAAATCATTGACTTTCAATTTCATATTATTCTATTGTGATTTTATTATCCAAATAGCCTACATTGAAATAAATGAACAGACAGACACAATTAGTATTTACTAATTATGATGTTTGAAAATTATCAGCTTAAAAAATTGCAAGTTAATTCAAAGAAAACCAGCTTGATTCAACAAATTATTGACCTAACTAATGATGCGAGAGTTGATTCTCTCAATTAGTATTGAATCAAAGAGTAAGCCCCAATTCAATCAAATTTGGAATTAAAGTTGCATCTTGATAATAGTTTAACAATGATAAGACTCTAAAATCATAAGAAGACATAGTAGCCTACTTAAAAAAACATGGAATAATATCTGAAAATAATGTATTCAAGTATTTTTTTTTTGTAGATTACGTCTTGGAGACCTCCAGTTAAGGAGTATAAGACAAGACAGATCAACAATTATACTATCTTATACACTAGTTATCACAATTACTATATCAATTAGTTTAGGTAATAATAATAATAAGCGTATGGCTTTTAATGGTGGGGAGACCCTTACGGGTAGTTCCACCTCGCCGTTTGTGCCATTTTACGGGGAACATGGTGGACCTACTATTTTAGGTGGGTTCCGAACCACCGGGTAAGTGATAATAAAGCTTGTAACATCAAGTCATTGAAGCACGGTCATTAGTTTAGGTGAGGCTTAATTTTAATATGAGAGGAACTTTTGTACACTATAAAAAGCTTCATCAACTAAATATTTTTTCAATTGTTTTTTAAATATTTCTATATTTTCAAGACTCTATAAAAACTGCGGTAGCTTGTTGTAGAGTTTCCTACCAATATAATTAGGTTTTAGTTTGAATAAGCTACTATAGGCTATATATATATATATATAGGCTATTTAGACAATAAAATCAAAATAGTATAATATGAAACTGATAGTTGATGATCTGATTAGCATAATTGGATTTCAGTGCTACCATTTATTTTATTTACATTGTAAAAATATACATGTAAATTTGGAATAAATAGCAAAAACCGGCTTCTCAAGCGCTCACAACTTGGGTGAGTCATCCCTGTGCCGCCATCTTTGTAGTGGACAAGCGCATAACAAGTGGCTTCACCTCGGCGACAAGAAGCCCCTTCTATTGGGCTCATGTGTTCGCTGCATTTAACATCCCCAGCTAACTTATAATAATTACTAAAGTACTTGGAAATAACTATAAGCTACTTATAGGAGACTGCCTGTTATTCCAAAATTCAAAAACACTTTACACTATTTTACATTATATTTCAATCATGTCATAATATTTATGACACCAAATGGCAAAATAATTGAAGGTCAAAGTATTCAGGAATGAATTATTTTTCAATTTCATCAATTGCCAACAACATAAGTATGTTACAGAGGACCTGTAGGTACCTGTACAATGAACTATATATTATCAAATACTAATTTTTTTTAAATTCTGTTTATTTGTCAGTTTTTTGAATTGTCAGTTACTTCAAACTAACTTGTGACTATTTTTAAATTCAAAACGTTTGCATAGTCAATGTCAGTTTTTTAAATTTTATTGTCTAGTTTATTTTGTTTAATACAATATACTGCAAGGTCATCACATTTATAGAATCTTGCTAAAAAAAATAATATTTTTCATTATTTTATTCAATTTATTTCATTTTCAATTTTAGATGGCTCCATATATAGGCCTCAGCAGGCTTGTGAGTGTGTTTAAAATATTAGGCGATATGATACAGAAACCGAATTATGCCAGGCCCACCTGGGAATCAAAATCATGAACAACAAGATAGTGGCCGACTTTAGTCAGTTACACTAACCATTACAACTGGTTATCCCTTCCTGTCCTTGAGCCACAAGGACCCAGGGTGCAGTTAAGAAAACAGTGAAACAACGCAGTCAGACTACAGCAAGTTAATTAGTAATAAAACTATCACTTACCAAAGGTGACTTCAATGTGGACTGTAAGTAGGTGGTAAAGTTGACGTCTTCTGGCATGAGTAGATTTCTTGAAATGTATGTAATTTTGAATCATATATGTATATTAATAACTAATACTTTCACGGAACGGAACGCAACACGGTACGAGGTTGACAGTCGAGGAACAAAACTCGAGAGTGAAGTGAAATTGAAAGGAAGGGTGAACGGAAGGGTAGGAGGGGAGTAGGGGGGGGGGAAAGGATGATAGTTTCTTATCTCAACCAACAAGCAATAATCCGCCTGCGCTAAGAATCAACCATCTCCGCCCGCCTTGGATTGCCTCAATCCAAGAAACAAAACTCAAAAGGATTAAAAAATTAAAACACACAATGCACCGAGATAAAGGAAAAACAGGAAAAAGGGGGGGGGGGAACGTGGGGTTAAAGAGACACTAGTTTGGGAGTATTGGGGCTAGTTTCCTAACCGGCCTAACATACTCTCCTGATTTGGTTTTAACGTACGCGGAGCGAACAACTCCCTTAGAATCGCGAATGACGCTTGCAATGCGTCCTAATGGGTATGATAGGGGCGTTGAATTATCTTCTTTAATCCACACTAATTGCCCAATTTGTAAGTTAGAGTCGTGCTCAAACCACTTATTTTTCTGCTGAAGAGTGTGGAGATATTCTCTCTCCCATCTCTTCCACAACCTTTGTGTGAAGCGATTCACCTTCTCCCAACGAGATAGTCTGTATTCATTGGAGTCAGTATAGTCATTTTCGGGAACAGCCAACAAGGGGCGATGGATAAGAAAATGTCCAGGAGTTAAGGCAGCGTAATCATCGGGTGACGATGAAAGTGCATACAACGGCCTTGAGTTAAGTATCGCCTCAATTTTAGTGAGAATAGTGGTGAACTCAACAATTGTAACAGTATGGTTTCCTAATTCACGGAACAAATGATATTTAACATTTTTTATATTGGATTCGCAAATTCCATTCATAAATGGGGCATGTGGGATATTAAACTGGAATTTGATGTTTTTATTGGACATATCATCAATAATTTTTGTCTGATTTTCAGAAACTCGCAAAAATTCAGTAATTTCCTTCAATTGTCGTGCAGCTCCTTTAAAATTCGTCCCTTGGTCACAGAATATTTCTTGAGGTAACCCACGTCTCGACACAAAGCGATGAAGAGTGACAATGAATTCCTCAGACGTCAAACTGGTTAACGTTTCAATATGACAAGCTTTTGTCGCTAAACAAACAAATAGAGCGAAATATGCCTTGTAGGTGTGAGCCTTAGGCCGAACACTCTCCTTAACTACGAAGGGACCTGCGAGATCGACAGCGACTTTGAAAAAGGGTGCCGTGGGAACGACACGAGAGCGGGGCAAGTCGCCCATAACGGGTTCAACAGTATTCGCTTTGAATAAACGACAACGAGTACAATTGTGTATGACATGTCTAATTACACTATGGGCTCCAATAATCCAAAAACAACGCTGGATGAGAGCACGCACAATCCTAGGTCCAGCATGGAGATAGGAGCGGTGATAATTTTCAATAATGAGCTTAGTAAAATGACTGTCCTTATGAATCAAGCGAGGATGCTTAGCTTCATATTCCAAATCACTATTCACAAGTCTGCCACCAACGCGAATAAAATCATCACTATCCAAAAAAACAGACAACTTTTGAAAGGCTTTATCACAAGGCTTTCCTTCTTTCAGAAGGGTAAGTTCACGATTGAAATGACACTTTTGAACGATTCTAACGCAGAAATCTTGTGCAGATTTCAACTCTTTAACACTTAATACTCCTTTTTCACGAGAGACACCTTTTATTTTTGCTCTACAATTATTGACAAATCGGAAAACATATGCACAAGAACGCAACATTCTTAGATATGAGGAGAAATGAGTTATTTGAATAACGGCACTATCTTCGGTAAGATTCAAAACAATTTCACCTTGATTATTTTTAATATCAGGTAGACTTTCAGAGGGTATTGTTACGGAAGACAATGGCCAGCATGATAACGGCTCTGAACACCATGTTGGAGCTCTATACCACTCTTCTAACGAACTCAACATTTGAGGAGGAATACCTCTTGAACCCACGTCAGCAATATTGAAATCAGTACCAATATGATTCCAATCATTTAGATTAGTCAATTCTAATATTTTCACGACACGATTTGCAACGAACGTTTGCAACTTATAGGGTGGTATACGCAACCAAGCTAACACAATAGTTGAATCACAGAAGAGAAACGTTGATTGTCGATTAATTTTAGACAGATTAGGAAGCACTGAAACGTACAATTTTGAAAGCAACAACGCAGCTAAAAGCTCTAAACGTGGAATTGAAAGTGTTTTTAACGGTGCCACTTTAGTTTTTGCTTTTATTAGAAAGCATTTAACAACAGAGTCTGAGAAAACAACTCTCAGATAAATACAAGCACATATTCCTTTTTGAGATGCATCACAAAATCCTACTATTTGACACGAAAGTGCATCACCATAAACGCAACGAGGAATTGAAATTGAACTAAGAGCAGGAAGCTCTTCCATGAACTTATTCCAGCATGCATTATAGTCATCAGGAATTGGTGTATCCCAATAAATTTGTAATTTCCATAGCTCTTGTAAAAAACATTTCATTTTGAAAATAACAGGAGCTATAAAACCAAGTGGATCATACAGTCTAGCAATTACAGACAAGACACTGCGCTTTGAGTTTGTCTTATGATACTCCGGAACTGAAACTTTAATTTGAAAACAATCGGTAGTCGGATTCCACATAATACCTAACACCTTAACACTAGAATTAGGTTCATCACTGATATGAAAGGGAACTTGACTGTTTTCCAAACGAACCCGTTTCAGGAATTCAGGAGAGTTACTACTCCACTTGTTCAGTTTGATATCAGCACATTTCAGGAGATTGCATAGTTGTGATTTAATTTCACACATTTCCTCCAACGAGCTAGCACCTATTAGAAAATCATCATGGTAAATTTCATCACGAATTGCGGTCGCCGCTAAAGGAAATTTATCTCCCTCATCTTCTGTCAATTGAATCAATACACGTTGAGCGAGAAATCCCGAGGGTTTCAAACCGTATGGAATTCTTTTTAACTCATAGACGACAATATCCTTTGAAGGATCTTCACGAAACAATATATGAAGAAACGAACAATCTTCTTCATCAACAAGAATAGCTCTGTACATTTTTGTAATATCACATGTAAAAACGAATGAATGCAATCTGAACCTAGTTAAAATATCACAAATATCATTTAACAACGTCGGTCCAGAGTGTAAGACTTGATTCAAGGAAACGTGACCCCTCTTTGCTGATCCATCAAAGACAACACGAACCTTTGTAGTGGGTGATGAAGGGTTGAATACACAAAAATAGGGTATGAAATATTTTCCAGGTCTTCTAGCAATTTCCATGTGATTTAAAAGTCGATACTCTTTCATAAACGATAAACAGTCAGCTCTTAAGCGAGCATCACGCAACATACGACGTTCTAACGAGAGAAATCTATTCAACGCAATTTCATGTGACTCATAAAATTCGAGATTTTTAGTGTCTACCTTGAACGGGAGCTTGACAACATATCTTCCCTGTTGATCACGTTTGTGAGTTTCAACAAAATGTTTTTCACAAAATTCGTCATCAGGATTAGGAAATTTAACATTAGAAATTTCCTCACTTTCCCAAAACTTATGAACCAAACTATTCAACGAGTTCTCAGAATCGGGATGTATCAATAACGAAGGTAATGTCTGGTTATTGGTCACGGAACAACTTGGGAATTCACCCAAAATTATATCACCAAACACGGAAGGTATAACGCAAAACGAAGCACCTTCTTCAGATGTAATTTGGTTATGATGACTTAATATTTTGTTGAATAACTGACAACCTAATAGGAGGTCAACGGAACGCTGTTCATAGAACCTGGGATCAGCCAAATTGAATTTTTTCAATTCATTTTGAATCTTTGAATCCAGATACACGGGGGTTAACGGCCCAACTATTTTATCAATCACATAAGCTTCAGCTTCTACATGAGGATGGTTTAAACCTTTAGGTTTTAATAAACATTTGACAACAGCACAGGAATTTCCGACACTTGCGGAATTTAAACCAGAGAAATTTTGTCTGCGATCCTGAACAGATAAACCAAGTTTTATAACAAGATCTTTTGTTATGAAATTAGTAGTGCTACCTGAATCAATAATCAGACGAACGTTAACAAACGAACCAGAAGAACTTTTTATTTGAGCTAAAGCTGTGCCTAAAACAACACTCGTTTTAGGAATACACTGAATAGAAGGATTAATAACGTTTTCAGTCATACCGCAATGTTGTGTAGCTATAGGATCGGTTTGAGTTATTGAATCACTTGATTTCAACTTTAAATCGGCCTTAGGGCTGTTATCCGATCGCTTCTGATAACTAACTGGAGAGCACGATCTACTGTTATCATTGCTACGTGGGTAATGCAATAACTTATTATGCATACGATTACACACACATTTTGGTTTGGACTTACACTGGCCGACAAGATGAAATTTAGAAAAACAGTTGAAACACGCTTTCAATGATTTGATATATTCATTTCTATCTTTCGGATCTTTCTTTAAAAAAACAGGGCATAACGACAACATATGATTTTTTGAACATAATGGGCAATTTAGTTCGGAACGATCAGTGAATTTTGAATTATTTGTAGCATTGCGAAAGCAGTTGTCAACCTGAGTAGATAACACAACTTTCTTTTGAAACGGTTTCATTTTACTATTAATCTTATCTACTGGTTTAGTCACATTCATATTCGGTGCATCAGACGCCGACAATTGGAATGTCCTAACTCTTGTGTTTACAAAATCAATCAGCTGTTGACATGATGGAAAACTTTTATCTGCTACTACAATTTCAAAAGATTCACAAGATTGTTTATCTAATTGTCGTATGGCTAACGAATACAATAGGTAATCTCCTAGGTCAGGAATTTTCAACGATTTTAATGAAGTGATGCTATCACCAACTTTCACGAGAAAATCTTCAAGAGATTTTAAAGAAGGTTTCACTGGGACACTAGTGGTTTTTAAAATCTCATTCATATAATAATTTGCTAAAACTCTATCATTTTCATAGCGTTTACAAAGGGCTTTCCATGCTAAATCAAAATCAGCACTAATCTGAAATGATTTTACTACTCTAGCTGCTTCACCAGATAACAAATTATGTAAGATATGAGACTTGTGGACTGACGAATAATATTTATCATTTAAAATCAAAGATGTAAATATATTTCTGAACCTAGGCCAGTCTGAAATGTCAGATCCATCAAACGATTTTATCTCTGCAGGAGGTAATATCATATTTAAACGTGGTGAATGAGTAGATGGAGAAGAATCATTTTTTATCTCTTGTTTCTGCAGTAATCTATCACGAGAATCAATTATGGCACAAGCTAAGTTATCTATAGCATTTAATGATTGATAATCAGGTTCAAAATCAGGATTAATTTGAATAGAAAGTTCATTTATTTCATCCAACAATAATGAAAATTCACTAACTGTTTTTTCAATGAACCTACTTCTAATCAAGAATTGTTTTTGAACGTTTAAATCATTGATATTTTTCAGTAAGTCGTATGCTTGCTGAACACGGGTGAATAAAGTTTCTTTCTTTTTCAAACGAATGCTTAGCAAGGCTTCGGGTTTTGCAGTTGCCATTGTAGACTATCGGCAGATAAGATAAGGTTGCGGGATACAACAACAGGATTAAGGAAACGGGATTGATCATGAAATCTCAGTGCATGAGTTAACTTTACAAATTGAAATTTAAACTAATAAAGTTATCAAATTTCTGGAAATGAGGCTTTGATCCGGACACGGAGGACTATATGGTTATCCCTTCCTGTCCTTGAGCCACAAGGACCCAGGGTGCAGTTAAGAAAACAGTGAAACAACGCAGTCAGACTACAGCAAGTTAATTAGTAATAAAACTATCACTTACCAAAGGTGACTTCAATGTGGACTGTAAGTAGGTGGTAAAGTTGACGTCTTCTGGCATGAGTAGATTTCTTGAAATGTATGTAATTTTGAATCATATATGTATATTAATAACTAATACTTTCACGGAACGGAACGCAACACGGTACGAGGTTGACAGTCGAGGAACAAAACTCGAGAGTGAAGTGAAATTGAAAGGAAGGGTGAACGGAAGGGTAGGAGGGGAGTAGGGGGGGGGAAAGGATGATAGTTTCTTATCTCAACCAACAAGCAATAATCCGCCTGCGCTAAGAATCAACCAACAACAATTCTCCTGTTATAGAAGCTCCATTATGTTGGACCTTGGATATGGGGTGATAACCAGTGCCATTATGAATGATTTGCACTGAATCATCAGAGCCAATTATACAGAATTCCAGACATAATATAGGGTTAGCTGTAACATTAAAAATAAAAACCAAATCATACAAAATAAATCAAGCTGATGTGAACAAGAGCGGAGTAGATGTCAAGTGAGTCTTCTTCTTCTCTGAGTGCCTATCCATTCCAAATGTTGGCTATCATGCAGGCTATCTTGATTCTGCTAGTGGATATTCGAAATAGTTCAGCTGATGTTCTTCTGAATCACATCCTTGGATTTTCCAACCAAGATGTTCTTCTTTGACCCAGTTTTCTCTTGCTGTTGATCTTGCCTTGGATGACGTTTTGAAGTAGCCAATATTTGTTGGGGTTTCTCATTATATGCCTGAGATACTGAAGTTTTTGGCATTTTATAGTTTCCATCAGTTCTGCCTTCTTCTTCATTCTTTGCAAAACCTCTGTGACATTTTGAAACCAAGATATTCTCAAAATCTTCTGTTAGCCAGATTTCAAATGCCTCTAGTTTCTTGATAATTTCTTTGCTAATCATCTAGATTTCTACACCAAACAGAAGAACTGAAAACACATAGCAACATAAGAGTCTGAGCTTCATTTCTAAGGAAAAATGATGGGCTTTGAGAAGTGAACTCATTTTCACAAACGCTGAATGGGCTTTTTTAATGTGACACCATATTTCTTGTGAGTTAACCCATCTTTCATTAATTATTTATAAATATTGTTTAAACCCCTTATAGATATTGTTTAAACCCCTTAGTTCATTTATTTAGAAGTTAGCTTCTGCAACGATCTCTTTACTGACTACTAAATGTTTGTGTTTTCTGTAGTATGATTATTTCTAAACCATAATGAGAGCTAGTTTCTGTTACCCTATCCATCAACTTCTGCAATCATCCAAGACTATCTGCAAACATTAAATTTATTGTCTTGAAGTCACTACAGGTTTTGGCACTTGATTTTTTTTGAAAGCGTGACAAATTCTGATTTTGGCCAATCTACTGCAATCACTCCTGATGAATAGATGTTATTGAATACTTTAGTCAGCCATTTAATATTATCATAATTCAGTACATTTAAGAATTCAGCCTCTATTTGATCTGGTCCAACTGCTTTCCAAGGCTTCATTTGTGAGACGGCAGCCTGCACTTCCTCAAGCAAGATTTCTGGCTCTTCTCCTACAAGTGGCACCTTTTCCTCTCATACATCATGGAAAAGCTTCTCCAGATATATTTTCCATGTGTCTTTCTTCTTTTCAGGGTCTGTGTTAATGTCTCCCACCTCATCAACCAAAGATTTTCGAATTTCCTTGAGTATGTTTAAGTCATCATGCTTGCCTTGATTCACTTTCACAGCATCTTTCCAACAGTTCCTTCTCCTTTGCCACCTTTATTTCCATTCTTATAATGCATTGTATTCGCTTACATTTTAATGCATTGCCTCTAGACTTCTTTCCTCCATTAAATTTGAAATTTCATTTGTCATCAATGATTTCTTATTCATTTTGTATGGTTTTAATAGTTCTTCTTTTACAGATTCTACAGCTTTTTGTAAATTTTTGAGACCAAATTCTCTTCTAGATCATGTTGAATTTTGGTGTTTAGCATTTCTGATGCTGCTTCTTTAATTGATGGAATTTACAATTTCTGAAGGTCATTCATTACTTGGAACTGTCTTTGTACTGACTTTTTTATTTTCAACCTTAATTCGTCAACCAAGGGACAGTGATCTGATCCAAAGTCAGCTCCAGGATACGTTTTGAGAGATAAGCAAACTATTCTTGAACCTCTTACTGACTCACAAGAAGTCAATTTGATTTCTGACTAGTCTTCCTGGATTATCGATAGGTGACTTCCAGGTAAGTTATATAATCTTCTTAGGGCGGGCTCAGACGAGCTACAATCGCGCGATTGTAGCCAGAACAATAAATTATTGAGAGCTGTGCGATTCTAGTAAAGCACAGGATCACATTATGCCGTTCTCATGAGCTACACTTTGCTGCGATGTAGCCGGTCTGTAGTCTACTAGAATCGCGCGCTTGTAGCCAAGGTCATTTCCAAGCAACAAAAAGAAACATGAAAATTTTGGATTTTTGAATATTTTAAAATCCTATTGTACTTATTGTCGTGAATACGTAGGAACTTGAGAATTTTCTAGCATGAATATTAACATTTTTATAGAATATTTGTTTGAACTGCATAAGTTGCCGTTATACAAAGTGATCCATGAAGGTCGATCTATTTTATAGCATAAATAGTAGTTCTGCGAACAGTAGACCTCACGCACAAGAATAAGGGTGCTTGCACAGAGGAACATACTCGATGTACTCAATGATAATCACCATCGCAAAATTAAACACAGTCATCAGACCTAACCCTTGATTCAATTCGCATATAGTCTATTTTATTGACGTCTCTTTTTCACAAACGGTCACTCTGTATCACATCAACATGGCTGTGTTTTCTATTTGTGTTTTTATTTTGTGCTGATTGCACAAAAAATTATGTTACTTGCGGGTTTACAAGAGGCAAGTACCTCCAAACCGCGGGTTTACTAAATTTGAGGGACAAACTTACGGGTTTTTACAAAATGCGGGTTTACTTACGAGTGACAGTTCGAGACGGTTCGTACTACACAACTGCCTGGATTTCTATTCTTTCCCCCACAGCAAGACAGCAGCTAACTAATGAAAAGGGGGGGGGAAAGGAGTGGAATAACATCCAACGAAGCTTGAATCTACTTGTAATTCACGATAAGCGAAACAATACTTGAACTGTTCTTACCAAATTAGATTTCAGAAATGTGATGAATGAGTTTATAAAACAACATTATTTAAGTCTGTATATAATTTACTTACTAATCACTTGTTATTATACTTAATTAAAATATTAGAAATGAAACAAACAAATATGAATGATATCTTTATTCATTTGAATAAGGCTCAATGAGATGAATGACCAGATGTTATGGCCCGAGGGCTATCTATGGATCAGACATCAATTGCATATGATGGAGCTCATTTTAAAAATCATGTTCCTTGTTTCCTATGGAAGGCCTTTCCATTTCTCATTATAATTATTCTTCAAATAAAACAAAATTTCGGAAATCCTCACACATACATCGCGGCGCATTACTAAAAGGAACATTCATGCCAAATTTCAAATAAATAGGTTCACGCGTTCAGCCGTAAATTTGTTACAAACAGACGAACAGACAAATGCAAAACGGTCGACTTGATACAGAGACCTCTCTTTGTTCGGTTAAAAAATTTCAGTGATAGAAGAAAAATGCAAGTCGGTTTGGATTAAGGGGGCTAAGCACAGTAGCATGGGACTTTGAATACCTGAAATTTTTATGTTTTTTGTATTTGTATTAGGAAAAAAGTCGGCGGCAGCTCTGCGATTCATAATAATTGCTTTAGCGAGGCTGTTGCCCGTCACAATAATTGCTCTAGCTACAATCGCGCGATTGTAGCTCATGTGAACCCAGCCTTACTGCTAATTTGGGTTGTGTTCATCATTTCTAGTTCATAGTAACTAACCACTACAACAGTAGGCCTACTCCTGTTATAGAAGTTTTAAGTTGGACTTTGAATATAGGGCTGATGAAAAGTATCGTTATGAATGATTCACACTGTAGCGTAAGAGCCAATTACAGAATTCCAGACATAATAACGGATTAGCTGTAACGTCTTACATGAAATCATACAAAATAAATCAAGCTCCGATGTGAACAAGAGCGGAGTAGATGTCGTCTGAGTGCTTATGGGTTTATGGACTTGCCGGGGTATTGGGACAGATACAGAGACAGAGGTGAGTGCAGCATGGCACAAGGATATTATTTGTCCAGTTGTATAGTTGAGTCTGTGGCTTGGGATTTATGCCTCTCCAGATCGTCATTGTAACAAGACAGAGGTAAACATTGTGCTCGCGTTGGCTAACGACCCGTAAACAAGGCGACCGTGTAACGCGTAGAGGGTAGAGGGTGAATAAGAGAGAAAGAGATGATAGTGAGAGAGTCCGAGCGAGTGAATGAGAGAAAGTTATTAGGAGAATGCCCTTGTCCTTGTAATAAGTGAAATGGGCTGATACTGGACACAGAGTTCGCTTACTGTATCTCTCACAACAGACAACACTACATTCGCTGCTGTACTCGAAGAACATCATCCATGTTAATCATCATGAAATGGTTGGAGATTTCTCGGTAGAGGCGATCTTTCCGTTGTACGTGCACCCTAAGCTATGAAGTTGTGCGCAGATACAGCGAGTGAAAATTTTAGAGGAAAAAGGGAATATTTGCTTGAAATTGAATTTAGAATGAGTGAAGGTTACCATTGTGGGCCTACAGGTAAATAAAAAAACAGAGAATAATTTTCCTAACCATTAATTATTATGATGTTGAAGATCCATCTTGTTTCCACTAATATGTATTATAAACTAAGAAAACACTTTTAAATGGAAATTGACTCACGTTATGGCGTGACGGCCGTTTCGCTCTGCTGTCTAGAGCATCATCAGACGACCCACAGTACACTGATTCAAGGCATGAGTTTGAGGGTTATGTATGTTGGAATGGTGATGGGGTGGGGGGATGAGTAGGCGGGAGGTTTGAAATTGGGATTATTTTGTCAAATAGAGTATGTGAGAAGAAGTTAAGTTGATCATTTAAAATGTTGTCAGGTTGCTGCTTTGCATGTTTGTATATCTCATATTGTTCTAAAACATTGAGTTTATGGCTTTTGTGAGTGAAGTATGTCTAAATTAGTGTCAATGTCTGTATAACTGTGGCCTGTTGAAATGATGTGTTCAGCAAAAGTGGAATGTGTGTTTGGGTGAGAGATGGCTCTTGTGTGTTCTTTGAATCTAGTGGTGAATGTCCTGCCAGTTTGTTCTATATAGAACTTGTTGCAGTCATCACATTTCAATTTGTAAATTCCAGATCTGTTGTACTTGTTTTGAGATGTTGTCTGAGAATGCAGGTGTTTTTTGAGTGAATTAGTTGTTCTGTAAGCTATTTTATACTTGAGTTTCCTGAATGAAGCTGCTATTTTATGAGTTTTGTTGTTGAGGTAGGTAAGTGTGATGAATGTATGGGGGTTGTCATTCTGTTTGTTGCTGGTGTGAGTGATTGGTTTTGTTGCTATTCTGTGCAGTAGTTTATCTATTAGTGTGTGTTTGTAACCATTGTTGTGCTATGTATTTTATAGTATTCAATTCTATATTGTAATCTTCTTGTGACATAGGAATGTTTGTTAGTCGGTGGAGCATGTGATTGAAAGCGGCATGTTTATGTTGGGTTGGGTGATTTGATGTGTTATGGATTATTGTATCAGTTGTTGTGGGTTTCCTGTAAATTCTAAATGTTTTGAATGAATGTTCCTGCTTTGTTATAGTGATGTCCAAAAAGTTGATACTATTATTGTGTTCAAGTTCTAAGGTGAATTTTAAATTTGGATGGATTTTATTAAGATTGGTGTGAAATATTTCAGTTTGTCTTTTATTGCCTTTGTATAGAATTAGAATGTCATCAACATATCGGTGCCAGCTGATGATTTTGTCTGTATTATGTAGGATATGTTTTTGTCCTATATTGTGGATAAAGATTTCAGCTAGGATGCAAGAAATTGGGGAACCCATAGGATGGCCATGAGGTTGTGAATAGAATTTATTATTGTATGTGAAGTAATTTTGTGAGGTGACTAGTGTTGTGAGGTCTAAAATTTCTTGGAGCTGTTCAGGTGGTGTGTTGTTTTGGATGAGCATTTGTTTAAGGTGAAGAATTGTTTCATGTATGGGTACATTGGTGTAAAGATTTGTAATGTCAAGAGAAGATAGTGTGAAATTGTGTGGTATATGGATTTTTTGTAGTTTGTCTATCAGGTCTATGTTATTTTTTACTGCTGTGTGCTGATGGAATGTTATGTTCTGTCTTATTTTTTTATCTAGGAGTTTTGCTAATTTGTGTGCAGGTGCATGTGTGTGATTTATGAGAGGTCTGATGGGAATATCTGCTTTGTGAATTTTTGGTATGGCATTTAGTTTTGGTGCTGATGGATTTATGTGTTTGAGGTACTTTTTGTGGCTGTGAGGAATGATGTGTTGAGTATGATTGATGGCATCTTTTATCTGTGTTTGATACTTGGGAGTGGGATCATTCTTTAGTTCCATGATTTTGACAGGTTGTGAATAGAATTTATTATTGTATGTGAAGTAATTTTGTGAGGTGACTAGTATTGTGAGGTCTAAAATTTTTCTGGATTTCTTGTTCCATGACGATCTGCATTGTTAATATTAACTTTTCATGTGGAATTTAACGACTAGCAGTCAAATATTTGGTAAGAATAAGTATAATAACTCAATTAATCTGGCCGAGTACTTTCGAATCTATGAGATCCATGTTCAGAGGCGTAGGTTCCTAGATCATCATGTCAGTTTTTTGGTTAGAAGTGTGGTGGTTTTTGTAAAATGTGATCAAAAAGTTTGTGAGATTTAAAATTTAGTTGTTCATTGAGAATGTTTTGTTTATTGTGTGTGGTGTGTTTGTATATTTCAAATTGTTCCAAGGTGTTGCGTTCGTGTCCTTTAGATTTTATGTGTAGAATGTGTAGGTTGGTACTGATGTTAGTAAAAGTGTGTCCAGTTTGAATGATATGGTCGGCAAAAATCGATTCAGCTTTGGATGTCAGGGCTTGAAAATGTTCCTTGTAACGTTGTTTGAATGTGTGGCCTGTTTGTCCTATGTTACAATCAGAGCAGTTCAGTTTGTAGATCCCTGGGAGATCGTATTTGTTTGTGTTCAGTGTGGTTTTGAGTGTAAGTGCATTTTTTATTTTGTTTTTTTGTTCTGAATGAGATGGTGTGGCCGGCTTTTTTGAAGATTTTTGCTAGTCTGTGTGATTGTGGATTAATGTATGTCATTGTGATGTATTTTTTTTGTCAGTGGTGTTGGTGTTTTGTTTTTTATTTTATGATTGAGTTTGTCAATTAGGTCGTGTTTGTAGCCGTTTTCTTGTGCTAGGTATTTTATTGTATTTAGTTCAGTGTGGTAATTATTGGTGGATAGTGGTGTGTTGTTGAGTCTGTGTAGCATTGACCTGAATGCTGAGTGTTTGTGTTGTGTTGGATGATTGGAGGTGCTGTGTATTAGGGTATCTGTCATTGTTGGTTTTCTGTAGATGTTGAAGCTGTGTTGTTGGTTTGTGTTCTTTGTAATTGAGAGGTCTAGGAAGTTTATTGAATTGTTTTGTTCATATTTAGCTGTGTATTGAATGTTCTTATGTATTTTGTTTATGTATGATCGAAGTTGTTCACATTGTCTTTTGTTTCCTCTGTATAGCAATAGAACATCATCTACGTATCTGTGCCAGTATATTATGTTCTGTGAAAATTTGTTATTAAAGAGTATATGAGTATTTTCGCAGTGTTGAAGATAGATTTCAGCAAATATGCTTGAGATTAGTGAGCCCATTGGCAGTCCATCAGGTTGTGAGTAGAATTTATTGTTGAAGGTAAAGTAATTTTGTTGAGTGATGATTTTTAGAATGTCTATTATTTCATTTATATGTTCTGTAGCTGTGTTGTTGTGAATAAGGATCTTCTGTATTATTTCTATTGTTTCATTGACAGGTATGTTGGTGTATAGGTTTGTTATATCAAAAGATGCAAGAGTGGAGTTGTGAGGAATTTGTGTGTCTTTTATTTTTGCGATAAGATCGCTACTGTTTTTTATGTATGTGTTGTTGTTGATATTAATTAGTTTTCTCAGTGATCTATGTGTTTTGCTAGTTTATAGTCAAGTGCTTCTTGGTAGTTTACAATTGGTCTAATAGGTATGTTGGGTTTATGAATTTTGGGGAGTGTTTGAAGTGATGGTGCAGAAGGGTGTATTTGTTTCAGTTTTATTTTTTGTGAATTATTAATTATATGATTTGTCTTGTTGATTATTTGTTTGGTAAACATTTGTGGGATCGGTGTGTAGTTGTTTAATGTTGTTTTTGTTTATGTAGTCAAGTGTTTTTTTGTTGAGCTCTTCATTGTTTATGATAACTGTAGTGTTGCCTTTGTCTGCTTTGATATAGGTGAGATTGTGAGTTAGAGCTTTGTGTTTCAATTCTTAAGTCTAAAATTTCTTGGAGCTGTTCAGGTGGTGTGTTGTTTTGGATGAGCATTTGTTTAAGGTGAAGAATTGTTTCATGTATGGGTACATTGGTGATTGGGATTATTTCAAACCTCCCGCCTACTCATCCCCCCATCCCATCACCATTCCAACATACATAACCATCAAACTCATGCCTTGAATCAGTGTACTGTGGGTCGTCTGATGATGCTCTAGACAGCAGAGCGAAACGGCCGTCACGCCATAACGTGAGTCAATTTCCATTTAAAAGTGTTTTCTAAGTTTATAATATATATTAGTGGAAACAAGATGGATCTTCAACATCATAATTTCGCTGAGAGAACAACATTGATCTAACAAAAACAGCATACAAAATCTACACAGACAAAAGAATGAACTCAACAAGAAAGCATATTATCTACATTTAAAACTCAGCTCTATTCTTCACTACACTGAACTACTAGAAATAATCACATATACAAATAGCATAGTCAATCTCATGAGTAGAAAATTAAAAACCAAACATAACCAAAAAATTTCACAACTTCAAAATGCACAGACCCCATTAATCACCACGGAACAGTAATTCCACAAAAAAACAATGAATACCACACAAATCGACTTCAATAGATCTGAAATTGAACTACTTGATAAGGGACTCAAACACAACATTAACACACAACATGACCTCTCACAAAAACAATTGACTGAAACTATAATAGACACAGAAACTGCTATACAGAATACAAATATCCATGTACATGAATACCTGAGGCAGGACATATCACGCAATAAAAACACTTTCAAAGTCCAATCCAAAACCAACCCAGATTTTATAACCATGAAAAATATTAAGAAAAAACAGAAAGAACATAACCTGATCATAACCACAGCTGACAAAGGCAACATCACAGTCATTATAAATAAAACAGAAATAGACACAAAGGTACAACAATTCATTACTAATAATAAAATCATGGAACTAAAGAATGATCCCACTCCCAAGTATCAAACACAGATAAAAGATGCCATCAATCATACTCAATTCATCATTCCTCACAGCCACAAAAAGTACCTCAAACACATAAATCCATCAGCACCAAAACTAAATGCCATACCAAAAATTCACAAAGCAGATATTCCCATCAGACCTCTCATAAATCACACACATGCACCTGCACACAAATTAGCAAAACTCCTAGATAAAAAAATAAGACAGAACATAACATTCCATCAGCACACAGCAGTAAAAAATAACATAGACCTGATAGACAAACTACAAAAAATCCATATACCACACAATTTCACACTATCTTCTCTTGACATTACAAATCTTTACACCAATGTACCCATACATGAAACAATTCTTCACCTTAAACAAATGCTCATCCAAAACAACACACCACCTGAACAGCTCCAAGAAATTTTAGACCTCACAACACTAGTCACCTCACAAAATTACTTCACATACAATAATAAATTCTATTCACAACCTCATGGCCATCCTATGGGTTCCCCAATTTCTTGCATCCTAGCTGAAATCTTTATCCACAATATAGGACAAAAACATATCCTACATAATACAGACAAAATCATCAGCTGGCACCGATATGTTGATGACATTCTAATTCTATACAAAGGCAATAAAAGACAAACTGAAATATTTCACACCAATCTTAATAAAATCCATCCAAATTTAAAATTCACCTTAGAACTTGAACACAATAATAGTATCAACTTTTTGGACATCACTATAACAAAGCAGGAACATTCATTCAAAACATTTAGAATTTACAGGAAACCCACAACAACTGATACAATAATCCATAACACATCAAATCACCCAACCCAACATAAACATGCCGCTTTCAATCACATGCTCCACCGACTAACAAACATTCCTATGTCACAAGAAGATTACAATATAGAATTGAATACTATAAAATACATAGCACAACAGAATGGTTACAAACACACACTAATAGATAAACTACTGCACAGAATAGCAACAAAACCAATCACTCACACCAGCAACAAACAGAATGACAACCCCCATACATTCATCACACTTACCTACCTCAACAACAAAACTCATAAAATAGCAGCTTCATTCAGGAAACTCAAGTATAAAATAGCTTACAGAACAACTAATTCACTCAAAAAACACCTGCATTCTCAGACAACATCTCAAAACAAGTACAACAGATCTGGAATTTACAAATTGAAATGTGATGACTGCAACAAGTTCTATATAGGACAAACTGGCAGGACATTCACCACTAGATTCAAAGAACACACAAGAGCCATCTCACATCCAAACACACATTCCACTTTTGCTGAACACATCATTTCAACAGGCCACAGTTATACAGACATTGACACTAATTTAGACACACTTCACTCACAAAAGCCATAAACTCAATGTTTTAGAACAATATGAGATATACAAACATGCAAAGCAGCAACCTGACAACATTTTAAATGATCAACTTAACTTCTTCTCACATACTCTATTTGACAAAATAATCCCAATTTCAAACCTCCCGCCTACTCATCCCCCCACCCCATCACCATTCCAACATAACCCTCAAACTCATGCCTTGAATCAGTGTACTGTGGGTCGTCTGATGATGCTCTAGACAACAGAGCGAAACGGCCGTCACGCCATAACGTGAGTCAATTTCCATTTAAAAGTGTTTTCTAAGTTTATAATACATTAATTATTGATTAATTTCTTATGAGCAACTCATACCCACGTTCATACTTTAGTGAGTATTGGGGTTTTATTGTTATAAGCGTTTGTAGGAATGAAATTTCTTGTTTTGTTTTGTCTGATCATTTATGATAAGATCAAGTAAAGTAGAAATTTGAAAGAAATTAGGGCTAAATTGAATATATATGAGGGCTCAAGTCAGGGGTGCCATTTGGGGAGGAAAGATAATGAACAAAATACGTGTATTAATTTAATAATGAACAACATTTCTTCATTGGAATAACATATGAAATTCTTGGGTTTCTTTTTTTTGAAGATTACATCTTGGAGACTCCAGTTAAGGAGTATAAGACAAGTCAGATCAACAATTATACAATATTATACACAAGTTACCATTATTATTCTATCAATTAGTTAAGGTGAGGCTTAATTTTGATATGAAAGGAACTCTTGTACACTATAAAAAGCTTTATCAACTAAATATTTTTTCAATTGTTTTTTAAATATTCCTATATTTTCAAGACTCTATAAAAACTGCGGTAGCTTGTTGTAGAGTTTCTTACCAATATAACTATATGCTTTTGTTTGAATAAGCTACTATTGTGACTCACCAAGTGATAATCTCCTCGGCTTCCTCTATTATAATCATGTACATCAAGATTTTGGTTAGTATCACTCTTTTTTACATATAAAGTAGCTTCATACTCATACAATCAGGGTAAAGTTAGGAAACCAAGTCTCTTGAACAACGACCTACATGAATCTAATGTATTTACTCATTCCATACACCTAACCGCTTTCTTTTGGATCTTAAACACCCTATCAAGAATTTGTTTTGATGAATTACCCCATACTAAGATAGCATACCTAATATGTGACAGTAAGAGCCCATGGTAAGCTGTAAAAAGTAACTTTTGTCATTCAATCTAGCGAGCTGTCGCAGGACAAATAACCCAGATGAAATTTTACAACATATTTTCTCAATGTATGGGGCCCAGGTCAATCGTCTATCCAACAAAACTCCTAGAAATGCAATGTTTCCTTCCTGGTCCAGTTGATTATCGTTTACAAACACGTTTATAGCCCTATGAAATTTGAATTATGTTTGTTTTTGAATTGAAGGTATTGGCATTTTTTACTATTTATTGTTAATTTCAACTGATTTAAGAATTGGACAATCTTGTTCCATAACGAGCGTTGTAATTATCAACTGTTTATTGTAAATTTATTATCAATAAATTTATTTTTAATTATCAACTGTTTATTGTAAATTTAGCGTCAGTTTTTAATTGTGAAAATTTAATAATTGTACTCACACTTGGCCGAACGTTTTCGAGTTATGAAGCTCATCTTCAAGGCCTTGAAGATGAGTTTCCATTACTCGAAAACGTTCGGCTAACCTAGTGTGAGTAAAATTGTTATATATTCACAATTAAAAACTGACTGCAAGTCGTTAAATTTACAATAAAAAGTAAACATATTAACTTGATAAAATAGTAAATGGGAACATCATTCAGCCAGAGTTCAAGCAATTTAGGTAGTAGATTTTGCAACAAATCTGTCCGATTTTTGCCGATTAGCCCCCATTGGTTGGCGGTCCTGGCTGACGTCTGTCTAGTCCTAAGCGTAGCGGATTGTAACCATTCTGTGGTAGAGAGTCAGCAACGATCCTAGCTGGAAAGTTTTGGAGGAGGGTCACAAATAACATTTTGCAGGCATTTCTTTGCCCCCCCCCCCGTCGATTTATTCTTCAGTAAATTTCCAATTTTGGGGGGGTCTTGACCCCCATGACCCCACCCTGGGAGTACCCTTGAGACGAGTTTACCATTAGTGCAAGAAGCTACGCTTTCCTAGCAGCCGAAAACTGAACGAAAACTTCAACAAAACATACTTGTCAAGTTTTGATATCAATTAAGTAGCGAACAATAAATTATTGGATAGGGAAAAAATGTTTTCCAATGACCTGACCAATACAAGCTTAATGTGAATAGCAAGCTGCGAGATTATTTTAAGATTCTTTTGCTTTAATCTGATGCAGATAGGCTACATAAATAACTTCCAGGTTATTTTGAGAGTGATGCTCAGAAGCTTCAAACTGCTTCAGTTGAGAAGCTACTCTTGTGCGCGTACGAGCAATAAATAGTTTATTTGTAAGGGGGTTTGTCAGTCTTGAACTATAATACAATTAATTACTATTGGACGGTCGATTGAGTGGTTGTATGGAATATTTTTGAGCTACCAGTGCCATCATTTAGATGGATTAATTGAATCAGGTAGAAAATAATTATTTAATCTGTAGACTGCATCAGCCTTTACCTACAATGAGAATTATTGAGAACTTGGGACAGACCTAGTATGTTGGTAAAATTATTAGTGTATTAATCAGTTATTTACTAAAACAATTTTTGAATATATTGCAAAATAGAAGATGATTTTGAAAAATGTTTCACTGTGTTCAGTCAGAGTTCATTAAAAGACATTGAGTTCGGGTAGAAGAATCGTCATACCATACACTTTACAAAATACACGGATTATATAAATAAATCCTGTACATTTGAAATTCATATATTTTGTTCAATTAAACAATGTCACATCAAAGAAATACGGTTAAGCTCCATTTTATTGTAAAAGCAGGGAATTTATGATTAAGTTAATGTGATAGATGAATACAATTTCACAGTTGAATTCGCAATTATGGTGAACATTGAATGAGAATCGCTTGAAAATTCGTAACATATTTAATACAAAATTTCAGCTTAATTCACAAAAAACCAATAATTTGAATGATTTTTAATCTTCGAATCTGAAAATTACGTTGATGAATACGTAGCGACATATTCCCAAATATGATCTATTTCAATTTCTATAGACGAGTTTTGAACTGAACTAGGCCCTATACTGTAACTACCAATTTACTAAAAATATGTCTAAGCTTATAGATGCTATAATCTCAAGAACATCCCTGGATGAAATCAAAAGCCTTTGTCTGGTAGAAAATCAAAGCGTGAACTACTTCAACGGTACGACTACCCCTCTCCACAGCGCTATAGAATATTTCGAAGATGAAATAGTAGACTTAATAAAGTTCCTAGTTGAGGAGGGAGCTGATGTAAATATGAGCGATAGTGCAGATACACCGCTTTCGAAATGTGTGAGAAATGTAGTAAGCCTGGAGGTAATAGAAGAGTTGCTCAAACTTGGAGCAAATCCCAACATCAAAGACAGCCAGGGAAGAAATGCGCTACATTTGTCAGTGTACTACCATCCTGATAATGAGCAACAAACTCTAGCTTTAGTAGATTTAATACTAAATTCAGGAGTCGACTACGAAGCAAAGAAATATGATGGTTGCACTCCATTGATGGATTTTATCAGATTCGGAAAATATATCAATGTTGTGAAATACATTCTAGGTTTTGGAGCTGACCCAAATGCATCTAATACACATTTGAATACAGCCCTACATTTATGTTGTAATTGGAACTGGTTGTTTACGGATACCATGGACAATTTCAACCTAGAAGTTATAAGGGTCCTCCTATTGCATGGTGCGGATCTATTTGCCAAAAATTACAACGGTGAAACTCCCTTCGATAATTTCACAATGTCATCACAAATATTTGACAGCAGTTCAGAGTGTGTCGAACCGATTATTTATGAAATTTTAAAATTTATGATGATTAAAGTACATGAAACAACCCTGAGTAAACATAGCAAACAAAATGACAATGAAAATTTAACAGAAATGCAAATAAATATCATAAAACACTTTCTGGAACTCTCCTATTTGACTGAAGAATATTTTCTTGAATTAAATGAGTTAAAATCATACAAATTGTTCAAGGATACATCGCTGTACTCCCTGTGCTCGATTACGAATAGGAGAAAACTAGGAGTGATCTACAGAAGAATTTCATCAATTCACAACATAAGAAAAATTGGGGACAATATAAAAATGTTCAAAAACTATTCAGAATTGTTGGCGACACGCTTACAAATTGGAAAAGATTGGTCCTTTGTATTGGAAGAGTTTGAAAATGTAAGGTTCACGTTATCGGTTGGAAGTGATAGGGGCGAAATAATACTGGATTTTGATTGCATGCAGCATATTTTTTTGTTCATCAACAAATTGGGAATCGAGAATTTGATAAAGGCGTCAAAACAACACAGCAACAATAATGCTTATTCCACATAAACAACGAGCGATCTCATCCTCTTGAAATAGCTTCAGAGTTGCTGAAAGGAGCTACACAAATAGCGTCAATTTCAAATAGGCCTCAATTTACAAGAATAATGACAAACTAATATTGTGGACTAGAGACTAAGAGACAATTAAATCTCCTTCAATTTGTATTTATATTAATAGATTCTATTGCACAAGCTGATAGAAACAAATCTATGAAATAAAATTAGAATATTTGGTTCAAAATATTACTTGAAATAATTTTTTCCTCTGACTCATTTATAATAATTAGAACAAGTGTTTAAATCAGCAAGTACGTAAGAAAGAATCCTCACAACATATATATTTTAAATTTGAGTAGGATTCGAAATGAGTAGCTGTATGCATGAAAGTGAGTAGTCACCCAAAGACTCATTAAGAAAATGGTGAAAACATTATCAATACAAAACTAGGAATAGAAATGAATTTCGGAGGGAATTATCACTCACATTGATTAATCAATTGAGTTGGAAGCCGTTCCGCCCTAATGTTCGAATATTGTCAGACACTGCACACAGTGAAATGTCGATTAAGTAATCCAATAGGGCTCTTGATAGTTGCTTGAACAATAGAGCGAAACGACCGTCACCTAAAATGTGAATAGAGTCATTTCTACATTAGCTTAATAATAGTAGTGATCATATCCATGAGAAAGAAGATGGAGCTACATTAATGACTGAGAACAAAGTTTTTAAATGCCTATTAAATTGGCCTCTATAAGAATACATTTTAGCTGATGCCATTCTCGTGGCGATCCAGCTATACTTTATCATCTAACACCATTTTAATTAGTTGAAGTCTTTTTTTTCATAGAGCATAGAACTGATTTAATAAAGCCTAATCCTATGCTCTGTAGTACTTCTGTATTCCTCAGATCTTCCCTTTTTCTTTTTTCGTTCTTTTTATACATTTCCAACAACTAATCCATGTTTTTCTTGGTTTGAATTGTACAAACCTATTCCTTGTAATTTCAAGTGATTCTGTTCACTTCAGTTTTTTTTCGTAAATCAATCAGTTCTTATTGAATTGGTCCGTATTTCCTTCCACTTCCTCAATCAAAACGACCTGCATTCACTTCACTCATTCAGATTTTCTCCATTCACTTAGCTATATTTTTATAATTGTCAAAAATAGTCAACGGGAAATGAATTATAAGGGATGATGTATAGAAGATTGACTAGTGGCAATTAAAATATTTTACGTTTTTTCCACAAATTGAGATGAAAGAGCTAGGGTAGGGTATGTAGCACTCACAGTAGTATGAATAATTTAGAAGCCAGTTCTTGAAACTTGGGTGAGGTGGTAAGAGAACGCTTCTATTGAAACTCTACAACACTCCAGCAATTTGTCTCCTACCAAGCCTCGTGAGCGTCAGGACTGGGATATGTCATTAAAGAATTATGCTATTCAGATTCAAAGATTGAAGAAATCCCTTCTGAAATGGGAGAAATGAGTCAAATTGAGTCGGCATCAAAAGTATGAGTATTTCTTTGAGACTTCTCAGAGAAATACAAATTTCTATGGAGTATGAGTGTAACTAGGTAGGTAAAAAGCTTAAAAGAACTTGAGATGAAAAGGGATTAATAGGATAAATGCGATAAAATGGGATGAAAGAAATTCCAACTTTCAACACTCATTTACTATTCTCTTTGTCGTACAGAGTAGCAAAGTACTGAAAAAATAACTGGATTAAATGCTTTAAAGAAAACAAATATTTAGAAAAATTATTTGGAAAATCCAGTTACACTGAATATTGACCATTGCTGCCAATTTGATATTTCCCGCCGTCAGAGAAGTAGTGTCGTTACATAAATTATCTCTCCCATTAAAAAAAGGTTTGTCGATATTCCGCTATTACAAGACCAAAACCTCAGTTGAAAAAATGAGATTCTCCAAGTCCCACACACAGGTAGTTTGCAAAGGGTCACTGGTAATTGTGAATGAATGTTTGTGATTGGTTGGTTCGCCGCAGTCAATGACACTCAGCTAATCAAACCCATTCATTCACAAGTGTCATAAGCGACGCTGAGCGAACTGCCTTCGTGAATTAAATTTTTTCATCTATGGTTCTGATATGAAAGTTTGGTGGAATAAATTCAACATGTGCAGCCGAATACACTGCTGCTATAATAAGTTATCTACATATCTACAGACTTATCACATTCTAACTGCACTTTCTATTTGCATCTACAAACATATGTAACATATCAGACCAGACTAATGCAAATACGTTTACGTTTTAAAAAAGCTTACAGAGCTCTCTTCAGGTATATTCTTTCAGAGAATAGTGGTTGTATCTGTTACATCACATGATTGTTTGATCTGGTACGATAAATGTCTGGCAGGTTATGGTCCATGTCTGTAGGTGTGAATACACTCATGCAAACCCATAGATAATAAATTATGCCCTTGACTGATACGTTACATAGAGTGATGTGAAAACACCTTTTATAGTAAATATAGTAAATATTATATGCAAGGACGCCACTACTGTGATGACTCACAAGCTAAATCTTGCAGTCAATCGTCAAATCAAACGTACATTAGTGATTTTTCTTTTTTTGAGGATGAAGCTCACATAGGTTTGAGACCTGTGCGTGGGTAATGAGTTGGATGATGGTGATTTATGAGTTGGACCTACAGTTTTAGGTGGGTTCCGAACCACCGGGAAGTGATTTTCAGCAGAGAACAGTGTCTTTTTTGCTGGCCAATCTAATCGGTCACAGTTACAAACAGGACATACGAGAACGCAGCTTATCTATCTATTTGCATTGATCTCGTAAGTAAAATGTAAAAGGTGGTAAGGGGAGTCTGATCTCAGTAGGCATAAAATCTACAAGAAATTAGAAATAAATCTGTCAATCTGTAGCAGGTAGTATTGAAGAGTCCGACAAAAATCGAATCAGCATTTGTTTGTGACAAAAAGTTTTAGTAGAATCGTGAATGTGTGAAAGCTGCCCAAGGAGGCCTTGAAATCAACTGAGTGTAATTTGACCAAAAAGCATTGAATTAGAACTGATTCAAAAATAATTCAAACACTGTCTGATACGCTACGTTGAGTGTCATTAGAAGTTATGTTAATGCTCTGTGGAGTTGACGCACCTGACATCGTGTGGCATAGGAAGTGTGGCACCTCTGTCAAGCAGAATTTTGATAATTTCGTAGTTGTCCCTGTGCGCGGCTAGAATGAGCGGCGTGATGTCAGGAGTGAACGTTGCTGTATCGGGGGGGAGCGCTTCCCAGCTCTGAAAATCATCAAAAAAAGAAAATCAATTTTGGAGTAATTACATTTTATTATACCACCAAAAAATAAATCAATCCAAGAGTATTAAAATTTGGAAACCGTAAATAAGAAAGGAGTAAATCTTCAAAAGTATGAATCTGGACCTTCTGCATATACTCAGTTTCATTCATATTTTTTATGAATAGTATATCTCTTGATTCCTTTGAGATAAATATCAGTTTTATAGAAAATTGGATATCGTATAAATATTTTTAAGAAGGTCTGAATTGTGGTAGTGTGATTGGATGATAGCTGTTACTTCTCTTTTCGCTTACTCTCACTAAACGGGCGGAGATGATTTTTTTGGGCTGGTGGTGCCTGAATTTTTTATTTTGTATTCATACTTTCAAAATACTACTTTTAATTCTAAATTATTTCGTGTAATTTTTCCTTGAGTGTTTGTGAAATGGCAATAAATAATATTGAATATTTTTGTTGTTTTAGGTATTGTAAAATTTTATGTAAGTTTCTACTACTTGTAGATAGTAATTATCGTAATTTGCGAATTACTATGCAACAGGCTCCTAAAGTAATTTGAATGCCCATTAAACGAGCAAAAACTAAAGAAACTCACGTAACTTCCAAGAATTCCTCCAATCTCATCAAATGGAATTTTCTCATTATCATACTTCAAATTTTCCGGGAAGCAAATAATGTTTACTACGGCTGGTTTGAGGAGATGAAGAAAATCTCAGCAAATTGGTTTCGGATACACATAATCAATCTGGAAACCAGCTTGCTGACTATATTTGGCCTGCCTGGTAATGAAAGTGCTCCGCTCCCTTGATCGATACTGGGAGACTAGATTGGGCCATAAAAGACATCCTTTATAAGCATCTGGGGAGCTGATAAGCTCATCCTCCACTCTCTTGTGGCTTCGCAAAATAAGTCTTCTTTTCCCGAGCAGGATTTGGTGCGCTATTCCTATAATGTAGTGAGTGACATTTATTTTATAAGTAACATTTTCAGTAAAGAGAAAATAAATAAATAGCCTACATGAAAAAAATGGAAATGAATAAACTACAAAAAATGAAGTGAAATAAAAAAAAAGGAAAACAAAAAAAGGAGGAAATGGGAAATACATTTTTTGAAAGATTCAACTTGAATAGAGTTACCTTCCATTCTTTTGAATTTTTTTTTTTTGAGGATGAAGCCCACATTGGTCTGAGACCTGTGGGTTAGCCTAGTGGGTGAGCCTAGTTGGATGATTGATGAGTTGGACCTACAGTTTTAGGTGGGTTCCGAACCACCGGGAAGTGATTTTACAGCAGAGAACAGTGTCTTTTTTGCTGGCCGATCTAATCGGTCACCGTTACAAACACGACCTACGAGAACGCAGCTTATCTCTCTGACTGAACAGATACCTGCTACGGCTCGCGGCTATCACTTCCCTAAAATTGAAAATTGAAAATAACAATTCTAATTATCTATAACTCCCAATTTCATTCAAAGGAAATAACTAATAACTATTATACACACTTATAAATCCAACCATAGGGGAATACTTTACAGAAGTCTAAAAAAAGGACTTCAAAGAAATAGCAAATAGTCAAGTTAGAAGAATCAGATTGTTTGTAAGATTCAGAAAAACCAATGTTTATGTAATCATTTCTCCGCCATTCAGTAGAAGGCCATCGTCATCCTCAAAATCTTGATCCCTTGAAATGTGGAATACTTGCTGATAAGTAGTAATTTCTCAGCTTGAAAAAGTCATTGAAATAAGTCAAAAGAGTGCTGTCGAATAAGTTGACATATTTATCACATTAGGTAGCCTGGAAACAGTTTAATTTAGAAAGAAATGTATAATACTGAACGTTATCCGGAAAATATCTCTTACTTATTATGAGTATAGAATAAGAATAAATATTCTCATTTTATAAGAATAATAGCCTGAACACAAGAACTATCTCTGCCTGTTACCAATCAAGCTTGATTTAGCCTATTTCATGAATCATAAAAGTATTGCTCCCGTTGTGTGAATGAGTTTTCATTCCATTTTAGTCAATCTACTAAATATCGTATAAATATTCCAGATAAATATAGTTTTCAAAAAAAATTAAAGTTCATATAAAAATATTATTCTACGCTAAGCAATAGTACAAAACAGCTTGAAAAAATAAAAAGTCATGGAAGAAGTGAACTGATGTGGAATAAACAAATCGAAGATCAACGTTTCAGAACAAGAAAGATTAGAAATGTGCCAATACCAGATCGGATATTTTTTACATGTTTTTCCAATATTGTTGTCAAAGCTGTCAAACGTTGAGGGCTTTGCTTATTTGTGACATGGCTGCACTTAATTAAATTTGAGCAAGGAAATTCTATTTCATCAAAACACCGATTTCCCGCACCTTTTTGCAATAATTAACCTCGGTCTCTCCTGTATATACTTCTCACTCACACTCTCACTCTCTCTCTCCTTCATAATAGCATCATCTTTCTACTTCTCAGATCGCCATTTTTTCTCCTTCCAGCTTACTCTTTTATCCCTAGTTCCATTACTCTCACACTGACACATTATTTTCTGGATTTCTCTTTGGTTTCAAAGACTCACTGAACCACCCATCCCTCTCAAAACCATCTCGCTATAGCTCTTCTCCCCTTTTTATACAATTAAATTCTGCGTTTTATTTTTCAAAGTAAAGAATCTTCCTTGTAATACCGTTTATGACATTTGTCATAAAAGAGATTTAAACAAAAATAAACAAGGAGTCAACCATTCACCTACATAGATTCTTCAGTTTAACCCGCTCGAAAAATCGAAGATACCTATGAAATGTGGCAAAGAAAGCCAGCAATTCAAGCAAGAAATCAACTATCTACAGATTATGGATTTGTAGTCTTTCGAAACTGATTGAATGTTGTTCATTACATGTTCATCCAAATCAGAGACGATTCAGCGGCTTTGGATCATTCTAGTAAATCTGCACCGTCCGATCGTGCAAGTGCGTGCGAAAAACACCTTTTCATGTGAAAGTACACGCGTTTGTGTCTGTGTGAGTGTAAACAACGAGGCGAAAGTTGTACAACTGCCAAATCAGTGATCTGCAAAACGGACGTTGAGGGAGCGATGCGCTGGTCTTCAGGGACACCTTGCTACCATGTAGCCAACCTACAAAAGCATACAAATTCCCAAAATGACGTAGCAAAACGCAATGTAGCCATGGGGTGTGCAGCCATTGAATATCGTTGTGCTTGTATTAATGATTGTATTCGCTGACGCAGTAGAATACTCACACTATATAACAACATTAATAATTCACTGACCCATCTCTGCTCTGGTTCAACTAATGAGTCAATTGATGTGATATATTCACTTCAAAAATGTATCTCTGATTTACATTATCTTATAATGAAGACTAGCGAAAATTCGTTCTTCATTCTAGATTCAGGTCAATATTTGCTAATAACAAAACTATGTTCTCCTTTTTTCACAGAACTTGTACGTCGTGTTAAATTAAAAAACTCAACTCGTCTAAGAATAGATTTGAAAGGAACACAGCTAAAAGAATTCATAGACTGAATAATTCTTGCTGTTTTTATTGTTTCCAATTTTTGGCTCATTCATTTTCTATTAGTGTTTAAAAAGTTTTCATTTTTTGGAGCACCTCAATGATATAGTTAATTTTCTAAATCTCAAAAAGATAATAATTATTGTGAGAAAGGCGGAGGATTACCTAGAGTTAACCCAGAATTTATAATAACTTACTCTAGGACATCGCTTGCTATAGCAGTACGCTTACCCTAGTGTAGTAGGGTAATTTCCTTCGTTAAAATATAATAATAATTCTAAGAATAATTCCTTTTTTCCATGTAGTCTCTATATGTAAAATAAATTTAGAATTTGATTGAAAAATATATATCTATTATAAATTACTCATTTTGTATTGCTTACTCTATGCTAATATCTAGGTATAGTTGTTTCAAATATATTTTCAGACCAATTGAAATTTTTATAAAGTTATGGCCGAAAGTTTGTTTCACGATTTCTAAACAATGCAGGCTACACTTTTTGTCTATCGCATTATTTATAATCGTTATTCATGAGCAGAAAAGTTTATGTTGTGTCTAAACACAACATTTTCCTCGAATGCAAACTACTTAGATAATATATTCCGATCAAGAGTAGTCAAATTATTATTCATATACAATACAGAACGTTTGTTCCGAATCTAAAATCTTAGATTTTACACAAATAGATTTTCGTACAAACTAGCCATGGGCTAAAATCAAATTACCATAATAATCGATGCTATCTGCTAATATTGTAATTTCTCAATAACTTCCTTGAAAACCAGAAGACTTCATAGAATTGGCCCACCAGCGATTCCAGACTTTTAACAAGCCCGAAGCAGTTCCTACCTATTATAGATAAACTTTATCATCTCAATAATATTGTGACCACAGACAATATAATATACAGAAGGCCTACTCTAATTTCCATAGTTTCTGTTCATCTAGGATGTGATCCAAATCCAGTAAAACTAAACCATTTAAACTGAAAAATATTTACTGCAATCTTCTAAATTTATTTCAGTTGGAGTTTTTCAATCTTCCAATACTTTTTTACTGTTTTACAGTTATTACAGTAATGTCTGGTTGCACAAACGCTGATCGAAGTTAGTTCGCTGACAGTAGAGTAGCAAAACTTTTAAAATGGTGGGTATCGGAGATTTTGGGGCCCTTTCCCTGAGGGTCCTGCCCTGGAAAATTTTTCATAAACAGTCCCTATAAATTCGTATTCCAAGAGATTTAGACTCATGTCTGGAAAAGCTTAAATCCATTCATTTTAGTCCATATTGTGGAAACATTTTGGGATTTTCGATGCTAGAAACAGCAATTTTAGAAAAGTAATTATTTAAATGAAATTTATGTATTTGGTAAAGTTAAAACTAGAATTTAATGTGATCAACCTCTTCCCTCATATTATTTGTTGATTGATTCAAGGCGCGACAAATTTTACAAACACAATAAATTCTATGAGGTGTTGGGGCGCCTTGATTATTTATATAATAAGATCAAATTAAACAGTGACATAGAAATAAGTATTTGAAGCCCATCCGCATTGAAAGCATCGTATTGTACGGTATCTCATGGAGTGCCTTCACTCAAAATGTTAAGAATATGCATACATTTAATTTAAAATATGTACAGAAATTTTCTGTGGAAATGGATTTCGAAGTTACTGGTTTGAGAGCTAAAATCTACAATAATTTCAAAGTAGCGGTGTTAGGTATTTACAGGTCACCAAATGGGGAATGGAAAAATGGTTGCGAATGATTTAGCAGGCTTTTAGAGATTACTACTACTGGTTTACAAATGTTATTGTAGTGGGAAATTTCAATACAGACTTTGCAATGCAGAATAAAATGACAGAACATTTAAAGGATATTATATACATGAATAACTTGAAAATAATAGTTCATGAATATACAAGAGTCACAAGAACATCACAATAACAATAATTGATAACAACCTTACAAATATAGATTACTGAAAAACGAGATTAGGCGGCTCGGATCTATATGATCATGACTATCAAATCTTAGAGGTAAGGTTGCAGAGCCATAAATTGATTAAAAAGAGTAGAGCCATGAAAGAAATTCAACAATGTGAACAGGGGAATATCAATTGTTTGAAGCAGAATCTGTTACAAGAAAACTGGAGTAGAGTTTACAAGAGTAATAGTTTAAATAACAAATATGATAGTTTCATTAATATTTTAAGGTTTCATATTACTATGTGTTGTCCAGTTAAAAAATTCCCTGCGAAAAACAAATAAGGCAAAATTGAAGAGTGGATAACTGATGATATCCTTGCAGAAAGAAATAGGGTTAAAGATGCATAATTATGATGAATTCAAATTATATGGAAATATGTTAAGAGAAGATAATTACAAAGCTCTAAAGAAAAGCTATACGGAAGAAGTGAGAAGAGCCAAATGTAAGAAAACCGCTGACATTTTGCAGTATACTGTGTACTTTAACACAGTAGTGTGGGATGTAATAAAAAATAATAGGCACGTAGCTCATGTAGATGCTTATACTAGTGTCCCCAGAATAATCAACGAAAATAACAAATATATCAATGATAGTATAGACATTTGTAATTTTTTAACAAATATTGCCAACTGGTTGCTAAGACTCTTCAAAAATCTCTTAATACAAATATTAGTAATTCAAACATATGGAATAATGAGGCGATCCAGAATGAATTAAAATGCCATCCAGTATCCCAAGACAAGTTGTCAAATATCATTGATAGTTTGAATAATAAAAAAACTGAAGGAATGGATGGGGTATCCAGTAAGATTCTAGAAGAATGTAAACATCAATAATTTTTGTTTGTTTGTCGATAACCTTTGATTCATCTGATCAATCATTGATTAGAACAAGATGCTTTCACAGAAAATTTGAAAGAGGGGAAGATCTTGCCAATATTCAAAGGAGGTGATAGAGAAAAGGTGGAAAACTATGGGCCCATTAGTATTTTAAATGCAATTAGTAAATTTTTTGAAAGAGTTGTTCGAAATAGACTACTTCTGCACCTTCAAGAAACTAACTTCATCTGTAATGAGCAGCATGGCTTCCAGAAAGGGACATCAACAAAGACAGCCATAGTTTCTCTGATTGAAAAACTAATAGATATGATAGATTCAGGTGATAAGGCTGCTGCAATCTTCTTAAATCTATCGAAGGCATTCGATTGTGTTAATCATAGAACTTAATTGAAATACTGCAGAATGTTGGCGTAAATGGGGTGGAACTGAAATGGTTTGAATCGTACCTTATTGGGAGAAAACAATGTTTAGAACTAACTACAGTAGTTTTCAATAATATAGTAAAGAATAAATCTGATAAATTAGAGGTCCAAGCTGGAGTGACACAGTATTTATAATAGGTCCATTGCTTTTTTTGTTATATGTCAACCCTTTACCTAAAGTATTCATTAGTGGTAGAGCATCTCTCATTTGCAGACGATACATCACTCATTTTCAGCAATTCCGTTCTAGATAATTTAGAAATAAATGCCCATATAGGTGTGTAGTCCATTGTCCAATTCTTAAATCAGTTGAAATTAACGATAAATAGTAGAAAATGTAAATTCTACTTTGATTAATTCAATCTATTTTGATAAATTCTACTTTATGTAATTCTAAATTGTACCTTCAATTTAAAACAAAAATAATTCAAATGAAGATAGGTCTATAAACGTGTTTGTAAACGATAATCAACTAGATCAGGAAGAAAACATTGCATTTCAAGGAGTTTTGCTAACCACCTACTGAACTTAATTCATCGGCATAGAACTGAGCTGACACTATCAAGTCAGTTCTGTACCTGGCACAAACCTAGCTATGAACCAGGCTTTATAAGAAAACTTCGTACACTAAACTTTGATGAATAGGCCTAAAGAAAAACCGCACAGGAAAACTTCTACAAAATTCATTACGCTCATATAAACAACCATTCAAACTCCATCGCTAACAAATTCATAGAATCAGGATACAACATCACATTTAGGACACAAGACAAGGCTTGGATCACATCTCTCACTAGCAACCTAAAATACAACACATTGGGAGTATAGATACAAGTTGGAGTGCTCTAACTGCTGAAAGTTGAAGGGATGTCAGACAAGCAGAAATCAAAAGATATCCCAGACAGAAAGGATTGGTATAGCCCGCAAACTGCGATAATTATCATATTTTCCCAATTTTCAAATTATCTTTTAGTTAGATTATCCTTAAAAATTGACTTATGAGACCCCCCCTCTCATAGTTAGCATTAATCTGCCCCTGCAGAGATTTTATACAAAGTGCAAAATCTCATGTAATCCAACCTGTACCAGACATCTAATTAACCCTTCACCAGATCACCACCCAGAGTTGATGAACAAACAAATTAGGCAATGCACAAGCAAAAACAGCATGGACATCCTACACAAACTCACAAGTCCCTCTTCCTCGCTACGTTCCTGCACTATACCACAAAAATACTAGATTTGTTATCAAATGTATAAGACCACAAATATTTTATCAATATCACAGTGAAAATGTGTAAAATGACAGTAAAATCAAGTTGTATCACCAAAATAAGTGCAAACTACAGTCGGAACTAACCAAATTCAGCACACAGCTGTACTGATTGTAATGCAATCGTTTCGAGTGAGAGGAGAGCAAGTAGGTATAGTTTGGCGCGAGCCTGAGCACGCAGGGCGTAACAAGTTCAAATTTACAGTCTTTGTTTAGCCGGCTTATGCAAATTACTCGAGCAGCACAAGTTCATTTAGCTACTGTTGCGTGTGAATCGCAAAATAATTTGATCTGCCGAGTTTCTAGAATCGCAGAGTAGATAGAGATAGAGATAGTGTTGATATTTGGAGGGCTGCCGGGGGTTATTTCAGTCATGAATGTAAACTACCAGCGAACGTGGTCACACCAACCAAGAGTCTGCCAGCATCCGATGTGATATTATGCACTACAGACTACACTGTAACTGGGCATGCGTAATTGCACACTTTACAGCTCAATGAACACTTCGTTTCGTGCTCAATGAACGAAATTTCACAAGAAAATGCCAGCTGAATCGTACAGTGCACACGTTTTGCACTGAATATGTTGCGAATTCTTTTAGAATCAGTTGTTTCTCTCGATGTGGAACTTTTCTTCACGAGTTGAATGAGAGTTCTTGGTTTGGCGTGTTACAGCTATTTCATGAGTATTTTTGAGTTGTAATTTTGATTTTATAATACAGAATTTTTTATGTTGTAGTACCATATTACTTTTTCACTTCATATTTGAACATAAATAATTGTTGAAAATGTTTTGCTACTAAAATTACCACTTTCATATTGTCAGGGCTTTTCCGGCTGCTCCTTGAAGGGCTATATTTAGATAAAAAATCTCACATATAACTAACTCCCTTCGAAAGACCAAAACCTTGCACAAATAAAATTGAGTATTGAAGGATGCAATACTGGTAGAAGGTTTACCTGAAATTTGCAAAGTAATATCTCCTTTCCAATAGGAATCACCGTCCTGGCGGGGTCTCAGGATGTTCACCTCTCCTAAACTTATTGTAAAAAGATATAAGATTAAGTAAGGTGTAACACACTGGATCTCCTTTCCACTCAATAATGCCGTCAGAGACAGGTAGGTTACTAAATGATACAAATAGTTCATAAATCATTTGTTATCATTTCTACAAGTACCACCTACCGCCCTCAATGTCAACATTAGGGGGTGTATGAGCTATCACGTGATATCACCCTATTTAGCTGGTTATTGGCAGGAATTTGAGAAACCTTGAATACCCAAGTAGTTGCCGGGGGCCGTATGCTGTTCAAAGGCTTAGCATAAACTAGCAAATGCAATAAAAAACACATAGACTCCCTCAAACCTACTGGCGTTAAACAAAAGTTCTCCAATAAATCACTGAATAGAATATACCATACTAACAGGGATAATAACGGGAATGCTTGTTAACACTTGATACATTAATTTATTGAAACAGTGACTGAGCAGACAGATGAGTAGAATGTAAGGAGTGACGCCCCTGCTACATTCATATAGATCTGAAATTCAGATGAAATTACTTAGAAAGATAAAATTGTCAGGATTTTTAATTAATGAAAGTTCTATTGATTTGAATAAAAATGAATAAAGATAGAGCAGTGAGCTCTCAGGTCTCGCGTGGCAATGAACAATGTACTTGTACAATATACTTGTACTTGAAAAATATACTTGTACAATGTGGCACTACCATTTATTTTCGCCTGTAGTGATTTTTTTTCGAAGTGTGCGCACACATAGAAGGCCTTCAAATATTAATATTGCAACTCACTTGGTTGGTTGGAGTTTTGTTGCACGGATTTGGATGGAATTTCCTCTTCTGCGTCCTCGTGCTGGCTCCGGATTTTCTTGACGGAAATTTTAATCTTTTTTAGCGGTTCACTATAAATTTGTAACTTTTGAAAATAAAAACCTTTTAGGCTGAACGTAGGCCGAATAAACCACCGTTCGGACAGGTGTGGTTCGAGTTTACATTAATTTTTACATGAAACAAATTCAACATTTAAGTTGGACATGTCCTTTTCTAACAAGATTTTTGAGACGGAAGAAAGGGTGGATTTCTTTTCAGAACTTTTTACATCCTGTATCAAAATTCAACCCCTTCCACGACTAATTATAGGCTAATAGAGCCGGCAATGTTGTAGAGTGATCTGCAGCAACAGACACTCGAGAAAAAATGATTAAGTGGAAATTCGAGACACTTCATAAAAAACAAATCAGTTTGGGACAAAAAATTCAAAACTTAAAATCTATCATCGATCAATCCTACATCAACTTTTTTATATCGATAATTTCCAAGCACATGTACTCCAAAAATTACGAAATTCAAGAAGTGATTGTGATACCTTCAAGAATTTGTGCTCAAGTGAATCAACAGTGATTGCTGTTATGATAACTGGAGTATTGATTAGTTTTGGCAGTTGGCAGCAGTGTCAGAGGATGGCGGCTCAAGAACTAGGGGGACTGACGTGTCCACATAACATGTAAAACTATACTATGTGTATTTGAAATAATGCTTCAATAAATGTATCAAATTGTTGAAGTCTACACATCATTATTTATCATCATAAACATAACATGGCGCTGCGGAATTTCGACCTGTTCGTGGTAAGTTACGTGAGTGGGAATGTTGTGGACTAACCTATAAACTGGCTACGTCGATTAGTCTTGCATTTGAAGGACTTTAGTGTCTATCTGACTTTTGTGTCTTGTTTATGATGCAGCATTTAAAGCCTCCGGACCCCTTGTCAGTTGTGGGGGATACAGGAGAAAATTTCAAGAGATGGCGACAGCTATTTGAGATCTACATTCATGCTTCTGGAATTGGTAGTGACTCGAAAGTGCCTGCTGAACAAAAGGTGGCTCTGTTGTTACATGTAATTGGTGGTGAGGCTATTGAAATTTATAATACGTTGGATCTTTCAGCTGATGAGAAGAAAGACTTTACGGTGATATTGGATAAGTTTGAACAGTATTTTGTTCCCACTACAAATGAAACTGTCAATAGGTATGTTTTCTTCACGAGATGTCAAAAGGAAGGGGAAGCATTTGACTCATTTGTTACGGACTTGCGGAAATTGAGTAAGGACTGTAATTTTGCCGACCTGCGTGATAGTTTGATTCGGGATCGGATTATTTGTGGCATTATGGATATCAAGGTACGGGACAGACTATTGCGGGAGCCAAATTTGGACCTGAATAAATGTGTAAACGTATGCAGGGCTGCTGAAATCGCTGAGGTGCATGCCAGTACAATCACTGGAGACCAGGTTGTTCATCGTATTACATCCAAATCGAGGAACTCTCAACAAAAGGAGAGTATATCCATTCCTGCTAAGGGACCTGATGAAAAGCCCAAGTATAGTAATAACACTTCCCAAGGTTCCACATTTCTTTGTGATAGGTGTGGTAATAAGCATTTTAGAGGTAAGTGTCCAGCTTTCAAGAAAATGTGTAATTTATGCAAAAGATATAATCACTTTGCTAGAATGTGCAAAGCTAAGAGGAATTGTAATGAAATTGAAATAGAGGGGGAGAAGGATGTAGGAGTTATTTTTGAAGAGGCATTTGTGGGTGCTATTAATAAGCCAAATAAAGGATTAGTCAATTCAGGTGAATGGTTTGAAAAAATTTATGCTAATAATGTTGAAATATTGTGTAAGCTAGATACAGGGTCTCAAGTCAATATATTGAATGTAGAGGTACTTAATAAGCTGAGAATTGTTGTTTCTCCCACCAAAATAAGAATAAAAAACTACAGTGGCTCACCCATTGAAACAATTGGTGAAGTTAGCTTGAACTGCTTTGTGCAAGGTGTTCAACAAAAAATAAATTTTCTTGTTGTCAAAGTAAAGGCTTGCTGTATATTAGGATTACCATCAATTCAAAAATTAGGCTTGTTAGCTAGAGTAACCCCAGTTCAGGAGATATCAAAACAAAAAATTGGTAGGGAAGGTTTATTGAATGAATTTTCTTGTTTATTTAAAGGAATTGGTGAGATTGATTGTGAATATAATATAAAAATTAGAGCAGATAGTATACCGGTTGCAGAAGCTCCTAGGAAGATTGCTTTTAATTTACTTGATGGTGTCAAGGAGGAGCTGGACAGAATGGAAAAGTCAAAGATTATCAGAAAAGTCTCAGAGCCAACTGAATGGGTTAGCTCATTAGTAGTTGTTAAAAAGCCTGACGATTCTCTCAGACTATGTTTAGACCCACAAAACTTGAATAAATGTATTGTTAGAGAACGTTTTAAAATTCCCACATTTGAAGAAATAGTTAGTAAAATGCCGAATGCAAAATGGTTTTCAACTCTTGATGCAAATAAAGGATTCTATGCTATTAAATTGACAGAAGAGTGCCAGTTGTTAACAACATTTAATGCTGGCCCATTTGGTAGGTATTGCTATTTGCGCCTCCCTTTTGGAATTGCATCTGCTCCTGAAGTGTTCCATAGAAATTTCTCACAAATTTTTGAGGGTTTAGAAGGTGTGGAAATATACATTGATGACATAATTGTATGGGGTGAAACAATTGAACAACATAATGAAAGACTGAACAATGTATTAGTTAGAGCTCTGGAGAGAAATGTTAGATTTAATCCTGATAAATGCAAATTTTCATTACCTGAAGTGAACTATGTAGGTCATGTTTTTAGTGCTGAGGGTCTTAAAGCTGATCCTAAAAAAGTTCAAGCCATTGTTGACATGAACTCACCACAAACCAAAAAAGAGTTACAAACCATGCTTGGGATAGTAACCTATGTGAGTAAGTTTATTCCAAATGTTTCACTAGTTACTAATTCACTGAGGGAACTGTTAAAGAAAGACAGGGAATTTATTTGGGGTGATAAGCAGGAAAACGATTTCAAGGAGCTGAAGTCTTTATTAGTCAAGACTCCAGTATTGAAATATTATGATGTTCAGAAACCGGTAGTAATATCAGTAGACAGTAGTAGTTTTGGTTTAGGTGCAGTTTTATTGCAAGATGGGCTTCCTGTAGCCTATGGTTCACGAGCATTGACTGATAGTGAGAAAAAGTGGGCTCAAATTGAAAAAGAGTTATTGGCTATTGTGTTTGGTTGTGAACGGTTTCATCAATACATTTTTGGTAAGACAGTGCTGGTTGAATCTGACCACAAACCTTTGCAATTTATATTTCAGAAATCATTGAATGAAACTCCTTTAAGATTACAGAGATTGAGATTAAGGCTTCAAAAATATGATGTAAATATTACTTATAAGCCAGGTAAAGAGTTATTACTGGCAGATGCTTTGTCAAGGTCTTATGTTAAAGAAGAGTCACAGAACTTAGATGATAAGGTGGATGAAGAAGTGGAATTGCAGGTGTGCATGATTATTCAAAATTTGTCTATATCCCCAGCTTTGCTTGAAAGATTTAAACAGAACACTGCAGATGATGCAGAGCTATCAGTTGTGTTGGGTTTTGTTTTGAATGGGTGGCCTAGGAAAGAGCAAGTTCCAAATAATTTAAAGTACTATTATTCAATCAAAGATTGCTTATTCAGTGCTCATGGGTTACTATTCAAAAATGACTTATTGGTAGTTCCAAAATCATTGAAGAAGGAAATGTTGAATATGATTCATTATAATCATCTTGGCATTGAAAAGTGTAAGGCTCGAGCTAGAGGCATAATGTTTTGGCCATTCATGAACAAGGAAATTGAAGATATGGTTTCCAATTGTCAAACTTGTTTAAAATTTCAAAATAATAATAGACATGAGCCTATGATTCTAAGAGAGATTCCTGATGCACCATGGATAGTTGTTGGTGCAGACATTTTTCATTTTAATAATTTCGATTATTTACTTGTAATTGACTATTTCAGCAAATTTGTAGAAATAAGAAAACTGAATAACATGTCAACTGATGAAGTTATTGTAGCACTGAAGTCTATGTTTGCTAGGTTTGGGATACCACACATGCTGTATAGTGATGGTGGTCCACAATTTGTATCCAGTAAATTCAAGGAATTTAGAACAATATGGAATTTTGATCATGAAACATCAAGTCCATATTATGCAAGGTCGAATGGTATGGTTGAGCGACACATACAAACTATAAAGAAAATGTTGAATAAAGCCAGATTAGATAATAAAGACCCATACATTGCTCTTTTGGAATACCGTAACACTCCTGTAACAGCTTTGATGAATAAATCTCCAAATGAATTGATGTTTGGAAGACAAGTAAGGGGGTTTCTACCAACCAGAGCTCATGTGAATGATTACAAAAATGTTAAGCAGTCCTTAGAGAAAAATCAGTTTTTGTATAAATCTCATCATGACAAGACCCATCAAAAAGAACTACCCAGTCTAGATCATACTAAAAATGTGTTTGTTAAAGATGAAAAACATCAAATGTCTGAAGGTTATTTACTTGGTAAAGGCAGTAGGCCAAGGTCATATTCTGTGATGTTACAAAATGGAAAAATTGTTGATAGGAATAGATATAATATTTACAGAGGATCACCCAATAATAAATTTGTAAAGGACCAGGAGAGCGGTTTTGACACAGAGTTAATAAATCCAGAAAATGCTAGTGATGATCAGGAAATAGTTGAGATAGATGATAATAGGGTGACAAAGGAACCTAATATTACTAGATCAGGAAGAGAAGTTAGGAAACCTAGGTATTTGAATGATTATGAATAAAATATTTTGCTTGTAAGGCTATGTTAATATGATTATTCTTTTATGACTATAATTTTCTGTATTTTGTTTTGTTGTTAGTTTAATGCTCTATGCTACTTTATTATTTTTCTATGTTTGTATATGAATGTTTTGATATGAGCTTGCATTTGATTGATTAACTAATTATGGACAAATTGTTTAGCTTATTTCACTTCCCTGAAAAAGGGAGATGTTATGATAACTGGAGTATTGATTAGTTTTGGCAGTTGGCAGCAGTGTCAGAGGATGGCGGCTCAAGAACTAGGGGGACTGACGTGTCCACATAACATGTAAAACTATACTATGTGTATTTGAAATAATGCTTCAATAAATGTATCAAATTGTTGAAGTCTACACATCATTATTTATCATCATAAACATAACAATTGCAATTAACAAAATTTATATCAAGTAGTGGTAAATAAGTGTACAACAGAATATATGAGCATTTCCAAAATCCTAACCTGGAATTGTACACTTATACACTAGCTAGTCCTAATTGGACATTACTAATCACAGATGAGGAAATACAAATAAACTAGGTGAGTGAACGGCTTTCAGGCCTCATTCTATAATTTGCTTAGTTTATAAACACAATAATTGCTCGAATTAATTATTTGGAGCTGAAATATGCAGTCTTTGCACTTATTTGACTTATTTTAAATCGATAATCATTATTGACTATTTGTATGGTTGATATCTCCATTCATTGTGTTGGAATTGACAGTAGTTAGCCGGTAGTATGACTTATTATTCCATAACCTAGTACTAGCTTACTTTGTCTACTTAAAATATGATTTTTATGACAGCGTTTCATGAAAGACAGAGGTACTAATTTTCAATTTATGAGTATAACAATTGTATCTCAATTTGATTCACTAAGTTTGGATGCTCTAAGCTAAATTATAATGACGTCATGTGAGTGCCAAATTTAAACAAGATTTACAGTTGGATTTAGGATTGATTTATCACCATATGTTATACAATGTAAGTAGAATGAACCGTCACAATATTCGTACATATTAAACGAATATGTAGGTGTTAAATTCACCAGTAAAGTATTTTCAACAATTATTTGGAAATTTTTATAAGTTGGTTTTATATGTTAATATTGAATTAGAATCTTTTGTTCATTTTTCAGTTATGTTAGAGCTTAAAAATAGAGTGTTAAGTGATATGCAAGAATGTTAGATAGAGAATTTTAAAAAACCAAAATGAAAAAATTTAAGAAATTAGTCAAAAGGCAAAAGATCTAAGTACTGTACCTACTTTTTTGCAGTGCAAGAAAATTGAAAATCCTACCGCTATTTCTTATCAGAAACAATAACAAAGCTTCAAGACCACTCCATTTTTCCCAACTGTACAACCAATTAGTCAATCAAAGACCATTTGAGCTTGTCACTACATTAATTTAGAAGTTATCATCAGTTTTCGTACACTTTGAAATGTAACATTCAAGAGAGGGACTCTCCTATTTCTCTCCTAGATTCTGCAACAGCACAGCTGGATTTTTCAGAATGGTAATCTTGTTGCTGAATTGAATAAAAATGTATAATTGAAATAAAAATTAATTTCGCGAGATTTTCATCGTCGTCAGCGTTAGCGATGACAACGCAAACTGCGACGGCACAATTAATCTCACGGATGCACGTGTGTGCGCGTGTATGAACAAGGATGTGACAGGTTAGTGGAGAAGGGGTGGGGAGACGCATAGACTAATGGCGAGAATATGAATTATGCAGCGCTTCATTCCCTCAATAATAAACGCCTCTTTCTCATCCCCCGCGCTCACACTTGTGCTGTCGCCAACAGATAGCGATGCTCGTCGGCTGTTGAGTCGTGTCTCATGTCGCCAGCAGGAATACGAGTCGAGTGACGAAACGTGAAGAGGGCAAGAACGGACGGCGAACGCATGAAAATATTTAACAAAAAGCTCCTATGTAATAAAGAACACTGTTCGCAGGAGTGCGTAACGGGGATGGTTCGGGGTTTGTGGGAAGGTTCCAAAGTCTAAAACTCTGTTCATTTCTCATAGTTCATTAACCGATCATAATTCAAATTCGGCAATATCGGGCCCTCGCATAGTTATCAGAACTCAGAAACTCACGTCCTTCTTCTCATAATATGCCTTGCTTTTGAATAACTAACTCTGCTAAAAATACCTCATCTCTGATGGAAGGGAAGACAATCGGACTAGTCTTAGGTTAAGCATGGAAGATTTTGGAAAATATCTTCTAGATGACAAGGTACTGACTATCTTCTATGGTTTTTGGTAAGAAAAGGAATATTATTATTATTCGAGCTATCATTTAAAGAATGATGTTTCAACGAGGTTTTCATGTGCCGCAACAAATTTTACTTTAAAATAATTATTAGAAGAATGAAGGTAGATAATTACAGGTGCAGAAACAGATATTTATTTCTGTGAATTTACAACGAATGAAGTTATTATACCGTAGTTCGCAATACAGAGATGATATAAGAATAGCAAAATGATAAAAAATAAGTATCAATAGTAATATCGTGTGGCCTGACTGGCTTAAGCGCTTAGGTCTGGTATCAAAGTTTTCAGGTAACACCTGAATAAGTCCAGGGCCTCTGACGTGACTTAACAACACTATTTTTAGACAGCTGAAACCGACTGGTTATTAACGTGCTTTCCAAAAAATAAGCAAAAAATCTAGAATGAGTTAATGAGCTTGAGCGAGATGTTTTTATACATACCAATAAATACAATAATCTTAATATTGTAAATGCTAAGCAAGAGGACTCAAGAAATACTGGAGATAGTAGGAAGACAGGGATGATAATGAATAATCATAATGAATAATAACACGAATTTGTCACAGCCAAATTTATTGAAAATAGTGAGATACTAGTTTCGGTTGTTACACCATTGTCAATCTCAAACAAACTCGTTGGATAAAATGATAGTGATGTAACAACCGAAACTAGAACCTCAATATTTTTAATAAATGTGGCTGTAACAACTTCGTCTTATTATTTATTATGGATATCTTCCACAATATCACCTTCACCACTACAAGCAAATATGAATCAATGAAATTTGAGATGCTACAACGTGTGAAAAAAATGGAAAAATGCTAATTAGTGAATTAGTTGAGAGAGCAGACACTACTCACCTTTGAAAGAGCTTCATTTCTTGGATAAAGCAACATTTCTATCAGATTTCAATACTTCATAAATCTAATATGAGGCTATCATATTCTTATAGTTCATTGTTCACATTCAATAGCTACCTATATCCTTATTGTATCATATTCTTGTAGTTTATTTTATAATAGCTACCAAATTATTATTTTTATTGTAAAAAACTTGAAGTATAAATGGAAAGATTTGATGTAAATGTTTGAAGTGTTTAGTAAAAATAGTAGCACTTTGGAGCACCCGATGCACAACGTATTTTTCCACTGTTGAAACAGAACTGAAATCGAAACGATTCGAATGACTTCAAACAGAATGGAAAGCGAAACTTTGAAAACGGAATGCAGTCAGTGTGGAATGGAAAAGGAAAGAGATAGAATAGAAATAGACTGGCTCGCTTTGTGTCAAATACAGAATAATGCAACTTTTCTAGGAATGCTGCTTTACATACTTGAACATGTAAAGTTTGAAGTTTGAACATGTGAGGACTTCACCCGTTATTTTGTGAATGCTACAAGAGAATTACTTGTAAACTTTTCACCTGAATCTAAAAATCAACAAGTTGAATTTTGTGAAACACTGTATTTCTGATAAAATTACATGTTGCTAAACAAAAATCGTAGTTTGAACAAAACATAGTTGTCTTTCAACTAAAATAAACTAATATATCATCACGAATTAATTACATAAACGAATAGACAAAACCAAAATTATTATCATCTTCGTTTCAAATCCTGAGATACATTTAGATGTAGGCCTAGCCTATACTAGATTGCAATGAAGTTTAAAAATATTAACTATTTTTTTAGTTGAGGGGCGAATGAATTTTGAATTTGTCATGATCAGGATGGATAAAATATCTTTTACTATTCTATACTACTTATAAATTGATAATCTACTACAACTAGAGATCACAAAAAATAGATCGCAGTGTTATTAATAATTTAATTAGAAAAGTGCAAAATTTGCACAATTTGGCAACACTGTATGTGATGAGTGCTGTCGAATTGTACATTGATGATGTTAAATTTGTACTGCTCTAACCCAAGTGAACTATCTAATCAACAAGAAAGGAATTCCTACTCACCACTCAACCGGGAACTGTAAACTTGTACAATAAAAACTTTTCAAAAACTGTTATAAACAAATCAACAAAAAAATGGCTAGATCAAACAGAAATAACGGTCAGGATCCTTTTCACAAAACTAAAGAGGTTACTTGTAAGTGACATGCGAATTACTTTTAACATTGACAAAAGTCACTTGAAACTACATTCCACAAGTTGAGGACAATTTTAATAACATTTTGTTACCAACTTGTCAAAATTCACTTGTTAGTTACAGAATATTTTGTTGAACAAGCTACAGAATAGTAGTTAGTATGTTAACGGAGAGAAAAAAATTGAATGACTTTTGTGGAGTGGTTTTTCTGCATTGAGTGCCATAATTCTAGAAACAAATATAAATGATGTAGGAGAACGAAAAAAATTCTGAAATAATACTGAATAATACGTTTTGTCTATTTTGACTCAGTTATTCTCAATCGATTATGAATTTCTTATACTGTACAATTCCAATCTATCAATACAAAACCTTAATTTTCAAGTAACAAATTTTTTTTAAAGTAACAAAATTCAATCGAATTTAAGTTTTTTGTAAGACTCCTTTCCAAGTAGGTAATGCTTGTAGATTGGTGACAAGTTGGTGGGCTAGTGGCAGAAAGGCCATCGTAGTTGGACTGACAGATTAGTACTCGAGTAGTGTTGTTTTTATCCTCAGTTAAACTACTCACATCCAAAGTGATCACTACCGTGTTTTCATAGATATACTTCTTGTTCACTATGAAAAAATCATAACATTGAAGTTCTTCGTTGTATGTAATCAGTTTCATCAGTCAGAATTTTATAGTCATTTTTTCTGGAATCAAGTTTTCATGTAACAAAAGTATTGGTCTAACTACTTTCGTTTTCCAAATTGAAAAAGAGGAGCACAGTTCCTTCACATGTCTTTATTCCATTTTAGGCAGTGGAAAATAGACACGAACTCGCATCTCCTGCAAAGATATATAGAAATGATGGTTATGAATGTAGCCAGCGGAAGAGCTCGGCATTGAAAAAAGATAGCAAAGGTACGCGCGCTGTGGCGTGAAAGCTATGGGACAGAAAAGCTGCTGAAAAAGAAGACGAAAGAGAGAAGGAAGAAGAAGTGGCAAAGAAAAGAGCTGGTGGAAACCTCCAAACGACCGGAAGATGGGGAAGAGATTCATAAGGAATAGTGACCGGAACCGGCATGATAAAATCTGAACGGAAAAGAACGTGCTGGAAAAAGATAGAACGAGTTGATGTTAGAAATGGAGAGAGAATGATTGGAAAAAGAGGAAACGGGAGAATAGAGGAAAAAGACGATAATGATCCCGTAAGCGAACAAAAGACTACTGAAACTTTTGTTGCAACTCTCGTTCAAAGGCTCCGAGTTAGAAATTATTGTTGAGGCTCAATTGTCGTCGATTCAAGATACAGATATTTTTCCGATCGATACTGTATTTTGCGTATTATTTTTGAGTGCTATTTCAGATTTTTTCTTCGTTCTACATCATTAATATTCGTCTCCAAGAATTATTGCAGAAAAAACTACTCCACAAGTAATTCAATTTTTTTCTCTCCGATAACAAACTACTAACCTAGAGCCCGTTTAACAAAATCAAAAGTTTGTAACTAACAAGTGGATTTTTACAGGTTGGTAACAAAACGTTATTAAAATTGTCTCACAAAACTCAACTTGCCGAATGTAGTTTCAAGTGACTGTTGTCAAGGTTACAAGTAATTCGCAGGTCACGAACAAGTCTCTTCTTTTAGATTTGAGAAAGGGCCCAGACTGTTATTTCTGATTGATCTATCCATTCCTTTGCTGATTTGTTTAATTGTAGATAAAAGTTTTTATTGCTTCGTCTGCATTTCCGCACTTGAAACTGATTTTCTTTAAAATTACTCATTACACTACATAGTAGTCATTACTTTTCGTGCAAATAAAAAAATGTAAGTAAATCTAAACAAAAAGGTTTATAAGTCGACAGTTCAGTTAAGTTTATTTTTCAACAGTTCAAGGATCAAATAATTCTAATGAACTTTACATTGTCTTCAGAGATGTAGTGGAACTTTTTCATTATATGATGGATGGAATGAAATGCTGCCAAATTCTACTGAACTCGTTTTTGCTTGTGTACTATTCATGGCTGAACTCCCCATAATAATTTGAATTCCTTAGTTTCGTTTCAAATTCTAACTGAAGATGAAGCCATGAGCATTCAAAACTTAGTTTAGTGAAAAAAGTTCAGTAGGCAACAGTTAGTTTTATCCACCACACATGATCATAATTTCTGTAAAAAATAGCCTTCTCAATGCATAAAATACTTATGCATAGTGTTAAATAAAATTATTTTCCACTAAACAATCTAGGAGATTTTGCTCCAATATTTTCTCTGAGAGTATTTAATAATATTAATTGTTTATAATCGTTCTATTATCTTTTACAACCATAGTATTCTAAAAAAGTGCATACTAGTACTTTTATTTATATTTAATAATTTGATGATAATCTCTTATGGTTGTGCATCAACTTATCTGCAAATATTTTCACTGTTATTTCTATCCTACTTAGTAAATCCTTTTCAAACCCTAGTTAAGCCCTCTTTCCAGGTGAAATTTTTCCTCTGTTAAACTTCTATGATCACATTTTGTAACTTACTTCTTTTTTTCTTCCAACTTATTATATTGTTCAGTTCATTTGAATAATTGTTTCAAAATAATTATATAACTTCTATAATGCTTTTTTTAGTTTTTCTTATTTTCTTCTATCTCTTTCATTGTAAAATAGGTTTGTTTTATAAACTCCCTCCAGCGGTCTTCAGGTTGCATCTTGTGTACTGGATTGTATTTTCTCTTTAAGTTTAATTTGCTTTATTTTATATTGTTTTTTTTTTAATGAATTATGTTTTTGGATCGAACAAAGTTTTTCTGTAGAAAAGAAAAAAACACTGTATATTACTATTTTTCTTTTGAGAATAAAATCTATCTATCTATCTATCTATTTCAAAAGTATAGCCATTCGGAGCTAGTCACATTTAGAGATGTTTGCGCCTGAAGCTGGAGAGTCCCAGTATAGCGAAGCACCAATTATAAATTGAAATATTTATGTACTCATGTACATTCATGGAGTCAATTTGAATCGCATATCAGTATACCAGTCATTTACATTGCAAAAACAAGAAGCTCCACATCAAGATTTGTTGCAGTATGTTATGCATGTGTAAGGATAACAAATTTATTATGATAAATTGGCCGCAAAGTTATTTATTCACCAAAGACATTTCTTCAAAAAAAAAGCTTGACACCCGCACTAGCTTGTTTCTGCATGAGCCCTTTTATATAGTGATGAGGTCATTAGCGAAAACCAGAAACCAAAAACTATAGAAACCACCCATTCAGTAGAAGTACTTCGACTTCCGGTGAATGAGTATTTCTCCAATTTGTAAAAAAATAATAAATAATATAAGTTTCAAAGCTGTAATAAACTAGATATCAGGTAACCAACATCATTAAATTATTAAATCATCATGCTGTATGCTTTCAAATACTTGAATCCATTTATTTATGACTTCCTATCATATATTGAGCTAATTAGGTAGTATTTGGGCATCAGCTATTTGAGTTTAACTCAACAATTCAGAAATATATACGCTGCAAAATACAAACACTAACAGAAAAAAATCTTTATGAAATACTACATATAATTTTTTTATTAGCATGATCCTCTATCATATCATGTTTGACATTTACCTAGAACGTTGAAAACCTTCTAATCTGCAATAAACACAACTTATTTTCATGCTGCATAGACATTAGGTTGAAAGTTCAGAAAAAATTAAAAGTTTATTCCACAATTGCAAACTGACTGTTATCTCCGTCTACATTATAATCACAATCCTAAATAAACAAAATTGAACAACATAATTATAATAAAGTTTGTTTCGGGAGGAATGTACCATATTACTCTAGCTGATACCTCTCATCAAAATAGAGAAGAAAATCAAATAAACATACTCCTAGAAATTCTTCGTTACATAAATAGTGAAGGTAATAGCAACCTATCAATTTAATTTACTCATTTAGAAGCCTTTAGGACCTTCATTCAAGTGTTAAATTGGAAAATTTTTATACAAAAGAAGCTGAAAAATAGAATAAAACATATTTTTTTACAAGTCTTTAAATACGGTAATTATTGAGAATACTTCTTTTACGAAGTGCTCAAAAATTGCCTTAAAACACAAGTTTTTCAAGTTTGAAGTGGACAATTTGATTATTTGTCAATAAATCAATATTTTTTCAATCTTAAGTGTAGAGAAATCAATACTGCAAATTAAATGTTTATCTTCCTACAAAGATCTACCTAAAATCTACTCAAAGTTCATAAGTCAGTGTTCAATTGAATCAAAACACAAGAAAAGCAAGTTGAAAGCAATTACGCAAAATCAATGTGTTTCAACCAAAAAAACAAGATCTTATGACTTTAGCGTGAGTTTTTGGCTGTTTGATGATGCAACCATTTGTATCTACAATTTACGTTGGAATAAATAATGCATTATCGACTAATAGTCAAGTTGATCAAATTCAAACTTGAAAAGCGTGTTTTAATGCTATTTTTGCGTATTTTGTAAAATAAGTCAATAATTACAGTAGTTACAGATTCTTGACATGTTTTATTCAGTTTTTCAGTTCCTTCTGAATAGAATCTGTTCAATTTGAAACTTGAATAAAGGCCTTAGCTGAATAAATTGATAGAAATCACTGTCACCTTTAGCCATCTCTATTTCTGTAACGATGCGTTTCCTCACCTATGTGTGCATGTTTTTTGTTTTTTGTTTTTTTCATCACCTATATGAGCATTTTTATTTATTTCGATGGGAGGAATCAGCTAGTGCAGTACGATACATTCGCCCCGAAACACTCTGTACAGTATATCTATAAATTAAAAAAAATTATAGAAAATCCCATTCATACAAACTGCAAATAAAACTAAAGTTAAGTTACTAAACTAAACTAAAATAAAGTTAAATAGAGTTATAATGCTGTATGTTTCTATAAATGTGTGTAAAAAAAGACAAAACATTCGCTAGCTATCAGTATTTTTATTCAGATAATTCAGTTAGGAGGAATGTTAAGAGTGTTGTGATGAATTACTATTCGCCTCAATCCCTCAAACATATCAGGAAAAAATATTATTTTACTCGTAATTTGGACATTATCAAACTTCATGTGATATTCAGTCTTGTTTGACTTTCAATACATGAATAATGGATTAACAGAAAAGACGTGGCGCTGTAAAGTACTGTACAAAAGGAGGTTCCTATTTGAATGTTAAATTTCTTGCCTGTATAAGCATCACCAGTCAAGGTGGTCTAAGAGATGATGAATTCTTAGCGAAAGTTGGAAGAGATTATAATTTGAATAGCCACTTTTTCTCTGACAACGTTTCAACGAAAGCCGCCTGAATTCAAGATGAGCCAAAGCGTATTGTTGCTGGAGCTACTCAGCTCTCAATCTCGATCAATCTTCTTCGCTTGAGACTTGCAGGATATTGTTCTCCTTTTGCTTCTTCTTTATTCGGAATTCACCAATGAGAAGCATTACGTTCACACGGTTTCAAACGGGTTAACGCTGATCGAAAACAATCAAATCGAAGGTATAATATCGACATTAAGAATTCAATAAATTTATCATTTATAGACACAATAAAATTACAGCTATGATTGACATTTTTTCTTAATCAATATTTGAATATGTCAATCCAAACCATAGATTTTCTATTATGTAAACTGGTTACATTAAGGTGCGTCCAGACTGCGAACGCGAATAGGGATAGGAATAGAAATTCTATATAGAAATATTTAAAAAAACAATTGAAAAAATATTTAGTTGATAAACCTTTTTATAATGTACAAGAGTTGCTTTCTTATCAAAATTAAGCCTCACTGCAACTTATTGATATAATAATATTATGGTAACTAGTGAGTAAGATAGTATAATTGTTAATCTGACTTGTCTTATACTCCTTAACTAGAGTCTTCAAGACGTAATCCACAAAAAAATAATCGTCTTGCAACAGCACAGCATAATAACAATGATAAGACGATGATATAATGATACAACACAATAATATGATCAACAGGGTTGGCGTTCGCAGTCTGGTCGCACCTTTAAAAGGAGTTGTTTCAAAAAGGCCGTCTAATACAATTGAATTTTTCAATTCAAACTTTGAATGCTACTGTAAAGACAAACTGACATGAGTAGTAGAAATTCTCAAAACTCACAAATACTTCATTGAAATAAGAGTAACGCAATGAAAGTAAGTATGAAAATAAAATATTATAATAATGATATCCTGTTACCTGGCTGGCTCAAGTCTGGTGTCAGAGTTCTCTGAATTGACTAAAAATGACTGTTTTTCCTTTATTCTACCGTATCTTATTCGGGCTGAAGCTCCCTCAAAACCTTGAAACTTTTTTTGTAAAAATGTAAATTCTTAGGATTGATGCTGGAGATTCGACATTGAAATATCATCTTCAATCTGCTCCAAAATGCAACAGCAAAACAACTCAAAACAAGCTAATAGAATACTGTGGGACAAGTTGTAGAGAATGTAAAGAAATCGCTGGTTTTTTTTTTCGTTGATTGCTGATGAAACGTGAGATGCAAGCTCTACTGAGCAGATGACTATATGCCCTAGATATTTAGAAATTTATTTGGGCCAGTGTTGATTTTTGGCTGTTAAAAAAAAAACTTGAAGCAGATACTCTTATTATTAAGGTGAGAAGTGTAATGGGTCCATATTTGGTGTGGGATCTTTGAACAAAACTGTGTATGTTAATGATGATGCTGAAAGTGACCTGACCACTGTGTGCCTCCAATTTCTCTAAATGCATAAGGCTATAGCAAGCTTACAGGCTAGAATTGTCAGGCTGGAATTAATGTCATTGTTAGAATAGTTCTGCTTAAACTCTCTAGTGTTATTGGTAACTAATTCTATTTTATCAAGGCTTGTACTTATGCATTAATGAGATATTCTCCTAATTATCAATAATGAATAAAATTTTTCACAGATATCATTTTATATCATAAACAGATTATTTTACCTACCTTGTGTTATCCATAACCTCAACGAAGCTTGGCGCTTTTTTCCATGACAAACAATCACTTCACCAAAACTTTCACATAAAATTGCCCCCATTTTAAGATTGAATTATTGTTGAATTGATTGCTATCATGATGGGAGAATTTGTTTATAAGTACTTAACATTACAAGAGTGAATACTTGACTGATCAGTACCACGAGACTCCACATCCTACAATCTACAATGCAAACAGCTGATTGCACAAAACACTGGCAAGGCAGCAGCGCTCTTAGCGGCTGACCGTGTAAATTCTCCACAGCTGATCAACAATACAACACTACAGCAGTGCGTTGACAATGGTGGAGCTCCTGGAGCTTTACCGGAAACTGGTGAATGTTACCAGTGGCATTTGATTAATTTATTCAAATGTTTTAATGTCTATGAATTTGAATAGACCAATCAGACGCCACCGGTAACATTTACCAATTACATACTGGTAAAGCAAACTCGATCATTGCTTCCTCCCTTCCAGCGTTAGGCCTAGACCTGACTACTTCCTATAAGAGCGCCCGACCACTAAAAGCTGCACTGAGTTGTGCTGTGCTGAGCGACAACAGCATGTAAAACTACTAAAAGTAATTATCATTTTTATTATCACTCAAATAAATAAAACAGTCTTCTAGATAAAAACAAATTATAAATGTTCATGAAGTTAAAAAATAATTAGACCCTAATTTTGTTAACTGAAATGATAGTTTCGAAAACGGCAAATATATCACCAATGGGCCTAAAACCTAAGTATTCGTATAAATAGCCTGGCTGATGCTACCAAAGGGTCAATAATTGTGAATAGTGGTCTACATGGTGCAGTAAGTTGAGAAGGGCATCGCTGACAGAGTCAAATACCTATCTCTCTACAGGAAGGTGTGACCAACAGCAATTGCAAAATTCGTAAGTGACCACAATTATTCAGGCACCTCCGCTTTTTGAAATACACGATCTGCATCTCACATCAAAGGTCCTAGGAATTCTTAAGCCATAGCAAAAGAAACAATATATCATTTCAGTTCCTTGTTTTTTATTTTTTCTCTAATAAACAACTTTGATAACTGTAAATATTACCACGCAATTGTAAAATTCTCCTCTATTAATTATTTGTAAATTTATTAATATTATAATTTTTTGTATTTATCAATTTATCTTATCCAATTTATTCAAATTTAAAATTTCATTTGAGAGTTAGCTTATTAAATAAGGTAACTCTCAAAATGAAATTTTGCTTAAATTTAATTTACTTTTTGAAGCTCAATTTGTGAGACTTCTCAGTCATTTGATTTTTGATATATTTTAAATTATATTGTACAATAACTGAATCTTTCTTTGTTTTCACTAAACTCTACACGATCCCCGACCCTGAAATATTTTTATTCTGTCTTATTCATTCATTCTGTGCTTGAATGTTGAGTCGTATTTGATTGGACAAGGGCGGTTCTGAGGTTAGCTAGCCACCCCCCTTCCAGATACAAAACAGCTTTCATCTCTGATATCATTGATCATTGACACAGGTCGTTGCCAATGGTCAAATGCTTATTTTTAAGATTACTATCATTATTTGACTTATTTTATGTGCTCAGTGCGTGTACAAAAAGTTACTAGGGTGATTACATACAAAAATTTCTCTATCGAAGTCTACAGAGTCACGCCCAGAGACTTTTTATCCTGTCAAGGTCCCTGTATTAGGCAAATTCCCCTCAAGATGATAGTACAAGTCTCATTAGAGCTGGAAAGTTTTAATTATAAATTATTCTACTATAGAATGATGTAGTTTTTATACAACCTAGGAGTGTGTCAATCTATCGTTTAAAACGACTTAGAAAGGCAGGAAGGAATTTGTCACTTATGGCACTGTATTATTGTTATCTGATCAAGGAGAATTCACTTCAATAAATTTAATCCAATCTTTATTGTCACTAAGCCTGCTTTTTTGTTGACCGATCGAAGAGAGGTCTCTGTTTCAAGTCGACCCTTTTGCATTTGTTTGCCTGTCTGTCTGTTGTAACGCATTGGCTAACCACGTTGACCAAATTCAATGAAATTTTCAAGGAATGCCCAGCGATTTTTAAGGATGTGTAAGGTTTTTTCATAAAAGGCCCCCCCCCCATCTTTCATAGGGGGCCTGATTTACCCTTGATTATTGGAATGTCTGATTTAGGTGCGGATGGTTTTAAATTAAAATTAAGAAGATTTGAGAGGGGGCTTCATCTTTGGCAAAATTCTTCAATATTGAGATTTTTATTATTTTTTTGTTGTGGTAGGAAGTTTTGAACTGAGTGGAATGGTAAATAGTACACATTTGATGAATTAAGAATTTCGTGGTGGTGGTGGGGAAAATTGACTTTTTCAAAAAATGCATCTTGCGGATAATTTTTGTTTTTTTTTCGATTAGAAGGGGAAGATAACTCTATAATAAGAAAGTTGACACTGAACTACTTTTTGAATATTGGTGGGAGGAGGGTGAGACAACCCAAAAAAAATTAAAAATTTGGAAATAAATAATTTTTCATTTTTATGATTAAAGATTAATATTATTAAGAGCTGTGAAAAATAAATAGTATCTGATGCTTCTCAATTACATTCGAAAAGCAACCGTGTATAGAAACATTTTCGATCACTGGAAAAATACATCACAGTATCTCAATGAATATCTTTAATAGATACTTTAACAATAACAATGTTTCAACATGTGAATAATATTTATACGAATCCCAATACTCGTAGAAAGACAAAGCTAAGGACCATTTTGTTTTTGTAGTTTCAAAGTAATGCCGGGTAACAAAAGTGGGTTCTGAAGGATACCGATAAGGGGGACGTCAAATAAGTAGAGTCACTAGAGAAATCAGACGTACAAAATGATACAAACAATATAGTGTCATGTTCAAGATATTTTTAGCTTAGTGGAATTTATCGCCCACAAGGAGTGATCAATCCTAATCCGTTCACAAGTCACTTGTCTCGTTAAGAATATCTCGCCAAACAATATCATGACAGCCTTGGGAAAGACCAATACCATATTCTGTATATTATGAGCCATATTACGAATCATATTAATAATAAACCTGAAAAGAGACCTACACAAGAGCTCATGCTGGAAGAATTAAAAAATATAAGGTTTCTGTGGTTATTTGGGAAATTATTTAATCAATTTCTCCTACAGTATTTTACTCTTTCATTGTGCAATAACTTTGTATTCAATTTTGATAATCACAAGAATCTCATGTTCTTGTATTATTAATTCCAATCAATCTCTGGCAATAAATATTCTTTGAAATCCAAAAATGGGAAATCTATCAAAATTGTTTTCATGAAATAAGGAATGACTAAAATGAATAAGACTCCATTTTTTTGTAATGTGCCATCAAAACTGTAGTCAGTTATTGTAGGAAATATCAATATTTGATTGCAAAAAACAATATTATAAACAAATATTTCACAATGAAATAGAAAACAATATTATAAATACAAGAAATACTGTGGTTTTCCAATATCGAAGTGAACAAACACTTTATAATAGAAACGAAATAATAGAAGTAATAGAACAACTCAATTCAAATATTGATTGAGCGGGAGTCATTTCACTAAGGAAGGAAATTAAAATACAAAGGAGTGAAATTAAGGAGTGCAAGAGACAAAGCAGTCAAAAGGGGGAAGAAAAGATGACGAAGAAAAATAAGATGCAGAGGAAAAAGGACAAGAAGAAATAGAATATAAAAAGAGAAAGAAGAAGGAGAAGAAAAGAAGGAAGCTGCGAAGGAGCCTAATAAAATAGGAAAAGAAGAAATAAAACAAAAATAACAAGAATGAGGACAAAAGGGAAAGAAGGAAATGGGTAATGAAAAAGGTGGATTATCAGGCGAAAAGAAGGAAAAATTAGAAATAGGAGAACAATAAGAAAAAAGGAAATGGATAAGAAAAAGTAGGATGAGCAGGAGAAGCGAGGAGAAAGAGATTAGGAAGGGGGAAAATGATAATGATGCACTCGTATATGAGGAAAATGAGAAAAAGAGGTGGTGGAGGATGAGGAGGAGGAAAATTAGAGAAAAAAGTGATGATCACCATTAGCCTAGGTCCCATCTACAGAGAAGAGAAAGAAGACAGAGTGTTTCCCAATCCTTGTACAGTATCAATGAGAGAAAAATTATTCTAGCCTAAAGTTTAAACAAACATAGAGTGCAACAAAAATGCACTCAACAAAAAAGAAGACAAATTAGTAGTAGGGCACCAAATGATGTATCATTGGATGTGTAGAGCTCTCACAAAATTGGCTTGACAGGTGGTGTAAAAAAATACTTATAAACACAGCTTGTAAGCAATTTGTTATTTGAGGCTCCCAAGCCATGAAACAGGGCGTCAAGACATTCTAAAGGTAGATTCCCTACTCTTAAAGAAAAAGCAGGTAAAAAACATACTGAATTTTCTGTGCTTCAACTTTTCTCACAGTCGATGAGTTTTTATAACATGCCACAAAGTTTTCATTTATCATTTTTGTTTTAACAAGGATGAAAAACTTCTAATAAAAGCTGCTGTAAGCTTCTTCTGAAGAACTTTCCTTTAATGCATTCAGTTTCTTGGGAATAGGTGATTGGTTTCTTGGGAATAGGTGATTACTTAATTAGGTCCTATTTTCTCTATTGTATGGTTTTCATTCGATATGTAGATCCTTCTAGCCCAATAACAAACACTGTTCATTAAAACATGATGGGTCTACTGCGTCGGGCGGTTACCGAATCACCGGGATGCTGGTAATAGCATCAGCAGTACATTAAATACAGTACATTTTACAAAGCAACCTGCTTATATTTTGCTTCTTCACAGTTCGCATTTATTTAAATCGAAAATAATAAAATTTGAGTGGTCATCATTACTAATTTCTTGCAGATTTGACACCTAGTGGTATCAGAGGATTACTGAATGATAGAAACGATTTTACAGTCTCAACTCCATCTAATAAAGATATTTTTCATTTCATTATTTAATGGGGACAAAAAGAACAAAAGTCTACTAAAATTAGCCCTACAGCTGGAACTGCAAGCTAAGATAAAAAAAACGAACTGCATGTGAACTGAAGGTGATGTTTTGTACACAGTATAGGAACTTTAATATATAAAGCAAAAAATATGGAGAGCAGATAACTTTGCTGCTTAAAAAAGGCGGCAAATCAATACATTCCCGCAGATATAATTGAAAATGGCAGTTGAAAATAATGGTTATTAAAGTCCACAATGAATGTTGACAATGTTACTTAAAAACTTCCCTCTTTTAGATGAGACTAAGCTTGTGCATCTGAAATATCAATACAAAACTATAATAACAATCGATACTCGATGCTGTTTACATTGTCAAGTAATGGATAGAAATGAATAGCTATTAGCACTTCATCATTGGAATGAGTCGAGACGAGTTTGAAGTATTTCCTCTGGGTATTTTATGTATTTGGCTGAGTTCCAGTATTGACTTCTCACTCTATTTCAGCAGCCGCCTGCAAATGGATTCTGCACATGATCTTTCTTTCGTCACATCATCATCATCATCTATCCCAATAACAGTCAGCAACAATGAGAACACCAAGAAAATTGATGTTTACTGCAGATAAATTATCATTTTTCTGTTTTGTGTTATATTGAGAAATCGTGAAATACCTTAGCTGAATATATGAACAATCAGCTTCCTGGATAAATAAACAATGATTCAAATGCTATTTCCTCAAGATATACCGCCTTTAGTGATTCTTTTGTCATAGGAATTTTTACTATCTTGGGAAAGAATCCGTTGCCGTTTCTGTTTCCAAACTCGTTCAGCGCTTTTATAAAATCACTCGAGACGAATTTCACTCCAACGACATTCTCAGAGATAGATCTCCAGCACAAATAAAAGCCTTATCCATTTCTAAGTATTTTCCATAGTGCGTTTCATACAGTTTGTAAAGTACTATTGAACAAATTTTATAGACTGGTCTTTATGTAGGATAATAAAAACTTTGCATTCACAACAAATGAGACAAGAACCCTCTGACGTGTTCTTTTATTGTATTTTATTAATTTTTCTCAACTTCCAATGACTTTTGTATTATGATTTCATGGAAACCGTACTCGTACAGGATTTCAACGTGCAGTTAGTTTGTAGATTGAGATTGTGCATCATAGTCAATGTCTCAGTGCACTTGGACCAGAATTGAACAAACTGATTAAAATTGGTCAACTGCACTCCCCCTCTGCCCCCTCCCTGTGCCCCTGTTCTTAAAATCCTATTAATTTTCATTCAAATTATTTACTGACGATTCCACTTTCCATTCAGTGATATATGACTAGAACTGAACCCAATAAGCCACGACCACCTTCCTTATTTTTACCATCATGTATCATGCTTCACCAGTTATTAGATATACTATACAGTAAAAATTTTTAAACAGCAGCATATTTTCTAAGTTGAACCCCATGCTATTGTGGATATATTAATTCAATGAAAAATTTCTAAGCCAATGGATATTGCTGTGATACGAAACAGATCCATGACCATTATAATGTCATATTTCACTACCAAACCACTTACAGCAGAGCAGAATCCTATCCTTGAGTATTGAAATACAGTTCTTTACAGTATTGTACTAGAACGCTTCGTATGTTATCAGACTTCCTTCTTAGGACACATTGAAATGCAAGTGTAAGAATGGGCACGTTTTGTCCAAGCTTCTGACTTCGCCGTCTTATTTAAATGCATTACTCGGGTTTTCATTATTCAATATCATCTGCTTCACCAAGAAAACCATAGCTTATCCTTTTCTTACTATGTTGATGTTGAATACTATGTTAATACAAGCTATGTGATGTCAGTAATACTGCTAATAATAATCAATCATATGAGAAATTAGTGAATTCACATAAAAAGTAACCTAATGTAATTCAAACCATTGAATATTCTCTTAAGTCAAGCTACTTAAAACAAGAATTTCACATATTTTAACTATCACCGATAACATACAGGGGGGCTAGAAATGATTTTCGAAATGGCTCGTAGAAGCCTCACACTGATCGATAATATATGCTTTGCGCGCTTGTGTTTTGCCGGCCGAAAAGAATTGCCTTTCACAGTTCAGCGCATCGACACGGCGACCGTACATTGCAGTTGGGAAACATTGTTGTGAGGCAAATTCGTGGTGCGAAATAGCGGTGCAGTGTGAATTTGCTAAAGGAAGCTGCCGAAGCTTTGGAGCCTATACGCACTCAGCGCGGCTAGGCTCACAAACAACTTAGCCTTTGGGTGTGCTTTATTGAGCCAAGGATTCATCCCGTCCGATATACAGCTTTCTCATGCTCTCTTACTCTCTCACACTTTCGCTCTCTCTCATTCACTCACTCACTACCTTCTCTATCACTCTCTCTCTCTCTGCCTAAACGCACTTTAGCTGCCCCCTTCTTTTTCTTTTTTCTTCTTTATGTTTGTCTTTCTCTCTTTCTCTTCACTAACATATCAATAATGCACGAAGTTCATTTTTTTGTCACAGGGAGCGCTAGAGTTTTTGTGACAGAGGCCTCTTACAAGGCGTTTATATATTGAATTCAAGATACTGCTTTCTCTTGCTAACTTTCTACGCATTTTCGCTGCCCCTTGTACATCGAGCTCCCCCACCTCCCCTGGTGCTAAAAGCGCCCTTACTAACAAAACCCATCACCCTTCCATCACTCCCACCATTACTCTTGTCGCTCACTCGCAAATCCCCGCCATGGAGTGAGCACGCTGAATAAACGATCTGGCCGCCGGCAATACGCGACCAGCAAATAACTTTCTTTTATATTTTTTGATCATTCTGCTGAGCGCGCTACTTGGTCAGGCATAACGGCAAGAGCTGCTAAGAGAGGGGAAAAGGAAAGATCCAGAGGATATCCATCCATAACGGTCGGTCTTCTTACTACTGAGGGACCTTTCATACTCCCCAATTTCCCTATCGGGTAACAAAGGATTGCTGCGTTGGAAAAACTTTCTAGAAGATATCAATATTATTGGGGTCTGTTATTATTCCTATAAAAAACTCCACATTTTTGTTGTTATTCAACACAACTACAGTAAAAATATTCTTAAATAAACTTGAGACTGTATTTTGCATTGCGGGATCAGAAGAAATAGAGTAATATTAAGTGATTTCTGAAATGAGCTAAGCTTTCAAGAGAGAGTCTTTCTCATAGATAATGTAAATTCATCTAATTTGTTTTTTTTCTCGGTCCAATTCATTCTACATCTTCTTCCTGAACAAATGACTTTATCAAATATTTCTCTCACTTCAACTTCAATCCTCTAGAATTCTTTTCCCCTTCAATCGTTGGCAAAGATGTATGTCCAAAGACGAAGCTGTAGAACAAAGCTCAATACCATAACCATGTACAAATCTCTCTGTTTTCTGTGCTTGAACTCACTAACTTTATAATGTCTTAATGTTTTCTATGACGTAAAAATATTATCTCTGAGAAGGATCAAATAGCTATTATTATTCGATGAATAATAGTAATGGATAATTAATAATATTATTCAATATTCAATGAATTAAGCACTATACCAATGTTGAAAAAAATATGTTAACTAAAGTCACAACTTGTATGAAGGTTGCTTGGTTTCATGAAGGCCTAATATACATATATAATAGAATATTAAATCAAAAATCAATCAAATTGACAATTTTAAACTATCTCTATGGTAAAGATATGTACACATTTTTGTACTTGAAAAAAATGTGTTAATTTATATTAAGTTCTAATCTAACAATTTTTCACTGAAAGGACAGATAGTGAGCTAAATTAGAGCAGTTAATGAATTGAATATAACTCACCTCATTCAATAGCCGTTCCATGGCATTTTACATAAACATGCACACGACAACTTAGCCCATTAGATTCAATATTCAACGTCATTTCGTTTGGCCTGAGACCTTGCGCGCTTAGAAAAATTTAATTAATTAGAAGCAGCGGCAGGCGAGCCAAGAGAGGTGAGACTCTGGAAATACCTCACCTCTTTCTCACTCATTCCTTCTTTTCCCCCATATTGCTCATGAAAAGGGGAAAGGACAGACAGAGTGATGTCATTAACACGGGGGCGGCCTTTGTGGCCAAGCAGTTAGCATGCTTTCCCTGCGAAATCGAATTAGGCTTTTCCTTGAAATGAGAGACCTGTGGGCTGTGGCCTGTGGGCGAAGCACTCTCAGGCCTGTTTTGCATTGACAGACTTATTCCTGCTCAAGTGGATTTTATTTTATCCCACCAAAAAGATAAGTGGACCAGCTTCATCACAAGCAAAAGATGGGTTTGCTATATTTGTTACTTTGAAATTCAGTTGACCATCTCTTTAAATATCCCTTGAGCGAGGATGTTGCCTGATCAGATTTAAATCTAATTGGATTGGCCAAAAATATACTGTTCAATAGTCATAATTGATTCTAAGTAGAAACAAATAATTTTGATGTTTTTATAACATCGAATGATTTATCTCAATAACAAATAATAATATTTGTTCTATTTCGTTTTAGTTAACCATATTAATTTTAAAAAAATTCCAAGTTCTATTTCTGAGGTTCCAATTACAGGTAGTTTTTAAGGTTCCTATTCTTTGAATATGCATACTTGAATAACTATTCAATCAGTGTTACACAAGTAAGGTGTAAAGCATATATAGGCTATACAAATATATGGAAATATTGTATGTGATGACAATGTGTAGATATTTGTCAATTACAGACAGAAAAAAGTACATATCAGTTACAGTAGATATATGTCAATTACAGTTGAAAATATGCTCTTCTTCAATGTGATATAACTTGTAATTTTTAATTTTATTAGGTTTTTCAAACATTTAGTAGAACAATCTCATGGCTTATTATTTTAGAATCACAGTTTTGAAAAGAGGAACTTCATTTAGAGGTGTATCATCTAGACCGAATCTTCTTTTATATGTCCGTACTGATACAAAACTTCTATCACTACAATATTGAAAATAAAATATCACAAACGAATTACTTGGAATAATTAATTTAAACAGATAAAGACTATTGCAAGAGAATTGTATCAGTAGAATCCTTTGTATTGACGAAATTAACATTTAATAGCGGTTCAAAGAGCTTTGTCTATTTAACGCTATTCCATCTACAATTTTAAAACTATATAATGCTGTTCTTCCTAACCTCTTATTAATCTCTCTCCTGTTCCTAGTCCTTTTTCTCTTTTCTCACTCACATACCTTATTTTGCCTAGTCTTGCTCCAATTTCATAGATGAGTGAATATTAAACAACTCTTGTGATATTGAAATCACAATGAAAAACTGTTTTACGGTCGGATAACCATGTTTTTTACATTTTAACTTCCACAGCGGTTTCACATACTAGTAGTTTATTCAGTTTCTACTGAAATCTGTTCGTGAAATCTACTATCTATTGAATTTTAAAGAGTGCTTATAGTTGATTACTGAGCCAAAAGATTGTTATCAGGGTATGAGAAATAATGAAAAAATTGTTATGAAAATTACGGATTGTTGTTTCAACTATTGTCCTAAAAACAATATTATTCTGCACAATCTAATACTTCTCATCTTATTGCGCTCTATAACAAGAGAATAATTATTATTACTATCATGTATTATAATTAATAATAGTTCAAACGTTTTTTCCTGTATTAAGTTATTAATATCTTGAGTAAATTTGCTTATTTTGTTCTATAATATGGTATTGCAATATTGAATTGTATTATTGTATTGAAATATTATATTGTAATGGGCACCTGCTCAAAAACTTACAGGTTTAGCAGGACCCGAAAATATTCATGAACTAAAATATAAAAATTGAAAATTATTGAACTGAATTCAATCATGGATTATAATAACCAGTATAAGAAATGATAGTTTACTGAAATTATATAGAAACACTGAATCCATTATACGGGATACATTACACCTTGGATCGTGTACAGGTTCACCTATTACAAAAATAATTTAATAAGATTCTTGTCATGCGTTTATTACTAAGCGAATAATGAATCTGAATCAAGACCTCGGTATGAAAATACTCAAGAAATGAGACAGAATCTTAGAAAAGAAAAAAGAATTGCAAGAACATGATTGCATCATTCGTATAATAGAATACAAACTGAATCCAAATTCTTCTGACGATACGACTACTTCCAGCAAATTTTTCAAGGCACAAGTCTACAGCGGAAGACTGAGTTGAAGAGGAAGGGGAATGAAAGGGGAAAGGGAAATGCGATGGAATGATAAAGCAGGTGTAAAGCAGCACTCGTGAGGAACGAGAATTGGCGAGTGTGAGTTGTGTGAGGTTTAGTTTTGGCAGAATGTATGTGAGGTGGTGTGTGCTAAATTCTCATACAAAGCTCTTGGCTTAGCCCTGAGGGATCAGGAAAGACAAGGAAGTTAGTTCGAAGGATGGCAAGGAGTAGAGTAGTAGAAGCCACTTTTCGGTGTGTGTGAGTGTGTCTCCTACAAGAGGAATATCTCGATATTGCTGCTCTTCTATCTTGTCAATCTCCCTACACGACATGGAAACCCTCTCACAGGGCTTTCCCCCATTCTCGCCGAGAATCGGCTTTCTCTAATTTCCTTCCTCTTCTAATTTTTAACCCTTTCTCCCAATCAAACATCCCCCGATCTAGTACAACCCGTCCTCAAACATCAGCTACATGTCTCAACTGTGCTCTGCCTCCTCAAACACCCTAACCCCGTCCCACCAGTGGGAATCGTGCCACCTAAACCTCATTAAATATGTATTCAGCGCTGGTTTCCAACATGTGCTTCAAGTCTTACCAACACCAATATGTCTAACCGAATATTGCAGACAGCAGTAATATCACGTTTAATAATTCTAGAAAAGGGAAATGCAATAAAAAATTTACAGTGAGTTATTGATAAGATCAAAATTTTCAGTGCAGTTTTTAAAGTGCAGAGAAGGTTATGCTTGATGATAAATTCTACTTCTTGAGCCCACCCTATTTTGACAGTTGATTTTCAGATTTGAGAAATCATTTTTTTTTTGCTGGATAGGCCAACTGCTTCAAAAGTAATCGAAGAGTGCTTTATTTGACCTGATTTTCAATTCAACTTGACCAAGCATGAATACTTGAATAGCATGTAATCCATAAATTTTTGGCATTGTTCAATATTCAAATTCCAGTCAAAATTGATTTTCAACAGATTTTTGAACAAGTCTTAATTAACTTTGCTGTCTGTTTCCATATGCTATTTATTTTTCGAGAGTCTCCAAGACATGGTACTAAATTATCATTTGAAATGATCCATAGATTTAGGAAATTCAAGTTTCTAAACTCTCAATGCTTGGTAAAATCAACCGTTATCTAGAATCTTGCTCGTGTTGAAATCTGATTTCAGATATCAATATTTTCTTATTGGGTATTGGGTACCATCGAGAAGTAGGCTAATTGAAAAACGTTATATCTGCTCTACTAACCTGATATCAAGTTGAAAATTCATCCAGAAAATTCAAGCTTTTGATACTTTTTATACTGAAACTTTTTTCCTTCTCCCTGTTATAACATTATAGAAAATCGAACTTCGCGGATGTGGTTTGATTTCTTAGCTCAAATACGATTCGAACTGGAGCTGTATACTAACTGGATAATCTGACGTCGTTTCCAGAAACCAATAACTGTAAAAAGAAAGTACAACAACAGTTATAGATGTATTAGTGTAGTAGTGCTAAATCAGCATTATCATAGTTAATAAAAGTTCTCACAGCCTGCGCGCCATGCTTAGTCCATTCCAGTCTCTCTTCACTGAATGATGGGGCTATGTCCATCGGGTCAGCAATAAAAGTTATCTTTTTAAAAACTCAATTAATTAATCGACAATCCTATCTGGCGCCCGAACAGGGACGGGCAACGAAAATCCGCGATCAAAATCTCGAAATTTTTGGTGAATTTCAATTCTTTACGTTTGTTTCCAAAATTGAATCCGTGATCGTAAGTTTCGGGAGTTGTGAAGTTCCGAACGTGATCAAAAAGTGCTATTCTCCACATCATCAACCTGGCCAGTAGATGCTCAAATAGGTCCTACTTGGACTCTTTGCAATTGGACCATAGACCAACTCTGAAAGAGTTGATTGAAGAAGAAGAGGAAGACAACACTGAAGAAGAAGAAGAAGAGGCTGATGTTCAACTACAGCCAAACGAAAATCAAGGATCCTCCATCATGTCTCTCGAAGGCAAGGTTCCTATACAACAGCAACAGGTACAACAAATATCAAAATTACTTCCCAAATGTGATCTCGATCTCATTCCAGATTACGATGGAAACCCCATTGAACTTATTTCATTTCTTGAAGTTGTAGAGACTCTTTTTGATGGCTACTGCACCAACAATATTGTTGAGGCTGGAGCAAATCATTTTCGTTTATTATATCAAATTAAGAAAAGACTGCATGACATGGCTAAAATAGTTGTAATCATCAGCTCATGTAAGACAGTAAAGGATGTAATTACTGCCCTGAAAAATAACTTTGCTGATAATCGATCAGTGCATCAACTAACAAATGAACTTTTAACCCTGAAACCGAATCATAGACAACACCCTCTTTCATTTGTGAATATGTTAGAAGAAAAACGTACCACCATCATATGTAGGCATAGACTGGATGGAGTGCAAGGTGAATTTTTAGAATTCGCCACCAGCCAGTTAGATAAGCAAGTGATCAACATTTTAGTAGAAGGACTTCCTTATCAATTGGGAGCGCATCTTCAAACACTTAGAATTAAGAATTTGAATTCTAGGCAAGCTATTATAAGTGAAAGTAATGCTGTTCTTAAACATTTGAATTCCACTACCGATGTGTCAAAAATGCATTTTAAAAATAGTTCAAATGAAAAACCTAATCACAATGTTCAACATAATCAAGTCAACAAATTGCCTTATAATAATCAAAACAATCAAACATTCAAACAGCAATTTTTTCAACAACAGAATCATCAAAATAACCAGCAACATCAATTTACGCCCCTTCAATCTCAAGGTTTCAATCAAAATCCTCAACATTTTCAATTTCAAAATTTTAATCAACAAAATAGACCACAAAATAATCAAAATTGTAATAGTAGTGATGTATCAATGCGAACTGTTTCAAATTTATATAAGCCTAATCATGTTCATTTAACTGAACCAATGACCGAATCAACTGAAGTTTCAGATTCAAACTTCCAAGCACTTGCTGCAAAAGTTGACAAATTAGCTGAAGCTTTTGATCATTTTTTAGAATTAGGCAGAGTCAAAATGAATCCGAGGTAATCGAAATGAACTATTGTAATGCTCACGAATTATTTACTTGTAAATGATTGCAAAATTTTAATTGATACAAGATCGAAATATAATTTTGTTAGAACTGATAATAACACATTTCCATGTATTAATGTTGAAGATTACGAATTTAAAATCATAACACCTGCTGGCGAAACAACTGGCTCTTTACATGCTGTTTTAGATTTAAGTTCTGTGCATGCTAATTTAAGTAAAGAATTATTTTTTGTACATGATTTCAGTTCAAATTACGATATTTTATTAGGACATGAGACTCTAAGTAAAATGGGAGCTCAGATTGATTTCCAAACAAATTGTATGATTACTACTGATAAGACATTGAACTTGAATGCCCTAACTCCTGTTAAAATACGAAAATGTATTAATAATCTTAGACTACCTTTAATAAATAGATCAGACTCTCAATTAGGCATAACAAAAATACCTACCTTGGAACTTAATGGAATTCTTGTAAATATTATTGATAAAATTTTTTGCGAATTGGAATACTTTTCCGATATTGACAAAGAAGTAAATATTGAATGTCTTGAAATAGAAGAGTGTGAATTAATGGATCGTTCTCCCTCTGAGAATTCACAAACTCATGAAGAAATTTAAGATATTATTCGTCTGGACCATATAGATCCAAGTGACAAAGCAGAAATTGTCAATTTAGTTCATGAATTCCAAGATATCTTAAAACTCGAAAATACTTTACTAACTGCCACTCATTTGTTAAAACACAAAATTGAAACAACTGATGACTCTCCTGTTTATACAAAAAATTATCGATAACCTGTAGCTTTCAGAAATGACATTAAAATTGAAGTTCAAAAAGTACTAGATGGAAAAATCATCAGACCATCCAACTCACCCTATAATTCCCCTCTTTGGGTAGTACCCAAAAAGTTAGATTCTTCTGGTAAACGCAAAGTGCGTCTTGTCTTGGACTATAAAAAATTAAATGAGAAGACAAAGAGTAACAAATTTCTCCTTCCAAACATAGAAGATCTTTTTGGAAAAATTGGTAGAGCAACTTATTTCTCTAGTTTAGATTTAGCCTAAGGCTTCCATCAACTTGAATTTGAAGAAGCTGATATTCCCAAAACTGCTTTCAGCACAAAAGAAGGACATTATGAATTTGTTAGGATGCCATTCGGATTGAAGAACGGTCCTCCCAGCTTTATGTGCGCTATGAACATAATTTTTTGTGACACACCAAATGCTCTAGTCTACATGGATGACATAATAGTATTTTTAGACTCATTCGAAGAACACCTTAAAGACTTAAGACGAGTATTAAAAAAATTAAGACAATACCAGTTGAAAATTCAATTAGACAAAACAAATTTTTGTAATATGGAATTATTATTTTTAGGACACATTGTATCTAAAGACGGAATTCGTCCTAATCCCGCTAAAATCGAAGCTGTTTCAAAATTTCCAATTCCTAAGACTGTCAAAGAAATTAAACAATTTCTTGGTATGACTGGTTTTTACAGAAAACTAATTAAAAACTACGCAAAAATCGCCCAACCACTTACCAGAGCATTGAGAAAAGATGAAAAAATTGATATTAATAATTCTGAATATAAAAAATCATTCAATAATTTAAAGCAAGCCCTTTGTAATTCTCCTATATTGACGTTTCCTAATTTTGATAAAACTTTTACTTTAACAATCGATGCCTCTAATTATGCTATAGGTAGTGTTTTGTCTCAAACAATAAACAGTACCGAACTTCCAGTATCATATGCATCTCATACCCTCAACAGAGCCTACTATAGAAAAAGAACTTCTAAGCATAGTATGGATAAAACATTTTTAGTATAAGTATAAGCATAAAACATTTTCCTCCTTACTTATATGGTAGGAAATTCATAGTCAAAACTGATCATAAACCCCTCGTATGGCTCAGAAATTTGAAAGAACCAAATTCTAAACTTTTGAGATGGAAATAACTTCTTGAAGAATACGATTTCACAGTTGAATATTTGAAAGGAAAATCCAATGTTGTCGCAGACGCATTATCCCGAAATCCAGTTAATGTTTCTGAAGTTTTAAATAATAAGATAGTAGATTTTAACACTTAAACTGAACTTGATTCCCACGACATAGTTCTCCAGAAATTCTCCAGCAAACTCTCTTGATGAACCAATGGATGAACCTATAGACTTAGATAGAGTACTAGCAGAATTTTTTCCAAATAGGGATAATCAAGATAATGAAGAAATAAATCTTCCACAAAATAATGATGACAATGACTCATTAGTAACGATTCACTCACAAGAATCGTCCGACGATAGAGCTGCTATAGTGACTGATAATTCACCAATCAATAAAGAAAAATGCCAAATTGTTTTAAAGCGTGGAAAATTTAGAATCCGATTTATGAAAGTTTTCAATAAAAATCGAGTCAACATTACTGTTTCATCGAAAAACGATATTTCAAGTAATATGGAAAAATTAAAAACATACTTCCAACCTGATCTCACTTATGGAATAATATTTGAAATTCCTAATAAAAAGTTCCAACCCACAGCAGACAGTTTACTTAATTTCTTGGTCGAAAAATTAAAAGAAGTAAGCCAAACAACCAGATTCAAAATATATCAGACTAAATTGTCAGATGTTACAGACTCTGAGGAGCAAAAACTATTAGTTTCTACTTATCACGAAGGAAAAACATTCCACAGAGGAATAAACGAAAATTATCTAAAATTAAGACGAAATTACTATTGGCCCACAATGCATCGTGATGTAACTAATTATGTAAATAATTGTCCGACATGTCTTTGCACTAAATACGATCGTAGACCTGTTAAAATTCAATATCAAGTAACACCAACACCATTGAGACCTTTTGAAAAAATCGAAGTAGATGTATTTTCATTTGAATCCAATAAAGCTGTAACAACTATTGATTTATTTTCTAAATTTTTCCAAGCTTTCATAATTGATAGTGTCAATGGCCCATCAATAACCAAAGCCTTAAAAGAATATATTTCAAAATATCCGATTCCAGAAACCATTTCCATGGATGGAGGAAAAGAATTTGACAATGCTCTAGTTAGACAATTATTAGCATTATATGACACCACATTATACTTCTGCAGGACACCCTGATAGCCAAGGCTCAATAGAACGAGCACACTCTACACTTGTCGAATTACTCACTGGACTTGGAACTGAAATGACACAAGCAACCTTTAAAGAAAAATTAGACCTTGCTCTGATAACTTATAATAATTCTCTGAACTCAACCCATCAAATGAATCCTTTAGAATTGACCTTTGGTAAATTTAAACATTTTAATTCATTAGAAAAAACTCCTGTCCAAATAACATAAGAATTAGCAGACAGATATTTCCAAGAGCTAGAAACTTTTCGAAGCTTAGTGAAAAATAAAACAGAAAAAGAAAAGCAACAGAGAACTGAGAAATTGAACAAAAATCGAGAGGAACCACCAAAATACCCAGAGTACGTTAGATTTGTGAGGAGCATTCAAAATAAAAAATATCTCCCTAAATATTTTGAAGTGAAAGAAATTGGTAAAAATATTCATCAATCTCGCAGGAGAACCCTTAAATTGCATCCCAATAAGTTGAAACGACCTAGAAAAATAAAAATGAAACGAATTGTTACAGATGATAACACGGCTTCTGGTACTAATCCCTCTCCTACCCTTGGTCCAAGCATACGAGTTAGTGGATCTGACTAACACCGCCGGAATAATACCAGTGGAAATTGAACGACATATGTATATAAATTATACTTTTACTTTTTTACATTACTCTAATATAACTAGTATTAAGACAGAGATTGATAATCTATCTGACTCTATAGATAGGTTACAAAATGTGTCATCTTATCAATTGAAAAACTTATCATTCCTTTCATGCAATTACGTGATAATCTTGTTGAAAAATTAAGTCTATTGTTTCCAAAGTCTTCATCATCTTGTAAAAAGAGAGGACTCTTTAATGGGTTAGGAAATGCTATATCATGGATAACTGGCAACATGGACGCAGATGATAAAAAACACTATGATAAGATAATTGATAGATTAGAATCAAATGAACAAGTACTTATTGAAAATGAAAGGAAAAGCATTGTTGTAAATAATAAATTAGTTCATAAGTTTAATGATGATTTGAAAGTAATTAATAGTAATAATGAAATTATTAAGAATGTAACTTTATTGCAATCTACTGTATTGAATCAAATCCTAGCTGTATTTCTTATTAATCTCAATCTTGAATTAATAGAAATAAAAGTGAACACATTGTTGGATAGTATTGAATTTTGCTACAATTCTAAAATTCATTACTCTATTATTCATATAAAAGACTTTGAAAATATAACAAGTTCCCACAGAGGTAATGTTCCAAGTGAAAATATTGAAACATTATGGAAACTCAGCTCAGTTCATTGCACTATCTCACAGAATTTCATAACATACTTTATTTCTGTTCCAAAGAAAAGCGCATTGTTTGAGACCTTCCATATGATGGAATATCCTGTAATTCTCGACAACTATTGTTATAGTATGTGTCAGTGAGAAAATTGTTTCCGTATCTGAATCAGGCTTAATAATATTAGACTAATGTCTACATGACTATGATGCCTCTTATTGTAAAACTATATGTTATGTCAATGACTCTTGTATTCTAGATATTTTAGCAAATAATGACTTGACCAATTGCCAAAGATTCACTATTGCAAATCCGACTCCATTCATTCGATATGATGAAGTCTGTAATTGTATTTATGGATATGGTCAATCCCATATCAAAATCAATAATGATAAAATAAATCCGTCAAAAACATTTCTCATTCATTTGAAGCAAGGTGACCAGATGAAAGACCAACGTCTTCCATCCACTTTCAAAACTTTAAAATCTTTCAAGCTTACGAATATTCCTGAGAAAATTGAAAAGATTTCAAATGATATAAATAATTTGAAAAACGTATCCTTTTTTGAAAAGCAGATGTTTAATGAAGTTAGTATTCAACATTTGTATTTCTCATTATTTGTTATTTTAATAATTATTTTATTTGTAATTTTGTTATTTTATTATTGTCGAATTTTAAAGCCTAATTGTATGTAATGTATCTTTACCGACTATTTCTCCGCAAGCCCCCACTACTTTGATTTATGCTATACCTAAACCTTAAGCTCAATCATCGAGGATGATGAAAAATTTTGGGGTGGAGGAGTTATAGATGTATTAGTGTAGTAGTGCTAAATCAGCATTATCATAGTTAATAAAAGTTCTCACGGCCTGCATGATGTGCTTAGTCCGTGCCAGTCTCTCTTCACTGAATGACGGGGCTATGTCCATTGGGTCAGCAATAAAAGTTATCTTTTTAAAAACTTAATTAATTAATCGACAATCCTATCTAACATATTGAACAATTCCAACTGGACAAAATCAAGATAAATGGATTACTGTGTAATAATTTCTGTAATTGCAGTAATATTGTTGCTACATACCAGCATCTAGGCTACATGGTCATTCTACATATTCATATCAAATTTTCCTCACGCTACACACGATTTGTGATCTAGAAAATCTTAAATTTAGTAAATGTACAAACATAACTCTCCTATATCCATATTTGTGATTAATTGTGATAATATTAATACATTATTATTGTACTATTAGCGTGCTATCACTGAAAATATGCACAAGTCATTACAATTTATTGTGTGAGTAATTCACACAGTGAAAACCATGTAAGAATTTATTAGAATAGAAGTAATAATGAATTATCATATGCGGAGATCATACAACGATCCTAGAGCGATACCATATTACAAACATAAGTAGTATACAGGTGATAATAAATTGTTGTATGCGGTAGACACCACTACAGAGAATTACATTTATATGAAGATAGAAATTCCATGGTTCATGAAAACCACACAGTGAAGACCATAGAACATGTAGATAAACGTAATCCTTTTTTCAATAGGTTAAGCAATCTTTCTTGGTCCCTGAAATCCAGGGTTTTCGCTGCAAGCACAAACAGATTGCAGAGTCTGATATTCCTAGAAAGACATTGATATCACCTCACGTACCTTACTTTGTCATATCTCATCTCAAGGTTACGAGTGTAGAGCTAAATGCCGGCAACTGCTGGCATTTCATCCTCTTGCATCCTCATTGCATGTTCAATGACAGATGATTGTCCTGCATTTTCTTTAGCTGTTAGCTTCGTACTAGCCTCAGCATAACCTATTCCATTAGAGTAGCAGATTTGAGCAGTAGAAATAAGCACAGGTTTGTCACTAGGCACCCAAATACCAGGGAATAAAAAAATTGACCGATTACTACTGGCTGAGCAATATTGGCCAAGAAACTGCACCGCTTAGCGCAGTTGGCTGAGGTGTCGCAACTTCAGCTTGCTATTGTTTCAGCGGTCGTGGGTTCGAATCACGCTCCTACGTCTGGCATCTATGTGTTATCATTCACTTCATTACTCACGCATAAGTATTGGACTCTTGTGGGCATCATCATCAATAAAAAAGAAATACCCAACCTTCAACTAGTAAAATTATTTTATATGGCTATCACGTGTGAATCAAGGGGGATAAAGATAAAGTGGATGTAACCCCAAGAAATTATCAACCTGCAGTAAAAGAAAACTATATCAGTGTTTTTATGGAATTAAGAACCTTCTTTAAGGTGATAATCCCCCTGAAACATTTTCTCACTTGATATTTCCCCGCAAAAAATGTTTGTATTTGCCCGTTCAGGCAATTAATAAAAAATAGTGACTCACATGAGGCTCGCCAGGCTTGTGCACAGTCTTTTCGTGTTCAAGGAGGACCTCGACTGCCTCGACAAACTCTTCGGAGATGGCATGCAAGAGCGCGTCCTTGGTCTCAACACGAAACTCGATGAGCAGTTCGACCATTTCGAGGTTCTCGTTGTCGATGGCCATGAGGAGGGCCGACCTGCCTAGCGGGTCCACACAGTTGATGTTGATGTAGTCCAGCTCGTGTTCGGCGCGCATCAGCATTCTGCAAATCATCAACATTCAACATCAGTATATCAAATTAAGGGGAATTTGCGCATCAAAACTTCAATATCTGTAAAATACATAATAGTTGGAAGAATTGTGTTTCCTGCAAAATCATATCAACATTCAACATCAGTGAAATTAAGGGAGTACAGAGATTAATATTAACACCTCAATGTCTAATTGGGGGAATTACGTTTTGAGATTTGGAAGATTTTGAAATCGAACGAGTTATACAAAAATCAATATGTATTCATAATCTTGGATTCTGCTTTGAACAGACCTTCAACTCAACAATATTTTTCTGGATGATGACATATTGACTCTGTATGAGATGTAATTACATGATAATCTGAAATATTTTGAAAATCAAGATGAAGAAAGAAAGCTATTTTCACTTGAACTCATTCTCTCATTTATCTATGCTCATAATACATCATCAACATCAACATTAATATTTTTTATAATCATATTGAATATATCATATCAGTCAAATATCTGGAAAATGTGTTGATAACAGGTAGCTAAATAAAATTCATCATTATAATGAATGTAATGAATTTTCAAGTCAACAAACCAATAAATCAACTTAGAGATAAAGGACATGTTCTCCAAGTTCTCCTTACCATTAAAAGACATTCAAAACCGTTATTTTCTCAAGATTAACATCATAATGCAATCCAATTCTTAAAAATTATTTAAGAAAATCGCTCATATCTGATCAAATTCAATGCGAATTCAACAATTGTAATACTAAAGAAACTTTGAAGAAAAACATTACAACATGATATTCTTCAGGATAGAGCCAGTAAAATAACTGGTACGAAAAACGAGCAGTGCCAAATCTGAAATCAAACTAGATTCTATTGATAAAAACGAAACTTGCTATGAAATTTAAAACGAAAAGCGGCGCTTAAAAAAAGATTATGGGATATTCCATAACATTTATGTCAGTTGCCATTCCGAATTTCACCAATAAAATAGTGCCAGCTTTTCTACTGAACTTCCACATCACTGGCGTTAAGTTTCACGTGTACAATGGCAACAGTCCAGCCATTTCTAAGAGTAAGAAGAAGAAAGAAAAATGAAGAAGAAGAGGTAGAAACGGGACAAACATTGGATGGGAAAAGTTTGTGTCACACCATCTTAATGGAGTTAATTCTGTTTTCCCCATGAAAACGTTGCCAGTAACTTTCTGAGAACTACCAAGCAATAAAGACAAATTGCCATTCCTGCCGCTCATTTAATTGTTACTGACAATTACTTCGATGTCTCAAAGCAATAAATTCCAAATGAAAAAGTGAAAATTTATGCATTTAATTAATGTAACGAAACCTCAGAATGTCTGCAAATTCTCTCCTCAAACTTAAGAAAATATCGATTGTGTATGCCACTTTAATGCTACAGCCATTTCGAATAGTTCCCAACACTATAATAGTGAATTACATTAGATTGTTTTGATCCTATCACTCGGTAATTGCTGATACTGGCGATAGGATTCAGGACTCCAAGAGAGCAATGTGGTAACTACACGTTACCTCTTTCTGGGAAAATGATCACCAACGTGTTAATAGAAAAATACGGAATGTAATATTCGCAATTAGCTACAGAGTTGTCCGTAGATCCGGTTGCACTTATATGATTACAAGTTAATTTTCCTCAGTATAAAATCAATTGATTATCGTGAAATATTTGGGTGTCCGCCAAAAAACAACACAAACTTACATCGTCAATTTGCACTATATCATTATTTCGTGTTTCATACGAAGATGTTTAGAGTATAAATTCGTTTTCTTCTGCTCACAGCGCATACTAAAGCGAGGGGATAACTCATTCAAACGTGTTTATCACAACTTCACAATAAAATAATGAGGGTAAATTCGTTTTTGAGAGACATTTGTCTTTCGGTAAATATTCTACGAGGTCCAATTGCTACGACACTCTACTAATATCAATGACCTTGTTGAGAATCTCTATTGTTTGGTGAAAATGTGGTTTGATACAGAATCTAAACCCTTGGCGTAGGCTAATCATTCTGTAGCTACTGGAGTGTAATAATTATTGTAGTTCTACTCGATGTAAGAGTGCGAAAATAGCATCACAATACTTTAGCTACTTCATGATGAGGATAATACAAATGCGTCATACCAATGTTCGTATCACCAAAAATCAGACCACCGATTATTCTTCCATCTTTTCTATCTCTGTATTTCTCCACCTCTTTATCTATCTATTTCTTTGCCATATTTATGGCTACATATTACCTCAATAAATAACGAAAGTATAAATACAGTTCTCAATTTTTAAAAATTCTAACCAAGTGATGACGTCTAGTTGAAAATGTTGAGCGACTGTATGCACTTGTGATTTGGGATCAAGTGATTGACATAAAACGGTAATTGGATTGCCGACTACGCGTAATGATGTTCTAATTACTCGATAATAGCTGTAGTCGGTCGTTAACCGAGATAACGATCAACCCTGGAATAGCTTCCCCCGCAGCTGAACCATGTTTTCTCTCATTTTATCAGGCAACTAAGATCATGGAGATTTACGGAACGATGCAGTAACAGAACTTGATCTTGAGGCAGGTTATCTTGTTAAAAAAGCTGGTTATGCTTATAAATGATGATGAGGTAATGAGAGTGCTTTAATTAGGATGCTCATGTTCCATTGCCTTTTACCCATTTCCCTTCATTCTACAAGATCCACGACTCAAATTTTAAGGACAAAGAAAATATTTTTTGGATGAAACTAATCTCAAAATTAACTCATTTTGAGATTAGTTTCATCCAAAAAATATCTTGAATAAACGGTACTAAATTAAATGAACTAAATAAACGGTACTAAATTAAATGAACTAAATAAACGGTACTTTCTCAATCATTCTCAAAACAAATTTGTTTGGGAACAGACTGATTTAAAATATCAAACAAACCAGAATCAAGAAATTTAGACTCAGGAGTCTAGAATTCCAAGTTCAGAATTCAAATAAAATCCAATTCAATTCCAATAAATAAAAATGAAAACGTGGAATAAAATTTATTAAATGAAGTCTAAAATTCATTGAGAAAAACAGCTAACTGAGCATGTAACAAAAATAGGACTGACAAAAATATAAGATAAAATATCTGTTACAATGAACAAAGGAATTAAAAAAGGAAAAATTGAACAGTAATGGGCTAAGAAGAATTTGCAGACAAATAATATAGAATTAAAATTTTATTCTACAGAGATGTGCTTTTAATAGGCTCCTATATCCCGCACTGAGATGTGATTATTCAGCTTATGGCACCAATGGTCTTGTCTGATAGGTAATACAGTATTTGGCAACTCAGAGTGACCGGGAAGACACCATTTGTACAACTGTCGTTTTGACCGACATAGTAAACAAAGATGGTTCAGTCACATCTAGCCAGGTTAGGTTTGGTTATGCAGTTATGGCTGCGCTAGCAGTAGGTCGATCAAACTGTTAGATCGTCCTAAAGGATACCACCCAGAGTGACCCATAGTTACATATTAGATACCTTGTCCAGAGTGCAATATAGGAGGCGAGCTACTCATATATATTTACCCCCTAAATGAAGCTCGTTATCTTTACGTCGTCGTCTTCATTCAAGGATTAGGAAATAATGCCTGTTCCGACTTCAAACATTTGCCCATCTTTTTCTTGGCCTGCCGATACTTCTTTTACATTCTGGCTTTTAAGAGATGACTGCTTTGGGAATTCTACCGATCTCCATTCTCTCACGATGTTCTCTCCAGTGTTGACGATTCTCTTCAACTCTCTGAAGTATGGAGAATATAAATTGAGCTCTCTTCGTATTTCTACATTATGAAGTATGTGTTATCTTTACATGGCCAATAATTTGATACTAATAATTTTGAATCGTTTTACAATGAACTCATTTCCAAATCACGAAAACGTTGTAAAACATTGTTTAATACATTGAATTAAACGCTGATCTAATCAAATATATTGTATATATAAATTATGTATTTCAACTTTACGTTGTTCCTTCAATTAGTAGATCTTGTCAGGAACATAATTCATGGATACATTCATAGATACATGTATACAATTTTTTTTTTCAAATCAAATGAATCATTCAGAAGTTGCTGTCTCCTAGATGTGATTATTAGATGACGTTCATTTTATGAGATAAAATTGTGAAATTTGAGTCATTCTACACTCCAAGTGATACAGCAGATATAGATTTCCCGGAGAAAAAGCCAAATCAGTTTTTGCATTTTGTGAAGGAGTAAAATATGATAGTAAAAATCCATCCATTATTGTTCTCATACATGTTAATTTTTCGATACATAACATACTTGTTTTATTTAATCATTTTTGAAAATCAAATGCATATGATTGCATCAATTAATTATGGAAACTCAATTGGTGAACATGAAAGAATGTATAATTGCACAGAAAAGTTCTCATTAGTAAGTTTTCATAATCCGTGAAAGCATTGAGATTTATGGAATTTTGAAACATTCAGACTCATCTTTCCATTTGACTGCAAGCACAGTTTCAGCAAATACGAATTTATCAAGAAATAAACAGGCTTCTATGTTCTCATAAATTTGCGTTTAAATCTGTTGTGTATGAAAACTGCTAATACACAGTGTTTTTATGTTCAGTGCAATAAACTCATTCGTATATTTTTAATGACCGGATCATTTTAATGATGAATTTGAATACTTTGCATATTATGAGAAAGAAATAAAACATATTTTAAAACAAAAAAGAAACCGACTTCAGTGAAATGATAAAATACTCACATACTAAAAAGTTAAAAATAAAGTATTTACTTTAAACTGAGAACATTTTTAATTTCATGCAAGTCATCTTTTGAAGTCGGCGCCAAATTTCCCATAAACTTTTAAAATATAACAGAATTACTCTGTGATGTCTTCCATGACAAAATAATTGAACAATCTAATATCAAAACTGACACTGTATTCCAGTAAAAGTGAGTGTAAATCACATATTTAATTGAAATACAGTGTTAGTTTTGATATTAGATAGAATTTCTTATCAATCACTTCCCGGTGGTTCGGAACCCACCTAAAACTGTAGGTCCAAATCATCAATCACCGTCATCCAACTCATTACCCACGCACAGGTCTCAGACATATGTGGGCTTCATCCTAAAAAAGAATTTAAAAAATATTTGGCGCCGACTTCAAAAGATTACTTGTATGAAATTAAAATTTTTCTCAGTTCAAAGTAAATACTTTATTTTAAACTTTTTAGTACGTGAGTATTTTATCATTTCACTGAAGTCTGTTTTTTATTTTGTTTTAAAATATGTTTTATTTTAAGCTTTTTAGTTGAATTTTCAAATTTTGAAAACATGAGAAATTTCTTAAAGCCTACATTATGAAATATTTATCAAATTAGCAAGCCAATAATTAATTTATGACATCCAAACCTAAGTAACTAAAAATTCACTTATAAAAAAAGATAAACTAAGGAAAATTCTACAACGTTTTATTCAATGTGGAATATTGTATTTAGGAAAATTATAATAGCGAAAGGCTTCTTAAAAGTGAAATGGCTTTTGATTCATTTTGATGTGGTCCTTTTCAGAATATACCTACACTGAAATAGTAGGCCTATATTACATTACAAGTGTGGAAAATTGTGTTTACTGAAAATATGATAAGTTAACGCAGGAGATGAAGTTGAGTGCGGTATTATCATACGAGTATGGTAAACATCTTCCCGGACGAGTTATGTACGATATTTTTCGTGATATTAGTCATATATGTTTTTTTAATATGAAAAACATAAACTTTGAGCTAGTACAAAAGGATCATCAAACATAACCTCAAAATAGCCTATTGTACGGACATGTTTTAATCTTTAAACACGGCGAAATATTCTTAATCCATCACAGCAACGAAACTAAAAATACTTCTGAGATCAGCTGTTTCAAATTCTTCAACTTATGATTGAAACTAAATAACCTTATTCCTATGACTCAATAACATCAACTAAATTATTTACAATTTTCATATGAACATATGGACAGAAATATTATATTCTTCTTATTCTCGATTCAAATTAAGTTCACGTGATTGGTCAAAACGGGACATTACAGGCTTATTTCACACTGAACCAGCTTTGGGTAACCGATGTCGTTTACCCGGCATAATCGCATTGCATCATATGATTTTGAAAACCGTCTAGATGTGAAGCGCTCCATATGATACAATGATCAGCCTACTAACGACACTGGTTATCCGACTAGCGGTTATGTGTGGAATTATCCTATTCAAACAAGATTGAAATGAAGACATCGAACAATGCTCCTTTTTGTTTAATATTGGGCTAAGTATTGGGCCGATCCTTACGAAACTTGGATGGGACCACCGCTGCATGATGCTCTTTCATTTGAAACAAAATTCATCGAAATCGGTCCAATAGTGTTCGAATGACTGATGTACAAACATAAAAAATAAAAATTATAAAAACAGGTCGAATATAGGATCTTGTTCTTTTTGGAAGTCGGTTAAAAATATGGAAGCAATGATGAAAGACGTTGAGTTGGAATAACAGTTCAGCAGTCATATTTATTCCCTTCGGAGAAGAGGAGCGTGAAGTTTGTACTGTACAGTAGACATAGTACATCATAGCAACTTTTTCAGATGTTATCATTCTCTCACATCCATATCTAGTGTCAATTTATTTCAATTGCATTATTGCTAGTATCAACCAGTGGTTCCCAAACTTTTTTGCCTCATGGACCCCTTGCCATGATTTTTGGTTTTAGGTGGACCCCCTGCATAAATGTCATTAATTATTTTTAAACTATAAGTTGAAATGTGTATTTAAAGCTGATGAAGTAGGTCTACTACTGCTCACAGTAACCAATTCAAATTGTGGTGAAGAAAACATTAAAAAGCACATAAACTGAGTAAATTTTTGTAATATAGTCTAATTTGAATTTAAACAATCAAATAGGATGGCATATTGTTTTTGGTTATAATGAAATAGTATTAATGGAACCTAAGAAGTATAATGGCTGTATTTTTAGCGGTATTTTATTATCAGCATTGTGTCCTTTGTAGTAATTGCAACATTCGCATCTATTAAAATCAGCAAGGCTGCTCAATGTGGGCAAACACGACACTCATTGTTAATGAAATGTGATAGAGAGAGAATTGAAGAGAGGAGGTGGAAAATAATAACAGTGAATATAATTAATTTTTTTTAGAATATTGCATCAAATTTGTGACAAAAGAGCGATACAGATACAGTAATCAGTAGCGTAGCGAAAATATTTTAATGGGGGGCTTATTGGAGATTTGAGGGCCCCCGGGGGTCTTAGGGTGAAGGGGGCCCGGGGATCCTCCCCCGGAAAAATTTTAATAAGTAGTTCCACTAACATCGTATCCCAAGAGATTCTACTCATGTCTAGAAAAGCATTAATCCATTTATTTTAGTCCACATTATGGGAAAATTTTTGAATTTTCGTTGCTGAGAGCTTGATTTGAGACTCAAAATCAGTAATTTTATACGAGTATTTATTAAAATGGAGTTTATAAATTGGGTAAAGTGAAAGCTTAAATTCGATAAATCACTGCTTTTATGAACCGTTTGCCTAAGAACTTGAACCCACTTTTCGTTTATTGTTACCATAGTTAATTGATTAGTTGTGAACAAATTTCAATGCATAAAAACTGAAAAAATACCACTTTTATAAAGCCAATTAAACAAGTTATAGTGGTTTCAAATTATTATTACAATCAGGGCCACCCAGAGACATCTTAGTGGCCCGGGACAGAGTTGAGGCTGGAGGCTCCCTTACACCTTCACCCTAAACACCAATTTTCAATTAATGACTCGATTTCCCAACTAGCATTGCTTAAGTCTTTAAGCTATGCCTAGTTGCCTTCTGTAAAAAAATCTGTGTAACTAATTTGAATTTTTTCTTCAATTTAAAGATAAAATTCGAATGTGAGCCAACTGATAACCATTCGTCGAAAAAGCTGTGGAAGCTAGGGAAAAGGGTACTGAGTAGCACCTGCACCAGAGAGAGCAATAAACTTCTCTTCTATTTTTGTGTAATCTTTTGAACTACCGGTACTCACTAATATTGGAATACCGTTATTTAAAATGTGTAAAATTATAAAAATTATTATGACTTTGAATGGAACTTGGTTCAACTTGCAAAGAGCGAATGAATTAATACCACATCCAATTCCAAACTTTAACTTATAGTCATTTTGTAATTACATAAATAGATGATGACAGAGCCTCAAAACATTGGGTATTCTGAAAAAAATTGTTCTTAAGTTCTTGAAAGTGCAACTTTTAGCTTTTTTATGGCTATCAACCCTCATATTATTTGTTGATTGATTCATGGCGTGACAAATTTCACTATCACAATAAAAGTCTTTGGGGTATCAGATCTGAACAGTAACAGAAATCAGCATTTGAAGCCCGTCTGCAAAAATATTAAGAGACCTTTTCTCCTTTCGGCTTGAATAAAGTAGGCTTTACTGTGTCAACTTCATTCAAGTGGTCTGGGGAAATTCAAACCCATGTTTGGGAGCTCCAAAAGTACTGGGACCCACCAGCATTGTGGGGTCTTTGAAGGCCCAAAGCCGAGGCAATTAGGGGACACTTATGTAGAAACGTTGAAATTTAAAAATATTCTAGATGCAGCCTATTTGAATCTCTACTTCGCATGACTATACTGGCAATAAAAACGGGCCCGTAGGGCCCGCGGCCTCTAGGATGTTAGGCTTCTAAGGGGCCTCTAGAGGTCCAAACTGGAAAAAAGAGGCCCTGGAGGCCCCTAGCTGTACAATTTTGGGCCCCTTATTTTAATTTTGTTCTATCACTTGCTTACATTTGTAAAATGATGTGGCCCATTGACGTTAAGGCCCAAGGAAACTTGCCTTGTTTGCCTCATCCCCTCTATAGCTTTAATTAGAGTATTATTTTAAGTTAAAGTATTAAAATTATAGTTTTCTCTAGCTGTAACATTATTTAAGCTACTCTTCACATACGAAAACATTTTTCACCTCTAGTAACCGATAATATCGTATTTTTATTGATGCCTCCCTACTCATTTTTGGGGCCTCTTTCACAGTCTAAAGGGGGGGTTCTAACCTGGTACCCCCCCTCCCCCCTGCTACGCAAATGACAGTAATGGAGTGTTCTAACAAGAATATTAAAAATTGATTCCAAAAAAGTTAATCAAAAGATAAGAACAAATTTACTAGAATTGAATAGACTACTAAGATTCCTAGAAGTTCTTGTAAACGTGGAAAATAAAAACTAAACACCAATACTATAGCTAGAATTTATTTTTGAAATAAATGTAATTTATTGTGCACAGATTTGTTTTCCATCAGAATAATTTTGAACGATTATTAATTGAATAACAAGAGCTTGCTAGAATGTTAAAGAAAGACGGTATGGTTTGTTAATTTTAAGACATTAGGTTACTTTTCCTCAGAATAATAAACCTGAAATAACTTGAATAGTTTGGTACCTACCTAAGTTGTTGAGTGACCTACCAATAAACGTTCCTTTTTGAAATATGAATACAAGGCTCCTTTTGTTTATAACTTTAAAATATATGAGGCGACTTTTGCTTATAACAACATTGCTGAAAATAGCTTGAAATTTAAAGTACCTGACTTGTTTAGTGACCTACCAGTGAATGCTAATAGTTTTAAAATATAATAGAAAATAATTGAAGGATATGGGGCTTTACTTTTCTCATGATAATACAACTAAAAACGGAAATTTATATCTGGTAAACCTGAGCTGTTTAGTCACCTACCAGTGAAGGCGTATAATTTTCAAATATAAGAAAACTAAGTATGGATGATTCTCTGATTTAAAAATGTTTTCAAATAGATATAATGCTTGCTTGCATGTACGTATAACAGTAACAGTATTATACAAGTACATAAGTAGCCTACTGGTACTCTGTGATGTTTTCCATTACGAAAAACATGACGAACAATCTAACATAAAAAATGACACTGTATTCCTATTCAAATTATGATCTTTACTCACGTATACTTAAGATATTAGAGGGTTGCATTTCACTTCTAGGCTGATGAAGATTCTGTTTAGAAGTGAAATGCATACCTCCAGTACCTCCAGTATAAGTGAGTAAAAATCCTAATTTACTTAGAAATATACAGTGTCCGTTTTGATATTAGTTTGTACATAGCATATACCACGCCCCGATCGAAAGACATTCACTATGGTGGACCCCCATTAACATATCATGGACCCCCAATTTTATTTTTCACTGACATGGACCCCCTGGCAGGTCCCCGTGGACCCCAGGGGGTCCACATGGACCACTTTGGGAACCACTGGTATAAACTATAAACTTTATTTCACATTTTAATGCCCTTATAAAAATTATGTTATCCATGGCGAAATTGCTTGTTTAAACAGTTGCCTATGTAGCCCCTTCACCATCATCAGTACTCCTTCAATGTGATCTGACAGTTGCATGAACAATATTTTTCATAAATAACCTCCATCATTGATACTTGTTTTTACTTTAATCCTCCTTTTAGCCGATAAGGGTCGAATCCATCATTAAAAAATTAATAGAAATAAAATAATATTCAGCTCTCATTATTGCTACAATCATAATCGGATTATGAAGGGATTTTTATTTATTGTATTTCAATAATTTTCATGTTTTGCATGACTTGTATATGTGCTATGGTATTCGATTTGGGGGGGTGTGTACCTTATATGCGCTTAAGATAAATTTGATGGCCGGAAGCTGCAGTCGGGCAAATTCCCGAAGAATTGTGAGGACACACCACTCCAGCTCGAACCCATACAAGAAAATGTTTGTCCTTGCGGAATACAGTTGCGGGGTGATACACAGAATAGCTGTTATTTACGCCCACGCAACTACAATCCAACAAAGAAAGACATATTAAAAAATCAGGAATAATTCAGCTAAGTCCCTCTCGCGAGCGGAGATCGAGTGCGGAACATGCAACTCTTGCTTGTTGCACTCTCCTCGCAATTCACGCTAGCGAGGTGGAAAAGCTATGAGAAATAATCCTGATACAAATACCCTTCCAATAAATAATCGAAAGATTTAATGCCAAGGGTCCTTCAATAAGGACAAACCAGAAAGTTACTGAGGCGATATATCCTTCTCGGCTATACCGCTTGATGGTCCGTTGAAATAATATTTAACTATAATCTGCAGCCAGGGTCGAGTAAGGATTATAAATCAGACTAAGGTTTTAAAATTACAATGGATTTTTTAATAAATGTAAATTGATATTATGGAGTTTAAAATATAATGAAAGGTAGCTATTCGTATGCGGAGATGCAACTCTCGCCTTCAATTCCTACCACTAATATTCAGAAGTTAAAAATGATATATTTAATAAAATTGTTCATATGAGCATTTAGGTCTTTAGCCTAAGGATTTCTCAGTTCCAAGAGAGTAGTTTGATTGCAATTTACAATGGGATATGCCGATTATTTGTATAAACCTTGTATGAATAGTATATTTCGCACATACCAGATATTTGGGCCCAATTTACGCGCACTAGTCGAAGTATTATATTTCTTCTCAGGCTCATCACTAGTTGGCGTCACCCTCAGACATCTTGGATTGATCCTCGTGGTCGTTCGCGAATATTTTTGATACTTTTACTGATTCACTAACAAATTCGGCAATCCGGGGGTTGCACTCAAACAGCGGGATTTTAAAACAGATATAAAAACATTTAAATTTGACTAGATCGGGTTTCTTTAAAATATAAAATTATTGAGTAGGGGAGGTTTAAAACGGAACCTCTCCCTCAGCCAGCCTAGATTTTCGTGAAGTCCTTCTTCTTCAAGCTCTGGTCACAGTACTTGAAGAAGAGGCTGCGTCATGCGGTAAATCCGCCAATAACAGCGCAGGAAATTATTTTCCTCCAATGAGGAGCTTACACCCGGTTTTTAAGTACGGTGTACCATACTCAAGAAAATTAAATAGTTTGAAAATTGGAGAAAATAATAATTAAATTAGAGAAATTAATAATTAGCAGGGCAAGCATAAGCAGATTTCCCAAGTCGATCAAATAACATAAATACAGGAAATAAATAACAATACGAATATTTTTTGTGAAAAGGAAAGTGACATTACTAACCGGTAACAGCTGTTTGATAAGCCGGTTTTATCAGGACAGTCAACAAGCTAACCTTTCACTTAAAGTAAACAACTTTTGTATTCCAGCCCATTGTAGGACGCTGTTTTAACAAATTAGGCAAATGATTGTGCATCTAAGTTTACATAAAATTAAATAATAAAATTGGTAATTCTGAGTGAGTATTTAATGTTACAAATTAAACCTCGTTTCTCAGATTAATTACGATATTAGTGTTAATTTGGGGTTGGTGAATTTGCACCGTGACATAAAGCCCCCAAATTAGAAATATTTGAAACTCAAGTGTTTCTAATTTTCACCATCTAAGGTGCACTAACCTAACATGAACCTTACAACTACTACGACTTAGGATCTACAACACACAAATATCACAGCCAATAACATCAGTCTACATTAGAATGCATAGCGCTTACTGCAGCTATTCTCGACTTGTCACCGCAGCGGTGGTGTCGGGACCACAACTAAGAGTCGTGAGATTTTTCCCAGACAAAAAAAAGAGGATACATTAGTGCAGAGGTGGATCTCTGCCACATGCACTAGACAGCCATGGGGTTACTGTAAATCCTAAATTCCCTACGATGACGGGATGGGTCAGCATGCAAGCCCCCAGAGCCTCGTCACAGACCTAATTGCAGAGGTGCTTGGGTGATGGTGCGTGATCAGCATATCTGTAGTGCGGTGTCAGTTGGTGGCATCTATTGGTGTAATTGGCATTGCCAATGATAATAGCTTGTTTAGCTTATAATAATAATTTTTTTCTTTGTTTGCAGGTTTGCCAGTTGTGCATGAAGGTGCTTGCTTGCTGTATATATTTCTTTGTTTGCTTTGCTTTTCCTTTTCTCAATAAATCTTTGCTTTCAACCCGTGCTTTTCTGCTTTATTCCACTTTATTCTGCTTTGCCTGCTTCAACTATTTCCTCTCTTCATTTATCATTGCTTGCTTTTCATTTTGCTTTTGTTTCTAATTGATTTGTTTGTTCATATAATTCTCTTCTAATATTGTTTGCCATGTAGCTGGTAACTATTTCTATATATTTTTTTTCTAAATGTTATTTTCAATGTAGCTAGTAATTAATTTCTATAAATTTTCCATATAATATAAATAGTATAAAATCTCAAATAATAACAGTAATAGGGATTTATCCTTAGAAATTAGAAAATAACAATATAAAAATATAAAACATGACACCAAATATAATATAATAACAATAAATAACGAATATAATATATTATTTACTATCACCTATGGAATATTTTTTGGAAATTATCACAGACTGTTTATTTTATTCAATTTTGTATATAATATTTTTTTTTTTAGAGATTACATTTCTCAGTTTCTTTGACTATAATGATTAATGATTTTTTTTTTCAGTCTGGTAATTTTCTAAATTATATAATAATAAAATTTAATAGAAAATATTTTCAAAAATTCATCCTTTAAGGATGTAGATGTAGATTGAGCCTTTAGCTCTATGCTCATGTATAACAGTGCATGATATAAATCTCATTACGACACATAATATCACAATAAAACAAATAGACATAATTGTAACCGTGTTCGTGTTGTGGGGTGGCGAGGCTGAGGATGATGATGATGATCATCGTGAAGCTCCAGGGTTCGATGGCGCGCAGAGGAACATCTTGATGCAGCAGGATCCATAACGATACGCTGGGATGACTTCGAATGCCGGGCTCACTGACAAGGACGAATACACACGGTGAGGAATGTGGTGGCTCGCTCCGCATCCAGCAATTAGTTTCTTGGGTACATCTTAAGTTTGTTGATCTACTTCTTAGATCTCAATGAAGTGTTGATGCCCCAACTCAAAGTTCTGGAGTTGGTTGCATCCAAGCACTTTTCTAAAATTTTACTTTGGCAGCATATATGCGGCATTATGTTGCGGCAACATCATGTCTGTCCCAGTACTAAAGGATTTGTGAAGCAAATCAGATCGTTGCAGGTAGCATGGTCTACGGAATCCCATGGCAGTCATCAATGATGCTGACCTGACTGGTTTTTCACATCGATTTGTGATTCGCAGACATTTGACAAGTTGTGTCTTATGCTGATTTGTTGTGTCGCAGACAGTACGGTCTAAAATAATTGAGTTACCGTAGCAGTGAAGCTGGTCTGACTGGAGCGTCCAGGTAGGTGAGTCATCTCCAGGTCGAACTCTTGTAGTGCTAGGAACCATCTGGATATGCGGTTGTTGGTCATCTTCGCTGTCTTCAAGAAAATTAATGCCCGATGGTCGGTGTTGAAATATACCTTGTGACCGAGGAGAAGAGTCCTGTACTTCAAGCAGACTTGGACGATGCTCAGGAACTCTTTCTCGGTGACAGAGTATTTATGCTGGTTTGTAGGTCGGATTGATATGTCGCCGGTTTGTAGGTCGGATTGGGGTGTCGCCGGTTTGTAGGTCGCAAACAGTACGGTCTAAAATAGTAGTTACCGTAGCGGTGAAGCCGGTCTGACTCGGATGTCTTGTCCAGTTGGTTTGTTGTATCGCAGACAGTACGGTCTAAAATAGTAGTTACCGTAGCGGTGAAGCCGGTCTGACTCGGTTTTTTATGCTCCACGAGCTGGAGGAGGTAGCTGGTAGTCTGCTGACTGCGCTCCGAACCGAGCAATCTTGGCGTAACAGCTGGAGTATCCTGCCTTATAACTGGGTGACAGCACCTCCTTGATAGTAGGGCCTAGCGCTGCATAAGGTGAGCCACGATCGCTACTATCCCTCCAACAGCCAGTCACCTTTTTCCGGACCGCTTTGTAATTTTTTATTTTGTCCCGTTTGTGATGAGCAGCTGTGGATAATTGTTCATGCTTTTTCCTCCACGCATTGTCACCATTCCGATAGCTTGGGCGAAATCTCACTCTCTTGCATCGCTGTGAACCGGTCTGCGGGTTCCTAGATGTGGGAAGCAGTGTTGACGCTTTGGAAGACGGCTTCGACAATGTTCTAGGCGGTCTTGGCCGATTGGCGTTGTTGTTGTTGTTGTTGTTGACTATGGGTGGCGTCGGTGTATCAATGTCGCACAGGCATATTGAGACTATTGACTCCGAATCGGTTGTTTTGTTGTCATCATTAAAATTTTCTTCAATAAAATCAGTTGTAAGTGGTTGTTTGTTACTTTTATTCTCTTGAAATAACCAGCTAAATTCTCCAACTGGTGACGTTGGTAGACTTGATTGTCTCGAAGGCTGTGACTGCGGTTCTGTATGGCAGTGGACTACTGGTGAACTATTCCTAACCTCTATTTTGTGATGAGCTTGCACATTGTTATTATTGTTCTCGAGCCTAGTGTTGAGTGGGTTATTGGATTTATTTGCAATAAATGAATTATCACGTCTATTTTCATTTAGAGAATTATTTTCAATTTCTTTGTCTCTATTTGGGTGTTGGTTTGTGTGATAATCCGATCTATTATACTGAGTGTTGTTTCCTCTTGTGTTCCCAGTTCCAGCTAACCTTTCCTCTCTTTGCACTAACCAGATCTTTGTATTATTTGATCCAAAACTATCCTCTATCACCTGAAGTCGATGTAAACACGTTTCAAATTGATCGTATGTCCCGAAATTCTGCGCACTCATGGCTGTCTGTATGGTACGAGGTAATTTACTTATTAATATTTCTATCAAATTACTCATTTCGATAGGGTTATCCATGAGGCTATTCAAATACCGTAGATGTGCAGTGAAAGCAGTCATAGATAAATTGTGGTTCCTATCGTGTTTACAGGTAATGATATGTGATAACAGCGCTCGTTGCTTAGCTGATGACCAGAATGTGGCTAGGAAATTAGTAATAAAATCCTTGAGTGAATTAAACTCAGCCAATCAACTTCTAAAATGGATGAGTGGTTCATGTCGAAGACTAATTAAAAGCTGCATCTTCCATGATTGCCATGGAATGTTAGCCATATTATCTATAGCCTCTATATGTTGGATGAAGGCCCGAGCTTGGATACCGGAATCTGAGTTGTCAAACGCTGGCAAGTTCACTAATAATTGGCTGATATTAACACTACTATTGATGTTAACCGAATTCATGTTGACCATATTATTTTTTATCTGAAGGCATTCAGCTTTAGTTTGAGCTAACTGTGCCTTTAGCTCTTTTATTGATTCAGACTGTATGTCGCCGGCCGATATTTGGTCGACGTCTAATTTCAGTTGGCTAATTTCGGCGGTGTGTGTTATCTGCCTCTTTTCTAAATCGCCTAGCTTAATATCATTTTGCGATACTCTCTCATTTATTTGCGTAATTCCGGCCTCCATGATTTTATTTTTTGAACAGAATTCTTTGCCTTGAGCAAGGAATTTTTCGCCAAATTCTGCTCTCACTGTTTGGACTTGTTCATCGGTATGTTTCACTATCTCGATGTTTTTTACTGTCATTTCTTGCTCTAAATTTTCAACAGCCTGAGATAATTGTTGTTGAAACTCTTGTCTCACTCCATCTATTTTCTTGTCTAACCTGTCAGATTGTAGGACTATTTCCGCCTTCAGCTCTGAATTCATTTGCTCAGTTTGAGTAATTATACTGGCTTTTAATTCTCTAGTATTTTTTTCAAGTTGTATATTTTGTTGCTCAGCCATGAGAGTCATATCAGCTTTTAATTCCATCGTGACTTTTTCAAGCTGTAGACTGTTGTCAGCTCTTGACTCCTGACTCTGTTTTTTTATGGCTTCCAGGATGGTATCCAAAGCTGTGGGCGTTATTAGTTCGTCACTTATTATCCGCTGGTTGACCTTCTGATTCCCATCAGCGATATCAGCGGTTGGAGTCGGCTGTACTGATGTGAGCAGTAGTAGGCTCTCGTCCATCTGCGTCGAGGATAGACGCTCGCGTGCTCCTTGATGGAAATCAATTGAGGTAGCACTCTCCACCGGTCTAGGCTGAAGTTCAGGTGAGGCTGGCTCATCATCAGTGGACATATTGACGGTGGATCCGTTGTCAGCCATGGTGGATCTTGGAATGAGTCGGTGGAACAGCAAAGTATAGAAGAAAATAGTGAAGTGTTAAGTGAAGTGCAGGAACAAGTGATTTGGATATCGAAACCAGGTCAGTCCGTAGCTGTAGTCTTGTAGTTAAGCCCCCACAACACGAAAAACGGCGAGACAAGTACCGCGGTTACAACGTACATAAAATTTACTACACGAAATTTTCGGCTAGGCTGTGCGCATTAGGCGCTGATATTAAGATGACAATATAATAAAATAATATCAAATGAAATTGTATAAAGACTCTAATCAAACTTAATGCTAATAACAGTGCAGGATAAATATCACAAATTTTTGTGAAAACTGCACATATAACGGTCAACCTGAGAAATCTGCTTAATTCGGAAATTCTTAAATTAATACTGGATATCCCTCGGCTTTTAAGTCCCAAACGCTCATACACCACTCGACTCTGGCTGTGATTATAAACTAAATCAGACAGGCACATAAGTTCGACGGTAGGCTGGACGTTCACCGGAGATGCAGTATAATTCTGAAATAGAAAAGCTAATTATCTCCTTCCAGGTTGCCGCAGATTTTCCTGTAAAGAAAATAACACATGTCCTAAATATCCCCTCTCTCTACTGAGTCGGTTGTTCCGGGCGCCACTTATATGGTATTCGATTTGGGGGGGTGTGTACCTTATATGCGCTTAAGATAAATTTGATGGCCGGAAGCTGCAGTTGGGCAAATTCCCGAAGAATTGTGAGGACACACCACTCCAGCTCGAACCCATACAAGAAAATGTTTGTCCTTGCGGAATACAGTTGCGGGGTGATACACAGAATAGCTGTTATTTACGCCCACGCAACTACAATCCAACAAAGAAAGACATATTAAAAAATCAGGAATAATTCAGCTAAGTCCCTCTCGCGAGCGGAGATCGAGTGCGGAACATGCAACTCTTGCTTGTTGCACTCTCCTCGCAATTCACGCTAGCGAGGTGGAAAAGCTATGAGAAATAATCCTGATACAAATACCCTTCCAATAAATAATCGAAAGATTTAATGCCAAGGGTCCTTCAATAAGGACAAACCAGAAAGTTACTGAGGCGATATATCCTTCTCGGCTATACCGCTTGATGGTCCGTTGAAATAATATTTAACTATAATCTGCAGCCAGGGTCGAGTAAGGATTATAAATCAGACTAAGGTTTTAAAATTACAATGGATTTTTTAATAAATGTAAATTGATATTATGGAGTTTAAAATATAATGAAAGGTAGCTATTCATATGCGGAGATGCAACTCTCGCCTTCAATTCCTACCACTAATATTCAGAAGTTAAAAATGATATATTTAATAAAATTGTTCATATGAGCATTTAGGTCTTTAGCCTAAGGATTTCTCAGTTCCAAGAGAGTAGTTTGATTGCAATTTACAATGGGATATGCCGATTATTTGTATAAACCTTGTATGAATAGTATATTTCGCACATACCAGATATTTGGGCCCAATTTACGCGCACTAGTCGAAGTATTATATTTCTTCTCAGGCTCATCACTAGTTGGCGTCACCCTCAGACATCTTGGATTGATCCTCGTGGTCGTTCGCGAATATTTTTGATACTTTTACTGATTCACTAACAAATTCGGCAATCCGGGGGTTGCACTCAAACAGCGGGATTTTAAAACAGATATAAAAACATTTAAATTTGACTAGATCGGGTTTCTTTAAAATATAAAATTATTGAGTAGGGGAGGTTTAAAACGGAACCTCTCCCTCAGCCAGCCTAGATTTTCGTGAAGTCCTTCTTCTTCAAGCTCTGGTCACAGTACTTGAAGAAGAGGCTGCGTCATGCGGTAAATCCGCCAATAACAGCGCAGGAAATTATTTTCCTCCAATGAGGAGCTTACACCCGGTTTTTAAGTACGGTGTACCATACTCAAGAAAATTAAATAGTTTGAAAATTGGAGAAAATAATAATTAAATTAGAGAAATTAATAATTAGCAGGGCAAGCATAAGCAGATTTCCCAAGTCGATCAAATAACATAAATACAGGAAATAAATAACAATACGAATATTTTTTGTGAAAAGGAAAGTGACATTACTAACCGGTAACAGCTGTTTGATAAGCCGGTTTTATCAGGACAGTCAACAAGCTAACCTTTCACTTAAAGTAAACAACTTTTGTATTCCAGCCCATTGTAGGACGCTGTTTTAACAAATTAGGCAAATGATTGTGCATCTAAGTTTACATAAAATTAAATAATAAAATTGGTAATTCTGAGTGAGTATTTAATGTTACAAATTAAACCTCGTTTCTCAGATTAATTACGATATTAGTGTTAATTTGGGGTTGGTGAATTTGCACCGTGACAGTGCATTTTGTTTTATAAATAAATTTGAAAAATAAAAATCAATATGGATGGTTGGTGGCAGTGGGAGGTATTGGAGTACCTCTGGTAGCACAGTTGGTTGGCGCACTTGTCTGTGATTAGATTAGACTCTGACTGGCCTCGTTTCCTGCAGCCTTGAGTTCGAATCTCATTCAGACATCAATGTTTCTCATCATTCACCTCATTATATGCAACCACGCAAAATTCTCAAGATCAATTCAAAAATCAAATCCATCTCATTGTATACAATAGAGTGCATCACGCATCTAACAGCAACTTTTGTCACCCAACGTTTTGTCTCGTATCAGCCATCAGAAATATAGAGACTAGAAAGTTCCAATGCTGTTGCGTTGATGAAGTTGCTATACTGGATGCAATTCTCGAATTAAATTTCATATTTTATTTATAAATCGTTAGATTGAATCAACAGAATACTAATTATTATAATTGTTAGTAGCTCTTTGAAGATATCCGAATAGTTCTTGTAGAAAACGAAGCTTACAGCAAGTAAATTACCCAGCCATTCTAGAGTAAGCACGACTATTTACCATATTTAGACATAAATATCTATCCAGTATTTCGGAAAAACACTCAAATTCAAAACACATCATCATTCGTTTTCAGAAAAAAAATTATCATTCATTTGAACTAATCTTTCTTACTCTTTTGAATAATAAAGTTCATATTGAAATTGAGATGTAAAACTGTAAATAAATAGAAACAAAATCCAGAAAAATACAAGGCATATGATGAGGCCTATTCCAGTTACTTTAATTTCCAAAAAAAGCGAAACGTAGTTTAATTCTCAAGAAGGTTGGCTGGCCAAAAATAACCTGACATTATCTGCTTCATCAATTATCTGGTGGTTCCAGATAATCATCATCAGATAATCACCATCATTATCATCAACTCATTGCCCACGCACAAGTCTCGGATTTATGAGGGTACCATCAGCATGAAAAAAGTTCATTTGTAGAACACAAGAATAATCTCAAAATGATGAGAAGCTTTTCGATAGAGCTAAGATAGATGTGGAGGATATAAACGGGGTCTTATTTCAACTTAATTATCCAATACGTAGAACTGATTTTTGGATGAATGAAGCCGATTAATCAATAATATAGCATTAAATACAGGTAGCACAAGTGTTGAAACAACAACAAACAGCTCTATTCATCACACCTGCCATAAACAATCAGTGAACTGGAGATACGAAAACCAAGCTGCCAAGGTAAATAAGCTGTTTGTGGAAGAGGAACTAGGACATTGACAACATTATGCCACATCAAAACCATCAACTGGTGACGGTGAAACTGGATTTGGACCTCAGTGATGAACTACACTGAAACTGTTGTTGCCCCACTCGTCTATCCAAGTGGATGAATCCGTTCCATAACATCAATTTATAACAAGCTGAACAATATGACGATAACAGGATTGCTTCGGATTTAAATGATCCCAATGTGCTTTTAATAGTGATTAAGCTGTGAGATATTGATCAATTCGAGTAATAATGATAGAAGCTGTATACAACAGCTGGAAACAAAGCAGTCAGTAATTTTAATAATTTGATACACAAAAACAATAATATACCAAGGAAAAAAACTTTCCAATAATAATTATCGATTTCAAATGAATCTCATCCACGCTCAATTCTTGTTGATGAAGATGCACTTGGACAATAATTAAACTAAACAAAGAAAATCAACTTCGAATTTGCGTATTTCAGGGGAATGGGGATATTTTTATAGGTGGTTACACTCCTCAAATATTCTCTTACACTGGATCAAGTATTTCTCAACTCTTACAGAATATACAGGTAAGAATAAAAAGTTTAACGAAATTTGAAAACATCAATGAGTTCGCACGCAAAGAATGGACGATGAGTGGAGAAAAAAGGACTTCTTCCATACTATCATACAGAAAGTATAAAGAGATTCAGAAATGAAAGAGGATAGTGGAAATGATAAAATTAGGATGTAAGCTATGCTACAGGTCTTGACGAGTGACGTTCATGGTCCATCCAGGGAGGTACCACTGATGGGTTGGCAAGTCTAGGCATTGCTAAATTATAATTGTATTGCATTATAGATTGTCAGGCCTAATTCCGTACGTTCGGAAACCCACTAAATCTGTAGGTCCAACTGATTTATATCATCTAACTCATTACTCACGCACAAGTTTTAGATCTATGGGGGTGAAGAATAAAAATTTGTAGAATTTTCTGTAATAATGAGAAAGTTACTCTTATCTCCAAATAGTCTTTTTCCCAGTTGCGTGGTTTGAGCTGGTAATTGATCTCTTCACCTATAACTCCCATAAACTACTGATTAATATAGTTGGTTATAAATGTACTCGTAATTCGGTGATAACTATGTGCACATTTATGTGTACCGATTTTTCCCAAATCTGTACAATTTTTGGTATTATTTTAATTTAAATGTTTTATTTGTAGCTTACTGTTGTTTTATCTCAGACTTTCAGTGATTATCTTTTATAATGGTTGGAGATGTAGTAATATGAAGTAATGAGGTTGGTTTTATTATTTTACTTAGGACCAGGTCCTAATTTAGAAGTAGATTGGTTATTTTGGAACGTTTTTGCTGTCTTCAAGCGATTTTGTATTGTTCTGTATAACTATATATTAGAGATATATAGGTGAGTTTCATGTTGTGAAGTGTATTCTTGCAATAAACTAATAAAGGGAGAAAGCTTATTGTGTTCTTGATAGCTGTGTCTTTCTTCCACCTTTCGTATCTGAACTGGTTGGTCAGTCAACGAACCTTGTCCTTGCTAGCTTGCCCATATTACGCATGCGTCAAGTAAATTGAGCAATGAAATAAGTTTGATTTCATTAATGAGATGACTCCCTCCTTACTTATTCTTGGCGGAGAGCATCCAGCTCGCTTGAGATCTGAAAGTTTCCCATGCATTCTCTGTATGATTACCAACGTAGAATCTGCACTCCGCTGTTGTTTGAAATCTTTTTTTTTGACAAGTATGTGAAACCTAAGTGAGGTTATGTTTGGCTTTTACTTTTCCTCTTCAGAGGATAGTTTTTTTTTTAATAATCAATCTTTTAATGTAGAGTAATTTAATTATTAGGGAGTGTATTCAGGAAGGCGCATATTATAACCTTTTTTTTAATGTAATTACCTGCAAAATTTATTAAACTTTTGATGTTACCTCACCACTGACTAAGGTAACTGATTTATTACATATTGTTATTTACATAGTTGTTTTCCTATGGACTTAGAACTGTATTATAGATCTCTCAGCTTAAATGTAACATAAATAAACAAATTAGAAAAATTGTCTTGAAACTTTAAAATTCAGTGCTGACTGTATTCTGGTTCTTGTAGATTGATTGTTTCTGCAGTTACTGAAAAGGAATAATAAATTTGTGAGCTTATGTAGTATTGTGGGGAATTAATGTTTTCTTTGGGAAAGCTTAACTTAGAAAATAGTTGTAATTTAAAAGATTGAGAACATGATTATGGTTTAGGTTAGATTAGGTTATTCAAGAATCTGAATCAGTAACTTTCAATAAATGTTTTTTTAATATTTCAACTAGGGACTAGTATTGAACCAACCAACCTAACTTGGCAAATTAAGGTTGGTTTTTTCACATAGGAATCGTACTGAACTCATAAGTAAAAACACAAAATAGACTAAGGCCAAGGCTTTAAAACAATTAACAGACACACATGATGAAGGGTTTCAAGTCAAAGAAGGTCCAGAATAAACGAAAATAGCGTCTATAATTTTAGAAAAGGTTAAATTCAAAATATCACAGATAAAAAAAATTAACAGTCAATAGAATAATCTCTCGTCTTCCTTACAAAAGTAAATAGAATTTTTAGATACTGAATTTTGTGCAGTTGAAAACTTGAGTTAAAAAGATCACTGGCCAGGATATAAAATTCTCAACTTGAAACAAATGAAGATATGCCTAAGCATACTAAATGAAAATTATAAAGGTCTGTTGAGGACAGACCCGGATCTTGAAATGACTCCACGGAAAAGTAATATAAAAAAGGAAGTATGTCACCTGGATAGCAGTTTTGGTTTCAAGTCCGGTCCATAATAGTTATTTTATATTTTCCAAATGCTTTCCTGAACCAAGGTGTTGAGGTTACATTAATACTTTCGATTTCAATCTAAACCTGAACCAGGAAAACCTGGATTTGACGACGAGAGATATTTTAAATAAAAGAAGACAGATTACTAACACATCATGTCTGTAAACAAATTCATAATCTTATTTAAAATTGATAATTATGGCATCAAGGTGTTAATTATAACAAATTATTTAGAAATCAAAGAAATGGCAAAACAATCCAAATCATATTTTAGGAGCCAGTGCCAAGCTGCAAAAAACAAGATGCAACAGGTTAGTTTATGCACAAAGCAAAACCTAGTGCAGTCTGGTAACATAACCAACAAAGGACGGTTACAGTTTAAATTGAAAGCTTGACTAGAAACGTTAAAAGGAGATTTAGTTAAAGTAAAATATTATGAAAAATACCTAAGTAGAAAATAAAATATTATAGCTAGAAATAATAAAATTAATGTTGAAGTGGGTGAAACCGAAGGCTCACTGAATGAAATGGTGTGACCAACTGCACCACATTTAACTAAAACAATGTAGCAATGCTACAGACCTCTCCCCTCCAAGTTAAACTCTGGGGTGTCAAGAAAAAAAAATATCAAGGATAGAAAGGAGATGAGAATGAGAAGAAACAAGAGAAGGAAATTTCTTCTAATATTATATTTCTTCTATTATTACCAATACTGAGACAATCAGTAAAATTGAAAACCTGACTTTCAAAGTCAAGAAGAATGTCAAAAATTAGTGACCACAAATCTAATGTAGCTTTGAATCCAATCCGGGCGCACAAAGGGGTAAGATTCAGAGCAAGAGTAGAAATGGATATCACCGTTACAAAGTGAACAAAATTCAACAAAATTTTACCTAACCCATGTGGATAAATGGAGTAGAGTTCAGAATGGTACAAAAATTCAACCAAATAACCTTCCTTAGGTTATATCAATTTAAAAGGATAAAGAAGATGACACACTGTCATTGTACAAGAACATTATCATAGTAATCCGATGGCAATAATTATTATATAAAGTGGAAATAGGAGTAAGTATATCATACAACAATGTTAAAGGAATAGTAATGCCCAATAATGAGACATAAAATTCAGGACAAGAGAATAATACATGACAATATTATGTCAAGACTACAATAAGATTATAATACTAATTAAGTTACAGTACAGGGTTTAGGATCTTAACTACTAGGTTACCATGGATTTTAAAATCAAGAAAACTCTCAAATGGCCAGAATAATGAGAATAAAATAATTCTCAGATAAGCAATTGCTTAATTTTTCTGCTGTACAGCAAAGATTGAGCATGTAGGATGCGTCCATCAAAACATGTCAAAAATTTTTGAAGTAGAACATAAGTCTCACTTCAGACAAGGACAGTAATACTTCAAAGTATTTCACTCTGAGACAAAGAAGGTACTCACATAAGGGTACAAAATAAGACTAGAATAACGATTTAGACACAAGACAGAGCAAGTCCTAAATAATATTTAATCAATTAGCATTGATCAAGTTATGATAAGCCTTTTTAAGTTGTGTCACATGAGCTCTTCTAATGAAGTTCATTCCATCCAAGGAATAAAGATTGGCTGTGACAGGTGATGACCAAGATTTTAGTAAGTATGGGCCAGACCAGCGATACATTAGCTTAGTAGTAAGCTTTTCAGCAGCCTTACTAATAGGATTGGTCCTCAGAAGAACAATATCATTAGTCTTAAAAGGAATAGGACTACGTTTATCATCATAGAGCTTTTTGACTCTACTATGTGATTTTAATAAATTCTGGTGAGCTTGCTTCCAAATATTTTTGGAGTCCTGTGAGAATGTTTTGGGTAAAATATCAGCAATCTTCCACACATTCTTCAATGGATGTTTTGGACTAATCCGAAAAATAATTTCATACGGTGTGAACTTACTTCTTTCATGGAAAGAAGTGTTGAAAGCTAATGGTAACCAGTCTAATGCCTGATCCCATTTGGTTTGCTCTTTAGCATAATAAGCAATCAATGAAGACCTTAAGTTTCTATGTACACGTTCTACCTGGTTTGGTTTTGGATAGAATTCAGTAGTTGTAATATGCCTGTGGACCATTGTCAGATACAATTATTTCTGGAATACCAAAATTCAAGAAGATTTTTTGTAGTTCTCTACACACAGTAGTATGATTAGCCTTTCTAACTGGGATGAGCCAAACATATTTCGAAAAGGCATCAACACAACTAAATATCATGGAGTTACCACTGGTACTACGAGGTAATGGGCCTACAAAATCCACAAATAGCTTCTCCATAGGAGCAGAAGCAACGCTAGAAGCCATGTAGCCAAAGTTGGTTTTTTGGGCAGGCTTACTAAGAGCACAGACCTTGCAAAGTTTAATAAGATTTGAGATATCTTTGGACATTCCCTTCCAAAAGAATTCATGACGAATTTTGTTCAACGTTTTGAGAAATCCTAAATGACCTCCAAAAGTACTCTCATGGTAGTATTTGAATACCATTTCCTTCAAGACTAAAGGTAACACAATTTTAGGTTTACCAGCATTCCTAGCATTAAACAAAAGCACATCTTTAGAAATGGAATATGGAAAAATATCTTCACCTCTTTTCCCTTTTTCTAACAAGTCAGCAATGAAGACATCACTCTTCTGATGTTGAGCAATGTCGCTGAAACATAAAGGAAAATCTGCCAGGGCAACACTACATAATTTGTTTTTGATAGGGTCAGACTCATGGTCAGAAAACATTCTACTAAGGGTGTCAGCAATGACATTCTGTGTCCCTTTGATGTGCACAACATCGAATTGAAATGCAGAAATGTGAAGAATCCATCTACCTATTCTTCCCAATGGTTTGGGATGATTTAGAACCCATTGTAGAGCTGAACAATCCGTATGTAACATAAATTTAGTATGTTCCAGAAAAAAGCGAAATTTTTCTATAGCATAAACAATTGCTAAGGCCTCCTTCTCATAGGCACTATACTTGCGTTCCTGAGTAGACAGAGTTCTAGATGCGTAAGCTATAGGCAAAAGATTACCTTCATGATCTTGCATTAAAACACTTCCAATAGCAGTACCTGAGGCATCAGTTTGTAGCACAAACTGCTTGGAAAAGTCGGCCATTCGCAGAATGGGTGGCTGAGTAATATTTTTTTTTAATTTGTCAAATGCACTTTGACACTCCTCAGTCCAAATGAACTTGGTGTCCTTTTTTCTCAGAGCATTCAAAGGAGAGGCAATTTCAGCTAAATTCGGAATGAACGATGATAAAAATTAACCATACCTAAAAATCGAGCAACTCCCTTCACTTTAACTGGAGGAGGAAAATTCAAAATAGATTTGGTTCTTTCAGGATCAATGCAAACAGAGTTGTATGACACAATGTGACCAAGAAATGAAATTTTTGGTGTGGCAAAGGTAACCTTGTCTGGGTTTACAGTGAGACCAGCTTTTCTCAAGCGAGTAAATACTTCTCTAAGTGTGTCCCAATGTGACTGTAAATCCTCAGAGTACACAATTAAATCATCAAGATAGAAAAACAGTTTGCGGGAATGCAAATCGCCAAAAAGTTTTTTCATTAACTGAGTTAGAACCTGAGCCCCACAAGAAATTCCATAAGGAACTCTTTTATAATTGTAAGAAGCAAAAGGTGTGATAAACGATGTTAAATGTTTTGATTTCTCAGTCAGAGGAATTTGATGATAAGCTTGATCAAGATCTAAGACAGAAAAATAACGGGCCTTAGTGAAATGATGAAAAGAAGTTTGTAAATCTCCAATAGGTGTACTTTGGAGTTCAATCACTTTGTTCAGACGACGAAAATCAATCACAAGTCGAAAATCTTTATCCTGTTTAGGAACCAAAAAACAAGGAGAAGAATAAGAAGAATTACTAGGTTCAATGACTCCATCATCCAACAAGGTTTGAATTTTCTGCCTTAAAATTTCAGTCTTGACAGGATTCAAGGCATAAGGTTGGCTCCTAATAACTTTATCTTCAATCAGTTTGATATCATACTTGACAAGGTCAGTGGCACCTAATTTCTTTGTCAACACATCTGGAAATTCATCTAGAAGATTTTGTAAGTCTTTTCTATCTTTATTAGACAAATGTGAAATACTTTGTTTAGGACACTTCTCTACAGAATTGTCAAGATAGCAAACCGAATCTGCATTATCATTGTGTGAAAGTAAAGGAAATTTAATATTTTGTTCAAAGTTGAAATAAAATTTTTGGGTAAAAAGATTTATAATTATCTGTGAGTGATTTATAAAATCAGAACCTAATATCACATCAACAGGGAGTCTATCACTAATTAGAAACTCAAACTTCCATGTTAAATGTTCAATTTTTATTTTCAGAACACATGACTTAGTAATTTTAATTTCAGAAGAATTAGCAGTATAACAAGATATATTAACAGACTTAACAGGAAACTTAAATTTGTCATAGGATTTAATTTCTTGAAAAACCTTACTAGAAATGAATGAATGAACTGAGCCAGAGTCCAAGAGAGATTCAAACCTAGTGTCAATATTATTTTAATTTATTAATTATCAGTTTTCCTTTTTTGAAATTGGAGTATTGGCGTTTTTTTGACAACTTAGCCCAACACTTTGGTGCAATGTGACCCTTTCTATTACAGTAGTGACACACTATATCAGATCGTTGACTAGGTTTGAACTGATTTTGTTTAAATGTAATATTGCCAGAATTATTTTTATCAGTCAAATTTCGTTCCTTAAAATTTTTAGAATCATTTGATGAATGCTGAATTTGCATTTGACCTTGCCTTTACATGTCTGCAAATAGAACATTTTGTGTGTGAACACACATATTAGTGAGGTCATGAAATGTTTGTGGTCTACTTACAAATACTAACCTTGAACGTTCCTCTGGGTTCAAACCAGATACAATATTGCTAACAATATCGCTTTCTGACTTGTTCAGCTTCAGTAATACTGCCGCTTCTTTAATGCTGACAATGTGAGCAGGCAGAGGCTCATTAAAAGCTTGCAAACGGTAATATCTATGTTTTTCAATTTGGCTCAGAAGACGTTGAGGAATGAAATGATTTAAAACTTCCCTATGAAATTGATCAAATGTCGAATTCAACTGTATGTGACACATAATTTTATCAGCTAAAGGACCTGAAGCATAAGGAAATAAAACTTGAAACAGCTGTATATCCCCAAGACGTGAGATCTGCTGAATTTTTAATGCAGAACTCAAAAAGTTCAACAAAGACTCAACCTCTAACCCATCAGTTATCTGCAAATTTCTCAAAAATTTTTCCACAGGATTTTGCAATTTATTATAAAGCTCATGAAATTGAATATCAGTAGTGACACTCCTATTCAACTGTGAAGTTGGACATGGAACAAACGAATTGGTAACTAAAACATCATGTCCTTCATTCTTGCTTTGCCTTTGATAAAGATTATCACCACTTACAAAATTTGGACCACATTCACTATTCATATTTTGTACATAAGGTACAGGTTTCTGCAATATATTAGAAGATGATTGAAAATATGCTTCATTAATCAAAGTATTGGCTTGTGAAATATTAGGAGGAATTTCTTTTTGATTAACAAGATCACTATTAGATATGCTTTCAAATCTTATCTGGGGAACTTTCAGAGTAACCTCCCTATTTTGTGATATCGGTAGCCCAGGATGAGGTATAATTTTGGATGGACTGGGAATAACCAAACTACTCTTGTATGTGGGTGAAGGAGTCCTACTTTTAGCAACCAGAGTATATAACTGTACTATCTTACTAAATGTGTCAGATAAATTTTCAGCAATACCTTTAATGAAGCTTAGAACATTGTCTTGTTCTTCAGAAGTTTTAATTTTATCAAAGGAATTGATAATTTCTTCGATTCTATGAACAACATGAATAAAATTTGTTTCAATTTTGTTGATATTTCTTCTGGAAATCTTATCACTACTAGATAATTCTTTAATTTGAGATTCAATCTTATTATGTATTCCACTCTGAATACTACTTAAATTCTCACTGAACAATTCAGAATCAAATGAAATGCTCACAATTTGAACATTAGGTTCACTTATCAATTATCTATAAAATGCTCTGAGTGAATCAAGATCTCTAGCAAGAGATTCACTTCTATTTACACCTAATCTTTCAAGCTCAAAAATCAAATCATCTTTAACTAAATAATCAGGATTTATCTTATAATCTGAAATATCAGACTTCACTTGGTTAATGATTTCAATGGCACCTTCAATAGTAAAGTTTGAGGCCATTTTATAATTTCTCTTACTGATACTATTTCAAGATATAATGGAATATTATTTTATAGACAATATGTTATGAAGAATAAATGATGAATCTAAAGCAAATAGTTTAGAATTCGTTGACATATACTTGAAACCACTTATGTGTGCAGGTTAGTTTAATGACAAAGAAACAATGTGAAATATCAATAATTACAAGATTATAGCTACAGAATGATAGCATTTAAAAAATACAACCACGTTCTGCTACCAAAATGAACCAACCAACCTACCTTGGCAAATTAAGGTTGGTTTTTTCACATAGGAATCGTACTGAACTCATAAGTAAAAACACAAAATAGACTAAGGCCAAGGCTTTAAAACAATTAACAGACACACATGATGAAGGGTTTCAAGTCAAAGAAGGTCCAGAATAAACGAAAATAGCGTCTATAATTTTAGAAAAGGTTAAATTCAAAATATCACAGATAAAAAAAATTAACAGTCAATAGAATAATCTCTCGTCTTCCTTACAAAAGTAAATAGAATTTTTAGATACTGAATTTTGTGCAGTTGAAAACTTGAGTTAAAAAGATCACTGGCCAGGATATAAAATTCTCAACTTGAAACAAATGAAGATATGCCTAAGCATACTAAATGAAAATTATAAAGGTCTGTTGAGGACAGACCTGGATCTTGAAATGACTCCACGGAAAAGTAATATAAAAAAGGAAGTATGTCACCTGGATAGCAGTTTTGGTTTCAAGTCCGGTCCATAATAGTTATTTTATATTTTCCAAATGCTTTCCTGAACCAAGGTGTTGAGGTTACATTAATACTTTCGATTTCAATCTAAACCTGAACCAGGAAAACCTGGATTTGACGACGAGAGATATTTTAAATAAAAGAAGACAGATTACTAACACATCATGTCTGTAAACAAATTCATAATCTTATTTAAAATTGATAATTCAAGGCATCAAGGTGTTAATTATAACAAATTATTTAGAAATCAAAGAAACGGCAAAACAATCCAAATCATATTTTAGGAGCCAGTGCCAAGCTGCAAAAAACAAGATGCAACAGGTTAGTTTATGCACAAAGCAAAACCTAGTGCAGTCTGGTAACATAACCAACAAAGGACGGTTACAGTTTAAATTGAAAGCTTGACTAGAAACGTTAAAAGGAGATTTAGTTAAAGTAAAATATTATGAAAAATACCTAAGTAGAAAATAAAATATTATAGCTAGAAATAATAAAACTAATGTTGAAGCGGGTGAAACCGAAGGCTCACTGAATGAATTGGTGTGACCAACTGCACCACATTTAACTAAAACAATGTAGCAATGCTACAGTATGATTGTTTGTTTACTAATTTCTTATGGTATTTCTTTTAGCTATTGTTGTTACTTTTACTAAGATCAGATTAGGGTTATACTTTGGTTTACCAGAAATTAATTATTGACTGAATCTTATTTAACTTTTAACATGTTACTAAATTTAGAGAATTATGTAAATTTCAGCTAACTGTTATTTGATTGATCTTAGAATTCTTCTAGTTGGATCAACTAAACAAATATTTTGTAATGCTTTTTAGAGACTAGTTATTATTGTATTTTTGGTACTTTTCTTTATAGTGGTTCCATGTTCCGGGGACCAATTCCTTGTTTGGGGCACAAATTACGTGTTGGGGACGCAAATTCCACAAGATCTATGTTGAGAACCGAGACTCACATGATGTTGATCCAATTTCAATAAGGAGATCCAGCCAAATGAACCCGTGCTGGACTATGGGATTTCAACAAAGCTCGGCTACCAAAACGACAGAACATTTGGCGGTTTGTGTGTAAAGGAAACTTAAGGTATGAGGTTTTGTTAGTTATGTCATCGTATCTTCGAAAAGTGAAATTAGTGGGCGTCGTACCATTGGCCAATGTGTGGGTTATGAACAAGCTTAGATTAATTTAATGAAAGACTCAATCGCCCAATCTTGTGATTGTAGCTTATTTTTCTCTTAGACTGAGATGCGTTTTGTATTGTGCTAATTTTTTGGATTTTATTATATGCGCCATTCTGAAGAACAAATGAGTACTTATCTTGATAACCTGGTCGATGTTATTTTATTTGAGAAGAGTTGTTTTTTTAGATTGTATAACGTTTTGCAATGGACAAACTCATTTCTCAACGTTCTATATCTCGCTTTATTATAGCACACCTTTCGTTTTATTTCTAGTTAATGCCTACAGTTCAAAACAAAATTCTCTTTTTTATTTTTATTTCATACTGTAGTATTACATATATTTATTATATTTATGTATTAGTAAATGAGACCGCGTGATGAATGAGTGAGAAAGTCGTTGAAAAAGCCTTGAGTGATGAGCGTCATACACTCCCAGTGACTGCGGATTCATCAAAATTGATTTTATTGTCAAGCCTCAAATTTCAACAGATATTAGCCGACAACGGAATGAAGCGAATTGATGACTACGAATTTATTAGAATAGAATGGTTGATGAATTGCTTCAGCTCTAGACGAGGATGAGCTAGCATTGCAGTGAGGACACTGGCATAGCCAATTCTACACACTACACTATCAACTACACTATGTATAATAGGTCACTTGATGACATTAAGGGGTGAACCGGATTGGGGTCGTGGCGAGGGGGTGAAGGGTGCTAACGCCTGCACGAAGAATGTCCACGGCGCGATAAGTGCCGATCCATTTATCAAATACTCCACGGCACAATCGCCACTCCCAGTGCTAGTGCTCTTACTATACGTACATCTCACACTTGGTTGTGTATAAGCGTCTGTCTTCTCTCACTCTTACTACCTCTTCTTATTCATCTTATTTTTCTCTCTAAAACATCATTCTGACCTAGGATACTGTCTCACTCATCTGATTTTCAAACTCTTGGTCATATTATTCAAACTGGCTTGAATTGCAATTGTTATATGGGCTAAACGGATATTATTCTTATATGATTTTAGTATTTTTTTTTTGTGCTGAGTTGAAGACTTTTTGTACTAGCCTATTCTATCCTACAAATCCCTAGCCTATACTTTATGCCAGCTCAAAGACAGCTCGAAATTAGACGGCTCAAAGGAATTTCGGTGAAGCAAAAATCAACTGACTACGGTGATTAACTAACTATATGACTGCTAGCTTCAGACTTGTGAGCTACGCAACACGCTAGGATTAAATTCCATTGAGATTGGTGATTTTCTACTAACAGCTGCAACACCGCAATTTTCCAAAGCCGCCTAATTTGGTGGCGTGAGCTGTAGCTTAAATCAGTTGTTGTAATTCATATGGGTAAAATTAATCCCATATAAAATATTTGTGGTATTTTTTCATGCATATGAGTTCCAGACTTGTGCGTAGGTAATGATTGGATGATAAATAATGTTATGGCTGAAGGACCTACCCAATATTTCTATAACAATATATTGCAAAGCGGAAGAATATTTCGTGGGGAAGACTGAATCGTGAAATTCATAGGATCATCAGTACACATTCACTATTTTCACGCTATTAGTTGAATATTCTGTTGTTAGAAATACCCCGGAAGAAAAGCACTACTAAAGGTATTGCTGTAATTCAATATAATAAACAGCTATCGTGAGAAATGAGTCAGTGATGTGATGACGGAGTTTCATTTTTTAATTTAATTAAGCGATTACTTTAATCTCTTTACTAAAAATGTTGTTCAGACTTTGCGTGTTGCAATAACTCTGCCAGAGTGGGCCATTAACTAATAAACTTAATTACAGCTTAATATGATGAATTTTTCTTGACCAACCAATATATTTGTTTAGAAACATTCTTTTTCAGCTTTTGGGGTACTATTTCGAGAAGAGAAATCTTAGAAGGATGCAATTTTGAAACTTTTAGACCACAAAAAAACAACTTGTTTTCATTTGCACAAAAATGAAGGATCATCATATTTCCTCAATTCGACGCCAACAGCAAAAAGCACTGTACGTCCATTTTGAAATACAAACATTACTTGCCATGGCTGGTTTATCAGCCATATTAAATGGAGAAAGACGGAGCACATATATGAGATATATTTTTAGTGTTTCCGCATATATGGCAGTGGTGATGGGAGGGGGTTGTGGAATAGGGGTTGATCGAGAGGTTTTTGGGGACAGGCAGCCGATCTTTTCTCTCGCCAGATGACTTTTCGAGAAAAATGAGCCCTCACAGGCCAATACAGGACAAGTCTCAAGTTTGTTGTTTGAATTTCTGTACTCGTCTTCTAATCTTTGGAAAGGGAGTGCTTTCCCTTCCTTCACCCATCAACTCTTCCCCCTAACTTCTCTTTTCTTCCTGTTAACTTGATAGCCTTCGACAAACAGCCCATGTCACCCCGTATCGACCGTTCTTGAGGCGGAAAGGATAGAGGGGAGCAATGCACACCATCCAAGTTGTCGCACAAGAACCTTTTTGTCTCAACTTTCACGTCCTCTCAGTTCACAATTATTACCCTTTTCGCTTCTCTTTTCCTTAAAAAATACTTTTTTGATCTCTATTTTAGTTAATAAACTTGAGCAAGAAATCCTTCCCTAGTAAAATCAATCAAACTTGAGAATTATTACAATACTGATTCAAGCTACTAAATAACAATGAACTACTGTAGTCTGCAAAAAGTGGAATCCATTACTATACAGCGAGCTCATTCCTACTATACAGCAAGTTCATTATCTATAGTCCGATGGAAAATTACTCTAGAAGAAACGAACTTCCAGGTCTTGTAAATGAACTTATAAGTGTGCACTTTAGAGTGGATATTTTAATTAAATAAGCGCCGTATTTTATGTGACAAGCTTCATAGCAAAGTTGCAGGTGTTTTAAGTTATGTCGAAATTAATGCGGAAAGTTTGATGTTAATGATTATCAAAGTAGAGATTCCACCTTCTCTACAAGCAGGAAAATATTGAGTTGTTGATACACCACTTTCTGAGCATTTACATATTTTGAGTAGAATGGAAATGATCAATGACTAACCGCAATTCTGATTTTAATTTTTTTAAATTTTGAGATCTCTAAACTAAGAAGACAAGGAGTTTAAAATTAGTAAACTTTAATTCTGCAAAATATAAAATAACAAAATAATTATAAATCTATTGATTAATTTTGAGTTGACAGTCTTTGTGCACAAATTTTTAAAACATTACAATGACTGTAGAACATGTTATTCAACATCGCTCATGAATATCGCGGCACTTATTTTTCAAACTCTAGACTTACAGATTTCATTTCCCGTTCTAGTTTACAGCTATAACACTAATGAATTGGTGACAATGAAATTTGAGGTAAAGTTGAAAAAGTAAACTCAATCCCTCAATTTTTCCACATTTCGTTTTAAATTGGCAAAATAAACGAACCCTTGCAAGTATTCGCAGCATATTCGCAGCAGGGTAATTAAAAATAACTAATTCTTTTAAATTTTGCGCAGCAATTACTAAGTTTCTAAATTCATCTATTGATGAATCACTCGATCAGAAAAAAACTTTTCAAACATTTCCTACAAACAAATCTGTTGATAATTTTGAACATTCTAGAAACTGTGCACAAGCTGCTTATAGGAACAGGCATCAGTTTTAAACGAGATGAATTCAACATTGCCACAAACGTGAATTATTTTTTTATTCGCAAGAGGATAGAACGTGGATTTCCACAGTTGCGCGTGATTATTGAGAACTCAACGTTTGCGGCTTTTTCATATCGAGTAATATCAATATCATCGGTAATACGAAATGGTATCGATATTGAGTAATCGATCAGTGTTGAGCCAAGCTGACTTCCATGAGCCACGAACAGTTTTAATTTAATTGAACCGCAGTTTGCTGGCTGCTACTGAATATGTCCATACGTGCAAATCGAAATCAGATTCATAGGGGATCCAGTTTCGTTGAAAATACCATGTGTGTGAGTTTAAGGATAAGAAGGAGAGCTATTATTAAAACAGGGCAATAAAATAGCGGTAACTTTTCTATAAGGATGCTACAAAAATGAAGCACCGATTCTAGATTTGAAAGTGATAGATACTATTATAAAGAGTTGATATTGAAACAGGATGTTATATTTCAAGTTGTTTTTCAACGAAACTGCGCCCTCACAGCGTGAGTTTGATTAACTTTCCTTTCTTTCGTGCCTCAACACGATTTTTCAATGAGGTTACCTTACCACTTTTTCCCATTTTGCATTGTATCTATATGTTGTATTTTGGGAACTGTGTGTAAATAAGTGAAATGAGATGAACTTCCACAGTTGCCATTTCAAACAACATGGAACTCATGGAGGATACCTAGGTAATTAGAGAACTGTGACCTAATCAACTTTGAGGATACTATTTATATTTTTCATGTATTTATGTGAAGAGTTTACGATTTTTTAAAAGACGGATTAAAACGAAGAAAAGTTGAGAGATACCCAGACCAGAGCACGTGAGATAGTGAGATTACAAACTAAAGAGGAAACATGAGAAGAAAAGATAGCTTGAATACTGACAAGGTGATTAGAGATAGATAAGTGTTTTCCAGATACTTTTAATACAGTTAACCAAATCTGCTTGAAATGACTGAATTTTATTGACAAAAATCTTGTCTTACTTGAAAATAATTCAATTTTAAAAAAACACCCACATCTCACACTAACAGAATAATGTTGAGTTATGATTGATTTGATTAAGTTTATAATGAATTCTTTGGTCTCCGGATACCAGTATAAATATAAATAAAGGTTTAAATACCTGCGTTTTGATATCCAATAAACTACTTGTTCACTACCGGTTTCAACCCTCCTATGGGGTCATCATCAGGTGGTTGTGGACGTTATTATATCATTGCCGATTTGGCAATTCGTCGTAATGTAAAACGTCGGAAAATAAAAAACACACATCACATAACACGAAACGAATACGAGGATGACAGGACGGACAACACGCTCGCGCTGACTGACAGGTCCGGACTCATAGTTCCATGGTGACGGAGTCCGGACCTGTCAGTCAGTGCGAGCGTGTTGTCCGTCCTGTCATCCTCGTATTCGTTTCGTTATGTGATGTGTGTGTTTTTTATTTTCCGACGTTTTACATTACGACGAATTGCCAAATCGGCAATGATATAATAACGTCCACAACCACCTGATCCCCATAGGAGGGTTGAAACCGGTAGTGAACAAGTAGTTTATTGGATATCAAAACGCAGGTATTTAAACCTTTATTTATAGATTAAGTTTAGTTAAAATTGATTGTTGAATCTTCTAAATTGGTCAGAATAATCATTATCATTTTCAGACAACAGTCTTTGAATTTTGTTTTGCGCATCAACATTTCTACAGTTTTAGGATGAAAAAGTAATTAGAAGCATTGTGTTGCCAGCGAAAAATTTCTTCATCTCTGAATTTTCTTGAACATAGCATGAGAAATAACCTTATTCATGTGAGTTTATTATGGTTGAGAATGAATGCCTGATAAATATTTTATGTATGCCTATATTATATCATATAATTTATACTGTGTATTATTTCTTATACAGAGTTCACCAGGAAAAATCTGCCATACCGTACTAGCTGATTTCTCTCATCAAGATAACGAAAAAAGTTCATACAAACTTGTCGTAAAAAAGTTAGAAGTTTTACAAGTTTTTTACATTCACGTTATACAACATAACTTATAAAAAAGTCCGGAAACGCTTTGTTAAAGAAATAAATATGGCTGAAGCTGTTAGCTATTTCTGTAAACTCAATCACAAATCTTAAAAGGGCGTTCACGTAGGTGTTGAATAAAAGAGACTATGTAAAAGAAGCTAAAAAAATCGGTTATATAAGAATAATATATGGTGTAGCCTGGCTGGCCAGGTCTGGTGCAAGAGTCCTCTGGTCGCACCCAAACAAAGAGGATAAAGCAAGTTTCAAACTAGTACCAACAGTAATATATAATAATTATAATTATTGAGATATTTTACAAAAAATACGCAAGTTTGAAGGGCAATTCCATGCAAAACAGCACACTTTTTTCATCATCTCAGTTTTTGATGAAAATCTCGAAGTGAGTGATGAGAATAATAAAAATACATGATATTAGATTGTTACTCCAATTCGGTCACATGTGACAGCCATTTAAAACAAAAATAAAAAAAACGCTCAAGTCGAATATGGACAATTAAAAAATTCTTCCAGCAGCTCGTGCAATCAAACTTGACGGCTGTAAATGTTATTACTTAGCAGTATTAGTTTATCTCTTTTCAGTGATATGGGTTGTAATAAAAAAGTTTCATCAAAATACAAAAATCAAGAGTCAAAAATCAGGAAATAAGAACAAACCTGCGCGTTGACGCGACGTCTCCCCTCTCGACCATCAACAAGAATTTTTTCTCATCCATTTTGAGCTGAGCCATTTCCTGATGCGGCCGCACAACGTTTTCCTCCTCCATCATGCCATGGATACTGTGTCTCTGCAGCACACAAGCAACCAGAGAAATAGAGATAATTTCAACCTCAAAAAGTTATCCACTTATTTATTTTTGACAAGAACACAATAAAGCACAAATAATCACACTATTGCAGTCAATGAATTCCCTTTTTTGTTGATTGAGTGATGTTTCTTGAATGTTTCTTAGATGTTTCTTGAATACTGGAAATTATGTAGTTTTTCACCGGCTCAGTCTGCATTGGTGATTGTACTACTAACCATCTTTCACTCCACTGGGCTACTACCTGCGTTCAGGTCTCTATGCGGGTGATCCACAATGTAGGTTAAAATAACTGGAAGCCTTTTTACATATGAGCCTGAATACACTTAAAATGAGAGTTTGAATTTCAAAAGTTTCTTGGTGGAGGACCTCCAGATCCCCTTCTTGCTGGGGGCATTCGGTTATGGTAACTTCGCATTCGGCCATCTCGAATACACCTATGGTCACATGAACACAATAATAATCATAATGAATACCACTACAAGAACAAGAACATCAATTCAACATGTTTCGGCTCTTACACTCATGGAATTAAATGGTCCAAACATTTAAGTATAAATCCAGAAGCGTTCGTGAAGACATGGCTGCGTAACCAGAACACAACGAGCGAAATATGATAACGCTTACATGAATGAAGAAAATTAGTTTGAAATTTTTTTGTAAATACTTGAAACTTTTAAATGTGTTTTCCAATAAACATTGTTCAATCTATTGTGTGTTTTAGTATCATGTATACCTGAATAACGAAAGACCAACCGTAGCATAATAAGTAAGTTAAACATAAACAATTACATAATACACATTTTGTCGTTTTCAATTACCTATTGTGAAAAAATTAGCGCTCCTGCACTGAAAATTTTACCACAAGACCAATGTTCGTCATAATATGGTGAAAGACTAGTTCTCGTTACAGCCGTGTAGAGCTGCGTTCGCGGAGAGCGTAGTGCGACAAACAGAATTGTCTGTTCCTGTGCACTGCCAAGTAAATGGGCTCACATACTTTACTTCTTACTCTACACTTGACAGTTTATTTCAAATTACAAAGCAATTATGCATTTTCAAATTATTATATTTATAGTAGTGAATTTCAAGTTAATGAACCTCTAGTTTCAGAGAGAAAAATATTGATAAATTGAAGGAAGCATTCTCAAATGAAGGAATTTACTTCCACAAGCCTTTCAACCCCAATCTAATTTATTTTTTTCATACAATTAAATCAGAAAAGTAGTAGCAACACTAAGAATGACACGTCGAGTTTTTCTAGCTACTTTTCGTTTTTGTGTAGCCTCTTTGGCAAATAGGAAGAACGAGGCTGCAGAATCGGTTTACCAGTCGGGTCGTAAATCAATCATACGATTGATCTTTCCTGTTTGTTGGCAGTTGGCTCCCGAGGGAACAGCCAAGTTCTCTTGTTCTTTCTTTCTCACTCACTCACTCACTCTCTCCCTCTCTCACACTCTCTTACTTTGTCTCTCTCCCTATTGACGTGACCCGTCAATAGAATCAAATCCTCTCTCTACTGTCATTACTCATTTCCTCATTACTTTATGACGACATGTTATTTTTCATTGCTCATAGTCGACATCCACCAGCCAAATCATTATTTATTACTTCAGTAGTTACATTAGAAAATGCTGCTTTCATTGATTGAATGTGCTGTGAGTTGTAGCACACGAATCCTCTATAACAAATATTAAAATGTATAACTTACTAAAGTGGCAATGGTACTAAAAAATACTACTAAAACTATTTACGGTATGGGCTGTACCCAAAAGGCGATACCTCACAATTCTAGAGCACTTTAAATAATAATGGCGATTTTCAATTTTAATGATATTATATTCAACTAACATGCTCTTATTAAAAAAGTAGGCTATGACTTGAGTAACTGGTTTATAAGTTACATGATCAGTTTAATATATTATTCAGTTTGCATGGTTTCCAATGATTTATAAAGTTGCAAAGTTATTAATTCTACGAATGTGCTTTTGAACTGTCCTTCTCGTGGGTTTTAAATTTAATGAAAATGTAATCACAGGACTCAATCAAGTTAATTTGATCATTATTAATAGTTATCAATTTATCAGTATTTTATCAAATTTCAAGCCTTTTCTATAATTTTCTTCAGAATATTGTTGCTTGTAATTTGCTTAGGTTTGTTATTCATCAAGTTTGGGTTCGGATTGTTGAATGTGTATAAAATTAAATAAATTAATACGATCAACATTGATTGAAAACCAAAATAATTCATTACCAATGGAGAAAACTGGTTAAAAACAGGATATTGGTTTCCAAAATCATATTCAACTTAGATTTACCTTAGAAAAATGAAAGAAATTTCGAATTACAATAAACTTTCGCCTACTAATGCTATTAATTTATTAAACAAATTGCTTTCGTAAACCGTCCCAAATGCATGAATACTTGACGTAGAAGGGTGGAATGTATCTGAATTTTGCTTTCCGGAAGGAAAATTAGCATAGATAAGTCTTAAGAATAGAAACCAGGCTTGTGATGTATTGCTTCATTGGCAGAACTAAATTAATAGAGATGATCAGATTTGTTTCTTTCTGATTCTTTCTTTTTTTAGCTTTCGAATACTTTCTTCTTCCCCATAACTATCACGGAATGCTTCCCCACTTATCTACTCACTTACTCTATCTCTAAATTTCAGTAATAAACACTCAAAGAGGTTAGGAGAAAGAAAATACCTTAATAACGCAAATGTCGATTTTTATTTTTATTGAACCAATTATGATAATAGTACTTTAAAAGGAATTTCTTTATCTACCTTGAAAAATATCCCATAATTTTGACTACTACAGTAATCGTAAAGTAGGGCTTATAAACATCTTGCGAACACAATTTCTAAGAAGATTGAAGGAGGAATATCACTTCCATTTATAGCGATCGTCAGCAAAATTTATTGGTGGGGAATCATTGAGTTACTGAATTCTGAGAAGTGATAAAGACAAAGAGCTGAAGAGAGAAAACAAGAAATACTGAAGGGGCTGCTAGCTAAGTTCATTGAAATTGCCGGAGGGCGTTGCAAGAAAATATTGTTCATAAGTAGAGGATTGGGTGGAAGGGTGAAAAAGTCCATGCCACTAAAAATGGCCATAAAAGATTACGATCTATTTTAGTGTCTCATCGGTTGCTGCAGAGAAACAGAATTACCCTTCTCGAATGCCAGTCAGTTGTATAATTCATTGTTTGCATTTTTCAAAAATAGAAAAAATATCAACAATAGCATTAATAGGTGACTGGCATCCCCTCTTAAGCATTATCTGGTCAAGTATTGCACTAGTGCTCTAACAGCAGTCGCTTCTAAACACCTTAAACTTGGTATGAACTTAAGTTTCATAAATATTGGTAGTTCACTGTCTTGAGGTCAATGACCCATTCACTTCATAAATCAAGAAGCGAAACAATTACTGTTCACGCTCAGGGTGTTCGCTAAATGACTGTAACAGCACAGAATATCAATCCTTAAATTAGCGTAGCATACTCCCAAGTCTTATGAATTGCATACTTTCTAATGGAATACCACCTCGCTGTCTACTGTCTACAATGTTTATCGCCAAACTGCAATATACGCGCCTTTTTCAACAGGGTGGACTTCAAAAAAGCAATGTGCAAAGTAATTTCAAAATATATAGTTGACTTAACCATTGCAGTAATCAAGAACTCAGATAAAGAATGAGTTGGATCTTCTCCCGTTCAGATTAAAGTAAGACACTTGGAAGGTTGCAAAATTCATCAAATGTTTTCATAAATCTGTCTAAACTATTGGTTTTATTTATTTATTTATTTATTGTGACAAATTTACAACGAGTGTGAAAGTGCAACAGACTCAGGTCCAAAACTGCTTCCTTCACAAATTTTGATATGTTACATTGTCCAAAACATTGAGGCTAACACAGAATAAAAATTTTAAATATGCTGAAAACCTTCACTCGAAAAATAATAAAATTAATTTTCTCACTTGATCACTATTAATTTAAAAGTTCATTCGAAACGAAACACTAAAAACAGTTAAAAATAGTTAATAATATTAAATTTTTATAGAAACTTTTGAGTCGAAAAATATTATTTGGTTGCTATGGTAAACAACAACAACATTGTTTTTGTACATAACAACTATAAATAGATTGTGTGTGTATTGTTTGAACTGACACCAGACGGTACACATCAAGTAAATCAATTTTCAAACTATTCTATCAATTTATTTTAGTGACAGCCTTTTATGATTTGCGAATCTATGAACATGTCGTAGATCTTTGAGGAAGGTTTTTGTTCAAAGTTGGAGGTAGCCATGAAGTAAATAAGTTTATATTTAATCGTAAAGACGAGAAAAGTTCGATTTCCTATTAGAAGAAAAATTCTTGCCTCAATCAAATTACATTTTCGGATTGATCCTGCATGATTGACCTGTAAATTGATTGCCTTATCGCACTGTATGAATAGTCGATCCCGGTAATGAGTTTCATATAGAATATCTTTGCTGCATTCGTGAATTTGTGTGGCTCTTGTGCATTTGCGACTTGAAAATCTATTGCAGTATAGATCTATTGTAGAATTCTATTGTATCTAATAATATCTATTGTATAGATCTATTGCAATATAGATCTATTTTGCAGTATAAATCTATTGCATACAGGGCATGAACCTGTTTGAGTTAGTTTGTTCAATTTATCAAATTCAACACAAAGACAAAGATAACAAATTCAACACAAAGATAAACTTATCAAACAAAAAGAGGCCTCTTGTGATGATGATCGTTAAACAACTCGTAGATCTTCGTGAAAGTTATTTTCTCCGCGATTGAAGATCTACTTAACTGCTTGTTGAACTTGTTTTCATGTCTGGTACGAATCGCAAACTAAAACGATTGCTCAGATGTAACTTTATGTTTTAGTCAGGATCAAAAAGGTGACAGAGGGATATATTCAACAGTTGAACACACAGCTATCAGCAAGTTTGCAAACACAAACGTCTCGTAGGATTGACATTGTCACTCAACAAAAGCCAACTCTGAAGATCTTCTGCCCCGAATAAATCTTTCTCACAAAATTGTTACTATTTTATCTATTCTCTCTCTGCTCGGATTCCTTTTGCATACGCTTTATTCTATTCCCTCCTATTTCCTTGCTCACAACCGTTGGGGAAGCTCAACTGTTGGTCTCAGATAATGCTTATGATAATGTATGTCTCCGATTTCTACGTCCTTTCGGCGATTTCAGCTAGGGAGGGAGGGGTGTCATGAATTGATATTTTTGGAATTTTGATGCGAGATTGCTCTCTCCCATCCCTCTTTTCAAGTCTCGAATTGGTAATGAGGAGGGGTCATGACCGCCATAGCCTCCCTTCTTGGACCACCCTTGTAAATTGGCTACCTTAGTGGTTGTCCATTTTAACATATTTTTAATTATAATTCAGTTAATCTTTCTTGATCCCTGGCGTCTGTGTACGTAGAGAACAAACACCCTTGACAAGAATACAGCCAGAGTTCAACTGAAGACTAAGAGGGTAGCAGCTGGTGAATAATCATCAAAAGTAATTGTCTTATAAAAATGTCCTATTTTCTACATTGAAATAGCGTATAGCGTATGCAAAGGAACAAAAATTATTGACCGACCTTTATTACTCTGTTATAACTTGAATTTGATTGTATCAAGTACATTATCAGGTACAGATCATAGTCTGAGCCTAATCTGAATTTTTGTTCAGTTATGTATTTAACTATTCAAATCATAGTTTTCCATAATTTTTGTTTAATCATGGGTGCTGACAAAATTTTGAGTCCATTAAACATGAATAGCTTTTTTATCGGCCAAACAAATAATTTAAACGGCTGCCCTGCCATGTTGCTCTTTACTTTGTTGAAGGGCAATGAGAAACATTTTGAACAGGATGTAAAAAGGTGATGGATGGTAGAAGTACACAAAGCGACTAAGTGACAGGTCGCTAGCTTACTCAAACTCATTCTTCATGTCTCCAGAACTCACAACATCACAACACTGAGTGAATTTAATTTGCAGAATCAAGCTTCACTGAGCTCAATTGAAATTTATGTTCATATAGTTCATAATTTATGTTCAGAACAACCAGGCTACAGAGTAAGTGGGATAAGTGCGATAATCAATCAGCGGTATGAGTGAGATGGTTGATTGGATTGTTATATTGTAATATTGATCAATAACTATTTAGAATTCACCAATGAGCCGATAATAGTGATCAATTATAAGAAATTAATTACATTGAACAACAGAAATACAGTATTCAGATATTCAACGAACAGGAATGGTTCCACCGGCGCATCCAAAAAATTTCGCTTTTTAATTTGTGAGTGATGAATTTTTCTGCTTCATAAATTGATTCATCAGAAAAATAAGTTGCATTTGAAAAATATTTTTGCAAGGATGTTTTTGATGGTTTTTAAAAATATTAGTATTTTTTTTGGAGGATAAGCCCACGTACGTCTGAGACCTGGGCGTGGGTAATGAGTTGGATGATGGTGATTGATGAGTTGGACGTACAGTTTTAGGTGGGTTCCGAACCACCGGGAAGTGATTTTACAGCAGAGAACGTGTATTGATTGCTGGCCAATCTTTTCGGTCACCGTTACAAACAAGACCAACGAGAACGCAGCTTATCTCTACTGATTGAACAGATACCTGCTACGGCTCGCGGCTATCACTATTTCTACTACTGTAGTCCTTTTTTCTATGAGACACATATAATACCTGGAATTCCAGGCTACAGCACAGTACTTCCTTCCAAACTCATTTGCAAACAACACCCACGATTATTATTCAAGGAGATAGACGCGTAGGTTGTACCCTACTACTATAGCTTGGGAACAGGGAATACAATTTATCAGTGAGCCAATGAGAATATGATTGATGGGCCACTTTCTTCCTCACAATGGAACTCTACAACTACTTTCTGAACCCAATACAATCAACGCTGGCAAATACTTAGTATCATTTGTCATGAGTCCCTACACAAATAATTATGAAAAGTCTCTCGATACAGGTACTGTACATGCTTTCAATATTCTTATTATTGATTCTAATCGAAGAATTATTATTATCATCATCATCATCATCATCATCATCAATTTGACATGGCAGGTGGTTCGGAACCCACCTAAAACCGTAGGTCCAACTCATCAATCACCATTATCCAATTAATTACCCACGCACAGGTCTTAGACCTATACAGGCTTCATCCTCCAAAAAATTTAATATGGTCTTAATTGGCTCACATTCGAGATTTTTTCAAATGATTGGATAGTGAAGTTGTAACAAGACCGGGCCTAAATAGTGGTAGCGATGCTTAAAAGGGTCTTGCCATAAAAAATAATAAAATTTTCATAATGTCACACTACTGCCGAAATCCACAACTGGACAGCCAAAGGAAGCTGACCCGAGGGGTGTCTACACTGGCTTGTACCAATTGTTGTACGAAGGGCAGAGGCTCAATATTCTCCAGCTTTGCAGACATCCCTTTTAAGCCTTACTCTTAATTGTACTATGCCCTATGGGGGGAGATATAGATAGAAGGCGGCAACTGATTATATACAATTAGGTATAATTAGGCCCATGGTATTCATAAAAAAATCACAAATTACAACTATTTGATAATTGACAATACCCCAAAAAACATAGGCTACACTCTAAAGATAGCAGGTAATATTTTTAATTTTCTAACAAAAGCTCAAGTCAAATCTCCCATCAGTGACTGATAATATTCTAATCTAGTATTATTTATATATAATTAATTAAATGTCCCGATCAAGTGCTATCCAATCAAATCATCCCTCCGCAATTAATTCATTCAATTTACAATCAAGTTAATAACTTACGCCTTAGCCTAACTAATCAATTTCCTATTTTTAATAATTAAAATCCACGACTAATAATGATTAACCTGGTATCTATTTTATAATAGACTTCGAGTATAGATGATAAATAAACCAAACAATCGAGAAAGCAAAATTAGTCACTGAGTACGACTATCTAGACTATCTATCACAGTAGTTTAGATAATTACTATGACAGGACTTACCGAAAGTTAGGGCACTGATGAAGCATACTCCCAATGCTAACCGAACCCGCATGATTGTCCTTACTGAACAATATTGGTTTAAGTCTCCGAGGAGGTCTATGAAATTCCTATCCATGTCTTTGTGATTAAACTCAAGAATTGCACCGAAATACTGCACAATCGACAACAGTTCCAAATGTTTCAGTCAAAATACTCAAGTATTCTTCACACTACCAAAATAAGCACCAAATTTCACTTCAACTTCTGACTGTAACACTCAACAATTTATTATTATTATTACTTTGTTGCGTTAAGCTGCTTAAGTGAGCAGAGCTCTTGCAGCATGCAACACGTAATGCTCTTGTCCTATTTTGTGTTTGCTGCCTTGCTTCTATTGCTTTGCAATAGTGCAGCATTCACCTATTGTGTAGGGACATCCGTCTATAAGCTTTTGGGTCAGAGTTCTAGACACATTATTCATGTTTAAATATTTTAATGATGTGGGGAGTTGATTAAACAATCGCATTCCAGTATAGTATGGTCCTCTTTCATACAAAGTTGTTCTGTGAACCGGATAGTACAGTAAGGAGGTTCCATGTCGAGTACCATATGGTTGGGCTCTGTTTGAATCAAATTTATGCTTAATTTTAATAACAAACAAAACTGCTTCCAAGTAGTAGAGAGCTGGAATCGTCAGCGGTCTCAAGTTCCTGAATATTGGTCTGCAGGAATCACGTCCAAAGGGATTTACTCCTCCAAGAATACGAACCGCTTTCTTTTGCAACAGGAAAATCTTATGAACAGCTGACTCACTGCCACCCCAGAAAAGAACACTGTAACGAATCAGTGAAAGAAAGCATCCATGATAGACCTTGAGAGCCGTTTTCTGATTGGAGACACTCGCAATAGTTCTCAAGGCAAAAAGAGCATGAGATAACTTGCCAATTAATCCTGCAACATGATGATCCCACTTCAGACTATTTTGAAGCTCTACTCCAAGAAATTTGGCTGATGACACTGCCCCATATTTCACCCCTGAATTGAGCACTAATTCTTGAAAACCCTCAATTCGACCATTTGATGTGAACTTCATGAAACTTGTTTTGGATGAGTTCAATTTCAAGGTATTACTCACAAACCACTGATGAAGCTGACATAATACTTGCATGGACCGCCTTGATACATCGTCATCATTAACACCCTCAATTAAAGCAGTAGTGTCATCTGCATAGAGAATCATTCTGGAATCTATATTGTATGGCAAGTCATTAATGAAAATGTTGAATAAGGTTGGCCCCAGCACTGAACCTTGTGGAACTCCACACTTTACCATACTCCATGGGGATAGGATTTGGCCTCCACTTCAATTGACTTTTACAGCCTGAAATCTGTTTTGAAGGTATGATCTAAAAACCCTGAAGTGGTTGCAGAAAACTGAATGAAAATGATTGAAGGCCTCCTCGCACGAAAGGGCGCTAGTACATTCTGACCAATTAACTCTGCTCAGTGAATCAAAGAATATTTTTTTATTAGTACTCGTTATCAGTCGCTTTGATCTGAAGACTGGTTTTTTCTTGATATTGAAATCAGTTAAAGTTACTGTCAGAGCAAGGTGGTCTGATAATCCGGTGTCAACGGTTTTACCTACAATAATTTCCTGCCTTGAATTAGTGATAATATTATCTATACATGTGGAAGATCGAGGGGTTTACTCTTGTTGGTACATTAAAAATGAAATTAAAATTATTTGACTCAGTAGCATTTTGGAAGGTTATTTTGTTGGATGAATCTTTAAGTAAACCTATATATGAAGATTATTTTCCTTTTACTTGTGAATTACAGGTTTAAATATTATATTACTATTTCTTCAGAACTTCAAACACAAATTAATTCCTTAACAAATTCGATTTCCGCCGATGCGCGTAACCGACCGTTCCCTTCAAGGGTTCATCATTGACTCTTGGAAATTGCAGGAGTGCTGTTCCCCTTCTATCAAAACGCATGAAAAAACTCTCTTGTTTCCACAATGGAATGACAGAGAGAGACCGAATTCGACAAGGAGGGAGATAGCAACTCAGCAAAAAAATTCAAGGAACGACGTTCCCATGGAAGCCAGCAGAGACTTGTGCATTACTTTCAATGTAGAGAAATAAAATAATAAAAATGGCAATATTCACTCGAGTCTTTGAGGATTTTCCTTTATGTTCAAGAAAATAATAATTTCTCTTGATATTGTATTTAATAAAAATATTTATTTGGCTATACCAAATTCTCAAGTTAAAAATGAGATTTTAAAATGATTGATCAACGAAATTAAAAACACACTACACCTTTCAATATTATTTCCATCACAATGTTATTGGACTAAGATTCTCAATTTGACTTGCATGTAATATACTTTTCTCTTTTATTAATAGTTTTTTCTTCAAATAAAATAACTAGAGAATAATTACTCACCATAATTAAATATATGATGGAAATAATCTTGAGATATTGCAATTATTGATTGCTGAATCATTTAAATTATGAATTCTCTTCTTAATGGCACTGGAGACTTTTAATTTACAAATATTGAAAACAGTAACAGATATGCAAAAATTTGATGAATGCTATTATTAAAAAAATTATGCAACTACAAGGATCCAACAATAGGATTTTCGAATAATAGCATTGGTTGAGTTCATTGCTTAAAAAAAAAATATAAAAATAAATAAATAAAAAAATAAAAATCATTTGTTTGCCAATCATAAAAATTAAACAATCTATATATATAAAAATGAATGTCTGTCTGTATGTATGTATGTATGTATGCATGTATGTATGTATGTATGTATATATGTATGTTCCCTATAGACTTCAAAATCACTTGACAGATTGGCATGAAACTTTGGGATTATGTTGTGTGAATATTGAGGATGGTTTCTGACCATAAATTTTAATAGAAGAGCTAATAATTACTATTAATTAAACCATTTTATAGACCTAACCTACTGAACTTGCCGGACAAACAGCTGGAAGGAACAGCTGATAGAAGTCAACAGTTTTGAATCATATGGCAGGCCCCTTAGCGGGCGTTATTTACACTGTCTTTGAACAGCAAAAGACTTGGCACTTTGCATGTAGGCTACCGTGCAGTCGGAGCCTTGCAATATGTAGGAAACATACGACTGGGTATGATGAAATGTAATTATGCCAGGTTGATGACATCTGTTAACCAATGTATGTTGTTAATGAAGTGCTAGCTAGAAATTTGAAATGCAGCCTCAGCGGGAGGTGGCGAATAATAAAATAAAAAACTAGCTTCTACCCTTATAGTCGTAGGAGGTTTAAATTTGAAATGTTTCTTCATTCAGAGGTGGTGATTAAGAAAACAACGAAGCCTCTATGATCAGCTGGAAGAGCCCTAGGACTAACTTCTTTCCTAATTTGAAATGTAACCTCAGCGGGAGGTGGCGAGTAATAAAATCAAGGAGAATTTTTATGAGAACGTAGCAACGCGCGTTGAGCCAGCTAGTCATAAATAAAACAAATACTTGAGACTTATACATAACTGAAGTATAAACTTAAACTTCAATTTCTAATTGGCGTTGCCAGCAAAACCAAGGTTTGAGTGATAGCAATGAGTACCAAAACATGAATACATAGTAAATGCAAATATCAATGATGATTACAAATTTAATTAAAATAGTAATAATATATGTGAAAAAATTTCAGTGGAAATAATACCAAAGAAGAAAAGAAGAAAAATAACAAATAAAGTAAATTCATATTGAGAGAAAAACATGTTTAAATGTACATGAGGCGAAAAACATTGGTAGTTCTGATCCATCCCTCTATACTTTTAATGGCTGATTTATTAAATCTATTTGAATTTAATTGGTCAGGCAGAATATTTATTAATCTATTACTCATGTATATGAACTATCTGCGGCATACTGTTTGCTTACATACTGTTACGGGTTCTATGTCTAAAATAATGCTGGCAACACTTAAATTTATCACTCGCACTTTATTTACACAAATAATCTACAACTCACACTGTTCAGTAATTTCTTACAGAAAAATAAGCTGTAATCAATAAACTATACAAAAATCAATCACGAAATGTCAAAAGGCTGATCTAATATTAAATAATAACTGTACAATAAACTGTCCAATAATATTCAAAAAGAAACGTCGCAAAAGAACAATTAACTTATGTAGCACTAGTCTGTAATACAATAAACACTATTTAGTAGCTCACTGGTATGAATTAAACAGGAAAAAGAATAATTATCTCTATAGTCACTGAGAAAGAATTATCACTAAATATAGAAACAATATAGAACTGACACAACTTGTTTATCACAATGAGTTTCAAAGACAACTGAACTAATTTACAAATGCATTTGCCTTAAATAGGTTTTACAAATATCGAGCAATTTCTACATTTTTCTATCATCTTCTGAATAAATAAATCAAGGAAACTGGAACTTTCTACTATATTCGATAAGACTGCATTAATTTCTAATTAAACAAATAGAACATTCTACTAATTACCAAGTAAACACTATAAAAGCGTCAAAAGCAGTGTAATTAATTGTTTAAAAGTAAACATTTACATAGCAGATAACGCCAAGAACCACTGTGCCTTCTTCCTCTCCACTCACTCCAACTCCATATTTGCTACAATACTATATGCTTACATTAGAGGACTGGCCACTTTGTAATAGCTTCTATCTTCTCTGGATCAGGGGGAAACTCCAGAATCCTATACCACATGTACAATATGACTTATTGTCATACATGTCCTAGTTGACTTATCTCCTGAACAGGTTGCACTTCTTTAGATACAATTTAAGATTTACGTGACTCAGCCTTTGCAAAACTTGCTCCAAGTTATTTAAGTGGTGACTGAACGATTTCCCTAGAACAATGATGTCATCCAAGTAGACCAAACAAGTTTCCCAAGATAATCCTCAACCCATTTTCCATGAGCCTCTCAAATGTAGCTGGTGCATTACATAGTCCTAATGGCTTCACCTTGAGTTGCCAAAGTCCTTCTCCAGTTGAAAATGCTGTTTTCTCTCTGTCTTGTGAATGGGTTGAGTGTCAGATAGGGCTATCAAGCCCTAACTCCATCTTTTTGTGTAGATGCATTACCTGGATTTTCCATTTCATTTATTATACAAACATTCTTATTAATCTCAGTAATCAAACTTACCAAACAGTATAATAGTAACAGTGAGAATGAATAATCTTAGAAATATATTTTATTTATCTTCCATGAATTTAGGTGATGTCATTCATAGTCAGGCTATAGTCAGTTGTCATATAAATTGTACTTTCACTTAAATCTGAATCTGAATCTTTTGGCTCCAAACAAACTTGCCAGTAGCCACTCTTGAGATACAATGTTGAAAACAATTTGTATCCTTCAAGGATGTCTTATATGTCATTGATCCTTGGCAATGGATTACTGTCTGTCTTGGTGATATTCTTCAACAGGCAAAAGTCAATGCAGAATCTTGATGACCAATTTTTTTTCTTGATCAACACCATTGGAGACACCCAAGGAGGGCTTGAAAATTCTATGATCTCATCAGCCTCCATGTCTCTGATGACTTTTCTTGCTTCCTCCCTCTTGGCTAGTGGCAGACTTCATGGATTTTGTCATATGGGCCTAGCAGCACCAGTATCAATTGCATGCTGTACAATATTTGTTCTTCCTTTCAGCCCTGCACTAATTTTGAAGATATCTTGGTTTATAGTGATGAGGTCTTTCAATTCAGCAACTGGCTCAGTTGTTATATCCTTGAAAGTATTAGTAGCAAAATCCTGCAGTTCCTCTGGAAGACACTCATGTTGACTTTTTGAGACTTCTGGATCTGTCTCACCACTTATTATGCTATTGAACAGTGTTCAAGTGTGCTTGCTCATTTTAGAATAATTTTGCAGTCATTCACATTCATAATGCATACAGGAAACTTGTTGCTGGTCAAAGTTCTTGCCACTAAAACTGCTTAATGCGTGTTGTCCTTTTGTCCTGCTGGCTCCAATAGTGCACTTTGTCCTTCCTCCATGTCATCCCACATCGCCCCTTAGGCTACAACCTGACTCCTTGCTGGTGGGTAATATCAGTCAGTAGTAATACTCTGCAGTTACTTGGCTTCCCTGTGTGAAGTATAACCTCTTCTCCTCCAGTTATAACTGTCTTCTTATCCAAGTCTAAGTTGAGACTGAACTTTCTGAAGAAATCTATCTCAAGCAAGACATCTATGTCTGCCACCAACACTCGATGCTTGAAGCTGCTGCCACCAACACTTAATGTTTGAAGTCACTGTCAACAATAAGGAGGGTAGCAGCTGACTCCTGAAAAATTGTAGGTGAATCCACTGTAGCTGTATGGAGTGTCTACCTTTTTGGCTTTATTCCCTTCTTAACAAAGACACAATACCATCTATATACAGACTACTTCTGCTGCCAGCAAGAAATGCCAACTCTGCTTTTCTTATTGGAACCTTCTGCTTGAGGGTTGACAGCTGCCTTTTCCTATCAACCCTTTTTAATTTACCTGTCCTTCTCATCTCGTTTGGCTGTACACTTACTCCTCATATGTCCAGTGTTGCCATAAAGTCAGCATCAAACCTCCTTCTTCCTGGATCACAGCTTTTCTAACACTTGTTCAACTATTTTCTGAAAAGTGCTTGTCTCCATCACTTCAGCTTCCATCCCTTTTCTTAGAATGGCCTGGTACTGACTGCAAAACTGTTCCAAAGCCCAATGTATCAATGACTTTGATCTGGCTAGTTTGATAGACTGCTGGGTCTCTGGTATCATTAAACCATTCAAGAATTTCTCCACTGCAAGACTCTCATATGGGTTGTCATCAGCATATGGATAAGCAGTCCTTAAAAGTCAAGTAATATCAGCCTCAAACTCTTGTAGGGATTCATTGGGTCTCTACACCCTATTGTTGAACAGATATCAGGACAACTGCTCCAGGTGGTTGTTGCCAAATTGCATCTCCAGGCGTCTCCACAGCTCACTGAAACTCCGCTTCTCAGCTGATGGTATTGAGTGAACAACTGCTAATGCTTCACCTTGGAAATTCATTCTCAGGACATAGGCCTTTGTTCAAATCCTCTCTTACCTTATTGACTTCTTGATTAACAGAATCTGCAAGTCTTCTGACCTTTACTTCCATGGCTTCTTGTAATTCGTTCTTCATGGATGCCATATTTTGCTGAATATCTTATAGTTGCCCTCCATGAATGAAATTAATTTTGTTCTGGAGTATCATAGTAGCTGGGTCTTCTCCTTCTCCCAATATTGACTCACAAAGTCGGTATTGTAGAGTTGGCTTCTTTCCAGATATTTCCAAATCACGGTCCTCTAACTAACGTTTCAGATCAGCCACTTTCAAATCACACAATGTAATTTTTCTGGCCATTCTAAATGAAACTCGAAAAATCCTTAACTTCTAACACCAATTGTTATCGGTTCCATCACTAAAATGATGCTGGCAACACTTAATAGTAACACTTAAACTTTATTTAAACAAATTACTTACAACACACACTAATCAGTTATATTACACAGAAAAACTAATAAGAAACGAATAGATCAATAATGTTCAGCTAATAATGAACTTTACTATATCATTGAACGAAAACTAATTACTAACTGTCAATAGGCTGATCAAAAATTGAATAATAATAATACTAATAATAAGTGTCCAATAAAATGTTAAATGGCTTAGAAAAAATGACTTACAAAGCACAATGGTCTGTCACACTTTTATTAATCACAATGTGTACTGTGTATTTTGCCACAAAGAAGAATGTCTACTGTTGAAAAGAATTTACCATATAAACTTATCACGAGCATTTGATAGCACTGTTATGTCTATTTGTATACTGCCACCAAAAACTCACACCAACGTTTTGAAGAGCAAATAAAAATTGAACTTCTTGCTGAATCACACACGCTTTTATACGATTTTTTTATACTAGTAATTTCCAGATGCCTCTCAATGTTTCTATTTACACAGAAAGCATGATATAGAAGATATTTTCTATTATGCCCAAATGTCCTAGTCTTTCTATTTGACAAATAGAAGTGAGGAAGATGAAGAGAGGAGACAAAATGAGGACGGAAAAATAGTACATGTTATCAGTGAAATCAGAAGCACTGTTGACACAATGAGTAGTGTAGAGTAATGTTTTCTTCTCTCTAGCATTACCTAACCCTATAAAGTCAATGTTATCAATAGAAGAAAATCTACATGGTGATGCTTGTAATATCCATAGGCGAAGACAAATATCTCTCCAGGTGGGGGGTCTGTCAGTCATGAGGGGTGTACAGACCCGGGACCACCCCTTTAATTTGTACAGAATGCTTTACTGTAATATCTGTGTTGCCCGACTTGTTTTTATTTTATTGGCTTCTAGTGTACCCAATTCCTAGGAAACACCATTCCGCTTATCATAACCACCAGCAGTTTGATGTGATTAGATAGTTTGAGCAGGCTATATGCAGCGTTTGGTCCAGACTGGTCGGGATGCCTGGACCCTTTCTGCTCTACACCGAACTTTGGCCACATGCCATCAAATGCAAATTCCATTCTAACCTCAGGCTCGAGTGTTCTCCAGCACTCGCTGCTCCACTGAACTCTTCTCTGCACTCAAATCCTCATCATGCAAATATTGCTATCCAGAACAAGTCATTCTCGCATAATATATTATCTCTCTTCTCAACAAGGTGACTCTGAACACTATCATTCACACTCGCGCAGGTTGTTATTGGAAGGTACATGATGTTCACCTTGATCTCTTCCAGACGGCAAGAAAAGTTTGATATACTATTGAACAAATAGAAATCCCCTTCTTTGAGATTCATAGCTACATCGAACAATGGTCTTCAAAAATTATTCTAGAATGAATTCTCATTCAAAGTATTGATAAGGGGAATAAAAAATAATATAACGTTGATTGGAAATTTTATTTTTTCATGAATGTATTGAATAATAATAGAGGAAAATACATATTGAAGGATGCCGGAATACCATAATGGATATTCGAAGAAGAAATGAACGGGAAGCACTACTATCCTATAAGTAGGCCCTATTAGTACCTAAATTCTAATGATTTTCCAAACTTGTTTCTCTTCAAATACTGATTGCGATTTGAAGAGCACACATGCTCAGATTACAATATGTTGAACAAACATTAGAGGAAAATACAATTCGAAAAATCAAATTCAAATATTTAATAAGCGTTCCCACCTGACACCTGGGATTCACAAGGCTTTTCCATTTTTATTGATTATTGTCTTTTCAACAAATATTACATAATACATAATCAGATCGTATTACATAAAGTAGGTGCTCATAATAATAAAACCCAAATAATGTAGAATGCACAATGGAAGTATTTCAAGTGAATATTTCATGTTAGGAGTCAATATAGCGATTATAATAGATCGGCTGTTTCAATAGATAGGCTAATGTTTTCAATTACAATAGATGGATAGCCTATTTTCCAGTACACAATTTGATTTGTATTTGTAGAGTAAGAAGGGGAAAGATAAAAATAAAATGAGATATGAGAATGAACGTGGAACTAGGAGAAGAATAAGGATGAACCTTGAACTGAAATGAACCTAGAAAATTCAAGTAGGGACAAATTTTGTTAATTTTTTGAATATCTATTAAGGAACCTCCTGATAAGGTTCTAAGAGCTCTTCATAGTATTTGACATGCACAATATCATTGTGCAATCTCTTCTCTAAGCTTCTCTGACATTAGTAGACTCTACTGAAGATTGTTTATAGTGTTAAAATCAGATCAGAAATAAGTTTACAACCATGCATTTCAATTATAGAGCATATTGTCCAAGTTCCTTTACAGTAATGAGTTCAATTTTGTCAAAAATATAACTATTTTTCATTTTTTTCTTAGGTACGGTACTTTTATCATGAAGTATTCTGAATTATAATAAAAATATATACTCCCATATGCGGTCATGCTCAGCTAGAGCTTCCATATGCGTTAATTCCATCAGACATTTTTTTAAATTATTTAATAACATTTATTACTGATTTTTTAATGAATGATGTTTTATTGAATTGTATGTTGTATTGTTTGTTTCTGATGAATAAAAAATAATATTGAGGAGTTCTGTAGCTAACTTATAGATTCACATTCTCTTAAAACTATTCATTTGAGGTTTTTGTAGACATAATTCGTTGATTAGCTAATAGTTGAAGGTAGAATAAGTGTTCATATCTGTATAGACAAGCTATTTAGTAATAATTTAAATACAATAAGTGCCAATCCTTGTAAATTATGACACTATTGCACAATGCACTATGAATGTTGTACAAATGAAGAAATTATGATATTATTCATTTATTACAATTTCAAGGAAGACTACAGACATTACGCCCAAAATAGTCTTCTCCCATTATGATATAAGGAATAGAACCAACCTTGACATTCTTGAGCTGCGGCCTGGGCTTTTCACCAAGTGCATCGGCCAGGGCAGTCTGCAGCCTCCGGCCGGCCTCCAAGTCCACATCCTGCTCGTCGGCATCCTCGCCGCCACTCTCTGAATACCTCCCTCCACCACCCCCTCCAGCTCCTCTCATGGTCGATGGGTGGTGGTGGGGATGGCCGGCCGTTCCCCCCTCACTCCTCACCGCTGCACCAGCCGCCGCCGCAGCCACACTTTCCTCCTCCTCATCCTCACTTTCTGCAAACAGAAATAAAAAACAAATTAACATAGTGAGAAAAGTAAATAATTAGTACTAATACATAGTTAGTGATACATAGTGAAAAATAGTAAAATGAATAGATAGAGAAATTGAGACATAGTTCTCCACAAAACATGGTATGATAAACATTCATATTGAGGATGTTAGTCGTAAATCTCAAAAACCGTCAAATATACACCAGAATCAAAAACTTGTAACTTGTCTGATAGTGAAGGAGTTGATAACTTAGTTAAAATCGACAGAGAGATAGAATTTGATAAAAGTGTTTATACGACTACGACAGCTCATAAACAACAGCTTTAAGCTCCCATATTTTGCTAAACATCATTTTGAATGTGATAGATATTTCAATACCTTGAATGTCACCAACTAGCTGTGAATAAAAATTTAAATAAAACAGTGTGATCACCCTCCCTCCCTCCTATAAAAATAATAAAGTTTATTCAAATAGCTAGAGCCCTATATTGATTTCGCCTCGTGACTTGATAATTCGGCGCCGGCTCTCTTAACAATTAATTACAAACAATTTTCTAAAAGGTAATGCTTTTAAAGTAAACTGTTTGCGAAGGATAAACAATTGCAACAAGATGCGGGATATAAGTATGCTTGGACTGACTTTGCGGGAAGGGTGAAGAGTAGTATAAAAAGGACGGTTCTGGTGCAACCTTGACCTTTGACCCCCCCTCCCCCTCACCCATGCTCCCCCCCTCCAAAATGTTCCCCTCCCCCTCACCATCCCCCCTGCCCCCCTATCGCACCACCCTAACCACCTCCACAAAAATCCAAAAAAAAGGCCCCCTCCCAAAAAGTGGTCCCCTTCTCCCAAAAAATGGTACCCCTCGCCCTAAAAGTGGACCCCCTCATCCTAAAACGGTTACCCTCACCCTAAAAGTGGACCCACTCTCCCTAAAAGTGGACCCCCTTACCCGAAAAATGGCCCCCCCCTAACCGATAAGTGGACCCCTCTCCTAAAAGTGACCCCCCTTTTCCTAAAAGTGACCCCCCTTTTCCTAAAAGTGGACCCTCTCATCCTAAAAACGGTCCCCCTCGCCCGAAAAGTGGTTCCCCTCACCCTAAAAGTGACCCCCCTCGCACAAAAAATGGCTACCAGCTCCCTAAAAGTGGTCGCAACATCCTTAAAAATTCCAATGGAACAGTTTCAACAAGAAAGAGAGAGACCCATACTTCCATCACATGGCCCCGCCCACTAGCCTTCTCATTCCTGTTGTGTCTGCTCAAGGATGGGGTGACCATGACTCAGTGCGCGCACTTTTAAACCCAACTAACCTAACCCAACCTAACCTAACCTAACATGACCCAACCTAACCTAACATGACCCAACCTAACCTAATAATCCTAATAGGTTATATTGTCTTTAGATGTAATTCAATAGATTATGTAGTATTGGCTTGGATCATTCCATATGGTTTATCTATTTTTAAGTTATGTTGACTTTAGATTTATAGGTTAGATGTAATGCAATAGATTACATGGTATTGGCTTGGATCATTCCTTATGGGTTATCCATTTTAAGTTTATGTTGACTTTAGATTACATGGTATTGGCTTGGATCATCCCTTATAGGTATATCCATATAGGTAATGTTGACATTACAATTATAGGTTAGATTTAATGCAATAGATTGCTTAATATTGGCTGGGATCATTCCTTATCGGTTATCCATTTTGAGGTTATGTCGACTTTAGATTACATGGTATTGGCTTGGATCATTCCTTATGGGTAATCCATTTTTAAGATTTGTTTACTTTAGATTTATAGATTAGATTTAATGCAATAGGTTGCATACGATTGGGTTGGAACATCCCTTATAGGTTATCCATTTTGGGTTTATGCTGACTTTGGATCTATAGGTTAGATTTAATACATTAGATTGTATAGTATTGGCTTGGATCAATCCTAATAGGTTATATTGTCTTTAGATCATGTAGTATTGGATTGGATCAATCCTTATAGGTTATATTGACTTTAGATAATGTAGTATTGGATTGGATCAATCCTTATAGGTTATATTGTCTTTAGGTCATGTAGTATTGGCTTGGATCATTCCTTATGGGTTATCCATTTTGAGTGTATGTTGACTTTAGATTACATGGTATTGGCTTGGATCATCCCTTATAGGTTATCCATTTTGAGGTTATGTTGACTTCAGATGACATAGTATTGGCTTGGATCTTTCCTTATAGGGTGCCCATTTTTGGGTTATGTTTACTTTTGACTTAATGCAATAGATTGCAGCACACTAGAGGGGAACTATGGGAGCACTAGGGTAGCACTAGGTGCGCACTAGGGGAGCACTAGGGAAGCACTAGGGGAGCACTAGGGGCATACTACCGCAGCACTAGGGGTGCACTAGGGGAGCACTAGGGGCGCACTAGGGGCACACTAAGGGAGCACTGGGGGAGCACTAGGGGAACAATAGGGGTGCACTGGGGGAACAATAGGGGCACACTGGGGACATTAAGGGGGGCACTAGGGAAACACTAGGTGAATTTAGGGGTTCACTAGGGGCATTAAGGGGTACACTAGGGAAACACTAGGGGCATTAAGGGGTACACTAGGGAAACACTAGGGGCATTAAGGGGGCACTAGAGGTACACTAGGTTAATTTAGGGGCACACTAGGGGCATTAAGTGGGGCACTAGGGAAACACTAGGGGAATTAAGGGGTGCACTAGGGAAACACTAGGGGCATTAAGGGGTGCACCAGGGAAACACTAGAGGCATAAGGGGTGCACTAGGGAAACACTGGGGGCATTAAGGGGTGCACTAGGGAAACACTAGGGGCATTAAGGGGTGCACTAGGGAAACACTAGGGGCATTAAGGGGTGCACTAGGGAAACACTAGAGGCATTAAGGGGGCACTAGGGAAACACTAGGAGCATTAAGTGGGGCACTAGGGAAACACTAGGGGCATTAAGGGGGGCACTAGGGAAACACTAGGGGCATTAAGGGGAGCACTAGAGAAACACAAGGGGCATTAAGGGGAGCACAAGGGTAGTGTGCACATGGGTCAGAGTTTCTTGGGGGAGTTATGCTATGGGCTACCTAAGTGGATCCCAAACTACTGAGTCATGGTCACCCCATCCTTGAGCAGACACAACAGGAATGAGAAGGCTAGTGGGCGGGGCCACGTGATGGAAGTATGGGTCTCTCTCTTTCTTGTTGAAACTGTTCCATTGGAATTTTTAAGGATGTTGCGACCACTTTTAGGGAGTTGGTAGCCATTTTTTGGGCGAATGGGGTCAGTTTTAGGGTGAGTGAAACCACTTTTAGGGCAAGGGGAACCACTTTTCGGGCGAGGGGGGCCGTTTTTAGGATGAGGGGGTCCACTTATCGGTAGAGGGGGGCCATTTTTCGGGCAAGGGGGAACACTTTAAGGGAGAGGGGGACCACTTTTCTGGTGAGGGGAACCGATTTTGTGATGAGGGGGGTCACTTTTAGGGTGAGGAGGTCTATTTTTAGTGAGAGGGGGTCCCCTTTTAGGGTGAGGGGAACCATTTTTAGGATGAGGGGGTCCACTTTTAGGGCGAGGGGTACCATTTTTTGGGAGAAGGGGACCACTTTCTGGGAAAGGGGAACCATTTTTCGGTAGAGGGAGTCCACTTTTAGTGCAAGGGGAGCCACTTTAAGGTTGAGGGGGTCAACGTTTCGGGGAGGGCGGCCATTTTACGGGTGGGAGGGGCCACATTTAGGGTGAAGGGGACCACATTAAGAGTGAGGGGGGGGCCATTTTTTGGGAATGGGAACCATTTTTCGGGTGAGGGGCCATTTTTCGGGAGGGGGGCCATTTTTCGTGAGGGGGGGGCCATTTTTCGTGAGAGGGGGTCACTTTTCGGGGGAGGGGGGCCACTTTTAGGGGGAGGGGGTTGACTTTTGGGGGGAGAGGGCCTTTTTTTGGGGATTCTTGGGGAGGGAGGTAGGGGGGCAGGAGGTGGTGAGGGGATCATGGTTGATGGGGAGGGGGGGGTCAAAGGTTAAGGTTGCACCAGAACCGTTCTTTTTTATACTAGTGTGAAGATTAGATTCAGGGAGGGTGGTAAAGCTTTTGTAATCAACTCTGAGGCGGATCTGCAAAAGGTTTTAAATGAGTGTAGTCAATCAAATTGATTGGAAAAGACATAAGAGGGAACTTATCAGCACTGATTTATTGTTTTTGATTGTTATTGTGTTTCTTTGCTTGCATTTGTCTCTATAGGCTTACAAACCATTCACCATCATTCATCATACTTTATTGCTGTAATGTGTGTACTGTTAACTATAATTATCATCATTCTGCGGCATCTAGTTGGTAATACTTCAAGTTCTGATTTTTATTTCCAATTGAGTATTATTGATAAGAGATGATCATTGATCTATTGTTAATGGGTGATAACTGTGTCAAGTGAAGCGCTTATCTGCGAGTGATAATAGAGCGACTGTGCTAATCATTGCAGCTTTTGTTTGTTATCATTCTTTCATTTCATTGAAGGGTTGTTCTACTCTTTTATCTGTCAGCTGTTGCTCTGATTATGACTGTATTCATAATCATGAAGCTGTATTAATTATTATAGAAAATATAATGTATTCTGTATATTAATATACGGTACTGTAAAAATAAGCTGCATTCCTTCAGTCTGATTCATTTGATTTATCCAGTAAATCTTTTCTGGGTATGATATTGTGTTCCTTTTATTATGTTTAATGATTACATGATGAATGATGGTGAAATGGGATATGTATTAACCTTCTGTCAATCAATTTTTATTTTTTTATAGCGGCTGGTTAAGGATAACAAATATTATTTTTCTTACTTTGTTCACTGTGTCATTTTATCTTCTCATTACACTCAACTTTCAGGCTTTCTTGAGCCTATAATAGGTTTATTGATTTCACTTTTGTTTTGTTGTTGTTTATATCTTTTTTCTGTCTTCTCTCTTTTTTAGTTTTTCTCTTTTCACTGTGATTCACAGTAATTTTCTTCATTCTTACTAATAACTAATACCATGTCGAAACCTTCTGGTTTGAATGTTTATTACCAAAATGTTAGAGGTCTGAGGTCGAAGACTCACATTTTTTTGCAATCGATTATTGAATCCAATTATGATGTCATATTGCTAACAGAAACTTGGCTCAATTCTGGCTTCTCCAATGGTGAACTCTTTGATCATAGGTATGTTGTATATAGAAGAGATCGCCCTAATAGTGATTCTTGTCAGGGTGGGGGGCTTCTCATAGTGGTTAGAAAGAATATTCAGTCAGATGAGTGTGATAATATTAATCTATCGCTCACTGATGGGAAATTTGAAAGCCTAATGATCCGAATTATGTCTCAGGAAGGTCCTGTATTCTTCAATGTTACTTACTTTCTCAATTTTGCAAATGCTAATGATTATAACATTTATTTTGATTGCCTGGAAAGTTATGTTCATACAATTGGAGATGAACTGTTCATTGTTGGTGACTTCAACTTGCCTGAAATCACTGACAACACATTTGAACTAAGGTTCGGTACTGTGGCCGTTAGAAGACTTGGAGAATTTTCTAGTTTTTATAACTTGCAACTTTTTAATTGTGTGCAAAATGCTCACCTTCGAACCCTGGATCTGATTCTGTCAAGTCTGCCTGTTGTGGAGGTTACCCAGGACCCTATGCCTCTGGTGCTTGAAGATCGGGATCACCATCCTGCTTTGAGCATGAAGTTAGTTGTGGTTTGTGAGCCGCCGATGCAGTCTGGTGTTCATATCATTCATGATTTTAGAAGGGCTGACTATTTTTCCCTATATTCAATGCTGAGAGATGTGGATTGGCATGGTTTGTATATGCTGAGGGATGTTGATGAGGCAGTTGACTATTTCTATGGTGAGATATACAGATGTTTTGAGTCTACCATACCAAGGAAAATAATAAATAATAGGGCATCCAAATACCCCCCTTGGTTTACAGCAGAGATAATTCAGAAGGTGAAAAGAAAGAATAAGTGTGCTCAAAAGAAAAGCTACTCCAATTTCCATAACAATCAGTTTCTAAGCTTGTGAAGAGAACTCAAAGTTTTAATTTCTGAAGCTTATGGGAGTTATGTTGATAGAGTTCAGTCCAGTGTCAAGCATGATTCTAGGGAGTTCTGGAAATTTGTAAAAAGCAAGTGTGGTTTGGGTGATTTTTGTGAGACAATGTTTCTTGATGATGAAGTGTACTCTGGTTCAGATATTCCTTCTGGATTTGCAAATTTTTTCCAGTCTGTTTATTCCCCAATTACTGCTTGTTTCAAGGATGCAGCACATGATTCATTCCTTCATTTAGACTCCAATAGCACTTTGAATATATCATCTATATCAGAAAGTGACATACTTGTTGCAATCAAAAGTCTCAAACCTCAAATAACACCAGGTCCTTATTTTATGGAATACCATCTTTTGTTGTGAAGGGCTGCTGTGAGCTTCTGACTGCTCCTTTGAAGTTTTTGCTTGACCTGTCCCTTGAAAAGGGTATTTTTCCCAGCAGGTGGAAAATCTCCAAAATGATTCCTATTTTCAAGTCAGGAAAGAGGAATCTGATAAAAAATTATCAGCCAATTTGCTTACTCTCGATATTCTCTAAAATATTTGAAAAAGTACTTCATAAGAAAATGTTGTGGCATGTGTTTCCTGTTATTTCAGACTGTCAGCATGGTTTTATGAAAGGGAGATCTGTGCAAACTAATCTCCTTGATTTCACAATGTACATTTCGAATGTCTTGGATGCAGGTGGGGAGGTTGATGTTGTTTATACCGATTTTTCTAAGGCATTTGATTGGGTAAACCATGGTGTGTTGTTGAACCGGCTCTCAAAACTTGGTTTCAGTGATGCCTTGGTTGGGTTCTTGAGGACCTATTTGCTTCATAGGCCTATTTTCTTGAGGACCTATTTGCTTCATAGGCCTAACATTGTCTCAGTAAAGGGTATGGAGTCCTCTGTTTTCTATAGTACCTCTGGGGTTCCCCAGGGAAGTAACTTGGGACCTCTGTTATTTTTGTTGTTAATTAATGAACTTCCACTTCAGTTACCTTCAAGATTTTTGGTTTTTGCTGATGACATGAAAATTTATCGAGAGGTCAGAAGCCAGGAGGATAGTGATCTATTGCAATTGGATATTGACTGCATAGCGGCATGGTGTCAGGTAAACAGTCTTGAAATTAATGTTGGTAAATGTAAATGTATCACCTATTCTAGAAAGCGCCTTCCTTCTGCCTACACATATAAGATTGGGAATCTTGCTCTGGAAAGAGTTGAAGTTTGCAAGAATTTGGGAATAATCTTCGACAGTGCATTGACATTCTCTTCTCATATTAAATCTATATCCAACAGAGCAAATAAGTTATTGGGATTTGTTTTGAGGAATGCGGCTGACTTCAGCAATGTTGATGCCATTGTGAATGTTTATCAGCCTCTGGTGAGAAGTGTCTTGGAATATGGAATTTGGAGTCCTCATACAAACCATGATATACAGGTTATTGAGAGAGTGCAGAACAGGTTGCTGAGATTTTTGTATTACAAAAGGTTTGGAAGGTCTTGTCCTTTAGGGTTTCCCAGTAATAGATTGAGAGATCTGTTCTTAATGGACTCTTTGCGGTGGCGTCGGGATAGGGCTTCAATGGTCTTTGTTTGGGCTTTGCTTGACGGTTCTGTTCTTTCTCCTTCACTGCTTTCAATGCTCAATATCTGTGTTCCATCATTCAATGTGCGTAATGCATACATGTTTTTGGTTCCTAGATGTAGAACAACCCATCATTATTTCTCGCCTGTAAGAGTTCAGCGACTTTTCAATAGGTTGAGGTTGGGGATTCAGTTTGATGGATCTGAAGCAGAAGTTAGAAGTGGGTTGTTGGCGGCGATACCTAGGTGATAGTATGTTTGACTGGTATTATTATTTTTTTGTGTAATTTGCTACCAATATTTTTTCTGTATAAATCATATTAGTTTATTATTCTCCTTATCACTCTTGTTGAAGCAATTACTCTCATTTTATATTACTTTCTTTTATAATACTATGTATATCTTTTCTTTCCTATTTCATATTCTGTATTGACATAGTGTTGATTTCCAATTTTATATTACTTTAAGACTTTTTTTTTAGTTCATAGGCTAATTATTCTCCTTACTACTCTTGTTGAAGCAAGAACTCTAATTTTAGATTACTTTCTTTCATAATACTATATATCTTTCTTTTTTTATTTCACTTCATTACAATTTGTATACTCTGTATTGTCATTGTGTTAAGAGGGCAAGCATGGGAGTCATCCTTGTGCCCTCATCTATGTATTTTTGAATAAATAAATAAATAAAATATTATAATTAGATTGCAATGCTTATACACGTCAACAGGTACGTTTTTTCATAACTTGATCTAGAAATTTGGCGGTAACCGACTGCATTCAAAAATGAATCGTGGCAATACATGAATACATATATACAGAAATTTCTCGTTCAATAGGATAGACTAAACACTAAAGAAAACAAGAATATGCTGGGGTTCTCAATTGATCGATTCAAATAACAAATCTGCAAGTGATTTGCGCTGATTACAATAATGATTCGAGTGACCGGCGGCGGCTGGAAGGTTTGCCAATTCTGCATTTGAAAAAACTCACCACTAAATCATCGATGGAGCTGGGTGCAGATGAACAAAAGAGCGATTATGAAGAGATTCGACCCCAATTCCCCGGCTCTACTGATTTTTGTGCTTTTCATCTGCATCCCTTTTGCCCCCCTCTGTTCCTCCATTCCACCAAACACCCATTCCTCATCAGAAAGGTAGTTGCTACAAAAGCAGATGACGGCCTGCAATAGCCGACGCCTCTCGCCAACAGATTAAAACCCAATCAAACATCTGACCCTCATTAGTTTCACAATTTCACGCGCGTTTCTGACAGATTGGATTTCCCTGTTCACTGTTGTTTCTATCAATCCAAGATTTGTGAAGAGTTAATCACTGAACGCGCCGGTTCGGGTATCATCATCGAAAATTGTATTAGATGGCCCGAATGAATTGAACAAGTGAATTTAATTGAATCAATTAGAAAATTAGAACGGGAATTTATTATCGAGTGGAATAAATAACATTAGTTTATAATTAAGTTCAAACTTCATGAGTTGAAATCATCTTGATACCTCTATTGCAGGATACAGGAAACTTTCAACTCAGCCTAATGTATGATTCTTTTTATTCTTCTTCATCCTCCTCCTCCTTTTCCTATTTCTCTTTTCGCATTATTCATGATTAAATTTATTCAAATAAATACGAAATATTAGTCATATTGAAAGTAAATACAACTTCTTTGGTTCAATACAGCTGGACTAATACTTTTTTAGACAGCTAGTTCATTGCATATAATATTTTGATGTTGAAGATCCATCTTGTTTCCACTAATCTCTATATATCTTCTCTATATATAAAAATGAATGTCTGTCTGTATGTATGTATGTATGTATGTATGTGTGTTCCCTATAGACTTCAAAACTACTTGACAGATCGGCATGAAACTTTGGGAATATGCTGTGTGAATATTGGGGATGGTTTCTGACCACAAATTTCAATAGGGGAGCTAATAATTATTATTAATTAAACCATTTTATAGACCTAACCTTGAACTTGCCAGCCAAACAGCTTAAAGGAACAGCTGATATAAGTCAACAGTTTTTAATCATATGGCAGGCCCCTTAGTGGCGTTATTTACGCTGTCTTTGAACAGCAAAAGACTTTGCACTTTGCATGTAGGCTACCGTGCAGTTGGAGCCTTGCAATATGTAGGAAACATACGACTGGGTATGATGAAATAAAATTAAGCTAGGTTGATGACATCGGTTAACCAATGAAGTGCTAGCTAGAAATTTGAAATTCAGCCTCAGCGGGAGGTGGCGAATAATAAAATAAAAAACCTAGCTTCTACCCTTATAGTCATAGGAGGTTTAAATTTGAAATGTTTCTTCATTCAGAGGTGGTGATTAAGAAAACAACGAAGCCTCTATGATCAGCTGGAAGAGCCCTAGGACTAACTTCTTTCCTAATTTTAAATGTAACCTCAGCGGGAGGTGGCAAATAATAAAATCAAGGAGAATTTTCATGAGAATGCAGCAACGCGCGTTGGGCCAGCTAGTGTGTAATAAAAACTTAAAAACACTTTTAAGTGGAAATTATGACTCACGTTATGGCGTGACGGCCGTTTCACTCTGATGCTAAGAGCATCGTCATTTAAGAGTAGGATTTTCAACTGAACCCCCCCCCCCCCCAAGTTCAAGTAATTAATGAATTTCCTAAATAGGGGATAGCTGACAGTAAATTAGTAATAACTGTGGTCCCAAATTATATTTGGCCCCATAACGTGAGTCATAATTTCCACTTAAAAGTGTTTTTAAGTCTTTATTATATAATATTTGTTGATTAATGATATAGATTGTTTATAATGATTGAGATTCTGATAATCTATGAAGTACCAGACACACAGCAATCGTCTAAACGTAATCGATCAAGAATAAAATGTCTGACTCCAAGAAGGTACTCAAATGTCAAACCAATTCCACATCAAGATTATATCAGAAAAGGTAAATTAACTTTATTCATGTAAAAATATTACAATTTCCATACGAAAAAATGTTTAAGAAATTGATAGCACTACTGGATGATATGAGAAGGGTAAACAAATGCAAATTCAAGAGTTTGTTTTAAAGAATTTTTACAGAATTTGCCGTAATAAAATGATATTTGAAGATGAGAATCTAAGAGCCAGTGATGTTTTATATGACAAGGAGTAACGAATTTAAAGACTTGTAATTAATCAATGAACTTTTTGCTAAATTGTATTATTAGGGGTGAGAGAGAGACGGTTGAATGAGACTGAGTCTCACTTCAAATAATTTAAATGATCTAACTTGACTTGTCTTATACTCCATAACCGGAGTCTTCAAGACGTAATCTTAAAAAAAGTACATATATATTCATTTAATCATCTAGTATTCTAGAAATTGATAAGAAATTGCTGAGAAGGAAGTAAATAATGTAATAGAAAATATTCTCCAATTAATAATTTCTGTTAATGTTTTTATACTATAACAAAATGAGATTCCCTCTGGTAGGCTAAAACAATTTACCTTTCAACTTAGAAAATGATAGAACTGTGGCATTCTAGTCAAGTGGGCAACCGAACGGAACAATAGCCAAATTAATCCGCAGTGTATCCCATTGAATAAGTTATATCAATTGCAAGTTCAACTCAATTTTAGTTACAAACGAACACGTGAGGTGGACTAAGCATGACAAAAACTTTGGTAAAGCTCTTCTATCTCGCTCGAAGACGACTTGAACACATTTGTAAGGTGAGCGCAGAAAGGGTCAGGATCATGTATAATAAAAGGCTTTCTCCTGTTCTCACAAACCCTAATCTTCTCACCGTTAGCCGTTTAGAAGAGAAATCCGTGTTTTGGTCTAGCTCAACACCAGAATGCGATACTTGTGCATTACACAAATCTCACTCGCTCTACTTGATTCTTATCCTACTTATCCTTTTGTTGTTCTATCGACCAGGTACCTACTCAGGTCTTGCTGACAGTTTGAATTTACGCACCGTTACTTTTGAATGGTCTATGTGGTCTCCCAAGATCCCAAAAGTACTCACAAGAACAGGGCTGACAACATGCGGGAAATAGGAATAGATTTAGCGTTTTACAATAATTTCAGCTAACATAGAGATGATGACAACCAGGTTAAATGAACCTTTGAATATTGCAGTACTCAGTACTATGTAAAAATGATCAGAAATTGGTAAAGAAATTTCAGAAATATAATAACAATAACATTATCAAAATATATAAAGTTGAATAACAATAATTAATATATGAATTAGGGGGAATAGCATCTCCTGCTACTCTGAGATATGCAACCCTCTGTACCTCGAGCTAGTCAGTGCAGTTATCCCCTTTCAACTATCATCTACGTCCATGCATTGTCTATCACTTCCCTCATATTTGATTTATCTTTATTGTTTCATTTCATCCATTTATATTTAATTTTGATTTATTTAAGTTTTTATTTTGTATGTTTCATTGAATTCAGTTTCCATCATATACTATTTTATTATTTTTAAATTTATTCTGATTTATTTTTATTCACTGTTTTACTTTTGTATGATTCTTATTATCACATAATTACTTTACACCCACACCTCACATATCACCTCTTCAGATCACATCTAAAGCTGTAACTCGGGGCTTATCCCTTCCAACGTTGAATACCTTTGACAGTCTAATATGGAACGTCTATCAAGAAAAATTCCAATGCCTGGCTACAGCCAAGGAAGATTGCACTCGGATCCGGTGGGCAGTAACTTGAAAGACTTGAAAGAAAATGAAGAAACAAGATGAATTGGTGCATCTGGAAAAATCCTCAAAATCAAGGTTGAAATTCAATAATACAAACTTCATTGCTACACATGTAAATTCACTCTTACAAACAGGTAAATTGAAGACTCTCACGGACATTCTGGACAAACAAAATAAATATTCTTATTGCGGCTTTACGAGAAACACTGAGCAAGACCACATGGAGTCCCAGGGGTATCGAATTAACAAAGGAATCCCTGGCAAAAGTGTTATGAAACGATGCCCTCAATTTGGAAAAGGATTCATTGTTAGCCTTAAAATTTCTGACTGCGTAGTAGATTTCAAGTCAATCTCACTTGTTGCAGTCAATGATTGCAATATTGACTCTGAAGGTATTCAACAAAATTTATACATTAGTCAATGCACACGCCCCTACTAATGATAAAACCGTCAAGAAAGATAATCAAAAAGAGGTAGAGGACTTTTGGGACTTATTGGATTTGGCCACATACAACATTGACAAATTCCATATCAAAATTCGGCTTGGGGATTTCAATGAACAACTTGGGAAACAAAAGAAACATCGTGACATAATTATTGGCAAATGGCCAGCCCAAAAGAACTAACAGGAATGTGCTCCAGCTAGTTGAGTATTGCTGGAATCACCAAGCTTGGATTGACAACCAAAGTAAGAAAACAGAAGAATTATATGATAAATTCATCAAAATCAGAAAGGAAATGCAAAAGATTCTCCGGTCTGAGAAATAGAAATTTCAAAAAAGTTGAAAAAGAAGAAAGTTGGAGACTTCTGCCCAATGAACAAGTCTATCAACAGCTAATATGAGCGTATTTTCGGCACATATTATGTTGAACACCAGAAAATAGAATTATCCGGAAAATAGTTTAAAATTGTTTGACATGAAAACCTCACCTGCTTGGATCAAGGAAATAAAAGAAGATATGAGTGAACTGAGAATAAATTTGGAAGAGCTGCAAAATAAATCCGGGAAATTGGAATTACTTAGAAATAAAATGTAAGATTCCAAACAAAACAGAATACAAAACCAACTGCAAAAACTGGTTTTTCAGAAGAAGAACGGAAACGGAGACCATCAAGATAAAAATTATTGAGAAAAAGTGAAATTGAAGAACGTTAAGAAACGTCATAGATATACTAAAGTGGTCCATATATTTTGGTGGAATAGTCTAGTTTCTGTTCCATGCCAAAAAAAAAAAAAAAAACGCGAAGAGGTTGCAAACGAAAACATAAATAATATTAAAAAAATAGTATGAACATTGACTGTGCTTGCATCTATCGAGTAGGAATATTTAAACAATAGCCTAATGATAAATTGATTGATACTGAAAGCAAAGTACCGCTAAAACGTTTCTTTACAGCAATTTCCAACTAGCCTGATAATTGTTCTGAATACAATTTCATACTCTTATAAACAAAAAGGATACAAATATTATCCTATAAACTATTCATCCATTATCCCTATAAACTGAACTAATTGGTGTATCTTGATGCTTTGATATTTCCAAATACCTCTCATATAAATAATTAATAATATTTTTCCATTTTTCAACTCCTTATGACTTGCTCAAAATTTCAAGAATAGAATTTCCAGAGTATTTAGAATAATTTGGATTTGGAATAAACTTCAGAATAGAATGTCTAGAGTAGCCTATTTACAATAGAATGGCTTGTAAAATTGATATTACAATATTGATCATTCTACCATGTAAATTTCGAAATGAATTCATTCAACGGAATTACACTAAAACTCGATGATCTGTAACTAGCTACATCCAACTTGAATCCCCAAACACTATTTAGTTAACCACAGTGAAACTCAATGTGGCTTTGAAACTGCGACCAGCCAATATTATTATTAATCTATTGACTGAACCATTCTATTGACAGAAGCTATTCATTCTCTTGAGAATTGAAACTTATGAGAAGTAGCGTGCTATTCAACAAACTTTCTGCTTGTTCATAATCCACGAAGAAAATCGTAGCTTATTCTAATGAAAATTCAGATAAGCACGGAGTGTTCAGGACTGGCTTTATGGACAGGCGAATAAAGCGGTCGCCTGGGGCCGCCAAATTATTACGTTACAAGATTATTATTATTAATTGACTATCAATTAATTAAAAAAACATTAGACAAGAAGAATTATAATAATATAAAATAATATCAATAACATTAATTATAATATAAGATAATAATAATAACATTAATAATAATATAGGAATATTATAAAATATTAAAGAAATATTTTTATGCCAGGAAACCGTTTAATTTATTCAATGTCTTATACTAATGTATTTGTTTTGTTATATTAGTAATGTATTTACTAATGTAAGTAATTTATACTAATGAAATTTAGGCAACGTTTTCTTAACGCTCCTTTCACACTATACGACTTTTGTCATACGACAAAAAATCGTATAGAAATTTTTTTAAGCTCAACGCATACTCCCCAGAAACTTTGTTGACCCTCCCACCTAGAAGGGGAACAAACGAAGCAACCGGCGATGACTAAGCGAGACCGGAAGTCAGACCGGCTCAGTAGCTTTGCCATCTCTTCTTTTGTTTTTTCCGTTAGAACCGAGTTTTAGATGAGTGTGGTTGTGTGGTCATAATAGCATTGCGATATTCCTTTTGTCATAGAATTTTTGTAGAAAATGTATTAAAGTTTATAACTACGATTTAAAATATTGAAAATATGAGTTGCGCGAAGGGAAGTAAAAGTGATTCACTCGCTGAAAAGCGTAAACACAAGAGAACGCAGAAGCTTTTATTGCATCTCAGTAAGGTGCGATATTTGAACATTTTAAAAGCAGTGTGCAGGAAGAAGAGAAATCTCTAGCTACGGAAAATTATGAAGAAAAGAACAAAGCTATTCAACATGAACATGCCACCAATGATACAGACTCTCCTATCAAACCAGGTACGTGTACAGATCTACCAAATCCTGAAATTTTAACGGACTGACATATTGCAATGTGGCCGGAATTTATAGACCAGAGTCTGCGTGATTTTTTGGTTTAAAGGGGGAGTTAATAGAGTTCGTTATTTCAATTATCCAAAAAATCCCGATGATCGAAAACATTTTTCGATTTCTATTACATTAGACATTTGCCTAACAGAGAAAAAGATTATCGCCGTTGGCTAGTATACTCAGTGCACAAAAACCGTGTCTATTGATTTTGATCCAAGCTATTTGGATCTCCAATAAACAGCTTTGCAAGCGATGGGTCCAACAATTGGAAAAATCTTGCCTCTTATTTGTGCGAACATGAAACATGAAACATCAGCATGCCATTTCGAAGCTCAAAAACAAGCTAGGATGAAGCTAGGAATGCGTTTAAACAAAAATCAAATGATAGATAGAAAAGCACAAGAAATGATAGAAAAAGAAAAAGTACACTGGTGCAATGTGTTAGAACGGCTTCTGGCGATCACAAAGTATTTAGCAGAGCATAACCTCGCATTTCGTGGATCTGTTGAAAAGTTAAATCATCCTCAGAATGGACATTTTTTAGGTTTAGTGGAGCAGCTTTTTGGGCTTTTGGCGCAGTTTGATCCAGTCATGTCGGAACATGAGTAATCAGCGAAGAAATTCATGACAATTATTTGGGAAAAAACATTCAAAACGAATTTATACACTTGATCAGCAGTCACACGCTTGAAGAAATAAAAATCAGAATACTTTGAGCAAAATATTACTCAATTATTCTTGACTGTATATACTGCGAAATATATTATGCATGGATCTGCACGATGAGACAAATAACCCAAAATGCGCAGCTGAAGCAATTTCTCTAGCAAAGCTGGTTAAGAACATGAAGTTTTCAGCTATGCTGTTAATTTGGTATGATATTCTTGTGCAGATTAATGTAATCAGCAAACTGATGTAGTCAAAATATATGCAACTGGATGTAGCTGTATCGATTCTTAAGAAAACTGAAGAATTCCTTTAAGAAAATGGATTTGAATCTGCCATCCTAACTGTCAAGGAGCTGGAAATTGATGACCTGGAAATTACTAAAGAAGAAGCTGTTCAAACCTATCTCATCAATTCGAAAAAAAGAACAAGAAGAAAATACAATTTTTGTATGAGTCAGCAGATGAAACATTACAAGATCCTAAAGGAAAACTTATAGTCAAGTTTTTTGTTGCACTAATGGATCAAGCTTGTATGTCGATATAACAGAGATTCGACTTATTACACTTTACTGAAAATTTTGGCTGAAATAGCTTAAAGATCAAAGATCTTATGTGATCGCTGGATTGACATTACATGATTTGTGCGAGAACAGGTTCATGGATATTATGCCCAACATTTACATAGCATTACGAATTTTTTCTTACCACTCCTGTAACAGTGGCCAGTAGAGAACGAAGCTTCTCAAAACTGGAACTGATTTTTTTTGGAAGATGAGACCTGTGCGTGGGTCTTGAGTTGGATGATGGTGATTGATGAGCTGGACCTAGAGTTTTATGTGGGTTCCGAACCACCGGGAAGTGATTTTACAGCAGAGAACAGTGCCTTTTTTGCTGGCCAATCTAATCGGTCACCCTTACAAAGAGTGCCCAGCTTATCTCTATCTGAACAGATACCTGCTACGGCTAACGGCTATCCCAAGATACATTTGACATTTGATGATTAAGACACATTTGCGCTCCACGACGGCGCAAGATAGATGATTAGTTGATCTGTCTGTAATTTCCATCGAAAACAGCATTTCTATACTTATTAACGATTTTGCTACCAAAAAGGCTAGAAAAGTTAAATTTTAACACTTATATTTGATATTATGTGATAATCATTAATTATTAATATTTCTCCTGATCAGTATAATTTGCATCAATATCATTAAAATCAATATTAATTGTATTATAAACTATATACAATATTAATCAAATAAATGTATAAATTGTTATTAAATCACAGTTGCTTTGAATATATATTGAAGTTTGTGACAGTTTTATAATTTTATATTTCAATAATAATAATTATTATTTATTGATATTTATTTGAATTGCTTAGTTTATTATTCAATCTCAAAATCCTGTTTTGATATTTTGTCAGGTTTAGGCCTACACCATTTTGAATTTGCACTATTAAAAACGGGAAAGGCCGCCAAATTTGTTTTGCATGGGCCGCCAATTGTCTAAAAATTGTCATAGCACAGAACAAAAAAAAAAAAAAAAAAAAAAAAAAAAAAAAAAAAAAAAAAACTAATATAGTTCTAGATTCTAGAATTCTGTATTCCTATGATATCAAGAGTTTTTGCACAATTGTTTAAATGGGTTATAATTATTAATTCATAACAATTGAAATCAACCAGTAGCACATTATTTTGTACTCAACATTGTACTAGCAGCTAGCGACATCTATTATTCGTATAATAATGCAATGAGAACGTTACAATGATGAATAAATAAATATTTATTCATGAGAGAAGAGAACAAAATTGTAAATTTTCTCTGGCAAATTCACTATTATTTCATTCTCATTATCTCATTTGAAAAAAGACAGAAACATTTTTAGACTGTGTTTAAAAAAAAGTATCAACAGAAGTAAAGAATAACTACAGAAAATAAGTTATAAGAAGACGCAATCGAAATAAGTTTCCACGTTTCTCAAGCCACAAGGTTACATAATTAAGTTGAAGTGGGAAGTTTAAATCAGGTCTAACTCAATCCATCCACTACTCTGCGTTTCTCTTCAGGGCGGAGTCCTGTTCTGCCGAAATTCATAACGCTCCCTTCCTACTATGATGTAATAATGAAAATGGAGAGTGGAAGAGTTATGTATGCAAGTTTACCATGGAAGTTTATGGAGTACTAAAGAAACTTTCAAGATATGTGCATATTACTTAGCCTAGAAATTCATCACTCTTTATAAAATGAGTTCAATAACATATTAATTATTATTTATTCTTCACACGTCATCTGACAGTTTTTTCCTTATTCTTCCTCTTCAACTTGATACTCATCAACGTCTTTTTCATATTCTTAGCAACTCTTATTTCTCTACCACTTAGTTTTCCCTTCCACTAAATTGTTCCTATTCTTTGCTCGAGTTCCCCTACTTCTTAAACATTCACACAGCTTACACAATCCCTACATCTTAAATATTTACGTAATTATTACACATTTCTCCTGGTGAATTTTTAACCGACTTCCAAACAGGAAGAGGTTCTCAGTTCAACCTGTTTTTTGATGTTTACACCAATTGCTCGAGCACTATTGAACCGATTTCTATAAATGTTTTTTTTTTTAAATGAAAGAGCATCCTTAAGCGGTGCCCCCATCCAATTTTCGCAAGGATCAGCCCAATATCAAACAATAAAACAAATTTTAAAACAGAAAAAGAAACCGACTTCTATAACTACTGAATACTAAACGGAGAATCAAAGGCCATTTCACTTCTATGAAGCTTCTCGCTATTATAATTTTCCAGGATATAATAATCTCCGTTCAATAAAGAGTTGTAGCATTTTACTTAGTTTATCAACTTTTCTTATAGTTACTTTTTTAATTACATCATATGTTGTATTGATTTGCTAATTTGCTAAATATTTCAGAATATATAAAAAGTTTCTCATGTTTTCAAAATTCAAATATTCAACTAAAGAGCAAAAAAAACACAAATTTTAAAACAAAAAAGGAACAGACTTCTATTTATACTAAATACGTACTAAAAAGTTTAAAATAAAGTATTCACTATAAACTGAGAAAATTTAAAATTTAATACAACTAACCTTTTGAAGTCAGCACCAAATTTTTACATAAACTCCTAAATATCACATAGAATTATTTATAAACTCATAAAATATTGTAATCAAGTTCAAGGAAGCCTCAAATTTAATGAGGTTAATCACGCAAAGTTCAAACGTACTGGGCCAGAGGGGATTGCCTCAGAATTGAATTTTATAAATCTGCTCTAGTAGTATTCATTTTTAAAGGTACATTGAAAAACCCGTTTGGAACAAACAAATATTCATAGTATATAAAAATCATAGGAGGTGCTAATCTGAAAGATTAACGCAAACTAACATATTAATTAGTAAAGACATGAAAGTACAAAATTATAACGTGTTGAGAATGGCAGAAACAAAAACGAAACGAAATACCAAAAGTAATGAATAATAATTTTAAAGCCACCAGAAGTGCTAAAGATTATAAAAAAAAAATGATTAAAAATTTAGTAATTACATAATGGTTGAATACCAATAAAGATATATTTTCAACAGTGAAATAGCCGGTGCAGAGATAATATGCGTTATATGGGAATTCCAAACTTGAGCATTATTAAACAGTGGAAAAAATGATTAAAATTTAATGCAACTATAATAACAAATTGATATAAGAATGAGATATAACGTTAAGAAAATAATTATAAATTCAATTGAAATAAGGTATAACTGTTAGAAGAATCAGCCACAAAACGTGCTCGCAAGATTAAGAAACAATTATTACAAAAACTTACCCATTATGGTTATTGAAATAAGGCTCAATCCAAATCCAAATTATAAGTTATGTCGTCATTAAACATGACGAATTATTAAGTATCCGTTCTTGCAAAGAATAATAATGTAATTCTTCTTTAATAAATGCAAAACGTTTCAGAGTCATCTTGGTAAAGAGCAAGTGAAAGTAAATTTTTTTGTAACGCAAGACGCTCTAGCACTGTACCAGAGTGCAGGTAACTCAATGATACAAAATGCAATATAGTTTATTAAGAAAAGGTTAGTACATACATACCAGTGAATATTCGTTCTTGAAGATTTAAATTAAACAAAAATAGAATTCAGAAATACATTTTGGGTATGTTTTAATCGCCTTATAGTGACTTGAGGTTAATTAAATTTTATTCTTCTCATATAAAAAAAACTACCGTACATCAATTTATAGTGTTGCTTTCCAAGCGTCTCTGTAGAGTGATGGCTTGAACGCAGGGAGTAGCTCAGAGGTGTGCTAGATAGTATACATCCTCACCTGTGCAGCTAGACTCTGTGTAAAGGTGGGAGTGGACTGTTGAGCAGATAGGTTCAGAATTCATTTCAGTGGGTTTGTCATAGACAAGGTCAGTGAGCTGTTAGCTCAGTGAGGAAAGTAATTGCAACCTACCTCATTCCTCGTTTGCGTAGTACTTTGGTCCGAAACATAACGTTGAGGTCTTTAAGAGTAGCCTAAGTCGAAATCTGCTATGTTACTATACATAAGTGAAAATTTGGCGCCGACTTCAAAAGGTTAGTTGTATTGAATTTACATTCTCTTAGTTTATAGTGAATACTTCATTTTAAACTTTTTAGTAGGTGAGTATTTGATTTTTAGTATTATTTTATTGAAGTCGGTTTTCTAAAATTGTCATTTTCTAAAATTATTTTCTACAACTCACCTCTTTCGTCATCCCATTCATATCCGCTCATTTATCATTTAGAAATGAATCAAATTAGGATGTCTATCTTATTATATTCAAAGTTCCACTAGAAACTGATTGAACTATAGAGCAATGGTTTAATGAGTTTTAATATAGAAGTCGTTCGGATACCGATGAACATTAAATTTGCTTGTTTGTGCAATCGGGTTTTTTAAACTTGTTTGTTTTTCCTTTTCCTCGTTCTTCTACTCCCTTTCTCAACAATTGTTTGGTAATGTTATTTATGTGCGATTTAGCTGCATATCAAATCTGTCTTAAATTCTCAAAATTCCTTAAAGTACTACTACATCTTCATTCTATCGATGACCTCATTATATACTGCCCTCTTTAACTCCATGTCCAAGAGAGTTTACATGTTACATTATACTATTTTTCTAATGTAACTTTATTATTTCCTAATCTTTCAAACACCCATCAACTCATCTCTCCTTTACTGGAGACAATTATTCCCAGAAACCCATAGCTACATCATTATCAACTGCATTACAGTAATTTTTGCTGAATCAACCAATCAGGATGCAGTTCCCACTTCTAGCCATCACATTAACTATTTTTCTCTATTCTTGATCACTCAGCATTTCGTTTCAAATAAACTAGAAACTCACACACAAACAAAACTTGACAGTATTTCAGTAGTTTGTTATACAGTTCACCACTTATGATAATACTTCATCTAAACACTCCTAATCCTGCAACACACCATCTAACCTCACAAATAGTAAGACATTAGAGTTTAAACTGCACCACTAAATAAGATTGCATACATGTTATGTTGATTATAGTTCTGTTGATTATAGAGCTGCTGTTCTCGATCCTATACTGATGATGAATAATAATAATCACCATTTCCGTTCGCATTTTTCATTTTCGACTACCTTCAGAATTATTCACCGAGATATTCAAAACTTTCCTAATTCCGCTAAAAGGAATCGTTTTCAAAGATGTGAAAATGTTCATAACAGTAATTAGAACGAGAGACTTTTCTCTTTCCTCTTGGGTTCCCCCTTGCTAAACCCTTTCCTCCTAAGAGCTGGATTCGCCCAGAATCGTCCACTCTTTCTTCTCCTCTTACAACTCTCTCCTCCTTGTCCTCCTCCTCCTCCTCCTCACTCCTCTGAACTGACACCGTTCTCATTCAGCAGAGCAGCAGTAGCTCTGTTTTGGAAGTGCTGGTCACATTATTGCAAACACTGCTTTCTTCCCTTTTTCTTCCTGCTTCGACAAATTAAATCCTTTCAGCAAAGTTCACGCAAACTCCTTTTACTTCCTTTTCGTCCTCAAAAACCCCATGGCAAAGATTTCGAGCGGAATCTCTTTAACTAGCTCTTTGTGTAGAAAATTTACTGAGAAAAAAACTTTTCAAAATCTTGTGAATTCAGTAGATATTAGTTGAAGAGAAAATTAAAAACGGATCCAGAATGAGTATTCTCTTCCATTGGCCATTCAAATAACCGTCTGTAGACTTTGATAATAGAATTTCTATTCCTCGTTATTGTCTGTCTTATTTCTTGATTATTTTAGAAACGACGAATGAAAAAAATATCCCAATCAGTTGATAAAATGTTTACATTTCTTCTCTCTTAGAGAGTAGGTTAAAAAGAAATAATTGCTCGATTTTCTGTAAAAATGAAATTTTCAATCAACACTCGGGTCAAATAAAATTTTTATGCAGTATTAGGCTATACAGTTGGAAATAGATTCAGATTGATCTTCAACTGTGATAAATGATAATAATTCCGTAGCTTTTGTTTAGTATTCATTTCCCGAATAAACAGGTTTTGTAACCTTTAAAGAATATTATATTTAAATTTATTGTATTGCTGTGTAGTAGAAATTAAATTTGAATTATCTTAGTACTGAGAATACTTTCTGATTGCATACATTTCGTATGAAGATAATATAAACATAAATCCAAAACAAATAAATGCATTAAAAATCGATTAAAAGAGAAGATGTCTTTTAAACATATGCTACTACATGAATGACAAAAGTTGTATTTCACTATTAAAAATGAGATTATGAATGGAAGTAAACATAACAAACTATTAGAATTCTAAACTTCAGATAGATGCTGTCCATGTCTGTGTTCTCCAACTACATAGCACCGAACTCAACTTTGATGGATAACCTTCAAATGATTAACCGACAGTTATAATTTATTTTTTAATAGGCTAGAATTTCTATAAATAGTAATGAATGGAAAATAAGAAAATGATACCAAAATTTTAAATGAGGATGACATACGAGTACGAACTGTCCATCTGCAAACCGATAGTTGATAGATAAATGATGCATGTCCCCCCAATTGAGGTAAATTAATACTCGCTACATGCTTCATGGAAATACACTTTATTATCAAAAGTTACAATAACACTTTGATGCGAATATGCGACATAATGCCTAACACAATATTCATGAATTCAATTTGGATCGACAACTTGGAAATTTGTAACATGACAATGATGATCGATTGAACATTTCCATAAATAATAACATTCTTCGAGTTCTCTGCCAAATAATATTGCTAATTCCCAACAAGCATTTCTGAGAGAACGAATCATTTCCACAAAGGCCTATATCCTGTCACCTATCCATTGTCTGCATCGCACAATGCTTGGTAATCCTAACTTAGTTTACCAACAACCAAAAGCACAAAGGATTGAAACGTCAAAGGCTCCATTTCCATATTTCGAATTCAATTTTAAGATAGCAGATACATTCTACAAATTAATCGTAGCGTCAAAGGTCACATGAACTAATTTATGTTCGACATGAATCTTCAATCAACAGTCATCGCAATCATAGTTATTGTTAGTACTTTACCAACTCAATTTATAGCTGTTTACTGAATAATAAAATTTTGTGTAATTTTGATGAATTGAATCTAGAACCTAGCTGGGGATATCTAGAAACATTGCCTAATTAGCCGATAATATTGACATTCAGATTAATTACTAAATAGCTTACTTAAACAAATGTTTCAAGAATAATAAATCCCTTTCAAACTAAGGAATTCGGGATATACTTCGCCATACAATGGATCTACCTCCAAAGATACAAACAAGAAGGGTTCTGTTAATCGACATTCATAAATCAAGCATATCATTGAATCAAGTCACAAATATGAGCCGCCGCCTGTACTGGGTACATCAGTACCCATTTACGGGTACTAGCTGCCCGTTATCACGACACACTGCAGTGTGTCATCGGAGGCGTATAATTTTTTGACTGCAGAATTTTGGACATAGGCCATATTTAACAAATTATTTATCACCAACAATAACTTCGATCGACTTGAATTATCATTAACACTCTAGGTAAAACAACTCGAAGTGAACTTGCTCTCTTGATTTTATACAGTCTGTGACAGTAAGACGTGTTCGTGATTTAGAATTATGTATGAATAATTAGATTCTAAATTCGAAATTGGCTGTCTTAAAAAAGTAGTACAGGTGCCTCTACATATGAGAAAGTTCAAACAGAAAAATTCATCCTTGTTAAACTTACTTATGCACACGATAGTTGTGCATCCGAGCCTTTGTATAAAGTTTTGAGGAAATTTACAGTTTTCAATTTTACATAACGTTTGGATTCTCCCTGAGCACAAACTCTTGGATTCTCCCTGAACACAAACTCTACAGTTTACAGAGTAGTAGACATGATAGCCACACACTTTCACAATCACGCAAAATATGTAGCCTAAATATGAAACAAAATTTTAAATGCCAAACTTTGCCGGAAATCGAACCAGCTAGTTGTTGAGACTCATGGCTTGAATTAATGTTAGTGCTATTTCCAGCTTCAACATTTGAGCAATCATCCCAGCATGGTATTACAGTGACAGCAGTTGCAGAGGAGCGATCGATGCCATTAATCCAATAGACAATCGCTACCGTACTTGAGGGAGATGATGACATTGGAGTAATGGTGAGGTAGTTGGTGGTAGAGGGGGGTAGTATCACACGTTGACGCAACTGGTGTGAAGATTGCCCAGAGAACAATGACAAGGCCTAGGCCTAGTGACGTGGGGCGTGGGCCTATACTAGTATTGACATTGCCATCAATTATGTTCACTTGTGTTATTTTATCAATAGTCTCCGAATGCAACTCGCTCGGATAAATTGGTTGGTTTCCACAGCATCAACCACCAATTATACCAACATTCAAAGCAATCCTTGAATATAATTAATAGCAGTACTCTTGGCTTCATTAATAAATGCTGCAGGTAGAAATATTTCCGCAAACACAAACAAACGAAAAAAAATCCACAGGAAAAAAATTATACAAGACTAAAATAATAATAATTATAAAAGAAACAATTATTAGGAGAGAAACCAAGAAGTTACAAAGAAAAACATACTTAGTTCAACTTAACTATCATGCACAAGTAATGAAATGTTACAAAAAATATCTGCAGAAATAAAACTGTATGCAAATAATTTCATTGTGAAAAATTATAAAATATAATTATATTAAATATGTGATACATGGATTTCAACCACCAATGCCAATAAAACTCCAGAAAGGGAATTAGGAACTGCAATATTGATACGAAACAAATGTGTTGCTTTGGCTTGTAACTTGAAGCTTTTCCCATAATAGTGACATATTATGTATCAGATATTCTATAAGGTTCATGCATCTGAACACATTTGACAACAGTAATTTTTTTTTTTTTTTTTTTTTTTGAATTGAATTGAATTTATTGCCACATAAAAAAACAGAAACATTACAAATGAAGGGCGCAGGGGAAAAACCAACATAGTCACAAAATGATGTTTTTTTCAGGAAAGCAAAAATAAAGTTAAAAACGTGTTATTGTTTTTGAGATTTTTTTTACACATTTCAACTCGGTATGATCGGGCTTGTTTGCTTTTCCCTGGATATCTCATAAAATAACATTTACTGTAAAAAATTCCGTTTTTTATTAATAATTTTTTTATAAACTCTCATCGGGACTCAGTGGTTTTTTCCCCTGTTTTTTGTTATGCTGTGTTTGAAAACATGTGTATCAGTTAAATTAGTCAAGTACTAGTTAAATTAGTCAAGTACTAGTTAAATTATAAGTTAGTTTAAAGTAAATGATAATTTAACAAACTGGCAAATATACAGAGACGGAATTTATTGATTTCGAATTCCTCAAAGTCCTGTTAATTCATACTGGAGACTTCCACAATGGCAGATGTTTAATAGCTGATGGAAATCGATGAACGCTACTGTACAAAAATATCAGTCACCGCCGGGAATCGAACCATGGACCTCCCAATAAATATATTACAGATAAGAACAGTAGCCGTAATGTCTATCAATGCCCGTAACCGTAAAGAAACTAAGAAGTTGTGCAAACAGCAGTGCTGAACGAACTACTGCGCATGTGCCATGGCCATATGTGTTGGACTGCGTTGTATCTTTCCCAGTTTCAACTGGACTGTATTGGTTATTTCCCTGTTGTAGAAATCTTTCAGCTGCTATAACTTGAGACTGAGTTGTTTCTTCCCCAGTACGCTCTGTCATGTTAAACTACAGCTGATAAAGTAATGGTTGCCACCATAAACTCAATTTTATAATTTTTGGACTATGTTGGTTTTTCCCCTGCACCCTTCAAATGTCATTGTACAAAATAAAACTAAATAATAATACACTTCTACATTATATTAATCTACATAACTACAAGATCTTTTGTATTAGTGATTACAATGTAATTATATGTAAAATATTTGAAAATAAATTATATGTAATTAATTAATTATCTGTATATCGTCTGTAATAAATGTAATAATAATAGTGGCCATAAGTGAAATTTGAACATTAATTTTGAAAATTCTGAAAAAATTGGGATTTGAGGCGCACTAATTCGAGTTTAGATGTGAGTTTATAAGGGAGCTTTGATCAAAATGTATTGTTCTGAATCGCGAATCGTAGCTGTTGTGAGATCCGTAAGTCAAAGACAAACACACACAACCAAACAAAAACACACACACTCTTATTATATAAATTGGAGTTGTGATTATATGTATCAGGGTTGTGATCAAATGGAATTATCATTTTCAGGGATTGCTAGTTCAACGTATCAGAAGATTTGCTGTGCGAAGCTTGAATAAGGGATGTTTCAAAGAGAATAATTGATTTCAACATAGATCTTCATATAAATCTTCAACCTATTGAAACACAAGCTCGGAACGACTTCGGATAAGCTTTCACTACCTTTCTGTAGCGAGCAACATGGCGAGGATCGACAAGATACAAGCCGATAAGTCCAACCAAAGCACAAATTGATGACACGACTCTGCTGCTGATAAAAAAGTAATAAATTAAGCAGGGCTCCTATACTAGTGAACTCAGCAACAGAAGTGTGCTTCATTGCTCACAAAAGCCTTTATGGTGCTAAAAGTTGCTTTGCTTTGGGAAAGGGTACTGTTTCACGATTGATTTCACCCTAAGGCTAATATTTCAGCTTTGATACCGTACAAGAAATATACTCAACATTTATCACCTTTGATCTATCCTTCCTCCTTTATTGATCTTTTGATCCTTCCTCAATCTCATTTTCCAGTTACTTTATCAGTTCTTTCTTTTTCAGGTTCCAAGTAAAAATTCAATAGCAAGATAGGAATTGATTAGCATCATCTCTTCATGATAAACAATGTTCATCTTAACGACAACTTCTAAAAGATCACTCATTTAAATGATGCTTTTCAATGCTAATTCTGGAACATTCAAAATGAATCTCACATGTAATTCAAGTTATAAAAATAATATAACCTATAACCTGATTCCAGAAATAATTATAATCCTCTATTCACCCAATTTTAATATCTGGATCTAGAGTATTTGGAGTGTTTTGGATATCGACCTCACTACAGAATGGACTATAGAGTGAAAACCATGCAGAATAGAATGTCCAATGAAATTGATATGACAGGATTAATTTCACATGGAACTTATGATAATATAAATTATGTAACCTGACTCTCTATAACTGAATTCCACTAATAATTATAACTCTCTATATACTCAATTTTATTCAATTTCTAATCAGGCTGACTGAAATGAATGATGGAAAACGGGTATGTTATGACATTATTTTTTATTACTCCATTTTTATTATTCATCATCTATTTATTCAGCGTTTGGATTATCATTGTGTAGAATCATGTTTACGAGATACTGAGTTTACTTTTTCATAAGCGAATAATGGCATTCCAGATTTATTCTACAGCTTGCTCTGTTAGTAAAATAACATTGCGAATGTAACCTTGATATGATCATACCTCAAAGTACTAACTATATGCCTTACCAAGGTCTCCTCTGAACCTTCATAGCTAGAGAAGGCCTACTTAATAGACCCTCTTGCTAGCGAAGGCATGGCCTAACACCTCGCTGTCGGGTTTCTTCACAGCAACAGTGAGGTTGAACAACATCTAGCAAAATATCTTACAGAATTGGAATGTATAATAATGTAATATCTGATATTGATAAGTGGATCAATTAATATTGGAAATTTCACGGTTTAAAAGCAAAAAAATGTTCAAGTAGAATTTTTTACGAGTAATTTTAACGTTTTTATAAGCTCATACCAAACATTACACAATCTTGAATACATAAGAAACGCCAGAATAATGAGGCAGCAACAAGAATAAATAATTCCTTCTAGGCACAAAAATGCAATCGGAAACGCCATTACGAACTACCTATACAATAAAAAACATTTAATAGACCCAATGAACAAGTCAAAGGAGTCGAATGCTCAATTTCAATAGGTAAAGTATTAAGAAAGTTAGGAAATTATTATTAACAAGCAATTATAATCAACTGCTTTCACTATCAGTTAGATAGAAAATGAATTCAGTTCCAAATATACAAAAACTAGCCAAGACTAGTTTAGAACCTGAAGACAGTCTAAGGAATCATAATATATATTAAGTGATGAATGATCGCTATGATTTGTTGGAGTTCTATACATTTTATGTTTAAGTAACGTTGTAAGGTTTGTTTTGATATTTGCTGTAAGCCTCTATTATTTGTAATTTTCAAGTATATATTATAAATAATCTAGATTTTCATTTGAATGTCATATTCTAGTAACATGAAATATGTGGAGGTTACAGTTGATGCAAGCTTTGAATCCTAGAAAGGCTTTAAGTCGCATACTTACTACATACAAGCAATGAGTGGAAGGGGAGGAAAACAAGCCGATCGAAATTCATTATGCTGATGTGCTCTATTTGCTGCTGCAGTTGCTGCTGCCAATGACGATGGTGATAAAGATTATGCTGATAATGATGTTGTTGACGACGATGCTACTTCTGAAAACGGCTCAATGAGTGATTTGCATTTTAAGTGAAAATTGAAGTTGAATTCGCCCTCTCAACACCGGTCAACATCTGAGAATTCCCTGGAACATTCCTGAACTTGTCTTGCAGCAAATTCATTATTCAGAGCTGGATTCATTTTTCAAGAGTAGGTATGCATAGTACCATAGCCGGTTTCGACTGTAGGTGACTCTTAAGACTTCAACATCATGTTTTAATACAAAGAGCGTACTACGCTAACGAGTAATGAGGTAGGTTGCGATCACCTACGTAAGATAAACGCTGTAGCCAGTAAGCTTATTTGAGATGTGAATCAACTTATGATTTATATCACAAAATTGTGAATTATTTTTAAAATCAAATATTTGAAATACCTTCCTCGCTGAACTAACAGAATTGCATCTAGAATCAAGAATCAAGAATCTATGCCAAGCCCACCGAAACAAATTCAAGGGTAAGCACTCATAATGATTTAGTGATTGTTTCAAAACGAATAGGCTACATTTTAATAAATACCCTTTTCAAGGGTAAGCACATATGATAAGTGAGAGGTGCTGATTATTTCCGGAGGAATACTATTTCACAGGATATGGTGGGAATTTCCCTACTTCAGACATTGATAGAAGATGAATTTTGAAGATGTTCCTCACAAACAGCAACTTCAACTTCAGACAGGACTTGTCCTCAATTGATCTTAGTGAACCTCATTTAAACCCCATTGTAGGTCATACATAGAAATTTGATTAATATTGAATACATTTATAATGGTATGCTGTGTCCTTATCAATTATCGAATACAATCAACCTAATTCATTTTTCAACTCATTAATAACTAAATCTTGAGAGAAATACTGAGCTCGGTTATCGAAAAAAGTATTATAGAATTTACTTATCATTGAAGTGCATTCATCTACACTCTCTAAAAGAAAATACTTAAGAAAAATTACTATCAAAATCAAAACTTTTCCACAAAGATAAATACAATTAAAAAATATTTCTACTGAATGAAAAATATTCAGTTTCATTCAAATTGCTGCGCCTTCAAACTCAGCTCACAATTACTCTTGAGCTCATTTCATGTGAAAAAGGAAAATTGAAATTAATTATAATTAATGGTTTTCAATTAGATTAAGAAATCAAACTCCCTTCAGCCTCATCTTAGACTTTTATACTACCATAATAGTGATAAAATGAGGCGAATCTATTTTATCATTCATAATGGGATTGGCCTGCAATACTCCAAAGAGTGGGGGAGAGCATTCACTTTATCTAAGTGGCTCGGACATTAATGAGATATAAACGGGGAGGAAGAAGAAGACTGAGCGATAAGTTATATAGCTGAATAGGAAGAGAACAGAGGAAGATTAACGAGGATGAACGGGGATTAGAAAAGGACTCCAGCAATCAGAAAGAGTGTGTGTGTATGCGTTTTCTCCCGTTTTACTCCGTCCAGGGGGAAGGGGGATTTGAATGCCCCAACTCGGACACAAACTGCTGAGCTGACCTAATGCGGTCTGCAGTGTTGGTTTTTTATCACTGGTATGCGGTCTCCCTTGGAATACATACTACCTATTAAACAGCATAATGCAGGTTCCAAATTGGCTTTTAATTTCTTATATCACTCCAGCCTGTGTCCAGGCCTCCAATGTTATTACTATTCTAGTCAAAAACCCATAGTAACCTCTCAAAAGATTCAATGAAACCAACTGGTCGCGTCCAGGAGAAGAGGCTTAATACGCATTTTGCCATACATTAATCACAGTATGTAGTAAATTAATCATACACACTTGATCATACAGAAGCATTTTCTGTGGAAAAATTAATCCACTCTTGAAATTAAATATAAAATAGTCCAAACATGCATTTACTAGTAGTTCTGTGCACTAGAAGTTCAGTAGAGCTCACTCGCCCAACATTCCTCACTCAAAAGGAGATGTTATTTTTGAAACAAGTTCAAGAGCACTTTCGACTCAATTTTCGTTGCTTAATCTACCTATATAGCCTTATAACAAAGCTACCGATTATATTGATTAAACAACTTATCAACTTTTGAATATATCGAAATTGCTGTAAATAATTGATCCTTTGTTTGATTATTTGATGGAACTCACGATAGATGTCCAAGGGCAACTGAAGAAATATTCAAGTTGATAAAAAAACTGCTGGAAAAGTAACCCATCTTCCATAGTTCACGCAAATTTTATTTGAAAGTCAGGGCTTTCATTCCTATAACGAGGGTAATGCCCTTGGTTTGTCTTTGATTCACTACAAGATTTATAACCTATATTCTCACTATTAAACATAATTTGCTTCACCCATAAAACTCTGTGTTGAGTATAACACAGAGCACATATATTCTATGTTGTATTTCCAATATTGTTTCTAATTAATTATGCGAGAAATATGCAAATTTACATGAATACAATTCAATACATAATACTAGAACCAACATTTCTACAACGAAATTGAACTTTGTTGAAAATATAAAAAAGGTGAAAAAGAGACTGCAGTTGAGAAATGAAATCACTGAAAAGCTGCGATTTCTGCATAAGAGAACCTATTTTTTACAGGCTAAGGCCTTTTAGGTAGAGAGACCCCATGACTGAAAACCTATGCCTGTTGGAAATAGAGTTCTTGACACTTGGAATATAAATGCAGTAAAGCACACTAGCATATGCCATGCCAATACAATATAAGTGGGCGATCTCGGTTGTGAAAAGTGTGGCGGAAAAACTGACAAGACAAGCAACTCAGTGTGATCTGTCAAGACAGAGCTCTGGTTCGCGAAAAGCATATTGAGAACAGGAAAACTTCAAGTGGATGAGAAGGAAAGAGGTGAGGTAAGAAGAAAGAGGAATCAAGCTGTGAGATAAAAGCAGATGGATTTGACAGAGCGGACGGGAGAATAGAAGACGAATCAATATAAGACCAGCAGCAGCAGCAAAAGCAGCAACAATGGAGGAAGCGTGAACGCGGAGGCCGCTATAACAGGGCGGAACTGTTCCTTTCATAAATCTCGATAGACGAATCGCATTCGTCAGTCGTGAACTGAAGTGAAGAATGAGAGAGATGGTTGCAAAGAAGGCAGAGAAAGAGAAAGTATTGGTGCGGTGGAAAGGAGTTGGGCTGCAGTTCAAAAACTAGTAAAAAATATTATCTTTCGTCATAATATTTCTTGCTGAGCGATTCCGTGGAAAATTTTCGTGAACAGCTCCGCTGCAAATATTGATTGAACAATAAAATTACTATCGCTAACAGTCGAGATTGGGCGAATTCGGCGAAAATTAAGAGTGAATAGACTCGATGAAGTGTGCTCAACTAAAAAACACAATTGAACTAGTTTCTACTTGAGATCGTTCTTTCTTATATTCTTTTTTCTTTATTATTCTCTCTTGTTTTTTTCAACTTTGGATCGTTCTTTCTCCTATTCTGTTTCCTCTTTCTAATTTTCTTCCTTCTTCTTCTCTTGGATTATCTTAGCTAGTAAATTTCAGTGTAAATAATCACGAATTTCAAATTTTCACTCATATTATTATCGATAATCAAACAATAATAATATTCTGTACTACAATCTATTATTACCTAGAAATTTTGTCATCATACATGAATAAAGTTGGGGAATATTGACTCTCCAGTGCACTCTGGAACCAGCAAGCGAACTCAATTCCATTATTAACCACGGACACGTTTGAGCTGTGTTGCTCATCCTCAACACTACAACTCCCAACCTCTGTTCACACTCAACAATCCTCCTAAGGTAATATCTGGCCAACCCACGAACCCCAACAAACACAGAAATTTTCTCAAATATGTGACGAACAATGCACTTTGATCAAAGTTATTTTAAAAGCATCAGTAAATAGTATCAGACACTAGTAACACTAGTAACAGACACTTTATCTTAATAGTTGACGAATTCAAAAAACCAATAATGGACTTGACAATGGCAACAAAAACTCTTATTCCTAAAATAATTTATCAATTGAGATCTACTAAACTCTGAACAGCACTACAATGCACGCAATAGAATAAATCAAATCCTGATTACTAACTATAATCGTAATTCAACAGTTATTAAATAGTCCATCCTGAAAGTCTATGATTAATTTCAAAGCTACAAACTTTGTAGAACAAAATTATTCCGGTTTCAGTACTCAGCTAAGCATTCAAGCATCTCGAACGACTTAACTCGACTAGTAATATTCAATCGTCTACTGTTGCACTGTAGTTCAACGAATGCAGCACTAAAGAACACAGAGGCACGGGGGCTGCTCAGCAACCCGCTCAACACATTCGCTTCTGTCTACACTAAATCTATTTATATTTATAGTGTTTACATATAGATACTCTGCTATATACAGTATAGATACATTGCGTAGCCTACATAGTGAAGAGAACTGCAATAGGCCAGCCAACCTTTGAGCGTCAGGCAACAAGCACCTTCCTCGTTCAACGGTCTGCTTCTCTCCATAAAATTGATTGCCAGCGCCCAGACGCCGAGAGCGTCGTTTTATTTCTCGGCTGTCATTAAGGGGGTGCCTTATCTCCACGAAACATTAGGAAGATGATTGGCGCCTCACGGCTTAGACTTAGCTAACCCTCCCCCCCCACCCCCCCACCCAGGCACCCACCTACCAACCATCAACAAAGTCTTTCCGCTTCATTCTCAAATAAAAAGCCTATCTACAGTGTCTACTGCCTTTGTTGTTAACTATGATCTGTCTGAACTGTGTTTTGTCATAAACAGTAACAAACACTGGGAGCTTCTATTCAAGAAACAAATACTACGGTCAGAAAAATGAATCGTTCTCTTAATTTTACAAGATATGAAGTGAAATTATTTTCAAAATATTTCCACCGTGAACTGAATAAGATAAAGGTATGTAAATATCAAAATGATGAGTTAAAAGTGGATTGAACTGAATAGTGAGATAGTGAGATATAGCAGAGGTTGCATAACAGTTCACAAATCAAAATTACAATCTACAAATAAAAACTCCAATAAGATGTTGTAGTAACTAAAAAATACGAGCACTAAAGCTTAAAAATAAGAGTTTTTAAATTGGTCTCAATCAAGCAGATTAAAATCTACACTGTTGATGTTACATGTCATTAGTCAAAAAGGAGAATATGAGGATAAACCACACGAACTCACTAAATACCACGTTCAAAACGTGCTAATCCTTGAATACACTTGAGGAAACATGGTGATAACTACTGTTTGAGAAGTCTACCGACTAGAAAGGTAAGTGAGCATACTATTCTGTTTTAGAATTCGAGATTTTTGGAATGCGAATGGGGTCACCAAAAACCTAAACAAGCCTGTAGAAAAACCAAACGCTCAGATTAGAATTACGTTTAAAAGTTATCATCATCGAAAATATGATTTTCCAAAGTTTTCCAATGCTTTGCATAATAGCGTAATATAAGGTTCAGAGAAGATGAAGTAGACTGTAACCGTTTTTCAATTGAATGTTATTAGTAATTAGTAACATAAACTTTAAAATAACAATCTAAAATTCAAATAACGAATGAATTATAGCGATTGAATCGTTGCTAGGATTATTGAGAGTACATAGTACTATTATTTCAACGGCAGCAAGGTATCGTTCAACGATAATTGAGAATGACATGATAGACAGTTCAATTTCGGCATAAAGAAGAGAGTGGGTGCCAAATGAGTGTCTTCACTGGAAGACACTGAACTTGAATAAGTTCATCAGTTACACGTCAGCTTCACGATAAGAAAGCAACAAAGAGACACGACATGCTTAGAACTTAGTCAAGTCCTGGATAGGAAGGGAAGCGACAACTTCCACCATTTCCCCCCAAAAACCCATCCCACAACCACTTTCCATTTCTCGTGCATTCTATACTAGCATTGTTCAGCAAGCGACGCAGCAAAAGCTCGCCTCAGACTTTTCTCCCAAGTTTCCTCCACTAATGTCTGACGAAGGTTGGATATTTGAATTCCTCTGGTGCCCGTTTCCTCTTTCCAAAACCCTCATTTCTTTCCCTCTCCACCCTACCCCTTCACCACAAACCACTAACCATTTCTGAGTTTCCATATCGACAACACCACAAACGGACCAAAAGTACTCGCAATGGAAATAATAGCGAGATGCTCTGATAACATATTGCAGAAGTTCTCACAGTATTATAGAAGAATTTTTTACTTTCTGTTAGGTAAAGTGCTCACTAAAAAACATTTTACTTTCATGTACGAGTTTCTTGAGAACGATCTGCTATGTATGAAAAATATTTCTGTACTGTTTGACAAAGCTGTACTCTGGACTCTATATAGTGTAGTGTATGCAACACTTTAAATATACTGGTTGTGTGTATGTAGGTACGAGTACTATGGAGCTAGAACAAACATTGACTTCCATTTGGGAAGTGATTAACTACGATAGTGCTCAGGCTACACTGGTAATAGTGACCGTTTTGACTTTGCCAGCAAAAAACTTCGTTCTCTGCAGTAAAATATTGAATACATTTATAATGGTATGCTGTGTCCTTATCAATTATCGAATACAATCAACCTAATTCATTTTTCAACTCATTAATAACTAAATCTTGAGAGAAATACTGAGCTCGGTTATCGAAAAAAGTATTATAGAATTTACTTATCATTGAAGTGCATTCATCTACACTCTCTAAAAGAAAATACTTAAGAAAAATTACTATCAAAATCAAAACTTTTCCACAAAGATAAATACAATTAAAAAATATTTCTACTGAATGAAAAATATTCAGTTTCATTCAAATTGCTGCGCCTTCAAACTCAGCTCACAATTACTCTTGAGCTCATTTCATGTGAAAAAGGAAAATTGAAATTAATTATAATTAATGGTTTTCAATTAGATTAAGAAATCAAACTCCCTTCAGCCTCATCTTAGACTTTTATACTACCATAATAGTGATAAAATGAGGCGAATCTATTTTATCATTCATAATGGGATTGGCCTGCAATACTCCAAAGAGTGGGGGAGAGCATTCACTTTATCTAAGTGGCTCGGACATTAATGAGATATAAACGGGGAGGAAGAAGAAGACTGAGCGATAAGTTATATAGCTGAATAGGAAGAGAACAGAGGAAGATTAACGAGGATGAACGGGGATTAGAAAAGGACTCCAGCAATCAGAAAGAGTGTGTGTGTATGCGTTTTCTCCCGTTTTACTCCGTCCAGGGGGAAGGGGGATTTGAATGCCCCAACTCGGACACAAACTGCTGAGCTGACCTAATGCGGTCTGCAGTGTTGGTTTTTTATCACTGGTATGCGGTCTCCCTTGGAATACATACTACCTATTAAACAGCATAATGCAGGTTCCAAATTGGCTTTTAATTTCTTATATCACTCCAGCCTGTGTCCAGGCCTCCAATGTTATTACTATTCTAGTCAAAAACCCATAGTAACCTCTCAAAAGATTCAATGAAACCAACTGGTCGCGTCCAGGAGAAGAGGCTTAATACGCATTTTGCCATACATTAATCACAGTATGTAGTAAATTAATCATACACACTTGATCATACAGAAGCATTTTCTGTGGAAAAATTAATCCACTCTTGAAATTAAATATAAAATAGTCCAAACATGCATTTACTAGTAGTTCTGTGCACTAGAAGTTCAGTAGAGCTCACTCGCCCAACATTCCTCACTCAAAAGGAGATGTTATTTTTGAAACAAGTTCAAGAGCACTTTCGACTCAATTTTCGTTGCTTAATCTACCTATATAGCCTTATAACAAAGCTACCGATTATATTGATTAAACAACTTATCAACTTTTGAATATATCGAAATTGCTGTAAATAATTGATCCTTTGTTTGATTATTTGATGGAACTCACGATAGATGTCCAAGGGCAACTGAAGAAATATTCAAGTTGATAAAAAAACTGCTGGAAAAGTAACCCATCTTCCATAGTTCACGCAAATTTTATTTGAAAGTCAGGGCTTTCATTCCTATAACGAGGGTAATGCCCTTGGTTTGTCTTTGATTCACTACAAGATTTATAACCTATATTCTCACTATTAAACATAATTTGCTTCACCCATAAAACTCTGTGTTGAGTATAACACAGAGCACATATATTCTATGTTGTATTTCCAATATTGTTTCTAATTAATTATGCGAGAAATATGCAAATTTACATGAATACAATTCAATACATAATACTAGAACCAACATTTCTACAACGAAATTGAACTTTGTTGAAAATATAAAAAAGGTGAAAAAGAGACTGCAGTTGAGAAATGAAATCACTGAAAAGCTGCGATTTCTGCATAAGAGAACCTATTTTTTACAGGCTAAGGCCTTTTAGGTAGAGAGACCCCATGACTGAAAACCTATGCCTGTTGGAAATAGAGTTCTTGACACTTGGAATATAAATGCAGTAAAGCACACTAGCATATGCCATGCCAATACAATATAAGTGGGCGATCTCGGTTGTGAAAAGTGTGGCGGAAAAACTGACAAGACAAGCAACTCAGTGTGATCTGTCAAGACAGAGCTCTGGTTCGCGAAAAGCATATTGAGAACAGGAAAACTTCAAGTGGATGAGAAGGAAAGAGGTGAGGTAAGAAGAAAGAGGAATCAAGCTGTGAGATAAAAGCAGATGGATTTGACAGAGCGGACGGGAGAATAGAAGACGAATCAATATAAGACCAGCAGCAGCAGCAAAAGCAGCAACAATGGAGGAAGCGTGAACGCGGAGGCCGCTATAACAGGGCGGAACTGTTCCTTTCATAAATCTCGATAGACGAATCGCATTCGTCAGTCGTGAACTGAAGTGAAGAATGAGAGAGATGGTTGCAAAGAAGGCAGAGAAAGAGAAAGTATTGGTGCGGTGGAAAGGAGTTGGGCTGCAGTTCAAAAACTAGTAAAAAATATTATCTTTCGTCATAATATTTCTTGCTGAGCGATTCCGTGGAAAATTTTCGTGAACAGCTCCGCTGCAAATATTGATTGAACAATAAAATTACTATCGCTAACAGTCGAGATTGGGCGAATTCGGCGAAAATTAAGAGTGAATAGACTCGATGAAGTGTGCTCAACTAAAAAACACAATTGAACTAGTTTCTACTTGAGATCGTTCTTTCTTATATTCTTTTTTCTTTATTATTCTCTCTTGTTTTTTTCAACTTTGGATCGTTCTTTCTCCTATTCTGTTTCCTCTTTCTAATTTTCTTCCTTCTTCTTCTCTTGGATTATCTTAGCTAGTAAATTTCAGTGTAAATAATCACGAATTTCAAATTTTCACTCATATTATTATCGATAATCAAACAATAATAATATTCTGTACTACAATCTATTATTACCTAGAAATTTTGTCATCATACATGAATAAAGTTGGGGAATATTGACTCTCCAGTGCACTCTGGAACCAGCAAGCGAACTCAATTCCATTATTAACCACGGACACGTTTGAGCTGTGTTGCTCATCCTCAACACTACAACTCCCAACCTCTGTTCACACTCAACAATCCTCCTAAGGTAATATCTGGCCAACCCACGAACCCCAACAAACACAGAAATTTTCTCAAATATGTGACGAACAATGCACTTTGATCAAAGTTATTTTAAAAGCATCAGTAAATAGTATCAGACACTAGTAACACTAGTAACAGACACTTTATCTTAATAGTTGACGAATTCAAAAAACCAATAATGGACTTGACAATGGCAACAAAAACTCTTATTCCTAAAATAATTTATCAATTGAGATCTACTAAACTCTGAACAGCACTACAATGCACGCAATAGAATAAATCAAATCCTGATTACTAACTATAATCGTAATTCAACAGTTATTAAATAGTCCATCCTGAAAGTCTATGATTAATTTCAAAGCTACAAACTTTGTAGAACAAAATTATTCCGGTTTCAGTACTCAGCTAAGCATTCAAGCATCTCGAACGACTTAACTCGACTAGTAATATTCAATCGTCTACTGTTGCACTGTAGTTCAACGAATGCAGCACTAAAGAACACAGAGGCACGGGGGCTGCTCAGCAACCCGCTCAACACATTCGCTTCTGTCTACACTAAATCTATTTATATTTATAGTGTTTACATATAGATACTCTGCTATATACAGTATAGATACATTGCGTAGCCTACATAGTGAAGAGAACTGCAATAGGCCAGCCAACCTTTGAGCGTCAGGCAACAAGCACCTTCCTCGTTCAACGGTCTGCTTCTCTCCATAAAATTGATTGCCAGCGCCCAGACGCCGAGAGCGTCGTTTTATTTCTCGGCTGTCATTAAGGGGGTGCCTTATCTCCACGAAACATTAGGAAGATGATTGGCGCCTCACGGCTTAGACTTAGCTAACCCTCCCCCCCCACCCCCCCACCCAGGCACCCACCTACCAACCATCAACAAAGTCTTTCCGCTTCATTCTCAAATAAAAAGCCTATCTACAGTGTCTACTGCCTTTGTTGTTAACTATGATCTGTCTGAACTGTGTTTTGTCATAAACAGTAACAAACACTGGGAGCTTCTATTCAAGAAACAAATACTACGGTCAGAAAAATGAATCGTTCTCTTAATTTTACAAGATATGAAGTGAAATTATTTTCAAAATATTTCCACCGTGAACTGAATAAGATAAAGGTATGTAAATATCAAAATGATGAGTTAAAAGTGGATTGAACTGAATAGTGAGATAGTGAGATATAGCAGAGGTTGCATAACAGTTCACAAATCAAAATTACAATCTACAAATAAAAACTCCAATAAGATGTTGTAGTAACTAAAAAATACGAGCACTAAAGCTTAAAAATAAGAGTTTTTAAATTGGTCTCAATCAAGCAGATTAAAATCTACACTGTTGATGTTACATGTCATTAGTCAAAAAGGAGAATATGAGGATAAACCACACGAACTCACTAAATACCACGTTTAAAACGTGCTAATCCTTGAATACACTTGAGGAAACATGGTGATAACTACTGTTTGAGAAGTCTACCGACTAGAAAGGTAAGTGAGCATACTATTCTGTTTTAGAATTCGAGATTTTTGGAATGCGAATGGGGTCACCAAAAACCTAAACAAGCCTGTAGAAAAACCAAACGCTCAGATTAGAATTACGTTTAAAAGTTATCATCATCGAAAATATGATTTTCCAAAGTTTTCCAATGCTTTGCATAATAGCGTAATATAAGGTTCAGAGAAGATGAAGTAGACTGTAACCGTTTTTCAATTGAATGTTATTAGTAATTAGTAACATAAACTTTAAAATAACAATCTAAAATTCAAATAACGAATGAATTATAGCGATTGAATCGTTGCTAGGATTATTGAGAGTACATAGTACTATTATTTCAACGGCAGCAAGGTATCGTTCAACGATAATTGAGAATGACATGATAGACAGTTCAATTTCGGCATAAAGAAGAGAGTGGGTGCCAAATGAGTGTCTTCACTGGAAGACACTGAACTTGAATAAGTTCATCAGTTACACGTCAGCTTCACGATAAGAAAGCAACGAAGAGACACGACATGCTTAGAACTTAGTCAAGTCCTGGATAGGAAGGGAAGCGACAACTTCCACCATTTCCCCCCAAAAACCCATCCCACAACCACTTTCCATTTCTCGTGCATTCTATACTAGCATTGTTCAGCAAGCGACGCAGCAAAAGCTCGCCTCAGACTTTTCTCCCAAGTTTCCTCCACTAATGTCTGACGAAGGTTGGATATTTGAATTCCTCTGGTGCCCGTTTCCTCTTTCCAAAACCCTCATTTCTTTCCCTCTCCACCCTACCCCTTCACCACAAACCACTAACCATTTCTGAGTTTCCATATCGACAACACCACAAACGGACCAAAAGTACTCGCAATGGAAATAATAGCGAGATGCTCTGATAACATATTGCAGAAGTTCTCACAGTATTATAGAAGAATTTTTTACTTTCTGTTAGGTAAAGTGCTCACTAAAAAACATTTTACTTTCATGTACGAGTTTCTTGAGAACGATCTGCTATGTATGAAAAATATTTCTGTACTGTTTGACAAAGCTGTACTCTGGACTCTATATAGTGTAGTGTATGCAACACTTTAAATATACTGGTTGTGTGTATGTAGGTACGAGTACTATGGAGCTAGAACAAACATTGACTTCCATTTGGGAAGTGATTAACTACGATAGTGCTCAGGCTACACTGGTAATAGTGACCGTTTTGACTTTGCCAGCAAAAAACTTCGTTCTCTGCAGTAAAATAACTTCCCGGTGGTTCGAAACCCTCCCAGGCCTATGTGGGCTTCATCCTCAGAAAAAATAATATTACAAATTTGATAAAAGCGTACAAGCAGGAAAATATTTGAATTTACAATATGTCCCCAGTAGCGCATGTGAAAAGGCGATGATTGTCTTTAAATATGTGCATATATATGGGAAAAAGAACAATAAAATGAGCATATGGATTAGGACTTGAAGGAGTATTTTTTGAATACAGCTAATCGAACTAGTCTTCTAAAGACAGGTTAAAATTAACCAAAAAATTCAATTACATGAACCCTGTGAGCAGTGAGCGCGTGCCTATAAAGGCTGTTACAAATCTGTCAATATTATAGGATGTCAATGCATTATGCAATTCACCATACCTACTGTTTACGTTCTGTGGAATACGCATCGATATATAAATTAACACTGGATATTGAGGGCAGAAGTTTCTTTATAATTTTTCATGATATCTTGAGCTCATTGATAGAAGCTTGAGTTCAATGAAAGGAGAGTTAAATGTTTCATGAAACTAGTTCCATCATACAAGTTTCTTCAGTATGCATGACTGATACTTTATTCAATTACAACCAGCAGACAGCGAGTTGTCGCATTAAAGCTCTCGGCATCCATAAATCAGCCAGCTAATGGAAACAGAATGCAGCCAGTTGTAGGCCCCCGCTATACAGGGTGGTTGCTGACTCTGAATAGAAGAATTGCTAACATAATTTGCAAGCTGATATTAGCGGTGTGGTTGGTTATCTTTGCCACCAAAATATGGCGACTGGCTTTGCATGGTGACAGCAAACAGCCGCCACGCCACAACCCAATTATTTATTGCTCTAGCATTTGCTGTATTCCAACCCAAAAATCTCTAATGACCCTCTGCATAGAACACTAATGCAATAATGCTAATAGTTCCATTCAATTATTGTTTTATCAATGAGCTTTTGACTGTTATTGTGGGTCTCAGAAGTGATGCTATATTTGGTACTACCTTGGTTTTAGTGGATTTTCATAATTACAAGTATTACTGACTACAAATTGTGCTGCATCAAGGTTACATGTTATATGGCTTTTTTCCAGAATGGCACAAACAGCGAAATGGAACTACAGTAACTGTTAAAAAAAGTTATATATTACTGTTAAAGTTATATATACTGTTAAGAAAAAGTTATATATTTCAGTTCAACTGTTCAATAGGAATGAAATTTGATTCCATTGCATTTCATTGCCACGAAAGAGGTATGATAAATCGATATATGGTCGATAAATTGATGAGAACGAAACACTTTCCACGAATAACTGATTCAAGTATTTAATTTGAGTTTGATCATATTTGTGTTAATTTATATGGATTTTTTCCAGAATGGCACAAACAGCGAAATGGAACTACAGTAACTGTGAAACATACTTAAAAGAAAAAGTTATATATTCCAGTTCAACTGTTCAATAGGAATGAAATTTGATTTTATTGCATTTCATTGCCACAAAAGAGGTATGATAAATCGATATATGATCGATAAATTGATGAGAACAAAGCATTTTCCACGAATAAGTGATTCAAGTATTAAATTATATTAACGTTTTTTAGGTTGGTGAATTATCAATCTATACTATTGGGAATGTTCAAGTGTTACTGTAAGAAAATTTCTTCGCCATTATAATTTGTGGAATATTGAGTGCGGTTTCTCGTTTTTCTGGGATAGTTATTTTCCAAACTGTTGATTTTAGTAGAAGACTGCTGGAGTCGCTAGTTAAAACATTTTTAATGTAGAAAAAAAGCAATTTCAAGTCATTTTCGTTATCTGTTTTCGTGAATTCTATTTTCATATAAAACGTATTACAGTAGGCCTACACTCATTTTATTTATAGGCGCTTCTCTTTCTTATCTCTCCTCCTGAAATCACGGGTTCGATTCCCGTTTATCAAGGCATATTCACCTAATCATTCACCTCATTACTTAGGCACAAGCATTAGACTCATCATCAGAATAAAAATGAAATAAAATAAAAACTTGATAATTTTTCTACATATAAAACTCAGGCCTTGGGACGAAGGTATTTCTAAATTTCCCTCTACTTGAGAATGCCTCAAGAGGTTCTTTCATGGATACCGGCCTTATTTTCCTTGCAATAATCCAGGTTCCCGAAGTGAACTTCCACTTGGGATAGCCTATGGTTCATTGGTTAATAGTTCATGCTTTATCTACCCGTGGAGAAGAAGATGTAGGACTTTTCACAAAATGTAATATGGCTCAAACATTGATGTTTGAACTATCAATGTTCCGATGCCATTTTGTAGATCCTGACTTATATACCAATGAAAATAGCATTTCCTTTCAAAAGTAAACGAAAAAAACCTTTTCACTAGAGACTCGTTGATGCGCAACTGAACTGCCCTCTGCACATCCCAGAAGGACCATAAACCATTGTCTACTCAGCGATAATCACACCCGTCGTATCTTACAACTTTCTTCATTTGTTTTCTCTCTAGAACGATTGCAACCAGCTTGTGAGACAAAGTAACTAATGGCTTTATATTCCTTGATGCTAATGTTTATCTATCGTAAAGTCTTGAATGGGAGTTTGTGGAACTGTAAACAGCGATATACTGTAAATAGCTTGCATGGGGTGATTGAAAATATAATTAATTAATGATTGCTGATAATTCAAACTGATAGTTTAATAAGAAGTTTAATACCATTTTAATGACAGAAACCTTTTCAGAATTTGAAACTCTTATTGCTTATATTCGTGCTTTATTCATATAAACATTATGCTATTTTTCAACTTCAAACTAATTAGTGTAGCAAGTTAAAAGCAATAATTGAATTCACACATCATGTTGTAATTTGGTCGAATAAAATCTCGATTAGGCAGATTATTGGATATTGGGCGCCGTTTTTTCTATTAGGTGATTCCAACTTTAGAATTAATAAGGTAAAGTAATGATTTATTCGAAAAAATCTTATTTATTGGGCAATTGATTCAATTGGTGCACTTTTCACTTAGGAAGAATGGTTTTAAAGCATTTTGTGTATTTGCGTTTTATTTCAATGACTAACTTCTGTTACAGATTCAGCAATAGGTTCGATTCAACTTAACGGCTCATTCTACATCAAATATAACTTATGTACAAACCAAATGAAGGAACGACAAATTTCTTAATGATTGGTTTTATTTATTCATTTTAAACATTTTCGCCAAGAAATTGCTGTAACGAAAATCTCAAGCAATTTATTGTACAGGTTTTACCGTAAATCTTTTTTCGAGGTGTAAAATGAACACAAACCACAAAATAAAAAACTGAGAGAGCCTGAGTTTCGAGTGATTTTTAAGAAGATAGATCGCCTACTGAGAGAGCAATTAAAATGAGAATAAGAGAGAGAGAGAGACAGATAGATTGATATTTATGATATTTATTTGTTAATTGTACTAGGCTTGTCGCCTAGTGAATATACAAATGCAGATAAAAATAATAATCAAAATAAAATAAAAATGAAATAAAACAAAATAAAACAGATACCTGGAACAAAAACAAAATAATAGAACTTCTATACATAAATTCATGTTGCCGTGTGACCCTAGAATGAATGTTTGCAAGAAGAGCAAACCTATCCCTCAAATATTGTGAACCTTTCCTCTCAACAATAAGGCGATATGTAGTACACAGCAAGAAATACTTCCTTCTACCCTTTAACTTCAACCAACGCAGCCTTCTATAGTAGGGTGTAATGTGATCATCCATTCTTGCATCAAATATGAAACGAATCGCATAACTTAGAGCACGCTGTAATTTTAAATTCAATTCCTCTGTCAAGTCATTATACACTTTGCTGCCATAATCAATAATAGGTAAGACCAGACTCCGCACAAGTAGTGTACGAAGATGAGTAGGAAGAAACCTTCGGAGTCTCTTTAACTGGTGCATAGTAGCAAATAACCTTTTTGTCATGATATTAACCTCTGTGGACCAATTGCAGAGAGAGAGAGAGTGAGAGAGAGAGAATGAGTGAGAGAGGAGAAGAGAGATAGATTAGATTATATTTCTTTATTCATGTAAATTCACAGATTTTGCAAAAAAATTATCAACATCACATTGATACTATAGAAAACCTAAATGATGCTATTTTTATAGTGCTAGAAATTATGTACATTGATTTTATTTGTATGATCTTATGATATTATCTACGGTAATGACAATCCAAGTGATGCAGCTACATGAAATGACGACGTTTGGAGAGAAATGACGATGAGATATTTGATATTTTTTATTAACGACAACTGACTTTTCCAGGTCTCAAACGACCTATGGCAAACACTAACATGCATATCATTAATTATCATTAGATAACAATAATAAACGGAAATGTGCACTATGAAGTACTAAAAATATGTTACTATAAAAAACTAAAAATACAAAAATAAAATGAAAAAATATGAGAGAAAAATGACGAGAGAGAGAGTGTGAGAGCGAGAGAGAGTTAGTAAGAGTGAATGAGTGACCGTAGAGGGAAAGAGGAGAGTGAGTGATAGAGACGGAGTGAGCGGGAAACAGGCATTCTGTTTGAAACATCATAACTGCGTCCAATCACTGTAAAATTATCCTGTACTTGTAGTACAAGAGTAGTGGATAGAGGAAGTGTGCTGCTGAATTTGAATGCACATTCTTTTTTTGGAGAGGCGGTGCAAGCCATTGTGCGTTCACAGCTCCATTCGTTACAACAATTTTTTTGGCGAAGCACTGCAACTGTTTTTGTAAACACTCCATTATGCTGCTGTTTTGAGCCCAAGTCGTTGTGTTATTCTACAGCGCGCGCGCCTCACATTATCAAATATTCTAGTTGCGGATGCATTGTTTACAATATAATTAAAACACCAGCCATCAACGAACAAAATAGTTTTATCTTTTCAATTGAAAAGATTTGTGGTGTTGAAACTGGAGGACTGAATAGCAACTAACAATGGAAAATCCGTTCCATCTTTTGGTTTCATTTTACTGAGAGTTTTCTGTATTAGAATGGGAGGTGGAGAGAAACATGCAAAAAGACATCTTGAATGAGCAAGAGAAATAATAGACTCCAGAAAAAACTTAATAAGACCAACGTCCCTTGATGAAACGAAAGATAAAGATGATTATGATGTGGTACTCTCCTGCATATTTCAAATGCTGTGTGGTAAGTAGAGAGTTTTAGCAAAACCCTAGATTTTTCTGCTGCTTTATATTCTTAATCAGGTGAATTATGCGCATGCGCAGATCAGATTTGTACCGTACAAAAATTGATGAAGAATAACAAGCGATAAAAAGAGTGGAACGCTACGCGAATTTAAAAGTAACTATGAGTTGGCGGCGGTTACTATTTTTAATAAAGCTGGATCTAAGAGAGAAAGTGGAGAACTTCTTGGAAAAGTTCAGTCGGGGGGGAATTAGTTAACAAGACAAATTAATAAGAGTAGATAACTGACTCATAACTTATCGAATTTATAAAGTTAATCGATTGGTTGATCATAAAAGTTTTCAAAATAAATTAGTAAAAAGTAGATAATTGAGCCCCAACTTACTGAATTTATTAAAGGATACTGCAGTTAAGGATTTAAACATGATTATTTTGGAAGCTGGATTCAAGAAAAAATTAGGTAAATATAACCAACCAATTAACAAATGTTGTTTCCTCACCAGTTATTTTTCCGCTGAAAATCATTTCCTGGAGACATTTGGCTGATGCACTGATTGACTTCGAATTACAAGTGAAGTTGAAGTTATCCACTGATATCCATGAATTATACACGTGAATTCCACTAGATCAGACAAGGAGTTTTAGAGCAAAAACATTTAATCTTGAGAATAACCAAATTCTTGCACTGCCCTTGACTTGTCAAATGAAAATTCCATTAAGCATTATTTATTATTGACATTGTAGAATGAGTGTTCACTTTAGAGCACCAATTTGCACTTTTCACCAAATTAATTTTGACGTAAATAGACCAATAATAAATGAACTAAACATGAAAAATCAGTTCAATAAGATAACCCGATGAAAAATGAAAATTCCGATTGGATTCCAAACAAACTATAAATGTTAAGATTTGAAGCTTACCAATAAATTCATTTCGTTGATCTAGAAGTATATTTCGCGACTGCCAAAACATTTAAACTTTCTAATATTGATCAACCAGAAAAGTAGCATACTACATTCTAATCATGAAAGAAATCCAAAGAAATCAATCTCACAGTTAATGATTAACCCACAGTCAATGCTATTTTGGTTGATAGATAGTATTACACACTCCTATTTTTTTAGCAATAGTTTAAAAAAATAAGGAAGTTTTGTAATAGAACAGAAAAAATCCTAGCCGAAACTAAAGCAACAAGGCGAAATCAACTTCTCGATATGTTAATCACAGTTACAACCATCTTGGTTCATAGTATTACTCACTCCTGCTGTTTAATCAACGGTATAATTAAATCCATAAATTAATTCTATACTGGTCAAAAACTAAAGCGGAAAGGGTAAAATCTCATTTGCAGATTGTCCATAATTTTTGGAAACACGCTCATTGAAGTAACACTAGAGAAAATCAATGTTGAGACCATATTTTATTATACTACGAGTATTTGATTAATTTATCGATATCTACCACAATATCTATCACCATCAATAAAAAAAAAAAAAAAAAAAAAAAACAATTAGGAAGAAAAGGGTACAGTAATGCAGTGAAGCTTATTAGTAGTAAAATTTGTTCATCGATGTCATTGAAGTAATAACTTGTAACTCACTTTAAAAAAAAGATCGATACACTCCTAACCACACATTTAATTCATTCCAGCACCGAACTATTCCAAAATCGTTCACGTTTTATGACATAAGCACCATATTGACATGAGCACAATGAAAACACAATTTTTAACACTCGCACCATGAAAACGCTATGATAGCACTCGACCGTCGTCCATAGCGCTACTGAGCCAACTTCGATATAGTAATGCCAGTCGGCAGTTGCTTTGCTGGATCTAGAGACCAGTAGCGGCGATCGGCCCGCGGCCGCGGTCGTTCAAAGGGAGAATCTGTTTATACAATTGTCCGTCATGCCCAAAATAGCTCTTTTCAAAAGCTAAGCTCAAACAACTTCATCAAAATTCTCCGGCTACAACACACACACTCGCCTAAAGATTATTTTCCAATTCCAGTATCAGACAGCTTTCACTTGTTTTCAGCTTTAGAAACATTTCATTCCGTTATTTTGTCAACAGACTGAATGTTCACACTTTGCTTAGAAAAATATGCTGAAGATTTTTCTACTCTGAAAACATCTCAAGTACTCAAGCCTCAAACTCAACAGTTTTCCTTCAAAATATTCTTGATCATAAACTCCACGTTCAATCATACAGATCATGTTTCAAGTTCAAAAAGTCATAAATAAAAAATTACCTACTTTCCAATAAAGTGATTATTTATTATACAGTAGTGAGTCGTATAATACGACTATAATATTTACTTATCCATTATCTACATTAACGTTATAGGCTCGTCTTTGCAGGCATTTCATTGTCTTTCAAAATAAATGAATAATAGAATTTCCCTCATTCCTCACTTTGCAAGGCTAGAAATATCCAAGTTGGTTTGAAGAACTGACAATTTTTAAAACTATTAAATATAATTATAGAACATAATTTATTAATTACGAGCTCCTCAAATTCGAAATTAATAAGTTATGAATAAATATTCAATTAATGAGTCAATATGAATAAATAATAAATAATAATAATGGAGGCTCGATATCTTTCTAGTCAGATATTTCATGTCTGAGTTCAACTGTATCTGAGGAGTCGGCTCGGATAAAATATTCGGATCGAAAGGCAGACTCCAAACTCATCTGCATCTGTATGCAAGGGCAAATCCAGACATTTTTCGGAGCGATATCAAGTGAGAAAATATTTTGGAAGAAAGAAAGGTGCCAAACCTCATAAAAGACGCAAATAAACCCTTTAATAGTGTCGGTTGAAAGGGGGTACATCCCCGTCCCCCCTGGATTCGCGCCTTATATATAATATGCTATATAATCTGATTTTTATAGTCTACCAAACTTGAAGCAACAAAGGTAGTTTGATAACTTATTCTCATACAAAACATGACGTTTATCGACTAAAATTCAAGTCCTCATATCTGTCATCGTTGAATGAATTTTTTATAATCAGAAAATGGGATATTAAAGGATTAAAGCTCGCTTACAAAGAATTCACTGCAATCTTCTGGGGCTCACGTCTTATTAAAATTTATTTAATCCAAGAAGCAGGCGGCTTTTCTACCGATATTTTTCTACAGAACAGTGCTATGCAGTTGTGCTAAATTCAGTAAGGAGTTGTATGGAGAAACACCTCGCGAACTTATAGTACCGTAGCAAGATAAGGGTAATGGCCGTCAGATGAAAATGACACTGACATGACAAGGGACGGCAGCAGAAGCAGCGAATACCGACAAGATTACCAAACCAGAGCATAGGCTCCATTACTTCGCTCAATGGCCCACACCCAACACCTCCTATCACAGTGAGGCTTTGCCAGACCGCGAACAACCTGAATACTCAAATTCAGGGCAACGCCTGGTCCCCTACGTATTCCCTCTCCTACGTTTAAAATTAGAGAGAACATTCACAAAGCAAATAATTCTCATCACTTTTCCCGAAATATAGGTTTATTCCAGAAGAAACGGTGCAGATATATATATCCCCCAAACTACAACAGATAGAAACGTATTTCCAACGTTCATTGAAGAAAAAGAATTCAACATTTTAACCACCTCACTTACAAGATTCAATCACGGCGGCATTAGCACTGTTGTTTGACTGTAGTGGAAACAATATATTGTGTGACCTCTGAGATGGCTTACATGACCTCTATAATCTCAATTGTTGATAAAGAACTGGTGTCAGAGTTTTCAGATCACTCCTGAACAAAGTGCAGGGCCTTTGACGTGACTTTAGTAGAATGATGATGGCTACGCAGAAACGAAAATTGGGGATTTTGGGCCCACCGAAGCCCAAATCATGAGCAAGAAATACGACCAAAAGAACTTCAGGAGTTCTAAAACATCGTCTGCACATGAAACAATTCAAATTTTGTGATTGCTAATTAATTCTTCTAATTGCAGCACACATATTGTTTCTTTGGAGTCGATGCTATTTTAGAACATAGACAAACCAAATGGCCCAGCTTCAATTCATTCCTTTACTTTGACTGCTCAAATTCTATTAAATGTTTAATTTTCCCCTTTCTTTGAGCATTAAATTTGTGTTTCTATCTTTGAAGTTAGGTAGGAATAAATGTTTGAGAACTGTTTGGCGGGCCGCTTATCACAGTTGGTCGGGGCGTCGCAACTTCAGTTTGCTAGTGGTCGTGGGTTCGAATCCCGCTCCACCGTCAGGCTCCACAAGTCTGGGAATCATGTGGGCATCATCAGCAAAAAAAACAAACTGTTCCATCTTTTTGAATAAGCCCATATGTAGATGAATACGTGTTGTGATATATATCTTCGATGTTGGATAATGAATAATAAGACATGCAGTTGTCACAACCACATTTATTAATAAATCATATTTTAAAACAAAAAAAGAAACCGACTTCAGTGAAATGATAAAATACTCACGTACTAAAAAGTTTAAAATACATTATTTACTTTAAACTGAGAAAATTTTAAATTTTATACAAGTAATCTTTTGAAGTCGGCGCCAAATATTTTATGAAGTTGATAAGAAATTCTATCTAATATCAAAACTAACACTGTATTTTTTTGGAGGATGAAGCCCACATAGGTCTGAGACCTTTGTGTGGGTAATGAATTGGATGATTGAGATTGATGAGTTGGACCTACAGTTTTAGGTGGGTTCCGAACCACCAGGAAGTGATTGATCAGAAATTCTATATAATATCAAAACTAACACTGTATTTCAATTAAATATGTGATTTACACTCACTTTTACTGAAATACAGTAATTGATAAGACATTCTATCTAATATCAAAACTAACACTGTATTTCAATTAAATATGTGATTTACACTCACTTTTACTGAAATACAGTGTCAGTTTTGATATTAGATTGTTCAATTATTTCGTCATGGAAAACATCACAGAGTAATTCTGTTATATTTTAGAAGTTTATGGGAAATTTGGCGCCGACTTCAAAAGATTACTTGTATAAAATTTAAAATTTTCTCAGTTTAAAGTAAATAATTTATTTTAAACTTTTTAGTACGTGAGTATTTTTATCATTTCACTGAAGTCGGTTTCTTTTTTTGTTTTAAAATATGATTTATTTTAAGCTTTTTAGTTGAATTTTCAAACTTTGAAAACATGAGAAATTTCTTAAAGCCTACATTATGAAATGTTTATCAAATTAGCAAGCCAATAATTAATTTATAACATCCAAACCTAAGTAACTAAAAATTCACTTATAAGAAAAGATAAACTAAGGAAAATTCTACAACGTTTTATTCAATGTGGAATATTGTATTTAGGAAAATTATAATAGCGAAAGGCTTCTTAAAAGTGAAATGGCTTTTGATTCATTTTGATGAGGTCCTTTTCAGAATATACCTACACTGAAATAGTAGGCCTATATTACGTTACAAGTGTGGAAAATATTGTGCTTACTGAAAATATGATAAGTGAACGCAGGAGATGAAGTTGAGTGCGGTATTATCATACGAGTATGGTAAACATCTTCCCGGATGAGTTATGTACGATATTTTTTGTGATATTAGTCATATATATTTTTTTAATATAAAAAACATAAACTTTGAGCTAGTACAAAAGGATCATTAAACATGACCTCAAAATAGCCTAATGTACGCACATGTATAATGGCGAATGAATATTCTTAATCAATCACAGCAGGGAAACTAAAAATACTTCTGAAATCAGCTGTTTTTCCAAATTCTCCAACTTATGATTGAAACTAAATAATAACCTTATTCCTATGACTCAATAACATCAACTAAATTATTTACAATTTTCATATGAACATAAATATGGACAGAAATATTATATTCTTCTTATTCTTGATTCAAATTAAGTTCACGCGATTGGTCAAAACGGGACATTAAAGACTTCTTTCACACTGAACCAGCTTTGGGTAACCGATGTCGTTTACCCGGCATAATTGCATTGCATCATATGATTTCGAAAACCGTCTAGATGTAAAGCGCTCCATATGATACAATGATCAGTCTGGTAAACGACACCGGTTATCCGATTGGCGGTTATGTGTGGAACTATCCTATTCAAACTTGATTGAAATGAAGACATCGAAGAATGCTCCTTTTTGTTTAATATTGGGCTAAGTATTGGGCCGATCCTTGCGAAACTTGGATGGGACCACCGCTGAGCGATGCTCTTTCATTTAAAAAAAAATTCATCAAAATCGGTTCAATATTGTTCAAATGATTGATGTACAAACATAAAAAAAAAAACAGGTCGAATATAGTAACCTTGTTGTTTTTGGAAGTCGGTTAAAAAATAGTTTTGGCTGTTACACTATTATCAAACTTAAACAAACTGTTTGTTTGAGATTGATAATGGTGGAACAACCGAAAAAAGTATCTCACTATTTTCAATAAATGTGGTTGTGACAACTTCATATTATCTTATTATACAAAGTGCGGCAGAACCGACTAAGCAGTTTTAAGGAGCAATAAAAAGTGTCTCAGGATATATAAAGAAAAAATGTTTTCATTTTCTAAATTGGTCGAATATACCATTTTATATTAATTAGGTTTTGAAAATAATGTCCTGAAGATGGCGGCCGTTAGCATCAAAGTATTGTTGAAGGTAATCTCTGAAGTTTTGAGCAGCTCTTGCACACATATCGCGGGGTATGGCATTCACTTCGTCAATAATCCGCTGTTTCAACATTGCTAAAGTGTGAGGGCGGCCTTTGAAAACCGTTTTCTTCAGATATCCCCCAAAGAAAGAAGCCGCAAATGCGATCTTCTCAAACTGCGGTTTGAAATCCCCAATGCAACAGAATGTCGTCGAGCAGAATGTTCCGGTGATCGTTGGACTGCTGTTCTCACCCTCTGCACATTTTTTTCTGGCGTTCTAATGTATTTGCGACGACCATGTATCTGTTCTTAGTGTACTACCAGTTTCCTCCAACTGCTGAACCCAGGACCGAATTGTGTTAGCATTAGGAACGGCGTTGTTGCGTGGAACGTTGAACTGTCTTCGAAAAGTTCGTTGTGTAGCGATCATAGATTTATTGTTTTCATAATAAGCGTGAAACGCAAAACCACGATGAGCACTGGTCCAAAGCATGTTGACTCCTGAAATGGGGTTAACTAATAAACAAAAAAAGACCATGTGCAAATTTGTAGCCCTATCACAGCTGATGTGACAATCGAAACAAACTGCTTAGTCGGTTCTGCTGCACCCTGTACATTATGAATATCTTCCACAATATCACATTTGCCACTACAAAGGACGTTATGCTGGATGTGTTGATAAAGTTGTCATTCTCAGGATTTCTAATTATCAAAACGCTGCAACTCATACTCTGCCTCATGTGCAACATGCATCATGCTTTGCCTCAAGCGTAGAAGTTCAATCATTAATGAAAAATGCGAGTTGAACTCACCAATAGCAGGTATGTCCCTGTCATGATCCAGCCATTCGGAAAACTGCAACAAAGATAACTGAAATTAGAAATTGTGCGTTTCATGAAGCTATACACTTTTAAGCTCCCGCTATCCAGAAACATTTCACTTCAGTTCCATCAAATGCGTATTATTTTGCAAATGAATATAACAGCATTTTCCATTTCATTTTGATTTGAGTCCCAAATTATAATGTCACTATGCGATATAAATGTAAATGTAATGCTAAAGTGTAGGCTAATTTTTATGACGACATACAAACTGTAATCTCAGATGTCCTTTAATTTTTCTGAACATCAACAATTAATGAAATATAGCTAGCTTTCCGGCACAGGGGGCTTTATAAATGAGAAATAATGATTCAAGAATAGCCAGGAGTTTTCCTATTTTCTTTTCTCCGTTTTTATCTGAATTTTCCGTTTCTATTTCCGTATTCCATACAGTAATACCGTTCCATTTTAAAGACAAATGTTACAATTTGATTCGATAATGAACAAAAACATTTCGGTTAAAGATCAACAATTCTAACTTGTCGTAGCTTTATTCGTCTGCCTATTGTGAGGACTACTTCCTCCTCCCGCTGCAATTACCTGAAATAAAACTCTAATTGTTGTTCTTGCAGCTGGAATCGCTCAGGTATTAGGCTCCTATTCAGCTCTGGGATGATTGCGAGAGGTGATGGGGCAATCCCACAACGAAAAACGGAAAAATCTTTTTCAATCTTCCCTGAAATATTTATTTCAGGTACGATATTAAAGAATCAACCATTGTTGTAGAATCCCTATACCTACTATGCTGATGACCGCTGCTGTGTTTAGTAGTGCTGTAAAGTTCACTGTGGGAGCTGATCTTTGTCGGATTTGGTCTCTAAAATCACCAATATATTCTCGAGCAGCTGTATGTCTCACCGACGACACCGATACTCAAATACAATACAGAATATATTGTGCAGTATGACCCTCAACTCAAATCACCCACAGTAAAAAAATAATGAAAATAATCACTAACAACTACCAATGGTCGAGCAAGGCAACACAATCAGGCACAAGCTTAAATAAAAATATTGTGGCATTCATCAATTTTGAAAGAAAATATCTTATGGAAGAGATGGATTAAAATTTGACTATAGAGATTCGATTAGAAAAATGTTCAAGTCCTTTTTTTTTAGGTTTATTTTTAAGAAGAATATTTTCGGAAAGTTAATACATTTGTGAGTAAAATTTTATTGAGCTGATCTAAGGGCTAATAGTGCAGTAAAGAAAAATATGAAATATTTACACTTAGATAAAATTTTATTTCGCTATGCGGTCGTGGAATATCGTTGTATTTAATATTTTTTTCGATGCACATTTTCAATATAAAATTGGTCAATTTATATTTTATAACATACGACTGTACCAGGCGTGTTCCAGGCGATGAATTGATTTTTTCCTACTTGGTTTTTGTCCTTTGACAAATTGAGGTGGATTAGGCCGACAGGATCGTAGTCATACCCATGCCTCTGATCTAGTGGTCGATATTTGGCGAAGTTCTTTTTTAACTTTTTTTAACATTAATTTCTTTCTTAAAAACAGATTCCATCTTCCATTCTCCTCATTCAACATAAAACTAGTAACTTTAGAACAAACTTTAAAACATCAAAAATGAATAGAAGAATAAATTTTTTGGGGACTCGACAAAAGTTCGACGTACTCGGGCAGGATTTTTTCAGCAAGTGCTGTTCAATTACTTTTTTGTAAGCAGGCCAAAGAGGTATACTGCCCCAAATCGGTGATTCGGGACAACCAAGGATAACAAAAGACAAGAAATATATTGACTCATATATTGGTATTTTGTTATCCTTGGTGACAACACACCCCTATGTCAAGGGTTGAATTCAATAAATGAACTGAAATATTCAAATCCGCCAATTTGTGGAAGGGCTAGGTGCTGTGAGCGGTCCGTATTGCAAATAACAATTTTAATTCAATGGCGAATTATTTTTATTTATTTGCCGACTCTATGCTAGGCTGAATTTGGCGCGATAAGAGTCAGTCATAGCTGACATCCGTACAGAGTATCATAACCTAGTTTTGGACAAATTAATGTAAACAATGAGCGGTTCTTTTGAGCATACTACTGCCTTTGCTCTTGGTTTTTACTGGTAGTTTTTCTAATAATAAATTATAATGAATTAATTTTTTAACTATTTTCTTTTATATAACCGGTGTTTCTAATTAATTGTTCTATTTTTGATAGTGCTGTTGCTCATTTTTCGTATGAGAGGTATGAGTATGATATTGTATTAATATTTTTTATTACAAATCTATTAATTCCCTTGAAACATCATGGGAATCAGAGAATGCGCCCTGACACTATTTAGTATGTTTAGAATAAGAGTAAAATAAATATTCTTGCAGAACACATAACTGTGTTCATATAGACCTATCATATAGTAAGATCGGGACTGTTTTAAAGTTTCGATTAATGAACACCCATTAAGTAAATTTATTTTTCATTTACTGAGTGTAGCCTACTAGATTTCCTACTAACCTAGTAAACTACGTGAGAAGTAGACAATCGCTCTTTATAAAGCAGGAGAAGCTCCAGCATGTACTCTCAAGAGAGGCACTCGTGGTGTGGTGGTGGTGGGGGTAGATTGTTTTAAAATGTGCGACGAAAAATGTGAAATTGTCAGTTCTTAGTTCAAGCAATTATAATTATATTTTATTTCATGAGTCAATATATAATTATAATACTGTATATGTATGTCTTATCTAATGTATCTAATATGTCTATCTATATAATATGTTGGTCATAATATTAGATAAGATTCTAACTATATGTATTAATAAGAAGAATAGAATATGAATATGTACATTTCATTTTTTAAGTTGCCAGATCCTATTGAGGGCATTTGCTCCTCTTCCTACAAGAGAGCCCGAGAGCCCCTTCCTACAAGACATGTATAGGCGACGTATAGGCATCTATAGGATATGTATAATAAATAATTATTAATCTGTAATCGTTGTAGTAACGATTATACGACAAATATACGTCATACATGCGATACTATTAATAGAGGAAAGGGCTACATTGGCTTCGCGCCTCTCAGGGACCTTTCCCTACTAAAGTTTTAATGAGCCTTCATGCCAAATCTATCTAATCTTATCTATACTGACTATCTATCCGTAATGATCTATACTATCTGTTAGGGTATGCCAAAATCAAATAAGATTTCTGGCCAGATTTGATTGAATATTAGCTTTCTTTGACACACTCTCAAAAGATTGTGTAATAGGTTAGAGCGCTTATCTCTAAACACTTTAGTCAAGAGTCTGATTCCAGTTCAGCCTTGACCTTTTTGTGTAGTCATTCATCCCATTACCCATGCACAAGTCTCAGACTCATTTGGGCAACATCATAAAGAAAAAAATGGAAATTATACAGATGACAAATCATGTCTGTCATTGGAGACATTGTGAGACAAATGGAGACATTGGATAGATTTTCACCATAGAAATCTTCATGTTATCTGCATATCATAAAATGATCATTTACAGGATGTCAGTTGGAATTCTAAACATATAAATAACGATCAGGTTGGAGGGGTTTGGGTAGCGGTGCAAACATTTATCAGGCTCACTTTGGTCTGACACATGAACACATCTCCGGCTTTGCTTCTGCATGGATCTGTCTCATAGCGCCAGAGCTTCTTGGCGAGAGCATAGTGAGCTCACTCTCTCTATTCTACTTTTGTCGGCGCTGCTGCAAAGCTCAGAGAGTGTTTAAAGGAATGATAAGTCACGTATGAAAAGATTTGTCAAATAACTTCCAGTTGAACGATTTCAGACAGTGCAACTACTAAATACTATAATAGTTGGTATTTCAAAAAGAAGGAACAAATTTCAAACATTTATTAGTTCCAAACTACGAAAGGAAGGAGACATAATTCCAACGTTGAAGGAAAGAAAGGAAAAACATTGCTGCATTGACGCTGTTGTTTGACTGTAGTGAAATGGCGATAACACAATATCAGCTATCATTTTTTGCATCTTAAAGTCTACAGAAATCCACTTCATGAGCAAGAAAGGAACATTAAACATTTGGCAACCAACAGAATGACTAGTTCTGAAATAGTTTCGTCTGCACATCATGAGGACGCAGAGTGGATGTAGCAGTCAAAGAGATAACATCTAAGAGTCTGGAAACGTTGTAATTGCAATTGCTGATTTTGCTAATTGAAGCACACAAAATTATTGTTTCTGTGGTATCGTAACTATTTCACTACAAACAAACAACTGCGCCAATGCATCCATGGTTGTAACTTCTACTAAAGCTGTTAAATGTTCAAATTTCTTCTTTTCGAAAACGATAAAGTTATGTACCTTTTGTAAATTGGAAGAAAAAATATTCTTTTTTTAAATAACCCGATGTATTTTGTTACAATGTTCACTAGCGTACGATATTGATCTTGAAACAAGTTGGCGTGAGATTCATTTCTTTAATATTTTTATTGACAATTATTAAACATAATTATATTGCTGTTAATTAATATATTGACTGTTGATTGACAAAAGTGTTGGGTATTTGTATGAATAATAAGGTGAGATATTAGCGCTAGGATGAAATTCGGGATCTAGATACAGTATTTGGAAACCAAGCTGAAAAATTCGTATTGAGAACCTATGTTTCTACAATCTTAGCTAGTCCATAGTCCATAGTAGTGGACACCCCTGCATATTCCAAGGCAACAGAATATTATTGTTCCCTGAAAGAATTATATTAATGACATCCATTAATTTCTAATGATCCAAAAATAAGACGGACTGAGAATAGTATGTGCTAGTCTAAGTATGTGCTGTGCTATAGACTAATTTTTAATTATTGAAATATTGTTTCAATAATTGTTGCAATAATCTGTATTTCAGCTGATTATCTTGGAGTTTCATTTTTAAAACAGCCGAATGGCCGTTGAAGGTTTCCAATATTAGTAAACTTCTTTCCTCAGTTTACTCAAATAACTCCAGTTAGACAACGAAGTCTGCACATATGTAAGGCCCTGAAGGTGCGTGTGTATATCGCAGGTGGCGCACCTTATAAAAAAAGTGTGGTAAGCGGAGAAAAATGAGATGAGCTCGCATCGTGGCAGGATGAACACGGCAGGAGATGAAGGGGCGGAAGAAACGAGTTAGTATAGGGACGGATGCAGTAAATAAGAACTGCGAAAATCCCCGGGAAACTTGCGAAAACGAGGGGAAATGTTGAAAATTTTCACGATAAAGTTGGATGAGTTGATCAAGTAATACAAACTGTGTAAGGATCGAGCAAAGCCGAATCCTACGCAGATTATTTGGATAACGAAATTCGATGGTGGTAGAAACTTGATTGAAAATATAATAAAATTACAAAACATAGCTCAATAGCCAGTCAGCCCTAAATAAAACTAGCTTCTCAATCAATAATAAATAAATAAAGGATAGTTTGTCCAACTGTAAGAGCATAGTGGCTGGAAATGATTTCTAATGGACTTTTATCAAATACAACTAATCTACAGATACAGGGCCACATACCATAGAAAGTAGAACTGATTTTTTTAAAGCGAGAGCAGTGCTGTGTAAGGTTGTTCTGGACGAGGTAAGAGGTAAGGTGACCAGACGTCCCGTTTTTAACGGAACAGTCCCGTTTTTGAGAGTCATATCCCGGTGTTGTCCCCAGCATCCTTGTCGGGACACCCATTTGTCTCATTTTGGCAATATTAGCTACTAATATTCTCCTTCATGAATACGTTTTTTTCAGTTATTGATAATTATTATTGCTCTAAATGATCTAAAAGATAAAACTAAGTTCTAATTACAATCTTGAACCTTAGCTCCAAAATCTCTCGTTATTATAAGCGGACTTTTATTATTCTTCGGTCGTCTGCGGCATCTGAACATCGATGGCATTAAAAACTTCAGTCTCGTTTTAATATAAAATGTGTAAGAATGACTACAGAATATATTTGTATAGAGAAGAAATAAAGTTTTTTTCATATTTTCTGATCAATTTTCAAACACCCTATACCGATCTATACCGGGGGGCCCCCACCGGTCTATACGTCCATTTGTCCCGTTTTGGAGTTTCAAAAATCTGGTCACCTTAGGTAGACTCTTAGCAACACAGAACACCATCCTCACTTGCTTGTAGGTGGAGTAATGATGTACCAAAATTTATATTTTTTATTTCAATAACTTTTATTTTACTTATTTTCTAAATAATATAATCATGGACAATATCTTTGAATTTCGAAATATTATTTATTTCTAGTTGATTTTAATTCGTTGGTGTGGTAGCACTGTACCGAGCCAGGACTGCTTGCTCTGTCTGACCCCACTACCTTCTTCTTGTTCGATACAGCCTAGAGAATGGATGACTTTTTGAAGGCTAATATTTGAGATTTCGTATCTGAACATTTCAATATGCTAAAATAGCATTAATTTATTTAAACTTCTTAATATGATTTGATTGAATCTCTATAACCCAGATTGGGCAAGTCTTTTTCGATGTTATTGTAATTTATTCTGATGAACTGTGTGATAGATTACTCCTATGCTAAGCCTATGTTTATTCTTGTCAATTTCGATCTTAATTCACTTAAATAATCCTAGTTTGAATATTTAACTTTTCATAACTACTCAACTTTTTCTCCATCAATTTAACTACCTATTTTATTCTAAATTTTGTATCAAATTCAATCCTTTTACCTTGAAAATGTAACTTCCAAGTTTGGTACTGATTTTATGATTTTAGCCTTCTGCTTCTTTATTGAATCTTTAAATTAACTGAGAAGGGTCTTTTCTCAGCTAATTCGAATATTTATTGTCCTGTAATTTATCATTATTAATTCTTTTGTTACCATGAAATAACACATTACTTATTTCAGAATGGTACATTCCTAAACTTGTTAACTAACCTGTCATAATTTGCGTATCAACCCTTCTGGTTAATACTTGCTCATATGTTTGTAACAACTAGAATTTTATTTAATTTCTTTTGTCCCAAACAGGTTTTTTGTTTATTTTAAATTAAATATGGAAAAGATACCAGGAATTTGAATTAAATATGGAGAGAACACCAGGATAATTTGAACAGAACCAACTACAAAGATGCAATATTTAAAGGAATGATATGAAAGTAATCACAACGGTAAATTCAATAAATAATCTACGACAAAATGCGGTAAGATGAACATCAATCATACACCTTTTCTCCGACCATATTCTTCAAAAATTAGTATGAAATAATCTTCGATATTCTTCGTTTTCCCCCGCCAATCTGCGCCAAAATTCTTCAATTGATTCCGGGTTATTAACAAATATAAAACTTCAACTGTTGTGTATTAATTTCATCTGTATTGAATTTCTACTGTAATGTTTATGAATTTCTTTTTAATTATTTTAAAATATAAAGATTCAATCAAAGCTTTCAATCTTATTTCAACCGAGATATCCACATTTCACTGGACCTCTATCCCAGTATTGCTTCCTCCTGTGTTAAGCAGTCCTATTTGAGTAATCTCAAATAGGGTTGGTTACAATGACGCTGGGTTTTGTAAAGCGTGTTTATCGTCGTTGTCGATGCTCAAATTGAGACTTGAATCGAGTCAAACCGATGTCCCATGTGGGGATAAAAAATCACGTATCATCGCTTGTGATTATTGTCCAGAAAACTTTCGTCTGTTTGCAAAAAAATCAAAAATTCTGAGGAAAGGTGGAGCATTGTTAAATTCCCAGGAATGATGGGTGGAAGATATGTGTGAGTAATTTTCAACTCGTAACTAACTGCATCAATGCCCAAGCATCAGTCAGTGTTCAGCAGTCATGTCACTTTGTCGACTGTCGTTTCTGTTGTCTGGTGTAATGGTCGTTACCCCACATATGCATTTGTAACAATAGAAAACACTGGAGTAGCTCGTTAATGTATTTATGTGAGCCTGCTTAGCCATTTCCATGGTAGAGGTTAGCTATTTCCCAAGTTCAACTCAAAACTGTATTAAATATCGATGCTCAGATTTTCAACTCATCAACAACGACAAAAATACACTTCACAAAAACCCGGCTTCACTATTCAATCAATGCACGCAGGCAGGGCAGCTGGTGTTTCTGTGTTGTCCCCTACTTTGTTTCAGTTCTAATTTTCATAATGAACTCTGCATTATAAAAAATGAAACAGTGAATTCCTTTTCTTTTTTAATTTCTTTATCCATAACGATCTGCGTTTTTATTTTTTTATGGTAATTTTAACGACTTGCAATCATTTTTAATTGAGAATAAATACATAATTTACTCACTTGGCTGGAACGTTTTCGAACCGCAACGATTCATTTTCAATAGCATCCTTGATCGTCAATGTTGGTTTTGGTTAGAAAAATTATTGTTATATTTTAGCATGTCATAAAAAGTTTGTGTGATTTAAAATGTAATTGTTCATTGAGGATGTTTTGTTTATTGTGTGTGGTGTGTTTGCATAATAATTATTTCAAATTGTTCCAAGGTATTGTCATGTCATGCATAGTTCATGTCCTTTAGGTTTAATTGTTCATTGAAGATTATTATTTATCATGATGAATTATTTTTCCTCAAATTTTTAGAAATTTTTAATGATTAATGAATATAGGTTAGCGACTTGATCATGTCAAATTCTGTAATAAGAATAACTCTTCATGAGTAATATTGTAAACAACTGGATATAGCCAACAGAAAATCAGTTTTGGAAAAAACATTTTTATTATAATAATTATCGTTACAATTGATCATATATTTTCTTTAAAAAACCGAATTAAGAATCCTCAATTGGAAGAAAACAAAGAACAACTTTAAAACAAAGAGCAACTAATCTACAACACTCAGGCCCGTATTTATGAACGTGACTTATCAAAGATCGACTTAAGTCAGATCGGATAAGTCAGACTCAGCGGCAATAAGGCTTACTTACACTAACAGGTTCAAGCCAGCGAGCAGCTGTAACCCTAAAAGCCAATCCAGCCCCCTCAACAAAGATCTGACTCCTGATAAATAATTTAACATTGAAAATTTACATTTAAACAACTCTAATTTACACTAATATAAGATTTTACACTACGTAAATGTTGCAGGGACAACTGGGTCGGCTTATAACCTCACTTTTCAGCTCGTAAACTCACCTAGTATAAGTAAAGCTTAGAATAAAGTTCGTATTCATGAACCTTTCTTAAACATCTTCTTAACTTAAAAGCCAAGACGTGCTTATAATTGGAGTCTCAAATCCGTTCTTAAGGGTTGATTACATTGGGATAGTTACTCGCTAAGCGAGTAGCGAGTAGGACGTTACTGACCGACCGTGCTACAGCAGCTCAGCATACCAAACCGAACTATATTAAAAATTTATCTTCCAGAATCACCCCCATACTATGGAATTTCTAAGACAATAAATAATATTGCAACAAAAAATTAAAATATGAAGTTTACCAACAATTATTCAATGAAATTTCATCAAAACAATATACAGTATATCTCATCTGAAGTGTTATGCTGGCAGCCTGCGTGATTCAGTGTCGGCTTTGGCCACAATAATATTGTATTTTGGTGTTGGCTACTCTGCCAGCGAGTATAAATGTGACAAAATTCAAAGTAGACAGGCTCTCAACTTTGAATTTGGTCACATTTATACTCGCTGGCAGAGTAGCCAACACCAAAATACAATATTATTGTGGCCAAAGCCGACACTGAATCACGCAGGCTGCCAGCATAACACTTCAGATGAGATATACTGTATATTGTTTTGATGAAATTTCATTGAATAATTGTTGGTAAACTTCATATTTTAATTTTTTGTTGCAATATTATTTATTGTCTTAGAAATTCCATAGTATGGGGGTGATTCTGGAAGATAAATTTTTAATATAGTTCGGTTTGGTATGCTGAGCTGCTGTAGCACGGTCGGTCAGTAACGTCCTACTCGCTACTCGCTTAGCGAGTAACTATCCCAATGTAATCAACCCTTTAGCCAAGCTACGTACTGTTAGTAGTATTCATATAACTTGGCAGCGTGTAGCAGATGGAACATGCTACATCTGAACCCAGCATACTGCTGCCAAGTTATATGAAAACTACAGTACAGAGCTGTCTTGAAGCCGTTCTTAGATTGTTTTTTGCATCATATTTCGATTTCAGTTTTTAGTATAGCATCGGCTCATAATAATAAAATAAAATCATCATATTCAATTTTTGCACCATTGCAATGGAATTCACTGTATATTTGACTTATTGAAATTATTTCTACTTATTTTATAGTTCTAAGCTTACATTTTTTTGGCACTAGGATAGGATTCTCTTTCTAAAAAAGAATGGATGAAGTTCGTTGGTCTGCTGGCAGGTAGCGTGTACTACACTGCCGCGAATGATATCATTTTTCAAATTCGAAAAACAGAAAATAATAACTTAAAATATATTAGTGTGGTTATAATTACTTAACAGTAACTGTAAATTTACATGTAGTACAGTATCTTTATCTTTTCATGTATGTTATTAATGATTATTAGTGCCTGGACACAATTTTAGGTTAGCTTGTGACCACGTTCAATGTAATAGAGCCTTTACAACTCAGTCTTAGATAACTCGTGTTTATATAAACGTAAGTCACGTTCATAAATACGGGCCTCAGTAATTCAGTAATTTTTATTAGAGACCGTTACAATTTAGTTAATTTAATCAAATAACTCCACTCACAGGCTCAGAGCTCAGTCACTCTAAGGCCTGTATTTATGACCCTATCTCGAGGCATCTTCAATTCAAGGGAGACTTGAAAAACCTATCAGTAAATGACTTTCAAATCTCTCCTGAGTTAATAAAGCCTCAAGGTAGGTACATAAATATGGGTCTAAGATAAGTATTTTTTTAAATCCATGACTTATTTCAACCACTAAAAATATATAACCCACTAAAATCACGCAATTTACAACACAAGCAGAAAACTAGCTCTTCACATATACGAAGAGCGCAAATCAGAAAGACAAAAATCCTTTAACACTAAAGTTGACGATCAAACTCCACATCGAGCTAGCGAATAGACACAGATGACACATCTGCTAGAACAAGCTTATAAATTTCGACTGCTTTGTGAGTAAATATCTGTATATACGACAGCTCATATACCTACGTTGGCTTCCGTTGAAAGATAAGGCACTCTTTGTGAGAATTGAATACCTTCAGAGGAAACGTGAGTGTTTGATTTATGATGATGAGAGGGTTGGTTGAAAACAGCGTGAGGTAGACTGCATATGAACAAACGGACCGAAAAGGAGACTAGACGCCAATTTCAGTTTTCGAGAGTGGAAATTCCCGCGGCGTGTGAGAAACATCGAAAGGTTAAACTTATTACGTTTGAGCGTGAACCGTATTCACTGTCACACCGAAATAATTGACGAGTGAAGACCTCAAATATCATACAATCAATGCGAATTCAGCTCTCTGCAAAGCCCCAAACAACCATTTTCATGAAACTATATCGTCGAGTAGAGTCTCATATTAAATACATATATACAGTCAATAAAGTTCTGAGTAGAAGCAGTTCGACAAATCCCGGTACATGCTCCACCGAAAACCAATGAATTCCAATAATTGAGGTGACTATAGAAATTGCTTTGACCGCAATCACTACAAATTTCAGACATACCTTCATAGAGTTCCTCAATCAGATTTTTGTTTGTGTTAAGAGTATTGCATTTTAGTGTAGGGTGACACAGTTGAATTAAAATTTGATTCGGTATTGTTTGGAGCGTCATGGTTTCTTTACGCATCAATTGCCCATCGAAGAATTGTTTTCATTGAAAAGTGAAAATAACCGAAACCAATTAAGTTAATTAAATTAATTCGGAAATCAGTAACACGATTATTTAGTAACAACGTGTATTTAAGTAAATTTATGAGGGCAATAAAAGCTTGTGGGCAAGCCCGTAGTCGATCCCTGGATTACCCTGGATCAGAGATAAGCTACGAAACTCCTGGGCGCTCTTTGTAAGGGTGACCGATTGGATTGGCCAGCAAAAAGACTCTGTTCTCTGCTGTAAAATCACTTCCCGGTGATTCGGAACCCACCTAAAACTTTAGGTCCAACTCATCAATCACTATCATCCCACGCACAGGTCTCAGACCTATGTGGGCTTCATTCTCCAAAAAAAAAACGTGCTTTACTAAGTGTGTCGACGAATCTTGTCTCTAAAATTCCAAATTTCACCAATGACACGGGTCTCCCCACCAATGAAAACCATACGCTCATTATTTTAATATACAATTCCTAGTTAATTTATCATGGAATATTTTTTTTCCACAGTGACCCGAAAAAGTGCCTATTTTTGCATTAACTTTAGCACGCAAAATAGTCTATTCCTGCACCAGTGCGGGAATAGTATATTACGTTACTAGGCTGGAAAGTAACGTTTTGCCGGTCGAGCATTATGATAGATAGATAGATAGATAGATTTTATTGTCAATTGTCACAAGGCTTTCGCCTATTGTAACATACAGTTTACAATTAATTATTTGATTTTACAAAATAATAAATACAAAGTATTGGAAATAATAGTTACGGAATATAATAATTACAGACTAAAGATAAAAATTACATAACATTTGAAAAATAATTACCATCAAGATACCTAGATTCAATAACACATTACAAAACTAAATTTTAGATAATTATGCATTTGCATGTAAAATAATAAATATTAAAATGAGAAAAATTATAATAATCATAACTAATTCCAGAAAGTAATTATTTAATTGTTTAATTCGGCTGCGCCTCGTGCATTAACTATCATATGCTCAACCGGCAAATAGTTATTTGTGCATCTAGGGACTAAAGTGCAACTTTTTCTCCCTGAGGGAAACTGTTGTCGCCCGATGGCGTAGCCGAGGGCGACAATTTCCCTGAGGGAGAAAAAGTACTTTAGTCCCGTGATGCACACAACATTTTTCCTCCACCTACACCAATACCTATAACAATGTATAACTTTACTTTACCTTCACGCTCTTGTAGAGATGCCGATGACGTTAGAGGTGAGTACTTTTTCATATCCTCCAACGGTTGAACATAACCTCACAATCGAAATACAGCTACTTATTTCCTAGATCTAAATATTCCAAAGATCGAAATACAGCTCTCTTGAATTTTCCTCTACCGACCACGACAGTGTTGCCACATTCCTTTCTCTTCAATCGCGGCGTTGTCGGACTTCTTCCCAGGTTATTCTTATGGAATCACTTTTACTCCCTAGGGAGTAAAAGCGATTACTTTTAATAAAATTTGTAGATCCAATGTTTATATTGTGAAATCGTTCCATAATGAAAACAAATTAGAAGTTGTCAACTTTCACTTTATTGATACAAATGAATACAGGACCATGGTTTCATGTCTTACCAACACATCCTCGGCTGTACTAAAGAAGCAGGAGGCTTCTTAACAACAAAACTTGGTAGCCAAAGGCTACTTGATAGCTAGAAAGTGAATATGGTTATATTATGGTTAAACTCAACTTGAGTTTATTAAAATTAACAGATTGAAATAAAAATAAAATAAAATAAAATTGGATAATAAAAATTAAAATAAAATTAGAGAGAGTAATATCTTAACCTATTGAAACTTAATATTCTGAACCAGTCTTGAAATTTATCATAACCACTCTAGTCCTGACTGAAGTCTATACTACTTTCAATCTGTCTGCAACTATTTGTCACTGTGTCTATCAATTACCTTGTTCCTAGCCTATATTAAATGGAAGTAATTAAAAGATTCTAGTAAGCCACACTACTAGAAACCTGAAACTTACAGGGGAGCTTCAAAGCAAAGGAAACAATATTCTAACCTATATTTAAACTGACTAATAAAAATCTGATAACCAAAATTCAACCCCATTAATCTGTTGAATTTTGGTTATCAGATTTTTATTAGTCAGTTTAAATATAGGTTAGAATATTGTTTCCTTTGCTTTGAAGCTCCCCTGTAAGTTTCAGGTTTCTAGTAGTGTGGCTTACTAGAATCTTTTAATTACTTCCATTTAATATAGGCTAGGAACAAGGTAATTGATAGACACAGTGACAAATAGTTGCAGACAGATTGAAAGTAGTATAGACTTCAGTCAGGACTAGAGTGGTTATGATAAATTTCAAGACTGGTTCAGAATATTAAGTTTCAATAGGTTAAGATATTACTCTCTCTAATTTTATTTTAATTTTTATTATCCAATTTTATTTTATTTTATTTTTATTTCAATCTGTTAATTTTAATAAACTCAAGTTGAGTTTAACCATAATATAACCATATTCACTTTCTAGCTATCAAGTAGCCTTTGGCTACCAAGTTTTGTTGTTAAGAAGCCTCCTGCTTCTTTAGTACAGCCGAGGATGTGTTGGTAAGACATGAAACCATGGTCCTGTATTCATTTGTATCAATAAAGTGAAAGTTGACAACTTCTAATTTGTTTTCATTACGATTACTTTTAGTCCCGCTAGAATCACTTTTAGTCCCTAGGGAGAAAAAGTAGTACTTTAGTATTCGATTCCAGGGAGTAAAATGCGACTTTTGATAGTAGGTGGAGGAAAACGTTATTTTCCAGCCTAGTAACGTAATATACTATTGCTGCACGCCATATGTTTTTTCCTATCTTGTACGGCTATAAGGCCCTATTTGTCAGCTGTTTTTTCCGATCTAGTATGGAAAAGAGGCACTTTCCATACATGACAAATCTATGGTAAGTAGCTACTTTCTATCAAGTGTAACAAAAAGTATATTACGTTACTAGGCTGGAAAATAACGATTTGCCGGTCGAGCATATGATAGTTAATGCACGAGGCGCAGCCGAGTGCAGAAACGTGAATATGTGAGAACCGGCAAAAGTTTACAGCCGTGTAATGTACGATAGTTTTTGCTACACTTGATAGAAAGGCAAGATACCATCAGCTGGATAATATGCGAGACATTCAAAAGTATTCAAGACAAGTGAATCAGCTGCTTTATTTAGATTCAGAATTTGATGGGCGAATTCCCAGATATAAACCAAAATAATGATAGCCTAGTGCAATCAGCTGGATAATATTCGAGACAGGTATTGAGTCACAGGTAATGTAATGCAATGAGTTGACTATATATATATATATATACATATAATAAATATATGTGAGTCAACAGAAAAATTTTTGATGCACGTCATATGTTTTTTCCTATCTTGTATATGGCTATAAGGCCCTATTTGTAAGCTGATTTTTCCGATCTAGTATGGAAAAGAGGCACTTTCTATACATGATAAATGTATGGAAAGTAGCTCTTTCTATGAAGTGTAACAAAAAAATTTTTGCCGCATGCCATATGTTTTTTCCTATCTTGTACGGCTAAAAGGCCCTATTTGTCAGTTGATTTTTCTGATCTAGTACGGAAAAGAGGCACTTTCCATACGTGACAAGTCTATGGAAAGTAGCTACATTCTATCAAGTGTAACAGAAGCTGCTTTTAAAGCAGCTAATTCAATAATTGTCTTGAATACTTTTGAATGTCTCGCATAATTATTATCCAGCTGATTGGAGCATGCCTTTCTATCAAGTGTAACAAAAAATATCGTACATTACACGGCTGTAAACTTTTGCCGGTTCTCGCATATTCATGTTTCTGCACTCGGCTGCGCCTTGTGCATAAACTATCATATGCTTGACCGGCAAAACGTCTCTTTCCAGCCTAGTAACGTAATACACTATTTCCGTACTCCAGATTTGCAACCTAACAACACAAAATAGTGAGCATGTAATACGCAGGTTCCCTATTCTGCATTCAAAAATAGGTTGGCTACTCTGCTTCAGCAACGAAATAGTCGTTGTAGTTGTTGTTTTTGAAATTGATTTGATTCGAAGATAGGTTATGTGAGGAATTGTCAGGTTGAGTATGTCCTGTTTTGTTCTGTTTAAATTACTTTATACATTACTGTAGGAAAAATTTAATGTGTAATATGAGCGCAAAGTATTGTTTCTGCACTTGAGAAACATTTTTCACTCGCCTTTGGCTCGTGAAAAAAACTGTTTCTCTCGATGCAGAATAACCCATTTTGCACTCAGTAGCGGATCCAGGAGGTGATTTCGGGGGGGGGGGCAAACACCGGGGGGCTTGGGGGGTATGGAATACCCCCCAACCAAAGGGGCCACCCCCGGAAAATTTTTGGATTTTTTAATAGAAAATTGTGTATTTTGACAGAGTTTTTAGTGCCCCTCATAATGTTGTCATGGATAGCACTGTTTTATCAATATGTATGTACAAATTTGTATTTGTATTGGTAATTTGCATTCCTTACCGTTTTACCTGATATCTATTTATGTCATTGTATTTTTTCTTATAAATTAAGTTTTTAAGTTGTTACATATCAAATTTCAAATGAGTTCTCATCCAATTTACTAAATAATTATTGAGCACATTTTTTTAGATAAGTTATAAAAATATGAATAATATGAATAAGGTAATGATTCAATAAAATATGAGCCGCCGCTAGAATGCGCGTGTGGCGCACCGCGCACAACCATTCTAGTGGGGGCAGTCGGAATAATATTTGGTCGGAACACTCAACAGCTCAACACCGTCTCCAGTCAGTCTACTTCACTTGAAGCTTGAAGTACCTGCGTACTAGCGGGTTAAAGAACCCATGTTCTTTAATATCTAGAACACGACATTAAAGAATTCCCTCTGTACAAGGAACATGGATGGCTTTACACAAATAAATAAATAAAATAAATATAAATTTGTTAATAGTCACGTTAAGCTGCATCTTTCGAGCTAGGCTCGCACAGCATGTGACACGTCAATTCACTTCAACCAAACTAATTCATCAGCCATTCTTCAAGCGTTCGTTCATCTATAAAAACATATTAGAAAACAGATTCTATTCAACATTTTGTCTCCGATAAACCCCATATCATTCAGCCAGAGAGTAAGGACAGGCATCAATAAGCAACTTCCTGAGTTCCTTCACGAATTTGTCTTGACCGTAACCTTTTAAAACTCTGGGCAATCAATTTAAAATCTTTTTTCCCCAATAGTGTGGCGCCTTCTCGATCAGAGTCAGCCTATGCATGGGGTACCGAAGTGTTGACTCCTTGTCTTGTGTTGTATGGGTGAGCGATTATATTATTTTTATAATTACTCTGGTTCTTATGTGAATACAAGGCAATCTCAAAAAAATACAGTGCCGGCATTGTACTAATTTTCTGAAAATGACTGCCTTGCACTTAATCCTTCAGTTATTCGCAACGCTTTCTTCTGCAATCTGATATTGCATTGATATTTCCCTCGCTACCACCCTAGAATATCACACCATAACGAACCTGGGACAAAAAAACCCATGATAGACCGCTAAGGCTGTTTTTTTTTTGTTCGAAACATTTCTCAAAGTCTTCAAAGCAAAAACCGCATGGGATAACTTTTTCCTAAGGCTTTTAATTTCATTGTCCCATTTTAAATTTGACTGCAGCTCCAGACCCAAAAACTTAGTTCCCATTGTCGAATGGCATTCCATACCAGAATATAGCATTAATGTATGATTGAACTCATTGTTTATCATTGAAAATTTAATAAAATTAGTCTTTTTGACATTCAGCTTCAGTTTGTTGCTATGAAACCAATCGGTAAGCTGCTTTAAAATTTCTTGAGCTTTCAAGAGGACGGTTGCATTATCTTTGCCCTTAACCAGAACAGTAGTGTCAGCCAGTGGCGTAGCCAGTAGTGTCAGCCGAAGTGTTCTATCTGTTTTGTTGTACGTATTATAACGAACAAATTACAGAAATCCTGTTTGTGTAATGGAATATAGCTACAGTTATAGTCAGATTAATGCATTTTTCAAATTTTTCCTCAATATTTACTCATATAGAAACATTTTAGGTGCTCAAATGGATAATTTAAATTTAAAATGAGCTACGAAATCGAATAAAACATGTTAGAAAACTGTGACTACCATAATTATTTATTTATTACATTAAATAAAATGCAATTTTCAAGTTTTAAGTGGATTAACTTTGTTAATTATTGATAAATCACCTTTTTGAATAAACTCATCTTGTAGAAAATTTAGTTTTTAAGTTAAAATTCAGTATAACCCACTAGCCTGAACGCACCCAAAGTTCATAAAATCGGGATTTTATAAATGAAAACACACAAGTAAATCCAAGTTCTGAGCAAGCGTGTAAAATCAGTGTGCTATGATAAAAAAAATTCCGATTTCATGAACTTTGGGTTGGGTGCGTTTTAGGCTAATGACATAAATTATATCAAACTTATAATGATTAGTATTAATTTTGAGATTCAGTACATGAGTTAAGTATGGTTAGTTCCAATTCAAGGGTTTTGACTCAAAATAGTCACAGATATTGGTATATCAAACTTTATCATTTCAAACCTCGCCACATAGGTTCTTGGGTAGTAATTTTTCAAAACTTTCTTTTGAACTTTAGAGCCTAACAAGTTATCTAGATTAGCTTTTCACACCACTAAATTTTAAAAAAATCCGGACCCTCCTATACCCCAGACCCTCCCTTGGTGAGCCCCCCCCCCCCCCCCGAAATCTAATCCTGGCTACGCCACTGGTGTCAGCATATAAAATTAGTTTTGAGTCTATGTTGAATGGTAGGTCATTTATAAAAAGGTTAAACAAAACTGGGCCTAAAATTGATCCCTGTGGCACTCCGCAAGTAACCCTTCTCCATTCAGATGTTGTATAGCTGCCATGTTCTGTACTCACTCTAACTGATTGATATCTATTATCTAGATAAGAAGAGAAAAAGTAAAAGTAAGAAGAGTCAAATTGGAAACAGCCAATTTTTGTTGCTTACATAATTTCGTCCTTCTTTCTATTAGATTTATGCCGTTTTTTCTTTTTCTCTTGGATCTCGGGGGGGGGGGGCAATTGCCCCCTTTGCCCCCCCTTGGATCCGCCACTGTTTGCACTCTAGTTACACAAATAGCTATTCTTGCTTCCATGTTCGTCATAATTTATTTTATATTCGTCCCCTGCTGAAGTAAATAGTTAAAAATTTATATTTGACTGATTTTTTGCTGTTTATTGCAAATGATTATTTGCAAACCGATCTCAATTTTTCGACATTGCGATCAATGAGCAGGCAAAGAAAATACAGTGATAGGCAATCTTCTAAAGTGACAAACCAAGGGATAAGAATACCACTTATTCCCTCCATTATTTCTCAAATCAATGAACAAATAAACAAATTTTGTAATTTATTGTATTTGTCACTTTTGAGAGGTGAAAAGCTCTATTTTAGATATGTCCCTAAATATTTCACCACTTATCAAACACTTAGCACCTCAAATCATCTAAATTTTCTAATGATAATCTGAGAGTTTATCATTGTTCGAATTTTTCATATTCAACTGGTTCACCAACAATGTTTTGTCATAAATTATAGATTCAACATGTTTTGAGTTTCGACCAATAGAACCTGCGTTTTCTGAAATATCTGGCCTACTGCTATAATCTACTGCTAGAAAAATAGCAATTGAAGATGGTTTCAATTGAATTTTAAAAGTTGTTCAAATGCAGTTGCATGAATCCTATGAGCTGCAACAAGCAGAATAGACCCTCAGTCGGGCTAAGAAGCGCAGTTTTCAACTCCAACTCCCCCAATCCCCTAACCGACAAGACTGGCACTAACGTAATGAACTTTGACGATGACGACAACGATAATGATGACGATGATAATGCTGACTATTAGACGATGATGGTACTAAGTACTGACAATGTGCGTTTCACAACAGGCTATTAATAATAGGTAATGAACAAAACTTCATCTCACTCGCTTAATAGGCCCCTATATGCACACCCCATGTATCGAACTTTGACCAAATTATAGAGTAATAGAAACTTGCTAAACAGTTATAATAATAATAATAAGCAAGTACAATGAGTAACTTGTATGTTATCCCCAGTGGGTGGGGGTAGTAGAATTGCACCCACAGTATCCCTGCTTGTCGTAAGAGGCGACTAAAAGGGCAACTGTCCGTTGACCTCATTATCCTGGAAACCTATCCTTTATCCTGCTCTTCATCCCAGCCCCTTCCTCCACCCTTTCCTCTTTCTCTGTTATAGGCCAACCCAAGGTGTGATGTGAACCGTGCTGATGGGTGGATGACACTGGGCCTTTTGTACAGTGTCTCAAACGGTGCCTGCAGGACACCAGGCGCCCTCCTGCAGTATGTAGCCTTGCCTGGGCATGCGGGGCTCTGTCTGGGTTGACTCCACTTCCCTAGCTGCTCGTGAGAACCACATGAATCTCCAAAATTCAAAACAACCAGAACCAAACCTCAAGGTAACTCCAGAAGTTGCCTTGCCCTCAAACCCATCAGGATCCGCCCCATCAGGGCAGGTTCCTCAATCTGAAATGGGTGCATCAGGAACACAGGAGGTTCAGTTGCATTCTCATGTAGAGGCTATCAACATTGAGAAGGCTTCTATGGATATCAACATGGACGACATGAGCTCAATCGCATCAGCCCCACTGGAGGGGGAGGATGAGCTTCTCAGAAGTCCAGAAACACCAAAATCCGCCGGTATGCTTGAAGATGCCATAGAGCAACTGAGCAGCTTGCGGGTAAAGAAACCAAACCTCACCACTGCCCAAAGAAGGGCGGCCATTCAGGCAAAACTTCTTGAGAGAGGTGAAGCTTTTGACCCAGCAAAGTTTCGGAGGGGTAAAAAGAAAAAACCTAAGAGACCAGAGATGGGTGAAACTCCAGGCACAAATGTGGGTCTAGAGGCTGGGTCAAGGGTGGCCAAGCGCCCTAGAGGCAACATGGCCACCCCTCCCTCAGCGGAAGGACCTACAAAAAAGGCCAGGAGTGGAACTCATAGAGGTCATGATGTCCAACCCCTTAATCTAGGGACTTCTAGTAAAGGAGTCTCTTACAGGGACATTTCTGCCACCAAAATGGCCATTGTCTTGGAAAGCTATCCTGAGGCTAAGCTTTCAGCAGAGCAAGGAGAAGTCATTGAAGACGCCATTATGGATGAGCTCCTGGAGGACGGCTGCACTCCATCATTTGCAGGCACCTACATGGAAAAAGGTGTCTTGATTATATCCTGCATTAATGATGCTACTAAGCATTGGCTGGAGGTACTCATCCCCAGACTCAAACCACTTGGGGAGAAGAAACTCATTGTTGGTCTGAGGAAAGACATTATGAAGTCAATGAGGGTATTCTTTAGAGCTCATCCAAAGCTTCTGAAAAAGACTCCAGAAAAGGTCCTTGAGATGCTTGACAAGCAAAACCCCACCTTGAAGGTGAAGGAGTGGAAGGTCCTGCCAGCCAAGCCAGACCCAAAAGGTTATGGATTTGTCTGTTTCCTGGATGAGGCCTGCTTCAATGCTGTTAGGTCGGCCAACTCTAGAGCCAACCTAGGACTCTGGCAAGTCTCAATTGTCTCAACAACAGTCAAGGACAATGCCCAGGGTCCTCCAGATCAATCTACATCACAGTAAAGCAGCCTCAGCTGCTTTCTGCCAGTTCTTCCTCAGAGAGGGATTTGACCTGGCACTGATCCAGGAACCATGGCTTCACCAAGGAAGGGTTGCAGGCCTGGGTGATACCAAGGGTAGGTTAATTTACTGTACCTCTCTCAAAAATGTCAGAACCTGCATACTTGTGAAGAGAGGTATGGACTGCCTAACACTCACTGAATTCTGTTCTAGAGATCTCACTGCGGTGTCTATAACCTGGAGCAATGAAGGCAAGGAATGGAGCACAATTGCAGGCTCGGTTTACTTGCCTTACGACTCCGGGGACCTTCCTCCATCAAGAGAACTTGAACTTCTGGTGGAGTCATCTTGCGCTGGCGGACAACAACTCCTTTTAGGTTGTGATGCCAATGCTCATCACACAATTGGATGGGGAAGCTCTGACACTAATCCAAGAGGTGAGGCTCTCCTTCAGTTTCTCATATCTAATAATCTTTATGTCTGTAATGCTGGAAACCGTCCGACGTTCGTTACACGAAATCGAAGTGAGGTTATTGACATTACACTTTGCTCAGAAGGACTCCTTAGTGCCATCGACAATTGGCACGTAAGTCATGAGGCCTCTTTGTCTGACCACAGGTTCATCTGTTTTAACCTGCAAAGTGAAGGCAGCTCATCCTGCTATCGAGATCCAAGGAGAACAGAATGGTCACTCTATAAGTCTGACCTCCTGTCTCAACTTGGATCATTACGCAAGAGGGTCACCTGCTTTGCAGACATTGATCAGATTGCTTCCAATCTTCAGAATGCAATCATAAGCTGCTTTCAGGACAATTGTCCATTGCGGCGGGGAAAGAGTCGTACTAATACTAAATGGTGGACTGCTGACCTTGACCGCAGAAGGGCGGTTGTCAGGAAGCTTCATAACCATTGCAAACGGAGCCGTAACTGGGAACCATACCACAGGGCACTCACAGAATACAGCCTTGCAATCAAGAAAGCCAAAGAGAACTCTTGGAGACTGTTTACACAGGAGGTAAATAGTCTTAGGGCAGCAGCAAGACTGCAGCGTGTCTTAGCTTCAAGCCCAATTGGCCTCCTGGGAACTCTGAGGTTACCAGGGGGACAATATACCACTGGAACTGGTGGAAGTCTCAAACTACTCCTTGAGACTCACTTTCCAGACTGTGTTTTTGAGGGTGCTTGCTCAGGCATGTCCGGCAACAGCGAAATGGGCTCACGGCCAAGAGCTGATCGTGGAAGCTGGACTTTAGCCAGACGTATTGTCACACTTTCCAAAGTTAAATGGGCCATCTCCAAGTTTGGCCCATTCAAATCTCCTGGGGGGGACGGTATCATACCGGCTATGTTGCAGCAAGGACCAGAAGCTCTCTTGGTCCTCCTGTGCGAACTCTTCAGAGCAAGTCTGGCTTATGTGTACATCCCTCAAGCTTGGCGCCTCAGTAGGGTGGTCTTCATTCCCAAGAGAGGAAGAGCAGACTACTCAACTGCAAAATCATTTCGCCCCATCAATCTTACATCGTTTCTCTTGAAGACACTGGAGAGACTGGTGGAGAGACATCTAAGAAAGGGAGTGCTTTCAGGTACTCCTCTTCATCGGAATCAGCATGCCTATCAGCCTGGTAAGTCCTGTGAAACAGCCCTGCATCAACTTGTGAGCAGGGTGGAGGACAGCCTTGCTGCCAAGGAGATTGCTCTATGCACCTTCATGGACATTGAGGGTGCTTTTGACAATGTTACTTACACGGCCATGGTCCGGGCAGTGCATGGGCGTGGTCTTGAGTCTGCTATATGTAGGTGGATTGAGGCCATGCTCCACTCCAGGCGGATCAGGGCTGATCTTCAAGACAAATCGATGGTGATCATACCTGCAAAAGGTTGTCCGCAGGGAGGTGTGCTTTCTCCTCTTCTGTGGAACCTTGTGGTGGATGGTCTCCTCTGTGAACTCACTAGTAGAGGTGTCTTTGTCCAGGGCTATGCAGATGACATAGTCCTCATGGTACAGGGAAGGTTCACAAATATTGTTGCTGATGTCATGAACGTCAACCTTCAATTTGTTAATGACTGGTGTCTTGGAGAGGGACTAAGTATAAATCCCTCAAAGACTGTAGTTGTTCCATTTACAAGGAAAAAGAACCTGGAGTCTCTCTCCCGGTTGAAACTTGGACCAACACAGCTCAAAGTATCAGGTATAGTCAAATACCTAGGGCTGACTATCGACTCCAAGCTGACTTGGAACAATCATTTGAATAATATACTGCACAAAGCAAAATGGGCGCTTATGACGTCCAGGAGATTTGCAGGCTCCATGTGGGGGATCAAGCCTCACATAGCGCTGTGGCTGTACAAGGCAGTAATAAGGCCTCAAGTCACATATGGATCACTAGTCTGGTGGACAAAGGTGAACCAGATTACAGCTACAGCCAAACTCACAAGTTTACAAAGGATGGGCACACTCCTAGTCACTGGAGCTTTCAGGAGCAGCCCATCAGCAACTCTTGAAGTTGCTCTTGGCTTGCTGCCCTTGGATATTTTTATCAAGGCAGAAGCACGAAAATCAGCCTATCGATTGAAAGTCACAGGCCAATGGAGGGAAGGCCTGTCTGGAACAGGCCATTGCACAATCACCAAAGCTGTTGCTCATAGCCCTGTGCTTGAAATGACTTCAGATGTCATGAGTATGGAGATGGTTTTCACTAAACCTTTTTCTGTTAAATTCTGCTCTAGAGAGGAGTGGAGGTCTGAGGAAGGGCCCTATATCAGGAGAGGTAGCCTTGTCTGGTACACAGATGGCTCTCTTATTGAAGGGAAATCTGGCTATGGGGTGTACAGTGAATCACCCAGAACAGAAATCTGTGCAAGTCTGGGACAATACTGTACTATCTTTCAAGCAGAAATTTGGGGCATCATGGCTTGTGCCAATATAGGCATTGCCAGACGCTATTGCGACAAGCATATAGTAATCTTGTCAGATTGTCAGGCAGCCCTCAAGGCTTTTGACTCTAATGAAATCAAATCAAAATTGGTGTGGGAGTGTCACAAAACACTCAGCAAGCTCGCAACACACAACTCTGTGCATCTTGGTTGGGTACCTGGCCATGTAGGCATAGGTGGCAACGAGTGTGCAGATGGGCTTGCTAAGCAAGGTTCTAGTAGGTCATTCTTTGGCCCAGAGCCAAGCTGTGGCATAAGCAAAACTACTGCCTTCCACACAATAAACAAATGGTCCAGGGACTTACATCACCAGCAATGGCAAGGTAACTCAGGCCAAGCACTTGGCAAAAGGCTGCTAGCAGACACAAGCTCCTACTTCACCAACTGGCTGGTGAGGCTGGGTAGAGGTCAGGTTAAGCAGCTAATTGCTCTGATAACTGGACATGGCCACTTCAGGAAACATCTCCACACAATCGGACTCAGAAATGAAAATCAGATGTGTAGGCTTTGCAATCAGTCTGAAGAGACTGCCAAGCATATCATACTGGATTGCGAGAGACTCGGGGCAAGGAGAATGGCTCTGTTTGGCTTTAAGCAACCAGGTGATGAATGGGACGTTAGCATAGGGAAGAAACTCCTGGATCTTGTAAAGGGCACAGGTATTGGTTTGCCTAACTAACGTACTAGGGACACACAATAAGCTTCGGTTGACGTGTGAGGATCTTTGAATCTTCTGGATCTTTGAATCCGTCCCTTCAAAACATAACATAACATAACTTGTATGTTCGATCGCAGACCTCCAAGAAGTAAAGGTAACAGAGGCCTGCACTAGTCACATGACAGCACTGTAAATGCCAGACAGCCACGGAAGGTCCCTCTGCACGCATTCAAATTTATTATCCAAAGGGCGGCGAACTAACATTCAGACCATGGCATTGACCTCCCATATGCAACGAGTTGACGAATGTAAAACTAAAACACTTATGGTGGGACTAAAGTTTTCCATGATCTTCAATGGTAAAACGTTATAATTTTTTCTAATTGATTGATATTCCACAATTTAGTTTGAAGTGACTGACAATTTAACAAAGTGACAAATATACAGAAACAGAATTTATTAATTCTGAACTCATTCAAGTGCTTTTAATTTATACTGAAGATTTCCGCAATGGCGGATATTGACAACAGCATTGAATAGTTGATGGAAATCAATGAATGCTACTGTACAAAAATATCAGTCACCACCAGGAATCGAACCACGGACCTCCCAATCGCCGGTCGGGCTCCTTGACCACTATTGTCCCATCAATTTGTTTTTAATTTAGAATAAATTTAGAATGACGGAAACAACCAAAAATTTAGAAGGCGAAACGTGGAAAAAGGAAAACATTTCCTTTCTACACGCTTGTACACCAAAACACCATCAAATACCAATGCATACAAAACCAAGAGGAACTAGGTTACCAAGCCAAATGAAGCGCATGTTTAGGAAACAACCACTCGAAAATATATTCACACCTCATTTAAGTTACCTCAAAATAACCAAATTAAAGAATATACATTCCACTCAACAATACAGCCTAAACTTATAATTATTTAAAGTCTTTAAAATTATGCGCATTTCGAAGATTACTTTAATTAACAAAATTATATTGTCGTTTTCGTTATCCCATTGAATTAATAGTTCCCCACAATTCGTTGCACTCACTTTGATCGAAGCAAGAAATATAATAAATTTGTTACCTCGTTCGATAATCCTTACTACTTCCAAGGTATAGAGTTCATGTTGATCTAATACAGCCTTGGTCTGGAATTCTCGTACTCTCCAACGCTGGAATACTCAAGGCCTCGAAGTTTCGAAGTCTAGACTATCCAGGAAGACTCCAATTCAGGAATGCTGCGACTCGGCAACACTCTGCAATTCGGGAATGACTCCAACTCGGGAATGACTCCAATTCGGGAACGACCCAACTCGGGAATGACCCCAACTCGGGAATGACCCCAACTCGGGAACCGCTGAAATTTCAAATTTTGTAACTTCCTATTTTGATAATGAAATAAACCCTTAACTTGAGATGAACACTACTATTTCCAATTTACTTTCACGACCACAAATCCCAAACATTTATGTCGCTTAATTACACATCTACATTACTAAAATTCAAACAATTAAACAAACCTAACCTTTACTTCATAAGTATCACAGCATCGCAGAATTCAAAATAGTTCACATTAATCTATAGCAATAAGGAAGTTGAGTTTCTTAGTTACATCATCAAATTCATAATCTTTTTATCACACTAATATCGGTATGCTAACTTTTACTACTGATTTAAATTGAATATTTAATATCTTCCTCTTTTATACTAAACCTCTCAAACTCTTATCCATAGCCTATGAATTCTGACAAACAATTGCTTACTTCCATTACGTACATGAGAACAATTAAGCTAGAAATATAAATTCACAAAGTATTTCATATTAAAAAAAAATATTGTTGTTACCTTATAAAGCGGCGAAGTACATCACAAATTATCTTCAAATCAAACAAACTAATTCAAACTAAACATGAGGTGAGTGGCGGTTTCCTAATAATTAACTTTTAAATCACATAATTAAAATAAATAATTGATATTATAAACATTGCCCAGCACAGGGGCCTAAAAACAAAACTATCACGTCACCATAACCTAAAATTTACACTGTAACTTCATCAAAACTAGCGTGGTGTTTGCTCCATGCAATTTCATAGAGTAATGAGCCGATCGCTTGCCTACAAACCGAGTTTGCTCTTGGTGGGAATCGATGTTCAGAAATAAAACGGGGATTACAAAACTACGTACTTTTCATCGAATCAAAACTCTAGATTTTCCTGCAGACCTGCGCAGAACGCCAATTCCGCAAATGAAAAATGAACAGGTAAAGAGAGTGTAAGATAGAGCAAAAGAATGAGAAACTAGCTCTATCTCCTTTTACTAGACTAGCGTGGGACTAAATCCTGCTCGATATTGAATCTCAAACAATGCTCTACTGTAATACCAATCCCAACATGAAAACCCAATCGATTCAATTACTTTTATTGAAAACGAATAATTAAAATCTAAACTCTCCAATAACTAGCTTAAAATGTCCTAATTCAGAAAACTTTACATAAAAAAATATCTTTAGAATTTAATAACGTTTAAAATGATACCAAACAAGTAAGTTATTCAAGGTAATCTAACAAAAAAAATTTGGGCTACTCCCAAATTCATAACAGACTATAGTGACCTTTCTGCACTGCAGCATTCATTTTAAACACTCATTTTATGGCCAAGTTTAATATTTTAACAATATTTTTTGAAAATGCTCTGAAAAACGCTGGGAAAAATACAAAACCCTTTCTTAGTACGCTTCTAAAGGCCGATTCACACTTATTGGGCACGGCAAGGCAAGGCAAGGACTCGGCAATGTCTCGACCAATCAAGACATTGATGACGTCCTTGCCTTGACTTGCCGTGCCCGATAAGTGTGAATCGGCCTTTAGAAGCGTACTAAGAAAGGGCTTTGAATTTTTCCCAGCGTTTTTCAGAGCATTTTGGCGCCCGATCGGCAATTGGGAGGTCCGTGTTCGATTCCCGGTGGTAACTGATATTTTTGTAAAGTAGCATTCACTGATTTCCATCAGCTATTCAATGCTGCTGTCAATATCCGCCATTGCGGAAATCTTCAGTATAAATTAATAGCACTTTGAGGAATTCGAAATCAATAGATTAATATTTATCATGAATTATTTTTCTACACAATTTGTTGTGACGCTACACTTTCAAGATCATTGGAAAATTGTGAATAAAGTGCCAACCATTATATCCCTCACTAAGATGCAACTCTATAATATACAGTACTTTGAAATAAAAATAAGTAAGCATAGGACAGAAGACATAAAGACTGTTTGAAAAACGCAATCATGGTTATTTAAAAATGTTCTATTCTTGAAGTTTCTCAAAATCCCGTTGATAATTTAAGAATCTTAAGATAAGACAGTTACATTTCTTGTAGGAATAGTGTTATTATCGATATTTTTTGAAGCGCTGTGGTTTCCCTTGACTAATGTGGTCTCATGTTACATTCCTGACCTTGGCCTGACAATTTTGTATCATCATTCACCTCTTCACCCACGCACAAATCCTAAGATTGAGAATCATCCCAATAAAAACATGTCTTCACAATTTTTTTAATTATGTAGTAAACAGAATACTTGTTCATGAGAAACGTGCTAGCTTTACCAAACCGTCTTGCAAAAATTTAAGGGGCTAGCTGACAATCTTAGCTAAAATAAGGTAGGTGCTAGTAAGCTCCCTGAGAATGAAGGCTACTCTACCATATTAATAAGTTAAAATGAGACAATTGTGAATGTAAAGGTGTAGAATCGTACATTTAAACATTATATTTATAGTTGTCTCCTTCTTACATCATATTATAGATTCATCACTCAAACAAGCTAATTCAGATCATTCAGACCTTCCTCCACCTTCAGAAAGCTAACTTGTTATTAATATTATTTTAGTAGGCAACCTGTATAATTTTAGCCGAGAATGTCAGGTAGCCCCTTTCTACAAAATACGGGTGCGAATGATCGATTTCGATTATGTGGTTAAGAAAGGGACCAAACAATATTGGGTTTAGTATGCTTGTTAGGCCGATTCCAATAATTGTGTGAGAGTGTGAGTTAAGAGCATCAACTTACTCAATTTGCACAGGAAAACGCTTATTGGATTCTCAAATTACACCCGGCTGTATTGTGGATAATTCGAATGGGTAGAGAGAGAGAGAGAGAGAGAGTGAATGTGCGTTTGTGTGAGAGTGAGAGAGAGAATGTTTGGGTGCGAGTGAGAGAGGGGTGCCCTAACCCCAGGGACCATTCATGTCTGACAGTCCGAAAATGGGTTTATTCGCCAATTCTCTCCAAGAAGCACTCCATTGCTAGATTACACGCCTCACTCATTCTGCTGTGCATTTGATATCTAGCTACGTGAGATTGAATTGCAGCGATCTCGCGCTGCTTTTGATTGGTTCAATTAAACTTGTCAGGAAAAATTGAATTTTGATACAGATTGTATTCGAATATTTTTCAAACTGGAAGAATTGTGGAACTGGAATGATAAGAGACAAACATATTGTAGAGGATTTTATGAGAAACTTGGAATAAATTGAATTTTATCATTGAGGTAATATTTATCGTGGATTCAATACGAATGATTAACAACTACAAACATGTAATCTAGCAAACAGTTATCATTCCAGCCATAATATACAAATTATGATATTTTAGTTAGAGCCCATCGAGATTGATTCGGATACTACATACCATTTTAGGTTCACCATAATTATTCCTCATACCGTGGGGGGGGGGGGGGCCCGCCATACGCTCATTATTATCATCGTCATCGAATAATGACCGAATAGGGAATACATAAATTAATGTCATATTTCTATAGTCCTGTTCATCATATTTATGAAATTTATCGCATATAGCTTGATAGGATTTTATTTCCTTGAAGATATCTCACTTGTAAGGAGGATTAATTCTAATATTTGATGATCTTTAAATATAAAAAATCTGTGACTACTAAAATAAATAATGGCCTCAATACAGTAAATACTTGCTTAAGTATATTCACATTCACAATGTGAATAAGCACAAGCAAATTGTGCGACCCAAGAAAACTACTTCTACAAGTACAAAGTACAGCACTATCTCAGTACCTCTAATTATAGTTACGGTATAAAGTTCTAAGGAAGTTTTCACCAACTATTTGTGCTTGTTCTTTGTATAGTTAAGCATGTTATAGGCAACAGACCGCAGATCCATTTTAGACTGGTACTGGTCAGCTATCTTTAAAAAGTACATTTTGATGAAACTTTACTAAGGGACTGGATCATCCATGGATCGATACTCGATTGCATCGAGCGACGGAGCGACCCTTTAGATTATTTGTTTTTCATCATAAATGAGTTCCATATCAGAGAAACACCGAATAGAATCTAATTCTGTCATATTTGATTCTTTGTTAGAGCCAACTCCACTGCTAATCCGGACATCTCTTTCTCCATCACGTTCATTCTATGAACCTTTTAAGGAAACACCGAGATCGATCAGCTCTCAATTGAGTTTGATATTTATGCCACTGGACGCTTCATCAAGTTTGATAAATTACCTCTTAAGCTAGAGCCAGCGGAGATTTTCATCAAGTTATACCGCTCAGAACGATATTCCAGCAGAATAAGCTCACTATCGGGTTTGAATCTCGTCTGCAACACCAAGGCGAGCTAGCCTCAAGGCGAATCAAGATTTACGTTCTTGGTAACAAGCTTGATGGGAATTTATTCCCTTCAAGTTATCTCACTTATAAAGAGGACCCATTCTAATTTGATGACTTTTAAATACAAAAAATGAGTGACAGCTAAGATAAAAAATGGCGTCAATGAGAAAATATTTTCAACTTTTTCGATTTTTGTTTCAAACAGTGTGTAATCATACTTTTTAAGTGATCTAAATTTAGATGCTAAATTCTATGATAATAGTACATTGAGGGTGAGAATACGTTAGCATGTTTGTTCAACTCGTTTTTAATTTCATTACAGTTCGTGGACATTATGTTGAGTACCAGTTTCTTGACTATTATTTCCGGTGGTTCAAAAATCAAAACTGTAGGTTTAACTGGCCAATCATCATCATCCAAATCAGCACTCACACAGGTTTCAGTCACAAACCTATATGAACTTCATACCAAAAAAATATTGAAAGCTTTAAAAAGGTCACTTGAATGTACTCTAGAAGGAGAATGTTCAAACTGATGAAATTCACTCACTGGATTAATGGAATCATCTGCCTTGTGAAATTTCAAACATCGGAGAAGCGGTGTGAAAAAGAGCAGATTTCACATCATTGAAAAGAGCAAATTCTAAAAAATTGTTGTTGGTCACTTCCATTTATATTATTCGCGATACGACAGAACCTTCCATGACGTCCATGCGATATCCTCAAACGGAAAATTTTAGACTCTCGAAACATAGTTAATAGCTTCCTCTTATTCTAAGTTTATCCTCTGGAACTGGAACTCATCTAACGTATGTCACTCTGAAAATACTGTCTAATGATGTCAGAAGAACTATTGGCTCTGCCTAACAATGACATAACCTCAAACTGGTTGCGAGCTCTTGACCGCAATTTCTCAACAAAAAAAAAGCATATTTCACAGCCTTCTATTGAATTTATACTTTCACTTCCAACTTTCCCAATGTAACTCTCTAATATATGTTAGTTTGAAATCACCGACAATTTAACAAACTGACAAATACAGAAAAATAATTTATTAAATTCGAATTTTTTCCTAAATTAATAGCACTTGAAGGAATTTGAAATTAATAAATTCTGTTTCTGTATAATATATTGCTAAATTTTCAAAAAATGAGTTCTAATAGAAGTTATAACATTGAAGTTATATTGGAAAAGGAAGTAAATGATCTTACATTATTCTAGTTTCTACTTTGGAAAAGTTGTAATGGAACAAGAAAAACTCAATAGCAATAAACTTGGAACTTAGCGATTTCCGGATTTCATTTTTGACATTACAAGAGGGAAAAAAGAGAAATTCCTTTGGACTTGGAAGCAGAAAGAAAGCTCCCAACAGATATAGATTTTCGTTGTAGTGAGTTGAGTTTCGAATCATCTGGTTCGATGATTTTTCTCATTAGAGCTACTCTGCAGAGAGGATAGGATGTAATACACAGAAATGAAAGCATAAGAGCGCATGAACTGCTTTGCAAAGAGGTATAGTGCTGACTGTCCAATACGTATAAGAGTATACGCTCTCATCTACCACAACTGCATTCACATCGTTGTTGGTGATTGCATTTAACAAAGGCTAGTTAGTGAATAATAATGACATAATGGTATAGATAGAAATTTATTTCGATGCTCACATGAGTCTGAGACTTGTAAATATTAAATTAGACTTAAAATATCTTAAATTTATAAAATTTCAAAGATGAAAGGCTGTTGACTTGATGTTTTGAATAGTTGAATAATATGAAAGAAGAAACTTGAGATTGATGAAATAGAAATTATGACCCATAGTAATCATAGACGATTTTCTCAAATGGCACACGATATTGAAATCTAAGTTGGATTAGATTTGTGTGTGTGTGTGTGTGGGGGGGGAGGTGTCAGTGTTACGGAATTAATGTTCAAACTCCACTTATGTGGACCATTACTGTTTAAAAATGTGATTAGGTGCAGGAAAATTATAGAACAACTGATAGAATGTACGTCACTATGGTGCAAAAAAATTCAAGCCACAAGCCAAAGCAACACATTTGTTCCATATAAATACTGCATCTTTTAATTCCCATGTTTAATTTAAACATCCCATTGCAAAGCACGGTTAAACCACTAGTAATAATAATAAAGCCTATTGCCTACTCGAAGTAGCAATACAACTAACTACTAGCCTACATAATCGATCAAATTTCAATTTACTGTGATTATTTATTCTAAGATTCATTTTCAGAATGATTTGGAAAACATCGATATTTTTACACTATGAAATTACTCCAAAACCTGCTTAATTCTTCAGTTTAAGAAGCCCAGGTATTTCTACACTGTGGACTTACATCGAAATATATTCATACTGTAGCGGATATGAAATTGGAGAGAATTGAAAGAAAGTAGAAACATTTTCTCGGTGTTATCTGCTATGTAAATGTTTACTTTTAAGCCATTAATTACTCTGCTTTTAACACTTTTATAGTATTTACTTTGGTAATTTGTAGAATGTTTTAGTTGTTTGATTAGACATTAATGGAATCTTTTCGAATATTGTAGAAAGTGCTAGTTTCTTTATCTATTTATTTAGAAGATTATAGAAAAATGTAGAAATTGCTCGATATTTGAAAAACCTATTTAAGGCGAACGCATTTGTGTAAATTAGTTCAGTTGTCTTTGAAAATTCGTCGTGATAAACAAATTGTGTCAGTTCTATATTGTGTCTATATAATTATAGTGATAATTCTTTCTCAGTGACTATAGAGATAATTCTTTTTCCTGTTTAATTCATACCAGTGAGCTGCTAAATAGTTTTTGTTGTATTATGGACTAGTGCTACGTAAGTTGAGTGTTCTTTTTTGACGTTTCTTTTTGAATATTATTGGACAGTTTATTGTACAGTTATTAATTAATATTAGATCGGCCTTTTAACTTTTAGTGATTGATTTTTGTACAGTTTATTGAAAACTCATTATCAGTTGAACAATATCGTGTTATCTGTTTTTAATTGCTTATTTTTCTGTAAGACATTACTGAACAGTGAGTGTTGTGATTATTTGTGTAAATAAAGTGCGAGTGATAAATTTAAGTGTTGCCAGCGTTATTTTAGACATAGAACCCGTAACAATACTTTATATTTTAGAACTACTTCATTTAAAATTTGTCACCTGAACTTACTAAAAACCGGATTTATACTTCACTATAGAGAACCCAGGTATGATTTCTTGATTCTGTGAACTTACTTCAAAACCGACTTCATACTTCGCATTCCAGGATTCCAGCGCTACTTCATATAAAATTTGTCACATGCCTATCCTATTCCTATATCACGCATTCAGCCCAAGAAAATTCAAGTCCGTTTCCGTTCCAACTGAGCTAGTAAAAAAAAATGGGTCAACCTCTCTAATGCGTGTGAGTGAGGTGAAACGCGTGTTGAAACGCAACTCACTCAATCGCTGAGGCATGAAGAGAAAAAGGAGGAGGAGGAGGACGTCGATGAGTGGGTGGAGTAGAAGCCACATTGCTCATAAAAAGGGCCAAATATTGAATTGCAAATGTAGTAGCACTAAATCAGTGGCCAGCACTTCTATTAGGCCTCACCAATGTTGGAATGCTAGGCCTAGATTCATACCGTGGCTACAACTACTGTATTTCACCGTTCCAACTCGTACATTTATTCACACTTATATTGGCTTGCATGGAATGCGTGTCACTTGGGAAGTTCAATGACTCTTGTCTGACACAAAATTGCATTTCTTTACTGTGTGGTATAGATTGTAAATAGCTAATTGATTGTAATTTAAAACGCTACAAACATTATTTTTCCCACAATTTTTTATATTGAAAGTTCAACAAATTGCATTATCTAATCCTGATTCCACTATTCCCAACATTTCTTAGCAGATAAAATTTTGTACCTTGAATTCCGTCATCGCTTTATCTCATGAATTTCTACAAGATGTCGATAAAAATTATCTCTTCTGCACATTAAGTAGCCGAAAAGGTTGTACTTTTAACAGACTTCCAAGCAGGAGGAGGTCTCAATTCGACCTGCTTTTTTATCGCCAGAAGGATAACCGGTGTCGCTTACCAGGTCGATCATTGTACCATATGAAACGCTTCACACCAACCCGATTTTCGAAATCATATGATGCAATGTAATAATTATGCCGTGTAAACGACTTCGGTTACCCAAAGCCAGATGTGTAAAACAAGCCTTTAATGTTCCGTTATGACCAATCAGGTGAACTTAATTTGAATTAAGAATAAGAAGAATATAATATTTCAGTACATATAATTATGAACATTATAATAATAAGCGTATGGCTTTTAATGGGGGGGAGACCCTTACGGGTAGTTCCACCTCGCCGTTTGTGCCATGTTACGGGGAACATGGTGGACCTACTATTTTAGGTGGGTTCCGAACCACCGGGTAAGTGATAATAAAGCTTGTAACATCATTATGAACATTGAAAATAGTTTAGTTGATGTCATGGAGTCATAGGAATAAGGTTATATTGCCTATATAGCTTCAACCATGAATTGGAGTGAAACATTTTTTCACCCCCACCTACTATCTAAAGTCGCACTTTACTCCCTGGAATCGAATACAAAAGTACTACTTTTTCCTCATGGGACTAACCTAAACCTACTCACTTCTTCTCCCTAGAGTGTAAAAGTAAACCCATAAGAATAACATGGGAAGAAGTCCGACAACGCCGCGATTGAAGAGAAATGAATATGGCAACACTATCGAATTGTCGTACACGGTCGAGGAAAATTTAAGAGAGCTGCTGTATTTCGATCTAGGAAAAGAAGTAGCTGTATTTCGATTGTGAGGTCGAACGTTATCTCTACGAGAGCGTCTGCACAGAAAAATAAACTATCGTTATAGTTATTGTTGTAGGTGGAGGAGAAAATGTAGTGTACATCACGAGACTAAAGTACTCTTTTTCTCCATCAGCGAAATTGTCGCCCTCGGCTACTCCATCGCGCGACAATAGTTTACCTCAGGGAGAAAAAGTTGCACTTTAGTCCCTAGATGATTGAGATAGTTCATTAAAAAAAAAAACAAATTGTACAATATTCTTAAAAGTTATAAACTATACATTCTGTGTAAGATAAACTGAAAGGGATGACGAATTAAAGGTAATTTTACTTTTTTTTTTTTTTTAGGATGAAGCCCACATAGGTCTTAGACCTGTGCGTGGGTAATGAGTTGGATGATGGTGATTTATGAGTTGGACCTACAGTTTTAGGTGGGTTCCGAACCACCGGGAAGTGATTTTCAGCAAAGAACAGTGTCTTTTTTGCTGGCCAATCTAATCGGTCACCGTTACAAACGGGACCTACGAGAACGCAGCTTATCTATCTGATTGAACAGATACTTGCTACGGCTCGCGGCTATCACTTCCCTTTTTAATTTTACTTTTAAGAAGATTTTCGCTATTATAATCTTCCTAAGTATAATATTCTATGTTAAATAGAGATTTCTTGAATTGTGCTTATTATATTAACTCTTATCATAGGTAGATTTTTAGATACTTTAGTTTATATGTTATATTGATCTTATTGATTTGCTAATCTGATAAATATTTCATAAGGTAAGCTATAATAAATTTCTCATGTTTCCAAAGTTTGAAAATTCAACTAAAAAGCTTAAAATAAAACAAATTTGTAAAACCATAAAAGAAAACAACTTCAATGAAATGGTGCTCAAAAATTGAATACTCACGAACTAAAAAGTATTTACTTTATAATGAGAAAATTTTAAATTTAATACAAGTAATCTTTTGAAGTTAATTAGAAATTCTATGTAATATTTCAGAATTTTATGGAGAATTTGGCACCGACTTCAAAAGGTTACTTGTATTAAATTTTTAATTTTCTCAGTTTAAAGTAAATACTTTATTTCAAACTTTTTAGTAAGTGAATATTTAATTTTTGAGTATCATTTCATTGAAATAGGTTTCTTTTATTGTTTTATTTGAAGACTTTAGGTTATGATAAGGTACAACAATATTTACAAACCTGTTTGGTGAGTAATGAACTACTTTCCTACTCGAATGTAGTGCAGGAACGAGTGCCAAAAGAAAGGAACAAAACACAAAAAATAATAATAACAGACTGGCCATGTCACAATCGTTTGAGGCTTTGCCGTCCGCCATGCCTGATTTCATTTAGTCCGCGCTCTGCTCTACCTCATACACATCACAGCCCTTTTACTGTGTTTCGTTGTTTTTCTTTGCAGCAGCATTCTTACCCATTCTTCTGCCTGTGCTTCCACGCCCCGTCGTTCTTTTTCCACTTCTTTGTCACGCGTTTTCTTTTAGATGTTAGTTTATTTCATCGCCGCGATGGACCACGCCGGGTAACTGGAGAAGAACACGGATACGAGGCGGCGCCCTGAATGCTCGGTGTGGAGAATTCGGCAGATAAAAACAGCGTCGCCTTACCCCCACCCCTAGCCACCCTGGCACATAACGACCCTTTTTTTGTCTTTTACAGTGTGTTCCTCCCAAATTGGGAGCCCTCCCCAACCCCTCCCATCATGGAACCACAGCCGTCTCTCATTTACAACAGCCTTCACCCGCCTTGGAAAATCGTATACCGGAGATATAAAGGAAGAAATAGCAGAGAGACCTCTATCTCGCTGGTGACGTGAATCCAATTCAGGACAACTAATATCTCTCACTCTCTTTCACTTTCCTACTCCCGTTCTTCTCTCTTTCTCTCATTTTGCCAGCCAAATTTCAGTTGAAATTCCGAGTTTCCACTTCCTAATGGCTAAGCAGCGGCCAATATTGTATCCAGAAATCTGCATTAGTTTCAGCTCCAAACTACCCGCTCCTAATTTAACAAAACAGCTTACAAGATTTTATTCCCACAGTGTAACTTCTCTATTATAAACTTACAAAAAAAAAACAAGATCCTTTCTGAGAGGAATATTCATGGTGAATTTAAATATGATGTGGCTTACTGTTGGGTAGCTTGTTTTTCGGTAAAGCTTCTTCTTATTATTAAAGAATAGTCACTAACTACAGGAATGAGTTTTTCATATATGTAGCCTATAATATAATCGACTTTGTTATGGATTACTGACATTGAACTGTATTATTTTTCAACATGTAGGCCTATTATATGATTTTTTACGGAATGTTATAGTTCATTAGATAGATTGATCAAGAAATTAAAGATGAAGACAAACAAATTATTGTTTTGTACGATACAGTTGAAATAGGTCGACAACAGTGGTTTCACAAGCTGTGTGGAGGAGTTTTCAATGACCTTGAACACCCTATAGGCTCCATCCTATGTGAAGACCTGCCTGGATAAAGGCTGTACATTTATGACATAGAGTGCCAGCATAGAGCAGTGGCGTTAACAAGCGACAAGTTTGCGGAAGTTGCTCAGGCGACACTTTAGCAAAATTTGCTAAAATTACTCTATGACAAAAAAGTCACTGCACTGATAAGTTCAAATAATTGAAGAAATAATCAGGATTAATCAGGAGACCATGAACAGAATACCTATTATCTTATTAGCGTATAGAAAAACATGGATTTGGGTTTTATTTGTGTGACGAAGACTATGCGGGATATTTCTATCTGATTTATGAAAGCACTGACCGAATTTCAGAAAACCTCCAGTGAAAAAACCTCTATAAACCTGAAAACACAAATTTTGGATTGGATGATGCTCCAGTTTTGAAGAATATAATTATTTGACGATTGCTCAACTTGAGCTGCCGTACAAAAATCAAATGCCAAAAAAATCAGATGCTAGAGAATGCAACGAATATAAGTTTGTTCATTTTATTAATTGAGACCTACTCGATTTGAAAATATAACTGCATGCCAGGACAGAATGAAACAGTTGTTTTTGTTTCAACTTAAAAAGGCAGTACTCCTAAGGCAGGCTCGAAGCCATAATAGGTTTTAGGGGGCCCCAGGGTGAGAGGTTAATTCAAAGCCCTCCTTTTTCCGATTACATGATTTTTTGTAATTTTAAGCTTTTTGGGATTCCTTAGTTGCCTCAGGGTAGTGCCCAGGCTGAGAAGAATAGCTAGGCCTACGGGCCTGCTCTAAGGCAATACTTGAACCCAAACAGTATCGACAATGGCGATCACAATTACGAGTTTTTTGTTTTTCTTGCAGTCAAGAGCTCAGATGTTGTTCTACGTTGAAAGCTTCTTGAACGTTAGTTCTTGACCGGTACATCTGTGGCTATAGTAATCACACAAGAGTAAAAAGGACATTTCTGAAGACTTATTCGAAATCGTTTCATCATTCAATTCTTACTATAGAAATCTCACAGATTAAATAGACTTCAATGTTGTGAGACCATTACTTCTTCTCGTTATAGTACACAGGCTTCAAGCCATCCTCACTACAGTATTAGGCGCGTCAAATCTGGGACACCATGATACTGTATAACAAATAATAAAACAAAGCTTTCAATCCAAAATAATACACACATCATCACTTCAAACGGATCGGATATTTTTTATAAGACCTTGAAAATATTTAGACTACTAATTTTGTGAACAGTAGACCTCACGCCTAGAATAAGGGTGCTTGCACACCGGGACATACTCGATGTACCCAATGATAATCACCATCACAAAACTAAACTCAATTATTATCAAACCTAACCCTTGATTCAATTTGCTTATTCTATTATTTCATGTCTGTTTCCTGTATAAAAATCACTTTGTATCACATCACCAAGGCTACGCTTCTATTTTTCAGAGATTCAGAATCAGCGCAAAAGTTTATAAAAACCTTCTAAAAATGATGATCATCCGTCAGTTATTATTGAAAAATGTTGTTTTGATTCGATTGAACAGCGATATGCGACACTGAGACTGTGGCAATGAACTCAGTGTGAACTGGTAGAAATTAATTGAGCAGTCTAAAGCAAATATGAGACATCACTTTTTCACTCACACAAACGCAAACGTTTGTTTTGGTGTGTCTCTCATTTCCGTGAACAGAGTATAGTTTGATTTCTTTCCATGCAGAAAACGTACTCGTTACTATACGATTTTTTCGGCTTAACGTTATAGAGTTGATTTTTCTCAACACAAAATACATTTTATTGATCTTCCAAGGTGAACGAGTGACAGTGTATGATGATGAATAATAATTCCATACTCGTTTCTCATCACAGGTTTTACGTTTCGAAATAATATGGAAATTCTGTTATCAATAAATTTTCAGCTCCCGCCCAGCTTCAATGAACTGACAAGAACCAAATTATGTAGGAATATATTGGAAGAAAGCACGCAATAAAGTATAAATATTCTCTTGGGTATTGCGTTGGAGTTAATTGATGAACTTAATTTTCGTCTCGCCTCTCAAGAGACTTAAACTACTGTTTAAGAGATAATTATGAATTTACAAGTTAAGCCTATGTAACAAGGAAAATGTAACATGTAAGTGAATAAATAAAACAATTCTTACCATGTGGGGTCCTAACTAGGTCAATAAATTATTCACCTCTGCTGTCCCAGTATTTTAATATAAAACTTACAGCTAGCCAGTCTCGGCCCTCTCAGGACTGTTATACTTTGACTTGCGTACATGCCATACAAGGTTTCTAACTTTTATATATAAATATTTTAAGTAATGATTTATATATATGGTAATCAATAACTAAAAATTACTCTAATGAATTGCTCCATGTACATAGATAAATCTTCAATAAGTTTCACTGCACTGAAAAAATAATAATAATATAATTTAATTGTTACTCAATTTTCATACTTAATTTTTTAAAAAGCTTGAACAGGTTGAATGATAATTTTTTTAAATGTTGAAAAGGTATGTTTATATCACATAATTATATCAATCTACAACTAAATCAGTCAATCTACTGTGGACTTATCTAATTTATCACTTTACATGATAATTTCTTAATATTGCAAATCACAAATAAGATGTAGTGCAAATTTAGTAGTCTTAATTTTTCAGATCGTGATGTCATATAATTTATTTAATTCTAGTTATAATTTATTCAATCTTGATATTTCATCAGCCATCATCAAAAGGTTTCTAATTAATTGATTGCTGATTCAAGAATTGAGTCATTATTCCTCTATCAAGACTTTCATCACACTTATAGTACACTATGCATTAAATTGTATGATCGCAATGTACATGACATGTAATATTAGGTAATGCAACATGGATAACAAGTGGGTGATGCAATGGGATGAACAATCAAACATTGAATTTATGCAAGCCAAGTTATTTCTGGAGAGAAAAACCCAGCCTCTGTAAGGATTTCTAAAATTATAATAACAATAACAACGAGAAAAGATCTATTTGAACAAATTTGGTTTCCGGTTTATATTATTCTGTTACGACCTCAGTAAAATTTTGGAGATGGTAGGGTTGGAAATATCAACTAAACGAGAAATGCGACTACACTTGAAAACAAGAAGAACGTTATGTGGAGTGGACCCTTCTCTTTGTTTCATAAAAGGGGGACAACAACCCTGATCCCCCTTTTCATTCCCAACCCGCCCTTCCATCCTCCTGATGTCGAAACTCTATCACAAAACATCAGACCTCTCTTTTTGGCTCCACTTCTGTATTCTTTTATCTCATAAAAGTTCAGCTTGTATTTGATCATTTCACGAGCTTCCCTGTACGAATTTGCAAGAGCTGCTCTCGAAAAGGTCGAGTGGACTGAAATTGGTAGCTGAAGTCCAACTCAAATACTTATTGGGATGTAGGCAAGTGATACGAAACTGCATTACAATGTCCAGTCTGATTCCATGACTTGATACGAGAAGAACATGAATACATAGATCTAGAAAACTTTGAAATTGGGATTATAAGAAGGGAGAAGAAAAAATAGTAATACAGAATTTTTAATACTCGACAAGCTAAACATGGTCCACAAATTCAAATTGTGATTGTAAGGATGACACAAATAAAATAACAGCAATATGAAGGGAAGGATAAGCACATGCAGTAGTGTAGTATTTTTAATATTCTACACGGTCTACAGCAGGGGTTCCCAACCGGTGGTACGCGTCACGTGGCCTCGTCGCGCCGACAACTATCCCCTCCTCTGCCACGCTTCACCTAATGATAAGCTCCACTGGCTCCGCGATTGCCAGTTTGATGTTTGAATCCAGCAGTGTGAGCTGTGAGCGTTTACATCAACGAGAACGTCGAGAAAAGAGACGATTAGGCAGATATACATTATTTGACTCGCAGCTTTTGCCATTTAAGAAAATAATTGATATTATCATTAAAAATAAGCTCAATAATTTTTAAAAATTAGATGATAGATATAAATAAATATATTAGTTGATTAAATCCATTATTACAGAAACATAATAGTCATTTTCTTATCTATGCTACGATTATATATATAATCGTTTCATGTTGTGTCAAGTATCACTAATTGTTGTGTGTGATTTTGTTGTGCTTCCATAATAAACTATGAAGCGGTTTATAGTAAGCCCTGGGGCTTCAGAGGATAATGTTAAAAAAACTTAAACCGCAGGCCAATGTTTTATTGTAAAGTCCAGCACAGAAAAAGTGACAACCCATTCCTCAATGTGTTGTTTGTTTCAAAACGCTTTCGAACTAAAGCCTTCTCTGCCGATGTGTCACCAAAACACAAAGCACTCTGATTAGGTTGGTAAGATGATTGAATTTTTTAAAGAAAAAAATCTACTTCTTTCAAAAAAGAAGAAGAATTATGAAAAGCTTTGTAAATACTAATCTAACTTGATAACCTTGCTGGTTATAGGATAGCAAAAGATGGAAAACCTCACACAATAGGTGATACCCTTTTACTACTTCGAAATTTATAAATTTTCACTTCTTTAATTTATAAATAGAACTACAATTACAAGACAGGAGGAGTTAGGCATGTTAACTGTGCCCAGGTTGTCAACAACCGCTGGGCAGCGTAGCTTTATCTATCTGGCACCATAATTATTTTATAACAAAATTTCTAATGATGTGACGTTGACCCTATCTTGACGCATGCCTTTTTCCTTTACGCGGTTCTAAATTTTGTTCAAACTAGGCCATCTGACATTTGCGTTAGCCTATTTAAAAAAAACAAACCTTGGACAACATGTCATGCGCTGTCAGTTAGTCAGTTAGGCCCTTCGCACACGGGTCGACTCATCTGCAATTTGGAGTCGGCGTAGCCGAGTTGGCTTATCGCTGGTCTGATAAGCCAAAGGTCCTGGGTTCGATCCCAGTTGAGTACAAGATATTTTTCTCGAGCCACTCTCGTGTTTCGGAGGACACGTTAAGCCATCGGTCCCTGTTGCATATAAAAAAAAGCAGTCGTTAAAAAAGCGGCGAGGTGGAACTACCCGTAAGGGTCTCCCCACCACGAAAAGCCATACGAATTTACTTTTTTTACCTGCAATTTGAGTTGGCAACTTGACTGCGCAACGTAACGAGCAACCTGTGCAACCTGTTTAAACTTGAGTCCACAACTCAATTATAGATTATAGGGAAGATTTTTATTTTATAATTTGCGTGTAAGAAAAACTATTGAATGCACCTGTGGAATGGTAGATGAAAAGTTGGCAGTACTGAATGGGTCAATACGAAGTCGAACGGAAAAGACAGTAAGTGACATTGGAAAAGCTGCTTGCGTACTCCACAACCACATAGGCCTACGCACAGAAGAAAGAATTGACTATGGAACCCGAGAAATACATTGGAATACTGGATTTCTGTATGGGAATATCTACAAACATTATAATGCAAAGAGAACTTGCAACACATGACAGTTTCTCAGCTAATGCTGTGAGAAATTATTTGGCGAACTATTTTCTCTCTCCTCGCACTTCTTTATCCTGGCAATAGAAATACGGTGTACCAGAAATTAATTAATCAAACCTATGAGCATACAAGATTGTTATTATATACCAAAATTATATGAATGGGTAACAACGTATAATGTACCCCCTTAGAATACCGCAACACCAGTCATATTTACTTTGGCTGCTACCTCCAGCCAAGCCTTCAAGTGACATTTTTCTTCGAATATCCAGGAAGGTTGAAGCTACCTCATACTTCTCCACCTTTTCAACAAATAAAATATTTAAAGCTTGATCACTCATAATTCAATACTTCAATTCAATACTCATTCAATACTGCTGTACGGCATCCAGCATGCAACTACGCAACTGAGATTGCAGGCAACCGGCTGTCACCGTTGCGTGCAACTCAGACGATTCACGTTACCGACTGGATTTGAGTTGACGACTGGCAGTTGGCCCTTGAGAGGACTCCCGCTGTAAACACAGACAAGGTTGCGCGCAACTCTTGTTGCAAACTCAAATTGCAAATGAGTCGACTCGTGTGCGAAGGGCCTTAGTTGTGATTGTTACTAAATGGCTAGATTATTGTTTTGATTTATATATTTTTTTATTGATAAATATTGTATTTTAATACTTATTATGCTATTCCTGACTAAGAGGAATCCAAAAAAACAAATATCATAAAGATTGGTCCTTCCGTTCTTGAGTTATAAACAGTGAAACCAGTGTAACTAGCACAAAAACTTATATATATATATGATTAGCATATATATAATATGATTAGCTTATAACATGTTGATCAACGGATTGAGAGGTGACGAGAATTTAAATTTATTCACCGTTTTCAAATTAATGATGTTCACAATAATTATTCCATATTGACAGCTGGATTAAATAATGGAACTGTAAATAAGAGCTGAATAAAGTCATCGACCTGAGTACGCCTGAGTGCTCCGGATAAATATCGACACTACCAATACCGAGAGATAATGAAATAGAAAATTGGATTCCATTGGAAATACTGTAATCAGGCTGTGCCAGATTTGAAATCTCTTGAAATGCATGAATGTGAATTATAATCACCCATCCACAACAAAATGGAATAATCTTTAATCCTAAACAGAGCTCTAATCGAATTAATGTCCAGTAAAAACTCTGGCAAGGTAGAAATATTATTAACTTTTTAATTGAATTCAACGACTTGCAGTCAAATTTTTATTAAGAATAAGTAGTATTTTACTTACTCTGTAGGCCGAACGTTTTTGAGTTGTTAAAACCCATCTTCAAGTAAAATACTACTTATTCTTGGTAAAAATTTGACTGCAAGTCGTTGGATTCACTTAAAAAGTTAATACAGCCAACGCAGTTCGTCATGGAACAAGAAATCCAGGTAGAAATTTTATTTCCCAAGTGAACTCTAAAGTATCATGGTACATTTTCTGATGAGTTAATATCGTAACGACAAGTGAGAAATTACTTCTGGCATGACAGCGCCATATCTGCAAAGAGGTCATAAATTATCTCAAGCAAGCACTGGCTTATCGTCTTCCTCCTCTCTTTCTGCTCTCTTCGTCTTTCTTACTCTCATATGTCTAATGGTCATCTGGGATGTTTGAGCATTATAGAGAATGTTTGAGCAAACGCTTATCTGTGTAAATAGAAATATGGGGAACCCTCATAATTATCTGGAGGTTTCTAGAATAAACAAAAATCTTATATAAAGAGCTGTCCTTATGAGCAGTTAGTCAGTTGTTTGGACGTTCAAATGTGATAATAGACCTCCTTTATATTCAGTGACAGTAAGCCTGTTATGTTACACATAACAGCTCTATTGCTATATATCGTGATTCCACATATGAAGTGTTGTGATAGACATTGCGCTTCATAAGTGTTTAGTTTATTATTGTTGTAACTGTTTAGTAAACATAAGTCAATTGAACAGATTATTGGATATCTATTATTTTTAAATTATTGATCAGCGTATTGACAGTTAGTATTTAGTTTTTGTACAGCGATTTTTCTTTATTGATTTTCGAGTGTGATAATAATTGATTAGTGCTTGTTTCAAGTAAATTGTGTAAATAAAGTCGAGTGTTACTTTCACGTGTTGCCAGTTCTGTCTTTATTTTAGAGATAAAACCCATAACAATATTAATACAACATGTTTTCATAATATAAGACAAATATGGAAATGGATAGTTTATTAGAAATTTCCAGACTCGAAGAGTGAAGTTCATCACAAACTTCAAATATAGTATAGAAAATGGGCAGATTTAATCCTGGATAATTATACTGTATTATAATAATCGGAGTTCAACGGTTCAAAAAATCTTTAAAGCTTGAACAGAATTAATGATGAAATATGTTCACAATGTAAGGAAATGATGAAATAGATGGCCAAAAGGTGAAAGATGTTACATAAAATAGGATAATGTAGATTGTATTCTGAATAAATAAAGTGAATTTTCATGCTGGCTATCAAAAGAACAGGTATCATCGTTGTATGTTTATTTGACGCAATAATAATCATGCAGATTATTATTTGCAATTAATATTATTCCATTTCAATGGCACAATCGCCTTTTCCTCAACGTTATCATTCAATATATATGATACTTTTCCTACAATGCTTGTAACAAAAATAGTTTACGTACTGAAAACTAACCTTAAAACATATGTAAACCATACAACATACTGAGGAGCGAGCGGTAATTTTCTTTACGCTCACCAACTGATTACTTCAATGGACGTGGGCGATGACGACTTCATACATGGTCATGGTTCATGTTGATTGAATTTTGATGAACATTTCTGTTTTGATTTTCCTTAGCCTGATTTGATATTTTCACAACAAACTGATTACTTAACACTGGTAATTTTATTTGCCTAAACTTGATTTGGAGCTTCCATAACCTTGACGATATTGCATTGTTTATAAATAATAATTTGATGCATGGTGGAAACCCAAGAATTCAGTTGTAGGAAGAATACTGTATGTAATTTGCTCGTGAAGATTCTTTATTGGTCTCGCAAAATTACTGCACTCCGCTAGCCGTCGTTCAGTAATTGTTTAGCTCGAGTAATAAAGTCGTGCTTTACGCTCGTAATACATAAATAACTGTTGTAGTTCCTTTCATGTATTCCTAGTTTGTTTTGAAAAAGGTGTGAGGAGCGAAGTGAAAGTGAAAAAGATGTTGAGAATAAAGTGGAGGATTGGAGTGTGAGAATGATGTCAAAGGTTGTAACTTATATGGTGTTTTTTGAAGGACGATAAAAACAACTACCGGCTTTCCTTTACAGTCCTTTACAGCCCGGCAGCTGTTTTGGGGTCTCCAGAGGTACTTCTCCAATAGAAAGGTTCCGATTCTATTGGTTTTCCATCAACTTCGTCAAGCTACGCATTCCTACGCATTGACAACAGAATCTGAAACATGGGGTCCGACCACTCAAACGATCCGTTGCTATCTGTTGGCACAACGTTCCTCATTGACTTGGACCTCAGTTTTTTGTTACAAAAGCAGAACTCAAGATGCAAAAAATTTGGCAGTTTTAATAGAGTCGTACTTTAAAACAAAGTTTTAAAAGTTGAAACAAAGTAAATATTATGAGCATGAACACTGATTTAAAAATAAATGTAGTCTGCCATAATCCCACGTGTGATCAATTGGCAGTCAAGCGGCTTGTATTGTGGCCAAGGTCACGTTCTAAGGCTACGGCCACACTTGCGTTTTTTGAAGCTGGACGCTCGACGGGAAAAGAAGCAGTTCCTATTGGCAGGCTGGAGTGTGACGCGGGCGGTCACACACAGTGTCGTTTCTCGCCAGTGTCAAACGAAAGGCGCATCACGAAGGCCAGACGCTAATCGGATAGACCTAGGCCCATGGTGGAATAATACATGCATGTATCATTCCACCATGGGCCCGGCCCATTCCCTAGTGTCAAATCACGTAACGCGCATCTCGCTCCCACTCTTTTTTTGATTTGTGTTAAATTAAAAGTGATTCGTTATATAGTTAGTATTTTGTTATAAGTCTCGCAGTCAAGTATTTTTGCCACTACTATCATTCTTGACAAAAGATAGTGGAATTTTGTATGACTCAACAGTATATAACTTAGTATTCAATGAATTTTCCAGGGATGAATCCCTGATAAATCCCTGATGAATCATGTTATTCAATGAATCCAAAAACGCCTTGTTTTCCTTCTGTCGTCTCCGTCGAAGGATTACGTAAGCATCACCTATTACTGCTGCAGTTTGAAACATATTCATATATAAAATGTTCATTTTTTTACAAAACAAATTTAAAAACGGCGTACAACACACACTTCCAAACGATATAGTGGCACTAGTAAGGCCAGAAAGCGTCTTTCGACGCTCCGAACTGCCACGGACACATTTGCTTGTTTCGACGCTGGTTGCGATGCATTGATAGAAGCCACTGAAACGCGCGATCAATGTGGACACCCCTCCGGCTACTTTAGAAGCTGCTTCTTTCCCACTGAACGTTCAGCTTCGACAAACGCAAGTGTGGCCGTAGACCAAGATGAACCAAATAACTGAAAATCCATTCTTCCGTCTCATTCCACACATAAATATATAAATTACACAGCAAAAGAAGCCAGCTGTGTTCTGTGGTAGTGAAATATGGTTGTGTTACCTTGACTTTGCGGCTCTTTCTGGCGGCTGCGACAGACCGTGACTTCCTCCTAACGCGCTCCAGAGCAAGAGCCACGCCACCTCCTCATGCCACGTCGCTACACATTCGAGCACTTCTGCAAACAACAACAGTTCCTTACTGATAATTATCACAATTGTTGTGGATGAATTCAATGTTGAAGCAATTATTAGATAGATTTGATTGTGATGATGGATAAATAATTATCATTTTCAAGTAACTTTAAGTTTAGAACCTTATTCGATTGGAAAAGTGAATTTTTAAAGTAATTGTGACATCGTAAAATGTTCTACAATGCGTAAAACATTCAGTTCATTCATTTACAAAATATTGACAGATCTTCGTACTGTGGGGTCTCATTTTTATTTAAGTAAGCTATGGGCATGTATGTAATATGTATTATTTATTTATGCAAGCTATGGGCATTCATCTCCTGCAAAAAGCGAAATTTTAAGAGAAACCTAGCATTATAACAACCTAGTCTTACCGCTATTTTCACCAACAATGTAAATAATAAATTGAGATAAAATTTGAATAAATAATCTAAAAATTCCGAAGTCGGATAAATAAAATGGAGTACAAACCTAATTTATTTTATAATAATTGTTTATTTAATCATTCTATGAAGTAGTACAAACTAAACAAAATTTTATTGGCTCTTAATTGTTTACAACGCTTATCAGTAATCAGTCAGCTGAAGTTTTGTCAATAGATTTTTTTTTAAATTATTTTATTTTCTAAAAACTAATTGTAAGGGCCAAGGACCGCTCATTATTTCCCCCATCCATATTTTTCATTATTTTGTTTGTTTAAATGCTCTAACCCATGACATGCAGAATTTTTGTAGAGTTATCAGCCCCTGTAAAACTTTCAAATTTATATTATTGTGAAACCTCCAAAAAACGACTTCGAGCCCAGCTGGGTGATGAAATACCTGATGACAGCCTAATTGAGGCAATAGCAGCATTCCACATCATTTCTTACCGACTACGACTGCAAAATGATGAATATAAAAAATATATATTATATGGAATTCCATTAGTGAGCGTATAAATAGTGACCCCTACTTTTAAATTCAACTTTTACAGGCACGAATCATCTTTCCTCGTGGTCTAATCACCTTTAGAGAGGTGGAATTACGCAAGAAACTTTATTAAAATTATAAAATCATTATTGCAAAAATAATTTAAAAATATTAAATATCAAAGACTCAATTCTCAGATATATTTCAGTAGATTTCATGCGATTTTATTCTTGGTCCATGCTCGGAACTCATACTTTTCAAGTGTCATTAAATTTCCAATTATTAGCATTTCCTGCTCATTTGTATTGCACCCTGTTTGACAATTTCTCTGTTCAGGATCATCACATATGTAAGTGCTCATTTGTGAGTCAAGTGTTCAAATTGTAGGATTTTCTTGTTCAGACTTGAGCAAGGTTAGGAGCAATATTCTATCCCTAGCGGATTTGAATTTTTGTCACACACGGCGGCGTTATTCAAGTAATAGTGGCAACTTCATCAGTGAAATTTAAATATTGGTTATATATTTTATTTAGTATAAGATCTAAGTAATGCCGGAGATCTACCATAGATTGGGATAAAATGTTCTTTCAAGCCTACAAGGAATAATTGTAAGGATTTTTAAGGGACATATCACGTTTCTAGAGGGTTGACTTCAATCTGCTGGAGTCGGTGTAGCCGAGTTGGCTTATCGCTGGTCTGATAAGTCAAAGGTCCTGGGTTCGATCCCAGTTAAGTACAAGATATTTTTCTCGAGCCACTCCCGTGTTTCGGAGGACTCGTTAAGCCGTCGGTCCCGGTTGCATATAAAAAAAAGCAGTCGTTAAAAAAACGGCGAGGTGGAACTACCCGTAAAGGGGCCCACACACTAGCGAGTTTGGCTCACGAGTAAGACTCGGCCAGCCGGGCTCGGGAGAAAATCACTAGTAGTGGGCTGTTTTCTCCCGAGCCGAGCCGAGCCCAGCCAGATTCGCGCAGGGCTACAAGCGCGGCTGGGCTCGGCTGGGACTCGCTAGTTAGTAGACTTCTTCCGAGCCGAGCCAGGCTCGGCACCTCATTATAACATCGTCAGAAAGCAAGTATTTGCACTGTTTACAAGACGTAAAAATAAGTTAATTGAGTTATCTATTTAAGTTTGTTTATTTACTATTACTATGACAATACTATGACTGAAACAGGTACCAAGTTAAACTAATGTATAAACAGAAAAATAAGAAAGAAACCGTATATTAAAATTTGAATATTCAAGAAAAAATAAAAATGATAATATTGCAGTGCAGAGCTTATTTTTAATACAATACAAATAAATATTCGAATGTTGTTTTTTCAAAAAAAATATCTTCCGTAACATAAAAACAAAATTCTAAAAACATTTCAATAATAATAGCTGCTAACAGATAAATTGTGTATAAAATAAATAAATCATTATTGAATAAAAATGATGATGATAATAATAATAATAATAATAATAATAATACATCCCTTTGCATGTAAGCCCAATGCCCATTTTATATTTATTACTATAACATTATCATTATAAATATAACAGTATTTAATAAATTGCAATAGAACAATTAATTACTTCGATACAAATGAAAAAAAGAAATGAAAGTAATTAAAAAATAGAAATTGAGTAAAAAGTAGATGAAATTAATCCTATATTTCATCTGACCTTTTGAATTCTATGGAACAAGGCCCCCTATTACACTTTTGCATATTTAATTGTAGATGTTCTTCTTTCTCCTTCTTCTTCTTCTTCTTCTTCTTCTGAGGATGAAGCCCACATGGGTCTGAGACCTGTGCGTGGGTAATGAGTTGGATGATGGTGATTGATGAGTTGGACCTAAAGTTAGGTGGGTTCCACCGGGAAGTGATTTTACAGCAGAGAACAGTGTCTTTTTTGCTGGCCAATCTAATCGGTCACCGTTACAAACAGGACCTACGAGAACGCAGCTTATCTCTATCTGATTGAACAGATACCTGCTACGCCTCGCGGCTATCACTTCCCTAATTATAGATCTATATCTATATCTATAATTATGTTATAGATCTATAAGAGAGATACTTAGAGGTGGGAAAATAATTGTTATAAAAAACATAAATCGTGCCTATAAATGCTCTGACATCTTTTTCTCTTATGTCAGAAAAAATTAGAAGAAATAAAAAATTTATTAATAATAATAATAGTAATTAATAAAACAGAATTTCATGAAGTATGAAATTTTAGCAAAACCAATACTCTCTCTAGAGCATAAAAATGACCTTCCAAATTAGATATTGATTGTCATTTGAAGATTTTGAGATTAGATGAGCTATATGGATCAGAATTAACATGGGCGCACTCCAGCCGACCTTGAAAAGTAGCCGAGCCGGACTCGGGAAGTTCACAACACGTTAGTGGTGATTTTCTTCCGAGCCTGACTCGCCGAGCCAGACTCGTTAGTGTGTGGGCCCCTTAAGGGTCTCCCCACCACGAAAAGCCATACGAATTTACTTTTTTTCAATCTGCTGAATCACTTACCTCATCAAGACCTGAAGCTCTACCATATCCAGGGTAATTTAAATAAGGAGATATTTATTTTCATGTATCTTTGAGCTTATAGAGGGCAGAGGAAAATTCAACACTACAGTATCTATAGAAAATTGGACAACTCATATGTGCAAATTTCTATGTTTTATCATATTTAAAGTAGAATAAAACTTATTTATGATGGTATTTTTTGGCGAAAGAAAGGGCAGGAATAAGAAACAACAAACCACTAAAAAGGATTACTGAAAAAGCGAAATAACACCGAAGATTGAAGCTCTGCAATTACAAAATGACTAGTTGTCCTAGGTGATCAGAAAGGAGAATTCCACCAAGTTGTCATGAAAGAAGGCGACAAGCAAGCTGAAAAAATATGTCATGGCTCAAGAAACTCTGTGACAAATGAAAAAAAAATTAGAAAACTTCTTCAAATCACAATGGTCAGTAGTAGTCGAAACGCAAATTATCATCATAACCGGTAATCTTTACAAAAAGGATCTAAGTACAATAAAAAATAAGAAGTTAATGTTAAATTCAATTATGTCGAGGCTCACTTGATCGAGGTATGAGGTGTAAGGAAAGTCTATCAAACAACACATATTTTCTGTCACGATTATTCATTCATAACCATGATGAACACGATTAACTAGCAATTCAAATCCACATTTGATTGAAGATCAGGATACTTTTATCCATATAGTGTTCGACATAAGCCAATATAATGTTTGAGAGCCAACCGTTGATGCCCCAACATTTTTCAACGGTGATTCAGTTCAGACTCAAATTAATATTCCCTTTGTTGAATAGCTTATATTCTCTTGGGTGGTTTGGTTAACAAGTATGCTCTACAATATCACCCCTTTCTCCGCCTCCACCCCGGAAACACGTACTGCCTTGTCAATAAAATAACTTGGTTGTTACCGTACCAGACTCCGATATTGGTTTGACTAGCATGGTGAGCGTACGTGCGACCAAACATAAATCATGGTTCAAAGCCCGACCCCCAGCTCTCCTGCGTTTAGCACCCCCTTCAGCATAAACTCTAGAACCGATTCAATAAGTCACTGGATTACACTTCTATCCGCAGTTCCTATTATGGACTTTGCGTCCTATTCAACAACTGCTACTTTACTTGCCTGGAGCCTGAGTGCAAACAGAGATCGAGCACGATCAATAATATTTTCGTTAAATAACCTTATTTTAGAATATCTCTGCCACATGGTGACAAACGCAGACAGATATGGGCTACTTCAAGAAATCATCCGGGGTAAGATCAACAGCAAGAAAAAATCGTTTTGAAGAAAATCTTGGTTTGCAAATCTAAGGATGTGGTTCAGCAAAGCATCAGCTGCTGAGCACTTCCGAATCGCCAACAACAAATCAAGGTAGCCATGCTGATTGCTAAAGTCTGAAAAGGATAGGTAATCAAACAGTGGCGGATCCAAATTGACTTATCGCAGGGGGACATCCGGGGGCGGGTATTCTCCAGCAAGAGAAATTGAAATTGAGAAACATTTCCACCGGGAAAATGTTGGGAATCAACCCCCCTAAAATAGCATTTTAAATGATTCTACACACGTGCCTAGAAAAGCTTAAATCTATTCATTTTAATACACATTAAAGAGGCTTGGACGCTCTAGTGCTTGAATCATTGTTGATACGAACCGGCTTGATAGTGATAGGCAAACTCTATAAGTACACTACAGGGAATGAAATACACTTTTTTATAAGAAGGAAGTTCTGGTTCATGCATTGAAATTTTTTTTAGGAATAACTCCATTGAAATTGCATTTCAAAAGGCATACATACATCCATTTTAGTCTGCATACTGTAACAAAGTGACTCGGGTCTGGTGCTTGAGTCATCCCTGATTGAGTGCTCAAACAACTTTTTTGAAATATGTTACTATTTGTATTATATTGCTAAACATTAATGCACCGATTTTAATCAGCTATTTGATGCAGTTGTCATTATCCGCAGTTGTGGAGGTCGTTGGTATGATTAATAGCATTAACAGAATTTCTAAATTAGTTACCAGAGTGTTCAAACCAGGCTGGTCATAAGACCTCACTCATGATTATTTAATTCTATATTTTCCAAGGACATATACTATGGAGGAGAAGTGTTCTAACGAGTGGGCTAACAAGATCTTCAGCCGCAGGTAGGGGGGGGGGGGGAAGGTGATCAGCAAAGATGAAGTGTGGTGGGAAAAGAGACATAGACTCTAGGCACTATATAGTAAAGGGAAACAAAGGAAGAGTTCTCTAACAATTTATGGAGATAATAGTAGGCTGACTATTTTTTTTTAACGGTGGTAATCTTCCGAAAAATTTTTGAACGTAATCCCTTTAAAACGCAATCCCTTTATATTTAAAGCGCATTGACGGGTAAAGTTTGGGGGGGGGGGAAGTCGTGACCCCCACATGATTCCCCCACTGGATTTGTGCTTGTACCTAATCAAAGAAGAACCGCATTTTTAACAGACCTGTGAAAACGAATGCGACTATACGTCATCATAATCAAATACTTGCCAATAATGAATTTGTATTTCAAATGCAACTACTTTATATGATGGTGCGCTCAAAAAAGATTTATTACCTATTTAATTATAATAAATTAATGCTAACTAAAGGTATAAATGTTATTATGTTCTACTAAGGTTTGTTAAATCATCAACTTTGATGGACTGGCTATCGAAACTGATTTAACAGCTGAACTGAATGTCCGGAAATCCATCTTGTTTCATCAAAGTACCAAACATCTAAAATCAATTAAGTCAGATAAATTAAAAATTGAAGCCACTTCCACTACTAAGGTTTATTGGGTCCATGTATTTCGTTGATGGAACAAGAATTCCAAAAGCTGAGTTCTGCGATAGACGATAGTTTGTTCAATGAAATGCCCCGACAGAGACGAACCTAGTAAAAAGTGAAGTGCCGATTGAAACTTTATGAAACAACAAAACTCTAACAAAGTTGCCTGGCGCTAAGAACACAAGACGGAGACAAGACTTTGTTTCTTCTGAGAGCTTTGTGTAACCAGTTTCCGGTTTCCAGAAAACCTTCTAATATTGAACACTGTAGTGCTATTGCAACATTTCTTGTGGAAAAACGGATAGAATGGGTTGAAGAACTGTTTCATAGTTAAGAAGAAAATACAGAACATATTAATTTTGTAAAGAGACAAAGGCTATGATGAATAAATACTATCAAGTTTTTCCGAGTCTTCTTAATTACATGAAAAATATGTCAATCCCATCGGTGTACAAAATGGCTGCTCTAACCAAACCAAACCTAACCTAACCTAGTAAATTAGAACTAGAATATGTATGTCGGCAAAGTCCGCCATCTATTGTACACCAATGGGATTGACATCTTTCTCACGTATTTAGGTAAACTCAGTTTTTCCGCATTAGACGGAAATGAACTAACAGACGACCAGAACGACCGGAATAAACTTATATTGCATTGAAAAGGTTATTTTGAAATAGGCTACTATCTATTACGAAATCACAGAATAATTACAAATCTATTGCACCATTCATGGCTATTTATGCACTTCTGGGTCTGGGTAAAAAAATGGATTATTCGAAGTGAACTTGTAAAAATTTTATTTAAAAGAACCTCAGGCCAAAGTTGCTGCTGATTCAAACTTTATTTATCAGGAGTTTGGTATGAAAGTTTTGTTTCTGGTATTTTATTCATTGGCTATCTCAGTGAACTTCAAGTATTTATTAGTATTATTAGACGCAAATTCCCAAAGTGGAGGACGCTGAGTAAAGATGGTCCATTTTTTGTTCTTCTTGTTTGACAACCAGCTTTTCATTTTTTGTGCGAATTCAGCTTCTCTGTCTTCACTCAATTTTGTTCCAATTCTTGGAGGTTTTGTCTCTGGAATAACTTCCCATTTATAAAGTTTTATTATGAAGTTTTTTCCCTTGCAAATTTCTTTGTTGGTTATTTTGGCCAGTACTAGGTAACTTTTTTAATATTTCGTATCCATTCTCCTCCATTGACAAGTGACGTTACATTTATTATGTTCATGTTAGCATGGTTTTGGAGGAAATAGGAATTTGAGTCCTAACTCCGCCCTTAATAAAGGCAGTTAATCAATCAATTTTATCTGTAGATTCGAATGGAGAAGTAGGCTAATTTCGATGTATGATAATGTGAATTAATTTTCAGACGGTGCTTCAATATTGTATTGTTTTGTTTTTAGCATTTGCTTAATTACAGTATTTATTTATTTTATGAATATCAATTTCTCTTGTTAATTCACCCTCCTGATGTTGATTACAGACTCTCCTCTTCAAATGTTCGATACATGTTATTTACATTACTGGACATACAGAAATATTCCGATTCTAACCAGATCAAGTGAGTTTGCTAAGACAATAGAATGATTACAGGGTTCATTTGTCTACCTCCCAATTGGAAATAAATGGATGACTGAGTCATATTGAGCCAATCACAGAGTATGCGGGTTTACATTCTACTGATCAATTCAGTTCCTGTGGTGTGAGTGAGATGGAGTGAGTAGGTTAAATAGTGAGAAAAATAGGGGAACAGGGAAGAGGGAATAAAGGGAGGAAGGGACCAACACAAACCGGCTAAATGCAACGGGAGAATCACGCTTCAAAAAAGCCAATCACTAATTTCCTCTTTCCACATATCTGCAACGTCCGATTGGAAATTCAACTCTTGCTGCCGAAATGCTTTATTGCATCAACAATGATGTTGAGTTTAACAAGTCAGTCGTTTTGTCAATAACAATGCCCAGTTGCAATGAAAGTTCTACTTTCAAATTGAGAGTGATAAAAAGTAATTTATAATGACTTTTTGAGTAATTTGTAAATTTTTATAACTCAAATAATAGTCACCTGTAATGAAGTATAATGATTCGAATGAAGGTTATAATGTAATGATATCGATTTCAATCAACTTATTGATTTATTATTTGATTTTAGATAATAAGCTTCCCGATAAAAATGATTGAAACTTAAATTGGTGACTTTATAAATTTGTTCGCTTGTGAAAAAGTGGACCATAAAGCTCAGAATAGTTTTTTTATATGCATAGAGTAAGTTTTATAAATGTATAACTCATGACGTAATTGAAAAATGCTAATCAAATCTATTTGAATACCGTATTACGAAAGTAGAAAGCGCACCTTCATACTTCACCTCTCCATATTGATATTTCCATACCAGGTCCACAATTATTTAAACAGTGTCAGAAATAGAAAATTGTATCTTGTTAAGATGTTTGTGTTCTATCATACAAAACTCTTTATTTCACTCATAACTCCATAATTTATCTCTTCATGCCAGGTCTCCACATCTAACTGAATACAGGTAAGAATTATAAAATGGGTCGTTTGGAGATGTGTAGCTGTTCAAACATGAGCCTATTTGAAAAAAACCCATAAAATGAGTAAAACGCTTCAATCATTGCACTGATTAAACACTTGGTGTTGAGCAATATTGTTAGGTCTAATATTTCATATTATTAAATAAACATTTTAATTTTTCCATTTCTTCCATTTCTTGAGACAGGCAGAGACAGAAGTGAACTTTCAAGTGGCGCCTGTAAAAACACGAGAGGCCAAAAGCAAGATGATGCTATTCATAAAATATCGAGCTCAGAATAGAGGGAAAGGGAGCCTTTGTTAAAACTCAATATAAATAAATTGCAAAGCGCTCCCGATTTCCTATTTGCAAAGCATTGCAGATTGCATCGGAAATATTTTGTAAATTTGATTTTATTCTCATTTCCTCGAAATAAGAATTTCTCCAATATTTTAAGAGAGAATTTCAAAATTCATTCCTTCATCTTTTAGTTTTTTTTTAGAATAAGTTTATGCTTGATAATGCATAATATGCTTAGTTTATTCTTATCCTTAGACTATGCTTAATAATCATGCCTGATTCCCTTGGGACATCTACAGACAGTAGAGTTGAGACTTGAGAGTATAGTATGTCAGGCGTCACAACCAATCCGTAATCTTTAGTTGCGGCGCATGTTTTCCATTTATCATTTACCTATTTTCAAGTACTTACTACTTACCTGGGTTTCATATTCCACTGAGATTAATCAAGTCATATTTAAAGCTTTCAAGGCTATTCTATACACTTGCTTCATGAACAGCAAAATCTAAAGTTAACAATTCAAATTATAATAGTTAGAAGGATTATTATAAGAATTAATGATTCATTGAAATAATTTTTGTATGTTTTTGAAGGAGATGTATTTTATGTTCTTATTTTTGTGAATGATATTTCTCCAGCTTAAAAACCAGAAGGCCTATGTATTCTGGATTTAGAGGTGTGGAAAAGCTTTTAAATGCTCTACCATCCGAAGTTCTAAGCTCCAAGTCCGAATGTAATACCGAATTATTGGATGTTGAATTTAATTTTCTAGTCGTATTCAAATAAATCAATGCATTCATTTAAACTTACGCTACCTATATCACCTTACTCACTCACCTGTTAGTTGAACCTTGTCTTCAAAAGACTAGTTATCTTTAGACTAGTCCATATGAACGATATTTAGCCTATATAAAGACGATATTCAGCCATTTAGTGTTAACGATTGAGTAGTAGCGTCAAGTTATCAATGAAGAGATTGGTTTCTCAACCAATAAACGTCATACGCTTATTATTGGGCTGCGCCTACGAAATGAACCGGATTATACATGTAACCACAGAAATAAACTGTGAAAGAGAATAAAATAATTTAAAAATTATATCTTCTGAAACTAAAGTGGTATAATCGATAAAACTTTCTTTTTCTCTCAATTGTCTTATTCACTATCAATGACCACTCTAATTGGTGCATGAGTTTTGCGTCTTTCAAATTTCGGCGCAACCTTTGTAATGCTCGATGACTCGTGGAATAGATTTCACGTGATGCTTCTATTCGCATCGTCTAACTCATTACTTTGTTTCACAAAACTTCTCCTGCGTCACGTCAGCAATCCTGCGTTTCCACTTTTAATCTAAGATTAGGTTATCAGAGTAATTAGCAAACGCCAATTAGCAAATTTAAATTGGATTATCTGTTTATGTGGGTCGGTAACTATATACTTGAAGACGCTTGTGTTATTTCCTGTGGCTATACGAATATTAAATTACAAAGATCGGTTCCGACAGTAAACGGATACAAAACTTCGATGCGAATTTGGGGTGAAGGCATGTGAAAGTCGGAAAGGATTTTCGAGGAGAGGTGAGAAGAGAGAACGTCTATGATTTGATGAAGGAGCAGAGGGAGAGAGAGCGGATGGTAGGACAGTGAGGAAAAAGAGGAAGAGTGAGAGGGAGAAGTAAGAGTGAGAATGATGCCCGTCAGGGAAGAGTCATTAAGAAGTCGCTGCCTGGAGAGACAAGAGCCCTCCAGAGCTGAGCACCTCCGGATTGATTATTTCCTCTAACCAGACGCTGACTGAGAGCTGAGAGCTGAGAGAGCGGCTAAGCCAGCGCTACGCAACCTGGAACAGAGGAGAGACCAAACTGCCTCCCGGGACCTCTAGCACTACCGTCCACCGCCCTTCATCTACCAACACCACCTATTGTATTCACCAACAATATCAAAAGGCCAAGAAAATAAAATGGAGCTAGCTAAACACTGCAATTTTTCATTAACAAAAATTCTTCTCAATCCATTCATTTACCAAGTTAGACGAGAATTTGCTCGAATTTCGCTCTAACCTTTCGATTCACACTTTGAGAGGTGGAAAAATCATATTTTAGAACTTGAATCTTGAATAATGTTTATTCTCAAAAAGTTAATTTTATATTGATTTATCTATCATGAAGATAAATGTGATTTTTAGAATTTAAGTTTGTAAAATTTATTTATTACATAAATTTGTGTGATTAGCCTTCGAATTTTTTGGAAATCGAATAAGGATATTGAATTAAGTATTGTAGTTCAAAGAATAAAAGGTACAAAATAAGAATGAAGACATAAGAACGAAGACATAAGAACGAGAGAACAAATAATGGTATGTAATGAGAGCGCAAATTCTATGTTTGCTCTGTTAACAATAAATTCAAAGCAACTATCAAATTATTCGATCAGTCTCAAAGTGCTCTTTATATGAGAAAAAGTGCAGTGTTCATTGATCATTGAAGTGTAACTGATAATTATTATCAATTTCTATGTAATTACAAGTAGGTATACTGTCTAATTTGATTACAATAACTGAATTGCAAAACTTGAACAGAATTCTTTTACCATCACGACCATTAAAATTAAGCTCTTACTTCGTTTAATTTTCATTACATTAAAAAATGTACTTTGCATTTATGAGAATGAAGAATGAATTGAAACATGTTTAGTTTTATTTTTAATCAATTAGCGATATCGACTGAAATTTTTGTTCTAAATTCCTATTTGAAGTATTCATTCATCCATTCAAGTACTTTTTAGTGAATCTTCAAGATTTAAATTGTCTCATTCTAAGAACGTTTACTCATTTCTGAGGACCTTATTCATTCGCTACCTCTGAAAAAGTATTAGACCTAAAACTTAAGAGGCGGATTTAGACAGCAAGAATCAACATGAGAAACATGAATGAACAATCTATGTGGAAGCTTGATAATACGAGTTTTCCAACAATCAAATAAACGAAGAATGCCTGTGAAAAAGTCCATTTTGAAAGTGGAAAACTCTTCATTTTTCTACCTCTCTGCTCAAAATCTTTTTCCAACCAACTGCAAATAATCTTCTGTTCAGTGGGGAGGATCCTTTGGGAAATATATTGGAGTGTCTTTTTCGATTGAATCCAAGCAGGGCTAATAATCAAGAGGTACTTCAATATTGAAGTAGGAGTAGAAGATTGAAGGTCTTGACAGACAGTGGTGCTAATCTTGCTCAAAGTAGAGAATTAATCAATATTTCAGACCAAATTTATTTCCGTGAATTTTGCTCTACTTCGAGCAAATTACATACTCAATAATGATGATACAAGCTATAAGTAATTATTATTAACTATTACTAATGGAAATGCCGGATCTAGCTGGAAATCAAACTCAAAATTCTTATAACAGTAGCCAGTGACGCTAACAAATTTACTGTTGTAATTGTTCATTAGATTTTGCGATAAATCGGTAAGTATAGTTTCAGATAATAGATCGGTGCTATTGCTCTTTCTTCAATGCACCAGCTACATGCGGCGAGCGCCAGGACGACAGAGGAACGCTACTCGCCGCCTTCTCACGACATTAACATTTTCTCCTACCGCTCACCGCTCGTAACGTGGCTAAGGTCTTTTAGTGTTGCTTACGTTGTGCAATCTGTATCTAGTAAACTTTTTATTATGAATGATCCTACATCTGCTGACAAATGAAATTTGGTTACTGGTTAGTGTCAGTAAAAGTGCCCGGTCCCATTATTTTTATTATTGTGTTATTTGTATTGTTTGGGAATGTAATCTGAAAGCAATGCATTCCCAACTTTACAATCATACACATCTACCTCAAACTTACACTGACACGCATCAGTGAGTTATAACTTTCAACTTATACTGTGAGTTAATAGTCGTTAAATGACACATTCATAATATGAGAATGATAATATATTGACAAATTTTGCTTAATTTTCATGATTTTTTTAATTTATTGAAATGTAATAAAGACACTTTCTTAATTTTCATGATTTATAAATTTAATCAAATGTGATACTGATTGAAACAAATTTCTAAAAACAATAAATAGCCCTTCTCAAGTATCAAACCTTGAATAATTAACGCGTTGATAATGCAACTACTGAAAAATAAAACTTCCACTTATTTGATGATAACGTTACTTGTTTTCATTATAACGTCAATTAAGTAAACGTTCAAATCTTATTTCCTACTGAATTGATATTGAAAAAGTCTAATGAAAACTAAAATATTCAGCAGAAACAACTCCTTTCAAGTGATATTGAATTTCAACAGCTATTGACAATTAAAATTCTTGTTTGTTTCAAATTTTCCTAGAGTTTTTCTCCACTCATACTCAAAATCGTTGCCTCAGATTATTGAAGAGCTCATCAACATTGTAGAGCAAAGTTTGCTGGTTTTATCAAGAAGCTAGTAAGACGCAGAAGGCCAGTGAGTGATAAGATAAGAAAAGTCCCTTGAGAAGCTCATCAGTTGGAGCAGACATCAAATCCAAGTTCATAGAGATAGGGGCCTCCATTGAGAGCTGATGAGAGAATAAAAGCTAGAGCGTACCAAAAGGCTTACTGGCAAAAGTACTTCAAAATTTCGAAGTGAAAAGCGATTGATTTTTCTTTACTCCGAGCACTGTACATACAAAAAAAATTAATAGACTATATCAGAAAAATTCAGTATAAATGAAGTAATAAAGAGCAACAACTCCGTGAAGATAATTTATGCTTGATAAATGTGTGAGAGTGTGCGTTCGAATGTGCACTTGTGATAGTATAAGTTTTGCAGTTAAAATCTAGTTCAAGTCCTACCACACAAGCTTTCCTTCAAATAAAGTAGGTAACGAAGAAGATGAAGATAAATGTATTTCTTTCATCACTAATGTTCAATTGTTTGTTATGTATCAATAAAATTAATTGCAATTATTATGTATCATATTATATTTTTATTATGATTTCTGAGTTTTTTTAAATGTTGGTATCAATTTGGGTTTTGTATTGAACTATCATCATAATCATCACTATATATAATTACACTTAAGTCCACTTAGGTCTTAAATTATGGTAGTAATTATATATAGTGATGAATATGATGATAGTTCAATACAAAACCCAAATTGATACCAAAATTTAAAAAACTCAGAAATATAATATAATATATAATAAAAATATAATATAATACATAATAATTGCAACTAATTTTATTGATACATAACAATCAATTGAACATTAGTGATGAAAGAAATACATTTATCTTCATCTTCTTCGTTACCTACTTTATTTGAAGGAAAGCTTGTGTGGTAGGACTTGAACTAGATTTCAACTGCAAAACTTATACTATCACAAGTGCACATTCGAACGCACAATTGAAAACGCTGTCAATTGCTTCGCTGCTCTCATTCACTCATCTATACTTGTCACAGAGAGATCACACAGATGACATCACGATGTACAAATGCTCCTCCTGGAAATAGGTGATAATGCAATGTGTAGAGAAATTCCAGGAATCAGGTTGAAACCTGACAAAGTTGACTCTGCTTCGCTCGGTGATTACAACGTCAGCAACAAACAATTTAACTGACCTGTTCATTTAGTTCATTTAATTTAGCGAGTGGGATGAATTCAAGCCGCTCTCGGTGGTTATCATCCAAACAACTGCACGTCCACTTGTACTACTGGGGACAGACTACTACCTGAACAAACTTAGTTAATACAAACTATGATCTCAATGGCATTGTCTATCCAAGTGAGAATGTCATCTTACTCAACGTTTACCGACCAAACAACACAAAATGTCCTCTCGGCGAAATTATGATGTTGAAGATCCATCTTGTTTCCACTAATATTTAAAATAAACTTAATAAAACAACTTTTGAATGGAAATTAACTCACGTTATGGCGTGACGGCCGTTTCGCTCTGTTGTCTAGAGCATCGTCAGACGACCCACAGTACACTCAACTGTGTACTGTGGGTCGTCTGACGCTCTAGACAACAGAGCGAAACGGCCGTCACGCCATAACGTGAGTTAATTTCCATTCAAAAGTTGTTTTATTAAGTTTATATTAGAAAATGTCCGTTTCAGCTTGAGCACTTAGTAATTGGCACATTCTACAACTCGTCAACAATAAACGGGGCTATTTGGGTAATAGTGAATATAATGTACGATAAATTGATTTGTAATAGTGAATATTCGTATGATGGTGAATAAAATTCATCAATGAATCTGGAATGTTTGATGGATTATTGGGAAGGAATAAAAAGTCCTTACTTTCTTAGCGCTGTATGAAAATAGAATTATGTATGGGTTTGGAATGTGATTTTGTCCCCATCAAAATTCATATTTTGTATTTACAAAATATTTCTGGTGGAATTTAACGATCTTTTTTAAAAAATTTCCGGTAATTTCTGCCACAGAAGGAAATTCTTCGCCTATATCTTCTGCAGTTGGTCAAATGAGTTTAAAAAATGGAGAATATTATTTACATTGCATTTTTTATTGATAGTAATACAACATAATTGAAGACCTAAGTGGATGTTTTTTCTACTGAAAAAACACATTTTTAGTAGATTTCTTATTAATACTGTAAAAGTCCGCGATAGACCATAATTAGTTCTCTTAGTGGAATTTTCATATCGTACCCTACCACACTTTTTTACAGCTTCACTAAATACCCCTTTATATAATTAATTCATCACTCATACTGAAGAAACTTTGATAATAAATAACGACGAATAAGCTGTTGCAAGTGTGAAATCAAGGCGTCATGAAGCCAGGTATGGCTCTGATGGATGTGTCTATTTTGCGATGGTGATTATCATTGAGTGCATCGACTGTGCTCCTCTGTGCAAGCACCCTTATTCTTGGACATGAGGTCTACTGTTCACAGAACTACTAGTAATATTGAGCAGCTATAGAAACGATGTCAACAAATTATTTTGAGTTGATTAAAATAAATCAAATTTACATATTTGATTATTTATTTTGATCAACAGCACTCATTCCCAAATACGTGAATAATTGACTTAGTCGTAAATCAAGTAATCGCCCTTCGATGACTTCAATAAGTTGAGAAAAGAAGAGTTCTTATGAAGAAAACCGCTAGGATGGGATTATTGATCGAAAATTAACGAACTGTGTCGTTCAAAATGCCACCACCCTCCAGAGAAATCTGTGATTCAATTAATTATTCTCTTCGTTCGTAATCGAGGAGAATTCGCGATGGTTTCTTACTAGAGAAGCAAATTTATCACTTTCTATAAAGTGATTTTACCTCACGCTAAACTTCACATGTTTTTATTTAATTTGCATATGCATGTTTTATAATATAAATTACAGCTTTTTTAGCATGTTTCAAATACGTGTTCCCAATCATATCACATTATCTTCTCAATAACATTATGGAAAACTACTATGAAAATGTTTACTTGGGTATGAGAAGACTTTGTTCAATTGCTTGGCCGAAAAGGCTGGATCTTGACTTGCGATTGCATGAAATAAAATAACTTTCTTTGTAGTGGCGAAACCGATATTGTGGAAGGTATCCATAATGAATAATTTCGACGAAATTGTCACAGCCACATTTATTAAAACTTTGAGTTTCTCAAACTTTTAATAAATGCGGTTGTGACAATTTCGTCTAATTATTCATGTTGAAATAAAATAAATTTTGTACATCTAACAACGTTTGTATTCAATATACAATTAATTTTACTAATCAATATAAGGTAATATTTTTTGTTTTTCTCCATTTTAACTGGCTTTTACTACGCTACAGGCTATTGTTTGGTCGATGAATAGATAAATAATTTTTCTCTCGCCTTTTCTACACCATTGATATCTTTTTATTTTATTTGGAACAAATTGTTTTTGTTTTTTTGTTGCTTTTAATTTTTCCGCTATTTTCTTCAACAGTTTCAAAACCTATCATTTTCCTCAACTACTAACGCCTCCTTTTTTTGCTCAATCTCTTATCCTTCTTCTTTCACTTCTTCTTTTGCTCTTGTTTTTTTCTTAAGACTCTTTCTCTCTCTGTATCTGTCATCTACATCTTTATCTCTTTTCTTCAGTCGACTACGCTTCTCTAATGTTTACCAGCTTTTCCACCCCGTTCTCTTCCTCCTTCTTTTCCGTCTCTCACTTTGCAAGCTGATTCATCCTATAGATCTATCTTAACTCTCTCTGCAATCCTTTAAGCTGCTGTGAATAATATTATAGAATGACACAGCAGATAAAAATGAGGCGGCAAGCCATCTCCTGCATACGTTATCTGGTCTTTATAGTTGGTACGCGTTATGCAAGCAAACCTTTCGCCCAATGCAACGGGTAAAACAGTTTGGCCCAAAACAGAGATAAAGGATGAGAGTAAGTAAAAAGAAAAGAGAGGGCGAGAGAGAGATAGTAAGAAAGCGACTGAGCCTGCCTAAGTTGCTTATGATATTTTGAGAATGTACGTTTAGAGTAGACGGCCTCGTGCTGTGTGTGAACTTAGCCCCGAGTCCTCACAACTTAGATGGTGTGGGAAACTGACTTTTAATGGGCCGTTCGTTCACTCCGGCCTTCTTAGGGCACGTGCGCCTTCGGGCGTGGAATGGGGTGTCACAAGAAAGAAAAAGATGAAGAAGCAGAAAAAAGAAGAAAGAGTAAGAAGTATCAAAACGGGTGTCGGCTGCCACAGCTTTCTCAAAGATCTCAAACCCTGAGACGGCGTGAAAAAGACGTCGTCAGTAGGCTATAAAACTTGACGACGACGACAGAAACTAATAACATAGAAATGGTTTTCCATCCAGAGCATTGATATCATTCAGATAAGTAGTAAAATGGTTTGATGCAGACTGCAATATTTTTATGCAGAATGCTGTTGTATTGATGCAGAATTATGAAAACTGAATGTCTTCAGCTCTTCACCATGTTTTTGGACCAATCGTCCTCAAATACTTCTTTCAGATACAGTTCACAGAAAATAAACATAATTGGTTGATCGAACTTGGAGGAAAAATATGAGTTATTTCTGAGCAAGCTGTTATTGTATTGTTGGAGCCAATAAGAGTGATGAGTTGAAACCACAAGAGATTTAGGACAGCTAATAAACTACTGGAAATCATGAACTATGTTTTTCACAGAAATGCCGAATTTTCTTTGTATCATATCTTTTATAGAAATGAAAACTTGGACGAGATGTACAAGACATAAATAGAACTTTTAAATTGTTAATGTAAATTATTTGGGGTCTTCCCAGATTTCCACTCTAGAGCCGCCCGCCACATGATATAGTGATAATTTATGTGATGAAGCATAGTAAGTTCGTATCAAAGTTGACCCCCACAGTTAACACAAACGCCTCTATTGCAGTTTAAATAACTGCAGTAGACATAAAACCACTATTTTTATTTATAACAATGTAGGTGACAACTATTTCATAAATATGAAGGTGAACCTTACAAAATGAGTACTACAATGTACTACATCTGTCTCTGAGAGCGCTAACGTTGTGCAAGTTAAAGTTCGCGGATTTTATAGTCAAATGCTTTAGTTTAGCTGAAAAGATTCTGTTTTTTATTTATGCCCCAGGCTGAATACATAAAAGATACTAGCAATCAAAAATACTCAAGCTGAAAATAACTTAAGAATTTAATCAGAAAAATGATTGAACTAAATTGGAGTGTGCTTCATAAAGAATGCGATTCGTTGTAAACTTTGTATCATATTGTTACGGGCAGACATTATTGAGTAATGATCATATAAGAAAATCAATAAAAGAAACAAAGATCTAAATAACTTTCAAGTTTCAACTAACAATGAATATGTCCATAACAAAATCAATTAATGTCCAAAACTAGTTTAATACTGTTAACAAATAATCAATAATCCAATAATGTATCCAATAAAGTGTTCAATAACTTAATTATAAACTAAGCACTTACTAAGCACAATAATTATTGTTATAGTTATTATCATACTTAAAAATCCAAATCACAATTTTACTGTAGATAGCTCTGCGTTGTACTGCCACGAAAAGAACTGTAAAATATGAACTTGTTATCAGATCTGAATAAAGACTGACTAACTGCTGACAATCACAGCCCTTTTTATAGGTTCATATTTTTCCAGAGCCTTCTGTTACCATGATATTATGTTTACCGAGGAAAATTGAGAATTTACTTGAACAATACAGAACAACCTAAAATGAAATAGTCCTTTAGACTCATATTTAACACATCAAGAGAGTGAGCGAAAGCGAAGAAATGAAGAGAAAAACAACAAAGTTCGATTTGTTAATTTACCAAATTTGACCCTTGTGCAAATAAAGCGCTGCTATGCTTGTCCAAACCATGGTTCATCATCAGCTTCTGCTCTCGTCATAATATAATATTTTTCATAGAAAAATATCTTGCGTCTTTTATCAGTTGTCTGGTCTGTAGTATTTTTAGAATATCTAGTTTCAGTAGAATGGTCCTTGAAAAAACAATTTTGATACAAATTAATTCTCGATTTCAGTTTCAGAAGAATGTGGTTTCCGAGGAATTTCACTAGACATGTTGTACAAGTTCAAACAAGTAAAAAGACTTCCAGAAATGTCTAGAATCTAGTTTATAAATTTCTTATAAACCTTGGACTAGCTAGAGACAAATAAAAGGCTACCATCTCAATAAAAACTGTTGATACTTCAACCTCAATAGATATAATAGAATAATATCAATCGATGACAAGCGAAGTAAATTACTATACAGAGAAATTCTAGAATCTGGAATCTGAATCCGACACCGACTGATATGATCCGAGTACCGATATGCATTTCAAGTAAAAAACTCCGTTGCATTGGAATTTTCTGTAATACAATATCAAAAACCAATTTCTATCCTCGGATTACTGGGTGTTAATGCAGTAAAACAGCCTGTAAAAGCGCCAATTACGAGAAGGTGACTGAGAATAAAGCCAAGATAACAATAAACTCTTGACAAAGCCTGGAAACGAACAAGTTTTGGGAACAAAGACTGAGAATCGTGAATACAGGAATCGAGAGATGAGTTTGATAAAGGCAAAAGGAGAAGGAAGAAAGGAGAAAGAAGAGAAGATAGGAAGATGTACTCCTTGCGAGTACATCCTCGGCAAGCTCCTTTTCAGCGCTAGGTGATTTATCAAACTTCTCAGCCCTCAACATTTTCTACTCTATTAGACTATTTTCCGTTAATGCCAATCTCAAACAACCTGCATTTCTTTTGATGCCACAACAATCTTACATGCCATAAACAATCCATTATAACAATATTATCAGTAATATTATCATTATACATTGAAATATAAAGCAGTTCATTCATTTTCATAAACTCTGTGAGTTTGATAGTTTTATAAAACAAAAAAAGGAAACCGACTTCAATGAAATGATACTCAAACATTAAATACTCAAAATTATATTTTTTTAATACACCAATTAATATTTTATGAAATTGATAAGAAATTCTATTTAATATCAAAACTAACACTGTATTTCAATTAAACATGTGATTTACACTCACTTTTACTGAAATACAGTGTCAGTTTTGATATTAGATTGTTGATTGTTCAATTATTTCGTCATGGAAAACATCACAGAGTAATGCTGTTATATTCTAGAAGTTTATGGGAAATATAACATCCGAACTTAAGAAACTAAAAATCCACCTATAAGAAAAGATAAACTAAGGAAAATTCTACAACGTTTTATTTAATGTGGAATATTGTATTTAGGAAAATTATAATAGCGAAAGGTTTCTTAACAGTGAAAAGGCTTTTGATATACCCCTTTAGAATATACCTACACTGAAATAGTAGGCCTCCATTACGTTACAAGTGCGGAAAATGGTGTTTACTGTACGAGTATGATAAGTTAACGCAAGAGAAAAAGTCGAGTGCGGTACGGTAAACATCTTCCCAGACGAGTTATGTACGATCTTTTTCGTGATACTAGTCTAAAATATAAAAATCCTTTCTTTGTAGTGGCGAAGGTGATATTGTGGAAGGTATCCATAATATATAATACTTAAACCTAATAGTTAAAACTAATAGCACCTAAAGGAATTCGAAATTAATAAATTCTGTTTAAGTAAATTTGTCAGTTTGTTCAATTGTCAGTTTGTTCAATTGTCAGTAACTTCGAACTTTCTTGTGAAATACTTAATGCTTAATACATAATGAATAATGCTTAAGACGAAATTGTCACAACCACATTTATTAAAACTTAGAGAAACTAGTTTCGGTTGTTACACCATTATCAATCTCAAACTCACTTTGATTGAGATTGATAATGGTGTAACAACCGATACTAGTTTCTCTAAGTTTTAATAAATGAGGTTGTGACAATTTCGTCTTATTATTCATTAAAATATGAAAAACATAAACTTTGAGCTGTACAACAAGCATCATCAAACAACCTCGAAATCCATCACAGCAGTGAAACTAAAAATACTTCTGAGATCAGCTGTTTTTCCAAAGTGGCGAGTTTGACAAAAAATTAATAACTTTGAAGAATATTGTTCAATTATTTTTTTGAAATTAACGATTTCAAATAAATTTTTCACTCCATCTCATGATTGAAACTAAGGCCCGTATTTATGAATGTGACTTATCAAAGATCGACTTGGATAAGTCAGACTTAGCGGCAATAAGTCATACTTACACTAACAGGTTCAATCCCGCGAGCAGCTGTAACCCTAAAAAGCCAACCCAGCATCCAAAACAAAGATCTGACTCCTGATAAATAATTTAACATTAATAATTTACATTAAACATCTCTAATTTACACTAATATAAGAATTTACACTATGTAAATGTTGCAGGGACAACTGGGTCGGCTTATAACCTCACTTTTCAGCTCGTAAACTCACTCATTATAAGTCATGCTTAAACTAAAGTTCGTATTCATGAACCTCACTTAAAAATCTTCTTACTTAAAAGTCAAGTCATGCTTATAATTGATGTCTCAAATCCGTTCTCAGCCAAGCTATGTACAGAGCTGACTTGAAGCCGTTCTTAGATTGTTGTGTTGTATCATATTTTGACTTCATTTTTTAGTACAGCATCAGCTCATAAAGATAAAATAAAATCGTCATATTCAACCATTTTGCACCATTGCAATGAAATTCACTGTATATTTGACTTATTGAAATTATTTCTACTTATTTCATATAAATCGAGTTATAAACTATACATTTTTTTGGCACTGGAAAGAATTCTCTATGAAGTTCTTTGGTCTTCTGGCGGGTAGCGCTCACTACACTGCATCAAATGCTATCATTTTTCAAATTTGGAAAACAGAAAATAATGATTTGAAATATATTGGCGTGGTAATAATTATGTAACAGTAACTGTAAATTTACATGCAGTGCAGTATCTTTATCTTTTCATGCATGTTAATTTTTATTAGTGCCTGATAATATGAGACAATTTTAGGTTAGCTTGTGACCACGTTCAATGTAATAGAGCCTTTCCAAGTCAATCTTAGATAAGTCATGCTTAGTCATCTAAATAACCTTATTCCTACAACTCCTTAACATCAACTAAATTATTTACAATTTTCATATGAACAGAAATATTATATTCTTCTTATTCTCGATTCAAATTAAGTTCACGTGATTGGTCAAAACGGGACATTAAAGGCTTGTTTCACACTGAACCAGCTTTGGGTAACCGATGTCGTTTACCCGGCATAATTGCATAGCATCATATGATTTCGAAAATCGTCTAGATGTGAAGCGCTCCATATGATACAATGATCACTCTACTAACGACACTGGTTATCCGACTAGCGGTTATGTGTGGAATTATCCTATTCAAACAAGATTGAAATGAAGACATCGAACAATGCTCCTTTTTGTTTAATATTGGGCTAAGTATTGGGCCGATCCTTACGAAACTTGGATGGGACCACCGCTGCATGATGCTCTTTCATTTGAAACAAAATTCATCGAAATCGGTTCAATAGTGTTCGAATGACTGATGTACAAACATAAAAAATAAAAATAATAAAAACAGGTCGAATATAGAATCTTGTTCTTTTTGGAAGTCGGTTAAGAAGTGTTTTACTCCCTAGATGGAGAGTTGGGTTCTTACATGAATGTTTTCTCTTCTTGAATATTTTCTCTCCATGAACATGTGGATCATTAAAAAAATGAGGCGAATGAAATAATATTATTTTTTTTAATGATCCACATGTTCATGGAGATAAAATATTCAAGAAGAGAAAACATTCATGTAAGAATCCATTTCATTTAAATTTAATCCCTTGACCAACTCAAGTCTCTCTAGAGGCCTTTATAGAGGTATTAGGCTAATTGAGGTTGACCATGGTGTTAGTATTTTTAAATATTATCAAGTGTCATGTTTGAAAAGTTCAGATCATAATTTCATAACAATTTTTTTCCACAGTGATCTGTCTCTAGCCGTAGTCGCACATGCATGGCCATGTCTCTCTCTCTCTCTCTCTCTCTCTCTCTCTCGATCTCCACCCACACTCAACTGATATATCTTATTCTTTAGCTCAACTCCAATCCCAAGAATACAGCGCAACATTTTTGTTTGAGTAGTCTCATATATGTTATAGAAATTCTCTGTGTGTGTCCAAGTTTTTGATTCATGTAATACAGTAAGATAAATACACATAATCTCCAGAGACTCTAGACTCCTCTAAACTAGTATCTTAACTACACATCACCATCTTTATAGTTAAAAATTGGTCCAAGTCTATCATTCTATGATTTTTATGGTGATCAACCTTGATGAACCTACATACGTTTTCGGTATTGTATAATACCTATTTGTGATATATGAAAGAAAGCAAGTGACAAAAATTGACTATAGGTCTGTGATTAATTATTGAATGATGACCACAGACACTGCCTCAATATGAAACGCGCCAGCTAATTCACTTTAGCAACAAGATTACAACACAATCAGAACACGCATCTCGATAATAGTTGAGCCAGCTGATTGGAGTGTGTAATAAATTTCGAGAGCCCCTTGAGAGTTCTGTAGTGGTAAGACACGAACATAGAGTACGACCATAAATTACTGCAGGTTCCATACGAACAAGGCCTGCCACATGATGCGAATTATTTCTCGATATCAGATCTTATTTCTAAAATATTAGTTTTCAACTCTTATAATAAATCGGAATAAATGACAAATTTGAGAAAATATAATGTTATGGACAAGGCAAGAAAGAAGGAACAGTGATTTTCAACGTAATTACTACGTTGAAAACTACGTATTTACTATCTGAATCAATAAAGCCTATCGGAGAAAATCGTTTTGTTGTGTTGTTCTATATATATTTCCGCTACATATGAAACAAGCTACATATAGTTCTAGATTGGTGAATTTAAGCCTGTGAGCAGGGTTTTTGTTCATAATTTGTTTTCGAAGTTTCTTGTATTGAATATTATTAGGGCTTTGAAATGTTATCTATTGCTGTAAGAAAAGGTTTTTTCTTCAATTATTTTGTGAAATATGGGGATTCAAAGTTAAATGTTTCGGTTTTTGGGGCCACCTATGAGTGATTTTGAACGTTTGATAAATTTTCTAAAAAATACGATAATCATTTTAAAGTTACAAAGCTCTGCTACAAAAAAAAACATGGCCGATCTACTTCTCATATTTGAGAGAAATGGATTATGTTTAGACATGCATCGGGTATTTAAACATTCTCTTTGTATTTGAGCATTCTCTTTATATGCTGCATCTTACTGAATTTGGTCAGAATTCGATCATTCTTCTTTGTAGTGCGATTGTACCACATTCTCGCATGTAAGTGAACAAATGACTTGAAACTGATTGTCTTGGTTTTTAGCGTAAACAGATTTTTAGCGTGGATTTGTGTGACCTCTCTATGTGATTATGAGCACAAATAAACGTACAACATACAACATACGAAATAGTGAACTTCCAGATCCTTCATCAACCGTCATCGCCAATAATAAGGATATACTATTATATAGCCTGTAGAGAAAACTCTGAACAAAACTGAATAAAACTCCATAAATTTTCTTGTGGCTTGCAAATTTGTTTTAATTTTGAGAAAAAAAATAAATTATTGTAAAAACCGACAGATAAAAGAAAGAGAAAGGACGAGTTTAGCGCGGCATGAACGTGAGGCCTATTGGGTGAATATTTGTGGGCGAATACATCACCGATTTTTCACGGCTGGGTTAACCAACTGTCGCGAAGCCGCAATCACACTATACTATCACACTGTCTTTGTCAGGCTTTGATTAACTGGCCGCCTGCCAGCACTGAGTAGAATGAAAAGTCACACCGCTCAACCGCCCCCCGGCCTACACCTCATCACCACCCTATTATTTATTCATATCCATTGTATTCATCCACCACAATAATAATGCTCGATGAGTTTCAAACTAGTTTCAATAATTTGTTACAATCGTGACGACTGTGAACAGTAGTTACAATCACACATATATTTTCTATAAACGTTTTTCAGACTTGATCAAGACATTAAATGTACAGTACATGCAGATGAATTTGTTTGCTTAACGCTGACAGCGGAAACATTGGCATCTAGTGTGTAAGAACTTTTCTTCATAAATATTGGTTTTTAAAAGCACAAGAGCGCATTATTTTTCATAAATATAAATTCCATACTCTAGGTATTAAACGTTTTCACGAAAATCTTCATTTTGACTGTACGTTTATCATTCTCCATATTTTTCATTTCAATTATCTTTTATTTTTCATATCTCTTCAACAGTTTATTCTTCTTTTTCTTCTTATTTTTCTCCTCCTTCTTATTCTTCTTCTTTTTCTGGCTCATTATCTTCTATTACCTTCTATTATCGCCTTATCTCGTTCAAATTCCTACCACTAACTAGTTCTGGTGCAATCACACTACCCAGACAGTTCTTTCTAGGACGACTTTATCTTCCCTCCGGGAAAACCTCTATTGTTTGATTTTGTTTTCCTGTCATCTGGCATTCTAATGATACCATACCATTTCAACTTTTCTACTTTTTCTCCACTTCTCATTCATCATTGTTTCTGATGTTATGATGGGTTATCTCTGTGATTGCATCATTTCTGACCCAATGCCACCTTGTTTCAATTGAGTTTTTTAATTTTCATTTCAGAGGTTATGATGTCGATTCTATCATGTATAAACTTTAATGTTAGTGACAGTCGAACAAGATCTATGGATTTATTTCAATAATAATTATAAATTATGTCGCACAAACTTAATGTTATACTCACGTATCTATCAATTTGAGTTAGCAAATTCTTTTGCTTCTGTTATTGATATTATATTTACTTGTACTCCTCAAAACTTCTATAATTATTTTGTTAAGTCCTTGAATTATTCTTAGTGGATGCAAATATTTTTTATATATTTAATTGTATCATTATTTTTTCTTCTATATTAACCTCAGTACATTCGTTTTTCTTCTTTCTCTTTGATGTTATTACTGTCAATATGTATTATTTTTGTTCAGTTGCAGAGTAATAGGAGTATAAAACTCTGTTCTGCAACTCTTGAAAATAAATAAACATGAATGAGGTGTGACTGGCAAACTTTAAGCTGCGTACTGTGGGCTTATAGACTGTTCCTAAAGCTTTTTATAGTCTACCTCTTTCTTCTCTAACTTCGTACTGATAATAATATTGTTCAATACAATTATTTGATAAGTAAATCCGAACAGCCTAATCAACAGGATTCCCAATTGAACTAATGATTTAATCGAAGCAGTATTGGATTAAGAACAGCTCGTCTCCTTCACAAGACTTACAAGACAAATCCTCTACAAATTTGTTCGGAACTTTGGAGCCACTTGTAATACTCTAAAATCCCAGCAGACTTGTTCATCTTTGAGGTATTTCAAGTTAATTTTACTTTGTTGGATTACCTACTTCAAATTAGTAACAACCGCTAACGGCCTATTAGACACAATAAAGTTTGAGTACGTTTGAAGAAAACTGAAGCTTCGCAACTTCAAAAAATTCTTTGAGGAGGAAATTCAGCTCAACTTGTTATGCATTCATTATAAAGTACAGTAGTAATGAATTTGGAAACAGTTTAAAATGAATATAATAATCATATGAGTGAAGCCGGATACTCGTCTGTTGGTCATGATTTTGCAGTTTCTTGGTCTGGTAACTATATGGACTTTGCATACCGCCATTGCTGTTTTTGTAAAAATGTAGGATTCGGTACGCATTTCCATCGTGATGGAAGGGAATGGTGGTGTATGAAGTTTATTGCAAGATAATAAAGAGAACCTTCCCAGTATAGAAGAAATGATTTTATTGAAAATTTGGGTATAATACTTCAACTGAACCAATTTAATAGAGTGATATTTGTAAGTTTTGGTTTACTGGACTATTTTTTTTTTGAAAGGTACCGGTACGCCGCTTACCATCACAAATTCAATCCTGCATAGCTAGAATACTGTGAAAGAATATGGAGAAATCTTCATCATAATTTCAACTATGAAAATAAGAAAACGGAATGAATCGTCATTTTTCTATGTCATCCTTACGAGAAATTCTTATTTTTTTTAATATCACGTATTTCAAAGATAAAATTAATTATTAATTAATAATTAATTAAATTAATTTGAAGTTTAGTTTCTTCACATCAAACACTTTCAATAAAGAACAAAAAATTATAAAAATATATTTCGCGTAGGAACTTGACTCGTGTCAAAATACAATATAATCTTATGTAATCTCTGATATCAATTAGCATGATGATTAAAGAAAAGTATGAACACTCAGCAACTGGTGAGGAAATGAAACACAAAAAAAAGGAATTGCCACTACATCTACATCAAGCTAGCAAGAAGGCTACTCGTAATTGATGAGACTCGTTATTTTCACTGAAAAAAAAACAAGTGCGCCATTCCACGGTTTTTACAATGTTGACTCGTGTACTTTTTCTCTGTTGAACCTTTTATAAACTATTTAATTTGATAATGTACTCAAAAACTGTTTTACAAGTGAGTAGAGGAATGAATCTTAGTCGAATAAGAAGAGAAGAAAGAATATCTTGAAATGCAATACTATTTATAGCTGCATTATAATAACACCTTTGTGTTCGTTATTGTTTGGAGGTATTGTTATTATCATTTTAGGGCGATGTTTTACGACTCTTTGACAGAATGATTCTTAACCGGAAACCTATTTCCGTTTGCTTTCAATGCACGATTTAAAATCTGTTTATTTACAAACTTGAGTGCTGAAATTAGCTTCAACTAGGCATTCTATCTTATTATGAATTCTTGGCACTTATGAACTGTAGAACAAACCACGATTCAAACGAGATGACTATCCGACTATCCTACACGAAGTGAAACACACTTTTGCTCACCTAGTATCGCCTAAAGCTAAAATATAATATTCTCTTCTTTTCCTTTCTCTGCAGTGGCGAAGGTAATATTGTGGAAGATATCCATAATGAATAATAAGACGAAGTTGTCACAGCCACATTTATTAAAAATCGTAAGATACTAGTTTTGGTTGTTACAACAATCAGAATTTGTTTGAGATTCATAATCGTGTAACAACAAAAACTAGTATCTCACTATTTTTAATAAATGTGGTTGTGACAACTTCGTCTTATTATTCATTATATTCTCTTCTATAAATTTAATAATTTGACTATTATCAAATTTCTGTTCAAACCAGCATGAGCTTGAAATTTTGTTTACAAGGTGTTCAACGGAAAAATTCCAGACTAAGGCGCGTTGTCCTAGCTGCGGAATGTGAAATGCGGAGAATGGAGAGCGTAATTCGCAGACCACTGGTTACACGGCTTTCCGTAAGGGTGTTGTTCTAGACAACGGACAACGCACTCTTCCGGCGGAGCGTGAACTGCTCAAGAAGCAGTCATTTCCGTAGTCGGTTGCGAAGTAGTGACGTAGCCGTTGATAAACTGGTTCCGCGCAAGCGCAAATTGCAGTACTTGCTCATTTGCTCACTACTTACTAGTTCCGCAGCTAGGACAACGATGCTTCTTTGTCAGGTGCGGAGTGAGCTCCACAGCCCACTCTCCGCATCCCGCAGTGTAGAACATTCCGCAGCTAGGACAACGCGCCTTTATCGCGTTGTCCTAGCTACGGAATGTTCTAGCCCGGAATCAACATCTTACTTGAAACAAATTTTGACTTACAATTATTTGTAATCCAATACGAAAATCATAATTGTATAATTCAACAACATCCCATCAAGTTATTTTCTAATTGGAGACAAAGGATGAATCTTTTCAAGCGTTGTCTAATGATTCCAATCCAGTGTTGGAAGAAGAGTAAACGTGTGGATCAAAAGGAAAGAGCGCGAAGGAAAAGAAAAGCAGAGTAATAGGCAGTACAGCAAGATTTTGGGATGACAAAGCGTTGAGAAATCCCAAAAACTGAAATCAAAATTAACTATTTCATTGTAACAGATTAAATAGAATGCTTAATGTAACTAGGATTAGATTAGATTAATTTCTTTATTCATGTAAGTTTACAAATTTCGTATAACATGATTAGTTAAAACAAAATTGTCAACATCACATAGATACTATATATAGACTTAGATCATAATTTTTATAGTGCTAGAAATTATTTACAATGATGTTTGTATGTTATTAATGATATAAGCTCTAGTGATGACAATCTAAGTGATGCAATTACATGAAATGGCGAAGTTTGGACAAAGATTCGTCCATTCTTGACACTTAACCAGTAATAATGGGATCAGTAATAAATTGAAGTTTGAACCAAAGAAAGAGATCTTTGCCGATATTCGGGGCGTCAATATTGAAACGACTAAGTCCATGTCCATGACTAGACAGGCTGTCACAGGAAATGCTTTAGAAAATCGGATTCGCTTCATCTTGGAAATGGAGATGGACAGCTGGAATCACTTCCACTCCACTCCAACCTTCTCTTCTTCCCTGATACAAGTCTACTTCCTTTTGAAGTTGAATCTATTCCTGCAGAATAGTTGGCACTAATATTGAGTCACTCAACGGCACACCTTGGACGTCCAATGCGGATCGCAATATTGACCCATAAACCTGGTTCAAGGTTCTTTATTGACTGTGTGATGTTGAAAATATTGATGATATTTAAGATACTTTATCGCGAAAATTGAGTCATTGAATGTCTGAGTGATTGATTGATTGATTGATTTCTTTATTCATGCAAATAATAGTTGAACAGTTACTAGTATAAAATACAATATATAGGCATCACCAAGTATTATTAAATAAAACATTATCAGTTACTTATTACATAAACTGTTTAACTATATACAAACATGAAATTATGACTGAAAATGATATCTGAATGATGACTGAATGATTTTGTATATGATATATAGAAAAAAAATAAAAAAGCTTGGTGATACATTTGTATGAAAAGGCGAAGTTAGGGACGGTGTCCCTCTCTTACACTTAACCTATAAATTCTACCTGATAGTGTCTACACATTATGAAATTAAATAAATTTTACTAATAATATGAAAAAAATAGAATGAACTAATAAAGGAAGAAAAACTTATAACTAACAAACTAACAGGGTTTTCCAAAATTTCCCACGCCATCACTCTAGGGCTGAACAACCATAGACATCCGCTCAAGAAAATGCTTCCTCAGTGAAGAAGCAAAACCTGTCCGGCTCTCCAAATTCTTTATTGCAGTAGGGAGTGAATTCCATCTTCGACAACCACTTACAACAAATGATTTCTTGTAAATTGCTGTACGGTGGTTTGGAATTCTTAAAGTTCTACTACCTCCTCTTGTGGTTGTTACGCTATTGGCTCTGCCATCTGCTACAAATTTGAAATTATTTTTGAAATATTTCGGATTATTACCATATTTCAATATGTCATTTACCAGTTTTGATATCCGAATGAGTCTTTGTTCCGGTAGTTTGAGGGTAGAGCTTTGTATATAATAATGAGTTATATGCTCATGTCTTTGGAGTGAGTATACAAAGCGAAAACAATAATTTAAGCTGCGTTGTAATCTTTCACTTAGAGAAACAGTCATGTCATTGATAACAGCATTGCAGTATGAAAAGTATGGAAAGATGAGGGATCTCACCAACAAAAGTCGGATATGTCTAGGAAGAGAATCTTGCATCTTTTTCAAAGAATGCATAGCAGCAAATACCTTTTTACAGGTTCCACTAACATGTTCTGTCCAGTCAAGAGTGTTTGTCATGGTTATACCTAAGTTTTTTACAGAGTCATAGTAAGGCACTAACTGTCCATCAACATGTATTTTAGGAACTGAGTTGAAGTCAATTGAGAAGTAGAAGAAAGCCGAATAGAGGTGTCGCCGTAGGTGACATAAAAAAGTGACACTTGTCAAGCTCAAGGGACAAAATCTACCTTTTCCGGTAAAAATTCTTAATAATATTCTTAACTTCTTGAAAATGTTGGTTATGATTATGAAAATATCTTCAGATAATCTGGAACTTGTAAAAGTAATAAATGGAGTGTGTGTGTGTGTGTGTGTGTGTGTGTGTGTGTGTGTGTGTGTGTGTGTGTGTGTGTGTGTGTGTGTGTGTGTGTGTGTGTGTGTGTGTGTGTGTGTGTGTGTGTGTGTGTGTGTGTGATCAATATGGAACTGTTAACCTTAGAGCCATGCTTAGTCAGACAAGTCACGAGCGCTCAGGCTGCACTTGCAAAAGTGACCTCTTTGACTTGGTCAGCAATAAAAACTCTGTCATTTGCTGTAAATTGCTTTTCTGTGGTTCGGAGCCCACCTAAAACTGTAGGTCCACCTCATCAACCATCAAAACCAAACTCAATAGCTATGCACAGGTCTTAGACCAATATGGGCTTCATCCTCCGAAATAAAAACAAGTACGGAAATAAACTTCGTTGGCTTTTATCAGTAATGTGAGATTTATCTTGTTCCCATATCAATTAATAAATATTTCTCAAACAATAATAAAAACATGAATTTTGTCCCAAAGTGGTTGTCAAACTCATAGAGTTTTTTCTTCTTTCTGTTTTGTGATTATTATTTGAAACTTGGAGTACACTTTTAATGTTCTAATATACATTTTAACTTATAGCAGTTTTCAACTTATATAATAAACAACCTTGCAATTGTAAAGACATTTTCAATCCTCATAACTTAAACACCATACCTAAAGCACTGAAAACTATTGGACATATGGTTCAATGAATGAATTTGAGAAGCCACGATAATATTCCACCAATTGGTACTCTCAAACCCAACCTAATAATTATTTCCAAAAAGCATGTAAACAACCCATTATTTCTGGTTAACCTCGTCTGGTTGGCACAAGAACAACACAAACTAGGTTTCCAGCAATACAGATGAACTGAAATACAACTCCATAAATAATGAAGAGGTCAAAAGTTGTTCAAAACTTTTCTCTCGTAATTTTCGCGTTTCAACATTTTAGAAATCACATTCGGAATTCAGCATTCAGTCGCAATCAGCAATCAGTCAATCAGCAATATTGGAGACTTGTCGCTCTGTTTCCTTCGTCGTTCGTTCATTCGCTGACTGTCAACTGTTATTTTCCATTCCTCCCCCTTTTCCTCCCTTCCCTCTACTACCTCTCCTACTCATTCTTTCCAACTCATCATCCCCTACTTGTCTGGCAGTGGTAAATTGGGTGATACGGTGAATTGCTGCACACACATCAATGCTGCTGCAGTGGAACATTGTGACACTAGTCTATAGGCATTTTGCCTCCAGCAACCCAGCGACTGGGAACACGAATGGTAGCCTAATGATCACACAGTCACACACTAAATAGGCAAAGGACACACAGAAACCAAACGATGAACAGAGGTAGTCGCTGATAAACATACGACACAGCGAAAAGCGAGAAGACCGATCGCTAAATATTTATTGCGACTGGACGTAGGAACGAGCGTTCATGCCTGCAGCGCGCACTGCACTGTTATTGTAATGTGCACGCAATCAATAATGAGATGCATTACTACGTACATTGATATTCAATTGTGCGTTAGCCGACTCCCTATGGTGCGGCTTTGTTGGGAAGGGTGAAGTGGAGGGCGTTCCACTATCTCATGAGACCATCATTTATTATTGTTAGCCTATTACTGATAAATAAATCAGTTTTGATTTGATTCACACATTGCTGCAACAGGTAATCTGAAAGTGAGCCCTATAGTCCTTTCTTCTGCTTTTTCAGACCTAATTTTCCAAACGTCTTTCTTCATCTTTATTGCTTCTTTATCAAGATATTTTTCTCTCATCTTCTTCATCGTATATTTTTGTCCAATTGACTTTTGTCATCTTTATTGCTTCTATATCAAGACATTTTTCTCTCATCTTCTTCATCGTCTTTTTTTGTCAAATTGACTTTCGTCATCTTTATTGCTTCTTTCTAAATATATTTCTTCTCATCTTCTTCATCGTCTTTTTTGTCCAATTGACTTTCGTCATCTTAAGGCTACCGGTATTGCTTCTATATTATCAATATACTTCTTCTACTTCTACTTGTCGTTTTCTTTAATATTTATTTTCTCTCTTCTTCCTTATTTATTTATTTTTATTTTCCTCTTTTCTTACTTCTTCTACTCCTACTGCTACTTTTCTTCTTCTTCGTATTATTTATATTCTCCTTCTTCCTTCCTGTTTTCAACATTTCAACATTAGTGCTTAACTTTCTTCAACATTAGTACGACATCGGTGCGATGTGAATTCATGGATGGATGGTATGGCAAAAGTCGACAGATGATTAATGTGCAGTTGAAATTGTGCAAGACTGATGTTAAAACAGCCTAAGATTGGAGGTTTTCAGTTTGTTTTGCTCAGAGATTGTCAGGACTCGAACTGGAATTTTTTAGATTACAGTATGTGTTCCAACAAAAATAATGTTCATTCTCAACAATGGGCCAAGTGGATAAAAACGAGTATACTCTACTTAGTGCGGTCTTCCTAGTTGAGTCTTCTCTCCTTAGTAAACAGTCGCCCCGAAGAGTATACTCTCGACTCTGAGTGAATAAACGTAGTACGCTCTGCTCTAGGAAAAATCTGAAAGTTTACTATAGAGTTTACTCTCCACAGTTTTATTCACATGAATTTCGCCTTAGTTGTTACTAAGTTGAGCTATTTATAGATGGGTTGATCGTACATTTACGGCTCCGCAACCGAATATGGAGAGCTCTCATTGTCGACCAGAAGAAATATTTATTATTGGAAGTATATTCAAGTAAATAATTTAGAATCAAAAAACGATAGTTATGATTGTATGATTGCTTGGCTACTATGTCAAAAATTATCAGCCTTTATAAAAAATTATTGCTAATAAATTCCTCATATTATTCTTCATATTTAAATGCAGTACTCATCAAACTAATTATCTCCATATCAGTGATCTTTCGATAATATTGTGCATGATAACCAATTGAATACTATAATTTTGTTCTACAATAGAGTCCAAAAATCACGTAGGATCCAACTGAACCACAGCATGATTCATAAATAAGAATGGAAATTTCCATTATTTGTTTTCTGGTACTAAGCGCTCCTCCTGTTGTTTCAACTTTAAATTCCAAAAATTCTTCTCATAGAAAATCCAAGCTTGTAGATTCAAATATAGATTATATTTATCTGGGCTAACGTCACAACGGTCCCGGTAACATTTCTCTTCTCGAAGATGTATGTGAGCAGCCATGGCGAGCTGAAAACTGAATGATTTCTACTCCAATACCAATATACTGGAATGACGAAATATGGTAAGTTTAAGATAAAATAGATTGGAGATGAACAGGCTAATTTTCTTGAATATATTTCAAATTGTTTGAAGAAAATTGAACGATAAACCAGGCTAGTCAGCTCCGACCCGACCTTGCAAAAAGCTTAGTAACGATATAGTAGTAGTCTTTACTCGGTTTTATTCACTCCAAAGTGAGTACACTCCGGAAAAGTTCAAGGCCGCCATATAATGTTCACTAGACCCCTTAGTCATCAATATAGTCGAGCTTTTTATTAAAAGACTTTTATTCACTTGAAAGAATACGTCTAATAAGTGTCGAAGTAACGTGCAAGGGCTCTCAACTCGTTCTGTGGATGTTGTTTGATGATGTAAAAACAGAATATAATAAAACAAGGTTATAAATATTGTTTGAACCCAAAGTCTTTGGTTTGAACATAAAAAGCCGAGTTGATTTTCATAATTGAATAGATCTGGTTTTGTAACAGTATGAATCTGATGGAGTAGAGGCGAAAATCAATAAATTATTTCAGTCAATGAGCTTTTCTACAGTTTAGAAAGTAATAATTATTCTATTTTCTGCTGGTATTTTTCAGAACAGGAACCCAAGTGAACGTTGTTGCTAGAATATGCCTGGAACAAGCGAACAACAGGTGTACTAGTTGGAATGGGGAGTCATAATGAGATATGGGATTAGCTAATGTGTGTTCAATACGTGAGTCTGAACAGTAGCTGCTTGTGCTCTCTTACCCATTACTACATTCTGTTCTTCGCAAGACAGCTACGGAGAATTACAGCTGGAAATAATTTCAAGCTTAGTATTGATATTAAGAAACAATTTTGGTTCATTCTTGAATTAAAGTAGCCAACGTGTACCCCTAAGAATGTAAGTAATTTAGAAAATTGGAAATTACAACCCCTTATTAGAATAATAAGGTAGAAGTTTGTTGGGAAAACGTTGTGGTGTATTCGTAAAAATCCTTTTTTGGAGAAAAAGGAGCGATTGACAGAATTTTTGAAAATTTTAATAATATATTATAATTAAATTTTGAGAATAATCCAGGATTTATTGTGTAAGAAAAGTTAGCTACGTATTGATCCATTATATAAAATTTAATAACCCATGAAGGAATATCAGAATACTATACCCTGAATATCTATTTTATCAAAATATTGTATTTTGTAAAACGAAACAGTGGATGAACAAGATGGAAGCGATACATCTGCTTCATGGACTCAATCACATCCTTTAATTGTGAAATAAAGCCTGTCAATTTACATAAAAAAGAAAAATTTCTACTATGCTATTGGCCATTTCATGAAAAATGATAGTTGGTGAGAGCTTTGAGCCCTGCAGTGCGAAACTAAGTTGAAAGGTTAAAACCAAGTAAACTAAGTTGAACTCTGGGTTAACTCTCTATAATAATATTTTCTTACTTAATATTCCACTTTAAAAATATTAAGAATAATAAAATGCCTAAATGAAAAAATGGAAACAGTTTTGTTCGAATTTGTTCTAAGGATGAAAATGTCACTTATTTCTGGAAGTTTGAATAATGTTGTCATTGCTTCAATTTATTGTAGAATGTTAAAAAAATAAAAGTAAATAAGTTCAGAAAGGAGTAACTTTCTGAAATAATAGACATTCCTTGTTGAATTGACTAGTTACTTTTATAAGTTAGAAGAGAATATTGAGAAAGAATAGTAGTAACAGTGTTTCCAATTCTGCTTCGAAGTGGTAACTAATAGAAATGCTATTACCTCTTCAATAAAATAAAATATTTATCACAAGACTGCCTTCTCTTCACAGATGATTCGTGCTCCCAATTTCCTACCGATGAATAAAAAAAAACGTTTCTATTTCGAGTCGCAACTACCAACAGAAATATTACATCATTGACAACTCATCAAACATTTCAAGGACTTTCTCAGTTGCTCTAGACTGTGGAAAATTAAACGTTTGGAAATTGATTGATTTAACCTAGTTATTTTAGTCTTAGAGTTCCCGTGGGAACAGGGTAGTGAAAGTTGAAAGATTATAGCATTCAGAGTGAAAATTGGTGTCTTAATTGTTATTGGTTCCATAAAACCCGTGTAAGTTGCAAAATTCTATAATGATTTTTTTAATTTTCGAGAGAATTTCAAAATTAAGAGAATTCAATAGATAAACGATGCAAACTAGTCGAATTAGATAAAAATGTACATTTCCTTGTACGATAAAACTATTTTCAATTTTCATTCCATGTTGCACAGATCGGTGCAGGAATCGATATTATCCATTATTTTTCCAACCAAAGTTTTCTACGGCTAGACAATGTTTTACCACTTAAAAGAAACTTGGCAACATTTACCAAATATTTTGCAGTCTTCCTGGAATTAAGAAAAACTAAAAATAAATTTACTAAACACTGAGCTTCCACGGGCACAGCCAGGATTATCTTCTGGGTTCGGAACGGGGGGGGGGGGGTTAAAAAGAAAAAATTTGGTGGCCCGTTCTTCAGAAAAATTAAGCTATTGGCTGATAATATTATTGAAATCTAATAGCGAAATTTTCAATTTAGACAATTTTCTAGCCAGGTTCATTTGGAACAAAAGTTACCTTTCGAGTGATATAATTTGGTATTGCTCACATACAATATACATATTGCTTGTATACTGTATACTTGTTTTATCAATATACTTCAAATTTAATTTTTACGTATGGAAATTATTAAATTATTTATTTTTAACCATTAACCGCTGAAGTGAATATCTGAATTTGTTTAATGAATCAATAGCTTGTTCGAGAAAATTTAATTATCATGGAAATTTCCATTGAATTAGGTGTCTATTTTTTTTCTTTTGCGTTCAAATAACGCAATAATAATAATAATAATAATAATTGACACTAATTGAAACACTATTCAATGCAGAAACATGTGAAACACATTTTAAGTGAATGAATGAATAATAAAACAATTACACAGCAACTCGTAGTCCATTGAACAAATTTAAAGTTTGACAAATGAGGTCTGCAGGAGGGAGGGAGAGGGCTTATGAGCGTCATTTACAGGTGCTAATTTATTTGCTCTAGTGTTTTCAATTCATGAATGAGACCGTTTTTATCGAAAATACGTTTCTAGGATACAATACAACATGTAATTCACTGATTTCATATTTCTATCTCTCTCAAGCTCAGCTCTGCAAGGTCGAAGATCATTAATTTAGTTTGAATTAATTTATTTTGGCCAACTCATTGATTGTTTTTCATGAGTCATCTCTTATATTACTAAAAAAGTCAATAAATTTATGTAATTAGAAAAATTTTTAATTTGGAAATATTTTCAATTTTTTATGCGCCCGGAAATGAATTTTATTTTACTAAAAACCTCAAAGACATTAATTTATTTAGGACGAATGATCTGGAACTAGATAATAGACTATTGATTATTTCATAACAAGCAAAAAAATAAAGAATAATATAGCGACTCACTTTTTTCCGATCTTGCAAAGCTTCGAGAATTGCACTGGATTTGATGGCGATCTAAACCAAATATTGGTTCACAATGCTGTTCGATATTTTACACTCTAATACACGGAGCAGTGTATGAGCACAGGACGACTGACGTTTCTTCAAAATGCCTGAACAAATTTATTCACAAGTTGAGTTTGCACTTCATGAAACGAATTCATGCGACATCACAAGCATCTGAATCATACTAGAATATTGAAATTGTAAGCAGCAGCGAGTTTAGAAATATTTTAATAATATAAACTTAAAAAATATTTCGGGTAGGATATCAGCTAATAAAAGGTCTTCATCCCTATAAAATACACAAATCTAACTGAAAGACAATTTTTGACAAAAAGTCAGAGAAGATGACCTGAATCGCTGAAAATGTGGTTTTAGAGGGATTATTTTTCAAAAAAATGCGAGAGGATCCCCGAATCTCTATTTTAAGAAAAATTAGTGATAGCCTAAATTATTTTCATGAATTTTTTCTTCTTCCCTCTTTCCATTTACTATATTGTGTCACATCTAGTTACGCCACTGATTAGGCCTAAAAGGCATTTACATAAATTTCTGTCCGAACTACCTATGGCCTCAATTAGTATTACCGACGATTGGGATTATCGATTCTCCACGCGGTGAACGTCCGGGGACCTCCTCACAAACATATACAGGTGCCCAATGCAAGCTTTCTATTTCTAATAACAAATTTAATTTAATCACAATTTTGAATTTAAAAACTTCAATCGATAGATATTGTTGAAACGTAACTACTGCTCTCTGTTATTGGAGAATATTACTGAATAATTGAGGAATACCATAACTAAATAATGAGATTATAAACTCATACTTCACAATAATGAATTTATATGACTCACGAACTTAATATTGAGTCAATATATGATTTTATATTGCATAAACTGCAATACAAAACGTAAAATATTGTAATGGAATAAAAATTGGCAAAGTTGAGCAAATCTCACAGTTGCAATTTTAATAGGTGAGAAGGGACAAAAAGCTCATCAGAGGCTTGATGAGATAAAATTATTGCAAATTACAGAAGTAAGACCCTACACAATAGGAAAACTGAATAGGAACACAGCATGGTGACGTTTTTTGAAACAAGGGAATGAATATAACTAATTACTTTTATTTGTAAAGTCAAATTCATTTCAGTGTTTATCAGTCTCCTTTTTTCTGGTCGCCGAGCCTGTGTTTCTATTTTTGTAAGGAATTGGAATGCAATGCTCTGTCACGAATAAACGGTCAATAACGTTTTTGAAATCCCTTACTAATTAGTCTACATTGAATCAACAATTGATCGACAACTACTCAGGACGTAAAATATATCTCTAGTATTTTTGACATAGGCCTACTCCTACCGATATCAAGATATAAGAGAATTGATTTTCAAAAAACACCATTAAAGAACTTGTTCATACGAGTGAGCGAACTCAGGTCACAATATTTAACCCCTTTGCACATTTCAGGTTGGGAGAATAGGAACAAAAGAAAAATTCCCTTCGATTTTTTTTAGAAATTCACATTATCAATGTAACTTAACTATAAATTCACTCATTTTATCTTCATAATTCCCAATTGAAATTTTGAATAAAAACTATTTGATTAGTTTGAGACGAAGATAAAGATTTTCTAATTTGAGAATAAGTGAGAAATTCAATACGGAATACATTCATAAAAAATTAATAATTTCGCGGCTTATGATTTCAATAAATTTTATTCAAATGTTCCACAATAATATGGATTTCAATAAATTATTCAAGTGTTCCACAATAATATGGAGTTTTTCTAAATTTTCCAAATTCAAAAATACATTAGAAACAAGCTTTTCAGCTTATGATTCCAATAAATTGTTCCATAACAGTAATGGCGATCATTTCGAATTAAACAAAACTTTGTAATTTCGAAAACGATCAATGAATAGCGGGTATTCTATTTTTTCTCATCAAGAGGGAGACACGAGATTTTCGACGCGATAAATAGTGATAAGAATGATAAGGACCTTGCCAGAGGCAGCATCACACGAGACACACGATCGGTCGAAAAGGATAAAGAGCGCTGCTCGTGTGAGAAAGGTGCTGCTGCTGACACTACTGACTTCGGAACGCACAGAATACACACGCGCACGCGCACGACCAACAAAACGCGACGTCCTTTCAGTACAAATTCCCGCCGGCAACTGAAGCCACACCCTCGCCTTGCCGCCGCCAGAGTGCATTGCAGCATCCTCCACCACCCAACCCTAAAAACACCCCATCACAGCCCCTGCCAGCTACTGCCCGCCACCCGCCAATCCTTATTATTCAATAACCGACCCGAATATTTGCTTTCTGCCATTTCTTTTCGTTGCATCCCCTTCCTCTCACTTACCGTACTTCTCTAATTATCTTCTTTGCCTTTCTCATCGTCATCAGTCAACATCAATGCAATCATCGGATAAATTGACTAATCCTGTACCTCTTCGATATTTATTCACATTTTTTTTTCATTTCCATCTTTATATCTTGTTTCTCATCACTGTCTTCATATTCTTATCCAGAAGCGAGTCCAGGAGGGGTCGTAAAGACTATGTTTTTATCATAGCCTATTCATAGCAAATCATTTTTCTACAAATCAATTCAATTCAACACCATTTCTATAGTCCTAAATACTACAGCTTGATTTAGTACTGTAATACTGTACTTGCTTTAACTGTATATAGTAATTCAGATTGTTTGTAGCCTATTGTAATAGTAAAAAGATCATTTCTTCAACCCCCATAACATTAGACTACAAAAATGTATTAAGTTAAGTCTGAAGGTCGCTATAACGTACTTACTGGGGTCGCTAACGTTCACTGAGTATGATATCCAACTGAGTTTCCCCTTGAAAATTGGTTAGCATCATGAAACTCAGAGGTCAATAGCCTACTCAGCTTTTTCTTCGCACATGGAACAATGACAACAGTGGCGTACCGAGGTTTCAAGCGCCCTGGAGCGGAAGTGTCTTACGATGCCCCCCCCCCCCCCCACCCCACAAAAAAATCGGTCTCACACTCAACCACCCGATTGGACTGTTTTTAATATAGTGGTCATTTAAAGAATCCCTCCTCCAACTACGCCGTATTTGTCAGAGATACGAATCTCCGATGAAGGATTTTTTGCCAGGCCAGATTCTACTTTAATCAATTTCCAAACATCTTGTTTTTGATTTTTTTCATTTTTCTATCAATTTATTTGCAGTTATTTTTCTAGAATTTTGTCATTCTAATAAAAGTTTTCTTCTATTTTGGAAGTAGGATTCAAAAGTGAAGTATTTCAGTCCTGTTCTTGTTAATATAAAAACCATTGAACTTCTAGTGGATTTATTTTTTCAGAATAAATTCCGTCTTCATTCAATTACTTGAAATTGTTATACCTTTTGTCACCCAATATAAAATGTTTTGGCTTTGCTACTTTAGACTATTTACTAATTTTGATTCGACCGTTTTGCATTCTGTCTATTAGTAAAGCATTTACGGCTAAACTCATGAACCAATTTCTTTCATTCATTGAACCAATTTCTTTCATTCAATGAACCGATTTCATTCATTTGACATGAATGTTCCTTTTAGTAATGCGCAGCGATGTATAGGCTACATACGGTTTTTTTAAATTGTGTTGCATTTTCCCCTTTTGGCCTTCATTATAGTAATACATTTTTTGTAAGTAAAAGGCAATTTTCTCTTAAGAACGGTACGCCCCTCAGAGCCTTGCGCCCTGGAGCGACTGCTCCACTCGCTCCATTATCGGTACGCCACTGAATGACAAGTACCCACCGTATTCCTGAAATTAAAAACAGAAAATAAATTATGCCTGCACTAAATATTGGAGAAAGTAACTTAATTTATTAAAAATTAAAATGAATCAGTAAGTGCCTATATGATAACTTCATGAAAATATTGATAATGATGATGATATTATAACTTAAATGTAGGCTATAATTGAATGATCGAATGATTTTACTAGTCGTTCTGTGAAAAGTAGACCTCACTGCCGAACACTTCTCACTCAAAACGGGATAATATTTTCAAAAAATGTTCAAGAATGTCACTTTCGACTCAATCTTTCATTGATTATAGAAACTGCAAACTGCAATTTGAAAAGCCTAAAATTTTTGACGCCGCCTAGAAATCAGTTAGGGTCATTATGCATTTTTAGCAGCTCTTAATACTAACCTGCAGTCATAAAAAAAATTATACATTGACAGAAAAGCTCAAAAAATGTTCAACCCCCCCCCCCCACCATTTTCCAGTGAAAATTAAATTTCCGCCCCTAGATTCGAAGGTGATTATTTTTTCTACAATTGTTTGAATGGAAGTCTTGAGAGTGTGTATGCTTCACCTGATGAGAGGAAAATTTTCTCAATAATATTAATATTTGAATTTTCAAGTTTTACACCTTAAACCCCCCCCCCCCCCCAACTTATATAAGAAGAATATTTCTTTGTCAACCTTCTTTGTATAAAATTATCTCCACTTCCAATGAAAAAACAGAAACTATCCATAAAATGCGTTTCTTGAATAAGTCAATTTTTCCACCCCACCACCAAATCCCAAACGCTCAATTTTTGTCATAGAATTTCGAATTTTATCGGACTCTTGTCATAGATTAAACATCCTCTCAGATCGTTTCAATTTTTATTTAAAACCACCCGCACCAAAATCAGACACTTCAATAATCTAGGGCAAATTGAGCCCTCTAAAAATATGGGGGGCATTTTTTTTAAAAAACCTCAAGCTATACATACACTGCTCGGCCTAGGAATAAGGAATTTTTATAAAAAATGTTATGACAATCAGCCAAGGCCGTGATCAATACAAATAGACGGCCAGACGAAATGCCAAGTGTTCGAGTTAAAACTGGACCTCACTCCTTTCGGTCAATTATATGATTGCAGGAGAGGTTTTTTCAGATAAGAAAAACTTAATTATATCAGGTTGCTCTAATCATAAAGCACTATTAAAAAATTGTCTAGGGAGAGATTTACTTGAGCTCAACTGAATGTCATACCAAGATATGATTATAATCTCTAGGTCAATTGGAAAATAATGAAAGACCTACTTCTTCACAAATTTTGTTCGCCTCAGATTTCAATAGTTTGACATTCATTCCAGGTATTCCAGTAACTGAAGTATTTACTTCAAAGTATTTTGATATATTCAAATTAATTTCGGAAACGTACAACAGTTCAGCAAACTTTGACGCAAAAGCTCCAAGTTGCACTGGAATTTGTATCACTCTCACGTCAAGCTTGTCATCTTAAAGTCCTTTCAGTTCCATTTTGTACTTATAACTACTTCTCCACGCTTCGAGACTTAATTCAACTGTGTTTTCTATAAGTATCTCGTGCACCTTTAGTTCCACTTTAGTATTCTAATTGAAAGCTTGACTTGTATTGAAAATAACTTGACAAAAACTAACAACTAATAATGGTTAATTGAAAAAACTTTCAAACCTCAACCGTTTTTGATTTTCCAATATTTTTAAAAACAAAAATATCAAGAAACATAACTTTTGAACAATAAATATAATGTAGAATGCTAATTGAATGTGCAATTTCAATCTCTGATGTAATTTTTCTATAGCAATCTATTCTAATGAGGCTAATGAGTAACTAATGCCTGATGTACGGTGAGTGATAAATGATAAAAGCATGATCTAGTGTAATTTCTTCAAGTTTTCTTGAATTAAGAAAAATTGTCCTTCGGGAGTTACTACAGTCAGGTAATCAGGCTTGGTTAAATCCAACATATTATAAATTATCATAACCCAGTGACATTGAACCAACTGACGTCACTTCCATCCTACTCTTATTGTTTCATACTACAGAAATTCAATAGTGAAACACAAGTATCAGTTCTAGTATATTAGCATAATACGATTCCCGTATAATAATGCAATAATAATAATAATGCAATAATTGTTGTCATACATGTAAGAGTAGATAAAACGCATACTTTTGTTTTCGAAAACATGTTTCTCCAAAGACATTGCATTTGTATTCTACATTCAGAACAAAAACAGAGTTTATTTGGTTTCTTCTGTAAAGAAAACATTTTTGGATTATAAAAGTAGCCAGCTCAACAAAAAAAGCAGCCAGATGCCCGAGGATTCAGCATCTTGTGGGAGATAAAATTCGCATTTGCCTTTGTTTACTTCTTTGACAGTCTCGTCTAGTAAGAACATTCTTCCTTTTCGAATTCCTTTTGAAATAGATTCTGATCAGCGTGAAGTGATAACAAACCATGGAAATATGTACATAAGATATAGTATCATTATACAACTCGCGCCGCCAATGAAGTTCTGTTGTTCAAAAACAATTCTCAATATTTTGTTTTGCTATCATTTGAAATTATCCAAGACCACTTCCTATTACATCACATCGATATAAACGGGGAGTGTGAGTCGAAACCGGGCGTGTTAATAATGCAATGGCTTTGTTACATTGCCAACGAATAGCAAAGTAGCAGTAAGACTACTTATTCAAAGGGACAATCAGCAAATGTATCCAATACAAATCCTCGCAGAAACGGAGGCAAAGTGCTCTTTCTGAGCAATCCTTAATCAAGCACCAGACGAGTTCAGTAAGTGTCTAGATTGCTCTACAAGAGCGCTCAATCGCCATTAGTGTCTGTTTTGACAGGCCGTAATGAGATACCATACTGAAAATTGAGTGTATCAATAAATTATTATCGAAGAAATAGAAATAAAACTGAAGAATATTGAGAAAAAAATTAATTGAAAGGTCGATTGAAATAGCAGTGGAGAGCTGGAGAGAGAGATAGTGCGGGAGAGAAAGATATGATTTCTCTTTCCTATTATTCAATTAATTTTCCAAGCTGTCATTATTGACCGAACAAAGAGAAGTCTCGTTTCAAGTTGACCGTTTAGTATTTGTCTGTCGTTTTTGTATTAATTTTACGGTTAAACGCGTGGACCAAATTCTATGAAATTTTGCATGGATCTTCCTTTAAGGAATGCCCAGCGATGTACTTGTAAGGATTTTCAAAAATGTTTAAATCATATGCAATTGGAATCAGATTTCATGATAGCCCGAGGGCCCTCATATTAATCTGGTTGAGCCTTCGTATGTATTAAGTTATCATTCGTGAGAATAACTTTTTTGAGAAGAACAAATCAATTTTAATATTTCAATCAAGTATAATAGAGTTCTTAATAAGTGAATGATAATAAATTATACGAATTTAATTGATGTTGTTCTATAAATTCATTGATCAGACATGTGGAATCTGATAAAACACATAAATTTTATTTGAACAATCAGCTGTCTGGAACAACATAAGTACAAACTGGATGAATAGAATAGAAACGTAGACTTGGAGATACAGAGTGATTTGTTGTGAAAAACAGACATGAAATAGGCTTTGCAAATTGAATGAAGGGTTTAGTCTGATGATTATGTTTTGTTTTGCAATGGTGTTCATCATAGTATGTTCCTCTGTGCTAGGACCCAGTTTCTTGGGTGTGAGCTCTACTGTACAGGGTGTACACAGAACTACTATTTAGAAAACTGTTTTCTAAATAAATGAGTCAAATTTATTTACAGTAGACTAGGTATGTTACAACAATTATGCAACAGGCTTCTCTTTATTCATCTTTCGACAGGTGAATTCTGAACTGATCAACTTACATTTCATGGAAGTCATTTTATTACCTGCTAACGTATATTACTTAACACTATATGCATTCAACCAGAGCTACATTCAGGATAATGATGCTGGCCTGGTCAATTACAGACCTAGGATAATTCATCTTGAGTAACCGCTTGCCCAAAATGAAGAGCGCTGTTGTGTACAGAGAGCTTTGTGGACTGTAGTGGTGCGGCCCATTCACAGGCTCTGTACAATTCAAAGGGACACAAAAGGAATAATCAAATCTCAAACGCCAGTCTGATGGCAGCCCAAGTCATTAGTTGGGATCTTGATAGCTTATACATGCCAGAACAGTAGCCAAATTACAATCCAAGTTATTGTATAGTTCAGCTAGCAAGATCAACTACTCAAAACCTTCTTTTGTGCTGTTCTGCTCCTGCTCGGATTACGCATGAATTTATCTCACGCAATTGTTTCATTCAATGGAAGACCGAAACAGAATTTGTGAGCCAGTAGTAATAATCTGAGAAGGAATTGTGTGTAATCACGCAGACTAGGGGTGGATAATCTCAGTATGAGCCTAAGTCCAAACGTAAGTCATAGTTAAAAGTGGATTACCAATGCTGGATCAGACGTTTGGGCATTGCTTGAATAAGTTCCAAACACTCCCTATAACACAACTTGTTCAGAAAGTGCTTAGAATACTTTGTACAGGTGTTATCAACTTGAAACTAAATCGATATGAGAATAGTATAACATTTCTGTCAAAACACATTCTACTGCTAGTGTTTTCTTGTTTCTTCTATAAACGCAATCATTTTTTTTAAATATGTCGGGTCTCGAAATTTGAAAACTGACAAGTCTGTCAGTAGAGTAGAAGTCACGAGACATTAAAACAGAAGACAAGAAGATTCAGAAGAAATTTTCTCTCAAGTGATTGAGGTCTTCTACAACAGAAACAAAATGACTCAAAATGGTTGAATCAGGTGTGTCATCATCAGTATTCGTGTCATCACTTACTGAAGCACATACCATACAACTAATAAGCCCAAGACACACGAATGGCAATTCAGCAGCAATTCAACTGCAAAATTGCTATCGGTTGCTGACAGTAACACATTTCAATGGGATTAGATACGAAATGTTATAGAGCACACACACGGGCGACGTCAACAGAGCGGCAACCTGCGTCAATGGGCGACTGCCGCCGGTATTATCAGCCAGCTGACTGCAAAAGTGCCGTCGGCTTGCAGTCGAGTCAACACACACACGGCGGCTACAGAACTGCAAGCCAGCGTCAGCCCGACGTCAAAAATGAAGTCGAAAAGTGCAGTCGGTATCGACGGCAACTCAGCGGCAGTTCAACTGCAACCGACGGCAATTTTGCAGTCGAATTGCCGCAGGATTGCGCTCGTGTGTATTGGGCTTATTAGTTGTATGGTATGTGCTTCAGTAAGTGATGACACGAATACTGGGCTTTCCAGTAGTGCGAAACAAAATTCTATTGTGATTGCTATCATGGTTTTGCATAGCGTGCCTGAATATTATGTTGTTGGTCTCAGCTTCGATTCTCGGCGGGTCTGACATTTCTCCGTTATAAATTTGTCTTCTATCATCCACGATGAAGAACCAAAGCAGTTAAAGAGATCAATTTTGAACAAGAAGCATGCCACGGTTTTTTGAACAGACGCATAATATATACAGTAATTTTAATCTGACAATAAATAATAGAGGTATAGCGTATAGCATACCGTACCTACTCTATTCTCCGCCCGTTATTTCCATGATCAAATCAGTTATGCAGATCTGCAGTCAAATCTGTAGAAAGAGCGGACATACAGAGTAGTCAATAGTGACCAAGAATACGAGTGAAAAGAGCGGACACTAAGAAAAAACTCTATTATAAGAAGTGTGCAAATACTTATGCTTTTTCTTACTGATGATACCCAAATGAGTCTGAGACTACTGCATGGGTAGTGAGTGGGTGATAATGCGCAGTCCCGAGCACTCATGGCGGAACAAGTCGATCGCCCCAACACCGCACTACGATGGCGGCAAATCACTTCCTGAATTTGCTACCTATTTATTGAAAATTCGTTAAGAATTGGAAATGCACAATACCGTAACTTGGGAAATAAAATAATGAAATTGAGGCCTGTGCTCACATTAGCCCAATACCGTCGGGAAGAGAAAAATTCAAAGAGAAAGAACATTAGCAAAATGTCACATTTCCATTATTACTTTAAATCATTGTTGACAATTTTTGAACAGCTCTTTTTACAAGCGGATCACCATCACTTTACTAATCAGTTTCAAACGAAATGCTCGAGTGGAGATTTGAGAAGATTGCCGAAGCAGAGGCTTCTTTTCGTCGAGAATAAATAATATCATACAAAAATTGAGATGAATAAGGGAGGGAGAAAGCGAATCCGAGACTAGAAGCCCCGAACAAGAAGAAAGAAAGCTAATCCGCTCTGTGGGGACGCATTGACGGATTGCTGGTGCTGCTACTCGACAACTTTTGCCAGCGGTTATTCTGAACCCGCCGAAGAGATTTTCTCGGTTGCCGGCCGGGGATGAACTTTGGCTTTGCGAGGAAAAAAGAAAAATAGAGAGAAAGAAAGGTTGATAAAGAGCGACAGGGAGAAATAATTTTTTCGACTCTTCCTACTAGCAGCTCAATCCACTTTTTCATTCCTGCCTGCTAGCCGCCAACATGAATTTATTTCCATCAGACGTCTTCTTCACTTCTTTTCTCTGTACAAAAAAGATGGAAGAAAGTAACGAAGAAGGAGAAGAGGAATGACGAAGGAGAAAGAAGACTAAATGAGGTTAAAAGAGAAAAAAGGTGAGAGAAGAAGGGGTAGATGTAAATAAAATAGGTGGATTGAATATGGAAAAACAAAATAGATGGCAGAAGAAGCAGGTAGATTGATAGAAGCAGAAGAGAAGGGATGCAGAATGAGGAAAAAACGAAAAAAATAGTAGATAAATATAAAAATAATGAGGAAAGCAAACAAGAAGGGGGAAAGGAGAGCGGAAGTATTGAAAAATAGAATAGGATGGGGACAAATTTAATGAAAGGAAAATAATAAAAAATATAATGGTGGTAGAAGCAGAGGAGAAAGCGAGACAAATAAGTAGAATCAGTGATGTTTTCCATGACGAAATACTTGATGACAATCTAATATCAAAACTGACTTTGTATTAGCTGTAAAGGTAAACGGAAAAGAGAAAAGGAAAATTTGAAAGAGGAGGAAAAATAATGATGTTGTTGAGGCGGAGAAGGAACTGAAGGAGGAAGTCGAAGAAGAAGTAGAAGAGGAAAAAGGAAAGAGAGGAAGGAGAAAAGAAGAATAAGAAGAAGCCACGGTCCGGCTAGTTGGTAAAAAATCCAATTTCTAGAGGAAAAGAAGATCGTGACGGCAGTGGCGGAATAAAGATGAAGACGACGACGATGATGATGATGATGATGATGAAACGAATTCATCATCTGGCACGCACGCACAAGATTTACAGATATGGCTGTGCTAGGAAGACCAAGGGTAGAGGGGGTAGACGAAGCAGGAAGGGCAAAGCAATAATGTAAAATAATTACAATCTGGTGTATTTGAGCATTGTAATTATTAGGTTTGACAGCCTCTGAGTTGAAGGTGTTATCATAATGGTATATCTTATTTTTCGGGTGAAATTATTAATTAATTACAAGTTAGATTAAGTAACTGACAATTTAACAAACTGACAAATATACAAAAACAAAATTTATTAATTTCGAATTCGTCAAAGAGCTATTTTGTACAGTAGCATTCATCGATTTCCATCAGCTATTCAATGCTGTTGCTAATATCCGCCATTGCGAAAGTCTTCAGTAGGAATTAATAGTACTATGAGGAATTAAAAATTAATAAATTCTAATAGTTAATGTTAAGGATTAATATTAATACTATGGATCAATATCAATACTATGTATTAAAGGTACCGTATGGATTAATTATGATGGTTTATACTTAAAACGCTACGTACTAGCTTTGACACTGACGTTGAATCAGGATTAATCATAAAAATGGTGAAATGTTATTAACCTCTTTAAATAGTATTTTTCATCTTCACGAGCAGAAGTTGTACTTATTGGTGCGCAATATTGGTTTACAAGCGGGGCACAGCCGAGCTTTTAAAAACGATAACGCATAAAAAAATACACCATTGCTTCGAGTTCTTATCAACGCTTTTACTATGCAATTATACTTATGATACGGCTACTATGCAATTAAACTTTTAATAGTTGAAAATTACATATTTTTATGAGTAGATATTACATAATAAAATTAGGATGACAATAATCTCAAATATTCCATACCTCGCTGCCGGATCCTGTACAATCTGTCATGCACAATGTCATTAATTTTGATTGTAATTATCATAGAGTATTTTTTGCGCCAGTGAGCAAGCATCCTATTACATTAAACAAGGTACAAAAAGGTACTCCAAGATTCCAGTGATGAGAACCTTTTTTCAGTACATTTTCACATTTCAATACCAGTCAAGAGAGACAACTGAGAAAAGCTAATTACGACCAAAATGCAAGTTATCAGCTTCAGGTGGTAGTGACATTATTATTCCAGCCTTATTCAGTCAATACGATCATAGGAAAATTTCAATATTCATCTAGAATCTCTCATTCTTCCAAACACCGCTTTAAATCCTTGGGAAATATGAGATGGAAGCCCGCAGATGCACACCAGAAATCCAAGCTTTGAAGCTCATTCGCTTTCAAAGATCATCATCATTCAGATACTGAGCGGCATTAGTTATGGAATATGGTTGTTTCAATCAGTGATTGATAGCTTACATTGTGCGGTTTGAACATTGAACAAATGAACAAAGTAGTTTGACGCACCTGTGGTCTGTTTAGTCATGCCATTATGGAATTATCGGCTGCGTCCTGCGTCGAAGTTGTGGCTATCCATCGTCTGCTCTTTGTCGCAGCAACTCTCCTTCCACTCCAGTGCAACTCTTCTTTCAACTTGCCATTTGTAGCTGATTAAAATTTAGGTGGAATCTGAGGCCAGCACCCAGTCTTTCCTCTTTCGTGCAACATGTAGCAATTCTCAGACGTCCGAAGTAGTAATAACATTAAATACCATAAATAGCCGATTTTGCATCTGGTCTGTGATATTCAGCAAACCTATAAATTAGTGAGCAAAAAATATTGTCGAAGAAATATCATAATTTTTATTCCAGATATTTTTATTACAGAGGTGTAGCGATAAGGTCCGCAGCGTGAGGCCCAGACCCTTCGAGATTGAGATATTTATATGTACAGTAATTATTAAAATTAAAATTATTTTTCAACACAAATGAGGAAAAAAGATGAGCATCTGAGAGTCATCATTAATTTCACAAATTAATTCAAATTTGGAAACGTGATTCAAATTAATCACAACTAATCATAGATAATGATGATGATGATAATAATAATAAAGTACTAGGCTTAAAATACTTGGATAAGTTGCCTCTGTACAATAAATAAATAATTTAATATAATTTACTATATGTTCGATAGAAAGTAATAATCATACTTTAAACCTAGACCTTCTAAAAAACTAGTATAAACAGTAATACACAAATATATTGATACAAAATTGTAAAATATACCAATATAAAACTGCTACAAATGATAGTGTAAACCTCCATTTTGTTGAAATCCAGATTTATACATAAAAATAACTAAAAAAAAAAAAAACTATAGGATATACCTAGTATTTGATAGGATAATAGTGTTGTGGGTGTTTGGGAATTCACCTAAAACTCCAACATGCTTCCCATAACATGGCTCAAACACAGAGGTGTAGCGATAAGGTCCGCAGCGTGAGGCCCAGACCCTTCGAGATTGAGATATTTATATGTACAGTAATTATTAAAATTAAAATTATTTTTCAACACAAATGAGGAAAAAAGATGAGCATCTGAGAGTCATCATTTTAATTCTGTCTATAAAAATATGTTTATGTATTTTTTATTATAAGTTACTTGTCAAGAAGCTTTGCATAAAAGATTTAAATAATGAGTGATGCTAATTGTTTCAAAGGAGTTTCCTGTCAGAATTTTATCATACAACAATTTACGGAGAAATACGAACCAGAGCTATGTTTTTCATTATATAGACAAAACATCTCAATTCACATGGCTGCAGCCCTGCAGGTGTGACCATCTCTTGAAATTCCAACTATTTTTTAAAACATTATTCAACAAACTAAACAAATAACTATGAAAACCAATTCTATTCAAATTTTGTTCAACTATTAAGCAACAATATTCTGTTAACTGATTATGATTGCTACTGAAAAAATGATATCAATATCATATCAGTAAACACTTGTAAATGAATAAGTAAATTCTTCAAAAATATCCCATTTTTAGACAATTTTAATCAATAGAATTTGATTAAGCAGCTTTCAGGAAACTTTTTAGAAAAACACAACAAATTACTGCAAAACTTCTAGGTACAAAGATAAATAACAAATAATCATTGTTAAGATTGATCAGTAGGAATTTTTTTAATTTAATAGTTATGTTACTAAGCAGACAGACTGCTGTTGATTGATTTTGACTGCTTCTTAGCAATTAATTCAAATCTCTAGAGCATTTTTGTGTTCTTCATTGGGTTCGATAAACAATTTAACAAATATAATTTCAAGGTTGTTACCATACACATACCTATTATAGATAGATAGATAGATTTTATTGTCAATTATCACAAGGCTTTCGCCTATTGTAACATACAGTTTACAAATTATTTGATTTTACAAAATAATAAATAAATACAAAGTATTGGAAATAATAGTTACAGAATATATAATTACAGAATAAAGATAATAATTACAAAACATTTGAAAAATAATTACCATCCAGATACCTAGATTCAGTAACACATTACAAAACTAAATTATAAGATAAATTATGCATTTTCATGTGAAATAATAAATATTAAAATGAGAAGAAATTATAATAATCATAACTAATTCCAGAAACTAATTATTTGAAGGTTGAAAACAAAAAAAAAGAAAAGTGATTATTAGAAAATGATAATAAAAGCAATTTTGAAAGATTTTATGCCAATGTATCATTAATCAGGGATAACAAGAGCCGTGATTTGAAAGTTTTGAAAGAAGGCGAAAAAAATAAGCTCTGGTGCAAGACTGTTCCAGATTCGAGCAGCTGTAACAGTGAATGAAGTATTATGCATGACTGTGCGATGGAGGGGAATCTGCAGAAAATAGTCATGCTGCCGGGTGTTCCTGGAATGAACCTGTCTAAGAAGAGTAAACCTTTCCTTCAAGTACTGCGGACCTCTGCCTTCAACAATGAGATGATAGGCAAGACACAACAAGAAGTATTGTCTTCTGTCTTTCAACTTTAGCCATTGAAGTCTTCTATAAAAAGGTGTTATGTGATCATCTCTTCTTGAATCAAAGATGAACCTAACAGCATAGTTTAAGGCACGCTGAAGTTTCAAATTCAGCTCCTCAGTCATGTCATTATAGACCATACTACCATAATCAACAATGGGCAAAACCAGGCTCTGCACAAGCGCAACACATAGGTTGGTTGGGAGGAATTTTCTTAAGCTCTTCAGCTGGTGCATTGCAGCAAAGATCCGCCTTGACAAAGTATTAATATGTGCAGTCCAATTGAGATTTCTGTCAATATACACTCCTAAAACCTTCACACAATCCTCATATTGCAAAGCATGACCAACAAGCATGACCCTGGGCACAGCAGTCAAGTCAAGCTGGTTGTACAACCTACCATAAGCAATTATGATACTTTTGCATTTGTTAGCATTAAGGCTCAGGCAATGTGCCTTTGCCCATATAACCAGAGATGATATGTTCACGTTCATAGCAGCAACAGCATTATTGACATGAGAAAAGTGACCTGAAGGGAAATGACTGTAGCAGACAAGGTCATCAGCATAAATATGATAAGACAAATCACAAAAGATTAATGAAAGGTTATTTACATAGACAGAGAAGAGAAGGGGACCCAGAATTGTACCCTGGGGGACGCCTGCAACCACCCAGAAGTCTTCTCATCAGCCATCCTGACACACTGATGTCTATTTGTAAGATAGGACTTGAACCAGGAAATTGCAGATGATGACAAATTACATTGAGAAGAAAGTTTATGGAGGAGGACAGAATGACAAACATTATCAAAGGCCTTTGAAAAATTGAATGAAACAAGAAGAGTGAAAGAACGATGATCCATTGCATTTCGAATGTCATCAGTAATTTTCAATAGGGCTGTGGAGGGCGGAAGCCAGTCTGGTATAAATCAAAGAAGTTGAAAGACTCTAGGTATTTTGTTACTTGTTCATGCACTACTCTCTCAAGTGCTTTAGAAATGCTGCAAACTATATTTATGGGACGAAAATCTTGTGGAATGGATGGATTATTAATTTTTGGGACTGGACATATTAGAGAACGCTTCCACAGAGTGGGAAAAACTCCCATTTGGAGAGAGAAGTTGAATATATGAGTGATAGCAGGTATGATAATTGGTAAAATAATTTTGTAAAAGGATACAGGTATATTATCAACACCCCTAAAATGCACTGACTGAGATAAGATGGACGACTTTGATCCGACTGCCCCACACACGCTCCAACACCGTCGACATTCGTAAGTCGTCCCTCTAGTGGTCCCTCTAGTGGTCCATCTAGTCGTCCATCTACAATTCCAACCATCCAACAAGCCCATTCACGTTCCGTTTTCGGATCCAACCTTGAAGGTTGGACTGCAAGTGGTACTGCAAATCGGAACGTGAATGCCCAGCTTTACGTTCTAAGTTCTTTACTGAGGGCCCGTTCACAAGTTACAGTTTTTGTGCGGTACAGTAAATTCGCTGTATCAGTTATTTTGCAGTGCTTTCGTTTGCATGTACATTTCACATTGTATGTTCACACAATACTGTTTCGACTGGATCCAGTAAAATAGCGGTTCTAGCCGATTTCTACATTCGGTTTTGTCTTCGAAAACTGTATCGCTAAAATCAGCTGTACCGCAAAATAACTGTATCCATATCCGGTGGCACATGTATTGTACCGGTAATCAATGGATATGTTCAAACGATACGCTTATTACGCTGGAAGCACTCTTGAGATCGTCAGCATTGATCTTCTTCATTGATATTCTACAGCATTGATCTTCTTATTAGTGAATTCCAGTGTCCAGAAATGGAAGATATTAATTGTGAAAATTTAATTTCTCTAATATATTATGAGAGACCCGCCTTGTGGGACAAGACTTAAGATTAATATAAAAATAAAGAGAGAAAATTATCAGCGCGGCGAGAAATGTGTGGAATATTGAAACCAGAGTTTGCGTACTTTGATCAAAATTTAAGAGAAACCTTCAGCAAGTAACTTATTTAAAAAAAATCTTACACAAATAAAAAAAAATCCTGGACTGGAATAAATAAAACTGAACTGGAAGCGCAATGGAAGAAGGAGGATAGCACAGCAATAAGCAGCAAAGCCGGACCGTGTGAACATCACAGTACAGTAAAAAAACCGTACCGCAAAAAAACTGTATCGTCTGAACGGGGCCTAAGCTGCTAACAATTTCATGATCGTTGCTATCAAAAAATCCGAAACATATTCAGTCTTATTTCCAAACATAATCCGTATGAAGGACGGGCAAAATAGCTAGTTGTTAAATAAAATTGTATTTATCATTTATTTATGGTACCGTAACTAGGCTACATTGAAATCCTATTTGTAAAATAGTTTATCAAACCCAACAAAAAATAGAAAATTACTCAAGAAATTTGAATTAATTGCTAAGAAGCATTGAGAAGCATTTAAGAAGTTTGTCTGCTTAGTAACATAATTAATTTTGAAAATTTCCTTGTAATCAATTTCGACAATTTTTATTTATCAATATTATCATGGTACTGAATAACCTGTAACCTGAACATACATAACCCTCAAACTCATGCCTTAAATCAGTGTACTGTGGGTCGTCTGACGATGCTCTAGACAACAGAGCAAAACGGCCGTCACGCCATAACGTGAGTTAATTTCCATTTAAAAGTGTTTTTTAAGTTTATATTACATATTAGTGGAAACAAGATGGATCTTCAACATCATAATAATAATAGTTTTTCTACTTATTTAAAATCTTCCTATAAACGCATTTCTGTAGGTGTAATTTATCATATCATCATCATCAACCCTGAACACTTTGTCAATTATAACTGGAACCAGGCCCGGTCTAAGCCCGGGTGGCTACCTGGCGATCGCCAGGGGCCCCCCCAAAACGGATTAATAAAAAAATACGTCTTAAATATTTTTTGTATTTATGATTTCATTCAAACCCACGACTTGTTATATTCCACAATACAAGTTGCTTTAAATAATTTATTGGGTTATGGCAGCCAGAAGGGGCAGCACTACCTGTCCTCTGGGTATTTTTCCACAGTGTACTGTGGGTCGTCTGATGATGCTCTAGACAACAGAGCGAAACGGCCGTCACGCCATAACGTGAGTCAATTTCCATTTAAAAGTGTTTTTTAAGTTTATAATACTACTGATGATGTTTAAAGTTTTTAATAATGAAATTTATTTTCTCAGTAGCAATCATAACAGTCAACAGAATATTGTCTTACCCGGTGGTTCAGAACCCACCTAAACTAATAGGTTCAACATGTTCCCCATAACATGGCTCAAAGGGCGAGGTGGAACTACCCATAAGGGTCTCCCCACCAACAAAAGTCATACGTTTATTATTAATAGAATATTGTTACTTATTAACTGGTCTAAATGTGACTAGCATTCTACTTAGCCTACACCTTTATTAGTTTATTGAACAATGGTTTGAAAAAAATTTGAAATTTCAAGAAATGGTCACACCTGCGGCCCTGTGAGTTGTGATGTTTTGTCTGCATGTGCTAAATACTCATTAACAGGACTTAGTATTGATTTTTTCTTTCTCAGATGCTCATCGTCTCATCTTATTTTCTCATTAGTGTTGAAAAAATAATTTTAATTTCAATAATTACTGTACAGAAAAATATCTCAAACTCGAAGTGTCTGGGTCTCACGCTCTGGAACCTATCACCTATCGACCCTTAGCCTACAAGCACACTACCATAAACTAACCAATTCCAAATAACCGGATAAATTTGTGTATGCCACTACCAATATAATGCCAATATTGATTTGTTTAAGCATGATTTACTTTTCAGAGTGTTTCTCAAGAAATAATAATAAAGAAGTGGGAATGTCAACTGTACATTACAGGCGCCTATATGTTGAATTGGAATAATTTTGTATTTGACATGATGTTTGCGATCATTAATTTTGAACAGACTGCTCCCCTCGGCAACAACTCTCCTCTTCTTAAAACATCGTCCTTATCTTCATTATATACTTCTCTTCATTTTCTTCTCGGCAGGCTTTTCCACTGCTGCTTCTGACCTCTTTTCTGGCCAGCTTCTGCTCTTCTATCTCTTATCGTTGTTATTCATCTCTCTTCCTCAAACGCATACATTGTCATTCTGTTTTCTTTCTCCCTTTTGCTTCCTCACATTAACTACCCTTTTTTCGTTTTCTTTTCCCTCCCCAAACAATAATGTTCCTCACTCCCTTTCATTTGAATTTGAGTCTATCTCATTCTCTGACTTCTGAATTATTCTCTCTCCAAGCTGCTGGTCTCATTTGTGTGGAAAACAAAGTAGGTACTGTAATTGTAATACTTGAACGAACTCTCTTGCAACTCTAACTCATCAAACTCGATACCGGTAACTCATCTGTTATTCGATAACCAATAACTACACGTTCATTTGATATTTGAATTTATATGATGACTTTCATTATTAACCATCAAAAATTAAACCGTTTAGATTCACCCCCACACAGATAAACAGTCGTGAAAGAGAAGCTAAAAGGAAGCCAAAGTGGTACGGTAGTCCAAGTTTTATGGTCTAATCCAAGAACAAGCCAGTCATCTGGAACACATTGTCTAATAAAGCGTTACCATAGCGCCGTATTTTGCTCAGCACGTAATACCAAAATACGATGCTGTGGTATTAGTCCCCTCTTTCTCTCCCACGCCACCCACGACTCCAAGGGCAACAAGTACGCCCCAATAGAGGTAACTAACGGCAAAGTATTATTAATGGCTTTAATCTTCTCTGGTTCCAAATTTGTCGAGCTCATTCAACTGCCACATATAGAGAAGGCTAATATATCTAGATCTTTGGTGGATTTAAGCATAGACATTTAAATATTCACCAGTCAATTAGTTTGCTAGTATGGCTGATATTAATTATTTTCACTGCCGAACAAGTTCAACTTAACAGAAGATGCAATAGCCTGTTTATCATGGATGAGAAAACAAGAAGCTATGACTTGAAGCTGTCTGCTCTATTATTTCTTCTTACTCTAGGCACATACCTGACAGTCAGGTAACCGGTGTCGTTTACCTGGCCGTAGGGACATGGGACATTGTATCATATGCCTAATTGCAAACAGACAGATTTTGGACGGCCGATTTTATACCGGTCGTCCAAATTCCAATAGTGAACTATATGTGGGAACGGGACCTGACACACACGCCGACCGCTGATCGGTGCCGGTAAAATGCCGGTCAGCAGCCGTCCACTGCCACTGCATCGCCGACAGTACCGGGAAGTAGGGGCCTCAATGACTAAATAATAATAATAATAATTTCTCTGGATGATGGAAAACATATCCAGAGAAGTTTATTAATATAAGCTCAAAACATTACAATAATATATTATTCAATAGAAAAAACTGATTGCTAATTTGATTCCTAAATGTAAAAAATATGATTCCCCACTATAAAACTATGTGTCTGGGTGATCATCAATATAAACCTTAGATCAAGCTTATACTATTCCTAACTAGCCATTATAACTAATACAATAATAAAAACTATTTACTACCTAAAATTACCTAAGTATGCATAATCGTATTTGTATTCACATCCTATTTACTATGAGCTCCTCACTACGGTGGACTCCAATATTATACAACCAATCCCTAATTTTTTTTTTTTTAATCTTATAACATTGCCTTCTTCTTTTATTTCCAGTGGAATTCTATTGTAAATTGTTGGCCCTAAATATCCTATTGATCTTTGTCCAAAAGCTGTGTTCATTCTGGGTACATCCTGATAATTGAGGCTTCTTATTCTAGTATTGTGGCTATGAGTTATAATATTATTTTCATTTTTCTTTCTATAAGTAATTAACAACAAAATATACAATTGCCTAACACTAAGGACTCTATTTTCCATGAATAGTTCGCTGTTTGGGAAGCGGGCTTCCCTATTCACCATTATCTTTAAAATACGTTTTTGGATTTTGAAAACTGGATCCACAAAACTATAATTTGCGGCCCCCCAAACTAACAGACCATATCTTATAAGATATTCAAGTATTGTAAAATACACTGTTTTTATCATATCTTTATTAAGAATATGCCTCAGCTGATAAAATTTATATATTAGCTTCCTTATTTTCGTAGTAGTATATGATATGTGCTTATCCCATTTTAATAAGTCGTCTACTATTATCCCAAGATACTATCTGAGCGTTCTATCAGTGGACAATTACAATTATTATTAATTCTAACACAATAATGAAGTTTTATTGATGTCTTACGTGGTTTGGTACTATCAGTTAAAGAAAATGTTGAAAATTTGTTTTTTTTTCTGCATTCAATGAGAGTAAATTATTTCCCAGCCATCTAGTGATTTTTGAAAGTTCTGTTTCGACTATTTGAAATACTTCTTCCCAGTTATTTCCTTGAAAGAGGAGTGCTGTGTCATCTGCAAAGGCTATCACCCTACCTTGGATTTGAATGGAGCACAGCCATAGAACTATAAACTTGGAATGCTAACTCAAGCGGTGTTTGGAAGCTAGAAGCGAGCCGATGTTCCGTTTCCCCCACCACAGTGCAGTGCAAACGACACTTATTTCTGCACTCCAGCTATGTAGACAGCTACAGCTCATGGTGATTTTGCATTGATATTCAACATTATTTGAAAAGTTTTGAGATTTGAGTATTGAGAATTTATTTATTTTATTGTACTGGCGACGAAAAAGAAGAATGCCAGCATACTGTGTAGCCTATGGCTGCAAAAACTACATTACGAAGCAATCTTGATTATCTGCAAATAGGTAAATCTACCTATCAACCTACCTACCAATCTGACACTCTACGTTTGTTATTCGTATCATTGTCTACAAATCAGGCGCTATTATTATTGCTATCCTTATAAAGATCATTCTTCTCCAATTAGTTCAGTACATAGATAGACTAAATGTTGTCCTATGTTCTTGTTGAATTATCCAAAATGATATTCTGGGATATTAAGTGAGTTATTTATTATAATAAAACTTTAAGATTAATTATAATGTTATACAGCAGTTAACGAAAGTATAACTGGATAACAACAATCAATTAAATTATCTAAGTTATTTACGGTATATGATAATTATTATGTCAAGTCAAAAATGTAGCTGGCAGAGTCAGTCTTTACAACACGTGAAAAACTATCTAAAAACAAAAAAACATTGTTTGTTCTGCTTTGTTACACTAGATTTGTTAACGTGAAAAAGAATGGTATTGTTGGTTTATTATTTTTACGATCAGTTTCAGTTCAGTGACAGTGTTGTCTTTTATTTAGATCTCAGAATATGTTTATTGATATTGAATTTATAGATTTAAAAAATATTGTATTTATAAATACTTTCATGATATTGCATTTTAATACAGTAGGCTATACGGTAAATATGAATAGCTCCTTTGAAATCTTTGTTGGATCCTGTATGCAGACATAATTTCACAATGAAATTATTTGTATTGTTACGAGAGCAAACAAGCAGTTAGTCACGCACTCGTTCTATTTATATCACTCCATTGTTTTCATGGACAGATGCAACTGCAATTTGATATTTTCCATTCTCTCTCATTAGATGTCTTTGTCACTCTTATTCTCCAAGTCTGCAACTCTCTCACTCAATTGATTTCTCCAGATTTCTGGAACAATCGAGATCATGTCTCTTGAAGTTTCTCAATGCATCTAGTGAGCTCCAATTCTTGGAATTGTACAACTGCATACAACTGCAACAGCTATATAAAGGAAGTCCTCGTGAACCAGTGAATCAGTTTTTCTACAAAAGCTTGCGTGACAGTTACGTTCTCAAACCTGCGCGTGACAGATTGTATTATGGATCTCAGGAGAGAAACAATCCAGTGCCAGTGGAGTAAACAGTGCTTTATTCAGTCTTTAGACAGTGTCAAGTGCAGAGACAAGTGTATACTGTTTATGCAGCTTACTAATAGTTTAAAGACGTTGTGTTGAGTGATATTATTTGGGACTGTCAAATAACAAATTGGACTGTGTTTTTGTAAGTGATTAGTTGCTCTTTTTATAATTTCTTTCTGCATTATTGTACAGTCTATTGGACTCTTGTTTCTTTAATTATTGATCAGCCTAATTAATTATTCATTTGTACAGTTTATTGGACTCTTGTTTCTCTTATTATTGATCAGCCTGTAATTAATTATTCATTTGTACAGTTTATTGGATTCTTGTTTCTTTTATATTTGATCAGCCTGTAATTACTTATTTATCAATTCTTGTAAATAATTACTGAAAATAAGTATTAGCTTGTCATTTGATGATCTGTTTTTATTTCATTAATTGAACTTGCAATTAATTTGTGTAAATAGACTAATTTGTGTAAATAAAGTGCAAGTGTGAACTTTAGTGTTGCCAGCCTTATTTTAGCTACTAGAACCCATAACAGTATGTAGTATTATTTCTGCAGATATTTTATGTAACATTTTATTTCTTGTACATGATAATTATTTAAGTTGAACTAAGTAATTCTTCTTTGTAACTTCCTGATTTCTCTCCTAAAAATTGTTTGTTTTATAATCAATATTATTTTTTATCATGTATCATTTTTTTCTTTGTTTTTTTATTCTTGTTTTTTATTTGTGGAAATAAAGACTATTATTATTATTATTGCAACTTATCTTATTTAAGAACATCTCACCTGTTAAATACTATACTATTGTTAAATAGAATAAATACTACTTATTATAAAATGAAAAATTGTTCATAAAATATTGTAAAATAAACCAATTTCTGATTAATACACAATATCGTCCAATACATCAAAAATGTATAAATATAAAGTGTAGCCTACTTCTTTCAATGCATGTAACAATTTTTAGTTTCATTGTAATATTCATAACTTATTTCATTAATATTCAATTACTAACAATGATTGTTTTAAACATTCTATTTCAAAATTCATGTAAACTTGCACCTGTTTGAAACTGGAGCAGGTTGATAACTTTTTAATTGAATCGCCATAATAATAATAATAATAATAATAATAATAAGGTTCCATCATCTATTTCGATGAATTCATAAGGTATCATTGAAAAAGGCACGAATAATCATTGTTACCCGTATTTTTCTCAAATTCAACCTTTTTTCTATTAATTTCTAATAAAAGTTATTTGAATCGCCGGTAATAATAATAAGGTTCCACTACATGTTTCAAATATTGTTCTATCTATTTCGATGAATTCATATCAGGTATCATTGAAAAAGGCACAAAAAATCATTGTATTTCGAATTTTTCTCAAAATAACCTTTTTTCTATAAATTCATTGGAACAGATAGAAAGTATTTGAAACATGTAGTGAAACCTTCTTCAACTGACAATTCAAATCATGTTTATTCAAAATTTTCTAATGGTGTTTCACATTTCTACAAGACTATGAAATTGAATTACTCTGGCCGAGCATATTAGTTTTACAGTATGTAGTTCAGTCAGTGCCGGTGCGAGCACTGCGCTTTGGTGGAGGAAGAATTGAGACAGCCGGCTCGACTGTTGTCTAGCGGACTCTCACCTCTCGTTGTGGAGGAGCCTTTTTCGACGATGGTGGGGGAAGCCTGTACTTAGACATTGGTAGGGGAGCTGTTCATCCTAATCGGCATGTTCATCCTAATCCACCATTCTGATATGCTATAGTAAATATCGTGGCTGAGTGGATGAATCCTCGTCTACCAAGTCAAAGGTTGGTGGATCGAATCCTCATTGGGAAAAATTTTTTTGACAAGTGATTTTCAATAAAATACTTCATGATTACTTTTTTACAGAATTGATTGCCTTGTCAGTTGCCAATATGGGTAAAGATTTTTTAAGAATGCCAAAATTAAATCACTTCAGCACTATTTTAATAGGTATGTCAAACAAAAACAACCTCATTGGAAAACATGCAGTAGAACACAGTTAGGGATATGTATCAAGTGTAAGTAATTTTATTTTCTGGGATAGATTCTTGTCGAGTTCATGCTTAAAATTTCAAAGACTAACAAGATGAGACTTGGGGAGTTAGTTTCCTCACAATTATTGATATCAAAATCAATATTAGGTAATTTATATCCACGAGTTAAGTTTAAAATTAGAAAAACTGCAGCATAACTTCATGGATTTATGAATGATTAGCATGGAAAGCATTGTCAAAATAAAATTAATGGCATAATTGAACAGTTGGTAGGAAGTTTCAATATTATTTGGATGAATCTAGTAGGTAGTGTTTATTATCACGATTTTGTATTTAGTTGTGCATTTTGTTTGCATTAGTATTTATTTACAGTTAAGAAAACAGGAATTCAAAAAAGTGAATAATTAAAGTTTAATCAATTCATATTATCATTAACTCTAGTTTGACCACACTCCCATAAAGTAACCTCTAAAACACTCTAGCAAACGATCCATGGATCCAAAACAAAACACAGCTCCATGCTCCACGTCCTCCCTACAACTTCCCCTCTTGGCTCACAGCTCCCCCACTACCGGTGAAAAAGGCTCCTCCGCAACGAGAGGTGAGAGTCCGCTAGACGACAGTGCCGGCTCGCAGTTCGATGCATTCAGTCAGCATTCCAAGTTTATAGTTCAATGAGCACAGCTCATTTGCAAAAATTGAATATAAAATTGGACCCAGAACAGTCCCTTGTGGTATTCCAAACTTCATGGACCCTTCTGCACTCATATGGCTCCCAACTTTTGTCCTTTGTTGTCGGTTATTGAGGTAGGATTTGAACCATTCAAGTGATACCCCCCTTATGCCTATTGCTTCAAGTTTTTTTATTAATAAATCATGGGATACCGAGTCAAAGGCCTTTTCTAAGTCTAAAAATACTGCTAGGCATTTATTTTTCTCCTCTAGATTCTGAGTAACAAATTTAGATAACTCCAGAACTGCTAACTCAGTGCTTATTCCTTTACGAAAACCAAACTGGTTTGGAGATAAAATATGATTCCTTTCCAGATAGCTCACTAATCGTAATTTAACTAGCTTTTCTAAAAATTTTTATATATTGCTGATTAATGAAATAGGTCTATAATTACTTATAATTAATTTATCTCCCATCTTATGTATAGGTCTAACACAAATATTTTTCATTGCTTTAGGAAAAGTTCCATTTGACAAACTGAGACTGAAAATATGAGTCAAAGGTCTAGAAATTAAGTCTTTTATGCCTTTTAAAATCCCAATATCGAATTCATCAAGCCCTGGTGCACTACTATTGCAGAGAGAATGAATGGTGTCCATTATTTCCTGCTCAACTATGGGGAAAAGAAACATAGTATTTTGAATATGTAACTCTGGTTCATAATCTGCTATAACTTGGTTAATATTCTTATTTAAACTTTCAGATATTTTCCTAGCCATTGTTTCTCCAATATTAACAAAGTAATCATTAACATGGTTCAATAGAACTTCGGGATTTTCTTTCAATATTACAATTTTATCATCAATCTTTACAGCATTGAGTTGAATTTTTCTTTCTTGGTTTGAATCAGCAGCATCCTTGATAATTTTCCAAGTTTTTCTTACATCATTCCCTGCTTTGTTGAATTGACTCTTGAAGTAACTTTCTTTTGTATTCTGAATAAGAGACGTTAATGTATTCCTGTAGATTCGATAATAATTTGCAAGTTCTTGATTTTCTGGATCTAACTTCCTCCTTTTATTTAAATGATTCCTTGTTCTTATGGATGAGACGAGTCCTTTTGTGATCCATGCTTTGATGATCTTGATTTTCTTCTTCTGTGTGTAATGATGCGTATTCTTCTCCAAATATTGTTGCAAAATTGTTATGAATTTTTCATATGCTTCATCTGTGTTATCACTTTTGAAAATCTCTGCCCAATGCTCTCCCAGTAGTCCTCTTCTCAATCCACCCAAATTGATTCATCTACGATTAGTTGAATCTTGTTCATCTAAATTCGCTCTGTTACCAATATTTGAATATTCTTGCAGTCCCAAAATTGTAATGAAGTGATCCATGATACTTGAATGATATATGATTGGATGAATATTGTGTTTGCAATTTGTCAGCATGTGATCCAGGCAAGCAGATGTTCCCGTGATACAGTTCTTCAATCTGTGTTCACTTAATAAATCGTAGTATTCATCAAGTTGATAATGCTGTTGTGGTTGTAGCGTATTTATGTTGAAGTCTGCTGTGCAAATAATCAGTTGTCCTCTCAGTCTATTGAGCACAGTTTCCAAATCTTCTAAAAACTCTGTTATACTGTAGTGCAAGGTCATTAACATGGTTCAATAGAACTTCGGGATTTTCTTTCAATATTACAATTTTATCATCAATCTTTACAGCATTGAGTTGAATTTTTCTTTCTTGGTTTGAATCAGTAGCATCCTTGATAATTTTCCAAGTTTTTCTTACATCATTCCCTGCTTTGTTGAATTGACTCTTGAAGTAACTTTCTTTTGTATTCTGAATAAGAGACGTTAATGTATTCCTGTAGATTCGATAATAATTTGCAAGTTCTTGATTTTCTGGATCTAACTTCCTTCTTTTATTTAAATGATTCCTTGTTCTTATGGATGAGACGAGTCCTTTTGTGATCCATGCTTTGATGATCTTGATTTTCTTCTTCTGTGTGTAATGATGCGTATTCTTCTCCAAATATTGTTGCAAAATTGTTATGAACTTTTCATATGCTTCATCTGTGTTATCACTTTTGAAAATCTCTGCCCAATGCTCTCCCAGTAGTCCTCTTCTCAATCCACCCAAATTGATTGATCTACGATTAGTTGAATCTTGTTCATCTAAATTCGCTCTGTTACCAATATTTGAATATTCTTGCAGTCCCAAAATTGTAATGAAGTGATCCGTGATACTTGAATGATATATGATTGGATGAATATTGTGTTTGCAATTTGTCAGCATGTGATCCAGGCAAGCAGATGTTCCCATGATACAGTTCTTCAATCTGTGTTCACTTAATAAATCATAGTATTCATCAAGTTGATAATGCTGTTGTGGTTGTAGCATATTTATGTTGAAGTCTGCTGTGCAAATAATCAGTTGTCCTCTCAGTCTATTGAGCACAGTTTCCAAATTTTCTAAAAACTCTGTTATACTGTAGTGCAAAGGGGATCTGTAGATTGCTAATATATTATATTTCTCTTTTGAAGTTTGCAACTGTAGATGGAGAACGTTGGCCTGCCTGATATTTAACTCCACTGACTGCACATTTAGAGAATTTCTTGCATATACGATTACTCCATCATTCTGTGTATGGTTATTTAAAGAGTAAAAAATATTGTAATCTTTCATTTCCTTAGGTGTATGATCATTTTTGATCCAGCATTCTGTTAATACTATAATATCGAAATCATAAGACATATCCTGTAGTTGAACCATCAGATCATCAAAGTTTTTCTTAACACTCCTTATGTTCAGACAAAATACAGTCAAGCTACAGCTGCTAAGAGCAGCATGGAGCTGCTGTTTATTCTCAACCACCCTGTCCTCTAGCTCATTCATTGAATCAAGTTCATTTGCTACAGACAAAACATCATTATTACTCATCATTTTGCTTTTTTAGATGCATCCCTCCTTGTGTGTTTTTTGCGATTTTCTTCTGCCATCTCATTATATTCATCATTGTAATTTTTTATATGCCTCCCTCCTGGCATGCTGTTCATCATCTTCTCATGCCATTTCATAATATATGCATCTTCACAGCTCATAATATTTTTTGTGAGCGTTGACATAAGATCAGTCATTCCAGTTGTTAGGTAGTTGAAATTATGAGTGTGTCTACTAAGAGCTACTATTGCATGATTAACACTATTGTAGATTTCTAACTGCTCTGTATTCAACCTCACAAGAACAACGTTTTTATAAGTAAGACCTTGAGCTTCATGAATGGTGTGTATCTTTATTGAATCTTCTTGTTTTGTGTATATGATAGCAAAAGAGTCTCTGGTTCAAGTTGAAGAAATTCTGAATTGAAAATTGTCCATCTGATTGATCGTACTACTTTGCTTGTTGTTCCTATTTCATCATAAAACTTAGAGAGTACAACGCACACATCGATTGGACATGTTCGAGTCACTGAAATTTTCTGGGTGGGCTCACAAAAAACGGAAGGGTGGGACCATCTGACTCGCAGTTTACTCCTCTCAATATAGGGAATCTGTTTTGAATCACCAAATAAAAGAATTTTGGTGGATCCTGACAATGCTGCAATAAAACCTACATAACCAGCATGCCGCTTCATCAATGAGGACTCGATCGTATTTCTTTCCAGTTTCATTTATGATGAATGATGAAACCATCCTGTAATCAGATCTGATTATTTTACTGCAGTATGCCTCGCCGTACTTGTGAATTACAGCATCCCTGACTTCTTTAATGCTTGCTCTAGTTTGACATAGGACTAAGTCGATTCCTGGTCTATATTGATTAAGAATTTGAAACGTTTTACCGCAGCCAGGCACACCATCTATCCACTTGACCACAGGAAGATTGTAAGCAGCAACATCAACTGTCGATATCTTTTGATGCAGTTCACCATTCAGCATGAGTTGAGTATCTCTACTTACAAGAATATATATCTCTCTGGACGAGAATCCTCTCAAACTTTCATTGAATGGCACATAAGTTCCTCCTCCCTCCAGACAAAATCCCATTCTGTAACTCGGTTCAGATGGCCACAGGAACTTCTTCAAAACATTATCATAAATATTCATTTTATTTTGTATAATTTCTTCTAAATATGAATGTGAGCCTAATACTTTTTTCCCTGTGATATTTATCAAAATATCTCTGTATATCACAGCATTAGTCTGATCATACTGGCTCAAAAGGTTTCTAAGCTCTAACATACTGTTGATATATCCATGATCTGGTGACATTTCTGGTAGGTATCCTGTTGGACAACATTTTTCATTAATTTTCTCCTCTGAAATATCTAAAAATGTCAAATTATTTATGCCCTGGTAGTAAAATACATATTTAACATTTTTTGTTGACAACACTAAACTCAACAGATCAATACATGACATGTTGGCCATAGTTCCAAAGAAATCAATTCCAACAGTTATAGACTGTTTACATGCTGCCCAGTGTTATCAATAATAAACAACTCTTATAGTTTATTGAACAAGTTCAAAATATCTGATAATAACAATAAATTCACGATTTTCAATGTCGCATCAAATTTCACAGACAAATCATTTCGCTTAGTCCACGAAAAAACTGTTGCTAGACGTTCATATTCATCTGCAAATATTGCCTTCTTGTTTACAACAGTAGAAATACCTCCAGAAATGTTCACTCTATCTTTATCATAGCAAGTGAACGAAATATTTAGGTCAGTGTAATCACCAAAATTAAAAACTAGAGATGTCCTACTTTTAGATGTTTGTTTTATCCTATGTGACTTATCCACTTAATTTAATTCAGAATTTCATCAATACCGTACCAATAGAAATATTACTGTAATTAGGTACTTTTAAATTTCTTAGTAGAATCTTTGTTACTGAACAATCCCATAATCAGTCTTATCAATCAGTTGTTGTAATGCTTTCTGGTTGCAAGGGCATTTTGGGTCACTGGCTTTATGACTGGCAGGTTTCTTATTATTTTTACAATTGCTGCAACTCGGCTGTTTGGCTGTATTGGGGCAGTTTTTTACGTTATGACCCTCCCAGTGACGTAGCCAAGATTTTGAAATGGGGGGGGGGGGGGTCGATTGAACGGGGGGGGGGTGTCTGGGGGTACTTCCCTGGAAATTTTTTGAAAAATAGAGGCTCTAGAACAGTCTTTTTTAGCTCTCCTGGCATTGAAAATAACACCAACATCAGTGCTTTGTCTTATTTTACGTTTAATTTGATGAAAATTATATAAAATTTAGGACCGGAAGGGGGAGGTCCGGACCCCCAGGACCCCCCCCTGGCTACGTCACTGAGTCCCTCCCCAGCACAGTGACCGCACACATCCTTTTCTCTTTTGCAGTATTTAGTAAAAGGCTATGCCCAAATCCCTGACACTTGAAGCATCTCTGAACTGAAATAAAATCGTTCAATCTGCAAGAAGTCCAATCAACAAATATTCTTTTCTTATTAATTAAAGCTCTTCTTATTTCAGGCTCACATTCCATAACCCAATGTACCACTTCTTTATTCTTCGGTCCCAACTTGAATAGAGACTTACATCCTTTCAAAAACTCTGATTTTACTATTCCAGAGTTACTAAAATTCTTGTTATAGATTACTTCGGCCAGTTCTTCATTATTCAATTCCGTAGGTAGGCTACATGGATAACATTATTTGTATTTCCTAGACTAGCAGCTAACTGAGAAATTGTAACTGATCTGGTTTCCAGTTTTACTATTGTCTCCAACAGTTTATTGTTTATAGTTATAAATTTGTCAAAATCGTTTCTTAAAATTTTCCTTTTTTCAAATTCGGCCTCAGCCTACGTTTGAAGTTCTAATTTCAATTGCTTTAGGGTTTTACAGTCATTTGAAAATTCACTGTGCATTACCTTGTTTATTGATTCCATATTACCTTTTTTGATGATTCCTGTAGATTTTCCCTGAAATGGTTTCTGTTGGGATGTAGACTGCTCCGTCTCTCAAATTCCGGAATTAATCCATGTGGTGCCTCTATAGGTGATTTCATGTGTAGTATGAATCACAAATGTCCATCAGCATTGACCCACTTTAAAACTAATAACTAACTACACTACGTTACCAATAGTAGGTTATTGCGCTGACTAATGATGTTTACTCCACGACTTCTCGATTAAGAATATAAAATACACACTTGCACACGCACCGACTGTTGACCGACCATTTCAGTCGACTTGACATTGAAATTGTAGGTACAGTAGGCTACTAGGTTTTTAACTAGTTTTGGTAGTGCGTGCTGATTACGATTGCAATGAGTGATTTGATTGTTTGACCGGTAAAAATCCTGCTAGACGATAAAATATCGGCCGATTTTATAACGGCCGTCCAAAATCGGTGTGTATGCAAATAGCCTATGGAGCTTCTCATGACCGATTTTTGAAATAATCATATAAATGAAGTAGACAAAGCGCGGTTACGCTGAGAAGTGTTCGTTTATTGATCACACACACAGATACATAGATCAAGTCAACATAGGCTCTATGGCGGTTAAGTTCAAAATACTCTAATACTCCTCCTCGATTTCATTTTTATGTGCTTACAAAAAATAGAAAATCGTCAGGTACAATTCAAATAAAATAATGAACACAATGCAAATAGAACGATTATAGTGCAAATAGAATGATTACGATGCAAGTATAGATAATACAAAGCAAATATTGAATACAAAAAGTTATTAAAAGAAATCATACAATTTTCAACTCTTGTCTCAATTTGAAAAATTTGTCATATGACAGTGCTTTAGTCAAAATGTCGCTCAAGTTTTCCTCACTTCTAACATAATCAATACTTAATATACCTTTATTTATAATGTCTTTAATGAAATGAGCCTTTATATCAATGTGTTTGCTTCTTTTGCTGTTTTCAAAATTTTTTGTCATTTGTATGGCAGATTGATTGTCTATAGATAGATAAGTTTTACAATTGTAACCTAAGTCATTAGCAATTCCCTTCAAATTCATTAATTCTGTGGCTGTGGATGCAGCAGCCAAATATTCAGCTTCTGCGGTTGACAGTGCAACGCAATTTTGTTTTCTTGAAAACCATGACACAGGATTTCCAGCAAATAGAACTAAACAACCACTTGTACTCTTCCTATCAAGTTTATCACCTGCCCAATCTGCATCACTAAAACCCTGCAATAACTCAGGTGAATTTGATTGAAATGTGAGATTACAATTCTGTGTTTCTTTCAGATATCTTAAGATTCTTTTTCCTGCTTTCCAAACTTTTTCACTAGGTTTGTCCAGAAATCTACTCAAGTAACTAACACTAAATGCTATGTCAGGTCTTGTACTAGTTGCAATATACATAAGACTTCCAATTAATTCACGAAAAGGAACATCAATCATCTCATTATTATTTGACAAATCTAATCCTTTTTCCATAGGAGTCTTCATACCTTTACATTCAATCATCTGAAATTTTCCAAGAAGTTTCTTTATGAATTTAGATTGATACAATTTCAAATCATTAATGCTCCTCCTGAATTCTATGCCTAAGAAATGTGATATTTCACCCATATACTTAGCATTGAATTTCTTTTGCAAATTTATAATTACATTCTCAGATTCACCAGCAATTAAAATGTCATCTACATAGACTAACATGTTTACACCATTACCAATATATAAACAAAAATCATGATTGGAACGTTTGAAATCAAGTTCATTAGCAAAATTGTTAAATTCATCATTCCAGCATTTAGGCGACTCTCTGAGTCCATACAAGGCTCTATTCAATTTCAAAACTTTATTTTTGTCACATTTAATTCCTTCTGGCGGCAAAATGTAAACTTCAGAATTGAGTTTTCCATTCAGAAAAGCTGATGGAATGTCCATATGAATTATATTTTGTTTTCTCAACAAGGCTACAGTTAAGAATATCCTAATACAACTCATCTTAGCTACAGGAGCATATATATTATTTCCTTTATCCTCAACTTGAAATCCCTTAGCTACTAATCGGGCCTTTTTAATACCATTATCTTTATTCCTAAAAACCCATTTTGTTTCTATGGCTGTCTTCCCTCTTGGCAATTCTACTGGTGTCCACGTATTCAATTTTTCTAGTCCATCAATTTCTTTTTCAATTGCCTTTTTCCATTCTACTTGTTTCATTGCTTCTGTGAACGTTATAGGTACTTCATCTGACTCTACATACAAAGCAATTGCTTCATTACACTCAGTAATGAACCTTTTTGGTTTTCTTAAAATTTCTCTTGGTCTCAGATTCAGTTTATTTCCTTCTCCTTCTTGCTCATAGCCTTGTTCATTCTCATTAGAATTGTTGTCATTAACCAAAATTTCATTATTCAACTCTTCTTCATTGTCCTCGATTTGTTCTTGATTTCTACTTACATCTTCATTACATAATTCTCTCTCACTATCCTGTGATTTTTGTTCTTGATTTATATCAATATAAAATCTACTTTTGTCAAAATCTACATTGTCATATTCTGGGAATTCATTTTCATTAAATAATGCATCTCTAGTAACTACTATTTTGTGTGTTATGGGGTCCATTAGTCTATAATTATTTGAATTTCTGTCATAGCCTACTAGTATCATTTTCTTTGATTTAGGATCCAATTTCTTTCTTCTACAATCCGGTATCAATGCATAGGCTTCTGAACCAAATATTTTCAAGTGTTTCAATGAAGGTTTTTTACCTGTCCATACCTGAAAGGGAGTAGAGTTTGGGGTTTGACATGTCCCTGATCTATTCAAAATGTATACACTTGTATTCACTGCTTCAGCCCATAGATTTTTAGGTAAATTTTTTGACAATAACATACAACGAGTCATTTCCATAATTGTTCTGTTATCCCTTTCAACCCTTGCATTTTGTTGTGGAGTATACCTTGCTGTTCTTTCAATCTCAATACCATTTGCATGCAAGTAATTTTCAAACGTTTTATTGACATATTCAGTTCCATTGTCTGTATGCAAATACTTTGGTGTACGTCCATACATGTTCTGAAGTTTATTTACATAAGTCTTGAAAGCATCAAATGCATCAGATTTATTCTTAATAAAAAATACAACTCTGTATCCTGAGCAATCATCTTTAAAACAAATAAAATAATTGGCTCCTCCAATAGAAGGTACTGACATGGGTCCACAGACATCACTAAAAATTCTTTCACCTGGCTTGGAAGATTTCCATGAATTTCCTACAGTAAAAGGTAATCTATGTTGTTTTCCTAACGTACAGCCTTCACAGAAAAATTTCTCAGTGTTATTAATTTCAATACCGTTAATTAATCCTTTAGAAACCATTTCTTTAATTACTCTGCAATTCAAGTGTCCTAATCTTTCATGCCACAGTTTAAGATTTGCAACAGATTTATTACTTGTTAAAAGAAGCTCAATATTTTTTGGCAATACAGTTTTAAACAACATATTATACAAATTATTTTCAGTACGAATTCCTTCAGCTACAAGTTTTTTGTCGTGATAAATTTTTGCTGTATCATTTTCCTTAATAATAGTCATACCCTTTTTAGTTAATTGACCTTCTGAAAAGAGATTTCTTTTTAAACTCGGTACATAGAGAACATTGGTAATAATGGAGTCGAACCACTCACCTTCAATCAATTTTTGGATTTTTACAGTACCTTGTCCTTTAATAGGAAGGCGGAGATTACTTCCAAGTATGACTGTCTTTGCATTGTTGAACTCTTGAATTTCTTCAAAGTATTTGCCGTTCCCCGTCATGTGAGAAGAGGCTCCACTGTCGAGTATCCAAACTTCTGAGTCTAGGTTGGTTTCTTCAGTTGCATTGAATGCTGAAAAATTTCCTTCATTCTGCTTCCTTTTGTCTCCTGGGTCGTGATTTTCATGTGTAGATCGAAATCTGTAGTCTCTTTGGTCATGATTTTCACGTGTAGATCGAAATCTGCTGTCGTTTTCACGCATAGATCTAAATCTGCTGTCACTTGGTTCATGATTTTCACGAGTAGATTGAAAAGTCTTAGGCTTTTTGCAGTTTCTAGCGATATGATTTTTTTCACGGCAGTTATAACAGATTAAAGTTCGTTTATCTGGAAACGGTTTCTTATTTTGAATGGAAGTTGCAAGGGCTTGATCGTTGGTCTCTTCTTCCGCTAAAGCTCGTTCTTCATCCAGAAGTCTTGAAGTTAAATTGGCAATTGTCTGTTTATCATCCGGCATAGAAAACCACGCTTGTCTTACCGTCCTGTACTTGGATGGTAGGGTGCTCAAAACTTTTGTAATTATTGAAGGTTCACTTATAGTTTCACCTATATCCCTAGCTTCCTTGGCCAGTCCTTCAATTTTGTTGATATGTGTAGCTACATTATCACAAGAGTTCATTTTATACTGATGAAATTTGTCTATTATTAGCATTTTGTTTATTTCAGATTTTTGGCAGTAAATCGAATCAAGTTTTTGTATTATTTCAAACGATGTTTCACAATTTTCAATTAACACAATTTGTTTCTGGTCCATAGCCGTTGATAGAGTAAACATTGCATTCGCGTCCTTTTTATTCCAATCCGCTAGTTCTTTATCAGCAAGTGGCTTTGTTTCCTTGCCAAAGGCAACGTCCAAACAACCTTTAGCTCTAAGAGCACACTTCATTTGGAATAACCATTGTTTGTAGTTTGTCCCGTTGAATCTCGTAATTAAGTCGGAAGAATTCATTTTGCAGGCTTAAATTGTCCGAAATAAATTGTACATTTACCAATTTCAAGTTCATTTATGTTAGCACAAAGCACATCATGTGGCACACAGCGACGTCGAATTTTCACACAGAAGTTTTCGATTGTAAATCCTTTTCCAGTCCGGTTTTCACTGAGAATAACTCACTTTGACATTTTTACACTTATAAAAAGCAACCATACTGATTAAAATCAATAAAATAACTCATTTTTAGAGCTTCCTTGGCCAAGATGGGCCCATAACCTATAAATGAAGTAGACAAAGCGCGGTTACGCTGAGAAGTGTTCGTTTATTGATCACACACACAGATACATAGATCAAGTCAACATAGGCTCTATGGCGGTTAAGTTCAAAATACTCTAATAAATCATATGATACGAATACGATGTTTTTTTTTTTTTTTTTTTTTTTTGTAGATTACGTCTTGGAGACTCCAGTTAAGGAGTATAAGACAAGTCAGATCAACAATATTATACACTAGATACCATAATTACTTCAATTAGTTGAGGTGAGGCTTAATTTTCATGTGAAAGGAACTCTTGTACACTATAAAAAGCTTTATCAACTAAATATTTCTTCAATTGATTTTTAAATATTTCTATATTTTCAAGACTCTTCAAAAACTGCGGTAGCTTGTTGTAGAATTTCCTACCAATATAACTAGGTTTTTGTTTGAATAGGCTACTATTGTGACTCACCAAGTGATAATCTCCTTGGCTTCTTGTATTATAATCATGTACATCAAGATTTTGGTTAATATCATTCGTTTTTACATATAGAGTAGCTTCATACACATATAAGCAGGGTACAGTTAGGAGACCAAGTCTCTTGAACAACGGCCTACATGAATCTAATCTATTTACTCTTTCTATACACCTAACCGCTTTCTTTTGGATCTTAAACACCCTATCAAGATTTTGTTTTGATGAATTACCCCATACTAAGATAGCATACCTAATATGTGACAGTAAGAGCCCATGGTAAGCTGTAAAAAGTAACTTTTTGTCATTCAATCTAGCGAGCTGTCGCAGGACAAATACCCCAGATGAAATTTTACTACATATTTTCTCAATGTATGGAGTCCAGGTCAATCGTCTATCCAACGTAACTCCTAGAAATGCAATTTCTTCTTCCTGGTCTAATTGATTATCGTTTACAAACACGTTTATAGCCCTATCTTCATTTAAATTATGTTTGTTTTTGAATTGAAGGTATTGGCATTTTTTACTATTTATAGTTAATTTCAACTGGTTTAAAAATTGGACAATGGACTGCACACCTATATGGGCACTTATTTCTAAATTATCTAGAATGGAATTGCTGAAAATGAGTGATGTATCATCAGCAAATAAGAGGGCTCTACCACTAATTAATTCTTTAGGTAAACGGTTGACATATAACAAAAAAAGCAATGGACCTAGTATTGACCCCTGAGGCACTCCAGCTTGCACCTCTAATTTATTAGATTTATTCTTTACTATACTATTACCAACTACTGTAGTTAGTTCTACACATTGTTTTCTCCCAATAAGATATGATTCAAACCATTTCAGTTCAACCCCATTTACACCTACATTTTGCAGTATTTCCAATAAAGTTCTATGATTAACACAATCAAATGCCTTTGACAGATCTAAGAAGATTGCAGTAGCTTTATCACCTGAATCTAATATATCTATTAGTTTTTCAACTAGAGAAACTATGGCTGTTTTTGTTGATCTCCCTTTCTGGAAGCCATGCTGTTCATCACAGATAAAGTTAGCTTCTTGAAGGTGCAGAAGTAACCTATTTAGAACTACTCTTTCAAAAATTTTACTTATTACATTTAAAATACTAATGGGCCTATAGTTTTCTACCTTTTCTCTATCGCCACTTTTGAAGATTGGCAAGATCTTCCCCTCTTTTAAATTATCTGGAAAAACACCTTGTTCTAATGAATGATTGATCAGATGAATCAAAGGGTCTAACAATTGATCTTTACATTCTTTCAGAATTTTACTGGATACCCCATCCATTCCTACAGTTTTTTTATTATTTAAACTATCAATGATATTTGACAACTCGTCTTGGCATACTGGGTGGAATTTTAATTCGTTCTGAATCCCCTCAGTATTCCTCATGTTTGCATCATGTAATTTTGCCGGGTAAGTGACACCGCGGACACCGGTTACCCGACGCCGCTAATGTGAGAGAAACAAACCTTACCAGTGGTTCAGAATTCACTAATTGAGGCTGACCATTTTTTCGCTATGAAACGGCGAGGTGGAACTAGCCATAAAAGGGTATTCCACCCAATAAAAATTATAAGCTCATGGATTTATTAGTATTTTATGGCAATGAACTTCTTTCAAAGGTTTGGAATATGATATAAATAGAACTAGAAAACGACAGGCTTTGCTCTGAAGTTGCTGAAGTTGAGGACGTAATGGATGCTAATAATATAAACTTAAAAAACACTTTTAAATGGAAATTAACTCACGTTATGGCGTGACGGCCGTTTCGCTCTGTTGTCTAGAGCATCGTCAGACGACCCACAGCAGTACACTGATTTAAGGCATGAGTTTGAGGGTTATGTATGTTCTGAACATACATAACCTGTAACCTGAACATACATAACCCTCAAACTCATGCCTTAAATCAGTGTACTGTGGGTCGTCTGACGATGCTCTAGACAACAGAGCAAAACGGCCGTCACGCCATAACGTGAGTTAATTTCCATTTAAAAGTGTTTTTTAAGTTTATATTACATATTAGTGGAAACAAGATGGATCTTCAACATCATAATAATAATAGTTTTTCTACTTATTTAAAATCTTCCTATAAACGCATTTCTGTAGGTGTAATTTATCATATCATCATCATCAACCCTGAACACTTTGTCAATTATAACTGGAACCAGGCCCGGTCTAAGCCCGGGTGGCTACCTGGCGATCGCCAGGGGCCCCCCCAAAACGGATTAATAAAAAAATACGTCTTAAATATTTTTTGTATTTATGATTTCATTCAAACCCACGACTTGTTATATTCCACAATACAAGTTGCTTTAAATAATTTATTGGGTTATGGCAGCCAGAAGGGGCAGCACTACCTGTCCTCTGGGTATTTTTCCATAAAGATTCGAAAAGGTCCCTACGATTTCTCTTCACTACTCTACTCCATTGTTCTTGGATTCCACTCGACTTCACTCATTAGTGGACCCTTCTCCTATACTGAGGGCACTTTTAGTTAGTGGTGAGCACTATACTTGAATAGATATAACTTTCCTATCGGTGTAGCACGTATAAGATAGGGAATACAACGTATTTCGATTTGTAAGTTACTTATTCAAGTACAGTATTAATCAAGTGTTTAATGTGCACTTTACATCTGCTACATCGCTACATCTGCATGTAACTTATGTGTTTTACTGTATGCTCTTAAACTGTGTTTATATTTATTACTCCCAATGGTTCTTTTGAGAAAAGTTACAATATGAGAAACTCAAAATTAGGTTCAAGTAGTTTCCAATCACAGTTAATATGGGAAGATTGGGTGATAGGTATTGCTTATTATTACCTACATAACCTAACCCTTACCTAACCTTACCTAACCAAGCCTGATTATTATTACAAGTAATTGTTTCTAATTTGAGCTGTTAATACAAAGTATGTGGTTTGAGTGTAACTAAATTTGCAATTTATCTGTACACTAATATCTATTCGCTGAGCTGCAAAAGTGCCCTTAGACCATCAGAGTGGTCCACCTATAGTGTCTTCCGTGTGGGAAAATTGTAATTCAATAACAATAGGCGACCAAAAGGTTGAAATTCTACAACAATAGGCGGTCGCAGAGGGTGTAGCACAACATCTACCTGTCCATCTATTGTTGTTGTTGGTACCTTGTGGCTGCTTTTACCCAATTTATTTGTTTAAATCATTGTAAAGGGCGACGTACAAGAGATGCGAGATCAAAATTAAAAATAGTTAAAAGACGGTTGAGGTCATCTCTTTCTCAAGATTTCTTGTCACCATTAATTCTAATGGCGGTTGAACGAAATTTGTTTAAAAACATTGACAAAAATATTGCTATAGATGAGTTGGATAATTCTAATGATGTACTTAAATTAGAACTACTTAAATAGTTGGGAGGTTCATCAAGGCTAAAAGCAGTATTATTTTTTATTTTAGTATGTTATAAAAAATCCTTAATAGCGATTTATAAATAAAAACGTAGTGCAAGTTTTTACATGATCAAGTATTTAACCTGTGTAATGTGTATGTTTGAGCTTCTATCAATAAACTATATATCCTTATAAAACGTAGTGCAAGTTTTTACATGGTCAAGTATTTAACCTGTGTAATGTGTATGTTTGAGCTTCTATCAATAAACTATATATCCTTATAAAAATCGATCTTGTCTGTGTAATTATTACAACAAAAAAGTGTTGAGTACTGCAGGTTTTTTGATAAAATAACAAGTAAAAAACGGGTTTTCTATGTAATATTTTAAAAAAATTCCATCTGGGGGGTATTCCGTACCCCCCAGACCCGACGGTCAGGACCCCCAAGATAGTTAATGCTAGGGGCCCCCAACCTCCCCAGACTGGAACAGATAACATTTATTAGAATTAAATTCATTAAACATGATAGATATTCATGATATTTTTTTCAATTCCACTTCCAACATTATTATTATTATTATTTTTTACCTCCATACAATAAACTCATTTATTGGAGTTCCTCCATCTTTTAAAAATATTGATTATTTATTTTTATTATTTTAAAAGTAAATGAATAGCAGCCTGTAGTTTTTAGTAGGCTATAATAAGTAAATTAATTATTAGTCCAGATTATCAGAATTTCACTTTAATACATGAATAATTAAGAAAATTCATTTCTGAAAAATCCCTGTTTAAACCCAAACTATTGTAAAATGAGCTACATTTTAAATTAAATTTGCTAGATTCTCTAATTTTATCAATTGCATTTTAATTCAATAACAGTAACTTTATTTCAATAAGTGATGTTATTGATTAATATTATTTATTCAAATTAATAGAAAAAATAATTTCCATAAAATTCCCGTTAATTACTTGAATTTAAAATATTCATAAATGTAAAAAAAAACAATATTTGAATTAAATTTATTGACTTATTAATTTAAATTAATTTTCTTAATGTTATTTTTTAGTCTTTTTTATCAGTTTAAGTGAAGCTTAATCGTTAATTTCAAATCAAGTAGCTGGATGTATTAGATTTATTTATTTATGTTAACCTGATAAAATCTTATACACAGAATTCAGGACAGATTAGGAGAGAAAAATTGTATGAAATGAAAGTATTTTAATTCAATTTGCCTTTAAAAATGAAAATTAATTCCTTAAAATTTAGATTTGTGAACAAAAAAGTAAACTAAGAAGAATCGAACCCAGGACCACCGCATGATAACATAGCACACAATCAATGAGGCTAAGGCTGCATTATAAAATCTGATCCAATTATAAACAGTTTCGGGAAACAGTTGCAGGTTACAAAAATGAAACTTTTAGTAGTAAAAAGCTGAATGTAGTGGCTCATTTTGACAGTAGATGGCACAATACGTTTTTACAGTTTATTGAACTTATTTGACCAAAATATTTTATGAATTTTTCAAACAGTAATTGCATTATTACCTAAAATAAATAATTGCTTCATGATAAATATTTTCAACGTTTTTGGCCGCATGTAAATTAATTTAAAGTTTATATTAGATGGTTATTTGCATGTAAACTCTGTAATATGGGTATGTTATACTTCTTTTATAATGTATGAAGCAGAAAAACAATCGGCTTATATTATAAGAGAGTGGAATATGTTGTATGTAGCCTATAGATAATTTATGATGTTATTAATAAGCCTAAAATAATATGTACCAATAATAATGGTCGGGTTTTCATAGGTATAAACGTTATATATAACCAACTTCATAGGTATAGAAAAACTTAAGGATAATAGAAAATCTAAAAATTAGAATTCCCTCAACTATTTTTTGTTCTTGTGTTGTGACAGTTGCATGTTAGCACAGAAAAATAAAATAGCATTTCTTATTTTTTTAGTAATGCTAATATTAATGATAAAATGAAAAGCCTAGAGATAAAAATATTGCATCCTGTTTATTTGAAAATAGTTTTTTATTTTTCAAGCCTAACAGCAGTTTACCGATTCCAAATCATGCTGTTCATCTGGAGATTTTAATTTTCAATATAAAATAGATTACTGGTATATTATATTTAATATATCTGGAAACCTGAATGTTTTGTTTAATTTTTCCAACCGAACAGTAAACAATTTCACCGTTTGATACCGTACTTCAAAGCGAACTCATTCGCAGTTTTCTGAAATTTTTTGTTATCACATGTGAATTCGTGTGACAGTTCTGAGCGGAGAGCATTTTCAGGCTGAGGATTGTTTATAATGTCCAAAAGAGACAGAATAACATCTTCGACTTTTGTCACTGGCTTCCAGTGCTCGGCCGAAATAATCGGCAAACATATTTGGCCATCCTCGTCCACGTTCGGATGATAGATTTTTGTGAGGAATCGAACTTTCGGCGGCACAAACGGATAATCGGCCGTGAATCTGAGCTCAATTTGGAAGGCGGCCTTGTTGTAGGGCGCTTTTTGAGGTAAAATATTACCCTGCCATCTTAAAAAATTTGAATCGAGTACGTTGACATTTTGAAAATCCTTCAGTTTATTGCCAGACTGCAAATCTGTAAACTCCTTCTGCAGTCTTCTCATAGAAGCCATAATTTCCAAGTCAACCTGGAGTTGAAAAACAAGCAGATTGCTAGCTGGTATAATCAAAAATATTTAGTAACCTATTTATATGATTCATGTTATAGTAGGCTCTAATTGATATTGATTCAACAAGCTTTGAACTCAGAAACTCAGAATTACCCTATTTTATAAAAAAAGCTATTAAAATTCTTTCCAACTATTTTTTTGATGCTTTTTTGGAAAAGATTGTACAGTATCCTCAAAAAGATTTAAACTATTGCTGATCACTTCTAAAAAGTTAGAATGTACACAAATACAGGAACGTGAAAAAGCATTTGAAATACAAGTTTTGAGGCCATTTCTTAAATTCAAAATCAAAGGACTAAATTATGTGGGCCTACCGTCAGTGGCGTAGCCAGGCCCCCCCCCCCCCCCGAAATTTCAGAAATAAAAAATTCTCAAATAACTAATAGATAAGGACTCATTAAAGCCGAAGGGTACTATCTGTTTTGTAGTATTATAACGAACAGAATACAGAAACCCTGTTTGTGTAATAAAATATACCTACAGTTATAGTCAGATTAATGCATTTTTCAAATTTTTCCTCAATATCTATTCATATAGAAACTTGTTAGGTGCTCAAATGGATCATTTTGATTTGAAATGAGCTACGAAATCGAATAAAACATTTTAGAAAACTGTGACTATACCATAATTATTCATTTATTACATTAAATAAAACGCAATTTTTCAAGTTTGAAGTGGATTAACTTTGTTAATTATTGATAAATCACCTTTTTGAATAAACTCATCTTGTAGAAAATTTAGTTTTGAAGTTAAAATTCAGTAGGCTATAACCCACTAGCCTGAACGCACCCAAAGTTCATAAAATCGGGATTTTATAAATGAAAACACAAATAAATGCAAGTTCTATGCAAGCGTGTAAAATCAGTGTGCTATGATAAAAAAATGCCGATTTCATAAACTTTGGATTGGGTGCGCTTTAGGCTAATGACATAAATTATATGAAACTTATAATAATTAGTATTAATTTTGAGATTCAGTACATAAGTTAAGTATGGTTAGTTCCACTTCAAGGGTTTTGTCTCAAAATAGTCACAAATATCGGTATATCAAACTTTATCATTTCAAACCTGGCCACCTAGGTTCTTGGGTAGTAATTTTTCAAAAATTTCTTTTGAACTTTAGAGCCCAACAAGTTGTCTAGATTAGCTTTTTACACCACTAAATTTTAAAAAAATTTACCATTGGTGAACCCCCCCCCCCCCCCCCGAAATCTGATCCAGGCTAAGCCACTGCCCAGACCCCCCCCCCCCCCACCCGAAATCTAATCCTGGCTACGCCACTGCCTACCGTAGCTAAAAATGGTACTAAATAAAGTAAATCTACTAAGTAATAATTTGTTTTTTATTAAAACCCAAATTTGACAATATTATAGTGCATTAGCCGAATATATATTGTTTAACTTTTTATGGTAAACTCAACGACTTGCAGTCAATTTACCATATTTACCAGTCGTTGGATTTACCCTAAAAAGTTAATATAAACAATGCAGACTGTTATGCAACAAGAAACAATGGGCGTTGGAAGTTTTGAATGTGGAAAATTTTTGGAGTGAAGAAAAAGTTTCAGCGGTCTTGGAAAAGGGGTGGTCGGTTGCGTGGCGTGCCACCATCTCTCTTTCTACAATGTCGTGTCTCCACTCGCCAGCCTAACCAAAAGGCTGTTGTCAACAACTTGTCAAAACAAACAATTATTCATAGCTTCTGGAATCGGCTAGAGCAGGGGTTCCCAACGTTCTAGCAACTGCGTACCATCTGAAGGTTTTTGAAGATTTTGGCCTACCACCATCACCGGTCAGGGGGGTGTAGATTGAAAGAAAGCCCCCCTGAAACTAATTTTTTTTGAAAAGCATTTTTATCAGAAACATATCCATTATTCATTTTATTTTTATTAAATACGTTAAAAAACTTTATACTTAATTAAACACTTGTTAGTTTGTTCTTATATTTATTTTGGATATACAACAGTTCAGAAAAACCACTCTCACACAATGACAAATGGCATCAAAAACAGCATAGCTTTCCCGGAAGAGCATTGGATACTCTGATTTATAACCGATCCAGAAGTCTATTAATGATTTATCTTTAAAAACATCTCTCATGGAACTGTCTTCTGTTAAATCGATAAATTTTTCCAGAAGTTTCAACTCATTTGGTGATCCTGCAAAAAGATCCAGTCAAGTTTGGAATAATCTTTGAAGAAATATTTATTAAACCTTTCTTGAAGAGCTTCCAAGTGCAGAATTAAGTTATATCAACAAACACCTCATCTGGCTTTGGAGGTATATCATTTTCTTCAAAAAATAATGACAGTGTAGGAAATGCTGAGACATTCTTCTCTTGTATTTACAAACTTAAAAAAAAAATTTTTTTCTTGGAAGATCTTATTTAGTCATTGGCTGTGAAGGGTTTTGTATTTGCTTCCTCATGTTTAGTATGTTGAGTCTATCAAAAATGTCAGCTAGGTATGCCAATCTTGACAACCATTCTTCATCACAGAACAAGTTTTTTGTGTCACTATTTTTTTTAAGCCACGTGACGCGTACCACCTGAAATCTTCGCATGCGCCACTGGTTGGGAACCCCTGGGCTAGAGGATTCTCACAGACAATGGTTATTGTTTGCCTGTCAATCATCGATCTTTATAGAAAAGTGAATAACAACTTTTGAGAAGGTCCTATAATGTAACCCTATAAGAGCGAGTGACCGGTGACTGTTAACTGTTGAGATTTGATTAGTAGTAGTGCTAAGTGGTCTGTAATTGTTATTGGGTTTGTAATTTCAGGTAGATTGTTAGAGAAGTATTCATTGTAGATCATATGAGTTTGTTTATCAATTGATTGTGATTACTGTTTTATTTTGTTGTGTTAAAGTTGTAATTTAACACAACAGTAAAGTGTAAAGTTATTTTGTGTGTTCTAATTTGTAAACTTGTGCCATAGTAATTATCATCAGACTCAGTTCATTTGTGATTTATTGGTATTTTTCAACAAATTTCAGTCTCATTTTGTAATAGTCGTTTTTATTACAAACAGATCCCAGAACCCACAGTGAAAACTGTTACAATATTGTTTCTCACTCTTATCAATAAACGCTATTGTGACAATATCAGTTTATAGGTACTGTAGTGAAAATGGAGAGAGAGAGAGAAAGAAGGAACAGTGGTTCTCGGTGTTATCTACTATGTAAATGTTTACTTCTAAGCAATAAGAATACAGCTGTCGCCGGTATTCTAAAATTACACTGAATTTTCTTTGAGTAGGTCTACAGTCTACATATTTTATTCACTAACAAGCAAGTTGAAATTCATTTCTGAGCAAAGTTTTCCAATACAGTATTGCCTGCACATGACCAAAGAGATTCAGAGAAGAAAAAATACCCCACATTCATACTATTATTGTACTTTATTGTATAGCATTCATAGCCTATTTAGTTGGTCTACTTAGATTCAGAAATAAAAGTAAAACTAAGTTGTTAGCTCACCCACACTTATCGATTCTTCTCAATCCCATGCAGTTTCAATTGATTTTATCAAAATAAATGTTGCTAGACGAAATGACACTGAAAATTTAGGTTATAAGGACATGATATGTGATGTTCAAAAAGGCATTATCCCCAAAATAAAGTATAATAAAAATGTCGTTCATAAACAAGACATAATGATGTCAGCTGACATAAGCATGAATGTATCAACTTGATCTATAATGTTTTTAAATAGATAGCCGGTAAGTTACCGGTCGTTTAATAAATCTTGTTCATCGTTAGTAAATAATTATCGACAGCCTGTCACTAGTCAGACTAATTAAAAGAGAAAATCAAGAGGAAAATGAAATCTGTGCGACTTTAATTCTGCATCACGTCAATAGAATAATGCTTGTTTTCTAATTTGGAAATTGAAATTATTGAGGAAGCACCTGCTAAGCAATCTGAAAAGCTCAAATTTTCACTGCTTCGATAGACAAGTGACTACAGACTACAGTGTGGCCATTGCTTCCAGCTGCCATAATATTGTGTCCATTTTATATTTGATTGTATCTCTATATAGACCAGATGTTAGATAGAAGTTACATTACTAACATTTTTTTAAGATTACGTAAAGTCGCGTCTCCATCAACCGAACATGCTCGGCGAACAGTGTTCGCTGGAATTTTCTGATGTCGCCGAACATTGTATGGTGTTAGTTTGGTGTGGACACCTTCTCGAACATTATGATCGGTGTGGTGGGAGTAGTGGCGGGAACCTGTTGTTGGTCTTCACTGTTCGCTCAGACCAAACATCTCAATTAAACTCACGAACAAGTTCGGTACACCATATGTTTAATGTTTGTCCGTCTCTTGTATTCGCCAAAAATCTTCGGCAGACATGTTCGATTGGTGGAGACGCAGCTTAAGATTCCGGTTTTGGAGAATGAGACAAGTCAAGTCAGATCAACAATCAGTGGCTGATGCAGACTGATTTTTCGGGAGGGGGGGAAGGGGGGTCATCTGAGTAGTCTGAGGGTTAAAGGGGATCCGGGGGTCACCCCTCAGTAAGATTTTGAGAATCAATCCCCTTAGAGACGTATTTCAAGTGATTCTAAATCTTCAATCCATTCATTTAACACACATTATAGAGGCCTGGACGTTCTAGTGTTTGATTCATTGTTGCTACGTAGTGGCTTGTAGTGGTGTGATAGGCAAACTCTTTAGTACACAGGGATTAAGACTTTTTTGTAAAAAGGAAGCCTTGGCTCCTGAATAGGATTTTTTTTTTAGAATAAAAATCTGAAACTGCTTAAAAATATTCAAGACATAAATATATCCATTTCAACAGTCATACTGAAACACCGTGGCATGTTTCTGGTGCTTGAGTGTTCAGTTTTTTAGAGATTTTACATGTTATTGGTAAACATTAATAAAGTAATTCATAGATTTCCATTAGCTATTTAATGCATTTGTCAATTTCCACTGTGGTGGAGGTCTTTGGTGTAATTTATAGCATTAAAACGTTTTCTAAATTAATTATTAGCAGTGTTCAAACCCTTAAATAAGTCCTCACTCGTGATTAGTAAATTCTATAATAGGCTATTCCATTGACATTAATTTCTACGTGACCGCTTGGCTCCGATTACGCAGTACGCGTGTTAACCTTTGCGTTCCCGCCCGCTTTGTCTAAATACAATGGGATATCATTCGGTTCATACTACATTGACTGTGTAGAGATGGATCTCAGTCGCTGTAGTCGACACTGAGTTTGGACTCCGATTGTATCAAGTGAATTTGTACCAAGTGACCAAATTATCCATTCAGAAGAGAGGCGTCCAATAGCCGGCCACACTGTCCATAATATAGTCACTGTAGCGAAGACCAATCATCTATTAAACGATAAAAACTCCATACTTTCAGCTTCCACTGAAAATGTGAGGGAGGTGGAGCTGGTGGAAAGAAATAGTAATACTAAACTGGAGATTGAACCATATGTACAATAGTACACCCCATATACTAAATGCATTGATAATATTTATTTTCAGCAACAAATATCTTTCTAGCAAAGAGCCTACCTTTCACAATACTCTTATCCTCTTGCAAAGAGCCTACCTTCCACGATACTCTTATCCTCTAGTGGTGAATTCCTCCGCTGTCTGAAATTGAGGATTAGACTTGCAACCAGCTAGTATGCCTTGGCCTCTTTAGGCTGCTGAGCCATTAGCAGTCGAGTGATTAAAAAAGCAACCTCCTCGTTAAGCATCTAACCATGTCATAAGGACATGACATATGAGTATGCCGACGTCAATAAAAAATTAGCGGCTCATTGCAATGCTATTTATAACTGTCGTTTTTTTTTCTCCCGCTGAATGAGTTTGTAAATAGGCTTCTGCCATGAGGGGATAAACGTGTTAACCACACAATTATTTATTAGTATTTACCATAATCTATCTTCAACCCTGCTGGAAAAAACGAGGTAGACTTTAGCCCTTTCATTGGTTTTTTATTGTATAATCTACATAAAACTTCAACATAGCTTGCAGAACTAATAAAATAGCCTAAGTTAGCGAAATTCGTTTCAAACAAATTGGTAAGGCTCACCCCAACTATAGAAAAACGAAAAAAAATATTGTAAATAGATTATTTGAAATAACGAAAAATGTATCCATTACTGACAAAACACGATTTATTGTCTATTTCAATTTTCGATCTCAAGTTACTTAGTAAGGTTGCAATTCTCATTAAATTGTTAAATTATTTCGAAATCAATTATATTGTAAATTGAAAATGACTGACGTTATTTTTAATTTGTATTGTTGGTAAAACAACTACGCGAACCAAGTTTTTTAAAAAGTTGCTCACATGTGCTCTGATTCCAGCTATGTTCTAATGTTTTCCATGCCATATCCGCCTAAAAGGTACATAAATATGCACCCTTGGAGATCAAAATCGATTAAAAATTCCATGATTTAAAATAGATCATTGACTGCAAATTTTAAATCCATAAAAGTCTTTATAGAACTCCTGAGATTCTTGCACAGTGGAGCATCCAATAATCGATGGTAATCACCACCTCAACAGCAATCATGTACTGAGAAAGTGCATGACAGATTAGAGCAACATGAATTCAGCGTGAAATCCTCCATTCCACAGAATGTGTTTGATTTTGCGATGGTGATTATCATCGAATATTGGACCCTCCACTGTACAAGCACCCTAACTGTGAAACGTTTATCGTCTACATTTACAGAAAGATCACAGATAAAGTTGAGATGTATGTAGGACATCAAATGTATGAATTAACAGGTTTTAAATACAGAAAACAACGGGCTAGTTTGTAAAATATTATTTATTTATGCTTGCAGAACTGGACGCTCATGTTTAGCTTCCAGCCCATTGTTAGTAGTGGAATATCCAGTGCCACCCTGCAAAAAAGTATTATTTTTTTAGAATTATGGATGACAATTTTCTCAATAAGAATATTCATTTATTCAACTGTCTTGTCACAATCCAATCTTCATACTGATCCCCGTTTTATCGGAAGACATGATTCGATCGATCGCCTAGAACCAGCAATGAATAATTGTTACATGACAGCTAATCTGGAAGGTTCAGCTATCTATACTCCAATTAGGCAGTTGGAAATTGCGGTATTGCAAAAAATAACTGTCTGCGGTGATAAATCAACTGACTGCTGGCGTCAGACTTATAGACTCGGCAACACAGCACGGTTGGTGTTGTCAATTCGTACGCTACTGCAACACTACTGCAACACTCCCATAACTGGCAACACCGCCATTTATTGCAGCCATAGGTAAAGAATAAAGTTTTAATACGTGTACAAATGAGGTAGTTCCTCAACTTCCATCCATATCGTGATCTACCAGATGATTTTATTCTCCAGTCTATCTTTGAGTCAATATCTTCAATATACCCTCCATCAAGATTGGAATTCAACAGTTGAAAAATGATACAGTTCCACTCACTTAATTAAAGCTAAGATCAGTTTGTATATTTAGAATTTATACTATTGGCAAAGTAATGATGATTACTTACTCTTTCCAGGTAGATGATGTCTTTTTCTGTGAGTTTCTCTCCAGTTAATGGATGTGTCCAATCTTTCTTTATTATTTTCTCAACACAATTGACGGTTACAACATCACCACTAAAAATCATAAACATTTAAACAAATTTCTATTAAACTTGCAGAATTCTAGTATTCTATTGTTAACTAAAGTACCGTACTTGTAAACCACCGAGGATATTAGTCAGTAAGCGATCTGGTTTTTTTTATGACAAAAATAAATCGAGCAAAGAGGCTTTCGCCCACAATTGCTTTCTTCATAAATTTTCAATACTGGAGAATGCAAATGTTAGGTTAGGCTATGTCAATTTTTTACAAAATTGCAGTTTGTTTAGTTGGCTGTCTAACTTCATCTCTCATAATATTCAATACTGTAGTACTAATAATTATTATTTGTACTCTTAAATTAATTCAATCCAACCATAATACATGTACATTAGAGAATTATTGCTTGCCGTCGACATGAGAATACATAAATAGTCCCAGGTTCTATCCCCGGATAGGTCTATCAGTCAAAAAATACTTGGCCAAAACGCAAAATATCGAGAAAACATGAGCCCACACCCCTAAAAGTACATTATAATCAGATCTAAGAACTGTTAAGTTTTAATACAGCATCAACAAAACGTTCAAGTTTAATCAACGAATGTTGGTTAAATATTTGCCAAATGAAAAAGAATAAATAATTTAAAATGAGAGATATTTACAAGAAGAGAATTTATTCATTTGATTTTAGGCAACAAGGTAACTTTACAGCAACCTGTTTCCACCCATTGCTATCCCAGAAATAGTTGAGACTATTTAATATTAAAATTGCATTGAAAACAGCAGAGAAGTTGAAGTCATTTGAGCCATACAGTCATTTGAGTGAAACCTCAGTACAGTATTCTTAATGAGACGCTGTCCTGTATATTTTGACTAGCTATTCATTATCTGAAGTATACATTTTTTTCCCAGGATGAAGCCCACATAGGTCTGATACCTGTGCGTGGGTAATGAGTTGTATGATTGTGATACATTAGATTGTAATATGACGCTTATGGGATGTAGTGCTACCAAGTTGCGCAGTAGCTGAGCAAGTCTAGTCGAGCAGCCGTGTTTTCAAACAATTGCACTTTGTTTTAATAAAATGACAACAGCGAGCTCAAATTCTCATTTGAAATTGCATTGCCATGGGACTCCATACTGCAATCTAAGGTTTGCATGGACTGTAGTTGAAACTATAAATTAGACCTTGCCTATGTCTATCAGAATGATTGTAATTGAATTCTTAGAATTATATTGTATTCCATGCATTAATAAATTTTTACAATAGAACAAATTGTACAGCCAAGAGAATCCTTTGCAAGAGTGGAAGAAACATTTTGAAAGTCAACCCCAATAAGTCAGAGCAATAGAGTAAAATAAATTTTAGCATATCGATGGGAGGCTGAAGAATTGGTTTTCAAAAAATTAAAATATAGTAATATAGTAATATTGAATTGGATGATGGTGTTATTACAAACAAGAAACATCATGTTTCAGTTTTTGCATGGTTCTTCTCTACAGGTAGAGCACTGTTAATGCAATAGGCAGAAACCATAAAGAAATTGAAGCTGAAAAGTGCTTTTTAGCCGATACACCTTGGTATGTCCAAAAACAAATTGCTTGACGCGATGCACTGTAATTTATTCAAGAATAGTGAAGCTGAACTCCAATTAATGGACCGTTATAAAAAAATGGAAAAACTAAACAGTTTTCCTTCACTTAAAACTTGAGAGAAAAAAGCAAGTTTACCGCAAGCGAGGGGCTATCCATTTAAACATAATTTTTTTAATGCTACTTATCAATGTTTATTTTAAGGAGACTACTTTTTCACATTCACAGAATAGCTTCGTTTGGTTTGACCATTTTTCAGTTCCTTTAACGGTCTGGTCCCGTGGTGACTGGTTAACTCTAATACAAAATAACATTTTTGAGATTCGACAGGGAGTTACGAGTTTCGAAGTTCTATACAACACTAGAATAATATTGAAAAAATCAATGTCCCTGATGAAAATTATTGATTGACATAACTAATGTAAGGGTAACATTTTCACATAACAACATGTATGAATGAAACGAGCACGAATAAAAGGAACATCAACTATTTGAATCTGTAAAATCAAAATTTATATAGAAAAATAATAACAGTGACTGACTGTTGTAATAAATTCTATTACAGCAATACCAACTTACGTGGCATACTCAAAAAGGGCCGTTTGCTTATATTTAAATATTGGCTCTTCAAAGCACAGTTTTACTCCTGCAGTACCATCTACTGACTTATTGCGAAACTACAGCAGCATTTGTTTTGATTCAGAAGTCGTCTGCTTGTTCGTGAATGCAAACAAGAATGTCCGTGAGAATCGTTGATCCCGCCAGCTATGAAGTGCGTTCTGTGGTACGATTCTTTTGGTGGATTTTATGAAATGTGAGACAACAATTACAGCTGACGTGTACTGCGAAACGCTCAACAAACTGAGACGTGCGATCCAAAACAAACGAAGCGGGAACTGTCATCTGGCCTAATCCTCCTCCACGATAACGCGCAACCTCACACTGTTGCCAAAACCAAGGAGAAAATTCAAGACTTTTGTTGGGAACTTTTTGTCCACCTACTCTACAGTCCTGATCTTGCACCTAGCGACTACTTCCTCTTCTTGCATTTGAAACGGTGGCTCGGTGGACGTTTTGAAACTGAAGAGGAGCTCAAGAACGTCGTTGTCAACTGTTTCAACTCTCAGGCGGCGAGCTTCTATGCAGAGGGGTTCTAAGCGAAAAATGCTTAGAAGTGAACAGCGATTATGTAGAAAAGTGAAGTAGGTTTATAGCTAACTAAATGTGCCATTAAAATGTGTTTCTTATGACTAGATCTTTTCCTGAGACCATAAGACACTTACTTTTTGAATACGCCTCGTATAAACGTACTAGAATAAACGTACAACTGTTATTGGTGTGGAGACTCTTACGAGTAGTTCTACCTCGCAGTGTGTCATTTAATGGGAAACATGGTGGACCTACAATTATAGATTGGTTTTGTACCACCGGGTTATAATAGAGCAGATAGTTAAATTGCAGCTGTCGGTCACCCATCCAAATGCAGTCTTGAGTATTTGTGACTTAAAATCAGGATGCTGAATATCGCGTTCATCGTGCGGCCAGTTACCAGTTTTTGGGGATTGAAAGAAAGTTAGAAGAAAATTAGCATAAGACTTAGCACATAGACTCTCATTGATAGTTCTTCCTCGCTGATTAATGAGATATTCCAATGCTATGAGGAGGCATTGGGACTTACTATTTAACAAGAATTCCGAACCTTTGAGTAAATAAAGAAGAAGATAGCATAATTTATCTGCCCACCAAATCTGCCTACCCAAAGGCAGATTGCAGATCGAGTTACTTGGCATAATGATCGACTACATTCACTCTATAGTTGTCGTAAGAATCCTCAGAGATAAAACAATTTCCATTAGAATAACCTTACAGATTGAATTATTCAAGTAATTACGATGCCATAATTGAATAAGGTGTACTTACGTAGTGCGAAGAACAGCACACGGAACTGAGTTGCCCAGGATATCATGTGTTACTGGGCACATATACCTATTTTTTTTCAATATCAGTGATTGCTTGTCATCAGGATCTTTCACTTCTGTAAACTTCACATCAATCAAGTCCTTCATTCTCAAAGGTTTCCCTGTCATTGGACACAGCACATTGGATTCCTGTAAAATATACATTCAACTATTACTTCACAATTGCAAAGGCTGATGCTTGTTTGCACAATATTAAACATTTTTTTCTCTTTTTTCGTGCTGATGGCAAGCATGAGTCTGAAACGCATTGTGCTGATAATTTTATTGGATAGGTGAGGAATTGGTCTCAAATTGTCAAGGCAATTTATTTTGATGGCATAGAATGGTGTGTCTAAGAAACATTTGGTAGCAATATATTAGAGGAAGCACAGATAATAAATAGTTTTCATAATTTTTTATTTAGTTAATTTTCTGTATACTTTATTTTTATTATTTTTTTAGAAATTGTTTTCAAGTTATATATTAATATAAATTTTAGAACTTTTTATTGTCATGCAGTAAATTGTATATATATATAAGATTACTCCTACACAGGATACCCTCGGGAGTACCTAATTTCACAGTTTCGATTTATTGTATATGCACATAGTATTTTGATACTTGTACTTTTGTATTGTTTTTTATACATTACGTGAAATAAAGAATTATTATTATTATATTCTTCGCTAAAATTGTAATTTCCAAGACTGTGAAACGGCCCAAGGTGTAGATAGTACAGAAAATGTATTGTGAACTGACAGTCTTCGATTAAGAAGTTCCAAAAAAATCCAGTAATAATTTAATTTTACTACCCTTCTTCAAAATTTTCTTATTGCAATTCACTCCAATTGATCAGAAAATACTCACTGGCTTTTTAATTGCATTCTTCTTTGCTTCTGGCGTCATTGAAGGAATCCAAAAGCTTGGAAGATGTTTATCTCTGCCTTCAGTCATATTAGAAACTGAAGAAGCACCAAGTTTGTCATCTATAAAATGAAAAGAACATCATTGAACCCTTCAATTCAAGTTTTGGAGGAAGAGGTGTGTTATACAGTATTCAAAGTTTGAATCATTTAATATATTCTCTAACATATTGTGATAAACAAGAAGCTGAAGTCGATGATAAAGTTGAAAAAGAAAATATTTAAGATTGAGATTTTATAATGTCGGAGCTCAGCTATAAAACATTATGTGACATGCATACAATTTGCTCTAGATTTGAATGATCAATAACTTCATGAGCTTGTACGTTTACGACAGTTGGTTTCATTCACTTGTTTGAATAAATTGACTTCTCATACAAGCCAAAGAAATAAGAATGATATTACTTCCTGAACTAAAAAATATGAATATGGAAAAGAAACATCTATAAACTATAATCTAGTAGTTTTTCCAAGTCACGGTTCCACCTTCTTTGATAGCATACTCATGTCTTGAACAATATTATTCTTCTCTCGATATATTTACTTCATCAATTCGATACAACAGGTGTGAACATTTCACTTGCAAACCAAATAATTATGTTGACTAAACATTAAAAAAAAAATATTTATTTGGTGAAAGACTAATGGTGAGCTTCGTTGTTTCAATTGAAACACGTTTTAGCACTTTTACAGCTTTTTCGAAATAATTGCTTACTCAATAGAATCAATTGCGATACTTGGAACCTTATTATGCTGATTACAAATAAATTTGGAATATAAATAATTAGTAGGAAACATCAAATTGTTTGACTACAATTGATGAGCAGCACTATTGGATTGATTAAAGCTCCTTTGTTAGAAATTATCAATTGTTCTCTTCACAATATTTTTGCATTGAAAAAGGTGCGATAACTTTGAAACCGAATAGCTTATGATACATACTAACATTCACCCATCGAATTAGGCGGATCTGAAATGTTGCCAGATGTGGGACCATGCCAGCATCTGAATGCGCGAATTGACAGAACTACTCTCCTATCGTGTTGCCTACAAGTCTGATGCTAACAGTCATATGATTTGTCACCGCAGTAAATTGGTTTTTTGCAACACCACAACTTTTACCACGGAGTAGGTATCTATTCTGTGACAATTTCTCTGAGTCGCCTAAATTCGTGTCGTGAAGAATAGGTGAAAATCAGTATTTGATTTTCACCTATTCATGAGGAGTTGAGAAGCATAATTAAAGCAACTGAGATAAATCTTATGGAATTGGGAAAAGACAAGAAGAAACAGACGATTTTACATTATCTAGAAATTATATTTAGACATTATATTGACATTATCTAGAAATTATCTAAAACTTTATACTGAGTTAAAGGTTTCAAGTTTTAGCTCAAGTTTGAAACCCAAAAAACTTTGAACATTTGGGGCCTTTGCATCCTCCTCCCACTTTTCAGTTCACCGTGGCAATCTCATGCTTTTTGGAGTAGTAAACGTTTTGGAATAGAATGAAATTACGGGATAGAATTTTATAAAAGACACAGAGTTATAGAATTGAGAGAATTATCAACTTATACATTCATTTTCTCTTGTATTTCTGACTAAGCTCGATATTCGAACAGATTATTGACTAACACTAGTGGTTTACCCGTGCTTTGCAACGGGATGTAAGGTACATTTTTCAACATGTGAAACATGGATTTCAACCGCCAATGCCAATACAATCCCAAAAAAAGAATTAGGAGTTGCAATATTAAAACGGAGCAAATATTATGCTTCGGCTTGAGACAAAACTCATTTGCTTGACACTGGCGTATAATGTATCTGTTCTATGATCTTCCTGCATCAATAAACATTTTAAAACAGTAATAGTGTCCATAAGTGAAACTTCAACTTTTGAAAAATGTAGAAAGAAAATAAAAAATCTGGCTTCGAGGTGCACTGAATTGAAGCTTTATCCAATACAAAGATAATATGATACAATACCAATAATAATGAACATATAGCTTTGACGCTCTCATTGGTGGGGAAACCTTACGGGTAATTCCACCTCGCCGGTTTAGTCAAGTTATGGGGAGCATAGTGGACTTACAATTTTAGGTAGGTTCACCTGAGTCACTGGGTAATGACAATGAAGCTTGTAACATGATTTCATAGAATAACAAGATAATGATTGTTGATGAGATGCAAAGTTACCAAAGATGGTTAGTGAGATGCACTATACGTTTAGAAAAGGTTGAGATGAATTCAGATTTCTCACCTGATTTTAATGCTCTTGCGGGTGTGCTAACTATGTTTTTCTCAGTTTTCACAAAATTCTTCAGCTTTGATTCCTTTTCTGCCGCCGCGAGCTCAGCAAGTTCTGACTGAAAAAATTTATAAATAGAACGATCCAAGCATCACAAACAGCTCAAGTTAATATCAACTTTTAACACGATTAGCTGTGGTTAATCATACGATCTGAGTGCAATTAGTCAAGCCCAGCCAAAACTCTGGGCAAAGTAACAGCAAGAGTATTTTTTTTTTGTAGATTACGTCTTAGAGACTCCAGTTAAGGAGTATCAGACAAGTCAGAACAACAATTATACACTAGATATCATAATTACTATATCATTTAGTTGAGGTGAGGCTTAATATTGATGTGAAAGGTACACTATAAAAAGCTTTATCAACTAAATATTTTTTCAATTGTTTTTTAAATATTTCTATATTTTCAAGACTCTTTAAAAACTGCGGTAGCTTGTTGTAGAGTTTCCTACCAATACAACTAGGTTTTTGTTTGAATAAGCTACTATTGTGACTCACCAAGTGATAATCTCCTCGGCTTCTTGTAATATAAGGATCTTAAATACCCTATAAAGACTTTGGTTTGATGAATTACCCCATACTAAGATGACATACCTAATATGTGACAGTAAGAGCCCATGGTAAGCTGTAAAAAGTAACTTTTTGTCATTCAATCTAGCGAGCTGTCACAGGACAAATACCCCAGATGAAATTTACAACATATTTCCTCAATGTATGGAGCCCAGGTCAATCGTCTATCCAACAAAACTCCTAGAAATGCAATTCTTTCTTCCTGGTCTAATTGATTATCGTTTACAAACACGCTTATGGCCCTATCTTTATTTAAATTTTGTTTGTTTTTAATTGATGGTATTGGCATTTTTTACTATTTATTGTTAATTTCAACTGATTTAAGAATCGGACAATGGACTGCACACCTATATGGGCACTTTTTTCTAAATTATCTAGAATGGAATTGCTGAAAAGTGAGTCTGCAAATAAGAGGGCTCTACCACTAATTAATTCTTTAGGTAAACGGTTGACATACAATAAAAAAAGCAATGGACCTACTATTGATCCCTGAGGCACTCCAGCTTGGAACTCTAATTTATTAGATTTATTCTTTACTATACTATTCCCAACTACTGTAGTTAGTTCTACAAATTGTTTTCTCCCAATAAGATATGATTCAAACCATTTCAGTTCAACCCCATTTATGCCTACATTTTGCAGTATTTCCAGTAAAGTTCTATGATTAACACAATCAAATGCCTTTGATAGATCTAAGAAGATTGCAGTAGCTTTATCACCTGAATCTATTATATCTATTAGTTTTTCAACTAGAGAAACTATGGCTGTCTTTGTTGATCCTTTCTGGAAGCCATGCTGTTCATCACAGATAAAGTTAGCTTCTTGAAGGTGCAGAAGTAACCTATTTAGAACTACTCTTTCAAAAATTTTACTTATTACATTTAAAATACTAATGGGCCTATAGTTGTCCACCTTTTCTCTATCACCACTTTTGAAGATTGGCAAGATCTTTTCCTCTTTCAAACTATCTGGAAAATCACCTTGTTCTAATGAATGATTGATCAGATGAATCAAAGGGTCTAACAATTGATCTTTAAATTCTTTCAGTAAACTGGATACCCCATCCATTCCTACAGTTTTTTTATTATTCAAACGTTCAATGATATTTAACAACTCGTCTTGGGATACTGGGTGGAATTTTAATTCATTCTGAATCCCCTCAGTATTCCTATGTTTGCATCACTAATACCTGTATTAAGAGATTTTTGAAGATTCTTAGCAACTAGTTGATAATATCTGTTACAAGAAATTACAAATGTCTACACTATCATCAATATATTTGTTATTTTCGTTAATTATTCTGGGAACACTAGTATAAGCATCTACATGAGCTACTTGCCAATTTTTGTTTATTACATCCCACACAGCTGTGTTAAAGTACACACTATTATTCAAAATTTCAGCTATTTTCTTACATTTCGCTCTTTTCACTTCTTTCGTGTAGTTTTTCTTTAGAGCTTTGTAATTATCTTCACTTAACATATTTCTAGATAGTTTGAATTCATCATATGCATCTTTAACCCTATTTCTTTCTGCAAGGATATCATCAGTTATCCACTCTTCAATTTTGTCTAATTTGTTTTTTACAGGGGATTTTTTAACTGGACAACTCATAGTAATATGAAACCATAAAATATTAATGAAACTATCATATTTGTTATTTAAACTATTGCTATTGTAAACCGCACTCCAGTTTTCTTGTAACAGATTCTGCTTCAAACAATCGATATTCCCCTGTTCACATTGTTGAATTTCTTTCATTACTCTACTCTTTTTAATTGATTTATGACCTTGCAACCCCACCTCTAAGATTTGATAGTCATGATCAGATAGTTCCGAGCCGCCTAATCTTGTTTTAGAGTAATCTATATTAGTAAGGATGTTATCAATTATTGTTTGTGATGTTCTTGTGACTGGTATATTCATGAACTTTTATTTTCAAGTTATTAGTGTATATAATATTCCTTAAATCTTCTGTCATTTTATTCTGTGTTGCAGTCTGTATTGAAATCTCCCGCTACAATAACGTTTGTAAAACGAGTGGTAGTAATCTCTAAAAGCCTATTGAATAGTTTGCAAAAATTGTTCCATTCCCCAATTGGTGACATGTAAATACCGCTACTTCGAAATTATTGTCGATTTTTACTCTCAAACCAGTAACTTCTAAATCCATTTCCACAGCAAATTTCTCTACATATTCTAAATTAAATGTTTGCATATTCTTAGCATTTTTAGTGAAGATAGCTAATCCCCCATTTCGATGAGATGTCCTGCAATACGACGCTTTCAATGAATAGTTTGGAATATTAAGTTGTGACAATTCATCTTCTTTTAAACCATGCTCTGTGAAAATAGCTATATCAGGAGCCTCTTCTTTCAAAAATACTTCGATTCTATCTATTTTTTACGAATGTATTGAATATTCTGATGGAACACAGTGATTACCGGTACTTCCCTATCATCCCTTATTACTTTATCGTTGATTTTGCATATTGAAGTAGATCTACTTAATCTCTTAGAATCTTGGGAGCCTACCAGATTGTTACAGGAGTTCCTTCCACTAATGCTATCCTGATTTTTTGATCGATTAACGTCTTTTAATACAATTGAAGATACGAATTTATCATTTAAACTAGTTTCCCTTCCCGGTTTTGAGCCACTTTACTAAAAAAGGTTCATTAGATGATTGTTTAGGAGAATTATTGACAGTAGTATGCAATGTACTACACTGAAACTAGGAATTGTAAACATATTTGATTGTAATAATGAAATTTGAAGAACTTTGAGTGATAAATTTTCTTTCATAGCTCAATAGCAAAATTATCAAAATTATTTTCAAAATCTTTTTTCACAACATAATCTCGCACACAGTTGTTCTCTGACTAATGTCATCTGTCCCTATCCAGATCTTACCGAAATTAGTAATTAAGTTGCTTTGTCCTTAAACTTCGATTTGTGTCTCCATCCTGAAGCACATTCCGCTCCACTCGTAGTGAAATGCGAAATTAAGAGTCTGAAGTAAAATTAGACAACAAATCTGTTAAACCCAGTCCCAGAATTGTATGTCCAATATTTCACGGAAAAGTGCTTTGTAGCTTGTTTTACGTCACAAATTTTAGCCTTCTGAATAACCACTTTGAACAATAATATTAACGACTTTTATGCAGCCATTATTTACATAAGAAAATTAATGAAAATGAAAAAATAAAATGAAAATTAACTCACAACTGGACTGGAGCATGCTTATCGGGCTAGTTTGAGTAATTGTTTGGCATTTTCTGTTCATTCTGTCGGTTAGAAGAACATTGTTTTAAAATGTGGACATAAAACTATTCGTAATATGAGTACAGTTGTTCATTAAATATGTTTTGTTTATTGTAGATGCAATAAATATGTTTTGTTTATTGTAGATACATTGCATATATGCATTATATTCGAAATATTCAACCATACAGTACACAATGAACAAAACATTCTTCGAGAAAACTCAACTTCAAATCACAAATATTTTACCACGTTCTAGCCACAATCTGGAAGTAGCAAAAGGAATAGCAATGGTTAATCAAGGCTACTGTAGTTGACGTTGTGCTTCTGTACAGGAGTTTTTTTTATAATAATAATATTTGCAAGTTATTAACATTGGTGTAAAAGGTTAATGTTATCATTGCAGTAAGATTTGTAAAACTTTGAAGCTGCAATCAGGGTAAAAACGTTAAATTATTTTTTCTTACCTTCTCTTTTGTAATCTGTTTTTCATATTCTTTCAACTTTTTGCTGATCTCTCTTTTCTTTGCAACAATGTATTCCAATATTGCCATTTTGTCAAACAAATAACCATCCTTCCTAAAAAAAACAGGTAGATTCTCCTTACTGTATTTATTTAGTTACATGAAATGAGAATAATTTGGTTAATCAAGAACAAAATAACGAACAGAAGTAGAGGGTAAATTCCTCTACCCTACTACTGTGATGAAATTTAACAATTCAAGTCAACGATAACTTTCAGCAGAACGCTCCAGTTCAAGGGGACAGCGATTTTCAATTCATAGCCTTTGCATATTGGAAACTGGACACAAAATAGCAAAACTAAAATATCGTTGGCTCAATCTACAATAACAATATACAAAACGAAAGATAAGTCTGAAATAGAAAGGAAAATGAACTATTAATGCTACGCTTAACCCAATCTCAAACCGAAGCCCTCACATTGTAGCATACTCGACGTAGTAGGAAGTCGTTGATAAGATTTGTGAAAACATTTGAATATTTTTATTTGCACTTATATTGCTAGAAGTATTAAAAATGTGTGCAATAACTTATTTGAATAGTTAATTTTTTTAAAACTATTATTATTACTAAGGCAAAATTCAACACATTTAAAAAGAGTTGAATGGACAACTCTAGAATGATATTGATCACATTTATGAGCCGAGAGGCTCTTTTCACTCAAAACAAAGTCGCCAAGTCGGATGAAATTCCCAGAAGGATGCGACCGAGACCTTATCATACAGAGCCACTACAGTCACGAAAGCGCGCCACAATAGGCTAAATAACAGCAGCCGAGTAAATGTGATTACGCAAACATGCTCTAAACGTGAGTATTAATTCGTTAACTTTGGCATTGTTGAGATTGGTCACTCGCTCGACTGATGTAACTTAGCCTTTGGCCCAATTACACATTGCGAGCGAGTGTTCAAGGCTGGTTAAATTTTCATAAACATAATAATGTCAATCAACTGTTTTTTACACATAGAACTTTTTAAATGTCCACTTGCTCGCACACTCACCCACAGCGTGTAATTAATTTATTGCATAAAAGGTGGTTCTCAGAAAAATTGATCACTAACTCGCTGTATATTGGGTCATTAATTATGGCGTGAGTCCGCGACTGGCTCTAAATAATAAGGCTAACTTTTATGTGCTAACATGCATGTATGTTGAATTTTTCACTCCTGAAAGGTAACAAAATCCCTTCAAAAACGATGGCAGGTGAAAAACAGAAAACTACCAATTCTTAACGTTCAATCGGCAGGAAAAATGTGCTACGGCTTGGGGTGCTTACATAGTGGAGTATTCAATAATCAATGATGATTACCATCACAACATATACTGCGGAAATGGTATGTTAATGGTATATTTTATGTTACGCTGCATTCTACAGCAGACATTCAATTCTATGATGATGATTATCCTTGCGTATTGGATGATTCACTTTGCAAGCACCTTTAGTGTTCAATCTTCAAGACATGAATTCGGTCCAAATAGCTTACAACTTATAACTTTCTGCCAGTTCCACCTTCATACAGACCTAAATAGCCTATAGGGAAAAAGAAAGGCCAAGAATAAAGTTATTTCAAATAAGAGCCAACTGATTCTTCAATTTTCTATGGTCCCATTTAAAGTATTTATGACTTTGATCACGAACACAATCATTTTGAGCGGAAACGCCTAGATATTTGCCAAAATTGAAATTAGTGATTTTCTGAGTTTATGTGGAGGGTGAAGCCGGGCTCTGGGGTGTGTATCATAAATTATTATACCTTAATCAAAATACCTTGCATAAAACAAAAAAAAACGATACTTTCTCATAGATTATCTTTCTACTCCCTATCATTCCAATACCTGTATGTGTGAGGCTAGGCGCGCGAAGCTGTTTATTTAATTATTTAAGCTGATTATTTAATGCTATAACTGGCTAGGGTAGCCTATCTTTTCTGGTCTTCAGCCTCAAAAGGTTGGAAAATATCCTTGATTTTGAACCTTAAAAATATCATGTACAGTACCTACACATCAAAATGCGGAACTTACGTTACAACAGGATCTTTGCATGGTTGTAGAGTGAGCGAACAGCAGTCAAAATCTTTTACTGCTTCTTTTCCAAGTCTTTGAGTTTGAGTACCATAACCCGAGGCCTCAGCATCTTTCTTTTTTTCGTGGTAGGTATATACAGCTCCAGCCGTACAATTTCTAGCGTGACGAGTCATCCTTGTCCTAACCGAAGAGCAGTATTGTCGATTCAAAATAATGAATTAAAAATGAATAAATATGCTGTCAGAAGGAACTCACAGACTACTTATTTACTAGATAAAATAAGAGTCAAAACTCAAAAGCAATTTACTTTTAAAAAACAAATATGCGTGCGTTTGTATGGCAAACGGAACAGCATTCGCGAAAATACAGCATAACCATAATAACATTTGGTTATGATGATGCAAGCATAGATGTATAGGCGATCTGGAGATCGACTGATAGCGCTACGAGTGGAGGATCTTGTACTAATTTAGGGATACAAAATCGGATCGCTATTCGTTCGTCACACTTCAAATGCGTCTATTCAAAAAAATATTTCTTTGGAAAAAAATACTAAAAATGCCCAAGAGCTATATTATCTGTTTAGTATAATATGGGTGCAGTAATACCCATCAGAATACAGAAGGAAAAGATGTTTCATTTTATTCATTTCCTTGTTGACCCAAAAGAAGTTATAATAATATTCACCGATACCGATTCTCAATTTGCAGAATTGCAGACTGTTTGATGGTATAGGGATGATAGGGGCTCGATAAGAACAGACGAGAGAAATGAATCTCTTATGTTCGAAATGTGTGCCTGTTAGGCCGTGGTCAGACGGTAGGGATGGGTATCGATTAGTCGATTAATCGGAATAATCTATGTTTTGCTGAAATAATCGATTATTTTTTAATCGATGTTTAAGAGTTTCGATTAATCACAGCACCGATTATTTCATAACGATTAATCGATTGATGGCATTTTTCTCATTATTCAATATTACAAGATTTAGGGACATAAATATGTAAATAATTATTGTTTCAAACATATTTCAAGATTAATTTATTTCTGATATTAATGACAGATCTTTTCCTTTATTTTACGTTTTCCGCTTTTTCTTAGTTCCTTGCCATCCTTCACAAGCCCTGTCTAATATAACCTCCAAGTCATAGGAGGGTGGTCAACCTGTTGACAGTTGACAGGCTTGAAATAATTTGCCTTTTTCGATAAACATGAGCAATAACCTGGAACCATCATTGTTAGTAGGGCAGACTGACAGTTCTGGCGCAGTTTAACGGCGGTTAACTAACCATGATTAAATTTTAATGGCGGTTAAATTTAACCTAACTTAATTTAACATATACAAACTTAATTTAACGGCCCAGTTGAATTTTAACGTCGGTTAAATTTTAACAGTGATTAAATTTTAACGGTGGTTAACTAACGATGGTAAAATTTTAAAGGTGATTAACTAACGAGGGTTAAATAAACAGACTGAAAATTTTCATATGAAATTAAATGTACAAATTTATGCAGCCCACCAAGGCGTTCCAATTGCATGTATCAAACACTCCAATGAATAAAATAAAAAAAAAAAAAAAATAAAAAAAATAAATAAAAAAAAATTAATTATCATTAATATTATCATGGAGTAGGGGGAAAATGGGGGTTCAGGCTATTTTTTCTTTAACCTGAAATTTAAGGTTAACCTAAGTCAACCCACCCAAACCTAACCTAACCTGAAATAGGTAAGTCAAAGTCAAATCAACGCAATCTATCCGATCCCCAAAATTCCCATTTTCACGTGGGTTCCGAACCACGAAAAAATTTGAACTTTCTAACCCGTGAAGGGAATTTTAATTTGAAGACGCCATCTTGTTCAGCCTTCCAAGGCATCCCAAATTCATGTATCAAACACCATTTTCCGATCATGATTAATTGGGGAAAAATAATAATAAAATTTAACCTTAAATTTAAGGTTAAGCCAACTATCCAAACCTGAAATAGGTATAGCAATACCTTGCGGTATAGTTGTATAGTTGTATAGTCGAATCAACGCAATCCATCCAATCTCAAATTTCTATTTTCACGGGAGCTAAAAATCACGAAAAAATTTGACCCAAATCTGCTATTTCAACCCCTAAAGGGAATTTGAAGACGCCATCTTGTTCAACCTTCCAAGGCACCTCAAATTCATATATCAAGTACAATTTTCCGATCACGATTAATTGGGGAAAAATAATAATAAAATTTAACCTTAAATTTAACCTTAATCAACGCAATCTATCCAATCTTGAAAATTCCCATTTTCACGGGAGCTAAAAATCACGAAAAAATTTGACCCAAATCTGCTAATTTTAACCCCTGAAGGGAATTTGAAGACGCCATCTTGTTCAGCCTTCCAAGGCACCTCAAATTCATATATCAAGTACATTTTTCCGATCATGATTAATTGGGGAAAAATAATAATAAAATTTAACCTTAAATTTAACCTTAATCAACGCAATCTATCCGATCTCGAAAATTCCCATTTTCATGGGAGCAAAGAATCACAAAAAATTTTAACGACGGTTAAATTTTAACGGCGGTTAAATTTTAACGGTGGTTTTAACCCTAGTTTTAATGCTGGTTTTAACGGTGGTTTTAACAGAAATTTTAGCGGAGATCTAACTCTAGTATAAAAAATGAATACAAGAGAAGGACTTGCTCAAGAATTACACGCAAGTGTTAGACACAATTTTCCCACACGTCGTACAGAAATCAAAGGCGTAACAGATCTGTACCAGGCCGATCTTGTTGATATGTCAAACTACAGTACCATCAATAGAAATTTCAAATTCATACTGACAGTAATAAATTGTTTTAGTAAATTTGCATTTGCAATACCATTGAAAAGTAAATTGGGTAATGATGTGGCAAACGCCCTCAAACCAATACTTGAACAGAATAAGATAAAGAATTTTCAAACTGATGCTGGTAAAGAGTTCTACAATGCTACTGTTCAAAAACTCTTTAAAATGTACAATATCAATCACTATAGTACTTTCAGTAATAAGAAGGCGGCAATCTGTGAACGTTTCAATAGGACCCTGAAAGAGCACATGTTTTGTGAATTCACTGTACAGGGAAATTATAAATGGTTGAATTTACTCCCAAAACTGTTAGACAAATACAATAACACCGTTCATCAAACCACTCGCATGAAACTGAGTGAGGTGAATACTGAAAATGAAAAGTATGTACTAATGAATATTGATAAGGCTACCCTGCGTTCCTTCAAACTTAAAAAGCAAAAGTTTAAAATCGGTGATAAGGTTCGAATCACACGTTACAAGCGAATATTTGATAAAGGATACCTACCAAACTATACTAATGAGATTTTCACTGTACACAATGTACTACCAAGCATTCCCCTCACCTATCACCTCAAAGACGATAACAATAAAATTATTAAGGGTGCATTCTATGAGTATGAAATGAAGAAAACCAAGTACCCAGATGTGTATCTTATTGAAAGAGTGCTAAAGAAAAAAGGTAATAAATTGTATGTGAAATGGCTGGGTTTTGATTCGAAATACAATTCATGGATTGATAATAATACATTAAAAAAATGAAGCTAAAACAGCACAAATCAAAACTGCCACTGATTAACTTTGACAGGTATTTAAATAAAAAGCAACAAATAAGACACAGTGTGCTTCTACCAAATAGTGTAAGATGTATTGTGTGTGGGCCGTCCAATGTTGGAAAAACAAATACTGTTTTTAATTTATTATTTGCTGAGAATGGTGTCAAGTTTTCACATTTATACGGTATGTATTCAACAAATCTCACCAGCAAGACAAGTATCAACTTCTCAAGGAAATTATGAGTCAAGTAGCCGAGGTTGGATTCAATCTGTACCAGCATAATGAAGAAATACCACACCCAAACGATGCACACCCCAATTCAGTTATGATTTTTGATGATATTTGTATGGAAAAACAACAGAATATTCGAGACTATTTCAGTATGGGTAGACACAACAACATTGATAGTTTCTACATTTGTCAAACGTACTCTAGTATTCCTAAACAATTGATTAGAGACAACAGTAATTTGATTGTTATATTCAAACAGGATAATCGTAATCTACAACACATATATCATGATCATGTATATCCAGATTTGAGTAGGGATGAATTCAGTAGAATGTGTGCTCAAGCATGGAATAATAATAATTTTCTAGTTATAAACAAAGATTGTGCACTGGATAATGGGAGATACAGGGTTGGGTTTGATAAATTTATCCTATTATAAAAATGATACTGAAAAAGGATCTCAAAGAATTGACAGCCATTAAGAATAATATAAAACAGCTGCGTGACTCTATACGTCGAAAACATCGAGAATTATCGTATGATGCAATTAGTGAAGAAGAAAATTTACAGAAACAATATAAACCAATTACCGAATCATTGAATCAATTTAAACAACAACAACAATTTGATGTTAAACAGGAAATGAAAGAGGAGGAGGATGAGGAAGAGGAGGGGGAGGAGGAGGAGGAAGACTACCCCATTCTAGACTCCACTAATTTAGACACAACAAACATTTTCGATTCTTCCAATGTTCCCAGTTTTTTAGACTCTTCCAATTTAGACACCTCCAATGTTCCCAGTAATTTAGACACCTCCAATGTTCCCAGTAATTTAGAATCTTCTAATTTAGACACCTCCAATGTTCCCAGTAATTTAGATGAAAGTAGTAGAAGAGACAGTAGAGAGTCTAGTTGGAAATTTGCATCTAGAAATCGTATAGGTAAATACATTGATAATTTTATGAGAACAACAAAAGGTCAAAATCTGTATGGAGTTCACTTTAATCCCACAATCAATGAATGGCAAATTGGAAACAAAGTTATCAAGTTTGATGATAAAAAAATCATTATTGATGGTAATAAATCATTCCCGCTTACACATGGTCTACTAGAGCTGCTATTCAAAGCAATTCCAGATACATTCATCTATAGGAAAGGTGATCTTGTCGACTATAAACGTATACTTGAACTAACTGGAGTTCATCTTGATGCATTGGGACGTGTGAAAAGAAATACCAGTTATAAATACACTCGCATAATTAAAGATTTATTTCCACCTAAACGTGTTAAAGGAGTTGAACAAAAACTGGGTAGTGGAATACATGATATGCAAATTGAAACCTCACCTAAGAGCAACGTCTACACCTATTGGGATAATCCAAATGAATTGTGTGAAAGATTGGAACTGTTGATTAATTCAAAACTTGCCGGACACACTGGTCATGATTCAGAAATTGCATCAATAATTGAAGAATTACGTGAAATCGGTATCATTATAGGTGGTAATTTAGTATTATAAAAATGACTATTGATAAATTTGGACGACATTTTTATGCAAGTAGAAAGGCAAATATCAATGAAGAATTGAAACAGTTGGTGCAAAATTTAATTGATATCCTACAATTGATACCACTTGCAGCACACCACCTTCCAAGAGTTGATCTCAACAACATTGATCAGTGGCGAGCAATGACAGATCCAAGCCTATTTGATCAGTATAGAAAATATTCAGAGGAAACTGAAAATCCATGGTTTTTTAGAGCATGGTTTGAGAGTAAATTTATCTACAAACATGAATTATAATAAAAACAAGTATGACTATTGATAAATTTGGTCGACATTTGAGTAGAAAAGAGACACTGGACTTGGAGAGAGAAGAGATGATAAACTTGTTTCAAAACGCCATTACTCTAGCACAACAAATAGATGCAGTTAAAGATTTCTACTTACCAAACATTGATATTAGACAACAGTGGAAACACATGACAGATCCACAATTACTTACCAACTATAGAGAGGCTGTAAAGGGTCTCTCCATCTATAATTCTTCATTTAAAAGATGGTATGAGAAAAATTATCTATATAAAAATGAATAGAAAAAATACTCCGAAAAAGAAGAGGTCAATGAAAAAGAAGTTGGGATCTGGTATATTGGGTTCCGTAATTAATAAAGCAATTGATCTACTGCCCATGGAGCTCCATATTCCCGGGTACCAATTCTGCGGACCCGCGACAAACTTGAAAAAACGATTAGCAAGAGGAGATAAAGGAATAAATAGATTAGATGAAGCGTGTCGAGAGCATGATATAGCCTATAGTGACCCAACACAAAATCGAACGGAAGCTGATAGGAAACTTGCAGCACTCGCGTGGGAAAGAGTAAAAGCAGCCGATGCTAGTCTTCCTGAACGAGCAGCAGCCTATCTAGTTACAAATCTTATGAATGCAAAAGTGAAATTTGGTGGAGGGGGAAAGAAACTCGGCAAAGGTGTCTATTTGAAACCGTACAAAGGTTGTGGTATAAAGAAGAAGAAGAAGAAGGTAGAGAGTGCATTGAAAGCCATTTTAAAAAAAAATCCCCATTATCAAATGTAGATATAGTAAAGTATGCAAAACAGCTTGACTTACCGTTACGTGGAATTTATATGAGAGATAAACTACCAAATACACCACTCAAACACCTAGAACTGGGTGTAATCAATCTGGATAATGAAATTGGTGAGGGCACTCATTGGACGTGCTACTTTAAAAACGCTAATCTATGTGACTATTTTGACAGTTTTGGTAATCTAAGTCCACCACTTGAATTTATGAAATATATGCAGGGTGTAAGAGTTTGATACAACTACAAGAAATATCAACAAATGGAGCACTCATGCGGACATCTGTGTCTATTGTGGCTGTATAAAAAATATAGTGATTATGTTTACGCTAACAGCAAACGAGAATCCATTGGTTAGTGAAATCTTCCCACCAGTTGAATTGGATAGCTTTGACTATGAAGTGGGTCTAGTAAACATGTACACATACAATACAATTCCAAATATTGAAACAAATGTAAACAATAAGTTTGTGTATGATGGACGTGTGGTTGAAATACCAGAAGGATCATACGAATTGGAGGATATTCTAAATTATATTCGAAATAATCTTAAACTGACAAGCAGCCAACTGAGAATCAAAGCCAACAACAATACACTACAGTGTGAGCTGTATGCAGATAAAGATATTGATCTAACTATGAAGGACAGCATTGGTCCAATACTTGGATTTCAACATGAAAAATTACTAGCAAATAAATGGCATATATCAACAAAACCAGTTCATATAATGCGTGTGAATAGTATACGTGTAGAATGCAATATTGCACAGGGTTCGTACAATAACAGCAGTGAAGGTCACACAATTCATGAGTTTTACACAATTGTACCACCCGGCTATAAAATAATTGAATCACCCACAACTGTGGTGTACATGCCAATCAATACAAACACAATAAATCAAATTTGTATAAATATAATCGATCAGGATGGGAATGTGGTAAACTTTCGTGGAGAAACAATAACAGTACGCTTACATGTAAGAAAAAAACCAGTTATATAAAAAATATGCTAATATTTACAAAAAATCATCAATCACAACAGCATGATGCAACAGATAGGAAATTACTTACACCTAAAATAGACAACTACTACAAAGATTAGGTTTTTTTGTATATAATAAAAATATAAACAATGAATCACCAAATTCCTCATGGTATGCAAATTGATTCAATATTCAATGTTGGTGAGAAAGTACAATTCGATGAGAGTATAACCCAATTTGAGTATCACACTCACACACCATATGCATCACAAACATACAAAAATAATGATGAAATTCGTATCAATGTAAATCAACAGGATGTCTACACTCTACCATGTAAAAGCTATCTTCTAATAGAGGGTAATATTAAAGTACAAAAAGCAGACAATACTGAAGTTGACTTTGTATTAGTGAACAATGGAATAGCCTATTTATTCGATGAGATTAGATATGAGGTGGGTGGAGTCGAAGTTGACCGCACACGTAACGTCGGTATGACAACAACAATGAAAAACCTCTTGTGAAAAACTCCACAAAATAAATGTATATGGGAGAATGCAGGATGGAATCGAGATGGATGGGCAAATAAAAAGAAATTCAGCTTTTGTGTACCACTGGAAATGTGGTTAGGTTTCATGGAAGATTATAGAAAAATTATTTTGAATGTAAAACAAGAATTGGTTCTGCTTCGATCTTCATCTGATTTAAATGCAATTCAGACCACCGCTGGTACTAAAATCAAAATTAATCTAACAAAAATACAATGGAAAGTACCCTACATACATGTTGCAGACACAATTCGTCTTAATCTACTGAAATTATCTCACAATGATAAACCAATTAGCCTTCCATTCAGATCTTGGCAATTACATGAATATCCTACCCTACCGGAAAGCACAAGTCATCAGTGGACTGTTAAGATGGCATCACAAATGGATAAACCAAGATTTGTTGTACTAGGACTGCAAACTAATAGAAAGAATAGCCTTCGTAATGATATATCTCAATTTGATTTTTGTAATTTGAATAATGTTCGCTTATATTTGAATGCACAATACTTTCCCTATGATAATATTATGGGTAATAAACATACATTGTATCAGATGTTTGCTGCCTTTCAACACGCCTACTACAAACAAAGTGATTCGGGAACATCAATAGCATTTGATAAATTTGAAAAAACACCACTAATTGTGATAGACTGTTCTCGTCAAAGTGAACTTTTGAAATCGGGTGCATTAGATGTGAAACTTTCATTTGACACAACAGCAAATATCCCAGAAAATACATCTGCATACTGTCTCATTATATACGAAAATATCTATGAATATACACCATTGAGTGGAATTGTTAGAAAAGTAATGTAAACAAATAATATTAACAAAACAAAACATCAAAGTAGTAATGTAAACAAATAATATTAACAAAAAAAAGTAGTATAGTAATTTAAAAAAAAAGTATAAATATAATATATAATTAGAGTAATTTAAAAAAGTATAAATCAAATAATAAAAAATATTTTTTTTTTTTACCTACATACATTAATCTAGGTATAGGTACCTGCACCTACACACCTACATAGGAAATACATTAATCTAGGTATAGGTACCTACACCTACACACCTACATAGGAAATACATTAATCTAGGTATAGGTACCCACACCTACGCACCTACATAGGTACATACATTAATCTAGGTATAGGTACCCACACCTACACATCTACATAGGACATACGTTAATCTAGGTATAGGTACCTACACCTACGCACCTATTTAAGCAAAAAAAAAATTTATTTATTTTAAAGTTTTTCAGGTTTTTAAAGTTTTTCAGTTTTTAAAGTTTTTCAGGTTTTAAAAGTTTTTCAGGTTTTTAAAGTTTTTGTACTTTTCCTTGAGATGGTTGCTCACGAATTTTACGTTTTCTGATTGGAATATCTTTGTGGCCCCAAGCTAGAGTATCAATTCGGTTTGGCAGTATGAAACGTTTATCGTCATGAGGTTGAAGAGCTAGTTTTTCATGTTGAACAGTATAGACATGATGTAGTTTACTTTCAATTGCTGATGATGTTACATTTTTGTGTTTTACATCAAACAGACATTCTTTATAATCTTCAAATCTCAATTGATTTCTATTTGCACTCTTGGGAATTCCCTTTGCAACCTTCTTTTCTGAATCACCTATGCGAATTGCATACATTTTAGCTTGTAGTCCAACAAACCCAGAAATTATTTTTCCACCACACTCATCCTTAAATTTACCTAGTTGTTTTTTATGTTTTGTGCTGTAACATTGATGGTCTTTTGGATAATTAGATGTGTCAAATAAGTCCAAATTTCTTTCAATATCTTTATAAATATCGTTTGTTTGAATCAGATACATAAAACTATCTGTATCGGACATTAGCAGTTCAACATTGGGATACATTTTTAGAATTTCATCATAATGGAATTTGTACATTATTGCTTTACTTGACTTAAGTATTGCCATACCCACATAAATGGGATGATTTAGATGAACCTCAAGCTTATTTAGACATACACCAGCAACATCATCGTTAAATCTGTACCAGTGTTTCATTCTTGGATATGCAATCACTTTATCAAGTTGCTTTTCATCAGTTATAATCCTAAAATCATTGTGATTCCTTACATTTTCCAACGTTTTTCCATAAATTGCATTAGAACATAGCTTGTATAGATCTCTATCAAAATCATTATTTGAATTCTTTCTCAACTCGGTATTTAATGATATAAATTGCTCTAACCAGGCTGATTGATTGAATTGCATCACTCTGTGTATTTTTGTTAATTTCAAACCTAATCTCATGTAAAGTTTCAAATTTTTGTAGTGTAGAATATAATTTTTACGATTTTCAAAAGTTGTAATCAATTTCTCATATCGCCCTGATGGCGGTGTGGCTTTTACTGGCGCAAGGGGGTAATGGTTGTGCATATCATGTAGACTTTCTGGATATTCAAGATCGACTTCTAAAAAGTAGCCAACGTGTGATTCATCTGAAATTTTTGTAACATCGAAATTTTGAATTTGCTCATTAGATAACCACTTGAATCCAGAGTGTGGTAGTGATTCACTCATGCTTGTACCATATAAATTGTTTGCATCTAAGTAGATTATAAATGTGTTTTTGGAATTTTCATCATATGTAGATAGATATTGATTGTTGGCTTTTGCATATCGTTTGGGGATTACACTTAAACCTCCGCGAATGCCGGACTCTACAAACAGGTGCATATCTGGATCACTTAAAAGTTCAAGTTCAATACCAGTCATTTTCAACATTGCATTCCATGAATAGTGTGGTAGCGAATAAAAGTGGGATGGATCAAGACTGTAGGTTTTCTGGAATGTTGATCTGAAAGATTGAAATATATCGGCGAGTAAGAGTATATCAGTGGTCAGGTAGAGATCGTGAAATTGACCAAGATTTTTCAAGTTGAACGCATTCCAAACGGTTATAGCATTTTGATAGTCAGTCTCACTTACATCTGAATCGGTTAGTTTGTTGTAGAAGTTTTCCCGGGAAGGTAATTGTGTTTCTTTGAATTTCTCAAAACAATCCATATATTCGTATGGGTAGATTTGTTTTTTCAAGAGTAAATTTGTATTATTTGGAAAATGTGCTGAAATCAGTTGGAAAGCATTTGATAACATATTTTCTGTCAATTTCGAAAGAGATGAATTCAGAAATTGTAGTGAATCGATAAATCTTAGAGTGTTATTTAGTGTTATTGAAATTATTTTTTCACTTGTTCTAGCTAAGCAACTTATTCTCTTTTTATATTTATTGAGTGATTGAACAATGAAGTGTGAGTCGTAACCGGTGAAATTGTGGAATATTACAGGAATGAACTCCACCTGTTTTGCATTAAGATTACATGATTGATGAGCAGCTCCAATAAACTTTCCAGTTGAATGGGAGTGGTGTCGCACACGATCAAACAATAGGCTCTTATTACACAGGCAACACACGTCTACCATTTTAAATTTGTTTTCTTCTTCTACTGTTATATGCATTGGCACTTGTATTTTCAATCGCTTTTTCAATTCATTTCCATGCTTATCTAATTAATCTAGAAACTTTTCTATTAAATTTGATGATTCGGACAGGTTGGATGCTCTAACTATCCTTGGTCCATAATGAATTGATCCACTTTCATTTACTATTACATATCCATAACCACATGGTATATGTTTTTCATCTTTAATTAAACATTCAAAGTCGGCGTATATCGTGAAGGGTGTGGGTAGGGTGTAGGAGAAATTTGTGAACTTTAAAACAGTATTTTGTTGTGGAATTTTAATGCGTTGTGTTTCGTGTGATGAGCACAATTCAATATGTTTTTCTAAATTACGTTTCGCATTTGTATAAGTGAATCTTTGAAAACAATGGGGGCAAATTTCTACTTTACCATCACGTTTTGTTAGATGAGATAGTAGTCTTGATAGATTTTTAACAAGAGTGTAGTGTTTTTGTTCTTCTTTGTTAGATAACAACAACAGTGTGATTGTATGCTCTCTTTTTCTGTGTTGGGATGCAAAGACTGGATAGAACATATCTTTCTCTTCTTCATATGCAATAACATTAACAGCTATTGTTGTGTTTTGGTTCTCAAATTTAGGTATGTCTTTCAATTTTAGTGGGAAGCATAAATTTTCAATATTAATTTTATCTTTTATTTTTTTAAGTGCAGATACTCGATATTCCTTATTGGTGTTGAAATAGGAGAGGATGGACCAGACAAAGCAGAGATCATCTTCATTTTTCACATTTATAACAGCTTTTCTATTTATAATTTTAACTGGAGTAGGAATGTATGAGCCAGAACCACTTATTGGTCTGTATCTAACCATATTGAAATTGAATTGTTTGAATATGTCTATAGTCCAACCACTCCCTAACTTTATGAATTTATCTAACCCTTCCATAATTTTTCCCTCTGCCTCCTGCCATTGTATGTTGAATTTATCAAGATTCTCATGGACTGAGATTATAGACCTCGATTGTCCATGGAATGTTGGTTCAACATACAACTCTTTATCAGCAGAAATCTTTTTCAATTTAACTGTTAAACTCACATACCACTTAATATTATAATGAAATTTTTCAGAATTTTCAAGTATTATATCAATTATATGAGGTTTAAGGTTTTCAAACAATATTTTCACATCAATTGTTTCAAACGAATTCCATATGAAAAAGAGGCAGTTTTTGTTGATGCTGTGTTGGCAGATTGGTGATGAGTAGGTGGATGAAATTATTTTATCCATTTTTATATATACAAAAAAAGTTGTGATGATAGGGCAGCGATGTTCATGTAAACTGAAAAAGAAAACCAAATTTATTTTTAAGTGAATAAAAGAGGTGTTCGCTGTGTAATTCATAAACTCACCAATGTTTCGGAATCCACCTAAAAACGCTATAGTAAAAAGGATCATCAAAAACCTTACACTTATTATTATTCATTCCAAATATCATTAAAAGAAAATTAATTGTAAATTCTCACTTTTAGTCAAACTCATTTAAATTGATAAAATAAAACTGAAAACTCATTTAAATTATACTGAAGACTTTCAAAGATGGCATAGGAGTTGCATAGCTTATCTCTGATTTATAATTGATGACAGACAAAGCGAATGAGGTGTAAAGAGAATGTGTAAATTCTGAATTCTACTTGTGATCTCATTATTTCTTACTCTAACTCTCTCATTCACCCTCTCTCTTACTCTTTCTCTCTCACTCACACTGGTTAAGTGTCAATCGTTGTCCAAATTTCGCCATTTCATGTAATTGCATCACTTAGACTGTCATTAGGTAATATCATTAAGATCATACAAATGAGATCATTGTACATAAATTCTAGCACTGTGGAAATAGCATTATCTGAGTTTACTATTGTATCTGTGTGATGTTGATAGTTTTGATTTTAATCATTCATATTCAAATTTGTAGATTTACATGAATAAAGAAATATAATCTAATCTAATCTAATTACCCTCTCTCTTACTCTTTCTCTCACTCACCCTCTCTCTCTTTCACTCTACAAACATAAAATATAGAAAAACATTTTTAGAGATACATACCTTTATTAGTGAAGGTGGTTATGGTTTTGTAGAGAAAACATCAGTGGGTACACCCTCAAAAAATCATTCCATCTGAAGTTGTGGTAAGGTGGTGATGTTCATGTAAACTGAAAAAGAAAACCCAAATTTCTGTTAAAGTGAATAGAAGAGGTGTAAGTTGTGCAATTCATAAACTCACCAATTTTTTTTTGGAATCCACCTAAAAATGGTTTAGTAGAAATGCTATTAAAAAAAAAACCTTACACTTATTATTATTCATTCCAAATATCATTAAAAGAAAATTAATTGTAAATTCTCACTTATAATCAAACTCATTTAAATTGATAAAAATAAAACTGAAAACTCATTTAAATTATAATGAAGACTTTCAAAATGATGGATATTGAATAGCTAGGAATTGAAACTACAGTATGGGTATCTTATTTTAGACTTAACCATATCGGTTTGTATCTATCTCATATTATATTTAACAAATTTCTTCTTCTTTAGAAGAGGTGTTCGCTGTGTAATTCATAAACTCACCAATGTTTTGGAATCCACCTAAAAATGGTTTAGTAGAAATGCTATTAAAAAAAAAACCTTACACTTATTATTATTCATTCCAAATATCATTAAAAGAAAATTAATTGTAAATTCTCACTTTTAATCAAACTTATTTAAATTGATAAAAATAAAACTGAAAACTCATTTAAATTATAATGAAGACTTTCAAGATGGGGGATATTGAATAGCTAGGAATTGAAACTATGGCATGGTAACCTCATTTTAGACTTGATCATATCAGTTTGTGTCTATCTCATATTATATTTAACAAACTGAGAAATATATAGCAACAGAATTTTATTTATTTCGAAGTGCTATTAAATAGGTCAACTGCATAAATCCAGATGATCTTGCTTTCACTCTACAAACATACAAAAAAAAAAAATAAATAGAGAAAACATTTGGTAGAGATACATACCTTTATTAGTGAAGGTGGTTATGGTTTTGTAGAGAAAACATCAGTGGGTACACCCTCAAAAAATCATTCCATCTGAAGTTGCCATAGGGTGGTAATGTTCATGTAAACTGAAAAGAAAACCAAATTTCTGTTTAAGTGAATAAAAGAGGTGTTTGCTGTGTAATTCATAAACTCACCAATGTTTCGGAATACACCTAAAAAAGGGGGTATATTAAAAGGATCATCAAAAACCTTACAATTATTATTATTCATTCCAAATATCATTAAAAGAAAATTAATTGTAAATTCTCACTTTTAGTCAAACTCATTTAAATTGATAAAAATAAAACTGAAAACTCATTTAAATTATAATGAAGACTTTCAAAATGGCGGATATTGAATAGCTAGGAATTGAAACTACAGTATGGTAACCCCATTTTAGACTTGATCATATCGGTTTGTATCTATCTCGTATTATATTTAACAAACTGAGAAAATATATAGCAACAGAATTTTATTTATTTCGAATCCCCCTCAAAAGTGCTATTAAAATAGGTCAACTGCATAAATCCAGATGATCTTGCTTTCACTCTACAAACATACAAAAAAAAATAAATAGAGAAAACATTTAGTAGAGATACATACCTTTATTAGTGAAGGTGATAATGTTCAGTAATTCAAAGTATAATGAAGAATGAAGAATAAAAGTATAATGTACACATAAGCTAAATTCACTCTTTGAAGGTGTTTGGTGTACAACTTTCCTCATACGAATGAGAAATAAGCCAGTGCAAATGGCGTTGAAACTTGTTTGTAGCCTGCTGCTGTCTGCTTACGTCACTCGAATCAGAAGCCAATGAACTCTACCCTCTCACTTTTACTGCAGTTCTGGTCAGCTGCAACCAGTTTCATAATTATTGCACATGTCTGCTTACGTCACTCGAATCAGAAGCCAATGAACTCTACCCTCTCACTTTTACTGCAGTTCCGGTCAGGTGCAACCAGTCTCATAATTATTGCACATTTCACGAATAAATTATTGTGAATGTAATTTAAGGTTTTTTGGGTTTTAAAATCACCGACAAGTGGTGGATCTAATCTGTTATATTCCAGAATTCAGTGCTTCATTCCGTACGTTATCCAAATGATTAAAATTAAATATTTCCAACTTTAAGTAAAACTGGGTCAGAATCAGTACCGCTTTTTAGTATACAGATGATCCAAAATTTATTATTATTTTTCCCAATTATTAATGCCAGGTTTGGTCAAGCTGGAGGGTCTAGTTGGGTTGGAAAGAGCGTGGGAAAAAATGTGTGAGCGTGGGAAAATCTTTATTTTCCAATTAATCGTGATCGGAAAATTGTATTTGATACATGAATTTGGGATGCCTTGGAAGGCTGAACAAGATGGCGTCTTCAAATTAAAATTCCCTTCACGGGTTAAAAAGTTTAAATTTTTTCGTGGTTCGGAACCCACGTGAAAATGGGAATTTTGGAGATCGGATAGATTGCGTTGATTTGACTTTGACTTACCTATTTCAGGTTAGGTTAGGTTTGGGTGGGTTGACTTAGGTTAACCTTAAATTTAAGGTTAAATAAAAACTGCGCCAGAACTGTCAGTCTGCCCTACTATTGTTTCTTGTTTTTCGCCAAGATGCCTCCAAAAAGTGTTGTTTGGGACGCTATTTGGTATTATTTTGGCCTGTTTTTGCTATTTTCAAAGACTGAATTAATCGATGTTTGAACACCGATTAATCGATGTTTTCAGTACCGATTAATCGGTGTATCGATTACTCCCTTACAAAAAATAATCGATGTTTTGTAGTTCGATACCCATCCCTATCACTCTATCAGACGGCTTGCGACTGACAAGTAGATCGTTTTGCGAGCAGGTCGTACGAGTAGGTCGTCACAGTAGAGGGGCCCACACACTAGCGAGTCTGGCTCGCGAGTAAGACTCGCGAGTTTGGCTCGGCGAGTAAGGCTCGGAAGAAAATCACCACTAACGTGTTGTGAACTTCCCGAGTCCGGCTCGGCTACTTTTCAAGGTCGGCTGGATTGCGCCCATGTTAATTCTGATCCATATAACTCATCTAATCTGAAAATCTTAAAATTGCAATCAGTATCTCATTTGGAAGGTTTGTTAATGCTCTAGAGTATTGGTTTTGCTAAAATTTCATACTTTTTAAATTCTGTTTTATTAATTAGTATTATTATTATTATTAATTAGACATATTTTTTCTTCTAATTTTTTTCTGATATTAGAGATATAGATTTCAGAGCGTTTAAAGGCACGATTTATGTTTTTTATAACAATTATTTTCCCACCTCTAAGTATCTTCTTATAGATTTATCACATCTACAATTAAATAGGCAAAAGTGTAATAGAATTTAAAAGTCTTATAATACATGATAATTACTAATAAAATTCACTCATATTACATGCTCCTAGGCAGTAAAATTAGCTGTTCTTGTATTATAAGTTCTTGTAAGTTTTATGAAACAGGCCCTAGTTTTGGCTAGAGGCGTCTCAGTGACCATTTTTGCGCCAAAACAATTGTTAGTCTTTATACGATAAAATACGTTTGTCTACCTAAATAATTTATTGAGAACATCGTTTCAGCAGGGTGGACCAGGAGCTGGCAATAAATTAGTCAAGGGTCTCAGAAGGGTAACTAGTTGTATGGATGTCATTTTTGTATTGTTTTCGTAGGTCGTAGACTGAATAATTCTCCTTTCACTCCTATTTCGCTCTCCTATTATCTTAGCGCTCTTACTTCTCCCTCTCACACACACACACATAGACAGAACTTTACTCATACAGATGTCACTGATAGTGTTTGAGACTAGTTTCTTTTTTTTTGAATTCGACAATTAGCGGCAGTCGGTTTTGAAATTCTATTTTACTTTAGCCGACCCTTCAGTTGCAAAAATGAGTTCGCAAGAGGAGGCTGCTGCTGCAGTTATCGTTTTAAACGAATACGGTTTTTTTTGCGCAAAAACCGTGAAAACAGACAAACAGGAACCTAAAAAAGAAATTGTTACTGGCTTTTCAAAATCCCTAGCCAGCCCCCAAAGTATAAATAAGTAAAGACTTGTGCAAATAATTTAAATCAGAGGTTCCTCTATTTTTATTGTTTGTTTTGAAATTCTACAATCATTCTTAATCACCAGCAGACCTTTTTTCAAAATCTTGAGAACGATTAAATATATAAACTTAAATATATAACTCAATTTTACTTATTTTTAGGTCTTGTGAACAGTGCAAATACTCGCTTTCTGACCATCTGCTATGTTATAATGAGGTGCCGAGCCTGGCTCGGCTCAGGAAACGTCCACTAACTTGCGAGTCCCAGCCGAGCCCAGCCGCGCTTGTAGCCGTGTGCGAGTCTGGCTGGGCTCGGCTCGGCTCGGCTCGGAAGAAAAGAGCCCACTAACTAGTGATTTTCTCCCGAGTCCGGCTGGCCGAGTCTTACTCGCGAGCTAAACTCGCTAGTGTGTGGGCCCCTTAAGAATGGTCACATTGCAAACTTCCTACTCCTGGGAGTTTATACTTCAATGGCATAGACCAGTTATTAGACAATCTGTTATTGCACATTTTGTTTGTTAATGAAGAAAAAGAAAGCTGGGTGAATGATATTAATTTAACAAGAGAGACACAAGGAGAATTCAAGCTACTTTTTCCTGATCTACGAAAAACTGATAGAAAATTTTTCGATTATTTTCGGATGACACTAGAAACGTACCATTATATTTTAAACAGAATCAGCACAAAGATTGAAAAACAAAGCAATTTTTGGACTTGTATCAAGCCTGTGGAAAGATTAGCTCTATTATGATAATCCTTTGTGGATTGATCCCACAATGGATTTTGGTCAAACACAAGCTTAATCAACTTGTCAAATCTCAAACTACACTCGTCACATTCATTATGATATTTTCAATCTATCCTATTTTCTCGAGTCAATGTTTGTGTTTTTGAATTTGCGGCTCTCCAATTCATGGCGTTGAACGTTGCACTGCCTTCTGTTGCCGGCTCCATCTATGCAACTGGTTTTAATTTGAATTGATTCATCATTAAACTTATTCTCCTTATTGGCTATGTTTTATTCAATCTTTAATTATGTTCATTTTCTGTTCCATTCTTTCACTCTCATTGTGAAATTATTAGTCAATTTGCCTTTACTGTGCCACGCCTTAATAGGTTGGTACAACTCAGCCAACTTTCGTAGAACGCTTCCTTCCCTTTAGGCCAGTCTTGTTCAGCTTTGGTCACAAAATGTAGTCAACAAGTTTTCTTCTGCCTTCAATTTTTTCTTCTTCATCAGCCCTCATCTTCATCATTATTCTGTTCTATCATCTTTAAACCAAACATCGGTAATTATGAACATTTTCAGTGCTTCAAACATTTCAATTTTGAACAATTTCACAAACTTTAACAAAACTTAGTTATCCAACCTCTACTACCAGACCACGTTGCTTCAACTTTTCAAGTATCTAAATTTCTACAATTCAATCATCAATTATTCATATAAAATTTATTCAAGTGTTTTGAATATTCAGTGAATATTATCCAACGACAATTACTGATTTCTTCAAGACATTTTTTGAACACTTTTCAACCAGCACTTCCTATCATGGGTTATGTTTGAACATGTTGACTCCAAATTTCAACTATCAGTTTTCATTCATCAATAAACTTTATATTATTGGAACTTCAAGCTTTCAATCTATTTGAAACAAAACTTCAACCTGGCGAAGTTCCTTCCTACCACAAGATCACATGGGTGATTCTTCTTCAATCATCGTAGCTTGGGCCATTCCATTTCTACATCGTTCACTATCCATGCTATTTGAGGGCCTCCTTCTTCCTACTCAACTTGCCACTGCTCAAGCTCTGCTGGGACCATATCAAACAAGACACTTGGCAATTCTGCTTCACCAAAGTTGAGTATTACTATCATTCTTACAACTTTACTATTTGCCTACAGGGCCTGGTATTATTGCACATCTGTAAATCATAACATCAGTCAATTTAACTTCAACCTGAATTAATTTTGAATACATTTCAATTATTACATTATTACAATTTTGTCATTCTATTTTGGCAATCGAGCCTATTACAATTTTGTCATACCTTTTGGCAATTGAGCCTTTATTACATTCTTGCAATTACCGTTTTGGAAATCGAGCCTATTACAATTTTGTCATACCTTGGCGATCAAGCCTTTATTACATTCTTGTAATTACCATTTTGGCAATTGAGCCTATTACAATTTTGTCATACTATTTTGGCGAACGAGCCTCTTCAGCATCAAGCTGACATATCACTATTTTGTCATACCTTGGCGATCAAGCCTTTATTACATTCTTGCAATTACCATTTTGGCAATTGAGCCTATTACAATTTTGTCATACCTTGGCGATCGAGCCTTTATTACATTCTTGTGATTCCCATTTTGGCAATCAAGCCTATTACAATTTTGTCATTCACTATTTTGGCGATCGAGCCTCTTAGCGTTAAGCTGACAATATTATATTTTTGTAATTACTATTTTGGCATTAAGCCTCTCAGCATCAAGCTGACTATCAAGACCTTGTCCTACTATTTGGCGATCACGACTTTGTCTTATTATTTTGGCATACAGCTGACATTACTATCTTGTCATTACTTGACATACAAGCCATTTATTATCAAATAAATATCAATCACTACAGTTTCTCAATTCTTGTTATGTACAATTTTAATAAGTATTTGATTTCAATAATTCAATTGTTTATTTTTGTAATATAATTATTCAGCAAATTATTACATTCATTCTTTGATTAATCTTTCTTGGTTAATCTTGATTAAAAACTACAAGCAAACTATCCACTATTTTCATTCAATTAAGGCTGATTCACACATATAGGACTGGACTACGACTGGACTATGACTGTGTCGTTTTGAATGGATTCGCCTAAACAGTCTTTCCATTTGAAATACACAGAGACGGTCGGAGGTAATTCACACATATAGGACTGTACACCGACCGGACTACGATTGTACTGTAGTAGATCACTTTCAGAGTGATCTTTCAAGGACACGGTCCTACACAGTTTGCGTCCGGCCTGAACACAATCCTATATGTGTGAATCAATGTAGGACTGTGTGCCAACTATACTGTTAGTATTGAGTGTTTCCACTATTTCCAAAATTAGAGATAGAAGAATTGGGATTTCAGATTCGGATTCAGCGCCCTAAAATTAATAATTTGCCTCGCGTGTACTCAAAAATAAGCAAAATTGAGGAAGTTGTTTTTATTGATATCAAGTCATCCTATACAGTAGTCTAGTTAGTTCAACTTAGTTTCATCTAGAATGGCAGTTCCTATCACTTCCACAAGTTACCATTATATCTTGAAAGAAAAAAAAGTTCTATAAGAAAAAAATATTTCAAGTAGCCTATAGTATCAATTTTTTTGACTTTACAAATTTCCATCTAGAGTTAAAATTAGCCTAAACATGACATAGAACTGATTCTTGCTTATAGAAGCCAACTCAAGCATTCCATTCAGTAGAAACACAAGAAATATGTTGAAAGTTATTTTTGTTAATTTTGAATTATTATTTTCAAAGTTAATTTTGAATTTAATAATTCAAAAACTACCTATTAGCCTAAACCTATTATTGACAATATTATCGAACTGATAACGACTCTACTGTCGCTAATGTATGTATTCACTCTGTTCAACCCATTGGGAAACTTTTACTATAACACTATATACTTAGGCTATCTATTCATCCGGGATTTCCCCGGACAGTCCAGGTTTTGAGCTCGCGTCCGGGAAATGTCTGGGGTTTATATTTGTCCGGGTTTCTCAAAACATTATTGTTTCGTTTACAGTTTTTCTTAGAAACTTATTTCTGAAGAAAAGGTACAGTTAGACCAGTCGAACGTGTATTGCTGAAAGGGATACCTGAACTTCTAAACTTGAAACAGAGAAATTTGCGAATTGCCAGAACCCAGGTATTTCAATGTCAAAGCAAATCTTTCTTCTGATGAAACTGGTCGCCTCCACCTTGAGTAGTGTTTCGTCAATTCATTCTGAAGTATTTTCAACAGGTTCTCAAACTTTGTTATACTCATACGAAAATACTTGAAAAATTTAACCTGGTCATTTTTAAGACATGAAAATATCATAGGGAATTCTCCTTCTTCACTTCATCTCTTGCTCTCCACAACTGATGCACCCAATATTTTCGTCTCTTCCTAGCTTCTTCTTCTTGCAAAACAAGTAATACTCCGCAAGCAATAATAACATCCTCCTCGTCTGAATCCATCTTTGCAACTGAAGACTGAAGTGAAATCCACTGGAATGACGTAACTGCAGAAGTAAACGACAACAGTACAGTCGTAGTACAGTCCTACATATGTGTGAATGATAGCGACCCATCACAGTCAGCGTACGGTCGTAGTCCAGTCGTAGTTTAGTCCTATATGTGTGAATCAGCCTTTAATAGTTGCAATTCACTGTGTTGCATTTGTATTTTTATTAGTTGACACTTTCATTTTAATTTTGTTATTGTATTCTGGCAAACAGGCCAAATTCCAACTTACATTACTACCATACGTCAATGAATATTTATGAATAATTAATACATGTTTAATTATTCATCCTTTGCCTTCCTATGTGCCTATTGTTGTACTACAATCTAGATTTAATTCAATTAATTAAATGTAAATTATTTGTCACATAGTCTATGCTTTATTTCAAGCTCCTGATTCTTTATCTAGCTACATACATTTCAATCTTATTTTTTTTGGACTCATTCTTATTTTAGATTGAGACCTGGTCCTCCGGTTTTTATTTTATTTTTATCCAACTTATGGTGTATTCAATGTTGTGATTGGAAACCTTGGTAATTTTCATTTACCACCTCCAAACACCACAGTCCACTGCTCATTCCTTTCACGGCGTTGATACAACACAACTCCTCAACGTTCATTTTTACACTGACGACGAGTGACGACCACGCAAAGAAAATCAAACAAACTTGCTTCCAGAATTGACTCGTGCGTGTGCGCAACTCCTCGTACGACCAACTCTTCTCTACTGTGACCAATCAAACCGGTTTATCAAAGTTTATTTTACTCTGACGTCCAGATGCGAGCACGCACGTCCATTTACTCGTCGGAGTACGCATGCAGTCTGACCACGGCCTTATGTACTTCATACATAAATTCTCTCAAGATACTACACTAACCTGTTGTTTAACTACTGTCCAGTAAATATTAGCATAACTGATTTAGTATTTTGAATTTTTGTGTTTTACAAATGAAGTTATCAACTCTTGTTTTCACATCCTTCAAAGTTTAAAGGAACAACTTTGTAGAATTATTTAACGTTAATGTAATCAATATGTAAGTTACTCAATGTGTCCACCGAACATAAACTTATAGGTATTTGATTTTTATTGAACCATTATGTATTTGAAATAGTATCTGATTGTTTAAAAACCATTTATGTTCACATTCTTATTTAGCTATTTTGCAATTAAGTTTATTGAGCAAAAGTTCATATATACATTTCATTGATATTTCTTTTTTACCTTTACAAAAAATGTTACACCCATATGTAAAGAATCTCAGGAAATATACATACATTTTGTAACTTATATTTTATCGACTGGGTTTGAAATTTTCAAAACCTATATAAATCTTCTTTTAGTTTTCGAAAGAATACGGTTGACTTATTTTTTGGGGGTGCCTAATTTATAGGGGGGGGGGCTGGTGCTAAATTTTGGAGGGATGCATCATGAGCCTTGGGGGTGGTGAGACCCACATGCTTTATCTTTCTTTTTTGGTTGCTCACGTGAAGAAAAAAAGCCATAAATATTAATTAAATAGGTTTATCTGTTACATTGTCGAGCAATGAACATTATTATGGGCTAGCAAACATAAATTTATCAAACAAATTCAAGCATAATAGGATAAAATTACAATAGTTATCAACAACTACAACTAAATTCCTGGATGACTTGTTCCATGAACTGCTTTGTTTATGGGGGGTACAACAAAAACTCAACAAAATTAAACAAAGACATGACAAAAAAATACATGACCTAACACCTCCATAAATGACAATTCAATCAGCTCACATTTTTACAGTAAAACTGTTAACTGAACAAACATAGATTAAAAAAAAATGTCATTGAAACAGAAACAAACATCCAATGCACAGACCCACAAACGCATGACGAACTTAGACTAGAAACCTACAACTCAATAAAAACAAACAGTTCACAACCACACCCACCCATAAATGCAGAAAACCACACCATAAAAGAATTGAAACACAAAGCTCCAACTCACAATCTCACCTATATCAAAGCAGACAAAGGTAATACTACAGTTATCATAAAAAATGAAGAGCTCAACAAAAAACACTTTGACTACATAAACAAAAACAACATTAAACAACTACACACCGATCCCACAAATGTTTACCAAACAAATAATCAACAAGACAAATCATGTAATCAATGATTCACAAAAAAGAAGACTGAAACAAATACACCCTTCTGTACCATCACTTCAAACTCTCCCCAAAATTCACAAACCCAACATACCTATCAGACCAATTGTAAACTACCAAGAAGCACCTGCCTATAAACTAGCAAAACACATAGATCAAACACTGAGAAAACTAATTAATATCAACAACAACACATACATAAAAAACAGTAGCAATCTTATCACAAAAATAAAAGACACAAATTCCTCACAACTCCACTCTTGCATCTTTTGATATAACAAATCTATACACCAACATACCTGTCAATGAAACAATAGAAATAATAAAGAACATCCTTATTCACAACAACACAGCTACTGTTTGACCAGCGAAAGAAAGTCCCCGGCGAACTGGAGCAATATTAGGCTCGACTAGCTATTTCATTCTTTGCTACAAACATCAGCCATAAAATAAAAAGTATCTCCAATAACTTCAGAAATATCGAATTAAGGATGTAAAAAAGGTCAGGAATCGTTTTTGTTCAGTAACATTTTTTGATAAATACACTCATTTTGGAGATAAATTCAATTTTTGTCAAAATAAGTATTTTCATTGAAACCCCGTAATTTTTTGTTTACAACTCTACTGTTTAATAACTACTGAACGGAATTAATTTTTTTGGCATGCATATTCCTTGATGCTTCTTTGAACCGATTTTATGGATATTTTTTCGAAAAAGTTTTGGTTTTTCTAATAATATGGGTAATTTCTTGGATCAAGTTCGTGAATTTTAATTGTAAAACATGAAAAGGTTGTTGATCGACAAACTTTTTTCTTATTGGAATAAACCCAACACATGTATTGTATGAAAGAACAATAACATTCCAAATTTATTTTTTATGAAAGAATCACTAAGATTGAGTAATAATGGGTTTTCGAGTTATACGATAAAATATGTTGCTCAAGTTTACTGGAGTTCTTTCTCCGCGCAGCTCACATTGCATACTGCTTTGAAAACCCGTAATTTTTTGTTTACAACCCAAAAGTTTCTATCAGTAACCTCATTTAACTTGGACGAAAATTTCCATCTATATCAAATAGGCCTAACAATGTTTCTTGGGTTCTATGTCACAGTTAACATGCAAAATTAATATAGTAGGTTTTGAGTTTTATATATCTTTAAAATTCCCTCTAACAGTTAACGTGCATGCAGTGATTAGATAATTCACACAAATATCCTTAGCCTCAACGGGATTTCTGAGACCCCGTAGCGAAGCACGGGTGACCTGCTAGTATAAATTTATGTAGTTGAATCAACATTGAAATTTTTTTTAATACAACTTTAATCACTCACCTGCATTCTATTTCTTATTGAGGAGTTACACATCGACCAACTCTGCACAGCCCAAGTCACTGTCATCTGATGTTTCACTTTCACTAGAATTTTCAGCCTCAGAATCATCCGAACATTCTTCCTCTAAACCTCCCAAAGAAATTATAAATTCATCAACAACACTTTCCATTAGCCCATCGTTCTCCCAATAGTTATAATAATAATAATCTAATAATAATCTTCTAATTTTTTAACGTGTTCAATGTAGCCTTCCCAGTCAGCCGCGCTAACTTTATTTACAGCGTTCAAAATGACGTCCTTCAAGTAGTTCACTGAAAACTCCCCTGTAACATTCATTGCCCTTACCTCGCGTTTTACTTTTGCCCAAGCAAGTTCAATGGGATTCAATTCGCACATATATGGTGGAAGCAGTGGCGGCTCGTGCATGGAAAAATGGGTGTTCACAAACAAAATATTTGGTATGCACTCTATGAATTGCATTGCTTGTATTGTATGAGTAATGCTTATGATGTTCCACCCCCCCCCCCCCCCCCACCCAGACGCCAATTACTACAAGCAAAGGTTAGAGGAAGAATGATGGCAAAATGTTAAGCACTTCCAACTTTAAAAAAATCTAAAATTCTACTCACCACTGTCATGAAGCAACACTGGCCATTGTTTTGTCTGGCAAAACAGATGCATCAGGGGCAGGGAACCGATCAGACAAGATGCTCATGAGTATAAAGGATCATTCAATTGTACCAAAACGCATTTGATGCATTGCACATATGATAGAGTTCTTGAATAACCCAGATGCCTTTCAAAAATGTATGGCAATATAATGTAGCATTTTGTATTGCAGGTGAAAATATCTTCTTTTTTTTTGAAGGATTGCTAATAACCAAAAAATTTAAAAAGTCTTCCATGCATTTGATTTTCAGATAGAAAAAAAATGTGAATTTTGATATTATAAAACTCATTTTTTTCCACTCACGAACTGGCAATGCACTGATTACATCTTTTTTGTGGCAGCCTGGACTTGCTTGATGATTCACTGATGTTGTTTTTGAAAAATTTAAGAAAAATCAATAGTTTATGTTTGGTTTTAGTATAAAAAATAAATTCTGGTATTATTTATATAGTTTTTGTTTCTACTCCCAAACATATTCACTTATGATGTATTTTGTTTAAAAAATTAGAAAAACCAACATCTCCCGGTAAACTCACTATTCATTACATTTATCCTTCTGTGAATCTTCTTTCCTTCAGACTGACCTCTCTATGACTCCAAAAATTATTCTAGTCTCCTCAAAATCATGTGGACTACTAGGAAAACTCCATAGCAATTATGATCAATAAAATATACTGAATAATTATATAAAAGTTTTTTTTATTTTAACAATGTAAAGCGGAGGTTGATCAGGTCCCAACTTTTTAATCTCTAGTTTCTCTTCATAGCTAAGCTGTTTTGAAAGTAGCTCTTCCACCGAATTCATTTTTAATAAAAATATATAACAGATTCAACCTATTCACTTAATAGACAGCAGACAACACGTTTAACTTACACTATGTATTCATGAACAACAGAAGAATAAGCTATTACGAGTCCACATAAAGAAAACAAGCATCACACGTGTACTGTAGTATTCATATAACTTGGCAGCGTGTAGCAGATGGGACATGCTACATTTGAACCCAGCATACTGCTGCCAAGTTATATGAAAACTAGAGTACGACTGTACGCCCTAGCAGCATTTTTGTCCTGAAATAATAGACAATGTCCAGAGAAGATAAAATATGTTGCTCAAGTTTACTGGAGTTCTTTCTCCGCGCAGCTTACATTGCATATTATGGTACTAGCCAGCCATCAGTTATGCGTAAAACAAATATTGGCGTGCTTCTGTTGTTTTGCTTTTCAGTATTTAGACTGCAGTATTAGTCATCGATGTATAGAAATCCTGTTTATAAATAGAGGCATGTTTTCTTAGTTCATTGTCATTGTCAATAAACAGCTCAGTTCAGTTCGTGAATCGAGCGCGTGCACATTGTATAAAGCATTTTGAATTTTGAATTTAATTTGTTATATTACCCAGGTTTAAAATAATAATAGTTATAGTTACTGTGTAGTTTTTTATAACAATGTCAGGCATTAGAAAGAGGGGTCAAACAGTGCATAGTGAAGGGCGTAATATCATAAGATCTCCCAGGGATCTACAAACTGAACTGCTCTGATTGTAACAAATTCTACATAGGACAAACAGGCTGCACATTCAAACAACATTACAAGGAACATTTTCAAGCCCTGACATCAAAAGCTGAATCGAATTTCGCCGACCATATCATTCAAACTGGACACACTTTTACTGACATCACTACCAACCTACACATTCTACATATAAAATCTAAAGGACATGAACTCAACATCTTGGAACAATTGGATAGCTCCACCACTCTCACTGCTCAGTCTCTTCACTTACAGTCAGCACAAAATGCATGGTTTTCTGGCATTCTTTAGCCATTAATAAAATAAATTTTATGATTTTTAAAATTGTTGTATTTGGGGAGACTGTCAAACCTTATAGTTTATGACAGCAGAATAATTTTCAATAAACTGTGACAAATAGTTTGTCATTCCTAAAAATCGTTCCAACCCTTTTTTATTACTTTGGTGTCAGCAACGTATTGATTGCCTTTACTTTAGAATGATCTATTTCAACTCCTCTATCACTAAATATGTGACCTAAATAAATAATTTTATTTACACCAAACTTATATTTGTTGATATTGAACTTAAACCAATTATTTTTTGCTTTATCTAATACCTTAATTAATATATCATCATGTTCTTCTTTGGTTGATCCCCATACTAATAATATATCATCTATATAAGATTCTACTCCTTCAATATTTTCAAATGTTTGAACTACTATTTGATGAAATCTTATGGTGCAAACCTAACACCAAATTGCATCCTTTTAAACCTGTACCTACCAAAAGGTGTACTAAATGTACATAAACATGAGCTATCCTCATCTAAAGGAACCATCCAAAATCCAGCATTAGCATCTAATACACTAAAATATTTACCATTAACTAGTTTAGTAGAAAATATACCAATTTTAGGTAATTCATAGTGTGATCTCATATGTTGTTTTCATTTAAATATTTTGGATCGAAACAAATTCTAAAATCTTTATTCGGGTTTCCACTATGACAATGGCTGTTTTCACACACACTGACAGCGCCGGTATGATGCATGTCTTTGGTAGCATTACTCCTGCCAGTGCCAGCACCAACACTTGTGTGTCATCCTTAGTTTTGAACAGAATTTGGTCATTTTGTGTCTTGTTTTTTGATTTCATCAATTAAATTCACTAATATATGATCAAAAGTTTCCTTACTCATACAAAAAAAAATTGGTGCATTTGTCACTAGCTTATCAAATAAGGTGTAATACAAGCCATCCAAATAGCAAACTTTTATTATTGGGCCAATCCAAAGTTGTTTATTATGACTGCGCCTTTTACATTGTAGATATAATAAATTAACAAATACAACCTCCTGTTGTAATCAGCCATTGTACCATTTTGAACCAAGCCGCCCACTGCAAAATGAGGTAAGTTCTTCACCGACAGCCAGATGCCATGCTGGTAAGTGTGAAATAGGCTTCAACGATGTCGTGACGATATCGGCGCTGGTGCCGGTGTGTGTGAAAACGCCCAATGGCACTTACCCAATCTGTAGGCTCATTGACCTTTTCAATCACTTTCACTGACTCCATAAAATATAATATAATTTAGCTTTTACTCTCTCCCTTAGAGCAAGAGGGATTTTTCTACTTGCAGCTATAACAGCCTTAGCATTATCATTTAGGCATATACTATAACTGTGGGGTATACAACCTACAGCACCATCAAATAGATATTTGTATTTTTCTAAGTATACTGGCAACTTAGATTTAACATCAGTTTTAAATTTAAGATTTTTATTAGCTAAAAGGTCAATTCTCTTAATAGGATTCCTTTTGGAACTAGAACTTAATCCTAAAATTGGTACACAATCTAATAAAACAACATAAAAATATATCTTTTAATCATTATTATGAGAGAAATATAGGTAGCATTTACCTGCAACTTCAACTTTCCACTAAAAGTATTTGACTTGACAGGCTTGAGAATATTATCATTGAAACCAATCTGTTTCAATAATTCCAGGGAAATAACATTTATCTGAGCACCTATATCTAGGTTGAAAGATATATTCTGACCTTTTATATTAACATCTGCTCGCCACTCATCAATTGTTGTTTTGTTATCAACATTATGTTATGTTTATACTTTAATCTTTCTCTACTAAATCTATGCTGTTTACCTGTAATTCCTCAATGTCATCGCAAAGTTCATTGACATTAGGATTACGTTTGCTCTTGAAAACTTTTGAAAAATGATTCTGTCTATTACAATTATAACATGAAGCTCCATATGCAGGGCATTTGATATATGGATGGTTTGTCCCACAATTCTTTCATTTATTTTTAAAATTACTATGACTTTCTGACTTAATGAACGAATCATGAGAATACCTATGTTTGTCATTAGTGTTTTGTATGTTACCTGGACTCTGCTTTGAGTATGTTTGTTTTCCTGTAGGTCTGCTTTTGTGAATTTTTTATGCATTACATGTACTCCTCCAGCTTCTTGGATATTACTTCCCATACCTTGTAATTGTTAAATACATATTTCTGCAGCATGGCATATGTCTAAAGCACAATCCAACATTAAATCTTCCACTCGTAGTAAGCATTCTTTCATGTGTGAATCTAATATACCACAAACAAGTCTGTCTTTGATTAACTCTTCACATGATGTCCCGAATCCACAGTCTTTACTTTTATTTTTAAATCAGTCACAAAGTGATCAATTGTTTCACCACAGTGTTGATTACATGTGAAAAACTGATGTCAGAACAAGGTCAGAACTGACCTTTTGTGAGTCACGGTGGACGTGTTTCAAACTATGGCTTTCTTCTTCGGCGCTTGGTTGCAGACTGACTGGTTTTCTAGTGTATAAGGTCTGGTCACAGAATAGAGAAGAAGAATTCTGTGGTCTGGTGGTTGTAGGAAGGTAGTGGGAGGAGTGGATGTGGTGGGGGATGTAGGTGTGGTGGAGGTGTTTCTAGGAGGGGTTTGTGATGATGTAGAAGAGGGTATGAGGTTTGAAATTAAGTTGGTCACTGAGTATGAGTTGAGGATGTGAAATGGAAGGTTTGTAAATTTCGAATTGTTCAAGAGTATTGAGTTTATGACTTTTGGGGGCAATGTGAAGGATGTGGAGGTTTTGATCAATGTTGGTGAATGAATGATTTTTTGTGAGTATATGTTCAGCATAATTTGATTTTGTCTGTGGTTGGGTGAGGGCTTTTATGTGTTCTTTGAATCTGGTTGTGAAAAATCTGCCAGTTTGCCCAACATAGAAGCTGTCACATTCGTTGCATGTCAGTTTGTAAGTGCCAGAATGATTATGAATGTTGGAGGTGGTGGTGGTGGTTTTCTTAAGGTGTTGTTGGTTTTGAATGCGACTGTGTAGTTGAGCTTTCTGAAGGTATTTGCTATTGTTTGTGTTGTATGATTGATGTACTATGTTAATATGATGTATTTGGAGTCTGGTGGGGGTTGTGTGGTGTTTTGTTGTTTGTGAATGATTCTATGGAGTTTTTGTCAATGATGGATGGGTTGTATCCGTTTTTTGAGGCTATGTATTTGATGGTATTGAGTTCAGTTTGGTAGTTAGCGGGGTTTATGGGTTTGTTGATAATTCTGTGAATTATGAAGTTGAGGGCTGCATGTTTGTGTTGGGTTGGATGGTTGGAGTGATTATGAATTATCATTTCTGTGGAGGTGGGTTTCCTGTAAATTTTGAATGGTGATGATTTGTTTTGATGATTGTGAGGTCAAGAAAGTTGATAGAATTATGGATTTCAGTTTCCAAGGTAGTGGTATGGGGAAGGTGAGTTCATTTGATATTATTACTAATATTCTTCTATTATTGGCAAAACATCAAATACGTTCACTTCAAACGTTTATTCACTTCAAATAATACAAAATATAGAAAGACTAATACAGAATAAATTAAGTACATTCCTACTTAAGCTATAGCCTGTGAGGAGGAATCTCTCATGTCTCCAATAACTGAGTTTACTAACAAAAAAAAAAAATTATATATATATATATATATATATATATATACAATGAAATATTTATATCAGGATGATAAAAGATAATAGCCTCTTAAAAAATAAATATTATCTATGGACCACCTAGAAATATGAAAAGACAAGGCATTGAAAAGACATTATAGGTACCCATCAAAAAGAAGAAAATTGATGATTTAATGAAACTGAGAAACTATTCAACTGGATATGAGGAATTCTACAATCCAATACTGCAATGGCCAACCACAGATAGGGACACTAACAGAGATGATGTTTCTGAGGTAAGAGTAAAGGTGAGTTAGTTTAAAAAGCATTACCCATTAAACTATCACTATTCCAAATTATTACAGGGAAATTAAATTAATTAACTGTAATTAAAAACATATATTGATTTCTCACTTCATAATATTTCTCAGTGTATACAGGGTGTCCCATGTAAGGTGTAAAAGCCGGTTACCAGAGATTCTACATCAAATTTCTGACAAAAAATGTTTAGTGACGTTTTTAAAATGGAGCCTTTGTTTTCGAGATATCTCGATTTAATGACTTTTTCGAGATACGCTCACTTCCCACCATTAAATGCTCAATAGCTCAAAAACTAGTGATCGGATTGGAACTATGATGACATTGTTGGAAAGAGCACAACATTTCGCTAAAGATACACGTATTTTCAATATGTAACCTCATCATTTAGGGTGTTTTTTTGGGTCAAAGTACAAAAACGTGGATTTTCTGAAATCTCACTGAAATTTCAAAGTGATTTTTCTCGATTTGTTTTTAGGGTGACATAATGAAAATTTTACATGAAAAACTTCCTCATATCTTAAGTTTCAAAATGAGCCTGAAATATTTCAAATTGATGAATTGCAAATGCTTGAAAATTGTTGAAAAACTGTCACAAACCCACAAGAATTGAGTGTCTAAGGGACAAGAGCTGAGAGAGTAGAAATTTTATTTCAAAATCTTGTTGTAATCAGATGTTGTTCCAAAATAAATTATTAATCCCTATGGTCCTTGAGTGACCGCAGGAAGCCGTTGAGAGCAAACTAAATAAAGTAACAAGACACACTACGTAAAAATACTGATCTACAGTAAGTACTGTATTACAGTACTCTTATCAGAAACGTCTTACCGAATCACAGCTCTGAAGGGGTGTATTTCGGACCGTCTAGTGTCGCAGAGCGTCTAGTATGTCACAGCGTCCAGTTTTCAAACCATCTAGTTTTCTGTGTCAGGTGGTCTAGATTGCAGACCCTCTAGTTTCTTGCGTTACGCTGTCGCAGAGCGTCTAGTTTTCAAACCGTCCAGTTCTCACTTCGTCTAGTATGCTCGGTTCCAATTAAAGTGGACTCCTCTCGCTACGCCCAGCACAGTGGCGTTCAATTTTGCCATAAGATATGATTCAGTATTTCCCATCACTTCTGTCTCAATTAGCATAAAACAAGCTGATAGATTGATTTGAATTGAATTTATTGCCACATAAAAAAACAGAAACATTACAAATGTCATTGTACAAAATAATTATTTGTCAATGATTTGATTACAACTCTAATGATAAGGTCCAATATAATAAGTGTCCCAATCTCAATTAATTAATACAAGGTAGAAGATTGATTTCTTAATGAATTGTTAACAACTCTGATGATAGGGTCCAATAACAAGAATTCTCTATTGAAGTACTTGAAATTTCTTGTATAAATTAGCCTAGTAATACACAAAATTTTATCCCAAGACCATCCTTCTGACGGAATACTCATGGCAGTTCTTTTAAAAATATAACTACAGCGTATCAATAAATTGCTCAATTGATCAAACTGAACAAAATAGATTATTTTTGTAAAAATTATGAGAAACAAACTGTTTGAAAATAACTACTGTGTAGTTATTTCAATATCTGCTATTCCTTTTAACTTTGTTTCAATAAATCACAAGTATACTGAATTGTTTCTTCTGTTTATTCCTAATCAATCCAATTCACATCATCATCATTTCAATGTAACCTAAATCATGAGTTACAACCTACTTATTTGGAATTTTTAAAAGTTCATTGCATAAATCGAGCTTGAAACAATGAAAAAGGTTAAATTAAATGATCAATATGACTAAAACATTCATGAAATATGAATAGGTTTATCAGTGTTAAAGCTTCTACAATCTTATTTCCATCAAATGAAAGAGTTAAAAGGTATTGTCAAATTGCTTTATAGAGTCCTTCAAATTTCTTTAAATGCTGTTCAATATACTTAGGCATCCGGAAAGTAATACCCGTTTTGAAATTTAAAAAAACCAAGTCTTTTTGACAAACATGTTTCACATATAAACTGAAGGACTTTTTGGCAGGATATATTTTGAAAGTGACAAAGAACTGGAAGCAGTTATCACTACACTACCTCAACACTTGAGATGAGTGACTTCTTATCTTATACAAGGGTGGTCCCAGCTCTAAATTTGAGGGGGGGGGGTCATGAATGAGTTTTTGCTGACCTTTTTTGCGAAAATTCCCCTCCACCCTCTCTTTCCCACCGCCCGTAAGCGTGACCGCAGAAATTTCTAGTGAGGGGGGTACAAACTAGCCCTCCCCCCTCACTAACAACAATGATAATGTACTACCTCAATCAGATATTATCTTTCATTCTTCATTCCAAGACTCGCCACTTAAATTCATTCTAAGAATATGATTCTTGTTGAATTACAATGCTTTTATCAAAGTAATAAATTATCATATGAATGTATGTCACAAAAGATAAAAGAAGTGAATTCGAACACAATACTATAACTTGGTGAACGGTTCCGATAAGCCTGCCCTTAATTGTGACAGACAAACTCTATAGTCTACCTTCACAGTAGGCCCATATCTCAAAGCTGTCTTTTCACAATTATGATGAAAAATATGTGGCTCTCATGCTCAAAAGGGGGTCTAGGGGCCCTCCCACCGAAAAAGTAACCTATCTATAGCCACATTTTGATCGTTTCTAGACTTAAAATCCTCCTATTTTGACTCATTTCACGGGTTAAAGTTAATAGTGCTTAATAACTGTGAAAACGGGACCGTGGATAGTGAAATGAGAGACGCTCATATTTACTAATCTATAAAATAGAATGGGGTGAAAAATGTAGTCATAGGCTTTACTGAGGTCAACTAGAACGATCAGATTCAACTCTTACCCATCCAATGCCCTACGAATATCATCAGTGACTCTCAGAAGGGTACTAAGTCCCTCTCTAAAACCAGACTGAAAGTCACTGATCAAACCTTATCTAGCAATGAACTTACTCATCTGGTCATGAACAAGAATTTCTAAAACTTTGGTAAGCACTAGGAGATACTAATAGACCTATAATCAGAAAGAGAAATAGGATTAGGAACTTCGTTCAAGGGGATAACAATTGAGAATTTCCAATCATCAGGGAAAACAGTCGTGAGCAGGGAAGTGTTGATTTTTTTAAATCGATAACCAATTTGAAATAAATTTCAACTGGTTTTAATCGGTTTTAAACTCGATTTGATAACTTGGAAACTGTCCATCGCCAAGGGGAAAGGGATCGGGATCTGGGGAGACCAGCTTCGCCCTTATATCTCTTCCAGTAGATAAACGCAATTTTATCCCCCCCCCCCCCCCATTCTGGGACTTTTCTTGCTCAAATTGGTTAGGGCTACCCTTGAATTGATATGAAACATTCTTATACTTACATAAAGATTAAAAATAAATTACAATAGCCCATTTCGACATTTCTTGGATTGGTGGGGAAAATATTTTTGTCAATAATTCACAGACTCACAATTGCCTGCACAGCCTTATTGCTGTACTAGCAGCAGTAACTGATGCTAAATTTTGGTATGAGATTGAAAACAGTATTTGAGAAATAGAGAGGGGATGAACTAGACAGGAAATAAGCAATTACCGGCGCGACAGCCCGGCGACACTAAACAAATATTGCCGTATCGAGACTAGCCATTTTTATATAAATAATTCTACAAACTTTATGTATGACTCATCCTTTCCACCCGAACCTAAATCGCGCAAAAAAGGAAGAAATTCAGATTCCAGATTCGTGGCCACACACTAGCCCATTTATCTAAAATACTCGAAATTGAGGAAGTTCTCTTTATTAGCTGTGAAATGTATGTGTTTCAACCTTTCACCCAATAAAAAAGACATTCTAGAGTGGCAGAAAAATATTTCTAGTACTGTATTATTATAACTTAATCACATTATATATGGAAAATTTCCACCATAGAATAACATCATTATTAAATGGAAGAAATGAACTGAGGCTCAGGGAGGCTGTGTTTCAAGTGTTTCATAGAAAAACATTGGACAAAACCAATTTCATTTTGCATTTGAAATCATTTCTGACTCACAAATGTTGTGCTAATCTTAAATTTTGGATAGAAATACGGTATACAGATACAGAAATTGCTCACTTAATGTAATAGGATTTTACTCTTGCTACCTAGGTTTTTGATTCACTTGAATAAAACTACATCCTTCATTTTTTCTATCATTGAGATCCACTGAAATACTGTATCACAAACTCATAAAAAAGTTATCAAAACAGTTTGTTCCTTTTTACTTGTTCGTTACCTTTGCGCAACGGGGTCGGTGGGGGCCTTATCAACTGTCAATTTTCCATGGTCTCAATATTCAGTTCAATGAAAGTTATATAGAGCTCACTGTGACTCCGTAAAACAAATACAGTATGACTTAGTTATAACATGATTTATTGTCAATATTATTGACGCTGTATCAGAGTGAAACTGTAGAAGGGCTACCAATTCATCAATAACACAGGAGAAATAAAAAGTTACGCTTTTTCATTAAATACATACTTTATTCAAATACCTACTCAATATGTTGAATTCGATTTGAGGGTTTTCATTTCGAGTCTTCCTTCATATGAACACAATCTAGCAGAAACAGGATTCTAAAAACATTTCATTTATTAAAAAATTCACCAAAACTCTTGGTAAAAAATCATACTGGCTTGAATTCAGACATAATAATTATGAGCTAATTATAGGCTATTGTGCTTCTATAATAATTTTTCATCATTGTACATCGCTGTACAATCCAGAAAAACATGTAGCCTACAATAGTTTTTGGATTTAGACAAAGAAGATAGGGAACTTGTGCTTGCTTGTACAGAATGATTCATCATGAATCCTTGTCCTACTTGTCTAGCCTGTGTACCGAGACTTCTCCATTCCGGGGGTCCGGTCCACTCAAAATTCCTTGAATGGTAAATGAAATAAATTCACTTGAAAACACTACCGACTCATATCAAGAACTTATTTTTGAGTAGTGGATGGTTCTATGATTGCTAACGTGTTCTACTCAACGATTTCTATGGGGTTACATAAATATTTATGTATAGAAATCGTTGGGTCTTCCTAGCAATAGAAGATAAGTCACGTAATACTCGTGACAGCGGTTAAAACGGTGACCGTTTGACTGTTTTCAACTTTTCCAGCTGCTCTGATATTGTTTACAGCCATTTACCTTTGTAGCTGAGACTGTAGGTTCTCTCATCTTTCATCAACATCAATCACATTACACACGCACAAGCTTTAAACTTTTGTGGATACTATCCTCCGCAAAAAACTGCTAAAAATCTGTTTTTGAGAGTTCATTTCCCAAAACTTTCCCCCCCAATCCCTCTCCTATTGATTGCAGTGGATACAGCGAACTCCATAACTCGAATTTGAATTTCACAAAAATTGAGTACATGTCCATAAAAAAAACTGGACAAAATTTGCGACATTTTCCTGTTAAGACATGATATAGATATTCATTATGGCAATGATAGTGAAAACATAATTTCCAATGTCTATTAATTTTGAAATCAAATGATTTATGCACGTACAGCTTCCATAATTCGTGAAATTTTTTGAGAAGAAAACCCTGCATGTTCAAAAATAATTAAAAATGAGACTTGATAGACAAATATTCCTGCAATATGGATAGATTAATAAAAAATAAAGAGCATGAATTAGGAATTATGAAATCAATAAGAAATATTTCTTTATGTAGAGTTTATCCAAAGCTACTCGTATTTGAAAAATCGATTTGAATTTATGATTTTCAGTTAGAGCTGAAATCAACGTAATTCAATTCTGACATATGATATAGAATATAATGTCTCTAACTGACTCTAACCAAAGGCAGGCTCAACGGAGCCTTTCCCTTAATTGTAAGTTATTATAACATAAATAGTTATTCTTATTGTAAGTTATTGAAAGTATTTGCAGTATATTTATCCAGTGTAGGCTATAGGATAGTAATTATCCACGGCATTGTATATTTCTGTTATAAATTAAGCTAAATATTGCTGTAGGCCTATATTGAAAACGTTGTATACTGTACATCAAAATGAAACTTTGTAAATATAGCACTATAGCAATTAATAACATTGAAAGAATAACAGTGAATAACTGTAGAAGAAAAACTAAATCGTTAAACAACTTGAAAGGAACTAAGAGCTTAGTTTTATTTATCCAACTTGTAAACTCTGCTCCTAATTCAAAGAGAAGAAGGTTCATTTTATAGAGATAAAAGTTTGAAATATAAACTCAAGATAAGATCTCTACCTACAACTTTCCCACTTTTAAAACTTTCCATGAAAATGGGAAAAATTCTCTATTAGAGTTTTTTTCAGTTCACATTTCAAAATTTTTGAAACATTTTAAAAGCTGAACGACTGCTTCAAATTGATGTTTTTTTGCATTGTTGGGATCACATAATACCATTTGTCAAGTGTACCAAAATTATTTTTTTTCGTTGGAATTCAGATAGTGAAATGGCATTGTGAAACGATATGGAATAATTAGAACGTGTGATTACAGCTGGCGGGCTCTATTTTAGTCGGTAGCTGACTGTACCGGCCTGGCTGCTATGGAACCTAGTCGATATGAAATATAGAGGAAGTGAGACGCTAGTCGATGTGAATACTAGACGATCTGAGACGATCAGCGCATGATTATTCCAGCCGTCTCACATACTCCAGATTCGTTTTAAAATAGCACCTAGACGATCTGAAATCTAGACGATGTGAGATACTCCCCTCTGAAGTCATCGTTGGAAAAATAAGTGATTCGTCACAACATAATTCCTTAATTAAGTTGAATATTTCTAAGATTGCTCCATTGTATGAGATTGAAAATCAGGATCAACTGAAGAAAAATGAGTGTAACATATTCATTTCTGATTACTAAAACACAATATCAGTTTGTTCAAGTGCTATGGTATATGCGAAATTGCCTACTTTATTTATCTATTCATGTATAGAATGCGTGCCATTTCAAATAGATTGAAAATAATTTTCAATTTAATGTAACCTGACAAAGAATCAGCAGATACCAAACATTATTCAGGCTAGTATAAATAAAAATCATTTCCAGCAAATGTGCCAGAAAACCGTGTATCAACATTCCTTGCCTCAAAGCATTAAGAGGCAATTCTTCCATGAGATCAAAAAGATCTAATCTTTTAGAAAAAAATGTTATTGATAATTTTTTAGGTAAATTTATTAGATTAAAATTTATTGTAAGTTTTTTACATAAAATTTCAATAGAATTTTTTAGTTAAATTTTTTATTTGAGATCACATAAAAATTAAACAAATACTTCACAATTAAAAATGTTTGTTAAAAAAATACGGCCCAAGAATATGATTATCGCTTATTCCAGCCCACAAATTATCCGAAAATCAGTGCTGAAATTGAAACCGGTTTAGTCTCATTCCATGAGGATTTTCAGTTGCCCAAGTATGTGTATTATGAAAATTGCTGGCACCACTTCTTGCGAACGTGCTCTCATCCGATCTACCTTTATTGGGAAGCAGCGATTCAACAGAGATTAATCATTTTGGAAAAACATATGAGTACAACAAGATTTTGAAATCAAATTTCTACTCTCTCAGCTCTTTTCCCTTAGACACTAATTCTTGTGGGTTTGGGACAGTTTTTCAACAATTTTCAAGCATTTGCAATTCATCAATTTGAAACATTTTAGCCTCATTTTAAAGCTAAAGAAATTAGGAAGTTTTTTATGTAAAATTTTCATCATGTCACCCTGAAAACAAATCAAGAAAAATTGCTTTGAAATTTCAGTGAGATTTCGGAAAATCCACGTTTTTGTACTTTGGCCCCTAAAAAAACACCCTAAATGATGGGTTTACATATTGAAAATGCATGTATCTTTAGCGAAATGTTGTGCTCTTTCCAACAATGTCATCATAGTTCCAATCTGATCACTAGTTTTTGAGTTATTGAGCATTTAATGGCGGGAAGTGTGCATATCTCGAAAAAGTAATTAAATCGAGAAAACAGAGGCCCCATTTGAAAAATGTCACTGAACATTTTTTGTCAGAAATTTGATGTAGAACCTCGGGTAACCGGCTTTTACACCTTACATGGGACACCCTGTATAGACTAAAAGGTTTTATTGTTTCAGGTACCACTCCAATAAAATCAGACTGAAAAAATTGACTTTTTAAAAATAATATTGTATTTCTTAACATGGTTTGGACTTGAAATAAATGAAAATCGCACTTTAAAATATTTGTATGGTTTAATTAACTCACCTTTGTATCTTAGTACTCAATAATTTTAGTCCATTGGCTGCTTTTCCATGTTTTGTTGAAGTTGATTTGGAAAAAGTAATTTATTGCAAAAACAACCTAACTGCAAAGTTTTTAAATTTTTTATGTTAACATATATAATTTGAAACTATAATTTGATACTATGTAACTAAAGTAGTACACTCTTCTTATACATTAAAGTTTAAGAAAAAAATGTACATTACATTGGACTAAAATATATAATTTAAAACAGTTTTTTTAGTTTCCCAGAAGTTTATAAAAGTGGACTTAGGTGGTTTCTTAAATAAACGATTCAATTGCATTGCAGACGCCACATATAGACATTATAGTAGTTAATATTAAAACGAAAATAGGTTAGAATTCAAGTTTAAACTCAAAGTATAGCCGTTGTTATTAAAGTGGAGAATTTTTTAAATAATTTCAAATAGACCAAAATATATAATTTAAAACAGTTTTTTTTAGTTTCCCAGAAGTTTATAAAAGTGCACTTAGGTGGTTTCTGAAATAAACGATTCAATTGCATTGCAGATGCCACATATAGACATTATAGTAGTTAATATTGAAACGAAAATAGGTTAGAATTCAAGTTTAAACTCAAAGTATAGCCATTGTTGTTAAAGTGGAGAATTTTTTAAATAATTTCAAATAGACTATTCCCTTTCATAGCTGTTATAACTGCACTGAAAACCTTTTAACCATAGATTTTCAAAAATAATTAGTTTTATAAAGTTAACAACTATCACAAAAACAATTTTATTGTACTGGCTGAGTATTTGGCATATTCGGACAAAATTCAAATGAAGACATTGTTGACTTAGGGCTTAGTATTAGGCTAAGTATTGAGCTGAACATAACAAACTTGAATGGGACCACTGATGAATGATGCTCTATCATTTGAAAGAAAAACAACAATTATTTAAATTGGTTCAATAGTGTTTGAGTAATTGAACACCAACATGAAAAATTAAAAAGGTCAAATTGAAAACCTTCTCTTTCTTAAAAGTCTGTTAACAAACATGAAATTTTGATCAAATTTATCATCAAATTTGTTAAAAATATTAGGAGTTTTCAAGTTCTAAAATATTTCTCTACTTTTCCTGAGTAACTATTTAGCAGCTAAATTCAAATATCTTAAATTTTATGGGTTTTCACTTTTGTAGTGGGGAAAAAAGATAATGAGTCATGTCCTTATCAGCAGCGCTGCTGAGTCACCTAAGGGGTAGGACCACTAAGGTGTATCACATGTATGAGTTCTTAGATGAGTTTTTAAATCAGATGAATTAGTGGATTTATAATTACAAAATTCACAGCTGTAAGGCCTATCACCTGTGTGAATTCTCAGATGAATTTTCAAAGCACATGACCGAGCAGATTTATAATCGCAAAATTCACAGCTGAAAGGTCTATCACCTGTGTGTGTTCTTAGATGGGTTTTTAAAGCAGTTGAATTAGTGGATTTATAATCACAAAATTCACAGCTGAAAGGTCTATCACCTGTGTGTGTTCTTATATGCGTTTTTAAAGTAAATTTATGAGTACATTTATAATCACAAAATTCACAGCTGAAAGGCTTATCACCAGTATGAGTTTTTAGATGAGCTTTTAAAGCAGATGAATTAGTAGATTTATAATCACAAAATTCACAGCTGAAAGGCCTATATCCTGTATGAATTCTCAGATGAATTGTCAAAGCAGATGACTGAGAGGATTTATAATCACAAAATTCACAGCTGAAAGGCTTATAACCTGTGTGAATACTAAGATGACTTTTCAAAGCATTTGAATGAGAGGATTTAAAATCACAAAATTCACAGCTGAAAGGTTTATCACCTGTATGAATTCTGAGATGTTTTTTCAAAGCATTTGAATGAGAGGTTTTATAGTCACAAAATTCACAGCTGAAAGGCTTATCACCTGTATGAGCTTTTAGATGATTTTTTAAAGTAGATGGACTAATGGATTTATAATCACAAAATTCACAGCTAAAAGGTCTTTCACCTGTGTGAATTCTCAGATGAATTTTCAGAGCAGATGACTGAGTGGATTTATAATCACAAAATTCACAGCTGAAAGGCTTATAACCTGTGTGAATTCTGATATGTTTTTTCAATTCAGATGAATTAGAGGGTTTATAATCACAAAATTCACAGCTGAAACGTTTGTTGCCATTGTGCTTCTTCATGTGGATTTGCACACTTTTCTTATCTGAGCACACATAATCACATAATTTACATGCATATTGTTTTTCTAATGAATGAGTTCTTGTAATATGTTGCATTAAAGCACTCAACCTTGAAGTTTCATGATTACAATGAGCGCAGGTATAAGATTGAAGATTCTGATGAGTTAGCAAATCACTTCCTGGATCAGTCGGCTGTGCACATTCTTTGGTAGAGATGTAACCCTCACTTTCACTTTTCAATCCTACAGTTTCTGCACCAATGCCATGACCATCTGTACAAATAGGGGTTGACCACTCTTTACTGTCCACAGATTGCAATTCTGCCACTTCAGAACATTTTCCAGTCAAATAAGAATCTGAAAATACCAATAGTACATAAGTCACCAGCACTTATCTGTGCAATCATTACCTTGAAACATGATTACGACTAATGAAGGTTTGTGGGGTGATATTGATGCCTTTCTGGGATCATCCAATAGTTTATAAACTTGCAACAAAAAATGGTCAATGTTTTCAGAACAGTAAGGTTAGGTTAGGTTATCATGGCCCTCCACCATAGTGCACAGCTAGCTGCTGGCTTCTTTCCACTAAAGATGTAGTCAATCATTCCTGAGCCAAAATCTAACATTTGTTAAATATTTGCCAATTACTGATTTTGAAAACCCTTGAACTGATTTTCTTTCAATGCAAAACTTGACTCTTCTTAGTCACAAACATGTATTGAGCCCTGGCATTGTTTGTTCCCTGGCAAATGAGATATTTTCATTGATTGGAGTTCAAAATCTGATCTAATTATTTAGAATATTACACTGAATATTATAATTGTAGGGTAGGTCATTTCAGTAAACATTCAAACATGTGATCGTGTTATTACATATGAGTAACCATTGGAAACTGAAATAATGAACAGTTTAGTTTGATAGAATAAGCTCCACATGTAAGTTGAAAAATTACTACTGTGAAAGAAATAAATGAATGAATTACGAAAAGTTAATTTGATTTTAATTCAAGAGTTATCCTACAATTTTGGGGGCTCGTCCGGGATGTACTTCATAAAGTGAGAAAACATTGATAGAATATTGAAGAATATTGATAGAACATTCTCCAAAAACAGTTGTAAGTATCCTAGTTTCTAGGTAGGATAACAACTTTAAGAAAACTAATTTTGAAAATGGCATACCTAGCAAAGTCAAAAAAGGCTGATTTATTGATTCTAGCTGAAGAATTGAATATTGTTCTACCTAACAATCCTAGAGTCGTTCAGTTATGTAAGTTGATTGCTGAATCTGAAGACTATGATGAAGAGTTCACTAAGAGTCTATTAGAAAATATTATCTCTGAACATCAACATGAAGAGGAACAAGAAGAGAGACTTGAAAAAGAAAAGTTGGAATGAGAAGAGAGACTTGAAAAAGAAAAGTTGGAACATGAAGAGAGACTTGAAAAAGAAAGGTTGGAACGTGAAGAGAGACTTCAATTAGAAAGAGAAAAGTTAGAATTTGAAAAAGAAAAGTTTGAACGTGAGGAGAAACTCAAAAGAGACAGATTAGAAAAGGAATTTGATTTGAGAAAATTAGAGATTGAAACTTCAACAAGGACGGATGGTGAGTCATCCAATAACAGTATACCTAAGAGTAATGATTTTTTAAAACTAATGACCCGTTTTAGTATGGATGGTGATATGAGTATCTACTTAGCTTTGTTTGAGAGACAAATAGGTAGAAATAATATTCCAAAAGAAAATTGGGTTGCATATTTAATGGGATTATTACCACTAGAAATCGTGAATTTGATTGCAAGAGAGCCTGATGCACAAGCTAATAATTATGACCATATAAAAGTGTGCTTCTCAAACGATTTAAACTCAGCCCAGAACAATTTCGACTGAAATTTGTTTTCCACAGAAAAGACACTTTATCTACATGGCGAGATTTTGCATTTGATCTAAACAACTTTTTAACTGAATGGATCGAAGGCTTAAAAGTACTCAATTACCCCGTAAGGGTCTCCCCACCACGAAAAGCCATACGAATTTACTTTACTTTACTCAATTATGAAAACCTAAAAGAGCTTATAGTAGTTGATCAAATAAGACAAAAGATGCCAAGCGAAATTCGTGAACATTTTATTGATGACCTATCCAAAATTATAAAGACAGATGAACTTGTGAACAAGTTGGATGAATACAAGGCATCCAGATACAATTTTAGAAAGGATTCGAAGAAGGATATTTCTCAAACCAAACCTTCTCAAGTAAGTACCAATAGAAGCAAAAAAACCGTTTTCAAGGAATCTGACAAATATCAATCTCAGGCACAAAACCAACAACAAAGTTTCCCCAGATCATGTTTTAATTGTAATGAAATTGGACACGGAATTGGACGGAGTCAACGGAATGTCGACAAAAGAAAGAAGGCACAACAAACTCTGGAAATCAAGGAAACGTTAATAGAATTGAAATTAAAAGTTCAGTTAGTCATGATGGAAAATTTTATTTCAATGTCAAGATTCATGGGAAAAGTACAGATGCTATCTTGGACACTGGGAGTACTGTTACCCTTATTAACAAGAAATTCTATGAGTATCTTGGTTCACCTGCTTTGAATTCAGACTCTATGTCATTACTGGGTCTTGGAGATGAGGAACAGTCGCCTATTGGCTATTTTATCACCGAAATATTATTCGAGGGGAATGCTAACACAATTCCTGTTGAAGTGTTTGTTCTTGAAAACTCCAGAGAAGAGATAATAGTTGGTTCAGATGTTATTGGACAATTGGACATTAAGTTGTCGAAGCAGAGGCAATATACTGAAAACGAGAACATTCACCAAGTGAGATATACAAGTCACATAAATACAAATTCAGCAAAATTCAATTATAAAATCAAACATCGCCCAGGCATTCAAATGCGTCATGTTGATGCATTGAGCAGATATCCAGTGATGACTATAGCTGAAAAGAACACCATCCTGAAGATTCAAGAAGCTCAAGAGAAACATGGAGAAACTACTTTATTGTTAAAGGAATTCTCTACAAATCAGAGAATGGAAGAAACCTGCTAGTCTTACCAGAACGGACGCAATGTGAAATTATCAAAAAAGCACATAAACAGGGCCACTATGCAACAAGAAAGACCATAGAATCGATTAGACAAGAATACTACTTTCCAGATCTTGAAGCTAAAGTTCAAAACTACATAAGTCACTGTATACTATATATTTTTGGTGAATAGGAAAGCTGGGAAGCAAGAAGGTTTTCTACATCCAATACCAAAGGATGATTTGCCACTCATGACTTATCATATTGATCATTTGGGTCCTTTAGAATCCACAAACAAGAACAATAAATTAATACATATTTGCAGTAATTGATGGATTCACCAAATTTGCTTGGCTATATCCCACTAAATCCACAACTGCAAAAGAAGTCATTGAAAAATTGGAAATACAAAAGAAAACTTTTGGTAGTCCATTATGGATTATTTCTGATAAAGGTCCAGCATTCACTTCCGGTGAATTCCAATCATATTGTGAAACAGAGAAAATTCAACATTGTACAATTACCACAGGTCTGCCAAGAGCAAATGGACAAATCGAACACTTAAATAGAACTATTATACCAGTTTTAGGTAAACTTGCAGTAGAAGATCCAACAAAATGGTATCAACATGTTGACAAGCTACAAACAGTTTTGAACTCAACTCATCAGCGAAGCATTGGCACCACACCCTTTGAATTGCTTTGGGGAGTTAAAATGCAAAACCCTGAATTAGACAATATTCGTGAGCTGATAGACGGTGAACTTCAAGCACAATTTGAAAAGGAAAGATATGATTTGAGGAAATCCACAAAGGAGCAGATTTTGAAGACACAAGCGGAAAATAAGAAAAATTATGATAGATGACGTTGTAAGCCATTAAAATATAATGTTGGAAACTATGTTGCAATAAAAAGGACACAAATTAGCCCTGGAAGAAAATTAAAAGGAATGTTTTTAGGTCCATACAAGATCACTAAAGCCAAAACAAACAACACCTATGGCATAGAGCGAGTTGGTGACCATGAAGGACCATTGAAAACCACCACTTGTGCTGAATTCATGAAGCCCTGGGCATCTATTTAATTTGTGTTTGTTTCTTAATTTCTGTTTCTTTTGTGTTTTGTTATTCTGTTTATTATGCTCTTCTGTATTTTACATGATTCTTGTTTTGTACGTTTTTATTTTTATTTTTCTTGTTATGTTCACGGCTTGAGGACAAGCCACTTGTCAGAATGGCCGAATGTAGGGTAGGTCATTTCAGTAAACATTCAAACATGTGATCATGTTATTACATATGAGTAACCATTGGAAACTGAAATAATAAACAGTTTAGTTTGATAGAATAAGCTCCACACGTAAGTTGAAAAATTACTATTGTGAAAGAAATAAACGAATGAATTACGAAAAGTTAATTTGATTTTAATTCAAGAGTTATCCTACATAATTATCACATTTCAAAATATATTCAACTAATTAATTTTTAAAGGAATTCCAAACAGAGTTATTATTCAATTATTGCAGTTCATGTCTAAAAAACAAGATGTCCATTTAATGAAGAGCCAGTATTTCATAATATTATGCTCAGCACTCTTTAGGTTTATTATGAAAAATAATCTTCTTTGGTTCAATTATTACCTTAAAAACGGTTGCACTGCATTCTTACAAGAGGAACTTTTAACAATCAAGAAATAGCAACCAACACTTAGCCAATTTTATCAACAAAGATCTCATAAAAAATAATTGGAATTTGTTCTTAGTTGGGTTAATAAACAAGTACATGATTAAAAAAAGAGTGTAAGAATGAAGGTGTCTCACCATTGAATTCTTCTTTTATGAATATCTGGGATGGATACAAGCCTGTTTCATCTGGGCAAACGCCACTCTCAGACCAGGAAATGCATTGTGAGGATGGTTCTTGGACACCAGTTTCCTGCTCCACTGCAGCCATCTGCAAAAATAACTTATGAAATAGAATCTGCAGAGTGAGCTCTCAGACATTCAATCATAATTGCTAGAGTACGTGAGGTTTCATATGAAGCCTGGCCTTCAGCGGCTGGTCGGCGTGGTGGGAACAACACATTGCGAAGGGGAATTGCCTTAGTCACTTCCCCTTCTCTGCCTCATAGCGTTCTCTGTTAAAAACGAGCAAACGTTCCTTGTGACTAACCGGTTTAGACTGAGCTGCTCGCTTCCCCCACTCCAAATTTTCAAGCATTGCAATAGAAACATGATGTCGCTTGTCTTCACCAGGCTTCATATGAAACCTCACAAACTCTACATAGCTTCCATAGCTGAATGTTTTTTATTTTGTTTAATTTAAAAAAACTAGAAAAATTCCAATTCTTTATGGTGATAATTACTCACATACTCAATATTGTTTGCTCTAGTAGGTAGTTCTTCCATTTACAGAATTGTGATATGTAGAACTATCAAGGATAACAGTGGCGTTTATTCTGTCAGCTAATTCAGAACTTTATTCTAGGCTTTACTTATACTAGGTGAGTTTCTAGCTGAAAAGTGAGGTTATAAGCCGACCCAGTTGTCCCTGCAACATTTACATAGTATAAATTCTTATATAATGTAAATTAGAGTTGTTTAATGTAAATTATTAATGTTAAATTATTTATCAGGAGTCAGATCTTTGTTGTTGGAGCTGGGTTGGCTTTTAGCATTACAGCTGCTCGCTGGCTTGAACCTATTAGTGTAAGTATGACTTATTGCCACTACTTATCCAAGTCATTCTTTGATAAGTCATGTTCATAAATAACCTGACTTAGGCCTAGAAATAGTATCTAATATAAAAATCCTGAAGTGGAGATTTAGAAATTTTAAATTGAGATCCCCACTCGAATTTCAGAATTTTTTAGCAGGCCTATGGATGAAGTTGTTCTATAGGTCTGCCCAAAGTCTGGAGATGAAAAAGTGAAATTCCTTTTAAATTGTAGAGAACTAAATTATCCCCATAGAGATTCTTAATTATCAGGGGTAATTATATAGAAACGTTACTTGTTGAATTTTGCAGCGATTTTTTGTGACATCTACACACCCCAGGAAGCAATAATCCTTTGACATTTTTAGGGGGTCACGATTATTTCACAGAAAAATTGAAATTTTTGAAAAAACATTTTTCATGAAAATTTATGTTTTTATTTGAAAAATTCATAATTTTCAAACATGTGCGGAGCTCCAAATCTTAAAACAATGTAAGCCAAGTGAATATAACATTTCCAAAACACTACCGCCCCCAAATGCAGTGCGCGCCTAACCAAACCAAACGGCAAACCTAACCTGGCTAGATGTGACTGAACCACCTCATACCTTTATTATTTTGATGCATAAAAAACATAAATCAAGCTAATTTACCATTAAATGACATAGATAATGTGAATTATAACATTGCCAAAATACTACTGCCCCAAATGCAGTGTGTGCTCCATGCGCCTTACAAAACCTTCCCTGGGTGCCTAACAAAGCTAGATGTGACTGAACTACCTCACAAAAGACCTAACCTTTGCTAGCTAATCATTAATTTATTTCACTGTTAATTAATTTAATCGCTTCACACATGCCATAACTTACAACACAACAATAACTTGAGCACACACACACAACAACAGACTCTCACACCACAACAGACTGTTCAAGAATGACTAGGTTTCTCTGTTTCAAGTAACCGTATGCAACTATAGCCTAACAGAATTCCCCCAAAAATCATTAAAAGCGAAAATGAGGTTTTTTGTTTGATACGCTTTTATGCGGAAACTACTCAACCGATTACTATAAAACGCTTTTACTTTTTTTTAAGAATATTGCAAACCAGGACACATTTTATTAAAAAAAAAAATATTTTTGAACATTGTAAGGACAATCGATTCTATTCTATAGGGAAACACAGCTTATACAGATCAATATAATATACTAGCTGGCTCAACGCGCATTGCTGCATTCTCATAAAAATTCTCCTTGATTTTATTATTCGCCACCTCCCGCTGAGGTTACATTTCAAATTAGGAAAGAAGTTAGTCCTAGGGCTCTTCCAGTTGATGATAGAGGCTTCATTGTTTTCCTGATCACCACCTCTGAATGAAGAAATATCTCAAATTTAAACCTCCTAAAGGTAGAAGCTAGGTTTTTTATTTTATTATTCGCCACCTCCCGCTGAGGCTGCATTTCAAATTTCTAGCTAGCACTTCATTGGTTAACAGATGTCATCAACCCGGCATAATTACATTTCATCATACCCAGTCGTATGTTTCCTACATATTGCAAGGCTCCGACTGAACGGTAGCCTACATGCAAAATGCAAAGTCTTTCACTGTTCAAAGACAGCGTAAATAACGCCGCTAAGGGGCCTGCCATATGATTAAAAACTGTTGACTTCTATCAGCTGTTCCTTTAAGCTGCTTGGTCGGCAAGTTCATTGGGTTAGGTTTATAAAATGGATTAATTAATAGTAACTATTAGCTCTTCTATTAAAATTTATGGCCAGAAACCATCCTCAATATTCACACAACATATTCCCA